>OY728138.1:775200053-780200053 GCA_963277665.1 Viscum album
CTGAAAGTCTAATTATTTTCTTCTTTTCATGAAGATAAAGTGAGTACCAACAACAATACATGGTACATGGATAGTAGATGTTCCCGACAGATGACTGGTAACAAAAACTATTTGGAAAAGATTATAAAAACGAAAGGGGGAAATGTAACTTTTGGAGATAATGCTCAGGGAGAAATTGTTGGTATAGGTAATATTTTTCTTCTTGGTAAAACATTGATTTCAAATGTTTTATTTCTTAAGGGTCTTAATCAAAACTTCATTAGAATAAGTCAATTATGTGATGAATGATACCTTGTGAATTTTAGGAATGATAATTTCTTAGTTCACAATTCCAAGGAAGAATTTATTCTCTCAGCCAATAGGCATGAGAATGTTTACACTTTGAACCTAGAAGACCTCAAGAGCCAAGACCTACCCTGCCAAAGTGCAATGGAAGATCATTCCTAGTTATGCTATAGAAGACTAGGTCACTGTATCCTTAGGAACTTATGTAAACACTCTATGAAGAAACTAGTTAAGGATCTACCAGAGATTATATTTTATTATTCTAAAGTTTGTGATCCTTGTCAATATTTCATGCAACATAAATATAGTTTTAAATAAATCGGTGAAGTCTCAACAACTGATGAATTATAGTTAGTGCACATGGATCTTTTTGGTCGAACACAATCTGGAAGCATTAGAGGCAAATACTATGTGTTTGTTCTAGTTGATGATTACAGTAGATTTAACTGGGTCTACTTTCTAGCAAAGAAGTATGAATCTTTTTCTTATTTCAAAAGTTTTAGAGCGCATGTTAAAAATGAGAAAAATATTCCACTGAAAACTATTTATACTGATCATGGAAGAGAATTTCAAAATTCTGATTTTGAAACCTTTTGTAGTAGAAAAGGTATTACTCACAATTTTTCAGCACCTAGAACTCCTCAACAAAATGGTGTAGTTAAAAGAAGAAATAGAATTCTTCAAGAAATAACTAGAACCATGTTGAGTGATTATTCTATAGCTAGAAATTTCTGGGCTGAAGCTGTTAGTAGTTCTTGTTATACTATAAATCGAGTTTTGATTAGACCTTTCCTTAATAAAACTCCATATGAGTTATGGAACGGTAGAAAACCACGAATTTTCTACTCCAAGGTTTTTGGTTGCACAATATTTATTCTGAATACTAAAGATAATTTACATAAATTCACACCAAAATCTGATGATGGAATTTTCTTAGGCTACTCCACAACTTCTCAGGCTTATAGAGTTTTCAATAAAAATATGTGTACTGTTGAAGAAACAGTGCATATAAAATTTGATAAATCTGATCCTTTTGTTTTTAAACCATCCCAACCTACATCCTCGGATGTGTTTACAAAAACTAATTGTCAACCTTTGATATAAGATCCTTTTGATAAGGAAAATTTTCAAGAAGATACTTCTGAAACATTTACCCCAGAATACTTTCTACCCTATGTTGATGAACAGGATTTACAAAACCCAAATCAGGTGTTTCTTAAGAATCATCCCAGTGATAGCATCATTGGTGATGTAAATCAACCCGTAAGGACTAGAAGTTCCATGTGAAATGAATTAGACAATCTTTCATTTCTTTCCCAATTAGAACCAAAAATCACTGATGAAGCTTTAGGTGATGATGATTGGATCAAAGCCATGCAAGATGAACTAAATGAATTTGAAAGGAATAAAGTCTGGACCTTGGTTGAAAGACCTAAGGAAAAATCTGTTATTGGAGTAAAATGGGTCTTCAAAAATAAGTGTGATGAAAATGGAGTCATAGTAAGAAATAAAGCTAGACTCACTACTAAAGGCTATAACCAGCAAGAGGGAATATACTATGAAGAAACCTATGCTCCAGTAGCTAGACTTGATTCTATTCATATTATACTTTCCTTTGCAGCTTTCTTTAATTTTATAATTTTTCAAATGGATGTGAAATGTAATTTTTTCAATGGTTATTTTCGAGAGGATGTTTTTGATGAAGAACCTTCTGGCTTTGAAGATACAAAACATCCTGATCATGTTTTTAGACTTACCAAAGCATTGTATGGTCTTAAATAAGCCCCACGAGCTTGGTATGATAGAATCACATGATTTTTGCTTCAAAATAACTATGTTAAGGAAAATGCATATCCAAACCTTTTTATAAAGAATGATAAGAAATTTTTTTTGATTGTACAAATTTATGTTGATGACATTATATTTGGTTCAACTCAGCAATCTATAACTGATTCTTTCGCTAGTCTAATGAAATCTGAGTATGAAATGAGTATGATGGGTGAGTTAACTTTTTCCCTTGGTTTTCAAATTTCTGAAAAACCAGAGGAAACCTATATATCTCAACATAAGTATATTAAAGATCTTCTCAAAAAGTATGGTTTTGACAACACTAAGAGTATAAGTACTCCCATCGGTACCTCAAACTCTTTAGATCTTGATGAAGCTGGGAAACCATTATATCAAACATCTTTTAGAGGTATGATAGGAAGTTTACTTTACATAACAGCTAGTCGACCAGACTTAATGTTATCAGTATGCTTATGTGAAAGATATTAATCCAATCATAAGTAATCTCACATAAAGGCAGTAAAAAGAATTTTTCACTACCTTAAGGGAACCATGGATCTAGGATTATTTTATACTTCTGGAAATGATTTTGTTCTACAAAAATTTTCTGATGCTGACTTTGGTGGTTGTAGAATGGATAAAAAAAGTACATATGGAACTTGTCATTTCTTAGGAGATTATTTAGTTTCTTGGTCATGCAAGAAGCAACATTCTGTAGCACTTTCCACTGCTGAAGCTGAATATGTAGTTGCTGGAGGTTGTTGTGCTCAAGTGTTGTGGATGCAACACACACTCACAGATTATGACCTGAGTTTTACTAAGACTCAAATTTTCTGTGATAACACAAGTTCCATTTCCCTAATTAAGAACCCTACACATCAATCTCATGCAAAACACATAGATATTAGGCATCACTTTCTTAGGGATCATACATTTAAAGGAGATATCATTCTTCAGTTTATCAGAACACAAGATCAACTTGCTGATATTTTCACAAAATCTTTACCCTCCGATAGATTTGAATACATTAAACAAAAGTTATGAATGATAGTCATAAGGTAATCATTCTTCATTAACTTCTTGTTGAACAATTCTCCTAATAGTAATAAAATCCTTTTCATAGGGGGAGTACATTTGATTGTTAGTGTAACTAAATTTTTTATAATTTGTTTTTTTAAATGTAGTGCAATTAAAATTTTCATAGTTAGTTTATCAATATATTTGGAACTGAAGTTTCCAAAATGGAAATTTCTGAAACTAAAAACTTTCGGAATGGAGATTTTCATACTGAGAACTTCCGAAATGGAGATTTTCATACTGAGAACTTCCGGAATGGAGATTTTTCGTACTAGAGTTTTCGTAACAATATTTTTGTATTGGAACTTTCATAATGAGTTTGTTTTTAAATTTATTTCTTCAGGAATAATATTACCAATTACAAACAATCATTCTAGCCAATCCGAAAGCTATGATTTTCTTACTTATAGTTTCATAATCATATTTTTGCTTGCTGGTATTTTCCTGAGTTTTTTAAAAAAAATTCGGATTCTAGTTTTCTTCAAATCCAAATGTTTTCTTTAAAACCTCAAAAGATCAAAGTCAAGTTTTTCCTTACAGAAGTGTTTTCGACCATCAGATCAGATCAAAGGCTTTTCAACCGTTAGATAGCTTTTGGAAGACCAATGGTCACATCCATCACCTATATAAAGGGTTCCCCAAAGACTCGTCCGACATCAGTTTTGAAAGCTTTTGCGTCTCGAAGCCCTGCTTCTTTTCTTAAGACCGGTTCTGACCGTTCCAAAGTCGTTCTGAATCTTTCAGGATTCTTCACTCCGAATGTCTGCTGAAGCAAAATCTCAAGATATGTCAACTTCGAACCCAATATCTATGTGTTTAGTCTTCAGGGAAAGGTTAGTTCATCTAGATTTCTATAATATTGATTCCCTTATTTCAAAGAATATTGGACTGAATGGATGGGAATATGTCTGCGTAGAAAAGTCAGATAAACATGATCTGGTTTATACTAATTTCCTAATCGAGTTCTACGAGTCTGTTTGCTTCCAGATGGAAGATGGCAGATAGTGGTTTTCTTTCAAGTCTTACCGGAAGACTTATAAGCTATCATACACCAAGGCCGCGAGCTTGGTTGGTTTATCTTATGAATGATAAGATGAATTCTGCTCACACAAACTTCCTGATGTGCAAGGAAGTTTCTACAAGGAGAAGGCACTGAAGTGTCTTGGACTTAAGGATGATTCAACCATTAAGACTGCTCATCTCAGTCCGAAAAATAGAATCCTTCAGCTTTGGGTACAAGGCTTTCTGGTTCCAAGAAGAGGTGATAATGACAATTTGAAGAGAAGTGATATCTATGTCTTAGATTTCTTGGTAAATCTAAGAAAGATAAATCTAATGAGGCATGTCTTGATTACAATCAAGAACATCAAAGAAGGAAATTTGAGAGCTCAGACAATCATTTTCCATACCTTACTATCTAAGCTGATAGTTCGGTGCTTAAAATCCTTCAAGGTTGCATGCAAATCAAAAGTTCAGAATTGAAAGCTTATGCTGGTTAGTGATGATACCTTGAAGAGGATGAAGATGGGTTTTTCCAATAAATCTGGAGAATTTTACCCTCTATCTGTGGAAGAGGTTGAAGCATCTCAGAAAGAAACAAACACTCCGGAACCATCCAAAAAGCAAAGGAAAAAGGGAAAGGTTAAGGAAGTGGTTGCTAATGAAGAAAGTCCTAAGGCTAAGGAAACTCAATCTGCTCCCCCCAAGCCGAAGAAGAAGAAAACATATACAGATTAAATGGAATCAAAGTGGAGGTAAGACAAAGACAAGAGGAAAGAAGGGGATCCAAAATTCAGATTGGACCCTGCAGAGGCTAAAGACTTAAAAGAAAAAGATGCGAAAGAGTTAGAGAAGTAGGAGAAAGGGAAGAAAATGAGAAAGAAAGTGTATGAAACTGAAGTGGTGTAATCTTTGTTGAGAGCTACAGAGTTAGCATCTAAGATGATTTTGGTTGCGAAATATTTCCTTACAGAGCCTTCTTTACCAGAAACTCTATCCAATTACTATACCACTTCGGAAAATTCCATGAGTAAAGAAGTAGTTGAAGAAGCTGAAAAAGAAGTTGTTGAAGAGGTAGAGGAAGAAGAAGAAGAAGAAGAAGAAAAGTAAGGAATTGAAGATTTGGATACCCTAATCAAGCAAGTATAGGACTATAAAGATAAGGCTGAATCCACAAAGTTGGTAACTCCAGGAAAGGGAGATGAGGAAGCTAGCAAGAAACAACAAGAAGAAGAAGAAGAAAATGTCTTGTATGATGAGGAAGAATCCTATGAGAGGAATTTCCTTGAGGAAGGACAAGAAAAATAGAAACTAGATGAAGTCTAGATTATTCAAGTTTCTGAATCAGAGGAAGTATCTCCTAATGAGGAACCCATTTTGAAATCTGATAAGCGGAAGAAAGTTCTCATGGATACTCCTATAAAAGATGTCATCTGGAAGAAAGAGGTTGGTGGTACCTCTAGAAGGAAGCTAGTGCAAGTTGAAGAAGAGAAATATCAAAGAGATGTATCTGATTCGGAATCATCATCTCATGGGCATGATTTTTTTGGTTCAATCTCTGAGGATGTTGGTGGACACCATTACGATTTTTCCAACAATATATTCTAGATGCCAGATGCTGCAACAAAGTATGAATCATAAATCAGATTCTTTATCCATGGTCATGGATAAGTTAGTGAAGCTCGAAGCTGAACAAAAAATATTTCTTATCGATTATGATGTGCATATAAATACCTGCAGTAAGCTGAAAAACTGGTCTAAGAGAGTTGATGAAGATTTAGTTCAGTTTGAATTTTTTCAGGCCGAAGTTCAAAATGCCTTTGACACAGCAAAAAAAAAAGATTAATAATCTTCAAGATGAGCTGATTATTGAGTAGATTTCCTGGAGTCAACAAGTGAAGGAACTAAATGACAAGGAAAATTCTCTAGCGCAAAATCTTACAATTGATAGAAATCTCTGGATTGAGCTTGAGAAAAGAGTTGTTTAGCAAGATGAAATCATAAAGTTTCAGAAAGAAGCCATGGAGGATCAGGCACAAGCTCGGGAAGAAGATTTAAAATTCCAAGAAGAAAAGACAAAATCCTTGGAGAGGCAAGTCGAGGAAGACCAAAGAGACATAAATAAGCTCAAAACCTTGTTAAAGAATCTCATTCCGAAGGAAAATGAAGACAAATGAACCCACTCTGATCTTTTTTTGTAGTTTTCTTCCTTTGTAAAATTTTTCCCAACACTAATGAAATGTTATTTGGTTCATTGTATCTTGTCATATACTAATGTTTTAGGTACCATATTTTCTTTTCCATACCCTTTAATTCCTTTTGAAAATCACAAAGGGGGAGAAGGAAAATGAACTACTCCCAAAGAGGAGAAATAAAAATTTCTAAGTGAAATATTCTTAAAGGGGGAGTTTCTCACTTCGAAGTTTTTCATTCCCATGATAATGAGAAATCCACTCTGGAAATTCAGAATACAATCCTTAGAGTTTCAATTCCTAAGGGGGAGTTAGTTGTATTCACTTTAATTCATGAACAAATGGAGAAAAGTTTTAATTTCAAAGACTAATGAAAATTTTCAAAGTCCTTATATTCTTTTTTTGTAAGAATGTTTTTTCTTTTCAAAAAGTGGGAGATTGTTGAGTCAATAAGGTTTTCCTTATGACTTTTCCATTCCTTATTGTTTCGAAAATCACAAGCACCTTATACTTAAGAAAATGTATGTTTCACCTCTATAAGGAAAATTTTCTTCTATAAGGAAACTTACCCTAACCTAAATTTTCTTATACATAGCAATATTATTCTTAAGTACAAAAACTGGAATCTTAACCAAAATTCAGGAATCATATAATGTAAAGATTTGGAGCATTCTATTTTTAGGATCCAAATTCTGGATGTGAACTGTTATCATGTTCTAATCCGAATTCTGGACTCCGAACTCTTAAGTTGTTCGACTCTGAACTCTTATGAAGTTCGACTCCGAACTCTTAAGTAGTTCGACTCCGAACTCTTAAGTAGTTCGACTCAGAACTCTTAAGTAGTTCAAATATGAACTCTTAAGTAGTTCGACTACGAACTCTTAAGTAGTTCGACTTCGAACACTTAAGTAGTTCGACTCCGAACTCTTAAGTAGTTCGACTCTGAATTCTTAAGTAGTTCGACTCCAAACTCTTAAGTAGTTTGACTGCGAACTCTTAAGTAGTTCGACTCCGAACTCTTCAGTAGTTAGACTCCGAATTCTTTAGTAGTTCAACTCCAAACTTTTTCTAGTTCGACTTCGAACTCTGCATGTTCAGATTACGATCTCTGGTGAATCCAGACTCCGAGTTCCTATAAAACAGACACCAAACGTTTCTTAATATAGACTCCGAATTTAACTTTGGTTAGACTCCAAACTTTTAATTTGCTTACGCTCTGAAATTTTATATGGATCTTACTTACTTTTTATCCATTTCAAAATGATGTCGTGCATTCAGTTATACATGATTTATTATTAAACGATGTCATCTATTTTGTTTCTAATTAACCGTTGGTTGAGTTACATGTGTACAGGTCCCTCCAAATTTCATGGAAAATGTGACCGTTGGAGGAGGGAGCCGACCGTTGGAAAATTTCCTATAAATAGAAGCTCATTTGAAATAGATCAATGGAATGAAGTTGATTAATCTAGAGACCACACACTGTTAAGGTGATTTCTAGAGAGAGAAGATTTTTATGCTTTGTGTGTACTGAACCGCTCATTCAGATTTCTTCGTGTGACTCCGAATATTGGTGATTACATTCGAGGGATTCTGGGGATAGGAAGACAGATGTGCCGACTACCTTGAAGTTCGAGGGCTTCCTTGCTGAGGAAGACAGAGGTTCCAACTACCTTGAAGTTGAGGGCTTGCAGGGATAGCAAGACAGAGACACCGATCTTCATATCGAGGGCTTACCCTGGTGTGGGTAAGACAGACTTTCATGAAAGTATAAATCAAGGGACCTTTATCCAAGGTTGTTGGATACCCTTATCTTTGGGTTAAAAGACTTATATCTTATTACTTGTAGTTTTACTACATGTTTGTTTCTGTTGCATATTGTATTGTAAGGATAGTATAACCTTCTTATATTTCCTTACACTTGTACTCTGATAAGTTTAGATTCTATACGCTTTAAGGTAGAATCCCATATTGTAATCTTTAGTTCCAATTTTCCAATTAGTGTTAGGGGTGTTGTGAATTTGTTTAGTTTAACTTTGTTAAACTTAGAACATTCCATGTCTAAGGAAAACACAGTTATCCGTAACCAACATTAAAGGTTCCAAAGGAATTCTTAAAGTGTACAATTCACCCCCTCTTGAATATTGAGCTTCTACAAAATTATTTCGATCCTACAATTTACAACCACTAAAATAAAATTATAGCCTTCATATGACTTGAGGAGTCCTATGATAAACATCCATGGTTTATTTTTTCACATTTCATATAAGTATTTGAAATTGTATCATCATGCCCTTATAAATTTGTTTTTCATCCTTGACATGATTTCATATGAATTATTATGATATTAATTATGATATACCCCTCTCCACATTCCGCCACAATATTTTTTTCTTCATATCTCTATGTATCGTAATGTTTCATCAATGAATAATGAAGCACGAGCTATGTTCATTATCCATAAGTTTTCACATCATTTTTTTATTATGGGAAAAATATCTAGGTTCCAATCCTTATAACTCCAAAATTAACAAATATTTACTTTGGTATATTCAATACCTTTCCCAATATATCCTTGTTGTCATTTTGGAATCATTGACCCTTTAAAAATTGGATGGTTTAAAAGTTATTAATGAAATGTAGGATAAAATTCCTTTTATGATTCCCATGTACTTATTTTTAATGGCATTGAAAATTTGATCCATTTTTAACCTGATCATGGATATGTTTGAGGGATCCGTTCTATATAGAGTATATTTCAAATTATTTTCCTTCCCATGATGGTAATGTATTGAATAATCATAATCATTGATCATCTATAATTACCTTAATTTGGGGCATACTGAGCATGTATTTTGTGAATATATGCATGAGGATCTTTGGATCTTTATATATGTAACACTTTTCCACATAAAGATTATGTAACAAGATCATTAATATAAAGACCATTATAACAATTTCTAGATCATGTGTTGGGTAGTTCTTCTCATATATCTCTAATTTTCTGTAGGTATATGTGATCTTATTCATTATTTTTCATTAGTACACAACCCATGAAATTTTTGGATGCATCATTATATATCAAAAATGATTCCCCACTTGTAGGTAATATGGGAATATGTGTTTTTATTGTCTTCTTTATTGAATATTTATATATCGAATCATAATAATCATTCTAGGAAATCTTCAGTCTCTTTCCAGTTAGCTTAGTTAGTGGATTTGATAATCGTAAGAAGTTTCTCACAAATCCATGATATTACCCAATAAATTGAAGGAAACAATAAATTTATATCACAGGTGTTGTTCTATGGCATCCTTAAAATTCTTCTATCTTCAAATATCCACATATATACATATTCTGGTTATAAAATTCCATAGTTATTTTACCTCTTGTATAAAATGTAGACATTTTTTTTGTGATTAGCAAATACAATTTTATTTCTCATGTTACTTAGTAAAACATTCAAATCCACATCATCATCCTACTTTATTTTTTATTACAAAATAATATATTCTATAAATACAATTAAAAATTTATAGAGGTAGTCCTTAAAAAAACTATTATTAATTTCAATGAAGATAGATGGTGAATTATTGAGTCCAAAGGACCTCACTATAAACTCATTGTTCCCATACATTGAATTAATATTAGTTTGAGGTAAATAACTTTTCTTTACCAATACATGATAATATTGCCGATAATGATCAACTAAATAGAAGTACTAATCTCCACATCGTTAGTCAAGAAATTCTTCAATTTAAATAGTTTAAATTTTATATAGTGTCTATAATATTTGAAATGATCTAGAGTTATGTTTGATTGAATATAAAACCTCTATGTTTGGGTATAGACCATGAAATTATTCTTAGAACACATCCATATATCCACATACAATGGGATTAGTATATGTATA
The DNA here is from genome assembly GCA_963277665.1 of Viscum album. Lineage (NCBI taxonomy): Eukaryota > Viridiplantae > Streptophyta > Magnoliopsida > Santalales > Viscaceae > Viscum > Viscum album. Next base: position 775,210,309 of record OY728138.1, read on the forward strand.
TACCCTTATAATAAGCATGTTATCATGGATAATCTTTCAAAATTTTCAATCAATTGAGCTAGATAAGTTTTATCATAAGTCAATAATATTTATTCTTGAGATGATTATTCCAATGGACATTAATTTTTTCTATTTATAGTTATGTATAATTATATGACAATTCATAACATAGAGTATGATTTCCTACTCCAAAAAAGATTAGGTTTTCTTTCTATCAAGAAATTTGATCCATAAAATAGATACCGTAAATTGCTATAGAGGGAGTATCACATGGAATCATAGTAAATAAAAAAAAAGTGTATTGATAGGGTAAAAATTGTACACTTGGGATGCAATAATTTCCACATTTTTCATTTTCACTAGTAACTCATCTTTCGTGATATGAGGTACTATTTTAATAGTTCAACTAAAAATCTGTAATATGAAATGATTAATAGAACTAGTATAAAATAATACATTTTCTATCCTTTTATGAATTTTTAGTATTCCAATAACTAATTAATTTTAAGATAAACTTATGAAATTTTTATGGAATATTCTCTATTAATCTCTTACCAATTGGTGTTGTTGTCATCATCTATACTCCAAAACCCTAGTCATAGAGAATTTGTTCACAAAGTGTGATTTTATATCTTATATTAAAAAAGTTGATAATTTGATAAGGATTTACTGGGGAAATACTTTCTGATATCTCATTAGTGGGTCTCTACATCATCATTATCTATCTTAGTGCCCCTTTTTATAACAAGTAAACAATTACCTTGTACCATTTTGTAAATATTTTGGATAATTATTCAAGTTCATTTAATATGCGGGATGAAGGACATCCTTACCACTAAGAGATATCTCCATATCACTATAATAATTAATCACCATTATTTTCATTCTATCCCCAATCCCATGAGACCCTCGAGATTTTCAAATATCTATTTCAACTTTTAGAGAATAGCATAATACAATATATTTGTAATGATAGTCTTTATTCTGTAATGATTTTCATATATTTGAATTTATCCCACTATATATGATGTAAAATGACATTCAGGGAAAATGAGAAATATGGTGGTGTTTAGAGAGATTTTTGTAATGTTTTCATTAGACACATGGATAGATACATCATCCTTGTTCTTGAGGAAAAGTAACTCCAAGAACATTTTATGTAAATTCATGAAAATAAAATATTTATTAAAAAATCCAGATGTCCTTCCACTCCATCAAATTAATATCTTCATCGGGTTTCTTATTTTTTATCACTAGGAATAATTGATTAGATTATCACTTATGAGATAAATAGTGAACACAAACATATATTTCTTAGAACATTGAAGGATGAGGATGATCTTTTAAATGGAGTTGATCAATTCTAATGTAGGTAATGGATAATAAAAGAAACTAAGATTCATATGAATTTTGTAAAAAAATATCTCAATTGAAACTCCATTATTTTACGAGGATGTGGGTGTTCCTATTGATTAATGTTTATTTTAAAAACAAAAGTTAGTTTAATATGTCTTGTACTGAAATTATCCACTCATATCAACCTATTTTTTATCTCAAATGGGAATTCATCACATTGGTTTTTGAATTAGTTCTACCTCTATCCTACCATTTTCTAAAATATAGGGAAAAGTAGGGATGTGAATTTTAAAACTATCAAACAATTAATGTTGAAACTAAAAATATTGACGAGGGAGCTCAAAAATGAAAAAATTTCCCCACTATGAATTTATAGGATTCAATCATTGTTATCCATGATCTATTTCCGAGCATTAAATTTAATGGGAATTCCCCCCCTTTATAATGGTTGGAAAAGGGAATGTATATTTAACAAATAATAACCCTCAGGAGTATCAAACTTGTTGTGTAGTAACGACTCTTTTCCGTGAAATATGTACTTGTTGATTTAATACCCAACAATCCATTTTAGAGTAATTCACATAGGCACATCTATGCTTGTTCCACATCTAATTGTATTACCTATATTGGTATTTTATTACATTGGAACCTATTACTCTACACTTTACAAAAAATTTGCAATTTTCTCATATGTTTATCCATATCTCCAAGGGTTTCACATTTTTTCCTAATTATAATAACAAAAAGTAAGTAGTTCTTTCTCTTATACTAGTTATTATAATTCATATTGTTATTCACATTATTTGATGATCTATTATATCAAATTGCACAAAATATATCCCAAAATATGGAGAGTAAAACTATTTTTAATTAATTATATGCATATTAGAATATCTATAAAAATATATCCAGTTCAATGATTTAAAACCTATATATATTTCCTATAAAATTACCATAATCTTCTAAAACTGTATATCAAAACAATGAGATGTACATAAGAATGTAGTTAGATATAAAGCCCGATTAGCGGATAATAAAAGCATGTAATAATCTAAGGGAGTACATGTTAGCAAAGAGGCATAATGTGATTACATATAAAATTTAGAATCATAATTATAAACATAGAAGAAGGATATAAGTTGATATCATTAAATCATTACAAGAATATCGAAACAACATAACACATGAAAACATATTCCTTAGTCTAGGGTAACCACTGAGAGATCATAAAATTATGTTACTATGCTAAAAATATACTATCAAACCTAGTATATCATGAGTTAAAAAAAAGACAATTCATTGGAGGCTAATATAATCATGGGCTCACCAGTCTCATTCATATTATTTATATACATTTTTGTGCAATATATAAATTTTATTATAAGAATTTATTTCCAAAACATTAATCCCATGATTAATTAGTGTCAGTTATAAGCATTAAATTCCTTAACAAATGGAGGGTTTTTATAATAAAATTAATACCCATGAGTAGGGTTTTAGTATTCACAACCCAAATGTTTATTATGTAAAATCATGGGATAATTTCAGTAGTGTGACATGTGTAAATAAAGGACTGTGGTCCGGAATAATGAGATTGAAAGGTGGTACATCATTAATTTTAATGAATTGCGATAGTAAGGTTATGTTTAAAATCATATATCATTATGATAAATTGGAAATAACAAATCCTTAACACAAAATAATGTACGTGAATTAATAGAATGAGGAAGAGATCCCATTACCTTAAGAGGTTAATAATAAACCATGGTAGTATCTTCTCAAGAGCATGATAAAACCTTTGGTGTGATATATAGATTAATAGTGGAAAAAATTAATCCTATATGGGTTTTCAAAGAAGTGGATAATGGGGTGGGTGGGTATTTATAGGAAAAGAGAGGGAAAATATTTTTTAATTTCTAAACTTTTGATTTTCGATTATATGTAATAAAATAAAATATTCCTTAAAAACCCAATGGTTTTCAACATCATTTCTACTAAAGAGGATTTGTATTATAATAATTTATTAGGTTAAGAACCTAAATAATAAAAATAATACCATTCATGATGTAGATGTGATTCATACTCATACTCATTTTAAAAAACATTAAAATATAATACAGGTTTAAGTTGATTTAATATAGGTTTATGATATTATTCAAATAAATTCAAAATAATTTTAATTTCATGGGAAATTTTTTTTATAATTTAGTCCTTTTTTAGTTTTTATTATATCAATTTGGGGAAAATATTTTGTTATAATACATAACACACATTAATTTCGTATTTAATGTGTTCTAAAAAATCGATCGTCTTATAAAATTATGAAAAATTCATCAATGGATAATTATAACATGATAATTTAAAGAATTTTATTTATTTAATTAAAATATTTTTTCAAAATTTAAAATTTACATTTTTATATAAAAATAATCATTTATTCAAATGTTATATTTTTCTTGAGAAAAACAAAATTCTTACTCTTAAAAAAATTATACAAGATCATTAAACCATATTATTATTTTATATAAATAAAAAGTATTTATTAACAATATTTCAATAAAGATTTATTTATTTCATAAGATATTTAATTTTAAAAAAAAATCTTTTATCGAAACGTTATATTTAAAACAAAAAACTAAATTTTTATTTCCTCATACATAAATCTAATTTTTATCAAACTCAATATTTATCCGATCTATAAATATAAAGTGATAGTGAACATGTAATAATTATTTTATTAATGTGATAAGGTAAATAAATTCATACTTCTAGGGTCTAGATATTTTACCCCTTATTACCCATGCATACTACCTAAGGGTTTGGTGTGTGATGGTGGTACATTCTTAGAGTGGTTCGGTGAATATGGATTTAGAGCTGATCTACATAAGAATACAAATATCCCATAAATTGTTTTAAACATGTTTTAGTTATTTAATCTCTACTTGGGTGTGGTAGAAGCTAAATCCTAGTGATTACATCTCCCTTATAACCATGGTTAAATGGGTTACGTAGGATACAATCTATATGGTTGAGCCCATCACTTTTATCTTTTGTTTCAATAAGATCATATCAAAACCCTTAAGTTATCTAATTTTAATAGTCACTAAAACTGAATATATTATCATTATTTATGATTCTTAATAGTATTTTAATCCCATACAACCATTATGACTATATTCTATAATGGTTCAATATAATAAATGAAATATATGGGCATTGTTTTCAATAACTACATTACATAGTATGTTATTTATTCTTTTATCCAGGAATTATTATTCTAAATATTTGGGTCATTAATGATAATCACATAAATAACATTATGTTTGAATTTGATATGAGGATGTGGTGATTGATGGAATTTTTCAATCACGCCTTTCGTTATTATATTTGTAGATAAACAAAACAACCATGAACCACTTCATATTCTTAATGATATTTATATAAAGATGTAGCTATGAGATCACAAACATTCATCACCATGGATTAGGAAATTGATATAAATAGTGTATAAAAATTGTGGAAAACCAGGATTTTAAAGGATTTCTTTCATATTGTATCTATTATCATTAAACATTTTTTAGATCCATTCTTACTCATTGGTATTTGAAAAAAATGTTTGGGATTTAATAATTTTGGAACCACTAATTCCCCTATTAAATGGTTATATATTCTAACCAAAACCATACATTAGATACATACATTAATATTACATTATATTATAAAAAATTTAATAATAATAGTAATAAATTAAGAATTATTTTTTTCTACACATTTCTTTAGGTTATATATATTGTTATTTATTGTTTCATATAGAAAAGAAAAAAAAATAAAATGTGTGAACACAAAGGATTAATAATAGATAGAATATCGTCGATGGTGACATTATTAAAACATGAAATATCTAATATTTAATGAGTATATATTAAAATTAAACAATATAAATGATAAAATATTCTAAAGATAATCTTTAGATGATATAATAATTGAATTAAATAATCACACAGATGCTAATATTAGATCTTATAATAGTGCAATCTCCAATCTTTGACACCATTAACTGACCATCATGTAATTTTATGAAAAAATCATATATAAGGGGTTACACCCCCCCATTACGTAATTATTGTTTTTTAAATGATACCAACTGATACACTATGGGTATAGAGACCCTACTTTTTTATTACACCACTATTACATAATTTTAAAGATAAACAACATAAGTTTTATCCAAAACCAATATCCAAAGGCTTAGTGTTTTCAGAACATTTATACCATACATAAAATTTAGATAATAAAACATGAAATTATAATTAATATCATCTTATCTATCTTCTTAGTGGCCCCCGTTTTCTCATTAGTAAAAGTAATAACTTGAGGATATATATAAAAGAAAGGGGAGATCTAAAATCCCAATAATTGGATAGATTTGAAAATGAATCAATATTACATGGGTTGATCATAATCACAATCATCATAACATAATAATAATATAATAATAATAATCATGAGAGAAATCAATTGATAAGGTCATGGAATGTGGTAATGAATAAAAATTGAATATCAGGGCTCAATGGTCAAATACCACACATATTTGTAAAAAAAATATAGAATAATGTTCACTCATATATCTCTATATCTCATGGGGTTCATTAAATTACCAAATTTATTATAGCACTATATAAGTATAGGATCACCCATTACATAATAACATTTACATACTCTATATAAATTCGGGAAAACCTAAAAAATCATAATATTTACATTATCATGCATGCCATTTAGAATGTATATCAATCTAGGAAAAAAACTAACAAATGTAAAATAATGGTTTTTATTTCATAAATCATACACTCATTGACTTCGGTGATTAAAAAAAGGAATTAGTTCTTGGTATCAATATTGATTGAAGAAGAAAAAATATCATGAGATATAAAATATGAGTTTTTTTGAAAGAAGTGTTCTATTGGAAAAATATTTAATATTCTCATAAAACCATATTGAAATAATTTATATCCCATAAAATAAAATAAAAGGAAAAATAAATTATATTTATATAAAAACAAAGGAACATCGATATTAAAAATGGAGGGAAAGGGAGAAAACCAAAAGAAAGAGTGTTGGGTTTGAGAATCCCCTTACCTTATGTCTGAATAATTTCATCACATTAATATCCGATTAAATGAAATAAAACTAATTAATTAACAAATCTAGGATCACTTATAAATTAATTTTATTCATTATATCTTTTATTTCATTTATGGGATTTTAATGAGTTATAGAGTTTAATTTCATCGTTCATCAGTGTTCATCTACTTGGTTTTCATGATCAGGTCACTTGTATACATGTACTGTAGATTTTGTAAAATAAAGATTATTAACCATATTTCAATTTATTTATTATTATTGGACATCCATATTCTTAATGAATCATTTTTATCTTTTATTAGGATGAATCATTTGATAAATATTTAATGATAATCATTTAGGGTAATTTTGGTAGGTTTTGATCACAATGAACTCGTTTTGTTTTATCATTCAGTATTATATATAACTGTTAGTTACATTACATAAAATGGTATATAACATAAATTTTACAATCTCTTTCAAAAATTAATTTGTTTTTTGGAAAACCTTGATGGAGATGAAGGGAAATGAAATCTTTTCTTCCTTGAAGGTGATAAATGAACACATCATAGATGGTGTTTTCTTTTTTAGAATAAAAGGGAAAGGAGAAGGGGTTCGATGATGGATTATGATGTTATAAAAATATAATTAAAGTTTATTTATAGTACTAGATTTATCATTCAATTTTAATTAGTATTGGAGAGGATATAATAATAAATGAAAATAACGTGAAAAGATAATAAAAGATAAGTTAGAGGATTCTACCTCTTGAATCCATATATCTTTAAAAGGATTTTTTTTGATCATTTGTTGAGACCAACGGATTTTTTATGATGGGACGAGGATTAGGAAGTGTATTGGGATGAATATGTGTATGTATCATAGCTTGATAGGTGTGGGGAGAAGATGCTGTGAGGGGTGGTATTTATAGTGGAGAAGAGGGGTGCTTTCTCATCATTTTATTTATTCATTCATTATTTTTGATCAACACAATAAATAGATTATCATTATCAAAAAATATATTAAAATAATGAAATAAGAATCTAGATTATGGTTCTTACATCAGGGATGAGTTATGGAATAGTGTATTGAACTTATAATATATTTTTCCATAAATTACCATATTTCACTATTCACAATAAATTCAACTAATTTAAAAAAATTCCCAAAAATTCTCCCTAACCATTTTTTGGCCTTTAAAATTCAGAATTGGACTCAATTTTTTGAATATATTCTTATAAATATGAGACATTTAATTTTTAAATAAAATAATTTTTTTTTGAAAAGTACAAATTTTAAAATAGTAATTGTTTTTATGAAACTTCGAAAAATTAATTAATGTCTCATAAAATTATCTTATAATCATAATAAAATGAAATATTATTTTATAAATAAATTTTATTAAATTAATTTTTATTTAACTCATTTTATTAATTAAAAATATGTAATTAAATAATTATAACATACAAAAATACAAACACTTACTTTTTAATTTATAAAACTTTTATTTATTAATTCCATGATATTAATATAAAATATTTTTTATAAGATACCCAAATTCTATTTATATATTCTTATGTGAGTTTAAGAATCTATTGGACAATTTACTATTCAAAAGGGTCAAATTATTATTCAAAAGGTCATGTTTCTATTTAATTAGTATCAGTTATTGAATTTCATGAAATGACTCTTATTTTATTCGTTTTTCATTTATAATTTTTGTATTGTTGATTCAATTTGATTTTATATGATTTATAATCTATTATATAATTATAATAAAGGATTTTTTATTGATAGAATTTAGGTTCATCACATTCTTCCCCCTTTAAGAAATATCTCCCTTAAAGTTTGGTTTTACAAACTATAGTCAAAATAGTTGAGCGTACTTCTCCTTCCTTGTTTCCTCTGCTTCCCATGTTTCCTCTTCATACTAATATTTATACCATAGTAATTTTACTGGGTGAGTAGTCTTATTGCATATAAAATTATCTCTATGGTCTGAGATCTTCATTGGATTCTTCTCATAAGAGATACCATTTTCTAATAGTACCACCTCTAGATTCAGTACATTTAATAGATCTTATATTTACCTTCTCAAGATGGATATATGGAATATATCATGTACTTGAGACATGGTATATAACGACCCACACTTTACATACATTGTTAATACTTCAAAATTGAAGCACACTTATTACAACATATGAAAAAACCACAAAGGACCGTATAGGTATAGTGTCTTTAGAAACTGGGAAACATAAACAACTGGTTCATAAATCTTCTACAGTGTCTCCCATTTATTTCATCATATCTAGGGTCCCTTTTAGCATATTATACTTAATATCCATCTTCCTGACCTGGGGAAAAGAAAACATAAAAGGGTGAGCTCAAATGCTCAGCAATGGCAAATAAAGGAAATAAAAATCATATCATATCTTTATGAAAATCAAAACCTGCAAAAGAGATCATAATATCTTAACATGGAATAAATCATAGAAGTGAAAATGAGATCCCCATAATCATAACATAAAACTTGAAACTTTGTGGCATGCACACATAATCATGGAAAATCATTTCTTGTTAGTCATGACTCATTCCCAAGACTATCTTAGTGGACAAAGTCCCTTTCTGAACCGAGTTCACTCCTCGTTTCAGTCCTGTATCACTGAACCGAAATAACCTTCCGTTCCAGCCATGTCTATCTCATGAGATATAAAATCATTACCCAATGCATTGGAGGGAGATATAGGTCCCACCCATCTTATAATGAATCCTTTCTTATGTGTGCCATATAATCATAAAACATACATCATCGCATAACACATGTAACAAAAATGGGATTCTTGAAACATCATGACATCATAAATCAATTCATATAAGATAAAGGAATTCATAAAAATAATTCCATCACAACATAGTCAAATCAATGTAAAAATATGGATAGAAACAGAACCCTTTATTATCTTAGATGGAAAATAATTTTGATAAAACACTTGAATTGAATTCTTGAGGAAAATATCCTTTCTTCTTTAAAATCAATTTCTTTTCACAAAACATCATGCAATTTTAAAAGAAAGAGATTTTATTGAAAATAGTCATGAAATATTTTAGAGGAAGCTTCATGAAAATAAGGCTTTATAAAACAGTAGAAATCCGTTCGTGCCGTATAAGTTAAAAAAACATTCTTCGTACTTTTGTCGGAAAAGTCAAAAAGTACCTCGTACGAAAAACGACAAAAGATTCCTTTCATACGTATTACTAAAAACTCACTGAAGGGTAAAAATGGATTTAAACAATTTTAGGTGGATGGAAATAATATTACATATTGAGTAAACATGGATGTGGATGATAAAATACACCCCAGTAAATACTTACGAATAAACAATCTCGGATAAAAATGAGATTGTGATATTTCCCTTACCTTAGGTCCGATTTGCTTTGTTCATGTCCGAAGCTCCTGTATAATGGTTTAAATAATGTTATTGACTTATTCCAGAATCATACATACTGATATGATATCATATATGGTCATATTATTAGCTTCTTGTTAGTAATATTTCATTGTTACTTGTTACTCGGGTATTTATAACTTTTTGTTCTTATGCGTGTTTTGTCGAATAAATTCTTATTCTTATCTTTAGGTTATATGTAATTCATTTACAGAATGGTATTAGTGTAGTATATACCATATTCATTCATTCAATTCATTTATATAATCATTATGAAATGAAGATCATGTAGAACGAGTCGCATCACATCGTGGAGACGGTATTCCGTACGTACGCACGAGTGATGATATCGTTCCTATGATCGTGGAATTGTATTGGAGTATATATATATATTATTTCAGTATCAATATTACTTAATTATAATCATATATAGTTACTCATTACACCATTATACCCATCCTTGTAAGGTGATGGTGGAAAATAGATTACACCACGGCGTGGAGACGGTATTCCGTACGTACGCACGCGCGGTGATTTCATTTTTCCGTAGGATGGATAGAAGGTGAATTAGGGTTGTTTCATATTTATAATAACATATAAGTATGTAAGTAATACTGATTTTATTACTTTATCATGAAACAACTAAAGAAGAAGAAGTTGAAGAAGAAAGAAATTGAAAAGATCGGTAATGGATATTACCTCTTCTTTGGAACGCCTCTTTGAATCCTCCACTTAAGGAACTAAGATTGGTCTTTGGGGAAGACCAGGACCTCTAGGATTATTCTAGGGAAGTGGAGAGGAGAAAATGGTAGGGGATGGACGAGCTTGAGTGCTCAATTTGGTGTGAGGAGGAGGGGGAGGAGGTGCCCTTTTATAAGGGAGGAGAGGGGCACCTTAGGAATATCTCAAAATATTATTTTATATTAAAGTAAAAATCGGTTTATAATGGTTCCAAAGGGTATTATTTCGAAGCTAAAGTGGGGATGGGTCGAAATCCTATCAACCAATAGGATTTAGACAAGTTTAGGGTATTATTTTAACCTTATCAATTAGATTTAACTCTAAGTTAATTAATTTAACTTTTACCGTGTCTTTTTGTTTTCTTTCACTATATGGTTAATACACTTACTATAACATGCCAAACGAACCCCAAAATGTTTATTATTAATATATATATCCTTATCTAAGTCATTTGGCCGAACCTTATATTTTTAGGAATAAAATAACAGTTAATAATATAATATTTGATTTAAAAACTATTTTGTGTCAATTTTGACACTATTTGATATATGATTTTTGTGAAAGTCATAACAGAATTATATGTTCTAACCAAGTTGATTAAATCAACATTAATATATCATAGTAACCTAAAAAATTAGTGGAATTCATAAAAAGTCTCAAATTACATTTATTTTGTTGTTTATAACATCAATTATGTCAATATTTCATTAATAAGATAATTACTGCATCATCATTGTGTCATAAATAAATTAAATTATTTAATGTCTAAAAATTACAAATAAAATACCCTTATGTAGGAAATCTTTTTATCTTTCTAATGAATATTTATAGTCGAATTTATCTTATGTATACCCCCATATTAAAAATGATTTACTTATTAAACTTTGATTTTAACTATTTTAACCCTTCTTTAAATAAATTAATAATAAATGTCCTAATCTAATCCAAGTGGGCCTAAATGGTCATATTTTATTCCTAAGTTTGTTTTTGGTCGAATTACACTTGTCCAATAGAATTAGGACATGTGTTAGGGTAATATTGATATCATATTTACCCTTAGTTACCCTATTTACTATTAACCGCGGTAAAAATAGTAAAAAGTTACTATTCACCAAAAAATTATTTTCATCTCATTGAACCACATTTTAGTCCTTGATATTAACCGTGTCTCTCGGATTTTTGAAATTACATTCACAGAAGCGGTAAAATTAATTTTTATGCAAAATTCAGTTTTTAACCTACCACTTAGTGGTTTCACTACTCATCAAAAATTGAATGTTTTCAGAAAAATACCAAAATTTCACCCTAGGCTAATTTCGATATTCTGAGTCCAAAAATGAAGTCCATTTTGAAAAATAAAATTTATAAAATTTTAAAAAGTGGTTATTACTATTCATAACGGCTAGTTTTAATAGCATATTATTGTTTAGTGAAACTCGGTATTGCGTACGACGCAAGCTATCGAGGAAGGTCGCGATTGCGTGCAAAGAAAGCCAAGCAAGTGTTGTGTAGAAAAAGATTCCTTTGATGATGTATATAACATAAAAGTCTCGGGTGTTACATTCTACCCCCCTTAAAAAGAATTTCGCCCTCGAAATTCGTCACTTTGTAACAAACAAATGAGGATACTTCTCCCTCATCATATCCTCAAGCTCCCATGTAGCTTCTTCAAGTTGGTGGTTCCTCCATAAAACTTTCACCAAGCGAGTGGTCTTGTTTCGTAGGACTTTTTCGCTACGATCCAGAATCTCTATCGGCTGTTCTTCATAAGAAAGATCTTGCTCCAGCGGTACAACTTCTGAGCTGAGTACATGTGAAGGATCTGGTATGTACTTTCTCTGGAGAGATACGTGGAACACATCGTGAACTTGAGAGAGATTCGGTGGAAGCGCCAATCGGTAATCTACCTTCCCAACACGATCCAGTATTTCAAGAGGACCGATATATCTAGGGCTCAACTTCCCCTTCTTTCCAAATCTCATAACCCTCTTCCAGGGAGATATTCGTAAGAACACTTTATCACCCACTTCAAACTCTAGGTCTTTTCTTCGGTTGTCGGCATAACTTTTCTGTCGACTCTGAGCTGCTCTTATGTGTTGTTGAATAGATCTGACCTTTTCTGCCATTTCATCAACGAGATCAGGTCCTAATAGCTTTCTTTCCCCAACTTCATCCCAGCAAGTTGGAGTCCTGCATTTCTTTCCATAGAGAGCTTCATAAGGAGCCATCTGAATACTGGAGTGAAAGCTATTATTATAAGAAAATTCCACCAAAGGTAGGTGTTGATCCCAACCTCCTTTGAAATCCATAGAGCAAGCTCTCAACATATCTTCTAGGGTTTGAATTGTTCTCTCAGACTGACCGTCTGTCTGGGGATGATAAGCAGTGCTAAAACTCAACTCTGTATCCAGAGTATGCTGAAGACTTCGCCATAACTTCGAGGTAAATCTCAGATCTCGATCAGATATAATAGAAAGTGGTACTCCATGCAATCTTACCACTTCCTTTATATATATCCTGGCAAGCTGATCTAGAGAGAAATCCTCTCTAATAGCAATGAAGTGTGCAGACTTTGTAAGACGATCAACTATGACCCAGATAGCATTATTGCCTTTGGATGTTTTAGGAAGTCCTGTGACAAAGTCCATAGTGATGTTTTCCCATTTCCATTCGGGTATGGGTAATGGTTGTAACATCCCCTTAGACTTCTGTCTCTCAGCTTTAACTTGTTGACAAACCAAGCATCGAGAGACATATTCAGCAACATCTCTTTTCATGCCATCCCACCAGAAGTACTCTTTCAGGTCCCTATACATCTTCGTGCTTCCAGGATGAATAGAGAATGAAGAACTATGAGCCTCATCCAGCAGCTCCTTCTTTAATTCAGGGATGGGAGGAACACAAACCCGATTTATGAACTTTATTATCCCATCACAATCAAGGTTGAATTCAGGAACATTTCTCACCTTCTTTTGTAACTCGACATCTTCTTTCTGTCCCTCTTTAATCTTCACATGTATAGATGGTTGAACATTCATTTGAGAAAGATAAGATTTTCCCCTTCCATTATAATTCCAAGATCCATCCTTTGTAAATCCATATATATTGGATCTTTTGTGATCCTCATCATGGATAAACTAGCATGGTCTTGTCGACTTAATGCATCTGCCACCTTGTTTGCTTTCCCAGGGTGGTAATGGATTGAGCAGTCATAATCCTTAATCAGCTCCAACCATCTTCTTTGGCGCATATTCAGCTCCTTTTGTGTGAAAATATACTTTAAACTTTTATGATCAGTATAAATATCACACCTTTCACCATAAAGGTAATGCCTCCAAATCTTTAATGCAAAGATTACCGCAGCCAACTCCAAATCATGTGTTGGGTAATTTTGCTCATGGATTTTCAACTGTCGTGAGGCACAAGCTATCACCATATCATTTTGCATAAGAACACACCCCAATCCCTTCTTGGATGCATCACTATAGATCACAAACCTTTCTCCACTACAAGGCAGTGTGAGCACAGGTGCACTGGATAACCTTCTTTTCAACTCCTTGAAATTCTCTTCACATTCCTCTGTCCAGACAAACTTAACTCCTTTCCGAGTCAACTTGGTGAGTGGATTAGATAATCGTGAAAAATCTTTTACAAAACGTCGATAATATCCAGCCAAACCAAGAAAACTTCGGATCTCAGTTACTGTTGTTGGTCTTGACCATCTTTCGATAACCTCTGTTTTTTCTGGATCCACAGATATCCCCTCTTTTGAGATTATGTGACCGAAAAATGCAACTTTTTGAAGCCAAAATTCACACTTGGTAAATTTGGCATAAAGCTTCTCCTTTCTCAGGGTCTTCAATATATTTCTCAAGTGATCTTCATGCTCTTCCTTGCTCTTTGAATAGACAAGAATATCGTCTATAAAGACTACCACAAATTGATCAAGATAGTCTCTAAAGACTCTATTCATTAGATCCATGAAGATAGAAGGGGCATCAGTAAGACCAAATGGCATCACTATAAATTCATAGTGTCCATACCTTGTACGGAAAGCCGTCTTTGGTATATCCTCCCTTTTGACCCTTAATTGATGATACCCTGAACGAAGATCAATCTTGGAAAAGTATTGAGCTCCGCGTAGTTGGTCAAATAATTCATCAATGCGTGGGAGAGGATATTTGTTCTTGATAGTGATCTTGTTAAGTTCTCGATAATCAATGCAAAGTCTCATTGATCCATCTTTCTTCTTAACAAATAGAACAGGTTCTCCCCAAGGTGACGCACTAGGGCGTATGAATCCCTTATCAAGATTCTCTTGGAGTTGCTTCTTCAATTCCTGCAACTCAATTGGGGCCATTCTATAAGGTGTCTTTGAAATAGGCAAAGCACCCGGTACGAGTTCTATTGAAAACTCAACTTCACGATTTGGTGGAAGACCCGGCAATTCCTCTGGAAAGACATCATCAAACTCCCGTACAATGGGCATATTCTTAATCGTGAGTTTCTCACCAACTATTTGAGATAAATAAGCTTCATTTAGTGGAATCAATACCCATAAGATGGAAGAAATTTCCACTGGAAGGTTATGTTCATCCTTGCATTGATAGACGATCGTAGGTTGATCTGGAATATGAAATGGGACTTCCCTTCTTTGGCAATTGATATGAGCTCCATGTAGAGAAAGCCAATCCATTCCAAGAATCACATCAAATTCCACTAAAGGAAGGATCACAAGATTTGCAGGAAGCACTTTCCCACAAACTTCGATCGGAGAAGAATTATAAACTTCTGATGCGATTGATGTGCCATTAGGTGTTGTCACAGCTAACTCAACATCTAATTGTTGAGGTAATACGGTGATACCCTTAGAAAATTTTTCAGAAATAAAAGAGTGGGTGGATCCAGAATCAAATAAAACATTTGCTACTTTAGAGTGGATGGTAAGTGTACCTTTCACCACATCGTTATCGTACTCCACATCGCTGATAGAAATTGCATGTGACTTTCCTTTGTCTTTAGCCTTAAGAGTTTGTTGACGTCGACCATCATCATCAACCCTTGGATTTGGGCATTGATTGGCATAATGCCCCATCTCCTTGCACTTGAAACATTGAAGTGTAGTAGGTTCATTCTGTGTATCCCTTCCTTTGTTTGCGTCATTAGACATCTTCTTCCCATTATCACGGCATTCAAATGCCCGATGACCTTCTTTTCCACATTTAAATCATTTACTTGTCCCTTTAAGACAACTCCCTCCATGTTTCTTTCCACACTTTGAGCATAAGGAAAAGCTCATCTTCTTTTCCGTGTGCTCTTTAGATTTTTCTTTGAATTCCATCTTCCTCTTCTTATCAAACCCATGTGACTGATGGGTTACTCCAATCTCCATCTCGACTTTGAGAGCACATCGAACGATTTCCTCGTAGCTATTGAAGTCCCTTATGGCTAACGCCCTTCGAAGACTTGGTTTTAAGCCACTAAAGAATCGATCGATCTTACTCTCAGGTTGGATAATAATACCAGAAGCGTACCTTGCAAGTCTTGTAAAATTTGCTTCATAGGTACCAACAGATTCATCATCCCTTTGCTTCAGTTCAAGAAACTCTTTCTCCATCTTTGTTCGGAGAATACGAGGGAAGTACTTATTGAAAAATAAGTTCTTGAACTCGTCCCATTCCATAGACTCAATTTCATCCCTTTGCCTCATATTCTTAATAAGATTCCACCATTGATCAGCATCTCCTTCCAAACGATACACTGCTAGGATGACTTTATCACGCTCAGAACATTGAATAACTGAAAATATCTTTTCAGTAGTACTAATCCATTGTTCAGCAACTAATGGATCAGTAGACCCGCTGAAAAAAGGTGGACGCTGCCTCATGAAGGATTCAACAGAATGTTGCTCCCTCCTTTGCTCGTTTGGAAATCCTGCATGATTCATAGCTTGAGAAAGTTGTGTGAGCATGGCTACAAGATTTTGCATTCCAGCTCCCATATCGTTTGGTTGCTCAGGGGGACAATCATTGCATTGCCCATCGCATTCCGCATTAACACGGTTCCTTCGGGTTCCAGCCATTGACTAAAACCAAGAAGAATAGTGTGAGAAACACTAATTATAATAGGAAACCACATAATTCAAGAATAAAAAATTTTCATGCTTATGGTCTTATCCTAGGTTATTCATGGCCATTTCTAAGATTGTGATCTATGCTTAGACTTATCCTTAGGGTTCTTACTAAGGCTTTCACATCCTAGTTTCCAAAGGTTGACTATACCTTTCCTCTGATACCAACTATAACGACCCACACTTTACATACATTGTTAATACTTCAAAATTGAAGCACACTTATTACAACATATGACAAAACCACAAAGGACCGTATAGGTATAGTGTCTTTAGAAACTGGGAAACATAAACAACTGGTTCATAAATCTTCTACAGTGTCTCCCATTTATTTCATCATATCTAGGGTACCTTTTAGCATATTCTACTTATTATCCATCTTCCTGACCTGGGGAAAAGAAAACATAAAAGGGTGAGCTCAAATGCTCAGCAAGGGCAAATAAAGGAAATAAAAATCATATCATATCTTTATGAAAATCAAAACCTGCAAAAGAGATCATAATATCTTAACATGGAATAAATCATAGAAGTGAAAATGAGATCCCCATAATCATAACATAAAACTTGAAACTTTGTGGCATGCACACATAATCATGGAAAATCATTTCTTGTTAGTCATGACTCATTGCCAAGACTATCTTAGTGGACAAAGTCCCTTTCTGAACCGAGTTCACTCCTCGTTTCAGTCCTGTATCACTGAACCGAAATAACCTTCCGTTCCAGCCATGTCTATCTCATGAGATATAAAATCATTACCCAATGCATTGGAGGGAGATATAGGTCCCACCCATCTTATAATGAATCATTTCTTATGTGTGCCATATAATCATAAAACATACATCATCGCATAACACATGTAACAAAAATGGGATTCTTGAAACATCATGACATCATAAATCAATTCATATAAGATAAAGGAATTCATAAAAATAATTCCATCACAACATAGTCAAATCAATGTAAAAATATGGATAGAAACAGAACCCTTTATTATCTTAGATGGAAAATAATTTTGATAAAACACTTGAATTGAATTCTTGAGGAAAATATCCTTTCTTCTTTAAAATCAATTTCTTTTCACAAAACATCATGCAATTTTAAAAGAAAGAGATTTTATTGAAAATAGTCATGAAATATTTTAGAGGAAGCTTCATGAAAATAAGGCTTTATAAAACAGTAGAAATCCGTTCGTGCCGTATAAGTTAAAAAAAACATTCTTCGTACTTTTGTCGGAAAAGTCAAAAAGTACCTCGTACGAAAAACGAAAAAAGATTCCTTTCATACGTATTACTAAAAACTCACTGAAGGGTAAAAATGGATTTAAACAATTTTAGGTGGATGGAAATAATATTACATATTGAGTAAACATGGATGTGGATGATAAAATACACCCCAGTAAATACTTACGAATAAACAATCTCGGATAAAAATGAGATTGTGATATTTCCCTTACCTTAGGTCCGATTTGCTTTGTTCGTGTCCGAAGCTCCTGTATAATGGTTTAAATAATGTTATTGACTTATTCCAGAATCATACATACTGATATGATATCATATATGGTCATATTATTAGCTTCTTGTTAGTAATATTTCATTGTTACTTGTTACTCGGGTCTTTATAACTTTTTGTTCTTATGCGTGTTTTGTCGAATAAATTCTTATTCTTATCTTTAGGTTATAGATAATTCATTTCCAGAATGGTATTAGTGTAGTATATACCATATTCATTCATTCAATTCATTTATATAATCATTATGAAATGAAGATCATGTAGAACGAGTCGCATCACATCGTGGATACGGTATTCCGTACGTACGCACGAGTGATGATATCGTTCCTATGATCGTGGAATTGTATTGTAGTATATATATATATTATTTCAGTATCAATATTACTTAATAATAATCATATATAGTTACTCATTACACCATTATACCCATCCTTGTAAGGTGATGGTGGAAAATAGATTACACCACGGCGTGGAGACGGTATTCCGTACGTACGCACGCGCGGTGATTTCATTTTTCCGTAGGATGGATAGAAGGTGAATTAGGGTTGTTTCATATTTATAATAACATATCAGTATGTAAGTAATACTGATGTTATTACTTTATCATGAAACAACTAAAGAAGAAGAAGTTGAAGAAGAAAGAAATTGAAAAGATCGGTAATGGATATTACCTCTTCTTTGGAACGCCTCTTTGAATCCTCCACTTAAGGAACTAAGATTGGTCTTTGGAGAAGACCAGGACCTCTAGGATTATTCTAGGAAAGTGGAGAGGAGAAAATGGCAGGGGATGGCCGAGCTTGAGTGCTCAATTTGGTGTGAGGAGGAGGGGGAGGAGGTGCCCTTTTATAAGGGAGGAGAGGGGCACCTTAGGAATATCTCAAAATATTATTTTATATTAAAGTCAAAATCGGTTTATAATGGTTCCAAAGGGTCTTATTTCGAATCTAAAGTGGTGATGGGTCGAAATCCTATCAACCAATAGGATTTAGACAAGTTTATGGTATTATTTTAACCGTATCAATTAGATTTAACTCTAAGTTAATTAATTTAACTTTTACCATGTCTTTTTGTTTTCTTTCACTATATGGTTAATACACTTACTATAACATGCCAAACGAACCCCAAATTGTTTATTATTAATATATATATCCTTATCTAAGTCAGTTGGCCGAACCTTAGATTTTTAGGAATAAAATAACAATTAATAATATAATATTTTATTTAAAAACTATTTTGTGTCAATTTTGACACTATTTGATATATGATTTTTGTGAAAGTCATAACAAAATTATATGTTCGAACCAAGTTTATTAAATCAACATTAATATATCATAGTAACCTAGAAAATTAGTGGAATTCATAAAAAGTCTCAAATTACATTTATTTTGGTGTTTATAACATCAATTATGTCAATATTTCATTAATAAGATAATTACTGCATCATCATTGTGTCATAAATAAATTAAATTATTTAATGTATAAAAATTACAAATAAAATACCCTTATGTAGGAAATCTTTTTTGCTTTCTAATGAATATTTATAGTCGAATTCATCTTATGTATAACCCCATATTAAAAATGATTTACTTATTAAAGTTTGATTTTAACTATTTTAACCCTTCTTTAAATAAATTAATAATAAATGTCCTAATCTAATCCAAGTGGGCCTAAATGGTCATATTTTATTCCTAAGTTTGTTTTTGGTCGAATTACACTTGTCCAATAGAATTAGGACATGTGTTAGGGTAATATTGATATCATATTTACCCTTAGTTACCCTATTTACTATTAACCGCGGTAAAAATAGTAAAAAGTTATTATTCACCAAAAAATTATTTTCATCTCATTGAACCACATTTTAGTCCTTGATATTAACCGTGTCTCTCGGATTTTTGAAATTCCATTCACAGAAGTGGTAAAATTAATTTTTATGCAAAATTCAGTTTTTAACCTACCACTTAGTGGTTTCACTATTCATCAAAAATTGAAAGTTTTCAGAAAAATACCAAAATTTCACCCTAGGCTAATTTCGATATTCTGAGTCCAAAAATGAAGTCCATTTTGAAAAATAAAATTTATAAAATTTTAAAAAGTGGTTATTACTATTCATAACGGCTAGTTTTAATAGCATATTGTTGTTTAGTGAAACTCGGTATTGCGTACGACGCAAGCTATCGAGGAAGGTCGCGATTGCGTGCAAAGCAAGCCAAGCAAGTGTTGTGTAGAAAAAGATTCCTTTGATGATTTATATAACATAAAAGTCTCGGGTGTTACATGGTAGGTGGATGTTCCAGTGGATAGGCCACAACTCCAACTCGATCAAGAATCTTGAAGGGTTCGATGTACAAGTTCTTTGATTTCTCTTATTCCCAAGTCTCATGATCCTATTAAATTGATATATGAGGAGGAATACCATGTCTCCAGCCTCAAACTCTATGTCCCATCGATGATTGTCGAAATAGATCTTATATCAACATTGTAATTTTTTGATGTGCTGGTGAATGGTTTTCACCTTTTACACCATTTATTTGACCATGTTAGGTCCTAGAATCATATGTTCACTAACTTTATTCTAGAAAAATATTGTTTTAAATAATTTATCATTTAAGGATTCATATGGATCCATTTGGATGCTCGAGTGGAAATTGTTTTTTAAGAAAACTCCACAAGATTAAGATGATTTTCCTATCATCCTTTGAATCCCATGAAACAAGCTATTATAACTTCTTCAAATGTAGGATTGGTCCACATAGTCATAATTTTGAGGATGATAAGATGTAATAATGTTCAGCTCAATGTTTGGAGTTTATTAGAGAGTTTTCCAAAACATTGTGGTAAATCTCAAATCTCAATAAGATAAAATTGATAGTATTAATCCATGTAGAATTACCACTTCTCCGATTTATATTCATGTAAGTTGATCTAGTGAGAAGCCTTCTTCAATTATGATAAAGTTATTTGAATTTGTATGATGATCTAAAAAAACCAATATAGCATCGTTTCCAATGGATTTCTTCATATTCCTGGTGACAAATTCCATACTATTGTATTCCCATTTCCATGTTGGTATGGGTAATAGTTTAATCATCCCCTTATAAATTTTCCATTAATCCTCCATTTTATGACTTTCGAAAAACTTTTATGTACATTCAACAATCTCCTTCTTCATATTGTCCCACCAATAGTTCTATCAGTGATCTCGAATCATCTTTGTACTCCCTGGGTAAATATAGATGGTTTAACTATGTGCATCATTCAGAAGATACATATTTTTTATCTGGATTGTATGGTACAAAGATTAGTGGCACAAATCTTACAACTCCTTCCCCATCAATTTAAAACTCAAATGGTTTCACCTTTCTCATAGATTCCACCTTCTTTTGAATTTTTTACATCATTTCTTTGTGACTCGTTTTTTTTCATAACAAGGTATGGTTATTAATAATTTGAAAATGAATTGATGAAGTTCATTTCATAATTATTCCCATGTCCATACTTTTCAAATATAATATGATTAGTTTCTTCTCAATTATCATCATTTATAACATTTCAATATCTTTTTTACTTAGAGAATTCACCAATTTATTTTATTTTCCAAGATGGTAGAGGAATGTGAAATCATAATACTTGAAAATATCTAACCATATTCATTATATCATAGTGTTATTATCTTATTTGAATGTATATTTGAGGAAGTTATGATATTTATATATTTCACAGTTTTCCCATAGAGATAATTTTGCATTATTTTCAATGAAAAGAGCAGAAATGCCAATTAAAGATCATGAGTCGGATAATATTACTCATGGATTTTCAAAATCATTGAGTAATAGGATATTAATTTATCAATTTCCATCCATAAACAACCTAATACCTTCTTTTAGTCATTGAAATACACCATAAAGAGTTCCCCACTTACCAGAATAGTTTGCACTGGGATAATGATAGTCCTCTTTTTCAACTCTTTGATGCAGTATTCACATTCACTGAACCAGAAACAATTTCCCACATATGTATCATCTTTGTTAGTGAGTTTTAAAATCATGACATTTTCATCAAAAATCACTAAAAATACCCAACTAGACTAAGGAAACTATGGATCTATGTTACTAATGTAAGACTTAGTCACACTTAGATTTCCTTTATCTAGTAATGGTGCAAAAATATTCTTTTATTGGTGATAACATGCCCCAGGAATGATACTTACTTGAACCATAACTCACCTATATTTTAATTTTCATAATTTTATCCATTCATAATGTCTTTCGTAGAGTATTCATATGAGCCTCATGTTCCTCCTTTCTCTTGGAGTATATCATAACATAATCAATAAATACCACTGAAAAATTGTTGACCTAATCAATGAAGACTCTATTCATTAGGTTCATAAATATTTATGGATAATTAGTGATTTTAAAAGGAATAACTATGAACTCATTATTTTCATACCATGTTTGAAAGGAAGTCTTACAAATACATTCCTTATTCATATTTAATTAGTGATATCCCAACTGAAGACCCACCTTATATAAATACTTGGCCCAACATAGTTGATAAAAAACTTCAACTATCTATTGAAGGCGATACTTGTTATTTATCATGATTTTTTGATATACAGATAATAAATGTACAGGCGCATTGATTCATCCTTCTCCTTGATGAAGAGGATTGGTACACCTCAATGTGAAGCACTTGATCATATAAAACCCTTCTCCAGGTTCTCTTGTAACTACTTCATCGGATCCTCTAACTCAATGGTGTACATTATATAATGTGTCATTGATAAAATTAGATATCCTATAATAAGATCAATTGAGATCTAAAACTATCGTTCTAGAGGAAGTCCAAGAAAGCCTTTGGGGAATAAATCACTGTAGTCCCTCACAATGTGCATGTATTTGATCATGATTCTCTACTTTATCTCAATCATTTGAGTAATATATGCTTTCTCATATGTAAATAATATCCACAATTGAGATGATGGATCCTAATAAGGTTCATCATCCTATTTATAATTGTATTCAATTATAGGATACTTCGGGATGTGAAGAGAGATCTCCATTTTATGATAGTTCATGTTAGATTTGTATTAAGATGTCCGAACCATGCCCAAAATAGCATCAAAACTATACCAAAGGAAGTAAGACAAGGTTATATTGGTGGTATAATCCACAAATATTAACCCAGGAGGAGTTATATCATTTATATGAAATAAGTTACCCATTTATTTATCTCAATGATAACATATCATCTATATTTTTAGATTTTGTTTGAATAATAATGCTTAACTTGAATGATATGAAATCATGCGTACAACTAGAATCAAATAGTATGTTCATAATTCATGAATTAATAACTAGTGTACCTATTTACATAGCATTTTATGACTCCACCTCAGCAGTATTAATGGAATAATATTTCTGTTTATCTTTTGGTATCAATGGATGTGGATACAGATTTCCCTCTAGGAGTCGAGGTTTAATGCACAACCTTGTATAGTGCAATTTCTCTCTACAGTTGAAGCATTGAACCATAGGTGGTGCCCTCATTTCCCTCACCACATTATCTTGCATCCACATTTACTTTTGAAATTCATGATATTGGTAATATTCTCTACCACACTTACGGAATTTCACCATATTTTTGAGGTAGTTACCATGATGATTCTTCCCATATTTTTATCACAAGAGGGGTTTATATTTCCTTCAACCTTTATCATTAGATCCATGATCATGAAACAATTTTTTTTTCATATAACCATAGCCATGGAATCATTATCCAAACTCCATATCAAATTTCAGATCACATCGAAAAAATTCCACATAACTACCAATGTCTCGAATTGCTAGATACTTTTGAAGGTGTGATTTTAAACCAATAATTAATTTATCAATTTTTCTATCATTATTGATAAAAAAACCTTAATCGCACCTTAAAAGAAGTGGGAAATTTTATTCCTAGGATATGATATATACACCCTCATTTATCTTTAGATATATTAATTATCACTCTTTATTTTAATAAAGAGTTTGAGGGAAATAATTTTTAGGAAACATTACCATATTGTTTTTCCACTCTATATATTCAATTTTTTTTCCTTCTAATAGGTGTTCTTAATCATCTACCAACATTGGTCTGCCTCTCCATCCCGAAGATAAATATCAAAAGTCACCTCCTCCATCTCATAACAAAAAAAAACATAAAAGCTCT
The DNA here is from genome assembly GCA_963277665.1 of Viscum album. NCBI lineage: Eukaryota > Viridiplantae > Streptophyta > Magnoliopsida > Santalales > Viscaceae > Viscum > Viscum album. The sequence continues at coordinate 775,234,828 of OY728138.1, forward strand.
TATCCATTAAGATGACCCATTTTTTTGGATGAGTAGATCAGAAGATCCACTAAATGTCTGAGGTCGTTTCCACATTAAATACATGATAGTAAGTTTCTCCCTCTTAGTTGACGGTAAAAATTCCACATTATTCAGGTTTTTTTATTGCTTCAGAAAGCTGTGTAAGCATCACCGATATATTTTTAACTCCACATCTAAAGGAATTAGGGATGTCATTCAAGAAATCAGTGCATTGTCCCTTCCATGGTCTATCAGTAGGGGTTCTCCTAGTTCCCACCATTTTCTAAAATAGAAATGTTTTAAACAAAATGTAACTCGAAAAGTCATGAATAATTTATTCCTTTGTTAAATTAAATCTAAATGACAGTATTTTGGGATCCCTATATTTATATAGGCTTCATGGGTGATTAGTTATACAGAGTCTCTAACTAAGGGTTTTCACAAAGGTTCTCTAGTCCTAATTCAAAATTTAACTTAATTATGATTCGATAAATACTATAGAGAACCTATTTTTTCATACATTAATATTACATAATTTTAATGATAAAAAACACAATTTTTTTACAAAACCATGATCTAGAGGTATAATATATTTGGAAAATTATTACTATACATACCTTTTAAATAATAAAACATAAACATTAATTTAATTCAGTACCCTATGTCTTCTTATTGGACATCATTTTCTTCATGGTAAAAGTAATAACTTGTGGTTATACATTAATGAAAATAGTGATCTAGAAGCCCATTACAAGGATAGATAACAACATGAATCAGTATAACATGGGTTGATCATAATCACCATCATTATCCTAACATAAGCATTAGATCAAAGTCATTATCATGAGGGGAAGAATTAAATAAAGGCATGGAATGTGAAAATTTATAAAAATGAAACATCATGTCATAATGCACATAGTTTTGAACAAATAAAGAATCATTTTTAGGAATATTTCTAACTATCTCATGATATTCATCACATTACACGATTCATTAGAGTGATATATAATTCTAGACGTACCCATCACATCATAACATTTACATTATCTTACATGCCACATAGAATGTATATCAATAATGCACATAAAGTAACCCATGAAAAAAGGGGTTCATTAAATAAATCATATATTCATAAAATTTGGAGATCCCAAAAAATAAATAAGATTCTTTTTATAAATCTTGATTGAATAATAAACATTCGTCTAAGAAGAAAAAGCTGTGTTTTTTTAGAAAGAATAGTTCATTTGAAAAAATCAATGAATTTTTCCTAAAAATATATTTGAGACATGTATAACATAGAAATGAAAAGGGATATAAAAAGAAAATAACATTCATATAAAAATAAGTAAATTCCCAACTAAAATTGGAGGGAAGGATATAAAACCTAGAGAAAGAGTGTTGGTTTCGAGAATCATGTTACCTTATGTCTGAATGCATTCTTCAATTTATTAATGTAGATAATCAATGAAAAATCCTTAATTAATTGTTTAATGAAATTTTATAAATTAATTTTATTCATAATAGTATTTATTATGTTTATTTATGGTCTTTTAAATGAGTTATAGAGTTAAATTTCATCATACATGAGTGTTCATTTTCTTGATTTTCACAATCGGTTCACTTGTATACATGTATAGAATATTGTGTAAAATATGGATAATTACCATGAAATAAATTTATGTGTTATTAGTGAACATACAAAATTTTAACACATTTTATTTTTATCAAGTATGAGGATGAATCATTAATGAACAGTTAATGATAATTGTTTAGGTTAATTTCTACCATTTCTTGTGACACCAGACTCGTTTTCATCTATCATTTTGTATTATGTATAAATGTAAGTTAGAAAACAGAAAAATGGTTATAAAATAGATTTTAAAAAAATTAAACAATTTATATGGTTTTTTGACCAGCCATGAAGGTGGTGTAGGAGAGTGAAATCTTGCATTCCTTTAAGTTCATAAATCAACACCTCACGATCAACATTTTCATTTTCAGAATAAAAAGTAGAGGATAGTGGGTTTGATGATGGATTATTTAGTTAGAATAAAAAAATTCCAGTATATGTAAGGTGATATAATTTTTATAAAATATGGATGAGGGGAGTTTAGGAGAGAATAATAAATGAAAAAAACCTGAAAAGAAAATAATAGAGAATAAATATGATTTTGCTTCTTGATTCCTTTTCTTTGAGAACCTCTTAAATGAGATTGGTTTTAGTATTTCTATGATAAAAAAATATTCTGAATGTGGTTAAGTGTCTTTTGAATAGTATTGTGCATAATTTTCCAATGATAAAATCATTAGAGTTTTGGGGATAAGAGGTGTTGAGTGCTGGTATTTATAGTGAATGAGATGGGTGTTATCTCATTATTTTATTCATTAGATTATTATTTAGGATCAAGTATATGAATAATTATAGTATTAGCCCTAAATATATTAATATAATTAATTATGATTTGAAATTATAGTTCTTACCTTTGTAACGAATCAAGGAATATAGTATTTAACAAATAATATATTTATACTGTAAATTACTATATTTCACTATTCCCAAAAAATTTAACTATTTTTGAAAAAACCAAAAAATTAATTCTAAACAGTTTTCTAATTTTTTAATTAAAAAATGGACTCCATATTTTAAAATAATTTTCCAAATATGATAAATCTAATTTTTTTATAATATTATCATTTATTTGTAGAATAAAAATTTTAAAATTATAACTAATTTTATAACACATTGAAAATATAATTAAGGTCTCATAAAATTATCCTATAATCATAAGAAAAAAAGATATAAATTTATTTATAGATTTTATGAAAATAAATTATTGAAATCATTTTATTAATTATAGTATTTGGATTTAATATTTATAACTTAGAAATATATAAACAGTATCTTTTTAATTTATATGAAATTAATTTGTTTATTCCATGATATAGATATATTATATTTTTATTTATAAGATACCCGTATTTTATTCATATATTTTTAGGTGATGTTTCTATTATATTTTCCCTTTTAATAATTCGTGAGGGTCACATTACTATTCCAAATGCCAAGTTTCTATTAAATTATTATGGGGTCCTTAATTTTTATAAATGCGTATTATTTCATTCACTATTCATTTTAAAAGTTATTATTATATTCTCTTTGTGAATTTATTTGACTTATACTATATAAAATAATTACTAGAATTTAATTTTTGTTAATAAAGTTTGGAGTTCTTACAATGGGGATATTAATTCTAAACTCGTTGAGTTTCATAATTAGTAAAATGCATTATTAATAGAAAAATAATAGTTAAACTCTACAATATAAATTATTCCCAAGAACCTATTTGATAACAATTTAAATATTTTAAATAAGTATCAACATGTAAATAATTAATACAATAATTTCTATGGATACACCAATATTTGGAATTTTTTTTAATCTTTTTAAATATAAATCAAATTAAAAAATAATATAATAATCACCATGAAAACGAATGTATGTTTTTCCAATTAATTGAAATAATGTAATATTTAATTTTAGATTCATTATATATGAATATTAATGATAATTAATCATTTCTTATAATTTTGTATAATGTTAATTGAAAAAAGAAATAATATATACACCCCTTATAAATATTGGTAGTATATGAGATGCATATTTCATATGTATCATTCATTTAAAAGTTCTTTATAGAAAAACTCCTAGTTCGATATATAATAAGAGTGATGTTTCACTTGTTAATAAATTGGTTTTTAAAACCTAGGAAATTAATTTTGATAAATAATATATCCTATAGTAATCCTCTTTAGACATAGTCCCATATTAGAAATGATATATTCATAATAGCACAAATACATTCCATAAGTTAGGATTTGGATAATAGAATTTATTACCATATAAATTAATTTGATATTATATAAAGTTATAATAAAGACATCACTGGATGGAATGGTAATATATGATTCATATTAGAGTAATAGATTTATGATAATGAAGCACAAAAAAACTATATGGGAATTAAATAGAATTTAAATATATTATAAATATTAAATTAAGGGATGAGATTAAAACCAATTACATGAATATTATAACAGATTCAAAAAAATAGTATATTGGGGAGTAATGAGTAATCTATTATTGATTGTATATCATATGGATGTTTATAACAAATATAAAATATCATATAATTTTTTTAATATTTAGTTAAATGATATTACACAAAATTCTTCTCAGGTTGGAAATGAAAAATGAGAATTATAGAACCATGCATTTAAATAGAACTTCAAATACTTGAGAAAGAACACTTGATATTGATAATATCTTACATAATGTAATAATAAGAGGTAAATGATAGGGGAAGATTCGTAATTTTTGTACTAGTGAATATTGGATGCATAGGAAGGTATTCATTGGAAATAAGGTGGAATCGATTAATAATTTTCGGATATAGTCTTTGAATATCTAGGTTGTGAAAATCAAAATATTATTCTCTTACTGACGGTGGAAGATAAAGGAAATATACCTTCATAAAATTGATTTTTTCTCCATTCAATTGTTTATGAACTAAAATTTATACATTAATTTTAGGTTATCCCTAGAAAAGTCATTTATTCCTAATGAATTATTTTTAAAACATTAAATACATTTTAGAAAATAGAAAAATATAAGTATGTGTTTTAGAAAATGTTTTTAATATTTCAAAAGACATTTTTTAGTAAATTTACATATTTTAGGCCATTCATTCAATTTTATTACTTATTACCTCATTTTAAATAAAATAATTATGTCAAAATTCATGTTGTCTAAGAATTTCATTTTTTACTATTTACTAAAAAAATTCATTTATCTTAGAGAAGATACAAAATTTTACTAGTGGATTATTTTTATTTTATTAATCAAAATATGATTTCCTTTATTTGATAATTAATTTTTATACATGGGAAACTTTTTTTATTAAATATAAACACATTTTTTATTTCAAAATCATTCATTCATATGCAAAATTTGAAACTCTTTATGAATAAATATTTATATTTCTAATAGATATTTCTATAATTAAAATATTATTCACAAATTTAAATATAATATTTATATTTATAAATAATATTATTATCATTTTCAATTATACTTTTTTAACATGTCAATATTACTGACCATCTAATAAAAAAAATAGAATTCCAATTTTCATGCTATATTATTACTTTTGAAATGGACACTTTACCCTTCAATAGTCATATTAAAAATACAACTGAACACTATCATATAAAATCATTCAAGTCATTATATTACATTATTTATCATTTTAATTCTATTTCATCTATTTTTATTCATAATGGAAATGTGTCTTTTTTTGTTATTCAATTTAGAAACACATCCACTAATAATCAAGAATATAATGATTCCATATATTTTTATTTGATCCATATATATATATATATATTATTTTTTAGTTAATGTAAATATCTAGTTTTTTATATTACTTTGAAAAAATAAAATGTCATGTATTGATTGATGCCTACAATAATGAACTTTTTATTTACCATAATAGAATATAAAGTCCCATGGACATTGCCAGTGATAATGGTGTGAATGAAAACTTATGAAACTTTCTCTATCTATGATATTTATCTTTTATTAAATAATTGTAAAACATGACCTTTAATAATAATAAATAAGAATAACCATGACTGTAAATGATGATTTTGAATCACATGGATGACATGTGGTAGCCCAGGGGTAAAAAAATAACGATTTTACGATTGTATTACAAAAACTTGAATTATTAAAAAAATTATAGTGGTATCTTTATGAATATAAGATAAAGAATTATAATATAGTGTAGGATTAAAAAACACATATATTAATTGAATATTTTTAGATAAGTAAAATTCCTCCAAGATTCACATACCATGTGAAATCATTTTAATTCAACCATACAATGACTAAAATATATCATCTAAATTAAAGAATAGGTTTTTTATGAGTAAAAGGTAAATATCATGAAATAAAATATTTATATTTCAACAGTATTAAAATTTTTAATTACACTTTCTATATTTAGGTACACTATTATTCTTCTTGTCAATATAATAATTCATTTCCCTAAATGTTTTGAAATAATAATTCATATTTAAATGCATATTTTTATAGGTGTTCTAAGAGGTAAGAACATACATATTATTCTAGATTTGATAATTTTAATATTAACTAATGGGTAAAATTTTATCTCTTTACTTTTGAGAATCATAATTGGTGGTTTTTATGGTTAGTAAATTGTCATTGCACATCTATTCTCATCACATCATAGTATTTCTTCTCTTGTAATATAAAATTATATTATTTATTTAATATACAAACCAGTTATATATTATATTTTAGTGTATCATTAATAAATGTTGAGAAATCATGAATATGTGGTTTGGGATGACAGGATTTAGTTTCCACTTCTTGATAGATGTCTCAGTTAGTATGTATGTATCGATATGTAAAATCATAGGCACCTAGGTACCCTCATTATATTACTGATTCAATGATTAAGGATAGTTAAATAGAAAATTATTAAGACCAGTTTGATAATATTTACTATTTTTGACACATAAATATATAGATATAATTTTTTGTGGATGGGCTATTCATTTAAATTATCATTATAGTGTTTATGTAAACCTAAATCAATATCATTAAAATAATTATATAATAATCTTGAGGATTCATCATAAAATTAGCCAGTATTTTAATTCACATTTTCCACTTTATTTAAATTCTAAATTTAATATTTATTTTCCCTTATTAAAATATTCAAAACCTAAAAACATAATGACTAAAAATTAAAGACAATATTGTGTATATATAGTCCCAATTAGGCGAAAACCAATATTTTTCACTATATATATTTATATTAATGATTTTAAATATTATTATTTTTATACTATGTAACAAGTCACTACTTTACCGAAATAATAAAACATGACTACCTCTCTGAAGAAATACATTTTAAATAGTTTGTGGCACCAAGTTTTGTGATGTAACTCATCCGATGACTCACTGCGGAATCCTTTATAACATCACAATTATTACATTTTTTACATTAAGTAAATACCTTGTAGAATATCTTTTTACACATTAAACCCTAAATAAAAATAAAATGTGGTAAATTTTATTAATATTAGATATATTAGAAAGAAAAATAAAAAAAAATACATTATCAGAATAAAATATGAAACATCAATAAGAAAAGTTCAAGTGGAATAAATACTGAATTAAATAAATATTCCCATAATATAAAATTTGTATCATTATGGTTATCCATGATGATCATAACCCTGATTATAACTATGAAAGAGAAGGTATTAGAAATATACTATATATATTCATATTGAAGTATATAGTATTAATAAATTTTGTGTTGTTTCTACAACTGTATATATGAATCTAATATGAATTATATATATATGGTCATTTGAAATATAGGTTTTTGAAATAAGGATGTGGAAAATATGGTCATTGGATATATGTTCCTAGGGTAATAATATATACAATCATTATATTAAAGTCCCAAAATATTTAGTTCCATGAAGGAATCCTAAATCCTTCATTATGAAGGAACCTATATCGAGATGGAGAGAATTCAGCATGTATTTAATACCATCTTTAGCATTTTCAATTACATTCTCATATCCACTACATAAAAGTAACATAAATAACTATATTGTTTTGTGGTTAAAATAACTATTATTTTAGTAAAATTGTATCAATATTATGTTAATATATACTCTTAATCATTCATAAACATATAATATTCTTGTTTGGGTCAGTTTAACCACCTACATTAACTATGTTACACCAATATCACCATCATTATAACAACCATATTCTTCATTTCACATTAATTCATGAATAAGTACATTAAAGTACACATAATTCAACCCAAAATATCAATAAGCCTATTTTTTGGAATTAGGTTCATATAATAACATCATGAACATGGGATACAACATCATTATATAAAGTTTCTATAACCAGGTTCAAAAATTCCATGGATTTTAAAGCTTTGTGTGATAACATAGGGACATACATAAGAAGGGGGTAAGATATATATCCAAGAAAGGGAATAAACAATAAATAATGTGATACATGAAATTTAATAGTCATATTAATGGGGGAATAAATAGTTTTAGAATCATATACATGAATAATAAATCATGATATATCATTATAATCATAACATGTGAAATGTGGAAACAACTTAAAACACTACATCATAAACATAAGTCAAGGGTAAATACCAAGACATCATCATGGAAAATTCCACTTAATGTAATTAGTTTCACTCTATTTCCCAACATGAGGTATCATGAGACAAAAAATTACCGAAAACATTTTAGTGTTATATAATTTTAGGTCCAACTTTCACATTTATTTAATACTCTTGCTTATGTCTTGAACAGGGATCATAAATCATGGATTCATTAATCATCATATGTTTTTAAAAAATAAAGGAGTATGGAATACATAAATATAATTCCTAGGTAAAATAAATATATTTTTATTTAGATGAACACCCGTGATATTAAATGGGTTTGGTATTAACTACACAATGTTTTTGGCATGGAAAAATCACGGTGGAATTTTTGAAGCATAACGATGTCAGATAAACATTCATAAAATGTTTTTATGTTAGTGAAATGGGTGTATCATAATTTTTGAATTAATTTGGAATTAATAGGTACATGGATGAGATTTCCTAACATTATTAGAAAAAAATACATGGTATAAGATAACAAAGAAAATTGAATAAAGAACAGAAGGTAGGGATCCCTTACATGAGTGTGTGAATCCAAAAGAATGGGAGAAACTCCTTGAGATATTTCCAGAACTCTTTAGGGACACTAGAGAGGATATAGATGATTTTTTTCTAGCTCCAAGTATTTTTAGTGATGAGAAATGGGAGCTTGGTTGTGTTAATATAGGAAAAAATGGGGATTTCATTATTATTTCTCAAACTTAGGTTTTTTTCTCTATATAATTAAATTACAAAAAATACAAACCTTTCAACGGTTATAACCCATGTATTTGTACAAATAAGACTGCTTTTAATTACTTTATAATGATATTTTCTAAAAGCTAATTAAATAATTCACTTTTTATGTGTAGGTGAATAATTCTCTTAAAGAAATTATTTTAAAATCTTAAAATATATTAATGGGTCTTGGAGATTCATGAAGGATTTCAAAAATTAATAAAATAATAATAAAATAACATTATTTTAAAGTTAAAACATTTATTTTTTCATTTTTACCCATTATAGTATTTTTACATTACTTTTGGGACATTATGATGTCATAATTCACAAGGTATATATATAAGATATTTAATTTTCACCTAAAAATTAGACTATATCAAAAAAATATAAAAAACTAACCAATAGATATTTTAAACATTATGATTCAAAAACTAATATTAATTTTATATTAATAATTCTTTAAATGTGACAATTTTCACTTTTAATTTTAATAATTGTTATTGATTGAGAAATACTGGGTTTTCTTAAATAATAACAAATTTTGAACGCTTATAGACATTACATTGGACTTCATAAAATTTATATAATCATTTATATCTAATAAAATTTATTTAATAAAATTATTTATTTCACATATACATTAATGAATAAAAATGTAATATTTTGTTGTATTTTTATATTAACCAAAAATATTATTTGTGTTTTATTGTATTAAAATAAAAATATTTTATAAATTAATAATAATAGGATGAAAATTTATTTGTTATTCTAGAAAAAATCATGTATATAATTATATCACTAAAGTAATAATAAATATTCCATTAATACACTAGAAAACTCCCTAAGAATAAGCTGTGTGATGGTGAGACTTTCATGGGGTGGTTCGTTGTACATAGATTGGGTCGTCATACCGAAAAACATAAACTTCTATTGAAAATTGTTCTGGTCATGATTAAGTTGTTAGATTATAGCTTGGGATTGTTCAAGTCTAAATACCAATGATGATATCTCCCTTAGAAGCTATAATAAATGGGATTTATAGGGTACAATCCTACCGGTTGATCTCATCCCTTCCTTTATCATTTTTAATTGGATTTGTTAAAACATTTCATTTATACTAATAATATGATCACTATTCAAAAACTATTTAATAAATAGTAAAGATTGATATCGATCATATAAATCTGATAGAAGATAATAAAACCAATTTAGTTCATGTTTATTTGATTAAAATATTACATAATAATAATTTTAATTAAATCAATAGGGAAATTTTATTTATAACAGTTCTGGTTGTTAAAATATTAGCCACAAGTAAGTATCGAGAAATTTATACTGGTAATATATGACAATAATACTGAATAATTTTTTTGAATATAGTTATCAAAGGATGAATGAAGTCAAATATCATTAAAAAGTACCTCATGGTTTCTAGTAAATAACTTAAAGCATGTTTATCATATATTCCATTACTGTGAAATATACACTAATATTCTATAAAATGAAAATGGTACTATATTAATAATTGACATCCAAATTACTCCTGTACCATGTAAAAATGGAACTGAGGTAATTTTTATTAGAGAAGGAGAATTAATATAAACATTATAAAACATGTGACAAATAATAAAAATTAAAATAAAATCATATAGAAAATAAATAATAATTTTCTATTATATATATAAATTTATTGTTTTTAAGACATAATAAATGACGATCTAGATATAGAGGAAAATGGAATAATTCAGAAATTATTTAGGAATAATGTGTCTAGTAGACATAAATTATATTTTAATGGTTATGATAATTCCTATGGTAATTTATGATTTATATTTTTTAATTCATTGGTTCTCATAATCCCTTAAATGTTTTTGAGAAAATATAAAAGTTGTTTTCAGTTATTAAAGTATCAAATTGAAATGATGATTATTTATCTTGAAATTCATAATTTGGTAATTTATAGGTTTGTTAAATATTTATCATCTATTTTCTTTATTATTTCTATTAATGGGGTTCATATTTACTCTTACATTTCATCCTCCATTTGGTTCACAATATAATCAAAAAATTGATCATAAATTAGGATTGATCATAACTCTTTATTTCTCTTAGGCATATTTCACCTCTTTCCCTACATTAAATATATATATATATTTATGGATTTACTTATATATTAATCAATTATTTTCAAAATTTCTTGTAAACAAGAATTTATCAAATTGGAAAATATTTAATTGAATCTATTTTTAATGTTTTATTCATGTGTAATTTTTTAATTATTTTACTTTCGTTACAAATGTGTGAGAATAGTCTTCATTTATATTTGTTTAACTGTTGATTAAAATTCCTTTTTTTATAATGGTTATTAATAATAAATATTTACTTAAACTATATCATATATTTCAAAAATGAATACATTTTCACTTGTTTAATAAAATATTTCCTTCTAAAAAAATGATTTGAAAAAGAAATAGAGATTCCTACTAATTTTTAAAAAACATTTGTATCACTATAATAATGTTTCTATCATTTTATTCAAATATAAATGATCAATATTTTAAACCATGTGGGATATTCTATAATGAAACTATCTATCTTTTTCCTCTTGGTGGATTATGAAAATATTATGTAGAAATAATTTTGGATCCTGTTTTTTTTCATAGTGGTTAATCAATCTATAATGTATTTTTTTAATATTTATTTATGATCTAGTATATATGGTTTATAGTTATGTAGATTATGTGTTTGATATTAACCTCCAACACATTGTGTAATGTTTTACATCTCTAGAGAGTATAATAGGACATAATTAGTTAGCTCATGTACGAAAATGTTATCGTACATTGTTGGTCAACCCATTTCAACTATGATTTGGAAAAGTGGTCATTCAAGTCCATTAAAAGGTATATTACTTGGTGGATAACATTAAAATATGTTATTATTTATTTTATTATGAATATTCTAAATTCTTATTCTGATTTTATGTATTCATTTCTCAATGCAATTAGTTCATGTTTCCAAACTCTTATTACAATAGTATTATGTTATTCCAAATACTTTTAATATAACTCATGATTTATTAAATGTGTTTTTATGGATATGGTTCATTAATTTTATTACCATGAATCTATATTAATTTCCAATAACCACATTATCATCATACTAAAATTTCTAATATTTTAATTATACCTCTTATCTTTACCCATAGTGAGCATCTGATCACATTTATTATGTTTTTATTCCCTCATATATGAAGGTAAGTATTATGTATTAAGTCGGTCAAAATGATTCTTGTGAGATGTTTACTTGTGAGAAATAATATAATTTTTTTATAATAATTTCATTAGGTATATAATTAGTAAATACACTAAACATATAGGTTTCATGATGTGATTTATTATTATATGTACTAAATATTACTACGTAATGATGTTATATAGAAAGATATAAAATTATTGGGTAACATCATTTGTTATTAGAGTGAGGTTTAAATATTGTGTGTGTAAGGGGTTGGCCGTAAGAAATAAATATTCAAGTGTTTTGGAACATGATTTCACTATCATATAATTTCAATGATCTTTTCAGTTTAGTGTAATATATTATTAGAAAAAGAACTTACATTGAAAACCCATACATTAGAATTAGACCCTTATACCTGGTATAATATTTTTTAATGATTGAGGCGCATATGCCTCTTTATTGAATCAAAAGAAGATAGAAAGATACAAAGGAATTGAAAAAAGAGATAAAGGATAGAAATAACACCTTTAGGCCATTTTAGACTGAGTGTTCTTATTGTGATGAGGGGAGCGTCCACCCCACCCACGAGGATGCTACCCTCTTCTCCCAATTTTGGCCCGCGTCTATAGTCCCCCTCCATCATCAAGAAATTCAGCATTGTCAGCATCCTCCATCTCATCTAATCCACATACACAAAAATCTCTTTGAACCTATTCCTCGCTAGTACCTAACAAAAGTTTCTCAAAAGAATTATGAGTTCTTACCATTACAATACCTTTATCTTTCATGCTTCGAGCATTGCAATTCTCTGGAGAATTGAAGACTGAAGTACTATTGATAGTCAATTCTGAGCACCCATCCCCAATTTGATTGAGAGTCTATAGAACAGTATTTTTGATGATCCTATCAACTGTTAGAATGTCATCAGGGGCAGTCGGGTACTTGTCTATGCACTGGACAAGAGTAACAGTTTTTGGAAAATCTAGCCTGATCCTGACCTAATTAGGTTGGGGGTATTCTACCCTCGAATCGGGTTTTTCATTGGTAGGATGATTTGTACGTGTGTGTTGGACAAATACAGCATCTTGAGATCTATAATGGACCTGCCAGCACTTACCAGGTCCCTAATTCTGAGGGCCTTCCATTCTCAATTCAGGTGTGTCCTTCATGGGGGTCATCTCTTTATCCAGAGGAGTCAGTGAAGATCTTCCAACCTCAAAGAGAGTCCTTACCTGTCCCGAGGCATTGGGTGTTGAGGATGAAGTCACTGCTTCTTTTGAATCCATTAGTCTTGGAGAATTAAAGTGGTCTCCAAAAGATTTGAAAGATTTAGAAACTGATTTGCTGCGATTTTGAACAGGACCATGTTTACTTTTGTGCTGAGGAGCATAACGAACCTATTTGGAAGAAGCCCCTTCTAATTTGGTCTTCCCCTTATGACTTGAATAAAACAAATTATGATCTTTCCACAAATTGAAGTCCACCTCATTTTGAGTAGAAATTTCATTGTATTATTGGCTTTCAGTTGATTCATCATCATCATCATCATCCATGATGTCTTTAGTCAAGGAATACTTGAATGAAAAACCAGTGTGAAGAACATCCTCCATTATATCAGACCAATACACCTTGGATTTATCAACTTCCAGAACTAGTGGAACCAGGCTACCAGTTATTTCAGAAAAGTCAGTAGGAAAATTCATGTCATCTATAAAACCGTTATTTAGAGAAAAGTCCGAAATAGGTTCACTGCTTTCCTAAGAAGTTCCTAAGTTGGCATATTAAATTACCTTCCCATTGATAGGATTAAGATTATTGGAAATAGGAACCTGAAATATATCAATAGTTTCAACATGCTGGATTATTTCTTTACTAGACTTTCTACAACTCTGGGAGTCATGGCCTTTTCTTTGACAGTCTAGACATAGAAGATCACTTCTACAATTATCCCATGACTGGATAATTATATGGAAAGAATCACAAAGGGGGGGGGGGATTCTTCTCATATTCAATTCTGAGAGTTATTTCATTATAAGCTGTGGATAGCACAACATTGTCAATCAGTGTTGAGCTTAGATCAACTTCGTTTAAAATCCTAGAGAAGTGACCATAGCTAACCAATTCAGTGGCGGTATCCATCCTTATGAGAGTTTCAATTGCAGCAGCAATACCGTAAAGAATATATGAGTGCCATAAAACCCAATTTAATCCATGTAATTTGATCCATATTGGTGCACAAGTTTCATTAAAATTGTTTATGTTGAAGCTTAGGTTACATTCATGAAAATTCATAATACCCATTTGAAGGTTAATTGATCAAGAACTCTCCGCTCGGTTTTTCAATTCCACAGAGGGGAATATCAGATGGAAGAAACCCCTCTAAACAGAAACACAATTGAAGTCTAAAAACCCTCAAATTATAGCTAGATGATCAACTAGATCTTTCACTTTCCAAGGATTCATGATTTTCTATAATGAGATACAAGAGATGAATGACAACTTATAAATTTCAATGATTTCTAAAACCGTGCCATCTGAAACTGAAACATGAGTAGACGCCACTTTCCAAACTATCCATTGCAAAGCCCTAGGTTTAAGGGAGACGAATGATCCACCTGTGAAACCAGCAAAGGAGGAGGGACTCTTTACCTCTTCTCGATCCTTTGGTTTCTTCGATGTAGACAAGATTTGCCGACCATGATTCGAGGTATACGATTATAGATTCAAACTCCTCAGGTGATCGAAAGAGCCACCATTTCCAATACTCGCCGGAGAAACCCTTGTACCTGGTATACATTTTTAAAAAACTAAAATAAAATAAAACATGAATTATTTTCAATATATATATATATTTTTATTTTCATCTTGGCCTCATCCATGTCACTATTCATCCTTAAACACAAAAAAATATTCTAAAAACATGGAAGATAACAAAATCATAGTACAAAAATAAAAAGAAAGAAACAATTAGTCCAGTGAAAAACATGAATGTAAATTATATACTTATTGTAACAAAAATATTCATTTATATTGTTGAATTATTCATTTCTATATGAATAGAATACACATTTTTCAAAATGAAAAAATTAAAAACCTATAGAAATTATTTATTAATCATGCTGGAAACTTGGGACATCGTGGGAGTAACCTTGAAATCTACTCATGGATGACAGTCCTGGATATCTTTTGATTATTACCTTATATTAAAAATAATATCCACTCATTAGTAAAAATATTTAATAATCTTGGAATAAAATTCACAATTTATTTACATTATATCTTAGGAAAACCCTAATCATATAACTCTATATAATTTAGGGAATAACTATATGGTCGAATTTCATATCTAGAGTACCCAATGAATTGGAGGTTATAACATAAACAAACATATATGGTTAAAAACATTACAATCTTTCCTCATAAAAAATAATCAAGTACCATACCATAAACATAAATCACGAAATATTTCACAATAAAAATAGACATAGAGAAACTAATACTTTTTATTTTGAAATCATTTTTTGATGAAATTATTCACATATACGAAGGGAATGATTTTGGTTGAATATTTAAATATAAATTAAGGTTTAAATTATCTTGGTGTTATTATGGTGTGAATTAATTCTCATTCTATATAATTTAAAAAAATATTCCTTTTTTGACATTTGATAAAGAGTTGAAGAGGATCTTTAAGAATGGGTTCTTAGAAAAATATCCCTTACCACATGTCCAAATCATCACATATGTTATTTATAATCGAAAATAATAATATTATATAAATTATTTCCATTTATAATAAAAAAAATTAATTCATTATTTCTTTTATATCATTTAGTACCATGTTAATTACATTATCATATAAACATACATTTGGTGTTTTGATGATTTTTAATACATAATCCCAAAATGACTTTAGTTGGTTGACTACGATCATAGGGTTCAACATTCCATAATCTATAGAATAATTTTAAATAAAAAAATTTCACTTTTATAGAAAAATTATACTTCTAATTTTAACCATAATTTATAGTTATAAACAATGAACTATGTTGTAATCATAAATATTGTAGGACATACGTACGCACGAGTGACATTTATATTTATTAAAAATCATTATGAAAAGAATGTATTTATTTTTCTATACTTAAAAAATTATTATAATATATTATATATATAAATATATATCATATTAGTTGTTTATATATATATATATATATCTTCTATGTGATGTCGTGAAAGATGATTCACATCACATCATGAAGGTGATAGTCCACATGTATGCACGAACGATGTTATCATTTTCTTGTGTATGGGAAGGTAAGAATTTAAATGGTATAATAAATTTTAAAAATGATAAATATTCTATGAATATCATATATAAATATTAATTTATTAATTATAACCATTATTGGGACACAATGGTGGAAAATGAATTACATCGATTAATGAGGTGGTAGTCCTCCAAACACAGAAATAATTATTTATTTTCCAATTTTATGGAAGAGGATATGGATTTTGGTTCAAAAACTAACATAAAAACACATTATTATATGTAATATATTGGTATTACTATATAATCTTGATTCAAGTATATTTTATAGAAGTTTAAATGGAAATAAAAAAAGAAAAAGTTGATTAAAAATGATACCTCTTCCATAGATAATCTCATTTTCGTAACACCTAAAAATCGTAATTGATGTTGTTATTAATAAATCATAACCTATAGAATGAGATTATGGATTCATATTTGGTATTTGAGTATGGATTTTCTGAACAATAATGAATTTATGTGTTAATAAATTAGAACAATAGGTGTTGTTTTATAAGATAGGAGAAGGGTACTCAAGTAAGTTCTCAATATAATAAATTAATATAAAATAATGTTTAGTAAAAAACCTCAAACATATTAATTAATAATATAAGACGTTTATGGGTATAAATACACACATATAATAAAAATAATATATTTTTATACTGTAATTTGACCTTTATATTTTACTTTTAACCCTTTTTTAACACATTTAACTCTTTCTATGACAACATTATTTTTTAGACATTGATGGTTAATATATTTATTATGAAATAACAGATGAACAGTAAATGGATCATAGATGATATATTAAATCTTATAATAATATTTTTTTTAAATTTAATATATTTATGAAGTTTATACTATTCTATTAAATATTGGTTTTTATAAAATATCAACAATGTGGATTTTTAGAACTATTCATTAAATTGATTCTAATAATATAAAATAACACCTTTAATATTGGGAAAAATATTATATTAAATTAAAATATTTAATTTAATACATTCAATATAATTTATTTTATTTTTAAATTAATTAAATAATTACACTAACTATCCCAATTTATTTTTAATTTCATATTTTTCATATAATATATTTGATATAAAAATTAATTAAATAATTATTACATCAGTATTTTGGTAGCCTTTAAAGTAATTTTTCATTACTAAAAATTGAAAATAAATTACTACGATGAATAGTTATATATTATATTAATAAAATTATATTAATATAGGAACATATACACCAGATTAAAACATACTAAAAATATTATACTTAATAAAAAGCTAAGTGATCCACACTTATCTTTTCATTAAATAAAATAATATAAAGGTAATAGTATTATCCATATGGACCAAAAAGGTTATATTTTAGACAATTAGATGAATATGGTAGTGATATAATGATAATTTTTGTTTTTTAAAGTTTCAAGGTAATTTTGTAGTTTTTATTATTTTATTATCAACCACTAGTTTCATGATTTACACTTTATCATTGTATAAAAACTAATTTAATAATTTATATTGAGAAAAAAAAGGTACCTATATAAAAAATATGGAACCAATGTTTCTAAATATAATATCTATTTTTTAAAATTCATAATACAAAAGTGGAGGAATTTAATTTTAAAATAAAACTGAAAATCCCATTGAAAATCAGTTTTTAGAAAAATACCTTTTAAATATAAATTTTTTATACTAAACTAAAATTTATAATATATTAAAAAAAATATAATTACATTATTTTAATTAAAAATTAATTAATATAAATTTAAAATCAATACAAAACATAATTGAACAATTTAAATACATTAGAATTAGAATGAAGTTTTCAATAAAAATATGTATTTTCCACTATTCCATGAAAAATTAATATTATTAGAAAACTAGTAAAAAGAAATTTTAAGATAATACTGACATGCTATATTAAAAAATGAAATTAAATTTAGCATATGAATTTTCTAGAAATTAAGAAATTATAATATTCAGTAATAAAAATAATGAAATTTATTTTTGGAGAAAACACACGTTTAAAGAATAAAATGGCATTAATAAAATATATAACCTCTTTAAAACTAATTAATTATTACATTATAAATTATTTTTTCCATTATAAATTTCATAATGATTATAATATTGTCCATTCCCATCAATTTAATTGCTAGGTTATTATGGTCACATTTAAATTACAATAATATATAGTTCGTTTAAGATTGATGTGTCTTATATTTTACATAATTGAACAAAGTGTTTTATTTTAAAATGTAATGAGGTTACATTTTAAATCCCTTATTGAAAATTTCATCCTCAAAATTTGGAACTCAGGATTTGTAATTAGAGATTGAACATTCAAAATACCTTTATTGAAATCCCATGTCCTAAAAATGATTAATAAAACATCCACTTGATAAGAAAGAAAAAAGTATAAAGGTAATGTGATACAAAATATACATGAATTACATGTAATAAAACATGGATATGGAAGAGAAAATTAACTCCCAAGGACTTCTAAAGAGTGATAGAGGGCATGGATATAGGAAATTTGATAATAATAAAAAATCCAAAATCTATGATGTTTTAAAGGACCATTGATTTTCACGGGATGAAATGAAAATTGATGTTGTTTTTATTTCTAGATCATTTCCCAAGACTTGATTAATTATATTACCAAATAATAATATAAACCTTTTACCCAAATTATGATTATAACATGATAATGTATTTAGACATTAATCATCATAAATTCATAATTAAAGACAATATTCATTCATAATATAATTTATCTGTATTCCTAAAATTAAATCCTATAGTATTTTAATTACCTAAATAATATAAGTTTCCCAAAATATTGAATATATTCGAAAATATCGTCAATAAATTAATCCTAAAATCATTCTCAATGTCAAGTTTATATATTTGATAAAATATATTCTCCCAAAATACAAATATCCTCTATCCATTAAATAGTTTAAATTAAAAAGTAATTTAATACTTACTAGGACATCACACTGTATAGTGGTAGGTGACACACCATTGCGACACTTTGGTTGTGGGTTTAATCCAAATTTCCTTTCTAGATGTGATAGTTTGTTAACAATCCTATGGGTTTTCCTTTTTCTTAAATATTATTAATATTAACCTTATAAATTTACAGAAACGTTAGAAACATCCAAAAAAATAACTTTAATATATTATACATTAAATTAATTTTTTATCATCAAAGGTTATCTCATAACATTCTATTTTTATTCAAGAAATGTAATAATCTATAACTACATTAGAAAACAAGTTCTAGAAAAATACTACTAGTCACCATAAAATTAAATTACCTAATGAATAAATAGGGGTTGCAAATAAATTGAACTAAAATTTAACCTTAAACTTGTAAAACCATGATTTTATCAATAACTCTTAAGAAAACTTCACAAGAAAATAATGTCACATAAAAAGTTTTCTAAACCATCCTTTAATACCAATAGTAAGGCACCAACCTTAAAGATTACATGTTAAATTGTTTTTGAACTACAATTAATTTTTTTTTCTAGGATATTTTTGGTTTAGAGTTTTAGATAATTAGGACAAAATATTATAAAGTAATCTTATACATTACATGTGGAATATTATAATTAGTATCCATTTTTTCAATAAAATAGTTTTAAAATGAAACCTTTTTTATACTAAATCATCATAATATTCATCTTGGCCTCATATTTATCCCTACTCAACCTTAAATGTTGTGAAAAGAATTTTAAAAACCTAGACGAGCATAGAATCCTGAGGGGAGGACATAAAAAATGAAACAAAACCATTAGTCTAGTAAAGAACATGAAAATCATAATATACATACTATTACTACATTATTATTTTATAATATGTAATTAATTATTTATATATGAATGTCATAAAAAAAATTCTCAAACAAAACATTTAAAACCCATAATAATCATAGAAGAGAATATCTGAAAATGGGGGGATCATCAGCGTAACCCCCAGAGATACTCATGGAAGACCATCATAGTTAACATCTTATCATTACCCTAGAGTCACCATGATGGATACTAATTATTAGCCATAATATTTAATTTTGGAATAACTATCGCATTATAATTCCATTACCTTTTTGGTGAATCCTTGTCATTTAACTCCATCTCATATATGGAATGACCACATGGTGGACTTCCAGGTCTGAAGTACTAAATGCATTGGATGTTATGACAAAAAAACCATCATTGTTTAATAATGTTACCTCTAGTCCCCATAAAAAATCCATGAACCAAATAATAAACATAAATTAAGAAATATTACATAAAAAATGTAATAGAAAATAATCCTTTTGAATTCAAAAGCACCAATTTTCATTAAATACTATTCAAACATGAATGAAAAAATTCTTTAAAATGGGTAGTTAAACATGTAAATGAAGATTAAAAAATCGGTTAATTATGATGGAAGGAAAATATGGCCATGCTTTAGAAGTTAAAAAGCATTCTTTTTTGACTTTTTTAAAATTGTTTAAGAGGAACATTAAGGGATAAGTTTTTTAAAATAATTCAACTTACCTTATGTCTAACTCATAATATAAATTATTTATCACTATGATTAATAAATAATGGTTAATTATTTATATTCTTAATAAACATTTTCATATTCATATATATTTTTATATCATTCATTACAATATTAATTACTTAATCATTAAAATTCACATCGAGTGTTTTGTTGATAATATGTACTTAAGGCCGAAATGCCATTCGTCAGTTTACTATAGATTAAGAGGTCAGTATTACATCATATCATAAACAATATTCATGAAATAATTATCACATTTAAGAAATAATTATACTTGTAGTTTTAATATTTATATATTTTTATAAAAAACAATCTACTTTACAATCATGGAGATAGTAGGTCGTATGTATGCATGATTAATGTTTCCATTTTTTAATTATAATTACAAAAATATTATAATTATTATTTTATATTTACAAAAATATCATAATATTATATATTTATCATATTATTTCTTTATGTATACTTATATATAGAAATATCATACATGTAATTTAGTGAAAGATGTGTTACACTGCTTCATGGAGGTGGTAGTCCAAGCGTATGCACGTACGATGTTATCATTATTCAGTAAATGGATATAATAGAATAAAAATGATATAATATCATTTCCAAATTATAAATATGGAATTAATATCGTATATAAATATTAATTCCATAATTATATCATTTCCTGATATAAGGTTATTGAAAATTATTTACATTGACTTGCGAAGCTGTTTGTATGTAGTACACATAAATGATGTTTTTTTGCTTTTGATGGAAGACTTGAAGTATGTATGTTGTGACATTAACATAAAAACAACTTATTATATTGAATATAATGGCGTTATTATATAACCATGGTATAGTAATATTTTATATAGGTTTAATAAGAAATAAAACACACGCACTCAATTAAAAATGATACATCTCCCAAGAAAGTCTCTATTTATAAACACCTTAATACAAGAATGGTTTGTGTTATTCCAAAAACATGACCTCTAAAATTTGGGGATGGACTCTAATATAGGGTGTGTTGTTGTATTGGATAAAACAAAATAATTTTTATGTGTGACTGAATAATAATAATAATAGGTTCCCTTTCATAAGATATGAGAGGGGCACTCATGGAATTTCTCAAAATAAATTATTAATATAAAATGATGGTTAATAAAAAATGGATCATGGATGATATTTAAAGCCTTGTAGTAATAGTTTTTTCTGAATTAGGTATTTTTATTCAAATTATATCATTAAATAAAATATTATTCATTATAAAATATCAATAATGTCATTTTTTGGAACTATTCATTACATTAACAATAATAATATCAAGATAAAACATATAAACTGAAATAAATTATTATATCCAAAAAAAATTCAATTTAATCTATAATTTTATAAATAACCCTTATTATCTCACATTATATTTATTTTAATATTGGTAATATCATTTGTTTAATTTTCCATTCATTACATATGTTCAACATTAGTATTGTGAAATCCTTTAAAATAATTATTCACTTACTAAAATATGAAAATAAATGAAAAAGATGTAAATAAATATGTTATAATTATAAATATTTATTATATTAAAAAAATATTATGTATAAAAACTTACTAAAAATATTAAAATTATTAAAAGAAAAAGTGGGTCATGTTTGATGTTTCATTAAATAAAATAATCTAAACGTCATAATTTTCTCCAAGTGGCGACAAAAAAGGATAAATTAGAAAATTGTATGATTATGGTAGAAATATAATAATCAAATAAAATCGAATCAAATGTTAAGGTAATTTTATAGTTTTTTCATTTTATTTTTAATTACATAATTTTATCTTTATCCTTGTCTCGTGAATGACTAATTTCAGAATTCATACTGAATAAAAATAAAAAATACTAAATATAGGCCCATTAACTAAAAATATGAACCCAATTTTAAAAAATTAAAAATATATTATTTATTATAATTCAATTTAAAATTTAATTGGAGAAACACAATGATTTTTTTTTTGCAAAAAATTCAATTTTTAAATATTGCATAATTTTATACTAAATTTAAGTATAAAAACCATTTAAAACCAATATTTGGATTATTTTAGATTCAAATAAACTAATAAATATATAAAATTATTCAAAAAAATATATTTATCCATGTAAATAATTTAAATAAAATATATATTTTCATAAAAAATCAACATTTCAACTATTCCTTGACAAATCAATATTCTAAGAAAATTCTAATTTTTTTTTATAATATAATTTTTAAATAATGGATTGAAAATTGAAATTAATTTTTTCAAATAACTTTTCCAAAACTTCGACAAATTATAATATTCACTCCAAAATGAATAAAAACTCATTTTTGAATAAAACTTATATTTGAAAATTTAAATGACTTTGCTAAAAAATTGTTACTCATTTAAAAATAATTTATTAATATAATATAAATAACTAAAATGATTATATATGACATAGTGAGTTTTATATTATTCATTACAACCAATTTAATGGCTAGGTTAAAACGATATCATTTAAATAATAACATTTACTTGTTCGTTTAAGATCAATGTCTTGAATTATTTATACAATAAAACATTGTGAATTTCATAAAAATATCATAATGTAAAATTGGTAATTAAGATGTGAATGATGAGGAGATAGAGCGTATCAAAAAATTAATAAAACTACAAGTGATGTAAGAAAAATTGGAAATGTCATAGGTTGAAATGAAGCATTCAAAATGGAAGAAATATTGGGATTAATTTTCCATGTCGAATGATTACATAATTTGATATTTATTTATTGATTTTCATATTAACCATTTTTTAGTAAGTGATAGAATAACGAATCATGAAATATTTTTGGTAAAAGGTAAAATCATTAATAAAATAAATTCTTATTTTATCATAGTTCTATAAATTAATTAATATCATTGAAATTATACACATATATAAATTCATATCCCTAGTGTCCGTATGTTGAATTTTCATTGGGAACTCTATGAGTTATAAAGATTATATCATATGCTTATAAATCCTCTCTTATTGATTTATATGGGAATGGTCCACATGTAAATCTTATCATTTGCCCATTATTTTAATTATATTTTATTTTGGGCATGGATCGTCTCTATCTATAGAGTTCCCATATTAATTTCCTTTATAGGGATGTTAAATTTTATATCCCAAATCTACCCAAAATCATCTATCAATAAGAATATGACTATGAACTCCCTATAGAAAATATTTCCATTATATGGGCAAGGGAACCCAATGATGAGGGGTATTTACCTCAAATAGCTGCGTGTAATATTTATATAGAATATTTAAATGTTATATTTGAGTATTTGAATGTATTTATAGATGTGTGTCAAGGTCTGTACCAATAATATTGGTTGATTTTAAAATTGAGTTTATACCTGCAGTTATTCATATATAAAAACTACTTATAGAATGGAACCAATTGATTTGGATGGATTTAAGAAGATTATCAAAGTGAATATAGATATGGGTTTTTTATGCTTATGGGGATCACTATTGGGTGAAACATTCATATTTTTTATTATGGATTATAAATCAAAGCATATCTTCAATTAATAACTTCAAAATAATAAGAAAACGATTAAGAATAGGTATCCTCTACCCATTTTTTTAAAATCCGATAATAATTTATGTGATAATAATATAGAATGATTGATATTCTATCTAAATATCATAAATTAAGGGTGGAATGTGATGGTATATGAAACAAAACCATTAATATATGATAGAGAGACTGTGAATTCATAGTAATGGAAACTCGATAAAACATACCCCATGTTATCATCATGGATATCATGAATATAGTCAATAGAGGTTACCTTAAATAATTTGGGGTAGTACATATAGATATTATTCACATATATTCTAAGAAAATGTAAGATCCTAAAGTACATTTAAATATTTCACTACGGACCCTGAGAATGGTAAAATTAAATGAAAAATTTGGGATTTGTGTAATATGGATAGAGAAATTGTCATTCATGTTTCATGTAATCACACGATAGGATGCATATATAAGTCCTGAAAAGATAGAAGGGATTTAAGAATGGCCCTTACCAACCACTATAATATATATACATAGTATTATTTAATTGGTTGGATAATATCGATCTCATTTGAGAAATTTCAGATGATTATAAAATACATTGGCCATGTTATCATGAATGGGAGTCATGTTCATATAGACATATTAATATGATGAAAATTTCAACAAGAACAAGATGATATTAATGAAATTAACTTTACTCATAGTCCCAAGGAGGGAAGAAGGGTTTTTAATATACAGTGATCCATCAAAAAATAGATTCAGATGTGTCCTCGCATTAAATCGAATAGTTGTATATTTTACCCCATATTAATTAATATTCAT
Organism: Viscum album; assembly: GCA_963277665.1. Lineage (NCBI taxonomy): Eukaryota > Viridiplantae > Streptophyta > Magnoliopsida > Santalales > Viscaceae > Viscum > Viscum album. The sequence continues at coordinate 775,260,370 of OY728138.1, forward strand.
AAGAAAAATTACCATATTCATAATTTAGATATAGAAATGGATATATAAAAACTATTTATATAGAGGAATATTCTTTTTGGGGAATATTTTGAGATATATATCCAAGAAGAATTGAAAATTCTCCAAAATAGATGGTATTAGTTGATAATGGTCCATTACTGTTTAATGTGTTACCACCAGATAATGGAATCAATGTTTTATGATTATTTGAGTATGAAGGATCTAGCTGCCTTATCCATGATTAGGCTTGAAAGAGGCTGAATCCTCATTTATTTGAATATGATAGACCTTGAAATCAGGAGGTATGGAGAGAAATATCATAATTCCCAAATAAATACTCTACCATCAATCCATTTAATGGATAAAGAGTCATAGAATAAAAAATAGTGGTTCATATGATGATATGTAATATTCTAGAGTATTACGTTATCAATTTTGGAAATATATATTTTTGATAAAAAACAATATGCAACATCAATAACAAAATTGAATAAGTATTTTTTTGGATAATTAACATAAATCATCATTACCTATTAATCATGGAAGTAAAAAAGTTGTGTAATTTTCTCATGAATAATTTCATATTATAAAACATGAAGTGGGATATTATGTATTATCTATCTCAATTCATAGTATTCTAGAATTTTTGGAAATAATTATTGATGTCCAAGACAATGATACAACCATTACTGATACCTTTATTCATATGGGAGAACATCAACAGTGATTTCATTATTGGTATTCCCTAGATTTATAATGCTTATATTATTATTTTAAATGTAGTTGATCTCCTTATAGATTTATAAAATTTTATTAATATAATATGATTTATCAGTTGACTAATAAGTAATAATATTCATAAATTGATTAGTAAGGTTGATTGGAATACCACTCCCAATTGTTTATGATCGATATCCAATGATTAAATAAATGTTCTTGATATATATTAAATAAATAATAGATATAAAAATAGTTTCCATTATATAATTTAAATGGATCCATATGATTATTTAAATGAGAAAGGGTACATAACTCCATAATTTTGAGGAGATTTTGGGAGCATAAGTTACTACATCTAGGTCTTTGTCATGGTATGCCACAAAAAATTTCAACCATAAAATAGTATATTAAAATGACATGGTGTCAATAGAATATCTATGTTATTAAATAATCACAAGATTTAATGTATGAAGTTATATATAAGGAATTTATTTGAATATCAGCATGGAATAGGGTCATGTGATTTGGGAGAAGGGGAATGATGTGGCCTACAAATTTTGTTCCCTTTGAAATCCATCATCATATGGGGATGATAGTTTATCATCATCAAACATGAAGAAGAATCTTACTAGTTTGGGAAGTGTTCGACATATCCCTTTTGGGTAATTACATAACTAATCCACATATTTTATGGATACATATGTTTTACAGTTGAAACACGATCTTTCTTATGAAGAGAAATTAGTAGAAATCCGGGATCATTGAAAAATGTTCTACAAAGCAGGCCCACTAACCTATTAAATTTCTTATGGATAAATAACAGTGTTAGGGAATAGAAATGGTAATTTGAATTTATAATATGTTATAATTACCATATATTGTTTCCTTCGAGTAATGAAATTTTGAGGCGGAAACTTATTTAAGGGGGATAGAATATAACAACCCAAAATTTATGATGTATTTTAAATTAAATATACAAAATGTATAATATATTATTTCAGATTAAATTATCAAATAAATATAATTTTAATAAATCATATTTAAATTATATATTATAGTGGAAGATAAAAATTAATACATTATGAGAATAAAATATAAAACATCATTACAAAAATTATAGTTAGAAGAAATATACATTTATATTAAAATACAAGGAATATAAATATCTATGCATGTACGATTTCATGAATATCATTACCTTAATTTCATATATTTAAATAAGGAAAACAATTAAATATAATAGACATGTTCAAAGGGATTTAAATATAATGAATTATTTTGGCGATGATTGTAATCGTACATATAAGAATGAAATGAAACAATTATATATATATATATATATATATATATTATTGTCATTATAAATATTGTTATAAAAAATATGGGCAATGGATATATGAGAATTGGGTGTTCATATATAAAAGAGGTATATATATTTTGGTCAATTAATAAAAATAAAAATAAAATAATATAATCCTTAAATATTGAAAAATTATGAAATGTAATAAAGGGTGGATTTATAATTAATATATATTAGTATGAAAACATATTTTTATACGTTACACATTATTATTATTATTTATATTACTATATAATAATTGAATTTTATTAATTATTTTTATACCACTAAATATATAAAATTAAATTCTTGGAAGATGAATTCTTTATTTTAATGGGATGTTGTTAAACATATTTATTTGTTAAAAATTGTTATTTTTTAGAGATGTATTTTTAAATTGTAATGTATTTATACATAGATAAAATATATTTTTTTAATTTATGGATTTAAGAGTTGTTTTAAATATAAAAGAAAATTTAAAAATATTAGTTTTTTTTGGAAATTGATATAAAAAATATTAATAAAAATAAATTATTAAAAAGTCATTTCTTTAAAAAAATGTTTTTCTTAATATATTGTATATTTTCAAGTAAAAGTTAAATTTATCATATTTATAAATTGAATTACATTTAATGGATTCCAAATTATTAATCCCCATATTAAAATTAGTTAAATACTTCTATTAATATTTTTCATAAAGAAGATACTATGGTAAAAATTATATTTCCACTATAATGCTAAAGAAATGTAAAAAAGGGTTAAACTAATTTATAGACACTTACAATTTCTTATATATACATATCTATTAGTTTTTTTATAAAGGGTTAAATTAACTAAATCCAATATTTTTCACTATATATCTACATTTCATTACAAAAGGCATCCTTATACATTAAGGAATGAATATTTGTGGAAATGAAAATTAAAAATCACTTATAAAATGAACCCTCTTATACCTATCCCTATCCAATAAATTAATTTGGCTAAATCATGAATATATGCCCATTTTTTCTCTGAAAATAACTTATTTAATACTTTACAACTTCCTATTCTACTATAGAATACCAAAGCCTTCATCTTGAAGGAATCACTATCGAAAAGGAGGGAATTCATCATGTATCTAAGTACTTATTTATCCTTTTCAATTATAATCATAATAAAAACCATTAAAAATCAATATAAAATAATAAGATTTTATTATTAAATTATAATACATTTAAGAGATTAAAAAATATATTATATAACTCAAAACAAATAATTAATCATTTTCATAATTTCTTCTGGCTTGGGTTAGTTCAACCACTTACATGAATAGTGTAATAACAACATCACAATTTTCAACATGAATACTTATCAACAAATTAATACCAATAATATGTATCATTAATGAGTAATATATTTTAGGATTATGTGTCTAGAATGATGAAATAATAATGAACAATTATTATAATTAAAATCATAGTTTTATACTTGTTGCCTGAGATATATTATTCAGGGATCACATTATGATGAACCACAACCATTCCTTGCATCAATTGAACATGGAACTAATCAAATATAAAAATAGAATGATTATGAATTATTAAAATCTATTTTGATGGAAATTTTTCTATTATATAATGATGATCACAAAAACCATTATGAAATATTTATGTTATAATCAAAATTACCAAGATTTGATAATGAAAAAACATAACAAACTAATATTTGTGAAATGTATGATTATTATTAAATTATATATAATTTAATATCTATTAATAAGGAATTTAAATAATTAATCTATATTATTATTTTATTATATAGTAGGTTAAATGATGTTCATGGAATTCTGAACTAAATGTGTAGGTTTCTTTCCAATGTAACGTTAAAATCTTGATTATCTTTGTATAAATTATTATTTTTCTAAATAGTATGATATTTATATATAAAACTCAATATATTTAACTATACTTAATTTATCTGTCCATTATACATGTAATATTTCCTCTTTCTTTCTGTTTGGTTCTAAATTGAACCAAAATAATACTCAAAAATGGGGATCTACATTAATTATTATTGTTAGTCGTAAATATTTTTCATCCATAACCATATTATTTATATTATATTCAGTATTTTATCAATAAATAAATTACATTTTAATGTAATATTTACTTAGACATGAGTTTTTTTAAAATATAATTATAAAATATCAATTAAATATTGTTCACATTATTTATTTTCAATTAATTTTGAATTAAATAAAAAATTGTGTCCCGAATCATCATTTTTAATAAATTTCCCAAAAATAAAATTTCTTAAATTTATAATAGTTTTTATTAATTAATATTCCTTTCATTGATTTTATTTTATTCTAAATTTAATCCCACTTCTCTTGATTTTATAAATTATTTCAACTTAGATAAAATTTTAAATAATTTTGTGATATATATTTTTTTTCAGAGAAATTTTTTATTCCTCTTATAGTGCATTTTTTTATATACATAAATTTACATAATGTGTATTATGAACCATTATAAATATTACTTAATGACACCATACACCTTATTCACTTACATGGATTGTCATTTTACATTGTAGAAATCATTATGAAATACATTATTTTGATATGATTGGATTAAACTGTGATGGAATTTTGAATGTTCTCATGCTCTTATATGTATGGTTGTTCAATATGTGCTTATTGAGAACAATTTATCTCAATAATAAATTGGATAATATTTTTATATCATGCCATACTAACATGACATACATGGTAATCAAAGTCCAAAAAGGATATATGACACTAGTGGAAAGCCAAAGTATACTATGTTGTGTAAATGATATTAACCTAGTACCTTATTATGTGTATGTATTAGTGGTTATAATTTAAATATGTTTTTTGTAACACCGTAAGATTTTATAGTACGTTATATTTACAAAGTAATTCAATAACTTGCACTACACACAACACTGAGTTCAAGCGCACCACGACTTAACAAACTAGCCATTCAAAAGCGGTTATGAATAGTATTAACTGAATTTTGAACTTTATATAATACTTATAATTTTAGAATCCATATTATGAGTTTCTTAGACATAATATAAGAACAAATACATTTTTTACATAAAAGAAGCATTTTAAAAAAAATACAATTTTGCCACCTTTTAATGGAGACCCCTTTTTGAATCCAATATTTTAAACTTTTATATATTAAATTTTACAAAATAAACTTCTTCATTAGAATCGGTATATAAGAATTTAGTTTCAATAAATTTTTGGTGTTTTTCTGATAACATTCATATTTGGGAGAATAGTGAAAAATACTATATTTTAACTAAAAACAACTTTTTTAATCAAAATAATTTATAGTGTTAAACTATAAATATGAATGGTTTGGAAGTATAATTATATTATATTTTTAACATTTAATCCAATGATGGTCATTGGAAGTAATTTCACGTTGTAATTGGACATAAACAAGTGTCAATCTTTTGATAGTTATTGTTTCTTAAAAACATGCTTTTTGTTTTGACAACGGGAATTAATTTAAAATTAATAAATGCAACTTATATGTTTTTAATTTGGTAAAATAGATATCATTTTTGGATTTGGAATATCGAAATTATCCTAGGGTAAAGTTTTTGTATTTTTCAGAAAACTTTTAATTTGTGATGAATAATAAAAAATACTGAGTTATATTTTAAAACCGAATTTTTATTTAAATAAATATTTTTTATTTAGATTTATTTTAGGTTAAAATAGATACATAATACCAATATAAGTTCAATTTAATTTATTAGAGTCAGTTTATAATAATTTTAGATATATAAAAAATTTATTGAACTTTTCAACGTCTTTTACCCACCTCCTAGGAGAATTTGTAAATTCACATAAAACATAATTTTACCACTTCTGTGAGTTGAATTTAGAAAGTCCATGAGACGCGGTTAATATCAAGGAGTAAAATTTGGTTCAATAAGATGAAAATAATTTTTGGTGAATAGTAACTTTTTACTTTTATTTACCACGGTTAAAAGTAGATAGGGTAATTAAGGGTAAAAATGTTAATATTATTACCCTAACATATGTCCTAATTCTATTGGATAAGTGTAATTCGACCAAAAAGAACCCTAGGAATAAAATATGACCCTTTAGGTCCACTTGGATTAGATTCGAACATTTATTATTATTTAATTTAAAGAATAGTTAAAAGTGATAAATTCAATGTTTATTAACTAAACCATTTTTAATATATGGTAATAAAAAAGATAAATTAGAATATAAATATTCATTAGAAAGATAATAATATTTCCTACTTTATGGTATTTTATTTATAATTTTTGGACATTAAATAAATAAATTTATTTATGACACAATGATGATGCAATAATTACATTATTAATGAAAGAATCAACTAAATGGTACTATAAATACTAAAATAAATATAATTTCAACGTTTTTATGACATACACAAATTTTATATGGGATTATTACATGTTAGGGCTGATTAAATGTATCTTGTTCGAATTAATCAAGTTTTCATGACTTTCAAAAAAACAAAATATCAAATAGTGTCAAAATTGACATAAATTAATATTTAAAACAAATATTATATGATTAATTGATATTCTATTCCTAAAAATCTAAGGTTCGGCCAAATGACTTATATCATCATATTTGAATCATTAATTGACCACATGGGGGTATCTTGGAAGTTTAGTAAGTTTATTAACCATAAAATATAATAATACAAAGAGACATGGTAAATGTCAAACTAATTAACTAAAGGTTAAAACTAAAATATATGGTTAATAATGTGACCCAAAACTATCTAAAACCTATTGGTTGAGTGTATTTAGACCCATAACAACCTTAGACTTTGAATAATCCATTTTTTAGCAATTATAAACCGAATATGAATTTATTATAAATTAATACTTTAATTTTTTCCTAAAGAGCCCCTCCTCTCCCTTATAAATGGACATCACTTATAACCAATTCTTCATTCCTTAAAAGCCTTTTGGATTGGACAAAACCTGCCCAAATATTCTCTAAACTATCCTGAAATCAATCTGGAGGCCTTAGTTTTATCATAAATCCAACCTAAGGAGCCCTTTTGATCAAATGAAAAGGAAGAACCCGAAAAAGAGGTAATGTTTTCACCACCCTCTTTCAAGTTCCTTTCTTCTTCCACTTCCTATTTCATTGTTATTTCAATTATAAACTAATAAATCTAGTATCTTATATATACTGTGATTTATTACAACCATATTCATTATTATATCCATCAATTTAATTTCATGTCACCTTACGTGCATACGTATGGCTTACCGTCTCCACGTCGTGGTGTAATTGTTATTCAATACATTATTATTTGGATGGGTATAAAAATGATGTGTAATTGACATAAATAATAAATATAACATGATAATTATTATGTATATATGATATAACATCCAATTATATATTGTTTTAATATCAAAAGAATGATATTTTTGCTCGTGCGTACATACGGATTACCGTGTCCACGACGCGATGAGATTCATTTCCAAGTCCACCATTCATCGACGATTATAAAAATATATTAGTAATAAGAATATAATGTATAAAATAATAATTCTACGGGAGATATATATTTATATAAATATATGTTTTTATATACATACATATATCTTCTTCACTTAGTTCCGTTCAATACGATATGAAAACAGAAACAACGTTTATGTGTACGTACATACTACCATCTTCATAAACGGTGTTTTGCATTTCATATATATGTCTATTATACATATTAATATTCTAAATATAAATTATATATAAATCATGTTTTATATTATGGAAGTATTTTAATCATTATCTATGTGATACAATCAAGAGTAACAATTTAAAACACATAGATAAAGAAAGCGATTATTATCCGAAATATTAATTTAACATTGAAATTATTATTAATGGGTAGTGTAATGTCATAAATGAATAATTTATGATATCATAAATATTAATATGGTTCTGGTATAATTTAATAACATACTATGGTTTTCATATAGAAGGTTAAATGTACCCTATACTAAACGAAAGTGCATGGTAAGGGGTTTTCATCTCACTCCTTATTCCCGTGAGATTCATGCCATATTTCCACTATTAACTTTTGTGTGGTGAATGTACTGCCCATAATTGTATTCATTGTGTAATACACTTTTATTTATGTTTATTTACATATTAATTGTATGATAATTCTTTCATGGAGTGTATGTTTTGTAAGTTACCAAATTGGTAAAGGTTAATTCCTCAATCTCATTATTATCCGAGATTGTTTGTGTGTAAGTATTTACAGTGAAATTATTATCATCCATGTCCATTTTTCATAAAAATGATTTCAAAATGAATATTTTAAGGATTTTTGAAAGGTAATCTTTATTGAGATCAAAATTTTAAATGTTTTAAAGATTTATCATTCAAAATATTTTAAATTAATGTCCATGTTTTGAAAATGATTTTAAGGATTTATTTATATGGATATGAATGTTTTGAAATGATAATTATTTTCAAAAGATTCAAAGTGGTACGGGACACTATGATTAAAAAATATCTTTTAAATTACTTCCTTTATAAATGTGTGACTTTTAAATGATTTTATAAAAATCATATTTCTCTCAAACAGTTTTACTCATCATTTCCCACTATGTCAGCATCCTTTACTTGATATTATTTTTGAATGAGGTTGATTTATTATAATACAATATTCCATATTGTATTGAATGAGTTATGATATGTTTGATAGTGGATGTTCTATTTTGATACACTTCATGGTTTATGGTAAAAGTATTGACATTTCGTATGCTAGTTCTAATACGAATTTTTTTGATATGTTTCAACCTTTTCATATGAGGAATGTATTGGACATAGTAAGTGATGGTTGGAGCCCGCTATAGCTCCTCGATGCATCGGTAGGTCTCATGATACAACTAGACATGGAATTCTCCGATGTCCTTTCCAAATTTGATATATGGTTTTGGCCGAGGCCTTATTCATTTTTAGACGTCTTGGCCGAGGACTTGACAAAATGTTTTAGAATATCTGGCATTATACATTCCCTCATTATGAAAATAATATTGATGGTTCATGTGGTCATTCGACTAATATAATTCGCAAGATTATCATTTATAATGGCACTATTTACTCAGCTCAAATTCCTACCATAAAAGTATTCATGTTTATTATTGGTAAAGGCATTGGTTTCAATTATTCAACATGATTAATATTTATGTTGTCTTCCACTGTATTACTTACCCTTACTGAATGTTTGAGCTCACCCCTTTCTATGTTTTGTTTTTCCCAGGATTCCAAGAAGTGAATTTTGATTGATATGCATGGTTAAGCTAAAGGAATAATGGAGTTCATAAAGGATTACTTATGTTGTGTTGTATGTTATAAAATATAATGTAACATTCATGTATGTAATCTATTTTCCAAGACAGCTAAACTGATCAGTACTTTGAGACTTGATTCCTTGTAATCATGCCAATGTATTAAAATAATGCACTGACTCTGGGTAATTGGGGTCGGGGCGTTAAAGTTGGTATCATAGGAATTTTAGCAATAACACTGGAAACTATATTTAGATAAACTCTGATTAGGGAAAATTACCCTAAGATAGACTTTGAGGATTAGTAAAGAAGAACTTCCTATAAGTTTGGTAATGTAGAGATTTTGTGAGTTATCCAAGAAAATACATCCCTGTCTGGATACGAGGAGGTAGAGGTGGATCTGGCACAGATGTACCTATTGGTAAAACCCCAATACACTGATTTGAGCTATAATCGAACGGGAACTGGTGCACGAAAACATGCCTTGTTTCACTCTTTGTTACAACACTCCCAGGGGATATGCTTAGGATAATTCTCATTTTCATTACAAACCACTATGAAGGGTTTATGAGTATATACCTCTTCAAAGAAAACAATTTTGTGATTATGGATTATATCTATAAGCTATTCAATTTACATTAGGTATTTTACATGTTTGGAATTATGAATTTCTATTCATAAACTAACCTAGTTTATGCCATTGTATAGAAATGGCGCCCCGTAGAAGGAATGTGAACTCCACCAATACGTATGATCCAAAGAGGTAGAAGGATCATATCTTTCATAGTATGAAGCCAACATTTAGAAGGGATGTAGTCTCCCATGTACTATCAATATATGAAGAAATAGTATCACGTGTTAATAAGATAAGTAATGAATTCTCCGAGTCCTATGGATTTGAAGGGAAGTAAGACAAGAAAAGGATGGAATAGAGAAAGATGGATAAAGGTAAGGGGGAAACAAGGATTTTCTCATATGTGATAACTATGGAATGAATCACCATGGTAAATGCTTGAAGGGAATGGGAGTTTGTTATAAGTGTGGAGAAAAAGTACCCCAAGTACGTGATTGTAAGTGTAATAAAAAAAATTCAAATATACAATGCTTCATCTGCAAGGCTTTGGGACACTATGTGAATCAATGTCTCAGTCATCGGAGTAAACCTTAAATGATGCTATTGGATAATAATCAAGTTATGATACAACCTCATGTGAAGAGGAATGACTAGTGTTCTAATGATTTGAGTGTTGAATCAACAATATACTGGTTATTTGAATTATTGAGATAAATAAATATTGTACTGCAGTACTATTTTATTGAGGATGTGAGATTATATGGTTCAAAGAAAAGTGACTTCATAATAAGATACACTTTTTAGAAAAACACAAGGATGAAGTAAAGGTAATCCTTAATATGGTCCTGATAATGAGGTAGTGATTTTGGAATAATATATGGTTGATTTTGATAAATTATATTGGATATTCTTGACTTCCATGAAACTAATTAATTATTTGTATATTCCATCATTGTTGGAGTTTACCAAATTTATGGATAGAAGGAGTATATCCATTATTTTATAAAGAATAAGGGATCATGAATGCAATCAATAAGGTTTAATGGTAATTCAGGATGTTGAGGTGTTTTAAAAGAATACCTGATGAAGGCGTTCACATGGTATTACCTGGAAAAAGGATATTCATTGTGTTTAACTTCTTTATAAATTTTGGACTGAGAGTTTAGATATAAGTATTTTTAATAAGTCCAAAGGTTGGATTGGATTAAGTTTGAAATTGGATAATATTTCTAAGGTTATTTTTGGATTGTTATAAAAGGACAACCCAGAGGTTGGGCAACAACTAGTCGCGTCTGACAAGACCGCAAGACTCGAATCGGCAACCGAAGAGCGACAAAGGTGAATCTCCTATGACTGGACTACGTGATGTACTTTTTTTTATAATTTAGTATTTTAAATATTCTCACAAATGAATTATAAATTGATTATTTTTGGAACCGTATACGATTTGGATAAATAGAATTTTCTTTGAAATCATTTGGAGTGAAAGATGAGTTTGTGGTAGGAATTAGTTTAATGATGAAACTCTACTTATCAAGTATACATATATATATATATATTTTCACTTATTAAGACTAAATATTATTAAACCAATCTCTGATGTGGGTTTTCCCACAAATTTATTTTCTATTTTCAACCTTTTATTTTTGAAAAACAATTTCAAATTGCGAGGACTCAATTTAGTGAAATATGGAAGAATGTAACACCACAAGATTTCATAGTACGTTATATTTTCAAAGTAATTCACTAACTTTCACTACACGCAACATTGAGTTCAAGCACACCATGACTTACCAAAATAGACGTTCAAAAGCAATTATGAATAGTATTAATTGAATTTTGAACTTTATATAATCCTTATAATTTTAGAATCCATATTATGAGTTTCTTAGACATAATGTAAGAACAAATACATTTTTTTCACATAAAAGAAGCATTTGTTTAAAAATGCAATTTTACCGCCTTTTAATGGAAAACCCTTTTTAAATCCAATATTTTAAACTTTTATATATTCAATTTTAAAAAATAAACTTATTCATTAGAATCAGGATATAATAATTTAGTTTCCATAAATATTTGGTGTTTTTCTGATAACTTTCATATTTGAGAGAATAGTGAAAAATACTATATTTTAACTGAAAACAACTCTTTTAATCAAAATAATTTATAGTATTCAACTATACATATTAATGGTTTGGAAGTATAATTAGATTATATTTTTACCATTTAATCCAATGTTGGTCATTGGATGTAATTTCACTTTGAAATTGGACATAAACAAGTGTCAATCTTTTGATAGTTAATGTTTCTTAAAAACACGCTTTTTGTTTTGTCAAGGGGAATTAATTTTAAATTAATAATTGCAACTATTGTGTTTTGAATTTGGTAAAATAGACATCATTTTTTTTATTTGGAATATCGAAATTATCCTAGGTTAAATTTTTGTTTTTTTTCTGAAAAACTTTTAATTTTTTTTGAATAGTTAAAGCATTGAGTTATAGTTTAAAAACGAATTTTTATTTAAATAATTATTTTTTATTTAAAATTATTTTAAATTAAAATAGATACATAATACCTATATAAGTTCAATGTAATTCATTAGATTCAGTTCATTATAATTTCAGATATATAAAAATTTTATTTAACTTTTCACCGTCTTTTACCCACCTCCTAGAAGAATTTGTAAATTCACATAAAACATAATTTTACTGCTTCTGTGAGTTTAATTTAGAAAATCCAAGAGACATGATTAATATTAAGGAGTAAACTGTGGTTCAATAAGATGAAAATATTTTTTTGTGAATTGTAACTTTTTATTTTTATTTACCACGGTTAAAAGTAGATAGGCTAATTAAGGGTAAAAATGATATTATTATTACCCTAAAACATGTCCTAATTCTATTGGATAAGTTTAATTCGACCAAAAACAACCTTAGGAATAAAATATGACCCTTTAGGTCCACTTGAATTATATTAGGACATTTATTATTATTTAATTTAAAGAAGAGTTAAAAGTGATAAATTCAAATTTATTAAGTAAACCATTTTTAATACAGGCTTATACATAAGATAAATTAGACTATAAATATTCATAATAAATATAAAACTATTTCATACAACATTATATTTTATTTATAATTTTTAGACATTATATAATTAAATTTATTTATGACACAATGATGATACAATTATTACCTTATTAATGAATGAATCTAACAAATGGTATTATAAATTTAAAAATAAATATAATTTCAAAGTTTTTATGACATCCACGAATTTTATTGGTGGCTATTACTTGTTAGGGATGATTAAATGTATATTGTTATAAGTAAAGAAGTTTTTATGACTTTCACAAACACAAAATATCAAATAGTGTCAAAATTGACATAAATTAATATTTAAAACAAATATTAAATTATTAATTGATATTCTATTCCTAAAAATATAACGTTCAGAAAAAGTACTTATATCATGATTGGGAAATCATTAATGGACCACTTTGGGGGTCTCTTGGAAGTTTATATTAATATTATTAACCATATAATATAAAAATACAAAGAGACATGGTAATTGTAAAACTAATTAACTTTGGGTTAAAACTAAACGATAAGGTTAATAATGTGATCAAAACCTATCAATAAACTATTGGTTGAGTGTATTTAGACGCATACCAACAATATACTTTGAATAATACATTTTGGAGCCATTAGAAACCGAAAATGAATTTATTATAAATTAATACATTATGTTTTTCCAAAAGAGCCCCTCCTCCCCCTTATAAAAGGACACCACTTCTAACCAATTCTTAATACCTTCAAAGTCTTTTGGTTCTTCCAAAACCTGACCAAATATTCTCTCAACTATCCTCACTTCAACCTAGAGGCCTTAGTTTTTTCAGAAATCCAACCTAAGGAGACCTTTTGATCAAATCAAAAGGAAGAACCCGAAAAGAGGTAATGTTTTCACCACCCTCTTTTAAGTTCCTTTCTTCTTCCACTTCTTCTTTATTTGTTATTTCAATTCTAAACTAATAAATACAGTATCTTATATATACTGTGATAGGTTACAAACATATTCATTATTCTATCCATCCTTTGAATGACATGTCACCATACGTGCGTACGTACGTCTTACCGTCTCCACGTCGTAGTGAAATTATTATTCAATACATTAGTATTTGGATGGGTGTAATAATGATGCGTAATTGAGGTAAATAATAAATATAACATGATAATGATTATTTATATATGATATAAAATCCAATTATATATTATTTTAATATCAAAATAGTGATATTTTCGCTCGTGTGTATGTACAGAAACAGTGTTTATGCGTACGTATGGAATACCATCTCCATAAATGGTGTTTTCCATTTCATATATATGTCTATTATACATATTTATATTCTAAATATACATGATATATAAATCATGTTTTATATTCTGGAAGTATTTAAATCATTATCTATGTGATACAATCAAGAGTAACAAGTTAAAACATTTATAATAAAGAAAGCGATTATTATCCGAAATATTAATTTAACATGGAAATTATTATTAATGGGTAGTGTAAAGTCATAAATGAATAATTTATGATATCATAAATATTAATATGGTTCTATTATAATTTAATAACATACTATGGTCTTCATATAGGAGGTTAAACGTACCCTCGACTAAAATAAAGTGCAAGGTAAGGGGTTTTCATCTCACTCCCTATTCCCATGAGATTCTTTCCATATTTCCACTATTACCTTTTGTGTGGTGTATGTACTTCCCATAATTGTATAACACTCAAAAATTTCGTTTCTCTTGCAGTAGAAAAAATTTAACAATATTCCAATTTTTCTGACGAAGGTGTTTCAATAATTTTAGGTATTTATATAAAAAATAGATTATTTTTCCGATTAAAACTATATTATGATACGATGGTGGACATATATAGATATATTCATTAGTAGGATGATTCTATTTTATTAAAGTATTCACAACTAATATAAATAGTTATAAGTAGTTGTCTTACTTTCTTATGATCTTATTATCTCCCTCTTTTAAATATTTTCCAACATATTTTGGAACGTCATAATTATTTGACAATCAATAATTTTATTATATTTTGTGACTTTTTTTTCAAATCCATAATTTCATGATTTTAATTGACATAATATTTCATCAAACATAATTACTTCAGTAATGGTTATTGACTCATCATCATTGTAATCTTCACAATCACTAGTTTCCATTTGAGTTGTTTAATTCCCAAATTGATTTTAAAGAAATTTTTTGATTATAAAAATGGATGTAAATATGTATTTCCGAGTAAATTAGAAACATAATAATTTATAATTTATATATGTCTTCACTCTTACGTAAGATTCGAAAAATATATATTAATTTGTAAACAATATTTTTAAACAATTATAAACCATTTTTAAACCTTATTTAACTCATATAATACATATATAAATTACATTTCCCAATTATAAAACACCTATAATTTATGTAATGTTTTATAAAATATCCATCCCACTTTTTTATAGAATTATATTGGAAATATTTTATCCTAATGAGTGGTGGATAACTATTTTTATCCACGGATTTATTAGCATCAGTATTCTCCAACACCAATTGAATTTTTCAAACATTACACTATTTGAATAACAATTTCAACACATATTGATATTAATCCTCATATATACATGTATATGAAATAATATTAGACAACCATTTTAATTTATTTATAAACATAAGAGACTTGGATAACCATAAAACAATGGTTGTATTTTTGATATCAATATTTCACTACTAATATATTTTAATGCATAAAACTCCAAAACTTATTATTTTTTTGGAAATAATAACATTGGGATTTCATATTTTATGATATGCGTGAATCATATCTTACAATTTAGGAATGTAGATTCTTGGATCATTTCATAAGGATTGTTTTTATCATATTTCATTATATATATGTGATATAAAATGTTACATTTATGAATTATTCCATGTCTTCTCAATCAGTTTCCTTTATTTATTAATCATTGAGATGATCCACTTATGGTTGTACAAACATTTCATATTAATTTAATTATTCAATGTTTAATATAACTCCAATAAGTCCTTTGTTATTGTAACGTATGACAGCTACAACGATATGGATATGGATGCTTGAGTCTCCTAAAAAAAAGATTATATAAACAAATGAACATATCATTATATTGGGTTTTTTCAGAACCAATAAGTCATAGATAAATATCAATTTCCCCTTGGTCTCCATTTAAATTTTAGTGATTTTCTCTCTTAATCTCTAGGCTTACTCACGTTAAGATGATCAATCCCATAAAATTCTTAATTATTAAATGAAAAGTTAATGTACATTATGCATAAGAATAATTTTGATAAGTGTAAATATTTTTTGACTCCTTTTTTATTTATTAAAAAAATATTTGTTGTAAAAAGAGTTAGAAAATAATATGGTGTGAAGATATTAAATTTGTGGCCTAAATAGAGATTCCAAAATGAAGTCATTAGAAGAAAGAGAAACTATATAATTTTGAAATGAGATAATAATGATAGAATGAGATGATAATATAATGAATTTTATATTCATGGGATTTATATTAATCTTGTGTTAATTTAGAAATAAAACCTCTCAAATACGATGTGTGATATTCCTTTAAAATAAAAATAACATAAACACTACGATCATCCAACTATGTAGATTCATGATAAAGAATGTTGTTGATGAATTATTCTTTTTATAGTATGCTTTAAATTGGTATTCTTAATATTTAAGTAACAAAATAATATTATAATATTTTCATGAAACCCAGTTGGGAAGCCCCTAAAGATAAGATTCTAGAATAACAATGTCGAGTTTAAATAAATTTGGTTAATTTGGGTATGGTTTTGTACACTAAAATATCTGGGAATCGACTATGATATTATTTTAATAATATCTTATCTAAATATATATGTTTTTAAATGAAAATTAACATTGATTAAAAAATAATGGAATATGGAACATAAAATTCTAAATAGATATGTTATATGGGGTCAATATTTTTAGATAGAAAATTTTTATTAAAATTTATTCTTTGAAAGATAAAAAAATTACTATCACAAATAGATGTGTCTTTAATGTTGGTTATGTAATGGATCATTTATATTTTTTCGAAATCTATTATTGGTATTACGAATAAAACAATTATATATTTTTATATATGGTTACAATGTCTTCAAAAAGTAATGCATTTTGAATACCTGAATGTTACACCCGAATTCAAAATTTATGTTTATATATTTATTATTTTTGTAGTCCCTTTAGTATTTAGTGGATCGAGTAGAATAATTTAATAAATTTGATACCTCTTCAAGGTGCATGGTTACCACACATTTTAAAAAAACTATCTACATCAATGTGTATCCTCCTATAATTTTATCATAGCGGTGATTTTATGTTTACCACATGCTTTGGTAAATTGTGTATGTAAACAATAAAACATGCTCAAATACATGTATTTTTTATATTTTTTGAACTCTATTTCTGGGGTCTTCTAAATTCCTTTCCCATCTTCAATCCAAACTTCTTATATCCCTTCCATAGCTGATTTCCCTCTTTTCCTCAACTCTTATGATGTTTTGTTTTTTATTCATGAAGAAAATATTATGTTAAAGGTCTCATTATTCTTCTCATTCATTATTATATTTACATATCCCATGTTTCCCCTATAATCTAAGGCTAGTTTCCATTTTTTAAAGAATCATGACTCGGTATATCTAAACAGTTTCTTTTATTCTTAGATTTGTAGAGTCCCTTACATGGTAATATCTTGTGGTATTCTTCAAAGGTGTCCTGAGTCCATTAACTAAGGTAACTATTTTTGTTTTATCGATTTTATTTGAGAGTTACTTTGAGTTTTTGTTTTTAATACATATTTTTTTAATCATGAAAATTTAATTGAAATCTATTTTATTCCATTTATTTTCAAACCATAGTTTTTAAATTTCTCTTATAAATAGACAGATATGGGTTATTTTTTGTATCCTACCAAGTGATGGATTTCAAATTATGTACTCACATTATATGTAATGTTGATTTCATTTCCTCTGTATGTGTTTCTGTTTTTAAATTTCAGGTCTGGTTTCCACCACTCTCCTATGGGAAGTAGGAGGATGTGGATTTATTGTGGTGACAAGGTAGTCATAGAGCGATGATGTTTTAGATTTCTCCAGATTTTTAGACCAATTGGGGACATGTAGAGTATCAACACCATCAATAATATTTTCTAATTTTTGTTTCATGTTTTGATTGTTAATATTATATAAATAATTTTATTTTCTGGTAATTCCTTTCCTGGAATTTTTTTATCATTATTGTTATGCATTTCTTTCTTGGATGATTTTTAAAATAGATTATTTTTCTTATTATTAAGCTATAATATATAAATAATTCATGTAATATTATAGTATGTAATCTATTTTATGTAAAATTGTCCATGATAATTAAAGAATTACCACATTTTTATGTTCTGATACCCTTGATTCTAATCGCCAATCCATGGTGATTAGGAATGTGATATTGGCATTGTAGATGAGTGGTCTAGGGGCTCTGTCATGTTTTAAAAACCATTTTTGTTCGAAAATGGTATCGCAGATCACTTTTTTTTATAATGGTACAAGAAATATATGACCATAAGAGCTCATTATGTAAGTGCATCAGTGTGTCTAGTCAACTATTCTTTATATCGAGCCTTGGTTAACCCTTGGTGGATTAGTGTTTTGTTTTGAATTTATATTTCAAAATTGATTATTCTTTATGTCTCTAGATGTGAAAGAATGTTTCAATGTGTTTCAGGTAGACCCTAATAATACTTTCTAGTAACTCCTCATTTTGATGATAAAATTAGTGGAATTAAATGGGATCATAGTGTGAGTGCATGTTCGATTAAACAGTTCACATGTTTTTTGAACCATTATTGGTGACTTCCATTAGCACTCACATGGTTATAATATTCTCTATAAAAACATGAAATCATAAAAATAAAAACTATTCAAAATATATAAACATTTTTATTTTCACCCTTTTAGTGTTTAATATTTCTATTATGATTGTTTTAACTTATTTATGAGTAATTTAGTTAGATTTATGGAATTTGGATGTTAGTTGTCTATGTTATATAGTGATGGATTGTACACTAGTATCCGACCATGTTTTAGTTACCGGCATTTTGATATTATGGGGTTTAAAAAAAATTAATTTCACTATAAATTATTTCAGTTAAATAAAAGGAGTTGGAATTGTGTTGGTCTTCAAAAAAGAGAGGTTTTATTGATTTTAATTTTTTTAATATGATATTTTGATATCATTATATAGGGAGTTTTCAATATAATATTTTGTATTATGATATATTATAAATTTTAACCCTATAAGAAAATCAATAAGATAAGGGTTGAATACTCACTATTTTAGTTTGTAGGGTAGTCCTTATAATTTCACAAATGTGGTCTTCCCAATCCCCAACTCTACCCACACTCTAAAACATGTTTCAATGAGATTTATGTCTCGATTAATGGATCAATTGTTATTTTTATTTCATCCTTCAATATTTTATCTTAATCAAGGACCTCAAATGGTAATGGTGTGAATATTCAATGTTAAAGGAATCATCAACCATTAAAACACACTTGAAAGTGTGAGAGTGAAGACAAAAACATTTTTATGTGATGTATGTGGTCTTGAATTGTTAATAACTATAAATATTTCTCAATACAATTTAGGGATGTTATGGGTTTTAATTGTATTTTCATTAAATACAATTTCCCTATAGATGTGAATGTTATGAAGGAATTAAGGTTATTGGGAGTTTATCGAGGTTACTAGATTTTAAATGAATATATTGAACACCTTTCTAGACTAGTTCCATACACCACTGTGTAGTTAATGATTGATTCATCAAAGTTTTATTAATTGTATGAAGTATAAAATTTGTATCTTAATTATATATTTCATAGTATGGACTGACACAATTTATTAAATTACTTAGTATGGTTTTCATTTATGAGATATTTCTGTTGAGTAAAAAGTTCTGTTTTTAATTTTAGGTCTTGTTTTGGAAATCACAAATGTATTCATATATGTTTATCATAATGACTATGTCAATCGTATTGACCCTGTCAATCGTACTAACTCTGTAAATCGTACTGAATCTGTCACTCTTATTGACCCTGTCAATCGTACTGTCTTTGTCAATCGTACTAACTCTATCAATCGTACTGACTCTGTCACTTGTATTGACTCTGCCAATCATATTGACTCTATCAATTGTACTGATTTTTTTGATTCACACTCACTTTGTATCATATCAATACATTACACTAAGTAATACTTATAGTACTCATAATTTATTTTTTATCACATGCTTGTTTTTATCCTTTATCAAGACATGTCAATCGTACTCATGTTTATCATCTTCATATATCTTTTGTTTTAACCAAAACTATGTCATGGAGTTAGTTATAAACTAATCAAAATGATGTTGTGTTTTCTGTATTAAGATGACCGTTATAATGCTAGGTGTCTAAGTCCCTCTGAGTTTTCCAGAGAAATATGACCGTTGGAGGAAATGTGACTGTTGGAACCTGAGGCCTATAAATAGGAGGTAATTTGAAGCTGAGAAGTATAACAGAGAGACTTTGATCATTCTTTGCTACTATCAAGTTCTTGAGAGAGATGTTGTGACTTCTCTCTTGATTCGTGCGAAAGCCTTGAAATTAAAAAACATGAACTGATCGTTCTTAGTTTTTGTATTTCATTAAATGCTTTGATTTGATTTGTGCGATTGATCTAGTGATAATGATCGAGGGATACTGAGGATAGGTAGATGGTGGTACCGATCATCGTATAGAGGGATTTCAAGTGTTTGAAAGATAGAGGTACCGATTACCCGCAAAATCGAGGGCTTGCAGGGATAACAAGACAGATGTACCGATCATTGTATTGAGGGCTTGCAGGGATAGCAAGACAAACATTATGATCTTCGTATCGAGGGCTTACCAAGATGGCGGTAAGACAGACCTCTTATCCTAGGTGAAAGGATACCCTTCTCTTTGGGACCAAATAATTGTTATACTTTTGAAATTCTGTTGCTGTTTTGGTTTGGAAATGTAATTGTATTGTTTCCTTTCTCTATTTCATATTCATTTGTAATTATTTCAATTACAAGTATACTATTTCATACTGTATTGATATATTCTATACTCTTTACAGTAGAATCCTTCAAAATTGTATTACTCTAATTATTGTATTCATTTGGAATAAAATTACTTTACATTTCTTATAGTATTACATCATATCATACCGTTATATTCAATACAATTTTGGTTGTTTGTTTCTGCTGTGAATTTTATTAGTTTAAGATCATTTAAACTAATTTCTTAACTGTTTATACACAATGTTTTAAAACCTAAAATTCATCCCCTCTTTTATTGTTCCATCTAATATACATATACATCTATATATCGATCCAACAATTGGTATCAGAGGAGGATTCCACTGATATTTCTTCTATCTCCATTTCTTTCAAATTTTTGTTTCAACTACATACTGCACTAATGCGTGGAGTGGAAAAGATTTTGTTTTATTAGATGTTAGGAATGAATATTGGATCAATTGACAGTTTAAAGCCAACCAGACCACCTATCTTTCATGAGATTGATTATGAGTACTGGAGGTATCGAATGAATACATTTTTTTATCAATACTGGTGTAGACAATTTTATTATGCTTACTGGAGGTTACAAAATTCATTAAAAAGAAGTCAGTACTTTCACTAATCAAGAGAAGAAAGAATATCAACTAAATTACAAGGTACACAATACTTTGTTATGTTCTATGACTAGGAATATATACTGCCATATATCTTCTTTTGAAGTAGCCAAATGTATTTGGAAGAAATTAGAAGTCACATATTTTGGTACATCCAATGTTATAGAAACAAGGAGAGTAATGCTTCGAGCAGAGTATCATGGGTTTCTTTTTTCCTTATGGGGAACCAGTATGTAAAGTGCAAAAAAGATTCATGATAGTTGTGAATAGTTTAAAATCTATGGGGGAAAAAGTTCTTGATGATGAATCTCTTGTAGATAATA
The DNA here is from genome assembly GCA_963277665.1 of Viscum album. NCBI lineage: Eukaryota > Viridiplantae > Streptophyta > Magnoliopsida > Santalales > Viscaceae > Viscum > Viscum album. The sequence goes on from OY728138.1 coordinate 775,282,499, forward strand.
TTATTGATATAATTCCAAATGAATGGGAGTAAAAAAGGACATCTATTGATGAAAACTGAAAAGTTTCTCAGATTACTCTTGATGAACTCTTTGGAACTCTTCGACATCACGAGACAAGAATGAAGGGAGATGTTGATTTCAATTAGAAGAAAAATGGAAATGGGAGTGTATGTTTTACTACTACATCTAAATCCAAAACACCTGAAAGGATAATAAAATCCAAAGATAAGAATGTTTTTATGTCAGAAACAAGTGATTGTGATCATTCAGATAATGAGTTCCCCTATCTTTCTGGAAGGATGAACAAGATTTTGGGAAAGAAAGACTTCCAATACAGATTCAGAATGTAAGATAGGAATGATAAGAAATATTCAGAGGTAACATGTTATGAATTCAAGAAATTATGTCAAATAAGACCTGATTGTCCTTCACTAAAGAGAAAAAATAGAAACGAGAACCATTATAAAATAAATAAGAAAAAGTATTACAAGACAACGAAAAAAATGTCTTGAAGGAAAATGATACTTGAAGAGAAAGTGGTAGTGATTCATCAAAATATAAATCCTCAAGACAAATAAATATCAGACTTATAACCACATTACCAATTGAAGATCACTGTCTAATGGCTAAGGTACACAATGCTGAAGCTATTAAAAATATTTCCTTAAATGAAAATTATACTGATAATAAATATTATGAATCTTCAAATGACGAGTCTTTATCATCATAAGATAGTACATTACCTTCTTTTGAAGAACTGTATAGGTTTTCTTAACTAATTGAGATTGAAAATTCTAAAGTCAAGAAGAAACTTGATAAAGAAAATTCTAGAATTTCAATTTTAACCAAAGAAGTATTAGTTCTTTCTAGTGATCTTGATACGAAAACTTCTGATTTTGAAAGTATTTTAAAAACCCTTTAGAATGTCAAATCTGATAAAGATAAACTTTCTACGGATCTAACAAATGTAATTTTTAGAAAAATGTTTTCAAGCCTAACTTTAGTTCAAAATCAAATTTTTTGGAGGATAAAAACTTAATTTTAAAACTAAAGTCAAAATTTTTTTTCCTTGAAAAAATGTTTGTCAAACTTTACTTATGGAAAGGAAAACTTTGATAAAATGTATTCTCAAATTCGACCTTTGAGAAATCATTCTGGTTTTGGTTATACCCATTCTAAACCAATTTTTAGTAACGACTATTTTGTTCCTCAAATTACCCCATTTTGTACTAAGTTCCAATGTGGTGGACACTGGAAAATAAATTGTTCGATTAATAGAATTCAGTCTTTAGGATTTCATAAATCTCATTTTCAAAACAAATGTAGATTCCTAAAATACTTTTATCTAACCTTTCTGGACCCAAACAAGTTTGGATTCTGAAAAACGAATTGTTTCTTTTTCAGAAAGATAAGAAGTGTAAGAACAAGAATATTTTGTACATGGATAGTGGTTGTTCTCAACACATGACTGGAAACAAAACTTTCTTTGAAAATATTATCGAAACAAAAGGTCGAATGGTTACCTTCGTAGATAATGCATAAGGATAGATTGTTGGAATATGTAATATTGTTTTTCATGGAAAAGTTATTATTTCAAATGTTTTGTTTTTCAAAGGTCTTAAACACAATCTCATCATCATAAGTCAATTATGTGATGAAGGATACCTTGTGAATTTTAGAAATGATAAATTCTTAGTTCACAACTCCCATGATAAATTCATTCTGTCTTCCCATAGGGAAGAGAATTTATACACTATTAACTTAGAAGTCCTTAGGAGCCAATATTTACCCTGCTTAAGTGTAATAGAAGACCAATCATGGCTATGGCTTAGAATAATATGACACTAAAACCTAAGAAACCTTTGTAAACTTTCAGTGAAAAGACTTGTAAAGGGTCTACCAAATCATAGATTTGATTCTTCAAAGGTCTGTGATCCTAGTCAATTTGGGAAGCAACATAAAACTAGAATTAGATCAATTAATGATGTTTCAACTTCTAATGCATTACAGCTAGTGCACATGGATATTTTTGGTCCTTCACAAACTGGAAGCATTGGAGGAAAATTATATGTATTTGTTTTAGTTGATGACTTTACTAGATTTACATGTGTCTATTTTTTATCAAAGAAATCCGAAGCCTTTTTATATATCAAAATTTTTAAATCCCAAGTTAAAATTGAGAAAAACCTACCATTGATAACTATCCACAGTGATCATGGTGGTGAATTTCAAAATTAATATTTTGAAACTTTTTTTAGTAAGAAAGGTATTACTCACAATTTCTCAGCTCTAACAACACCTCAGAAAAATGTTGTTGTTGAGAGAATAAATCGCATTCTTTTGGAAATGACAAGAACCATGTTGAGTGAATACTCAATTTCTAAGCATGCTTGGGTTGAAGCGGTTTGTACTGTTTGTTATACTATAAATCATGTTTTAACTAGACCTTTTCTTAATAAAAAACCTTATGAATTGTGGACTAGACGAAAACCAAAAGTTTCTTACTTCAATGTTTTTGGATGAAAAATATTCATTCTGGATAGTAAAGATAATCTTCACAAATTTACACCAAAATCTGATGAAGGTATCTTTCTAGGATATTCTACAACTTCTAAGGCATATAGAGTAGTCAATAAAAATACTTGAATTGTTGAAGAAACAATGCGTGCTAAATTTGATGACACTAAGCCTTTTGTTTTCAAACAACCAACACCTACATCTTCAGATGTGTTTTCAAAAACTATTTATCAACCTCTATTAGAAGATCCTTTTGATAAGGAAAATGTTCAAGAAAGTATTTTAGAAACTTTTACCCCATAAGATTTTCTACCCTATGTTGATGAACAGGTTTTACAAAACCCAAATCAATTGCTTCTTAGGAATCATCCTAGTTATAACATCATAGGAGATGTAAATCAACCTGTAAGGACCAGAAGTTCCTTGAGAATGAAGTAGAATATCTTTCCATTCTTTCCCAATTCGATCCTAAATGTCCAAGTGAGGCCTTAGGTTATGGATATTGGATTAAAGAAATGCAGGATGAACTAAATGAATTTGAAATGAATCAAGTCTGGACATTAGTTGAAAGACCCAAAGAAACAACTGTAATTGGTGTAAAATGGGTTTTAAGAAATAAATGTAATGAAAATGGAATCATTGTAAGAAATAAATAACAACTTATTACTAAGGGATATAATCAAAACGAGGGAATAGAATATGATGAAACATATGCTCTAGTAGATAGACATGAATCTATTCGTATTCTATTAGCCTTTGCATCATACATTAATTTCAAATTATTTAAAATGGATGTTAAATGTTCTCTTCTAAATGTTTTTGTTCAAGAAGAAGTTTTTTTCAAACAACCCCATGGTTTTATAGATTCAAAATTTCCTAATCATGTTTTTAAAAATACCAAAGCATTATATGGCCATAAAAAATCTCCTAGAGCATGGTATGATAGACTTACATGATTTATTTTACAAAACAATTATGAAAAAGGTACATCAGATCGAACAATTTTTATAAAAATAAGTAAAAATGTTTTGATTGTTCAAATTTATGTTGATGGCATCATATTTGGATCAACTCAATAGTCTTTAACTGATTATTTTGCGAATTTAATGAAATATATGTTTGAAATGAGTATGATGGGTGAGTTAAAATTATTTTTAGGTTTTTAAATTTCACAAAACCAAAAAGAAGATATATATACCAACATAATTATGTATGAGATTTACTCAGAAATTATGGATATGACGATGCTAAAAGTATCAGCGCTCCAATTTGTACCTCAAATACACTTGATCTTGATGAAACTGGGAAACCAGTAGATCAAACAATTTTTAGAGGTATGATAGGGATTTTGGTATACTTGATAGCTAGTCAACCAGACATAATGTTTTCTGTATGCTTATGTTCAAGATACCAATCTAATCCAAAATATTCTCATTTAAAATATGTGAAAAGAATATTTCGGTATTTAAAAGGGACTCTGGATCTAGGTCTTTTCTATTCTTCTCGAAATGACTTTGTTATAAAAAGTTATTCAGATAATGAATTTGGTGGTTGTAAAATGGATAGAAAGAGTACATATGGAACATGTCATTTATAAATAGATTATTTGGTTTCTTGGTCCAGCAAGAAACAACACTTAGTAGCACTTTCCACTACTGAAGCTGAATATGTAGCAGCTGGATGTTGTTGTGCTCAAGTGTTGTGGATGCAACACACACTCACTAACTATGGATTGTGTTTTTCCAAAACTCAAATTCTATATGATAATACTAGTGCCATATCTCTTAGTGAAAACCCATCACACCACTCTCACACTAAACACATAGATATTTGGAATCACTTTCTAAGGGATCACACAAAAAAAGGAGAAATTATTTTACAATTCATCGGAATGCAAGATCAACTTGCTGATATTTTTACAAAACCATTTCCTTCAGATAGATTTGAGTTTATAGAACTGTATCTAGGAATGGTAACATTAAAATAATAATTCATATCTACATCATGTTTTACACCACTCCGTACATTAAATAAATACTCTTAAAAAGGGGCATAAAATTTTACTTAATGTGATTCTTATTTTTTATTATCTTTATTTCTTTATTCTCTTGGTTTGTTATTCTGTTTTTATAATTATCATATTGACTATTTAGTTATAGTTTTTATCTTCTATTTATCATTTTTTCTTCCTGGTAACCGTATTGATTTTATGTCCATTGGAACTTCACCCTATGGTAACAAATTTTTTTTTCCATCGGCACGTCACCCTATGGTAATGACTTTGTTTTCCATCGGCTTGACAACCTATGGTAATGACATGGTTTTACATCAGTTTGACAACATATGGTAATGAATTATTTTTCCATAAGCTTGAAAACCTATGGTAATGACTTTGTTTTCCATCAGCTTGACAACCTATGGTAATGAATTTGTTTTCCATCGGCTTGACAACCTATGGTAATGACTTCGTTTGGCATCGACTTGAAAACCTTTGGTAATGACTTTGTTTTCCATCGTCTTGACAACAAATCATATTCTTTTTCCTCAAACACATGTATTTTCTTTTTGATATTGTATTATACTATGTTAATATTATTAAACCAGCAGTTTCCTTACAATCTCCGATAGGTACATTCTTTCCTTTGTTATTTTACATAATTTTTATTATTTCTCATTTTTTTAAAAAAACCCTTTTTAGTCCAATCCGTTTTTTTTCTAATCTCAACCGTAGAGGATCAAAAGTCATTCTTTTGTCGCCTATAGATAGACGCCCTCCCCAAACCCACACTGGTTTTTCAGATCTCATGGAAAATCTCTGCTCCATTGTTTTAAGACTTTGTACGTTCTTCCATTTTCTGCATCTATATGAATCAATCCTCTGCCAACAATCCTGCTGAAATTTCTTCAAAAACGTTTTCAGAGATATACTTCATTATGGAAAGGATAGTTTCTAAGGACTTCTTTGACACATATGACTCAACAATCAGGAAAATTATTTTGTTTCAAGGTTGGGAAAATCTTTTTGTTGAAAAACCTATATCTCAAGATCTGGTTATTATTGAAGAAGTTATTCAATTCTACAAGACCATGTATTTTGACAAAAATATGACAATCAACATTGTTGTGTAAGATAGAAAAATATCAATGTCTATGAAACAATCATCCCACTTTCTAAATGTCTCAATAGAATGTGATTCTTCTTTTCCATCTCATAAACTACTAGAGGAAGTTGGTACGTTTAATAAAGAAAGTGGTGAAAAGTCATTGTTTCTTATAAATGAAGAGAAGAGTAAATTAGCTCTTTTATCACGAGATAACAGGTTTGTGGTTCTTTGGATGCAATGTTTTCTTATCCCAAGTAAAGGGGATAGAGAAAATCTTAAGGTTTGTGATATCTTAATGTTAGACTATCTTATAAACATGAGAAAGGTAAATCTCATGGGATACATTTTTGAAACAGTCATGAATGTCAAGTCAAGAGCAATCAAATATCATTTTATTATGTATCCATATATTCTTACACATTTCATTCTTGAAATAATAATGGTTTGTAATATTCCATTGAAAGGGAAACTGAAAGAACTAACGCCTTCCTAGATAATTAAGAATACGCTGAAGAAGATGTATGTTTGTTTCGATCAGAACTCAAATCCTTTTGTCGAAGATGTAGAAGCTGAATCAGAACAAAATCAATTAGCACCAAATCAATCCACACCTATGCCGATCAAAGATAATCCAACTATTTTTTCTCCTCAAAAATCAGATCCACAAACCAGTTCTAAGCCAAAGAATAATCCTAAATACAGAGAGGAGGTTGTGGCCAAGTGGAGGAATGATAGAGAAAAAAGAAAATAATGTGATCCTAAGTTCGGTCTTGATCCAGCTGATGATTTTGATGAGAGGACAAGGGTAGAAGATACTCTTTAGGCTGAAAAAAAGAAGAAGACTCTTTTGAAAAGGAAAGCTCAAGACTTTGATGTTTCTAAGATTATGAAAATGGTTGAGGAGCCTAGTGCTTAACTAGTGAAAGATGTGGATCAAGAACCTATCGTACAGAGTCTTCTAGAGAAATAAAAAGGGAAACAAATTTTGGAAAGATATACAGGATGTTGAGGAAATGGAAGGTGATTTTATTTTTTAATTTATTCATAGTTCTAAAAAGTGTAGAGAGGAATATTTTCAGAAGAAAAGTTAAGGCATTCAATAAAATCCTCATGCCGACCAAGCACCAGCTGAATCTTTTGAAAATCCAGATAAAATTCCTTTCCAAGCAAACCAAGGTCCTAAATCTTATCATACTGAAAATGTAATTGTTGTCAATAACTAAGTGGAAGAAGAAAGAAAGGAAAAAGAAAATGCAAATGGAAAACAGCCAGTTGAAGACTCAAGCCGATCAAATGAACTAGATTTGTATGATGAGGATACTGATTCAGAACACACAATTTCAATAAAATGAGTGATGACATTGTTCATGTTTTGAGAAGGATTGAGAAGACCATTCCTTATTTTCCTAGACTTGAAGGGAAAATTGATTTCATCACTGATAATCAAAGGAAGAAATTTGGTTCTGTAAGAGATCTGAGAAAGAGAGTATTGTCAATTGAATCTGATTTAGAAGTACTATATGAAAGTTCAGATACTCATAAAAAGGTTTGCAATAGAATGACTAAGTGGTCATACAAAATAGGGAGCTCAGTGAATGATCATGAAATATCAATTGAATACTTAAGGAGGATTTCAAATGATCTTGATATTTCTTTCAATAAGGTTTACAAAGAAACTGTTGAAAGGCTAAATCAGATAACAATAACTCATGGAGCCGATATTCCTTCAATAATAGAGTTTCAAGAGAGAATGAATGATTTTCAGTAAATATTTTCGAAGTTATCCTCTTTCAAAGATGAAATAGTTATGTTGAAGAAGCAAAATTCTATTCTATCAAAAGACGATAAGAATTTTCAAGACAAAATTGATACTCTTGAAGAAGTAATCATAGTCCAAGAAGAGACTATCAAGAATCAGGATCAGATTGTTCCTGATCAACAAGAGATTCTCAAATCTCAGAATGATTCTATCTTTGAAGATAAGAATAAAATCAAAAAGATGAAATTCGATCTTCATGAGCTTATCAAGAAAGAAAAGGAAAGAGAAAACGAATGAGTGTTGTTGTATCTTTCTATTTTCATTTCCAGATTTCTATAGACTTTTTTTATCTTAAGGAGTTTTATGTTACCTTTTCATTTCCATGAATTTATTTTCTAACTCTTTCAGGAGACTCAAGATTACCCCATTATTTTAGTAAATCACAAAGGGGGATAATGTTTTATAAAGGGGAGACTGTTTTTTAAAGGGAGAATGTTTTAGTCAAATAATTCTAAAATAAGGAAAATCTACGAATACAATCCTTAGGAAAGTACATACCTAAGGGGGAGTTAGTTGTATTCAATTTCATATTTAGAAGAGTATTCAATAACTCATGGGGAGAAAATTATTTCTTGTTTTGCTTTTACTTAATGTTTTATTCTTTCCAAAAAGAGGGGGATTGTTGAGTCAAAAGTTCTCTTTTGACTTTAATGTCTTGTTTTGGAAATCACAAATGTATTCATATATGTTTATCATACTGACTATATCAATCGTACTGACCCTGTCAATCGTACTCACTCAGTCAATCGTACTGACTCTATCATTCTTACTAACCCTGTCAATCATACTGACTTTGGAATCATATTGACTCTATCAATCTTACTGATTTTTTTGAGTCATACTCACTTTTTATCATATCAATACATTACACTAAGTAATACTTATAGTACTCCTATTTTATTTTTTATCACATGTTTGTTTTTATCCTTTATCAACACATGTCAATCGTACTCATGTTTATCATCTTCGTATATCTTTTTTTTAACGAAAACAATGTCGTGGAGTTAGTTATAAACTAATCAAAATGATGTCATGTTTTCTGTTTCAATATGACCGTTACAATGCTAGGTGTCCAAGTCCCTCAGAGTTTTCCAGAGAAATATGACCATTAGATGAAATGTTACCATTGGAACCTGAGGCCTATAAATATGAGGTCTTTTGAATCTAAGAAGTACAACTAAGAGACATTGATCATTATTTTCTTCTATCAATTTCTCGATAGAGACGCTGTGACTTATCCCTTTCTTCCTATGAAAGCCTTGAAATTACAAAACATGAACGACTTGTTCTTATTATTTGTATTAAATTAAGTGCTTTGATTTGATTTGTGAGACTGATCAGGTGATAACGATCGAGGGCTGCTGAGGATAGGCAGATAATGGTACTGATTATCATATCGAGGGATTTCAAGTGTTTGAAAGACAAAGGATCCAATTACCTACAAAATTGAGGGCTTGCAGGGATAGCAAGACAGACGTACCGATCATCATATCGAGGGCTTACGGGGATAGCCAGACAGATGTTTTGATCTTCGTATCGAGGGCTTACCAAGGTGGTGGTAAGACATACCTCTTATCCTGGGTGAAAGGATACCCTTCTCTTTTGGTCAAAATAATTGTAATAATTTTACAATTCCGCTGCTATTTTGTTTTAGAAAGGGAATTGTATTGTTTCCTTTCTTCATTTCATATTCATTTGTAATTGTTTCAATTACAAGCATACTATTTCATATTGTATTGATAGATTCTATATGCTTTATGGTAGAATCCTTCACTATTGTATTACTCTGATTATTTTATTCATTTTGAATACAATCCCTTTACATTTATTATAGTATTACATCATATCATACCTTTATATTCAAGAAAATTGTGGTTGTTTGTTTTTGTTGTGAATTTTATTAGTTTACTATCATTTATAATAATTTCTTAAGTGTTTATACACAATGTTTTTAAACCTACAATTCACCCCCCTCTTGTATTGTTCCATCAAATATACATATACATCTACATATCGATCCAACAACTTTTAGGAAGGAAAATAATGGTAAGTGATTCTTAAGCCCTTTCTTGTGACAGTGAGGGTGATCTGGATACTGAGAAATCAATGTAGGAATATAATGTTGATGTGAATATACCTTCTCATATGATTTTTCCTACATCAGTAACTCTAAATTAGTTGGTATACATTCAATGTAGAAAAAATGGAATTATATGAACTTGCATTCACTTTCATCAAGAACCTATAATTAATGTGGCTTCATTTTCTACCTTTAAGGGTTTTTAAGTTGAATGGAAATTTGACGAAAACACCTTATATGTCATTTAATTCTGGTTTAATAGTCCATCTTATTTCTCCGATTTGAATTTTTGAAGCATTAACAATTGGATTACGGGTTTCTGATTTTTTATTTTTTATTTTTTTAATTCTTTTCCCACATCATATGCGTACCAAATTTATTTTTCGTATAATGGTTGAAATATATATTGGTTAATGATCATATATCAGATATTTCTATAGTGTTTAATTAATTTTGGATATCGGTTTGACCCTCGTTGAGTTATTTTAATCAATTTTGTTACTCATTGGGTTAGTTATAAATGTTGGAAAGATAAATAGTAGATTCCCATTTGAAATTTTAATTATAGTGATGGTATCCTCCTTTAAGAGTTTTCATTGAGATGTGTAATTGAATTTTAGCATTGGGAATATTATTGTGTATCCTTGAAAGGTGAATTGTGAAATTGGGATAGTTTTTTTTCTTTGGAGATAATTATTCTTACTCTTTATATCATGGACAATGGGCTATATGGAAATCTCTATCCGATTTTTGGGGGATACAGATATTTATTTCAGCCATTAAATTATTGATGAATTTCATTAGGAATAAAGTACTACAGTGGAGGGATTATAACACCCAAGTGTATTATTTATGTTTATATATTTAATATAATGATTTCCTCTTGAGTTGTAAGTGTTTTTGGATGAAAAAATACAAAATACATTGAATATTTCCATGGTACTCAACTACTTGATGGTTTTTCAAATCATGTTTCCTAAGAGTGAAACATTATTTTTGATGAAAGGTTACCAAATAGTTTTATTCTAGTATGATTGATTGTGGGAGGTTTGAATATATCAAAATCATTCACATCGTTCTCACTATACCATTCAAATGAATTCTAATTGGATTATTGTGGAGACACAAACACCCAATGGTTCTTATATATATGTTGAACCATTGACATAATTTCCAATGGTTGGAGTTTGTTGAGGAACATGGAAAAGGAAACTTATGAACACACATTGGTTCATAGGATGGGAGTTAAAGCTCATCAAACCGTTTGGGAGGTAATTATTCCATATTTTTTTACTCTGTAATAATTTTAATTTAATACATGTTTGTCAATCCTTTATTCATCCCCATGTATGATGTAGGTTACCCTTTAATTAATCATTTATTATTATCATATGAGTATTTTTAATCATATGAGTGTTTCCAATGTTCTCCATTAATGGAAATATCTAAATGTATTTGAGGTTCTACATCAATGGTACCTTTATATTTATAGATTAGAGATTACAACCTCATTTGTTATTATGATGATCATTTTAATCCACACATTTGGGAACTCTAAGATTTACTATACTAAAGGGATTAAAGAATTCTTTCAATATTAGGATCATTCTTATACTATGGGATTCCATTGTATCCTTGTAAAAGGAATCATAACCCATGTAGTTTGATGCCACTTATCAAGACACATAACCATTTAAGGTTGTGTGATAAGGACCAACCTGTGTAGTTTAACATCATAAGGAATAGACATACAAATTGAAGGTACATATCCAAAGAATGTGTTGGGATGATGATGAACAGACACAAAGGACCTAGAAAATAGATGGTCTTGTAAGCATGGGAAATATTTTATTGAGAATATGGTCCAATAAAGATGGTGATGAAAGTGGATAATATGTAATATGACCATCTATGTTGGAAGTATCCCTACTAGGGATATCTCCCATAAAACATTATGGTCAATATAGGTTTTGGGTTTGGACCTTGAAGTGGATTCCTAAATATTCTAGTCAGTCAAGAATAAAATCACACATAGTTTTATTGGGTTATGGATTACACATATAGGGAAATATTCCCTGAGATTTGATTATTCTCAACTAGTTGTTCTGGTAAAGTACTTTGCCTAATACCATTGAAATTATTCATGGAGGGGCCAATGTGGGTTATAATGGTATGTGAGAGGAAATACTTGATATGAAGAAGAGGTAATGCTCTAAGAGGGACCATTCTATGTTTCATTTTCCTAAACGATATTAGGTTCCCTCTGAATAAATATTTTCTATATGGGTGTGGTCACTTTCTGGGCATCATTTTTCAATTCAGGTCCAAGATTCATCTACATAGTACTTTTATACATGGGTATGAGATATGTCAGCATTATAATTTTCTAAGATTCCCAAACATCCTCCCATATAGATCTTTCTATATGGGAAAATGATCCCATTGTGTTTCCTTTTACTATGTGGTGTGATTGGAAACAAGTAGTAAATCCACTTATACTTTTTGGAATGGTGTTAACATAGGATTTTGGTTTTGAAAATGCCTTGGAGAATACACTTTCTACCTTAATACTATGTGGTAAATTTACATTCTAGGAATCGAGGGATCTCACACACTTATTAGTATTTTTTATGTGCTTTATATCTTTTTATTCTTTGGATACGCTATGGTGTTTTTATATAGGAGTGGAGAAACTCATTACCAAGATGGAAATTTTACCACGGTGGGCCATTTTTCCTACCCTTATAGAACTCTAAAAATTAAATCTATACCCTCAAACAATTTCATCCATGGGGGATGAGAAAATACATCCACACCCACAAACAAATTACTTTTTCATTGTCGGGGTGGTAATTTTTGGGGATGGAAAACAACATCCCCACCCACAAACAACTTTTCCATTTGTAGGGGGAATAACCACATATACCCATAAATTAAATATTCATTTTCAAGATGCCATACAGAGTGATGGTTTGCATAGAGAAAATAGTTATGAAGTCATGATCCATACTTCTCATCTTTGAATCTATAAATCATTTTTAAAGCTATTATTTTACTTTATTTTACGGTTTCAAAATTTGGGAATTTATTTTCACCTTCCGTGCATAGTGTTCAGTATCCAAAAAATACATTACATTAGAATTTACTTTGACCAAGGAAAAAAGGTGGTGTTTCTGGTGGAGAAATTAGTATTATTTTGAACCACTTTGTGGTATATGGGTGGAACAATGGGGGGAATTACTATTAATGGGGGAAAATATCATTTTTCATTTATGTAGTCTCTCTCTGAACGAGTTCCCTAAGAAATAATGATCTTTTTCTACTCCCCGGGGAATCATATTCTTTAGAAATTAATATCTCATGAACTCAATGGTTTAATACATAGAACAATATCTTTATTCACAAGTATATATAAATTCTCTTTTTAATAGTGTCTTGCAGTATTAAGGATTATATCCTTATGGGGAAACACTTCATGGGACAATGATTCACAGGCCATCAAATTATAGGACAATGGTTTTAGGGAAAATTCTTTTAGGCTGCATTTTATGCCATGCAATGCTGTATTTTTTAAATTATTCATGATATTTAACCCGTTATTTTTTATTTTTTGCATAAAATAAAAGCATCAGATATTACACAATATATTTTCTTGGAGGATGAAATCTTTCTATTTTTGATAAGATGAGGAATTCCACAATTGATTCTATTAATAACAAGGGAAAAGTCAATGTAAACCCCCTCTATTGATAATTGTTAAGAAATCTAAGTGAATGTCAAAGTTGATATCTGATCTTAGACATGCTTCCTCTATACAGTTTTGGGCTTCCATATGAGGTTTCAATCCCAACGCATTATTTAGTAAATTAATCAACCATCTGGATTTTTAAAAATGGAAACATTTTTTAAACCATAATATCATCGAATGGTTCATTTATTCGTGAATAATAGTCGGCCACTTTTAATTTGAATTACAATCTATTATCACTAGAGGATGTCTTGAGGTTACCATACCATGGTGTCCATTTCTATCAAATAATATTTTTTTGAATTACATGGAAAGTGTGTAGTTAGGATGGTTGATGAATAGGACCTTCATCTTTAGGGATCACTTGGTATTGACTAGAGGTGTCCTTTAATGCCCCCTATAGTTTCAAGGAATTTATAACTGAGTTTAATGTCATTTGATTATACACATATGTATGGTTATCGAAGAACTATGTTCATTGATTCAAAACCTTTCTCCCACATATGCGTAACTAATGTATTTTGGGCAACAATACCTTCCATTATTTGAAACCCACCCCACATCTAAGTGTGGTCCATCTTGCGTTTTCCATTATCGTTATTAAATCCTTTCGAGAGGCTTGGAAGACATGGAATTCTTGGAGAGTGAGAACATCAACTAAATATATCTTGAAAAAACTTTAGGATGAGGATATTTATGTATTTGTTTTTGTTTTTTTAGTAATACTTGATGAATCTATTTTTGATATAATTTTCATGATGTGGGTATATTTCTTGAGAATATGGAAACCTATATTCAATAAATCATGGGTATAATTTTTATCTACAATCCCAAAAAGTATATGGTTATATTTATCGAGGGGAAATATGATTTTGATGAAGATGTAATATGATTACTTTTATCAAAACATATTCCTGGTTTTACTATGACCTTGAATCCCCACTCCTTGTAATTTATGAGGCTGGCGAGATTTGGTCATATGTCCCTTCCCCGAAGTATATTGAAAGGGGTAATGCAGTTAGGGTTTACATTTATTAAAGTATAGGATTCACTAGAGAAGTTTATACTTGGGTGAAGGATCACATATATGTGGTTCATGTAGATCCTATAGGTGAATTTCTACCCCAATCCTTTATGGATGTTCCTACCAGTGTACCATCTCTATAGAACACCATGAAATATTGGCAAGCATGATAACTGGTGATGCGTCTTCATTCTAAGATGAATGGTGAATGTTTAATATCTTTACATAGACATTATTTTTTTTCCATTTGATGATTAATTTTTTTAAAATGAATTTATTTAGGTCATATGAGATACCATGTATCATCCACCCCGGGGCCCAAATCCCCTAAATCTTAATATACATATGCAATACCTAGGGTTGTACTTGATATGGGTGAGGAAATGAGACCTACTATGGATATATTTAATATTACATGTCCTAGGTGTTTGACCCATCCAGGTCAGACAAACTCCACACAATTATGTGAGGACCCTTTGGGGACAATATTTTTACTAAGCATGCTAATATTTCCCATCCATAGAGAGAAACCATGGAATAAAAAATGACTCGGGCTCAAGGATTGTTATACCAGACAATCTCACCTAGTTCTGTGATCATAATTCAAAATAGATCAGTATGAGTAAGAAATATTTTGGAAGATCTAACATTGATGAACAAATATAGACATCATAAATATCCATAGAATGACATGGAGATATATTTGTAATATGGTACACAACATATTATTTTCTAGTTAATGAGAAAATGACGATCATGGAAGCTCAAATTTGGACATGAAAATTTATTTCCCCCAACATTCATCTATTCTTTTCCCATTAATAGTGTATGTATTAACTGATTCCACATTGTGACTTGAGATATAGTACTCAAAGCGTCTATAGTTGAAAACACTCATTTTTCATACCAATATGATGACACTATAATATATCAGTTTCTCTAGAGGTAGATTATGCTGATGATTTGGAGTCATGACCCTCTATAGTGGAACTAACATCTAAACATATTATTCCATCATAGAGTGATTCTAATTAATATTAGAAGGCTCTTGAAACCTTTATGATTCCCTTTAGACTATGTGGAAGGATATCATGATGCTTATTTCCCAAACATCATTGGGAAATTTTTTGAAGAAACTAAAAAAATTACACCATGATTTATAATTGATTGGGAATAGGGGTTTTACTATTAAAAATTACAAGATATGTTAAAACAAGTTACCCATTTTTAGGATAGGGTCAATTTACTCCAGTCTCACCTATCAGCTGCAGATTCCATAACACATATTTTTTTTTCATGAATAATCTATTCCATGAAACATTTGATCATTTAAAAGTGGTTTCCATGAAACATGGTATAATTATAGAGAATAAATCCTCGGTGGTGTAGATTTTTCATGAGATGGAGTGTCTTCATGAGGAGTCTGAGTGACTTTACTCGGAGTTAGAGAAGAACATTCAAGAACTGGCCCATGGTGAGGAAATAATTAATGAAGGAAAAAAATTAGTGGAATAGGCCAAGATGGTAGGATTGGATGTTACTAAAAGGATAGAGTCATTGTTGGATGGTTATAATAAAGAGTCTTCAACATTTCTTGATATGTGCAGGGCCATTGGGGATTTAGATTAGGTATTGATTAAACATTATGAATCTTCCAACGGGATCAATAACCACAATCCGTGATAATAAAAGTAGTGTTTTATGATGAAATGATTAGACAATGAATTTTGGGGTGATGATCCTAGTAGATATTGTGGGCTGATATTGTCCATATATTTATTTAGCATATGATGTATATTTCATAGAGTAAATATTTTTTGATTTCTAAATCTAAAAATGATGCGGAAAAAATATATGGGGAGTAACCATAGATCATGTTTGAAAGGTGGTAGCTAGCATGATGTTTTTGGGCAATATATAAATATAGAGGATTTCTCTCATAGGGAAAAATTTTCCATTAGTTAACATGCATTTTTTATGAAAAATTAATGAAAATAAAATTGGTTAATAACAATGCATAATCAAAAAAGGTGTCCTGATGGCACTGAAATCATATTATTGAAGGAAAAGAATATTTTAATGATCCAAAAATCTTATTACCATTAAATAGGGTTTATCAATGGACGATTTTTGATAATGAAAAGGAAATCTTTATTACTATTGTTCATTAATGCAAAAACAACCAATACATTGATACATATTATATAAAGGAAGGATTAAGAATAGTGTAGTTTAATGTCATATGACTAGGATATTAGTCATGTAGTTTATCATCTAATCGAAAGGATATTTGGGGAAAACAATTATACTTATTTTATTTGACTGACTTGTCATTATTTTTCCATTCCATGGTAATCCGATAGAGAAATTTCCTCTATTTCTAGGAATGAATGGGAAAGGTTATAAGTTGAAAAATGCAGGCATCCAAATCTGAGGAAGGGTATTGGATAACAAAATATTAGAGCATACAGATATTGAGGTGGTATATCCTTAGTACATATTTTTCTCTACTCAACATTCCCTTTTTGGGTAATTTATGTAGATCCAACTGGGGTTTATTATCTATAGTCAAAAAATGTCTCCCCATGACACCAACCAACCATTTTTCATGGACACATAAATTTTATGGGGATTTAGACTTTCCCAGACACATTGTTTGGTTTTTGTAAGTAATGTTCCTTAGTACGTAAGAATCATTTCATGAAAAATTTTATGAAGAATATGTAGGAAAATTTTCTTCATTTAAGTCTATTCTATATACGGGAAATGAGATTCTTATTTTTTCGAATTCTTATCCCAAGGAATAGGGTTCAAGAATCAATACATATCTCTTCAAAGTGATAATCCAAAGATACATAGTAATAAGGGAAGAGACTCCCTAGAAATAATTAATTCCTTTATGGAGAGAGGGGATTTTTTTTGAGTACGAGCTCACAGGAGAGGTGATATGAATATAGATACTGCTTTACAGATCTAGATCATATATATGAGTATTGAGAGAATTTTTATCTTGATTAATGACTATGATAATGGATCTTGTAATCACAAAATATCCCATCACATAGAGAATATGGTAATATGTAATTCTTATGTGAATGTTTTATGTGTAGGGTTGACCTATACATATGGAAATAGGACATTTTTATGTCATGGTTGGACCCATAACTGGACATTTGGATGTCACCACATATCCTGTGGTAACAGGAATCAATCCAAATATAGTTTTCATATTTTTTTCTTACAAGACATTTCAACTCTTCATTTTAACATATTACTGTGAAAACATTTTGGTGTTCCTTTTAAGGAAATCCTACAAGAAACATAGTAACATTGATAGGGACTAATATGCCTTGGTTGTTTGAGAAAGCCCCATATGAAAATTACTAATCCTATGTGAACTATTCCTAGTGCTGTAAACAAGGAGTCACCAATGTTTATTCCAATAGACAAAGGCGATAAAAAGGAATGATAGGGAAATTTTTATTTTGCCATGGGTGGACTGGGATACATAATTCAATCATTTCTAAATATGCCATAATAATGAGAATTAAGTTGTACATAGTTCTAAGAAGTCATGACGTGCAGTATCATGATACAAAGAAACCATCCATGTAGTTTATCATCATGAGGTAAGAACATATGTTATTTGATGTAAAGAAGGAAATATGATGACTTACATAAAATCTAGAGATAATGGTCTTATGATGTATTCTTATAGAGGCCAGAAGAAAACTATTAGTTTCACTTAAATATTAATGATAAATAAGAACAATGTTGATATTGTAGTTTAATGAATTATAAAAATGATTAATGTTACCATACATGAAACAAAAAAAAGAAATGCATGAAGACCTATAAATCTATTCATGAATTTGAGGAATTTTCATATGAATAACATATGTTTCAATGACATGAGGCTTCCTGATCTGTTTACTCATGTCATCATATACTGAGTAAAAAAGGAAAAATTATATTTTTACATCATGTTCTAAATATTTTATTGTAATGATTAATGTTATGTGACAGGGAATACATATGGTATTGTAGTTTAATTCACATATATATGACCATATGTTATGGAAACAATGAATGATAAAAGGCCCATTGAGCCAAAATGTAGTTATATTCCTCAAATGTGATGAGGGAAAATTTAAGCAATGATTCAAGGGCTTTCCCAGATCAAGATAAATGATGTGGGATGAAATTTCACAGAGGGACCATGGGCCATGTTTGAAAAGCATTATCCAGAATGATGTTATCAGAGCTTATTATAATAGAAGAAGCCTTTCTAGGGAACAAATTTACCCTTTCATGAAAGGCTATATGAGGGAGACTTATGTAGGTCCAAAGAGGGAATATTATGCATATCCAAAACAACTTCCTTAAGAAACATAAATTCCATCACCTATGGTAGGGTAGTTTATGAAGATCTAAAATTTTCCAGAAAAATACAATGATAAATAGAAGGATTGTGTTTTAGTACATAATAAAAATTCAAACCACTATTGGCCATAATGTGTAAAGTTCCCTATATATATTTGACTCATGTTTTTGTAATGGAATATTTTTTCATGGTAGGATATAGATGGGCTTGGATTGTGGATTTAGACATTACTACAAGCCCTATTAGAATAGGAATGAAGCTAACTATTTTTCTGGAAGAGGCTCCCAGTGAAGGAATGACCCATTCATATAGAGGAGGAGATTTTGTTTTATGTAACTATACCCAGAATTGGAGATTTAGGTTTCATTGTGTGTCTTGTAATGTTATAAATGAAGCCACACCTAGTTATTAACACTCAACATGGTGGAGGATCAATCTCAAAAGGGGGATTCCTCTCTAGTGAGGAAATTATGGCACCTCTTGGCTATGGTGAGGCATCCCATATTTTTTTATGGGGTAAGGATATCATTAATCATCATATGTTGAGGACATTGTAATTGATATCTACCATACATGATGTCGTGAGGCATCTAGGGTTCTCTATGGGGTAGTAATGCAATTAATCATTAAATATATTTGTCTATTAAAAAGATAATATGTTTTAAATGGGGTTTCATGGATAATAAGTAATGAATCAGTATGAAATATTGGCCTTGTCATCAATTTTATACAAAAACCACTCATGACATACTACATAGGGTCGATTATTCCAAAGTATAAAGTAGAGGACATCATGACAAGATGATGATGGGGTAAGACAGGTGAAAATTGACCTGGGAATATCTACCTATCTCATAAGGATGGTAATTAATAAAACCCTATTTATGATTGGATACCTACACAGTTCTAGCCCATATGTGTGGAGGGTTAATTTTTTTTTGTGTTTCACTAGGATTGGTAAAAAAAATCATGATGTCTCTACATATCTTGTGTTGAATGGAATCAAGCCACATGTAGTTTTATATGGAATGATGGATAACTGATGATGGGGGTGATTTCCCCTCCAGTGTGGATAGTGAAATATCATGCATTGGTGACCAGAGGCATCCCATGTTTATACATACGACACCACTATAGTTTATCATCGTATGCAATGGAATTTTTACAATAAGTTTAATTTCATATAGTTTGGTATATCCCCATTCATTTTATTGTCATAAGGTTAGGTCTAATATACTCTATGGTTATAAATCATACAGTGAGAAAATATTGGTTATATAATGTTAATCATCTTCTGATACAGATTAAATGTAATGATTTTTTTGGTCGTAAAAAAAGGCTGACAATGTAGTTTACCATCGTGCTAATGTGATGAATTAAATCATGTTGTTTAAAATCATAGAATATTTTTTTTCATATGATTAAAAATAACATTTCTTCTATAAACCTTCATTGGTTGGGGATTTCATGAGTCTCCCATCCATCAAAATCAATTAATAATCCCCATTAATGTACGGTGGGCTCTCAGCTTCGGCTGAGAGCTCTCAGGCTCGCTAGGGTTTGCCCCTGCTTCAGACGATGACCCTTGCTGCTGTGGCTGGTGGCTTCTTCGGATGACGACCCTTCGAATGTGGTGGCCGACTCCTTCTTCGAACGATGGCCCTTCGACTTCATCCGCGGAGGAGAGTTCTTGAAATCGACGTTTGATGGGTGATGGCGATGCAGACATCGTCATTCCGCGACGACCGTGATGGTTTCGCGTGGCTTTTCAGCCAAAGGATTGGCGGTTCTTTGGTGGCTGATTTGAGATCTGAATACAGATCTGGTGATCCTTCCTCCGACGATGGTGCTCAAAAAGGCTCATCTCGGGAGGGTTGTCAGTGTTGTCTTCGATCGTAGGTGGAGCAATTTTTGCCGGTCTTCTCAGATCTGGTCGGAACACAGGGCCTCTTGCGGCGGAAGACCTCTTTTTGAGCGATGACGGCTAGCTTTTCACGGGGATGGCACGGCGGGCTGCCTTCTTCCGCAGTTCCACATAGCAGATTCATGGTTCTATCAGGCTCGATTTGGGTGTTTCATTTTAGTAGGGCCGACCATCCAGTTGCGATGGATCTGCTACCAGCAAGGGTCGGTTGGTCATCGTGAGCATGCCGACGACAGGAATCAGGCGGAGCATAGATCATACAGTTAGAAGATGATCTCGGGGCATGCTGCACGACTTGCAGGGTGGACCTCGGGATGCAGGTGAATGCATGATAGCTGTTAGGTGACGGTGTGGGTCTTTGGACCACTTTTTTTCATGGGTACTATCCCATCGGACTCTCGGGTCATTTAATGTAGGCCTTCGAGCCTCTGTAATTGGTTCTTTTCTGGGGTTTTCATTGGGTTTGATCTTCCTGGGCCTACTGGCTTTTTATGGGTTTTCCCTTACCCAAACAAAAAGGGGTTCTGTTGTTTTTTATTTTATTAGTAAATGGGCTTGCCCCCAACCTTTTCACCCCCATTAATTTACACTTTGTGTATGGAATAGGGTCTACCAAATTTGGTTCCATCTTTGGGGGCATCTTTTCTTGTATCACTTGAGTCCTAAGGACTAACACTATCTCTCCCTTAATGAATGACTAGAGATGAATTTTTAAGATAATGTCTCATGAACTCCAATTTTGGTGGACTTACAAATGATTAATGTTATGCAATCTCTTCTCATCATGTACATATAATTCATCCAACATCTTTTTAGGATTTCTCATCTTTGGATACCTAGTCAATGATGGAAATACAGAGTGAGGGTTATTTAAAAACTAGTGGGAATGACATTCGAAGTTCCATATACCAATGAGTATGGGGTAACTTGTGTGAAGGTGCATTATATTTTATGGTAATACCACAATAAATGTTGAATATTGTAAAGAAACCATTATTATTCTTATCTAGACTTTTTGGTGAAAATTAGGTATGGCCTTCTTTAAAGCCTCCATCTATCCATTTTCCACTATGTGATAGTTAGAATAATGGTGGGATTTGATATAATACTCTTGATATACATTCTATAAATTAGAAAAACAGAATGTGTGTTTATTTTCAATCAGTATTCTATGAGGGAAACAAAATCTTGTAATGATGTTGGATTTTATGAGGATGAAGGTGTTCCTTTCTCTGACATCTTTTGAAGGGTACAATTTCATACCATATAGAGTACTTGTTAGTTTCATTTAGAATATCCCTGAAATTATTGTATATGGAAAGAGTATATGGTAATTCAATTCGCATTACTCATATGAAAGTGTCCAAGATTTGTATAAATGTGTAGTATCATTGGGGGCTGATTAATGAAAATTTCATGATCTTGTTTGGAATGGAACGTTGTTGTAATTGTTTTTAAATCCAACATCATAGTGTGTTTGTAGTACCCAAGCCACCAGATTTGATGGAAAATCTTGAACACTGAATGGTGTGCATCATAGTCTCTAGTTTGTACTTATTTCGTGATAGTAACTGTATCGTGTCCATCAATTCACCTGACAAGGACCCCATTAATGCCCCTCTTGTAGAGGAAATTTTTTTGCTTTATGTCACCATAAATTTCAATCTTAATTTATTGTCATCAAAATTTCTTTTTTCCAACTCTTCCATGTAACACCCCAAGCTTCTATGGTACGCTTCTCTTTGAATAATGTGATAGCGTGTGTTGTACGCAACACGGAGTTCTAACACACCATAACTAATCAAACTAGCCGTTATGAATATTAATACCTACTTTTTGTAATTATATATATTTTATATTTCAAAATGGACTTCATTTTTGGATTCAGAATATCGAATTTATCCTAAGGTGAAATTTTGGTACTTTTCGGATAACTTTAATATTTTGATGAATAGTGAAAATTAATAAATTTTAATTAAAAACAACTTTTTTAATAGAAATAATTTATATTGATAAATTATGAATTAGAGTGCTTTTAAAGTATATTTAGAATATATTTTTATCATTTAATACAATGTTGGTCATTGGATATAATTTCACAATTAAACCGAACATAAACAAGTATCAATCTTTTGATAGTTATTATATCTTAAAAAACATGCTTTTTTGTTTTGACAGTGGGAATTAATTTTAAATTAACTTCTGCCACTTCTGTGTTTTGAATTTATAAAAATGTATTCCATATTTGGAATCATGATGTTCAAATTATGTAAATAGGTAACTTTTATTTTTAGTCATTTTGAATAATTTCTGCGGGAAATTTTTTATTTACCATGGTTAAGGGTAAATCCGGTAAATAAGGGTTAAAAAATAATATTATAATAATATAAAATTACCCTAAAACGTGTACTAACCTTATTGGTTGATACATGTTCGACCATGGTAATCTTTGGGTCGATTTTGGGACCCCATGGTGCCACTTGTAAGTGATAGGGACACTTTATTTTAATTAAGTTAAAATAAGTACAAAAATGACACAAGCATATATCTTTTAGAAAAACAATTTTTAAATATGGTTATATATTTTTTATTTTCGACTATAAATATTCATTATAAATATAAAAATATTTCCTACATAATGATATTTTATTTATAATTTTTAAACATTCAATAATTTCATTTATTTATGACACAATTATGATGCAGTAATTACCATAACAGTAAAAAATTAAAATAATCGATATTATAAATACCCAAATAAATATAATTTGAGACTTTTAATGAATTAAACTAATTTTCTAGGATAAAATGACATATTAGGATTTATTAAATTGAATTTTTTCTAAGTCATCATTCTGTTATAAGTTTCCCAAAAATCAACTTTTGAATAGTGTCAAAATTGACATAAAAGAGTTTTGAAAACAAATATTATATTATTAATTGATATTAAATTCCTAAAAATCTAAGGTTCGTCCAAGAGACTTATATCATGATAGATGTATCATTAATGGACCACTTGGGGGTTTCTTGGATGTATATAGTAATTTTATTAACCATATAATATAAAAACACAAAGAGACATTGTAAAAGTGAAACTAATTAACTTAGAGTTAATACTTAAAGATAAGGTTAATATAAGTATCCAAACCTGTATAAATTCTATTGGTTGAGGGTTTTTAGACCTATAACGACCTTAAACTTTGAATAATAAACATTGGATCCATTATAAACTGAATATGAATTTATTATATATTAATATTTCTAGATTATCCAAAGGTGCCCCTAACCCCTCTTATAAAAGGGCACTCCTCCTTCTCATTTCTTTACACCAAAGCCTTTTGGTTCGGCCAAACTCTGCCCAAATACTCTCCCAACTTCCCTCACTACAACCTAGAGGCCTCAGTTTGATCATAAAGCCATCCTAAGGATCCCTTTTGATCAAATCAAAAGGAAGAACCCGAAGAAGAGGTAGTGATTTCACCACCCTTTTCCAAGTTCCTTTCTTCATCAACTTCTTCTTTCTTTGTTATTACCATTATAAGCTAATAGCTCCAGTATCATATATATACTGTGATGTTATTATAAATATGGTACAACTATATTCAGTATTCTATCCACCCTTTGAATAACATGTCACCATACGTGCGTACGTACGACTTACCGTCTCCACGTCGTGGTGTAATTGTTATTCAATATATTATTATTTGGATGGGTATAATAATGATGTTTAACTCATGTAAATAATAAATATAACATGTTAATTATTCTGTATATATGATATACCATCCATTTATATATTATTTTAATATCAAAGGAATGATATTGTTGATCGTGCGTACATACGTACTACCGTCTCCACGAACGCGATGAGATTCATTCTCCATCGTATCCATTCAAGTATAATTCTCATTTGATGATTAATAATAGTATCTAAGGACTTGATATCATTCTGGATATGATTAAAATACAACCTATCCATTACAAACATGGCTTTCGTAACAAAACATATAAAATAAAACGAGTAAGTTAACACCCGAAACAAAGATAATACTAAGATATTATTAACAAATCAATGTTAAAAGATCATATATGATATCATATTAATGTAAATGACTATTGAATAATTTAATAACAATTATTTCACCATTATAAAGGAGGTTAACCTACCCCAACCAAGGAAAAGTACAAGGTAATGGTTTATTTCACAATCTCTTCATTATCCGAGGTTTTTTTTATGTAATAATCTACTGGGATCTCTTTATCATCCACATCCATGTTTCTTAAAAATGTATTTCAAAACATTTTTACTATTTACAAGAATATGAGGTAAAGTCATTTATACCCTTGTTTGACTTTTTATAAGTGGTTTATAAAGGAATATTTCTGTGATTTTCCAAACAAGGTGATTTTTAACCTTTTTGACAGAATTAAGGTAAGAATGTTTTTTAACTTATACGGAGGGTGCGGTTATTTTCCGCCGTTATAAAATCGTCGAAGCTTGCCTTATAATCTTATAAGAATATTTTCAAAGAAAATGTTTTATTTTATAAATATATGACTCTTAAATGATTTCAAAATAGAAATATATATTTCCCTAAAAAGAGTTTTTGATTTCATCTATGTCAACATCCTTTGATGGATTTTATGCTTATTTGAAGTTGATTTATTATGATAAAAAACTTCTATATTGTATTGAAGGTTTTGTGATATGTTTGACTGTGGATGTTCTATTTTTATACCATTCATAGTTTATGGTGAAAGTATTGACATTTCGTATGCTAGTTTTAATACGAATGTTTATGTTATGTTTAAACCTTTTCATATGGGAATGCATTGGACTTAATATGTGACGGGTGGAGCCCGCTATAGCTCCTCGATGCATCGGTAGGTCTCATGAGACAAACTAGTGTCTTGGCACAAGTCGTTGACAAAATCATATTTATAGTCTTGGCACGAGGCCTTGGCTATGTGGTTATGATAGTCTATAATTATGAATTCCATCATTATGAAAGTGGTAATTGATATTGCATGTGATTATTCGATTAGTAGAATACCCATGTGAATAATTAAATGGAATTATTACATTTTATTTTTTCCATACTATGTTGAAGTTCATGTTTAAAAGGCTTTGGTTTTAAGTTATACGTTTCCTTAAATGTTTATTCTTATTTATGAAAGTTTCCGCTACATTGTTATCCTTACTGGGTATTTGAGCTCACCCCTTTTCTATATTTTATTTTTCCCAAGAAGTGAAGAAGTAAATTATGAATGACCTGTAGGGATATTATGTGGGGAAATGAGTGTGGAATATGAAGAAAAGATGTTGTTGTAGTTTTCATTTTTATGATGTAATGTAAGACTTATGAATATATCTAGTGTTTCCAAGGCTACTAAACCAATCGGTCTTTCAAGATTGGATCTTTCTTGTGATCATGCCAATGTTATGTAATAATGCACCGACTCAAGGTAACTGGGGTAGGGGCATTATAGTTGGTATCAGAAGAAGTTTAGTAAAAACCTTGGAAGCTAGATTTAGATAAACTCTTATTAGAGCACGTAGACCTAAGATGAACTTTGAGGTTTAGTATAGAAGAACTTCCTAGAATTTTGCTATTGTAAGGATTTTGTGAGTTTTCTGAGCAATACATCCCTGTCTGGATATGAGTAGGTAGAGGCGGCTCTGGCACAGATGTACTTAGGGGTAAAATCTGAAAACACCGCTTTGAGCTAGACTTGAATGGAAACTGGTGCACAACAACGGGCCTTGCTGCACTCTTGGTTACGACACTCTCGGGGGATATGCTTAGGATAACTCTCATTTACTTTACAAATCATTATGAAGGGTTTATGAGTATATACTTCCCCAAAGAAAACATTCTTATGATTATGGATTATATCCATAAATAGTTCAATTTATGTTATGTTTTTTTATAAGTACGTGATTATATATTTTGATTCATAAACTGATCTAGTTTATACCATTGTTTAGAAATGGCGCCTAGTGGAAGAAATGGAAACCATATCAATGCACGCACTCCATGTAGGGATTTACCTCCTACTCAAGATAATTATAGTCGAGGTGATGATGATACGGGTGCCGATCAGCTAATCACCATACTGGGAAAACTCAATCAGGTTATGAATAATAACCTTGCCCTTATGGAGCACCCTGATCCGTAGCATGGAGGATCAATGTTAGATCGATTCATGAGACAACAACCACCCATATTCAATGGGAGTACAAATCCCTTAGTAGCTGAGCAATGGATATTTTCCCTAGAGAAAATATTTCAGGCTTTGGGGAGTAGTGAAAGAGAAAAAGTTATCATGGAAGTTTACCGCCTCACTGGAGATGCTGATCAATGGTGGTCATTGATTCAAAATACGAAGGAAGATTATGAAGTATCAAATATGGAATGGAGGGAGTTAAAATATTTATTTCTAGAAAAATACTTTCCTCGCGACCATCGAGCAGATATGGAAAGGCAGTTTCTGAGTCTGAGACAAAAGGAGGATGAGAATGTCACAAAGTATGAGGCTAACTTTACAAGGTTAGCAAGGTATGCTGGAGATTATTTACGTAACCCAAGAAGTAAGATTGATCATTTCTTTGATGGGTTAAAACCATTTCTCTATCGAGCATTAGTCTCACAATCCTTTTCATCGTACGAAGACATTGTCTCATGTGCTATCAAGTCTGAAAAGGAATTCTCTAAGTCTTATGACTTTAAAGAAAATCAAGAGAAGAAGAGACCTGCTAATCAATCTGGGAATGGAAATAAGGGGAAGAAGGGAAATGTTTAATATCCATCCTGTGGTAAATGCGGGAAGAAACACCCTGGTACTTGCTTGAAGGGAATGAGAGTCTGCTACAAGTGTGGTGAAAAAGGCCACCAAGCTCGTGATTGTAAGGGGAAGAAGGAAGCTTCCGATTTTCAGTGCTACAATTGCAGGGAGATGGGGAATTATGCAAATGAATGTCCTAAGCGTCAGGAGAACTTACCTCAGAAAAGGACAAGGGATCAAGGCCAAGCTTATGCTATCACTAATGCTGAGGTAAAAGCTCTAAAAGACGTGGTGGCAGGTAATTTAATGGTTTCCTCAAGTTTAGCAAATGTATTATTTGATTCTGGATCATCGCATTGTTTCATATCTTCCCAGTTTGATATGAAAATTAGATATTTCCAATTTGATTTAACAAGGGAGTTGTCAGTTAAAACTTCTAAGGGAAGTATCATTGCAACAAAGTTTTGTGAATCAATCCCCATTAGAGCACATAAATATTCTTTATCTGCTGATCTCATCGTCATACCTATGATTGAGTTTGATATAATCCTCGGTATGGACTGGCTTTTGGACTATTATGCGAATATTTATTGTAAGAATAAAGAGGATACGATTCTTGATGATAATGATAAGGAACACCTTATCTTTAGAATAGAATCATCACCACCTAATTCTTATCTAGATCCACCCCCAGTAGCTCAACTAAATTCATTTATTGGGGAGGAAGGGAATGAAATAACTGTGGGTGAGGAAAGGAATGTTCAAATAGAGGATATACCTGTTGTAAAAGAATTTGTAGATGTATTTCTGGAAGATTTACCTGGACAACCTACAGAACGAGAAGTTGAGTTTTCCATTGATTTAATTCACAGATCAAGGCCTATATCAAGGACCCCTTATAGAATGGCCACTGTAGAATTAGTTGAAATAAATAAAGAACTAGAGGAATTGAGTAATAAGGGATTTATTCGCCCTAATTTTTCTCCAGGGGGAGCCCTTGTTCTTTTTGTTAAAAAGAAAGATGGATCTATGAGGTTATGTATCGACTACAGGGAGATCAATGCTATAACAATAAAGAACAAGTATTCCCTCCGTCGAATTGATGATTTATTTGACCAACTGCATGGAGCTTAATACTTTTCAAAGATTGACCTTTGATATGGTTACCATCAGTTGTGTGTGAAGAAGGAAGACATTCCGAAGACAACATTTCGAACAAGGTATGGGCATTACGAGTTTACTATAATGACTTTTGGATTGACTAATGCACCGTCTGTATTCATGGATCTGATGAATAGAGTTTTCAAGGAGTATCTCGATGAATTTGTGGTGGTATTTATTGATGATATCTTGGTATACTCCAAAAGCTATGAAGATCATGAAAATCACTTGCGCATTATCCTAAAGACTCTGAGAAGACATGAAAAATATGGGAAGTTTAGAAAGTGTGAATTCTGGCTTCAGGAGATTTCTTTTCTTGGCCATATTGTCTGTAAATATGGAATCTCTGTTGATCCTTCTAAGACTAAGGCAATCCAAGAATGGCCAATACCTACGAGTATAACTGAGGTACGTAGTTTTATTGGTTTGGCAGGTTATTATCGACGTTTCTTCCAGAATTTTTCCTGATTTGCTAACCCATTAACGAAGCTCACACGTAAAGGGGTTAAATTTGTTTGGAAAAAAGAGTGTGAAGAATGTTTCGAAGAATTGAAGAGATGATTAGTCAATGCTCCTATATTGACTCTACCATCGGGGAATGATGGGTTCGTTATTTATCGTGATGCATCGAATAAAGGACATGGTTGTGTCCTTATGCAGAATGATAGGGTTATTGCCTATACATCACGACAGTTGAAAATTCATGAACAAAACTATCCTACTCATGATCTCGAGTTAGCAGCTGTGATCTTTGCTTTAAAGATATGGATGCACTACCTCTATGGTGAAAAATGTGAGATTTATACTGATCACAAGAGTTTGAAGTATATTTTCTCACAAAAAGAACTCAACATATGGAAAAGAAGATGGCTTGAATTACTCAAGGATTGTGATTGCACGATACACTACCACCTGGGGAAGGCAAACAAGGTGGAAGATGCTTTGAGCAGAAAAGATCATGTAGTTTTGAAAAATATGAGAATTAAAAGGGATCCAATTTTCATGGATCTAGTGAAGATGGACATGAGAATAAATAGGGAAGGAGAAACATCAATTCTTTTTCAAATGGTTTCCAAACCATCTTTACTAGAAATGATTAAGAGTTCTCAGACCGATGATGAAGAATTTCAAAAGAATATTAAAGCTGTGAATGATGAGAGATTGAGAGACTTTGTGTATGAAGATGGAATTTTGAAATTTGGGAAGAGGCTTTGTATTCCCGATATACCTGATCTAAAAAGGGAATTGCTGGATGATTCTCATAGTTCAAATTTCTCTATACACCCCGGGAGCACCAAAATATATAGAGATTTGAAGGAACATTTTTGGTGGGACAACATGAAGAGGCAGATTGCTGATTTTGTGTCAAGATCTATGGTTTTTCAACAAGTGAAAGCTAGAAGGCAACAGCCTGGAGGAGTCATGCAACCTCTTCCCATACCGGAGTGGAAATGGGACAATATTACAATGGACTTTGTCATGGGGATACCAAAGACTCCTAGAAGGAACGATGCAATATGGGTTATTGTTGATTGTCTTAACAAATCAGAACATTTTCTTACTATAAGAGAAGATCTACCCCTATAACGTCTAGCAAGACTATATATTAATGAAGTTGTGAGACTTCATGGAGAACCCCTATCGATTGTTTCTGATCATGATCCCCATTTTACTTCAAGATTCTGAAAGAGTCTTCAGAAATCCCTGGATACTGAACTTCATTTGAGCACTGCATACCACCCTCAGACAGACAGACAATCAGAATGGACTATTCAATCCTTAAAAGACATGTTGATATCTTTCTCACTTGACTTTCAGGGTATGTGGGATCAATATTTACCTCTCGTAGAATTTTCCAATAACAATACCTTTAATTCGAGTATTCAGATGGCACCGTATGAAGCGTTATACGGAAAGAGATGTCGTACACCAACCTGTTGGGATGACGTTGGTGAAAGAAAACTTGTAGGCCCAGAAATGGTGGAGGAAACGATGGAAAAGGTGAAGGTAATCCAAAATCACATCAAAGCAGCTCAAAGTAGGCATAAGAGCTATGCCGATAATCGAAGGAAGGATATGGAATTTCAAGTCGGTGATCATGTTTTCATAAAGGTATCTCCATGGAAGGGAGTCATACGTTTTGGTAAGAAAGGTAAATTGAGTCCCAGGTACATCGGACCTTTTGAAATTCTAGAACTAATTGGGGCTGTAGCTTACTGATTGGAAATGCCGCCAAGTCTCTCCAAAGTTCACGATGTGTTCCACGTATCTCTGTTGAAGAAATACATGCCTGACCCAATGCACGTACTCACCTATGAGGAGTTAGAACTAGAACCCGATCTATCTTATTGCGAAGAGCCCATCAGGATTCTTGATACGAGAGAACAAGTACTGAGAAACTGGACAACACGTCTGGTAAAAGTTTTGTGGAGAAACCATAAGATGGAAGGGGCAACGTGGGAACCCGAGAAACTTATGATGAAAAACCACCCGAGTCTTTTCATGCGATAATATTCTTGAAATTTTTAGGTCGAAATTATTTGAAGGAGGGGAGAATGTAACACCCCAAGCTTCTACGGTACACTTCTCTTTGAATAATGTGATAGCGTGTGTTGTACGCAACACCGAGTTCTAACACACCATAACTAATCAAACTAGCCATTATGAATAGTAATACCTACTTTTTGAAATTATATATATTTTATATTTCAAAATGGACTTCATTTTTGGATTTGGAATATCGAATTTACCCTAAGGTGAAATTTTGGTACTTTTTGGATAACTTTAATATTTTGAAGAATAGTGAAAATTACTAAATTTTAATTAAAAACAACTTTTTTAATCGAAATAATTTATATTCATAAATTATGAATTTGAGTGGTTTTAAAGTATATTTAGAATATATTTTTACCATTTAATACAATGTTGGTCATTGGAAATAATTTCACAATTAAACCGAACATAAACAAGTATCAATCTTTTGATAGTTATTATATCTTAAAAACACGCTTTTTTGTTTTGACAACAAGAATTAATTTTAAATTAATTTTCTGCCACTTCTGTGTTTTGAATTTAGAAAAATGGATTCTATATTTGGAATCAGGATGTTCAAATTATGTAAATAGGTAACTTTTATTTTTATACATTTTGAATAATTACTGCGGTAAATATTTTATTTACCATGGTTAATGGTAAATCCGGTAAATAAGGGTTAAACAATAATATTATAATAATACAAAACTACCCTAAAACGTGTCCAAAACTTATTGGTAGATACATG
Organism: Viscum album; assembly: GCA_963277665.1. Taxonomy (NCBI): domain Eukaryota; kingdom Viridiplantae; phylum Streptophyta; class Magnoliopsida; order Santalales; family Viscaceae; genus Viscum; species Viscum album. The sequence goes on from OY728138.1 coordinate 775,314,326, forward strand.
TTCGACCATGGGCATATTTGGGTTGATTTTGGGATCCCATGGTACCACTTGTAAGTGACAGGGACACTTTATTTTAATTAAGTTAAAATAAGTACAAAAATGACACAAGCATATATCTTTTAGAAAAACAATTTTTACATAGGGTTATATATGTTTTATTTTCGACTATAAATATTCATTATAAATCTAAAAAGATTTCCTACACAATGAAATTTTATTTAAAATTTTTAGACATTAAATAAATTAATTTATATATGACACAATGATGATGCAGTAATTACCATAATAGTGAAAAATTAAAATAATTGATATTATAAATACCCAAATAAATATAATTTGAGACTTTTAATGAATTAAACTAATTTTATAGAATAATATGACATATTAGGATTTATTTAATTGACTTTTTTCTAAGTAATCATTCTATTATAAGTTTCCCAAAAATCAACTATTGAATAGTATCAAAATTGACATAAAAGATTTTTTAAAACAAATATTATATTATTAATTGATATTAAATTCCTAAAAATCTATGGTTCGGCCAAGAGACTTATATCATAATAGGTGTATCATTAATGGACCACTAGGGTGTCGCATGGATGTATATATTATGTTTATTAACCATATAATATAAAAACACAAAGAGACATTGTAAAAGTGAAACTAATTAACTTTTAGTACTTAAAGATAAGGTTAATATAAGTACCCAAAACAATCTAAATTATATTTATTGAGTGGTTTTAGACCTATCCCCACATTAAAAATTGAATAATAAACTTTTGAGCCATTATAAACCGAATATGAATTTATTATAAATTAATATTTCTAGCTTTTCCAAAGGTGCCCCTCACCCCTCTTATAAAAGGGCACTCATCCTTCTCACTTATTCAAACCTTCAGAGCCTTTTGTTTCGACAAAAATCTGCCCAAATACTCTCCCAATGTCCCTCACTACAACCTAGAGGCCTTAGTTGGATCATAAATCCAACCTAAGTAGCCCTTTTGATCAAATCAAAAGGAAGAACTCGAAGAAGAGGTAATGATTTCACCACCTTTTTCCAAGTTCCTTTATTCTTCCACTTCTTCCTTCTTTGTTATTACCATTATAAAATAATAACTCCAGTATCATATATATATAGTGATGTTATTATAAATATGGTACAAACATATTCAGTATTCTATCCACCCTTTGAATAACATGTCACCATACGTGCGTACGTACGACTTGCCGTCTCCACGTCGCGGTGTAATTGTTATTCAATATATTATTATTTGGATGGATATAATAATGATGTGTAAATCATTTAAATAATAAATATAACATGTTAATTATTCTTTATATATGATATACCATCCATTTATATATTTTTGTAATATCAAAAGAATGATATTGTCGCTCGTGCGTACGTACGGACTACCGTCTCCACGAACGCGATGAGATTCATTCTCCATCGTATCCATTCAAGTATAATTATCATTTTATGATTAATAATAGTATCTATGGACTTGATATCATTCTGGATATGATTAAGATACAACCTATCCATTAAAAACATGGCTTACGTAACAAAACATATAAAAGAAAATGAGTAAGTTAACACTCGAAACAACGATAATACTAATATATTATTAACAAATCAATGTTAAAAGATCATATATGATATCATATTAATGTAAATGATTCTTTTATAATTTAATAAAAATTATTTCACCATTATAAAGGAGGTTAAACTACCCCAACCAAGGAAAAGTACAAGGTAAGGGTTTATTTCACAATCTCTTCATTATCCGAGGTTGTTTTTACGTAATAATCTACTGGGATCTCTTTATCATCCACATCCATGTTTCTTAAAAATGTATTTCAAAACATTTTAATATTTACAAGAATATGGGTTAAAGTCATTTATACCCTTGTTTTACTTTTTATAAGTGGTTTATAAAGGAATATTTCCGTCGTTTTCCAAACAAGGTACTTTTTAACCTTTTAGACAGAATTAAGGTAAGAATATTTTTTTAACTTATACGGCGAGTGCGGTTATTTTCCGCCGTTATAAAATCGTCAAAGCTTCCCTTACAAGATTATAAGAATATTTTCAAAGAAAATGTTTTATTTTATAAATATATGACTCTTAAATGATTTCAAAATAGAAAGATATATTTCTTTAAAAAGAGTTTTGATTTCATCTATGTCAACATCCTATGATGGATTTTACGCTTATTTGAAGTTGATTTATTATTATAAAAAACTTCTATATTGTATTGAAGGTTTTGTGATATGTTTGACTGTGGATGTTCTATTTTTATACCATTCATAGTTTATGGTGAAAGTATTGACATTTCGTATGCTAGTTTTAATACAAATGTTTATGTTATGTTTAATCCTTTTCATATGGGAATGCATTGGACTTAATATGTGACGGGTGGAGTCCGCTATAGCTCCTCGATGCATCGGTAGGTCTCATGAGACAAACTAGTGTCTTGGCACAAGGCCTTGAAAAAATCTTATTTGTAGTCTTGGAACGTGGCCTTAGCTATGTGGTTATGATAGTCTGGAATTATGCATTCCATCATTATGAAAGTGGTAATTGATATTGCATGTGATTATTAGATTAGTAGAATATCCATGTGAATAATTAAATGGAATTGTTACATTTTATTTTTGCCATACTATGTTGAAGTTCAAGTTTAAAAGGCTTTTGTTTTAAGTTATACATTGCCTTAAATGTTTATTCTTATTTATGAAAGTTTCCGCTATATTGTTATCCTTACTGGGCATTTGAGCTCACCCCTTTTCTATGTTTTATTTTTCATAGGAAGTGAAGAAGTAAATAATTAATGACCTGCAGGGATATTATGTGGGGATATGAGTGTGGAATATGAAGAAAAGATGTTGTTGTATTCTTCATTTTTATGATGTAATGTAAGACTTATGAATATATCTAGTGTTTCCAAGGATACTAAACCAATCGGTCTTTCGAGATTTGATATTTCTTGTGATTATGCCAAAGTTATGTAATAATGCACTGACTCTAGGTAACTGGGGTCAGGGCGTTACATGCCAGATGGGGGGACTTCATTTTAATGGTAGTATTCACGGTTTGTCATCCAACCAGTAGTAGGGCCTTATGGTTCAGGGAGAAGACTATATTCATTGATATCTACCATGATAGCTATAACATACTGTGACTGCATCCAATGATGTGAAGTGGTGATTATTGTCTCATCATGGTTAGCATCTTAAAAATCAATGGATTAATATTCTTGGGAATCATCATGGGCATTTGTGAGTAGAGTATAGGAGTCAATTTCATTTCAAGAGGGAATCCTGACATTAGTCATTGGATGTGGTATATCATGGGGCTTAGCTCTTCATTTTTGATATCATGATCACTATTGAACATCTTGATGACCAATTATGAGTCACCCATTATATTCATGTTATTTACTTGGGAAATTTTCTAATCACTATCCAAATCTGAGGGTAGTGGAGGGGAATCACCATCATTTTCGGGAAAGGCCAAGGGATCACAGTTTTTCTATTTCTATCAGTACGGCTGATGTTGGGTCACCAAATGATGTGGTGGAAGATACTCATGTTGTTCCCTCAAATATAGAAAGTAATTTGTTTTATTCTCGTTATACACATTACTTTTTTTCACCATGTTTTAAAAAAAATTATAATTATCCCCTGAATTGATGAAAGTAGAGTAATTAGTTAATACTCGTTATCAGATTATCCAAGAATAATCAATGTTTAGAAACTCTATAATTTACTTTGGTGAGAACAATCTTACCTCAAATCTTGTAGTCATTCTCATGATATAATTTTACATTATACTAGGGATGGACGGGCTCTCAAAGTATAATGTTATGATCAGATGCATAAGGAAGGAAATATCAGTAGTCTTGAATGGAAAACCTACAATTATCTTCCATAGAGTGATATATCAGCCAAATATTTTTCTAGAAGACTCTCATATATCCTTCTTTATGTAGTTTCTCGGTGAAAAATAAGAATGAAATTAGAGTATAAGGATAGAAAGTTTCCCAATCATCCAAGAATACATTGACGTATTTTATGAGGAGCTACCCAGACCTCCCCCAGAAAGAGAGGTGGAGTTATCCATTGAACTTGTATCTATATCCCATCCAATATTAAAGACCCTTTATAGGATGGAAAATGTTGATCTAGGGGAATTAAATAAAAAACTCCAAGATCTTTTGGAGAAGCGATTTATCTAACCGAGTGTATCTCTTTTGGGAGACCCTATTCTATTTTTGATGAAGAAGGATGGATAAATGCAAATAAGAATTGATTATAGAGAACTTAATGGGATTATAGTGAATAAAAAAACACCCTCTTCCAAGAATTGATGACTTATTTGACCAATAGTGTGGGGCTCAATTATTCTTCAAGATTTATCATCAATCTATTTATCATCAATTGATGGTGAAGAAAAAATGTATTCTAAAAAATGCCTTCCAATCAAGATATGGGCATTATGAGTTTTTTGTGATCCCCTTTGGCTTGATTAATTATCCTGCTATTTATATGGATATGATGAATAGAGTTTTTAATGACTACCTTGATAACTTTTTGGTAGTTTTTATTGATGATATTATGATATATTACAAAAGTCGCAAGGGGAATGAGGATCATCTATGGGTAATTTTGAAAACTCTATAGAAGGAGAGGATTTTTTTAATGTTCAACAATTGTGAATTTTGGTTACAAAAAGTTTTTCTCTTGGGGAACATTATAACCAATAAAGGAATCATAGTTTACCCTACAGAGAAAAATGTTGTAGTGGAGTTGCCTTATCCTATAACAGTAAATGATATTAATTGTTTCAATAGATTAGTAGTATAGAATAGGAGGTTTTAAAAAAACATTTAAATAATTTCTAATCTATTAACCAAGATAACTATAAAAGGGTTCATGTTCATCTGGAAAATGGAGTGTGAGGAAAGTTTCCAAGAGCTAATAAAGAGATTTCTACTGTACTCATTCGAACTCTTCCATTAAATGTGGAAAGTTTCTTTTATTTTTAGCGATGCATATTTGAAAGGTCTTTGGTGGATCCTCCTGAAAAATGAAAAATTCATTTATTATGCATCTAAACAGTTGAAAAATAATGAGAATAACTATCCTACGCAAGATCTGGAGCTGTTTGCGGTCATTTTTTCTATGATGATATAAATGCACTATCTTTATAGGGAGAAATGTGATATATACAGAGACCATAAATTTTTGATGTATACTTTCACATAGAAGGAATTGAACATGTGACAAAGGGGATGGTTGGAACTTTTTAAAGAGTATAATTTTTCAATTCATTATCATCCCGGAAGAGAAAATAATGTTGCTTATGAATTAAGTAGGGAAGACCCAGTTGTTCTATCCATGATGAGAATTCAAAGAAATCCCTTGATCGAAGACCTAGTGAAATAGACAAGGGAATTATAATGGATGGGACATCATCAACTATAACCCAAATGATTTCTCAGCGAACATTACTTGAGAAGATCAAGAAGTCTTAGAAATAAAATATTTTTTTACTAATGAAGATTGAGGTTGGGAAGGATGCGATGTTTTGTGAGTTCAATATTGATCAAGAAAGTGTACTAAAATTTCGTACAAGAATATGTCTTCCATATATTCTGGAAAAAAGGAGATGACGGATGAAGCTTGTAGCTCTATATTCTATATACATCCTGGAAGTAAAAATATGTATAAAGGCCTTTGTGATCATTATTGGTGGGATAATATGAAGACAGATATTTCTGACTTCACTACAAGGTTCCTGGTTTGTCAGAAAGTGAAGGAAGAGTTACCACATTCTAAAGGGGTATTACAAAAACTACCTATACTAGAATGTAAGTGGGAAAATATCACTATAGAGTTTTTCATTGGTATCCTAAGAACATAAAAGGGAAACAATTCTATATGGGTTATTGTGGATTGTCTCCCCAAAACTGCCCATTTTATCTCTATTCGGGAAGATTTCTATTTTGATCAACTTATCAGGAATTGTGTGAAGGAAGTGGAAAAGATGTAGGGAGTTCCACATTATATCAAATCTGATCATGATCCAAGGTTCAAATAAAAATTCTAGAGAAGTCTTAAACATGCTCTGATCACTAAATTTAATTTTAGTACAACCTATCACCCCCAAACTGATGGTCAATCTGAATGGAAAATTCTAACACTTGAGGAAATGATAAGAAGATGATCAATGGAATTTAAGGGTGGTTGGGATCAATATCTCCCATTAGTTGTGTTTTCTTACAATATATTCAACTCTAGAATTAAAATAGAACCATACAATTCACTATATGGGAAGCTGTGTAGAACTCTTACTCTTTGGGATAAAGTTTGTGAGAGAAAGCATCATGGGCTTGATCTTGTGCAGGATATGACAGAAAAGGTCCATGAAATATTTCAAAACATTAGGGTTGCTCAGATTCAGAAAAAGAGCTCTGCCAAAAAACCGTTGAAGGGACTTGGAGATTCATGTTGGTCAAAAAATAATTCATCATATCTCACCATTGAAGAGATTCCTAAGGTTTGGGAAGAATGGGAAACTCAGTCCTAGGAACAATGGCCCCAATAAAAACATTGATCGTGTAAGATAAGTGGCCTATCTGCTTGCAATTCTACCAAATATAGCACAGTTTCATTATGTCTTCCATGTATCCCTCTTGAGAATGTACATTACTGACCCTTAATATATATTAAATCTAGAGGTGGTTCAATTGGAACATGACCTCTCTTATAAGGAGCAGCAACTAGAGATCTTGGATTTTAGAGACAAGGTTTTATGCAACAAGACAACCCTCCTTGTTAAGGTGTTTTGGAGGAACAAAAAATGTGAAGAAGCCACATGGGAACCAGTGGAGTAAATGAGGCAGAAGTACCCACACCTTTTCTCTTCAGAGGGTATGGGTTGAAATTTCATAAGGGGGGAATAATGTAATGACCCAAACTTTTAAATAATTTTTGTTTCCTGGATTTGTGTGCTATTTTATTTTCTACTCAACAGAAATATATCCATTAATTAATGAAGTGAGTATAATTAAAATAAAACCATTGGATTTTGAATATTATATGACTGTTGGTCAATATGACCATTAAAAACTATACACTTAACATTATGATTATTGTTAATAAATACAAATGATAATGGTTAATTATTATAGAAAGAAGAGTCGATGGAATCATCCAATAGACTCGGGTTGTACAAAGTCCATCTGTTGGAGCATAAGAAGGAGGTAGCTTCACTGGGCTTTTCTCTAGACCAATAGCAACCCGAAATCCAACACATTAAGCTTGAACAGAATCACGTACAAGAGATGTTCCAGAAGGTAGAAAGCACCCCTCCGACAATGTTGTCCAGGCCCCCCAAGATTCTATCACCATATAACACCTTACTCATAGGTCATATACATGTGTTATAAGGGGTTATGTATTGAGGCCTTAGTTATCTCATGTAATCTATTTGTATAAATAGAATTTTTATTTCTTATTATGGTAAAATATGTGAATTTCAAATATCAGGATAAATATAGGATGAATTTTTTGAAGATCCATATTATTGATGAATATTGAGAAAATGGTATTACAAAATATTATATATACTTTGAATTATTAATAATCTGAAATGATTTTGAAAAAATGGTCTTCTATAGTTGTGATCACTATTAAATTTAGATTCTAATAAGATCAACAAAATTTTTGGTGAATAGTAGATTAGGAATAGTAATATTACCTTTATGAATAGTAATGTAACTAATGGAATATTAACCTTTCTTAATTAGGAATAAATATAATGTGGCCATATTTAATGGTAATGTGATAAAATAGCTTAAGTAAATAAATGTTTCAAAAATTATTAGTTAAGTATTAGTATGTTCTCAGGTAAATAGTGTTTTTACATAAATATTAAATATCTCATAATTAAAAAATAATTTTTATAGAATGGAGTTCATTTTTTAATTCAGAGCATATACATTAGGTTTGCAAGAATTTGTGAAATTTTTATAAAATGTTTTGTTTTTCAGTGAATAGTAAAAATACAGTTTTGAGTTTCGGTGGGTTTAATTACATCATTATTGATATAAGAACGATGTAATAATTATGATCAACTTATGTACAATAATATATGTTATGCAATGTCCAATGTCTTTAATACCAATGGAAAAAACCATTGTAAAGCCCGTGGTTTTTCAAATACCACTAATGAGGTGTCCCTTGGCAATTAATAAAATATTCTCTTACGTTTTCTATATTTAACAACCCATTCCTTCATTATTTTAATTCCAAATTCATCCTCAATGAATAAATATACTTTTTACCTCACATGGACTCCTCCTATGGTTCCATATAGCCCCTAATGTCCCAACTTTTGAGTTTTTGAGGTTACTATTCAAGGTAAGGAAACCTTTCACCATCATCTTTTAGTCAATAATTCCTTTATGTTATATCTTATACAATCCAATTTATTATGTTGGGGTATGATATTATATATTATTATTATTTTCCATTTTATGTCAAAATGATGATATACCCTTTTCACTCTCATCAACAAATTTTTTTTCTGAATTTTAAGCGATGTTGTTATGTTGCTGAATTTTTGTAAGGGAATTATCAACTTCTCTTTTTTCAATTCATGTTCACTTTTATGTGGTATAACCTTCATGTTACCATACCATGTTCTTATTTCCATTTTATTATGTCCATATACTATATTATGAGTCATTTATGGATATTATAACCTTTTCCCCTCTCTATTTAATGTTTTTTAAAACCATGTTATATAGTCGTTATACTACAAAACTTTTGTCTCTAAATCTCTCTCTTTTCCTAAAAAAATATTTTACTTTATTTATGTGAATAATAAAAATAATTAAAAATATTGGTTTATTCATAAAGGCATTAAAAATATATATATTTTATTCTTTAATTTACATACATAATACCCTCATTCCCTTTATGTGGGTTATAAATGACATAAGGAGCATGTTTTTAAGCACATTTTAAAACGTCACAATTTTGATATGAAACCCATTTCTCTCAATCTATTTTGGTTATTTATAAAATGTTTCATTATGATCAATGTGTATCACCATAAAATAAATATATATTAAGGGTGCACCCTGATAGAGCTCCAAAACATTGGGTAAAGAATTTAATCTCGGGAGATGACAAGTTTTAAGATACCCTGGTGAATAACTTTGGTAATTTTTATGACACCTTGGGGTTGGACATAAGTTATATGTTCATGAATGTCTAAATTAAATATTGTAGCCACATTTTCATGTTATTATTAAATTTATTATTTCTATGATATGCCTTTTTATCATTCTTTAAGGATATCTTTCATGTTCGTTTTGATATCTCTCAAGATCACATGTAAACTGTTTCACTTGTTTTCCTTACTGGGCCTTCTTCTCACCCTTTCATTTGATTTATGTGTCTAGGTTATGATACATAGTAATTTTAATTAGGATGAACCAATTATGAAGTCTTTCAAGGGGATTAAATGAATGTTTTATTTCATCATGTTTTATGTTCCAGATTTCCAAGACACTATACCTTAAAGATCACCTGTTTGTAAAATATAATGAAAAGTTATGTAAATAAAAGGAGGGATGCCATAATAATGAGGTATTATTTTAACTCAGATGATAATTAAGTGATCTTTAGACACTCAATCCATGGGATTATGTCATTTTCCTCTGAAATTTTACCATCATCTAAAAAATCAATGGCGTTTTCATTTCATCTAATCATTGTTTTCATGAATAATATCGTGAAAATTGATGAATATTGATATAAATTTAGACTTTTTTATCTATAATAATTGATGGGTAACATAAAATATTGTCTAATATATTTTGAGGGGTCAACTAGGTTCATTTACAGAAAATTTGGGGTAGTGTCCCAAGCAACACTTTCAACTATGGGATATTTTTTCTCCCTCTGATAGAATCCTAATCAATATAGTATGAGTCAAAAGATTTAAATTGGTTTGTATTAGTTTTAAACTTTACGATTTGTCTAATAATGTAATACGTAATGAATTGATGTTATTATGAAGGAATTTTTACTTTTTGATGCAAATAGGTACTTCCAAGAAAAACAATGAAGGACATGCCTTTCTTAACTTCTAGAAATTATTATTTGGTCAAAATGTCTCCAAAATGAGCCCTGATCTTGATATAGCACAATATATTTTTCTAATTTTTATCATATCCCTATTGAATTAGGGTATAATGAATTAGGTTAGTATTTCTATACACCAAACAACAAAGTTTCTATAGTATAATGAGACTAACTCTATATCCATTTTCAATGAAATATATCCATAGATAAAATCCATTTATCCTACCAAACATGTACAAAATTCTGATGTTTCTCGGTATAATGGTAACAATATATTGATCTATAAAGGATATATTCATGTGTAATTATATAGGTTTAGTCTCTATCTGATAGACCGACGTAGTGGAAGCATTAGCTTCAAAATCATGAGTGCTTAGTAAAGACACTACCAGTGCTTCCCTAGGGTCTTTTGATAAGCTCAGAGAATCTAGGATTGAAAACTTGGGTGAAATAAAGGATAATTGATCCAATATTCCAAACTTTTTGCTGAAATGTTGGTGCTATATTGTGTGTCTAATCTCTTCCAAAAGCAATTTAGGTGTTGGAGTGATGAACGTCAACAGATCATCCCTCAAAACATGAGTTGATTTTACTCATGTATTTTGTGGGTTGGGTTGATTGGGTATACCAAAATACCATGGTTAAGTGGATGCTTATGCTTCCTCCAAGGCACACACCTAAATGATCACGTTAGATAAACTTCCAACAAATTCAAGGTGTTTTCTTGATCATTTTGGACTCAAATAATGCCTTTTTTGTGAGTTTCCATAGCACTGATAGTTTGAGTACGGTCATGGATAGAATAATGGTTTCTTCTATGACTATATATTCAAATCTATCATTAATTCCTCCAACATCTTCCTCTGATTCCCCCCCTAAAGTTTTGTGAAATAATGATTATATCCATATTCTTCATCATTGATGGAATCCACTATATGAATTACAATACTGAAATAAAATATTAATTCCATGCCCAATGAATATTTCTCCTTGATTATCATCAATAGTTTTATCATTTTGTAGGGTGGTCCCCTTCAGTAGCTATGATACTAGATGTTGTAGGATATGACCCAGTGGTGATGTGAGGTCTAGGTGTTTGCAGGTTTTATATGATGTGATATGATGTGCATCTCATGTGTATACATGTAGGATGTGATGTGATATGATGTGACACTAAGGTTTATGTGGGAGGTATGTGATGTTATGTTATTTGTGTCCCATGTGTCTAGAAAAATGGATGAGATGTGATGTGATGTGTATCCCATGTGTCTATAGGTGGGATGTGATGTGATGTGTGGCCCATGCGTCTCTATGTGGGATGTGATGTGATGTAATGTGGTATGTGATTAAGGGATGGGGGAATAAGATGTTCGATGATCTAATATGACACCATCAAATCAATGGGGAAACAGTATTGCGGAACCATTCATTATTATGATCTAGATTCTATATTATTATGTTGGATTCATGAATTGGTTAGTGATCTATAGTGAGACTTAGTTGGTTTAGAAGACCTTTATATGTTCTTGTTTGTTTACTATTTTTTCATTTTCATATTATCATGATATTTTAACATGTCTACATGAGACCTTGGTTATGACACTACTAAGTATACCATTATGCTCACCCTGTGTATATAAAATAATTTTCAGGTTTCCAGGAGAACATTAAGGACTGACCTGGACATTAATACATTTCTTTATGTTAGTGTTGAGTCACTACCATATATTTATTTTTTTTATTATTTACTTTGGAGACATTCATATGTATCAATTTTATTTTATTCATGAATTACTAGATGGTTTTTATTATATCATAATATTTTTACATGAGTTTTTTGTGATTTTTTATCCTATATCATAAATTTTTTAATTTATTTATGGAAATTCCTCCCATACTCGGTGTTTTTTACACTCTCTGTGTTTATCTCCAACCCGAGGATTACTAGAGGTGGTAATCAGTGGTTGTCATCTCTCTCTCTTCTTTACGAAATCATTGGTCGGAGGGGAATGTGTCAACATGGTGTTAGAGGTCATGGCTGAGAGATGGTAAGAAGTTAAGAGTTATTCACAATGATGTTTTCTTGTGATAGTATGGAAGTAGTTCTAGTTGAACCTAATGCATGACGAAGGATGGGGATGTCAAATTAGACACATGGTTTTATTGGATTATGTGATTTAGTACACATGTTTTGATCTTATTGAATTACCATGTGATGTTAAACAATTTGTAGGTTAAGGACCCCGGAAAGGTACATACATCATGATGTCTTGTGTCCATATATGAATTGGTTGTTTTGGGAAAATAAAATTAATTAAATAAATAATATTTTATAAAATTACATGCTTTAAATATTAGGATGTACTAAATAATTTTAGGAATGCTTTATGTTCCTCATTTTCAAGACACTTAGGAAGATGAGGTTTTTTATATAGATCTGGTGGACCATTAAAGGGTTTTCCCAATAAGGGAGGATGTGGCATTGTAGTATTTGTTTTGTTCATTTTAGTGATAGGGTATGGGTAAATATGAGGTCATTTTATATGACCTGTAGAGGGAGATATGGATGGAGGAGCTCTATATTTATTTTAGTCTGATCCAAGCATGAGTTGAGTTTTGGTATTCACATCCAGTTAGTCAGATTCATGGATTTTCATGATACTTAGAGATATTTTTTATTGTTGATTTCAAGGAAGAAGTTGTGTTATGGACGGATAATCAAAGGGTTTCCAGTTAAGAATTTATATCATTGATGATGAATAAGGACATGATGTATGGAATTATATCCCTTTACCATGGGAGTAATAGTGTATGGGATTTCGAGACAAGGTTTAGGGAACTCCTAAACATTACTGCAGATGTTCTTCCATATGAAGAGTCCAGAGTGAAATGTCAAGATTATTATTTTCACCCAGGGATTAGGTAGGTGGTCACTCCTTTAATGATATCGATATATATATAGATGTAATGAAGAACAATGATGTAATAAAGATTATTATTTACATGGGAGATGAGTCTAAATAGGGTATCCAGAAGGGTGTTTCTAGGAGAAGTTCATTATGTATTGGGCCATGGGTCTTTATGCAGTGAGGGTTCTGTTCAGTAGGGAAACAACTATTGTTGTTTCATTTCCAACTATCATGGATAGATGGTTTTAGAGAACATTATGGGAGTTTTCCATTTTCATTCCATATCTGTTGATTAAATGGTCACTAACATGCTATGTGTTCGGCCACATAGAGAGGTTAGTTTTAGTTGGGATGTAATACCACTTTTTAGTAGGAACAATTTCCTCTGCGAAAGATTCAACAATAGGGATACGAGTTGTTGTTCCTCAGAGGAGATTAAGTGTATTTGGTTGACATAAGCTTCAAGATAGTCCCATTACAAAGGATCCTAGGAGAAAATAGATCTATAGAAGCCAGTAGTAGAGAGGAATAAGAGATGGATGTGCTCAGATGCAAGCGATAGAGGCATCAATTACAATAAATACGTTTGTTATTCGAGGCATGATTAGTTTATTATCTACCCTTACATGTAATTAGTCAGATTAAGAGGACAAAAAATTAATTGTTTTTCATCATTTTTCTATATATTGGTACTTAATGTGAATATGATTCTAGTTCCCTTGATGTTTTCAACATCATTTGGAGGTTATGCATCTGTTTTTGATGTGTGTCAAAATTCATACTGGTGAGGGGGTATCCCATTTCAATGGAGGACTTTTAATTATTGTAGATAAAACCATATGATATTATCCTTAGTATGAATTGGATCTATTCTAATCATGAAATCAACAATTACTTTTATAGAGGTGTTCTATTTCATGATGTGGGGGCCAATGAGTGGTATTATTTAGCTAGTGAGCTTATCTGTCATGTGGTAGGAAAGTGAAACTTTTTTTATTGTAGTTGTTAGAGTTGTCGATAGTGTCTAATGTTGGGGTTATTCCAATGGTTGCAGAGGATTTCCTATATTTTTTTTCCAACCGGACATTATAGATCTATATACTCTAAAAAACATTATTTATGGGATAGAGTATTAGGTAGGAACATCTATTCTTTTTTTGGATCCAGATTGGATGGCTCCCATTGAGTAACTTGTGTTGAGGATGTAGTTTCTTGATCGAATGGAAAGGGTTTTAATCTGAGATAATGTGTCATTATGGGGTTCTCTGGTGTGCGCTAAGATGGTGGGTGATTGTTCTAGGTTATTTATAGACTATGAGTGCTTGAATTAGATGAGGATCAGGAACCATTACCATCATCCAAGTATTGATTATCTATTAGACCATCTCAGAGGATATAACTAGTTATGTAAGTTTATTTTTTGGTCTCCATAACACCTAATGAGGTTGAAAGATTTGGATATTCACAAGACTACCTTCACTTGTAGGTATAGTAACATCATTTTTATAGTGATTTTGTTTGATGTTATGAATGAACCATATGTGTTCATGTTTCTTTTGAACATCATTCTATATGAACTCTGGTATTGGTTCATTATTGTATTCATTGATGATTTGTTGTTCTACTCAACATCAGATGAGGAGCATGTAGAGCATCTCAGCATTTTTTCTGGTCCTTTGACACCGTCATCTTTATGGTATGTCATCCATGTGTGACCTCTATACCTAATAGTTGTGTTTTTTTAGACACACAGTGTCTCGTAAAGGTGTTCTAGTAGCCCTGTCAAAGGCCAAAGAAGATATTTCTTGTGAAACAACCAAGAATGTGAAATATGTTCATTGTTTTATTGGCCTTTTAAGGGATTATCAAAGGGGTTCTCTCTATTTATCACAACATGTAGCCTCATTTAATGTATTTAATAATAAGGAAGAGGATTTTATATAGATATATTATAGCCATACCACATTTAGTTACCTAAAATAGATGATTCTTAAGGATTTAGTTGTTCTGTTACTTGAAGAGGGTGTATTGATTGAGGATTTTTATGGAAATTCCCATATTGTATTTGGATGTGTTTTGCTATAGTAGTTCTTAGGAATCTATTATGGGTCTAAGAATTTAAAAACCTATGAAAATAATTATTCCACCCCTGATCTGAAGTTGGAATTTCTTTTGTTCTCACTATGGTTGTGGTATCATAAACCCAATAAATAAGCATTTTGTGGATATCATGCACTAAAATATCATGAGATATGTTTTATATTAACAAGATTTAAATCTACCCCAACATAAGTGGATTATGTTTAATTAGGATCAGGATTCTGAGGCCTCTTATAGCCTATGTAATGGTATTTTATATTCTTATGTCTTGAAAGAGAAGTCTGAAGATGATACTTCCCAGGAGACTGTAGATGCTCGGAATGAAAGGGAAGAGTGTGCATTGATGAATCCTAATTTGTGGGAGTGGTGTGAATAATGTTTTAATTATTAAATAACAATGGTGTAATTTTTGATGATGTATGTGTAGGATTATCAATGGGTATTCTAAAATGAAGAGATTATTTTCAATCATGTTTTCTATGGTGATAATTTAGATGAAAGGTCAAAGGATGTTCAAAAATGGGTGTTGTTCTAGTGTAGGTTTTCTATAATATAGGTGATGTGTGAGGGATTTCTCTATGATTTTCATATATCAAATTTAGCGGTACATATTGGGTCTATAAATATGTCTCGTGTATTGATGAGATACATTTGGTGGTTGGGGATAAAATCATTAGTAGTGGAGTTTATTGAAAAGTTCATGGTTTGTCATTTGGTGAAAGAGGATCACCATATTCTAGGAGGTTTGTTATAGTTCTTGAATGTACCAATGTTTAAATTGGGGGACATCATGATATAATTAATCTCATGGATACAATAAGATCAAAGAGTTTTTTTATGGTTTGGGTGACAATGGACCAACTGGTGAAATCAACTGTCTTTCTGGCTATTGACGAGTCAAATTTCTAGGATTTTTTGGTGAGGTGGTATGTTAATGATAGTGTTAGGATTAATGAGATTCCATGTAAAATAATATATGAATAGGATAATCATTTTACCTCATGAGTCTGTATGTTACTTGAACATACTTTTGTCTTCTAGTTGTGCCTTACCACTAATTTCCACCCTCAAATAGATGGACTGACCTAGTGGGCCATCCAGAGGTTGTAGGATATGTCGTGGGTGTGTGTCATGGATTTTGGTGGGTATTGGGTATTAAAACTTCAATTGGTGAATTTTTCATCAAATAATATCTATCACAAATCAAATGGTATGTATTCCTTGATGTGTTTCATGGGAAACGATTTCATTCCTTTTTGCGTGGGATAGAGGTTAGGGAGTTGGTATTTATTGGTCTTAAAGTGGTGTAGATCATGACCGAGAATATCCATTTGGATTTTGAGTAGATGAGGGAGTCTTTGGACAACCATATAACCTAATATGATTTTAGGTGGAAGACCCTAGAGTTTGAGGGTGGAGACCTTGTTTTCTTAAGAGTCTCCCCTTGGTGTGGGAAGTTGTGGTTTGGATTGGGAGTTCTCTTTAAACCAATCTTTATTGGCCCCCCTGGGTTGTTGGGATGAATTTTCAATGTGGAATATTAGTTTTTAGTCCCACTATGGTTGGAGGGGATCAAAAATTCCTTCTATGTTTCTCATAATCATCAATATTCTCATATAACTCCCATGTTATTGACTTGGGAGAATTTGATATTGAGGATGATGTGATGCTCATGGGGAGGATAGTAGAGATCTCAGATCATTGAGATAAGGTACTATGCGAGTAGACCATTCCATTGGTATTTTTTATTACTTTATGGTGGCCTAGAGGATATTACATGGGAGTAAGAGATGTCGATGTGTGTCTAGAACCCAAATCAATTCTGGGTATATTTTTTTATTTTTTTTATGATGGGATATTTAGATTGTAATGACCCAATGTTTTATAAATGAAAATTCCTCCCTTATAAATATTTCATATTATCACATGAAATCACAACATAATGAACTACAGAGTTCTATGTAACCATTAAGCATAATTTTGTCACTTCTGAGTTAGGAATTTCAAAAATCTAACATACCCAGTTGTGATTAGAAAGTTATTTGGAGACCACTAAGATAAAAATTAATTTCTGGAAAATAGTAACCTACCATTATGAATAGTAACATACCCTTATGAATAGAGATATACCCTAATGAATAATAACCATTCCTAGGATAGTATAAAAGTAATATTCAAGTGAAATTATGATATACCAATATTTTAGAATAAGTAAATGAATGTTTTAAATCTGTTTTTTAATAATAAATAGTGATTTAAATTAAATATTAAATTAATCATATTTGGAAAATTATTTTTGAAAAATGGATTTCAATTATGGATTCGACATGTTGAATAATGGTTATGGTGAATATTTGATATTTTTCTAAAATAATTGAATTTTTTATTAATAATAAAATATGACAATTTACGATAAATAATAAATAACGGATTTATTGAGCCATTGATAATGATCTGATGACGTAAGACCAATTGGTTGGAAATCACATGCATTTATTACTATTATTTTACATGTAAAACTTACTATTTCTTGTCTTGTGAATAAATAATATATTAATGATTATAATATTATGAAAACCCTCATCTCCTCCACTATAAACCCCCCTCACTCCCTCTTCTATACACTTTTCTCAAGCCTTTTTCCTTGCCAATATTCTGCCCAAATATCTCCCCATGTTTCTCCCCTACATCCAACAGCCCCTAGTATCTTAAAAATACCAACCCCCCATTAAAAGGTTATCAAAGGAGATAAACTCAAGAGGTAAATTCCTCTTTCAAATTCTTTTATTTCATTTATGTTCTTTTCTTTTCTGGTTTCTTTCCTCTCCTCCCTTCACCCAAATATTATGATAACTACAGTAATATACATTTACTGGAATGTTGTTATTATAATGGGATATTTCATGATCATACCTCCCTTCCCCATTATTTATTGGAAAGAAATGAAAACATCGTTTGAGATGTGCTAATTTATCACATTCAAGGACAACAGTTTATCAATTTCTATTATCATTACAAATTCTAGTGAAGAAACCATTTGTGTTATGGTTGAACCAGAATACTATATATTTAATATATCCTATTTTTGGTTCTGTAATCGTTTTGTACAAATGATATTTATTTATAAATCAAAACATGCTCTTTGTAATCCAACCCACTGATTAACCAAAACAGTTATCACTAAGGTTTAATATAATAACATATCTTTACTACCAATAACCGAATGAATTTTTATAAAAATTTAATATTAGGTATCTTCACTAATAACCTACAACATCAATTCTTCACAACCAATTTCATCTTACATGTTTACATGAACATGATTATAAGTGAAACGATCATTAAAAACCAAGCATGAAACCAGACCCAAACAATGAAATCGGACCTTATAACCAATAATAATGGTCTTGAATGAAGTTAAAAAGGATATAATTAATATTTAACATATATAAGAGGTTATATAATTGTTAATTAATAAATATAATTTGGTTAATCAGGTCAATAATTACTAGTGGAGAACACCACCTCTTTTAAGGTAAGGGATCCTCTCACTTCGCTCTTAATCAAGATTTCCCTATATGTTATGCCTTTTATGTGTAATACAAAATAATGGGGTATATTTTCTCACCTGCACCACAATTCCTTCATGTTTTATAAGTGATGAGAAAAAACTTATCTCTCTCATCAATCCTTCTTAGTTACACCCGACAACATGTCGATAAACCGTAACGAATTCTACCTGAACCTCATTTGTTCTTTTGGACTCTCTTATATTTCTTTACATCAAAAGGGGTTATCTTATCTATTTATGTTCATATTATAAATTCTTTTTAGTTTTAAAAAATTCATTTATCAATACCCTTTCATTGCTTTCTTTCAAGGATATACAAGTTTTTGAAAAAGTCCCTCATTAGAACTTTCCAATAAGAAAACTTGTTTTATGGGAATTTACTGAATTTTTACAATATTTTCATGTGAAATATATCCTATAGTTTAAGATAACATTTACTTTATAAAATCATTATTTTTATTATGATAAACTTCTTGGTTCAATTCTTGTTTTATATAAAATATTTTCCTCTTTTCGATTTTAAAGGCTCTATAGTATTTTCCTTAAAACTGAAAAAAAATGTTTTAATGCTAATGTTTCCAAAATATATTTCTTATTTGTTGTCACTTCTGTTGGAAATAAATTACCATTTTATAAGCCTATTTTACCTTATAAACATCCATATATTTTATAATCCTTTTTATTCATGGAATCATTCATGATACGCCCATTGGTTGTGCTTTTTGTCTTGATTGTGGTACCCGATTTTTTCCATGGGAACCCTTAAGTTTATGTATGGTTGATTACGTATTATTATTTATGTGGAAATAATATTTATGAAAATTTTTACATGGGTGTGCCAAGATAGTGCTCCAATTAACTGGGTAATGATAATTCTCATGAGATGTGATTTGAAATGGGATTAGTGGTAAACCTTGACCCGTACTATAATAGGAATCAGGATTGGCAGTTAGACTTGAACCATACTAAAGGAATGTTTTATAATTCTTCCACATTTATATGATACCATGTTTATATGATCCCATGTTTATATTATATGATTTAATATGTTCCATACTTTGGATAACATTATGTCATACCCCCCAACTCATGTGCTTAAGATGTATCCTTATGTTCATTCCATTACTGGGTTTCTTCACTCATCCCTTTGTTAATGTGTTCCCCAGGGTACGCTATGTAGATATAAGGTCTCAAAGGAAGGTAGGAGCTCTTTATGGAGATTGGATAAAAAAGTGTTTTTAGCCCCATGTTTTATATTTTTTATACATAGTCTTACAAGACACTTGACTTAAAGATCATTGGATAGTACTCTAATGTATAATTATGATTAAAATCATGTAATGTTTTGTGAACAAGGATATGGTCTCTATAGTTGGTATCAAAGGATGGTCTATTTATTTTTTGAGATTAGGAATAGAGAACCTTAGTGAGAACCTTAAGGATGAGACAAAGTATAAGGAAATATTCCTAAATTTTGGTGAGTATTGAGGAAGTGTTTTATCAAGAAAATACATCTCTCTCTAGATATGAGTAGGTTGAGGTAGATCTAGAACATATGAATCTAGGGATAAATCCCAAAAACACCACTTTGAGCTAGACTCGAACAAGAACTGGTGCACGACAATGGGCTTTCTTACACTCTTTGTTACGACACTCCCAGGGGATATGCTTTGGTATATTCATGAGCTTAGTACAAACCATTATTAAAGGACTAAATACCAATAAGAATATAAGTTAGGAAATAAATCTAGGATAACATAGATTTTAACATAAGTAATCACAAGTTAGGATATACTTCTTCTTTATATGTTTATTATTTTTTGTTAAAATTTTACATTTTATGAAAAATATCTAAGTATTCAAGACCCCTAATTATATATTCTTTTTCATTGATAATGGAAGGTAATAGAAGAACATGTTCCAATAAACAATCTGATAAGAAATACGACGATTTCCCTAATGATATGCCTGATATGATTGGAGAAAGTGCTCAAAACAACATGATAGTACTTGATCAGATGGACCAAGGTATGAATAATAACATCAATCATGAAAAATGACCTCATCCTCAAATGAAAGAGAAATTTGTCGTAGACTAATTCATGTGGAAAATCCCTCCCATGTTTAGCATATCTTCTAATCCCCTCCTCGCTAAATAATGGATTAACTCCATTAAAAAGATATTCTTCATCCTCTAGTGCTCAGAAGAAGAGAAATTTGTACTATAGGTCTATCTTTTGGATGGGGAAGCTGATCAGTGGTGGACACTGATCAAGAATACAAATTACCAAGTTTTAATTGATTCCTTGTATTGGGAGGAATTCAAGATGATGTTTTCAACAAATATTTTCCCCTAACACTCCATCTCATGATGGAAAATGAGTTCCTCACACTCAAGTAGAAGGAAGATGAGTCCATCGTGGCATATGAAGCAAACCATACAGGGAATGCAAGGTACGCCTATGGATTTGTCATGAACCCTGAATGAAATGTAGATATATTCTTTAGTATACTAAACCTGAGTCTATGAAAATCATTTTCGATTAAAATCTTTGAATGTTATGAAGATATTTTTCATTTTTCCCTCAAGGTTGAAATAAAGATTGGAGACACTCAATGCTCTCAAGGGCCTAGTGAGAAGAATAAAAAAATTGGAGAACAACATGGGTGGTTCAACAAACAAATCCCATGATGGAAATAAGCCTAACTTTTCTCCTTGTAAACGTTTTGGGAAGAAGAATCCTGAGAACTGTCTCAAGGGAACCATTAATTGCTTAAAATGTGGAATGTTTGGTCATTTGTTCAAGAACTGAAGACAGGATATGAAAAATCCATCTAATGTTGAATAAGAAAGGAATTATCTGATCAATTCTCAACCAGTGGTATAGTGTTGCAACTAAAAAAAGCATGAGAATTATGAAAACAATTTCCCTAAGCCGAGGGTTGTCATAGGCAATCAACAACAACCTCCAAGGCAACAAAGAAGGGTGTATTCTATCAGTACTGCTAAGGTGTATCTAGAAAATGATGTGGTGACAGGTACTATATTTATTCATTCATGAATAGTGAACATAATATTTGATTCTGGTTCTATGCATTATTTCATAACTTGCATGTTTAGTAAAAATATTCAAACACCACCTCTAAATTTGGAGGAAATTTTATCTACGAGAACAATGAATTGGGAAATTATTATTTTCATGTTTTATAAATTCTCCCCAGTTAATGATTGTGGACTGAACCTCCCAAAAAATATTTTTGTACTTCTATTTGTAGAGTTTGACGATATCTTGGGCATGTATTTTCTACCTTTATACAAAGCCAACATCAACTTTCGGGAAGGGGAGATCGATCATCACATCCCGAAGTATCCTAAAATTATATACAAGTATAAAAAGAAAGATGAATCTTCTTTTGAATCATCATCTCAAGTGTGGATATTGTTTCCTTATGAGAAATCATATCTTGATCAAAAGATTGAGAAAAAAAGAGAATCATGCTTGAAGACATTCCCATCATGAGGGATTACAATGATATATTCCCTAAAGAGTTTCCGGGTTTTACTCTTGACCAAGATGTTGAGTTATCTATTGAAGATATCCTTGGATCTCTACCGATCTCAAAGATACCTTATAGAATAGACACCATATATTTGGAAGAGCTAAAGAAGCAATTACTGAAGAATATAGATAAAGGTTTTATACGCTCGAGTGCTTCACTATGTGGTGCACCAGTCCTATTCGTCAAGAAGATGCATGGATCAATGATCCCCTGCATTGATTATCCAGACATCAATGAAATCATGATAAAGAAAAACTATCCTATTACACAGATATATGACTTGTTCGATCAGCTTTGGGGGGCCTGTTATTTCTCTAAGGTGGACCTTCGGTTAGGATATCACCAATTAAAGGTGAGGAAAAAAGATATTTTTAGGACTGCCTTTCAAACAAGTTATAGATACTACGAGTTCATAGTGATTCCCTACAGACTCACTAATTCTCCAGAAATATTCATGGATTTAATTAATGGAGTTTTTGGATATTACCTCGAAAAATTTGTGGTAGTCTTTTTTGAAGACATTCTGATACACTCCAAGAGTAAGGAAGAATATGAGGAGCCTTTTAATAGTATGTTAAAGATGTTGTGAAGGGATAAGTTATATGAAAAGTACAATAAATGTGAGTTCTGTATGGAGGAAGTATCATTCTTGGGGCATTATATCACCAGCAAAGGGATATCTGTAGACCCTTATAAGGCAAAGTCAATTAAAGTGTGGCCCATGCCATCATTTGTAATAGAGATCTGTTTCATTTTGTGTTTATCAGAGTATTATCAATGATTTGTCCCAATTATCAAACCCAATGACAAAGATTACATGAATGGGAGTAATGTTTGTCCAGACTCTAGAATCTGAAGACTGTTTCAATCAATAATAAATGAGTTTTATCAATGCGGTAGTACTCACAATCCCAACAAGTAGAGAACATTTTGTGGTGTACGGTGATGATTCAAATAAGGTATTAGGCTATGTGCTATTGAAAATTATAAATTGATAGCCTATTCCTCAAGGAATTTGAAAATCCATGAGCAGAACTATCCCACGCATGCTCAAGAGTTGGTGGTTGTGATCATTGCGTTGAAAAGCTAAAGGAATTATTTATATGGGGAGTAGTGTGAGATATATACTGATCACAAGAGTCTCAAATATATATTCACATAGAAAGAGCTTAATATGTTCACGCAAATATGGATAGAGTTCATCAAAGATTATGACTTCTCAATCCACTAGCATCATGGTAAGGCAAACAATGTGGCAGATGCTCTATGTAGAAAGGATCCTACATCTTTATCAATGATGATAATTGAAAGGATCTGATCATATTTGACTTGAAAAGGTTGGACATGGGAATCATTAATGGGGGAACATCATAAATCCTTTCTCAAATGATTTCACAACCATCCCTCTTAGTGAAAATAAATTATTCTCAAAGAAAGGATGTGGAAATTTTAAAAAGGGAGGAAGCTATCAAAAATGATAAATCCTCAGAGTTCATGATTGTTGAGGATTGAGATGTAATATTTGGGTTAAAATTATGTGCACCATCCGATACTGAGGTAAATAAGGATCTTCTATACGATGCACATAACTCAACATTCTCTATCCACTCAGGGAACAAGAATATGTATCGAGATCTTCAAGAAAAATTTTGGTGGGAAAATATGAATGGGTAGAATGCTGAAAATTCATCAAAGTGCATGTTTTGTAAACAAGTGAAAGCTAATAGGTAAATATGTAAAAGGATAATGCAACCACTACCCATACGAACATAGACGTGGTAGAACATTACCATGGACATTTCCATTGGACTTCCAAATATATCCAGAGGAAACAATGCTATATGGGTAATTGTGGATCATCTTACTAAGATGACTCACTTAATCAGGATTTTAGAGGACTTATCATTGGATCAAATTTCTTGGATTTACATCAATGAAGTGGTAAGGATGCATGGAGTACCACTATCTATTGTATCTGATAATGATATGAGATTCACCTTGATGTTATAGAAAAGTAACCAAAATGATCTAAGAATTGAATTGATCTTTAGTAAGACCTATCATCCTCAAACTAATGGCCAATATGATAAGACTATTTAGACATTGGAAGACATTTTGAGAGAATTTTCTATGGAATTCAATGGAGGATGGGACCAACATATTCTACTAGTTTAATTCTCCTACCAAAATAGTTTCCACTCGAGCATCCAAATGGCACCATACAAATACCTTTATAGGAAAAGGAGCAGAATACTGGCATGTTGGGATGATATTGGTGAGCATAGGCTGTTAGGACCTGAAATGGTTGATGAAATGGTGGAGAAGGTGAAACAAATTTAACATCATATCAAGGCAGCCAAAATATGACAAAAGACTTATTCAGATAACCATCTTTGAGACCTTGATATCGAAGTTAGAGACATGGTATGTCTATATATATCTCCACAAAAGTTGGTTGTGAGGTTTTTGAAGAAAGGAAAGCTAAGTCCTATGTATATCGGCACCTTTGAGATCCTTGATCGAGTCGGAGTTGTGGCCTATATACTGACACTTACACCTACCATGTCAAAAGTACATGATCTCTTTCCTGTATCCCTCTTAAGAAAGTACATACCAGACCCTTCAAAAGTACTCTATTCAGAGGTGGTACAGTTGGAGAATGATCATTCCTATGAGGAACAACCAGTGAATAGCTTGGATCATAGAAATAAAGGTCTATGTAACAAAACTACACACTTGGTCAATGTACTATGGAGGAACTCTAAGTATGAAGAGGATAATTGGGAATTAGAGGAGGCAATGAATGAAAAGTACCCACACATGTTTTTGGCCTCGAATGTAAAAATAAATTTCGAGGGGAAAATTTCATAATAGAGGATGAATGTAATGAGAAAATGTTTTATAAATGAAATTTTTCTCTTATAAATATTCCATATTATCATATTAAATAACAACATAATGAACTACTAAGTTATATGTAACCTTTAAATGAAATTAGGTCACTTTTGGGTTTGGCATTCTGAAAATCTGATATAAACAGTTGCGATCAGTAATTTATTTGGGGACCAGTAAGATAAACTTAAATTTGGGAAAATAGTAACCTACCCTTATGAATAGTAAGATTCATTTAGGAATAGTTATATACCATAATAAATAGTATCCTTACATAGGAAAGTATAAAATTAATATTCAAGTGAAAGTTTGATGTACCTATATTATAGAATAAGTAAATGAATGTTTTAAAACTGTTTTCAATAATAAATTAGGTTTTTAATTAAATATTAAATTAATCATATTTAGAAAATTATTTTTGAAAAAAAGATTTCATTTTTGGATTCTACTCATCAAAAAATTGTCAGGGTGAATTTTTGAGATTTTTCTAAAATAATTTAATTTTTTATGAATTATAAAATACGGCAATTTATGATAAATGCTAAATAATAGATTTATTGAGTAATTGATGATGATATGATGATATAAGCTTAATTGGTTATAAATTCCTTGAATTTATTACTATTATTGGTCATGGAATACTTACAATTTCTTGTCCTGTGAAGAAATAATAAATTAATGATTATAATATTATAAAAACCCTCCTCTCCTCTACTATAACCCCCTCACTCCCTCATCTCTCCACTCCTCTCAACCCTTGTTTCTTGCAAATATTCCACCCAAATCTATGCCAAACCTCATCCCACACGTCCAGTATCCTCCAGTCTCTTTAAAATACCAAAACCTCTCCCTTTAAGTGGTTCTCAAAAGAGATAAACTCAAGAGGAATATTCCTCTTTCAAATTATTTTATTTCTTTTGTGTTCTTTTCATTTCTTATTTCATTCCTCACCTCCCTTAACCAAAATAGAATGATAAATCTAGTAGAATAAATTTAAAATAAATTTTTTATGCTAATGATATATTTCATTATTATACCTCCCTTCCCCATATTTTATTTGAATGAAATGAAAGAAACATTTTAGATGTGATAATATAGAACATTCAAGGACAACAATTTATCAATTTCTATTATAATGATTAATTCTGGTCAGGAAAACATTTAGGTTATGGTTGAACTAGATTACTATATATTTAATTTATCCAAATTTTGGTTCAGTAATCCTTTTGAATAAATGGTATTTTTTTATAAATCAAAACATGTTCTTTGTAATCAAACCCACCGATTAAACAAAATGGTTATCACTATGGTATTTTGTAATTACACATCTTCACTCCCAATAACCGAATAAATCTTTATAACCATTTAATCTCCTCTATGTTCACTAATAACATAAAATATCATTTATGGACAACCAATTCCATCATACATGTTTACCCAAACAAGAAAATAAATGAACCGATCAATAAAAACCAAGCAAGCAACTGAACATAAACAATGTAATTGAACCATATAACCAATAAAAAAGGTCTTGAATGACCATAAAAAGGATTTAATAAATATTTTAAATATATAAAAGTTATTGTAATTGTTAATTAATAAACCTAATTTTTTTTATTCAGGTAATTAATAACATATGGAGAACACCACTGGATTTAAGTTTAGGGATCCTCTCCATTTCAATCTTAATTAAGATTTTCCTCTATACTATGCCTTTTTCTAGGGTATCCTAAATTATGGGGTATATTTTATCTCCTTACCCATACAAGCCTCATGTTATATAAGTGATGAAGAAAACCCTTATCTCTCTCATCAATCCCTCTTAGGTACACCCAAAACCAAGCCAATAAACAATAACGAATTCTACCTGAACCTCCTGTGTTCTTTTAGGTTGTCTTATCTTTCATTATATCAAAATGGTGTTATCCTATATATTTACATGAATCTTATAAATTATGTTTATTTTTACAAAATTCATTTATCAATACCCTTTAATCACTTTATTTCAGGTATATACATGATTTTAAATTATTTTTCTCTTAGAACTTTCTGATAAGAAAATCTGTTTTAGGGGAACATCCCAAATTTTTACCTAATTTCATGTGGATTATATACATTTTTTAATCCACCAATATCTTTATTAAATTTCTATTTTTATTATGAAATCCTTATTGGTTCAATTCTGGTTTTATATAAATGATTTTCATCTTTTCTATTTTGAAGTCTCAATAGTATTCTCTTTGAAACCGCACAAAAATGTTTTAATGCTAATGTTTCTCAAGTACATTTATTATATGTTGTAACTTCTATTTTAAATTAATTACCATATTATATGCCTATTTTAACTTATTAACGTCCATTTATGTACTAATCAATTTCTATCATGGAAACTTTCATGATACGCCCATTAGTTATGCTTTATGTCATGATTGTGGTACCCGATTATTTCCATGGGTACCCTTCTATTTATCTATGGTTTTTTATATATGGTTATTTGTCTAGAATGAATCTTCATGAAAATGTTGAGATGGGTATGCTCAGATATCACTCCAATCCATTGGGTAATGTTAAGTCTCATGAGATGCGATGTCAAACGGGATTGGTGGTTAGCCTTGACCCATACAATTATGTGAATCGGGATTGGAAATTAGCCTTGACCCGTTCTAAATTGGGAAACAGGATTGGTGGTTAGCCATGACTTATACTGAAGACATGTTTTATGATTATTTCCAATTTATATGATTCCATGTTTATATGATCCCATGCTTATATGATATGATTTCATAAGTCCCATGCCTTGGATA
Organism: Viscum album; assembly: GCA_963277665.1. Classification (NCBI taxonomy): domain Eukaryota; kingdom Viridiplantae; phylum Streptophyta; class Magnoliopsida; order Santalales; family Viscaceae; genus Viscum; species Viscum album. Next base: position 775,342,327 of record OY728138.1, read on the forward strand.
TCATTATGTCATGCCTCCTAACTCGTGTGCTTAAGATGTATCCTTATGTTCATTCCCTTACTTGGATTTTTAGCTCATCCCTTTGTTCATTTGTTCCCCATGATACCCTATGCAGATGTAAGGGATCAAAGGAAGTTAGGATATCTTTATGGAGATTAAATAAAGAATTTTTTTTGTAGCCCCATGTTTTATGTTTTATGTACCTAGTCTTCCAAGACACTAGAATTAACAATCCTTGTATTGTAATTAGATTTATAATTATGCATAAAATCATGTATTATTATGTGAAAAAGGATAGGGTCACTATACAGATCTTTCTATGTTATGATATGTGTTGATTACCTTGATGTATGATGTGTAATAAAACCCCCTGGATATAAATTGGGGAGGACCAAAATCCCAACCAAGAATCATTATACGATTATGTGACAAAACATTTAGGAAAATTCAGTTTCATTTATATTAAACAATAGCCACACCCATAAGATGAAATAATCTGATTTATATGTTCGGTGTGGTCATGTGTGTTGGTTATTACAATGGTTGGTTTGTTATGTGAGGCGGTTGGTGTGGTTATATAAAAATATGGGGGTTATGTATAGTATTGGATGATGTAGTGTTGTTCCTTATGAGAGGTGGTGATATGGATGTGATTTTTGTTTCATGGGTGTTTTGGTTTTCATGTTTGGATGGAGGTATTATTGAGGTGTAGTGAGATCCTTGAGAGGTATCTTATGTGTTTTATGTTCTTAACCCTTTCTATCTAGGTTTTGTTTTGGATTATCAAGGGAGAGAATCATTTCAGGGGTATGTGATATAATGGTACATGTAGTCTTAGTCCATTAATTGTTTTTTTTGTTTTGGGAGTTGGAGGTATTTTAGGGGTTAAAAGTGGAGTATTAATGGTTGTTGGAGGTATACTAGAGATACTAAAATATATTCACATCATGAATGGATTGCATGATGTGGATTGGTGATTCGCAGATTCTGAAGTCGAACAATTCATGGATTTTGTTATACTATGGTGTTCAACATGAAATTAAATCACATCATGTAAGGAAAATTAATTATATGTGATTAATTCGAGCTGTGGTTACATGAATTCCAATAGATTTTGGAAAATGAAAAATTACATTTTTAATGTGTTACAAAACAAAAAAGTGTGAGGCTCAATGATATTTTATAACTATTTCATTCATTTTTATTCCATTCAAACATATTGATATCATTAATTTAATATAAACCCTTGGTTCTATAGGGATATATTCTATCCCCATTCTCAATTTCATCGATCCTTAGGATCAAATGGATTCTTTTTAGGGATACAAGGTTTTTTATCCTCTATTTAACATGGGGTTGCTTCTATTATTCTTCTGACATTCACATCAATAGAGCAGTTTTGATTTGGGGTGTTTAAAGATTGTATTTTTGGACGAACCATTGGTGAAATGTTCATTTATATGTTAGTTCCTTTTGAATTGGTAGTTTTGGGAAGTTTTGTCATCTCTCAATAGTGCCCAATGGGATCGGAAAGATTCCACGAGGTAGGGGATCATCTTTCTCCCCTTTTTATGTGTTATTCCTAAGATATATATGATTTCTCATTAACTTAAGGGAATATTAAGGTTGGAAATATTGGTATAATTAGGTTTAATTTCGAAAATGTATGGGTATGGGGAGTCATTTCATGATTTAGAATATTTTTTATGGTATTATTAATTATTGTTTCCAATTATGAAAATAACTATTATTTAGAGCATCATTTTCACTATAGTTGTTATGATATAACAGTACTTTATATATTTTTTCTCATCCTTTATTAAATATTAAATAATATAAATATGTATAAAAATTAGTTTCTCTTAGAAAAATGATTTTTTTGATAATACCCTTTCTATATAAATAAGATATGTTATAATGAATCTATATAATTGAAGAATCCTTTTTTGTTTCTATTGTCTGTCTTTGCTTATAATATTTTCCATACATAGTTTGGAATATTTTATAGTTATATTAGTGAATATATGGGTTTGGTAGTAAATAAAGAAGTGACATGGTGGTTGGATATCATGGATACTATATGGGAATTTTCATGATGTGGTGTGATGATGTTGTGGAACAGTGGTTGTGGCATAGTAGTTGTGAAACAATTGTCATGGTGTAGTGGTTGTGGCGTAGTGGTTGTTGTAAAGTGGTTGTGGAATAATAGTTGTGAAAAAGTGGTTGCAGCCTGTGGGTTTCATTATGGTGTGTGGTGATAGTGTCTCATGATATCTATGATGAGTGGTTGATATTGTGAGATGTATAAGGTTATGTGACATGATAATGATGGAGTGTGTGTTGTGTTATGGGGTTGGTTTTTTGAGTTGAAAAAGTAATATAAAGTCATGATTGAGATATTTTTCCTATTATCCATAATATGATATGTGATGATAAATGAAACAAAATAGGATAGTAGATAAATGATATGGATTGGAAATGGATGTGTGGAAATTTGATAAATTAATTGAATAAATGAATGAGTTAGTTAAGGTGAAACAAAATGGATAACAGAAAAATGTTATGAAACCTGTAACTAAAAGTGTGAAATATTGTTTAACTTGTGTGGAGTTTCATATAGTGGTGGAATCTATTGTGATAGTTGATCAGAGGTACAGTGGTGGTGGGGTGGTGTGTACTATCTCTGTTGATGTGATCCCACGGGTTGGGTATTGTGTGGTATTAATATACCATGTATTCTTATTTTATTTTTTATGAACTGCACATGAGTTGGATAATAATACCAACACACTGAGGTGATGATTTATAGGTGTTTTCACTAAAATACAGGATTGTACTGATATGGATGTCTAGATACCCCCTACCTTCATTTAGCATTAGTGATATGGGTTGTTGTTGGAGATTACAGAGTAGTGATGTGTGGAACATGTTTTTGTGGTCGTTATTTGATGTGATGTGATGTGTAACCCAAGTGTTTTTGGAAATGATGTGATCTGATGTGTGGCCCAGGTGTCTATCGTTTGGATGTGATGTGATATGATGTAAGGAATAAGTGTTTGTGGCCTGGATGTAATGTGATGTGTGGACTAGGTTTCTATGAGTGGAATGTCATGTGATGTTATGATATGTATGTCTTAGGTATCTATGGGTGGTTTGTGTTGGGATGATATGTGTTATGTGTGGTGGGGATGTGAGTGTATAAAATTTGATTTCGGATCAAGAAAATAGAAATTAGTGTGTTAGAGGTAGTGGGGATCCTTGATTTGCTTTGATATTGATGATATGTAATAATATTGGATGCATGATTTGGTGAACAATTCATAGTGAGGTTGGGTTTGGTTTGATGACCTATATAGTTTCTTTTTGGTTCTATTGTTTGTTTAGTATCTCATTAGCAAGATCCTTTCACATGTGCACTTGAGGCCTCACTTATGACCATACAGAGTATAGTTTTTATGAACACCCATCACATATAAACTTATATTTATGTTTCTAAGAGGAATTTTTGTACAAATGATGAAATTACCTGCTAATTTGGAGTTTATTTGTAGTAACTATAGTAGAATTCCTTTCGTTGTTTACTTTTAATATTATAATATGTTTCATTTTCAATGTATTCATGCTTATGGGATGGTTTTTGATTAAAATTTATAATTTTTTTGGGATATTTTTTCTGGTTTTTGATCCTATATCTTGAATGTGTTTCATTTGTAGAGGGTAATGCCTCCCATACGGTGATATTTTTATTCCCTCGATGCAAGTCTCAAACTTGAGTGTACTTGAGGTAAGACGTGAGGTTCATCATCTCTCTCTCTCTTCATTATTTTATCTTTGGTGGGAAATGTTTCGGAATGTTTTTATTATTTTATTGTTCATATACTTTTATTATCATTAATTATATGATTTACCCATTTTCATGGTAACAAAAATTAATAATTTTATTATTCGTATTAAAAAAATAAAAGGGACATAAATAATAAAATTTTTCCCACAGTTTTCAAATATGGAGTCAATTTTTGAAAATTTAATACACGTAAATGTAAGAATTAAATTTAAAATTAAATTGGAAAATGTGAGGAAAAATTATTTTTTCATAAAAACATAATATTAATGTTTAAAATGTTTTTATAATCATTTCATGAATGAAATCAATTTCAAAAATAATTATGGGATTGTATTAAATAAAATATATATGATTAAAATTTAAAACTGATCAAAAATAATATTTTACTTTTAATATTCATAAAAAGAAAATATAATTTTTAATTAAATTTAATGTTTTCTCTATTTATTGAAAAATAATTTTCTTCAAAAAATTCCTAAAAAGTTTTCAAAATATAATTTTGACATACTGAATTCACAAATGAAATTAAAATTTTAAAATTGATTTTATAAAATTTCCAAAATCTTGTCATAATATTATATCATAAAAAACCCCATAGTTGAAGAAAACACTTTTCTGATGAAAACCAATTTTTGATGAATAAAATTAGTTTACTAAATAATAAAATTTTAATTTAAAATTATTTAATGAATACATTATAAATGAGTATGAATAATATATAATTCCAAATTCAATTAATATTAATAATTCCCACCTATTTAAGGTCTTGGTTATAATATTAACATTTAAATAACATTAATTAATTATTCGTTGAAGGTTGGTGTTATGTATCTTGTACACTATTGAACATAGTGATTATTTTCAAAAATATCATTGTATTAAATTCTCACCCCATTAAGAAATTCCATCATGGATATTTAAACATGGATTTTGAAATTGGGGATTGACTCTTCAAAATACCTTTTTTGAAATCCTACATCATAAAATGTGTCAGTAAAACATCGTTTTCGAATGAGATAATGTTATGTACAAATGTAATGTTGAATGACACATATTAGTATTCCAAGTTGGGGAGCATAAGTACAAATTGAAAAAATGGATATTTAAGAAAAACCCATCTACCAAGAACTGTTATATAGTGATGGAGAACATGTTCATAAGAAAGATAACCATCACTAAACGTTAAATATGTTATATTTTTAAAGAACATTTATTTATTGGTAAAAAATATAAATGGAAAACATTTTTTCAGGATCCTTTTCCATTATTTTAGGAATTATTTTTCCATAAATTCAAATAATATAGGAAAATATACTTAATTGATATATAGAGTTTAATTTTTTAATAATTTTATTCCACAATCATGTCTTTTTATCTAAATGATTAGTATTCATGATTAATGTTTGATAATTTGTGAACTAGAATAAACTTATATGGGTCACAAAATCAACAAAATGATATGAATCTATTACTAATATCTTTAGACATTAACCATAACTAAACTGGGTAAAAAATTAAATATAATTGTTAAAAATAATAAACCTTCAATTGATGAAACATTACAGTAAAAATAAAAATTAAACATTAATTACAAAAATTGAGCATGAATGTTTTATTTAATAACTATCCATAAAATTCTATAAAATATTTCAGACTAATATTGATATAAAAAAATCAGAAGGTTTTGATTACATAGTATTCCAATATTAATTTAACATTTATCTCCAAATAACATCAATCACTATTAATGTATCGTTCCAAAATTTATATTCCCTAATAATATATTCTCAAATATATTTTTATAATTTATACACATAACATAAATCACCAAAAATTAAAAATAAGATCATAAAATATAATTCATCATCTATTTCAAAAAAAATAATGACGATATTATTTTCACTTTAATACTATAATGTTCTCTGAAATTATTGTGATCTTATTCCAAATTTAATTAATCTATTAGTCTCTAAATAATTTCCTAATACCATAGTTATCAATATAATAATATATATTTTCACAAATTCTATATAATCCTTATATTTTAGAATTCTCAATTAAAAAAGGTGACATACTAACCCAGACATCACGTAGGCTATAGGTAGGCGCTTCACCCTTGTTGCTCTTTGGTTACAGATTTAATCCCGATATCCTTTTTGGATGCGATGTGTTGTCACCCAACTTTTGGGTTGACCTTTTTCTAAATGTATACTAATATTATCCTTATAAAATTCATATAAATTTTATAATCATCCTAAAAATATCCATAATATTTTCAACATTATGGGAAAGTCTTAATCTCAATGCGTATCTTGTACCTTTGCTTTCACATAACCAAGATTATAATAACCTATAATTTCAACAAAATAATTGATAATATAAATAAATTTTATCCATTCCTTTTGGCCTATGTCCAAAAAAATTAATGTCATTTAACCTCAATGAACATTTTTTGACTTGTAAAACATAATGGTCACATGTATGGAAAGCATTTATCAAGACTCAAAAAATTTCTCTAAAAAATAATTGCATTTCTTCTACAATAATTTTTGAATCTATAGATTCTTTATAAACTTTTTTTAGAAATTTTGTTAGAAAAACAAAAATTTAATATCATTTAGGTGTTTCGTAGTCTCAAGATATTTAGAATATTTCAGAATATCAATTATAAAAACACCCTTCACCAAAAATTCTTTTTAATCATTCAACCATGATTTTTTTTCTTACCTTATATAATAAATTATTTTTATAAATCAAATATATAAAATATCTCTTTATGATTATCAATTTTGTGACACATGTTTCCATCCTAGATTATAATAATATAATTCAAACCATATATCTAAACATAAATATCTTCCTTGATATTGTTTATATATAATTTATCTTTTAAAATAATGTCTACATCTCTAGACATGAAATAGTCAAGTACATGGTGTTATTTTCCATGTTGAATGTGAGGGATAAATTTATATTTTGAACTCAGATAAAAAATACTCTCTGATTCAAATAAATTTAGAGAAATGAAAATGTTTTATATGGGTCAACTAGTTTTTTTATAGGTGACTTGGAAGATTTAAAAACATTCAAAACAATTTGAACAACCTTTTTCCACTATAGTAGAGATTTAATCATCTAGTAGGGATAAGAATTATTTATGAGATCCATTCCATTTCATCATTATGAGTAGTTTTTGATCTATATAAAAGAACATCAAGAAAAATTTAATGAATAATTTCATGTAAAAAATAAAAATTGTTCTATTAAATATAATAACCGTAAAAACTCTAAAAAATTTTAAACATCAAATCCATTATAGCTAATTTGATTACCATAAGTAGTCTCTTAAAAATCCATCACATTAACCATGAAATGGATTTCTAAAAATTTCAACATATAATAATCCTTAATCTTTTTAATTTATGATGGTATCCATAATTCATAAGAAACCCTCACATAAAAACATCATAGTCTCTAATTTTTTATAACCCATTATTTGATATTAACAGTAATGAACTAGAATTAAACATTACATAATATGGTGTATTTAAATTATAATTCACTTCTATTTATTTCAAATGATATTTTCTATTTAGATTTTTGAGAGTTATGTCTTAACTCTAAAGTTAAAACACCATGTTTTTACATGTCAACACTTCTAATAAGTTTCCATTCTTCCCATAATATAAAATTTCTAAAATGAATCACATTATATTTAAATGTAAAACCATCATTAAATTTATCATGACTTATTACATTCCATTACCATCCTTAATACTTGTGAAAATATTTTTAAAATGTGGGATTGGCACAAAAATCACAGTAAAGGACATAAAAATAATGAAATAAATTATTAGTCCATAAATTCTAATAAACATTCTCCTTTCACAATATAAAAATTGGTATAAAATTATACCCTTGTATTACCCAATTAATAATCTTCAATGCTAAAAAATTTTCGTAAATCATTTTAATAGAAATTTTTAAGGAAAAATGAACTCATAATGGTTTCATTGAAAATTTTAAAATCTCGTGAAAACATTTCACTCTGTTATAATTTTCCATTTTACATATGTAATAACCATCATAGTTTAAATCCCATGGTTGACGTCATAACAATCCCATTGATTTAACATCATATATAATCTTTGATTTGATATCACATTTAGTCTTGGAATAAACATTATAATATATTTCCATTATCTCTAAGGAGAAACCAAATCGGTTAACTCCATCTCATATTTAGAATAACCATAACTACAAAAATATATACCCCCAAAATTGGAGGGATACCAAAGAACAACCCTTCATTGGATAATAATGGAAACAACCATCATTGTAAAATAATTCCAAAAAACATTACAAGATACATTAAAACTTTCTTCATCAATATATTTTGGGGGAAAATAAATTTTCCACTTTGAAATGACCTTTTGTAAAATTATAACAATTAGAATAGGAAAAATTTTCCTTAAAATATATTCTATTAATTTAATGGAAACTTCCAAAAAATATTAGTTATGACGGTGGAAAAATCTAATAATTTTGAATATGTTAAAAAACAATATTTCCATGATTTTGTTAGAAAATTCACAAAGTAACTCTTTGAGAAAATGAAAAATATGATTACATTAAATACAATTAATAAAATTTAAAATCCTAGAAAACATTAATTTAAACAATCATAGTTTATTAGTAAAAATATTATTTAATTTGTTACATAAAATTTTGATATATAAGAAATAGAGAGTTTTAAGGGAAACTTTCAAAGATAATTTTTTGAATAATGTCTTTTACTAAAAATTTGAATCATCACATAAATTCATCATATTATTTAATTTTAAACATATATTAATTATATAATTTCATAAGTTCTAATTTCAGGTATATTATCCCTTTTACATTATTTAATACCATGTAGTGATCAATTACTCAATCTTTTAAGCTCATATTAGTAGTTTTGATGATATTTAGTTCATAAGTCCACAAAAACATTGGTATGTTGACTACAATCCAAGAGGTAATTATGAAATAATTTAATAAATAATAATTACGACATAATTATCAATTTTTTCATAAATTATTCTTTTAAAATCAATAATGAATCTTGGTTATGAAAAATGAACAACGTTAAAATCTTGGAGATGATAGGTTTTATGTACACATGAGTAACATTTCCATTTTTCAATGATTATTATGGAATGATGGTAAGTAAAATTTTTTATTATACAATGATAATGATATAATATTACTTATTTAATTATAATTATACATATATATATCATCCATAAGACATGGTGATGAAAAACAAATCCCATCACTTCACAGAGGTGGTAGTCCACAACCACGCACGAATGTCTTTATAAATTTTTACTGAATTGTGATGTAAGGAATAAAATGAATTATTATCATTAAATAATGAAATATAATTTATTATTATCATATATATATATTAATTTTATTACTATAATTAGCTATGAGATTGAGTGACAGATATTTAATTGCATTGGTTCGTGTGATGGTAGACTGCCTTACAAACTAATGACAAATTATACTCCAATTTGATAGAGGATGGAGATGGATATATGATATGATATTAATATAATTACATAATATTATATGAAAGGTAATTATGTTATTATTTTATAATGGTTTAACAATATATAAAGGAGGTTGAAGAAAAAAAAACTATAACATATAGTTGAAAACTATACTTATTCTCTGGAAACCCCCCATTTCATAATAAAATAGGACATATTAGAATGGTATTATAAATAAAATATTCTTTTAGAATTATGGTAGGTATTATTATAAAGGATTTTGGATGATATTGGTAGTAAAAAGGCGTTGTTAATAGTGAATTATTCAGAAGAAGGGGTTAAATTTTATAAGAGAGGGGAGTGGCTCTCTTGGAACTTCACTAAATATTAAATTATTATAAATCAATATACATTTTATAATAGCAGAGAATTGATTTATATATAATCTAGGATTATTATTGGACTAAAAAATCTCATATAATAAAAATTTCATATATATTGAATATTTTTTATCCATATCTTTTGGTTTTAAACATTAATTAAAAATTTTTATACATACCACGATAACAAGGTTATTCTACCCATTAAGGGTCCCTAAAAGTAATATAAATTGACAAAAAAACATATAAATGTACCATTTTTTATATTAAAAATAATATATTATAATTTTTTTAAATCTAGGTTTATTAGTAATTTTATATCATTTAATAAGATATTATTTATTATATAATATCATTAATGTCAATTTTAGAGCTATTCATTACTTTGATATTAATAAAATTAATAAATCACCTATAATTTGGAAAATAATATTTCAAAAAATCCAAAAAATTTCATGTCCATCTATAAAATTATTTTACAACATTAATTGTCTAAAAATATTATACTCCAAGTATTTTTGATATCATTTACCAGATTTTTACCTTAATTAATTAATTATCATTTCAGTGTTGTTCAAGCGTTCAAGGTAAATATATCTCAAATAAAAATTAAAGATAAATTACCCTGATAAAGATAAACATTTTATATTTATATTTAATATTTATAATATAACATAACCACTGGTTAACCCCCTAATAAAAATATTATAGAAATTAAAAAAAAGAGTGTGAGTTTTTTTAATTTTCATTAATTTAAAGTCCCAGAAATTTCAAGGAATTTTTTTTCTCAATTTATTTGGAATTTTACGAGTCTGTGGTTCCGGACGACACCTGATTCCGAGGCCCGGTGTTCCCGGAATCAATTTCCAAAGTTTAGCTCGGGTACATTCAGTGAACGAACGATCGGGTTTTTCTATCTTTTGAACCGGTTCTCGGAATTGAAATCTAAGGGCACCGATGAACTAACAGCGCCGATAATTTCTTAGGGGGACCTTTGTCATAGCTGCGTTTTGCGCGTGTTGAGGTTTAATAATTGGGGATTAGTTTAAAATGGATAAAATTTGTTATAGACAAATTTATCTAAGGAAGGTGAATTTAATCCTACAAAGGGGGAGTTAGAGGTGGGGCACACACCCACCTAACCTCCCATTGGAGGGTTTAGTGTGGCGGGAACAACATGAACCCCAAACTCCTCACCTCCCCATAATTCCCCTTGACCTCTTAAATCCTCCCTTGTTAATTTCTTGGAAACTATCCTTCTTAAAGAGGAGCCTCTCCACCACCCAAACTTAATGAACCAACTTAGGGGATTTAATAACCTTATTAATTATCCTTGTCACAACTCTTGACTTTTTTAATGGCATGGAGATCTTTTAAAGGAATGAGGCTTAATGAAATATTCGTTTGGAAAATTTTTTGGGAGAATTTGAGGAGAGCCTTTGTGTAATGAAAAACGGGAGTTCCTCCTTCGTGAAGAACTTCATCCTCCCACGAAGAACGACTCCCTCCCTCGATGATGAACAGTTCTCCATCCGTAGGATCTCCAACGAATGATGTTAGAGTCGGATCGAAGGCGTTTGAGGAAATGACGAACGCCATCAACCATCATCATCTTTATCTTCTCCCTTGCGATGACGTCGACGAGCCGACGTCCACCCTCTTGCGATATCGTCAAAAAACGAAGAACGACATGAGGTTGGGGTTTTAAGTTCAAATTTAATGGATTAAATTTGTGATCACTTGATGATGTTGATTTATTTCGGCCACCTGTTATCAAATTAACTGGAGGAGGTCGGACCGCATGAACTCGATCGTTCCTCCTTCCCCTTTGTTGATGTTCTTCGTTGCGGTTTGGGACGAAGGCGGCGCGGTGCAACGACACCGCGTGGGGACGAGGAATTTCACTGTCACAAAGGAGCACGGAGCCATCGCGACGCAGCCAGAGCGGGGCCGCGGAGGAGGGGCGCAGCGCCGGTCGGACAAGGTCGCAGTTTAAAGCCGCGGCAGTGCATGAAGGGGAGGCCGTAACCGCCGGCCGCAGGCAGTTCGTAGGGGCGGGACCGCGGGGTCCAGCGATGACAGCACCGGCCGGCCAGCCGGGCCGGCCGTTTCGGAAGAAACATGGGTCGTAACCCCCGACTGTCCAAGAGGCAGGCCCCCCTCATGGGGGCCATTTCTTCAATCAAGGGGGGGAATCACCCCCTCCGCATCCCGCTCGGCCAAACGGCCGAGCCGCTGGCCACACGGGCCGCGCCCGCGCTGGGCCCGCCGGCCATGCCGGGCCGGGCCACCCATGCCTGGCCGGACCTCCACACTGGGCCGGAACCTCGCACCAGCAGGGCCGGGCCGACCCAGGGGGTATCGGGCCGGGTCGGACCGGGCCCGAACCCCTTATTCACGGGCAGTTTCGTTCAAATGCTCAGAACATGGGCTACAGACCTCCGATCGATGCACCATCAGTTGCGATGGGATACATGGATCAAGACAGTCATTTCGGTATATTAAACTAAAGGTTTCCAAGAACTTGGGTTATGGCTGGGTTGGTTCGAACACGAAACCAACCGGGCCCTCGGAGCGGAAACGCCTATAACATGAGGTCCGGACGTCCGATTGACATGCCGTTGACTTTGTTGGGTTCCTCTTAGTGATACAGACATTTTGGCTTACTCTTCTAAAGGTTTGGACGCAGTTGGAGTATGTCCGGGTTGGATTATAACTGAAATCCAACCAGGCCCCAAGAACGGAAAAGCCGATAACTTTCAGACCGAACGTCCGTTTGACGAACCGTCAGCGGCGTTGGAGATCATGTTGAGAACGGTCCCTATGAGTATAACCTATGTGATCTCAGGGTACAATTGAGACACGGTCGGGTTGGATCGCACATGAAACCAACTGGGCCCGTGGGACGAAAATGCTAATAACTCACAGTCCGGGCATCCGATTAATGCACTATCTGTTGCGTTGAGACCCCTATGACAAGGCGGTCCTTTGAGATACTTCTTCGTGGAACCTTGTGATACGTGGAGTATCGAACAGTAGCTCATGGAGCAGGCCCTCTCGGGGACGAACTAGCAGAGTGGAGAGACCTAGTAGGTGGCTGAGACTTGACGACTGCTGATCAATTGTATCAGAGTGATTCAGATAGCCTAGTGGAGTGCGCTTGGTTGTAGTGGCAGACCCACGACGGAGGAGCACTTGGTTGTAGCGACAGACCCGCGGTACTTGACAGAAGGATCACCTATGTAGGCTATGATGGGGTGCGCTTGGTTGTAGCGGCAGACCCATGGTGGGAAGCGCTTTGTTGTAGTAGCAGGCCCACAGTACTCGACAGGTGGAGTACTTCAGCAGTCTATGGTTAGTAAGTAGAACCTCGGAGTCGTGATAGGAATACTGTGCTCGACAAAGGAGGAATTCTCCAGCAGCTGTGGTTTCGACATCATGTTTAAATCCTAGTTTGAGCTAAGTCAATGACCTTTGAGTTTTCCACATGATTGAGATGGGTTACTTGATAACTTAGGTATATGTATGGGGATATAACTAAGTAAAATTTATCTATTGAGATCTTTCTTTGTGGATATCCTTATTAGATTTAGTGAGACCTTTAGGGTCTCGGGGTCCCTACTGAGTATCGTTATACTCACCCTTGCACGTGTTTTGCCCACATGATGTTGTGTTGGATGCAGACGATGGACAACACTAATCATGGTTGAGGCTTGTAGAACTTGACGGTACCTGGAGGTGGAATTCACGAAGAGACAATACCTAGAGGTGGACTTCACGGCGAGACGATACCTGGAGGTGGAATTCACGACGAGTCGGTACCCAGAGGAGATGGACGGACGTGGAGTGCTGAGGAGGACATATATACCTACACTTCAGGTAGGAACCCAGCAAACATTCCAGGAGATTCTTTTCTCCTTTCAGCTGTTGTCCTTTGAGTTTTACATTACTTTATATTGTAGATGTGCCTTTCTTTTGGTCTTGTATTTCTGGCCCCTTGTACTTTTAGCACGTTTGTTATACTTCTTTACTTAGTGTAGCTTCTTCTTGTACTCTGTTTGTGTGTGCTTTCATTTTGTAAAGGAAATGCCTTCCCGTTTATTGGGATTTATGCCTTTGGTGCTAGTCACCAGCCCCTAGCCTATGGAAGGCGGGCTTGGGGTAGTCACAGAACAGGCCCCGAGGACGGATCTTGACAAATTGGTAACAGAGGAGTCAGTTCTACCGCAGAACTCAGGACTCTGATCTTTCCTTCCTCTGAAGCAATAGTGTTAAGGGTACCGAGTGTGGACTTCAGTTCAGGGATTCCAGTGTTGGTGCGGAGGCCGACATATCCATACACCAGGACCCTAACTACTGATTTCTGACTTTGTGCATTAAAACACAGAATGTGTGCGTGTTTCCAAGAGTTTTAAAGTCAACTCAACCTTGGTCAGCTCACAAGGTATAAATCGTTGACCATGTTGCATCTGTTCATGATGTCTCCACGCAGATAGTCAGTTGGAGTTCCAAGAGAGTACTCGATGATGGCCCACCGAGCGATGAGACTCCAATGTATGGCCCTCTTTCTATGTTGGCACCCTCGGGTGGTGTACCAGCAGCACCAACACCTGTTAGGAAGCAGTTTCTACCAGCTTTTCTAGCATACAGTGCACATCGATAGAGCGCATTACACGAGTTCCAGCAGTAGAGGCCTTGGAGGTTACGAGGTGAGGTAGATTCCCAGACAACAGAGGACTGGCTGCAGGTGATTCCTAGAGTTTTCCGCCTAGCTGAGACATCAATCGAGTGGTTGGTGGACATGAATACTAGTATTTTTTCCAGTGAGTGGCCATGAGGATGGTCCGCATAGTGATGAGGCATCGGTATGTGGACCGATGCTTGAGATAGTGCCTTCGGGTAGTGTGTCAGCTATACATCACTACCTCTTGGTCAGCAGTTACAACTGGCAGTACCGGTAGGTGACACATGTAGACTTACTGCCTTACACGTGTTCCAACATTAGATACCCTCATGTTCTAAGGCGAGCCCGACTCACAGGCAACTGAGGACTGGATTGAGGAGGTGGATGAGAGTTTTCTAGATCTTATATAGCTTCGGCAAGACAACATGTCGATAGATGAGAATTCATCGGGGCGCACCAAACCATTACTGGTACTCGATGAATACGATGCCATCGGTGTTTCAGGGCTCGGACTTCTGAGCGAGGTATATTTAAGGACATCCGAGCCAACACCTTTTCTCTATGCATTCCTACTTATTCTAGGGTGATAGAAAGAACCTTTGTGGTTGAGAATTATTTTTCTGAATGGATGTAGTCAGAGAAGGTTAACAGTGGGAAAGCAAGAAACTAGTGCCAGTCTCGGAGACTTGGGCATGTAAAATGGTTCAAGTAGAGGAAGTAAAAAAGGACAGATGAATCTTCAAGGCGGTAGACGTGGAAGCAGAGCTAGGAGGGGAGCATGGGGTGGTGAACATTTTCACATGTTGCAACCACCTGCCTTTGTAATACCTGCTAGGCTCCGGGAGCTGGAGGGCGGGGGAAAGAGTAGCTGCATGTGGTCAAGGAGTGCGACTGAAAGGCTATAAGGATGATTCGATGTATGGACCGTGTCTTCTACTAGCTGCTGTAACAGCAAGAAATTGATACAAATCATCCCCTTCCTTTCACTAATATTGTCCTAGACCTAGAGTTTCCGGTTAAGCCGTTGAATTGACCCTCACGTATGGAGATACCTTTGCGAGGAGACTGGATAATCACACTTACGCCGACGGTGTGATCTATCCCTTGAGGCGAGAGTTTCGGTTGGAACCTCTTGGTGGCAACGTTGAGGCCTTATGATGTTAGTTTGAGTATGGACGGGGCAATCACAGTTCATACACAAATTGACTGTATTAGGAAAAAAGGTTGTGGTCTATCTACAACATCAGGATGGGTTTTCCTTGGTCGGAGAAATGGATACCCCAAGTAGCATATGATAAACTCATGGGAGGGTGTATCCGATCACTCTTGGGTTGGCCAACCTTACCCTCGTGGTTGTAGGAGTTTTGAGTTTCAGTTCTAATAAAGAAATGGAGGCCTCTAGAGTTCGAGGATGGCGACCACATTCTTATACGGGTCCCACTTCGATGAGTTTTTCGGAGATGTAGCCGAGGCAACGAGTTATCTCTGAGGTCCAACAGACCTTCTTAGGTCCTCAATAGGGTAGGCGAGGTGGTTTACCGCTTGACCTTTCCACCTAAATTACACCGTGTGCACGATTTAATCCACGTATCTCAACTAATGAAATACGTACATGACCTTCACAAATCATCGACCACGACGGGTTGGACATCGATGACGGGGTGACATTCACAGAGGTTCTAGGGGAGAATGAGGATCAACAAGAGCGGGTCCTACGTGGATGATCGATTCCTCAGGTGCGCTTTCACTGGTAGCACAAGAATCTCTAGGAGAGCACATGGCTGCGGAAGGCTCAGATGCGTGCTCAGTACCACTTTTGTTTCCATAGTTTGTGTTATAGCTTTACGGCGATGTAAATACCTGAGGTGGGAGAAATGTAAAGACCCAGAAATTTCAAGGAATTTTTTTTCATAATTTCTTTGGAATTTTACCTGTCTGTGGTTCCTGACGGCACCTAATTCCGAGGCCCGGTGTGCCCAGAATCAATTTCTGAAGTTTAGCTCGTGTACGTTCAGTGAACGAACGAGCGGGTTTTTCTATATTTTGAACAGGTGCTCGGAATTGAAATCTGAGGACACCGTTGAAATCGCAGCACCGATAATTGCTTAGGGGGACCTTTGTCGTAGCTACATTTTGAGCGGGTTGAGGTTTAATAAATTTGGATTAGTTTAAAATGGATAATATTTGTTATGGAAAAATTTATCTAAGGAAGGTGAATTTAATCCTACAAAGGGGGAGTTAGAGGTGGGTCCCACACCCACCTAACCTCCCATGGGAGTGTTTAGTGTGGTGGGATCCACACGAACCCCTAACTCCTTACCTCCCCATAACTCCCCTTGACCTCTTAAATCCTCCCTTGTTAATTTCTTGGAAACATCCCTTCTTAAAGTGGAGCCTCTCCACCTCCCAAACTTAATGAGACAACTTAGGGGATTTAATAACCTTATTAATTATCCTTGTCACACCTCTTGACTTTTTGAATGGCATGGAGATCTTTTAAATGAATGGGGATTAATGAAATATTCACTTGGAAAACTTTTTGGGAGAATTTGAGGAGGGCCTTTGTGTGAAGAAAGATGAGAGTTCCTCCTTCGTGAAGAACTTCAGCCTCCCACGAAGAACGACTCCCTCCCTCGATGAAGAACGGTTCTCCATCCGTCGGATCATCAACGAATGACGTTCGAGCTGGATCGAAGGCATTTGAGGAAACGACGAATGCCATAAACCATCGTCTTCTTTATCTCCTCCCTTGCGATGACGTCGATGAGCCGATGTCCACCCTCTAGGGATATCGTCAACAAATGACGAACAACACGAGTTAGGGGTTTTAAGTTCAAATTTAATGGATTAAATTTCTTCTCACTTGATGATGTTGATTTATTTCGGCCACCTGTTATCAAATTAACAGGTGGAGGTCAGACCGCACGAACACGGTCGTTCCTCCTTCCCCTTTGTTGATGTTCTTCGTTGCGGTTTGGGATGAAGGCGGCGCAGTGCAACGGAACCACGAGGGGACGAGGAATTTCACAGTCGCAAAGGAGCACGGCGACGTCACGCTGCGCCGTTGAGGCGGAAGGGGGACGTGGCTGGAGCGGGGCTAGAGCACCGTTGCGCAGTGCCGGTTAGACAAGGTCGCAGCTTAATGCCGCGGAGGTGCAAGGAGGGGAGGCCGGAACTGCCGGCCACCGGCACTTCGGAGGGGCGGGACTGCGGGGTCCCGCGGCAGCAGCACCGGGCCGGCCCTTTCGGAATAACCGGGGGTCATAACCCCCGGCTAGCCAAGAGGTTGGCCCCCCTCATGGGGGCCGTTTCTACAATCAAGGGGGGGGGGGGCAGCACCCCCTCTGCATCCCGCTCGACCAAACGGCCGAGCCACTGGCCACGCGGGCCGCGCCCCGCGCAGGGCCCACCAGCCGTGCCAGCCGCACCGGCCGTGCCGGGCCGGACCGCCCTTGCCGGGCCGGGACTCCCATGCTGGGTCGGACCACCACGCCGGGCTGCACCCCCGTGCCGGCGGAGCCGGGCCGACCGAGGGGGTATCAGGCCGGGTCAGACCGGGCCCGAACCCCCTATTATCGGGCAGTTTCGTTCAAATGCCCATAAAATGGGATACAGACCTCCGATCGACACACCATCAGTTGCAATGGGATCCTTGGATCGAGACGGCCGTTTCGGTATATTACACTCATGGTTTACGAGAACATAGGGTACGACCGGGTTGGTTTGAACACATAACCAACCGGGCCCTCAGAGCGGAAACACCTATAACTTGAACTCCGGACATCCAATTGACGTGACGTCGACTTTGTTGGGTTCCTTTTAGTGAGACAGACCTTTTTGATTACTCCGATCTAGGTTTGGATGTAGTTGGATTATGTCCAGGTTGGATTATACCCTAAATCCAACCGGGCCCCTGGAACGGAAAAGCCGATAACTTTCAGACCGGACATCCGTTTGACAAACCGTCATCAAAATTTGTGATCACGTTGAGAATGGTCTCTATGAGTATAACCTATGTGAGATCAGGGTACAATTGATATATGGTCGGGTTGGTTCGCACACGAAACCAACCGGGCCCGTGGGACGAAAAGGCTAATAACTCAGAGTCTGGGCGTCCGATTGACGCACCGTCTATTGCGTTGAGAGCCCTATGACGAGGAATTCCTTTGAGATACTTCTTCGTGGATCCCTATGATAATTGGAGTATCGAACAGTAGATCGTGGATCTGACTCTCCCTGTGACGAGCTAGTAGAGTTCAGAGACCTAGTAGCTGGCTGAGACTTGACGACTGCTGATCGATCGTCCTGGAGGGATTCAGATAGCCCAGTGGGATGCGATTGGTTGTAGCGGAAGACCCACGGCAGAGGAGCACTTGGTTATAGCGGCAGACCCGCGGTACATGACAGAAGGAGTACCTTTGTAGGCTATGAGGGGGTGTGCTTGGTTGTAGTGGGAGACCCTTGGTGGGAAGCGCTTGGTTGTAGCAATAGGCCCACAGTACTCGACATGTGGAGTACTTCAGCAGTCTAAGGTTAGTGAGTAGCACCTCTGAGGTCGTGATAGGACTACTGTGCTTGATAGAGGAGGAGTTCTCAAGCAGTTGTGGTTTCAACATCATGTTTAAATCCTGGTTTGAGCTATGTCAATGACATTTGTGTTTTCCTCATGATTGATATGGGTTACTTGATAACTTAGGTATATGTATGGGCATATACCTAAGTAAAAGTAATATGTTGAGATCTTTCTTTGTGGTTATACTTATTGGATTTAGTGAGACCTTGAGGGTCTCGGGGTCCCTAATGAGTATCGTTATACTCACCCCTACACGGGCTATACCCGCACCTTGTTGTGTTAGATGTTGACGACGGACAACACTAATCGTGTTTGAGGCTTGTAGAACTGGACGGTACCCAGAGGTGGACTTCAGGACGAGACGATACCCAGAGGTGGACTTCACGACGAGACGGTACATGGAGGTGGACTTCACGACGAGTCGGTACCCAGAGGAGATGGACGGACATGGAGTGCTTAAGAGGACTTATGTACCTACCCTTCAAGTAGGAACCCAGCAGACATTCCAGTAGCTGCTTGTCACCTTTGAGCTGTTGTCCTTTGAGTTGTACTTCACTTTCTATTGCAGCTGTACCTTTCTTTTGGGCTTGTATTTCCAGCCCCTTGTAATTTCAACACGTTTGTTATACTGCTTTACTTAGTGTAGCTTCTTCATGTACTCTGTTTGTGTGTGCATTCATTTCGTAAAGGCAATGCCTTCCCTTTTATTGGGATTTACGCCTTTGGTGATAGTCGCCAGCCCCTGGCCTATGGAAGGCGGGCTTGGGGTAGTCACGGCATGAGCCCCGAGGACGGCTCGTGACTATTAAACAAAAAATTATAAATGACATAATCTCATTAAAATCCCTAAATAATTATATATAACCAAATAATTAATGATTAAAGAAAAATATATGATAATATAATAAAAATAAATCATGGGACTTTTTGATTTATTGTTCATATCAATTTATTATTACGTGTAATTACCTGATTTACTGTATATCATGTATAAAATATTACTAAGGGTTCTAAACATGTTGACCAAAAATAAAAGGAACATTTTTAATAAATTTTTAGCCAATGATTTAAGAAATTTTATGAATTTATAAAAATTAAAAACAAAAAATTGTAATAATTTTATTTAAAATAAAAAATCCAAAATGTGACAAAAAAATGTTTTCCAGAAAATTAACCATTTTAAATGGAAAATGTTTTTATAGTAATTTAATGTACAAAATATATTTAAAACCCATAATTGAATTATATTAAACAAAATGGAACCTAATAAATTTTTAAATTCATCCAAAATATAACTTCTCTATGTAAATACTTAATAATAAATTAAAATTTCTAGTAAAAATATGTGTTGTTCACTATTCATTGAAAATAACATCTTTTTAAAAAATTATCAATAATACATCATATGATAATTTTGACATGATGAAATCAAAAATGAAATTATTTTTTTCAAATAAATTTATTAAAAGTCCCAAGATTTAATTACAATATTAACACATAAAAAGAAAGAAACCCCATTTTTGAAGAAATAATATTTTTGAATAACAAAATTAATTTTAGAAAACAAATTCCTTATTGAAAAATAATAAATTAATAGACTATAACTGAGTATGACCAATATATATTTCATAATGTGGGTAATAATATTTATTCCATCCAATTTATTATCTAGGTTATAGTGGTTACCTTTAAAAAATATCAATTTTTATTCATATATGATTTGTGTTATATATCATGTACACTATTGAATATGCTATAAATTTATAAAATTATTGGGACATTACATTGTTAGTTACCTTAGTTTCAAATCATTCAAGGTAACCTCCTATGGTATAGGATATGTAGACTAAGACCTCATATACATACCAGGAACTTATGTACGGATATCATGTTATATAGTGTAGACCACATAGTATATATTAAGGGATATACATTGGGGAACTCATTATATATTTTTAGTAGTCATATGATGAGGAAATAATGATATGTAGTATATATTCCAACAAAAAAATGTTTTACGATATAATTTATTTTCATGTTTCAAGGGTCAAGGTTTATTCCATTTATATTCATTTGAAAAGGATATTACATAATAGTTTCTAATTTTAAAGAAAGGGAATTTTGACATATAGTTTATGTTCATGTGTAAATGATATAATTTCAGGATGTTCATTTTCATATGATTTTCATATTACACTATATAGTATATAGTCATATGAAATTTTATTTCTCAACCACAAGGATCTTACCTAATATATTTTCCCCTAAAAATAATATTGATAGAAGGCATGATGATATCTTTTCCCAATCTAATTATGTAGAAATGTCATTTAGGTAGATCAAATAAATGAAATAAGGGAATTACAATTTTGACTCCATATTTAGTGGTTTCATCCTTTCAATAATTGGTTCTCTAAGAACCAATACAATGAGTACATGACCAAAAATTTGAAGATATGATTTTTTGTTGAATACTTGGGCCAAAATATATAGTCATTTCTCCAGTTTATATAACTTGTGAATCAATTTCACATCAAGTATATCCTTTTAATTCAAATAAATATATGATATTTTATATTATATTATATTGTTATATAAAATGATTTTATGTGATGAATATTCAATGTAAATAGAAAACACTATATTTTTTGTATACAATATGAATTTGGAAGTTTCTGGAGATGAATTATGTATAATAGTTGGATATTCCAAAGCTTCACTGATAATAATGTTTAGATATGTTTTATTTTCCTCATTCAACAACATTAGACATATATTTAACAATTTTTTTGATGAATTTATCTAATAATTAGAATCATAATGATAGTGGAAATAATTGTTATAATGGATATCATACCTCATATATATATTTATATTAATCATATATATATAAATTTATGCCATTATATATGAGTATGGTATGAAAAAAATTGAATCTATTTATTATGATTTATTTGGAAAAATAGATATCTTAGTTCATCGTAATATCCATCATGGGCACTATTTTATCCTATATAGAGAATATGTTTGTTGCATGATGGATGTATTTCAACTTTTATGTCACCATATAGTTTTATTAACCCACAAAATCAATACAAAAAAAACTCAAATAACTAGGAGTGATTTATAGGATACAGAAGTTATTGGGATTTTAAAATGAAAATAACATGAAAATAAGATGTTTTTAGTTTTATTATAATGTTCAAAACATCTTGGATCATCATGTTACAAAAGAATATATGCCTATTAATTGGGTTACAGATCATGCTTCTAATTCATTGGGTGCCACATAAGCCAAAATGAACATAATTTATTACTTAATGGGTGTTATCCCATTCAATTCAGTCACAACAGAAAGATGTGTATGTATTATACCATAATTATATTAATTTTTTTCCTCCCCATAATGACATCATGGGAGACCCAACTATTAGGTTATAGATATAAAATTCAATCATTATTTCAGGATGGTGAAAGTTTATGAGGTTATTGGTATACAGAGAGAAAACCTCCACCTGATTCAAAATATAGAGTACCACATGATATAATTATACACCATGAGGTTATTATAAATACATTTCATTATTTTTAGGGTCCATACATATTTCTGTTTCTAGTTTTATCTATCCGATAAGGCTATTCCATCAAAATTGGTAGTTAGATCATGTATTTATTCTATAATTGGGACAAGGAAATAATTCATGGGAAATTCTGGTTATGATCATGGATGTTGATATACAATTTAATATGTTCATTAATATTATTTATGGGGAAAACATTAACTTTTCACATAGACTATTTATCCTCTTGAATGTTATAGGCCTTAAACAATTCCCCACCCCGGACTCCACCATAGTGTAATGAGGAAGATACATCTTTTTTTCATACTTTCATATGACCATGATGACTAACTAGAAGACCATAGTAGTGAATTAAAATATAGGGTTTCAATTATGATACATATATATAATTATAAACAAAAATATCATTATTTTTCCTATGAGATAGAAATTATTGATCCATATCATCAAGATTTATGGTCATTCTAATCAATATGGTTCATGTATCATCATTAGTAACCACGATTACCATGATATGTTCATCACTGTTCATTGAATGTAAATCCTTAAAATTGGGAGGATCATCTATATGATTTTCTTCACCAATTAAATTGGAGGTGATAGTTTGAAAACCCTCTAGGGCCTCAAGAAATGACATTACCTCAATTTCTTATTGATTATTTAAATTACATAGATGAGTATTGCTAATAGAGATTAACGAAGGGTCCTATGATATTATTGAGATAATATAGATGTTAGTGGGGGATATTTAGCCTTGTGTCCCATTATTATGATGATTATTAATTTCATCATATGGATGTTTTACATCCATTTCGTTGATGGGTAGTATAAAGATATCTTATAAATAATCACAGGTGATTTTTGGGTTAGCAACTAGTTTATTATTATAGATTCTTAAAAAAAGCATTTCATCTAAACCTCATTTCACACAGTTTTGTAGTACCCACATTCAATATACAATTCCTCTCAAATGTTGAAATGTAAATAATAACCATTATGTATATCCAACCAACTATTTATGGGAGAATATCAATCATTAATGGTTGGAGGAAGGGATGACTATTTTTAGAGTATCAATAGTGTGATAATTAATGAGTAAAATGTGGTGTGATTGGTGAAAACTAATAATTGGATATTTTTCTCATGGAATATATTTTTTTGTATATAGATTGATCATTCCAATGGATTTTTTCTGTACATTGGAGTATCCTTGGGAGGTCAATCCTAAAAGAGTTAAATTATCCACATTGAATATGATACGAATGAGGGGTTGAGATAGAATACGATTAATCCTAATGTATTTGTATACCAAAACAATATGGTTTCACACATTAACACAGTTTATAAGAACAAATAAAGGGTAAATATATCTTTAAACAAATTCCCTATGTTCTTCATCTATAGAGTAAATAATGTTATGACACTTTCAGATACCTTATTCAGTAAAATGGATTATGGTGGAAGCATTGTTTGTCTCAATCAAAGGTGGATTCTTTTGTGGTTTGAAAAGCTAATATTTTAGTTCCTTGAAAAAATATATTGTGTATATGATTGGTAGTTTGAATATATTAACTGAAAAATGTTTTAATATGTCATATTTTCTAGTAATTTAACTGGGTTTCCAATTCTAGTTCTTTCCAAAGATCGGGGGCATAATGGGTGGATATTTTTGTGGTGGTTGTATGATAATATCATTACATTGGGGTACCTATGTGATAGGATGTTACACTAAAAATGATGTAATGAAACCCTAAGATTTAATAGGGATAATTCTCAATATATAAAATCCACCTATTAGATTAGTGTAGGCTATAAATTTTATGGACCTTGATTAGCCCACATCCCCTTTGGAGCTCTTTAAATTACCTTTCTATATATTTCGATTTCATGGATAACATGACCATAGAAAACTATTTGAAACTTGTATATAAATCAATGTTACATTATTACCTATACACCCCTTAAAATTGCATCATTATGTTTATATGACTCACATATGTATTTTATATAAATAAACGAATTCAAAAATCAATTAAAATTTAATGAATCAAAATTGGGATAATTATTAAATGAATGTTCCATTTAGTAGGGTTGTAATCATCCTACCAATACTAGTGGCATAAAAAAAATTAAATTATGAGTATGATTGAGGACCCTTGGGGAATCCTCATTTGATTCCTAGATTTTTATATAAATTTTTCCTTATTTTAGAGGGTTTTTAGTGAAGAGTATAATAAATAGTATTAAATACCAAATTTAGGCAATGATTAGTTGATCTTATTGTTCTTTGATGATATATTTTATATGATTGATATTAATTCAAGTGATATTGACATCGATTATCCACTCAACTTTGTTTCATACATTCCTACATCATACTTCTTCTTTGAAGAATCTAGAGACTAGATGAGTTATGTGTGAATTATAATTTTCTAAGTCTACCATCCATTCAAGAACCATTTCCAATATAAATAATATATATATATATATATAATCTCAAATAATGCGATCTAGTATCTTATCATGTGTGAAATAATTGGGATAATCTCCGAGGACCACTCATCGGTATTTGTTCCACATGTAGGATTATAAAGTTCATCTCAAGGGAAGGGGTGATGTTCTGAGAAAAACCATCTATTTGAAAGAAGTAAATATTGTTCCTCTAATCCAGAAAATTAAATTTTTTTCTCCACACACAACTTTTGAATTTAGAATCTAATGCATGGGTTTTCATGGTTGATGTGGTCTAAGTGGATCTTCTAAATTAATCCAAATCCTTATAGGATTTAAGGTGGAACTACCATTTAATTAAAATTAGTGGGAAATATTCCATCATTCAAATAATTTGTTTTATGAGTTGATGGAACCATTCATTATTTCACCTTTTACTAGAAGATCACAATTTATAGAATTACTTAATTTTTTTGAATCTCTATGAATCCAAAAAGGCACATTATAGGGATCAATATGGTCGAAAATTTTTCCTATTTTTTTTAAATCAACTTCTCTATAAAAATTCTTTTTTTATTATATATATATAGAAGATGTAAAACCATTACACTGTCTGATAAAATTATAACTCTCCCATTTAATTATTTTTTTTAATTTTAGGGGAATTTTAATTATTAATTAATAAAAATAAATTTTTTTAATATAGAAACCTATAATGAGGATCTGATGAGATAAATATAGATTTGTTTTATGTTTTTTCATACTAAAAAATGATGGCCTTCTGGGGTTTGGATAAGGAACCAATTTTTTTCGCTTTTTTTTAGGGGTTTATATCCATAGGTCATATCGATAGGAAAACCAGGTGATATGCACCCCAAATTATCCTATCTCATTTAAGCGAGACATAGGAGGAAAAAAAAATTAGTGAAGGATTCTTATTAACAAATTTTGAGTTTGGTTTCTTGTATAGTTGTATTGGAACATGATTTATTTCAATATTATTTATAAACTCATAAATCATAATTTAAAATATCATCCATTATACAGGGGTGTGTCTTAAGGGACTTTAAAGAGCTACATTTTAATGATTTTTTAGTGGAGGGAACTCCTAATGTAATATGGGATAATATGTTAATCAAAAAGTATATTATTATATGGGGCTTCTTGGTGGGAAATATTTTCCGATAACATAAAAAACAAGTATTTTATATATATTTGAGTCAATGAGGGAATATAGTGTTCCAATACCAATATGAACATCATTGGGTCCACTGATTTTACACAACTCAATGTAATGTTTTTTAACTCATCATATTCATGTATCAATTTAGTATGTTTTTCTTCCATAGAGACTGAATCTGTTTTTTAGAAATGGGTGAATCAATTTATATGTCTCCCCCATTCCCATTACATTTTGGTGATTCATCAAATTCTCATTAGAGATGTATTATGATGATTTTAGACATCTTTATTTTTCCTTTATTAGTGAGTAAGTTCACCTAGCTCATTTCCACTTTCATGAGGGAAATTTTTTCAGTGGAATCACTTCCATCAAGCTTAATTTTTGACTCATGAATTAATGCAAACAAATATATTTTCATGATGACATATAATGAAATGTACACTATGTGACCCAGTTTATTATCCACATACAAATAATAATGATCTTTATTAGTATTTTTAAACTCATCAAGTGTGTAACGCCCTCACAATATAAAGTAAGAACATTCTATTTGATGGTGTGTATGATACACAAAACCATGCATAGAAGGGAATATAATATCTGGATAATTTATAATATATTTACTATTTTACAGAAATTAAATAAAATTTATATCCTACAATTCATGTGATACTGAGTAAGCATTCAACATACACAACAACAAGATTCGTCAATGGCTTGCATTAAACTCAAGATTGAGTTTTACAAAATAATAATATATTGTTAAAATATTATTATTTAAACCAATAAGATATAAACTAGCTGTTTTGAATAGTATTAACTAACTTAAAAAAATAAATTATTTTTCCAAATATGAAATTAAATTATTGGTTACTAGTTAATTAGAAATGAATATAAATGGAATGTTTTCAAAGAAAATTATAATTATGTTCATAAATATATTCTATCCTAATAAGTTAAATTAGATTCAATTTTAAAGTGATATGAAATTATTATATATTATTTATTAAATAAACTATTTTTTATATTCATATAATATATTTTAAAGACATAATACAATAACAAATGAAATTTTACGTATATAATACTATATATTTATTATGTCACTTTACCTCCTTTTATTGGAGAACCTATATTAAATATATTTTTGGTAATTTTATAAATATTATATGTCAAAATAAACATAAAAATTTAAATTAAAACATATATATTAGGTCTGGTTTATTTTGTTTTTGCGAGGTATCATTTTTAATAAATAATGAAAAACACAGAGTTTTAAGTTAGAATTTCTTTCTTATCTAAATTATTTATATAGTTAAATAAAATTTTATATAGGTTTTAATGTTTAATTAGATAAATTTTTTATCAATTAATCCAATATAAACCATTTTAATAAATATAACTTATATTGTTTTTAGAAAAAAATTGCAGAAATTCAAAAACCTTTACATTAAAAATAAGAAATGTCATCATGTCTACGAAATTAAAATTTTAATCAATTTTTTCCACTTTTATAGTTTGATTTTTAGAAAAATTTAGTTCATATTTTCAAAAAGAAAAATTTATAATTTATAATAAGTTCAACATAGTTTTTTTCCAAGAATATGTGGGATAGTAATTAAAATTAATTATAATTATTATGGTGAAATTAAGAAGAACATGAGACTAAACCTGAAAAATAAGGTCCAAAATGACCTATAAACTTGTAAAAAAGAAATTATATGAAAATATTCAGATGATATTATAATTTGAATTAAATATTGACCATTTCTAGATCAATATGAAATGAGAAAAACATTGGTGGAATTCTCATTCCCAAAATTTACAAGAGTGGCACTCCTATACTATAAAAAGGTCTCATATCCTCCCTCTTCCTCTCACCTCTCTAAAAACCATTGATCAACGAATATGCTCCCAAATAGCTACTCAAAATCCATCACCACATATTATACATTTACCTATGGGTATAAATAAATCCATGTAATCCTTTTTGTGCAAACCAAAAAGAGTTACCAAAAAAATGTAACATATTTTCATATTCTCTTTTGTTTTATTTCCTTTCTCCACCCCTAAACTCTTAATATTAAAAAATTATTTACCAAATTTTAAAATAAACATAATAGGATTTTATATGTTATGGTTTCACCTAAACTAACACATGCTTCTGTCTAATGGGAAACAAACTTAAGGTTTATGTGTACGAAAAACTACCACCTAACAAAACAATGTGGTTCATTTTTCCTTTAAAAACAATTCCTGGTTGGAATTATTATAGTCACTATATTTATATATTATATATATAATTTATTATTATTTTTTAAATGTTTTTATATTACATTAAATTATTATTTCTGTTTTGTGTAAATATGATAACGTCGTTAGTGGATGTATGGACTAACGCCTCTTAAAAACAATGTGATTAATTTACACAATTCATGGAATTCATAAAATACTATTATAATTAAAAATATGAGACATTAAGAAAATATATATTATATTCATGAAAAAATTATTATTCTAGAAATATAAAATATATCAACTTCATTATTACCCTTTGACACACTAAAAAATGATAGTGTCGGTCAGGTATGTGTGGACTACCACCACAAAGACATGATGTGATTCCTTTTAATTCACAAAAATTTTATATATAAGTATTTATCATTACATAACATAATATTTATGATATAATTATTATTCTGTAATGTTATAGTTTTACTTAACTTCTTTCCACGATGATCATTGAAAAATGGGATTGTCATTCATACTCACGTATAGAATATCATCTCTATGATTAAAACGTCGGTTCATTTTTCATAACCATATATAATTATTTTTTATAAATATATAATTTATGTAAAAATATTATAATTGTGTGATTATTAATGTTCTTGAGATGTTACATAATAAACCCTATGAAAATAGATGACCTACCAATGTTATCATTTTACACATGATCCAAATTTTGTTGAAACACTCGATTTAAAACTAATTGTTTATATAATTGTATAAAACATGGTATTAATTGAGATTATGTTTATACAAAAATTAAAATGGTTCTTAAGAAATTAACTAATTAACATAAGGATTTGATTTAGAAATAGAAAGACACATGGGACAAATCAGATTCAAGGTAATGGATTTTCTTCTCTCATTTTACGTTTGCTAGAAAAATGTCATATTCACTACATGATCATTTTATGTGGTGTATATATTACCCCTACTGATATATTATATAATTAATCCTATTTTATTAATTTTAAATTTCATTTGATTTTATTCCTCCGTTATGTTTATGATTTAAAATGTTTCAATGTTATATTGGACACATTTGAATGTTTAAAGATTATTTTCCTCTAGAATAATGTTAATGATCATTCTATGGTATATCCATTTGATATTTTCTTATACTTTTGTTATTCATGACCACTTGAAGTATTAGTACCATTTTCCCAATCTTTGGTACAAGAAATGTTTTAGATTATATTTTATGAAATCCTAACCTTATTTCTCTCTTTAGTCAAAATACATGTTTTCTTATAAAAATAATGTTAAAATTATTTTTTATAAAATGTGATTAAAATGAGTTGGTAAATAAATTTTTACCCATTTTTGTCTTTCAAATTTTTTTAAATAGAATATTATTGTCTCCTTCTGAACATGGAATTTTCAAGCATATTTTACCATGTAAAAGTAATGTTCTTTTTACCTTATACGACATATATGGAATTAACCACCATAATTCCTTTAATGTGTCTATTTAATGACTAAAAGGTTACCTTATTTTGTGGAATATGATCTCCAAAGTCATTTCCAATGAAAATGTTTTATAGAAAGGTTTTTTCAAATTAAAATGATATTTTCCTAGAGAATGTTAATAAAATATCTTTTTATAGTATTTATATTTTTTATTGAAGAGAAACCCTTATTTTTACCCCACCTTGGATATGCTATATTAATAAAATTTTAATTATTCTTATGGATGGTTTTTTATTGATTTGGAAAATAATATATTCACATGAACTTTTGAGGTATATATGTTAGTTCACATGAAATAATCAATTTCATATGATCGTTGATCATCGAATTTCCCTGAATTTTTCATATCATATATCATAGATATTTTCATTTATTAAACCATATATGATTTTTTATATCATGTTTATATTGAATGTTATTTACTTTTTTAGGGAAATATTGAAAATCTGCATTCTATATTAAATATAGATATTTGACCAGAATATTACTTATTTTTATTAATACGTGGAATGCTTTGTACTGGTAATGCCATGTAGGGTTCAGTATTAAAATAACCCATTGATGATTTGATATGTTTTCATGGGAAAAATAGGTTGTGAAAATTAACCGGTTTTCTATACATAGTTTTAAACCATATAATGAAATGTATTGAAAATAGAGGTTTCCATATTCCTTATACATAACGTCCAATAATTAATCATTTCCCTCATTTAGATTCATTTATTATTTACCCCTGATATTTTGTATTGACATATCTATGGATTCATTTCATTCTCAAGTCATTGATTAAGTGTCATGTGTTTCTGTTTCTTAATATTACATAATGGTTTTTCATTATCTTCTTATTTAAAAGACATATGTTTCCATTTATTACATGTCAATATTTTTTATTCACTTTCATATCGGATTATTGATTATGTGTTATGTGGGTTCAATTATTTACCATGCCATAATTATTATTCTTTTTGATTCTATATTTTTTCTAATGTATTTTTCACTTACTAAAAAATTGAACTCAACATTATTATCTTTCAATTACCTGGGTATCTAAGAAGTGTACAATGAATGATTTACCAGTATATAATTGATAAAATAATGTTACTATATGTGAATATTTTTTTTAGGAAAAAATATTTTGTAATTAGTCTATAAATTTATAATACATAGATCATCTATTTATATGGTTTTGAAAGACTTAGAAACTACCAATAAGTTGGGATTTGATTTCTAATAGTCATGCCAATGTAATGGTACTAGACACTAGCTACGAGCTATCTAGGGTCATGTTGCTATAGTTGGTA
Organism: Viscum album; assembly: GCA_963277665.1. Classification (NCBI taxonomy): domain Eukaryota; kingdom Viridiplantae; phylum Streptophyta; class Magnoliopsida; order Santalales; family Viscaceae; genus Viscum; species Viscum album. The sequence goes on from OY728138.1 coordinate 775,373,623, forward strand.
TCCTAGAATGTTTAAAAGAAACCTTAGGAACTAGATTTTAAAATACATATATTTGAGAACATAGCTCTAAAGTAGAATTTAAGACCAGTTTAGAATAAAACAATATAATTTTGGTTGAGTATAGATTATGTGTGTATTTCTAGAAATACATCTAGATTTGGATACTATAAGTGGATGTGGTTTTAAAGTAGATTTACCGAGGACTAACAAATTTGATAGGGTGTATAGAACTTGAATTGACATAACCTGGCAAATGAAAAAGGTCCTTAATATGAAACGGTTTTGACACTCCCAAGGGATACACTTAAGAAAATTAATTTTTTTATAAACCATTATGAAGGATTTGAATAGATAATGGAAATGAATGAATTAGGATAAAAATAAAGTTACATAGGTTGAAGATAAGGTTTCATAAATTAAAAACCCTATTAATGATATTATGAATAAACTCTTGTCCATGGAAGGACCATTGTGGAAATAAATGGATGAATTATTTTAGGTATTGGGGTTGTATAGAATAACTTAGTTAAATGGATATTTAATGACTAACATTATTTCAAGGATATTTATGAAACTTATTTTAGAAATAAAATTTATTTAATTTGATAAATGTATAACCATTATTCTAGGTGACAACCAATCCTGTCTGGTAAGGCAACGAGTCTTTAACCCATGACCGAAGGATGATAAGACTTTAAAAAACCATTTACCTACACAATTTTTTGGCCAATTTGTAATTGATTTTTGTTTTAAAATGTGTTGAATAAATATTAATGATGAAACATTAGGGTAAATTTCTAGGTTTAGAGAACAATTTATTAATCATATTAACTCTGGAGAATAGTTAGAGACGAATTGTTATACATTTCACTCTTTTTGGGCATTACGATCTATTAAATGTTTATTTTAGTTATTCATGAATCAATGTTAGTTTTGGGATATCCATTTCATGAAAGTTGGAATTAGAATTCTTTCAAAGAACTAAGAAAATATGGAATAATTCATATAAAATTAAAATATATCATGTAAGTAAATTTCATTATATCTTTATGAAATATTGGAATATATCAAAATAATGAATAGGATCTAAAAAACATCTTTCTTAATAACATTAATTTTGTTGATCTGATGGTATTCTAGATCATTTCAGATTTATGGCTTTTAGTTCCTACAATTTCTATTAAACATTTACTTGTTTTTGAATTATGGATTCAATCACTACCTATAAATATTTTCAATTTTATTATAAGAGCCTATCTTTACAAACAACTGTTATTCTCCTACTTAGAGACTTAGTTATATGTTTTTCAATGTTACCGTTTTTACTTACCGCACCCTTTTCTAGAGAATGTAATACAAACCTTTATCAACATGTGTAATTTAAAAATATAAAATATTAGACATTATATAACCACTACTGTGTTTAAATTTCAAGGATTCAATTTAATTATGGTGGATAGAATGTAACACCCTCAAAATCTAAATTAGTAACATTATATTGGATAAAGTGTACAATACGCAATACAAAGAATGTAAGGGAATATAATATGTTGTTAATTTATAATATGTTTACTATTTTAAATAAATTAAATATAATATATATATTTCAATGCATGTTCTATTAAGTTACTATGTGACATACGCAATAACGAGATTCTTTGATGGATTGTGTTACAGGAAAGACCGACTTTTAGCATAAATTATTATATTATTAAAATATTATTATTAAATATATAAAATATATAGATTAGGAATCTAGATAATAATTGAATAAATAACTAAAATAAATTATTTACACAAATATGAAATAAATTCACGGGTTAGTAATTAATTATAAAATAATATAAGAACCAATTGCATATAAAGTTAATGTTTTTATAGAAAATTATTTTTATGCCTAAAAAGATATTTAATCATAATAAAATAAAATTAATTACAATTATTGAGTGATACAAATAATATATATATTAAATATTCAATAAAATAGTTTTTATATTAATCAAATATATTCTATTGACATAAGATAAAAAACTAAATTTTTGTACCGAAAATACGATATTTTTATTATATAGCTTTTACCTCCTTTTAATGGAGAACATTTAGTAATTACTATTTTGAGAAATATTATAAATATTAAATGTCACAAAAACTAAATATTTGAAATAAAAACATTAAATTTTTTAGGCAGAATTTTTTTACTTTTCTATGAAGTTTCATTATTAATAAAAAGTCAAAAATAATGAATTTTAGTTCAAAACAAATTTTTAAACTAATTTATTTATAATAATAAATCATAATTTCAAATGGTTTTAAAGTATAATTATATATTATGTTAATAAATTAATAAAATTTAGGTCATTTCAATCTATTTTAGTTTGAAATTGACTACAAAAACATGGAAAACATTCAAACATTTTTACTTTGAAACCACTCATTATCGCCCCGTCTTCATGATTAAATTTAAATTAATATCTACCACTTATATGATTGGAACATTTAAAAATGGAATAAATTTTATAATAATTATAATTTATAATATATAATAATGTGTTATTAGATTTTGATAAAAAATATTAATGAAATTAACTAAAATTATTTACAACTATTAAGTTAGAATTATGATTCACATGTGACTATACATTAAAAGAACGGAATAAACAACTTATAAAATTTTCCAAAATTCCATTTTCTAGACATATTTATACCCAATATACAATTCTACCGAATATTAAGCATTATTATATCCAAATTAAATTTAAAATTTTGGGTGTAATGCCCTTTCCTGAAAATCACAAGAGTGCCACTCCTCCTCTACTATAAAAAGACCTCCTCTCCCCCACATTCTCAAAGCTCTAAAGCTGCTTTCTCTCGACCATGATATTACTAAATAGATTATTTAAAATTCACCTATAATCTTATATTTTTACTTTTGGGAAGAAATCCATCCAAGGAATCCTTTTGGTGAAAACCAAAACGAATTACCCAAAGAAGATGTAACATCTTTCTTTAATATATTTATTTTGATTTCCCACGTACACCCCCCTATATTCTTCTTAATCAATGATTATATGAAAAAATAGAATCAAAAATTTACTAGGATTTTTATATATTAATGTTTTTATATTAAATTACACACACCCCCACCTAATGGGTAACAACCATATCATTTATATGTACAACAAACTACCACTTAACAAAATGATGTTGTTCATTTAATCATTACCTCAATTCATGACTATAAATTATGATGGAAAATATATTTGTATAGTATATATATGATTTATATGATTTATATAATATCTTTGTGCTTATTTAATCTTTTATAAAACATTCTTGTATTCTTTCCATTTCGTGTTAATATGATTATATCATTTGTGGGAGTGTGGAAAATTGCCTTCTAAAAGAGATGTGATTCATTAAAAAGATACATAGAATGTATAATGTATTATTTTAATTAAATATATGACACAAAAAACAATATATATTAAATTAATTTAAGAATTTACTTTCTTCAAATATTGAATATATACTTTTACTTATTACCCTTTACATAATAAAAAGTGATAACATTAGTCTGGGACATGGGGACTACCACCTCCTTGACATGATGTGATTACTTTTAAATAATATGAATTATATATATAATTACATATGATTATATAAAATTTTAATTATTATATAATTATATTTTTTACATTTATAGTTATACATACCTTATTTCCATTACAACCATTGAAAAATGGGAACATTTCCAATGCGTATAAACGACCAACTATCTCTACGATTGTAACAGTTGTTCAATTTTCAAAAAAATATTTAATTATTGATTTTAAAAGTATAATTGATGTATAAATATGATAATTATTTAATTATTATTATTCATTAAATGTTATATAATGGGCCCCTTGACCATATATTATAGACCAATGTTATTTTTTACACATGAAGTGAATTTGATCAAAATAACCAACATAAATTTAATTGTTTAAATATTTCTATATAACATGATAATAAGTGAAATAAGAGTTATGATAAACATTAAACAGGTTCTAAATTAGTAAAATAATTAATCTAATTTGTTATTCTAGATTATAAAGATAGATGTGTGAAATTAGACATAAGGTAAAGGATTTTCATCTCACTTTTTACATTCGTGAGATAAATGTCCTATTCACCACTTACTACAATTGTGTGGTGTATATTTTGGCCCTTTTGATATATTATATAATTAATCCAATTATCATAATTTTAAATTTAATTTATTATTATTAATTCATGATTCTTATGATTTAAAATGTTTTAGAGTGGGGTCAAACACTTTTTAATGATTAAAGAATAATTTTATAAAGAATAATTTTAATGATCTTTCAAAAGTATATCATTCGAGGAAATTATATATATTTTCATTAAAAATACCTTCCATTTTCATATCATATATTTATTCATAAACTCTTTAAATTAATAGTATCAATTTCCCATAATGTTTTACTAATTGTTTTTAAAAAATGTTTTTAAGTAAACATGACATTATTTATCACTTTAGTCAGAGAACCTAGTTTCTTAAAAAACGTGTTTTTTATTAATGTATTAAAAATTTACTTGAAAACTATTGGTTAACATAATTTTCCCCATTTTTTAGTTTACTAATGTTATCATAGGAAATATCATGTCACTTTCTAAAGAAGGAATTTTTTAATACTTTTTACTGTGCAAAAGGAATATTCTTTTTTCCCCATACTGCATGTATGGAATTACCCACCATAATTTCAATAAATAATAACTTGAATGCCTACATGGTCAATTTTTTGAATAATTTATTTTCAAAATTTATCTTTAATGAAAATTTTTATGTGGTTTTGCAACATAAAAGGATATATTCCGCAAGAATGTTTTTAAAATATTTTTTTTAGTAGTTGTATTAAAAAAAACAAAAATACATTATTTTTTCCACAATTGTGATATGTTGTATTCATATAATAACCATTATTTATATGGATGTGTTATAATTTATTTGGATAAGGACAATATTCACATTCACTTCCTTGGTTAATTTTTTTGTCCCCTTGAAATATTCAATTTCCAATCATCGTTGAACATTGAATTTACCCTAATTAACCATATCCTTTATGATGAAAATGTTCATTAACTAAACCATATACCATCTTTCATACATTGTTTAAATTTGAATTTAATTTCTTATATGAGGAAATATTGATAAAACCATATTATTTATTCAATATAGATATTTGAGAAGGAAAATAATTTACTTTGACTAATATGTGGAATTATTTGGACTTGTAATGACTGGTGGTGCCCAAAAATAATATATCCCCTTAATTCATAGAATGTTTATCCATAGATAAATAAGTTATGAAAATTAAAAAGGGTTATATCGATAGTTTTAAGCTATCAAGTGAATGGTCATGACAATATTTTTTTCAATTATATTAGTCATTACATCCAATAATTAAACATTTCCATCATTTAGATTAATTTATAATTTATCCAAGTTATTTTGTGTTGATAAATATTTGGATTATTTTCATTTTGGTTCATTAATTAAATAGAATGTGTTTCAATTTATCACCAGACCATATTTATTTTTACCTTATATATTTATTTTCATATCATGTGTTTCCATTTATTTTCTTACCATATTTTATATGCACTTTCGTCTTAGTTGGTTGATTATATGGTATTTGTGTTAAGTTATTTACCATGTAATAATAATTATTATCACTGATTCATTATTGTGTGTACTGTATTTTTACATTACAAAAAATTTCATCTCACCATTATGATGTTTCATTTTCCATGTAATCCATGAAGCGTACTATGAAAGATGTGCAGTGATATACAAGAAGGAATAATGTTATTATCCTCACAGTTTTTTTATATAAAAATTAATGCTGTAATCAGTGAATTAATTTCTAATAAATGAGTAATATATTTTTTATAGTTTACCAGAACAACTAAACTCTCTATCCTTTAGGATTTTATTCCTTGTATTCATTCCAATGTAATTTTAGTAGACACTAGATTCGGGTTATCTGGGGTCAGGTCACTACAACAGATTCCATTATCAACAGTCATATACTCCACCTCTGTAGAAGAACTAATTGTTTAGGGGGTCTTTTAATTATTTATCTAATCCTTTATATAGGATTTCATTAGTGTAATATAATACTCCCCATGATAGGTTATTCAAAGTGAGTTCTCATGGACCTTCAAAAATTGTAATCTATGAGAGATTTATTTTTCCCCTACTATATGGAATAATAAAAACCTGGTGAAAAAAATTAATTATAATTTTATACACCAGGATTAAGTCAATATTACAATTGATCAAATATGTTTTTATGGTATTTGGGTTATAAATTCTCATATCTTAATGGTATTGGTCTTCTCTTGAGATTTGGATAACATTTTCCATGTATAGAAGTTTGGGGACACCCTTGTGTTATGGTTTTAGATAAATATTGGTTAATGTTTTGTTGTTTTAAATATAGTTATGTTGTAACTTATGATGCTATAATTTAATTTGAGGTGTCTCTGGAATGGTTTATAAATTTTTAGGGTGAGTCAATATAGGGTGTGGGATAATGATGGAATGCCTCTCACCTCTTTAATTAGGATACATTATTATCATTACATAGAGTGATTCATGAATAAACTGATTAATGACCAGATATCACTGATATTAATTTCATTAATTCTATGATATTGTACAAAATTTACATAAATTATTTAATAGTACTTAATCATGATTTTTTTTAGAAGTGAAATCATTTCAGGCCTCCTCTAAAATACAATTATAGTTCTAGGACATGATTGGACCTATAGATATACCTTAGTAACACACCTAAAAGTTAAAACTTTTGTTAAGTTTATTTTAAAACATATATAATAAAAATGTTGTGGGAGTATTATTTAGTTAAAAACTAAATTACATTAACGATACAATCACATTCATGATGAAGGTGTACCCACGACCTATGGGAGTATAAATTCAAAAATATGGAAATTGGTGGTGAAATATATGTAATAAGATTTTTATTTATGAATATTGATGTGTTACATATAATTAACATTATGTATATACTAGGCCAAAATTAGGATTCATTTTTCTACGTAGATTGTGATATAGGTGACATATATGAACATCCCTTAAATTTTTGGCTATTGATTTTTTGTGTGGAACGAGGTTCTCACATGACTGTAATATGATTAATATCGAGATTCATCCACGTGTCATGCATATAAAATAATTAATTAGTACATGTATCATCCAATCTATTGAACTATAATATCAATTTTTTTCCACAACTAATTGATGGGGGGTAGTGGGTCATTCGTAGTGATGAATTTTTCAAGCATGATGAATTTTACTTATGAGATGGATGAAGCCTGAAAAAATATTTAATGGATCATTATTATATGAAAAAGGTATATATAATAATGGTGATTACGTAAAAAGAGGATATCATGATATAATTTCTCATTAAAAACATCTTATTAATTTTCCAACTTAATTTTTTAAGAAGACATCATTTTTTTCTCATATTCATCATAATTAAAGATCAATGAGCATAGATTTAATTTCCTATACCTATAAGGAAATATTTATAGAGGGACTCCTAATTAATGAGAGATATTAATCGGGTAAATTATGACTTACATATCACAATTTATGCTCTATGTAAGAAAAATATTTTATATAAAATTCATTTTCATTCCCTTTGATTGGACGGGGGTCAAACAAATCATAGCCTTCTAATGTTTTGAAACATCACATGATGGTTGATGCCTATAGGTGACCTATCCTATTTACTGGAAATTAGTGTTTTTATGGGTAAATTCACCATTCCATGAGAGAACGTGTCTGTAATGAGGACATATAGATCCATTTCTATCCTTTCATATCCATGATCATCCTATTTTGGGAATATGAAATGCACCTGATTTTTCGTCTCACTCAGTAAGATCCATCCTTGGTTACTCCCTAGTGGTTGGAGGAATGAATGTGAAATAATTAATTTCCTTTGATATATATATAATAGGGTCCTTTTATGTATGGTAAAGAGGCTCCAAACCCTATATAATATACATAAATGTGTTTACAATCACCTACCAACACACTTTTAGTGAATGGGATTCCTATGACTCATCCTGCTAAAATTATCAAACATTATTTCCAGTATTTTTATCATCAACTTATATCTATACCCCTTAATGAGGCTGATCACAATCTATATATGGAGATAATTAATTTTATTCACCATAGATTTGGGCCCTTTAGGAATGGTTTTAATCACCACCATATCATTGTAGCTGTAAAAAATCCATGTGTAGTGGTGATCAGTAATCGAAGATACAAATAATTACTAGATATACTCTATTCATGTTTTTGTTTATAGTAGGAATACATCCACTGCAGAATCATATGTTAAATTATAAGAGTTAGAAAGAATAAAAAATTTGTTCCATATAATTTTTCGGTATGTATAATATAATAATATTATTCAAATTTGAAGGATTCCTATTAAGTTAAAAATTATTTTAATCATGGATTTTTTTATTCAAATTTTTCATTAAACCTCATTACTTAGGTGATTGTTTGTTAGAATGATTTAATAATGTCTATAATATTACCCACTTAAACAAAGAGTAAGGTAGTTCGACCCATTTCATAAATGAACTTATTGTCCAGTACAAAAATATCTTATTTATTTAATAAAATGTTTATGAAATCCTTCTCATTAATAATATAAATCTATTTTACATATTCTAATTTTTTTGGTTGGGATAATATATATGATAGTGATATTGAATAATTGTTACTATATTTCTATTGAAATTTCAAGAATTTAAATAGTCCTTAAGTGGAAAATCCCATGTACATTAAATAAGGTTCTATATCCCTCATTTTTTTTAATGTTGTATAGAAGGGTTATACATAATATCAAACCATCCCAAGAGTTGTTAAAATGAGTGTATTATAGTTTAAAATATGTGTGAATACATGAGAGGTTACATTAGTGTTTTGATCAATCTCATAATTCTTCAAAGTTTCTCATTGTTTTTAATATCATTGAGAAATAATTATGGGTATAATAATGTTTCTCCCTACTAGTGAAAAAATGGATTTTAAGGGGTTTGTGTTCTCAAATCAATATTTATAGGGAAATTATTAGTATTAAGTTTTCAAATAAAATTTAAGGGTATGATTTTTTTCTTCCATCAAGGAACTAAAAAAGATAATATATGGATTTTCGTTCTACCACAAGTAAATTGTGGTATGCTTGTCTTTTCTGTAATCATAGAAGCCATAAATGGAAAGACTCGGGTTTACAGACTCCCAAAAGTGTATAGGGGTACTCTAGAGTATCATGTAATATAAGAAGACAAAAAGGGATATGTTGGGGATTATGGATTACTTGGAGGACATAAAGGTATACTAGAGTTTTACTCTATTTTATAAGGATTAAAATATTTTATTGCAATTTAATTTCTTTAATGATGAGTTAACATTATGTTGACGTTTATGATATATAGTGATGACTTATGGGTTAATGGAAGTTATCTAATTCTAGGATAACTAAAATTTAATGTTCTTGCTAATTTTATCCAAATAATAAATAGGGTTATGATGATGTTTCTTGTCATCCAAAAAGAATAAAAATTTTACATTTTAGATTAATGTCTCTTATGAGGGTATAAGGTCATGTTGGAGACTTCTATTTTACCTGGATGATAAACGTTATAAACCATGTATTAAGGCCTCTTAAAAGGATATTGGGTTATGATGAGGGTTTGATTCATCATGGAATGATTAAATGATAACACTAGTATTTAACATATCCTAGGTGTACTCGTGGTTAGACTAGAATTTACGGTCTCCCATAATGATTTAAAATTTAATACAAGGGTGTAAGGATTCCCTAGAGATATGATGATTATACCTTAGTTTACCATATCCTAAAGAGACTTACAGGTATTTTAAGGTTTTATTATATTCATAAATAATTAGTAGTTAGTATAATAGATTATGGTTTGTTAGAGATTATATAGAGAATGAAATAATATTATTATTAATCCATGTTATGGGAATAAAAACCCATGATGTTTGGTTCTATTTGATAGTTCATGTTATAATTGTTAAGGAAATTTGATATGGACCGCAATGGATCGTTTTTAGGTAATATTTCTAGGACTAATGTATTGTGTTTTTATATTATTCACCATTGACCATTTTTCATAAAACATAGGGTTATATTACTATGGCCAATTTGAATATTTTTAAAAACTCATAGATTATACTACTATGTGAATGTAACCTAAAAATGAGTTGGTTTGAGGATGAAGTTTCATGTCATTCACAAAGAATCATATTTTTACATTTTAGATGAATGTATCTTATGAGGGAATAACGTCAAGTTGGATTCTTCTATTTTCCCTGAATGATAAAAGTAACACACCATGTATTAAGTCCTATTAAAAGGATATTTGGTTATGATGAAGTTTTTATTCATCATGGAATGTTTAATTATAACACTAGTTTTTAACATATCCTAGGTGTACTCATTGTTACACTAGAATTTAAGGTCTCCCATAATGATTTAAAAGGTAATACAAGGGTGCAAGGATTCCATGGAGAAATTATGATTATACCATAGTTTACCGTATCCTAAGGGACTTAAGGGTATGTTAATGTTTTATTATATACATAAATATTTAATAGTTAGTAGAATAGATTAGGTTTTTTTGGAGATTATATTGAGAAAAAAATATTATTAATAATCCACGTTATGGGAATAAAAACCCCTGATGTTTGGTTCTATTGGATAGTTCATTTCATTATTTTTATGGCAATTTAATTGGGACCAAAACAGATCCTTTTTAGGTAATATATCTAGGACTAATTTAGTGTGTTTTTATATTATTCATCGTTGACCATTTTTCATAAAACAAAGGGTTATACTACTATGTCCAATTTGAATATTTTTAAAAACTCATAGATTATACTGCTAGGTGAATTTAAGATAAAAATGAGTTGGGTTGAGACTTATTTTTCAGGGGAATGAATATAATTCAAAGTAGTTGTCACGACCCACCTCCTCGGGTCTCTTGTAATACCTTGGTTTCCTTCCCAGCACACCATACGCTACTACCCACTAGGGTCACTTATCATACAAATGATTGTCCCCACATGCCAACACTTTATCTTTCAGTGTGTTTTGTCCTCACTCACAAACACCCTGGGAAACATCCCAGAAGTTCACCCATCTTGATTACTACTCCAAGCCAAGCATGCTTAACTGTGGAGTTCTAATAAGACATGCTCTCAAAAATAAACGTGCACCTTATTGACATGGGTAGTAAAATTTATCTTTTTAAGTCTCACTTTTCAAGGGGCGTTACATTATCCACCCCTTTAAAGCACAACGCCCTCATTGTGGACCCGAAGCCTTAATCCCAGGAAGTGCCTATGCACTTTCGGCTGGGTATTGGCTCTGATACCATTTGTCACGACCCGCCTCCCAGGGTCATGAACATTATCATCTGATCCCATGGGTCTCTTTTAATACATTGGTATCCTTCCTAGCACACCATAGGCTATAACTCACTAGGGTCACGTATCAGACTATGGACTATCCCCATAGGCTAACACATGTTATTTCAGTGTGTTTTTTCCTCACTCACACACACCCTGGGAAAATTCCTAGACGTTCACCCATCCTAATTACTACTCTAGGCCAAAAATACTTAATTGTGGGGTTCTAATCAGATAGGCACCCAAAAAGAAAGTTTCACCATGTTGATATGGGTAGTAAGATTTAGCTTTCTAAGTCTCACTTTTCAAAGGGTGTAACAATAGTAGAGAAATTTTTGGGTTTACAGTGAAAGATTAAATAATAGTATGTGTATTACACTAGATAAGTGGCCATCAAGTTTTCATTTATCTATTGAACTCAGAGAGGGTTTAAATTTATGTTTACATGAATGTTATCAAATCAAAATTCATTATACCAATTTGTAACTATATTAATGCATGAATGACTAAATTTGAGGAGGTGAGATGTAAAAAGAGGAAAATTATTCTTACAATAATTCAACATCATGGGAGAGGGTGGGAATATATACCTTTTGGGGTTATAGTATGGAAAGTATCTCATAGAGGGATCCCCTTATCATATGAAGCCTTAAGAGACAAAGAGTGGAGTGATGATTATTTATAGGTGTTGATCCTAAGGAAAAACAAGAAACTATAATAGACATGAAATGATGTAGGCTAATAGATAATATAAATAAACTCAACTCAAAGGATACCTATTATCAATGAGGTGAAAAAATATCAACACCATCTGATCCAATGGGTAGAGGTGTATTGTAATGGGTGATACCATTTTTTAGTTTTGGAGAATCATTTATCTACGGGATGTGAAATCATATCACCATTCATTGGTACTGTAGATCCTGATTAAATAAGTCATATATTTAAGAAATTTAAATTTATAAATGTATTCTAACAAAGTAGATAACCTTTAAGAACAAACGTTGCATAATTTTATTTTCACATGAATCATCATTTTGGATGATACCATTGGGGATGTCAAATAATGGGTGTGTCCATTGTGTACTATTATATAAAAACCATGTCAATTTATGTATATACAATTGTTGACCAACCAATTGAGTGATGCGTGGTTATAGATACACTATCCTTAGAATAATAACCATGGATGAAGTCCATTAGTTATATGATCAAGCATGTCTTAAACATTTTATTAACACCTTGGGAAAACTCTCCATCACAATAAAAAAACTGGGTCATTTGGTACATGGTTTATTCATTATAATCTTTCATTATTAGGATTTATAAAACTTTTACAGCATAAAAATAATTTCCTTTTAATGAAATATTTTTTAATAGCTTATTTACCTTGAAGCATCTTACTAATTCATACAATGATAGATTTTATTGAGATAATATATTACATTGGAATATACAAATGAATGATTTATTATAATTCAATAATGTGACAATGAAATAATATTTAAATTTTAAATTCTGTCAATATATAGTAATCATATTTATTTTTATTATATGATATATTAAAAAAATATACGATTGATTTTAATTTTATTGGATCATAAAAAGAAAAATTTTAGAATATAAATAAATAATTTGAATTTTATACTCTAAAATATTATTTAATATTTAATTAACATTTTTTCAAGAAATATTATTTAAAAATTATTCAATATTTGTAATTATTATTATGTCACGAATGATTTTAGTTATATATATTGATAAATATAACTAATTCTCAATTAATTAATAATCATTAATAATTAATTAATAATAAATTTATTTTGTAATAAAAGTAATTTTTCTTAATTAATTATATATATATTGTTCATTTTTAAACAAATTTATTAGTATTAAATAAAGATGAATATATAAATAATATATATAAATATATAAATTCATTTTTATTTTAATATTTTCACTTAACATATGAAATCCCAGTAAATCAAAGAAATAAAATAAGTATAATGATTTATAATTATTCTTATAATTAATTCTAAAAAATCATTGTTTTATACATAATTTAATATGATTCTTTAATTTAAAAATCAGTAGTTTTTAACTAAAATGTGTTTCCATATATTTCATATTTTTGTGTAAAATATAAATTTCATGATTTAATTATTTAATATTACATAATATAATTATATTTTGATACAATAATATCAAATATATCAACTGGTGAGTTTTTAGTATTTTCTAAAAAAACTGAATTTTCAGTGAATAATGAAAAATAACGATTTATATTACATTTTTACTTTATTTTTAATAATTTTACAAACTCCATTATATATTGGAATTTGTTTTTTATGAAAGTTTTTCACATTAAACCAAAATATCTTATTAATTTCATATTTATAATAATTTAAGATTTTTTTAGAATAAAATCATTTTTATGATTAAAATGGATTTTTCTAATTTTTTTTTATTTCACATACCATGTTTATAGAAAAAATATTTTTCATCCCCATATAGGAATTGATATGGAAAAATTAATTTAATATTTTGATTCATGTCGTTCAAAATTTTAAATTAGATCCATTTTATTTTTGATAATTACAAATTTTAGTATTGCTCAAACATTATCAACCAGATAAATGTAAAAAGAGTTAAATAGGAGGTTGGAATTAGGTAATATTCTTTAAAATATAAAAAAATAGTTTATGTTTTTCATAATTAGTGTCTATAGACTCATACTAATCATATATAATAAAATCATCAAATTTTTCTACTTTTTTTTAATAAAGTCAAATAATAAGTTGTAATGTTTATAAGTATTTACAAGTGTGCCACTCCCAACACTTATTAAATATAACCTCTTAAAAAACCTATTCACAAACATTAGATCATTTTCATAGACCATTAACAAACCAAATAATACCCTAAAATCCCTTCCCATGTCCTAGTGGTTTGGGTAACCTGAAAATACCATCCGAATAGGGAATATAGAGTCATTTAAGGTAGGTCTTCCAATGAATATGTATATTTCTTAAAATAGTGTTTCACAATTATTTATTCCTCTACCTCAATAAATATTATTTAATAAATATTATAAAATAAAATTAGTATATTTAATATAATTTAATGTTATTATATTTAGGTAATAACCCTTCTTCATATTCTTTCCAATCTAATGATTAATGAAATAATCCCTCATGTGTACGTGTGGACTACCGCCACCACGAAGTTATGTGTTTCATTTTACATATACAGATCATATTTTTAGATAAAAATATGGATAAACTAAATATATATTTTACATATGATATAATTATTATAATTTGAAGAATATATATTACATATTTTCTTATCGTACTATTAATTGGGAAGCAAAAATGTTACTCGTGGATTTTTGTGGACTACCACCTCAAAAAATGATATGATTTGGTTTAAATTTAAACCATAAGATAATGGTAATATGGATTAGTATAATAAATAAGTATTTCTTTTAAAAATTATTTATTATTTTTAAAAATTAAAAAATTAGTTTAACTATATTCCACCCAGTAGAAAAATAAAATCATTGTTCATGCATACATACATACTATGATATCCTTGAAAAGACATACTTAGTTATTTGTGAACAACATTCATGGTTGGTTGTAAAAGTGTAAATAATATATATATATATTATAATTTTGTCATTTTTAATAATATAGATGTAATTGAGGAATAATATTTTTGATAATAGTCAACACAATGTTGTTTTTTTGAAGATATAAACATACATTTACCAAAACATTCCATATGAACATTTCAATTTTAGTATCAAAATAAAGAAATAGAAAAAATCATATAATGGAACAAATTAAAATTTAACAAACATTTAAAACGATATTAATCTTTTATAAAAAAAATATAATTTTATTACTCTAGAGGGAAGATATATGAATGAAATGAGTTAGAACTCATTTCAGATGAATTTTTATTTTAAATATTGTTTTAATGTTATCCTCATAACACTTATTATTCCATGTAATAATTCATTATATATTTTTTAAAATATTATAATATATTCTATAAGGGTTTATAAATTTAATTTGTCATTATATTATAATTTTTTTTCAATGATATAAAAAGTATACTTTTCATCATATTCTGTAAGGGATATTCTGCACATTTTAGAAATGTGTAATCAAAATATTTTTTACATATATTACTTAAAAACATTTCTTTATATAATAAGTTGTATAATTGAGAAATAAGAATCTACTTGTTGGAAAAATTATTCACAGTTGACAAGATTATCATCCTTATATAAATTTTTCATTTAATGTAATTTTCAATGAAAAAATATATTACAAGATATGATTATGCCAACATAAAAGTTACTTTCTTTATATTTTGAAATTAGTTATAAAAGGGAATCATGAAAAAATTGAAATATTAAATTTTTTGTTCATGATATAATACATAGGAATTATATATGTTTAAGGGAGATCCGATGAGAGCTCCTAATCATTGGTGATCCTGATATAACTCTATAATACATTTGGTAATGATTTTGTCATTCAAGAAGAAAATAGAGGGAGCTAACAAGGTTGGTTACTCATATGGAATTATCCAGGCTTAAGCTATTCTCAAATTAGTGGAACATGATTAGAAATGGATTATGGATATGATTCTATAGGATAAAAATATTATTATTATAATTTGTTTTATAGATTTCATTTGATTTAATGACGTAAGGAATGTTTGTAAACATTTAATAGTGAATGGATTAAAATTTATTCTTGATATCCCATCATCCTGAATATAAATTCATGGTTATCATATGATTTTGAATGGTATTAAAATTTTCTCATTTAGAAATGATATTTTTAAATATGTGTAAATGTTTCATTTATGTGCTAAAATTGAATTGGTAAAATTTAAATATTTTCATGGGTTTCGATGTTTTTAATGGGATTAAAAAATTTATTTATATTAATTCCCATCACTCAGCTTTTTGTGATCATCCAAAATTTTCAAATACTTTCAAGGGATATAAGGATGATTATGAAATATATAAAGGTAAATCCTTCTATATTGGTCTCATCAAAAGAGAAGCATATGGTTATTGAATTTAACAGTCATGTAATCATAAAGCCGAGTTTATGGGGAAAAAATTTCATGGTGTAGAATTTTAAACTTTACTATTCCATTTTTTCTAATTATCTAAATCATAACAAAATAATGAATATTGGTATTTAAAAATATGAAAATAATTCTATTAAACCCATATTTATGGGTTGTAAAGGTAACAAGTTGATCTAGTTGGTATCAAAGAAATGTTTTGGATACCTTTAAAGGATATGGGAGTATTAATATAAAATCTAAAGAGATTAATTTTTATGAATATATTTTCGTGAGATATATTTTGAATATTTCTATGTTTCTTAATCTAATACATGTTATCTAAAAATGGTTTTCTATAGATCATACAAGAAAGATGATGTAAGAAGGAATCCAGAGGATGATATCCTTCTCAATAAGTAACCAATAATGATTCTAATATAATAATTTATTGTATTTCTAACTATATTGGAATGGGATGTTAATGGTTAAATAATGAATGAAAACAATTAAATTCTCCAAATAGAAACACTTCTATAGTGGATCATTTCATGAAACAACACCTTATGAAATTATGTGGAACTTTGGGGCCTATAAAATATTATTGATGTATAAATAAACTAGGGAATATATTTTAACTTTTGGGATATATCATAAAACAAAAACTATAAGTATATATAACACAAATAATCAATAATTAGGAGTTTAATATTAAGGGATTATATTTATCACATTCTGTGTATATTTATTTTTTAGATTTTTAGATAATTAAGAGAAACTCATATGTATCAGGCCATTATATAGAAAATGTTAACACTTCCTCTCAACATTTATTTCCCTCACCAAAATAGGATTTAAAAGTTGAAAATCATGTTTTATTAATGATAAACATAATTATTTCAAAAATAATTTACCTTATTTTGAGATAGAAATAGTAAGAGTTTATACACATCTTTATGCCCTATGAAAAAACTTGAAAACATGGGATGATAACAGAGATATTATAAATGGATACAAAAATAAGGAAAAATTTTAAATCATTTTTAAAATCATTACAATCCATAATGAATTTTCCCACATTTACAAAATATATTTTGATTTTAAATAATAATTTACATACTCAAAAAATCAACCGAACATACGAATGATTTTATTTAAATATCCCAAATTAAAAGATAGTGGGAAAAACATAATCATGATGATTTGTTGTAAAACATGGGTACCCATGAAAACATTTCAATTAAAAATGTAAATTCACCTTTAAAATTTGTATGAACCTTCCATTAAAAATAACTTCTTTAACAATCCTTATGAAATAAAATGAATTATATGAATATTAGTTTTCAAGAAATGATAATTGAAATCAGAACCATGGGACATATTTTTTATATCTCACTTATAATCACTCTTAAACCCATTGATATATGTAGAAAAATATCTCATTATATCCTCTGCTTTTAGAATTGTTCCCTATGACTTATGATCTATTAAGGGATCATATTTTGTGGTGAAACTCAGCATCTTATATATATATATATATCATAGTGATGAATTTTTCATATCTTTATACTAAACCTTGGATCCTAAACCTATACCGTAGAATGTGGTACTCTATGCTATATTAGAAATTTTATTATATATATTCTAGAAATTTGATCTTCAGAGAAATCATCGGTGATGGAAATGAAGTGTGAATAATTCAAGAGGTGTTTAGGTATAAATGATATATAGTTATTCATTTTAGATATTTTTTGGAGTCTAATGAGAAAACAAAGTTATGTTTTCCTATTTCAATTTAGGTATGGGTAAGGGTTTAGAATTCTTTTAGAATTATTGAAATCAGACATAAAATACATCATTAATATGAAACAATATAAAAACATTGAAATAAACCTCTTAATTATATCCCAATAGTAATAATATTTCAAATATATACACATATTTACACTTATAGGATGAATAGAAAATTTAAAGCATTGTCAATACTCTATTATCTCCTTTGTCAAATCGACTATAGACAGAACACATAAATGGAACCTCAATATCATCATTAAATCAAAATCAAGGAAAAACTATCAAACATTAATGAATTTCTTCTTTAGCTTTACACAATACTTCTACTCCTCTTTAATATTTCATTAGATAGATGGTGGGACTCTTATTTGAGACAAATAACATTTTACTGTTTTCTTCATTATTTTTAGATCTATACATTGAAAACATTAAAACATTAGATATTTTGTGATCCTCACCATAGAAAATATTTCATGATCTGTTGGACACAAAGTGTCATGCACCTTGTTTACATTAATAGGGTGTTAATGAATTGAGAATTCATAATATTTAATCATATGTAACCGTCTGGTCTGGATCGTGTTTAACTCTTTCTATGTGAATATATAATATAAAATCTTATGACCAGTATATATGTCACACCTTTTCATATAATGTAAATCCCCTCATATAATAAATAAAAAAATTACCATATCTAACTCAAAATATTGAGATTCTTAATTTTTATCATGAACCTTCAATTTTCATTCGACATAAACAACAACCATTTCATTCCTCGTAAGAAATCATCCTAGTACCATCTTCGATATGTCTCTATATATTACATTCCATTATCTTATGTAGGTTAATGTAAGCACAAGGGTGATAATATAGTGACCCATAATATTAATACATAGGTAAAAAAATAAAATTGATCTATATTCATTACATAACACTTTGTTCCACTCAATAATTGTATAGGTATTGTTTTATTAGAAATATAGAAACATAAATATTTGGTTCATAAAATAACTATAACATAGATCACATACTTTTTTGGAAGTATAACCTTTTATAGAGATATCATACATAATTTTTCCTTCATAACCTGGGGGAAGGAAACATATGAAAGAGTGAGATACTATGCTCATTAAGGGTAAAAAAATGGAGATATCAATGATTAAATAAGGATAACATGAGAAGAAGGTCTGTAGACTATGGAAGAAATTTTTTATAATAAACCCTACATATCATAATTTATAATCCCGAGTCACAGAAGAAATCATTATAGATCATAAGATATGAATCCAAAAGGAATTTAAGAACATGATTAACGAGGGGTGTAACATTGGAAAAAGACTTATAATTGTCGAATACACAAAAGAAAATAATCTAATTACCCTAGTTGTCAATGATACTTTCCAATACTATCATATTTGAGTGGGTTCACTCCACATACTATCATCTTAGTAAATTTTCACTCTCAAGTCTATCATAGTGAACAATTTACCAAAATTAATTGGGTTCACTCCCAATTCTAGTACTTATTATCTCATGAGATGACCATAATTATCCAATTCATTAGAGGAAGATATATACACCATCGATAAAATTAGGAAAATAATAAATATGTGTTCCACATTATAACAAATCATTCGTCATATTATAACCCAATAAAATAAAGGGTTTCTATAAATATTTCATCAAAGTATAACCCATGAAAAAATGGTGTACATAAACAACATTTCATCAAAAACATAAACCATCTAGATTAATTTTTTTTATATAATTCATTGATCATATATCTTGAAAGAATTATATAACATAAAAATATTTAATATTATATGTAAAATGATTTACAAAGATAACATGTAGAAAAATTTAGAAAGATATCCTTTCCATTTTAAAATTATTTCTTTTTATAAAAGTTATGACCTTATAAATGATAAAATTTTACAGTAAAAGTACCACTGAAACATTTAAAGGAATATTCGAATAAAATTATGGGCATGATAGAGGGAAAATAATTTCATTATTTATATTTCAAAAAAAAATCTTTTCATATTTTGGTCAGAAAATTCATAAAGTACCTTATTTGGAAAATGACTAGAAGTTTTTGTTCAATTCAATTCGTGAAAATTAAAAATTGGAAAAAAAAATTAAAATTAATATGATAATGTTAAAATAATTTTTTATAATATTTTTATAAAATAAGGATATGGATGAGTAATATTCCCATGTGTAGACTTAAATACAAACAGTCCCAAATACTGAAGATATTATAAAGTAAAACACTTACCTCGTGTTTTTCTTGATTAAAAATTAATCAAAACTATTTTATAATAAATTTATATATATTATAATTCTTTTCTAGAGTCATGTTTTCATATAATATCTTATATGATACCTTTATAACATTAAAACTTACAATTGTGACAATAATTTCACATTAAAATCAACATTTCAAGGTGTTAACTTTTTCATTTATCATGAGTATTTTAGTTCAGGGATTTTGGTTATTATACATTCATCATGGTTACATAACATCCTATATATAAATAATGATAAAAGTTTCATATATATATTTATTATATATATATTTATATTCAATCATTAAATTGAGAGGTAGAAAAATGAATGATAATGTTCATGTAGAGGGTATGTTGTACATACACGTGAATGTTGTCTTCATTTATTAATAGATGAAAATAATGGAATAAAAATAATAATTCAACTTGATAGGTTAATTATTAAATTATATATATCTTATATATTAATAAATTCATCCCACATTTTCTTATAAGAAAAATATAAATTAAAAACGAATCACATCGCTTCGTGGAGGTGGTAGTCTGCACATATACATGAAAAATGTTATCATTTCCCAAATTCATGTATGGTAAGTAGTTTGATGAGATATTATAATTCCATAAGTAAATTTTTTTCATTAATATTATTTAAACTATTAATCCCATCATAACGTCTATATTTAAAATATGATGATGGAAAATGAATTTTATCGCTACTTGGAGATAGTAAGCCGTATATTTGCACAAGAGATAAATTTAGTTGTAATTTTATTGTAATGTGAGTATATAATTGTATATTATTAATAATAATAAAAAATATTAATACTTTGGATTCTAATTTTGTTATGTTTTTTGAAATATAGTATTTTTATATGTGGTTAAAAAATAGAACGAATGATAATGATCTGTAGTGGTAGTTAACTATTTTTTATAATGACTCCTTTTTATCTCCTCTAAAGTGTGTTAGGGTTGGTATTCTAGGAAGAAAATACCCTATAGAATGTGTGTTGGGAAATTGAGATGTGAAACTTATAAGGCCTCAGCCTTAAACCTTACTTAATCTTGAGTTATTACAAGATTACACATTGAGGATCTTTTCGGGTTTAGAGTTTTAGAGAATTAGATCATAAAACTTGAATTACATTCCACATATAAACAAAGTGGTTACATAAAGATAGTATTCTTCATTCCCATCAATGGAAACACATTTAAAATAAAACATGGATTATTTCTTGACACATCCTTGACTCTATCATCTTATCATGTACCTTTCCCTTGACCTGTGAAAAACATTTCAAAAACTTGGGATGAGCATAAAAACTCAGTATGGGTTATAAAAAAAACATGGAAAGGAAACATGAGTTCATATATACATAAGAATGAATTCATACTTTACCCATAAAACATAGGCACTTTAACATACCTCATAAAATCATGAATAAATCATAGAAATCATAAGACATAAAGGTAACTTGAGGCATTCATAACATTCTTACATAGGGAGTAACCCTCTTGGTTACGTTTGGAATACCCATCACAGTATATTCCCTAAAATCTCTTCAGAGAAGCCTTAACGTTTCACTCCTTCGCATTACCCAATGCATTGGAGAGCTATATCGGGCTCACCAGCCCTTAGTTTATCACGGAACCACCCGTTTTCATAATAATGCCCAAGAACCTCAACATAATCATATCACATAAAACATGCATAAAGGAAACATAACATTCCCACCTTTCAATCACAAGATATCAATAGAACACATTGATATAAAAACATTATGAAAACCATTTTCAATACCAAAATAAAAGAAAAGTAAAACATGGTATTTATTTTTCTTTTAAAAAGAAGGTATGGCTTGTAGAGGAAGCCGAAACTCAAATAACGGTTACGATGGCGGAGAAGTCGTTGTCGCCGCATACGTATGACAAAAACATTCCCTTTTTTCGTTTAGTAAATGCTTCGTATAAAAAGATTCCTTTTGAATAAACGTAAAAGTCAAATGGGTTTATACACCGTATAAAAGAAAGTTGTGTATAAAATAAAATATGCCTCAATGAAAGGAGATTGAGACGAAGTCCCATACCTCGTATCCGACTTGACCCGACCATTCTTTAATCTCCTGAATAATAAACTTGAGTTAATCTATACTTGCTTAAGAACCTTTTTCAAGTTCATTATTCCTTTTATACCATGTTATGAACATCAGGTAATCAGTTAAGTTAATAATGTCCATTTTGTCGGTATTTGGTTCTTAAGTCAAAAATAGACTTCTTACACTTACATGTTGTTAATTTGGTCAAAGGTTCATTATATCCAGAATGGTATTCATGATGTAGATATCATATATGTCATATATATCCAGTACATACATGAATTTATAATATTACATAATCATTTAGAGGTAAGAAATGAAATGCACCGTTCATGGAGACAGTAAGCCGTACGTACGCATGAACGCTACTTTCATTTCTATTTCGTATTTTATAGAATGGAATCATAATTATATAAAGGTATATTATAATTACAGTATAATATCATATATAATATCATAGTTCCATCCTTTATATGTCCCATATATGGTATTTAACGAATCAAATCACTATGAGGGGGCGGTAGTCCGCACTTCCTAAAATGAAGATATCGTGTTTACCCATAATGGAAACCATAAAGGTATGCCCAAAATGAAAAAAACAGAAGCTTAAGGAAAACATAAAAATATTATATATCATATATAAAAATAGTGACATCATAATGGCCACCTTTGAAGGTGTTAAATGAGTATTGAATAATCATCGTTTCGGGAGGCAGAATTTCACCATCCACGGAAACCGTATGTTCTTTAACCATTTGATGTAGTTGTGTGAGTGTGTAGCTCAAATATATCTTATAACAACATCCTAGTATATTTAAGATACTGGTGTTGTTACAAAAGAAGTAAATAAAAAGAGTTTAGGGGGTTGGAGAAGCAAAACAAAACAAATGAACATGAGAGAATGAATTACCTTTAAAAGTGTAACTCCTTTTGATTTGAGCCTAATGGCTTCCTTTTAAATGATTATGCCCAAAGGGAATCCTCTAGGATTAGGAGAGGGATGTGGAGAGAGTAAATGGGCAGGTTTTGGCCGAGCCAAAGGCTTGAGTAGTGTGTGAAATGAGGTAGAGGTGGGGGCCTTTTATAAGAGGAGAGGAGGGGCACTTTTGGAAAGTAAAGAAATATTACATTATTTGAAAATGTGTTTCGGTTTTAAAAGGTCCCAAATTGATATAATTCGTGGATAAGGTGATAAGGGTTAGAAATCCACTCATCCAATTGGTTTTGGACATGTTTAGTTCATAGATTTAACATTATCTTTCTATTTTATTTAAATCGTCAAATAATGATGTCATCACTGCATCATTATTATGTCATAAATAATTAAATTTATTTAATGTCTAAAAATTATAAACAAAATACCATGATATAGGAAATCTTTTTAGATTTCCAATGACTATTTATAATCAAATTTTGGACTTGTATAACCCCACTTAAAAATTGTTTTCGTAAAACATATTATGTTTGTGTCATTTTCACTTTAACATTAAATAAAAAGTAATTTATGTCATTTCCCAACAAAGGTGGATCCATGGGGTCCCCAAGTTGACCCATGGAATTTCATGGTCGGCCATGACACAACCAATGAGGTTGGGACATGTGTCTAGGTCATTTCATTTTATTAAAGTATTA
This sequence comes from Viscum album, assembly GCA_963277665.1. Classification (NCBI taxonomy): domain Eukaryota; kingdom Viridiplantae; phylum Streptophyta; class Magnoliopsida; order Santalales; family Viscaceae; genus Viscum; species Viscum album. Next base: position 775,398,078 of record OY728138.1, read on the forward strand.
TTTATACCTTAAACTACCCTAATTACCACTAATCGTGATTAAGAACTTAATAAGTTACTATTCACCAAAATATTATTATAATCTCATTGAACCACATTTTACTTATTAATTACAACCATGTATGTCGGATTTTCAAAATTCAATACAAATTAGTGGTAAACTTTCATTTAACTGAAAAATCAGTTTGCTTGATTATCACTTAGTGGTTTCACTATTCATCAAAAATTGAAGTTTTTCAGAAAATTACCAAAAATTCACCCTAATCTATATTTGATATTCCGAATTCAAAAATGAAGTCTATTTTACAAAATTCAAAACATATAGGTCACATTAATTACTTAATAATTAATTCCCGCTGCCAGAGTAAATAACGTGTTTTTACAAAACAATAAGTATCAAAAGATTGACACCAGTTTAAGTCTAATTTCAAAGTGAAATTGATTCCAATGACCACCATTAGATAAAATGGTAAAAATATATTCTAATTTCACTTCAAAACCAATTCAAAACATAATCTAATAATATAAATAAATTAGATTAAAAAGTAGTTTTGATGTAAAATGTAGTATTTTTCACTATTCATTAAAAAATGAACATTGTCAGAAAAATACCAAAAATTCACACAAGGTAAATTTTGATGTCCCAATAATAAAGAATAAGTTTATTTTGAAAAACATAGTTTATAAAATTGTCAAAATATATATTCAAAAATGGGTTTCCATCAAAAGGTAGTAAAACAATCTTTTAAGAATATTAGTGTATTCCATGCATAAGATTGTATTTATTTTCATTTTAAGCCACTATAACACTATCTCAATCATTAATAGACATAGATAAAAATATATATTATTCATTACTTACTTGGGATGTTACATCCTTCCCCCCTTTAGAAAATTGCGTCCCCGCAATTTATTTACTTATCGAATAAATGGGGGTACTTATCCCTCATTACATTTTCAGATTCACATGTTGCCTCTTCAATCATGTGGTTTTTCCACAAAACCTTTACCTGATGAATCACCTTATTCCATAACACTTGCTCCCTGTGGTCAAGAATCTAGACTGGTTGTTCCTCATAAGATAGGTTCTCTTCCAGGTGAATTACCTCTGGGCTCAAAACATGAGATGGATCTGGCATATACTTTCTCAACATCGAAATGTGAAAAACATTGTGTACCTGAGATAAACTCGGAGGTAAAGCCACTCGGTATGCAACTGATCCAACTCTTTACAGAATTTCATATGGTCCAATGAACCTTGGACTCAAATTTCCTTTCTTACCAAATCTCATCACACTTTTCCAAGGAGAAACCTTGAGAAAAACCTGATCACCTACCTCGAAAGATAGATCCTCCCTCCGGTTATCTGCATAACTCTTCTGCCTGCTCTGAGTTGTTCTCATGTGTTTCTGAATCAGATGAACTTTTTCTGCCATCTCTTCTACCAATTCTGGTCCCATCAACTTCCTTTCACCCACTTCATCCCAGAAAGCTGGAGTTCGACACCGCTTCCCATATAATGCCTGAAATGGTTCCATCTGTATACTAGAATGGAAACTGTTATTATATGAAAATTCAACCAAAGAAAGATGTTGGTCCCAACTTCCCTGATAATCCATAGAACAAGCTCGTAGCATATCCTCCAATGTCTGAATTGTTCGTTCTGACTGCCCATCTGATTGAGGATGAAAAGCTGTACTAAAATTTAATTCAGTACCCAACGACTTCTGAAGGCCTTTCCAAAAGTTAGAAGTAAACCTGGGATCACGATCCGATACAATGGAGAGAGGAACTCCATGTAACCTGACTATCTCTTTAAGATACAAACGAGAAAGTTGATCAAGAGAGAAAGTATCTCGTATAGCAAGGAAATGAGCATATTTGGTCAAGCGATCAACAATAACCCAGATTGCATTATTACCTCGAGATGTCTTCGGTAATCCAACAACAAAGTCCATGGATATATTCTCCCATTTCCACTCTGGCACTGGTAAAGGCTGAAGCATCCCTTTCGGTAGCTGCCGCTCTGCTTTAACCTGCTGACAAGTCAAACACTTCACAGTAAAATCAGCAATGTCTCTTTTCATTCCATCCCACCAGTAATACTCCCGCAGATCTCTATACATCTTAGTACTGCCCGGATGAACTGAAAACGGAGAACTATGAGCTTCACATAACAAGTCTCTCTTCAACTGTGAATCACAAGGCACACACAATCTCTTCCCAATTCTCAAAACGCAATCATTATCAATGTTGAATTCAGGAAACTTACCTTTCTGAACCAGCTCTACATTTTTCTGCAACTCACTGTCTTGCTTCTGTGCTTGCTTGATTCTATCTGATAGAGAAGATCTCACTAATACCTAAAACAAAACAGAAGGACTTCCTGCACCAAAAACTTCTATGCCAAAGTTCATCAAATCCTTAACCAAAGGATCACGTTCCAAACACAACATTGTTAATGAAGCATTACTTTTTCGACTCAAAGCATCAGCCACTTTATTTGCTTTTCCCGGATGGTAATGAATTGTACAATCATAATCCTTGATTAATTCCAGCCATCTCCTTTGTCTCATGTTTAACTCTTTCTGAGTGAATATATACTTTAAACTTTTGTGATCGGTATATATTTCACACTTTACTCCATACAAATGATGCCTCCAAATTTTTAAAGCAAAAACAACAGCAGCTAATTCCAAATCATGTGTAGGGTAATTTACCTCATGAGTTTTCAACTGTCGTGAAGCATAAGAAATTACCTGATCATTCTGCATAAGGACACAACCAAGTCCTTTCAATGAAGCATCACTGTATATAACAAACTCACCATTCCTGGAAGGTAGTGCCAAAACTGGAGCATTCACCAATCTTCTTTTCAATTCCTGAAAACAATCATCACATTCTTTTGTCCAGATAAACTTAACACCCTTCCGAGTTAGCTTAGTCATTGGACTAGATAACCGTGAAAAATTTCTAACAAACCTTCGGTAATAGCCCGCCAAACCAAGGAAGCTACGAATCTTGGTTACATTTGTGGGTCTTGGCCATTCTTCTACAACTTTTGTTTTTGCAGGATCAACAGTTATTCCATCTTTAGAAACAATGTGACCAAGGAAAGAATTTTTTTGCAACCAAAACTCACACTTTCTGAATTTCCCATACAATTTCTTTTCTTTTAAGGTTTTCAAGATAACCCTTAAATGTTTTTCATGCTCCTCTTTACTTTTAGAAAACACCAAAATATCATCAATGAAAACCACCACAAACTTATCCAAGAACTCATGGAAAATTCAATTCATTAATTCCATGAATACAGCAAGTGCATTGGTTAGCCCAAAAGGCATTACTACAAATTCATAATGGCCATATCTCGTATGGAACGCGGTCTTCGGAATATCTGCCTCCTTTACCTTCAGCTGATGGTACCCCGATCTCAAGTCAATCTTTGAAAAAAACTGATCTCCCTGGAGCTGATCAAACAAATCATCGATATGAGGCAAAGGATATTTGTTCTTAACAGTGATATTTTTCAAGGATCTATAATCAATGCAAAGTCTCATAGAACCATCTTTCTTTTTAACAAATAAAACAGGAGCACCCCATGGTGATGTGCTAGGTCTAATGAAACCTTTCTCTAATAAATCTTGCAATTGCTCCTTCAACTCTAAAAGTTCAATTTGTGCCATTCGATAAGGGGGTTTTGAAATTGGCTTAGCATCAGGAACTAAGTCCACAGTAAACTCAACTTCCCGATCTGGTATTATTCCAGGCAACTCATCAGGAAAAACATCAGGATACTCATTTACCACTGGCACATCATTAATCTGAACAGTTCCTTTATTTTCAATGACGTGTGCAAGGTAACATTCATTTCCATATTTTACAAGTTTCTCGGCCTCTTGATATGTTATCAAAAGTAAGGGTTCATTCTTGTAAACAAACTGAAAGTATTTCTGAAAATAAACTTCTTTAGCTCTACAGTCAATCTTAACATGGTAAATAGAGAGACAATCCATACACAGGATAACATCAAACTCTACTAGAGGTAGAACAATAAGGTTTGCAAGTAGGTTCTTTCCACAGATAAGGATAGGAAGATTCTTATAAATTATTTTTGCCTCGACACTTCCCCCAGGTGTTTTTACCAAAAGTTCAAGAGTCATTTCTTGAGATGGTATTCCCATTTTACTAGAAAAGGTTTCAGAGATGAAAGAATGTGTAGACCCCGAATCAAACAACACACTGGCATAATCTGAAAAAACAAACAAAGTACCTGATACAACTTCATTTGATGGCCCGACATCTGCTGAAGTAGTTGCAAAGGATTTCACCACCCCTTTCTGCTTGTAGTCTAACTGCTTCCCATCACTCAATCTCCTTGTCGGACACTCGTTTGCATAGTGACCCATCTCATTGCACTTATAACACTTCACTAACTGTAAATAAAATTTGTGCTTACCTTCAGCTTGATCCTTTTCAGTGCAATCACGAGCCTTATGTCCCATCTTACCATATCGGTATCACTTTCCTGAATTCAGAAGACATTCCCCAGCATGCATTTTTCCACATTTATCACAAACTAGAAACTTAGTTTTCTTACCATCAGACTTTTTTGAATAATTCTTACCTTTCTCCTGCCACCTCGGTCTCTTCTTCTGCTGGTTGTTATAGAAAACTTGGTCATCGGCAAACTCCATTTCCACCTTCTCAGCACATCGAACAAGCTTTTCATAACTTTTAAACTCACGAGAAGCTAATGCCCTTCGATATTTTGGCTTTAATCCTGAGTAAAAACGATTTATTTTACTATCAAGGTCCCGGATAAAATTTGGAGCATACCTTACCAAACGAGTGAACCTTTCTTCATAGGCAGCCACTGAGTCTTCCTCTTGTCTCAATTCCAAGAATTGCTTTTCCATCCTAAGTCGAACATCCTTAGGAAAATACTTCTCAAGAAACATACCTTTGAATTCATCCCAGTCAAGAGCATCAATCTCATCGGCATCCATGATATTTTTAACCATAGACCACCACTGATCTGCTTCACCCTCCAAACGGTAAATAGCAAGACTAACCTTTCGATTGTCTGAACACCCCATGACATCAAAAATCTTCTCCAGTCCTTTAATCCACCCTTCAGCTAGCACAGGGTCAGATGATCCTCTGAATGATGGTGGATGTTTCCTCATGAAATGTTCCACCACTGACATGTTCCTCTGCGGTTGATCTGACTGATCTCGTGCATGGATACCACCGTCATTTATCACTTGAGTCAACTGCGCCATTACTGTAACAAACTGTTCAGTTCCAATTCCGACCATTTCTGGATGCTGATTCGGAAGGTTATTTCCTTCTGTATGCCTTCCTAGCACTGCATCCCTGTTTCCTCTGCGGAAAACCATTCTGAACAAACATATCTTAGATGAAGCAACATGGTAATCTTTAAATGCTATATCATTTCGAAAAAAAATATTTTTGGATAATCATTTAATAGAATTCTAACTCCTAAAGTTATCTAAACCGACCTCTGATACCAACTATAAGGCCCCAGCCATAAACCTTACTTAATCTTGAGTTATTACAATATTACACATTGAGGATCTTTTCGGGTTTAGATTTTTAGAGAATTAGATCATAAAACTTGCATTACATTCCACATATAAACAAAGTGGTTACATAAAGATAGTATTCTTCATTCCCATCAATGGAAACACATTTAAAATAAAACATTGATTATTTCTTGACACATCCTTGACTTTATCATCTTATCATGTACCTTTCCCTTGACCTGTGAAAAACATTTCAAAAACTTGGGATGAGCATAAAAACTCAATATGGGTTATAAAAAAAACAGGGAAAGGAAACATGAGTTCATATATACATAAGAATGAATTCATACTTTACCCATAAAACATAGGCACTTTAACATACCTCATAAAATCATGAATAAATCATAGAAATCATAAGACATAAAGGTAACTTGAGGCATTCATAACATTCTTACGTAAAGAGTAACCCTCTTGGTTACGTTTGGAATACCCATCACAGTATATTCCCTAAAATCTCTTTGGAGAAACCTTAACGTTTCACTCCTTCGCGTTACCCAATGCATTGGAGAGCTATATCGGGCTCACCCGCCCTTAGTTTATCACAGAACCACCCGTTTTCATAATAATTCCCAAGAACCTCAACATAATCATATCACATAAAACATGCATAAAGGAAACATAACATTCCCACCTTTCAATCACAAGATATCAATACAACACATTGATATAAAAACATTATGAAAACCATTTTCAATACCAAAATAAAAGAAAAGTAAAACATGGTATTTATTTTTCTTTTAAAAAGAAGGTATGGCTTGTAGAGGAAGCTGAAACTCAAATAACGGTTACGACGGCGGAGAAGTCGTTGTCGCCACATACGTACGACAAAAACATTCCCTTTTGTCGTTTAGTAAATGCTTCGTATAAAAAGATTCCTTTTGAATAAACGTAAAAGTCAAAGGGGTTTATACACCATATAAAAGAAAGTTGTGTATAAAATAAAATATGCCTCAATAAAAGGAGATTGAGACGAAGTCCCATACCTCGTATCCGACTTGACCCAACCGTTCTTTAATCTCCTGAATAATAAACTTGAGTTAATCTCTACTTTCATAAGAACCTTTTTCATGTTCATTATTCCTTTTATACCATGTTATGAACATCATGTAATCAGTTAAGTTAATAATGTTCATCTTGTCGGTATTTGGTTCTTAAGTCAAAAATAGACTTCTTACACTTACATGTTGTTAATTTGGTCAAAGGTTCATTATATCCAGAATGGTATTCATGATGTAGATATCATATATGTAATATATATACAGTACATACATGCATTTATAATATTACATAATCATTTAGAGGTAAGAAATGAAATGCACCGTTCATGGAGACGGTAAACCGTACGTACGCATGAACGCTACTTTCATTTCTATTTCGTATTTTATAGAATGGAATCATAATGATATAAAGGAATATTATAATTCCAGTATAATATCATATATAATATCATAGTTCCATCCTTTATATGTCCCACATATGGTATTTAACGAATCAAAGCACTTTGAGGGGGCAGTAGTCTGTACTTCCTAAAATGAAGATATCGTGTTTACCCATAATGGAAACCATAAAGGTATGCCCAAAATGAAAAAAACAGAAGCTTAAGGAAAACATAAACATATTATATATCATATATAAAAATAGTGACATCATAACGGCCACCTTTGAAGGTGTTAAATGAGTATTGAATAATCATCGTTTCGGGAGGCAGAATTTCACCATCCACGGAAACCGTATGTTCTTTAACCATTTGATGTAGTTGTGTGAGTGTGTAGCTCAAATATATCTTATAACAACATCCTAGTATATTTAAGATACTGGTTTTGTTACAAAAGAAGTAAATAAAAAGAGTTTAGGGGGTTGGAGAAGCAAAACAAAACAAATGAACATGAGAGAATGAATTACCTTTAAAAGTGTAACTCTTATTGATTTGAGCCTAAAGGCATACATTGAAAGGATTATGCCCAAAGGGAATCCTCTAGGATTAGGAGAGGGATGTGGAGAGAGTAAATGGGCTGGGTTTGGCCGAGCCAAAGGCTTGAGTAGTGTGTGAAATGAGGTAGAGGTGGGGGCCTTTTATAAGAGGATAGGAGGGGAACTTTTTGAAAGTAAAGAAATATTACATTATTTGAAAATGTGTTTCGGTTTTAAAAGGTCCCACATTGATATAATTCGTGGATAAGGTGATAAGGGTTCGAAATCCACTCATACAATTGGTTTTGGACATGTGTAGTTTATATATTTAACATTATCTTTCTATTTTATTTAAATCGTCAAATAATGACGTCATCGCTGCATCATTATTATGTCATAAATAATTAAATATATTTAATGTCTAAAAATTATAAAAAAAATACCATGATATAGGAAATCTTTTTATCTTTCCAATGACTATTTATAATCAAATTAATGACTTGTATAACTCCACTTAAAAATTGTTTTCCTAAAACATATTATGTTTGTGTCATTTTCACTTTAACATTAAATAAAAAGTAATTTATGTCATTTCCCAACAAAAGTGGATCCATGGGGTCCCCAAGTTGACCCATGGTATGTCATGGTCGGCCATGACACAACCAATGAGGTTGGGACATGTGTCTAGGTCATTTCATTTTATTAAAGTATTATTTATACCTTAAACTACCCTAATTACCACTAATCGTGATTAAGAACATAATAAGTTACTATTCACCAAAAAATTTTATAATCTCATTGAACCACATTTTACTTATTAATGAAAAACATGTATGTCGGATTTTCAAAATTCAATACACATTAGTGGTCAACTTTCATTTAACTGAAAAATCAGTTTGCTTGATTATCACTTAGTGGTTTCACTATTCATCAAAAATTGAAGTTTTTCAGAAAATTACCAAAAATTCACCCTAAGCTATATTTGATATTCCGAATTCAAAAATGAAGTCTATTTTATGAAATTCAAAACATATAGGTCACATTAATTAATTTAATAATTAATTCCCGCTGCCAGAGCAAATAGCGTGTTTTTACAAAACAATAAGTATCAAAAGATTGACACCAGTTTAAGTCTAGTTTCAAAGTGAAATTGATTCCAATGACCACCATTGGATAAAATGGAAAAAATATATTCTAATTTCACTTCAAAACCAATTCAAAACATAATCTAATAATATAAATAAATTAGATTAAAAAGTAGTTTTGATGTAAAATGCAGTATTTTTCACTATTCATTAAAAAATGAACATTGTCAGAAAAATACCAAAAATTCACAAAAGGTAAATTTTGATGTCCCAATCATAAAGAATAAGTTTATTTTGAAAAACATAGTTTATAAAATTGTCAAAATATAGATTCAAAAATGGTTTTCCATCAAAAGGCAGTAAAACAATCTTTTAAGAATATTAGTGTATTCCATGCATAAGATTGTATTTATTTTCATTTTAAGCCGCTATAACACTATCTTAATCATTAATAGACATAGATAAAAATATCTATTATTCATTACTTACTTGGGATGTTACAAAACTGGTAGAGGTTGGTTGAGTTAGATAGCTCAATGTGGTGTAAAGAATCAATGGAGGATGTTCTATTTTATATTTGATGGGACATGCACTTTTGGTATTTATAAAATTTTTAAAATATAATGAATTAATTTATAATATAAATGTCTATAAATAGTCATTAATTCTATGATATGGAATTATATCATTTTAATACAATTAAAAATTAAACTTATTCCTATTTTTTGTAATTTTAAACCATATAATTTTGATTAACCCCTAGTTATCTTATTTTTATGTTAACGTTGGTAACAAGTTTTTTAATACTAAAGGATGTTATATTAACATGTAAAGAGGCATTTGGATAATAAATGGTAAATTTTTGAAATTTATGAAAATATCATACCCACCTTGTCTTAATTAATCAATTTAATGTTCTTGGAAAAATTTAATAAAATATAATTTTGTCTCATTATCATTATATTCAATCTTAACACTATGTAATTATTTTAATATTACGTACATAAAAAGGGTAAATTTAAATATAATTATTTCACACCATTCTAATAATTTATATAGGTATAGAAAATTCATTGATCATATTAACTCATTCAGGTTATTTTTCTTTTAAAAATTTCAAAATTATTTTTTATATATTTTTATTAAGTGAAGAAACACTACTTAGATATTGAATATGAACTTAAGATAGTTTTATAATGAGTAAATATTAAAAATGTTTTTTTATCATGAGAATAATTTATTTAAAATCAAAATAAACACTTATATTTTATTATAATTAACTTATGTTCATATGAAAACGTATAATAAATATTGAAAATAGAGTGACATTTTGTAACATTATTTTATTAAATTTATATTTAGGTAATTTTCATTGGAAAGTTTCAATTAAACCACTCCCTTTCATGCATATAGGGATAAGGGTATAATTAACCTCATTAAATTAAGAGTTATTATTTAATATTATTTCATTATCACATATTTTAATCCATGATTATCTTAATTTACCAGTTATAGAGGTGAAAAGTGTTACAAAGGTTAATATTTATTTTGACCAAAAATATATGGGGCTTATTTACCAAATTTGAACCTTATGATTATAAATAATCATTTAATTTTATCAAATTCATTAATTTTAAATGGAAAAAATCATGTTAATGTATGTGCAAAAAAATCCATAAATTGTTTTTTGAATTTTCTTTAAGAATAAAAATGGATTTTTTCTTTTCTGATGCATATAAATATATCAGATGAATTTTTAAAAAATATGATCATATAAATAAAACATAAATTTCCTTATAATAATTCACAAATAATTATTACATTTGTTATTAATTTAAATAGTTATTTATTGCATTGAAATTGTTTTTTCTTTCAGAAAAGATATTAATTTTTGTTAAATAATTTTATAATTCAAATCATTTGATTAGTAATGAATTCATTTTATTAATATTTCGTCCACATATTCATCATAATTTTTTATTACTATTCATATCCCCCAATCGAATGGCTAGGAAATAATAGACAAATAATATTTTAATAATGTTATGTGGTTTTTTTAAACTCAGTGTTTCTTGTAATGAAAGCTGTCAAAGAAATCTTACTATTTAAAGTCAACCATTTCATAAATCCTAATGGAGATAAATTAGAACCACATAAATATTATTTTTTTCTAAAAAATAATCTATTATATAAAAATATACAAGGATACATCTACCTTATTACATCCTCTGGTTCCCATATAACTTCCTCAAATTGGCAGTTTCACCACAAAACATTGATCAGGTGAGTGGTCTTATTTCACAGAGATTGTTCTATATGAACCATAATCTTTAAATATTTTTCTATATAAGAATTATATTTTTTTAAAAAAATATGACATCTATTTTTATTACATATGACGGACCAGGTATTTTCGTCCCTGAAATAGATACATGGAACACATCATGAAGTTCAGAGAGATTCAGTGAAAGTTCCAATTGATAAGCTACAATCTAGATATGATCTCAAATTTTAAATGGGATAATATACCTTGGGATTAAATTCTACTTATTTCTAAATCTCATCACCAACATCCCTGGAGATATTTTTATGAATAAATTATCACTAACATCAAGAAATAATTCATCTAGACGATTATCAACATACCAGTTTTATCGAATCTATGATTTTCTTATGTGCTATTTAATGACTCTAAACATAAATTCTATTTTGACAAATAGATTAATTCCCAACAACATTGTTTTTTCTACCTATATACAATCATATGGGATTTATGAACTTCCACCCATTTAGAACATCATAAGAAGCATTCTGAATTCAAGATTCAAATTTATTATTGTAAGAATATTATACTAATGGTAGGTGATTATCCCAAAAAAGATTGAAATCCATATATAAATATCTAAATATTTTATAAAGGGATTGAATGGTCCTCTCATATAGTACATTTGTCTGAAGATGATAATTTTTGAAAAATATTAACTATGTATCTTGATCCTACTATATACTTCTCCAAAACATCGAGGTAAACATCATATCTATATAAGATTCAATCAATATTGGTAAACCATGAAATCTTAAAACATTATTAATGTAAAATTGATTAAAATGATCAAAAAAGAAATATTCCCAAATAGTGATAATGTGTGATAACTTTTTAAGACTATCAATTTTATAAAATATAACAATAGTCTATTTAGATATTTTGTGGAGTCTAAATACAAAATCTATGATTATGTTTTCCCATTTATAGTTTGGTATGGGTAATGGTTATAAAAAACCCTTATACAATTTTCTCTAAGACACAACTTGTTTATATACCAATAACCAAGATATTAACTCGAAAAAATATCTATTTATTCCATCCCACCACACATACTATTTTAGAAACATATTTGTGTTTGTAATTTTAAAATTAATAGATAAAGATTATCCATGAGAATAATTCATAAAATCCTTGTTCAACTCTTTAATAGAAGGAAAACGTACATGATTCTTGAACCTTATTATTCCATCAATGTCAAGGATAAACTCATCATCATTTATCAAATTCTTTTATTGCAATACATTTTCCTTTTATGACTCTATAATCTTTACTTGAATATTTCGTTGAGTAGTCAATTGAGAAAGATAATATTTATCCCCTTCCTTCAAGATTTCAATTTCCATACTTTACATGCACATAAAATATTTTGGTATCCAAATCATAGATATTCAAGTATTATCCTTTCCACTTAGATGATATTCCACTATTTTCACTTTCACAGGGTGGTAATACATTGAAAAATAATAATATTTAATCAATTCCGACATTCTTTTCTAGAACATATTCATCTATTTATATGTGAATATTTTCTTTAAGGTTTTTTTATTAGTATATATGTCACACCTTTCTCAATTGAGACATTTCCTCAAAAATATTTAATGAAAAAACTATTGTAGCTTCCTAAAAATTACATATTGACTAATTTTTTACATGTACCTTCAATTTTCATGAGTAATAATATATAATAATGTTTTTCTACATTGATACACATAATAGTATATTCATTGATGTGTACTTATATATTTCAACCCCTTATATATTGTTGGGTAGTGTGAGAATATATGTGTTGAATAACCTCCAATTTAGAACCTTAAAATATTACATACAATTATCCATATAATGTAGCATGTCCACATTTCATGTTTAATTTATGAGGGGATTTGATAAACAAGGAATATATTCCAAAAAGCACCGATAATATCTAGCTAAACCAAGAAAACGACTAATCTCTATCATAGTGGCTTCACTGGGCCGATGCTCAATAACATCTATCTTCAAAGGGCCTACTAATATAACCTCACATGAAATTATATTACCGAATAATGAAACTATTTGAGACCAAAATTCACATTTGGTAATTTTTTCATAAATATGCTATTTCATTCTGGGATTCATCACAATTCTCAAATGATCTATATTATCTTACTTGCACTTTTAATTAATAAGAATATCTTCCATAAATAAAACCATAAGATGATCAAGGTAGTATCTAGAGACTCTATTCAACAAATTCCAAAAGATACTGGGAGGAATTATTAATAAAAAACAGACCACTATAAATTTTTTTCCCATACCACGCAAGGATAGCTGCCTCGCGTATATCATCTCTCTCATACCTTAATTAATGATATAGAGAATGAAGATCAATCTAGGAATCATAATGAAATCATTGTAGTTGATCAATCTAGTAATCAATATTGGTTATAAGTTATTTTAATTGATTTGTTTCTTGTTAATTTCTTGATAATCAATGAAGAGGATCATTGATCAATATTTATTCATATAAAATAGAACAGGTGCACCATAAGATGATTCACTTGGATGAATGAATCCATTTTTATGATTCTGAGAGAGTTTCTTATTTAATTATTGATAACCAATTAGAGTCATTATATATATATTTTTAGAAATCCGTGTAACACCACAAATGAGTTATAATTAAAACTCAACATCACAATATCATGGAGTACTGAGAAACTCTTTAGGAAATATATCAATAAAATCCAAAAAATAGGAATATATTTTATGGTGATTTTCTCCCCAACCATCATAGAAAATAAAATCCAATTTTTAATTGGAATCTTGACCCATATAAGGGATATAATTTCAATTTTAGGTTTATCATTTTCATCACCCAGATAAGTGATCATAGGTTGGTATGTAATATCAAAAGTAACTTCCCATCCTCAAAAATTGATTATGAATTTATGTCACGAGAGCCAATCCACATCCAAAAATAAATTGATTTCAACTAAGGGAATAATTGATGTATTTGTAGGAAAACCATACCCAAATACATCAACTAGATTATAATCATATACTTTAGATGTGATCAACATATCATTAGCATATTTCTGGTAAGTCAACATTTCATTTTTTTTGTTCTATGATAACTGTAGAAAAGTTTTTAAATATAAAATAAATTGGTAGATCAAGAATAAAGTAATACATTAGTAGTTATGGAGTGGATACTATGTGTAGATTTATCCATATCATTGTTATAACCTTCGTCAGAAGTAGTTATGGAATCATATTTCCCGTTTCTCAAGTCTTAATAGGTTATTTAAGTTATTCATCATCGTTAAACATTAGATTTGGGAACTTTTTTTGTATAATGACAATACTCAATGAATTTAAGACATGGTATTATGGGTGGATTATTTTCTAGATCTTTATCTATATTTTCATAATTAATAACATTTTTCCCATAACATGAAAAATCTATTTCCTAGTGGCCATTAACTTCAAACATAAAACATTGGCTTATTCTAGCAAGAAAATTTCACCCATGCTTCCTTCTACACCTCAAGAAAAAATAAGTGATCATATTCTTACCTCTATGGTTTTTAGAATTTAATTTTAATTTCATGATTCATTTCTTATCCAAAACATTTTTATTGATGGGTCACTACAATCTCTATCTCAACCATGATAGTGCACTGAAAAATTTCTTCAATGATAATTATGTCAATTAGGGATAATTCCATTAATTAAATGCATTTTATTCTACAGAAGAATCAATCTAAAATAATTTTTTACATTATAACACTAGAAGTGTACCTTTAAAACCTTGTAATTTTTTTTACATAAATTCCAATTAATTAATTATCCTTCTATTTAAAATCCTGAAACTCTTTCTTCATTTTCATATGAATATTAAAAAAGAATGTACTTATTGAAATATAATATTTCATCATCAACCCACTCCATGGAGTCAATTTATATTATTATGTCATGTTATTGATAATATTATTACTTTGATCTTCTTCTCCTTCTCCTTCCAAGGTATAAATATACAAAATAACTTCTTTATGTATAAAAAAAAGAGCATAGAATATATTTTTTGTGGTACTAATATATTACTCAGTGACTTGGGGATCAGTAGACCCACTAAAATAAGGTTTTGATAACCTCATTGAGGACTAAAAATAACATTTTTATGTTCTTCTGTTATTCATAATATTTATTTTATTCATAGGTTGAAAGGGTTGTGTGAGTATTAAAATAATATTTTTCATTCCATCTCCCATAAAATTTAGTTTCATAGGATAAAAATAATTTCATTGTACATCACATTCAGCGTTAACATGATTCCTTCATGTTATATTCATTTACTAAATCTAAGAATCATAGCAATATAAACAATAATAAAAGTATGAAACCATGTAATAATGAATAGTCATTTGTAAAATGTGAAAATCTTCAAACATTATTTTATGAAACCATAGATTTGACATGGTTTATTCATGAACATTAAAAAACATTTGGGTTTTATACATTATGTATAAATATCCCAAAAATTATAACAAAATTTCTCTCATTCTTGTTTTTAATTTTTTGTTATACCGTTATCTGATAAAAGAAATAAAGATCCATACATTTCATACTAGGGTATTAACATTTTAATAGATAAATTTTCATTTGATAAAATTTTGATTCAATCTAGAGTGGTGTAAGTCTAATGTAATTCAAAACATGGAAATATTGAAAAATAGTTGATAAAATATCCAAATAATTTCCCATATATTAATTCATAACTATATCTATTCATTTATTTATCATACATAATATATTTCTTTTAGATTTTTAAAAAGGAAACATAAGAAAGGGTGATATCTAATGTTCAGTTATGTTAAAATAAAAATATATAAATGATCATATAATAATTATTATACAATAAAGGTATGTGAATGTTAAATTAACATTTTAAAACCCCCTACATATCATACATCAAAATATTGGGTCATATCATACAGATTAAAAGTTCATGTGATATAAACCAGTAGAGAATTAGAAAACATTTACTATGAGAGAATAATATTTTTATAAAATAGGGAATTTTGGAACACACATAACCAAGGAAAATGTTTTCTTTAGTGTTCATCGATCATTTTGGAGTGGGTTCACTACCAAAACCATAATAGTATTCAACATTCACTTATAAGACTATCATTGTGAAAAATGATCCTTACTGAACTAGGTTCACTCCCAATTCCATTCCTATTTATCCCAAGATATATATATTTACCCAATGAATTGGAGTTAGAAATATGTACCACCAATAATTTAATGAAAATAATTCATATTTGTTCCACACGATTTTAAATACATCAAAATACCATAACCCATGGAATGAATTTGGATTCATAAAAACTTCATCATAGCTTAACACATGGTAAAGAAATGATAAGATGTTTATCCTTAGATCATATCTCATTTAAATAATAAAAAACATCAAAGGATGTCATCTTATATGAAAAATTATCTTCAATGACCTATTTTATTTTATATGGAACAGAATCAATCAATTTTTAAATAACTTTCTTTATTAAAAAACCTATAAAATTATAAATAATTTTATTTTAAATTTTTTTTGAACATGTAAAATAAGAGTTTAAGAAAAGAATAGTCAATAATAAGGAAAAATAAATTCATTCCATATATGTTACAAATCATTTTTTTGTATTGTTTTTTGAAAAGTCACAACTTACCTCATTTGGAAAAAATTAAGAATATTCCTTTCAAACAATTTTGAACAAAGTCAATCATGGTTGAAATTGAACTAAAACAATCACATGATAATTATAAATAAATATTTATTTTAATTTTTATGATAAAATATTGAAATGGAGATAAATATTCTCTATTGGATACATGAACATACACAATCTTGAATATTGATGACATTATGTCATAAAACCCTCACCTTAAATTAAAATTTCATAAGTAGCACTATGAAATTCTTTGAAATAATTTTACATATAAAATAATACCATTGTAAATTCATTTTAATACATATAATTCTATATATTACCCCCCTATAAAATTTAAACACCACCTTTTATCTATAATTTATTATTAAAATCATCATTTTAATGTGTTAACGGTTTTAGTTATCCCAAGTATTTCAATTCTATAGTTTTATTCCTTATAAATTTATCTTGGTAAAATCACTAAAAAAATTATATTTATGTTATATATATTAATTATATTCATATTTATAGTAACAAATAAATGTTATAGATACAGAGATGTATGACATCGTCAATAGAGATGATAGATCGTATGCACACAAGAACTTTTTTCTTTATTTTTCGACGGATGAGACGAATGAAAGGAAAAAATTAAATCAAATTAATTGGATAATTATTATAAAATATAACAAATATATATTAATATAATACATCCAAATTACCATCCATGAAAAATATAAAAGAAAAATGAATCAAATCATATTTTGAAGGAGGAGTCCACATGTACACAGAAAGAGATTGTCACTTCCAAAGGATTGGATTGTATGTAGGTTTATGTTATATAATAATTCCTTAAGTATTATTATATCATAAATATTTTATGTAATAATTAACACATTATAATACCTATAATGAAAATATGGTGGGGAATATTAATTTTATCTCTATGTGGAGACGATAATATGTACCAACGCACGAGTGATACATTAACATCTCGTTTTATGTGATAGATTATGTATAATGATGTTTTCATAATAATAGTAACAATTAATCATATTTAAGAAAATGAATATATTATTTTAATATAAATACCATAGACTTATATGAGGTAAAGAAGAGTATAAAATAAAGTGATCAGTAAGGGCAATTAGCTCTTCATTGAAATTACCTTATTAGATTGCCTCCAATGGGATGTAGGGTTTGTCTTTTGGGCTTACAAAACCACTACGATGTGGGTGAGGAAATTAAAAGGTAAATTGGTAGACTATTGTTGATCTATAATGTTCAAAATCGTGTAAATAAGTGTAGTGGGATGTTACCTATTATAATTGATGTTTTGGGAACAGTATAATTTACCTAAAAATTAAATTATAATAAATTAATTCTCATGAGAAATTTTTCAAAATTGAAATGGATTAAAATATACGTTCATATAGAGCATTAATACCATAAAAAATATTACATATAGATGTTTGTGTTTGACATTTAACCTTATCATTTTGATTAACCATTAATTAACCAAATTTTTATTTAAACTATGTTAACAAATTTTATAATAAAAAACACTGTAATTATTTACTTATAAGATGAAAATTAGACATTAAATGGAACATTAATGAAATTTTAGTCTATATCATAAAAAAATGACATTTTTCATTATTTATATGATTTTTAAAAATTTAGATATTATAATATTTTGATAAAATATCATTATTTTCAATTGTAACACTATATATTTAATTTAATTGTAAATAAAATAGAATGTGGTAATTTGAATTCAATGCTTCAAAACATACGCAATATTTAATTTTGATCTATAAAATCCTTTTTTCAAATTAAAATTCATATTATAAACCTTCTAATATCCTTAAAAATATTAATTATATATATTTTTTTTAAATATAGTAATGTATCATCGTTGTCAGATAAGAAATTAAGAAAATTATATAATAATTTGAAATTTAAAATTAATTTACATAATAAGAATAATTTTATTATGCTCATAATAAATACAAATATTTGTTTATAAATTACTTTTTCTCTCATGTGGACACAAAAGACAAATTAAAAACAGATAGAATGATATTTTGAAACATCATTTAACATAAATAATATATAAGTTATATTAATGGAAAAGATTATATAAAACAAATCAATTTAGAAAAAAATATATTGGTGGTCAAATTACCATCATCCAATTTTATTTTGGAGGAAATATTATGGCCTTAAAAATTATTTTTATCCTATATTATGAGAATTTTTTTTCTGATGTGTTAAATATTACTCTGTTTGTATTCCTATTGACCAAAAATAAACAATGTCTCTTTACTGAATTTCGACCTCATGATAATAAAATTTTAATTAGTGTTATCTAATTCAGTAATGACAAATAGAAGGAATAAATATTATTATATATATGGAAAATGTGACAAAAATTACTTTTTAAAAGAACAACATTTTTCTATATAATACTAGATATATTATTACCCAAATCCTGACAAAACATTTTAAAAATGTTTAAAAATTTTAATAGAAATAAATAATTTAGATAATTATTAAATTTATTCACCACTAATTGTTAATTTAATTTATTAATATAAAAATACTTTATGTGCATAATTGTTTTCCCGAATCTAAATTTTTATAATAAAATAATTTTTTTTAATTATGATAATTTGATAAATAATTAAATCATTTTATAAATTTATTAATACTATATATTTTTTAATTTTTTATTACAATTATTTCCTTCCAATAAAATAGTATGGCGATAACTAACACATAATATTTTAATAATATTGTGTGGTTCATTTTAAAATCAGTGGTCTATGTAACAGAAAAATTCAATGAAATTATATTATCTAATGAGAAATATATCATAAAATCATTGGCTGTTATTTCTGAATAATTTTATCATCAGTTCCTTGAAATTTTCCCCACTTTAATCTATCTAATTGAACTCGATTCCCTTATGAATTAAAATGGACTGTGGATTAGATAATAATGATAATTTCCCCAAAACCCATCGATAATAACATTCCCAACCATGAAAATATCTGATCTTAGTCATATTAGTTGGTATTGGAAAACATTCAGTAGATTATATATCTGATGGATCCATCGGTATAACCTCACAAGAGATTGTATGACCCAAAAAT
Source organism: Viscum album (assembly GCA_963277665.1). Lineage (NCBI taxonomy): Eukaryota > Viridiplantae > Streptophyta > Magnoliopsida > Santalales > Viscaceae > Viscum > Viscum album. The sequence goes on from OY728138.1 coordinate 775,417,859, forward strand.
GAAAATTTTTATATCCAAAAGTTATAATTTATAATGTTTTCATAGAAATTATCCTTTCATAGGGTCCTCAGTAAAATTCCCTAAATTATATTCAGTATCTTTATTGATCTTATAATAGATAAGAATATTTTATATGAAGGCTACCACAAACTATTAAAGGTAATTTCTAAATAGATTATTCATTAAAACCATCAAGATAGAAAGGTAACTAGTATAAATGAATAGGGTCACTATATATTCATATTTTATACACATTTTACAGAGTGATGTCCTGAGTATATCATCTTTTATAACCATAAATTTATGATATCCTTAATTATGGTTAATATTGGAAGTATTAATGTCTATGCTGTTAATAATTCAACACATCAATATAGGGTAAGAGATAATATTCTCTGATCGTGATCTTGTTCTGGTACTAATATTAAATTCTTAGACACATTGATCCATCATTATTCTTAAAAAAACAATTGGCGCACCCCGAGGTAGCATATATGGGTGAATAAATTATTTTTCAAGATTCTTATGTAATCACATCTTCAATTATTGAATCTATATCAGACCCATTCAAAGGGGAGTCCTTGAAATAGGTGTGCAAATAGGTATGGATTATATTAAAAACTAAACATCAATATATGATGGAATTCTAATAAAATAATATAGAAATATATAAAAAACGAACATTAATTGGAATAACATAGACGGTTAGTTTCTGTCCACCATATGATATAAACACCCCCTTTTAATGAGAATCAATTCTAATAAAATGTATGTTGTAACAATAATAATTTAACATTATCATCATACTGATAAATGATCAAAAATTTATTTGTATTATTAAATGTGAATTTCTTTTATTTAGAATTGATATATGATTTATATACAGAATCCAAAATATTCTCAGAAGATAACATCAAATTCAACTAGAGGAAGAATAATGACTCTTATATGAACAGATTACCAATAATATCAACTACATAAGAATCATAGACCTGAGATGTGATTATTGTACCAGAAGGGGTTTTAATTAATAATTCAACATCCAACCATTGAGGTGTCATTTTAATATCAAAACTAGAAATTCAATCATTTTCTATGCGTTATTTTAAAATGGTAGATGACCTCCCAAAAATACTACCTTTTTTACTACATTTTTTGATGGAGTATTAATTCCATTGAAAATAATGGTTTTTATGAAGAAATTAGTAATTTGTCGTAGATTGTTTTGGCGGTATTTCATACCACACTACATGAAAAGTAATCTTAATGAAAATTTGCTACGAATAACATTATCCAATGCAAATTTTCATATTCTCGGGATTAGTAGCGACGAAATTAATTTATTTTCAAATAGTACTTCAAAAAAACATAATGTTTTAATAGACACATAACTCTATTTTTCCTCCTCATTTCTCATCCACATATCGAATGGTATAGTTCACTGAACCCTATCCAACAAGTAGATTTGTTGCAGCTTCATGCTTCTCCATTATACAATTTTTTTTGGTGATTTCAGCCTAGATTTTCAAGGTAAAACTCCTCTTATGTTATCTGTCAACTTGTTTTGTTTATTTTTGATTTTTGGTAAATTTAAAATATACAGGTTTGGTAAAAAACTAGATTTAGATGTTCATATAACTTGCCTAATTTATTTGATTTTTAGGATTGGTATAATTGTATTAATCTCTATTTTGGTTTTATATTGGTTTATTTTTTTTGCGTGTTTTGTTTTAATGCTAAATATACATTGTTCAATATAACTCTAGGTTTATAAATTTATCCTATTTACATTCTTTATTTTATATTTAGAATTGATGCAATTATATTAATCCATGTTTTGAATATAATCTGGTTTGTGTAATTTATTTTAACAGATTTTTAGGGATTCTAATTTTTTAATTTTTATATTTATATCTCTTTTGTATTTATATTTCAATATATATATATATATAAGTATTTTTTTGCAATTACATATTTATATATGTTTAAATATATATGTTAACTTATTTTTATTTAATTTTGATATTTCTATGGGTTTATATAAATATATGATTTAAAAAAGTATGTTTGTGGTTGTAGATATATATATACATATATGTATATCTCTATGTATATTTTTATATATGTATATATAAATTTAATATGTATACCTATTTAAAAAAATGCCAAAATATATTTTATATATTTATATTAACTAAAAAATATATTAATATAAATACATATTAATACATTCTGATTAATTAAGAATGCTTTTTATTTAAATATATATAAATAATACATTCTTTTTATACATCTATAAACATTTTAAAATCAGGTATATTTTTAATATATATATATATATATATTTATTTACGGAAAACAATTTGTAATATTTTAAATATATACATATATATATTTATACACATAAATATTTGTATATTAAAATGTGAATATATATATATATATATATATATTATTTAAATAAAGGTGTACTGTTTATGATATATATACATATACACATTCTAAAAAATGTGTAATGTTTTTATTATATGCACACACACACTCAAATATATATATATACAGTTATATATATTAAGATGTTAATATATATATAAATATAAGTTGTATAAAAATGTGTAATTATTTCGATATATATATATATACCTACATTAACATATATAAAAATTAAAAAACATCCAAAATTATATATATATATATATACCAGATATATATATATAACATATATAAATATATTTGATTAAGAAATGGAGTAATATATAAATATATTAACATCCAAATAAATATATATAAACATTTTAAAAATACATGTAATGTTATATATATATATATAGATTCAATAAGTATATTTATTTAAAAATGAGTCAAAATATATTTTATATATTTATAATAATTATGAAATCATGATATACATAAATATAATAATTAATAATAATTTAAATAATTAATAATATTAATTACATAATTTATAATAATTACTAATTAATTATTAAATATTAATACTAAATAATAAATATTTATTCATTTTTATATCTATGTATATATAAATATAATATATATATTTTCATTTACAACAAAATTCTAATTTTTTTTTATATATTTATATTAATTAAAAAACATTTTATATAAATGTATATAAAAATATATACTTAATTATTTACTCAATATTATTTATAAATATTAAATAACAGTTTTAATTACAATATATTATTAATAATTTGGAAAATGTTGAAATATATGAAAATTTTTGTGTCTGTGAGTATATATATATAAATAAATTTAATATGTTAATTTGTTAGAAAAAAAATGAAAAAAGAATTTGATGTAAATAGATATAATTATGTTTCAAATTTATATAACGTGTGATATAAATATAAATGACTATTTTTTATGAATTATTATAAATTTAACTTAAAGAGAACATTTTTACTAAATTTTTTTTATAATAATTTTTTTATTTTAAAAACATGAATCAATTAGTTTAAATAAAACCAATAATTTATAATAACGAATAATTATTTTTTCAATAATATTAGTACATAGTAAATATTAGTGTTAATTATAATATATTTTTAATAATTTGAAAATATGTGGAAATTTAGAATTTCATTCAAAATTGGTAAAATAAAAAATATGAGTAAATATTAAATATTACTAATATATATTATAAATTGAAATGATATGTCATTCCTAAGGTACGCCCCACATCCCCACATATCACACCCAAAAGTGGTCTTCAATTTTTCATATGATACATTATTGGTAGATATTTAAAATTTTTATAATAAATTATAATAATAATAATAAATGAATTACTCTCGCGTGCAATGAATTAAAACATGAGACATATGCATATGTAAAGTCATGTCTAGGATGAACCCCACATCTCATACCTAACTCTTGTCTCAGATTTCTCATATGAGACAATTTTCAAGCGATATTATATTATTTTCAAACAAATTTCATGTGTCTTATATAATATATTGAATATCTTAATTTTATCTATGCAAAGCCTCTACCAGGCCAGTAATCTGGTGCCCACCCAATTCCTTACACTGATCATATTCTATAGAATATTTTACAGTGTTAAAATATAATTATATGAAATTAGTCATAATGACCAGTAAAAAAGTTTTATTTATTTTTTCATAAAACTATGCACTCAATAAGTAGATAGTATAAACTATTACATGTTTGTGTTTTGATAAATAATCGCAACAATCCAAACAAATATAGTTTAATTCATATCTACATTGATTTTGTTGATGCCTTAATAGGTTTTTCATCATCAAATTCAAAATTTTCTCATAAGGAATAATTAAATAACCATGTCAATAATGTGATCTTAGGACATCTTAAACTTTTGACAATGTTGGACTTCATATATTTTGTTTTGGTTTTTGGAAATATTATATTTTTTTATTATCAATATGGTGAAAAGAGTATAGTAGAAAATACATATTTTTTAGTTCTAGATCCATCATTTCATAATTTAATATTTGTGGGAGCTAGTTTATTTATTCGTATAACAACAACTCAGAATGATATTCAAAATCATGAATCACAACCTACTTAGTTTTACAATTTGTTGAAATCCCCTATGGAGTATTTATATAGTGGATTCCAGGTGAGAAAAATTAAAGTTGTTACAATATATATACCTATTAAATCGTAATTTGGAATGTCTGATAGTAGTTCATATCAGATTTTGTCTTTGTTTAAGTCATAGTTTCCGAATGGAAATATCTTACCTGTATGTTTCTATGAATATAAAATGTTGCTTCATAATTTGTTTCTATGTTATCTGTTGATCCATGCATGTTCATGTAACAACCTAGAAATTTCTAGAATATTACTTTTATATATCTGTAAATATTTTTTAATAATATATTATTTTTTTGTTAAATATTACATTTTGTACGATAGCGTACTCGACTCTCAACAATGGGTTTCATTGAAATCTTTCGTTGCACACAACTACAAGTTGTAGAGAAAAATAAAATAATATTATTATTATTTTAAATGGTAGTTAACACCAAGCCATTTTATTAGCGGGAATGAATAGAAGTAACTACAATATGACTACTCATGTTTGTTAAATGTTTTTACTTATATCATATATATTTTATAGGCTTAAAATAAAAACGAATCCAATTTTAAGCATGAAAAACTCTAATATTTTAAAAAAGTCATTTCCCCCATTTGATGGAGTGCCCAATTTAAATCTATTTTTTTCTATTTTATATTATCCATTTGAAAAAATTAAATTCTTCTTTATAAGAAGAATATAAAAATTTAGTTTGGGTAAATTTTTATATTTTTCTGATAAAGTTCATTATTTAATGAATAGTAAAAAATACTACATTTTTAGTCTAAACCATCTTTTCATATAATTTATATATATGGTTAGGTTTCCCATTAAATTGGTTTTAAAGTCTAATTAGATTATATTTTTATCATTTAATACAATTTTAGTCATTTTAAGTATGTTCACATTGAAATTGGACATAAACATATGTGAATCTTTTGGTAGTTTTTACTTCTTAAAAACACACTTTTTGGTTCTGACAATGTGAATTAATTTTAAATTAATTTCTGAAACTTATGTGTTTTGAATTTGAAAAAATGGATTCCATATTTGGTATTAGGAGTTTCAATTTGTCTAAATAGGTATAATTTTTTAGACATTATGAATAGTAAATTTAGTAAATATTTTATTTATCATGTTTAAAAGGTAAATCTGGTAAATAAGGGTAAAAATAATATTATAAGAATATTTAATTACCCTAACACATGTCCTAACAGTATTTTATGATACATGAAAAACAATGGGATTCCTTAGGTCTATTTTTGGACCCCAAGGAGCCTCTTGTAAGTGAAAATGACATTTTATAAAAAAATAATTTTAAAATTAAGGAAAATGTTACATAAACATTTATTTTTTTGTAAAAAAAATTTTATATGGGGTTATATAGGTAATATTTTAGACTATAAATATTAATTATAAAGCTTCTAATATTTCCTACATCATGGTATATTATATATAATTTTTTTACATCAAATAAAAATTTTAAATTATGACACAATGGTGATATTGTGATACATTATTAATGAAAGATTTTAATAAATGAGAATACAAATATTAAAAAAATTATTTAGAATATTTTACAGTCATACATTAATTTTATGGACAATTATTAGTTTTAAATTTCCATTAATGAATGTTTTTTAAAATAATAATGTTGTTATTCATTAGTTTTTATTGTCATAATATCAATAAAATATAATTTCACATACATGAGTTCTTACAAGAAATAATATTTTATTAAATGATATAATCATCCTAAAAATATAAGATATGTTAAAATGAGATAGATATGGTTGGAAAATTTTATTAATGAACCGTTTGATGTTCTATTTTCATTTTTTAGTAACTATATTAACTATATAGTATGAATATACAAAAGACACTGTAAATGTTAATTAGATAACTAAGGGTTAAAGCTAAATGATAAGGATACTTTTATGATATAAACTTGTCTAAAACCCATTGGATGAGAGGAATGGGACCCATAATCACTTTATCTTCTAAATATATCTCTTTTGTGTTATTATAATTGTAAAATTAATTAATAATAAAATAATATTTTCAATCTTTCTTAAAGTGCCCCTTCTCTTTCTTATAAAAGAGAACCACCTCTAACCCTTAATCACACCTATAAAGCCCCATTAGATAATCCAAAAAGGCATAAATAATCTCCCAAAATCCCTATATTTTTCATAGAATCCTTAATTTGGGCATAAGGTAATTAAATAAGGCCTTTTATTTTAATTCCGATGGAGTAAGCCAATTTGAGGTAATTACCTCTCTCATGATTCATTCATTAATTTTCATTCTCCAAACCCATAAACTATATTTATTAAATTATTTTATAAAAACACCATTATATTAAATATACTAGGTTGCTTTTATCAGAATTTTTAAAACTAAACATACAGACACCTCCTTAAAATGGGTACATAACATAGTGTTTCTATTGACGACGAACTACTCCCTCACGAAATGATGATTAGTAAATATTCTCTTACCACCTCTAGTGGTGACTTTTATGATAGAACTATAATTTTATATTATATATATGATACTTATCTTATCACTAGGATTCTGTAATTCTCATTTGGAATATACCTTTATGCTTTTCATGTTGTAAAAATATGATAATTGCTATTTAGGAAGTGTGGACTACCGCCCTCTCAAAGTCATATGGCTCATTCATGCTATACATGGAATGTATAAAGGATGTAATTAATAAAATTATGTAACATATATAATATATATATTATAATATAATGATAATATACCTATGTATCATTTAGTTTTCATTCCATGAAATATAAAAAAGAAATAAATGTAGCATCCATGCCAACGTACGACTTACCGTCTCCATGAATGGTGCATTTCATTTGTTATATCCCAATATTATGGACTGTTATAAATAAATATATGATGGATATATAAGATATATATTATATCTAAATCATTAATATTATTCTAGAGATATATTACTTTTGATCACAAGGACAAATTGTAATTATAACAAGATGATTTTCGACTCGAGTACCCAATATCAGCAAAATGACCGATATTAAATAATTATGTAATTTTTATAATGTGGTAATAAGTGATATAAAAGGAATAATAAAATATAAATAGGTTATAAAGCATTTAAAAGTTAACTAGGTTTATTATTTAGAAAATTAAAGAACGAACGAGTCATGTCAGACATGAGGTAAGGGACTTTGTATCAATCTCCATTCATTGAGGCATATATTGATTTATACCCAAATTTATTTTATAAAGTGTATAAAGACCTTTGACATTTTGTTTCATTCAAAGTTAATTTTATTTTTAAATAGCCTTTTACTAAATAATAAAAGGAATATTTTTTATGTATGCGGCGATAACAACATCTTTGCTGCCATTATCATTATTTGAAATTTGGCTTCCTTAACAAATTGTGATGTTTTTAAATAGAAAATAAAAATACCATATACCTTTTTTACATATTTTGATATTGAAAACTGTTTTTAATATTGTTTTACTACTTTAATATCTTCAAATAATTTCTTTTGATTTCAAATGAAAGTTTGAGGATGGAGATGTTGATATTTTCAATATTTTAGGTGTGATGACTATATAATGGTACTTGGAAATTTGATGGGTGGTTACATAATAAAACAAATGATGGATGGTTTTGTGGAAAACCAAGGATGATTGGTTATGTTATAACCTCCAATGCATTGGGTATGGAAGTTGGTCGTATGAACATTCCATTTAGTGATATGTGTGGAAGTCGACCATATGGTTATTATATTACTTTATGATAAAGTATTCATAGTTTACATATTGTTTTGAAAAATAATAGTTTTTCTTCTTTATGTATACTTTACTTAGATTTTTATTCTCATCCCATATTTTGAAATGTTTTTCACATGTCATTAAGATGAATATGGTCATGAGTGGGATCAAGGAAAATCCATGATGTCTAAAACACTGAACTATACATGTTTCTTTTTTTAAGAGTTTTTGTTTTAAAAAAATTGATAGTGATTAAAAATGACTACTTGTACTATTCAAGAAGTTATGTATATGTTACGACCTAATTCACTAAAACACTAAACCTTAAAATATCCTCAATGTCAAATTCTGGAATTAACTCACGATAATATGACATATAAGGCTGGGGCCTTATAGTTGGTATTAGATATTGGTTTAGATAACTTTATAGGTTAGGGTGTTATTTAATCATAAGTGACATAACCATAACTGTTAGCATATTAGACAGAGTCATGGTTATGTTAGATAAATTGAATTGATTTATGATTACAAGAATAATTATATCTATGTTTTATCCCTCCTCATAAGATATTATATGATGATTTTACAAATATACTTACACTACCCTTTTATGTTTTAGTAAATGCCTTGATCTAATAGGAATTAATGTAACAATGGATAAGAAAAAAACAGTGATGGTTTTCTGAATAAGAAACTGAATGAAATGGGAGTGGCCATGAGATCTCTTGTGGATATTCTCAACCAACTATCTGGAGTCATGATTGACCACATGAGCCATGGGGATTTTTTTAGGGCATCGTATATGCGAGGAAAAAAACCTACGGATGTTCTGATAATAATCATAATGGTATGTATATTAATAAATCTATGTTTCATGGATGTGGACAGAAACACCTAGGAAGATTCCTCAATGGGATGAAAAGATGTTCTTGATGTGGTAATGATGGTCATAAAGAAATAAAATTCCATGGAAAAAGGAAGTGTCTAGTTGAATCCATGAAAGGGAAAGAAGTTATTTCCAAGGGATCAATTGAATGTTTTAAATATGTGTTCATTGTAATTACAAAAATAGTTTTCCTATGAAGAAGTTTCACGAATGGAATCTACAAGACTATACAAATATATGTTTACTAATATCTAATTCCATTCTAATTGAGGATGAGAAAACAGAAAATGGCCTATGAAATGTATGATTATTTCATAGCTCGTGTTTTGACATTATAGAAATATTAGTACATTATTCATCATTTTGTATGTAAGAATGTAGTTTAAAAGAATAAGATGTAAAAACATAGATAAAGGATCAGGAAGAATGTTCAATGATTACCATGTCGACATTTTAGTAATTGAAGAGTTACTTTAGATCTGTGGATGATGATATTTTTAAATGTATAAATGAAAGGATTACATAGGAAGGGGTTTTCTATTATATGTGACCCTAAATTTTTATATTTGAGAATTATATTCATGGAATAATTATCTTTTATTTTGTATATATTTTTACAAAGAACCATTTGGGTTTATATGATCCTTGAATTTGAGGCTATTATTGGTTATTACATTTCGAGATGAAAATGCGAGGTATGAGATAATATTTGTGGTTAAAATATGTTATAGTTATTTTGAGAAATTTATCTCCTTTTTTGGGAATGTTATAAAATTATATAGTTTTTCAAAATGGAAAACAAGCAGACCAAGTGAGAACCCGTCATGTCAGACAATGTTATGAGAATTGAACCCAAAACCAAAGTGAGATTAGGATTTATTTCCTACCATTAGACTACATGGTGTCCCTAGTTACTATGACTTATTATTTTTAGTTAAATAATTTTATTGAAAAATAATTAGTTGATTTGGGTTCTTATGTTTTTTCAATTGGATATATATAGTATAGTAAAATTATTTTGTTATAAAGTGATAAATGTTATTCTGGAAGACGTTTTCTCTTTCGGGAACACTATATGCCTAATGAAAAATATAATACCGTGGGATTTAAATTGTGGAGTAGTGGTGTGATTTTATTTTGGAATAATATATGTTTTTATTGTGTGAATAGGGTGATTTTGGTTATTTATGAGAATTATTACCCTATTATTGAGAATATGTGATTAGGTAAATTACACATTAGTATGAGAATTTAAGAGTAATTGATGTTATTTGGAGATAAATGTCAAGATTTTATGTGGAATACAATGTGATTAAATCATTCTGATTTGTGGGTTTCAATATTAGTTTGGATTATTTTGAATAGTTTTAAGGATAATTGTTTGTTTAATGGTCTTTGTTAAACATTGGGTATTGTTTTTTGAATTTTGGAGATTAAGAGTACTTTTCCTTTTTATAAAGTATTGTCCTTTTTGGGGATTATCTACTCTCGTACTATCCCTTTTGGCTTTAGTTAATATATAGTTTATCTTTTTTGGATTATGTGATTCTCTATAAGTTGAATGTAGTTCTTTTTATGTTACTAAGTCATCTTGAATACTCATTATTTGGAGAAAATATGAGTTTGTGGTAGAAATTGGGTAAAGGATGAAAGTCTACTTGACAAGTAAGTATGTTCCCTTATGTTCATAGTAACTCTCAAAAATAAATTCCTCAAAATGATGAAATTAAATTAAAACATAAATGATGTCCATTTACTTTTCCTACTAGGGAATCAAAAATCGTTTAACCCATCAAATGTTTGTGATTTTCTGGTGGTTATCATTATCCTAATCATTTTTTCTATCACTCTCCATTAGAACATGATGGTTAGTTTCTATTCCATATCTATGTTTTTTTAAATGGAATCCAAAAATGTGTTATCCTAGGGGTCCTCTGAACTTATCTTTCCTTTTTTTCAAGTGATATTTTTATTGAAATTTTTTCTGATGTGGGACATTTGATGATTTTTCAAAGCCCAAAATTAAAATTGTGAGGATGCAATTTACAAAAGGGGGGATGGATGTAACGACCAAAGTATTTATAGGATAATGAATTTTTATCTATTAATACTTATAAATAAAATATTAATCTTATGTTAAATAGTACATTTTGTAGTATAGAGTACTCGACACGCAACAATGGGTTACTTTGAAATCATACGTTGCACACATCTTCGAGTTATATAGAAAAACAATATAATAATAATATTATTATAAATGGTTGTCAATGCCTAACCATTTTATATATGGGAATGAACATAAATAACTAAAATATGATTACACATATTTGTTAAATGTTTTTACTTATATCCAATAAATTTCAGAGGCTTAAAATAAGAATGAATCCAATTTTAAGCATGAAAAACTATCATGTTTTTAAAAAAGTTGTTTTACCACCTTTTGATGGAGAACCCTTTTTAAATATAGATTTTGATACTTTTATATGCTCCATTTGAAAAAATAAAATTTATATTTTGAAGTCGGATATGAAAATTTACTTTGGGTAATTTTTGTTATTTTTCTCATAAAATTCATTTTGTAATGAACAGTAAAAAATACAGCATTTTCAGCCAAAACTATCTTTTCATCTAATTTATTAATCTGGCTATATTGTCTTTTTAATTGGTTTTAAAGTGTAATTGTATTATATTTTTATTCTTTAATCCAATTTTGGTCATTCTAAGTAATTTCACTTTGAAATTAAACATAAACACATGTCAATCTTTTGATAGTTTTTACATCTTTAATACACACTTTTCGGTTTTGACAATGAGAATTAGTTTTAAATTATTTTCTAAAACCTGTATGTTTTGAATTTGAAATAATTGATTCTATATTTGGAATCATGGGTTAAAAATTGGGTAAATAGGTAACTTTTATTTTTAGTCATTATTAATAGTAACTTCAGTAAAAATTTTATTTACCATGGTTATAAGGTAAATCTGGTAAATAAGGGTAAGAAGTAATATTATAGTAATATTAAATTACACTAACACCTATAATAACCCTATTTGACGATACATTTCTGACAATGGGATCCCTTTGGTCTATTTTGGGACCCCATGAAGCCACTTCTATGTGGAAATGAAATTTTATAAAAAATAATTTAAAAGCTATGGAAAATGATACAGAAATATATATATTTTAGTAAAATAATTTTTTATGTGGTTATATAAAGGAAATTTTCGAATATAAAGATTATTTAGAAAGATAAAAATATTTTCTACATCATGGTATTATATATATATTTTTTATACATCATATAAATAAATTTATTTATGACACAATGGTGATGTTCTGATAACCTTATTAATGAATGATTTAAATAAATGAGATTGTAAATATTTAAATAAATTTATTTTGTACATTTTTATATCATAAAAGAATATTATTGATAATTATTACTTGTTATAATTTAATTAATTTAGGTTTTTTGAAATAATAAATTTGTTATCGATTTTGTTTAATGTCATGATATTAATAGTATATAAATTGACATAAATGAGTTTTTTAAAAAAATTATTTTTTAAATGATTTTATAGTGTTTAAAATATAACATTATGTAAAATTTCATGTATAAGGTTATAAATATCATTAATGAACCACTTGAAGCTCGATTGGAATTTTAAAGTAACTAAATTAACCATATAGTATTAATATACAAGAAGACATGGTAAAAAATAAATTAGTTAACTTAGGGTTAAAGCTAAAAGGTAATGTTAATTTTATCATCAAAAATTCTCTAAAACAAATTGGATGAGAGAATTTCAAACCATCGTCATATGATCTTAGAGATATATCACATTGGTGTTATTATAATTTGAATATAAATTAATAATAAAATAATATTTTAAAACATTACTAAAGTGACCATTCTCCCTCTTAGAGAAGGGCATCATCTCTAACCCTTACTCACACCTCTCAATCCCTCTTGGATCATCCAACCGTTACCCAAATAATCTCCCAACACCCCTCTATACCTCCTAGAATCCTTACTTTGTGATGAACTCAAGTGATGAATTCCTTTTAGCTTAAATTAAAAGGAGTTACCCTATTTGAGGTAATTTATTTTCTCGTGATTCTTGCATTTATTTTCTTTCACCATGCCCCTAAACTCTCTTTATTAAATAACTTTATAAAAAAATGTATCTAAAATATACTAGGTTTGTATGATAATTATTCGAACTAAAATTACACACGCCTCCGTCTAATGGGTTCAGAACAAATTGTTTCTGTGGACGACGAACTACTTCCTCATGAAATAATGATTATTCAATATCATCCTACCACCTCTCATGGTATACATTATGATGGAACTATAATTATGTATTATATTTTGATATTTATTTTATCTCTATTATTCTGTTATTCTAAATTTTAAAATACCTTTATTCTTTTAATGTTGTATATATGCGATAATTTTATATGAAGAATTGCGGACTACCGCCCCATAAATGACACATGACTCATTCATGCTATACATGAAACATATAAAGGATGGAATTAATAAAATTTTGTAATATATATAACATTGATATTTTACCGGAATTATAATATACCTTTTTATCATTTTGTTTTCATTTTTTAAATATGAAAAATAAATAAAAGTAGTGTTCATGCGTATGTACGACATACCGTCTCCATAAATGGTGCATTTAATTTCTTATATACAAATGTTATGGATTATTATAAATACATATATAATGGATATATACGATATATATGATATCAAAATCATTAATATTATTCTATAGATAATTTAATTTTGACCACACAGACAAATTGTAATTATGACAAGATCATTTTCGACTCAAGTACTCAATATCGAGAAAATGACCGATATTGACTAATTATATAATTTTTATAATGTGGGAATAAGTGATATAAAGGATAAAATAAAGTATAAAAATGTTCATAAGAAAGTATAAATTAATTTCTGTTTATTATTTAGGAAATTAAAGAACAAATGAGTGAAGTGGGACAAGAGGTAAGAGACATTGTCTAAATATCCTTTCTTTCAGGAAAATTTTGATTTATGCATGACTTACATTTACACGGTGGATAAAACCATTTGACTATTAATTTCATTCCAAGGGAATATTTTTTCAATGAAGCATTTTACTAAATGATAAATGGAATGTTTTTAACGTATGCAGCAACAAAAACCTTTTTTCCACCATGTGCAATATTTTATATTTGGCTTCCTTAACTAGTTGTGATGTTTTTTAAGGGAAAATAATAATAACATATACCCATTGTACATATTTTGGTATTGAATATGGTTTTGAAAGTGTATTTACTATTTCAATATCATGAAATTATTTCTTGTTGTTGAAAATTAAATTTTTATGATTGAAATTTTGATATTTACAATCTTTTATGTATTATGATTATATAATGGTACGTGGACATTTGACCGGCGGTTACGTGATAAACCAAATTATGGGAGGTTTCTTGATAAAAAAAGGATGAGTGGTTATGTTATAACCTCCATTGAATTGGGTATGGAATTTATCATTAGGCTATTCCATTTAGTGATATGTCTAAAAGTGAACAGTATTTTTATTTCATTTAAATTTGATTATGTCCCAAGATTACCTTTCATATTCTATATATCACTTTATATGGGTTTTATAGTACAGTTTTGTTTAAAAAATATGGGTAATCTATGATATTATATTCAATGAAGTGTTTTTGTTACTTCATTAAGGTTAAAAGTATTAATATATTATAAATAATTCATGGTTTACATGTTGTTTCGAAAACTAACAGTTTTCCTATTTTTTTGTATCCCTTACTTAGATTTTTATGCTCATCCCATGATTTGAAATGTTTTTCACATGACATAATGATAAATAGAGTCATGAATGGGATAAAGAAAATGTTATGATATGTAAAACAAGGAACCGTTTTTAAAAAAATGGATAGTTTGTAGAAGTCTGTACCTATACTATTCAAGTTTTTATGTATATGTTATGACCTAATTCACTAAAACTATAAACCAGAAAAGATCCTCATTTTATAATTCTTGAATTAAGTCAAGATTTTGTAATTTAAAAGGATGGGGCATTACAGTTCAAATTAACACATCTTATATTATGGTGATTATGAACCTTTGGTTATTTTTCCCAAATATAGAGAATTGAGGTACAAAGATGCACAACAAGGAAATTCCAGAGATCCCAAGAAATAGTTGATATATTATCCAATTACACTTCACGTAGAAGGATTATTTATGTCTCTCCTCATATCTAGATTGATGACTTGTCATAAATAAAATATTTCATTCATAAAATTCTCAAATCATCCTTGTGATGGTGATTCATGGAAAATATTTGATCATATGCATCATTATTTTTTTTTCAGAACCTCATAACGTAAACTCGGTCATTTCTACCAATGTATTTTTACCATTTAGTGATTAAGAGAGTGAATATTCTTGTTGTCTTGTTTTCATTACTCCTTACAATTTTCCACTTCGGAAAATGATGAAGGAACCACACACACATAGATATATATATATATATATAGAGTAGTTAATTCTATGACATCCAAAGAAGAATACTATTATTTTCTTAAAACCACTAATTGATGAGTTGATTTCATTATAGAACAAAATTGTGACTAGATTTTATATAATTGAAAATCAGAATTTTATATAGAAGGTTTCATCAATATGGATGATTAGTGACTTTTCGGCATGTGGTATGTTATCTAGATGAAGCACACATGGTCTAAAATCATATATGTACTGCATGGATGATAAAAAATCATTTATTATTTTTAATTGGATATAGGTTTGTTTTTTAGACTATCATTTGAGATTTCTTCCTTCCTACCACACTTTTCAAAGGAAACTAATTAATTTTTGCAAAGGTCAAATTGTAATAGACGCACCTCCAGCAGTTTTCTTAGGTTATTAGGTAAAATATATTGTCTCTGAATTACCTCATATTTGTTTAGGAAAAACCATAAATGAGAAATAGATAAATGGTTTTGGGAGAGATCATAAATGAATAAAGAATATTATTTTTCGGACCTTCCATATTAGTTTGATTTGTTGGTTCATCACATGTTATATGTAATTCATATTGAGAAATTTTTTTTATAACATGTTTCATATCGTGTTAGACACACCGTGTAAGACCAATGATAATGTAATGTTATAGTTTGATATTGTTCATATATTCAAATGCAAAAAACATAAAATATTTAAAGATTAAATATCATAGGAATTAATGAATCCCAAAGCATCTTACTCACAGAGTAAAGAAATCTATTTATCACCCTATCAATGGATTTTATATTGGAGGTTATTATATGGTTATGCTTCTAATTTGACCTGTTGCATCAGAAATGGGCATATTATTATGTCATAAAGTCATGTTTATCAAGTCATAACTGAAATATTACTACCTATTGTTCTTAAAGGGATGTTGAATTCTTCAATATATGATCTTTTGACTGAAATATCATTTTTATAAGATATTTGGGCAGAAACCTCAGATTATAATAATTTAGTTTGGTAGAAAAATATGTTGTTTTAATTTTGTGTAAGTTGGAGTAAATATACCCACCAGGATTCATTGATTCCATGGAACATTTAATATTTCATTTTCTATTGGAACATAAATGTGGAGGTCCAGTAAAATTCCATTGAATGTATCCATTTGATAGATGTATGGAAAAATTAAATAAGAAAGAACATAACAAATCACCAGTTGAAGGGTTTATTGGAGAATAATACACGGAGAAAGAAATTTAATCATTATGTTTTTATTATATTCAGTAGGATTATCCTTAAAATTATAATCACCTTGGTTTTAATGAGAAATTTTTTGATGATTTCATAGATAATCATATGTTAGTTTTTAATCAGTATCATCTTGGTTTCAGTGGTTATCAAGATAGATGGCTTATAGAAGAAGAAAGGCATGGGGATCATACTTATGTTCTGCTGAATTGTGATGAAATGACATGAATAGAGATGTAATTACTAATTTTTTTATTATTTAATTAAATTTTTATAAAATATCTATTTATATAAATTATCTTTTTTTAGAATATATGACAACCATATCAAAAATCAATTTATACAAATTATCAATGCTGCTCTTGAGGAATGTTGGCAATAAAAAGTATCATATTTGTTCTGACGACTGGTATGTTATGTTTAATTTGATAGAATAATAAATCAATTTCTCAATGATATCTATTATTAATAATTTTTATTGATTAAATTTAACACAACATGAAATTAAAATTCACATTCGATTATGTGTGCTCAAAAACCCACTATATAAATTTTTAAAATCATATAATTGGTATGTGGTTAATGGATTTGGATTCCATACACACATATACGGTAACTCAATGAAACAAATGAATAATGGTATTTGTTTGAAAGGATACCATCATAAGGAATGTGAGGTTGAAATGTATGGTATGCTAGATAAAATAATTGAGTTATGTTATCTGAGACCAAATTATGTTATAATGTTTATTTGTTGGAGGATTGATACTGATCGGGGGATTTGCGTTAATCTAGGAAATAGAGTCTTTGAAATTAAATATAACTATTTTCTTTCATAAAATGAAGCATTTATGTTGGCACATCAAGTTTACTATGATAGTTACTATGATGTTTCATGAGATTTGAAGGAATGGTAGACTGTGATGAAAATGAAATTATGTGGGAATCAATTTATTGAAAATAAAACTCGTTCTGTGGATGTGAATCATATTGAAACTTTTCATGAAACATCCCAAAATGTATCGATTACCTGATGAGATATATATATCAATGATGAAACCCCCCAGTTAAGGGCTGATGATATAGATATTGTTGATGAAGTAATAAGGGATGATGAAATTGAGAGTCATATAGATATTTATAATAATGAATATAGGGATGAAGATTTTGATGTTGATGAAAATGAAAATGAAAATTACTATTAATATATTATATTCATGACTTTTGTTACAGTTAATTATCATATTATGATATTTTTCAGTTTTCTAAATTCCATATTTTTATTAAAAATATGTTATAGGTAAATTTATTTTATTCTAACATTACATAGTTTTATATATTTCATATATATTTTAAAAATCTATTACTAGTGAGAATATTTGTTTTAGATGGATGGAGATGATCCCGATGATCTATTACATTACTGCACTGATGCATGAATTTCTGATAATGAGCCTGATTCATGTGCTCTACCTCAAGATGGTGCGCCTACTGGGAGGGGCATTTTCTTTCTCCATTACTAATTATGGATCCTATTCCATAAATATTAACATCTATTGATTTTGGTCCTCATTTACAGAGGGATGTTCAATTTTTATGATATGTATTTTATATTACATAAGTGTATTAGTTTTGATAATATTTT
Source organism: Viscum album (assembly GCA_963277665.1). Classification (NCBI taxonomy): domain Eukaryota; kingdom Viridiplantae; phylum Streptophyta; class Magnoliopsida; order Santalales; family Viscaceae; genus Viscum; species Viscum album. The sequence goes on from OY728138.1 coordinate 775,436,539, forward strand.
TATTATCATGTATTTGTTTCAATTTCCATATATTTTCTCTTTTATCCATCATGCAGGCAGGTTTAATTTTGTGAAATTATTTTTCTGAGCTACAGGTGTCATGGGACTTGGGACACATCATCATCCATGACCAATTGTTCGACCACTAGATTTAATGTTATTAACTAATCTATACTTTTTGAAAAAAACTATCTTTTTGCTAACATATTTTTTTAATTTTATTGTAGAATTTGTTTTTTCTGATTTCTAAGAGCCAGAGAGGTCCTATTTGAAAGGCATGGGATAATTTTATACATGAGAAATTTATTCTGTTTCTACAAAACAACAGAATGTGGACCATGTATAAACCTTATGCTACTATCTTTGATCCTTCTTTTGTCTCCCATATTCCCGAATATCTATTAGATCATGTATGGGATGTGTTGTACTTATTATGGCTAGAAGATACATTTATGAAGAGATCATCAATTGGATGTTAGAGAAGGGGGAGGCAAGAGGTCACCCATAGGGCCGGGATTCAAATATTTTTCTTACATCAATGACATATGGTATGTTATATTATTTATTAATTTTTATTTATATTGACTATAACCTGTTTGTTATATTATGAAGGCCACTACTAACCCATCAGTTATATATTTTGATGATTATAAGAAGATGTATACTGATCCAGGTATAAGAGAAGTTGTAGAAGAATGGAAATTCCATATTGTGGTTAGTGATTTTATTGAAAAGTGTAATTATTTTTTTTTATTATTATAAATTTTTATTATATATAAATGAAAAATACGAGGCTATGAATTCTCATTCATGGGAGATTCATGTGGAGAATAATCAAGATTTTACTGAAGATTCAGATTTTGATGAGGGGTCTTAGATATAGGTGACATCACATGGTGTCATGGATGTTTGATTGATTGATATTGGTTCTTGACTGAGACCTATGAGTTATTGTGGTACTTCTGTGATGAATTCAATGAGTGCAAAGGGAGATCTTGAAGACAGTTCATTGACACCGTCATTCGCTGAACATTATGAAGTGATGTTGAGTGAACATGATGAGATGATACATTAGATGCAGAATCCAAGAGAGGAGGAGCATGAGGATCAACTTTTAAGAGATGAGGATACTATGGAGTATATAAGGCGACTTCTGTGTGTCATTTTTTTGGAGTTTCCTCCCCTGAGTCCTTCGAGTGATCCTCATCCACCTGATTTTAGTAGATGATTTCAGAATATTTTATGACTGTTTTATAATTTGGTTTGATAGAAATATTATATTTCAAATGATGTTTTACTTTAATGTGTGTATTAATTTTTCTAATTTTTTTTATTCTTTTTAAATATTTGTATGTTTATTAATTTTTAATTTTTTCTAATTTTAATTTGTTTTAAAAAATGGATATTTTTGATGGATCATCGCAAAAAGATATTTTAAATAATATTTTTGGAATTGTTTTTGATTATTTTTATATCCATTGAATTGAAACATTTCAACGACAGACTGTCATAAATAACCACATTTTTATGCCATCTTCCGCAATGATTTATCCATGTCAGATACCCATGGAATATAACCTTCTATGATGAGAATCCATCACAAATAACCCATCACAATTATATAATAATTTCTATCATGTATCATTTACAAATTAATTAGATATAAAATAGTTAGAATATTCAGAGTCAAATAAGTCATTAACAGTCCTAGAGTTGATGGTATGAGTATCTTTCACCACATCATAATTATATACCTCTTCAAAAATAGTGATCACATGAGATTTACCATTTTCAATCAACATTAGAGGTTTCTTATTTTGATTATTATAAAAATACATTAGATTTGGGAACTGATTAAAAAAATGATGATTCTCCTAGAATTTGAACATCTAGAGTGTGTGTGTTAAATTTATTTTATGTTTCCTTCCAAAAGTCAAGAATAAATGAAATTTAATCTTCTTATCTCCATGGGTTTAAGAGATTCATCTGAATAATATATTTATTTTTCCATAAAATCCATGAAATTTAAGGGTAGATCCAATATCCATTTCCAATGTGACGGTACATCATACAATTTCTTTATTGTTACTGATCTCCCTTAAGGATTCCACCCTTTAGAAACTATGTTCTAATCCACTAAACAATTGATGATCATTACTTTCAGGTTGGAAGATAATACCATATGTATACCTCACAAGTCTTCTATAATTTTCCACATATTTACTAATGGATTCAACATCCTTGTAATTAAACATGGGTAATTTGAAATTAATTTAATTTCCGTGATTATAAGAAAAATTCTTATAAAAATTAAATTCTTAAAATCATCCCAGTCTATAGAATCAATTTCGTCTTCTTGATTTATATTATTGATAATAGTCCACTATTGATCCACTTTTCCATATAAACGTTCAAAAAATGAAATTTCACATAAAGAACACTTTATAATAGAAAATATATTTTTAAATGGAACTGATCCATTGATCAATAATTAGTGGATCAATAGAACCACTAAAAGAAGGTGGGTGTTTCTTCTTGGAGGAGTCAACAGAACCTTGTTTCTACCTATTATCAATTGGATCATCATTACAACTCATATCATGGGAATGTTTTATGAGAATAGAATAAAAATTTCTCATTCCATATCCTGTTATAATTTTTAATTTATTTGGACAATCCATGGACTATCCCTCACATTTATCATTTACATGGTCCCTTTGGGTTCTAGTCATTATGGAAAAATAGAATATTATGAGAAACAATAATCATAGTGAAAAACAAAATAATCATGGAATATAATTTATTATATGCCTATGTCGTGACACATTATTTTCGATATATTAAAACATAGGTTTTACCTAGGGAATTCATGGTGATTATTTATTCAAATCATTCATGATGGTTGGTAAATTACTCATGGATAACCAACTAATATCCCTTCAGAGGGTCAAACTAAGTTTGTAATATGGCCTAATTCCATGCACTATGTGATGATTGAGTTAAATATCAATGTACTCTATACAATGTGTTTTCCTATATGTACAAATGTTTTAGGGATAAATTCTCTTATAACATATAGACAACGGCGTAAATTATTTTAAACCAATCATTCTATCCTTCACCAAAATTCAAGGTCACATTCCCATCTATAGAGTACTCATTATAGTTCTCACTATAGTTTTCTTATCAAAATTTACATAGGAGAACCAAACAAGTCTTATTATACCAATAGGACCCATGTTTTTCATAAATATACATTACATCATACTATTTGAATATTCATTTAATTTTACAAAAAAATCATGACGACTATAAAGTTTTATTATTTTTTGAGATTGGAATTCATAAAAAACATGTTCTTAAGTGAACTAAAACATATCATAAAATTTGCTTCCAAACTAGAAACCATATTAAACATATCATACATTGTGAATTTCTTCATAATACGGGGAATGGAAACATAAGAATGAGTGAGATCTATTTCTCAGTAAGGGTAAACAAGGGAGACATCATAGAGTAGAAAAGAATAACATTGGAATAAGGTTATAAGAACATGATAATAACATTATAAAACATACCAGGCATATGAATTTTCTTTATATGGATACATTGCATAAATAATAGAATTTCATAAGACATAAATAATAAATGAGATGAAGAAAATGGTCCATGAGATAATAAAATTGACATCAGAAATATATTTTTTGCAAGCACATAAGAATATAAAAAAAATTCCTTAGTATTTAAGGATCATTTCCAAGGTTATCATATTTTAATGTATTCACTCCCCAAACCATCATAGTAGTCAAGGTACTATACCAAACCTATCTTACTGGAAAAAGTATATTATTGATCTTTGTTCAATCCCTATTCTGTTCCTACTTATCTCATGGGTATCAATATTTACCTAACTAATTTCATATATATATAGATCCCCATAATTATATTAAAAAAAAATGGATCCAAAAGATCATAAAACATTAATCATATCATAAAAAGTGAATATAAATGGGTTTTACAAATATTTCATCACATAATAAACTATAGAAAAGAAATGGGTTTCATAAATATCACTTCATCAAAAACATAGTGCATCCATAAAAGGAATTATGATGGTATAATTGGATCATATACCCAGTAAGTATTATGAAAAATCAAATAATTTCATGGTATTTGGAAAAACATTTGAAATATCTCATGGAATATATGTTGTGGAAAATATCCAATAATATTTTTAAATCAAATATTAATAATATATTGTATTTTCCAAATATGTAAGAAAACAATTTAATTTATAATGAACATTTATACATTTAATGGAAGAATTAAATTATTTAGTGTTCAGGATGATACTAAATATTTTTCTTGATGTACACGTTAAATAAATATTCCTCATATATGTTAAATAAATTTCAAAAAGGGCATTGTTCAAAAAATAATGAGAATTTTCCTTTTAAAACATTTTTTTAATAAAATTATGGGTTAAATTATAGTTAAAAATCACGGAAGAATAGTGAAAACATTCATTAAACCCTTTTTAGAGTGCATTTACATGTAACAAAAAAATTATTTTAGATAAACAGAAAAATGAAGTTGGTTTTCATTAAATAAAATTAGTCAATTGAGTACATTAGGAGAATAAAATTAATGGAAACCATGTAATTTCCACGAATAACCATAAGAGATAAAAATTTAGGAGTTTTAATAAAAATATATCATAATATCTCATCATCAAAAGCCTAATAAGAAGAAACCCTGGTGAATAATTATATTATAGCTTAAAACCCACACACCTTTGCAATCCTTTGAATCGTAAGCCCCTAAAAAGAAATAACCTTAGATGGATATGTATAAAATATAATTTTAATCTAAATTATCACAAAATAATTTCATGGTTGGTATATATATAATATCCCATACATTTCATCAATAGAATTTACATGTATGTAGAAGAATATTCATTACATAACATAACAAATCACAAAAAACCATATTGGTTTGGTGTATTTTGAATATAGGAAATATAAACAACTTATTTATAAAACATCTAGATTGTCTCCACTAATTCCTTTAAAACATGAAACCTTTGTCCACACATCCTAATTAACACTTTTATTTATATCCTGGGGAAAAGAAGGATAAGTAATGGTGATCTCAAAGGCTCAGTAAGGGTAATGAAGATATATAATGTAATAATAAGAGAATTAGAACATGAAAATAACTTTTCAAAATAATATCCTACATATCAAGGATCTTGATATTTTGTTATGGAAAAAATCATAGTAGTTCATAATACATGAATTATAATGGACATAATTAATGTGAAAAGAAAATAAAAATATGTGAAATTATAGAATACACAAAAGAATTGGAAATCATTTTCATATTATCCAAAGTTCTCATCCAAGACCATCATAAAGAACAGGTCCTCTTATTGAACCGAGATCACTATTCATTACAACCATGTATTACTGAGCTGATTTTACTTCCCATTCTAGTCCTATCTATGTCATGGGATAAAAATATTTACCAAATGAATTGAAGGGAGATATATCTCCTAACTATCACATATTGAATACCATATATATATATATATATTATAATAAAATAAATCATTCATCATATCAGAATACTTATAATGGACTTTGTTTCATTAGAATCATTCCATCATAACATAACCCATGGAAAATAAATGGGTGTCATAAATATTATTCCATCATAAACATAAACTAATCATATATATAATATGGATAATTTCCATGGAAAATTTCCCAATGAAATAAAAATTTACATAAAATAGTGTTACAACATATAGAAAATAATTTTGGGAAATCATAAGAAAATAATTACTGAGGAAAATATAGTTTCTATATTGAAAAATCTTTTTCTTAACATTTCATGAATATTTTTAAAATATTAATTGAAAACAACCTTGTAGGAATGTATGTGAAAATTTAAGGCATTAAGGAATTGTAAAATTGTATAAATAGTTTCCTGATGTACAAATTAAAAAAAATAATTTTCATATTTTTTATGTATAAGCCTCAAAGAACCCTGTTCAAGAAACAAAAAAAATATTACTTTCAAATAATTTATAAAAACTTTAAACAAGTGCAAATTTTAATTCAAATATTTTAAATGGAATACTAGAATATTTTTGAAAACATTTTCTTGAAATAATGAAATAAGAGATAAATACTACCCACTAGATACTTACATGTAAAAAATCCAAAATAATTATGAGATTGTAAAATTAAACATTAACATAGGTATGATTTCATTCATACGTCTTTTCAAGTCATTTATATGGTTTAACGATTGTTATTAGTTTATACTAAAACCATATTAATAATTTTTATATCATATATGATCCTCTTATATAATTTTATAACTTATATTTTTATAATACTTCAATATTACTCTTCTTTCGAGTGTTGACTATTCATTTTCCTATGCATGATTAGTCATATAAGTCTCAATTATTGTTCATAGGATATTTTTACATCATCCCCATGAGTATACTAAGGTAATTTATATTATATTTATTATTTATATACATTTATATAATAAGTGTTTAAAGGAGATCGTGGAAAATGATTCGCATGGCATCGTGGAGACGGTAGGTTGTACGTACAATGATTAACAATATCATTCTATTAATGGTAAAAGTGTAAATAAGTAAATGGAATATTTTTTCCCATAATCAATATTTTTTTATAATTATTATATATATATATATTATATATAATTATATCCATCCAAGTAATGTAGTAATGGAAAACTTGTTACACCATGGCGTGGAGACAGTAAGACGTAAGTACACATCCATGGAGCATTTTTTTAGGATGTATAAATTCCATAATATGGTTGATCTTGAAGGCTCAATGTGATATGAATAATTTATTTAGGATTCTCCCATTCAAAATTTATATGAGGGGGAACTTTTAATTTTTATATAAATATTAATTTATAAAAAATTCAATATCAATAAAAATACCTCTAAAAACCCATTTATTATAATATAAGATAATATAAGGTTATAATATCATCAAATAATAGATTTTAGAGAATTTTTGGTATTATCTTAATCCTTATCTATTTGACTAATCCTTATTTAACCTATTTTAATTTTATCTTTGGTAACAACTTTCTAAATGTTAAAAGGTTGTAAGTTGTAATTATGTGGTGTCAATTAGATCACAAATGAATGATTTCTTACATTTTATACCATATAATAATTTTTTATCTTTTAATATGAATTATTAAATTAAAATAATTTAACAAATATTTATTTTGATAAAATATCATTTGTGTCAATTTAAACACTATTCATCACTTAAACTTTTAAAAATATGAATATAACATGTTAACATCAAACCAAATAATTTATTGTATCCATAAGATGCCAAGTTCATCTCGAAACATATTTTATAACCTTATTTATGTAAAATTATATTTTCTTTAATATTTTTAATAACACTTATTTAATATTTCAATTTACAAAATAATTAATACATCAGCAATGTATAATTATTTAATATACTTATTTGTTCATTAATTATTATAAATAAAATACCATAATGAAGATAAAATATTATGTATTTTTTGAAAATATTTATCTTAAAATATATATTTGTGGATACCATATATTGGATGTAAAATATTATTAAATAATTGAATATGACATATTTTTATTTTTTAGATAGAATATTAAAAAAATCATAATTTCCTATAATGGCCCAAAAAGTAAAAAATAAATTTAAATCAAGTAAATATTTTCATTTAGTTAAATATTCATTTTTAAATTCTTTCATAACATACATTTGTTTTTATGTAGACACATAAGTTATATTTAAGACAAAGCATGTGATATTTTGTGACTTTCTTTCATTGAAATAATATATATGTAATTTTCTTGGAATAGATTCAATTAAAAAATTTAATTCAGATCTTTTGGTGATATTTGTCGAATTATATTCATCCAATAATATGCTGGCATGTTTTAGGGTCTTTTAATAGTCTTTATCATTTTAATTTGAAACTAAACGACCCAATTTACCATTTATTATGGTAATAAACCTTACCAAGGTCACTATTAAAATTCCCAATAATAAAAGAGACCTATTAAATAAAACTGTAAATTCTAAATATTAATTTGGTATCACTTTTTATAAATTCAAAACCAACAATTTTTATAATTTTTTTAATATAAAATTAGTAAAAACCCATAAAAATCAATTGTTCCAAAAAATTCCCATTTAAAACATAATTTTTTTAATGAAATTTAATGTATAAAACATTTAGAAAAACCATAATTTGAATATTTTTTATTAAAATGGACTAAATAAAATATAACAAAAATCAAATACATAATTTTAACTTGTAAATAATTTAAAATAAAATATAAATTTTAAAAAATCAGTGTTATCAGAATTCCTTAAACAAATTATAAAATTATTTAAAAAAATTAGATAATATTGACATTTCGAATTCAAAAATAAAATAAATTTTGGAAAATAAATTTTATATAACCTATAAAAATTAAAAATCAATCATAAATTGAAGAAAAACTCATTTTTGATGAAAATAAATTTTTTTGTAGAATAAAGTGGCCTTACAATAAAATGTGTGATCATTCTTTAAGAACTTACCAATAAATTCATATCGAGTTGGAAATTTATATTAATTTAATAAATTAGTGGTTCAAAATTATTCCCAAAAACTTAATGTGTAGGTTATAAAAACATATAATATTACACTGTTCTTTTAAACACACAATTGCATTTAATGTATGAAATAAAAATTAATTTAAGAGAAATGTTTATTAAAATTACTAGTTTCTTACACTAAACCCCGTTAAAATGAATCTTCACTATAAAATTTTCCCATTGATTAAAATATAATAAGGTTCCTATGCCTCATCACATCTTAGGTTCCTACATAGCCTCCTCAAATTGAATATTTTTTATGGAACATTAGCTAATAGAGTGGTCTAGTTTTTTAGATATTTTTTCATTATGATCAAGAATATTTATCAATTATTATTCATAATAATGATTTTTATCCATTGGTTTTCCTTTTGAGTTTAGTATATGTGAAGGATCAGATATGCACTTTCTTATAAAAGATACATAAAACACATCATAAACAGGAGATAGATTTAATGGATGTGCTAATCTAAAAGCTACCTTTCATACACGATCAATAATTTCAAAATGACTAAAATACCTAAAGTTTATCTTTAACTTCTTTCCAAATCTCATTTCCCTCTTCCAGGGAGATATTCATTGAAATACCTTTTCACCTACTTCAAACCCAAGGTCTATTTGCCTTTTTTTAGCAAAACCTTTTTGTCAACATTGAGCTACTATTATGTGTTGTTTAATATATCTACTATTCTCTTCCATTTCTTCATCTATATCAGGATCCAATTTTTTTTATTTCGTTAAAATTAAAATCCAAAATTTTATTTTTATTAATTTCTTAGTATAGGGGGGATACATAAGTTTCCATCAGAATACTAGTGTGAAAGAAGTTTTTTAAGAAAATTACACCAATGGTAGTTTTTTATACCAATAACCTTTAAAATAAATAGATAAATATATGTACATGTATTCAAGATTTTGAATATTCCCTTATTCAAACATCAAACAGGTTAAAACATTCATAAATAATATCCTTTATCAAGGCCTATAGTACAATCCTCATGTGATCCTCATGTTCTTACATTCACATTTAGTAGAAAAGAATATTATCTAAAAAAACTACCACAAACATCCTAAGATATCCTCTAAAAACTCTTTTAATTAAATCCAAGAAGACACTAGGGTCATTAGTAAGACCAAAAAGTATCACTATAATTTAATAGTGTCTATACCTTGTATGTAATATCATCTTCGTTACATCCTCATTCTTGAACAACAATTTATGCTATCTATAATGAATATAAATCTTTTAAAAGATGTGAGATTTTATGTAGTTGATCAGACAAGTCTTCAAAGGGCATTAACGATAAGAGACATCAGTAGATATGAAGAACATGTGCGTTGTGCTATCAAGGTAGAACTAGAAGTTGGTGTTACATATCCCTCTCATGGTTTTGACAAGAAATGAAAGATAGTGTTCATGGAAAAATATCAAAACAATGGTGAAAAGAAGGTTAATGTTTTTTTATGATCAAAGTGTGGAAAGAAGTATGGTGGATATTTTCTAAAAGGTACTAGAAAATATTTCAAGTGTGGAAAAGAAGGTCATCAAGTAGCTGAGTGCCGAAGTAATCGAAAAGAGGTAGCTAATGGTGTGAATGGAGAAAAGACGGCAGAAAACGCACCACCAACACTTCAATTCTTCATGTGCAAGGAAATGGGGCATTATGCTAACAAATGTCCTAATCCAAGGGTTAATGATGATCGACATTAACAACCACTTTAGGAAAAGAACAAAGGGAAGTCACATGTGATCATTAATGGGGATGTTGAGTATGACAATGATGTAGTGGAATGATTATGTGTTTATGTAATGGGATTCCAAAATAATGTTGTGGAATCTCAAAGTGTTGTGGAATATTGGAATATCTATGTGTTGGTTTATTGTGGTTTTCAATGATTATATAGTACTGGTAACCATGAAAAGTGATTAAAATATTTTTGGAAAGTAGATGATATGCACATAATGAAGGGATAAAGAGAAACTAATATGTTTGATAGTATTAATGAGTTCATGACTGATATAAAGGCAAAGTGATATCATGGTTTGAGTATATAGGAATTTAGGGATTTTGGTATGTGGAAGGAGTTATCTTTTGACTACATTCATGTTTTCACTAAGGTTCAATGGGTATTAATTTTTCAAGAGAATACAAGATTAAGGTACTCACATGTTTAGAATGTGACCAACAAGATATATCTTGTGTTATATGAGGGATAAATGATGGTATTCACGTTCTTGTTATCTGACCTTTCCAGTAATCATTTTCTTTATACTATGAGATTGGACATATGTATTTTTGATAAGTCTAAAGATTTCAATGGATTATTTTGGACATAAAATATTATTTTTAATGATAGAATTTTTTTTATATTTTTCCGTAATGTTATAATAGTGTATTTTTATGAAGGGGACAACCCGTAGGATGAGTGACAACCCGTCGTGTTGGACAAGGCTGTGGGAATCGAACCCCCAACCAAAGTGCGACAGGCCATTATCGGCTACCACCGGCCTACAGGAAGTCCCTGGTTAGTAGAAACATGTTTTATTTTAAGCGGTATAATAGATGACGTATAAGTCCATTTTTGGAATCATATACGATTAACCTCACCATAGATAGACTTATGTATATTTGATAACTTTTTCTAGCCTTTTGTTTGATACAGATGGAATGACCCATCATTCTATCACATGATCTCCTAACACTTTGTGAAAGACAAATTCAACTTCATTTCTTTAAGAGATGAAGTAGAAATTGTGCGAGGAACGAGCAACCTTGATATTGTACCAAAATAAAGTAAGTATTTCTTTTAATTAAAAAATTATTCAACATTTGGGAAATGATCTTGAAAACCAAATATTTGTCCTAGTGATCTCATATCTAATTAATCAGATGGTACCTTAGATCATCAAAATTTTATGGACTTGTGACTGTTGTATTTTTCATAGCCCTGTTCTCTACCACTCTCCACCAGAACATGATGGTTAGATTTCTCTTCCATATCCAAATTTTCACCCATGATCTCATATGTGGGAACCCAAGTGATGAGTTACTTTGGGTATCCGTTTTTTTCTAACGTTCATTTTTAAAAGTAAGTTTTAGTATTCATTTTTATGATGTGGGTTTATATGAAAGAAACTATCAAGTATTAAACCATTTATAACCCCGACAAATTTCGAGGGTGAAATTCATTTTAAGGGGGGTAGAATGTAACACCCCGAGTTTTTGTGAGATATATTATTTTTAATTTTATTGATGTATTATATTGTACACTAAACAAATATTATCTTGTACTATACACAACACCATATTAGCTTGCAGTATAAACAACACAATTCTTGGCTCGTGTTATACACAATTTCAAGTTCGTTATGTGGAAATTATTCTACACAGCATTAAGTATAGATTTTGTTTAATGTATAAATTAATTAAGTTTTGATTATGTTATACGCAACACCAGAAGATCTTTCACTACACACAGACTTGACATGGCTTTCATTACACGCAATCAATCCTTTCCTCGATAGCATGTGTAGTATGCAATACAAAGTTTCACTAAACGAGATATTATTATAATATTATTATGAACTAGCTGTTATGAATAGTAATACCCAATTTTTGAAATTTTATAAATTTAATCTTTCAAAATGAACTTCATTTTCTGTTTCGGAATATCAAAATTAGCCTAGAGTTAAATTTTGGTATTTTTCTAAAAACATTAATTTTTTGATGAATAGTGAAAACAATGGGTTACTATTTAAAAACTGACTTTTTATTTAAATAATTATTTATTTTATTTAAATTAATTTTAGGTTAAAATTGATACATAATACCTATATAAGTTCAATTTAATTCATTGGAGTCATTTTATAAAACTTTTAGATATATAAAAATTTTGTTGAACTTTTTACCGTCTTTTACCCACCTCCTAGGAAAAACTGAAAATCGACATAAAACTTAATTTTACAACTTCTGTGAGTAGAATTTCGAAATTCCGAGAGACATGGTTAATATCAAGGAGTAAAATTTGGTTCAATAAGATGAAAATAAATTTTGGTGAATAGTAACTTTTTACTTTTATTTACCACAGTTAAAACTAAATAGGGTAATTAAGGGTAAAAAATATATTATTATTACACTAACACATGTCCTAATTCAATTGGATAAGTATAATTCGACCAAAAAACCTTAGGAATATAATATTATTATTTAGGTCCACTTGGATTATATTAGGACATTTATTATTATTTAATTCAAAGAAGAGTTAAAAGAGTTAAAATAAAAGTTTAATAACTAAAACATTTTTAATATAGGGTTACACATAAGATAAATTAGACTATAAATTTTCATTAGAAATATAAAAAGATTTCCTACATAATAGAGTTTTATTTATAATTTTTAGATATTAAATAATTTAATTTATTTGGGACACAATGATGATGCAGTAATTACCTTATTAATAAAATATTAACATAATTAATATTATAAATACCCAAATAAATGTAATTTGAGACTTTTTATAAATTAAAATTATTTTTATGTTAACATGACATGTTATTATTGATTTAATTAATCTTTTTAGAACTAATAATGATTTTATTATTTTCAAAAAAATCAATTACCGAATAGTGTCAAAATTGACATAAAATAGTCTTTAAAACAAATATTATATTATTAATTGTTATTCTATTCTTAAAAATATAAAGTTCAGCCAAATGACTTAGATAAGTTTATATATTTTAATAATGAACCACTTGGGGTTCTTATGGATAGTTATAGTATGCTTATTAACCATATAGTGTAAGAAAACAAGAAGACATGGTAAAAGTTAAATTATTTAACTTAGAGTTAAATCTAAATGATAAGGTTAAAATAATAACTTAAACTTGTCTAAAACCTATTTGTTGAGGTTATTTTGATCCATCCCCACATTGTATTCTAAATAAATCAATTTTCAGCTATTATAAACCGAATATGACTTTAGTATAAAATATTATTTTATGTTTTTTCTAAAGTGCCCCTCTCCTTCCTTATAAAAGGGCACCTCCTCGCTCTTCACTCTAAACAATTTTGAGCCTTAAAGCTCGGCCAAACCCTACCAAATTACCTTCTCAACTTCCCTAGAAACATTATAGAGGTTCTGGTCTCCTCAAAAGACCAACTCTAGTGCCTTAATAAGAAGCTTAAAGAGGTACGTCAAAGAAGAGGTAATCTCTTCTACTGATTCTGGCAAGTTTCTTTCTTTTTTAACTTCTTCTTCATTAGTTGTTTCATTATAAATTAATAAAATAAGTATCAATAATATATTTATATGTTATTATAAATATGAGACAACCCCATTTCAGCATCTATCTATCTTACGTAAAACAAAATCACCACGCGTGCGTACGTACAGAATACCGTCTCCACACCGTGGTGTAATCTATTTTTCCAGCACCACCTTTCATGGATGGTTATAATGGTGTAAATAATAACTATATATAGTTATTATAACATCATAATGATTCTGATATATTATATCATCCACTCAAATTCAATTCAATAATTATGGGAATGATATCATCTCTCATGTGTATGTATGGATTACCGTCTCCACGACGCGATGAGATTCATTATCCATGTTAACCACTCAAAAATGATTATAAAGTGTATATAATGAATAATAATGAAATATATTACATGATAAATCTACTAGATTTATTTATAAATATGTATATATATGTCATCTACTTACTTCCATTCAAGTCAATAAGGAAAGGAAAATAGCGTTCATGCGTACGTACGACTACCGTCTCCATGAACGGTGTATTTCATTTCATTTATCTATCTATTATATATATATATATATATACTGAATATATATGATATATAGATCATGATTTAAATTAAGGAAGTAATTAAATCATGATATAAGTAATAACAATATCAAGAACAACAAGTCCAAACACGTGCGATAAATAAAACGATTTTACCCAAAATGCTGCTTTAATATAAAATTTACAAAAGAATGGGTAATATGAAGTCATAATTTAACCATATATGATATCATAAAAATTAATATGATTTTTTAATAAGTCAATTAAATTATTTAAATCATTATACAGGTGGTTCGGAAACATACGAATCATATCAGACATAAGGTAAGGGATCATTATTTGAATCTCGTTCTTATCCGAGATTGTTTATTCATAAGTATTTACTGGAGTTATTGTTATCATCCATGTACAGGTTTTCTAAAAGTGTTTTTATGTATTTTTAAAGTCCTTTTTACCCATTTTCTACTTTTACTACATGGTATGTATGGAATATTTTTTTCTTTATGAGGTACTTTTTTACTTTTCAGGAAAAAGTACGAGAAGAATGTTTTTTAACTTATACAACATGAACATATTTTTACGGTTTCATAATGACTTATTTTCAAGAATCGTACTCTAAAATATTTAATTACAATTTTCAAAAAAAATATTTTTCTTTTAAAATTGCGTGGAATTTTTTGAAAAGAAAATGATTTTGAAGAAGAAATGATATTTTCCTCAAGAATTCATTTCATGTGTTGTATCAAAACCATTTTCCATATAAGATGGAATTATTTCATATGTGTACGTTTCAAGTATAATTTCACTATGATTTACATGGATTCACTTTTCTTATGATGAAATGATATCCATTTTTTTGTATGGATTATGTTATGATAGAATGATGTTTATGAAACCCATTTAATACTTTGGGTAATGATGAATGATTTATGTTCATGTTGTGGCACAAGTAAGAATGATATCATTATGAGATGTCTAGGACCTATATATTTCTCCAATTAATTAGGTAATGATTTATATATCATTATATAGACATGGCTAGAATTGTAAGTTAATCTAGTTCAGTGATACAGGACTGTAACGAGGAGTGAACTCGATTCAGAAAGGGACTTTGTCCACTAAGATGGTCTTGGTAGGAATGCCTTGGCTACTATGGAAATCATATCATGTGCCTAATAGTTTTCCACAATTACATGTTTTATTACCATGCTATTTTATCATGATTTATGTTCCATTATGATCTATTCCTTATTTACTACCATGTTTTATGTCATTGCTCAATATTTTGATGTTTATACATTATGTTCATGTTTTTAAGTTCAAATGTATATGGTTTGTTTTATTTACTCCATTATCACCCTTAATGAGCATCTGAGATCACCCTTTATATTTTTTCATTCCCCAAGATTTAAATAAAGGTTTTAGGTAAGAGAAAAAAGGGTAATATCTTTATGGGAGATGTTGAAGATCGTTCACCATGATTAGAAGATTATTTTTCCGAGTTTCCAAAGACACTAATGTATTACGGTACTTGTGTGTTTGTATTTATTATATATTAAGTATTCCGAAAAAGTAATGTAATGTCAATGTATGCGAAGATTTGGGTCTCTACAAAAATCCATTAAATCATTCCGATATATCATACCATATATGATTTACTCATAACATTTGACCACCAGCTTATTAATAATTCTTTGTAAAATCAAAATTTGGAAAAATAAATGAATTTGTATGTATAGTTCAATTTAGTAGTATTCATCCTTGAATTTAATAATAGTTAAATAATCTCCAAAATATTTGTCATGATATAAATATCATATATATTAATTATATAAATATTTAAAGTCATCAATAAATTATAGATATAGAAAAATAGATTACAGTATTCATTGAGATGACTAGTTGTATGCACGCATGAATGTGGTTCCCATTTTCTTGAACGAATGAACAATATATATGTAAATATCAATTCCTAATTACAGAATCAGTTTTATATAATTTATATAAAATTTATACAATAAATATATCATTATTATCATCTAGGTAAAAATAAAATTAAAAACATATCGCATCGCTTCGTGAATGCGGTGGTCCATACATATGCACGTGCGATGTTAGAGTTTCCCAATGGATAAGAATGCATGGATTTATATGATATATTATAATTTCAGAATCATAATAATGTCATAAAAAATATAAAAATATGTATAATCTCTCATTGTATCCATCTATTAGATGAGGTGATTGAATATGAATTGCATCGGTTCCTGAGACGATAGTCTACTGTACACATGATCAACAATTTCATTTCCTATTTAATTGAATATGATATGGATATTGGTTATTATACTAAAATAATAACATATAAGTTTATGTGATATAATATGTTTATTATATCATTATATTTTAAAAATATTTGTCAGACTTTGAATAAGAAATAAAAAACCCTATTAAGAATGATACCTTTCCTTCAAACAACATCCTTAGGTTAGAACCAATGGCCTTCATAGGAGGGCTATATAATCAAAATAAATAATATATGATATAAGGAGTGTTATTTGGACTATAATTTGATGATATAAAAGGATTTGGATGTGTAAATATGAGAGAAGAGTGGTTGTCCTTTTATTAGAGGGGTAGAGGACACACCATGAATTTTTAAAAAGAAAAATATATACCCACATTTTACACTACCCAAAAGAATCTAAAATGGATTAGTATAGAGAATGATATGATATAAGGTCAACATATATTCATTAAATATATATTTCAATGGTTCATATTTCATTTTAATGATTTTATTTTTTTGTTTAAGACCTACCAACCGAGTTTTAACATTTACCGCAATAATTATTATTTTCTCTATTTTTACTTTTCATTATTAATAATATTTGTATTGAAATTATAATATAATATTATTTATTATGATTCCTAATTTTTAATCCATTTTTAAAAATTCAATTTTTAGAATTTGTAGAGTTTATTTGAATGTTAAACCAGAAGACGCATCAAAAATGTTGTTTTCAAATGGAAATTTTTTCTTAGGTATAGAATGTTTTAACATCAAAATATACCATTAAATACATTAAAAGGAATTAAATTTAAATATATACATCATTATTGAATTAAATTTACATTTAAAATATTTTAAAATTGGTTGTAAGATTTCAAAATCATTTAATGAAAAGTCATCCTTCAATAAAAAGATTATTTTTTCACTATTCATAAAAAATCAATCTTCTAATAAATTTATAATAAATTTACTTGAAGAAAATTTTAACATTATGATTTTAAAAATTAAGTTTATTTTTTCAAATTATATTTCTAAATTAGGAAATATTTATTTTATATTATATTAAAAAAATTGTGAAAATAATTTTTTAGAAAATTGTAATTTCAATAACTAAAAAGTCTTTACAAAACAATATCTGCTTATATATAAATATTTTTAATTAGTATAAAAACTTGATACTTAGTTTTTGAAATGTGGTCATTTGTATTTATATTATACAATTTAATGGATAGGATTCATTGCTTATGTTCAAATAATTATATTTTTTATAGTATATTTTTGTTTGTTAAAAATCAGTATTTAGTGTAACAGAAGCTATTAGAGAAATATAATTATTTGAAAAGAATATTTACTAAGATCAATTGGTGTTATACCTATTTACTTAAAATAAAAAATAATATTTTATTCATGTTAGTTTTTTAATATTCTATTATTCTCTTCCATTTTTCATTTCATTGGGTTAATAAATTACCTTAGTCATTATAGTTTTCTCATGTCAATTTCCTCCCATTGATACATACTATATTTTATCCATTTGTCTTATATTTTTTGTTTATAAAGTTCCTTATGGAGGTATAATATCATAGTTTTCCTAAAAATAATATGTTTTACTGATCTACTACATGTATTCTCCTTAAAAAAAATTTAAATCAAAAGCTACAAATTCCGGAACGAGTTTTATTGAATTTTTCTCATTTCCATTTAGTCATAGTTTATCTCTATTGAATATATTATTATAATTTTTTTATATTCTTATGTTTATTTATTTCTTATAGTAAATTATATTTTTGTATCTTAAATTTAATTTTTTCATCAATATCATCATCATTGATGTATAGAGTGTTATGATATTTTTTTCATAGAATAATTACCATCTTCTATATTGAGTTATTTATTTTCAATTTTCTTAATATATATTTAAATAAATGTTATATTCACTTAGGTTGAAACCCAAATATGTATTATCTCATTTGAACATGTTATATGTGTTGAAACATTTTTAAAATGATGTTTTATTACCCATTTTACATTTTGTAATTTTATAAAGGTATTCTAAATTAATAAAAGTCACATCCTTTCATGTTCACATCGTTTATCACCCATTAATTTTTTTTAAAATCATTATTTTATTTCATGGTTTTATTATAGTTATTTCTTTCTAAAAAATCACTATGAATGCCATTATTTCAACTTCTCTGAAATAACTATCGAATGTTACTCTTAACTATGTATTTTTATGAAAAAGATAATTTTTATTTTAAAAATTTATAATATCACTATGCTTTTCTTCTATAAGTATAAATGATCAGCCACATTTGGATTTATATTTCATGTATTTCACTTTAAATTCATTAATGAATATATAGATTACCCATACCTTGTTCGTAAATGTAATGTTAAATATTAGTTACATCCCTCTCTTGTAATTATATTTTCCATGATGCCCATATACTTTAATATCATGAATGTTTATGATATCATATACATTATTGAATTCACTTAAAATATGTTAATTTAAAAACTATGACACCAATAAAAATTTATGGGTTTTTATTAATTATTTCATTCCAATTATTTTTTGAGATATTATTGAAAATATGAACACTGGTAATGTAAATATATATAATTAATGATTTCATAGAAAACATGATTATGTATTGTTTACTCATTACTTATAGTATATGAAATATCATATCCTAATATATCTATCATGCATGGATTCTTTTTATTAGATTCATTTTTCTATCTCATACTAATTCTATCCATCCACTTGGTGGTTTACCTTATTGTTGGAGATTCAATATTACAACTACTATGATTTATGATATAAATACATCATTCACATCATGAATGTATTAGAAAGAGGGATTTTTTATATAACTGGTGATTGATTAAATAAACAACCTATTCATTCCATGACTATGTCTAGTCAAATATATTCACTATAGAAATATATATTAATCAATATGAACACATCTCCCTAGCTTTTAAAATTATAGTTTTCACGAGTTTCCATTATTTTATTTTTTATTCATACCTTTCTCTTGTTAGCCTTGAACCTGGTATATCACCCAAGATCTATAAGGATTATCATGATAAGTGGTTTTATTAAACATCTATTTAACTTTTATCTTTATTTCATATGTTTTCAATATATCGTGAGGCTATGGAAGACTCGAATTTGATTTATCGATATTTAATGATTTAAATATCATGATTTATGATTTTCTATATATCTTTAAAAGTATTTTATTGTTTTTTATTTCAGATCTTATCTTCTTATTTTAAATTCAAATAATTAGAGGTTGGTGGTTCATAATATGTAATTATAATGTGAACCATAATTTATTACACATTCATAAATATTGTCTACATTTTTTCACATGCATTATTTTGATTCGATGAAAAAAGTTTTAAGGTTTACAAATTATTTCATACTAAAATTAATTTACAAGGCATTATTTGAGGATTTTTGTTACATCCCAAACCCGTATTCTACATGAAATGGTGCCCTGAGACTGGTTGGTTACAAGGCCTCATCTCCCCTAACGATAGAGGATCCTAACTAGCAGCGAGGGCCTAGGGGAGTCAGTGGGGAGACTATTCCCTCATTACCAGAGTATCTCAGTGAAAGTGATATATATACAATAGTGGTAGAGAAATAAATAGAAGACAACTAAAAGTAATACATGCAAACATGAATATACATATCAATAACCAGAAGTATCTCATATAAAAAAATTATGCAGATGGTAGAAGTTTCTAGAAAACAGCCAAATCGGGTAAAAGGAAATGTAATACAGTACATGTCCCAAAAAGAACAAAAGGCCAAAATGGTATCCCAGCATCACAATCCTCAGCTTGGTCATATGCTCCCCTTCTTCAAATACAAAATCAAAAACTTGTACTAGGGCGATTTCCCATATCATCACATGTATCCATATAATCTATTTGGGTCCCCATGGAGGCCCAAATAGGGTGTGAGATAAACATTCCATTAGGCAACCACCCAAGTCTATTCAATTCTATTAGAAATTCTAAACAGGTTCTAGAAAGTGTAAAAAAACTTCAATGTATGTGAATATTCCCATGGCATAGCTCTATAGTCAAGTAAAACTAAATATCACTCAAGGCTATATGCAAAAGAGAGTCATCTCCTAACAAGGTAGGTATAACCAGGTAAACTAGTCACACAACCATTTTGTACATCCATTTGTATCAAGAAATACATTACCACATTATATAAAGAAAACGTGTATCCCACAACCATGTCGTATAGAAAAGTAACATTTCTCTTCCATGCTATATGGTGAAGTAACATCCCACAACCTCATCGTAGATTGATGTGTAGACCCCAAGGGCCAGATCCAAGGTGGAAGTAGACCATGTAATACAAGTAATTAATATCTATACCACATATGGACGGATCCAAGGAGTATGTCCAAGTAATCCCATTGAATCCCATGGGCATCCATGGTGGAAACACAGTTAGGCACCAGTTGGGGTCCTAGGAGCATGGAAATAACATGTCCTATGCAATCCCAAGAAAGCTGGATCAATGAGGTTGCAATGCCCGAGGCATCCCCTAGAATCAAGACCCAAGGGGAAGATTCTACCCATGGTGTCCACTACTGAATTTTGATCACTAGAGACTATTCAATGGGATTTATCAAATCATTCATCAAGCATTCAACAATTCAGCATTTAAAATTAAAATTTATTACCAAGTATGTATAGCCACTCACATCAACAAGAATCGTCCATGAGTATACCCAATCATTAAAACAATTTATCACAAGAATATGGTCCTACCCTCTTGTATAATCCATTTACCATGTCATTAGTCATTTACATATAGGTAAACCTACCCATATAAACACATTCAACTAAGCTGATCTATCAAAATAGAAAGAGAATAAAATGATATTAAAAAACCAAGGAGGAATTACATCTTTTAAACTAGCTACACAAAATATAAAGGCATAAAAGGGATTCCTATAACTTTGAAAGAACGATAACACACCCTTTACGTGGTTTCAAAAGGCATGAAAAAGTTAAACCCAAAAGGTACACCCCATGGGCGACCGTGAAACTAGAAACTGTTGCCATCAAACCTAAATGGAACTCATGGTCTACGTCACAAGGTATTACTACAACTATTAAATTCCATTCGCTAAAAAATGATACCTTCATAGAAAGTCAGAAAAATTGAATATCTGATAACTGCCCAAAAAAACAAAGTTAAGATGAAATAAAGTATATACAACCTACCTCGCCTCTATAGTACACAACTTTTCCATTATCGTGTCCTGATTCATCTCAGTTTGGAAGAAATCTGATGAACATACAAATAATGGAAAATTAGGTCTTATGAGCCTAAATCCAAATAGCATATTAATTATTCCAAAGAATCAAAAATTATTAATAGGGAATCGAGTACATACCGATACAGTTCCAATGTGAAAGACGGAACTTGAATTAGAGTCTGAACGTATAGATACTCGAGGCTTTTCTTATATTAATATTACATCATTTAAAAGATAAAAAACATTATTGTATTACACATAGAGGATACAAAGGTTTATCATCTTTGGAATACTAGGACCATACATAACAAATACAACATCAAGCATTAACATTTATTTAATTTCTTCTTCTCTAGCTTCTTATTGGAACTTGTCCTCTGCTTAGTACATGTAGCCACCTGAGGATATACATCAAAAGGGGTGATCTAGAATCCCAGTAAGAGGATATTTAAGAACAATATAGCATGGGGTGATCATAATCATAGCATAGGAAAAATATCATGAACACGAGAGGAGCATAAATAAAAGACGTGAAATGTGGCGATGCATAAAAATGAAACATCATGTCTTAGTGGTTAACTACCACACATAATTGTGAACAAAGTTAGTATCTTATTCACACATCATTTCACATTTACTCATGAGATTCATCACTTTACCCAATGCATTGGAGCGCATTATAATTCCTGGTGCACCCGTGACATTGAAACATTCGTATGGCGCTATATAATTTCGGGCGCACCCGTCACATCATAACATTATCATCATCATGCTTGACACATAGAACACATATAAAAAATGTACATAACTATCCCATAAAATTTAATGGGTTTCATCTCATAATAACACATTCATAAGCTTTGGGTTCCCAAAAGAAAGAGGGAATAACATACATGTTATAAGAACCGTCCACTTTGAGTGAGAAGTATAAGGGGTGTTCTTAAAAGAGGAGTTCATTGGAAAACATTTGGTTTGACATAAAAAAAAGTGAAAAATATGTATATACCTGAAAATAAAATTCAATGATGAAGAAATTATCTTTAAGGAGTAACCATATCAAAAATGGATTGATTGAAGTAGAACATGAGGGAAGAAAATTGGGTACGAGATTTCCCCTTACTTTGTATCTGAATGCTTACTTCTCATTAATGTCATGAATAATGAAATTATATTAATTAATTAGAAATTAAATAACCTTATATACATTAATA
Source organism: Viscum album (assembly GCA_963277665.1). Taxonomy (NCBI): domain Eukaryota; kingdom Viridiplantae; phylum Streptophyta; class Magnoliopsida; order Santalales; family Viscaceae; genus Viscum; species Viscum album. Next base: position 775,459,872 of record OY728138.1, read on the forward strand.
GGGTTCATTGTTGTTTCATTATATCATTTTATGTTCCTTTGGATGACTTATAGTGTTTAAAAACATTGTTCATGGATGTTTTTTTATGGTTTTTCTTGGGTGGTTCACTTGTATTCATAAATTGAAGTCTAGGTAGAACATGTGTAAACATAAAAAATGATATTAAATTTCATTAATGATATTACATGAGTTTGATTGATCTTATAATGAATTATATTAGATCCATGTGGAAGAATCATTAGATAAGAATTAAATGAAGATTGTTTGGGTTAATTTGTGCGGTTTTTCGATCACAATGAAGTTGATTTAATTTATCACTTAGTAATATGTTCATAATTCAGTTAATGAACTTTAAATAGGACATAATAAATATAAAATATTCTGGTTCAACCATAAAAATGGTTTCATGACCAGATCTGAAGGTATAAATCGAAGAAGAAAGCATGTTGTTCTACAAGGTCATAAATTAACACCTCATGAACAATGTTCTCTTTAATAAAATTAAAGAAAGAGGGAAAGGGGGTTGGATGATATAATATCCCATTATAATTATAAAATTACAGTATATTTATAATAATGGAGTTAAATACCATTTGGATGAAGATTGTTGGGGAGAGATCAATAAATGAACTTGAACTTGAAAGAAAATTAAAGGAGAAGAGGGAGAGAAATTACCTCTTGAATCCTTCTCTTGAGAACCTCATTAAGGGCCTAAGAATGGTCTTTTGATGAGACCAGAATCTCTTGGACGTGGGGGAGGGGATAAGGAAGTTTTTTCAGCAGAGTTTAGAGAGGTATTGGATCTTGAGAGGTGTGAGGAAATGAGTGTGTGAAGGGTGACTTTTATAGTGGAGGGGAGAGGGGTTTCCTTAATATAAAATTCATTAGTTTATTAATTTCCCCTAAGATAAGGAATAGTGAGTCTTGAATGACCAATAAAAATAATTTTATCATGTGATCCCGAACCATGTGGGATTACATCAGCAGAGCATCATCGATGACTCAATTAATCCATTATTTAGCATTTATTGTAAATAATCTGATTCTACTATTCATAAAAAATTCAAGTATCACCGAAAAATCCCAAATATTTACCACAACCATTTATCTATGTGTAGAATCCAAAAATGAATTCCATTTCCAAAAAGAATTTTCTAAATAAAATTAATCTAATATTTAATTAAAATCACAATTTACTTTAAAAAACCATTTTCAAGATTAAAAATGATTTTATAGTGCTTTCAAAAATTATGTAGGGTCTTATAAAATTATCTAAATATTATGAGACATTGATTTGATAAATAATTAATAAATTTAAAGAAAATAAATTTTCCTTTAAATTAATTAAATAGTTATAATTAATTATTCATTACATACAAAATTCCAAAATGTTTATTAAGGTCAAATTCTCACTTTCTAAAATGTCTAAATTCTATTTAATTATTAATGGGTAAGGTTACTCTTATGTTGGATGATTTACTATTAATAAGTTTCATATTACTATTCATAAAGGTATGTTAAATTTCCTATGGGTAAGTTATTATTTACCAAAAATTATTATTTTTTCATTAGACTCCAAAAATCATCTTGAGCACAATCGTGTATGTCGGATTTTTAAAATCCCAAACAGAGAAGTGAAAAACATATGTTTGAAGGTAACTTATCACTTAGTAGTTCATTATTTTGTGTTTTCATGTTATTTTATGACATAAATATAAGAATGAAATTTCCATTGAAAAACATTGGTTCGTTACATTCTTCTCCCTTAGGAAAATTCGTCCTCAAAATTTCACTTTACAAAAACAGGTGAGGGAGTTTCTCCTTCACTGCCTCTTCTGGTTCCCAAGTTTCTTCCTCAAACTTATGGTTCCTCCACAACACTTTGAAAAGATGGGTTGTCTTGTTGTGTAGAACCTTATCTCTCTGATCCAGAATCTTTACTGGCTACTCCTCATAGGAGAGATCATCATCCAGCAGCACCACCTCTAAGTTTAGTACATGTGAGGGGGCTAGTTTTTACTTACTCAGAAGTGATACATGAAACACAACATGAACGTGATCCATATTTGGTTAAAGTTCAAGATGACAGGCCACAACCTTTTTTTCAGTCAAGGATCTCAAAGGGGGCAATATACCTTGGGCAAAGCTTCTATTTCTTCCCGAATCGCATGAATCTCTTCCATGGAGATATTCGAAGAAGAGTTTATCTCCAATGTCGAACTCCAAGTCCCTTCGACAGTTGTCAGCATAGCTCTTTTGCCTAAATTGAGCTGCTTTGATTTGTTTCTGGATGACTTGAACCTTCTCTGTCATCTATTGAACAAGATCGGATCCATGTAGCTTCCTTTCTCCAACTTCATTCCAATAGGTTGGAGTTCTACATCGCTTTCTATACAGAGCATCATATGAAGCCATCTAAATACTCAAGTGGATGCTATTTTTGTATGATTACTCAACCAATGGGAGATACTGATCCCAACCACCTTTGAATTCAAGAGAGCAGGCTCTTAGCATATGTTCAAGCGTCTAAATAGTCCTTTCAGATTGGCCATCAGTTTGGGGGTGTTAGGCCGTGCTGAAATTTGATTCAGTACTAAAAGAATGATGAAGGCTCCTCCAGAACATAAATGTGAACCTTGGATCATGGTCAAAGACAATTGAGAGTGGAACACCGTTCAGTCTCACCACTTCATTGAAATATATCTTTTCAAGTTGTTCAAGCAAGAGATATTCCCGAATAGCGATAAAATGGGCAGTCTTGGTGAGTCGGTCAACCACAACCCATATCGCATTATTTCCCTTTGACGTCTTCAGGAGACCCGTGACAATGTCCATAGTAAAATTTTTCCATTTCCACACAGGTATAGGAAATTGATTCATCATACCTTTGGCCTTTTTTCGCGCAGCTTTAACTTACTGACATACCAACCACCTCGATATATATTCTACAATCTCCTTCTTCATTTTATCCAACTAGTAGTGTTCTTAGAGATCACGTTACATCGTTGTACTTCCAGGATGGATAGAGAATATTGATCTATGTGCATTTTTCAATAGATCCTTATTTTTCCAGTGTGATGAAGGCACACAAAGCCGTGTTCCAAACCGAATCACACCATCATTTCCGATATAGAACTCTTGCATCTTCCCTTCCTTTACTGTATTCACCCACTTTTTTATCTCCACATAATTTATTTCTACTTCCTTAATCTTCTCTTGGATGGATAGTTATGAAATAATTTGGGCATGGTAGGATGTATCCCCCGCCCTTATGATTTCCAAATCCATTCTTTGCATATCCATTAAGATATGATCTTTCTCAATCTGAAACATGGATAGAGTAGCAGGTTCTTTTCTTCTTAGAGCATCAGCTACCTTGTTTTCCTTTCTAGGATGATAGTGAATAGAGCAGTCGTAATCATTGATTAGATATAACCATCTCCTTTGACGCATGTTGAGATCCTTTTGTGTGAATATATACTTTTGGATCTTGTGGTTGGTGTATATTTCACACTTCTCTTCATAAAGGTAGTGCCTCCATATTTATCAAGGAAAAAATCACAGCTGGCAGCTCTAGATCATGCGTCGGGTAGTTTTGATAATGGATCTATAACTCCTATGAGTCGTAGGCTATGACATTATGATTTTTCATGTGTACACCAACCAAGACTTTCTTTGAAGCATCACTGTATATCACAAAACATTATCAACTTTTCGATAGTGTGAGTAGAGGTGCAGTGATCAGCCTTCTCTTTAGCTCCTTGAAGCTTCCCTCACATTCTTCCGTCGAGACATACTTCACCCATTTCCTTGTTAACTTAGTTAGCGGGCTGGACAATCGTGAGAAGTTTCTCACAAAACATCAGTAGTACCCAGCCAATAAAATTAAAATACGGATTTCTATGACACTAGAGGGCCTGGGCCATTCCTCAATCACCTTTTTCTTTGAAGGATCCACAAAAATTCCCTTACTTGTGATCAAATGTCCTAAGAATGTGACTTGATTCATCCAAAATTCACACTTGCTGAACTTGGCGTGAAACTTATCCTTTCCCAATGTCTCCAACACAAGTCTTAGATGTTCTTTATGTTCCTCCTTACTCTTGGAGTAGATGAGAATATCATCGATAAACACTACCACAAATTTTTCAAGGTAATGTCTAATGACTCTACTCATCAAATCCATGAAGATTATAGGGGCATTAGTAAGTCTAAAGGGTATCACCAAAAACTCATAGTGCCCATACCTCGTACAGAAGGAAGTCTTCTGAATATCTTCCTTCTTCACCATGACCTGATGATATCCAGAATGAAGATCCACCTTTGAGAAGTATTGAGATCCTATTAATTGGCTGAACAAGTCATAAATCCTTGGGAGAGGATACTTGTTCATTATGGTGGTCTTGTTTAGTTTTCGATAATCGATACACAGCCGCGTTGTTCTGTCCTTCTTCTTCACGAAGAGCACTGGTGCACCCCAAGGTGATGCACTAGGGTGTATGAACCCTTTGTCCAGATTCTCTTGTAGCTGCTTCTTTATCTCCTCCAGTTCGATAGGAGACATCCTATTTGGACACTTCGAGATAGGAGTTGCTCCAAGTATGAGTTCAATTGAGAACTCTACCTCACGATCCAAGGGAATTCTGGGTAACTCTCAGGAAATACATCGTCATATTCCCTCACAATGGTCATTTCCTCATGGTTGGCACTTTCCTTCAACTCAACCATTTGGGCGTGGTATGCTTATTCATAGGGAATCAACACCCACACCATTTCCGGATTTTTCAATGGAGATTCATGATCTTCCTTGCATTTGTAGAGGAGAGTGGGATGGTTCAAAATATGAAAAGATGTCTCCTTTTCCCAACATTTGATATGTTCTCTACATAACGAGATCCAATATATTCCAATTAAAGCGTCGAATTACACCAAGGGATGTATTATGATATTTTCCAGAAGAATCATCCCACACAAGACAACGGAGAAGAGTCAAACACTTGGGTTGCACTGATTGCACCACTTGGTGTTTTTACAGATATCTCTACTTCAAGGTTTCATGGCTTCGATTCTATAGTTATAGAAAATTTGAAAGATATAAAGGAATGCGTAGAACTAGAATCAAATAAGACTTTTTCCATTCTTGAGTGAATAGGAAGTGTACCTCGTAGGACTTCATTATCACGATCCACCTCCACAGTAGTGATGACATAATCCTTCCCTTGTTCTTTGGCTTCGGTGGCTACTGACGCTGATTACCCTCGAGAACTCAAGGTTTAGTGCACTGGTTTTTATAGGGCCCTAGCTCCCTACAGTTGTAGCATTGAACCATGGATGGTTCTCTCCTTTCATCGTCTACATTATCCTTCCTTTTCATATCTTTTAGACACTCTTGAGCAAGGTGTCCTTCATTCCCACACTTGAAGAATTTCCCCATCCCTTTGAGGCTCTTCCCAGGGTGAAACTTCCCATATTTTTGGCATGTGGGTCATTGATTTTTCTTCATGCCTTTGTCATTAGATCCACTAGCTTGAAACTACGTCTTCCTTTTTTTATCACTATAGCCATGGGACCATTCTGCAAACTCCATCTCCACTTTGAGAGCACACCAAACAACTTCTTCATAACTCCTAAAGTCTCTAATTACAAGAGACTTTCGAATGCGTGGTTTTAACCCACTAAAGAATCTATCAATTTTTCTATCATTGTTGATAACAAAACCCGAAGCGTACATTAAAAGCCTTGTAAAATTCGCTTCATAGGTTGTGATAGATTCTCCTTCTTTTTTATTGAGCACTATAAATTATATCTCCATATTTGTGCGAAGAGTTTGTGGGAAGTACTTATTAAGAAACATTATCTTAAAGTCTTATCATTCCATCTCTTCAATTTCCTCCCTTGGCTTTGTTTTCTTAATCAAAGCCCACAATTGATCGACTTATCCATCTAGAGGATAAATGGATTGGGTCACCTTCTTCATCTCATAACAGTGAAGAACAGAAAAGATTATATCCATGGGGTTGACCAACTGTTCCGTAACTAGTGGATTGGAAGATCCACTAAACGTCGGTGGTCGTTGCTTCATAAATGATTTGATATCCAGTTTCTCCCTCTTTGGTGAAGGAAGAAGTTCCCCATTATTAGGTTTATTGTTGATAACCTGAGATAATTGGGTAAGCATCACCATTATGTTTTGAACTCCACCTCCCAAATCATTGGGGATGTCGTTCAGGCAATCGTTGCATTGACCCTCACAAGAGTTTTTGGCCTGATTTCTCCTGGTTCCCACAAATTTTTAAAATAGAAAAGGTTAGAACAAAACATAAGTAAACAAGCCATGAATACATAAATTATTCATTTGAAAAATTTAAACTAAAATAATAACATATGGGATCTCTATGTAAATACTCTTGTGTGCATACTTGTGCTTAATCACATACTAGAGGTTTTTTCTGGGGATCCCTAATCCTAATTCCCAAATTAACTAAACCTTGCCTCTAATACCAACTATAGCGACCCGAGCCTTTTATTACATTACTATTACATCATTTTAATTTTAAACAACATAATAGTATTACAAATATAGGATCCAAAGTTTTATTGTATTTGGAAAACTAGGACCATAAATAAAAAATAAAATACCAAGCATAATCATTTATTTAATTTCTTCTTCTCTAGCTTCTTATTGGCACTTGTCCTATCTTTACTACATGTACCCACCTGAGGATACACATAAAAATGGGTGATCTAGAATCACAGTATGAGGATTGTTAAGAAAAATATAGCATGGGGTGAGAATAATCATAACATAGGCAAAAGATCACGAATATGAGAGGAGCATAAATAAATGACTTGAAATATGGGAATGCATAAAAATTCAACATCATGTCTTAGTGGTTGAATAACACACATACTTGTGAACCAAGATATCATCTTGTTAACACATAATTTCACATTTACTCATGGGATTCATCACTTTACCCAATACATTGGAGTGCTATATAATTCTGGGCGCACCGGTCACATTGAAACATTCATATTGCTCTATATAATTCCGGGCGAACCCGTCACATCATAACGTTATCATATTCATGATTTACACATAGAACATATATAAAAAATGTACATAACTAACCCATGGAATGTAATGGATTTCATGTAACACCCCAAGATTCTACAGTATGCTTCTCTTTGAATAATGCAATAGCGTGTGTGGTACGCAACATCGAGTTCTAACAAACCACAACCAATCAAACAAGTTATTATGAATAGTAATACCCACTTTTTGAAATTTATAAATTTTATTTTTCAAATTGGACTTCATTTTTGGATTCGGAATATCAAAATTAGCCTAGGGTGAATTTTTGGTATTTTTCTGAAAAAGTACATTTTTTGATGAATAGTGAGACCACTAAGTGGTAGTTAAAAAAACTGAATTTTTCATAAAACTTAATTTTACTACTTATGTGAGTGGAATTTCGAAAATTCAAGGGACATGGTTAATATCAAAGAGTAAAATTTGGTTCAATGACATGAAAATATTTTTTTGGTGAATAGTAACTTTTTACTTTTATTTACCATGGTTAAAAGTAAATAGGGTAACTAAGGGTAAAAGTGATATTAATATTACACTAACACATGTCCTAATTCTATTGGACAAGTGTATCTCGACCAAAAACAAACTTAGGAATAAAATATTATCATTTAGGTTCACTTGGATTAGATTAGGACATTTATTATTATTTAATTTAAAGAAGAGTTAAAAGAGTTAAAATAAAACATTTATTTACTAACAAATTTTTAATGTAGGGTTACACATAAGATAAATTATATTATAAATATTCATTAGAAAGATAAAATAATTTCCTACATAATTATATTTTATTTATATTTTTTAGACCTTAAATAACTTAATTTATTTATGACACAATAATGATGCAGTAATTACCATAATAGTGAAAAATTAAAATAATTGATATTATAAATACCCAAATAAATATAATTAGAGACTGTTTATAAATTAAACTAATTTTATAGGTCAATATTACATGTTAGGATTTATTTAATTTACTTTTTTAAAATTAATCATTGTATTATGATTTTCACAAAAATAAATTTTCCAAATAGTGTCAAAATTGACGTAAAAGAGTTTTTAAAACAAATATTATATTATTAATTGATATTAAATTCCTAAAAATCTACGGTTCGTCCAAGAGACATATATCATGATATTTGTATCATTAATGGATCACTTTGGGGTCTCTTGGAGGTATATAGTATGTTTATTAACTATAGAATATAAAAATACAAAGTGACATGGTAAGTGTCAAACTAATTAACTAAGACATAAAACTAAAGGATAAGGTTACTATAATGACCCAAACCTGTCTAAATTCTATTGTTTGAGTGGTTTTAGACCCATAAACACCTTAAACTTTAATTAATACACTTTTTAGCCATTAGAAACCGAATATGAATTTATTATAAAATAATATTTCTAGCTTTTCCAAAGGTGCCTCTCACCCCTCTTATAAAAGGAAACTCCCCTTTCTCCTTAATTCACACCTTCAAAGCCATTTGGTTCAGCCTACCCCTTCCCAAATACTCTCTAATATTCCCTCACTACAACCTAGAGGCATTAGTTTGATCAGAAATCCAGCCTAAGGATCTCTTTTGATCAAATCAAAAGGAAGAACCCGAAGAAGAGGTAATGTTTTCACCACCCTTTTTCAAATTCATTTCTTCATCAACTTCGTCATTCTTTATTATTACCATTATAAAATAATGAATGTAGTATCTCCTATATACTTTAATATTATTATAAATATGGTATAACCATATTATGTATTCTATCCATCCTTTGAATGATATGTCACCATACGTGTGTATCACGACTTACCATCTCCACGTCGTGGTGTAATTGTTATTCAATATATTATTATTTGGATGGGTATAATAATGATTTTTAATTCATGTAAATAATAAATATAACATGATAATGATTCAATATATATGATATACCATCCAATTATATATTATTTTAATATCAAAAGAATGATATTATCACTCGTGCGTACGTACGGACTACCGTCTCCACGAACGCGGTGAGATTCATTATCCATCGTATCCATTCAAGTATAATTATCATTTGATGATTTAAAAATAATGTTTAATGACTTGATACCATTCTATATATGAATAAGATAAAACCTATCCATAACAATCATGACATATGTAACAAAACATATAAAACAAAATGAGTAAGTTAACACCTGAAACGATGATAATTCTAAGATATTATTAACAAAGCAATGTTAAAAGATCATATATGATATCATATTAATGTATATTATTATTGTATAATTCAATAAAAATTATTTCACCATTATACAGGAGGTTAGTCTACCCCAACCAAGGAAAAGAACATGGTAAGGGTTTATTTAGCAATCTCTTCATTATCCGAGGTTGATTATACATAATAATCTACTGGGAATTCTGTATCATCCACATCCAAGTTTCTTAAAAATGTATTTCAAAACATTTTTACTATTTACTATAATATGGGTTAAAGTCATTTATACCATTGTTGACTTTTATAAGTGGGTTATAAAGGAATCATTCTATCGTTTTCCAAACAAGATCCTTTTTAACCTTTTCGACAAAATTAAGGTAAGAATGTTTTTAACATATACGGCAGGTGCGACTATTTTCCGTGGTTATAAAATCGTCAAAGCTTCCCTTACAAGCTTATAAGAATATTTTCAAAGAAAATGTTTTATTTTATAAATATATGACTCTTAAATTATTTCAAAATAGATAGAGATATTTCTCTAAAAAGAGTTTTGATTTCATCCATGTTGACATCCTTTGATGGATTTTACGTTTATTTGAAGTTGATTTATTATGATACAAAAATTATATATTGTATTGAATATTTTTTTATATTTTTGACTATGGATGTTTAAATTTTATACCATTCATGGTTTATAGATGATGTATTTACATTTCGTATGCTAGTTTTAATACAAATGTTTATGTTATGTTTAAACCTTTTCATATGGGAATGCATTGGACTTAATATGTGACGGGTGGAGCCTGCTATAGCTCCTCGATGCATCGGTAGGTCTCATGAGACAAAATAGTGTCTTGGCACAAGGCATTGACAAAATATTATTTGTAGTCTTGGAACGAGGCCTTGGCTATGTGGTTATGATAGTCTGGCATTATGCATTCCATCATTATGAAAGTGGTTATTGATATTGCATTTTATTATTCGATTAGTAGAATATCAATGTGAATAAGTAAATGGAATTATTTCGTTCTATTTTTTCCATACTATGTCGATGTTCAAGTTTAAAAGGCTTTTGTTTTAGTTATACATTGCCTTAAATTTTTATTCTTATTTATGAAAGTTTCTGCAATATTGTTATCCTTACTGGGCATTTGAGATCACCCCTTTTCCATGTTTTATTTTTTGTAGGATGTGAAAAAGTAATTTATGAATGACCTGCAGGGATAATATGAGGGGATAAGAGTGTGGACTATGGAGACTATATTGTTGTAGTTTTCATTTTATGATATAATGTAAACTTTATTAATGTATCTTGTTATTCCAAGGCTACTAAACTAATCGGTCTTTTGAGACTTGATTTATCTTTGTGATCATGCCAATGTTATGTAATAATCCACAGAATCTGTGTAACTAGGGTTGGGGAATTACTGTTGGTATCAAAGGAAGTTTAGTACAAACCCTGGAAACTAGATTTAGATAAACTCTGATTAGAGTGAATAGACCTAAGATGGACTTTGAGGATTAGTATAGAAGAAATTCCTAAGATTTTGGTATTGTAGAGATTTTGTGAGTTTTCCGAGAAATACATCCTTGTCTGGATATGAGCAGGTAGAGGCGGATCTGGCACAGATGTACCTAGGGGTAAAACCTGAAAACACCGCTTTGAGATAGACTTGAACGGGAACTGGTGCACAACAACGGGACTTGCTGCACTTTTGGTTACGACACTCCCGGGGGAAATTCTTAGAATAACTCTCATTTTCTTTACAAATCATTATGAAGGGTTTATGAGTATATACTTCCTCAAAGAAAACATTTTTTATGATTATAGATTATATCCATAAATAATTCAATTTATGTTAAGTGTTTTATAAGTATGGAATTTGGTATTTTGATTTATAAACTGATCTAGTTTATGCCATTGTTTAGAAATGGAGCCTAGTGGAAGAAATAGAAACCATATAAATACACGTTCTCCATGTAGGGATTTCCCTCCTACTCAAGATAATTATATTGGAGCTGGTGATGCGACTGGTGCTGATCAACTAATCACCATACTAGAACAACTCACTCAGGTTATGAATAATAACCTTACCCGTATGGAGCACCCTGATCCGCAGCATGGAGGATCAATGTTATAACGCTTCATGAGGCACCAACCACCAATGATCAATGGGATTACGAATCCCTTAGTAGCTGAGCAATGGATAAATTCCCTAGAGAAAATATTTCAGGCTTTGGGGAGTATTGAAAGGGAAAAAGTTGTCATGGCAGTTTATCGCCTCACTGGAGATGCTAATCAATGGTGGTCATTGATTCAAAACACGAAGGAAGATGATGAAGTATCAAATATGGAATGGAGGGAGTTCAAAGATCTATTTTTAGAAAAATGATTTCCTCATGACCATCGAGAAGACATGGAAAGGCAATTTCTGAGTCTGAGACAAAAGGAGGATGAGAATGTCACAAAGTATGAGGTTAACTTTACAAGGTTAGAAAGGTATGCTGGAGATTATATATGTAACCCAAGAAGTATGATTGAACGTTTATTTTATGGGTTAAAACCATTTCTCCATCAAGCATTAGTCTCACAATTCTTCTCGTCGTACGAAGACATTGTCTCATGTGCTATCAAGAGAGAAAAGGAATTCTCTAAGTCTTATGACTTTAAAGCAAAGCAGGAGAAGAAGAGATCGGCTAATCAATCTGGGAATGGAAGTAAGGGGAAAAAGGGAAAAGTTTAATATCCATCCTTCAGTATGTGTGGGAAGAAACACCCCGGTACATGCTTGAAAGGAATGGGAGTCTGTTACAAGTGTGGTCAAAAATGCCACCAAGCTCGTGATTACAAGGGGAAGAAGGAAGCCACCGATGTTCAATGCTACAATTGTAGGGAGATGGGACATTATTCAAATAAATTAACTAAGATTAAGGGGAAATTACCTTAGAAAACGCCAAGGGATCAAGGGAAAGCTTATGTTATAACTACTGCTGAGGTAGAAGCTCCGAAAGATGTGGGGGAAGGTAATTTAGTGGTTTCCTCAAGTTTAGAAAATGCATTATTTGATTCTGTATCATCGCATTGTTTCATATCTTCCCAGTTTTTTAATAAAATTAGATATTTCCAATTTGATTTAACAAGGGAGTTGTCAGTTAAAACTCTTAAGGGAAGTATCATTGTAACAAAGTTTTGTGAATCAGTCCCCATTAGAGCACATAAATGTTATTTATCTATTGATCTCATCCTCATACCTATGATTGATTTTGATATAATCCTCGGTATGGATTGTCTTTCTGACAATGATGTGAAGATTTATTGTAATAAGAAGGAGGTTATGATTTTTGATGATGATGATAAAGAACACCTTATCTTTAGAGAAAAATCATCACCACTTAATTCTTATCTAGATACACCCCAGTAGCTCAACTAAATTCAATTATTGGGGAGGAAGAAAATGAAATTACAGTGGGTGAGGAAAGGAATGTTCAAATAGAGGATTTACCTGTTGTGAAAGAATATGTAGATGTGTCTCCGGAAGATTTACCTTGACATCCTCCAGAACGAGAAGTTGATTTTTCCATTGATTTAATTTCTGAATCAAGGACTATATCGAAGACCCCTTATAGAATGGCCACTATAGAATTAGTTGAAGTAAATAAACAACTAGAGGAATTGAGTAATAAGAGATTTATTCACCATAGTGTTTCTCCATGGGGATCCCCTTTTCTTTTTGTTAAAAAGAAAGATGGATCTATGAGGTTCTGTATCGAATACAGGGAGATCAATGCTATAACAATAAAGAACAAGTATCCCCTACCTCACATTGATGATTTATTTGACCAACTGCATGGAGCTCAATACTTTTCAAATATTAACCTTCGATCTGGATACCATCAGTTGTGAGTGAAGAAGGAAGAGATTCTGAAGACAACATTTCGAACAAGGTATGTGCATTACGAGTTTACAATAATTCTTTTTGGATTGACTAATGCACCCTATGTTTTTATGGATCCAATGAACAGAGTTTTCAAGGAATATCTTGATGAATGTGTAGTGGTATTTATTAATGATATCTTGGTATACCCCAAAAGCTACAAATATCATGAAAATCACTTGCGCATTATCCTGAAGACTCTAAGAAGACAAGAATTATATGGGAAGTTTAGCAAGTGTGAATTCTAGCTTCAGGAGATTTCTTTTCTTTTCCATATTGTCTCTAAAGATGGAATCTCTATTGATCCTTCTAAGACCAAGGCAATCCAAGAATGGCCTGCAAAGATGAGTATAACTGAGGTATGTAGTATTATTGGTTTCGTAGGTTATTATCGACGTTTCGTCCATAATTTTTCCTGGTTGGCTAACCCCTTAAAAAAGCTCACACGTAAAGGGGTTAAATGTTTTTGGACAAAATAGTGTGAGGAATGTTTCGAAGAAATGATGAAAAGTTTAGTCAATACTCCTATATTTACTCTACCATCGGGAAATGATGGGTTAGTTATTTATAGTGATGCATCGATGGATGGAATTGGTTGTGTCCTTATGTAGAATGATAGGGTTATTTCCTATGCATCATGACAGTTGAAAATTCATGAACAATACTATCCTACTCATGATCTCGAGTTAGCGGCTGTGATATTTTCTTTGAAGATATGGAGGCACTACCTCTCTGGTGAAAAATGTGAGATTTATACTGATCACAAGAGTTTGAAGTATATTTTCTCACAAAAATAACTCAACATGAGGCAAAGGAGATGGCTTGAATTACTCAAGGATTATGATTGTACGATACACTACCACCCGAGGAAAGTAAAAAAGGTGGAAGATTCTTTTAGAAGAAAAGACCATGGAGTTTTGAACAATATGATAATTGAAAGGGATCCAATTTTCATGGATCTAGTGAATATGGACATGGGAATAACCAAGGAAGGTGAAACATCAATGCTTTTTCAAATGGTTTCCAAACAATATTTACTAGAAAGGATTAAGAGTTCTCAGAACGATGATGAAGAATTTCAAAAGAAGATTAAAGCTGTGAATGTTGGGAGATTGAGAGACTTTGTGTATGAAGAAGGAATTTTGAAATTCGGGAAGAGGGTTTGTGTCCCCGATATACCTGATCTAAAAACTGAATTGCTGGATGATGCTCATAGTTCCAATTTCTATATACACCCTGGGAGCACCAAAATGTATAGAGATTTGAAGGAACATTTTTGGTGGGAAAACATGAAGAGAGAGATTGCTGATTTTGTGTCAAGATGTATGGTTTGTCCACAAGTGAAAGCTGGAAGGAAACAGCTTGGAGGAGTATTGCAACCTCTTCCCATACTAGAGTGGAAATGAGACAATATCACAATGGACTTTGTCATGGGACTACCAAAGACTCCAAGAAGGAACGATGAAATATGGGTTATTGTTTATCGTCTTACCATGTCAGCACATTTTCTTGCTATAAGAGAAGATCTACCACTGGAACGTTTAATAAGACTATATATTAATTAAGTTTTGAGACTTTATGGAGTACCCCTATCGATTGTTTCTGATCGTGATCCCTGTTTTACTTCAATATTCTGGAAAAGTCTTCAGAAAGCCTTGGATACTGAACTTCATTTAAGCATTGCCTACCACCCTCAAATAGATGGACAATCAGAACGAACTATTAAAACACTAGAAGACATGTTGAGATCCTGCTCACTTGACTTTCAGGGTACGTGGGATCAATATTTACCTCTGGTAGAATGTTCCTATAACAATAGCTTCCATTCGAGTATTCAAACGACACCATATGAAGCGTTATACAGAAAGAGATGTCGCACACCAACCTGTTGGGATGTCGTTGGTGAAAGAAAACTTGTAGGCCCAGAACTGGTGGAGGAAACGATGGAAAAGGTGAAGGTAATACAAAACCATATCAAAGCAGCCCAAAGTAGGCAGAAGAGCTATGCCGATAATCGAAGGAAGGATTTGGAATTTCAAGTCAGTGACCATGTTTTCCTGAAGGTATCTCCATGTAAGGGAGTCATACATTTTGGTAAGAATGGTAAATTGAGTCCCAGGTACATCAGACCTTTCGAAATTCTAGAACGAATTGGGGATGTAGCATACCGATTGGAAATGCCGCCATGTCTCTCCAAAGTTCACGATGTGTTCCACGTATCTCTGTTAAGGAAATACATGCCTGACCCAACGCAAGTACTCACCTATGAAGAATTAGAACTTGAACCTGATCTATCTTATTTCCAAGAGCCCGTCAAGAATCTTGATATGAGAGAACAAGTACTGAGAAACCGGACGACTCATCTGGTAAATGTCTTGTGGAGAAACCATAAGACGGAAGAGGCAACATGGGAACCCGAGGAACTTATGATGAAGAACCACCCGAGTCTTTTCATGTGGTTTTATTCTAGAAATTTCGAGGATGAAATTATTTGAAGGAGGGGAGAATGTAACACCCCACGCATCTATGGTACGCTTCTCTTTGAATAATGCAATAGCGTGTGTTGTACGCAACATCGAGTTCTAACACACCACAACCCATCAAACTAGCCGTTGTGAATATTAATACCCACTTTTTTAAATTTATAAATTTTATTTTTCAAAATGGACTTCATTTTTGGATTCGGAATATCGAAATTAGCCTAGGGTGAATTTTTGGTATTTTTCTGAAAAACTTCATTTTTTGATGAATAGTGAAACCACTAAGTGGCAGTTAAAAAAACTAAATTTTTCATAAAACATAATTTTACCACTTATGTGAGTGGAATTTCAAAAATCAGAGAGACACAGTTAATATTAAGGAGTAAAATTTGGTTCAATGGGATGAAAATAATTTTTGGTGAATAGTAACTTTTTACTTTTATTTACCCAGGTTAAAAGTAAATAGGGTAATTAAGGGTAAAAATGATATTAATATTACCTTAACACATGTCGTAATTCTATTTTACAAGTGTATCTCGACCAAAAACAACCTTAGGAATAAAATATTATCATTTAGGTCCACTTGTATTAGATTAGGACATTTATTATTATTTAATTCAAGGAAGAGTTAAAAGAGTTAAAATCAAAGTTTATTTACTAAAAAATATTTAATATATGGTTACACATAAGATAAATTCTATTATAAATATTAATTAGAAATCTAAAACGATTTCCTACATAATGATATTTTATTTATAATTTTTAGATATTAAATAATTTAATTTATTTATGACACAATGACGATGCAGTAATTACCATAATAGTGAAAAATTAAAGTAATTGATATTATAAATACCCAAATAAATATAATTTGAGACTTTTTATGAATTAAACTAATTTTAAAGGTTAATATGACATTTTCGGATTTATTTAATTAACTTTTTTCGAAGTAATAATTCTTTTATGATTTTCACAAAAATCAATTTTCCAAATAGTGTCAAAATTAACTTAAAAGTGTTTTTAAAACAAATATTATATTATTAATTTATATTTAATTCCTAAAAATCTATTGTTCGATCAAGAGACATATATCATGATAGGTGTATCATTAATGGACCACTTGGTGGTCGATTGGAGGTATATAGTAAGTTTATTAACTATATAATATAAAAATACAAAGTGACATGGTAAGTGTCAAACTAATTAACTAAG
The DNA here is from genome assembly GCA_963277665.1 of Viscum album. NCBI lineage: Eukaryota > Viridiplantae > Streptophyta > Magnoliopsida > Santalales > Viscaceae > Viscum > Viscum album. The sequence continues at coordinate 775,476,788 of OY728138.1, forward strand.
AGTTAAAACCAAATGATAAGGTTAATATAATGACCCAAACCTGTCTAAATTCTATTGGTTGAGTTTTTTTCGTCCCCTCCCCACCTTAACCTTTAAATAATCCACTTTGGAGCCATTATAAACCGAATATGAATTTATTATAAAATAATATTTCTAGCTTTTCCAAAGGTGCCCATCACCCCTATTATAAAAGAGAACTCCCCCTTCTCATTAATTCACTCCTTCAATGCCTTTTTTTTCGGCCAAAACCTGACCAAATACTCTCTCAGATTCCCTCACTACAACCTAGAGGCCTTAGTTTGATCAAAAAGCCAGCCTAAGGAGCCCTTTTGATCAAATCAAAAGGAAGAACCTGAAGAAGAGGTAATGTTTTCACCACCCTTTTTCAAATTCACTTCTTCTTCAACTTCTTCTTTCTCTATAATTACCATTATAAAATAATTAATACAGTATATCCTATATATTTAATATTATTATAAATATGGTACAACCATATTCAGTATTCTATCCATCCTTTTAATGACATGTCACCATACGTGCGTACGTATGACTTACCGTCTCCACATCCAGGTGTAATTGTTATTCAATATATTATTATTTGGATGGGTATAATATTGTATTTTAATTCATTTATATAATAAATATAACATGATAATTATTCTGTATACATGATATAACATCCAATTATATATTATATTAATATCAAAAAAACGATATTGTCACTCGTGCGTACGTACGGACTACCGTCTCCACGAACGCGATGAGATTCATTCTTCATCGTATCCATTCAAGTATAATTATCATTTGATGATTTAAAAATAATGTTTAAGGACTTGATATAATTATGTATATGAATAAAAATACAACCTATCCATAAAAAACACGGCATATGTAACAAAACATATAAAAGAAAACGAGTAAATTAACACCTGAAACGACGATAATTCTAAGATATTATTAACAAAGTAATGTTAAAAGATCATATATGATATCATATTAATGTATATGTTTATTTTATAATTTAATAACAATTATTTCACCATTATATAGGAGGTTAAACTACCCCCAACCAAGTAAAATTACAAGGTAATGGTTTATTTCACAATCTCTTCATTATCCGAGATTGTTTATATGTAATAATCTACTGGGACTTCTTTATCATACACATCCATATTTCTTAAAAATGTATTTCAAAATATTTTTACTATTTACTAGAATATGGGTTAAATTCATTTATACCCATGTTGACTTTTATAAGTGGTTTATAAAATAATCTTTCCATCGTTTTCCAAATAAGGTCCTTTTTAACCTTTTCGACAGAATTAAGGTAAGAATGTTTTTTAACTTATACAGCTGGTGCAGATATTTTATGCCGTTATAAAATCGTCGAATCATTCCTTACAAGCTTATAAGAATATTTTCAAATAAAATGTTTTATTTTATTAATATATGACTCTTAAATTATTTCAAAATATAAAGAGATATTTCTCTATAAAGAGTTTTGATTCTATATATGTCAACATCCTTTGATGGATTTTACACTTATTTGAAGTTGATTTATTATGATACAAAACTTCTATATTTTATTGAAGGTTTTGTGAAATTTTTGACTGTGGATGTGTTATTTTTATACCATTCATTGTTTATGGATGAAGTATTTAAATTTAGTATGCTAGTTTTAATACGAATGTTTATGTTATATTTAAACTTTTTCATATGGGAATGCATTGGACTTAATATGTGACGGGTGGAGCCCGCTATAGCTCCTCAATGCATCGGTAGGTCTCATGAGGCAAATTAGTGTCTTGGGACAAGGCCTTGACAAAATATTATTTGTAGTCTTTGCATGAGGCCTTGGCTACGTGGTTATGATAGTCTGGAATCATGCATTCCATCATTATGAATGTGGTTATTGATATTGCATGTGATTATTCGATTAGTAGAATATCCATGTGAAAAAGTAAATGGAATTATTTTATTTTATTTTTTCCATACTATGTTGATGTTCAAGTTTAAAAGGATTTTGTTTTAGTTATACATTTCCTTAAATGATTATTCTTATTTATGAAAGTTTCTGATATATTGTTATCCTTACTGGGAATTTGAGCTCACCCTTTTTCTATGTTTTATTTTTCCCAGGATGTGAAGAAGTAATTTATGAATAACCTGCAGGGATAGTATGAGGGGACAAGAGTGTGGACTATGGAGACTATATTGTCGTAGTTTTCATTTTATGATGTAATTTAAACTTTATTAATGTATCTAGTTATTCCAAGGCTACTAAACTAATCGGTCATTCGAGACTTGATATTTCTTCTGATCATGCCAATGTTATGTAATAATGCACCGACTCTGGGTTACTAGGGTCGGGGCGCTACAGTTGGTATCAGAGAAAGTTTAGTAGAAACCTTGGAAGCTAGATTTAGACAAACTTTGATTAGAGCGCATAGACCTACGATGGATTTTTACGATTAGTATAGAAGAACTTCCTATAATTTTGGTATTGTAGAGATTTTATGAGTTTTCCAAGGAATACATCCCTGTCTAGATACGAGCAGGTAGAGGAAGCTCAGGCACAGATGTACCTAAGGGTAAAACCTGAAACCACCACTTTGAGCTGGACTCGAATGGGAACTGGTGCACAACAACGGGCCTTGCTGCACTCTTGGTTACGACACTCACGATGGATATGCTTAGGATAACTCTCATTTTCTTTAAAAATCAATATGAAGGGTTTATGAGTATATAATTCCTCAAAGAAAACATTTTTATGATTATGGATTATATCCATAAATAGTTCAATTTATGTTAAGTGATTTATAAGTATGGAATTATTTATTTTGATTCATAAACTGATCTAGTTTATTCAATTTTTTAGAAATGGAGCCTAGTGGAAGAAATGGAATCTGTATCAATGCACGTACTCCATGTAGGGATTTCCCTCCTACTCAAGATAATTATAGTGGAGCCGGTGATGCAATTGATGTTGATCAACTAATCACCATACTGGGATAACTCACTCAGGTTATGAATAATAACCTTACCCGTATAATGCACCCTGATCCACAGCGTGGAGGATCAATGTTAGATCGCTTCATGAGGTAACAAACACCAATGTTCAATGGGAGTACAAATCCCTTAGTATCTAAGAAATGGATAAACTCCCTAGAGAAAATATTTCAGGCTTTGGGGAGTAGTGAAAGGGAAATAGCTGTCATGACAGTTTATCGCCTCACTGGAGATACTGATAAATGGTGGTCATGGATTCAAAACATGAAAGAAGATGATGAAGTATCAAATATGGAATGGAGGGAGTTCAAAGATCTATTTTTAGAAAAATACTTTCCTCATGACCATCAAGCAGATATGGAAAGGCAATTTCCGAGTCTGAGACAAAAGGAGGATGAAGATGTCACAAAGTATGAGGCTAACTTTACAAGGTTAGCAAGGTATGCTGGAGATTATATACGTAACCCAAGATGTAAGATTGGTCATTTCTTTGATGGGTTAAAACAATTTCTCCATTGAGCATTAGTCTCACAATCCTTCTCGTCATACGAAGATAATGTCTCATGTGCTATCAAGAAAGAAAAGGAATTCTCTAAGTTTTATGACTTTAAAGCAATGAAAGAGAAGAAGAGATCTGCTAATCAATCTGGGAATGGAAGTAAGGGGAAGAAGGGAAAAGTTTAATATCCATCCTGTAGTAAATGTGGGAGGAAACACCCTGATACTTGGTTAAATGGAATGGGAGTCTGTTATAATTGTGGTGAAAAAGGCCACCAAGATAGTGATTGCAAGGGGAATAAGGAAGCCACCAATCTTCAATGCTACAATTTCTGGGAGATGGGACATTATGCAAATGAATTTCCTAAGAGTCGGGGGAAATCACCTCAGAAAAGGTCAAGGGATCAAGGCTAGGCTTATGCTATCACTACTGCTGAGGTAGAAGCTCCGAAAGACATGGTGCTAGGTAATTTAATGGTTTCCACAAGTTTAGAAAATGCATTATTTGGTTCTAGATCATCGCATTGTTTCATATCTTCCCAGTTTGCTATGAAAATTAGATATTTCCAATTTTATTTAACAAGGGAGTTGCCAGTTAAAACTCTTAAGGGATGTATCATTACAACAATGTTTTGTGAATCAGTCCCCATTAGAGCACATAAATGTTCTTTATCTGCTGATCTCATCGTCATACCTATGATTGAGTTTGATATAATCCTCGGTATGGATTGGATTTTGGAGCATGATGTGAAGATTTATTGTAAGAAGAAGGAGGTTACGATTTTTGATGATGATGATAAGGAAAACCTTATCTTTAGAGCAGAATCATCACCACCTAATTCATATCTAGATCTACCCCCAGTAGCTCTACTAAATTCAATTGTTGGGGAGGAAGAAAATGAAATTATAGTGGGTGAGGAAAGGAATGTTCAAATAGATGATGTACCTATTATGAAATAATATGTAGATGTGTTTCTGGTAGATTTACCTTAGCATCTTCCAGAATGAGAAGTTGAGTTTTCCATTGATTTAATTCCTAAATCAAGGCCTATATCGAAGACCCCTTATAGATTGGCCACTTTATAATTAGTTAAACTAAAGAAACAACAAGAGGAATTGAGTAATAAAGGATTTATTCTCCCTAGTGTTTCTCCATGGCGATCCCCTATTCTTTTTGTTAAAAATAATGATGGATCTTTGAGGTTATGTATCGACTACAGGGAGATCAATGCTATAATAATAAAGAACAAGTATCCCCTACCTCGCATTGATGATTTATTTGACCAAATTCATGGAGCTAAATACTTTTCAAAGATTGACCTGTGATCTGGATACCATCAGTTGTGTGTGAAGAAGGAAGACATTCCGAAGACAGCATTTCAAACAAGGTACGTGCATCACGAGTTTATAGTAATGCCTTTTGGATTGACTAATGCAACCTCTATTTTTATGGATGTAATGAACAGAGTTTTCATGGAATATCTTGATGACTTTGTATTTGTATTTATTGATGATATCTTGGTATACACCAAAAGCTAAAAAGATCATGAAAATCGCTTGCGCATTATCCTAAAGACTCTGAGAAGACATGAATTATATGGGATGTTTAGAAAGTGTGAATTCTGGCTTCAAGAGATTTCTTTTCTTGGCCATATTATCTCTAAAGATGGAATCTCTGCTGATCCTTCTAAGACCAAGGAAATCCAAGAATGGCCAACACCAACGAGTACAACTGAGGTATGTATTTTTATTGGTTTAGAAGGTTATTATCGATGTTTCATCCATCATTTTTCCCGGTTGGATAACCCATTAAAAAAGCTCACACGTAAAGGGGATAAATTTTTTTGGACAAAAGAGTGTAAAGAATGTTTCAAAGAACTGAAGAGAAGATTAGTCAATGCTCCTATATTGACTCTACCATCGAGGAATGATGGGTTCGTTATTTATAGTGATTCATCGAAGAAAGGACTTGGTTGTGTCCTTATGCAGAATGATAGGGTTATTGCCTATGCATCACGACAGTTGAAAATTCAAGAACAAATATATCCTACTCATGTTCTTGAGTTAGCATCTGTGATCTTTTCTTTGATGATATGGAGGCACTACCTCTATGGTGAAAAATGTGAGATTTATACTGATCACTAGAGTTTGATGTATATTTTCTCACAAAAAGAACTCAACACGAGGAAAAGGAGATGGCTTGAATTACTCAAGGATTATGATTGTACGATACACTACCACCCGGGGAAAGCAAACAAGGTGGCAGATGCTCTGAGCAGAAAAGACCATGGATTTTTGAAAAATATGAGAATTTAAATGGATCCAATTTTCATGGATCTAGTGAAGATGGACATGGGAATAACCGGGGAAGGTGATACATAAATGCTTTTTCAAATGGTTGCCAAACCATATTTACTATAAAGGATTAAGAGTTCTCTGACCGATGATGAAGAATTTCAATAGAAGATTAAAGCTGTGAATGATGGGAGATTGAGATACTTTGTGTATGAAGAAGGAATTTTGAAATTCGGGAAGAGGCTTTGTGTTCCCGATATACCTGATCTAAAAATGGAATTGCTGGATGAGGCTCATAGTTCCAATTTCTCTATACACCCTGGGAGCACCAAAATGTATAGAGATTTGAAGGAATATTTTTGGTGGGACAACATGAAGAGGGAGATTGCTGATTTTCTGTCAAGATGTATAGTTTGTCAACAAGTGATAGCTGGAAGGAAACAACCTGGAAGAGTCATGCAACCTCCTCCCATACCAGAGTGGAAATGGGATAATATCACGATGGACTTTGTCATGGGACTACCAAAGACTCCTAGAAGGAACGATGCAATATGGGTTATTGTTTATTGTCTTACCAAGTCAGCACTTTTTCATGATATAAGAGAAGATCTACCATGGGAACATCTAGAAAGATTATATATTAATGAAGTTTCAAGACTTTATGGAGTACCCCTATCGATTGTTTGGGATCGTGATCTCCGTTTTACTTCAAGATTCTGGAAAACTCTTCAGAAAGCCTTGGATACTGAGCTTCATTTGAGCACTGCCTACCACCCTCAAACATGTGGACAATCAGAACGAACTATTCAAACCTTAGAAGACATGTTGAGATCCTTATCAATTGACATTCAGGGTATGTGGGATCAATATTTACCTTAGGTAGAATTTTACTATAACAATAGCTTCCATTCGAGTATTCAGATGGCACCATATGAAGCGTTATACAGAAAGAGATGTCGCACACCAACCTGTTGGGATGACGTTGGTGAAAGAAAACTTGTAGGCCCAGAACTGGTGGAGGAAACGATGGAAAAGGTGAAGGTAATCAAAAACCATATCAAAGCAGCCCAAAGTAGGCAGAAGAGCTATGCCGATAATCGAAGGAAGGATTTGGAATTTCATGTCAGTGATCATGTTTTCCTGAAGGTATCTCCATGTAAGAGAGTCATACATTTAGGTATGAAAGGTAAATTGAGTCCCAGGTACATCACACCTTTCGAAATTCTAGAACGAATTGGGGCTGTAGCATACCGATTGGAAATGCCGCCATGTCTCTCCAAAGTTCATGATGTGTTCCACGTTTCTCTGTTGAGGAAATACATGCCTGACCCAACGCATGTACTCACCTATGAGGAATTAGAACTTGAACCTGATCTATCTTATTTCCAAGAGCCCGTCAAGATTCTTGATATGAGAGAACAAGTACTGAGAAACCGGAAAACTCATCTGGTAAAATATTTCTTACATAATGATAGTTTATTAGAAGGAGAAAAATATTTCTTACATAATGATATTTAATTTGTAATTTTTACAGATTAAATAATTTAATTATTTTAGGACACAATGATGATGCAGTAATTACCATATTATTGAATAATTAAAATAATTGATATTATAAATACCCAAATAAATATAATTTGAGACTTTTTATGAATTACACTAATTTTATAGGTTAATAATAAATGTTAGGATTGATTTAATTAACATTTTTTGAAGTAATCATTCTGTTATGATTTTCAAAAAAAATCAATTTTCCAAATAGTGTCAAAATTGACCTTAAAGAGGTTTTAAAACAAATATTATATTATTAATTGATATTAATTTCCTAAAAATCTACGGTTTGGCCAAGAGCCTTATATCATGATAGGTGCATCATTAATGGACCACTTGGGGATCTCTTGGAGGTATATAGTATGTTTATTAACTATATAATATAAAAATACAAAGTGACATGGTAAGTGTCAAACTAATTAACTAAGAGTTAAAATTAAAAGATAAGGTTAATATAATGAGCCAAACCTGTCTAAATTATATTGGTTGAGTGTTTTGCAACCCATACACACCTTAAACTTTAATTAATCCACTTTAAAGCCATTAGAAACCGAATATGAATATATTATAAAATAATATTTCTAGCTTTTCCAAAGGTTCCCCTCACCCCTCTTATAAAAGGGCACTCCCCTTCTCATTAATTCACACCTTCAAAGCCTTTTAGTTCAGCCAACCCCTTAACAAATACTCTATTAACTTCCCTAAATACAACCTAGAGGCCTTATTTTGTTCAGAAATCCAACCTAAGGAGCCCTTTTGATCAAATCAAAAGGAAGAACCCGAAGAAGAGGTAATGTTTTCACCACCCTTTTTCAAATTCATTTCTTCTTCAACTTCTTCTTTCTTTGTTATTACCATTCTAAAATAATGAATACATTATCTCCTATATACTGAAATATTATTATAAATATGGTACAAACATATTCAGTATTCTATCCATCCTTTGAATGACATGTCACCATATGTGCGTACGTACGACTTACCGTCTCCACGTCGTGGTGTAATTGTTATTCAATATATTATTATTTTGATGGGTATAATTATGATATGTAATTCATGTAAATAATAAATATAACATGGTAATTATTCTTTATATATTATATACCATCCAATTATATATTATTTTAATATTAAAAGAATGATATTGTCGCTCGTGCGTATGTACGGACTACCGTCTCCATGAACGCAATGAGATTCATTCTCCATCGTATCCATTCAAGTATAATTATCATTTGATGATTTAAAAATAATGTTTAAGGACTTGATATAATTTTGTATTTGAATAAGATACAACCTTTCCATAACAAACACGACATATGTAACAAAACATATAAAAGAAAACGAGTAAATTAACACCCGAAACGACGATAATTCTAGGATATTATTAACAAAGGAATGTTAAAAGATAATATATGATATCATATTAATGTAAATGATTCTTATATAATTTAATAAAAATTATTTCACCATTATAAAGGAGGTTAACCTACCCCCAACCAAGGAAAAGTACAAGGTAAGGTTTTATTTCGCAATCTTTTCATTACCCGAGGTTGTTTATACGTAATAATCTACTAGGACTGCTTTATCATCCACATCCAGGATTCTTAAAAATGTATTTCACAATTTTTTTACTATTTAATAGAATATTGGTTAAATTCATTTATACCCTTGTTGACTTTTATATGTGGTTTATAAAGGAATATTTCCGTTGTTTTCCAAACAAGGTCCTTTTTAACCTTTTCAACACAATTAAGGTAAGAATGTTTTTTTAACTTATACGGCAGGTGCGTCTATTTTCCGCCATTATAAAATCAACGAAGCTTCCCTTAAAATCTTATAATAATATTTTCAATTAAAATGTTTTATTTTAAAAATATATGACTCTTAAATGATTTCAAAATAGAAAAAGATATTTTTCTAAAAAGAGTTTTGATTTCATCTATGTCAACATCCTTTGATGGATTTTACGCTTATTTGAAGTTGATTTGTTATGATACGAAAATTATATATTGTATTGAAGGTTTTGTGATTTGTTTGACTGTTGATGTGTTATTTTTACACCATTCATAGTTTATGGATGAAGTATTTACGTTTCTTATGCTAGTTTTAATACGAATGTTTATGTTATGTTTAAACCTTTTCATATGGGAATGCATTGGACTTAATATGTGACGGGTGGAGCCCGCTATAGCTCCTCGATGCATCGGTAGGTCTCATGAGACAAACTAGTGTCTTGGAACAAGGCCTTGACAAAATCTTATTTGTAGTCTTGGCACGAGGCCTTGGCTATGTGGTTATGATAGTCTGGCATTATGCATTCCATTATTATTAAAAGTGGTTATTGATATTGCATGTGATTATTCGAATAGTTGAATATCCATGTGAATAAGTAAGTGGAATTATTTCATTTTATTTTTTCCATACTATGTTGAAGTTCAAGTTTAAAAGGCTTTTTTAGGTATAGATTTCCTTAAATGTTTATTCTTATTTATGAAAGTTTCCGCTATATTGTTATCCTTAGTGGGAATTTGAGCTCACCCCTTTTCTATGTTTTATTTTTCCCAGGATGTGAAGAAGTAATTTATAAATGACTTGCAGGGATAGTATGAGGGGATAAGAGTGCGGACTAGGGAGACTATATTTTTTTAGTTTTCATTTTATGATATAATGTAAAATTTATTAATGTATCTTGTTATTCTAAGGCTACTAAACTAATCGGTCTTTCGAGACTTGATCTTTCTTGTGATCATGCCAAAGTTATGTAATAATGCACTGAATTTGGGTAACTGGGGTTGGGGCATTACATTTCATCTCATAATAACACATTCATAATCTATGGGTTCCCAAAATAAAGAGGGAATGACATACATGTTTCAAGAACCGTCCACTTTGAGTGAGAAGTAATAGGGGTGTTCTTAAAAGATGAGTTCTTTTGGAAAAAATTTGGTTTGACATAAAAAATAGTGAATAATATTTATATCCCATAAAAGTAAATACAATGATGAAAAAATTTCCTTTATGGTGTAACGATATCAAAAATGGAGTGAAAGAGGGAGAACCTGAAGGAAGAAAATTGGGTTCGAGATTTCTCTTTACCTTGTATCTAAATGCTTCATTCTCTTTAATGTCATGTATAATGACATTATATTCATTAATTAGAAATTCTATAACCTTTTATACATTAAGATGGTTCATTATTGTTTCATTATGTCATTTTATGTTCCTTTGGATGACTTATAGAGTTTAAAATCATTGTTCGGGGATGTTCGTTTTTATGGTTTTTCTTGGGTAGTTCACTTGTATTCATAAATTGAAGTTCCGGTAGAACATGGGTAAACATATAGAAATGACATTACATGTAATTAATGATATTACCGGAGTTTTAATGATCTTATAATGAATTATATTATATCCATGTGGATGAATCATTAGATAAGGATTAAATGAAGATTGTTTGGGTTAATTTGGGTGGTTTTGCGATCACAATGAAGTTGTTCTAATTTATCACTTAGTAATATGTTCATAAGTCAGTTCTAGAACATCAAATATTAAATAATACATATAACATATTCTGTTTCAACAATAAAAATGGTTTCACCCCTAGATCTGAATGTAGAAATGGAAGAAGAAAGCATGTCGTTCTTGAAGGCGATAAATTTACACCTCAAGAACAATGTTCTCTTTAATAAAATAAAAGGAAGGGGAAATGGGTTTGGATGATATAATAACCCATTAGAATCATAAAATTATAGTATATGTACAATACTAGAGTTACAATACCATTTGGATGAAGATAGGTGGGGAGAGATCAAGAAATGAACCTGAACGTGAAAGGAAATTAAAGGAGAAGAGGGAGAGAAATTACCTATTGAATCCTTATCTTGAGAACTTCTTTAAGGGCCTATTATTGGTCTTTTGATGAGACCATCTACTCCTGAACTTGGGGGAGGGTCTTGGGAAGGTTTTTGGGTATATTTTAGAGAAGTCTTAGAGCTTGATAGGTGTGAGGAAATGAGGGTGTGAAGGGTGGCTTTTATAGTGGAGGGGAGAGGGTTTTCTTAAAATAAAATTCATTAGTTTATTAATTTACCCTAAGGCAAGGAATAGTGAGTCTTGAATGACCAAGAATATTAATTTTATCATGTGATCCTGAACCAACTGGGATTACATCAGTAGAGCATCATCGATGACTCAATTAATCTATTATTTAGCATTTATTATAAATTATCAGATTCAACTATTCATAAAAACTTCATGTATCAAAGAAAAATCCCAAAAATTTACCCCAACCATTTCCCAACGTTTAAAATTCAATAATGAAGTCCATTTTTCGAAAATAATTCTCTAAATTTTATTAACGTAAAATTTAATTAAAATCATAATTTACTTAAAAATAGTTTTTAAGATTAAAACAGATTTTATAGTGCTATCAAAAATTACGTAGGGTCTTATAAAACTATCTAAAAACTATAAGACAATGATTTGATAAATAATGAATAAATTTACAAAAAATACGTTTTCCTTTAATTTTATTAATTAGTTATAAATAATTATTTATGACTTACAAAATTCCAAAATGTTTACTAAGGTCAAATTGTCACTTTCTAAGATGTATATATTTTATTTAATTATTCATGGGTAAGGTCACTCTTATGTTGGATGATTTACTATTCATAATGGTATGTAAATATTCCTAAGGGTACGTTACTAATCGCCGAAAATTATTTTTGTTTCATTAAACTCCAAAAATCATCTTGAGCACAACCGTGTATGTCAGATTTTTAAAATTCATAACACAGAAGTGACAAACACATGTTTAGAGGTCACTTATCACTTAGTAGTTCATTATGTTGTGTTTTCATGTTATTTTATAACATAAATATAAGAAGGGAATTTCCATTGAAAAACATTGGGTCGTTAGAGGATGACTTCAATACTTGAAAAACTTGAATATAGGGGTTTTGGGTTAAAAATGAGAGAAAAACAAATGTGACTAAAAATATTAGCTATCGCCTATTTTATAAAAAAACACCACTATAAAAGTACACACTTTGTACCTTAAGTAAACAGAATGTATTATCCTCTTTATTTTTATAAACCAGAAAGGCTACACATTGTGATGACCATGTACATGACATGTACCTAAAATATGGCCATATTTCAACCTATTTTCTCCTTTGATTCTCAAATACAACCCAACCGGCCCACAACCTAGCATGTGGTCTAAGGAAAAAATGAATGTAAACCCATTTAACCCAAGAATAATATCCATGCATCAGGAAAAGAAACCAGGATCTTTCAACCTTCCTTCTTATAGCAATTTGTCACCGAATACCTCTCTGAAGGGTGGTCAAGATTTGTCTGAAAACAAGTCCAGAAAATGAGCATGTGCGTCAGCCTCCCTCTCCCAAGTCTCATCCTATAAATGTCCATGATTCCATAGTACCCGTCATAGAGGAATAGAAAATCCTCAAAGAACCTTTGGGATCATGTGCACGTTACGAATCAAATGATCCTCAAAGAATGTATCAACAAGAAGCTCAAACTCCTCAGGATAAAAACATGAGACAATTAGCAATGATAGAGGCACAAATGAGATATTTAGAAGACATTGTACATGGATCAATACCTATTAGGAAACAACAACCAATAGGAAAGCGACCTGACTCTCTCAAGAATCTAAAATGGCCCGACAAATCTTGGTGAAAGTTTAACTTGTCACCAGATCTTCATGTGTCCCAACCTCAGTGAAACATTCAAGAAAACCTGATATTTGACCTAGAACTCTAGATGTCATCTATATAAATTGGAGTATTATTACTGACGAGACTATGCAATAGTCATCTGCATCTGAATCAACTAGACCTGAAAAGTTGTCTCCTACATGAGATGCAGTCCTAGTAATAGTCCCTCACCTGACTCTAACTAGCATAGGGGAGAACATCATGGCCTACCGTATAAATCCTCGCAAGGTTCCCTCTGTAATGTCACCTAATAACTATTATTATATTAGAACTAAACTAGGGTAATGTGCCTCTCCAAAGAGCCCCCCAAAATATAAGACACATGCTCGCAACATGTCCTCTAGCACCTATATCGTATTCTTTCACTGGCCATCAATCTGGGGGTGGTATGATTTGCTCTGAAGCACCTATGTACCTAGAACCCTTTGAAAACTCTACCATAAATGAGACATAAAGAGGGTGTACCAATATAAAACTATAGTGTGCGGGACCCCATGAATTTGTACAACCTCCATGATGTACACCTTTCCAAGATCATCAACACTGAAGGTTTCTGTGATCGGAAAGTACTGTGAAACCTTCGTAATCCTGTTAAGGACTACCCACACCACATCATTACCTCAAGGAGACCTCTAAAAACCTGTCATGAAATCCATCATGACATTTTCCAATTTACACTATGGGATAAGTAACTATTGTAAAACCCCAACGGGTCATAGATGTTCCTCCTTCAACTGCTGATAGGTGGAACAACTAGTAAATAAACTAGCTACCTATCTTCATTCTCGACCACCGGTATTGTCTTCTCATGTTAAGATACATCTTGGTAACCCCATGATGCAGTGACCAAGCTGAATATTGAAACTCATGCATAAACTCTTCATGTATGTCCACTAGAAGCCAAACGTGTCCATGGATATGTAGAATCTCATAATTTCAAACCATCCAACCATAAGGAGGGTCCTCACCTGCCACACCCTCACGTACAACTAGGCCTTCTTAATCTGATAGATTATTCATCCTAACTTTGTCTACTAGGGTAGAGATAAAAAATAAGGATAAAAGAAAAGTCTGACCCTGTATGTCGTGCACCACCAAATGCATCTCATAAAAGAACTACATAATCTGCCACTTAATACTGGCATGTTGCACTTCTTGTATTGGTGTCCTCCTACTCAGTGCATCAACAACTTCATTTCCCTTTATAGGCATTTATGCAATATCAATGTCAAAATAATATATGCACTCCACCCAATTTTGATGCCTCGAATTCAGATCACATTGCGTAATGATACTCATGATGATTTTGTGGTCCGTGTACACCACAAAACGCTCTCCTAGTAAATAGTGCTTCCAATAGCACAAAGCATGAACCGCCCCAGCTGACTCGAGATCATGTATAGGATAATTTCTCTCGTGAGGCCTCAACTTCCATGACCCATACACCACAAATCGATCTACCTTCATCAGCACTACCCATATCTCAATACTTGAAGCCTCACAATACACCATGTAACTCTGGCCCTGTTCTTGTAGTACTAGGACTGGTGCTGATGTCATCCTCACTTTCAAATCTTGAAAGTATATCTCACAAGATTATAAACACACAATATTCACACCCATCTTAGTCAAGCCCATCAACAGTGTTGCTAATCATATTAAGTATTTTATAAATGCTTGTAGTATCTAGCTATCCCCAATAAACTATATATGTCAAAAACTTTCTTAAGTTGTTCCTATGAAACTATAGATATCACCTTATCTAGGTCTATTGATAGTCATATCTCCAAGATTATGTGACCCAATAAGTGAATATGATCCATCCCAAAGTGGCACTTTGTGATATTAGCATATAACGAATGCCCTCTCAGTGTATTCAAAACTATCTCAAGATGGTTGGAATGGTCATGTTGATTGTGAGAATACACTAAGATATCATCCATGAAAACCACCACAAATTAATAAAGTTAAAGATAGAACACTTGGTTCATCAAATCCATCAAAATAGATGGCACATTTGTGAGACCAAACAACATAAACAGATACTCGTATAACCCATACCTATTATGGAAGGCTGTACGACATATGTTTTAAGGTCGAAGACACACCCAGTGATATCCTGACCGCATGTTGATCTTCAACAACACTCGATATCCTCGAATATGATCAAACAAGTCATCTATTTTTGGAAAAGAATATCAGTTTTAACCACTAGATGGTTTAGTTATCGATAATCTATGCATAGCATAATATTACTTTACACATTTTTCACAAAAAAGGACCGGCAAGACCCTGAGGAATTTTTGGGTCTGATAAACCCCTTCACCTCAAAATCATCAAACTACCACTTGAGATACTACAACTCTTTCATATCCATCCTATATAGAAGAATGGATACCATCGATACTCCTGGAACTAGCTCGATGTAGAACTACATCTCTCTCTGGAGGTAAACCAGAAAATTCAACATGAAAAATATCCCTGAAGAACTGAACCATCGGATGAAAGTCTACATGACTCAATCCTGGATAATCTAGAATGAAACTAGCAATCTGGGAGGTCAACCCACCAGTCCCACAATCCTTAGGTTCATCGCTACTTGTCTGGTCATCCCTTTCACCCTTGTGAATAAACATCGCACCCTCTAGCAATGTGAATGTCACCCCCCCAATGAGAACAGTCAACGTACGCTTGATAAGCAATGAGCCAGTCCATTCTTTTAATGACATCAAACCCTATTATCTCATGGACATAAATATCCCAGATAAAGTGACACCCTCCGACCCCAAGGGGAAACCTCACACACTGGCGTACATCACCCGTTTTAACTCCCAACAGTGTGGCAACATTGAAACTCCCTCAGAAAGTAAAAAAACAAGCCCAAGACTCATTACTACTCATGTAGACATAATGCTACGAGAGACACCTGTATTGAAAATAGAAGATGCATTAGTATAAGCTAGTAAGATCGAACCACTGATCATAGACATTCTGGGATCCTACACCTTATGGGTTTTTTGCACAGCATATTACTGGCCTGTACTACGGCCTTATGACCCTTCCTGGCTACCCGGAGCTGATCTGCCCAACTGTCTTTTAGAACATAGTGTCTAGCTACAACGACCATAACAACCATAACCCAGGCATGATCAGCCTGCACTGATATAACTTCCATCCTAGCACAGAGTTGAAGATACCACTTCTGAACCTGATGTCAGAGCTGACCCCCTACCACTCGCAGTTGGATTGAAGGTCATTCAAAATCGTTGCATATGCCCAATCCTACAGCAAGATTGACACTTGAATGGGTCACAATCACACAAATTTTTTATGTGGCCTCACCCACCACACTAATGGAAAAAAACCATGCTGCCAACAACTACATCCTGACTAGAAATCATGTTGCAGGAAGCCTCCAAATTCTTTTTCTTTTCAGAATATGTAGATCCACAAGGGTGAGAAATTGTGTTCCCATGTTCTGTACCCCCATCTTCCTCGGGTTCTGCTCTGTAATCATCACCTAATTCACAGTCTCAGTGATAGAAGGAAACCTGAACACATTGAATAGTGATGTTATAGAATATCTATGTCCTTCCTCAATGTGTCTCGACCTCGACATCTCATTAGTGGGATTCATCGATGAAAAACATTGCGTCTATATAATGCATGTCGATTATTCCATAATCTTCATCATGCCCTGCTCTAGATGCATGAACTCACTATATTTATCTTCTCGTAGAGTCATGGGATAAAATTTATCATAGAAGAGGGTTTGGAACTCAATCCAACCCAAATCATGTAACCCATTAGCCTAGTTCAAAACATCTCACCAGCGCTTTACCTCCCCACGTAGCTAGTAAGTCGCGAGCATAACCCACTACTCTGGATGCATCTCCAGATGCTCAAAATTGAAAATGTGGCCTCTAGACATATCTCTACAGCCTGTGGTCCGATATCCTCTAAAAAAATAGGACATTTTTGCTGCTGGAACACCTAGGTTTGCTTAGCCATAGTCGAGGCTTGCTTTGGTGCTCCCTAGAATGTTTGGATATAGCAAAATAATCCCTCACAGAATTGTTCCTTAGAACCTATTTTTGGAACAGCCTCTAGTACCACATCTATAAAAATAGAAGGATCAAGAGTTAATTTATGTCCTACTATCTCTAAAGTATGGTCATCACCTCCATCGTGGCATACCACTGGAGGTCATTGTGGTGGAATGTCTCTATAATGCCAAACACAGACCTTAGAAAAGAACATCACCATGGTTAAAATATCAAAAGCATATGATAGGTAATGAAAACCTAGAAAATAAGTCAAACCCATAGAAATATACTAAATCCATGACTGTATATTGAACGGCCAACAAACCACTCGAAATTGTGCCTCTCACCAACTAAAAAATCTGGTCTGGATGAAGTCTCATTTCACCATTTCATGTTTCCATTTCAATTTAACATTAATTTATTCAAGAAAATTTTACCAAGGGTTACCAATTATGAATCCATGAGGGCCCATAACACCACATGAACCAAAAATTAGGCTCCTGTTGGAATCATACACATAAAAAGTTCATAACACATTTTTATTTGACTGTTGCATCATTTCCCAATTAATAATTTCCCATACTACATATGGATTGAAAGATGAAATCACACCTTTATCCACTACACCAAACTAACACAACAGTAGGAACAACTTTCACATCAACTATCACAACAACATCCAATATCTAATGTATCCAAGATGACATGTCATAATGCATGGTATGTGATTCTAAAAAATTTCTATATGATTCCTGAGATGTCACACCCTCATCTCATCTATTTGAAACTAAAATAGAACCCAAAATTGCATCAACAGTAATAGAATAAATCTAGTGCTTCACCTAATAGTGAATTCAAATGAACTGTAATGGTCAAAATCTAGATTCAGAACTCAATTTGAGGTAATTTGGATTTTCCTTGTATGTGGGGTAGCTACTGCTAGGCACATTTTATTAACAAAATCCATTTCCATCATATCCCTATCTAACGTTTCAAATAGTAAGTCAAAACAGAAAAGTAAACTCATCTGATACCACTTTCTAACGTCCCAAACCCAGATTCCACCCAAAACAGTGCCCCAAGTCTGGTTGGTCACAAGGCCTCATGTGAATCTCCACAATCACCAACGGCTGCCAACTTTCAGTGTGGGACGAGGTGTATCAGTTGGGATCATATTCCTTCATTACTTGAGTATCACATCGAAAGTCAAATATATACAATATCAGAATCCAAATAAACAGTTGAAAACTAAAATTTGTACAAGAAGATAGGAATATACATATCAATAACCACAAGAATCTCATATACAAAAATGATGAGTATGGTACAAGTGTCAAGAAAATAGATAAAGTAGGTATGAAGAAATATAATTCATTACAAGTCCCAAAAAATAACACAATTCCAAAATGTTATCCCAACAACGCAATCCCCAATTTGGTCATATGCTCCCCTTCTCCAAATCCACAATCAACAACTTGTACTAGGGTGATTTCCCCTATCATCACCTATATCCATATAATCTATTTGGGTCACCAAGGATTCCCAAAAATGGTGTGAGATAAACATCTTAGTATGCAGCCACCTGGGTCTATAAAAATCAAAAAGCAATTCTATAAAAGTTCTAGCAGGTGTAAACAACTTCTAAGTATGTGCATATACCCATGTATAACTCTACTATAAAGTAAAACTGAATAGCCCTCAAGGGTACCTACAAAATAGAGTTAACTCTTTAAAAGTTAGATATAACAATGTAAAAAAGTCACACATGCATTTCGGATATCCATATGTATATATGAATCCACAACCACACTATATAATGAAAAAAAAGTATCCCCAGACCACACCGTATAGTGAATTTACAACCTACGACCACATCGTATTGTGAATTAACATCCCACGACTGCACTTTATAGAGAAGTGTAGACCCCGAGGGCTTGATCCATGGTTTTAGTAGAACACGGAATCAATGTAATTAAAATCAAGACCACAGAGGGATGGATCCATGGAGCATGTCCTAGGTATCCGATTGAGTCACATTTTCTTCCTTGGTCGAAACTCAATTAGGCACTGGTTGGGGTACTAGGATCATGGAAATAACAAGTTATACGTGATCCCAAGCAAGATGGATCCATGGGGTTTCTTGGCCCAAGGTATCCCATAGAATCAATACCCAAAAGGATGATTCAACCCAAGGCGTCCACTACCACGTTCCATATCCATGAAGATCAGTCCATGAAATCTATCAAAATGTTCATAAATAATTAAAACATTCAACATTTAAAATTAACATTTTTAAACATGTGTGTACACTTACTCACATAAACATGCATCATCCATGAGTATACCCACCCATGAAAACCACTTATCACATGTCTATGGGCCTACCCTCCCATATAATTCATTGAACATGGCATTAGTCATTTACATATTGGTATACCCACCCATATAAACAAATACATTTAATCAGAGCTATCAAAATTGATGGGTAATAACAAGATATTCAAAAATAAGGGAGGCAGTACATCTCCTAAGATAGCTACTCAAGCTATCAAGGCATCTGAGGGCTTTGACTAACTAATAAATCACAACCACACACCCCATAAGTGGAGTAAACATGAATAAATAGGTTAAACTCAAAAGGAACGCCCCATCACTAACCATGAAATAATAAATGAGTTCCAACGCTCCCAATTGGAACCCACAATGAACATAACTAGGTCCAAATATAGTTACTAAAAGCTATTCTCTCAAAAATGAAACCTCTTGGGAAATTCTGAAAAATAGAATATCATCCGAACTCCCAAAAACACAAAGAATGTTTGAAGGAGTGTTTAGACCATGAACCTCCCCTTAGTAGTATATAGCTCATCCGGTATTGTGTCCAGATTTTTCCCTGTTTGGAAAATATTTAAAGAATAAATGAAGAACAGAAAATTAGTGCACATGAGCATAAATACAAATAGCGTAGTATTTTTCCAATGAATTAAGAACGACTAAAAATTAATCAATTACTTTCTAATGTTGTTCCAACATGACACATGACACCTGAATCAGGGTCTGGACGACTTCTATACATGAAAAACTAAAATATAGGTGTTTTGGGTTCAAAAACGAGAGAAAAAAATATGTGTATCAAAATATTATCTACTACCTATTTTATAAAACCCCCAATGGACAAGTACATAGTGTGTAACTAAAGTACACGACTTGTACTGTACTCTTTATTTTTATGAAATAGAAAGTCCACATGTCTTGACGACCGAGTACATGGCATGTACTTGAAGTACATGGTGTGTAGACCATGTACATGATGTGTACATGGCTTGCAGCCAGATTTCAGAAAATTTTATAATTCCTTTACAAAAAACAACCCAATACACCCATGGCCTAGACTAAGGTCTATGAAAAAATAAATGTAAACACATTTAACCCAAAAAAAGATTTGTGCCTTGAAAAAACCGGTATCTTAAAATTTTTTTATGATTGTTTGTATAATATTTGAAAAATATTTATTTTGATCGATGAAATTCTCCTTGAAATTGGTTTTAATTATTTATGTGGTTCATTATTTTTAGTGGGATATCCCATGACATCTTGTGTATTAGGTTTTTTAATTGAGTCCAAATGTAGATAGTTTTTAGCCTCTTATGAATTTGATAAAATATACAACTCTAACAAAACAATTAGTAAGGAAAAGAGACCCTTGTATTAGAAAAGAAATCTATAGGATTGAGTTATATATTTTTTGTACACAGTTTTGTATTTTTATGTGGTCATTTATGTTAAGGATCCATGTTATCCTTGACCTTATATACCTTAGGATTCAATATGATTGTGCTAGAATGATTTATTTTGAAATGAGTTATTTACTCATTCAAATCCATTAAACATTTGAAAATTAATAATTATATATATCTTATTTAAAAATATAGAAAATCATAGATTATTATTTTTTTAGTTCATTAAATTGAAAAATTAGTTTATTTAAAATAAATAGTTATTGAAGACATGGTAGGACCAAACTAGACATTTTGTTCATGCCATAGGTACATCCAATTGGTGGGTATAAATTTTTAATGAATGATGGAGGTAACCAAACAAAACCACATAGTGGTAGTGGGTTTTAATGTTATATGGGTGTGGGTTATGGGGTGGTATGGGGGATTTTGACCCATTTTTCATGTGGAGGAATCTTGCAGTGTTTTGGTTTATTTGACTATATATTTTGCACATGTACTTTTCTTTACTCTATCTAACTCCAATGATAAATTATATGTATTTAGATATATTTTTTCTTACATTTCACTTTTTTTAGGTTTCTTAAATACCCAAGATCCTTAAAAATACATTTTGGATCAAAAAACCACTTCACAATAGTTCATTAGAGAGCTTGGATCTCCAGTTCATTCGTATCCTTGGATGGAACCTGAAAATTTATATTAATGGTAATTTGTTTGATTAATTTTATTTAGGTTTTCTTGATAGGATAGATTTAACCCTATAAATAAATATGGGGTAGATTTCATGAAATTTTCTACATAACATTTACTATGAAGAGCCTTATGTTTCTCTATGTTTTAATGAAATGGGTATATCAAAAAATATATTTTAATTTTAATTAAGATTTTATTTAGGGTTTGTACTTTTCTATTAATTTAATAGGGACAGTTTTCATGTTTGATAATTCTACCTTTTCAATAGTATTGTGTAGATGCATGAACCCTAAAATGCGTCTAGGGAATCCCCCATAGTGTGATGAAAATGATGTTATTTTTTAAAATAATAAAACTAATCAAAATAATTTTCAAGTTATAGTGCACTTTTTCCCTACCTTGAATAATGGGGTTGGTCTAATCCTTACCTAATTAAGAGAAATGGATCGCAAGAAGGGTGTATATGTGAAACCTGACTGAGATCTTCTCCTAAAATACATCCATCCTTCCAGGGGATAAATAATCCTCAGGAATCAGAGGCCTGGTTGTGGAAAATTGAAATAATATTATACTTCTATGATTATTTTGATTCTATTAATGTGAATTGTATTGTCTTTATGGATAAATGTCTATGTTTTAGGTGGCGTAATTTCTTGGCTCCAGAAAAGTGGAAATTTAATTTGAGTAGAAAGTGCATAAATATATATTCAATTAGTAGTTCTACCTAGAAACAGTGGTTTTCACTATGTTTAGGGACCTCCACACCCTTATATGGTGTAGAAAGAATGTAATGGGTTATGAAATTTTTTTTTTCTAAAAATATCCCTTTCTAGTAAGAGATTATATCTGATGAGGGCTTAAAATACAGAATGATTCATATTGTTTCTCATCCATATATCATTTTTAGGTCTTGATATCTTGAATTTATAGTAATGGCGTTGATATGGATAAATCAATGATGGAATAACTTGATCAAACAACCTAGTTAAGATTTTTTTGAATTCCACCAAATGATAATGAATGTTATATTGTCATATAAAGGTGGACAAGGAATCCAAATTTGGTTGATAATGTAATTAGAAGTGGATCTGAATAGAAAACATATCTTTTCCTTTTTTAGATAAAATAAAAATCCCTCTAACTTCTTACTATTCTAGAATAATAGGGAAAATGAAGAGTTATTTCATTCATAAAAAAATGAAATACACTGATGTGGATGTTTGGGTCACTCACCTAAAATTATATTTAGCCATTTCTCCCCAATTGGTCTCATGCACTTCACCATTGAGAGGATTAGTGGAGAAATCATATTCCACCAACTTAGTGAGTTTCAAATAACACAATCATGTAATAAAAGATAAATCGTTTCATGAGCATTGTTAGATGCGTGTAGACCTTGAGAAGGGTGTTAAAAAATAATCATATTCTAATATTATGTTTTTTGTATACAATGGAAGAGTCTCTTATATAAATAAATGTAGTTTTATTGTAAATAAAATGAACTATAATTATTTTTTATCATTAAATATTATACCATTTTAAATTGATGCATCTCACTCTTTATTATTAACCTTTAATTATAATCTATTAAAACTACTTTTGTAAATCAAGCCATAATTTTTTGATTTCCCACAACCTATCAGGATGAAATGCGAGTAGTTATTTTTATTCCTCTCATGCATCTTCTATATATCCAAACATGATTTGGTTTGGGATTTCAAAATACATAAATATATATATATATATATATATATCGTTATCATTTAGATTGACTTGGTTTTTTACCAAAATTTTTATATTATTTTTTATCATTGGTGAGATTCCGTTATTATCCTAATGGGAACTATAAATTTTATCATGGATATTGGGATTCATGGACATGATAATATGGACCTCCTTTTTTGATCATGTTAAATTTATGTCCTCATTGAAAGATAAGATTAAAGAGGAAACCTTGTGTTATGAACTACATCTAATTTTCAAGGAATTTATTTTGGTATTTCAATACTATTTTCCTAACATACATCTAGGTAGAGAAGTGGATTTCTCGATAAATTTGGTGTCGAGGAACCATCTGATATATATAACTTCTAATATTATGGCATCAACTATGTTAATAAAGCTGAAAATATAGTTAATGGTTCTGAATGATAGGGGATTCATCTATCCATGTATATCTTAGTGGGAATATATTGTTATCTTTACCGATAGGGCTGATAAAACTCCCTTTTTTATGGTGATTATTTAACTCTCTACTATTTGGTGATTAGAAAAAATTAACCCCTTCCTTAAATTGATGATTAATTTTGTTAATTTTATTGGGAAAAGTTGTCTTGGAATATTAATATTCTATCTAGATACAAAAAATAATAATTATTATGTTTGATATTACATATTCTTCTTTTAAGTGCAGGTATTGTCACTTTGAGTATCCACTGATGCAATATGGCCTAAAAAATTATCCTTCAATCTTCAGGTAACCCATAATCTAGAAATTCTTCAAGTACTAGGATTCATTCAGCATGGTATTCATGGGTGATATATTATAATATTCTATAATTGAATAAGGGTATTAAAATTATCTATGAACTATATTAGTAACCTATATATATTTCTACCATTAATATAAGATATCATAATTCCACATCTTAATCCATGAAGGGATGTACTAGGTAATTTTGGGCTAATATATTGACATCATAATTTATCCAAATAAATCAAAGTAGTTATGTCATGGATGTATCTATAAAAGGATTTTGAGATTCATATATTCCTTAGTCTAGCAATGTATCTCCATCGTTTTTATGGTATTTATTGAAACTAGAATTGTTTTTCACCTCTCTTATTATGATGGGTATGAAAATATTTAGAAATTTGTATCATTGCAAATTTATTTTCTTACTACCCCAATAGATCATCAATTTCCTATTGATTTTGAAGATTATAGATTTTTTTAAAATTTTCAATATGTTTGTTGAAGTACTAATCTACTATTTTCCATTTTTCTGATTCCCATGAGTCCAATCCTATTGAAATTTTGAGGCACAATAAGATGATTTGTTCCTAAATTCTTCAAAGTAAAAGGTATAGATATAGTTAGAATAAATATATTATGAATTATATTTTTTCAATATTTGGTGTTGATTATCAATGGAAATACTTTATTCAATGGATCAAAAATATTTAATGTGTCCACATATCCATCAGTAATAACACTATATTTTTAGTTTCATTTTATCATCATTTCCTAAAATATTAGTCATCCTTTTAACTTCTCTTATGCCCACCATCCTATATGGGTAGATTCTAGTGGTTTTTTATGAATGATACCTATATTAACCGTATGATCATGATCTACTATATATATCCCATTTTATTTTAAAAGTTTCACATGTGGGGTAAAAATCATTTAATCAATTGTCAGACTTGAAATATCAAATATATTACCTAGGGATATTTTATTGGATTAAACTGATGCCATGATGGGTGTATAATGAATTTCACATTCCAAAAAAAATTAATTTAAAATCAAATATGTATTCTATATATTATTTATTACTATTAAAAAATCCATTCATTTATTGGTTAATACCTCTATGATGTGGAATTATTCCTCCATATTGAGTTTGAGGGGTAGTTAATTTTTTGAGTTACCCAAAATTCTAGATTTCCTTTCTTCAATATTTTCTTTTATTTATGAATTCACATACTAATATTATTGTTTTTAAATCTTTTATTGAAGGAAAAAAAAATTTCCTTCTTGATTTTATCCCACTATTTCTTGTTTTATTCATGGGCTACATTAGGAATAGCCTTGAGATAAACACCACCCATGAGATCACTATTTTCATTACCCCTACTATTTGTTTTTATTATATCCCTAGTTTACACTAATTAATCTTAATTAAGGTCCCTAAAACCTCAACTTCATCCATGTTAGACACATTTGAATATTCAATTTTTTTAGATCGCATATTCTTCCTCATAAAAAATTCCCATTATATTTATTCTTATATTACCATCATTAAAGGTTTTCTTAGATGAGTATTCATCATTATTATTTTGAATATTTTTGAAACATTTTTATTGGGATGTTAAACCATATCATATTTAAAACAAAAAATTATAATTTTATCTTTTATTTTTATATTTCTACCTTTACATTTAGTGAAAAAAATATATCACTGTGTTGTCATCATATTCGTCTAGAAATTCTCTAATAGATGGTTTATATATTATATATAATTAAAAATCATATGAGTTATCCATCACCCTTTCTTAATTTTCATAATTTTTCATTTCATATGTTACAATTTTATCATAATGGCTATATGAAGTTACTTTTTTGGACAGTTTCCCTCAAGAATGGATACCATCACATTGAATCATAGAGGTAGTATTTTAAAACTATTAATAAATTTATTAAATATAAAATATTTTCACAAAATCCATTAATTTATTAAACAAGATAATTTAAATGATAATAAAATATAAATATATTTGGTCTGGCTTATCCTTAATTATTCATATTTTTTCCAAAAAACATCAAACACTGTATGTAAAATCATTTAATAACCATAATAATAATTTATGATATTTTCCCAAATATATTGAGGGTTTTTATTGGAAATTAAAATGGTGTAGATCAAGATGTTTGAATATCCACCTAATGCATTGATTTCCATTCCATACACATCTAATTCATTATGGAATCCTTCTAAAAACCTATATTGTTCATGTCCATATTGATATCATGAATATTTTTTGTATAAAAATCCATTCTTAAAGTCCCAATTTAGTTTTTCATTCTATTTTCTTATCAATGGTAATTATTTACATTTAAAATTTTTATTCCATTATGATGAACAACCTATATTGATAGTATTCTTCTAAGAGAGAAAATTACACCCCAAAACCACCATTTTTATTCAAAATGACAATCCCTTGATTAGGAAATTACACTAAGTGGTATGGTGAATAAATAAATACACATTTTTATCAATAAATCCAATAATTAGGTCCGTATTTTCTTAAGGTAAAGAATAAAAATTTTCTCTCTCATACTTTCTCTCTATAAAAAATTTAATTTAGTAAAGAAGATATGGCATTTTTCATGGTTCAACCTAAATTTGAAAGTCCATAGATCACAAAAAATATATGGGCCTATACATCAAATACACTAGTTCACACTAATATATTTTAGTTTAAAAAATATAGTGGTTTCACTAACCCTAGAAACTCACTATTCCCATAATTTAAATGATATCCACAACTATTCATAAAGACGAAGTCAATAATCCTTCCATGAAAACAATGATATTTAACATGATAAATGAATTTTTATATACCATAATAATATTTTGTCCCATTTTTCTAATGTGTGGGATAAATAGAGAGATAAATCACTTAAAATTTACTCATCTTTCTTTAAATACAATTTTCGTTCAAATAATGAAAAAAATTTCATCCTAGACCTATACGATTCTCCAAAACTCTATCAAATTCTGTCTCTAGAAACCTATTAGACTACTATGTACTGTTTTTGAAAAAATTACCTCAATGAATTTATCATATTATTGGAATATATTAAATAATCCTCTTACATAATCATTTCCAACAATTTTTCCTTCCCACATATATGTGCTAAATAGGGTGAATTAACTTCAAAATGAAATCCTCAAATCCCAATAATAACTTCCATGTCATATAACCAATATTTAACTATAACTACATGGATATAGGATAATAAAATATTATTCATCATAGAATCCTACGACCACATAAAAATGATGATATAGACTTCTATATTATGGCATAAAAGACTATTGTAATAAATTTTTCTGTTAATGTTCTCATGTTTTATTGTGTGTCCTGCTGTATATGGCCACAAAAAAATGAAATTTGAATTGATTACTCCCATGTTCACTATATAATCTAATAATGATATTATTTACCCTAATTTTATGACACATGACTTTGTATTGTCTTATCCTCTCTACTAAAAATTAGTCCCTAGTAGTATTTGATATCACCAAAATCATTAGTTTTGTGTAATTCAAGCCCTTACCCATGTAAGAAGTTAATAAATTGGGGGAATTTAAATTTTAAATATCTAAAACATAGAATTTTATTTATGGGAAAGGTACTTAAATCATTTAGCGTCACTATATTTCATCAAAACCCCATTATAAGGAACACTACTGTGTAGGAATGTGATTATGGAATAAAAACTAAATACTAAATCAAACATGAGTCTATCCTCAAGAAACTATGTATTTAATATATTTGGATGCCCTTAAATAGAACATTTGAGTCTAACCTAGACTAGTTTCAACCTTCAGCATCCTATTCCAAACAAAAAAATCAAAGACTAAACACCCCTACTCATTGTTACCCTTGATTCATGACCTTCCATTACATGCACCTATTATTTCATG
Organism: Viscum album; assembly: GCA_963277665.1. Taxonomy (NCBI): domain Eukaryota; kingdom Viridiplantae; phylum Streptophyta; class Magnoliopsida; order Santalales; family Viscaceae; genus Viscum; species Viscum album. Next base: position 775,504,801 of record OY728138.1, read on the forward strand.
CATGAATACTCACATTCACACATATAGTAATTTTTATTTCTATGTGGAGAAAGATTTCCACCACCAACATATATGGTTTCTACTAGAGTTATTTCCATGAGTAGCTTTCCCATATTATTTAAATCATTAAAACATTACTACAATGAATAAATCCATCTATAGCATGAACAATTTTAATTATCAAAAAACCAAATCATCATTACAAACAAATAGAGTTATTCAATTAATTATATATTTAAATAAGTTTATGAAATAATATATTATGATTTTAATGTATATTAAAAATATGTTAAGAAATTAATGAAAATTGGGAGTAAAGATAATGGTTCTTTGTCTAAATTTCAATTCCTCTTCGCATGTTTTTTATTATGCACCAATTTACTTTTTAATGTTGTAAATACTACCCTATTGACTTTTGTATCATAAAAAATATTATTTATGGGAGTTTAAAATTATTTTAGGTTCTCCATTTTTTTCGCATGGATCCAAATTTTACCTATGTTATTACAGTTTCTTCATCTCATTTTCCATTCAATGAGAAATATTAAATTTTATGCAATTTATTATTACTAATTATAATTTATATTCATACATATGGATAAAATGTATTATAATTTTCATGAAATACATGTTATTTAAAAATACATTTCAATTTTATCCTTTAATTTCACTAGAATGAAATGTACCCAAGTGGTATGGGTAATAGTGACTCAATCTCATTTTCATTGTGTAATTTTTTTCTCCCTCCACTATGTTTATTTGTGATTCCTATAGTATACCACATAATTAAATAATATATGGAAGTCAAATTCTTTTTGGGGAATTTATATTTTTTCCAGAAAATATTGTTATTTGATGTATTTATTTATTTCATGAAAATGTTATTGTTCACATTTATTATCATAAAAAATAATTATATGTTTCCGTTCTATGTTCATATAAATTTATTAAAAAAATTCATTTCTTATTTTAAATCCATAATAATTATTATCACATGGGAAATTATTATTTATTTTTACCATGTCTCAAAAAAATATTTAATATTCTTTTAAACTATGTGGGATTCAATAAAGGTATTTTAAAATTATTGAGATTCATTATATTTCAAGTTAATATATTCTATCAAGCACAACCCATTTGTAGAAATTAAAATTATTTAATTCAATATTTACAATATTTATATTTCCATTTAAAAATGATTAAAAAGGACTTCATATCATCTTCATGAAAATTACTTATGTATGTGACTTGTAAAGGTATATAATATTTATAATGTTAAAAATTATTGGTAAATCATTTTTTAGGATTTCACCTCTATTTTACACTAAAAATATAAAATATATATCCCATATTGAGTTATTTTTCACTAATTGACCTATAAATTTATTTATTAATTTATAGTTTTCCAACACATTGTCTATATGTTTTATGTTCTCTATCACTCTTCCCCTCATATTTGACATCATGTTTCTCCTTCATGAATGTATTAAATAATTTGATGGATATATTCTATATCAATAAAATTATTAAATTAATAAAAATATATTAATTTTAAGGGGGTAGTACAATAAAAATGTATTAGTGTTTACTGAACAAGTTATTCCATTTATTTGTTATCGGATTTTTGACCACCTTATAATATTTATTTCAATATATATACTTATTAATTAATATGATGCATTTATTTTGAATTCTTTATTCATTAATTTCATATGAAAAATTCATTTTAAATATTAATTGATGGGGGATAGAATTATATAGCCCCTTCATGTATCATCTGGTCTCCTAAAAAACATGTTTTCACACATGCTATAAACTTAAAACAAACTATTTATGATGTCTTATCATGCTATCTCGATGGAATTTTTATAATGTCTAACATTATTCATTACATCACAATAAAATATGTTATTGTTTTCAATGGGATTACTTAGAGTATTATTTTATCAAAATATTTATTTGAATCTCTTGTGACCAGTCTTATGTCATTAAATCATTATCCGTTTTCACTACCATAAAATTCATTCCATGTTTATTCTTTGAGAGATTCAGATATATTTTATTAATTATTGATCAATTTACCTAAAACTTCTTGTGTTTTTTATTTTCTTTAGGTTATTAGAAAGATTGTTATGTATGAAATAGCTATATGGTTATCGTATGTTTAACTTTTTATGGTGGATGTTGAGGATATATAGTAAAATAAGAAATCCCACTTTATAGAGAGAAACATTCTCACTGTATTGGATTTATATTGGATTTATTAGTTAAATGTTTTTCCTCACTCTCAAAAACTCTAAACTGAAAATGTACTTGGTGTCTATATGATTCAAGTATTTTTATTTAACTTTTATGAAAGGTATAATATGTTTGGGTTTCTTCTATTATCACCAATGATGTTATATAATATATGAGTTTATTAACACTAGATCCAAAAGTGTGGGTCCATGGAATCAACATTCAACAATTATATTTACCTTATTTCCTTATTCTTCTCTCAATTTTTTATTTTATGATATTGGTTCTATACAATAATTTAGTGCATCATGGTTTATAGAAATGTTAATTTTGTATAGAGATATAATGTCACATATTATTTGTAATGAAAAATCATTGAGATAACATTAATACTAGTGATTAAAATTAATATCATGGACAATAATGATAAGAAATAAACTATTATATAAGGGATTAAGTATTTTTTTAATTCCCATGTTTTATATTATAATATATATAAATTGGTTAATTTCCTAGGACACAAAAATTGGTAACTATTGTTGAATAGTGACGTTTTACACTTCAAAAGGTGAGATGTATGCATTCAATCATGAATGAAATGGGAATTTTAGGAGATTTAGGTTAATGGTGATGTGTTTTGGTTTTATTTGATGTGAATTTCAAGAGATTGTAATGGGGGATATAGTTTTAATTGTAAATGATGGAAAACTATAGATAGTTCACTTATATATGAAGAGAACTCCGAATGATTTCACTACACAAAATTTTGACTTTGTGGTATATTTTTTTATTTAACTTTTTTCAAGGTAGGTTTTATATATCTCTTAGTTGACATTGAATAAATATTTACAAGCTAAGATAAATTTTTTTCTAGTAGGAATATATGGAGGAAAATTGTTCTTTATTGGATACCTCATGTTGGGTGACCATGGTGTTGTTTTTTTAATGGGAAATGGAATTCTATGTTTATGAGTAGATCAAAAAAAGTTAAATCATGTTACTATCATGAATAAATATCATCTTTTTAGAAATGTTTATTTATCGAAGGAGTAAAAATATTCTCTATAGTTTTCTAAGATTGAAATTATTTTTGGATATCGATATCTTTAGGTGAAGAAAGTGGATTTAATTAAAAAAAATTAGTGTAGGTATCAGAACTAGAAGTATTAAGTTATTCCATGTGGCCTTATGAATTCTCCACTAGTTTTCATGGAATTGATAAATTAAGATGTTTTCAATATCTTAACTAAATTTTCATATAATTTATTAATTAATTATTGTTGTACTGTTGATTCATGGATAATTTTGAATGAAATTTAATGGTTTTATTGAGATAATTATTATATCATTGAATATATATAAAATTTAGTTGTCCCTCATTTTGAATCTAGTAGTAAAATTTTATTGGAATTTTATCTGAAGGACATTGTATTAGTTAATCATGTGATGTCCAGAGAAGCTATTCCATTAAGAGAATCATGAAATATATTTGAGGTGTGTAGTTTTCTAGGTACAGTTGATTAGTATTTATGCATCATTAAATATTTTTTCAAAATATTCTCACCAATGATGACCTTAATAAAAAATTATTCTTTTTATAGAAAATATAATGTCAATAGTTTTTTTTGCTAAAATGTAGTTAATGTTAATAAATGAGAAAAACACAATACCAATAAACTTATATGATATAAATGTTATATATTGTTATTATTTAAGAACATGAATTGGTTGTCTGTTGATTTAACATAATTATTTTATATTTTATGAACTTCACATGTAACGTGTGTATGAATGGAATTACACAACACATTATCTAGTGGTTTTTGTGGTGTTTCAACCATTGAAAATATGGAGTAACACCTTTTTATCGAATGTTTGAAGTGTATATGTAAAACATGGATATAATTAAATGTTCCCTATACTTGACCTCAACCATTTTTAGGGATGAGGTGTGGAATATTTATAGACATTTAGCATATTGGTTTCATTTTGGCCTAAATATTTATATGGAAGCCAATGAACCACAACATAAGACACATGGAGATTTTTTCTAGGATTATAATACAGAATGAAAACTAATGATTTAATTAATATATAGCTGATTAGATATTTATTATAGTCAAGAATAATATGATTAGAAAAGAAACTAGAAAACATTGGTTCTAAGAAAAAGAAAAAACTAGATAGTGGAACTGGTGAAAGTGCTCTCACCTCACTATGATAAGGCTTCATATATTCTTCGGTATCAATGTTTGGAATCTAATTATAGGATTATGAAATATTGTTAATTGAAGGTCCAAATACATATGTTTTTATTTTCCTTAAAAAATCATGTTTCCCTTATTTTATTTTGATCAATGATGGGTAATGGATTTTGGTGCTTGAGAACCTTGAGTGATATTTTTTGTTTTTGGTAAACTTTAAGGTCAAAATAGGTTACCCCATTCCATGGTAGAGGTGGTTGTGTGGTACTCTTAATATGGTGTTGAGGCCATTCCTTAGTGTAAAGGGATACAGTGTAGAGGTTTCAGTTTATTGAAGATGAACCGTAGCCTTATTCATGTAGGGAGGATAGTGAATAAAGAACCATGTTTGATTAGAACACTACTTATAGCCTCTTTACACTTCAGTATTAAATATATAATATTGTTGTTTATCCAGTTATCAATCATCATGTGTTATGAATTTTAACTATTCATTATGAATTTTATTTGAGGATGGTTAATGGAATTGATTAGGAACCATCAATTTGTAATTCCAGATTCTTAAACAAATGGTTTTGGAATTGAATTAACACTTTCAAAAACCTTTTTTAATATTATCTTTAACATTGTTATATATATCTGAAATATTTTTTTAAACAACACCATTTTTAACCCCACTTCGTTACACCAAATCAGTTTGATATTTTTTGTGTTTCTACCGTATAATCCTCCTTCTAATGTCATGGAGGTCGACTTTCATATTTCATCTAGAAAACAAATTCCTATTTTTTACCATTGAGTTCATATTTTGGTTTCACTAAGATATAGTAAATTTTTAGGAACTGTGTTCATTCACTTCTATTCCACAATTGTTCTTCTGGTGGCATGATGGTTGTTTCTAGTAGACCTTATTGCCATAGTTCCACGTTTACACCATGGAGCCTCTAATATTTCTGGAATACCTTCTAAATGATATTGAACTGTTCTAGTGTTTGACCTTTAGTAACAATTGTTTTTACCCTAAGTATAGTTCTACCTCTCTTTACCCAATATCAATTGTCATGTTGGATTGGAATCATTTTTAGGAGTCCTTGGTGTGTGGCTGTATCCTAGTTGGTGTGCGAATGAGGATTGGGTGACAAAACCATTGAGAAACAATTATATTTACATTGAAAACCATGATATAGAAAATTACTTACCATTATGGTACAAGTATATTATATTGTAATAAAAATTTTTAACTTCAACTATAACATGCTTATTAAGAGTTTCATGTGGGTGAGTGACTAAAAATGGGGCTTGGTTGATAACAATGACATGATTATTCAAGGATCTTGATGTTTGATCTTGTTTATCATTATTACTAATTCCTATTAAATTTATTTCTTATTATATAGTGTAGAATGTTGAAATATGTTTCAGGTTTTTAGTTGATTTGGTGGATCCTTGGGAATGGTAGAATGTGGTCCAAAAACCCTAATAGTGGCTGTGGATATCCATGTACGTGGATGTGACTAAGTGGCAAGTTAACCAACATAACAAATTCCATAAATCCATAAATGTTGGTTTGGACCTCCCTATAGAGGTATGTTCCTACGTGAAAAAATGGAAGATACTAGTATGGGATTCCATCTAACATGGGACATGGGAATTTAAAAGGATATCTGATTGGGTATTGACATAGTGGAACCTTAAAAATTAAAAATGATTACCATTTTATAGTTAGGGTGAGTTTTGTTACATTAAAGCCGATACATATTTGACTTTTCTAAAATCCTTACCAGAAATGAGTTGAAGCAAGTTGAGATGGGGTTTATGGTGGCCTGGTTGGTGCACGATGGCTCATAACAAGTATGGTTGCAAATTTATTAGATTATATAGTTATTTAATGGAAAAAATATTATATATTATGATCACTTATGTTAGGATGAATTGGTGGTAACCTAATGTTTCATGAAATCACACTATACTGATGAATTTCATTGCGCTTATAAAGTTCATGACTAGATACATAGTGATAGGAAATGTCCCTATGATGTATGGATGGGAGGAGAAGTGCAGAGTTGGTAAAATACCCTGAAAGGCATTGTAGGATACAATATTTATTTATTTGACTATTTTTCATTAGGTTATTTTTTCACACCACAATACGATCAAATTATCTATGGAATGAAATGACAGAATATTTATATTTTTACCTAATTAATATAATTAGTTATTATTGGGTTTATTATAATTAGTTTCTCTATTAATTGATATTTTAGGGTATTGTCTCTCTACTGAAAAAAATAGAGCCAAACAATTATTCTTTGGACACTTCTTTATAGGGATTCCCACATGTGGTAATGCAGAATTCCTACTATGACCTTATGGTTCATGTTGGGTTGTTACAAAATGGAATTATTGGAGAATTATTTAATATCATGCCTTTTCTCAATGGTTTAAGAATTCATATACATGGTTGAGTATTCCTAGGACTCGGGTAGGGGATCTATGTCGATTAATAAAAGATCTATATACTCTTCGGTAGAGTTTATCTAAAATTTGGGGAACAATGTATTGATCTTAACATTGATTAATTTCACCTTGGGTGGTAAAAATTATGTGCATTTGTGATTGGTTCTATTTTTAGAGTGTTCATGGATGTTCACTAGGAAAGTACATTTGCATTCCATGTATATAAATGTTTTTGTGTTTGATATATGTCAGTTATTAAAATTCAAGGATTATTTCTATCTGTTCATGATAGTTTTTCTGATTATGTGATATATCAATGTTTTATAACAGTTATTATATATCATTATTGGTTTTAATTAGTTGTACTACAATTTCTGTGGTGTCGGTATTTATATGATTATTAAGAATAATGTGCATGGATTATGACCAATGTTACAACATGGAGGCTTATACCAGGGGATGAGTGTATACTATTAGTAAATACATTGTGTAATAACATAGAAAGGATAACAGTTTCTTATTTTTCAAATTTTCTTCATGTTGAAAATCATCTACCTCAGAAATGGTTGATGGGGCCTCCAACTATGGAAACCCAGTATTCTTCCACTCCACCACTCATGTGATAGAGGATGTAACCTAACACACTCATGTATCATACTAGGTGATCTAAGATGTTGAGATCATTTATTCATGACTATATCATCTAGATCCCATCCTAGGTGGTTCCATATAATTGACCATAACTGAAAATGATTAGGATTTCTAGTTCCAGTATCCACTAAAATTATACTATACATATGGTATATAAAATGACGTTGAATGATAGGAATATATCAATATATTTTTCAGTTATTCTAGACTCATGAAAAGGAATGTGTGATTTTACATTCCTTTATATTCCAAGGACCCACCATGAGATGGTGGACTACCATGAGTCAAGCTAAAAGACAAGAGGGAATTACATGGAAAACATTCAAGGAGGTTTTTATCAATCAATATATTCTTAAGATGATGGTGTTGGATAATTCCCAGGAGTTCATGGTGCTGTGGCCCGATTCTATGACTATCACTACAAACTCTTTGAGGTTTATAGAGAATATCACTATGAACCATTATTAGATAGGAATTATTTGATGATGGAAAAGTTGTTTACAATATTCCCTAAACCAGAGATCATATGTTATGTTTGGATCATTGATATGAAGACATTCTGATAGAGGATTCAAAAGGCCCTACCCATTAAGAGGTGGATTTACAAGGACATAGATATAGGAGTGCTAATATCCAATAGTGGTCTAGTGAATGATCTTTCCCTAACTGCCTCAAGATTATTTTCTTGTAGTAGGATAAAGAAGGGGTACCAAGTGTATTCATGAAGAACATAGTAATGTATGACTATGATTTCTGTAGTCTCTTCTCTCTAATATGATTCCAAACTGATCTAAATCTCTGGGATTATGGAGCCTTATAATAGTGCTTCCAAGAATCAATTTGTAGAGTTCCACCACTTTGGTAAGGTTGTCCATATTCGATATTTTTTCCCAAAGGAATTTTAGATGGGTACTAGTAGGGTGTGGTATGAAATTAATGGAGTACATCAGCAGAGGATACCGATATCCTAGATGATGATGAATCATTGAAATAGTTGTAGAACTATGATTGGATGAGGTTATGTAATAGACCAGGTTCTATTAGTGGATGGTTATTGTTCATCATCAATTTGAGACATGGTCTTTGTAATGTCTCGTGCCTTCCTCATTGGCTTGAGAAAGAGGTGAGATGATACATGGAATTTGGTGACTTTCTCAAGGGACCAAAGGCAAGTAATAAATTCTGAGGTCTTTAGATATATTTGATGAATGATTTTCTATTAGAATAAAACAAACCAACTTGACAAGGAAAACCCACCTGCAACCACATGATGCATGTCAAAAAATATACCCCGAACAACATCTTAACAATAAACAACCAAAATATTCAATAATAATTCCTATAGACTAGAAGAAACTAGATCACATGAATCCCAAAATCAGAGTACCAAGAATAATATCAAACAACATGAACCAAATGGAAATCATGACATGATCCATGTATCTACTCAAAGCTCCATGATCCAAGCACAACCATATATCCCAAGCATCATGATGAACCAGTAGAAACATGAGATGATTTACCCTTACTTGTGTCCTATAAAATGACATCTGTAAATGAAAAAAAGTGAAAAATCAGTGGATGTGAATACAAATACTTAGTATGTTTTCATAAAATTAATTTCCTATACATGCCACTAGGATTGAACTGCTAGCACATTTATATAAAGTAATTATATAAAACAACAAATAGTGGATCAATTTTCAGTGATCCACACACACCCTCACCAAGCCATTTTTCAACCAAATATACACAATACAAGGAAATCCAACAAACAAGCCATAATCTATTTTTACATCACATATTAGCACGAATGTTGCATCTTTCATAGCCCACACACATAACCAAAATAGAGACATAAAGTATTAGACACACAACCCGGTGGGACAATCATGGTGGAACTTCACATCCAAGAATTTTTACTACTTTTCCAATATTTTGATACTTATCTCCAACTTATACATGATGGTGACCCTTCCATCCACTATCCATATACTTTTTGAAGTGGTACTCCCCACCAACATCACATCTATTATAATCACATGAATAAATACATAACCAACAAACAAACCTATAGCACACAAAGTCCACAACAATATTAAAACCACAATTTCCACCCCACATAATAACTTTTATTTAAAACCATTTTCACCTCACATTTTTATTAATCACCCTAAACATCATGTTTAAAAATATACATTTTAAAATACAACATCAAGAAAATTTCACCACAACACCCTAATTTCCCCAAATATCCACAAATCATCACAAAATGAATTTCTAACAACATTCTCACATCATAATAACAACTTAATACAGGTAAAACCAACTAATTGAAAACAAGGATTCTAATTCATGAAAAATTAATGTGAGAGAGAATCCACCCACCTTAGGGTTTTGGTGAAATCGACCAACTCACAATCGCACCTCAAATCCGTGTTAGATCTCCACAAAACCCACTTTAGATCCCTTTTAACAACATTAAAAGGCCCAAATATCATCATTTAATGAAATATAACCCTTAGATATACATGATATGGATGTATATATATAAAATTGAGAGCGGGGGAAAACAAGATCTAGGGAAAACCAAGAATAATCCAATATAGAAAGATTACATAAATATAATCATCTTTACTACACCCAAAAAACCCTTTGATTTGCTTCCAAAATGAGTGGGAGAACACCTATCACCCTTGAGAACCAAATATCCTGAGTAAGGTTTGTATGGAAGAAGAGATAATGTGTTTAGGGAAAACATAAAGTGGTCATGTATTTAATAACCCAATTTTTAATGGCATGTAAAGTTTGTTCGCACTGTTTGAAAAATTGTGGGCTAACTGTGAGCATGTTACTGACTCAATAGGGACCCGTCGTGAATTCATCAAATGGTTATACAAATCGTGGGAAAACATTGTGAATCCCACTCTCTCCACTTGCATGATTACCTGGAGATCCTACACGGTTTCCCCAAATAGTGAACAAACCGATCACCCCCAGAAAAGCCTCCAAACCATTCCAAATCCCTCCAAAACTGACCCAAACATTACACAACTACTTAAACCACATAAAAATTCATAAAAAAGTGGTACATACATCAAATATGGGGTGCTACATTCTACTCACCATTGGACTTTCTATCCGTGGAATGTAATGAACCATACATTGCTGAATGATCTCAGACCATTATTCAAACATCAATTTGTACTACATTAAACTCTCCTCCTAAATCTAATCTTGATTCCAGAAAACCTAAACTAGAATGATGATTTTACTAAGAAATACTATCGATTTCAGTCCCACAACCTACTCTAGCATGTGCACTAATGAAGCATCTGACTCGAGCTAATCATGATCCCATCAAATCACAGGGTCCAGATCTAGGTAATAATTAATCAACTAAGAAACATTGAATAAATTATGCACCACAGTAAACCATAGTGGAATATACAGCTGATAAGACACCCCTACAACCCAATTACATTACTTAAAAGGCCCAGTAAGCCTTGGATATAGGTTAACCTTTTTTTCAAATCAATGATGTCTAAGCATAGAATAGATATGAAGAACACATGATCGCCTACATTGAATGACAATGGGCATTCAGGATTGTCCTCACCTGATTAATGATGACACTAAGCCATATCCATTCCCTTCCCGATCAATATAATTTTTTCGTATTCTTTTTAACAAGGATCATCCCAAACATCAAAGTCTCACCAGTTTCCACCCAACAAAGTGGAGAAGAAAACGGATTCCCATACACTGCTTCATTGAGAGCCATATGTATCAATACTTGATAACTATTATTATACACGAACTCCACTAATGGAAAGTCCTCAGCCCATGGGCCACCAAAATCTATCACACAAGCCAACAATATATCATCCAAATTTTTTAGTGTATTATTGGATTTCCCTATCCATATGAGGATGATATTTCATGCTCATCGTCAACTGATTCCCAAGGGCTTGCTGCATGGATCTAGAAAAAATGAAATGTAAACATTAGATCTCTAACTGATACAGTCAAAAATGGAACACCATTCCTCTTTACCACTTGACGAGTTTATATTTTTGGTAGATCCTCCCCTATATGAGATTTATGAATAGGGATAATATAGGATGACTTTGTGAGACGATCCACTATCATGAATTTGGAATCATTATTTATAAAAATTCTTGGGAGACCAGTAAAAAAATACATCGCACTCTTCTCCCATTTATATATAGTGATATGTAAATATTTCATTTTTCCTATCAGCTAGTGATTTTCTTTTTTGGAATACTGACAATTCATGCATGTAAAATCAAATTTCACCACTTTCCCTTTCATATCATCCCACCAAAAGCACACTTTAAATTCTTTATAGTATTTTTTGAATTTCAGGATTGAAAACCCATATGAAATGATGATAATCCAAAATAATTTCCTCCTAAAAATCCATCGGTACATCCATATGATTCCAAAAAACAAATAAATGAATGACCATTCAATTCTCAACACTCAATGGTCTCCCCACTATTGATTTTAAACCTCATCACCATACACTCGGAATCAGAAACACGTGCCTATTTAACCAAATTATCCATGTACGGAACTAATTATTCCAAAAATAAAACGACTTTATCACCATATTCCTCACATTCCAATATAATGTTTGTAGTTACCGATAGGAATTATCATTGATATAATGCCTATTTCACCCCCAAAGAATACAACTTCTTATTTAATGATTTCACCACCGAATTTACCTTACTTAGTGTGTTCATAAAGTCAGTCTCAATCATCTGGATATAGTCCATCCATCTTATTTTCCTCAAGTTAAGATATCTTTGTTATAAAATATTCTTTAAGCTCTTATGATTAGTAAAGTATGAGAATTACTCACCGAAGAGATAACGATGCCACATTTTAAAGGCATCCACCACATACACCAACTCAAAATCAAGAATTGGGTAGTTCTTCTCATGAAACCACAAATTTTTTGAGCCATACACGACCATATGATTACCTTTCCTGAGAAAACACCCCAACCATGATCCCGATGCATCACAATACACCATGTACCCTTTTACTGTATCTGGAAACACCAAGATTGGTGTTGAGTAAGATGAATCTTAAGCTCTTAAAAATATTTCTAACCCTTCCCATTGAATTGAAATGGAACATCCGTCCATTTAAATGCTATCATCTGTGAGGATAATCATGAGAATTCATGAAAAAAATACTGATAATAGCTAGCTAGGCCAAAGAATTCTCATTTTTCATAGACATTCTTTTGTCGTTTATACAAAATAACCCCGTCTACCTTTTATAGATCAACTAAAAGACTATTTCATAAATAAAATGAGCAATGAAATGAATATACTCTATCAAAAAATCACACATTAACAATTTGAAATATAATCTAGGATGTCTGAAGATCCCCAACACTGTCACTATGTGCTACTCATACTCCTCCCTTTCACTGTAATGAACCAACATATCATCATCAAATACCAATATAGAATAATCCAAATATTTATGAAATATTTGATTCATCAATTCCAAGAAAAATCCTGGTGAATTTGTCAGACCAAAGGGATTAACCACATACTTTTAATGGCTATATCTATTTTTGAAGTATGTTTTTCAGTATATCCTCCATCCGCACTTGCAATTATTGATATCCTAATCTAAATTCAATCTTGGAGAACCATTGAGAACACATCAAATGATTGACGAAATAAAAAATGTGTGGAAGGGGATATCGGTTCATTATCCTAACTTGGTTAAGCCTACAATAATCAAAAAAGGATGCAAAGTTCCATCCTAAATTTTAACGAATAGAACTGGCACTTCCCATTGAGAAATAATAGGACATAAAAACCCTTTGTTTTTCGACTCCTCTAACTACACATTCAATTCTATCAATTCTGTTGGGGTCATATGGTAAGATATAAGTGAGATTGGAATGGTCCTTAGAAAAATAAAAATTTAAAACTACACTTCTCTAAAGGGTGGAATTCTTGAGAATTATTCAAGGATGACATCCATAAACTGATCAAAAACTTCTAATAAAACACTATGATGAACTCCTTCCATTGATGCAAATGAAAATGAAACTAACTGATATAATATTGTTCCAATAGCTGGTGCCAACTAGCCTGTTGAAAAAAAATTTTAATCCTTCTCTCCTCTAAAGAAATGTTCGACACCATCATCCATCACAAAACTAACCATTCACACATAACAGTTTATGTGGTCCGTAAACATTTCAAAAATAATCCATTCCTAGGATTATATCATAAGATTTCATCTCAAGCTCTGAGAAATTCCACATCAACATAAATCTATCCACAACTATATAGAATGGTATATATAGGAAGGAATGAAATTCCTATTGAACCAGAAGAGTTTGATGTTTTAAAATTAAAGTCATGATTTCCATAGTTAAACCCATCAAACATGAAAAATATGAAGAAATAAAATAATGTGAATCACCCATTTCAAAAAAAATTATCATGGTATAATTTAAAATAATCATAACATTCACCATGGATGGTCCCAAATGATCATCCATCACCACTTGCTCAGCTCCAAGCAACTACTTTATTTCCACACTCAACTCATTATTTCCCTAATGAGGAGTCATGGTATTCCAAGAATCACCATTACTAACATTAATCTGCTGAAGAGGGGTATGTTGATTCCCATGTCCCGTCATGAAATACGATTCCTTTAACCTCCTAGGAGTGTCATGAAAACCTAAACTCATATCATTACGATAATAACACTAAATATTCCCCATCTACTTATTGTAATGACATTCTTGAGGTTGTTCCATATAGTCCTGTTTAATGTGTCATGTAGATCGACACTAAAAACATCTCTACTTACTATAAGTCTTTAGAGGAAGATACACCAATCGTACCATCATATTATAAGACAGACTCCCACTCTATGAATATGTATCTCTCTTCTAATTCATCCCAACAATAGAATTACCACCATTTCATATGGGTACCAATATGATTCCCCCTCCTGTATCCCCCAAAATATCAAGGTCAACTATTGTACCTCTATTCACCATTTCTGTATAATCATTTATTCATAAAAATTCTCTTTTATAATGAATTTATTACCTCATCCCAACTTAAAAAATATGTTATTTCAAAGATGTACTACCCACCACCTTGGGTGAAAACCTAACCATGTTCAAAAACATAGATAAATATTACATTAATGATAGTTTCTAAGACTTGAACTCAAATAAATACATTGTGTACTAAATTATTAATTAATGATGGTAGAAATGTTTTTTAAAACAATCTATAAAACCCTCCCATGTAATACCTTTGTCTTTTCTAGCTTGGACTGCCAAATCCCACCACAAACTAGTAGTATCTTCTGACATGTATGTGGATAACATCCATTTTAACTATACCTGTGTTCCTAAGAATTAAAATATCATTTTAATTATTTTCAACAAGTCCTCCACCTTTTTAGTTTCTAAATCACCCCAAAACATGTTTGTATTCTTCTTTTGAAACTAAAATGCATGATGCAAAAGACTAGGATCATCAGCGTTATTCCCATTTTCAACAGCTTGGAAAGAATTCACTATACTCTGCACTAGCTGATGGTTCACCTAGGGC
Source organism: Viscum album (assembly GCA_963277665.1). Lineage (NCBI taxonomy): Eukaryota > Viridiplantae > Streptophyta > Magnoliopsida > Santalales > Viscaceae > Viscum > Viscum album. Next base: position 775,519,991 of record OY728138.1, read on the forward strand.
TAAGGTGCAAGCACATTTTCAACAGCCTCCTCAGGTTGGTCTCTACTATTCCATCCTAGTTCATATTTTTATCAATACAAAACAACCATAAGTTTTACTACATTAGTAATAAAAGGCATAAAATTTCAAATTTAAGTACACTAAAACTATCACAACTATGTTTTCCAAATGTTTACATTTCCCATGTTGAACCATTTTTAAAAAATGATATGTGTATTAAAAATAGGATAGTTTTAAAATACCACAACCATCCACATTTTAAATATGTACAATAGAAAGTAATTTCTGGATTTTTCACAAGTCCATTTTTCCATACCATAATATAAATCATTATGCCATGGAAATATTCATCCTAGTGAAAAGTCATTTGTTCCATAAATGTAATTCTCTTCTCATTGTCTACACCCATGATGATGATATTTCCAATTATTATAAGTGTATTCAAGAAAATTATGTACCCAACTCCCTGGTAACTTGAAGATCAACATAAAAGGAATAGCTACATAATTTTATGATATACATTTCACGTTCTTATAATCATACTCTTATCAATCATCCTAACTCAAGGAATGAACTTATAATGAATTATAACTCTCTGACCAATACTGAGAACCAATGCCAAAGGACAGAACAACTGATAGCAATTGTAACATCACACACCTTCTTCATTGGTTTGAGAAGGAGGTGATATGCTACTTGGCCTTAGGTGATGTTCCCAAGGTTCCAAAGGATGGAAATAAATTTTAAGGGATTTAATAACATTTGTGGAATTATTTTCCTTTTGAATAAAACCAACCAACTAGAAAAGGCATACCCAATAATAACTGGATAATGCATTTCAACTAAATACACCCCAAACAAAATCTTACCAAGAAACAACCAAACTATTCCACAACAATTCCCATTAACCAATACAACTAGATCTCTAGAATCCCAAAATTTGAGTACTATGTGGAATACCAAACAACATGACTCAAAGGAAACAATGAAGTAATCCATGAGTGAATACCAAGCTCCATGATCGAAGCATCACCATACTGCCCAAGCATATTAATGTACTTCATGAAAAATGAGATGTTTAACCATTACTTGTATCCAGGAAATGACATATACCAAAGTCCCAATGTTCCAAATTAGGTGGAGAGTAAAAATACCTAGTAGGTTTTCCCCCAAATAAATTCCTTACAAACTCCACTATTTTAGAACCATTAGCACATTTATACGAATTAGTTTTATAAAACATAGAACCATGTAATAATTTCCAGCAATCGAAAGAAACACATAACAAACCATTTGTCCAAAAAAGCAACACAAACAATGGAAGACAATAAACAAACCATAATATATTTTTAAATCATGTATTAGAAAAAAAAATTCTCTTTATTAACCACATACATAACAAGAACATTTCCATAATGTTTCACACAGTCAACCCGGTGTAAAAAACATGGTGGAACATCTCGCCCATGATAGTTTATTACATTCCCAATATAATAGTAATTTCATCCCTCTAATCCATGATGGTGTCCCTTATGTTCACTATCTATCCCCTTTTTATTGTGATACTTCCCACCCACTATACATCCATTTCAATCACATGTATAAATTCTTAACCAATAAACAAGCATATGGAACACCAATTCTATAACAATATATAAGCAACCATTTCTAACCAAAAAAATACCTTTATTTAAAACCATTTTCCCAAACCATTTTCTTAAATCAACCCGAACAACCAATTTAAAAATCTACATTTTAAAATTCCACAACAAGAACATTTCACCACAATACCCTATTTTAACCAAAATCCAAAAAACATCAAAAAATGAGTTTCCAACAACAATAAAACATCATAACAACAAATGAATCTATGAAAAAAAAGCTAACTAAAAACGTGGATTTTTGTTCTAGAAAAAGGGACTTGAGATTGAATCCACCTACATTAGGGTTTCAGTGATATTGAAAAACTCAAAACTACACCACTAATACAGATGAAATATCCACAAAAACCAATATAGATCCCTTTTTATAACATCAATAAGCCCCAATTACATCATTTTAGGAAACAATAACCCTAGATCTAAATATGATAGAAGTTAATGTAGAAACCTGAGTGAAAGAGACAACTAGATCTATGGAAAAAAAAATTCAATGAGAGAAGGACTACGGAAGATATTTTCCTTCAAAACACATTGAAAACCCTTATATTTGATTCTAGAATGAGTGGGAGATCCTCCATAAACCTTGAGAACCAAATATCCTGAGTAGGGTCTATATGGAAGAAGAGAGAAAGAATTTAGGTAAAATCAAGAGTGACCCCATTTTTTAAAACCCACTTTTTAATGATGCTCATAGCAGCTCGTATGGTTATGAAAATCATGCACTAAACGTGTTCTTGATACTACCTCAATAAGCCCCCCATGGTTTCCTCACACAGTTAGACAAACTGTTTGAAAACCATGAAAATCATACTACCTCCACATGTGCGGTTACCTAGAGATCCTGCACTGTTTACCCAAACCATGATCAAACCGTGCTCCCCCAGTAAATCCTCCATACCATTCCAAATTCCTCTGAAACACTCCCAAAATATACCCAACAACATTAAACACATATAAAGGGATAAAAATGGTTACATAACTCCAACCAGGGGTGATACCATCTTGATCATATCAACCTTATCTACTAATTTGTTTTATACACATGTTTTCCATTCATTTATGTTTGAACAAGTAGTTACTAGAATTTAACATATGATTTATACATAAATGATACACCATTAGGGAAGAATGTGTACAATATATAGGGATTCCTAGAGTTTCTTATTTTCATCACTAGATATGGGAATATATGGTATTTTATGATTCTAAAGATCATTAACATTGGTGGAATGGATTTTTTTACTATCTTCCAAGATCACATTGAGTACTATTTCATACACGATCCATTCAATTCACTAATGGGAGAAACGTTTGTGATTAGAAAATATTTGGAACTGGGGGAAGGAAATATTTTACCATACATGAGTTATCTTCAAATGATTATAGAAAATATGGAGTTATTGGCACTACCGATATGATCAATGACATTATATAGTCATGAAACCCATTCAATACATCATTCTGGATGACTTCATAAGAATTCCATCCAATAAAGGAACTAAAATTGACATCACGATCAAGGTGGTAGAATGGCCCAATTTGATACTCACATATCATAATATTTCTACCATGTAGAAAGAGCTCAAGATAAAACTTTTTTATTGGAGAAGAGGGGATTTACCATGACATGTACATCACCATGCGATGAACATTTAATATTTTCCAATAAAGAATGTGATAGAATTTGAATCTCTTTTTTCACTATCATTTTATCTAGTTGATGGTAAAGAAAAAATATTCCTTTCCTTGAATCAGTGATCACTTTAATCAGTTGTTTGTTTCCAGGTGATTTACCATAATTTATCTTCGATCAAGTGATAAAAAATTTTGAGTTATAGTAGGGGACATTCTAAGGAAAACATTTTATAGTAGGAATGTCTTCCATGTATACATGAATATTTTATTTAGTCTGATGAACATTAAAACAGTGTTCATGTCATTAATTAACAAGAACATACACCCATATATAGAATCATTCATTATGGTGTTTTACTATAACATCCTCATCTACTCACTAACACCAGATCTGTATGCAAGACCCCATGATATTGTCCTAATTATACTTACATCACAACATCATTATGGAATGAGGATAAAGATTGAAATTGGGAAAATGTATGTGATATTCATGGAACATTTGTTATCCAATATAGATATTTCCATGCATATATATAATGTGTAAGCAGTGATGTTCTCGACACATCCCCAGAACCTATTTTAGATTAAGATATTTCTGGGAATAATTGGATAGTACGAATCCTTTATTTGAGACATTTCTAAATTATCAACATCATTTATAACATTTAATAATAATGTACTGATTCTACATTATTCATTGCAGTATTAATATATTTACATTGATCTAAATAGGACATTTAAGATAAATCTAATGTTGACACTCCCTATGTTTGGGATTTATTATAACGTTTACTACGATGAATCAACCATTGTTCTAGGATTGATACTGAGGCATAGATAGTAGGTAGTAGCTTATGGGAAATTTTATCTCCTCCCACATGATTGAAACTAAACTAATCATTACCTATAGGTAGTATTAGCTTTCAATACTCTGATGTGTGGGTGACACTATCTCTCCAAAGAGAGATTTGTTGTTTACAGAATCCACAAGTGATTTTATTATGTCTTCACAAAAAGAATCCTAAACCTAAGAAATAGGTTGTGGGTGGTTAATATTTATATTTTTTTATTTGATAATGATTATTCACCAATTATGGGTATTTGCATTATAAATTCTCATAGCTATAAGTCTCAGTCTATGCAGGAGCTTAGTGAGAGGCCTTCTAAGGAGATGTGGTTCTCGATGAGCCTATTAGGTGGCTAGAAGATGTATGATTTTGAGTATCATGGACTAATGAATTCTTCCCCCATAGTTGTAATATTTTCTCTAGTATATTAGGTAAAATAATCAAATGATATTGACCCATTGTTCGTTGTAATTAGAGGTCAACTCGTTGGATGTGATCCAATAACTTGATGGTCATTGGGTGATGATTATTTAATCCACAACTATATAAGAGTGGTAGTTATTTAAATATTCAGAAAGGGTTTTATAAATTATTAAAATACAGTAATATGGGAAGAAAAAATTATAATAATAAAGATGTAACATGACTTTAGGATGGAAATTTGGTATCTAGGGATGAAGATGGACAATGTTCGGTTCATCTCTGGATGTATTACCCAATAAAGGGTAACAAGTGAGAACCGACATTTTTTTTGGTTTTCTCCTATCACTTATAACTCCCATGTGTATGTGGAAGGAAATCATGGGTATCTTACTGATGGGGTAACCCAATGTAACATCCCACCCCATCTCATTGTCTTGAGAGGGTGGAGGAATTCTACTGCACCTTAAGCGACGTTCCTAATGAACAAAAGGATAGAAATAAATGACAAGGGATTTGAGAATAAATTGGAGAATGAATTACCCTTGAGATACAACCAACCAACCCAACATTCCACTAACGAAAACTATATGATTCATGTCGAGAAAACATCCAAACCGATATAATACCAAAATAAAAACAACTAATCCATATCAAAAAAACATTCCAAATATAACCAAACACACTAAACCATATTAGACTACCAAGAGACAGACTAAAAAAGATACCCAAAATAAAAAAAGGCACACTCTACAGCTCCATAACAATCTCCATTCCCTATGAACAAACACATCTCCCAAGAATCACCCTGATCCACTAGCTCTGATATGATTTACCTTTGCCTATGTCCCAAAATATGACATATTCAAAAGCACCAAAGTGCCAAATCAGGGTGTGAGTACTAATTCTCAGAAGGTTTTACCCAAATTGCATCCCTAAACATGAAACTAAGATAAAACTATTATCAAATTTATATAGACCAATTTATATAAAACATTCAACAATTCAACATTTACCACAATCCAAATATAACATTAACAAGCCATGTAAAACTAGGGAAAGCCACAAAAATTCCATAATACATATCACTATGAAACACATTAGCTCAACCGATTTCTACTTTGAAAAGCTGCAACACATCAAGAACAACACAATCCTTCACAAACGCAAACCTATATGATAACCATGGCAGCACATCTGTCCGACCAGTTCATTCCCTCCAAATTTAGTGGAACTTCTCATCCACTTATCGTTGATGGTTGACCATCCATTGACTATCCATCCTATCATTTATAGTGGTAATTCTCACCCACTTTTCACACAATACTTAAACAATTTATAACCAATAACAACACACAGAGGCCACAAAAATATCTAAATATCCATTTCCATCACTAGTCAATCCACTTCAACAAATCACGCATTTATTAAAATCATTTTTTAACCTATTTTACATGCCCTTCCACAATTCTATAAACATCATTATTTAAAACCTTATTTTAGAAAACATGATTCATAATTAACCACTATGGATTTTAAAATCAACATTTTAAAATCACACAACATGCCCCTTTTTGGAATAATACCCCCATTCCCCTAGAATCCCCAAATCACCACCAAATGAGCATCCAACCAGACTCATACATCCTTATCACAATTAATTTCAAGAATACAAAATTAATCCCAACCCGAGCCACAAATTCTAACCAAGTGGATTTGAAAGAGAAGCCACCAACCATTAGGGTTCCGACGAATTCGACCCATGAACAACTGCACCACAAATCAGGCGAATGCTCCACTAAACCACTCAAGATATCCTTCCTTATCATTAACAAGCCTTAAAATAAACTCCCAAGGAAAATACAATCATATATCTATACACAATGGGTGTAGATCTAGAAAACCAAGATAGAGAAAGAGATGCAGATTTCGTGGAAACCACAAAGAACCACGAGAGGAGACCCACCCATGAAGAACTGCCTTCAATCCATCAAAAAACCCATAGGATTTGCTTCCAAAATGCATGGTAGATAACCTATAACCTTTGATAACCCAAAATACCAAGTGAGGCTCGAGTGGGAGAATATTTAGAGTTGAATAGGTTAAGCCTGAGCAAGCCTAAATTAAAAAAACCCCATATTTATATGGCCACACGGTTAGTCTGCACAGTTTGGAAAATAGTGCGTTAACCATGATCATGCCACTATCTAGAGGGAATGGGTCCTCACGGTTTTCCTCTAATGGTTTTGAAAACTGTGCATAAGCCATACGAAGCCTACATTCTCCCCTAAACAGTTTCCTAGAGAACCCGCATGGTTTCCACTTACTGTGCTCAAATTGTGTGCCGTAAGAAAATCCGCCAAAATTATTCAAAACCATTCCAAAATATCCACATTTCATCCCAAATCATCTCAAAGAAATTAAAATCATAAAAAGGAATCCAAAAAGGATACAGAAATCAAATAGGGGGTGGTACATTCTCCCCAACATTTGACATTTTGTCCTCGGAATGTAGGAAACCATTGCTTTGCTGAGGGAGATTGAGCCATTGATCGAACATCTCTTTATACCACTCCCAATATTCTTATTGAATTTGACCATGCTTCCAAAATATAAAAAATAAATAGATTCTTTTACCATGAAAGACATTATTTGGCCTATCCACAATCCACACTGGCATGTGAACCAATGAATCATCCAGTTCTAGCTCAACATGATCCCAACAAATCACATGGTCATGATCTGGTTGATAAGTTTTCAACTGAAACCCATGAAACACATTTTTCACCACAGTAAACCATGGTGGAAGTGAGAAATGATAAGAACCCTTTCCAATATTCTCATGTATTTCAAAATTCCCAATATACCTCACAGATAACTTACTCTGCTTCCCAAACCATCAATGTCCAATCCTAGGAGAGATTCTAAAAAACACATTATCTCCCACCTCGAACAACAATGTTCGTCTAAGATGGTTTGCATAAAATTTATGATGACATTGGGTTATTTACATTCTCTTCTTTATCAAATTTATTTTCTCCATCGTCTCTTTGATAAGGCTCAGTCTGATCATCGAAGTCTTTCTGGTTTCCACCAAACATAGTGGAAAATGAAAAGGACACCCACAGCAAGCCTCCAAAGGGAGACAAATGTATCGAAACCTGATAACTATTATTATAGGAAATCTCCACCAATGGTAGGTGATCCTTCCATGAACCATAAACATACATCACACAAGCCCTTAACATATACTCCGCGGATTGGGTTGTCCTCTCGGATTGGCCATCCTTCTGAGAATGATATGTCGTGCTCATAATCTACTGTGTCCCAAGGGCTTGCTACCATGATTTCCAAAAAATGAAAAGTGAACCTTAGATTACTATCCAAAACAATCGAAACTGGAACACCATGCCTCTTTACCACCTCCTTTATATAGATTTTGGACAGATCCTCTACCATATGAGATTCACAAATTGGGATGAATTGAGGCCACCCTGTAAGTTGGTCCACAATCCCACATATGGAATGGTGTTTTTGGACCGTTCTTGGGAGACCCTTCAATCAATCCTTTGCTATCTGCTCCCATTTCCACACTAGGATAGGAAAAGACTACAGCATGCCTACTGGCCATTGATTCTCTGCCTTGACTGTCTGAAAAGTTAAGCATCTCGAGACGAACCCGACCACATTCCTTTTCATACCATTCCACAAAAACTATTCCTTCAATACCTTAGGCATTTTCTGAATTTCCATATGGGAACCCTACTTGGAATGATGATATGCCCTAATAAGTTCCTCCCAAAAATCCACCGATACCACTATCTGATTCTGAAAGCACAAGATTGAATTCCCATTCAGTTCCTAGTTCTCAGTGGTCTCCCAACCATTGTGTTTCGACCTCATCGCCTTAAATCCATAATCAATTTCTTGTGTCCCTTGAAGAAAACTAGCCATGTAAAGAACCAATGAAACTTCAAAAAAGACTGCACTTTCACCCTAGTACTCACATTCAAACTACATGTCGACTATGACGAACATCAACTGCCACTGATCCGAAACCGGTTTCACCACCTAAGCATATTATTTCCTACATAATTCATCAACCAATAAAGTTACCTCACACGAGGTGTAAATTAAGTCAAAATCGTATATCTGGAGAAATTCCATCCATCTTCTTTACCTAAAGCTCAAATCTCATTGTGTAAAGATATGGTTTATACTCTTATGGTCAGTAAACACTGTAAATTTTTCACTAAAGTGATAATGATGCCACACTTTTAAATCATGAACCACTGCTACCAAATCCAAATTTTCTATTAGGTAGATCTTCTTAAGAAACCTCAACTTTCAGGATCCATATGAAACCACATGAACCCCCTACATGATAACACACCCCAACCCTGATCCCGATGTGTCACAATGCACCACGTACCCCTTCTCTGGTTCTAGAAAATCCAAGATTGGTGATGATGTCAGATGACACTTTATCTCTTCAAAAAATTTCTGGAACTTCTCATCCAATTGAAATGGGATAATTTTTTTTAAATCTTTCATTGGAAAATCCAATTGTGAGAAATCATGAACAAAATTTCGATAATACCTAGCTGGACCAAGAAAGCGTCATATCTTGGAAACATTCTTTTCTTGTTTCAATGAGATAACAACATCTATCTTTTCCGGATCATCTAAAACACCATTCTTAGAAATAACATGGCCAAATAAATGAACATAATTTTTCCAAAAGAAAAAATTTGACAATTTGGAATACAAACCATGATCCCTCACGATCTCGAACACTATCTATAAGTGCATCTCTTGATCCACCCTTGTACTTGAATACACCAGTATATCATCAACAAATAACACCACAAATGAATCCATATATCTACGAAAAATATGATCCAAAAATTCTATGAACATCATTGGTGAATTCATTAGACCAAATGGCATAACCACATACTCATAATGCCCATATCTACTTCTGAAAGATTTTCTCGGGATAACCTCCTTCCTCACATTCAATTGGTGATATCTTGACCACAAGTATATCTCAGAGGATCATTGCGATCCTGTCAACTATTCAAACAAATTATCAATGCATGGAAGTGGATATCGGTTCTTTATTGTAACCTGATTAAGTCTAAATTAATCAACATAGAGACACAAGGTTCAATACACCTTTTTAACAAACAAAACTGGTGATGGGCATAGAGACGTGCTTGGCCAGTTGAACCCCTATTATTCTAAATCTTTCAAATGAACCATTAATTCCCACAATTCTTCTAGTTCTATTTGGTAAGATGGAAGTGAGACAGGACTGGTCCCCAAAAAGATATTAATCGCAAAATCCACTTCTATAATGGGTGTCAACCCTATGAATTCTTTGGGAAATACATCCATAAACCAATCCACAACTACTAAAAGAAAACCCCCTAAACACCTTCAACCGATGCCAATGAAAAGGCCACAAAGTAATATGAGATCATGCCAATAGTTGGTGAACAAATCTATTTCACCTATCTTTGCACTATTATCCCCTCTAAATAGATGTCTAACTCCATCCTCCGTCACAAAACTATCCTTTCACGTATATAAATTTATGTGGGCCTTAAAAATTATCAACCAATCTATTCCCATGATTATATGATAATAATTGATATCATTCACTAACAAATCCCACATCAATTCAATGTCTTCCATAACTAAGTGACATGCTCTTCAGTGGAATGGTTGACACTCTCTTTGACTGGGAAGAGTTTTTAGTTTCAACAGAAATGGAATCATTTCCATGTGTAAACCCAATAAATCAACTATGCGATATGAAATAAAAGAATGAAATAAACCAATATCAAAAAAAAAATCTTGCATAAAATATGCATTTAAAATAACTGAACCTCACACCTGGGATGGTCCTGACTGATCATCCACCACAACCTAATCAGCTCCAAACAACTGCTTACTTGGCACACTCTGCTTTTTATTACCCTATTGAGGCATCATGTATTCTGAGAATCACTATGACCCAATTTACTCTACTCTTGAGGGTTATGCTAATTCCCCCATCCCGTTGAGACAAAAGACCCCTGAGACCCCTAAGGAGTGTCATAGATACCTGACCTCAGAGTTTTCCAACATTAACTATGTAGATTCTCCATCTGCTTACAATTATGACATGATCAAGTTTGTTCCATAAACCCTCTTGATGTGGCTCAAAGAACCACACTGAAAACATCCTGTCTTGCTATGAGGCTTTAGAGGAAGATTTATAGATCCTGTCATCAGATTCGGAGTCATCCTCCCAACCTAGAAATAAGTTTCCCACATTCGCTTGAACCCAAAATTTGAGTTCCCACTATTTCCCAAGGTTACCAACAAACATTCCCAACCTATAACCCCATCAATATCCCACTCATCCACCATATTTTGATTCACCATTTTTGTGTAATCACATATACACAACAATGCTATCTTAGAAGAAATTTCCTAGTTCAACCCGGATTCAAATATTCATGCCTTCAATGATGTACTACACGCCTCCATTGGTAAAAAACACACTATGTTCATAACCATAGCCGCATATTCTGTCACCACCATGTTCCCATGATTCAAACTGAAGAAATATTTTGTATCCAGAATTATGAATGTATAAGGGTAGAATGTTTTATCAAATAATTCCTCAAACCCCTGCCATGTCACACATGGGTCTGTCCCTGCTTGGACCGACAGCTCCCACCACAGAAGGGAAATATCTTCCAACATATACGTGGATAAATTCAATTTTCTCTCTTCCCATGTTTCCAAAAAGTCAAATATACTATTCAGTCTCTTAATCCATGCTTCAGCCCTCTTCAGCTCTGAATCCCTCATTATGATTGGTGGATTCTTCTTTTGAAACTAAACTGCATGATCCACATGCCTTGGTTCATCCTCTTCGTTCACACTACCCACTTCTTGAAAATATTTCACTATACTCTTCACTAGCTTCTAGTTCACCTGGGACTCAGGTGCAACCACATTTTTAGTAGCTTCTTCTGGTTAGTCTCTATGACTCCAACCCAGTGCAATTTCTATCAAAAAAACAACCTTAAATTTCACTCTCTCTACAAGAATGGGTGTACAATTTTCAAATTAAATTATATATCAACTATCACAAATAGTATTTCCACATGTTTAAATTTTCCATATTTCACTATTTTGAAAAATACACCATGTTTTGAAAATCAACCCATTTTTATATTACGACCAATTTCAATGTTCAAATCCTTCAGTTTTGAAACCCGATACAAATTTTTAATATCCACACATTCAAATCACACCATTATTTTTCACACCCCGATGAAATTTGCATCCTAGTGGGAAATCATTTCTATAGTGCATGTCATGCCATCTAATTGGATACACCCACAAAAATGGGATATCTAATGCCTATAAGTGTTTCTAAGAAATTTTTTACCCTACTCACTGGTAACATGAAGTTCGACATAAAAGGGTTAGCTATGTCCTTTTATGCTATACAATCCATGTTCTGACAATCCTACACCTTTCTTCCATCCTAAATCAAAGAATAGGCCTAGAATGAATGTCAACACCAATTATTGAACAACTACTCTCACTTGAAATCTAAGGACTGAACTAATTTATACCAATTGTAATATCCTTCCCCATATCATTAGCTTGAGAGGGAAGGGTAATGCTACTATTCTTTAAGAGGCATTCCTTAGGTGCCAAAGGCAGAAAATAAATGCCAAGGGAATCGAGAATAAATGGGGGAACGATTTTTTCCTTCAAATACAACCAATCAACCCAACAATCCACCAACAACAAACTGTATGATTTATGTTGATAAAGCATCCAAACACATACAATACCAAAAAGACAACCAACTAATACATAACAAACCCACATGCAAAATAAAACCAAACACACTAAACCATATTAGAGTACCAAGAGGAAGGCTAAACAATAGTACCAATGTAAACCAAGACACACTTCACAACTCAACACCTAGATCCATGCTCCAAGAACCAACACATCTCCCCAGAATCACCAAAATCCACTATCAATGAGATTTTTTACCTTTACCTATGTCCCAGAATATGACATCAAAAAAATCACCAAAGTGCCAATGAAGGGGTTGATTACTAATACTCAGTAGGTTTTCCCCAAATGATTTCCCTACACACGCCACTAGGATAAAACCATTGGCACATTTATATAAAATAGATTATATAAACCATTCAATAGTTCAAAATTTACCAGAAGACAAATAAACACTTACTAAGCCATCTCAAACAATGGAAAGCCACAAAAATTCCATAATACATATCACTGTCACACATATTAGCACAACCAATTGCCACTTTGAATTTCCAGAACAGAATCAAGCACAACACAATGCTTCACAAACACAAACTGGTATAACAATCCCAGTGGCACATTCGTCTGACCTCTTCCTTCCTTCCCAATTTAGTTGAAATTCCCATCCACTTATCCTTGATGGTGGACCTTCCATCCACTATTTATCCTCCTTTTTATAGTGGTACTTATCTCCCACTTTTCACACAACACTTAAAAAAGTCAAAACCAAGCACAACTCACCAAGGACACTACAATATCCAATCTACCAATTCCATCACATGTCAGTCAACATCAATAAATCACCGAATTATTGAGATCACAATTTAACCAATTTTCAATTCCCAAATACAATTCAATAAACATTTTTATTGAAAACCATCTTTTACAATACATTTTTCATAATCAACCACTACCAATTTTACATTCAATATTTTAAAATCACACAATAAGCCCCCTTTTTGCATTTATAACCCATTTTCCCCAAAAATTTCCAAATCACCACTAAATGAGTTTCCAACAAGACTCCCACATCATTATCACAATTAATTTCATGAAAAAAATTAATCTAAACCCAAGACACAAATTCTAACCAAGTGAAGTCAAGAGAGAAGCCACCTACCTATAGGGTTCCTACAAATTTAAACCACAAACAACTACACCACAAATCTAGAAAATGCTCCACTGAACCACTCTTGATCTCCTTCATAATTATCAAAAAAGATTTAAAATCAACTCCTAAGGAAAAAAGCAACCCTAGATCTGTACACAATGGGTTTAGATCTAGAAAACAAAGAGAGAGAGAGATAGATTTAGATCTAGAGTAAAACACAATGAACGATGAGAGGAGACTTACCTGAGACGAACTGCCTTCAATCTGCCAAAAAAACCCCTTCAATTTTCATCAAAACGTTTGGGAGAGCACCTACAACCAATGAGAACCCAAACTTACGAGTGTTGTTTGTGTGAGAGAAGATTTGGAGTGAAATAGGTTAAGCTCGAGGGATCCTAGATTTAAAAAACCTGTATTTAAGTGGCTGCATGGTTAGTACACATGTTTTGAAAAATCGTGTGCTAACCATGCACACACCATAGTAACGACAAAAGGGGTCTTCCCGGTTTCCAAGAGAACCCTCATGGTTTCCCTTAACCGTGCACCCTTAAAAAAGACTCCAAATAGATTCAAAACCATTCCAAACTCTCCCAAGCTCTTCCCAAATCATCCTAAGCACTTTAAACACATAAAAAGACGTAAACAAAGGCTACATACCTCAAATCAATGGTTCAAAACCTAGGGCCCTAAAGTGTTATGTTGCTATCTGGGTGATTTTTTATCTAATGATGAATGTTGGAAAGTTTTTATTGATTCAATAGGATCACTTATTGGTTGAGTAGGGAAACCATAACATCTATGAGATTTCATTCTCAAATATTATACCCAAAATAATTGGTTCATAAAATGATAGATATTTTATATTGTAATTTTTACAATGAATTTTAAATGCTCATAAGGCTTAACTGAGATTGAGCATAGTGTACTATCCTAATATATTTGAACTGCCTAAGAAGAATATTTTTAATTTGGTGGATATGCTTCAAACTTGTTACCTAGAATTAAATGGGGAATGGTATAATGATAAATTATATTATAAATTCTCATATAACAATAGTCAACATGCTTAGATTCAGATTCAACGCCACAAGGCTCCTTACGAGACGCTATGCCATTCAATTTTTTGTTGGAATGAGGTTGGTTTGGAAGAAGATGTGGTGACCAATAGGGTTCAAGAGACCACTGAGAGAAAGAATATGATTCATAATTGGTTAATCACCACCTAGAGTAGACAAATATAATATTCTGGCCTTAGGAGAACACATTTGGAGTTTGATATGGGTAATCAGGTTTTGTTGACATGGATTCCTTATCTTTGTTACTAACATTCAATGAAGAAATCCAAGATTCATTTTTTAGGAACCTCATAGCACATAGTGAGGTCTAGAATAGTTATGTACAATATTATACATACTCTTCATTATTGAGGCATGACCCGATTCCATTTTTATGATATTTAGATTTATAGGCCCGATTCTATGAATGTTATAAATTGCAAGGATGACAACATAGAACTAGATTCATCTTATGAGGAGCATCTGGTGCATATTATAAATGGTAGTGAAATAATTCTACAAGGAATGATGGTACCACACTTCCATATTTTGTGGTTGTATTGGTGGATCCTAAATGATACATAGGATTGGGATGCTAGCATTCAATATCAGTGCACTATTTTGTTTGAATAAGATCCCTAGGAACACTTCTAAGGTATGACATGTCTTTCTAAGGGGGAAAATTGTAATGCGCTATATATTTTTAATTACCTTCATAAAAAACCATGTTTCCCTTCTTCCTACATTTTTTATCCATTTTAGTTAAAGGAATGTGGGATTTTAGAATCATGGGGGACCTTTTATATGATTTTGGTAAACATTCTAAAAAAACATAGGGTATCATGCTATGGAAGAAGTGGTGTCACTGTAGTTCAAATAAAGAGTTGAGTCCAGACTGTAGAGAAACGGACTTCACCCAAGAGGTGACCACTGATGGGAGTTTCACTATAGCCATCAAAATCATTGGAATATTGAAGTAGCATGTATGTTCTGGATTGGACCACAACATAGAGCCTATTTCCATGATATTTTTTGATATCCAGTATAAACATTCATCCAATGATCATTATTTGGTTGTCAATAATTTTAATAGTTTATTAATAATTTTAGTCAGGGGTATGTTCTATAATTTATTAGGTGAATATTATATGGAATTACAAAGGGGAAATTATAGATCCTTAAACAAGGATTTTCACACAAAATAGACCCCTGCAAATACTATTTTATTTTATAATTATGAAATATTTCAAGTGCAACAATGGACTATAGAAATTACTCAATGTCATATCTCTCATCCTTATCCCATTAAAATTCATTGTTTTTTGTGATTATATGCCACATTCCACATTCTTAGGTAATTTATTTTAACCACTAGAGTTATTTTACACCGTAGTTTTCCATTTTTCATAGAGGAATTAATTTTTTTTATAAATTACAAAGCACCTAGTCCTATATCATGGTAGTTTGTGTCCACACCATAGCTAATCATAATATGTAGTGGTGGTTATTTACAATATATATATACACTATAGTACCCTATTATCATTCTGTAGCCTTCAATATTTCCATAATCCCATCCAACCGATATTGAATTATTCTAGAGATCATAATTAGTTAGAAATTAGCTAAACTGATATTGAAATATGCTTGATTATGACAATAATATTTAATGTTGATCATGATGTTTTTTTAAGTGTACCTTTTTGTTCCTTACTAAATGATGTATTTATGATGTTTTTTAAAACCTATTTAATGGTGCTTTAGGTATTGAGAAGATTAGGAAGGGCCTTATAGTTAGTGAGATGATGTCCAAATTTCCTTCAAGGCATGCATGGATATCCCTATAAAGGTATGTGTATAAGTGGCTCATTAACCAGCCTGACATAGTCAAAAAAAAATTAATGGTGGGTGTGGCTATCCATATAGAGCTATGTGCAAAAGATAAAGACTCTAAGATATTGTTGTGGCATTCCTATAGATGTGGGTTATTCATTTTTTGGAATGATTGTTGACTGGGGAAATGCATAGTGGGATGTAAAGTGTTCTTGATGAAAACCACCATATGGGTGGGGTAAGATGTGTTAACATAAAGGAAATTAATATTTGAATAATATAACATACATATTGAAATGAGTTTAAATAGGTTGTGTCAGGGTTTACGAAGTCTTGGTCTACACACGATTACTCAACACATGAATGGATGTATTTTTATTTGAGTGTTTACATGTATCATGAAATACACTGTTATAAATTTTTGGAATATATGTTAAGGAAGAATTAGAGGTGTTTTATTTATTATTGTACTCACACTCTACACAAGAATTCTGGTGAGCTTATAGATTTCTTGATAAGAAACCCAAAAATGGGAAAGGGGCCAATGGAGGAGGGAAGAGTAGAGGAGTGTAGAGCTAGTAGTGTACATGAATATATATATATATATAGGGACCAATTTTAGTTTATTTATTTATCATCATTACTTTTTAATTTTTTGGATTAACACTTTGGGAGTCTGTTATAACTTTTAGCTCAGTTATGCCATATTTTGGTTTTCGTATTATTACTCCAATTACTCATAATTTTATTTATTATTAATATTTTATTTTTAAAATGATACAAAGGGAATAACCACTAAAATTATGGAATTATACACCACTAATAGACCGGACCATCTTTTGTGTGGTAAGTTTCACGTGAGGTTGTGTAGAATTCCAACTCAGATATAGTAGTTTTGGTTGGGGTGTTATAGATGGGTTCTTTATGAATAAAAATGATATTTTGGAATTATTCCAAATTTTATTAATGGAGTGAAAAGAGACTAATTCTATACAATATCTTCTATTTGGTATGGGAAATTTTCAGAAGACTTAATTGAATACAGGGCTTCACTATAACTAATTGTAAAAAGGATAAGCATCATGAGGTGACCTAACCTATCATAAATATATATTATAATATTTTATATGATTATTATTTACATATAAATAAAATTAAAAAACCAAAAACAATAAGTTTTGTGTTTTTTGAAATTAGAAATATAATTAAATTATTTTAAATATTTATCAAAATATCACAAATAAAATCATCTCACAAGATAAACTTTTTAGATACACCATTCATAATATTAATCTATATCACTTATGGAATGAATATATAACAAATAATTATATAGAATTATTATTAATGGTTGACATAATACGTATCAATCAAATATCAAAAGTGACCAAAAAATTAGTATGTGGGTATATGAACAAAATAAAGGTTTAGGGTCATAAACAAGATATCCATGCCAATAAAACATAGTTCATAATTCATGATTAGTTGTATTATGATTTATAATAATATTATACCATACTAATAAGTGTGTAAATATGATCCAACATGAATGAAATAATAACACAAAACATGTGTAAATGAATGTGGCATAATAAAATCCAAAAATAATAATAACATATGTCAAATCTTAAATTTAATACATGAACCTCATAAAGGACATGTATGTCCACCTCCATGAAAATTATAGATATGTGAAAACAATCGTTTTCAAGTATAATTTTTGTACGTGGAAAGGAACTATTATCCTATAAGGGTCTCATTAGATACAAAACAGTACCTATTTCATTTTATTTCTATATAGGACCCACCAATCACATAATGTATTATTATGAGAATATCTTCCACAACAACATGAGAACATTTTATAATACTCACATAGTGTAATCAAATAATGAGAAAGAAATAAGTTAAATATTTATTTACATAAAGAAATATAATAAACCTATCAGAGGAGGTTACATAGTGATGTTATGGATTATTTAAAAATGTGCATAACATTAATTAAGGATATATACATAGATTAAACAAACACATTGATAGGGAATTTAAAATATTTATTTTAAAATAAGTTGAAATAATGATTAAATTTCAATAAAATTTATTTAAAATAAATGAAACTTTACAGAATATAGAAATGAAATTAATTTTAAAAAACCTATAAAAATTGAAAGCATGATTCATTAAGAAAATTCCTATAAATGAAAGAAAATGTGTTGAACTAGAAATCACTAATCAGGATATTTTCCACATTTATTTAATGAAATAAAATTTTTTAGAAAATAACTAATGAAGAGAACATAAAAAAGTGACCCATTTCATTATATTATCTGAAATTAAAGGTAAATAAAAAATTATCATATGTAATAATTAATCTAAAATAATAGTTATTTATAATTGTCTAATTAGTATAGAAATTTGTGAAATTATTCCAAACTGAGAAAAACAGTTAATGTAATTCCACATTGATGATAAATATTATTGTCAAATTGTCTATAAAATTGAGGGAAAAAATATTAGAATACATGTAGACAACATAAATAACCATTTAACATGAAATAAAAGGGTTTTACATATAATGAAATTGAGATTAACAAACATGGGAATTTAAATTTTGATAAATTTTATTTCAAATTGAGAATTAATAGATATCTAGTTCATTAATACCAAATTCTAAAAAAGTGTTTCCCCTCCACTAGAATAAAAATAATCATCTTAATCACTTATAGAAGAAACGTATTAATACATATTACCAATCATAAAATTTAATTCTAATAAATCATTATAAATTATTATTATTTATTTATTTTTTTGTTTTCTTTATTGGTTGTTATGAATTATTATTGTTTCATACATGTTTCTTAATAGTGATGTATGTCCTCATTCATTGAAAAAATAATCCCTATTACCATAGTATTAAATGTTGGTAGGTAATTTCTATTTAATGATATATGTCTTCTGATATTCATTTGATGGAAGGAATGGGTATAGTTCATGAGAATTAATTTATTGATGAATATGTTTTAGGTAATTTATGGAAAACCATGAGTTACATGAAACTGATAATTAATTTATTCCCCATCCATAATGAATCATAATTACAATATAACAATAGTAATTAATATCATATATTTCCAAGATTAAGATTTTGATAATAACTTTGGGGAAAGATTTTCATTTTGGTATAACATTATTCATGCAGGTCATTGAATTAACCTCAATAACAACACACCATACGAATGAATGATTATGAGTTTAGAGTTGTATAATAGTGGTATAATTGACACTAAAAAATAATAAAATGAAATTAAAATCATTAAAATGGATAATGATATTTATTAGTATTGTATATGAGAATTTAATTGAAAAACTAATGATGAACTCAGATACTAACATGAAGAATTATCTCATTCTTGATATGGGTTCCTTTGGAATGATTATTTTAGGATTCCTTGATAAAAATAAAAACTAGAAAATTTGTAAAAAAAAAAATTATGAGAGTGAGAATGGATTTCAATTCATGAGGGAACCAAACTAGTATTTTTTTTGGTTATTGATATGGGAGTCCTCCATTTATCAGTGATTTTTGTGTCATATTTCCATTAGTATTCATTCTTTAATGTATAAGGTATTAATTTTAAATATAATGTGGATAAAAATAGATAAAAATAGATATGGTTATGTATACCCTCATCAACATAATTTAGTGATGGGTTTTTTTTTATGATTTATATCTTTATTAAAAAATTTATAATTATTGCCTTATTTTATCATGACAATTGTAACTCAATTTTTACCTCAATATCATCTTTTTAAACCAAAAAAATGAAAGTGACCAATTTACCTAATTTATATATGGTGATTAAAAATAGAAAATTCAATTAATATAATTCAATTTATAAATAAGGGGAATATATCATTTTATTTAAGACATAACAGATATGTATATAATTAATTTTAAAGAAAAATGACTTTTAAAACATTAAGTGTTTAATATAATTTAATATAAAATATATATTAAATAATTATTAATATATATAATAATAAATTGTAACAGAACCTTATGTTCTATTATATTAATTTGATTAGATTAATTTATTATGATAAAAATACACAACACAATAAAAAACGTTCTTTAAAAGATTTCATTTTTAATATTAAAATTATATTTCCAATTTTATCAACACATTTTTATTAAAATATTTTTTTTAATTATTCAGTAACAATAGTAATGAACACAAAAAAATATATAACCAACAAATAATATTTTTATAATAAAATATTTTAGCAAAATATATTATCTTTATTTCATTCTAGTAATATCTATTATTTATTAATTATGTTATTTTATATATTTTCAACAAATATTACTTAAATTATGTATAATTTTTCGATACATGCATACCCGATGGCCATATATCTAATTATGATATTTTTAATAAAAATATTTCTAGTTAACATATTTATAAAAACAAAATATTTGATAGTCATATTTCATTCCAATATATATTTCTACAAATATCAATAAAAATATTTATCCTATTTATTTATCTATTAACATGTCCATTATATATATATATATTCCATATTTTCTTAGTTGGCATTGGGGTTATCATATTGATCTAAAATCAAGATGATAATGATTTTTTCTTCTTCATATATTTATTTTCGCTTCAAATTTATTACGGTTGTACTTTTCAAAATGATGCTTCATATTGATTTTTTGTAATGTATTAATTATTATACTTCATTGTAATATTTAAATACAATAAATTATATTATGTTTTTTTTTCATAGTTTCATTTAACACAATAAATTCAATTGAAAATTTAACTATAGGAAAAATACATTTTTAAATTATAGGATGTTAAATTATAACACCTCTTCAAATAATCTAACAAAAAAATTATTTTTACTCTAATGTAAATATGAATGTTCTTCTACCTCATTAGAAATTTTACGTTTCACATTTCTTCCACAATTTTATGATACCTCTGGAGGAAATTAATTAGGTGAGTGGTCTTCATTCAAATTAAATTTTCCCTATAATCCAAGATTACTACAAATTTCTCCTCATAATAAAGATCATTTAATAGACATACAACCACTTCAACACATGTGATAGGCCTTAGATTTAATTTCATTAAAGTGATTCATGTAACACATCATGCACTTGGTAGTGGTTTTTTGGAACTAATAGATAATAACATACCTCCCCACATGATCATAGCTTTCACAGGGGATCCAATATATCATAGTCTTATATTCAATATTTTATAGAATTTTATAACTTTTAGACATAGATATATTCAAATAAATTACTCTTTATCGAAATCAATCATAATATCTCATTTATGATTATAAAAATTGAAATTCTATGAACATTTTTTGGTTTTAATATTATAGTGAATGGTTTTATTTTAATTTGAAATATATTTATCTACTTATGGTCTAAATAGTTTTTTCTCTCAAACTTCATGCCAACATGTTATATTTTTTCACCTGTTTCTCTAAGATAATTATGTGGTTCCATTTTAATTATATTATGGAAACTATAGTTATATGATAACTCTACTAAGGAATCGTGTTGACCCAACCCCATTTGAAATATTTTTAATTGGATCTCAGCATATCATGCCATGCATAAATGTCCCAAATAGAGTGAAAATTACTGTGAGTATGAAAATTATTAATAAAGAACAACACTATATCTAATTTTTATTAATTATTTCCAAAAAAACATTAATGTAATCTTTTTATCTCAATCAAATATAACTGAAATTGTTACTATAGGTAGCATTACCAATTCAGTTATGTTTATCATGGAAAATGATTGATTGATAATTTTTCTTGAGTAGAAATTAATTGATATGAATTTTTAATGAAATAAACCACAACCCAAATGTAATTATAAAACTTATATGTCTTGGAAAGTCTTATAAAAAATACATAGTGACCTTCTCAAATTTTTATATAAGTTTGTATAATGGTTTCCGCGCCCCCTTTTACTTTTTTCATTTCTTAAAAACTTACTATCATTCTAAGCATCCAAATATATACTATGAAATATTCTACTTCATAATCCCCCACAATAAATGATGCTTCTTATATATATATACTGACACTTGTGGGAATGATAGATAATAATGAGATAATTGATTTATCCAATTCCTAATTGTTCAAATATAATACTGGTGGAGCACATATTAATGCCCAAAATCATATTATTCCAAGATTATCATTATTGAACTCCTTAATATTCCCCACTACCATATCCTTATTATATTCATGATCGATACATAAATGGATTGATAGTTGCAACGTAATTTGGGAATGACATTATTTCTCCCTTTATCTCATTTTATCCTGGACCATAATTTCAAAATACTTGAGGTTTTGGTATATTTGAGTCCTCATCATGGATAAGGCCTTTAGATCCTTCTGACATAATACTTTTTCTACCTTATTTTCCTTCCCATTTTGGTAATGTATCGGGTGGTCACAGTCTGTGATAAATTTAAACTATCACCCACTCAACATGTTTACCATTATTTCAATGAATATATATTTTTTCTCTTATGATATAAATTAATTTTGAAATTTATAAATATTGATCCTTATTATTAATCGTAAATGAAATTATTTTTTCTTCAATATCTAAATCACAATTTAGGTATGATTTCTCATGAATCCTTATTTGTAATTAGGTATACTCTACCACTATGTAATTCATTTTGATTCTACATACCAATCCATTATTTAATTCATTAAATTATATTAGAAACCCTTCTAAACTATAGGGTAGTGTGAGTAATAGTGTGGTGACCAATAACTTCTTAAGGACAAAAAAATTTCCTCCATATTTATGTTTAACAAGTAACTATACACATTTGTGACTTACCTGTGAATGTGGATTGGATAGTTTTAAAAAAATAATCATAAAGAATCGATAATATATAGATAATCAATGAAAAATATTGATCCTTATTACAGTGGTTGGTCTAGGAAATTTTTCAATAACATATATCTTTAAAGAGTCCTTAGATAAACCCTACCTTGTGATTAATGGAACTAAGAATGAAATATTCTACTTCTAGAATTCATGGAACAAAATTTTGGCTTCAATTTTTAACATTGACAGGGACCATAAAGAAACCAACATATTTTACTCATGATGTTCCACTATCATCAAATATATTATAAAATAATAAATAAATTGGATAATTTTTTTAACACCCCTTGAGTTTTGAATTTATTTTATTTAAATAATATTATATTCATTTGTCTATGGTATACAAAACACAAAGCTTAAATGAACAACATTTTACTATTGAAATGTTTTTATTTATATAATATTGTTACAATTGAGACATTTCATTGATGAGTATGAACAAGAATTATCATATTATTATATATATATATATATAATTTTTTCAATAATAAATTAATCATCCATTAATAATTTTTTATCAATTAGTAATAAATGATGATAAAAATGTTTCAAAGCTAAATGGTGTATTTTATGTAAAACTATTATTATGTTCTCTATGAAAGTTTATCAGAATTGATAAAATGAATAAATATTGATAAGTGAATCTATTGAAATTAGTAGTTTCTATATCAAATAAAATTATTGAACAATAATATAATTATTTCCTCCATGTTCTATAATAGTTTTAAATTAAAGTGTTTTTAATAATTTTCTAATACTCAAAACCTAAAAGAACCTCAAAATTTGGGAATTTAAAAACATTATTATAACTGTCATAATTATGGGTATTTTATTTTATAAGGATTTATAGTTGTTATAAGTGGAATTTATTAAATAATAGTAGTGGATAAGACGATTTATATGAGGTTATTTTAATAGGTTAAGACATTAACATGGGTTAATTATTCTAAGGTTTATTATAAATTTAACATCAAGTAAACACATTTGAGGTTTTACATGAAGATATTTTAATATGATTAGTGATATTTTGGGAACATTTATGGGAATAAAACCCTTATGTTTAGTATTCCATTTAGTAGAAAGTATATTTTAGGATTAATTTTTAACTTATGTACATATGTTGGAATATGTTGATAAACTGCAGCGATAATAAATTCTTCCTTGTTGATTTAAATATAGTGAAATTGGAGAATGATTTGATTTATTTTGGGAAAAGATGTCTTATTATATTGATATAAATTATATTTTAAATGAATTTAGTGACAGTGTTATTGATGTTATATTTTAATAAGTTCATAATTTTATCTATATTACATGAATATAGTGAAGAGAATTTTTGGAATAAATTCTGAGAAAATTTATGGATGCATATATTATCTTATTGTAGAAAAAAATTATCACAATTTTTAGATTATATAATTAACAGATATTAATTATTTATATATGATTGTATGAGTGAGTAATTTTGTGTCGAGATAAATATTAGGTTGATATTCAAATAATATGTGACCAGATATTTTGTATTTTTTGGTTTGAAAATTAGTTAGACATATTATGAAAAACATTAATGTTAGTTATTTACTGAATGTTACAAGTATATTTTTTGGTGGTATTTTTGGGGCCTTAATGATTAATGTATTATTCAATCATATTATCTATCATCTTATCTTGGGTTAACAATTTTTGGGTTAATGTATAATGAAATGAGGGATAAAGTTTCATCCTTTTGTGCATATTTTGATTACTTAGATGTTTACATTACTGCATAAGGCAGGAATAATTCATATTGAATATTCATCGATTGGAATATGAAATGAGAATAAATTAGAATATTATCTATGTGTAACAAAAAAACTAAAATTATATTGAATGGTAAAAATAATGTATGATTATTTTCTCATATTATCTATCTCAATTATAAATTAATTCCTAAACTCAATCGAGATGAATGTAAGACAATCGAGTTTCACCACTCAGCCATCATGGAGCACTTTTAGAAACTCTTTCACAAGTACAACTGTGATAATGATAAAGAAATTGTAAATGAAAATTTTAGGTAATGTTATTCTTCATAATCAGAAAATATACCTTAATTTTATCATAAAAAATAAATAATATCATTGTTACTTAATTGATAATTTTTTCCAGTAATTTTTATTCTAGAACACTTATTCAAAATGAATGTG
This sequence comes from Viscum album, assembly GCA_963277665.1. Lineage (NCBI taxonomy): Eukaryota > Viridiplantae > Streptophyta > Magnoliopsida > Santalales > Viscaceae > Viscum > Viscum album. The sequence goes on from OY728138.1 coordinate 775,545,549, forward strand.
AAAATGTTTTGAACCATTTAAAGAGGACATGAGATGTAATTGTCAATAATTAATTTATTTATGTGGGGTATATTATAATAGACCAAAATTTTAGAATATAAATTATTTAAATAATATTTAGTTCAATGTATTGTGGTATACAAAACACTATTCTTAAAATAATTGAGTTATACTGTTAGAAAATTATTATTTATACAAGACCATTATAACATAGATGTTTGTTTTCAAGGTATGAATAAGAATAATCATATTATAAAATATATTTTCAAATTATTTCAATAATGAAATGAATAATGAATAATTAACTAATTATTAATGGAGATAAAATATTTTGTTACTCAATGTAATATGTTTTTGCAGAACTTTTTTTCTATAAACATTCTATTTTTATATAAATAGTTTACATTATTCTATATTATAAATGATTATAATGAAATTATTAGATTATATATCGAATAAAATAAATTATAATTACATAAATTATGGTTAATATGAATGGAATGAGGATAAAGTCATTTAATTATAAAAAACAACATTTTCAACAAAAATGTTGTTTTCTAATTTTTCATTCATAGATTAAGAATAATTTCCACTAAATTAAAAAATTCTATTTGATAAATTTGAAATTTTTTAGAGGTTTTTACTTTTTATTAGAAGGGTTTGAAAATTATTAGTTTTTACTAATACTCAAATTATTTAATCCAATTAGATCCACATAATTTAGAAAGTGAAACCCTTCTTATAAATCATATAATTAATGTTTGATTATGTTACAGGGTGTTACAAAAATTGATTAAGATTATCTATGTGGAATATATTACATAAATTCATGAAGATAATATGTTATTTTATGAGATCGAATAACATCATTATGAATTAATATATTCTATATATTATACGAATAGTTTTCTTTTATATATAATTTATTCACCATTAATTAAAGATGTCATGATCAATGTTTAATATTTGAGAAGTATTGGTGTAGCATCAAAATAATATATATTTAATTTCTAGTTTAAAAAACACACTTTTAAATTTTTTTTAGTAAATAAAAAAAAATATTTTTTAATATAAATAATATTTGATGGTGCCTTTTCTTAATAAAATGATGTTTTAATAATAATATAATTAAATTTTTTAAAATTAAAAATATATAATTTATTTTCCAAGAAATAGGAGATTATTTTCTTTGATGAAAATATAATAATATTTTATTAAGTCCTATAATTAACCTCGTTAATATATATTTTCATTTAATATTTTCAAATATATGATTTATTATGTTAATTTTACATAATAGTTTTTTTAATATTATTTCATAAATTTCATGTCACTTTTATAAAAAGAGAACTTATTATTAAATATTTAAAATAAAAATATTTTTATATGAAATTTATATTTTTGAATGTCTTGTTTTATTAATTGTATTAATTTGAATGAAAATTTTTTCACAGAATAAGTTATCAATCAATTTGAATTATTTAAATGGCATAGTTAAATATTGTAAATTTCGATATATATGTTGTTATTATCATTTAGTAATATTTAAATTATATGTAGATAGAATTAAAATTTTAGGTTAAATTATATAAATTTAAATTTAATATAAAGTTTAAATAAATAAATAAATATAATATTATATTTTATGTATTTGAATTCATCAGATAATTAAATTTTAATATTAATTTCTAAAAAAATTAGTTCGAAAACAATCTTATATAATAATCCGTAAATTGAAAATGATTCCCCAATATGGCATACCAGGTGATATAGGATCAACCTTGACATCATAGTTCGATATTGGTGGTGTTATAACCTTACATGGAATGTATTGTGGTCCCACATAGGTCCCATAGGGTTCCCTGATGGACCGTGCAATGGGGGGGGGGGGTGTTGCCTACCTCATCACATATGGTGTATTGTGGGTTTTTATCACCCACTTCCTTAGCACAAGATATTATGGGAGAATTCATAAAATAATATAGTACTCAACTAATCAATTTTACGATGTGGGAGGAACTATATTTGTACTATTATCTTATTTAAGAAATATCTATATCATTACCTTTCGATCAAATCAACTATGGCTATCTGGTCTCCCCATGGATCATTTTCAACCACATTCCTAACCAATAAATTCCAAATATCATGTTCATACTCTCTATCCAGTGATTATTTCATACATTACCACACATACAGTGACTATATCTATTTGATAATACCCTTTTCATCAAGTTTCAACAAGATAATCAAAGTCATCAAATTGTAAAACCATGTTACTCTATGACCTACAATATCCATCGACAACACTCCTTAACTTATCATCGATTTCCAATGATAACCCACATCAAAATCACAGTCCAAGCTATGTTTTCCTTCAAACATTTTTATCTGTTTCAAGGTTAAAAATACCAGTAGTGTTATTAAAGGAGGATTCTTGAAGAAGATTGAATAAACTATTTTGAATGAGTTATATAATTATGTATAACTAAAAGTAAAAATAAAATTCTAATAAATGGATCATATATGGGTTTTTGAGAACTCATAGTTTCATTGATTTTATCCTAAATAACTTACACAAGAATAGATGATAAATTTATATATATATATATATAAATTATTTATAATTTTTAACAAGAAGAACATTCCTGATATCATTACTACCTTTTCCTAGATACCATGTTCTCTTGATCTACACATTTATAAATATATATACATATCATCCATGATTCAATTGAATATCGAAGAAAGATCATGAAATTATCTAGTTATGTTGGATATATATATATATATCTTAATCTTATTATGAAACTGGACAATAATTTTTTATAATATTATGAATCGATTCATTAAATGTTTTTAAAAACTAATTGTAATTGAAAAACCACTTGAAATATTAAAATGGAATTTTTATGTCTATTCTTTCCATTAAAAGAACTCCTCATTTTTCCTTGGAATGAACCATAGGACCCAATTTCTCCCATATCATATATGTACCTCATACTATGTATCCTGTAGTCCATCCTCTCATTCCAACAAATGATGTGAATAAAATACAGCTTTTGTTGATCATTTTTGGTTTTCGGAATGAGTTAAGTGCGATTCATTTTAAAAAACCACATTCATTATTTTTTTAAATCTTTTATTAAAATGGAGATTAAATTGAAAACATATATTTTTAATATGGATGTATCTTTTAAATACTTATTTTTTGATAGAATACACATTTTTCTTATTTTTTAAAATAACATGTAATGATTAGATCAGGTTTCTATATGCATTTCAACATGAAATAACATAATTACGGGGATAAAATTTTATTTGATTTTAAAATCCTTTTTATATATTGCTAATTTAATAAATTTAATATATAGGTTTGAATTGGATTTTAATGTTTTCATTTTATGCAATAAATATTATTTAAATTTTATGTATTTAATTAATAAATAATGATATTGAAATATACAATAGTTTTCATTGAAATTCTAAAAAATATTACAAAATCAATTTTTAATTTTATATTTTATAAAGCGTTTTATAAAAGTATCATTTATATGAAAATATTTATTTGAAAATTATGTATATTTCTTATATAATCATAAGATAATATATATTTAATCTTTTGAAAAAATTAAATTTATTTTTTAAAAAGTTAATTTAAATGAAACTAAATTGGATATTCAAGATTTTAAAAAATATAAAATTATCTACTTGTGTATCGAATGTGATGTTGTGGAATGAGGATTCAACACATGAACTTAAGGGTACATTCTCCTAAAACTGATACTACTTAGGGCCTCATTAATTTCATAATGTTTTCTATGTATCATTACATACCATGAAATGATATTATTTTCAAAGTAAAATTTTATGGTTTTCATGTAAAAGATACAATTCATTTAGAGGATTTTATGTTTTAAAATTAAATGTATATGCTGAATTGTGTATATATTATAATGTTTTGAAAATAAATTTTTATCAAGGATTTAAATAAAAACCCTAAATTATTATTTATGAATTAGTATAATGTATAATCAAATGTATATATTTTAAGATATCATATTTTAGGGGTATTTTATTGTAAAAAATGGATTTAAAATCTAACAACCTAGGTACTTATAAAATAATTTGTTTTCATTCTGGAGTTAAATAGTTAAAATCCTTAATAATGTATAATTAAATAATTAGTATTTATATAAATAAATAAATTTGTTCCAATAGAATATTAGAATCAACTATAATAGTATAAATAAAATTTATGTATCTTATAATTGACAATATGGAACATTTATATCTTGGAATATATACATAATTATTTTGAAAATGATAAATTATGTTTTTGTATTTTCATGAAAAAAATATTTTTATTTACAATTTTATATGTAATATGATAATTTATGAAAAAATTTAACTTCCTAAAATATAATAATAATTTAATATTTTACTCACATATGATTATAAGATAATTTTATGATATCTTAATAAATTTTTCAAAGTGTTATAAAATCCTTTCAAGTTTTAAAATTTGTAATTTTTTAATAAATTATCACATTTCATAAAAACATAATTTATCGTATTTATAAAATATCATCTAAAAAGGGTTTAGTTTTTTAATTATACACATTGAGAAATGGGTAGGCTTATTTTTTAGAATTTTCAAAATTATTTTATTTTTTTGAGAATAATGAATTATTGTAATTTATAGTTTTTAACAAATTCATGAATTATTGAGTTATAAATGGTATAAGGGTGATTTAAGCAAAAATCTACAACTCTCCATCATTATTTTAATTTATTTATCTATAATTTTCAATCTATAAGTAATATTGACCCAAAATAATAATCTAATGAATCTAATAATGAGAAAACAAAACTCTCCTATAATATAAATACCACCCCCACCACCTCTTCTCCAGAAACCTCAAATACTTTTAGCATGTTTATTTTTTTCCCAGTTCCCTTCCCAATCCATTTACCCACGTCCAATACCTTCTTGTCTACCCAAAAGTATAATACCATGTGCCTTAAAGAGGTTCTAAAGTAGGATAATTCAAGATGTAAAATCCTATTTCTTTATCTTTTCAATTATTTTTAATTTCTTTTATTTTATTATTCTCTCTTCGCCTCTACTTATACATGTTGCATGAATACTAAAATATATTATATTTACTATAATTTTGTTATGTTTATTGAAAAATTCATCAATAAACTCCATATCCTGCCCCTTTTATTCTAAAAATGATGACATCATCTAGGATGAATTGATTTACAGCCATCATGGATGATACATTTTCATTTTTGTTAACTTCCATAAAGGATGGCCATAAAACCATTATTATTGTCAGAAAATATTATATTATTCATATTATATGTTTTAAAAATTTATTGTTCCATTATATAAAAATGATATTAAATAAAATCATATATATTTCTCATAGTCATAAAAACCTCTAAATTAAATTAAATCATTTTTTGATATTATTTTATCTTATTAATAATCCTCATATTATAGGAAAAAAAATGATAAATGGTATAATTTTAATTTATTGAAACATATTCATACCATTTAATTCCACTTATGGATATTTTATTCTTTTAGATAATAAAATCCATAATGAACCAATAGGGAAGCTATGAAATTAATGAACCTATGCCAATGAAAATAACAAAATAACATTAATAAATGGGTGAAAAAATTTTATCGTAAGATTATATAAGTAATTATAAATATGAAGATGAATCTTTAATATATTATTAACACTCTCTAAAAAATATGAATGAGGTTTTATCATTTTTGAAGTAAAATGAACCCAACCAAAGGGACTTTTCTTTAAAAATCATATTTCAAATTTCTATTTTTACAAAATTCAAAACGAATGTTATAATACAAGTATTATTGTTTTACAATTATGTTATTGTTTGGGGAAATTGTTTATTATGAAGGAAGGTACGTATATTTCCCTTCAATTAATTTGGAATGTTTATGTTAGAGGCCTACCATATGGTTACATGATGTATAACTATGATAGTTACACCATAAGGTAGCTGTGAGGGTTATGTCATAAGGTCGGAGTGAAGGATACACTATAATGCATACATGAAGGTTACAAATAATATGGTACCCATGAGGGTTAAAATATAAAGTATTTAATACCCTATGTTTCCTTTATGTAGTTAATTTTGTTTTCTTATGAATTAACCAAATCTATTTTTTCTCGCAAATTAAGTATATGATAATTTTTGGATGAGAAGTATTTTTTTGAAAATGATTCCAAATGTTTATTAGTATTCAAGGAATAATGGCTTAAATATTTATTTTCTATGTCTCTTACTGAGTTTTCTATTCTCATCCAATGTTCTAAAATGTTTTTCACATGGTTATTGATGGGTAAGATAAAAAAGATTCCAATCAAAATATTGTGATGAATTTTCCTGATTTGAATTCATGTTTTATTAAAAAAAATGTATTATGGAAGAAATGGAAACTATATTATTTGTACCCAATTTCTTTCTTTTTTATTGATATATATGAATTATTTATCGATTTAATAAAACCTTAAACTAAAAATATCTATGGGAATGTAAGATTATGAATTCTAAAGGTGTTTATTAGATAATGAAATGTAAACTTCAGGTCCTTATAGTTGGTATCAGAGTATGTTTTAGATTACATTGTAGGTCGGGATGATGATAATAAAAACATCATAATTTATTTTGATATTATTTGTTTAAAATGGTACATAATTTATAGATAACTATGTTCTTTCTTCTGCAATATGTTTGTTTAGAATCTTTTTGTGTAGTAGAAATAGTGAATCTGAAGTAGGAAGTCTCACAGAGGATGATATCTTTCTGAATTTGCAACCTCGAATAATGGTAATTGGAATTTAGAAATTTTTTATAGTAATGGATTAGTTGATGTAGGCTAATAATTGAGCTAGAATCCTGGAAAAATAATAACTCAATCTACAACAATTAAACATGACTATAGTGGAACATTTTTTTTATGAAAAACCCACTTTCTTTCAGAGGATCATATGACCTAGTGGTTTCTAAGGGGTGGATTAAAGAAGTTAGAAAGATATTTGTTGTCATGGGGTGTTCAGATAATCTAATGCATAGTATTTTTATATACCATTTTGAAGTTCAAGCCGACTAGTGCTGGTCATTGGTCATGAATATCAGTGATAGTGATGAGATTGATGTTTTTGAATGGGTTGAATTTAATAATATTTTCCTTGAAAAATATTTTCCTCTATTGGTTTGACATAGGATGAAAAATAAATTAATTTAATTGAAATAAAAGTATGTGGATTCAAATAAAGTGTATGAAAAAAAACTTCACTCATTTTTCAAGGTACACTAGATATATTATTTGAGATATTTATAGAAAAATTCAATTGTTTTTATTTATGATTAAAGCTATAATATCAAAGGGAATTGGCCTCATATAAATTAAAAATCTATGAGAATGTTTTTAGATGTACTGAGAATATTGAAATTGCATTTAGGGTTTATCATGTTCACTTTGAAAATAGTCAAAAGAAAAGTCACAGATGGTATGAAATGAGTAATAAATGATCAATGAAATCTGAAGTTAACAAAGACTAGTTTTCTATTTTTGAAATGTGTGGAAAAAAGAACCCTGGGGAATACAATAAAAATCTGGGAAGTGTTTTATATGTGATAAGTTCATAAATATGTCCCCATTTTGTAATGAAAATGATCTTAATAATAATTCTGATTAGAAAACTATATTGTTTTTAAAATGTGGTGAGATGGGTCATTGTGAAAATACCTTGCCAAAGAAAGATCTAAATGATAGTGATTATCCTTATCATAATAATAAATGTGTAGCTATATCCTTTTTTGACTATTTCAGTATATTTAGTTCCATCAAATGATTTTTTATCATGTATATTGTTTTTTTACTATTATTTTTCTAATTTTTTGTTTGATATAGTGTCTACAGATTCCATTGTTACAAACAATATTTTGTTAAATATGAAAATTCAACTCATGAAATGAAACCAATGATTCTGGTTAAAACACTATAGGTAAATATTATAGTAATAATTCATTATATTAATATTCCAGTTGTTCTCTTTAGAAATGAATTACCTGCAATTCTTGTTGTTTTTCTCTCAATAAAGTTTGATTTTCTTTTAAGAATGGATTTCCTTTATATTTGTCATAATATGATTGATTGTAGAGATAAAGAAGTTGTTTTTAAAGAGTTTCAGGTTTTATACAATAATGAACCCACAAAATTGATAACATATCAAGAGGCTATGAAACAGTTAAAATGTGGAAATGAAGGCTATCATTCTAATATTTTTGAAAATATGGGAACAGTTCCGAATATTGATGTTCCAATGGTAAATGAATAACTAGATGAATTTCCTTATGTTACGACCAATTTTATACCAAATAAGGAAAATAAATTTAATGTTGACTTATTTTCTCAATGCTAATCCAATTTAAAAACCGCATTATCAAATGGATCAATTAGAAGTTCTTGAATCAAAAACTCAATTGAATGAGTTTCTTGATAAAGGATTCGTTTGTCCTATCAATTCACTATGAAATTTTTTTATTTTTTTGGTAAAAATAATGACTATTATTTGAGGAATTTTATTATTGAATGATCATTGAATAAAATTTCTATTATTAATAAGTATCCACTAACTCTTATCGATGACATGTTTGATTAGCTCTAGGGAGATCACTATTTTTCTATGATTTATTTGAGATCCATGTACCGTCATCTAAAGGTGAATGTGGATGATATTCTGGAAATAGAATTCCAAACATTATATGAGTATTATGAGTTTATTCTAATTCTTGTTGGTTTAAAAAATTATCCTACAGTATTTATGGATATTATTAATATAATAATATATAAAAAATAGATAATTTAGTTATTATTTTTAGTGATGAAATTCTTGTGTTTTAGAAATATTATAAGGATCAAGAATAAAATTGAAGGATTATTATTCAATTAATAAAACAAAATAATTTATATGGGAAATTTATAAAATGTGATTTTTGGTCGCAATAGATTTTTTTTCTTGGAAACATTGTAAACATGGATATAATAACAGTATATCTCGCCAAAAAAATGGTCGATGATAGGAGAAGACCTAAATATGTTGATGAGATTCATATTTTTCATGGATTTTCAGGTTGTTACCGACTTCTTGTTTAACTAATTGCATAGTTATCAAGAATTCTAACTATGTTAACATGAAAATGGGATAAATTTATTTGTACAGAAGACTGTGATTTCTTTCATGAATGAAAATAAGATTGGTTAGTTCTTCCGTTTTGGCTCCACCATTTAGAAATGATTATTTTTCCATATAAATAGATTATTCATTTAATGTACTTGGTTGTGTTTGATTCATAATAATCTGGTAATTTCATATTATTATAGAGAACTAAATCCTCAAGAGTAAAATTATTTCACACATGATTTGCAATTATAAGCTATGTTTTTTTCTTTAATAAACTGAAAAAATAATTTAAATTGGTCTATATTAAAAATATGTATATACCAAGAATTATTGACGTATATATTTACATATATGTAATTGAACACAAGGAAGATAAGATAGATTATTCTAATAATGGATTATAATGTGCACAATATATTACCATCCATTAAAAGAAAAAAATGTGGTTTATGCATTGATTTTAAAACATAATTAATCATTATCCATGATGCATTTGGAATAATACCCCTTGATAAATGATTTGAGGAATTTTTTCTTGGATGTTGCTGGTATAATGAATTCCCCTATTTTGGTTCAGGTGTCAGTGCAGTCGTCTCTCTCAAACAGAATTAAGCATACATAGAATGAATAATGCGAGTTACCCAAAAAGGTTGAATTTCATAAAAAAAGCATGTTTCAATAATTTTACATGGAAAAATATTGTGTTTTGAGATTTGAGAAATAATTATGTATGCCTTTTGATTCCAAGATGATCAAGGAGTTGTTATGTGAAGCTCATAATTCCCCATTTTTAGTTCATCATGGCATCACTGAGATGTACATATACCTTCAAAAGTATTACTCGTGGGATAGAATGAAATGAGATATTACTGATTCTACAATAAAATGTTTGACTCATCAGCAGGATAAGGTATAGTGCCAACAACTAAAGGGGATACTTCAGCGTTTGACAATGCTTGATTTGAAATTGGAAAATATATCCATAGATTTCATGGTGGGACTAAAATTTTCTTCACGAGGATACAATATAATTTGGGTCATTTTTTACCGACAAACTAAATCATCAAATTTTATTCCTATTCAATATACTATGTCATTGGATTGCCTTTATCAATTGTACCTAAAAGTTATTATCAGATTACATGGAGTTCTAATATATATTTTATCTAATTGTGATCTCATTTTCCCATATAACTTTTGGAAGAGACTTTAAAATTAATTGGGGGATGAATTAAATTTCATAACAACATATCATCATAAATAATATGGGAATATAGATAAAACAATTCAGACATTGGAAGAAATGTTATCGGCTTGTTCAATGGATTTCTAGGGATGCTGGGATAATCATAATTGTTTTGTTGATTTTTCTTATAATATAATGTTTACTTCTAGTATACAAATGAAACGTTTTGAGGAATTATATTGAAGGTGGTTCTAAACGTCAATATTTTGGGATGAATTTAAGGAAAAGAAAATGATGGGACCAAAATTAGTAGAGGATGTAGCTGAAAATGTGAAGGTGATCCAGCAACAAATGAGGATAGATAAGAGCATGGAGAAAAGAGATGCAAATAATAGGAGGAAATACTTTTATTTTGAGGTAGCTGATAATATTTTACATAAAATATCTCCGAGGAAAAGTGTTATGTGTTTTGGTAAAAAAGTACATATAATTCCATGATTCATTGGACTGTTCGAAATCCTGGTGAAATTTGGACAAGTTCCCTACCAAGTAGATTTTACTCTAAATTTATCTTAGGTACAAAATGTATTTCGTGTTTAGATGCCAAAAAATAATGTGTTAAATTCATCTAATGTTTTGAGCCTTGAAGTAGTTCATTTTTATGATAACCTTTATTATGGGGAAATTCCCATTCATATTCTAGATCATAGGAGCATGTATTTCGTAATAAGGTAATTATCAGGTTAAGGTTTTGTAGAGAAGACACATGGTTGAAGAAGAAACTTGGGAATCTGAAAATTCTATAAAGGAAAGGTATCCTCATTATTTCAATATGTAAATAAAATTAATAAGGGTACAATTTTCATATAATGGGGGACTGTAACAACCCAGGTACTTATAAAATAAATATTTTTCCATCTATAATTATATAATTAAACTTATTATTAATGTATATAGAAATAAATAGTTTTTATTGAAATAATAATATATAAACTAATATAGTAGAAACCTCCTATATGAAAGTATAAATAAACTTATTTACACTATAGTGGAAAATATGAAACATTTATATCGTGGAATAAGTAAATAAATATTTTGAACATGATAAATTATGTGTTGGTATTTTTGTGACACAAAAACTTATTATTTAAATTTTTATATGTAATATATTGATTTAAATGAAAATTTATCATTGTAAAATATAATCATAATTTAATATTTAACAATATTATTATTATAAATTAATTTTTTGAGAACTTAATTAATTTTTCAAATTTTTATAAATGTATTTATAGTTTAAAGAATGGGATTTTAGAATAAATTATGATTTCAAATAAAAAATTAATTTCACATATTTATAAAATTATTTTCATAAAATTGTGTTCAATTTTTAATTCTAAATGTCATAAAATTGTTGTGATGATTTAATTTGATTTTTTAAAAATAGTTGATGTTTTTGTGAATAATGAAATACGGTAATTTACATTATTTATCAAATTTATGAATTTTTGAGTTGTTAATTATGTAAGGTTGATTTATGCCCAATATATCAAAATATAATTCTTTATTTTAATATATTTAGTGACAATTATCAATATATTCATATTATTGAGCAAAAATATTAAACTAATTAGTATAATAATGAGAAAACAACCATCTTCTACACTATAAATACCACCCTCATCACCACTTTTCTGCACACCTCAAAGCCCAATATCTTGATTTTATTTTTCAAAATTCCATTCCAAGAAATTTTACCCACATAAAAGAAATTCTGGTCTCACAAGAAGTCCAAAATAATGTTCCTTAAAGAGGTTCTCATAGAGGATAATCAAAGAGGTAAAATCCGCGTTATTTTTCTTTTCCTTTATTTTAGTTTTTTTATTATTATATCTTCATCACCCCTAATCCTTGTATAGTGAAAACTCTAGTATCTTATATATAATTTAATTTTATCATGTTTATGTAAAAATTTATCATAAAACTCTTTCTCTTCTACATTATATTCAAAAAATGATAACATCTTCCATGACGTGTCAATTAACTACCATCAAGGAAAATACATTTTAATTTTTTTACCACCTTCAAGGATGGTCATAAAATAATTTTTATGGATAAATAAAATTTTATTATAAATATTATAATACAATAATGTTTTGGGACCATTATAAAAATATGATATTAAATAAAATGATATATGTTTGTGATGGTCGTAAAAACCAGCAAAATAAATTAAATCAGTTACAATGATGTTTTATCTAATTATTACACATCATATCAATAAACATTGATATATGGTATCATTTAAAATTATGAAAATGTATTAATACTATTTCATTCCACTTCTATTGTTTTCCTTCCATTCAACACGAAAATCCATTATGAACCAACTATGAAAACCATAAAATAAATACACCCAAAATAATGAAAATAACAAAATATTATTAATAAATGGGTGGAAAGGAATAATAATAAGATGATATAATTAATAATAAATCTGAATATAGTTCATTAATACATTAATAACTCTATTTAAACAATTATACAATTGGTTTTAACGTGAATTATTTAAGAAGAACTTGAGGTAAGGGACTTTTATTTAAAAAACTCATTGTAATTTAAATTTGCACTAAATAAAAAGATGTTTTTTTATAAAAGTCTTCTTATATTAAGATTACATTATGGTTCTTGGGATTTTTCTATGACAAAATATTGATCCTATATCTCCCTACGATTCATTGGTTAATTTTATTTTATAGGTCGACATTATGGTTACACCAAGTTTAATTACGATTGTTACACGATAAGGTAGTTGTTATGGTTAAATCAGAAGGTAGGAGAGATGGTGAAAATGTAATTTTATTGTGAGAATTAAAATTCTTATGGTTGATGTGAGGGTTAAAATATCATGTATATAATTCCCCATGTAAAATTTATGGTTTTTCTATGTTTTATAAAAATCTATAATTGTCACAAAGGAAGTATATGATACGTTCTGGGGGAGAAGTATGTCTTCGATAAAATGATTTCATTTGTTCATAAGTATTCATATATTAAATATTTACTTCCTTATTTTAATGTACTTTACTAATTTTTTTGTTTTCATTACAGGGTTTAAAATGTTTTTCATTCGGTTTAAGGATGGGAAAGATAAATGAAGAAGGAAAAATTAATATTGTTATAGTTTTTCATGATAAAATTTCATGATTCATAAAACAATTGTGTTATAGAAGAAATGGATATTGTTTTATTAGTACCAGAATTGTATGCTTTTGGGTAGATATTTATGAATTATTTTCTAATTTTATAAATCACTAATCATAAAATATATATGGAAATTTTAGAAAGTGAATTTGAGAGGAATTTACAATATTATGTAATGTATAAGGCAAGGTCGATTTATCAACACTAGTTTTAAATCCCATTATTGGAATATTTCTTCCCACAATATGTTTTAATATTATTTTCATAGAAATATTTAGATGTTTATATTGTATTTGTTTTGTTTTTTGTGATAGATCAAGTAATGTTTGATAGTTGTTTGTAACATTCTGTTTTTAAAATAAAGAAATACTATAAGGATTTTCCTAGTCCTCTAAATACATGGTAGAAATGATCCTTGTGTGCTTGAAAGTACATTTTATATCCTTGTTGTTTTTTATTAAAAATTATATATTGTTATTAATACCATATCCAGGAGTGATGGTTTGGGATTTATTATTTTTTATTACTATAATTAATTAAATAACCTTGGTGATTATGGAATTTCATTACGATAATTTAAGATTTTATGGTTTTCTTATGAGTATCTATGTAATTAAATTCTAGGGGACTCTGAAAAATATAAAAAAATATCAATATTAGTTTTTTGATGTATTGAGAATTTGGATTTTAAATTTCATTAAGTATGAAAAAGTAACTTGCAGGGAGAAATTCCTATAATTGCGGTACAATATTACATCCCGTGAATTTCATATTCTTTTTCTCTGTAATAAATAAAATATAATTGTTTTATTAATTAAAATAATATAATATGTGTTTTAATAGAATGAATTGCTTATGAAATGATTTTATAAAATAAAAATATGTTTTGATTATAAATTAAATTTAAATATTGAAATTATAGAATATAATTTTTCTTTTCTATGAAATTGATTTCCTTCTCAATTTAAATATTAAAAAATTTTAGTATATTTTATAATTAAGCATCGTAAAATATATTTTCATTCAATATTTTAAATTATATGATTCATTCATATAATTTTACATAATGTTCCCATTAAAACTTATTTCATAAATTTCAAGTATTTTGGTAAAAAATAATAAGTTATTATTAATTATTTATATGTAATTTTATTTTGATATAATAATGTATTCTTTTTAAATAATTATGTTTTAATACTATTAAATTTAAAACACGTATTATTTTAACAAAATATGTTATGAATCATTTTAATATATTTTTAAACCTTAGTTAAAGATTGTAAATTTTTATGTGTACTATTTTATTATCCTTTATTAATATTTCATATGTATATAGTTAGAATATGTATGTTATGTTAAAATATACACAAAAAATTTTAATATATTGTTGAAATAAATACAGACATAAAATATTATACTGTACATTTTTTAATTATATCAAAATTTAAAACATACTTTATACATATATAAAATTGGTTATCCAACCGGAAAAGTAAGGAACCTCACAAACCGAGATGTTGGAACTAAAGGTTCTACCACAAGGTATAAGATAAACATTGTTGGACCATGGAAGGATGGGAGGTTAAAGCACCTATACATATATAAGATGGTGGGAGCATATAGAACATACTAGTTTCTTGGGAGGACTACACAATGGGTTTGTGTACTCCATGATGGCATGTGTGGTGTGTTTTTGCTATCAATCCATTGCATTTGCATCCTTGGCATGAGTTTTTATGGTAGTGTTTGTAATATAAGTGAGTTCTCTAGTGATCTATTTTATAATGTGGGATATTCTATATTTGTTTTTTTCACCCACTAAAAATTAATTCTTACATCATCCCGAAATGATTAAATAAAAAAATATCCAATATACTCACATATCATCTTTAACCTTTCACCTCGCCAATAAGGTTCTAATTAAATCTTATTTATCTCCATCCAATGTTTTTTTCTCAACAAAACATGTATGGCCGATCCTGATATCCTACCACCATTGGAATAATGCTTAGATGAAAAACCAAATGTCATCATATTCTAACAGTGAACCTATATGACATACTCTATCCATCAATGTTTCTCTCTCTCTCTCACTTCTCTTCAAATTGTAGTGGATACCCTCATCGAAATAATGTCCCATGCTATATTTTATATAAAACCAAAATATATATTTCATGTTAAAAAATATTTCTGGTATTATTCTTAGATGTTTCTTGATGATGTTCAAAGGATCAGTAAAGAATGAGTTATTTCAATATATATACCTAAAAGTAGTAATCATATTTAAAGCTAAAGATCATCTATAATTCACTGATGATCTCTCAAGTTCATTATTTTCTTCCTCTGAATCTTACATATTAATTGACAATTAGTCATATATATAAATATATATATATATTCTTCATTATTTCTAACAAGCATAAATATTCCAAATAGAATTTTTGGGTTTTACTATATGATCAAGTCATCTGATGTACAAATCCAAACACAAATATTTATCATGAATTATTTGATTGAAGATCAAACATATATCCTAGATTTATGAGGTTATGTTGGATATATATATATATATATTATATATAAAAAATAAAATAAGAATATATATTTTATGAATCGATTCATTATATTCAATTAACAGCTATTCAAACTTATAAAACAAAATGAAATTATTAAAATGGATTATATATATCTTTCTTTTCTATTTTAACGGATACTCTTATATCTTAAAAAATACCCCCATAATCCATGTTTTTAATTATTCTATATATCCCTCAATTAATTTATCCCCCGGTCATTCATCTCATTCATACACTAGATGTGAAAATAAATAGCATCACTAAATCTCGTTTTTGACTCTTATGTGAGGTAATTGTGATTCATTTAAAAAAATCATAATCAACATTGTTTTGAAAACACCTATTACCAAAGATATTTTATTTAAATCAAGATTTAAAACTTATTTTTTATTTTATAAAAACATTTATTATGAGGATAATGTTTTGTATAATTTTAAAATACTTTTATAAGAAATATTAATTTAAATAATTTTATATAAATTTATTAAGTAGATTTTTATGTTTGAAATTTATGAGTGAAATATTTTTTAAAATTCATTGATGAAATTGATAAATATTGGTAGGTAAATACAAAATACTTGTGATTGAAATTCTATTCACGATTAATGCATATTTTTTATATGTTTAATTTTTAATAAGTGTTTTAAAAATATTTCCTTTAATGGTATTTATTTCTTTGTGAAGTGTTTTTCTTAAATATAGAAACTAATGATAAAGTATATTTATTTACATTTTAAAACTAAATTTCAAGATATAATTTTGAAAGGCAGTTTTAATAGAACTATAATGAGATGTTAAAAGATTAACAAAATTTTCCCATTTAAAAATTTGGAACATGGGTATAAAATGTGATGATATGGAATGGGGAGTGAAACTATAATATCAAGAGTATGTTTAATTAAAATTCATATTACTTGGGACCTCATGAATTTTTAGTGGTTTTTAATGTATCATTATATTCTCAAAAATGTTTTTTTCAAGATAATGTTGTATAGTTTTCAGGAAATATACTTAGTCGATTTTAATGGATGTTATGATGTAAAGATAAATTATATTCTAAAAAATTAAATTTTTTGAAATATATAAAAATAATCTTTAGGGAAGGATATAAACAAAAACCCAAAATTATTATTCAATGAATAATATATTATTTCAACAAGTGTGTTTGATATGAAATTATCATTTTTGTAGTGTATTCTATTGTATAGGAAATAATTTCATGTTAGGTTTTAAATCCTATTATTGATAAATTTTATCCTCAACACATTGTTTAAAATACATTAATAGAAAAATGTAGAATTTAAAAAGGATTTTGGTTTCATTAATGTGATAGAAAAAGTGAAGGTGCATAGTTATTTATATAATTTTCTTTATAAAACTATTTCATATTGTATGTTTTTTCCTAATCCACCTATACCATGACCATAAATATCCTCATGTGTGTAAAGGATTTTATATTTTCATTTTTTAAAAAAAAATTATAATATATTTTTAGTTAAAAATATGGAAGTGTTGATCTCAAAATTTCACATTTGGAATTATACGAATTGTTTAGACAATACTACAGATTATTGAATTTTAATTTTAAGATTATTTAAGAGTTATTAAATTCATTTAAAGATTCTAAGTAAATAAACTCTTCAAAAATATTAAATATACAAAAAAATGGATATCATGGTATTCATAAATTATTATAAGTAAATTTTAGAATTTTCTTATATATGAAGAGATAATGTTTCAGGTACAATTAATTTATGCGGCTAAAATGTCACATCCAAAAACTCACCTTATGTTTAATTTTGAAAAGTTATTATTAAAATATTTATTTTGGAAATTAATATAAAATAAAATTTGTTTTAATATAAATAATATATTGTGACAATAATTTCATTTAAAAAATATGTTTTGATTATAATTTATGTTTAAATTTTAAAATTATAAAAAATAATTTTTTTCTATAAAATAGTTTTTTATTTTTCTAATAAAAATATAATATGTTTTTAGTGACTCATAGAATTGAAAACACTACAATATATTATAATTTAATATTCAATAATATATTATTTATTATATTAATTTTTCATAATAATTTCTTTTGAAATTGTTTCATAAATTACAATATTTTTTGTAATAAAATAAAAATGATTATAAAATATTAAATCTAACTTTATTTTGATGTGTAAATTTATATTTTCAATTATATATTTAAATAAATTACAATAAAAAAATTATTATTTCAATGAAAAAATTTCTCAGTCAATTTAAAAAGTTTATACCCCTTTGCTAAACATGTAAACTTTTAATGTGTATAATGTCATTATTAATTAATAATATTTATCTTGAATATAATTATAAATTTGATTTTTTTGTTAAATTATAAAAATTAAAAAATAAATTAAGTTTAAAATAAATACAAATATACAATATTATATAGTAAGTATTTTAATTCTCTATAAAATTAAAATTTACAAAGTATATTTAAAAAAAGTGGATAGCTAATAGGCCAGACAAGAAACCCCTCAACCAAACATGTGAATATAGTAGAGTCAACCTAATGGAAGAATATCATCTTAGTAATCCCATAGTTTTAGTGAAGTTGTGTAAGGATAGGTTGGTGTGCACCTATAGCACCTACAAGGTGCCCATGTGGACAACCTTATGGGGTGGTACACCCCGTGTGGGCATGTGAGTTTTTTTCATGTGACGATCCAAAAATTCAATATAATTAGGTATTATATAAGAAATTTTAAAATAATATTTTTCATCTAATCAATTTTATGATGTGGGATGAACTAAAATTATATGATACACCCTTTAAAAAATTCCACTTTTATTATCAACATTTGTTCAAATCATCAATGGTAGTCATATCTCCGCATGGATCGTCTTCAGCCTCAATAATATCCTAAATAGTCCTAACACTATATTTTAAACTCCATCTGATGCTTATTTCTTCCCCAACCTCATTGGTATGTCCCTACTCCATTCCAGACAATCATTACCTTCTTCTTTTGATGAAAAACCATTAATCATCAAAATTTAAATCCTTGAAACTCTATAAAAACTATATTGATTGATTTACCTCTTACACTTCTATTTTATGTTATGTTATATCCCACATAGAATCCATGGACCAAAAAATGTTTTCCTTCAAATAGTTATATCAGTTCAAATGAAAAAATACCGGTAGTGGTTTTAGGGATGATTCTTTGGGATGATCAAAGTAACTATCTATAATGATATATATATATATATATATATAACTAAAATTATCATTTGTATTTAAATACATATTTAATCTATAATTAGTTGTAAATATCCCAGGTTCCTCATTTTTATCCTATGTGTCTTCAAAAATAAGATAAAATAGGTTTAATATATATATATATATATATATATATTCAATGTCATTTCTAAAAATAAAATAGTTTTTGAATATCATTTGTGGATTTTCTTAGACACACTGGTATTCTGATGTACATGTTTATCTATATATATATATATAACATCCATGATTCTATTATAGAACAATCATCTACCTTATCTGGTAATGTTTGATATATATATATGTATATCAAAATCTTGTACAAAAATCAGACTTGAATTTAATTATATTGTATGAATAGATTAATTAAATTCATTTAATAGCTAATCAGAATTGTTAAACTACATGAAAATATTAAAATGGGTGTCAATGTATTTAAATTTTATTTAAAAGGATCCTATTTTCTCCCAAGAAATACCATGATGATTTTTTTCCTCCTTTCCTTTATGTCCCTCATTCTATTTTTCCCTCAATCCATCCTTTAATTACTACTCTATAAGTGAATAAAGTAAAAATTTGTAAGATCATTTGGGATTTTAGATTGAGTTTGGGTGATTTGTATAAAATAATGTAATTATTTGTTTTCTTATTTTATGGGAAACAAGATGTCAAAATTTATTTTTTATATGGGATGTATAAGGACCCGGCCTTAAAAAATTACATATTATTGAATTAAAAGAATAATTCACATTGAGTATCTTTTTAGGTTTAGTGTTTTATATAATTAGGATATAACTATTACATCACAGAATATTACAATATAGAAACTTCTACTCAGTTTCCATTTTTTCTTAAAATAAAAACACTTGAAAAAAAGGGTCAAGTCTAGTTCCATGTTTTAGACAACATGACTTTTCCTTGACCCCATCCTTGACACTATTCATATTTAAGTCCTATGAAAAACATTTCAAAACAAGGGATGTGCCTAAAAAGCTCAGTAAGTGTTATAAAACAAAGAAATAAAACATTAGTTCATAAATACATACAGAAAATAAACACTTTTACTTACCTCATGGAATCATAAGATTTATGAATAACACATAAAAATAATAAATCATAATTGTAACTTGTGGAATCCATAAAAAACTTATGTTGTAGCTATCATAGCTACATAGGGAGTTACTTTGGAATACCCATCACAGTATATTCCCTAAATCTATTATGAGAAACATCCACATTTACCTCCGTCACATTACCCAAGGCATTGAAGAGCTATCTAGGGATCACAGACCCTAGGTTTATCACGGAACCACCCGTATATGTAAAGAATTCCCAAGAACCATAACATGATCATAACACATAACATAAGCATAAAGGAAAGATAACATTTACACATTGAAATAACAATATAACATTTCAATATATTAACGTATCAGAAACCATTATCAAAACCATTTTCAATACCAAAAATACATAAAATATTTTATGGTATTTATTTTCATTATAAAAACATTATCACTTGTTAAGGAATCCAAAGATCAAACAACAATCACACCGTCAGAAAGGTCATTGTCACCGCTTATGTAGAAAAGAAACATTCTTTTTTTAACGTTTAGTAAAAGGCTTTGTAGAAAAAGATTACTTTTGAATAAAAGTAAAATTAAAATGTGTTTATATAGTGTATAAAATAAAATCATGTATTAAAACAAAATATGCCTCAATTAATGGAGATATAGATGAAGTCCCTTACCTCGTGTCTGACTTGACTTGATCACTCTTTAATCTCCTAAATAATAAACTAATGTTAATTTATACTTGCTTAAGAACATTTTTCAAGAAAATTACCAAAAAATAAACGTACGAATTATTTGATATTCCGAATTCAAAAATGATGTCTATTTTTCCGAATTCAAAACATAGATGTAGCATTAATTAATTTAAAATTAATTCTCGTTGTGAAAAAATAGCATGTTTTTAAGAAACAACAACTATCAAAAGATGGACACTTGATTATGTCCAATTTCAAAGTGAAATAAATTCCAATGACAAACATTGGATTAATTGGTAACAATATATTCTAATTACACATTATAAGCAATTAAAAAGACAATATAACCATATAAATAAACTATATTGAAACACAGTTTTCAATACAATATTTTTCACTATTCATTAAAAAATGAACATTATTGGAAAAATTACAAAAAATTTACAAAAAGTAAATTTTGATCTCTCCATTCTAAAGAATGATTTTATTCAACCAAATGGAATGTATTAATGTGACCAAAACAAGGTTTAAAGATGGTCCTCCATTAAAAGGTGGTAAATCGGCCTTTTAATCTAAATTATGCTTAAAATTAGATTCATTCACATTTAAGACTATAACTTTTTATTAGATAAATGTAAATATATTTAACAAACATGTATAATTATATTGTAATTAGTTTTTTTCAATCTCGCCAATACAACGGCTATGAGTTAACTACCATTCAAAATAATAATATTATATTATTAGTGTGCAACGTAAGATTTCAAAGAAACCTATTTTTGTGTATCGGGTACTCTATCGAATATAGAAACCCATTTAATGTAAAATTAATATTTAATTCACCAATTTTAATAAATATAAAATATGTCTTATTCTTTATTTACTAAGGATGTTACATCATTACCCCCTTCTAGAAATTGCATCCTCACAAATTTTATCCACTTATCAAATAAGTGGGGGTATTTATCCCTCATAGAATTTTTAGATTACCACGTTTCCTCTTCAACCATATGGGTTTTCCACAAAAACATTACCTGGTGAATTAGCTTATTCTGCAAGACTTTCTCTCTTCGGTCAAGAATCTGGACTAGTTGTTCCTCATAAGGGAGATTCTCTTCCAACTGAACTACCTTTGGGATCAAAACATGAGATTGATCTGGCATATACTCTCTCAACATCGAAACATTAAAAACATTGTTTAATTGGGATAAAATTCGAGGTAAATCCACTATATATGCAACTGATCCAACTTTCTATAGGATTTCATAAGGTCCAACGAACCTTGGACTAAACTTTCCCTTCTTACCAAAAGGCATCACACTTTTCTATGGAGAAACTTTAAGAAAGACATGATCACCTACCTCAAAAGAAATATCCTTCCTCCGGTTATCTGTATAACTTTTCTATCTACTTTAAGCTGTTCTCATGTGCTTCTGAATCAACTAAAATTTCTCTACCATCTCTTCTACCAATTATAGTCCCATCACCTTCCTTTCACCTACTTCATCCTAAAAACTGGAGTTCGACAACACTTTCAATATAATGCCTCAAATGAATCCATCTGTATACTAGAATAAAAATTGTTATTATATGAAAATTCAACCGAAGAAATATGTTGGTCCCATCTTCACTGATAATACATTGAGAAAGAACATAACATATCCTCCAATGACTGAATTTTTCATTTTGATTTCCCATTTGACTGAGCATGAAAAGTAGTACTAAAATTTAATTTATTACCCAACGACTTCTAAAGTCATTCCCAAAAGATAGAAGTAAACCTGGGATCATGATAAGATACTATGGAGTGGGGAACTCCTTGTAACCTGAATATCTCTTTAACATAGAGCTAAGAATGTTGATCTAGAGACAAAGTATCTCGAATAGGAAGGAAATGAGTAGATTTAGTCAATCGATCAACAATAACCTAGATCACATTATTACCTAGAGATGTTTTCTGTAATCCAACAATGAAGTCCATGGATATATTTTTCCCTTTCCACTATAGCATCGATAAAGGCTGAAGCATCCCATTCATAAATTTCCGCTCTTCTTTAACCTGTTGACAGGTAAAAAATTTTCCAGTAAAATATGCAATATCTCTTTTCATTCCATCCCACCAGTAGTACTCTGGAAGATCATTGTACATCTTAGTACTGCCAGGATGAACTGAAAACGGGGAACTATGATCTTCACATAACAACTATTTCTTCAACTGTGAATCACAAGGCACACATAATCTCTTTCCAAATCTTAAAAGAAATAATTATCAACATTATATTTAGCTAACTTACACTTCTAAACCAACTCTTACTTTTTTTACAACTCATTGTATTCCTTCTGTACTTGCTTAATTCTATCTGAGAGAGATGATCTCACTGACCCTTGATACAAAATAGAACAATTTTTTGTACCATCATCTTCTATGCCCATGTTTATCAAATCAAAAAACCAAAGGATCTTGTTCCAAATGTCACATGGTTAATGAAGTATTACTTTTTCGACTCAAAGAATCAGCCACATTTTTTGCTTTTCCATGATGGTACTGGATTGTGCAATCATAATCCTTGATTAATTCCCACCATCACCTCTGTCTCATGTTCAATTATTTTTGAGTGAATATTTCTTCTGGAAATGGGGTTGACCTTGTTTGTTTAAGGTTCAAAAATTCCGATTGGTTTCTAACGGTTTTATTCGAAGAATTGGAAACATCCAATGATTCTATATCCATTTGGACCTACTTTCCATAGGTAGGTTCACATTAGTTGTGAACTAATGAGACTTAAGAATTTTCATTGGTCGAGTGGATGGGAGGTCAGACTCATCAAACCTTTTTGGGGGGAATTATTGTCTACTCTAGGACTCTCTTATAGATTTGAGTTATGTTTGTGAATCCTTATTAATTTACTAAGCTTGAAAATAAGTTTTTCCTTTATACCTTGCAATCAATGATTGATATGTAAGGGATTTAGAGAATATTTTTTATGTATTTGAGGTTCTTCATCAATAGAGAATCATCCATATGAATTATTTATTCTTAGTCAATGGTATCTTTAAATACATTATATAGAACTCTCGTGGTCATTATGATGACCATACTGGTTTTAAATCCACTTTGTGTTGGAACTTGTAGTTTATTGTCATTCAGAAAGATATGATTTATTTTAGAGATTGAATCATAGTCACAGATGAGATACCTACGTATCTTTGTTAAAAAAAAAATCAGAACCCACATAGTTCGAGTGAAGAAGTATGAGGTTTATGCATGATTAATGGTCCAAAGACAGATTTCATAATTACATTTACACTCTAAGCTCGTGTGAGTCATGCTCGATGTGAGAAACAATAGGTATCAATAAATCCTGATGATTGTTCCATGAAAGATGAAATCATAAGAAAGGTTATGGGGCTTACGTATGTATGACTCCCCAAGTAAATGAAGACAAAGGCATTTAGGAAAGAAGCGTAATAGTAGGGTCTATAAAGGTGTTTGTACTTTATAGAGATTTGGGGTTTTAACCCAGGACATACTTCTGAAAAGGAAGCCATAATTTAAGAGGGACTTATGATTGGGTTTCATTCCTAAAAAGGAATCCCAAATAATAAGAAATTATGATTGGGGCTTACTCCTGAGAAGGATGCCCAATGTGAAAGGAAATTATGATTGGGGCTTACTCCTGAGAAGGAGGCCCTGGTTAAGGAGACTTGTAACTTGGGGAGTACTCCTGAGAAGGAGGCCCGTGTTAAGGAGACTTGTAACCTGGGGATTACTCTTGATAAAGAGTCCATGACTGGGCTTACTTTTGAGAAGGAGGACCAAATTATGATGAACTTATGATTGGGTTTCATTATTTAAAAGGAATCCCAAATCCAAAGAAATTAAGACTGGGTCTTACTACTATGGAGGATGCCCAAAGGTTAATGAAATTATGATTGGGGATTACTCCTACTAAGGATGCCCATGAACAGGGATCTTGGGGCTTACTACTAAAGAGGATGCCTAGATTAAAGATCTTCTCATCTTAAATGATGATGTTTAATGAAATAAATATCTAAACATAATGAAACAAAGGTATGTAAATCATGATGTTTTGAGAGATGTTCCACAAAATTCATTTCAGATAATGAATCCAACAAAGGAACCATGCTGTAAATGGCTTTGAAGAGGGTTTTGAAGACTAAATCGTGAAGAGGAGAGATGAATCTGAGGAAAGAAAGTGAGTTGGAAGGAGGCATGCAAGTCCTAGTCTGGTGCACAAGTCCTGGTCGCACAAGTATACTTGCGCCACATGAGTTCACTTGGGCGATGAAGAACCTGTAGGGTAATGCTTGTGCGAGACTTGGCTCAAGCCCTTAGTATTATCCCTATATGATTCCAGAATGGTGGCACACAAGTTTCAATGAGAAGACAAGGCTGCGTGCAAGTGTATCTATTTTCCTTCAGGGCTTGACACTTAGGCACACAAGTATTGATGAGTTCTAATACTTAGGCCTTATTCTTCCTATTTAGAACTTCCATTATAGGTAAATAATTACCTTAGAAGTGTTTGGAAGATGTTAGGAAAATACTTGGGAGTCCAGATCTTGAATATGAGTTTTGAAAATTTGTCCCTGAAATGGGGGGCCAACAGAGGCTATTTATAGACCACCTGTGTTTTTGAGAAAATTAAGGTTGGGAGTGCAAGTAACTTGTGTGCCCGAAGTCTGGCACACAAGTGACTTGTGTGCCTTAGTCCAAAAATGGTTATGGGACTTGACTTTGTCAGCTTTGTTACATTTTTTCAAAGGGTGACCCTCTTTTTTCTTAATGTATTTCCCTTTTCATTTTTTGAACTCTATGACGGAACAGAGCATTAACAAAAGTCATCCGTCAAAGTTGGATCCGGAAAGAAGAAATAGGATTTGACTCTGATGTAAAGAAGAAGCAACGAAATCTGGATGTTTAAAGTCATGCATGTTGGATTAAAAAAGGCTAATGTTTAAGGTCTAATAGCTTTGACTAAATGGATTAAAATTGACTCAATTCCATGATAATTTATCTAAAAACATATTACCACATTCAAGTATGGGGGAAAACATGTAAACTATGACTTAAAAATTTTGAATCGGAGGAATGATATGAAAAAAAGGGCTAAAAGGAATTTCATGAAGTATTTCTTAAGAGTGAAGTTACCACTATTTGACAAACCCGTTGGGGGTTTTAATTATGCAGGTCCACTTATGGGCATTGGATGCATTGTCAAATAATATCATCTTTTGAATAACAGGTCTGTTATGTAGACTACTTATGCAAGGCCACCTAGGGGCACATGCTGCATAGTCAGGATAAATAACTCTCAGAAATTTACTTTTTTATTGATAAAAAGTCAGTGAATGTTTATGGAGATTCAAATTTTCCAAAGCATAGAGTCTGTTGTATGGAGAGTGGTACTTGAATATGGAGAAGATATTTCCAATCAAGATTGTCAAGGAATTGTATGAAAGTCACTCCTGTGAAGGTGTGACCCAAACGTAGGGAAGGGAAATATAAATCATATACTTAAATACATTTTGATCATGAAAAAGTGTATGGGAAAATGTGTTAAGAATGGCTATTTTTGCGGATCCTTACATTTTTTCGTTAAGACAAATAATAACAAAAGATGTTTTTCTCCCAAGAATGAAGTTACCACTATTTTAAAAACTAGTTAGGGAGTTGAATTATGAAGGGACATTTAAGGGAATTGGCTACATAGTCAAATAATAGTATCTTTTGGATGAAATTTACATGATGTAGACTACTTATTCCGGACCACCTAGGATATGTGCTACATTTTTAGGGAAAATAATTACCCGGTATCGGAAATTTTGTGACCAGATGTCATGAAAAGGGTTATGGAGATCTGGAAGTATTTAATATTAGGAGTATTACACATCAAAATGGGAAATTTCCAATGCATGGAGAAGATACACAAACCAATGCTAACCACAATCATGTTGTGGTTGGGTCCTGAATTGAGATGTTTGACTTCACTACATATCTCATTAGAATGAGAATCAAGTAAAATGTATTTATTGAAATACAGTTTAGCGTCATGTGGGACGAGAATGTAGGAGATCTTAGTTTAGGTTCGTAGAGTTCAGAACATAATGAGGAATACACAATGGGTGTTTTATAAACCTGATGTGAATGAATACAAGGGTTTTCATACCACACTCATGTTTTCACAGTGTGACTTTTCAGACAAGGGACTAAAAGTGGAATTTGGGGTTAGGCCCAAATACTTGGGGCTGGATTCAAGGGATACTCAAACATTCTGACATATCCAATAAGGATGGGAATCAATCCATACGTAGTTCTTGAAATAACCTCTGTACAGATTTCATTCATACACATCAAGGGGAAAAGGGGAATTTAGTGCAATGATGGTTTGACCAATGATTAAAGGTTCATGCATTTCCATGTATTCTTGTAGTCCATGGAATATGAAATGGTTGGAGATCAATGTCGATAATGATTCCCTCTCAGGGGAGGGTGTCAAATACTGTTCTAGTTTATTGTCATACATGACAAAAGTACGAATAGTTTAGGGTCATATGCATGGACTGGTGCTACATAGTTTAGTGTCATGTAGCTAAGACATATTTCTATGCAGTTTAATGTCTTGTAGTGAGGACAATGGGAGACTGTATAGTGTAACGTCATATAGAAAGGACGATGCTGAATCAATATAGCATCCCGTCTTTTTATAATATAACTGTCATTCCATTACACGGAACTGAGGATCTTTAAGGTTTAGTGTCTTGGAAACAAGGAACATAATACATGAGAACAACATAAAAAATTCTTCTTAAACACTTGAAAGTCTTCTCCTTAAGTTCATCCTAGGTTCATTACTGCATCTCATAACCTGGGGACATACATCAAAAGAAAGGGTGAGCAGAAGGCCCAGTAAGGGAAACAAGAGAAACATTTTACATGTGAACTTGAGATACTTCAATAAGGACATGAAAAGAACATTAAGGCATGAGAAAGGAATCATGAGATACATCATAATAAAAATAACATTTTTCATAACCTGATGATGTAACTGCAACATTTAATATTGAAAATAATTTCGTTTCACCAAGGTCCATCCCCAAGGTGTCATTAAAAATTACTAAGGTTATTCACCAAGGTATCAGTCTAAAAAGTCATCTCTAGAGATTAAGTCATTACCCACTACATTGGAGCGCTATCTGGGCGCACCCTTGAAATGTCTTTATTATCATGTGAGCCACATATATCATCATCAATCATTTCATAAAAAACCCATATAGCATAAAATAAATGGGTTTCATTTCATAATCATAACGTTTTAAAAACTGCTTTAAAGACATGAGCTTTATGTCACTTTAAACCCACTAAAAGGGAAAGTGGGTTTCATGTATGTAAATCCAAGAATTTAAAACAGAACATTTTGATATATATGTAAATACCCCTGTAGAAATAAGAGCTTTGAGTATTCACTTAATAACATAAAATAATTTTGAGATAAAGAGGGAGGCATTTTGAGATGAAAATTATGCAGCATAATGGCTATGATACATGGATTTAGAAAATATTGAAAAGTGAGGGGACATGGGTAACCCACTCAAAAATGAGACATAAAACAGTATGGAAACAGAATATAAAGTATTTAAGAACATGGTATTGAAATTTTAATGATATACCATATGAAATGAAGAACATGAAAGGAAGACAAAAATAAGATTTCTCTTATGAGAATTCGGCATCCTAACGACGTCACTTAAAACATCCAAAAATCGATTGACGAGATCAAATAGGGTCTCTCATCATATGAACATAAATGATCAGTATGATAGATATAGATATGATACCCCAAAATAATAAAAAACAACTTGAAAGACTTGACATGAAAATAGATCTTGAGAACGAGAAGGGTGAAAGAACCCTTTGGAAATTCATCAGCCTAACGGCGTCACTTAAACATCAACAAAAATGAATTGATTAGATCAAATAGGGTATCTCATAATATGAACATAAAAGATCAGTATGACATATTTATAGATCATACCCCAACATAATAAAAAGAAACTTGCAAGACTTGACATGGAATTAGAACTTTGAAATGGGAGAAAGGTGCAAGGACCACTTAAAAATTCAGCAGCCTAACGACGCCACTTAAACTTCAAAATACTGAATTGAAGAGATCAAATGGGGTCTCTCATCATATGATCATAAAAGATAAGTATGATAGATATAGATATCATAACACAACATAACAAAGAGGAACTTCAAAGAATTGACATGAAAGTAGAACTTCAAAACGTGAAGGGTGAAGAACCAATTAAAAATTCGGCAGCCTAACGACGCCACTTAAAACTTCAAAATACTGAAATGAAGAGATCAAATGCGGTCTCTCATCATATGATCATAAAAGATCAGTATGATAGTTATATAGATCATAACCCAAAATAAAAAAAAGGAACTTGAAATAATTGACATGAAAGTAGAACTTCAAAACGAGAAAGGTGAAGAACCACTTAAATATTTGGCAGCCTAACAGCGCCACTTAAAACTTCAAAATACTGAATTGAAGAGATCAAATTGAGTATCTCATCATATGATCATAAAAGCTCATTATGATAAATTTATAGATCATACCTAAACATAATAAAAAGTAACTTGAAATACTTTACATGAAAATAGATCTTGAAAAATGAGAAGGGAGAAAGAATCTGTTACAAAAATTTCGGCAGCCTAACGGCGCCACTAAAAAATTCATAAAACGAAGTAATGAGATTAATAGGGGATCTCTCATTATGTGAACATGAAAAGGGAAGTATGAGGAGTAAAAAAGAAAACCCTTTAACATAAGAACATGGAGCATAAAAGAAACTACATAAAAGAAATTTCTCAAAAAGAAAGAGAAAGATCTGATCACATACCTTAAAACGTAACTCTTAAAACTCAATGGTTTGAACCTTGAGGGATTGGGGGCACCTTGGGAGGACTCCTTGGGAGGTAAGGAGACCAGAACATCGTTGGGGGGAGAGTTGGGAGTAAAAAATAAAGGAGTAAAGGGTGGGTATTTATAGGGAAAGTGAGGGGACAAGGCATTAATGGCCAAGGGACACCCCACAATTGCTTTTCTCAAAACCATGTGCTCTCCCTTGGAATTTACCATGGAGTTAAGCCAAATGGGGCCCAAAACAATAATTCATCACCCTTGGTCGTCCAACCCTTAAAATATCTCATGACATCATCATGACACAGTTATGATGTCATTAAATATACTGAAACCCTAAAACTGTATTTTTACTATTCACTGAAAAATCATCTTTTTCAGAAAGATCCCAAAATTTCACCTTAACTAAATATCAATGCTCTGATTTCAAAAATGAACTCCATTTTATAAATATAATTTTATTATTATTTTTAATTTTATTTTTAAATAAATACACTATTCACTGAAAATTCATTTTTTTCAGAAAAATCCCCAAAAATTACCATAACATAATATCGACGCTCTGAGTTCAAAAATGAAATCCATTTTATAAAAATAATTTTCTAAATATTTTTAATTAAATTTTTAATTAAAAAACACTATTCACCTAAAAAACTAATACTTGAATAATAATTTATGAAATTGTTATTTACCTATTTTATTGAATCTCATTACTTAATCTAGGTGTCTAAATTATATTAAAACATTCTTTGAGTTAAATTACTAATCCATTTGGTCACATTACTAATCCTAAGGGTAAAATCACTATTCATAATTTACTATTCATCAAAAATAAAGTTGGTCTTATTAGACTCTAAATTTCATACTGAACATAATTGTAGAGGAACATTTTTAGAAAATCATTACACATTTTTATTTATTTAAAGTTTACATAAAATTTTTTGAAATATCCTTTTTCTAAAATTCATCAAAAATATGCATACTATATTTATCCGGACATTTGCAAATTCATAAACTTCATCATAAGAAGAAATCCCCATTTTTATTTAAAACAAAAGATTACACAAGGAATTTACGGTCTCCTTACACAACCCCTTATCACACCAGCATAGGACCTAAGTGTAAGGTGTGCTAAGGTGAGAGAATCTGAGGGAGGCTCGACCAACATCGCACGAGTAGTAATTTGTATTAGTTTGAACTTCTCGCAAAGGAGATTCCGTTCTAGCTTCACACGATGAAGTTCGGCTTGGGTTTCGTCTAGAGCAAAGCCCAGTGGTGCTACCTCCTTCCCAAGTTCTGTTAGATGGGCTTCGATCGGTCAAATACGATTGGGGTGAGGCCATTGAATCTTCTTTCTATATTAATTAACCATGATTTCTTGTATTTAGAGACAATAGTCAAAACGTTTAGTTTTCAGTGGTCATATTGACCAATGGTCAAATAACAGTCAAAACCCAACAGTCTCATTTTAATTATACACATGTTATCAAATGAAACATTTTTGTTGAGTATAAAAATAAAATAACACATAAAATTAGGAAACAAGATTTATTCACAATTTCAGGTCGTTACAATCTTTCCCCCTTAAGAAATTGCTTCCTCACAATTTTTAAAATTGGGTTTTGAAATTTCATTGAAAGTCCCACATCGGAAAAGGAGTCAGTAAAATTATTACTTTAAAAGAAACAAAGGGAAGTAAAAAGTTCACCGGAGTTAACCCATACTAGGATCCCATGTAAGAAAAGATGGACATGGAAGAAAAAAAAACAAAGGGTCATGTTCTGGGGGAGAGTGATAGAAAACATTATTAGGAGAAAGTTAACCATAAGAAAATCCCAAACTTATGATGTGTGTAAACGGTCTTTGATTACCTAGTAGGAAACGCAAACCAACAACCGTTTTTTGTTTTACGTTCCATTTCATAATTTTGAGGAATTTATTTACTACATAGAACAGAAACACAAGAAATTAAACCTAACTTCATGTAGAGTTTCACACTTTAATAAGTTTCTACCCAAAAATACTCTTTTCTCCAAACGATGAGCATTCAAAAACACTTGGTCTCATCAAAACACAAGAATCATCTTCTAGAGAATCACATAATCCTCAAAAGATTAACCATCTATTTCATCTATCTTTAAACATTATCCCAAAAACAGAAAGGGTAAGGTAAAACAACTCTTCAAAAAGAAATAATCCCATAGGAATGGAAACTAATTTTAAATCTTCAAAGTTCCATGGTACTACCCAGAGTTCATCATAGACCATTCCGTAAATAACTTTCCTTAAAATCCTCAAAATAAACCAAACTAAGATTGAAACCCAAATACAAGAAGGATTTGATAACATTGTCTTCCAAGGTAAACTTCATCATTCATCTCCAAACAACATCAGCCACTCCTAACATCTTATAACAAAAGTAACTAACCTAAACATATTTACCCCAAGATAGGTTAATCATTTCCATAAGTAACCTAAATTACAATAAGTCCGCCTTAAATTCATCGATTCTTCAAAATATAAGTCAACCTTACTCCTCAATGAAAATACCATAGTAATCTACTTACCTTGATAATATAGGGTTCCCAAAATAGTGAATATCTTCCAAAATAATAATCATCTTTTAATCCCCTAATCATCTCTGTCATATTAATACGAAAATCGTCACATTTTCTATCACATTGGTTGTTGGGACAAGTTATTCCATTTCCCACCATTAACTAAGATAAGAAAGTATAACTAGGGGCTTAAATACTTAATCAGTAATCATGAAGAGGAACTTAAAGCATATTAGGATAACTTGTAGAAGAAAAGTATACCCTAAATTTTGATCCCATAGGTTTCAAACTAGGTTATCCATGATCATATATTATTATGAGAATCTTTATATTATTTTATCATTGTTCCTTTAATAATGGTATATACTAAGCTTATGAATTTACCAAAGAATATCCCCTGGTAGTGTCGTAACCAAGAGTGCAGCAAGGCCTGTTGTCATGTACCAGTTCCCGTTTGAGTCTTGCTCAAAGTGGTGTTTTCGGGTTTTACCCCTATGTACATCAGTGCCAGAGCCACCTCTGCCTGCTCGTATCTAGACAGGGATGTATTTGTTTGGAAACCCCTTTCTCAATACTCACCAAAATATCTGGAAGCTTTCCTATATTTAAACTTTTCTATAGTGTTCTTCCTAAAGTTTTCATATCCTAATTTCCACAAATAACTAAACCATCCTTTGGTACCAACTATAGCATCTCGTCTTTTTATAACATAACTTTCATTCCATTACACAGAACTCAGGATCTTTAAGGTTAGTGTCTTGGAAACAAGGAACATAATACATGAAAACAACATAAAATATTTTTCATAAACACTTGAAAGGATTCTCCTTAAGTTCATCCTAGGTTCATTACTGCATCTCATAACCTGGGGACATACATCAAAAGAAAGGGTGAGCAGATGACCCAGTAAGGGAAACAAGATAAACATTTTACATGTGAACTTGAGATACTTCAATAAGGACATGAAAAGAACTTTAAGGTATGGGAAAGGAATCATGAGATACATCATAATAAAAATAACATTTTTCATAACATGAAGTTGTGGCTGCAACATTTAATATTGACAATCATTTCGTTTCACCAAGGTCCATCCCCAAGGTGTCATTAAAAATTACCAAGGTTATTCACCAAGGTATCAGTCTAAAAAGTCATCTCTAGAGATTTAGTCTTTATCGAATGCATTGGAGCGCTATCGGGGGGCACCCTTGACATGTCTTTATTATCATGTGAGCCACATATATCATCATCAATAATTTCATAAACAACCCATATAGCATAAAATAAATGGGTTTCATTTCATAATCATAACGTTTTAAAAACTGCTTTAAAGACATGAGCTTTATGTCACTTTAATCCCACTGAATGGGAAAGCGGGTTTCATGTATGTAAATCCCAGAATTTAAAATAGAACATTTTGATATATATGAAAATAACCCTGTATAAATAAGAGCTTTGAGTATTCACTTAATAACATAAAATAATTTTTAGATAAAGAGGGAGGCATTTTGAGACGAAAATTATGCAGCATAATGGCTATGATACATGGATTTAGAAAACATTCAAAAGTGAGGGGACATGGGTCACCCACTCAAAAATGAGACATAAAACAGTATGGGAACAGAATATAAAGTATTTAAGAACAAGGTAATGAAATTTGAATGATATACCATATGAAACGTAGAACTTGAAAGGAAGAAAAAAAATAAGATTTCTCTTATGAGAATTCGGCAGCCTAACAGCGTCACTTAAAACATTCAAAAATGGATTGACGAGATCAAATAGGGTCTCTCGTCATATAAAGATAAATGATAAGTATGATAGATATAGAGAACATACCCCAACATAATAAAAAGTAACTTGAAAGACTTGACATGAAAATAGATCTTGAAAATGAGAAGGGTGAAAGAACCCCTTGGAAATTCAGCAGCCTAACGGTGTCACTTAAACATCAACAAAAATGAATTGATGAGATCAAATAGGGTCTCTCATCATATGAAAATAAATGATCAGAATGATATATTTAGATATCATACCCCAACATAATAAAAAGGAACTTTCAAGACTTGACATGGAATTAGAAATTTGAAAAGGGAGAAAGGTGCAAGGACCACTTAAATATTCCGCAGCCTTACGACGCCACATAAACTTCAAAATACTGAATTGAAGAGATGAAATGGGGTATCCCATAATATGATCATAAAATATCAGTATGATAGATATAGAGATCATACCCCAACATAAAAAAAGGAATGTGAAAGAATTGACATGAAAGTAGAACTTCAAAATGAGAAGGGTGAAGAACCACTTAAAAATTCGGCAGCCTAACGGCACCACTTAAAACTTCAAAATACTGAATTGAAGAGATCAAATGGGGTCTATAATAATATGATCATAAAAGATCAGTATGATAGATATAGAGATCATACCCCAAGATAACCAAAAAAACTTGAAAGAATTGACATGAAAGTAGAACTTCAAAACGAGAAGGGTGAACAACCACTTAAAAATTTGGCAGCCTAACGGAGCCACTTAAAACTTCTAAATACTGAATTGAAGAGATCAAATGGGGTCTGTCATCATATGATCATAAAATATCAGTATGATAAATTTAGAGATCATACCCCAACATAATAAAAAGTAACTTGAAATACTTTACATGAAAATAGATCTTGAAAAATGAGAAGGGAGAAAGAATCTGTTACAGAAATTTCGGCAGCCTAACGACGCCACTTAAAACTTCATAAAACGAAATAATGAGAGTAAGAGGGGATCTCTAATTATGTGAAAATGAAAATGGTGGTAAGAGGAGTATAAAATAGAACCCTTTAACATAAGAACATGGAGCATAAAAGAAACTACATAAAAGAAATTTCTTGAAAAGAAAGAGAAAGATCAGATCCCTTACCTTAAAACGTAACTCTTAAAACTCAAAGGTTTGTACCTTGAGGGATTGGGGGAACCTTGGGAGGACTCATTGGGAGGTAAGGAGACCAGAACATCGTTGGGGGAGAGTTGGGAGTGAAAACCAAAGGAGGAAAGGGTGGGTATTTATAGGGAAAGTGAGGGGACAAGGCATTAATGGCCAAGGGACACCTCACAAGTGCTTTTCTCAACACCATGTGCTCTTCCTTTGTATTTACCATTGAGTTAAGCCACATGGGGCCCCCAAAACAATTATTCATCACCTTTGTCCGGCCAACACTTAAAATATCTCATGAAATCATCATGACACAGTTATGATGTCATTAAACATACCGAAACCCTAAAACTGTATTTTTACTATTCACTGAAAATTCAACTTTCTCAGAAAGATCCCAAAATTTCACCTTAACCAAATATCAATGCTCTGATTTCAAAAATGAAATCCATTTTATAAAAATAATTTTTTAATTATTTTTAATTTAATTTTTAAATAAATACACTATTCACCGAAAATTAATTTTTTTCAGAAAAATCCCCAAAAATTACCATAACATAATACCGACGCTCTGAGTTCAAAAATGAAATCCATTTTATAAAAATAATTTTCTAAATATTATTAATTAAAATTTTAATTAAAAATAACTATTCACCCGAAAAAACTAATACTTGAATAATAATTTATGAAACTGTTATTTACCCATTTTATTGAATCTCATTACTTAATCTAGGTGTCTAAATTATATTAAAACTTTATTTGAGTGAAATTACTAATCCATTTGGTCACATTACTAATCCTAAGCGTAAAATCACTATTCATAATTTACTATTCATCAAAAATAAAGTTGGTCTTATTAGACTCTAAATTTCGTACTGAACATTATTGTAGAAGACCATTTTTTGAAAATCATTACACATTTTTATTTATTTAAGGTTTACATAAACATTTTTAAAATCTCCTTTTTCTAAAATTCATCAAAAATATGCATACTATATTTATCCGGACATTTCAAAATTCATAAACTTCATCATAAGAAGAAATCCCAATTTTTATTTAAAACAAAAGATTACACAAGGCAGTTACTGTCTCCTTACATATCCCCTTATCACACCAGCATAGGACCTAAGTGTAAGGTGTGCTAAGGTGAGAGAATCCAAGGGAGGCTCGGCCAACATCGCACGAGTAGTAATTTCTATTACTTTGAACTTATCGCAAAGATGATTCCGTTCTAGCTTCACACAATGAAGTTTGGCTTGAGTTTGGTCCAGATCAAAGCCCATTGGTGTTACCTCCTTCCCAAGTTCTGTTAGATGGGCTTCGATCGGTCCAAGACTACTGGGTGAGGCCATCGAATCTTCTTTCTATATTAATTAACCAAGATTTCATGTATTTAGATACAATAGTCAAAACGTTTAGTTTCCAGCGGTCATATTGACCAATGGTCAAATAACAGTCAAAACCCAACAATCTCATTTTAATTATACACATGTTATCAAATGAAACATTTTTGTTGAGTATAAAAATAAAATAACACATAAAATTAGGAAACAAGATTTATTCAAAATTTTGGGTCGTTACAATCAATGTGAAGATATTTGTTTTGGAGGGGGATTCATAGATCAACATTGTATGAGATGGAGGTGAACCGATGTGAAGATGTTGATTTTGGGATTGAACCTCGGGAGGTTTCCTACATACCCATCCTAGAAGGCAAGGATCAAATTCCGCGTAGTTCGATTAAGAATTAATTGGTGACCAAGATGTACTTGAGGACAACCCAAAGATGATGATGGGACTTAAACATAGTTAGCGGCCCAGAGAGGGTGTTATAGTTGAAGTTTACTCTAATTTCATGTGATTCATTCTTGTTATGAGAAAAAATAGGTAACAAAAACCCTAACAATTCACAGTTTAACGTCATGTAGGCCAAAAGGGTGCTGTACTGTTTAGGATCATCTATCTGGGACATATTTTAGTTTAGCGTCTTTTAGGACATGTGCATAGTTTAACACCATGTAAGACAAAAGGGACACAGTTTAACGTCATGTTGGACGATAGAGGGACCATACAGTTTATAGTCTTGCAGTGAGGACTATAGGGGACTGTATAGTTTAATGTCATATAACAAGGATGATGGTGAACCAATGTAATGATATTGGTTTTTTAGGGGGGGGGGGGGCTTCACGGATTAACATCGTATGAGATGGAGGTGAACCGATGTGAAGATGTTGGTTTTGGGCATGAACCTCAAGAGGTTGCCTACGTACCCAGCCTAGAAGGCAAGGATCAATGTTCATGTAGTTCGATTAAGAATGAATTGGTGATCATGTTTTACTTGAAGAAAACCCAAAGATGATGTTGGGACATGCGCATGGTTAGTGGCCCAGAGAGGGTGTTATGGTTGAAGTTTACTCTATTCTCACATGAGTCATGCTCAGTGTGAGAAACAAGAGGTAACAACAACCCTAACGATTCACATTTTAATGTCATGTAAGAAAAAGGGACATAGTTTAACGTCATGTTGGACGATGGAACACAATTTAATGTACTTTTGGACGATGGAGGGACCATGCTATTTAAAGTCTTGCTGTAATGAGTAAAGATGTATTTGTGTTACAGAAAATACTTCTTTAGAAATCTGAAAATGGTTGGAGTCATGATGATTTCTCCATCCATTGAGATTAAATAATAATCTCCATTTGAGTAGACCTCATGTATTGAGTAAGGTCCTTCCCACTTTGACTCAAGATTCATAGGTTTCATTCCTGGTATAATTGTAGTTCTAAGGACCAATACCAATTACCCTTTAATGAATGAAAAAAGATGAACTTTTTTTTGTTGAAACCTCGTGCTATTCGATTCTGATAGACCTCCAAGTGGTGCACGGTGCACAATATTGTTTCATCTAATCGTTCCAATTCATCCAATCGCTTTTGAGATTGTTCATCTGTAGATGACTGATAACAAATGGATACTCTGAGAGAAGGTATTTGAACTTCAATGGGAAAGTCTTCTTCTATTCTATATACCTTTGAATATGGAGTTGACTGTGTAGTAGTGTGGGTGGTGGTCTGATAAGCCCATAGAGTATGAATAATTTTATTAGGCCATGATTTCTTATCTTTATCCACCATCTTTTTCATTATGTTTGAAAGTGTCTTATTGAAGGATTCTATTTTTCCATTGACTACTGCATTATACCAAGATGAAGGGTTGGATTTGATGTTGTATTCTTGATACAACTTCCTTACCACGGATGAGTAGAAGTTGGTGCCATTATCCGTCAATATTGTATGAGGGACACCAAATCATGTAATTATGTTTCACTTGATGAATCTAACAATGCATTTAGAACAAAATTCATTGAGATTTATTTCCTCTTCCCATTTGGAAAAGAAGTCAGTAGGAGTAAAAATATTCTTATACTGCTAGGATGTTGTTGAAGGGTAAGGTCCTACTACATCCGTTCCCCATGTGGAAAATGGCCATGAGTATTTAGCTGTATGGAGAAACTCTAGGGGTTGATGAATGAAATTGGAATATACTTGGCAATAATGACACTTATTAGTTAAATCAACACAATTTTGTATCATTGAAGGCCAGAAGTATCCAAGTCTTCGAATTTGATCAGACAATCTATGTAGAGACTCGTGGGAACCACATACTCCTGCATGTACTTCTTTCTTGATAGTCATTGTCTCTTCACCATCAATACATCTGAAAAAAATTCCATCAAAACTTCTCTAGTAGAGAATTTTTTCTAGGAGATCTGGGCTATCATAAAGAGTAAAATTGATAACATGTTACCGAACTTATTCTTTCTCGACTATATTAGGTTGGAGTGTTCCATTTTGAAGGTATTATCTGATAGCTATCATCCATCCGGTAGTATGACCATATGGTTCAGAAATGGGACTAATTCCATTGATTTCCTATGTTATGTTTTGATCATTAGGTGAAACTGTATGATGGTGGGCAGTACTGATGATTGTTTTGTCCTGATTTGGATCTTCTAGAGCCGTGGCTACATTATCCAGTGCATCAACATGAGCATTTTGTGATCGCAGGACATAAGAAAATGTCGGTTCCAAAGGAAATTACTCCATTAACTTTATGACGTAATCATACAAAGGGATTAACTCTTATTTTCTGATGGCATAGTCCCCATTGACTTGTTTGATTACCAATTCTGAATCACCTTTAACCTTTAAGTGATTCACATGTTCCTAAAGCCCCAACCCCAATCCTATGATGAAAGCTTGATATTCTGCTTCATTGATTGTACTGCCTTCCAACAATAAGAATGAATAGGGTATCACTTCCTTTTCTAGGGAAATAAGTACAATTCCCAACCCAACTTTTTTGAATTTAGGATCTTCCATATTCTTCCCTGTTGGACTTCTAGAAGAACTATCCAAGTACATTTCCCATGTTTGAAGATTATCTTGAATAGAGAAGACCTCCACATGAGTAAGTTCAATATCTAAACATTTATCTTCTATTGAAGGGTGTTCAGTAAGGAAATCAGCCAGAGCTTGGCCCTTAATTTCCTTTTGAGACAAATACTGGATATCAAGCTACTGCAAAATAACTTCCCACCTAGCCAGACAACCTGTAAGCATTGGACGACTAAGGATAATTTTGAGGAGGTTATTGCAAGATACCAATTGGAACTCATGATGTTGTAGAAAGTGTCTCAATTTTTGAACTGAAAAGATTAACTCTAGTCAGCACATTTCAATACTTTAATATAGAGTGTCTGCCTCAAGAATAGTCCATCTAAGAAAATAAATGATGTTTTCATTACCAGCATAATTCTTTTGGGCAAGGAAGGCACCCAATGATCGCTCTAAATATATTACATAAAGAATAAGTGTTCTTCTTTCAATAGGAGGCATTAATACAGGTGGACTGAAGAGATATTTTTTGAGAATATTGAATGCTTATTGATATTCTTTAGCCCACTGGTAAGTGACTCCCTTCTTCATTAATTAGGTGAAGGGTAAACATTTTCCTTCCGTATTGGCAATGAAATGTGACACCCCGACCCCAGCTACCCAGACTCGGTGCATTACTTCGTAACATTGGCATGATCACAAAAGATCATGTCTCGAAAGACCGATTTGTTTAGTAGCCTTGGAAACACTAGATACATTCATAAACGTTACATTACATCATAAAGTGAAAAACTACAATAACAAAGTCTCCATAGTCCACTCCCATATCCTCTTCTGACAATCCCTACAGGTCATTCATAAAATACATCTTCACATCCTAGAATATATTAAAACATTGAAAGGGGTGAGTTCAGATGCTCAGTAAGGATAACAATATTGCGGAAGCCTTCATAAATAAACATAAA
The DNA here is from genome assembly GCA_963277665.1 of Viscum album. Classification (NCBI taxonomy): domain Eukaryota; kingdom Viridiplantae; phylum Streptophyta; class Magnoliopsida; order Santalales; family Viscaceae; genus Viscum; species Viscum album. Next base: position 775,586,575 of record OY728138.1, read on the forward strand.
CATTTAAGGCAATGTATAACTAAAACAAAAGCCTTTTAAACTTGAACATCAACATAATATGGCAAAAGTAAAATGAGATAATGTCATTCACTTCTTCACATGGATATTCTACTGGTCGAATAATCACATGCAATATCAATAACCACTTTCATAATGAGGGAGTGTATAATGCCAGACATTCTGAAACATTTTGTCAAGGCCTCGGCCAAGACATCTAAAATGATTAAGGCCTTGGCCAGAACCATAAATCAAATTGGGAAAGGGCCTCGGCCAATTCCATGTCTAGTTGTCTCATGAGACCTACCGATGCATTGAGGAGCTATAGCGGGCTCCACCCGTCACTTATTAAGTCCAATACATTCCTCATATGAATACGGTTAAACATAATATAAACCCTAACATAATCGTATCACATAAAACATGCATAAAAGACACATAAAATTTCCTCATGTCAATCACAAGATATCAATACAACACATTGACATAATAAAAACGCTTTGAAAACCATTTTCAATACCAAAATAAAAGAAAGTTAAAACTTTGTATTTATTTTTCATTAAAAAAAATGATGGCTTGTAGAGGAAGCCGAAACTCAAATAATGGTCACGGTAGTGGAGAAGTCGTTGTTGCCGCATAAGTACAGAAAGAAAAACATTCCTTTTTGTCATTTAGTAAAACGCTTCATATAAAAAAGATTCCTTTTGAATAAACGTAAAAGACAAAGGGGTTTATACACCGTATAAAAGAAAATTGTGTATAAAACCAAATATGCCTCAATGAAAGGAGATTGAGACGAAGTCCATAAAAAGATCATTTTTAAAATAAAATAGATCTATTATGTTTATTCACTATAGGTACACATAAAGAAAGTAAAAATACAAAATAATACATAATAATATCATGACATAATTTGAAAGTAGGAGATTAACCCAAAGAATGGAAGTTGGGTTAAGAAGTTCCCTTACCTTGCATCTTGTCCTGACTCGACCGTTCTTTAACCTCCTGAATAATAAACTAGAGTTAATTTCTATTTACTTAAGAACATTTTTCATGTTCATTATTCCATTTATATCACTTATTACCATGTTATGAACATTATTTAATTATTTAAGTTAATAACGATCGTTTTATCGATCTTTGGTACTTGAGTCAAAAATAAACTTCTTATAATTACAAGTTGTTCATGTGGTGAAATATCCATTATATCCAGAATTATATTCATGATGTAGATATCATATATATCATATATATACAGTATATACATTCATTCATAATGTCACGAAACATTTAGAGGTAAGAAATGAAATGCACCGTTCATGGAGACGGTAAGCCGTACGTACGCATGAACGCTACTTTCATTTCTATTTCGTATTTAATGGAATGAAAACATAATGATATAAATTTATAATATAATTAAAGTATAATATAATGTATAATACCATTTAATACATCCTTTATACATCCCACATATGGCATTAACGATTCAAATCACTTTGAGGGGGCGGTAGTCCTCACTTCCTAAAATGAAATTATCGCGTTTTACCCATAATGGAAATCATAAAGTATGCCATAAATGAGAAATACAAAAGAATAAGTAAACCATAAACATATTATATATCATATATAAAAATAGTTACATCTTAATGTCCACCTTTTAAGGTGTTATATGAGTGTTGAACAATCATCGTTTCGTGAGGCAGAAATTCGCCATCCACAGAAACCGTATGTTCTTTAACCATTAGATGTAGGTGTGTGTAAGTGTAGCTCGAATACATCTTATAAAAACATCCAAGATTATTGATGATACTGGTTTTGTTACAAAATAAATGAATAAAAATAGTTTAGGGGGTTGGAGAAGAAAAACAAAACAAAACAACATTAGAGAAGACATTACCTCAAAATCGGGTAACTCTTTTTGATTTGATCCAAAGGCTTCCTTGGGAAGAGTTATGACAAAAGTGAGGCTTCTAGGAGTAAGAGAGGGAAGTTGGGAGAGTATTTGGGCAGAGTTTGGCCGATCCAAATGGATTGAAAGTGTAAATGAGGTGGGAGAGTTGGGGGCCTTTTATAAGAGGAGAGGAGGGGCTCTTTTGGAAAGATTGAAATGTTACATTATTATAAAATGCTTTTCGGATTCTAAAGGTCCCACACTTATATAATTATTGGATAAGGTGATAAGGGTTCGAAATATCCTCATCCAATAGGCTTTGGACAAGTGTAAGCCTTGGATTTTGCATTATCTTCTCATTTTAGTTAAATCGTTAAATAATGAGGTCATCGCTGCATCATAATGATGTCATAAATAATTTTATTTATTTAATGTCTAAAAATTATAAAAAAATACTATGATGTAGGAAATATTTTTGTATTTCTAATGAATATTTATAGTCAAAATTTGGACTTGTGTAACCCCACTTAAAAACTGTTTTAGTAAAACAACTCATGTTTGTGTCAATTTAATTTTAACATTAAATAAAAATATATTAATGTCATTTTCCAACTAAAGTGGCTCCATGGGGTCCCCAAGTTGACCGATGGGTTTTCATGGTCGGACATGACTCATCCAATATGAGTAGGACAAGTTTCAAGCTCATCTCATATTATTAAAACATTATTTTTACCTTAAACTACACTAATTACCTCTAATCGCGATTAAGAACTTAAAAGTTACTATTCAACAAAAATTATTTTAATCTCATTGAACCACATTTTACTTCTTAATGACAACCATGTATGTTGGATTTTTGAAAATAAAATCACATAAGTGGTAATATTTCATTTAAACGAAAAATCAGTTATTTAACTACCACTTAGTGGTTTCACTATCCATCAAAAATTGAAGTTTTTCAGAATAATGCCAAAAATTTCACCCTAAGCTATAATTGATTTTCCGAATTAAAAAATGATGTCTATTTTAAAAAATTCCAAACATATATGTTGCATTAATTAATTTTATAATTAATTCCTGCTGTCAGAACAAATAGCGTGTTTTTAAGAAATAATTTATATCAAAAGATTGGCAATTGTTTATGTCCATTTTCAATGTTAAATTAATTATAATGACCAACATTGGATAAAAAGGTAAAAATATATTCTAATTATACTTTAAAACCACTCAATAGTATAACTTATCACTATAAATAATTTTGATTAAAAAAGTTGTTTTATGTATTTTTCACTATTTATAAAAATTTGGAAGTTCTCAGAAAATTACAAAAAATTCAACATAGGCTAATTTCAATATTAGGAATACAAAAATGAAGTCCATTTTGAAATATAAAATTTCTATAAATTTTAAAAGTGGTTATTACTATTCATAACGCCTACTTTGATTAGTTGCGGTGTGTTAGAACTCAAAGTTGTGTACAATGCAAGCTATTTCATTATTGAATGAGATGCGTATCGTGGAAGATCGGGGTGTTACATTCTCCCATCCTTCAATAAATTGCGTCCTCGCAATTTGAAATTTTTCTTTGAAAATAAAAGGTTGAAAAGAGAAATTACCTTTGAGGAAAACCCACATCGGAAATAAGATTAATAAAATTTAGCCTTAATAAGAGGGAAAGGAAAATGAAAAAGTCACCACCCAATTATGATCTCGATTAGGAGACATTGGTGGAAATTAGAGACATATAATTGGAGGAAAAACGTAAATATTTGTAGGGAGTGATTGAGGTCATCAATCACAATCAACTGTCAAATTCAGGGCCTCAAGGCCTTCAATCTATGTTGATTTAAAATATCATCAGTTCAACAAGACATAAGGTATTAGGATAACAAATTTTTTGTTTTAATATCCCTTTACTAAAGTTTAAGAATAAATTTATTAATTGAATAAGAGATAGGTATATATATATTTATGCTTGACAATTAGAGTTTCAACCATCAACTCATCTTTCACTCAAAAAGATAATAGAACTCAAAAATATTATACTTATCCTAATTGTATAAGGTTCCAAATATTAACACATACTATTTAGATTAGTAAAATTATTTTGTAATAACCAGGGACTTCCTGTTGGCTAGTGGTAGGAAATGAAGGCCTGTCGCACTATGATTGTGGGTTCGATTCCTGCAGCTTTGTCCGACGCGACGGGTTATGCCCCACCCTGCAGGTTGTCCTTTTCCTAAAACTATAGTATTATAATATTCCAAAAATAATATTCAAAAATTCTTTAACCTTAAACAATACTATCCAAAGATCAACTTAATCCATTACAACCTTTATAGTTATCCAAAATACTTCTGGCCAACTCACATTCCAAATTTTATAAGGAAGGTAAACATAATGAATATCCTTTTTCCCTCGTAACAACATGTGAATACCTTCATCATGTATTCTTTTTAAACATACTGAATTACCATGATCCATTATTCCTTATAGAATACTAGATATACTCCTTCTATCCAAAAATGTATACAAAACATCAATCAGTTTCAAGGAAGTTAAGTATATCCAATATAATTTATCCAAATCAATCACGTCTTATTCCAAAATCACAATCTCAGTATCAGAACCATATTATGGTCTATCTTTCTCTCAACCATATATTTTCCAAAAATTTAACCCTACTGTGGAGTCACTTTTCTTGGTTCCACACAATCTCATGTCCTTGATGAAATAGTACTGTAGTACAATCCTTATATACTCCATAATTATTATAACCAGTATATCATTGATACAACACTGAAATTACAAAATTATTTAACAACAACATAAGAACTCTAATCATTACTCCTCATCTGTGGTAGTATCATAACTTGATTATTATCCAATAACATCATTTGGGGCATACTCTGATGATTTGGACATTGGTTTGCGTAGTGTCCCCAATCCTTGCAGAAGAAGCATTGTACATTTGAAACCATTTTCTTACCCTTGCAGTCACACAATTTGTGTCCTTTTTCACTACACTTATAACAAACTCCCATTCCCTTTAGGCAAGTTCCATGATGTTTCTTCCCACAATTACCACATATTGGAAAATTCTTCCTTCCCCTCATCCCTTTATCCATCATTCTCTCTTCCACCCCTTTCGTCTCTTGCTTCGCTTCAAAGCCATAGGACTCAGAGAATTCTTTACTTATCTTATTAACACATGATACTATTTCTTCATATGTTGAGAACACATGGGAGACTATTTCCCTTCGAAATGTTGTCTTAATACCGTGAAAGATACGATCATTCTTACCCTTTGGATCATACGTACTGCTGGAGTTCACATTCCTTCTACTGGGCGCCATTTCTATACAATGGCATAAACTAGGTTAGTTTATGAATTACAATGAATAATTCCAAACTTTTAAAATACTTAATGTAAATTGAACGGTTTATGGATATAATCCATAATCATAATAATGTTTTCTTTGAGGAATTATATACTCATAAACCCTACATATTGGTTTGTAAAGAAAATGAGAATTATCCTAAGAAAATCCCTCGGGAGTGTCGTAACCAAGAGTGTAGCAAGGCCCGTTGTCGTGCACCAGTTCCCGTTCGAGTCTAGCTCAAAGTGGTGTTTTCGGATTTTACCCCTAGGTACATCTGTGCCAGAGCCGCCTTTACCTGCTCGTATCCAGATAGGGATGTATTGCTCGGAAAACTCACAAAATCCCGACAATACCAAAATTTTAGGAAGTTCTTCTATACTAATCCTCAAAGTCTATCGTTGGTCTATGTCCTCTAATCAGAGTTTATCTAAATCTAGCTTCCAAGGATAGTACTAAACTGCCTCTGATACCAACTGTGACGCCCCGACCCCAGCTACCCAGAGTCGGTGCATTACTTCGTAACATTGGCATGATCACAAAAGATCAAGTCTCGAAAGACCGATTAGTTTAGTAGCCTTGGAAACACTAGATACATTCGTAAATGTTACATTACATCATAAAGTGAAAAACTACAATAACAAAGTCTCCATAGTCCACTCTCATATCCTCTTCTGACAATCCCTGCAGGTCATTCATAAAATACTTCTTCACATCCTGGAAAATATTAAAACATTGAAAGCGGTGAGCTCAGATGCTCAGTAAGGATAACAATATTGCGGAAGCCTTCATAAATAAACATAAACATTTAAGGCAACGTATAACTAAAACAAAATCCTTTTAAACTTGAACATCAACATAATATGGCAAAAGTAAAATGAGATAATGCCATTCACTTCTTCACATGGATATTCTACTGGTCGAATAATCACATGCAATATCAATAACCACTTTCATAATGAGGGAATGTATAATGTCGGACATTCTGAAACATTTTGTCAAGGCCTCGGCCAAGACGTCTAAAATGATTAAGGCCTCGGCCAAAACCATAAATCAAATTGGGAAAGGGCCTTGGCCAATTCCACGTCTAGTTGTCTCATGAGACCTACCGATGCATCAAGGAGCTATAGCGGGCTCCACCCGTCACTTATTAAGTCCAATACATTCCTCATATGAATAGGTTTAAACATAACATAAACCATAACATAATCGTATCACATAAAACATGCATAAAGGACACATAACATTTCTCATGTCAATCACAAGATATCAATACAACACATTGATATAATAAAAAGGCTTTCAAAACCATTTTGAATACCAAAAAAAAGAAAGTTAAAAATTTGTATTTATTTTTCAATAAAAAAATGATGGCATGTAGAGGAAGCCTAAACTCAAATAATGGTCACGGCAGTGGAGAAGTCGTTGTTGCCGCATAAGTACAGAAAGAAAAACATTCCTTTTTGTCATTTAGTAAAATGCTTCGTATAAAAAAGATTCCTTTTGAATAAACGTAAAATCCAAAGGGGTTTATACACCGTATAAAAGAAAATTGTGTATAAAACCAAATATGCCTCAATGAAAGGAGATTGAGACGCAGTCCATAAAAAGATCATTTTTAAAACAAAATAGATCTATTATGTGTATTCACTATAGGTACACATAAAGAAAGTAAAAATACATAATAATACATAATAATATCATGACATAATTTTAAAGTAGGAGATTAACCCAAAGAATGGAAGTTGAGTTAAGAAGTTCCTTTACCTTGCGTCTTGTCCTGACTCGGCCGTTCTTTAACCTCCTGAATAATAAACTAGAGTTAATTTCTATTTACATAAGAACCTTTTTCATGTTCATTATTCCATTTATATCACTTATTACCATGTTATGAACATTATTTAATTATTTATGTTAATAACAGTCGTTTTGTCGATCTTTGGTACTTGAGTCAAAAATAAACTTCTTATAATTACAAGTTGTTCATGTGGTGAAATATCCATTATATCCAGAATTATATTCATGATGTAGATATCATATATATCATATATATACATTATATACATTCATTCATAATGTCATGTAACATTTAGAGGTAATAAATGAAATGCACCGTTCTTGGAGTCGGTAAGCCGTACGTACGCATGAACGCTACTTTCATTTCTATTTCGTATTTAATGGAATGAAAACATAGTAATATAAATTTATAATATAATTAAAGTATAATATAGTGTATAATAACATTTAATCCATCCTTTATACATCCCACATATGGCATTAACGATTCAAATCACTTTGAGGGGGCGGTAGTCCGCACTTCCTAAAATGAAATTATCGCGTTTTACCCATAATGGAAATCATAAAGTATGCCATAAATGAGAAATACAGAAGAATAAGTAAAACATAAGCATATTATATATCATATATAAAAATAGTGACATCTTAATGGCCACCTTTGAAGGTGTTATATGAGTGTTGAACAATCATCGTTTCGTGAGGCAGAAATTCGCCATCCACAGAAACCGTATGTTCTTTAACCATTTGATGTTGGTGTGTGTAAGTGTAGCTCGAATACATCTTATAAAAACATCCTAGTATATTTAGGATACTGGTTTTGTTACAAAAGAAATGAATAAAAAGAGTTTAGGGGGTTGGAGAAGACAAACAAAACAAAACAACATTAGAGAAGACATTACCTCAAAATCGGGTAACTCTTTTTGATTTGAGCCAAAGGCTTCCTTGGGAAGAGTTCTGACCAAAGTGAGGCTTCTAGTAGTAATAGGGGGAAGTTGGGAGAGTATTTGGGCAGAGTTTGGCCGAGCCAAATGGCTTGAAAGTGTAAATGAGGTGGGAGAGGTGGGGGCCTTTTATAAGAGGAGAGGAGGGGCTCTTTTTGGAAAGATTGAAATGTTACATTATTATACAATGCTTTTCGGATTCTAAAGGTCCCAAACTTATATAATTCGTGGCTAAGGTGATAAGGGTTCGAAATCTCTTCATCCAATAGGATTTGGACAAGTGTAAGCCTTGGATGTTTCATTATCTTCTCATTTTATTTAAATCGTTAAATAATGAGGTCATCGCTGCATCATAATGATGTCATAAATAATTTAATTTATTTAATGTCTAAAAATTATAAAAAACTACTATGATGTAGGAAATATCTTTAGATTTCTAATGAATATTTATAGTCAAAATTTGGAGTTGTGTAACCCCACTTAAAAACTGTTTTAGTAAAACAACTCATGTTTGTGTCAATTTAATTTTAACATTAAATAAATATATATTAATGTCATTTTCCAACTAAAGTGGCTCCATGGGGTCCCCAAGTTGACCCATGGGTTTTATTGGTCGGCCATGACTCATCCAATAGGAGTAGGACAAGTGTAAAGCTCATCTCATATTATTAAAACATTATTTTTACCTTAAACTACACTAATTACCTCTAATCGCGATTAAGAACTTAAAAGTTACTATTCACCAAAAATTATTTTAATCTCATTGAACCACATTTTACTTCTTAATGACAACCATGTATGTCGGATTTTTGAAAATCAAATCACAGAAGTGGTAATATTTCATTTAAACGAAAAATCAGTTATTTAACTACCACTTAGTGGTTTCACTATCCATCAAAAATTGAAGTTTTTCAGAATAATGCCAAAATTTCACCCTAAGATATAATTGATATTCCGAATTCAAAAATGATGTCTATTTTAAAAAATTACAAACATATATGTTGCATTAATTAATTTTATAATTAATTCCCTCTTTCACAACAAATAGCGTGTTTTTAAGAAACAATTTATATCAAAAGATTGGCAATTGTTTATGTCCATTTTTAATGTTAAATTAATTCTAATGACCACCATCGGATAATATGGTAAAAATATATTCTAATTATACTTTAAAACCACTCAATAGTATAAATTATCAGTATAAATTATTTTGATTAAAAAAGTTGTTTTATGTATTTTTCACTATTTATAAAAATTTGGAAGTTCTCAGAAAATTAAAAAAAATTCAACATAGGCTACTTTCAATATTAGGAATACAAAAATGAAGTCCATTTTGAAATATAAAATTTCTATAAATTTAAAAAGTGGTTAGTACTATTCATAACGACTACTTTGATTAGTTGCGGTGTGTTAGAACTCAAAGTTGCGTACAATGCAAGCTATTGCATTATTGAATGAGATGCGTATCGTGGAAGCTCGGGGTGTTACATGAAACGCCAAATATAGGCCAAGGGTCCTTGATGTCCTCTCAATTACTTCAAATTTTGAGGAGGTGACATACCAATGATTGATTTTTTATTCTCAGGATCAACTTCGACACAATGATGGCGTAAAAAAAAGCTGAGAAATATTTTTGAGGTTACTCCAAAAGCACATTTCAAGGGGTTCATCTTCAAATTGTGTTGTTGAAGCCTATGGAATATGGTTTCCAAATCATCCAAGTGATTAGAACGTTGTCTGTATTTAACTACCAAATCCTCCACATAGCATTCAACAAATTTCCCTAAAAAGGGTTTGAAGATATGGTGCATGGAATGTGGATATGTTGCACCTAAATTTTTCAGGCCAAAGGGCATTACTAGATAGAAAAACACACCTTGAGGGGCCTTAAAGGCTGTATATTCTTCATTTTTTGGAGCCATTCAAATTTTATTATACTCAGAATATCAATCCATGAAGGAAAGTGCTTTATAGCCAGTTATTGCATCAAATAAGAGTTCTATGATCGGAACTGGAAAATCATCCTTGGGACAATGTCGATTAAGATCTCCGAAACCAATGCAAACTCTAATTTGTCTATTTTTCTTTTTCACAGGGAAAGTATTAGCCAGCCATTTGGGTTATTGAACTTCTCTGACGAAGTTAACCTTGATAATCTTATCCACTTCAGATTCAATTTTGAAGGTATAAGATGGGTGTGTTCATCTTGCGGCTTGGTTGAATCCTTGATGTTCTTCTAGAAAACCCAAATGATGAGTAGAAACATCAGGATCAATCCCTATAATTTCTGTATAGTTCCATGAAAATATATCTCGATTTTTCTTTAAAAATGAAATATACATTTTTTCCTCTTCAACAGTCATGGTTGCTCTAATTAATGTGGGGTGTGGATCTTATTTTGTACCGAGATTTATTTCTCAAAGTCAATCCACAGTTGTAAAGATACCTTCTTCAAATGCTAGAGGAGCATCCCTGAGATCTCCCTCTTCTTCTTCAATATGTGTTACTTCTATGGTTTCTACTTTCATAGTAGATGATGAATTAGAATTTCCATGATCAGAAGAGAAGTTAAAATTTGAACATCTTGAAGAGGAGGCTACCATTTCTAACCCTATTAATGATGAAGGGTCTTCCTTGGGTAATAAAGATGAGATGATGGATTTAAAATCGACATCATAATTCATCTATGACATTGCTATAACTTCTTCTGTCCTCATTGATGAAGTGTAGAATTGATGGATTTCAGCAGATGAAATGAAGACATCTCCATTTGAGATTTCATCATTGCCTGGTGAATCAACAATTTCTACCTAGTTGTTGGTCTTGGTTTCCATAATATACATTATGTAAGTTTCCATAATAGTATTTGGATTTGGGTATATCCTATCAATTTTATTGATAGGCAACACATAATCTGTACTCACATGTATGAATGGGTTCATTGGAATCTTTTCCAAACCATATGGAGCATTAATTTTGGTAACCTCCTTTATCATAGATATCTCTTTTCCCTCCGTGTGATAGAATTATGCCTCAATGTATTGAGATTCACATGTTTTGAATGGGGATTTATCACCATACAATGCCCCAATTTAACCATTGAAACAATATTTGATACATTGATGGTATAATAAAGGTATAGATGCATGTTGATGTAGACAAGGTCTTCCATGAAAAATGTTGAGGGCTGTTTCATGATGAACAACCATGAAATTTGAATTGGATACAAGGTCTCTAAACTGAGTTCTGAGTGTAATCTCACCCAGAGGTTCCAGTACATTTTTATCATATCATGCAACATCACTGTAGAAGGAGATAAATCAGATTCGGTGAGGCCCAATTAATGATGTGTACAAATAGGGATGAGGCTGACTCATGAACCATTATCAATGAAATCATGCCGTATATCTACATCATTGACCTTTCCGAATAAATTCAATGGTCTAATATGTCCATGCACAACATCATCTTCATCTTCAGCAATAAAAGATATCATGTCATGGCATCCTTTAGGATCACTCTCTATATGGTGGACTTCAGCCACAACAATTTCAGTTTCAAATTCGTAAGGACTTTAAAATGCCTAAATGAGTGCCTCCTGAATATATTTTGATAAATTCATGGCATCCAGAATTGATAACATGGCTGGTACTTGGGAAAATGTTTCAAGACATCATACTTTTGGTGAAAAGTTCTGCATTTCGCACTAGAAACATGTAGTTTTGCAGGTGCCTTAGAAGTTGATGCTTTGGAAGTAGATGCATCTTGTATCGGGGTCAGAGTTGTAAATACTCCTAGCTTTAGAAAATTAGACCGACTAGGTATATTTATTTGCTGAGAGGAAGAATGTGTAACCTCTAACCGATCTTCCAAAAGAACTGTTCCAGGACTTAATCTTCCTTGTTTGGAAGAACTTTCTTGTTCTTATTGAGCCTGCTGAAGGGCTTTCCCATGAGTTTCTGCTGCATATACAATTCTAGCATGAGTAGTATTGGATTAGTGGATTCTAAAATATCTACTTCTCCCCTATATCTTAGACCTCTAGAACTCCCTCTAATTCCTCTGTTTGATATAGGGAACTCAGGTTCATCAAGATCGAAACTGTGACTGGCATACAGATCCGTTAATTGAATCATGTTAATAAAACCAAAGATCAACTCTTCATCTACTGATGACTTTGCCTGATAAATCATTTCAAGCTGTGCCATTTGGTGGGGCAGTGCGCGTACTTTTGTAGTAGATGGAATAAAATCTTCTAGGGTCAAAGACAACTTAGGCATTAACAGAAGCACATCATCTTCTGACTTCTCTTCTTTCTTCGAATTATGCCACCTCTTGGATGATTTTCCTTCTGAAAAAGGGAGTTCTTCTGTGGAATTAATAGCAGAAGGCACCATTGGGTTCTTCAATTGCGTTTGTAAAATAACATGACTTCAGTTGATCATTTTCCTGACAATCCAATCATCTTATTTCCACGCATTTTTTCTTTTTAATTCGTGTCACTCGCCTTATTCCCCTGGATTTGTAGCAGTAACACATGCTACCTGAGCTGAAGATCCTTTAAGTTTTACTTGTCCTGAGTCCACCATATTTTGAAGATGGAATTTGAATACAAAACACTCTTGAATGGGATGCCACAACATTTAATGAAATGGGACATAGTTGGTAAGGTCTTCATCTCCTTCTTTATTCTGCCTTTTAGGCCTTCGAATCTAAAACAAATTATTTTCCAGAGCCGAAATGAAGTAACCAGGCACGTGTTCATTTTGGAAAGAATAAACATTTTTCTTTATCACCTCAAATTGTTTCTGTCTTTGATCTCTTTGATCATCATGACGAGACGACCTCTGTTGTTGATACTCAAGAGGTGTATCTATTCTATAAGATGATGGTTTTGAAGTGGAAGAAGGTACAAATGCTTGTTTAAGTGTAATTGTAGCAGTCTCTACTCTCCCAATTCTCCTTCTTGAAGCTGATGGAATTACATGAGTATTATCCTTAGTCTCTATAAGATAATCTTTGATCTTTTGAGTGATTGAAGTAAGGTATCAAAACCCTCCTGTGTATTTCACAAGAATCAATGGTGTGTGTAATTCATTACACAAATTTGACATACATATTGGCAACAACTCTTCTTGAGGGAGAGCTAAGCTTAAAGAAAATGTTAATACCTTCCAGCGAGTAATGAAATCCGAAACTCATTCATTTTTCCATTTATTACAATTTTTATGATAAAAAATTGTTGTATTCGGTAATGTTGAGCTAAATTGAAGAAGGAATCATTGGCGGAGATCTTCCCACCCAGTAATTGAACGAAACAACAAACTTGTATACCAGACAAAAGCAAGCCCTTGTGGTGACTGGAAAAAACATCAGAGATTAACTGCTTCTTTTATTGAGGAGTTCTGATCATAGGATCACAATGAGAAAAAAATGTGTTAATTATTGTTCTGGGTCTCCTGAACCATTAAAAAGTGGGAATGTGGTATTCGCAAAATTTGATGGGCGAGGAATTGCATCAACGCATTCAGGGTAAGTATTCTTTTCCGATTGAACTTTTTCACATTTTCCCTACATATCTTCCAACCAAGATGTTAATGAATCAATGGTAGTTATTAACTCTTGCGAAACATCTGGTTGATCTTGGACTTGAGCAGGTGCAAAAACTGGAGTTTGGACAGGTGTGGTGACTAGTACTGCAACTGATGGTAGCACAACCAGTTGTTGCTGCGCATGAACCTTGTGATTAGACCTGTGGGGGTGTGCTTGTAAAGAAGGATATTGCTGATCCATCCCAAAAACTGCAATGAATTCCCTTGACTAACTGAATCCAGCACACATAGTATAAAGACTACCTTAAAGTAGTTCTACATTCAATCTCCTTAACTCCTTCATTTCATCCTCTTATTGTGCGAACCTTTCCTCTAAAAAGAGTGATTTTCCTTCTCCATAGGTAGGGTGGGACATAACTTTACTTTACCCATTTCCTTGGCATGTGCCTTTTTGGAGTATGCAAGGGCATTGTCCCAAAGAATATCTTGCCTCTGGGTAGCCCTCTAGCTTCTGGTACCCACACCTTCTTCATTTATTTTTGTGTGTACAACTTCTTGAATAGGAACTTCTTCATCTGATTCCTCTGAGTGAACCTCATGTTCTGTGGGATCAATAACAACATCATTGATTACATTTATCAATGCATAACGCATTTTATCCCTTCTATCAATATTTCTGCAATACAATCTTCTTCCATGTTCTTTATGAGACATTTACTTTTGTTGAGTTGTTCCCCCAGTAACTTCTTGATATACCGTAATTTGGAGAGAATATCCTGATAATTTGGCTCTGTGTTACTCTTATGGATTCTTCACTATCTAAGAGAAATATGACTTTCACTGAGGAAGAGATTGAGGATTTGAAAAAGTCCCCAGTCTGGTGAACTGGGGCTATTATTGCTTTCCTTTCTCAACTCCTTGACTCACATTTGTTGATCCCAAGGGTTAGGTTAAAAGAGTCCCTAGTCTGGAAAGCTGAGGTGGTTCTTGAGCTACTACATCTGAGACTTTCTTAAAATCTCCCTTGATTTCATGGATTTTAGTCTGGAAATTAGTCGGATGCATCATTCGACATCCACTCAAATCACATGTCTCAAATGACCGTTGGATGATTTCTGACACCTCTGTCACATGATGATGCGCATGCTCTAAACGAGAAGCATGTTTGATATTCTATTTTACTTGATGCAAGTGTAATTCTACAAATTGTTATTTATATGCCTGAATTTGGGAAGAACTTGTTGATGTATGTTATGGAGAAAGCCTTTGATTACACACAAAACCAAATGGTTGTGGCCGGCCATGGGCAATAACATTGCGTGAGGCCACTTTTTGTGGGATTTGTTGACTAGAGAGTACAGTGAACTGCAATGCTCCATTAACACCCCATCCCCTGATATGAATACCAGATGAGGCGTTGGAAATTAAATGGTGACACCTTTTTAGTGCACCAAATCATGCAAGTTGAAGGTCTCTCTGTTTCTTTTCACCCTTTGGATATTGAGAAACTGAGAGAGATGCAAAATCAATTTGGCATTGTAACCCTTCTATTATCTTAACATGATTTTCATATTCATCATAAGATAATATTTTATTTTTTAGGTGACAAAGACTTTTCCATATGTTGAGAAGAATATATTGAATACAATATTCTGTTAACATTTCTGGAATATCATACTGAGAGTCATCCAAAGGCCAAAACATGACTGGTACTTCACCTTTCGCCTGTTGTTTTCTCATATTCAGCACTTCCTCCTTATCATTCGATGAATATTCTTCTACCTGATTAGACCAAAGCTGGTGCTTCTTTGTTGCTTAATTAGATTCAACTAGATAGGTAGAGAATTCATTTATAGAATTGGATAATGAATGACCCAGGGCTGGTTTGGAGAATGACCTACACCCCAGGCTATCATCTGATTGAGAAATTATTTCACCTGATAGTGGTAAAGAATTAGATATAACTGTCTTCACATTTTCAAGTGCCTCTAGATAAGTGGGCTTTCTTGTTATTGCATTGTCCTTTGACGAATTTTCCAGGCAATGCGAATTACTACTGCAGAGAGGACTTTCACAGCTAAATTCATCATCATGGGGAGGACCACCATGGTGGGTTACAGTAAAAGATGAAACCTTTTTATCCATGATCTTCTGGCCCTACAGAGGGTTATCGTGGATCTCATCTGATGATGATTATTCGAGATCGACTAAACTGTCATGAAGTAAGTATTCATGAGGAAATGTCTGACGAAGACCTTCAAATTTTTTGTAATTTCCGGAATTTGAAAATGAACGAGTAGAATCTTGAGTTGCAACAGATAATTGTCTGATTGATTCAAGAACTCCAGCATCAAGAAAGGCCTTATTGCATATTGTCTCTTGATTTCTCGAATGTGATGGAAGAGTCTTTTTCTTAGATGCCTTCATTCTCACTTTTGAAACCACTTGTTGAAGAAAGTGGTTATTATGGGTAGTTGTATCTACCTGCTCAAGAGAAATGGTTATGTTAGCCTGATTATCTCCATTCAAATCAGGTGTATGTTCCTGAAATGATTTCTTGTTTGACATGGGGGAGTATTCCCCAAAACCCTCTTGGACTGGGACAGACTTCTGTATCTTTTCTTGAATGATATGTTGATGAGTCACTCCACTAATAGGGATAGATTTATGATTATTTCCCTGTGATTCTGCTAAAGTTGTTATAATATTCTAACAGGCATCCCGAATATGGGGAATGATTTTCTTATGCTCTTTCACCATTGTCAGAATGTGCTTGGTGACTTCAGCTATGAGAATTATAATATACGTCCATTCCGTGTCTAGAGAAGGTGTATGTGCCTGCTCCTATCCTCCTTTTCCTGTCAATGAATTCTGACAGTACTCAAGTGTGGGGGCAAGAAAATTGTGTCTGCCTCCTGCTTGTCATTGGGGCTTTCCAATTGGCATCTTTGGGTGATAACAAACGAGACTGTTGGTTAAACTGATGAATTGTAGGTGTATGTTCCTGCTGATTGTTCCCCACCACAGTTGATTAGAGAGATTCTTTGGTTGCATTTAGTCGAGCCTACTGACTAGCTGATGAATTATAAATAGGTGTATATGCCTACCTATAATACTCCGCCATAATTGCCTTGCAGGATTGGCGTGTTACTGCTAGACGAGTCTGTTGGGAAGCAACATATGGATGGATTGGTGTATATGCCTACTCATTGTTTTTAATTAAGTTGGATTGATGGACTTCTCCGGAGGGGGTAGTAGTAAGAACCTTCTCCCTCTTGTCCGAATTTCAACTCTGGCAGTTTGTCTTGGATGCTCAGGTCTGGGGAACCTAAGATGAACCCCTAAAGGTGATACCCTCATCATGTTGGGGGTGTACTACCACATGAGTCTAGTGGCAATTGTTGATGGGATCCCTCAAGAAGGACCCATGTCTTCTTGAATTAAGACCTTGAGTGACCCTCTCATTCACCTCCCCAAAATATGGGAGGGACTGGTGATTGTGTTCTGAGGATAACGACCTGAAACAGTTGGACATGGTGGTTGGCACCACCTACTTCTTTACCACTGGTCGTCACTGTTCAGACAACCAGGCTGAGTTGTTAACATAGAGGGCTTGTTGAGTGGCCTCCATAGTCATAATGGTACTATGTTGATGGTATTCCTTAACCAATGTATTTGAGACCCAACGTTGAAGTTGCTGAGTAGGTGATGTCATCCTCAGAGTGGACAATGATCCAACAAGAGTATCAGCTGAGGCATTTATAGGTGTGAACATTAAATAAGCCACTTTTGTATTGTAGAGAGATCTTGGAAAAGAGTTCTTGTTTGATATAACAGAGATAATCAGGATATGTTTTGCCAGACTACATCTTTTGGATGAACACGTTTGTTTTTTATTGCTTTGTTGGCCCTCAAATTGAGTTAAATAGGATCCAAACATATAAGTAAAACATCATTTAACTGGGTTAATGATTCACGTTAGGTTCACCATTTTTGTTTCTTATGGAAATGAGGATGACCTTGTTTGTTTAAGGTTCAAACTTTCCAATCTGTTTCTAACGGGTTTATTCGTAGAACCAGAAACATCCATTGATTTTATATCCATTTGGACCTACTTTCTAAAGGTAAGTTCCCATTAGTTGTGGACTGATGAGATTTAAGAATTTGCATTGTTCGATAGGAAGGGAGGTCAGACTCATCCCAACTTTTTGGGGGGAATTATTGTCTTCTTCGGGACTCTCTTATTGATTTTAGTTATGTTCGTGAATACTTATTAATTTACCAAGCATGAAAACGAGTTTTTCCTTTAGACATTGCAATAAATGATTGATATGTATGTGATTTAGAGGATCTTTTATATGTATTTGAGGTTCTTCATCAATAGAGAAAAATCCATATGAATTAGTTATTCTTAGTCAATGGTATCCTTTAATACATTATATAGAACTTTATTGGTCATTATGATGACCATACTGGTTTTAAAGCCACTCAGTGGGGCACTTGAAGATTATTATCATTAAGAAAGACAAGATTTATTTTAGAGTTGGGATCATACCCACAGATAGGCTACCTACGTATCCTTGTTAAAAGAAAGGTATCAGAACCCATGTAGTTCGAGAGAAGAAGTATGAGGTTTATGCATGATTAATGGCCCAAAGAGAGATGTCATAATTATTTTTACACTCTAATCTCACATGAGTCATGCTCAATGTGAGAAACAAGAGGAATCCATAAAACCTAACGATTGTTCCATGAAATATGAATTCATAAGAAAGGATATGGGGATTACGTATATATGACTTCCCAAGTAAATGATGAAAAGGAATTTTAGAAAATAATCCTAAGAGGAGGGTCCTTATATGTGTTTGTACTTTATGGATATTTGGGGTTTTAACCTAGGACATATTTCTGAAAAGGAATCCATAATTTAAGAGGGACTTATGATTGGGTTTCATTCCTAAAAAAGAATCCCAAATCAAAAGAAATTACGATTGGGTCTTACTCATGATATGGAGGCCCGATGTTAATGAAAATTATGACTAAGGCTTACTCTTGAGAAGGAGGTCCAGGTTAAGGAGACGTGTAACATGAGGCTTACCCCTAGGAAGGAGGCCCAGGTTAATGAGACCTATAACTTGGGGATTACTCTTGAGAAGGAGGCCCTGACTGGGGCTTACTCTTGAGAAGGAGGCCCAAATTAAGAGGAACTAATGATTGGGTTTCATTCCTGAAAAGGAAGCCCAAATAAAAATAAATTTAGACTGGGTCTTACTCTTATGGAGGATGCCCAAAGTTAAAGGAAATTATGATTGGGGCTTACTCCTAAGGAGGATTCCCATGAACAGGGACCTTGTGGCTTACTCCTAAAGAGGATGCCTAGATTAAAGATCTTCTCATCTTAAAGGATTAGGTTGAATGAAGTAAATCTCTGACCTTAATGACATAATGTTATGTAAATCATGAGGTTTTCAGAGATGTTCCAGAAAATTCATTTCAGATAAAGAAGCCAACAAAGGAACCTTTCCGTAAATGGATTTGAAGAGGGGTTTAAAGACTAAATCTTGAAGAGGAGAGATGAATCTAAGGAAAGAATGTGAATTGGAAGGAGGAGCGCAAGTCCTGGTCTAGCGCACAATTCCTGGTCACACAAGTATACATGCGCGACATGAGTTCACTTGGGCGACAAAGAACCTGTAGGGTAATACTTTAGTGAGACTTGTCTCATGCCCTTATTATTATCCCTAGATGCTTCCAGATGGGAAGCGCACAAGTTTCCATGAGAGGACAAGGCGGGGTGCAAGTGTCTCTAATTCCCATAAGGGATGGACACTTAGGCGCATGAGTATTGATGAGTTCTAATACATAGGCCTCATTTATCCTCTTTAGAGATTCCATTCTAGGTAAATAATTACCTTATAAGTATTCAGAAGCATTCCGGAAAATACTTGGGCGACCAGAGCTTGAATCTGAGTTTTGGAAAATTCACCCCTAAAATGGGGGTCCCACAGAGGCTATTTATAGTCCACCTGAGTTTGGGTGAAAATTAAGGTTGGGTGCGCAGGTGACCTGTGCGCCGCATATTTGGAATGCATTTGACTTGCACGCCCAATGTCTGGCACGCATGTGACTTGTGCGCCTTAGTCCAAAAATGGCTGTGGGACTTGACTTTGTCAAATTATTTATATTTCTTCAAAGGGTGACCCTATTTTTGCTTAAGGTATTTCCCTTTGTCATTCTTTGAACTCTGTGATGGAACAGAGAGTCAATAGTGAATATATACATTAATATTTTGTGATTAGTATATATTTCACATTTACTCCATAAAACGATGCCTCAAAATTTTTAAAGAAAAAACAACACCAGCTAATTCCAAATCATGTGTAGGGTAATTTAACTCAGTTGGTTTCAACTGATGTGAAGCATACAGAATTACCTAATCATTCTGCATTAGGACACAACCAAGTCCTTTCAACAAAGCATCGCTATTGATAAAAAACTCACCATTTCTGGAAGGCAGTGCCAAAACTAGAGCATTCACCAATCTTCTTTTAAATTCCTGAAAACAATCATCACATTATTTCGTCCAAATGAACGTAACACCTTTTCAAGTTAACTTAGTCATTGGACTAGATAACTATGAAAAATATTCTACAAACCTTTGTAATAACCTACCAAACCATGAAAACTACGAATCTCGGTTATATTTGTATGTCATGGCCATTCTTCAGCAACTTTTGTTTTAGCTGGATCAACCATTATTCCATATTTTGGAACAATGTGACCAAGGAAATAAATTTTTTGCAACCAAAACTCACACTTGCAGAATTTCACATACATCATCTTCTCTTTTAAGGTTTTCAAGACAATGCTTAAATAAATTTCATGTCCCTCTTTACTTTTAGAATAAACCAAAATATAATCAATGAACACAACCATAAACTTATCCATGAAATCATGGAAAATTCTATTCATAAGATCCATGAATACAACAGGTGTATTGGTTAAACCAAATGGAATAACAACAAATTCATAATGGCCATATCTAGTACGAAATTCAGTCTTTAGAATGTCTGCCTCCTTTACTTTCAACTAATGGTACCCCGACCTCAAATAAATCTTTGAAAAATACTGAGCTACCTAGAGCTGATCAAACAAATCATTGATATGAGGCAAATGATAATTTTTCTTAACAATGATTTCATTAAAAGCTCTATAATCAATGAAAAGTCTCATTGAACCATCTTTTTTTACAAATAAGACAGGATCACCCCATGGTGATGTGCTAGATCAAATGAAACCATTATTTAATAACTCATGAATCTACTTCTTTAACTCTAAAATTTCAATTTGAGCCATTCGATTAGTGGGTTTTGAAATTGTATTAGCATCAAGAACTAAGTAAACAGTAAATTTAATTTCCCGATCAGGTATAATACTAGGCAACTCATTAAGAAAAATATCAAGGTACTCATTTACCACTAGCACATCATTAATCTCAACACTTACTTTATTTTTAACAATATGAGAAATGTAAAATTCATTTCCATGTTTTACTAGTATCTCAGCTTCCTGATATGTTATCAAAATCAAGAGTTCATTCATGTACAAAAACTGAAAAACATTCTGAAATGAAACCTCTTTAGATCATTAGTCAATCTTATCATGATAATTATAAATCCAATCCATACCCAAAATAACATCAAACTCTACTAGATAAAAAAGAATAAGGTTTTTAGGTAGATTCTTTCAGAACATAAGGATAGGAATGTTATTATGTTTTCTTTTTGCCTCAAAATTTCCTCCATGTGTTTTTACTGTAAGTTCTGTATTCATATCTTGATATGGAATTTCCAATTTACTAGAAAAGTTCTCAGAAATGAATGAGAGTGTAGACCCTGAATCAAACAACAGATTGGCATTGTCTAAACAAACAAGTAGTGTAACAGACACTACTTCATTTGATGGCCCAACATCTACCGAAGTAGTTGCAAAGGATTTCACCACCCATTTCTTCTTGTAGTCTGGCTGCTTTCCCTCAATTGAGTTCTTTGTTGGACACTCATTTTCATAATGACCCATTTCATTGCACTTAAAACATTTTACTTACTATAAATAAGATATGTTCTTACCATTACCCTAATCTTTTCAGTGCAATTATAAGCCTTATGTCCCATTTTACCACATCGGTAGCACTTACCAGAATTCAAAAGTCATTCCCCAGCATGATTTTTAGAAAAAATTTCACAAACTGTAAACATAAGTTTCTTACTATCAGACATTTCTGAAGAGTTCTTCCCTTTGGCCTGCAACATCAACCTCATATTCTATTGTTTTTCAAAGAACACATGATCATCATCAAACTCGATTTCCACCTTCTCTGCACAACAAATAAGTTTTTCATAACATTTGAACTCACGAGAAGCTAAATCCCTTTGATACATTGGCTTTAATCCTGAGTAAAAAAGGTTGAATTTACTACCAATATCTCGTATGAAATTTGGAGCATACCATGCTAGTTGATTGAATTATGCTTCATAAGAAGCCACCGAGTCGTCCTCCTTCCTCAATTCCAGGAATTGTTTTTCTATTATATGATAAACCAGCTTAGGAAAATATTTCTCAAGAAACATTCCTCTGAATTCATCCCAATAGATAGAATCAATCTCCTCAGTATCCATGATATTTTTCACCATTTACCACCACTTACCAGCTTCACCATCAAAATGGTAAATAGAGAGACTAACATTTAGATGTTCTGAACAACCCAAGACATCAAAAATATTTTCCAGTGCATTGATCCACCCCTCTGCTAGCACCGGGTCGGATGATCATCTGATGATGAGGGATTTCGCCTCATGAAATGCTCCACTACTGACATGTTCCACTCTGGTTGATCTGGATGATCTCGTACATGGATACCACCACCATTTATAACATGATTCAATTGTTCCATCATTGTAAAAAATTGTTCAGTTCCGATTCCGACCATCTCAGGTTGCTGATTTGGAAGGATGTCTTCCTCCTGATGTCGTCCGAACAGAGCTTCCCTATTTACTCTGTAGAAAACCATTCTGAACATAAAAATATCTTAGGTGAAGAAACATGGTAATTTTTAAATGCTATATGATTTCAATATTAACATAAATTACTTTATAGATAGTAATTTAACAATTCCCTAACTACTAAAGTCATCTAAACCGACCTCTGATACCAACTATAAGGACCCAGCCTTAAAAAATTACATAATATTGAATTAAACGAATAATTCACATTGAGGATATTTTTAGGTTCAGAGATTTGGAGAATTAGGACATAACTGATACATCTCAAAATATTACAAAGTAGACACTTCTACTCAGTTTCCATTTTTTTCATAAAATAAAATGTCTTGAAAAAAGAGTCATGTCTATTTCCATGTTTCAGACACCATTACATTTCCTTGATCCCAACCTTAACCCCATTAATCTTTAATTCCTGTGAAAATATTTTAAAAACATGGGATGTGCATAAAAAGTTTAGTAAGGGTAATAATACAAAGAAAGATAACATTTTTTCATAAATACATAAAGAACATAAACTCTTTTACTTACCTCATTAAATCATAAGATTTATGAATAACACATAGAAGTCATAAATCATAAAGGTAACTTGTGGAATCCATAACATAATTATATTGTATCACTCACTACTACATAGGGAGTTATTTTGGAATACCTATCACAGTAGATTCACTAACTCTCTTAGGAGAAACATACACATTTACCATTGTCAAGCTACCCAATGCATTATAGAGCTATCTCGAGCTCACCCACCCGAGGTTTATCACGGAACCACCCGTATACGTAAATAATGACCAAGAACCATAACATGATCATAACACATAACATAAGCATAAATGAATGACAAAATTTCAACATTGCAATAACAATATAACTTTTCAATATATTAACTTATCAAAAACCATTATCAAAACCATTTTCAATATCAAAAATACATAAAATAGTATATGGTATTTGTTTTTTTTAAAAACACTATGACATGTAAAGGAAGCCAAATATCATATAATATTATTGGTGGTGGAAAGGTCATTGTCACCGTTTATGTTAAAAAGAAACACTATTTTTTTGTCATTTAGTAAAACGCTTCATAAAAAAAGATTCCTTTTGAATAAAAGTAAAAGGAAAATGTGTTTATACAGTGTATAAAGGAATATCATGTATTAAAAAAAATATTTCTCAAGTAAAAGAGATTGAAATGAAATCCCTTACCTCATGTCTGACATGAATCGATCGCTCTTCAATCTCCAGAATAATAAACTAAAGTTAACTTATACTTTCTTAAGAACCTTTTTCAGAAAAATACCAAAAATTCAGCCTAACATTTATTTGATATTCCGAATTAAAAAATGGTGTGTATTTTTCAAATTCAAAACATAGAGGTAGCATTAATTAATTTAAAATTAATTCCTATTGTTAAAACAAATATGGTGTTTTTAAGAAACAATAACTATCAACAGATTGACACTTGTTTATGTCCAATTTCAAAGTGAAATTAATTCCAATTACCAAAATTTGATTAAATGGTAAAAATATATTCTAATAAAAAATTAAAAAAAATTTAAAAAATAATATAACCATTTAAATAAAATATATTAAAACACATTTTTCTATACAATATTTGTTACTATTCATTTAAAAAAGAACTTTATTGAAAAAATTCCAAAAATTTACACAATGTAAATTTTGACATCCCCATTATAAAGGAGGATTCTATTCGGTTAAACAAAATCTAATAAAGTGACCAAAACTATATTTAAAGAGGGTTATCCATTCAAAGGCGGTAAATCAGCCTTTTAATTTAAATTATTCTTAAAATTAGATTCATTCACCTTTTAAGCCTCTAACATTTTATTGGATAAATGTTAATATATTTAACAAACATGTATAATCATATTGTAGTTAGTTTTGTTCATTACCACCTGTACAACAGCTAGGAGTTAACTACCATTTAAAATAATAATATTATATTATTATTGTGTAACATAAGATTTCAAAGAAACATGTTGTTGCATATTGAGTACACTATCAGATATTGCAACCCCTTTAAAGTAAAATTAATATTTAATTCAGAAATTTTAATAAATATGAAATATGAATTATTCTTTATTTACTTGGAATGTTACATTATGCATATTTTTAAAAAACAATAACTGAAAAAAAATTGATGATTCTCAAAACCACAATTTATATTGAATTCTTGTTTTAAAACTTATATTTCTATGTTATAAAAAAATTAATTATGTGTAAACTTAATTATTTTATTTTGAAATATTTTTTTCAAATAAAAAATTATTTAATGAAATATATTTAAATTTTTTAGTAAAATTTTAAACTAATAAATTTATACATTAAATTTTTTTTTAAAATTAGGGATTTTTTCATAAATATAGGTACGTTCATATAGTATATATTTCATTAACATTTCATAATTTATTATAAAATAATTGGTTTAATATTTTCATAATAATTGTTTTCTAATATTATCCTTTAATTATATGAATTTCATTGAAGAGTATACATCTTCCTTATATAAATTTTTGATAATGTATATTTATTTTTGTTTGGAAAACAAATTACAAGTTATTTTTTTGAAAGGTTGTTTTAATTGAAATATATTAAAAATGGAAGGATTTGAAATATTTTGATTATTTAATCATATAGAAATTGAGTATCAAATTTTATGATGATGAATGGGGTCGAAATCATAAACTCTTGAAAAAAATGTACAATAATTGATACATATTATGGCCTCAAAGATTAACTATTTTCTTCCACGTATCAGTATATTCCATAATAAGATGTTATTTTCAAGCCAACATTTAATTTTTTTCTATAAGAAAATAGAGTATATTTTGAAGGATGATATATTTTAAATTGAATTGGATTTCATTAATTATGTATATCTTATAATGTTTTTAAAATCAACTTTTATCATGAATTTATATAAGACACCTAAATTAATATTTAAGTTAAAAAAATTATTTTACCCAATATTTTCAATATAAATCTATTAAATATAAATTTTATTTTATTATAGAAAAATTTAAGTGAACTTTGGTTTCAAAACACATTACGTGAAAAATACATTCTCATGATAAGTTTTAAAATTACTTTCACTTGAATATTTAATAGTTCCAAAAGTGTTTGGTATCATTTATAGAGCTGGATTAGGTAAAGCAAGAGAGTTGATTGTACATGTTGCTTTGTAAAACTCTGATATATTGTTAGGTTCTTCTTAATTATTTAAATACTAGTCCTAAAAGATCAACAAGTGTTTAAGGTATTGAATATTTCTATGTTAATTTTTATAATGAATCATATAATACATGTTTTGGTACTAGATATGATTGTGAGGGTCCCAGGATGTCTTATTTAGGATACATGATGTTTATTAAACAAGTCATTAATAAATTGTAATTAAAAAATTTCTTCTTTGTATTCTTGTTGAGTTCATGATTATCAATGAAAATGTTGACTGATATATCTTTTTTAATTAAAATTTGGAATGGTTCACCATAATTTGAAACAATGTTTCTTATAGAACACATATCAAGATTCAATTAGAGTTTATTTTTTAATTATTATAATTAATTATGGGAAATACTATAACGATGTTTCAATATAGGTATATAATACAGTATGTGATCTATTTACAACTGAACCAAATGATCATGTAGTTTACGTAAATAAAATTCTATATATAAATCATTATAATCATTATCATCCAGTATACCATCAATATTAATGTTCTCCTCAACCATTTTATATATATACCCCAATGGTTGGTATTCAAGACCCCTATAATTGATGTAATTTACATTTGGAGTTCATACCTTCTATAAATTAGTAGATAGTCATTTTTTGATTATTGATATTAATTGTGGCTTACAAATCCAAAAAATTAATAAGGATTGTATATAGATAGAGGACTTCTATGTCCAAACTCGCATCAAATCCTAATGATAGGATATTAATGTCATTTTTTAAGAAAACATTACCATAACCATATATTAGAGAAGTGATATGAAATTATGATGAATTAATCATACAACAAGGAGTTTCCACTAATAATACAATATCTGTGAATTTTTTATATAAATTAATGGAATATGATACATTCATAGATATGAGGGAATACATATAACTAGTATCAAATATTTTTGTTCAATAAATATCACCCTTATCACCATAGTAATATATTGATTCCTTCATTAAACTCTTATTAATATCAATACATTCTATTTTAGTATCAATAAATAATAATTAGTGTCTGAAATCAATTTTTTAAAGAAAATTCCTCATAATTTGTCCTAAATAATTACACCTTCAATTAAAACACTAAAATTCTTTCTTCATCAAACACCAAATTTTTATTGACATTTTTCATTTTATGATCGATCCCATAATTATTCATATCCAAATAAAAAATAATCAACTATCACTCTAATACCTACTACTATGAGGAAATCATTTTTTACAAACATATTAAATTATTTCACATGAATATTCATTACATATCATAAAATATCACACACAAAATCCTATAGGTTTAGTTTATTTTTAGATTATATTAAAAACAAATTATTTTATGAAATTATCAAAACATTATAAAAATAGTCTTCTCACCTTATACCCTTATTATAAAAACATAAATTTCACTATTCTTTAAAAATAAGGGAATGGAAATTCCATAGAGGGTGAGCTCATATTCATTGTATAGTTAAACATAAAATGTGTTAGTTAAAGATGATGGTTGAGAAAATTATGAGTATATGGATATAAGGACATAATCATGTTGAATTCCCATATCATAATGGATCCAAACCAAAAAAACACATGTCACAAATCACGAGTCATGGTATATGTATTTGGTATGACATATTTCATATGTAATAAGAGTGAATATACATGAAATGATAGTTATAAGATATTAAAACATAATATTGTCCTAATAATATGAAGAAACATTATTATAGAAATCACAACATATATCAAAGATAACAACCAATATATACACCTTAAAATGGACTAGGCTAACAACATGCCCCTAACATTGTACAATTCGATGGAATAACCTTTTCCCATAACCTGTTCTAACACTATCTAATCACCCATGTCCTATTGTTTTCTATAGATATATAAAAAATTATCCATTTATTTTGAGTCCTATAACACCCCTCTACCCTAGACCTCTATGCCACTATTCGGACGAGCAAGGAATTAAAATGTGTTTTTAAGTCAGTTTTATTATTTTGTAGAAGCACATGAGATTGTTATATAGGATACTATGAATGTTTCATGGAGTGGTAATGAGCATGTACATTGGAGTGATCAATCCAAAAAAGAGGGAAAACCTATGTTTTTTGGGAAAATACATGTTCATTTATTTAGCTTATTATGGTTTTATTTTATTTTCATATAGAATGAGGCTCATGGTTTGTGATTTTACTAGTTTATGTTATTCATGATCTTTTCCTGATATGAAAATATTGTGAGTACATGTTCATGAATCATATCATACATTTAGAGATTCAAATGAGTTTTATCATGGTAGGGTTATGAGATTCATATGTCTATTTTAAAATTCATGTAGTATTTAATATCCCATAGTTGTTACAAATTGATTTATATATGACTATAATGATGACATTAAATTGATATTGAATCAGTGTGTTGTATACCTTGTACGCAACCTAAAAGTGGCCTATCCCATTCATGGGGATTCTATTATAAATTTAAGGAATGGAATAATGCTTCAACTTTTATGAACAATTCTTGTTCAGTTCTACCTAGTTTGATGTTGCCAAGGTTAAGCACCCTGAGGGGTAGTTCCTAATATCTACACCATTTTACAGGTGATGAATCATTCAGTTTCATAGTCCTTTTTGGTGTGTATGTTCATGCGTATGAATTTTACGAATATATAAGCACTTGTGGTTTCCTAAAATAGAACCTATGTATATGGTTGGTTGTACTAATTATTGTGAAAAGTGTAAGGGGTCAGGCTTGTTCTCTAAGGGGACATAGAATTACACTTCAGAAATAAAAGTATATTCCCAGATATGTTTTTTGTTACATTATTGGTTGTGGGATATTTTTTTATTATAAACTCATGATGCCATTAGTCAGGCTCTATAATTAGTCATAGCAGAATATGCATCTTTTTGGACTTTATGAGAACAAATAATATGTGATCAAATGATAATTGTTTGGATGGAATGGATGTAAAATTCTTGGGATTTTTACCAGAACATGAGTTCTATATCCTAGTGTATGGAATATGTTTTATGATTCCTTTGATGACCTTACATTTTAAATACCCTAAGTTTTGGTGCATGGAATCATTTTTGGGGTAAAGGGAAGGATTAGTTGAGTTCCTTTTCATATTGAGTTTGGGATACAATTATAGTAGCATGGAGAGAGAGGGATTAGATACATATCATTTTGCATGACTTTAGTTGATGTTTGATCTTTTGATGGACCCTAGATAAATTATGTGTCTGGTTTTGATGACATGTATTGATGGTAATCCCAGTTAAGTGAGGCTAACATTCTTGTGAGAACAATTACTAATTAAGGTGTCTAAATAGAGTACGGGTGAATGTCAGGCTACAAGATTTGGTAGTATAGTAGTTTGAAACCATTTTGAAATGATGGATCTTTTCATTGTATACTGGAATTCTCAGTGGCCACAAATTTTTTGATATGTTAGAAATCTTGGGTGAGTTGGGGAATGATTTCCTTAATGAGGTCTTGTGTTCATAGTATTCTATGATTTTTTTGGAAGAGGGAAATGATTTTTGGTTATGAGGGGAGAAATTATTTTGGATTAGAACCCCATTAGTTCATTTTTGATAGAGCCAATCAACATTGTGATCATGAAGTAGTATAATGTAAACCAATTTAGTTGGAATCATACCATAAATCATTTCAGGGTATTGAACTTTTAATAAGATTAAATTGGTTTAATAGTAGAAATAACATTTTTTTGGAATAGGAGATGGATATTTTATTATTTTTATTGCGAACACTTGGATGAGAGCGTGATGACCATGTTTTGTTTATCTGATCACTGTACTATTTAACTGGAACCATGGGATTGTGGTCTTTATCTATAGGAATGAAGGAAATGATAATCTATTGATGAAGATTTCTATGTCTTTCATGTGGGTGTGACCCTCATTCCAGAAGGGTTTTTGATGTTAAGGACCGATCATTAGATGGATTTATTGGAAGTGGGTACTTGTTTTCTTTTACTTTTGATATAATCTTTGTTCCATAGGGATTTCTAAAGGTATGTCCATATTTAGTTATTATAGTTTTCTGAGTGGCCCAATTTGGTTTGGGACACATGGGTTCGATCTAGGCATTATTCAATGTGATGGAACATTAGTCCTTGGGTGGGAACCGAAGGAAGAGTGTGGGTATTAGTGTTTTTGCATGGAAAAAATTAGATGTTGGGCTAGACGTCAACATGTTAGTATGTTTATCTAATTAGTATGATGATTATTCTATCATGGTTTAGTAGTTTAATAATGAATTATTGATAAAATATTTTTTTATAGAATGTTGGTCATAGAAGCAATATACATAAGTTTTTCTAAGATTTGTTTTGGTGGTTGTAGAACCACGTAGGGAACATAAATGGGGATGTCAGAATTTTTTTTTGAGAGAAATACTTGTATTTTTTAGTAGAACTAATTTTTTTGGATTGTGCTTGGATAATGGAGGTAAATACTTAATGTTAATATTCATTAATGATTATCACAAAAAAAATTAGGATTCTTGTGGTTAGTGTGGTTCATTTTATTCTCTACCATATGTGTCATTGAAAACATTAGAATGGTGTTTAGTAAAAACATTCATAGGTTGGATGCACCATGTGTTCGAATTTTCCTTCTAGATTTATACCATATAGTGGGGAGTTCTTTAGAATAGGCGATCGACTAAATAATAAAAATATCATTTCTTGAGATGAATAGTATAGTGTAAGAAATTTATTAGGGTTACTATAATGGTTATTATTGTTGGATCGATATCAAGAAACTTGAAGCTTCTATTGGGAGCTACATTAAGAAATCATATTGTATGTTTGGGAATGAAACATGGATGTGTGGTATAGAATTAATAACCAATATAGACCAGATGATATGGTATGATGACCACCAATAATTCTTCTTGATTTTAAGTTTTATAGTGGGGATCTTATAAAACACTCATCTGTACACATATTTCAGTTTGATAGACAATTTTATTTTTTTGTTTGATGCAAATATCATTCTTCAAATTGAGGTTTTTATTTAGAATATTAGTGTTTTAATATATATATATATATATATTAGAGTTATTTAAGATATATTTTTAGGTCCAAGAGTGTCTTTTAGTTATCATATTATCGTTTATGTATTAGGTTAGATTTTTTAGGTTTTTTGTTTTTTCTAGAAACATGCTTAAGTTTGTATAATATAGGATAAATCATGAAACACACTATGGGTGGAGCGTTTGTTTGTTCAATTTCTGTAGTTCATGGTTGAGCATCATGGTTAGAATTAGGTTTAGTGTAAACCATGAAATCAACATAGAAAACCATGTGTGGTGTATTGGGTGGGGGTCTTGGTGTATGTCTTTCTAATGATTTAAAAAAATGTGGGTATTGTTGTAGATGGTTCTCAAGTTGATTCACATGGATAGTGTATAGATTGTAAACTATAAATATGGACTATAGTTACCTGACCAATGTGTGTATAGATCTGGTTTCTACCACCATTACATTGCAATGATTACAAGGAATAATGACTCGAAGGACCAAATAGATTATTTTTTTGGTAAACATAACACATACACGATTCATGTATTATAAATGAAAACATTATTTAGAAAATATATTTTTTGTAAAACATTATTCCCACCTATAATATCCATTAATATAATTATAAGTATACTTCATTGATTTTTGGAGAATGGAAACAAAATAATGGTGAGATCAAATGCTCAGAAATGGATAAACAAAATGTAAACAATAATGAATCAATCAGAAAATTTTCATTGAAAGGTAAATACCTAATCACACATTCCATCTAATATGTAAATTGAGAGGGACTAAATAAGCAATATGGAAGTGTAAATAACTAAAAAACATTCCATTTAATTAAATACATAAGGAAAAATAATATAGAATGGTAAATAACTGAAAATCATTCCATTTAATCATTAAAATAATTATGAAATGAATGAATATTTTTTTCATACTAAATGTATCATCGATAATAATAATTGAATCAAAATAAATCCGATTTTAATTACTAAATATAATATTTCCCATGCACAAGATACCATTACCCTCAAAATCTATCATCCTGACAGTTTAACATATACATGGTAAAACCCCTTAATATAGGATCGTAATCTAATTTCTCCCATTGCACTACTAATGTATCGAGGGGATTATATTAAAAGATCTCCATCCTATGTCTTGCATGTCCAAAGCATTCAACATATATAGAAAAATCAATTCAATTCAATAAAAGTGTTCCTTATCAAATATCATTACTGAGTAAATCATACATATTTATCATTATTTTCCATGTAAATATAATAACATGAAAATTAAACACCATATAGAAACATGTTATATAATTTAGTAAATAAACATATCAATTATAAATGATAAGGATAATTAGGGGAAATTTAATATCTAATGATTGATGAAAATGGAATATTTCATAGGGAATATAAAAAATAAATAAAGTGAATGTAATTGAAATCATTGCCTATATAAATAATGAACCATGCATTATAAGAATAAGGATTTTATCAATATATCATATCCCATGTGGAGTAATATAAACTATAGTTTTTATTTTTGAATGTAAATACTATAAAAATATACTTTCAAAACATTTTTGAGTGAAATATAATTTTAATTTTGAAAAACAATATAAAAATAAAGTATTTTTGAAATAAAATTTAAATAAAATTATTTAAAATGTAAATATTTAAACTTTCAAAATATGTTTCGAGGAAATTAATGCGGTTAAATATATTTATGTCGCATGAAGTAAAAATTACATTCATTTTTCAAGGTAAAATGGACTGTAATGTTATTAGTTAGAAATGTGAAACAATGATTCATTTGATAAAAAAGTAAAAAGTAAAATATTTGAAAATTAATTGATAAATTTTTTTATACTTGTTAAAAAAAATTTGAACCTTTTTAGAAGATAGGGTTTTAATAAGAAATGGGGCTCTCTAAGTAAAGAAGGAAATAATTTCCAGTTTTCTTATAAAAAATTATAATATATTTTTAGAACCAAAATGTGGAAAAATGGAACCATTTATTGAAAAAGATCATATATAAATAAATTAAAGTAAATTAAAGGTTTTATTTGAAAATTATCATATATATTCATGTAATTGGATTTCAATAATAAACATTCTCAGTTAGAATGAGATTGTAAAATAGACTAGTAAATTGATCATAATGTGGAAGTGATAATTAATATGTGAATTTACTATGTGTATAAATTATAAATAAAAATATAAGAATTCTAAATGAATTAATATATAGTGAGTTTCATTATATAAATAATAATATAATATTAACTACAATGGGTAAGTAATAATACCCAATGAAAATGAATTGTGTTATGAAATTTCTTTAGCACTTGGAAACATTAGATTCAAATAAAATTACTTTAAATAATTCAAATTGAAACTAAAAATACATGGAATAATAAATTATTAATTATATTACATTTAAAATGGAACTATATACACCATAAAAAGGAAACTATGTTCTTAACATTACAATATGCCTCAATTAAAAGAAATTGAGGTGAAATATATTTACGTGAATTTGTTTCTGGGTGAACATCCTTTAACCTAAGGTAAAATGATTTTAATCAGGTCAAAAATTTATTCCGAAACCATTATCATATTTCTAATATCATATATTATCTTTTTATGATATATTGTATCCCATTGGATAATAGTCGTTTATTATTCATTTATTTTGTGTTTTAACTGCCAATTTTTTGAGTATGTATTGAAATGCTGATATTGTTCCTATTATATTGAACATGATTTTATAATATACATAATGTAAAACATTATTTAAGTATAATATATATTAAATATATATTTATTTATTGTAACCCATAATATTTATAGATAGGTAATTAAATATAATATTCTTAGAGATGTTAGGTTATACATACGCATGAATTATGATTCCATTTTATTGTCATATCAAAATAATGAAATGTAAATAGAATCTATTTATATTATTTTTATAGTATTTTATTTTTAACCTATATATATAATTTTTAATAAAACCATACTTTATAACTTGCATGTACTATGTGAAAAATCAAATCTCTTTGAGGAGGTGGTAATCCACACATCCACTAACGAAATTATCATATTCCCACAAAAAGGAATGCATGAAGTTATAGTTTGAATAATATTAAAATAAGTATAAATATATTATTAATACCATATATATCATATATAAACAATAAAAACATCATTGTTACCTATATCTTATGGTGGTAATTTGAAGAGAAAACTACATCAGTTCGTGAGATGATAGTCTTCCGCACACATGAAGGATGATTGAATATCCAATTTGAGGGAAGTGACACTGAGTGTAGGTCTTAAAAATGAAATAAAAAAATCTCAGTATATATAATATACTCATTTTATTATATGATAAATATCTATATATAATTTTAATTTCTGGTCAATGAAAAAAAACAAAATTCCATGTTGATAAATGTTACATTCGTTTTAGGAAACCCTTTTTTGTTTATACCAAATTACAGTCATAGTTGGGGTTATTTCCAAATTTAGGATTATTAGATGATTTTAGGGATTTTAAATGATTATTTGGATAGGTTATGGATGATCCAAAGGGATTTATTATGGAAAATGAGTGAGGGGTTAATGCACTTTTATTGTGGAGGAAGTGTCGTTTTAGAAAACTTTGGAAAGAGTGAATTATACTAACATTTGTTCTTGTTATTTTTCTTAAATAATGAACCAAATTCAATAAAAGGGAATATATGGTCTATATAATGTCAAAAAAAAGGTTTTTTACATGTTTATATAATATTTTGGCCTTTAAAATGAATATAAAATTCCTTTTTAAGACATTTTTCTTTCCTTATCACGATAATCAATTTTAATGAACTTCATTAACAATGTTTTCTCAAAAAATATTTTGACTATAGAAGAAATTATAAATTATTCTAACTAAAAATATGGAATCAATTTCTCCAAATTTCAATCATATAATTGGAATAAATTAATTAAAAATTAATCTTATATGCTAGATTAGAAAGTGGGGTTTTAAAGTAAAAATGTTCAAAATGTTGAATGATTTTTACCTAATATCAATGTGAAATTGATTTAAATGTTATAAATTATATTTTTATATGTAAAAATAATCTAATTAAATATTCAATCAAATAAAAACATAAAATTTTACGTTATAAATTAATTAAATTTAAAAAATATTTCAATTACAATTCAGTATTTTTCACTATTTATTCAAAATGATATATTTCAGAAAAATACCAAAAAACAACCTAAGGTGATTTTGAAGTTTCTTTTTTAAAATAATGCTTATTTATTAAAATATTATTTATAAAATTTGAATATTTTATTTTTTTAAATGGTGCGCCATTAAAAGGTGGAAAAAATTTCTTTATAATAATATAGTTTGTTATGAATAAAATGGCATATGTTTTGCCTTATACATATCAAATCTATAGGATAAATTCCTAAAATATTTGATTTAATTAATGGGATATATATTTCATTGAAATAATTCAATAAAATTAATTAATTAATTATATTTGGATAAAATACCATTGTGAGCATAAAAAATTCCATTACATTAATTTGTTTTTTATTTCTAATTAACTGGTAAACCAAAAATAAATTTATATTTATGTAAACCATATATTTTTATAAGTTAGTTAATCTTAGATAGAAAATTTATTTTAACATAAATATTATATCATATTATACTATATAATAATGTTAATAGTATTTGGTAAAACTCAGTCATATGTGTAACACAAGATAATAAATATAATATTTATTATGCATAACACATGCGAAGTGAACATCATGTGCATTTAAATCTATAAAATAAATCTAATTTATTTTAAAATAGATAATATATTGTAAATTCATAGGTTTTTATATTCCATTCTACACTTGGTGTTTCATGTCACACGTGTTATCATATACAATGTTTTTAAATAATAATTTCAAGGTATTACATTCTCCTCACATTAATTAAATTGAATCATTATAATTTAAACATGATATTGATAATATTGGGTTTTATATTTGAATATTACATAGTTTAGAAACTCATATAGAACAATATTTTATAAAATAACCTCTTAATAATAGTGAATAACAATTGTAAAAGTCAATTAGAATAACTTATAACTAGGATCTACATTAGATAGCATTAGTCGAAAGTGAAAAATACAGACTTATAGAAAATTTATAAATAATTATAAGGATAAGTTAACTTAATTGATCAGAAATAAGTGAATGATCATTGAAACGTTTAGGGTCTCAATTGCATAAATATATAACTATTTAAAATATAATCAGTTTAATTTAAATTAAGGTCTTTGGAAAAAAAATTAATCATTTTACTAGTGTTGAATAATAATTTTTTTGTCTAGAAATACAAAGAAATATTCTTAATACATTTTAATTTCATAATAAATATTTCATCTTTGGGTTTTTCTTGGAACAAATTATAATTTATCCCTTACTCATTTAAATAGTTATCCAAAAATGGTCTTTTTTATTCATGTTGCACTAAATTCCCCTTTTAATAGTTTATAAGATAGATGAAAGAATTAAAAGTATTTTTTATTTCCCAATTTATTATCCAAAACCAAAATATTTTTAAAACATTAAAATCTAAATCTCCAATGTTATATAACTTTTTCATCATTAATATTTATTTTTGAAATTGAATCACTTATTGAAATGATACATTAACCATGAAATCATGTAGGAAAGTGGTAGGATTGAAACCTATATTGTCCTTCAGTAATGGGTTTAAGAACCACCTCTTTATTATATTCGATCAGTTGTTACCTCACAAATATGTTTTACTTTTTCTAAAATCATATTAATATAATTTCAAAAATAATTATGATAGAAATCCTTGAAATTTAATCATTAAATATCCTTTTAACTATGATTTCCAATACAATACCAATAAATTAATACCTCATCATTTTATTTCTACATTAGTCCTTCCTTAATCTAGAGTTTATTATATAAGGGATGTAATTGAGTTCGTTAATTCCTAGGTTTTTCACATTTAATGTAATGAACTATAAAGGGATCCTTAAGATGATATTTATTTTCATCCATTATTCTCTTTATTTTTCTTTCATAATTCATTATTATATACCATTTTCTCCCACACATAAATAATTTTTCTTTCTAATTAATAATCTTTTCATTAGTGTCTCCTACCATATTTCTTACATTATTGAAATAGATCATTTTTTCTCTACAGACACCACCACTCATGATCTCAGGAAACTCCATAATTATTTTCTAGGGTGATTATTGGAGTTGGTTAAGGTATATGTTCTTAATCATATTTCAAAAAAATGATTAGGCATGAACATGATATCGTTCACTCCAATCAACATCCCATTAAATTTATAATTGTCACCACCTTGTCCTTAATGTTAAATTTTAACATGATACCTTTGGGTTATAACCATCTACTAAAACAATTATTAATAGTGTGATACAAAATCATCATTGTGGGAAACCCATATAATCATTTGTTTAGTGTTTAAATCATGACACAATATTTTTAATCTAGAACTTTTTAGGTTTAACCTAGTTTAGTCGTTGTAATTATCAATTCAAATCCTTAAAAATGTATTGTAAATAAAGTATGAATTGTCTTAAGTATATCCCTAGATAATTTCAAACTATGTGTATAGTAAGGGATGTTTTCATATAATAGTTTATACTCAAGTCAAGCTAGATCTTAAATTTTCAAAGTAATTACCAATAGGTTAAAATGTTCCATAACCACATCAAATTCAATATGCATAATGATATTAATTTATTATAATTCCACATAATGTATATCTAACCGATACTTTAGGATGTACTTATAGACTTGTAATAAATTTCTACCATGGGGTTGTGTTTTTTAATTTATTTTTTCTAAAATCTGGTCCCCATGGAATTTTATAAACATCCTATAATACCAATTGTAGTGACCCAAACCTAATAATCCTAGAGCCGATGTAAAGACCCTATAATTTCAAGGAAATATTTTTTAAATTTATTTTGAATATTACAAGTCCACAGTATCTAATGGCGCTTGATTCTGAGGTTCGGTGTGCCCGGAATCAATTTCTGAAGTTCTGTTCGGGTACGTTCAGTAAACGTACATGCAAGTTTTTCTATCCTTTAAACCGGTGCTCGGAATTGAAATCTGAGGGCACCGATGAACTCGATGTGTCGGTATTCTCTAAAGGATACCTTTTCCGCAGTTGATTTTAGTTGGGAGTAGATGTTTTATTTTGGGGTTTCAAACTAAATTAAATAAAATTGTTGTGTACACAATTTTATTATTAATGCTGGTGGTTAAATCCACCAAAGGGAGGTGAAAAGTGGGGCCCACACCCCACATAATCTCCCATGAGAGGATAATGTGTGGTGGGGCCCACACAATCACCTAACCTCCCGTTAACCCCTTTAACCTTTGGGATTCCCATTAATGTGCCAACTCATCCATGTTTTAAATTTATGAATCCATTTAAATTCATGCCAACCAATGGAAAATTAATTAAGTGAATAACTTAATTAATTGTTTGTGTGTTTGAAATATTTTTGAAGGCATGGAAATAATATTATAATATTGGTATCATGTTATTTCATTTTCATTGGAAAATATTCTATTGGGGGAGGCTCTGAGGAATTAGAAGAAAGGTGTTCCTCTCTCGAAGAAGAACATAGTTCTTCAACAAAGAACATCTCCGACGAAGAACATGAAGAACTTCTCCAACGATGCTTCTTCTTCAGATATACCCTGACGTCAGTGGAATTGGCGTCCGTATTCTGCAACGCCCGACCTCCTCGATGCTCCTCTTCCCCAGCTTGTTGACGTGCACCGTTCTTGAAATCGAGGTAGGGGTTTTGAATAATTTTAAGTGAATAAATTATCTAATTGTTGTCGAATTATTTGGGATGTCTTTGTCTAACTGCTATAGCCTAACATGGAGAGTGCGGGCCAAACGAACACATCCTGACGACCCTCCGTTGATCTTTGTTTTTATTCACGATGGAGGCGGAGATGGAAGAGGTGGTGGAAACCGGAGTTGACGAGAACCGAAGGTGGTGGTGGTAACAGAGGCCGGACACCGGCCAGTTAGAGGTCTGCATCATCAAGTGCCACACGGGCGGAGGAGACCGCGACCCTCAACCAGGCCGCTCGGCCGAAGAAGAACCGGCTGGGATGGAGAACCGTACAACCTCTTGGCGCCGCACTACGGAGAACCGTGGGCCGTTTCCACGGGCCGCTTCGATGGGAGAACCGGTCAGTAGGTGGCTGGACAGGTTGATAAAGGTCACGACACCTGAAGGTGCCATGTGGAAGAAGATCATCCCTCTTGTGCATGCCGCTCAGCACAACCATTTCCAAAAAACTGTAATCCTCCGTGGGTTAGGCAATGATGACTACTGTTCTTGTATCCTGTGTGGGTCTGGATGTTTGACATCTGTACCTGTATCCTGTGTGGGTCCGAAAACTTAGATGAATTAGTGGCCACATATGATAATCTCTATCGCTATGCAAAAGATGTATACCTTTGTGAGCTGAGTCTTGAATTTCAAACATTATCATTGATGTGGTTGACTTTACTTCAGGTGTTTATTGGGTTGTGCTTGGGCTCGAGAGTTGGAGCTGAACTGAGAATGATAACTTAGGTATTTGTATGGTCATATACCTAAGTAGGGTTGTTTGATTCTTCATGTTTGTATCTCTCTTCTATGGTTTATCCTTCGTGGATTCTGGGAGATCATTGGGGGTCTCTGGGTCCCTACTAAGTATCGTGTACTCACCCCTGGACGGGTGATAGCCACACTATGTTGTGTTGGATGCTGACAAAGTACAACACTGATCGAGGTTGATACTTGTAGAGCTGGATGGTACCCCGAGGGGGACCAATTGGCGAGACATAAACATAGTGGACGAACGGACCTGAGGTGCTGAGGAGGCCATCTGTACCCACCCTTTAAGTGGGATTTCTGGAGGACGACTCAGTAGTTTTGGTTTTACTTTATTGCTGTTGTACTAGCTTTTCAGTTGTACTATACTTACTGTTGGACTTGTATTTCTGGCCCCTTTCCATTCAACACTTACTTTTGTATATATTATTACTTAGTGCATACTTCAGCCATGTACTCTGTTGTGTTTTTTTTCTTTTATTAATTCAATGCCTTCCTAGTGTGGGTATTTATGCCTTTGGTGCTATTCATCAACCCCTAGCCTATGGAAGGCAGGTTTGGGTTGTCACGACATGGGCCCCAAGGTCGGGTCATGAAAAATTGGTATAAGAGGAGTCGGTTCTACCGTAGAACTCAAGAATCTGTTCATTCATTTCTGTGAAGCAATAGTGTTAAGAGTATTGAGTGTTTTATTCAGTCCAGGGAGTCTAGTGTTGGTGCTACGGCTGAGGTATCCATACACCCGGACCCTGAGCTCTGATTTCTGACTCAGTACACGAAAACACTGATTGCATGTGTGTTTCCGTTGAAAATTTTTCCTTGTGATTACATTGTGTCAGCTCCCCAGGTATACTGTTTGACCGTGGAGAACCTGTTTCTTTTCAGGATGGCCCCATGAAGGGATCCATTAACGGTTCTGAGTTACGTACAAGATGGTATCCCACTGAGCGACGAGGCCTCCGTGCCGGGCCCCATCACAGTGGAGGAACCAGTGGTACCACTACCCGCTACACCACCAATACAACTATCCCCCACAGCAGAGAGTGCACGCCGACTGAGTGCATTGCACAAGTTCCAGTGATAGAGGCCGCCCAGGTTCTGCAGAGAGATGGACCCACAGGCAGATGAGGATTAGCTGGAGGTTGTCGTCAGAATTTTCAGATTAGTAAGGACACCAACTGACCTTATGGTGATCCTTGTAGTGAGTCTCCTACATGCAGCAGCAGGTAGATGGGGGATCCCGATGCTTCAGGTGCATGAAGAGGCATCCTTACTCTGGACGGACTTCAAGAGTCTCTTCCGCTCTGAGTTTGTTCAAGACACCCTTCTTACGGTGTGGATTTAGGTGTTACTTCATATGCAGTAGGGAAACCTGACTGTAGCCCAGTACTCAACAAGGTTCACTGACCTTTCAAGCTACTCCACAAATATGGTATGGGACCTATCCTTCAGGTCTCATACCTTTATAAAGGGACTGAGGCACGAGATCATGAATTTGATGATTCCCCTCAGCATTCCGACGCTGGCGGGGGTGCTGGAGAGAGCCCTTCTAGTAGAGAGCTTTCTCGCTGAGCAGTCACCAATGGTGAGACCCACCGTAGGGGGACATTTAGAGGAGTCTTCTGCAGCCGAAAGTAGATAGTTGACACAGAGGTCCAAGCGGACTAGGCCATCAGGTGGGCGACCTCAGGATACAGGGTTTGTTGTGCGGGGCACACGAAACAGAGCCAGCCTTACGAGGAGCATGCAGTGATATGCATGCGGTGGGCATGGCCACATAGCTCGTAACTGCTCAAACTGACTTGTAGAAGAGCAATAGACATTAGAGGGACCTCCCAGGTAACAGAAGAGGTTTGAATATGGTGGTCCGCTGGGAGCAGGTGGACGTGGCAGAGGAGTTGGCCGAGTGGCGGGTGGTGGACGACGTTTCAAGGCTCTAACTCCACCACCACCAGGAGGTCCACCCTGACCACAGGGAGCTGGCAGACAGAGGCGAGCTTAGCTCCAGGCAGTCGAGGCCTATGAACATGGCGCACATGAGATGATTTGAGTTACTATCTGTGTCTACTGCACCCTTTCTGCAGTACTTATAGACATAGATGCGAGTGATTATTTTATTGCAGATGCTCTTGTTCGGATCTCGGAGATTATGACGGAGTCGTTGGCTCGATCCATACGTCTAGAGACTCCTACGGGAGCAGACTCGACGATTACGCACTAGTGCCGGTAGTGCGAGCTTACTCTAGGAGTTGAGAGATTCGGCTGGGATCTTCTTGTAGGGGCGTCGAGGCCTTACGACGTCATCTTAGGTATAGATTGGTTATCTACAATCCATTCTCAGATCGATTGTATTAGGAACAAGGTGCGGTGTGTCCGCATGGATGGGACTGGTTTCACCTTTACCGGCGAGAAGGGATCCTTTGTAGTGCAGGATGCACTTACGCAGAGGAGAGGGCAGCCGATCACACATCAGTTGGCTAGTCTCATCCTCGGAGCGGTTGATGTGCGATGTCTGAGTTTTTCTGTTGTGGTGGATCAATAATTATATGTTTTTCCTGACAATGTACCAGGACTACCTCCTCGCAGAGAGGTAGACTTCTACATTGACCTGTACCCAGGGACATCACCGATATCTAATCCAGCATAACGGATGGATCCCAGCAAGCTTTATGAGCTGCGGGTACAACTCGAGGACTTGTGGGGGACAAGATTTATCCCACCCAGTGTTTCACCCTAGGCTTCTCATATTTTGTTAGCCAATAAGGTGGATGGGAGCTTACAACTGCGTGTCGACTCCCGTCACCTGAATCATGTGACCATGAAGAACAAGTACCCACTCTTAAGGATTGACGACTTCTTTGATCAGCTCAAGGGGGTATGATGGTTCTCAAAGATAGACCTCAGGTCAGGAAATCACTAACTCGGATTTCGAGATGAGGATGTGAAGAAGACGGGCTTCAAGTGTCGATATGTCCACAAAGAGTTCTTGGTTATTCCCTTCGGCGTAACCAACACACGAGTTGTGTTAATTAGTCTAATGAACAGGATCTTATAGCCTTACCTCGATTTATTTGTCATAGTCTTCATCGATGATATACTGATTTACTCGGCCACTAAGGTGGTGCACGCCTACCACTTACGGGTTGTACTGGATACACTTAGAGAGCACTAGATTTATGGTAAGATCTTGAAGTTCCAGTTCTGGATTCAATAGGTAAATTTTCAAGGACACGTCATCTTGGAGGCTGGAGTTGCAGTGGATCCAGTGAAGATCGAAGTAGTACTTGATTGGGAGCCACCAAAGAGTGTGACTGAGGTTCAGAGTTTCCTGGGTCTGGCTAGGTACTATCAGAGATTTGTGTCAGACTTCTCCAAAGTTTTAGCACCGCTTTTATCTTTGACGAATAATGGGAAACCCTTTATGTGGTAAGAGAGATGGTAACAGAGCTTTTTGGAGCTGAGG
Source organism: Viscum album (assembly GCA_963277665.1). NCBI lineage: Eukaryota > Viridiplantae > Streptophyta > Magnoliopsida > Santalales > Viscaceae > Viscum > Viscum album. Next base: position 775,629,677 of record OY728138.1, read on the forward strand.
CAGATCTTGAACAGTGCACCTATCTTGAGGCTACTAGAGGAGGGCGTAGGGTACATAGTTTTCTGCGACGCATCAGGGACCAGAATTGGGTGTGTCCTGATGCAAGAGCGAGTAGTGATCGCATATGGTTCACGTCAGTTGAGACAGCACGAGCAGAACTATGCTACCCATGTCCTGGAGTTAGCAGCAGTGGTCTTCACCTTGAAGACGTGGCAGCAGTATCTGCTGGGTGAGCGTTTTATAGTCTACTCTGACAACTAGAGTCTCAGGTACATCTTCACACAGAAGGACCTGAACCTGAGACAGTAATGTTGTCTTGAGTTCTTCCAGGACTATGACTTCCATATAGTGTATACTTTTTAGAAGGTTAACGTTGTAGAATATTCTCTCAGAAGAAGATCGGGCATTCAGCTACTAGGAGAGGCGACAGTGTAGCTGGCCGCGTTGCAGATAACCTTTGTGGATAGAGATGGAGAAGTTTTTCTTCAGTATCTCACATTCACTCCTCCATTTCTTCAGCAAGTCAGAGAGGAACAACATGGGGATATTGACTGTGAGACGCTACGTGATCAGATATCCACAGGGCATGCGCCTGATGGATTTTATGAAGGAGGGGACCACGTCATCCTTTTCATGGGATGTACCATGGTACCAGTTACACTATAGGACGAAGTGCTGAGGTATTTTCACACTTCCCCTCTAGTGGTACATCCAGGAGTGGCGAAGATGTATGAGGACCTCAGAAGACAACACTGGTGGCTGGGAATGAAGAAGGTTCTAGCATAGTTTGTTTCACGATGTCTCACTTTTCAGTAAGTGAAGGTGGAGCACCAGGTACCAGAAGGCTTGGTACATCCCTTATATGTCCTAGAGTGGAAGTGGAATGGGATATACATTGATTTCTTGAATGGATTCCACTTACATCTAGAGGACACGACTCTATCTGGGTGAGAGTAGACCGAATCACCATGTCAGACCACTTTCTACCCATTAGAGAGCAGGGCTCAGTAGAGAGCTTGGGATACCTCTATATTTAGGAGATCATACGACTTAATGGTGTGCCATCGACTATCGTCTCTGATCATGATGATCGTTTCACTTTCTGGCTATAGAAGCGATTACAGGAGGCTTTTGGGACACATCTTCGCTTGAGCATCGCCTTCTAACCTCAGAAGGATGGTCAGACTGAGAGGACCATTCAGACTCTTATGGACATGCTCCCTGCATGTGTCCTCAAATTTGGTCACAGTTGGGAGGTTCACTTACCCATGGTGGAGGGTGCATACAACAATAGCTACCACTCCACCATCGGGATGACCCCTTTCGAGGAATTGTACAACCGACCATACAGATCAACTCTATGCTGAATTAACCTAGGGGAGTCACCACTTATAGGACCAGAGATGGTTCAAGCTACGGCGAAAAGATGCAGATCATCTAGGAGAAAATGAAGACTACACATAACAGACAGAAGTCCTATGCTGATAGGTGACAGAGACCACTGGAGTTTGAGGATGGCGACGACGTCTTCCTACGGGTCTCACCTCGACGAGGTCTACAAAGATTTGTCTGGGGTGGAAAGTTATCTCCACATTTCATTGAGTCATTCCAGGTCCTCAGTAGAGTAGGCGAGGGGGCTTACCACCTGACCCTTCAACCTCAATTGCACCAGGTGCACGACATCTTCCACGTATCTCAGCTGAGAAGATATGTGCACGACCCATCCCATATCATCGACCACAGATAGTTGGACATAGGTGATGGGGAGACATTCACGGAGGTCCTAGTGGAGATCGAGGATCGATAGGAGGGGGTACTACGCAGATGGTTGATTCCCCTAGAGCGCATTCGTTGGCAGTAAGGGAACCTCCACGAGAGCACATGGGAGTAGGAGGGTCAAATGTGTCCTCAATACCCCAATTTGTTTCCCTAGTTTGTGTTGTAGCTTAACGAGGACGTAAATCCCTGATGTGGGGTTAATTTAAAGACCCGGAAATTTGAAGGAAATTTTTTTCTTAAATTTTTTGGAATATTAAGAGTCCGCAATTTTTAACGGCACCTCATTCTAAGGCCCAGTGTGCCTGAAGTCAATTTCTGAAGTTTTGTTCGGGTACGTTCAGTAAACGTATGTGATGTTTTTTCTATCTTTTAAACCAGCGCTCATAATTGAAATATGATGGCACCGATAGACTCATAGCACCAGTATTCGCTTAAGAGACTTTAACCGCAGTTGTGTTTGGTCAGGAGTAGATGTTTTATTTTGGGGTTTCATACTAAATTAAATAAAATTGTTGTGTACAAAATTTTATTTTTAAAGGAGGCGGTTAAATCTACCAAAGGGAGGTTGGAGGTGGGTCCCACACCCCACATAACCTCCCATGGGAGGATAATTGTAACACCCGAGACTTTTATGTTATATAAATCATCAAAGGAATCTTTTTCTACACAACACTTTCTTGGCTTGCTTTACACGCAATCGCGACCTTCCTCGATAGCTTGCGTCGTACGCAATACCGAGTTTCACTAAACAACAATATGCTATTAAAACTAGCCGTTATGAATAGTAATAACCACTTTTTGAAATTTTATAAATTTTATTTTTCAAAATGGACTTCATTTTTGGACTCAGAATATCGAAATTAGCCTAGGGTGAAATTTTGGTATTTTTCTGAAAACTTTCAATTTTTGATGAATAGTGAAACCACTAAGTGGTAGGTTAAAAATTGAATTTTGCATAAAACTTAATTTTACCGCTTCTGTGAATGGAATTTCAAAAATCCGAGAGACACGGTTAATATCAAGGACTAAAATGTGGTTCAATGAGATGAAAATAATTTTTTGGTGAATAGTAACTTTTTACTATTTTTACCGCGGTTAATATTAAATAGGGTAACTAAGGGTAAATATGATATTAATATTACCCTAACACATGTCCTAATTCTATTGGACAAGTGTAATTCGACCAAAAACAAACTTAGGAATAAAATATGACCATTTAGGCCCACTTGGATTAGATTAGGACATTTATTATTAATTTATTTAAAGAAGGGTTAAAATAGTTAGAATCAAAGTTTAATAAGTAAATCATTTTTAATATAGGGTTATACATAAGATAAATTCGATTGTAAATATTCATTAGAAAGCTAAAACGATTTCCTACATGATGGTATTTTATTTGTAATTTTTAGACATCAAATAATTTAATTTATTTATGACACAATGATGATGCAGTAATTATCTTATTAATGAAATAATGACAAAAGTGATAATATAAATACCAAAATAAATGTAATTTGAGACTTTTTATGAATTCCACTAATTTTATAGGTTACTATGATATATTAGTATTGATTTAATCAACTTGGTTCTAACATATAATTCTGTTATGACTTTCACAAAAATCATATATCAAATAGTGTCAAAATTGACACAAAATAGTTTTTAAATCAAATATTATATTATTAATTGTTATTTTATTCCTAAAAATATAAGGTTCGGCCAAATGACTTAGATAATGATATATATATTAATAATAAACAATTTGGGGTTCTTTTGGCATGTTATAGTAAGTGTATTAACCATATAGTGAAAGAAAACAAAAAGACACGGTAAAAGTTAAATTAATTAACTTAGAGTTAAATCTAATTGATAAGGTTAAAATAATACCCTAAACTTGTCTAAATCCTATTGGTTGATAGGATTTCGACCCATCCCCACATTAGCTTCGAAATAAGACCCTTTGGAACCATTATAAACCGATTTTGACTTTAATATAAAAAAATATTTTGAGATAATCCTAAGGTGCCCCTCTCCTCCCTTATAAAAGGGCACCTCCTCCCACTCCTCCTCACACCAATTTGAGCACTCAATCTCGGCCAACCCCTGCCATTTTCCCTTCTCCACTTCCCTAGAATAATCCTAGAGGTCCTGGTCTTCTCCAAAGACCAATCTTAGTTCCTTAAGTGGAGGATTCAAAAAGGCGTTCCAAAGAAGAGGTAATATCCATTACCAATCTTTTCAATTTCTTTCTTCTTCAACTTCTTCTTCTTTAGTTGTTTCATGATAAAGTAATAACATCAGTATTACTTACATACTTATATGTTATTATAAATATGAAACAACCCTAATTCACCTTCTATCCATCCTACGGAAAAATGAAATCACCGCGCGTGCGTACGTACGGAATACCGTCTCCACGCCGTGGTGTAATCTATTTTCCACCATCACCTTACAAGGATGGGTATAATGGTGTAATCAGTAACTATATATGATTATTATTAAGTAATATTGATACTGAAATAATATATATATATACTCCAATACAATTCCACGATCATAGGAACGATATCATCACTCGTGCGTACGTACGGAATACCGTCTCCACGATGTGATGCGACTCGTTCTACATGATCTTCATTTCATAATGATTATATAAATGAATTGAATGAATGAATATGGTATATACTACACTAATACCATTCTGGAAGTGAATTATCTATAACCTAAAGATAAGAATGAGAATTTATTCGACAAAACACGCATAAGAACAAAAAGTTATAAAGACCCGAGTAACAAGTAACAATGAAATATTACTAACAAGAAGCTAATAATATGACCATATATGATCTCATATCAATATGTATGATTCTGGAATAAGTCAATAACATTATTTAAACCATTATACAGGAACTTCAGACACGAACAAAGCAAATCGGACCTAAGGTAAGGGAAATATCACAATCTCATTTTTATCCGAGATTGTTTATTCGTAAGTATTTACTGGGGTGTATTTTATCATCCACATCCATGTTCCCTCAATATGTGATATTGTTTCCATCCACTTGAAATAGTTTAAATCCAATTTTACCCTTAGGTGAGTTTTTAGTAAAGAATATGAAAGGAATCTTTTGTTGTTTTTCCGTACGAGGTACTTTTTGTCTTTTCCGACAAAAGTATGAAGAATGTTTTTTTTAACTTATACGGCATGAATGGATTTTTAAAACATTACTTCAAAGAAGATTCCTTTACAAGTTTTCAAGTTTATTTTTAATCAAATTCTTTTATTTTAAAGTTGGATGACATGTTATGAAAGGAAAAATGTTTTTGAAGAAGAAAGGATATTTTCCTCAAGAATTCAATTCAAGTGTTTTATCAAAATTATTTTCCATCTAAGATAATAAAGGGTTCTGTTTCTATCCATATTTTTACATTGGTTTGACTATGTTGTGATGGAATTATGTTTATGAATTCCTTTATCATATATGAATTGATTTATGATGTCATGATGTTTCAAGAATCCCATTTTTGTTATGCGATGATGTATGTTTTATGATTATGTGGCACACATAAGAAAGGATTCATTATAAGATGGGTGGGACCTATATCTCCCTCCAATGCATTGGGTAATGATTTTATATCTCATGAGATAGACATGGCTGGAACGGAAGGTTATTTCGGTTCAGTGATACAGGACTGAAACGAGGAGTGAACTCGGTTCAGAAAGGGACTTTGTCCACTAAGATAGTCTTGGCAATGAGTCATGACTAACAAGAAATGATTTTCCATGATTATGTGTGCATGCCACAAAGATTCAAGTTTTATGTTATGATTATGGGGATCTCATTTTCACTTCTATGATTTATTCCATGTTAAGATATTATGATCTCTTTTGCAGGTTTTGATTTTCATAAAGATATGATATGATTTTTATTTCCTTTATTTGCCCTTGCTGAGCATTTGAGCTCACCCTTTTATGTTTTCTTTTCCCCAGGTCAGGAAGATGGATATTAAGTAGAATATGCTAAAAGGGACCCTAGATATGATGAAATAAATGGGAGACACTGTAGAAGATTTATGAACCAGTTGTTTATGTTTCCCCAGTTTCTAAAGACACTATACCTATACGGTCCTTTGTGGTTTTGTCATATGTTGTAATAAGAGTGCTTCAATTTTGAAGTATTAACAATGTATGTAAAGTGTGGGTCGTTATAGTTGGTATCAGAGGCAAAGGAGGTAGGAATGTATCCGATCCTTGGGAACTCTCACATGTGAGCGTTGGACGAAGCATGGCTCTCCGCCCAAGGGCTTCATGTGGAAATGGCTGCCACTGGGGACGGTGGTGTGTCCCGCCCAGGGGGTGTAGCCGCCCATGGAGTGCCCTGATAGGTATCAACTATAGTCCACTGGAAGTATTTCCAGACCGTTATAGTTGGTATCAGAGGAAAGGTATAGTCAACCTTTGGAAACTAGGATGTGAAAGCCTTAGTAAGAACCCTAAGGATAAGTCTAAGCATAGAACACAATCTTAGAAATGGCCATGAATAACCTAGGATAAGACCATAAGCATGAAAATTTTATTCTTGAATTATGTGGTTTCCTATTATAATTAGTGTTGCTCACACTATTCTTCTTGGTTTTAGTCAATGGCTGGAACCCGAAGGAACCGTGTTAATGCGGAATGCGATGGGCAATGAAATGATTGTCCCCCTGAGCAACCAAACGATATGGGAGCTGGAATGCAAAATCTTGTAGCCATGCTCACACAACTTTCTCAAGCTATGAATCATGCAGGATTTCCAAACGAACAAAGGAGGGAGCAACATTCTGTTGAATCCTTCATGAGGCAGCGTCCACCATCTTTCAGCGGGTCTACTGATCCATTAGTTGCTGAACAATGGATTAGTACTACTGAAAAGATATTTTCAGTTCTTCAATGTTCTGAGCATGATAAAGTCATCCTAGCAGTGTATCGTTTGGAAGGAGATGCTGATCAATGGTGGAATCTTGTTAAGAATACAAGGCAAAGGGATGAAATTGAGTCTATGGAATGGGACGAGTTCAAGAACTTATTTTTCAATAAGTACTTCCCTCGTATTCTCCGAACAAAGATGGAGAAAGAGTTCCTTGAACTGAAGCAAAGGGATGATGAATCTGTTGGTACCTATGAAGCAAATTTTACCAGACTTGCAAGGTACGCTTCTGGTATTATTATCCAACCTGAGAGTAAGATCGATTGATTCTTTAGTGGCTTAAAACCAAGTCTTCGAAGGGCGTTAGCCATAAGGGACTTCAATAGCTACGAGGAAATCGTTCGATGTGCTCTCAAAGTCGAGATGGAGATTGGAGTAACCCATTAGTCACATGGGTTTGATAAGAAGAAAAAGATGGAATTCAAAGAAAAATCTAAAGAGCACACGGAAAAGAAGATGAACATTCCCTTATGCTCAAAGTGTGGAAAGAAACATGGAGGGAGTTGTCTTAAAGGGACAAGTAAATGTTTTAAATGTGGAAAGGAAGGTCATCAGGCATTTGAATGCCGTGATAATGGGAAGAAGATGTCTAATGATGCAAACAAAGGAAGGGATACACAGAATGAACCTGCTACACTTCAATGTTTCAAGTTCAAGGAGATGGGGCATTATGCCAATCAATGCCCAAATCCAAGGGTTGATGATGATGGTCGACGTCAACAAACTCTTAAGGCTAAAGAAAAAGGAAAGTCACATGCAATTTCTATCAGCGATGTGGAGTACGATAACGATGTGGTGAAAGGTACACTTACCATCCACTCTAAAGTAGCAAATGTTTTATTTGATTCTGGATCCACCCACTCTTTTATTTCTGAAAAATTTTCTAAGGGTATCACCGTATTACCTCAACAATTAGATGTTGAGTTAGCTGTGACAACACCTAATGGCACATCAATCGCATCAGAAGTTTATAATTCTTCTCCGATCGAAGTTTGTGGGAAAGTGCTTCCTGCAAATCTTGTGATCCTTCCTTTAGTGGAATTTGATGTGATTCTTGGCATGGATTGGCTTTCTCTACATGGAGCTCATATCAATTGCCAAAGAAGGGAAGTCACATTTCATATGCCAGATCAACCTACGATCGTCTATCAATGCGAGGATGAACATAACCTTCCAGTGGAAATTTCTTCCATCTTATGGGTATTGATTCCACTAAATGAAGGTTATTTATCTCAAATAGTTGGTGAGAAACTCACGATTAAGAATATGCCCATTGTACGGGAGTTTGATGATGTCTTTCCGGAGGAATTACCGGGTCTTCCACCAAATCGTGAAGTTGAGTTTTCAATAGAACTCGTACCGGGTGCTTTGCCTATTTCAAAGACACCTTATAGAATGGCCCCAATTGAGTTGCAGGAATTGAAGAAGCAACTCCAAGAGAATCTTGATAAGGGATTCATACGCCCTAGTGCGTCACCTTGGGGAGCACCTATTCTATTTGTTAAGAAGAAAGATGGATCAATGAGACTCTGCATTGATTATAGAGAACTTAACAAGATCACTATCAAGAACAAATATCCTCTCCCACGCATTGATGACTTATTTGACCAACTACGCGGAGCTCAATACTTTTCCAAGATTGATCTTCGTTCAGGGTATCATCAATTAAGGGTCAAAAGGGAGGATATACCAAAGACGGCTTTCCGTACAAGGTATGGACACTATGAATTTATAGTGATGCCATTTGGTCTTACTAATTCCCCTGCTATCTTCATGGATCTAATGAATAGAGTCTTTAGAGACTATCTTGATCAATTTGTGGTAGTCTTTATAGACGATATTCTTGTCTATTCAAAGAGCAAGGAAGAGCATGAAGATCACTTGAGAATTATATTGAAGACCCTGAGAAAAGAGAAGCTTTATGCCAAATTTACCAAGTGTGAATTTTGGCTTCAAAAAGTTGCATTTTTGGGTCATATAATCTCAAAAGAGGGGATATCTGTGGATCCAGCAAAAACAGAGGTTATCGAAAGATGGTCAAGACCAACAACAGTAACCGAGATCTGAAGTTTTCTTGGTTTGGCTGGATATTATCGACGTTTTGTAAAAGATTTTTCACGATTATCTAATCCACTCACCAAGTTGACTCGGAAAGGAGTTAAGTTTGTCTGGACAGAGGAATGTGAAGAGAATTTCAAGGAGTTGAAAAGAAGGTTATCCAGTGCACCTGTGCTCACACTGCCTTGTAGTGGAGAAAGGTTTGTGATCTATAGTGATGCATCCAAGAAGGGATTGGGGTGTGTTCTTATGCAAAATGATATGGTGATAGCTTATGCCTCACGACAGTTGAAAATCCATGAGCAAAATTACCCAACACATGATTTGGAGTTGGCTGCGGTAATCTTTGCATTAAAGATTTGGAGGCATTACCTTTATGGTAAAAGGTGTGATATTTATACTGATCATAAAAGTTTAAAGTATATTTTCACACAAAAGGAGCTGAATATGCGCCAAAGAAGATGGTTGGAGCTGATTAAGGATTACGACTGCTCAATCCATTACCACCCTGGGAAAGCAAACAAGGTGGCAGATGCATTAAGTCGACAAGACCATGCTAGTTTATCCATGATGAGGATCACAAAAGATACAATATTTATGGATTTACAAAGGATGGATCTTGGAATTATAATGGAAGGGGAAAAATCTTATCTTTCTCAAATGAATGTTCAACCATCTATACATGTGAAGATTAAAGAGGCACAGAAAGAAGATGTCGAGTTACAAAAGAAGGTGAGAAATGTTCCTGAATTCAACCTTGATTGTGATGGGATAATAAAGTTCAGGAATCGGGTTTGTGTTCCTCCCATCCCCGAATTAAAGAAAGAGCTGCTGGATGAGGCTCATAGTTCTTCATTCTCTATTCATCCTGGAAGCACGAAGATGTATAAGGACCTGAAAGAGTACTTCTGGTGGGATGGCATGAAAAGAGATGTTGCTGAATATGTCTCTCGATGCTTGGTTTGTCAACAAGTTAAAGCTGAGAGACAGAAGTCTAAAGGGATGTTACAACCATTACCCATACCCGAATGGAAATGGGAAAACATCACTATGGACTTTGTCACAGGACTTCCTAAAACATCCAAAGGCAATAATGCTATCTGGGTCATAGTTGATCGTCTTACAAAGTCTGCACACTTCATTGCTATTAGAGAGGATTTCTCTCTAGATCAGCTTGCCAGGATATATGTAAAGGAAGTGGTAAGATTGCATGGAGTACCACTTTCTATTATATCTGATCGAGATCCGAGATTTACCTCGAAGTTCTGGCGAAGTCTTCAGCATACTCTGGATACAGAGTTGAGTTTCAGCACTGCTTATCATCCCCAGACAGACGGTCAGTCTGAGAGAACAATTCAAACCCTAGAAGATATGTTGAGAGCTTGCTCTATGGATTTCAAAGGAGGTTGGGATCAACACCTACCTTTGGTGGAATTTTCTTATAATAATAGCCTTCACTCCAGTATTCAGATGGCTCCTTATGAAGCTCTCTATGGAAAGAAATGCAGGACTCCAACTTGCTGGGATGAAGTTGGGGAAAGAAAGCTATTAGGACCTGATCTCGTTGATGAAATGGCAGAAAAGGTCAGATCTATTCAACAACACATAAGAGCAGCTCAGAGTTGACAGAAAAGTTATGCCGACAACCGAAGAAAAGACCTAGAGTTTGAAGTGGGTGATAAAGTGTTCTTACGAATATCTCCCTGGAAGAGGGTTATGAGATTTGGAAAGAAGGGGAAGTTGAGCCCTAGATATATCGGTCCTTTTGAAATACTGGATCGTGTTGGGAAGGTAGCTTACCGATTGGCGCTTCCACCGAATCTCTCTCAAGTTCACGATGTGTTCCATGTATCTCTCCTGAGAAAGTACATACCAGATCCTTCACATGTACTCAGCTCAGAAGTTGTACCACTAGAGCAAGATCTTTCTTATGAAGAACAGCCGATAGAGATTCTGGATCGTAGCGAAAAAGTCCTACGAAACAAGACCACTCGCTTGGTGAAAGTTTTATGGAGAAACCACCAACTTGAAGAAGCTACATGGGAGCTTGAGGATATGATGAGGGAGAAGTATCCTCATTTGTTTGTTGCAAAGTGTCGAATTTCGAGGGTGAAATTCATTTTAAGGGGGGTAGAATGTAACACCCGAGACTTTTATGTTATATAAATCATCAAAGGAATCTTTTTCTACACAACACTTTCTTGGCTTGCTTTACACGCAATCGCGACCTTCCTCAATAGCTTGCGTCGTACGCAATACCGAGTTTCACTAAACAACAATATGCTATTAAAACTAGGCGTTATGAATAGTAATAACCACTTTTTGAAATTTTATAAATTTTATTTTTCAAAATGGACTTCATTTTTGGACTCAGAATATCGAAATTAGCCTAGGGTGAAATTTTGGTATTTTTCTGAAAACTTTCAATTTTTGATGAATAGTGAAACCACTAAGTGGTAGGTTAAAAACTGAATTTTGCATAAAACTTAATTTTACCGCTTCTGTGAATGGAATTTCAAAAATCCGAGAGACACGGTTAATATCAAGGACTAAAATGTGGTTCAATGAGATGAAAATAATTTTTTGGTGAATAGTAACTTTTTACTATTTTTACTGCGGTTAATAGTAAATAGGGTAACTAAGGGTAAATATGATATTAATATTACCCTAACACATGTCCTAATTCTATTGGACAAGTGTAATTCGACCAAAAACAAACTTAGGAATAAAATATGACCATTTAGGCCCACTTGGATTAGATTAGGACATTTATTATTAATTTATTTAAAGAAGGGTTAAAATAGTTAAAATCAAAGTTTAATAAGTAATCATTTTTAATATAGGGTTATACATAAGATAAATTCGCTTGTAAATATTCATTAGAAAGCTAAAACTATTTCCTACATGATGGTATTTTATTTGTAATTTTTAGACATCAAATAATTTAATTTATTTATGACACAATGATGATGCAGTAATTATCTTATTAATGAAATAATGACAAAAGTGATAATATAAATACCAAAATAAATGTAATTTGAGACTTTTTATGAATTCCACTAATTTTCTAGGTTACTATGATATATTAGTATTGATTTAATCAACTTGGTTCGAACATATAATTCTGTTATGACTTTCACAAAAATCATATATCAAATAGTGTCAAAATTGACACAAAATAGTTTTTAAATAAAATATTATATTATTAATTGTTATTTTATTCCTAAAAATCTAAGGTTCGGCCAAATGACTTAGATAAGGATATATATATTAATAATAAACAATTTGGGGTTCGTTTGGCATGTTATAGTAAGTGTATTAACCATATAGTGAAAGAAAACAAAAAGACACGGTAAAAGTTAAATTAATTAACTTAGAGTTAAATCTAATTGATAAGGTTAAAATAATACCCTAAACTTGTCTAAATCCTATTGGTTGATAGGATTTCGACCCATCCCCGCTTTATCTTCGAAATAAGACCATTTGGAACCATTATAAACCGATTTTGACTTTAATATAAAATAATATTTTGAGATATTCCTAAGGTGCCCCTCTCCTCCCTTATAAAAGGGCACCTCCTCCCACTCCTCCTCACACCAATTTGAGCACTCAAGCTCGTCCAACCCCTGCCATTTTCCCTTCTCCACTTCCCTAGAATAATCCTAGAGGTCCTGGTCTTCTCCAAAGACCAATCTTAGTTCCTTAAGTGGAGGATTCAAAAAGGCGTTCCAAAGAAGAGGTAATATCCATTACCAATCTTTTCAATTTCTTTCTTCTTCAACTTCTTCTTCTTTAGTTGTTTCATGATAAAGTAATAACATCAGTATTACTTACATACTTATATGTTATTATAAATATGAAACAACCCTAATTCACCTTCTATCCATCCTACGGAAAAATGAAATCACCGCGCGTGCGTACGTACGGAATACCGTCTCCACGCCGTGGTGTAATCTATTTTCCACCATCACCTTACAAGGATGGGTATAATGGTGTAATCAGTAACTATATATGATTATTATTAAGTAATATTGATACTGAAATAATATATATATATATACTCCAATACAATTCCACGATCATAGGAACGATATCATCACTCGTGCGTACGTACGGAATACCGTCTCCACGATGTGATGCGACTCGTTCTACATGATCTTCATTTCATAATGATTATATAAATGAATTGAATGAATGAATATGGTATATACTACACTAATACCATTCTGTAAATGAATTATCTATAACCTAAAGATAAGAATAAGAATTTATTCGACAAAACACGCATAAGAACAAAAAGTTATAAAGACCCGAGTAACAAGTAACAATGAAATATTACTAACAAGAAGCTAATAATATGACCATATATGATCTAATATCAATATTTATGATTCTGGAATAAGTCAATAACATTATTTAAACCATTATACAGGAACTTCGGACACGAACAAAGCAAATCGGACCTAAGGTAAGGGAAATATCACAATCTCATTTTTATCCGAGATTGTTTATTCGTAAGTATTTACTGGGGTGTATTTTATCATCCACATCCATGTTCCCTCAATATGTAATATTGTTTCCATCCACTTGAAATAGTTTAAATCCAATTTTACCCTTATGTGAGTTTTTAGTAAAGAATATGAAAGGAATCTTTTGTTGTTTTTCCGTACGAGGTACTTTTTGACTTTTCCGACAAAAGTACGAAGAATGTTTTTTTTAACTTATACGGCATGAATGGATTTTTAAAACATTACTTCAAAGAAGCTTCCTTTACAAGTTTTCAAGTTTATTTTTAATCAACTTCTTTTATTTTAAAGTTGTATGACATTTTATGAAAGGAAAAATGTTTTTGAAGAAGAAAGGATATTTTCCTCAAGAATTCAATTCAAGTGTTTTATCAAAATTATTTTCCATCTAAGATAATAAAGGGTTCTGTTTCTATCCATATTTTTACATTGGTTTGACTATGTTGTGATGGAATTATGTTTATGAATTCCTTTATCATATATGAATTGATTTATGATGTCATGATGTTTCAAGAATCCCATTTTTGTTATGCGATGATGTATGTTTTATGATTATGTGGCACACATAAGAAAGGATTCATTATAAGATGGGTGGGACCTATATCTCCCTCCAATGCATTGGGTAATGATTTTATATCTCATGAGATAGACATGGCTGGAACGGAAGGTTATTTCGGTTCAGTGATACAGGATTGAAACGAGGAGTGAAATCGGTTCAGAAAGGGACTTTGTCCACTAAGATAGTCTTGGCAATGAGTCATGACTAACAAGAAATGATTTTCCATGATTATGTGTGCATGCCACAAAGATTCAAGTTTTATGTTATGATTATGGGGATCTCATTTTCACTTCTATGATTTATTCCATGTTAAGATATTATGATCTCTTTTGCAGGTTTTGATTTTCATAAAGATATGATATGATTTTTATTTCCTTTATTTGCCCTTGCTGAGCATTTGAGCTCACCCTTTTATGTTTTCTTTTCCCCAGGTCAGGAAGATGGATATTAAGTAGAATATGCTAAAAGGGACCCTAGATATGATGAAATAAATGGGAGACACTGTAGAAGATTTATGAACCAGTTGTTTATGTTTCCCCAGTTTCTAAAGACACTATACCTATACGGTCCTTTGTGGTTTTGTCATATGTTGTAATAAGAGTGCTTCAATTTTGAAGTATTAACAATGTATGTAAAGTGTGGGTCGTTATAGTTGGTATCAGAGGCAAAGGAGGTAGAAATGTATCCGATCCTTGGGAACTCTCACATGTGAGCGTTGGACGAAGCATGGCTCTCCGCCCAAGGGCTTCATGTGGAAATGGCTGCCACTGGGGACGGTGGTGTGTCCCGCCCAGGGGGTGCAGCCGCCCATGGAGTGCCCTGATAGGTATCAACTATAGTCCACTGGAAGTATTTCCAGACCGTTATAGTTGGTATCAGAGGAAAGGTATAGTCAACCTTTGGAAACTAGGATGTGAAAGCCTTAGTAAGAACCCTAAGGATAAGTCTAAGCATAGAACACAATCTTAGAAATGGCCATGAATAACCTAGGATAAGACCATAAGCATGAAAATTTTATTCTTGAATTATGTGGTTTCCTATTATAATTAGTGTTGCTCACACTATTCTTCTTGGTTTTAGTCAATGGCTGGAACCCGAAGGAACCGTGTTAATGCGGAATGCGATGGGCAATGCAATGATTGTCCCCCTGAGCAACCAAACGATATGGGAGCTGGAATGCAAAATCTTGTAGCCATGCTCACACAACTTTCTCAAGCTATGAATCATGCAGGATTTCCAAACGAACAAATAAGGGAGCAACATTCTGTTGAATCCTTCATGAGGCAGCGTCCACCATCTTTTAGCGGGTCTACTGATCCATTAGTTGCTGAACAATGGATTAGTACTACTGAAAAGATATTTTCAGTTCTTCAATGTTCTGAGCATGATAAAGTCATCCTAGCAGTGTATCGTTTGGAAGGAGATGCTGATCAATGGTGGAATCTTGTTAAGAATACAAGGCAAAGGGATGAAATTGAGTCTATGGAATGGGACGAGTTCAAGAACTTATTTTTCAATAAGTACTTCCCTCGTATTCTCCGAACAAAGATGGAGAAAGAGTTCCTTGAACTGAAGCAAAGGGATGATGAATCTGTTGGTACCTATGAAGCAAATTTTACCAGACTTGCAAGGTACGCTTCTGGTATTATTATCCAACCTGAGAGTAAGATCGATCGATTCTTTAGTGGCTTAAAACCAAGTCTTCGAAGGGCGTTAGCCATAAGGGACTTCAATAGCTACGAGGAAATCGTTCGATGTGCTCTCAAAGTCGAGATGGAGATTGGAGTAACCCATCAGTCACATGGGTTTGATAAGAAGAGGAAGATGGAATTCAAAGAAAAATCTAAAGAGCACACGGAAAAGAAGATGAACTTTCCCTTATGCTCAAAGTGTGGAAAGAAACATGGAGGGAGTTGTCTTAAAGGGACAAGTAAATGTTTTAAATGTGGAAAGGAAGGTCATCGGGCATTTGAATGCCGTGATAATGGGAAGAAGATGTCTAATGATGCAAACAAAGGAAGGGATACACAGAATGAACCTGCTACACTTCAATGTTTCAAGTGCAAGGAGATGGGGCATTATGCCAATCAATGCCCAAATCCAAGGGTTGATGATGATGGTCGACGTCAACAAACTCTTAAGGCTAAAGAAAAAGGAAAGTCACATGCAATTTCTATCAGCGATGTGGAGTACGATAACGATGTGGTGAAAGGTACACTTACCATCCACTCTAAAGTAGCAAATGTTTTATTTGATTCTGGATCCACCCACTCTTTTATTTATGAAAAATTTTCTAAGGGTATCACCGTATTACCTCAACAATTAGAAGTTGAGTTAGCTGTGACAACACCTAATGGCACATCAATCGCATCAGAAGTTTATAATTCTTCTCCGATCGAAGTTTGTGGGAAAGTGCTTCCTGCAAATCTTGTGATCCTTCCTTTAGTGGAATTTGATGTGATTCTTGGCATGGATTGGCTTTCTCTACATGGAGCTCATATCAATTGCCAAGAAGGGAAGTCACATTTCATATTCCAGATCAACCTACGATCGTCTATCAATGCAAGGATGAACATAACCTTCCAGTGGAAATTTCTTCCATCTTATGGGTATTGATTCCACTAAATGAAGGTTATTTATCTCAAATAGTTGGTGAGAAACTCACGATTAAGAATATGCCCATTGTACGAGAGTTTGATGATGTCTTTCCGGAGGAATTACCGGGTCTTCCACCAAATCGTGAAGTTGAGTTTTCAATAGAACTCGTACCGGGTGCTTTGCCTATTTCAAAGAAACCTTATAGAATGGCCCCAATTGAGTTGCAGGAATTGAAGAAGCAACTCCAAGAGAATCTTGATAAGGGATTCATACGCCCTAGTGCGTCACCTTGGGGAGCACCTGTTCTATTTGTTAAGAAGAAAGATGGATCAATGAGACTCTGCATTGATTATAGAGAACTTAACAAGATCACTATCAAGAAAAAATATCCTCTCCCACGCATTGATGACTTATTTGACCAACTACGCGGAGCTCAATACTTTTCCAAGATTGATCTTCGTTCAGGGTATCATCAATTAAGGGTCAAAAGGGAGGATATACCAAAGACGGCTTTCCGTACAAGGTATGGACACTATGAATTTATAGTGATGCCATTTGGTCTTACTAATGCCCCTGCTATCTTCATGGATCTAATGAATGGAGTCTTTAGAGACTATCTTGATCAATTTGTGGTAGTCTTTATAGACGATATTCTTGTCTATTCAAAGAGCAAGGAAGAGCATGAAGATCACTTGAGAATTATATTGAAGACCCTGAGAAAAGAGAAGCTTTATGCCAAATTTACCAAGTGTGAATTTTGGCTTCAAAAAGTTGCATTTTTGGGTCATATAATCTCAAAAAGAGGGGATATCTGTGGATCCAGCAAAAACAGAGGTTATCGAAAGATGGTCAAGACCAACAACAGTAACTGAGATCCGAAGTTTTCTTGGTTTGGCTGGATATTATCGACGTTTTGTAAAAGATTTTTCACGATTATCTAATCCACTCACCAAGTTGACTCGGAAAGGAGTTAAGTTTGTCTGGACAGAGGAATGTGAAGAGAATTTCAAGGAGTTGAAAAGAAGGTTATCCAGTGCACCTGTGCTCACACTGCCTTGTAGTGGAGAAAGGTTTGTGATCTATAGTGATGCATCCAAGAAGGGATTGGGGTGTGTTCTTATGCAAAATGATATGGTGATAGCTTATGCCTCACGACAGTTGAAAATCCATGAGCAAAATTACCCAACACATGATTTGGAGTTGGCTGCGGTAATCTTTGCATTAAAGATTTGGAGGCATTACCTTTATGGTGAAAGGTGTGATATTTATACTGATCATAAAAGTTTAAAGTATATTTTCACACAAAAGGAGCTGAATATGCGCCAAAGAAGATGGTTGGAGCTGATTAAGGATTATGACTGCTCAATCCATTACCACCCTGGGAAAGCAAACAAGGTGGCAGATGCATTAAGTCGACAAGACCATGCTAGTTTATCCATGATGAGGATCACAAAAGATACAATATTTATGGATTTACAAAGGATGGATCTTGGAATTATAATGGAAGGGGAAAAATCTTATCTTTCTCAAATGAATGTTCAACCATCTATACATGTGAAGATTAAAGAGGCACAGAAAGAAGATGTCGAGTTACAAAAGAAGGTGAGAAATGTTCCTGAATTCAACCTTGATTGTGATGGGATAATAAAGTTCAGGAATCGGGTTTGTGTTCCTCCCATCCCCGAATTAAAGAAAGAGCTGCTGGATGAGGCTCATAGTTCTTCATTCTCTATTCATCCTGGAAGAACGAAGATGTATAGGGACCTGAAAGAGTACTTCTGGTGGGATGGCATGAAAAGAGATGTTGCTGAATATGTCTCTCGATGCTTGGTTTGTCAACAAGTTAAAGCTGAGAGACAGAAGTCTAAGGGGATGTTACAACCATTACCCATACCCGAATGGAAATGGGAAAACATCACTATGGACTTTGTCACAGGACTTTCTAAAACATCCAAAGGCAATAATGCTATCTGGGTCATAGTTGATCGTCTTACAAAGTCTGCACACTTCATTGCTATTAGAGAGGATTTCTCTCTAGATCAGCTTGCCAGGATATATGTAAAGGAAGTGGTAAGATTGCATGGAGTACCACTTTCTATTATATCTGATCGAGATCCGAGATTTACCTCGAAGTTCTGGCGAAGTCTTCAGCATACTCTGGATACAGAGTTGAGTTTCAGCACTGCTTATCATCCCCAGAAAGACGGTCAGTCTGAGAGAACAATTCAAACCCTAGAAGATATGTTGAGAGCTTGCTCTATGGATTTCAAAGGAGGTTGGGATCAACACCTACCTTTGGTGGAATTTTCTTATAATAATAGCTTTCACTCCAGTATTCAGATGGCTCCTTATGAAGCTCTCTATGGAAAGAAATGCAGGACTCCAACTTGATGGGATGAAGTTGGGGAAAGAAAGCTATTAGGACCTGATCTCGTTGATGAAATGGCAGAAAAGGTCAGATCTATTCAACAACACATAAGAGCAGCTCAGAGTTGACAGAAAAGTTATGCCGACAACCGAAGAAAAGACCTAGAGTTTGAAGTGGGTGATAAAGTGTTCTTACGAATATCTCCCTGGAAGAGGGTTATGAGATTTGGAAAGAAGGGGAAGTTGAGCCCTAGATATATCGGTCCTTTTGAAATACTGGATCGTGTTGGGAAGGTAGCTTACCAATTGGCGCTTCCACCGAATCTCTCTCAAGTTCACGATGTGTTCCATGTATCTCTCCTGAGAAAGTACATACCAGATCCTTCACATGTACTCAGCTCAGAAGTTGTACCGCTGGAGCAAGATCTTTCTTATGAAGAACAGCCGATAGAGATTCTGGATCGTAGCGAAAAAGTCCTACGAAACAAGACCACTCGCTTGGTGAAAGTTTTATGGAGAAACCACCAACTTGAAGAAGCTACATGGGATCTTGAGGATATGATGAGGGAGAAGTATCCTCATTTGTTTGTTGCAAAGTGACGAATTTCGAGGGCGAAATTCATTTTAAGGGGGGTAGAATGTAACACCCAAGAATTTTATGTTATATAAATCATCAAAGGAATCTTTTTCTACACAACACTTTCTTGGCTTGCTTTACACGCAATCGCGACCTTCCTCGATAGCTTGCGTCGTACGCAATACCGAGTTTCACTAAACAACAATATGCTATTAAAACTAGCCGTTATGAATAGTAATAACCACTTTTTGAAATTTTATAAATTTTATTTTTCAAAATGGACTTCATTTTTGGACTCAGAATATCGAAATTAGCCTAGGGTGAAATTTTGGTATTTTTCTGAAAACTTTCAATTTTTGATGAATAGTGAAACCACTAAGTGGTAGGTTAAAAACTGAATTTTGCATAAAACTTAATTTTACCGCTTCTGTGAATGGAATTTCAAAAATCCGAGAGACACGGTTAATATCAAGGACTAATATGTGGTTCAATGAGATGAAAATAATTTTTTGGTGAATAGTAACTTTTTACTATTTTTACCGCGGTTAATAGTAAATAGGGTAACTAAGGGTAAATATGATATTAATATTACCCTAACACATGTCCTAATTCTATTGGACAAGTGTAATTCGACCAAAAACAAACTTAGGAATAAAATATGACCATTTAGGCCCACTTGGATTAGATTAGGACATTTATTATTAATTTATTTAAAGAAGGGTTAAAATAGTTAAAATCAATGTTTAATAAGTAAATCATTTTTAATATAGGGTTATACATAAGATAAATTCGATTGTAAATATTCATTAGAAAGCTAAAACGATTTCCTAGATGATGGTATTTTATTTGTAATTTTTAGACATCAAATAATTTAATTTATTTATGACACAATGATGATGCAGTAATTATCTTATTAATGAAATAATGACAAAAGTGATAATATAAATACCAAAATAAATGTAATTTGAGACTTTTTATGAATTACACTAATTTTCTAGGTTACTATGATATATTAGTATTGATTTAATCAACTTGGTTAGAACATATAATTCTGTTATGACTTTCACAAAAATCATATATCAAATAGTGTCAAAATTGACACAAAATAGTTTTTAAATCAAATATTATATTATTATTTGTTATTTTATTCCTAAAAATCTAAGGTTCGGCCAAATGACTTAGATAAGGATATATATATTAATAATAAACAATTTGGGGTTCGTTTGGCATGTTATAGTAAGTTTATTAACCATATAGTGAAAGAAAACAAAAAGACACGGTAAAAGTTAAATTAATTAACTTAGAGTTAAATCTAATTGATAAGGTTAAAATAATACCCTAAACTTGTCTAAATCCTATTGGTTGATAGGATTTCGACCCATCCCCACTTTAGCTTCGAAATAAGACCCTTTGGAACCATTATAAACCGATTTTGACTTTAATATAAAATAATATTTTGAGATATTCCTAAGGTGCCCCTCTCCTCCCTTATAAAAGGGCACCTCCTCCCACTCCTCCTCACACCAATTTGAGCACTCAAGCTCGGCCAACCCCTGCCATTTTCCCTTCTCCACTTCCCTAGAATAATCCTAGAGGTCCTGGTCTTCTCCAAATACCAATCTTAGTTCCTTAAGTGGAGGATTCAAAAAGGCGTTCCAAAGAAGAGGTAATATCCATTACCAATCTTTTCAATTTCTTTCTTCTTCAACTTCTTCTTCTTTAGTTGTTTCATGATAAAGTAATAACATCAGTATTACTTACATACTGATATGTTATTATAAATATGAAACGACCCTAATTCACCTTCTATCCATCCTACGGAAAAATGAAATCACCGCGCGTGCGTACGTACGGAATACCGTCTCCACGCCGTGGTGTAATCTATTTTCCACCATCACCTTACAAGGATGGGTATAATGGTGTAATCAGTAACTATATATGATTATTATTAAGTAATATTGATACTGAAATAATATATATATATACTCCAATACAATTCCACGATCATAGGAACGATATCATCACTCGTGCGTACGTACGGAATACCGTCTCCACGATGTGATGCGACTCGTTCTACATGATCTTAATTTCATAATGATTATATAAATGAATTGAATGAATGAATATGGTATATACTACACTAATACCATTCTGGAAATGAATTATCTATAACCTAAAGATAAGAATAAGAATTTATTCGACAAAACACGCATAAGAACAAAAAGTTATAAAGACCCGAGTAACAAGTAACAATGAAATATTACTAACAAGAAGCTAATAATATGACCATATATGATCTCATATCAATATGTATGATTCTGGAATAAGTCAATAACATTATTTAAACCATTATACAGGAACTTCGGACACGAACAAAGCAAATCGGACCTAAGGTAAGGGAAATATCACAATCTCATTTTTATCCGAGATTGTTTATTCGTAAGTATTTACTGGGGTGTATTTTATCATCCACATCCATGTTCCCTCAATATGTAATATTGTTTCCATCCACTTGAAATAGTTTAAATCCAATTTTACCCTTAGGCGAGTTTTTAGTAAAGAATATGAAAGGAATCTTTTGTTGTTTTTCCGTACGAGGTACTTTTTGTCTTTTCCAACAAAAGTACGAAGAATGTTTTTTTTAACTTATACGGCATGAATGGATTTTTAAAACATTACTTCAAAGAAGCTTCCTTTACAAGTTTTCAAGTTTATTTTTAATCAACTTCTTTTATTTTAAAGTTGTATGACATGTTATGAAAGGAAAAATGTTTTTGAAGAAGAAAGGATATTTTCCTCAAGAATTCAATTCAAGTGTTTTATCAAAATTATTTTCCATCTAAGATAATAAAGGGTTCTGTTTCTATCCATATTTTTACATTGGTTTGACTATGTTGTGATGGAATTATGTTTATGAATTCCTTTATCATATATGAATTGATTTATGATGTCATGATGTTTCAAGAATCCCATTTTTGTTATGCGATGATGTATGTTTTATGATTATGTGGCACACATAAGAAAGGATTCATTATAAGATGGGTGGGACCTATATCTCCCTCCAATGCATTGGGTAATGATTTTATATCTCATGAGATAGACATGGCTGGAACGGAAGGTTATTTCGGTTCAGTGATACAAGACTGAAACGAGGAGTGAACTCGGTTCAGAAAGGGACTTTGTCCACTAAGATAGTCTTGGCAATGAGTCATGACTAACAAGAAATGATTTTCCATGATTATGTGTGCATGCCACAAAGATTCAAGTTTTATGTTATGATTATGGGGATCTCATTTTCACTTCTATGATTTATTCCATGTTAAGATATTATGATCTCTTTTGCAGGTTTTGATTTTCATAAAGATATGATATGATTTTTATTTCCTTTATTTGCCCTTGCTGAGCATTTGAGCTCACCCTTTTATGTTTTCTTTTCCCCAGGTCAGGAAGATGGATATTAAGTAGAATATGCTAAAAGGGACCCTAGATATGATGAAATAAATGGGATACACTGTAGAAGATTTATGAACCAGTTGTTTATGTTTCCCCAGTTTCTAAAGACACTATACCTATACGGTCCTTTGTGGTTTTGTCATATGTTGTAATAAGAGTGCTTCAATTTTGAAGTATTAACAATGTATGTAAAGTGTGGGTCGTTATAATAATGTATGGTGGGGCCCACACAATCCCCTAGCCCCCCTTTAACCCCATAAAACATCGGGCTTCCCATTAATGTGCCAACTCATCAATGTTTTAAATTTATGAAACCATTGAAATTCTTTCCACCCCAAGGAAAATTAATTAAGTGAATAACTTAATTAATTTTTCGTGTGTTTGAAATATTTTTAAAGGCATTTCAATATTATTATAATATTGGGAGCCTATTATTTTATTTGCGTTGGCAAATATTCAATTGGGGGAGGCTCTGGAGAATTAGAAGAAAGGTGTTCCTCTCTCGACAAAGAACACCGTTCTTCAATGAAGAACATCTACGAAAAAGAACACGAAGATCTTCTCCAACGACGCTTCCTCTTCAGTCGCACCCCGACTTCAACAGAATCGACGTCTCTATTCCGCGACGCCTGACCTTGTCTTTACTCATCTTCCACGGATCTTTGATGTGCACCGTTCTTAAAATCGAGGAAGGGGTTTCGAATAATTTTAAGTGAATAAAATATATAGTTCTTGTCTAATCCTTTGAGATGTCTTTAGGAAAATACTGTCGCCTAACGTGGAGGGCGCCATCCGAACGAATATGGCCCGACGACCCTCCGTTGATCCTTATTTTTATTCACGATGGAGGAGGAGATGGAAGAGGTCACAGCGACTAGAGTTGACGACAACCGAAGGTGGCGGCAGCAATGGCTGCTGCGCGCCGGCCCGTTAGAGGACCATATCACCGGGTTCCACATGGGCGGAGGAGACCACGGCCCACAAATGGGCTGCTCAATAGAATAACCGACCGGTCTCATGACCGGCCAGCTAAACCGGCCGAGCTGGAGAATCGTGACACCTCTTGGCGCCGCGTGGGAGAACTGAGGCCCACCTGTGCGGGTCGCTCACGTCGAGGAAGACCAGAAGGCTTCAGCCAGCCGAGCAGGAAGGGCAGCGCCACTCGGCGCCACCGTTTCATAAAAACCAAGGGCCACGCCCTCCACATAGCTTGGCGAGCTAGCCGAGCCGCGGCCAGCCACGGGCCGGGCTGCACCCCCCGCACAGCTCGGCCAACTGGCCGAGCCGCGGCTGGCCACGGGCCGGGCCGCACCACCCTAGGCTAGGTCGTGCCCCACCGGGCCAGTCTATGCTCCACCAGGCCGGGCCGACCCCCCATCCGGGTCGGACCCGCCGAACCAGGTCGGGCCGACCCGCCAACCCAGTGGGCTTGACGGGTCGAGCCCGTTTCGCTTAAATGCAAATATCTTCAAGACTGCACATCCGTTCGATGCATCGTCAGTGGAATTGGGATCCTCATGAAGAGGCGGTCCTTTTCGATAATCTAAGTGTGTTTTGGAAAACTTTGGAAAACAACCAGGTTTGGAACGAGCATAATTCCAACCGGTCCCCTAGAATGTAAAAGCCAATAACTCTCAGACTGGGTTTCCGATTGACGCACCGTCTTTCGCTTTGGGTTCCTTTTGATGAGATGGAAATCTTGGATACATAAACTCTGGACTTCGTGATAGTTGATGTATCGACCACTTTGTCTCAAGGGGCGGAACCTCCCTGAATCGAGCGTGCTGTGTTTGGGAAACCTAGAGCTTGCTGCGACTGTGTCGACTACTGTACTGAAATCCTCCGTGGGTTCGACAGCGACGACTACTATACTGGAATCCTCTGTTGGTTCAATTGCGATGAATACTGATCTTGTATCCTATGTGGGTCCGACAGTTTGACCTCTGTACTTGTATCCTGTGTGGGTCTGAATGAGTAGCTGGTCTTGTATCCAGTGTATGTCTGAGAGCTTAGCTGGTCTTGTATCATGTGTGGGTCTGACAGCTTAGATGAATCAGTGGCTACATCTGATCATCTCTATTGATACAATACAGATGTATACCTATGTGAGCTGAGTCTTTAATTTTAATCATTATCATCGATGTGGATGACTTTACTTCCTGTGTGGATTAGGTTGTGCTTGGGCTCGAGAGTTGGAGCAGAACTGAGATTTATAACTTAGGTATATGTATGGGAATATACCTAAGTAGTGTTGGTTGATACTTCGTTTTAATATCTCTCTTCTTTGGTTTATCATTAGTGGATTCCGGGAGACCTTCGGGGGTCTCGGGGTCCCAACATAGTATCGTATACTCTCCCCTACATGGGCTATGCCCACACTACATTGTATTGGATACAGACGATGGACAACACTGATCAAGGTAGAGACTTGTAGAGCTAGACGGTACCCGGAGGTGGACCACTTGGCGAGACGTACACGGAGCGGACGGACAGACCTGAGGTGCTGAGGAGGCCATCTGTACCCACCCTTCAGGTGGGATTTCCGGAGGACGACTCTGTAGTTTCTATTTTACTTTACTGCATTTGTACTAGATTTTCAGTTGTATTGTACTTACTGTTGGGATTGTATTTCTTCCCCATTTCCTTTCAGCACTTACTTTTGTATACAATATTACATATAGCTTACTTCATTCGCATACTCTATTGTGTTTGTTTTCTTTAATAAATGAAATGCCTTCCCTATGTGGCGATTTACGCCTTTGGTGCTAGTCACCAGCCCGTGGCCTATGGAAGGCGGGTTTGGGGTAGTCACGGCACAAGCCCCAAGTACGGGTTGTGACAGCCGAAGTCTACTAACATTACATTGGGATGATTTCAATTAATCAAATCCCAATAGACCGAAGAGTTTATAAATGTTGATAATCCAAATACATACATGATTCTTGTACTAAAAATGAATACAATAATTACAATACTATTTTTTTAGGATAACCTTATTCCGACATAGAATATCATTTCATATAACTCTTTGTATAGTTATTGGATTGTTGGGGAAAGGTAAGAAATAATGGTGAGATAAAATTATTAATAAATTATAAGAACAATAGAAACAATAATAAATCTTTTAGAACAATTAAAAATGTAATGGATAATATCTATAAACACATTCCATGTAATAAATAAACTTAGATAGAGTTCTTAAATAATATGGAAAGGTAAATAATTTAACACACATTCCATTTAAATAATAAGGTAAGGCATAATTAATATGGAAACATAAATAACTGAAATCTATTCCATTTAATAAATAATCTAATAATTAAATTTTTCAAGAGTGTTTTCCAAAATTAAAATCTCATGAATTAAACTACATTAATCCAAATTAAGGAAATTATTAATTATTAGATTTCATGTTTCCAAAGCACATGATACCTTTACTGTCAATATATATCCTCAAGATAGTTTATGACCTAATGGGTAAAAACCCATTTTCTTTGGAATTTTAATTGATTCAACCGATGAGACTACTAATGCATCATGTTACTTGAATTAATCAGTACCCAATGTGTATCATTCATGTCCAAAGAATTCCCAATATATTAAAAAGTCTATTAAAATCAAATACAATGTGCCTTATCAAATAAGTGTATTGAGTAAAGGATATATATTTATCAATATTTCCATAGTAAATAAAATAAGTTTCAAAGTAAACACTCTATGTAAAAATGGTATACTTGTTTGGAAATTAAAATATCCATGTTATATAATATGGATAACTTAAGGAAATTTAATTTCTAATGATCATAGGAATGTGAATAATTCATGGGGACAATAAAAATGAATCAATGAAGTGAATTTCAATACTATACATGTACAAAACAATCATAAAAATCGAGAGTAAGAATAAGGATGATATTAATACAACATATCCCAAGGGGAGTAAAATAATTTGTTTTTTTCATTTATGAATGGAAATTCTATAAAAATATCATTTAAAACATTATATAGGACATTACAAAATCTATTTTAAAAATAATTTGGAATATAATTTTCATTGAAAAAAACATTTAAAAAAATCTTTTTAAATTATACTTTTACAATTTGAATGAAATATTTATATAAAATATGGTAGGGAGTTTTATAAATTTCAAACCAGGTAAAAATAATGTTCATTTTTTAGTCTAAAAATGTGATAAAAGATCCATATTTCTAAAGTGACAGAAATATTCATTTTAGAAAATAATTAAATCAAAAAGTGTAAAAAATTATTTATAACAGAATTTTATAATGGTTTGAAATTTTTTTGTAAAATATTTTATAAAATAGAGGTTTTAGGAGAAAAAAAGTTCTCTGACTAAAGAGGTAATTTTCTACTTATTTTCATTAAAACACATTCTAATTTTTTTAGTATTATAGACAGTAAAATGGTAATATTACTTGAAAACGTTTATGAATAACTAGAGGATAAAAAATTAATGGGTTTATTTAATAACAATCAAATAATTTCCTTTAATGCAATTTCATGAATAATAAATCTAAATGAAAATGTGATCGTGAAATAAAACCTTAAAATTATCATAACTTTAAAGTGTGAATTAATCAATTAATTGATTATTTATATCTACTTTAAATAAATATATAGGAATTTTAAATACATAAATTGATATTTAAAGGCATTATACACATCATAATATAGTATAAATGAAAATAATGATGTAATACAACCTAATAAAAAGGAATTGAGTTTTGAATTGTCTTTACCACTATGTAACATTATGTTCAAATCCCATTAGATAAAATAATTTTAATTCAAAATAAGTATTACATTAATAATGAATTATCCATGATATTAAATTTCAATGGATAATTACATACATCATATAAATGTATCTTGGTGAATAACATTACAATATTCCTCAACAAAATGAAATTGTGTTGAAATAAATTAACTTGTGTTTCCTTTTGGTTGAATGTTCTTTAACCACATATATAATGGTTTTAAGCCTGTCACTAACTTAAAATATAACCATAATAATTTGTATAATATCATTCATGATCTTCATATAATATCTAATTACTTTTTTGTTCATAATTATTCATTATTATCACTATTTTGGGAGCTAATTTCTTATATTAATTTGAGTATGTTTTGATTTTTTATTTTTATTCATATTAGTTGGAACATGAAGTAATCATCTCCAGAATGTAAAAAATGATTTAAATATCATTTATATTATGTATATATTTATATCTATTAATCCATAAAACAAAGATATAGTAAATGAAATACAATATTCATGGAGATGATAGGTCGTACGTACACATGAAAATTATTACTATTTTCTTAGTGTATTAAAAAATGGAAATTAAATAGTATAATTGTATATTATAATTCCAATATAATATTTTAATTATATTTATAACATAATTTTATTTAATCAATCCATTATACCTTCATTGTAACGTGTGAAGGAACTGCATCACTTTTAGGATACAGTAGTCCACATGTCTGTAAACGATGTTATCATATTTACCAAAAACAGAATTAAAGAATTTATGTGTCATATAATAAGTAAATAATACTAAATTAATTATAAAAATCATATATATCATATATAAACAATTATTAAATCATTATTCCCAACCATTAATGGTTTTAAATTGAAAAATATTAAATCGGTCTGTGAGGTGGTAGCCCTCTATACAATCAAACGATTATTGTGTATCCCATTCAATGGAAGTATGTTTGAGTGTAGGTTGTTCCCATAACATAACAAAATATAATTATATTTTAGGTACTTAGTTTATAAATTATCATTATTTAATAATAATTCATGTTTTGTAGAATGAAATAATACACAATTGATCATTGAAGAACATTACCTCATTTTTTAAAGAAAATCCTCGTAGTTTATACAAAAGGACATCTTTGGTAGGATTTATGAGTAATGTGAGGATTATATAATGATTTTAGGGGTGATTTTAGATGAAATGGTAATGTTTTTTATGGAAAACGTTCTATATAGTGTGAATGAGTAGGCGATGGGTGCCATTTTATAGGTCAAGAGGAGTGGTATTCCAGAATTTTTTTAAATGAGGCCATTCCAACCATGTTTTTTCCATGTCATGTAGCTCCAATAGTAATACAAAATCATTAAAAAGGGTGATATGTTCTAAATATGTCCTTAAAATAGGTATTTAACATGTTTATAAGAATTTTTTACTTTATTTATTATGTTTATTCCCTTATTAAGATAGTTATTCTATTAATCTGGGTAATTAATTATAATTACGTTCACTAATATTATTAATCAAAAATTATGTTGACCTTAATATAAATTGTAGTTTAGTATTATTCCGAATATGGAAACCATTTTTCCAAATTCCATTCATATAAGTGGCATAAATGAGTTTAAAATTAAACCCACAAACACAATGAGAAAGGAGTGTTTTAAAGTAAAAATGATGAAAATCTTGAACTGTTCTATATAAAATATAAATTTTAAATAAAATAACATCACCTAAATTGGAATATTTTTCGATTAATTAATCTAAATAAACATTAAATCAAATGAAAATATATTTTTTATATTACAAATAAATTATATGTAAAATCAGTTTTCAATTAAATCTCAGTATTTTTCAAAATTCAACAAAAAAAGAAATATTTCATAAAAATACCAATAGAGCACAGTAAGAAAATTTTTATTTTACTATATCAAAATAGATTTTTCATTTTTCATGTAAAATTTAAAAAATTGTAATAATTTTGGTTCAAAATAGGTGTTTCATTAAAATATAACGATAATACATTTATAAAAATATAGTTTTGTTTTATAAAATTATATTTGTTCTTATATTATTCTTATAAAATATTTTTATGAATGTAAAAAATATTTCATTGTATATGTAACAAATTTATTTATTAAAATCATTCAACAATAGTAATTAATTTTATTTATTAGGAGAAATCGCATTGGTTAGCATACAAAATTTCCTTTATATTCATTTGGTTTTTATTTATAAATAATTAGTAACTCATGAATTAATTTTATATTTTTGTACACCATATATTTTCATAAGCTTGATAATCCTATTCATGACTAATAATTTAAAAGGTAGGTTATATAAGACTGTATTAAATAATATTATTAATAGTATTTGAAAAAACTTGGTGATGCGTGTAACCCAAGCTATTGAAGTTAGTATTAGTTGTATTTAATGCAAGAAAGATCAGTATCACGTGCATTCAAAGAAATAAAAATATATAGAATTATTTTAAAATAGTGAATATATTTTAATGTATATGAATTTTATAATCCCTTATACACTTGGTTTTTCATATCATACATGCTATCGAATAAATGTTATGAAATAATAATTTTAGATAATTACACAAACAAAGTGAGGATGGTTGTTTTGATGTAGCGTTGACCACAAAATTTGGAATGATATGTAGTCAAAAAATAAACCACATATGCAATTTTTTTAAAAAAATCCTTCAAAATCTCTATGCATATGAAACCAAAATTTCCAACATTTTCTCAGCCAAAATGATTTTGTAAAACTCCCCCTTCAACATCTCTAATTACAAGGTTTTTTTCTCTTCTACCTTTAGCATTTCATGCTACATCACTTGTATTAGCGTTCATAAGGTGAGTCTAACATTCCCTCTTCTTCTATTTGGATTTTCTTCTCCTCTCAAGTGGTGTTAGGTAATATTTATATATAATAACCAATTTTAAAATTGTTATATAGTTTAACTTTTTTTATGATTTAGGTGAAAATAGATATTGATGTTTGGTTAGTGTGATTCACTCTGATTGGGGAACTGGTTTCTAAATTTTCCATGTATGATAGAATTTCTTTTATGTGCATGTGAGGTGTAGTCACACTTATTTTCAATTTCGTGACATGGTCATAATTAAGTTTTTTATATTGGATTTCCTTTCTATGAATATTAACATGAATTATATAATTGTACATGTTCATATAACATTTTATATTTTATTTCCCTTGTTATAACTTTTCCAAAGAGTATTTCTTTTTTGAAAAAATTGTTATTATGAAATGGAATTTCACATTATCCAGTGAATAATTAATTGGTTTTTCCAAATGTCAGGCCTAAATAATTCTATTTTTTGTTATGTATAATCATGGTGATGTGTGTTTTTGAATTTTTATTAGAGAAATGGAAATATTTATTTCTCGACTATGTTTTAGAATGGAAATAAACTGATAATTATTATTGTCATAAAACAAAATTAATTCCTTGGGAAAATAGTGTGACTTTGTGTAATGTTTTCAATAAAAAAATTGGTTTTAAGGGGCATTGGATATTTGTTTTAATGGTTCAATGATGAAAATTTGTGGGATTCCATGTAATGATTTTTTGTAAGTTTATTTAGTTGTAAGGGGTGTTTCAGAAATATAAAAATATTGGGAATCTTAAGGGAATCCATTTTCTTGATTGATAAAGAATAATGTTTTGTATTTTCAAAATTTTTATTGGAAATTCAAACCTTTTTTTGGGGTTGTGAATTTTTTTAAAATAAACATTTTAAGTGACCACTTTGGACTTGAAGTTGTGTTTTTTGTGACCTAATAATGTTGATTTATGTATGATATGATTTTAATGCGAAAAAAAATCCTTCAATTTTGATTGTTAAAACAGGGGTGAACATGACACCCATGTGGTTGTTGTTGTAAAGATTAAACATATGTTGTAAAGTTATACTTAATGGATGCAGTTGTGATGGTTAAATCTTATATGAACATGACCCCTTGGTGGATTCATTTTTAATAGTTAAACCAAGGCTAAACACACCCCCTGGTCGATTCAGTCGTTGTGGTTAAACCTAGGATGAATGTGGCCATAGGAGGATACTTGGGAACTAAGGATGGGTATATTAACATTG
The DNA here is from genome assembly GCA_963277665.1 of Viscum album. Lineage (NCBI taxonomy): Eukaryota > Viridiplantae > Streptophyta > Magnoliopsida > Santalales > Viscaceae > Viscum > Viscum album. Next base: position 775,661,482 of record OY728138.1, read on the forward strand.
AAGACCATATTGAATTGGGTTCGGTATATTAACCCTATTCAAGAGTGTTTTTTGTTAGAAGTGTCATCATGATGTGCTAATAGACGCCCTAACTCTGGCTGAAACATGTACCATTCAAAGGGTGAATCTATTCCCCAGGTTTGGAGTTAGTTTATTGTATTTAAATATAAATGTATTAATTATTTTATATTTAGTTCTTAAACATGAGTAAAAATTCATGAATGTTTTATGAACTATTTATTTTATCGACTTCATTTTTTGTGGTATAAATATTTTTACTCACAACATAATCGGGTCATCATGACTGTTGCTTAACTAATAAGACTTTACTATATGTTTACTAGATATAGATTTAGGTTAAGGAAACATTGGATGATATATTATTGGTATCGTATAGTTGATTATGGAATATAGAACTAGATAGGACTTCGTATAAACACATGAATAATATTTTAGTTTAGTTTTCTAGATATTATCATTACTATGTAAATGATCCACCCATATTGGTATCTATCAAGGAATGTGAGGAATAAAATATTTATTAAATAATTTATATAATTGGTATATTTTATCAACACATTCTAGGTTTTATATATGCCATTTTTCTATAATTTTATATATTCATATATTTGTCTTTATGTTATTACTACATTTATTAGAGTCTATATTCTCCCTATTGTATCTTTAAAGACCATCAGATCTATTCAATAGAATCTGGAAGATGTTGATGGGTTACAAAGGTATAGTATCATTCAACAACTCTAGAAACTAGTTGGTGGATTGGTTTGGTGGTGCTTAATGTGTAATATATCAGTCCCACTCATCACACAATAAAATACTATTCATATGTCTTCCAAAAGATCATGAAATCATTTATAATTCTATTATATATAAATTAACCCATGATAAGGAAAAGGGTTTCATAAGGATTTACAGAAATCACTGTCATAATCCATTAAGAGGAATAATGTGGATTGTTTCATTATAGAATATGAAACAATATTCATAATATTAATTAAATAGATTTAAATAGATGAAAAAAAGCATATAAAATTATTAGAGATTTTACTTTAATATAAATCCAAATATCATATTATTATTTTTAACATTTATCTAAAAGGAAAATTTTTAATGAACCAAATGAAAGGGAATAAATTTGAAATAAAATTAAGCATTTAAAAGGAATAATTTTTAAGAAAAATATTTAATATTAAATAAATGAAGATCATGTTCTATATGTAATTTTTTTTATAATTCTATAATAAATATCGAATCAATTAAAATTGAATTGTGTGAATATTTTTAAAAGGAATTCATTTCATTTTATTTTATAAAATTTTTTTCCATTAAAATTAGACATTGTGATACTTTTTATGTATGTATAATGAAATCTATAAAATAATATAAAGAATATGTATATGAAGGAGAAATATTTCTAATCCAAAGGAAGAGTTAGGGTTATTCCTCTTTTATAAGAATTGTTCAAGTTGAATTGAGAACCAAAAGGAGGGGAAATGGTAAGAATACATGTAAACATAATGAATATATGAAGTAAAATAAAATATATGGTATTATATATATATAAAATATAATGTTACCTAAAAAAAGAATTTTAACATAAATAAAACTAATTTAAAAGCGGTATTGGAAAGATAACCTTAACAATACGCATGGGATCTCTAAATTTTTTTATCTTACTATATAAAATAATAATAATTTTAATTAATTTTTTGAGATAATTATTCCTATTTATTAATTATGAAAAAATTAACTAATAATCATTCATTACAAACTTATTTTTTTGTGATTACTTATTATCATCATTAGATGTTAACAAATTTTACTGTTCAATGTATGTTTTGTAATGGTGATGCCCATCCACATTCTATGATATTGAGTAAATCACTACTAAATAAGAAAATATAGTTAAATAATTTTGTTTAAATGGGGTTTTCATTTTTATTTAATGGAAGGCAAGGTTATTATTTACTTGAATGGAATATTTGACATACATTCTTTCAGTAATTTACCGAAAATAATAAGTTACTTTATAATGATCATTTATTTTATGTGTCATCTATTAATAATAGCAGTCATGTTGTATATTACTCCTTAATATCATATATGATATGTATTAATGTCTTTATAAAAATTCATGGAGAAAATGGTGATGTTTTCATAACATCGTTCATGTTGGTGGTTGAAATGACCCAAACAAAATAAGATACAATAATGAACAATTATTTATTTATAGTTAAAATAATAGTGGTTTATTATTCACATTAGAAAAAGGATTCTCATATTCAATCATTACTGTGGATAATGATATATATAATGGTTTGATTTCAAGTGGTAATAAAAAAAATAGATAAGTACCAAGATACTCAGTTGATAATTCTATAATTCGCATTACTGGTTCATTATGAATAATTGATTTTGGATTTCTTCATTAAATTATAATACCAAAAATGTCCATAAATAAATTAGGATTATGATAATGGGTTGTGATTCTGGATGTAACAGGAATGTGATTTTTGGGAGAGGTAGAGGAGGTGTCATTTTATTGGTATGTTTTGAGTAGACATTCTATAAATATTAATTCCTTAATATATATGATATTAATTTTTAAATGAATTTGGATAAAAATTATAAAAAATGAATATGGTTTATGATTAACTATACACAAAAAAAATTGTTATTATGTTTTATGAAATTTTATGACTATACCACATAGTTTAACCTATTTTAGGTTATTTTTACATTATTGAGGTAATATATTGTTTACCTTTATGAAAACATTTCTTTGTCCAAATTTAAATTGAAATATTTTAATAATTTTTAGGTGAGGATTGAAATTTAAGAATCCATTCAATATAATTAAATTTATTAATATGAAAAATTTATCTTTTATTTGGAAACATAATATATATAGAACTAAATTTTTTATAGAAAAACGAATTTTTAAACATTATTCATTCTAAATATTATTTCATATAAGACACCAATCATATATATATTAAAAATTTTGTTTATGTATTAAAAATTACATTATATTCATTATAAGTGATTACTTTAACTTATTAACATTAAAAACCCATTTTAAAATTGTTCATTGATAAAATATCAATTTTAAAATAAAATATTTTTTCATATCATATTAAAATTGATTATTCATCTTCTAAAAATATAAGGTTATCTATAAATTAATATTATTATTTTCCTTTGAATTAAATTATTCCTTAATAATAGAAATATTAATAATAATAATATTATTATTGTTAAATAGATAAACTATTTCATAATAAAATATTTTAATAAAATATTACCTATTTATTTTAGTCCAGAATTATGAATAATTTTTAAAGTATATAATTTTAAATTTTTTACTGATGGTTACACAAATTAAATAGAATAGTTGGATGCATGGAAATGAAATGATCATAAATAAAACAATCATATTATCAGGGACCATATTTTCAAAAATATTCTTTCCAATAAACATATATTTAACAGATGAATTTCATTCATATATAGATAATTAGAAAGATTATTATAATTAGTCAGCCTATTTACTTTTCCATAAAAAATTATATTATATTTATAATTTTTTACCTTCATCAAATATTAAAATTGGAGGTTATGATCTTCATGGAAATCCATGAGGATAGAGATTTTATTTTCAGTGTTTAATAACAGATTTTTTTATGAAATAATCTATTAAACAAAATATTTATTGAAGGAATAATACATTGTAATATCATGAGGTGTTATATTATAACCTCCTTAAAATAATTTTATCCTAAAAAATTATTTACTCTGATGAAAAAATTTATTTACTTCTATATCTTTTCAAATTTTAGTTCTGATATTTCTTCTAAAAAAATATAATTTCTATAACTAGGAAAATGGTCTTGGTTCATTGTATTTTGTCTCTCTGATCTGAAATTACTATTTTTTTATCCTTATACAAATCATTATATTTCCTTTATTCAACCTATATGCTCATCACATGGGATGTATCATGTTTTTTGTATCCTTAAAATTGATACATGGACACATAATTTACATGTGGGAGGATTGGTGGAAGAAAAAGATAATAACATACCATTAATGAACGACCAATTATTTTTATGTGGTCATTGTATCTTTGGATCAATATTCTGTTTTCTCGGAATCACATAAACAACATCAAAGGATATATTTGAAGAAATACATCATCTCTGACTTCAAACCCAAAATATCATCGATGATTATCATAATATATCTTAATTTGACTATGTACATTTTTAATATGAATGTTAATTATTTGAATATTCTATAGAATTTCATGAGAATGATATAGTCCTAACAAATACACTCTATATCTAAATCCCAAAATTTTTATATTATGTATTTCTTTCCATACATAGCCTCATATTTTTCAAACACAATTCTTGAATGGAAAACTATTTTTATATAAGAACGCTACCAATGGTAGTTGTTGACCCAAGAATATTTTGAATCCAATTATACATGATTTTATCATATCTTCTATATTTTTAATTGTAATTTTAAATCGATCATTAGTGTAGGTGTGATAGGTAGTGTTGAAGATCATCATTGTGTCTAAAAGATTTTAATTTTTTTTCCATATCATCAAGGTATACATTAAATATCAATTACATACAATTTTGAGTGTTAATTAAAACATTCATTCCACATCCATTAGGTATATCTTAGTATGATTTTTGTGTGAGAAATTTTTTAAGTAAATTTTAAAAGTCCTAAAACTATATGAAAATTCACCTCATTATAAACAAAATTATAGAAATTACTAATATCTAGAATACCAAAAAATACATAGTGATTTTCTCCTATTTATGTATAGGTATGTGTAATGGTTTCAGCATCCCCATCGGTTTTTTTCAATCCACATTAACATTATAGTATACCAATCAATGATATACATAACCTATGATCTCCGTAGTTATGCATCCCTATAAGAAATTATTCTAGATATCTCTATATATTATCATTGTAATTGTTGAACACTAGCATATTCCGAAACCTTTTTTAATAATATAAATCCTCCTTTTTTGTTTCCTTGATCTTAACATAAATAAATGTTTTTGAATTATTATTATAAGGATCATATTTCACCCCTTAACTCATGATTTCATGGTCAATATATTATTAAACCTTGTGTATTGGATCTCTATCAATCCACACTATGGATAAGTCAGTTTCATCCCTATGACTCATGACATCAACCACCTTGTTTGTCATCATAGAGTGATATCATTTATAGTGATCATAGTGGACATATTTAACTCTATTTATGTCAATATATAATTTACACAGTTTTAACTTGTAAATATTGATATCATTTCACCCAAGATATAAATCCTCCATAATTCAATAAAAATACAATTTTTACATCAAAATAATGTATTAGGTATTTTTTTTCATTAATCATTAATTTACATGAGATATAATCTACCAAAATGCAATTATTCACAAAGAAGTATCACATTAAATTCTTTTAGAAGTAAATATATATAAAAAACCTTCACCAATGTAATATAATGTGATTTTATTTTCAGGGGCCACTCTCATATTGAGATCATAGAAATTTTCATAAAACTATCCATTCAAGGGGAGTTAAACTCCTTGATGGGTTATCATGATTTAAGGATTTGATTGTGGATATATATTTCCAAAAAAAGGTCAACAGTTTTCATAAACTCCTTGATAACTATATATATATGTGTTACAATAGATGGTTATTTCCATTCTTAGATCACCTATATATTTAAAGGATCAATATATATAACCTCCCGTGTGATTACATGACTGATAAATTATACTTTATATAGCCATAATTCACATGTGCTAAACGTTTCATAAAATTTATTACTTTTTTATGGTTTTTTAAAATTTTCCAAATGGTATTCATGCACTTACATTCTGTTGTAATATATTTGAATATTATATATAAATACTTCCAAAAATTAAAAAATGTAATCTCAAAATACTACATTGATCATATCTATTAATATAGTAGGGGAGATAGTGAATCCTTGTTGAATAAATATGAATTCAGGATTTCTATATATTATTTTAATGGTTGTTTTTATATGTCCCCATATTCAACCATAATTAATGATATCCAAATAGATGGTCAATATTTGAGTTAACATAATCAATTTATATTTTAAAGAAAAATTCAAAAATACATGGTATATGATACTTTCACTTTTCTATATTCCTATTATGTTCATGATAATAAATATAGAGACCCCATGATCCCTCATTATTCTCATCAAAGAGGATTATTCCAGACCATTGTGCATAAATGATTCCTTCAAAAATATTTTGAATATTCTCACAGAGTATCTCATTTAATTCCTCGAATACAATTGGGATGTTCTACAAAGTGCGTTCATATAGATTTATCACAATTTATTCACTCTATTGAATACTCAAACTCAGGATCTGAGTGTTTTCCAAGGAACAATTATATAAATATATCAACATAATATCCAAAAATATATATGTCATAAATATAAAAATATTCCACAAACATATTTTTTAAATACCTCTCATTATTGGGAATTGATTCCCACACAGTGGATATAATTTCCATAGCGATTTCATGGCCATATTTGGATCAATTTATGATCATGGTTTGATTAAGGATAAGAAATGTGATTTTCCAATCAAATCAATTAATATTGGATTAATTTATATAGATCCAATACATGAAAAAAAATTCCACAAATGGGATATTAAAAGGATTTTCCAGAATCTAATTCTCAAAAAAAATCTATTGGAATGTAGTTATATTATTAGGATACAATCATGTCACCACCCCGAGTCTTAAATAATTATTCAATATCTAGGATATGTGGATATGAATGAATTTTCTCAGATATTTTCAATGATGTAGTGGAATTAAAATGAATTTTCTCTGATATGATTTTTTCATGAATTGCCATACCTTTCATGAACCTAATATCAGAATCTATTTTTTAGTATATTAGAAAAACTAAAAACGGTTACTATTACTATAAATAAAAAAATTTATATTATGAAATCATATAATAATAAAATTAAATCTTAATATTTTTATAAAATGAAAGCCTCATTTTAGACTAATAAATTTTCGGTTCTTCCTATATTACTTTTATTTTTACATTGGTTTCATTTGTCTATATAACCATATTAATCCTGGAATAAAACCAAAAAACAGAAAAAAGCCAATATGATACAATCTAAGAGGTGAAGATAATTTAAAAATACATAATAAGTCATTTGAAATAAATATTACTTACATATAAAATTAAACTGAAGACCAAAACCTATTGATTTACTATATTTCATGATTAGAAACAAAAAAATTTCTAAAAAATATGCAATCCCTGAAATATATCCTTCTAGGATGGTATCCTTTTTTGAAACTCCATATATAATGATATTCCTTATAACCCATGAAATGGGAACTTATGAAATTGTGAGCACATATGCACAGTATGAGTTAACATAAGAGGTATAGATAAATCACCATAAGGGAAAAAAATGAACATGTAGATATGTAATAATAATTAAGTTGTATGGAACAACAAAACCTATCAATAAATAATAATAAAAAGATCATAAATCATTATTCATGGTATAAAAAATTGCAATATCCTAATATATGTGTAATATGAGTGTGGAAACCTAATTCAGTAGTTATGATCAATAAAAATAAAACATAGGAATATGAACATTTCCTATGAATAAGTATATTAATAATAGTGTATGAAAATGTAGAAAATAATTACATACATCTAAAATGGAATTGGTTGACCACCTATTGATAACATAGAATACATTGGATAACCTACATTGTAATTTATCATTTTGGGACATGGGCAACCCACCACATGTCACATGCAAGTCTCATGAAATATAAATTATTAGCGAATAAATTGGATGGTTATATTATACCCACCCAATAAATAATGAATAACTGGGAAAATGTGGAAAATAGAGATTGAAACTATTCCAAAATTCATTATAGCTTAATGAACTAATGGTGATGAAAAAAGATCAATAATTATTTCCACAAAACATGGTTATAAGCCATTTATAAGAATATTATTGATGGGGTAATTAAGTAATATTCAGAATTTTTCATTAGTATAATTTACGATTACTATAATGAATAATAAAACATTATTATATAACTAAAAAATATCATTGAATCTAAGAAAAATGAACATTAAATATAATATAGCATTGCTTTAAATTAATTTTTTTTTACAATCACGGTGAAATTTTTTATTTTTTATTAAATGAAATATTATAAATTAAAATTCCTTATGAGAATAAGTTTTAAATGGTGGAAATTTCATTTATGTATAAATAATTAAATGGGGAGATTATTTTCATATTATTTTTAAAATGTCACCGTAATATAAGATAACACATGTGAAAAATGTTTAAAATTTTTTCCATGAATTTCATTCTATGAAATTTGAGGCCACTATATATTGAAAATATTTATCACAGAAGTTTATAGAAGGATATTAAATAAGTAATATACAAAATATGTACATAGATGATAGAGATTCTAGAATTAAATGAACATTTAATTGCTTTATTTATTTAGGAGCATTATTGTTGTGGTATTTTCACAACACTGGTGGGAAAAGGGTAAAAATACATCTAAATACAATTAAAAACCCAATGTGAAGAAAATTGGTGTGATTTTATGTTAAATAAAATTTTTAATTTTCAAAAATAATAATTTAAAATTAAATATTCTTGATTTAAATTTTATATTAGAGAAAAACCATACATATAATCCCTAATCACATGAAAAATATTTTTAATCATTTATAATAATAAAAATTTACATAATAAATTTCTTTCAAGAGTTAAACATATCTATTTCCTTTTAAAACAATAAATTATAATTTTTTATGAAACACATATTTTTTATTTATTGTTAAATCTCGCCATTAGATGTTATTAATTTTGATTATTTCATACAAGATTTCTGTTGGTGATGTCGATCTTAATTCTTTGATACCGTAGTCATCATTCACTAAACTTTTTCAGGACATTGAATCATTATGATTCGATGATTCATATTTACCCATGTTCATCTGATATAATGCTTGCATAAGGTTTGTGAGAATAAAATCTTTGGTTAACATGTATTGGGTAATTTACTAAAAAACTTGCATTATTTTATAATGTTATTTCATTTTATTATGATTATTAAACAAACATATTCATGAAATATATTATTCCATAATGTAAATTATTACCAGTATTAATCAAAAAAATTATTCACTTTTTAAATTGTGATGTTGGTATAACATCATTTATATAGGTGGATGAGCTTACTAAAACAATAACATGCTATACAAAAGAATTATTATTAATTTTGAGTTATATAAATGTCATATCATTTTCCAGAAATAAAAATGATCTATAACAACCTTATAGAGTTGATGTATAATTTAATGGTGTGGAAATTATAAGAAAATTTAAAATCCTTTTGGAGAACTTAGATACTTACCTGATGAATTATCTCCTTCTGGATATGGGATCACTTTGAATGAAGGATTTAATATTCCTTACTATAAGTATAACACACCAAACCTATAAGAAAGTATTGGTAGTGGAAAATTTTCATTTAATTATCATAGGATAAATATAAAATATTGTTTTGGAGATGCATAAAATATGTCCTCTTATAGTTGATTTTTCAGTGTCCTCTCCATAAATACACATTCATCACATTATAATTTTGTCATTTTAAAATGGATTTTGATACAATTTTTATAATAATAAAGACAGTTCATTAATCACGCATCAAAAAATATTTATTGAAATTATTTTAGGATATTATATTTCCCTTTCCCATAGTATAACATTCCATAGATTATTTTACCTTTACAGTGGAAAATCATTTTTTTCCTTCATAACTAATTTTAGTTCACAAATATGAAATTGGAAAATTTAAAACATTCCAAAATTCGTTCTATTTTTTAGTCCATTAAATATATTTCAATATCTAAATATATAATTATTAAAATTTTACATTAAAAAATTTATATATAAAACTATTACATAAAAATAACTTTTCAATCATTATGTTTTCTTAATATTATTTCTTACCAAATAGAAAATAAATAACTAATAAAAAAATATCATTTGCACTCAAACATTACATTTGATTAATAATATGAATGTGATAAATTTTTTTCAATATGTTTAAAATACTCTATTCTTTAAAAATATTTCTTCTACGGAATATCCCTTTTACATTAAATAGTTTCTAATCACATTATATTGGATATTTTCACATCTAATGACCATATTTTCAATAACAATATTTTAAAATTCCATATTTCCAATTTCTATATATATGATGATCATATTTCATTCATTTATACAGCCTTATACATATCAATAAGAACATTATCACATTTATTTCACTATTAACATCTCTATTAAATTACAAATTTATTTTATTTTTTTTATAGAAGAAACTATAAGTATGCCTTTAATTGGAAACTATGAGGATATAAATTTTATATTTATGGGGATTTTTATATTTATTAATTATTCGGAATGTAAATTTTGTAATGATTTTTCATATTATATTCACATAATGAATATTTTTTTCCTTACATTGTAATATTTAATCTTAATTAAATGTGTCCTGGTTTATATTAATTCTCCATTGTCTATGAAATAAAAAAATTAAAACTAGTATTTGGTTAATATAAATATACATAATTAAATCATTGGAAGATACATGTAAAAGGTATCATTCAAACCAAATCAATTTATTAATTATAAGGTTATTGTGGAAACCAACTATGTTTGAAGAGCTAGTTAAAGAGTTTTACCATGTTATTCGTCTTGAGGAAGTATGATTCAAGGCCTATATAGGACTACAAAAAAGGAAAATCTCATACGAAGACATTTATCTAAAATTATGACAAATATATTTTACATTTTTTGAAAATATTAAAATGGATAGAATATTAATGATAATACCAATAATTCCATCCAGTAACCTTAGGGTTGAGGAAATTTTCTTTTAGATCAGTTGACATATTGGCTCAATTCTCTTCATTAGAGATAATATTCATTTTAACTTGGTTAAAAATTTTAGAAATATCAATCTTATCTCTTCAATTATGAGCACTACCATAAGGTTACTGATTTATTCACCTCGATCATTAAGGATGACCTACATGCTATTCTAGAGCATAATATTATAGATTTATCATGGAAATACCACTAATAACCTTCTGGGTAATGGTTATTTTGATATTAATATCCATATTATTTTCCATTAAGTTAGTTGTGGATGTTTTAGGGTTTTATGTTATTATACATGGATCCCACTCAACCACAATGTTCTTTTTAAAATCTAAAAATAAGTATTTTATGTTAGATTATATGTTGTTTTCCCTGGTGAGGGGACTGTATTATTAAGAAATATGGTAGAAACAATCATTTGAGATAATGTCTGTGGATCCCTATTCTTAGATTTAGAATTTGTACCAATGAGGGATTCATAAAATTAACCAAAGGATTCATATAGATTATCAGAGGTATCAAATGGGATGTTATACATTTGAAAATGATCTATAGTGTCCTATTTATTGTGAGATGAGTTCAAAGTAAAGTTTGATTATTGTAATTGGACTGTTAACATTGGTTTCAATAAGAGATAGAATAATATATAATGTCATTTTTAGTTCATGATGTAATAAAATAGGTCAAAAATTATTCTATAATTTTTCCTACTAATCAATGCAATATTATAATGATATGATGACAACAAAAATTCCATAACCATTTGAAATTCAAGAGTAAAATTGGTATAATAGTTCAATTTATTTTATGGTTTATTTTACAATGATTATAAATAAGTATGATTCTATTAGGGTAGTTATGAATAAAATAACATATTTTATACTAGTTTTTTAAGAGAAGTATGGTAATAGACCTATAAATGATATATTTTTTGTAGTGGGAAGGATTCATGGTTTTTTCATATATTATTATTTATGATAGAGACAAATGGTTTGATTTTATGTTTTAGACAACTTTGTAATAGTTTAAGTATACATAGTTAATCTTTATCACTTTAGTACATCCCTAGATGAAATACCAGTCTTATAAAATTGCAATGATATTAGAAGAAATGCTCTGAAAATGTGTTATGGATTTTTTTATTTAATGGGACTACCATCTTCATTTTTTGAAATTATTTTTAATAAAAGTTATCATGATATAATTTAGATGTTTACCTTAGAGGTACTCTAAGAAATGTTTTGTCATTATCCAATATTTAGGTTTATATTAAAGATGATACATTGGTTATGGTTCATATTGTTCTTTTGAATACATATGATATTTAATCTATTATAAAGAACATAATGATGACTCAGTTGAAATAAAATTAACATAACAAACATTATAAATAACCTTCATAGTTTATTTTTAATTATATTTTGGTCTAAAGGTGTAATCGCAAATAGGCAACTGGATGATTAGAAATTTGGGTAATATGGATTCTAGAAATGATGGGTAGTTTGATATTATAGATAATTTTTTTGAAATCTCATATAATTATTTAATTACATCAAAAATATAGAATAATTATCTCTTAGTTCCACATATATTAGTTATGACATATGTACATAAACCGTTACAAGTTATCCCTTATAATTAATTATAATTGTACCCAGATGTAATGTTTATTGAAATTTACATTCATAACATGTATTATTGAGAGTAATTGTTTTTTGGTTTGGTAATTTTATTCCAAGGTTTTATTAAAAGACACAATACCATAAATGGTGCAACATGGGAGAGAGACGACTTCATATACAAATATTGGCTCATGTTTTTGCTAAATCAAATACACAGTAATATCATAATGTTGGAATGTTCTATGGGGGGAGTGTTTCATGGATTAATTTTAAGTATAAAATATTTATTGTTTTTTATTTTCCAACTTATAGTATTTTATAGAGAAATTGGGTGTTTTGTATAGTTTTGAGTCTTTCATAGTCTATGCACGATGGTCAGGATTATGAAAAATTAACATGTAGGCTATGTAATGTGTTCTAGGTGGGGATGGGATAGATATTTGGTATATGAATGGTCACCCAATAAAATGGATTTTATCCATGGAGGCTCTAGAAGATGGGGGAAGTATATTTTATATGGTCATTGTAGGGTCTCATTTGATAGTGAAGTTACATTCTCAAACCTCTGAAAGATCCTCTAAAAACCTTATTTCTACCCAATCATTATGTTGTTATTATAATGTCCCCAATCACTATAACCTCTTAATTTTAAAGATATATTAGGTGACATAGTCGCTTATAACCTCATTCACCTAATACCTTGGTTTTGTTGGAGTCTGTATGTTTTGAGAGGCACAAAAACACATATCCTTTTGTTCTGCTTATTAGTTTATTTTAGTGGAAAACTAACTTGACATGGTTTAGATAATTTGGATATTGAATCTTCACATTCTATAGGGATTTTTTTTTAATAAAGAAAGGGAGGATATAATTGATCTCTTTTTTTGAATAATGAATTGATTTAATCTCATTTTTTAGGTAAGTAACTTCTCCTGTCTTCCATATTGTTCCAAATTCACATGGATTTGGTGTAATGTTTTCGATTTATTTTTGGGTTAGTTTTTTATATTAAAGATGAATTTGTTTAATTTTTTATCATTTATTTATTTAATTTAGTTTTTATTGGTTTTCATATGATTTATTTTTGTAGATGAAGTATTTTTATGATTTTTTAATGAGGGATTACACTTGAGTCATGAATAACACACACTAGAGAATGTGGACATTATCAGTAATGATAAGGTGATGATGTATTAATTCTATCCAATGTATATGGACATAGATAGTAATAAAAATAAATATTTTATGGGAAGTTCATCCTCTCATGAGTTGGTGGTTTCCCATGATCAAAGAAACCCTATAGATTTTGTTGTTTCTATGTGTGTGTGAGTTGGATCTTCTGCAATTTGGTTATACTCTATTATGGTTATGCGTTCTTGGGATTTTATTCATTGTTGATACTTATTTTTACTAGGGATGTTTTATAAAATTTTAGTGGGTGGTAATTATTTATAAAACTCATTAATGGATGATGGGATTATATATATATATGGATAATTTGTATTATTGGGTAAATATGACTAGATTTAGTACTCACCAACTATATTCTACCTCTATGGTGGAAATATATATATATATATATATTATAAGGTATGATGAAGTTAAGTGAATAAAATATAACTTATATATTTGTAAACAATATAATCCCCCTTAGTTTAGTTAAAGATATTAATTTATAAATAACAGAATGAATCATTGAGTTTTTTTTGGATAAGTATTTTGTATGAACTATTTCTCTGAGTTTCACTTTATGGACTTGTAAGAAACACCATTTATTTTTACATATTAAAAACATTTTGGATACTAATTTATACATTACATGTTTAATAGGTTCTTTATATGTATTATAATATTAAGAATATATATTTCCACAATAGTATTTTATTTAATGTATTTTGGGATTGTTAGAGTTAAAGAAAACTCCTGCTTAAATATATATAAATTGTTATCATGAGGGAACTGTTTCCTATGATGTAAAACTCCCCCAAATTATATTTTATGGACACATTATACATCTTTCAATTATTTGGTGATTAGGGGGATGCACTAGGGATTATTATCCTTCATATATGACTTTTGTGTGGATGAAGGGTTATTTCTCATGTTTAGATGTTAAATTAGTGGGGTTTTAAAACAAAAAATGATTTCCTTATTAATTTAAAATCAGATTAGTGATTTGAAAACTAGTTATTAATCGGATTCCAAGGACTAGGAGTTTGGTATTATTGATTTTAATATTTCAATAGTTATTGTAGATTATGTGTTATTTGAATTCTTATGAGAGCAGGTAAGCTCCTGATTAATTGATAGGTGGGAGATTTTTTATTGATGGAAATTTTTAATATGGTAAATTTATATTTTATACCTTGAGGATTTATGTTCTGGTTTCCCTGTGTTTTATTGGTAGGTAAATTTCTAGAGGGTTTATGAATAATATTACCATGGGATTGATGAGAATGTTTTTAGTTGTTTATTATTGGAAGGAATTTCATTTTGATTAATTAATTATAATTTCCATTGAGTGAGGGTTAATTTTATTTTTTATATTCTAATAGAATAGAATAAGTTTACTATATCACATGTCCAAATTATGGGGTAAATGCATTTGTGAGATGATATAAAATTTTGTTTATTTTTAATTTTAGATGGATTGTAGTGTGAACCTCAATCTATTTCGGGTATTTCCTCTTATGTTATAATAAGGGAATCAAGGTAGTTGATTCAATATAGTAGCCAATTTATTGATATTTTTTTTATTAATCGTCTAGGGAATATGTATAGTATTGTGAGAAGACAAACATGGTTATTATTGGGTCCTTACACTCAATGTTTTTTAGTTATGATAATAAAATTTAAATACAATATAATTTATTAATGTTACTATAGATTATAATATTTGTGAGAAAAAAATTTAACTGTAGTGGGCCATTGATTAGACATAAATAAAATATGGAAAGTCTTGTTTTCTAATTTTATCTTATATTTTATGTGTTTAGATTATGGTTGTCTGTTATATTTGTATTGGGAATGAGTTTTTCTTTGGTTATAATTGTTTTTGATTCAATTTGTATAATATTTTTCAAAATAATATATATTATTAATAAATTTATATATTATCTTCAATATTTTTTTAATTACATTCACTCATCATGGAAATCATGAAATCATTACTATTTTTTATTCACTTAATAATGTTAATTAAAATATAGGATTCATGTCCGACATGTGGTATCAGCCTTATCCAGGCACATTGTTTATTTTTAATTTTGTAGTGAATGAATTATTTCTTATGATTCATCCATAATTAGTGGATGACTAGATATGCATTAAGGGTTATGGAATGAAATTGTATTTAGGTAATGTATTGGTAGGAGGAAATTTTTTGGGAAATAATCATTTTTAATTTTATCATTGATTACAAATATACCAGTGAGACATCATTGATTAATTTTTTATCTTAATAAATATTTTTTTCATTCATTTATGTGTATTTATATCTTACAGTTATCATATATTATATTTTTTAGGGGTTGATTATAAATGGAATATTCTCACCAAGCCCATCATATGCCCCTAACTACTTTTTTATATCCTACATATTATGGATAGGACAATGAGAGGTTAGAGATTCTATAATTTGGGAATTCAACTTTTACATGGGTTATATCATTTAAAAAATGGGAAAAAAATTTAGGTACGAATCGAACCTATCATCCAATATCTAAAGATCAACTTTTACATAAAATTTTATTTATCAAAAAACTACCATATAATACCCATTGAGGACATGAAGATGAGTTTGATTTTTATCAAGAATAATACTTGTTTCATGATATGGGTACATGTATTTTGAATGATTTAAATGATTTTAGTTTAGTATAAGAAATCCATTTTTAAGGATATAACTTTATTGAAATCATTTGGTTCCTTTTTATATCAATTAATTTATTTAAGTTGGGTTATATTAAAATTTTGTGAAAGGGTGAGCTTTTTAAATATTCTAAAATAGTGAAATGATTTTAAACTTAATGTATTATAAAAATCTAGGGAAATTTTACAATGGTTTTGAATGATTAAAATGTTTTTATTTATGTGATTTAATATTATAATCGATAGATAATTTCAAGGCGGTATATTTAAGACTAAAACCATTAGATATCCATATATGTTTAGGAAAACCCACTATGATTATTTATTAATAGAAAATATTTTAAATTGATTATAAATTATATAAATAATTGAAGGAAAATCATTCAACTTATTTAGAGAGAACTAGTGTGTAATACATACATAGTTTTTATTATTTTAATTTTATGGAGGCAATATGATATATAATTGTTTTAATATTTAAATAACAATGAGATATATTCTTAGAGAATGTATCTTTATTTTTTTGGATCATTGTATTAGAGAGAAACATATATTAGAACAGCTCAAGTATATGTTCAGTTTTTATAGATTGTATAAATGTTCTTATATGTATTTTAATATTTATGACAAATAACATTTAAAAATTTTTGAGGATTGAGTATTGATTAATATATTTTTTCCTGAAATTCCACATAATAATTAGGGTCATAAAAATAAGAATTGGGACCCTATAAAGAGTTATCACATTTTTTCATAGTTCTTCAGGATTAAAAATGGAATTGTTGGATAAATTAATATAATGTAGTCAATTTCCCTCAATCCATCCATTTAATAAATTATATATATAAATAAATAGTGTAAAAATATTTTATATTAAAAATGAACAAACATATACCTATCATATATGAATTAATAGTATCAATTATATAATAATATTATCCACTAATAATGAATAAAAAGTTATATATTTAATTTTTTGTTAGTGAATAAACATAAATTTCAAATAAATTGAATGGATGATGATGATAACTCCAATGACATTCGCGAACACCATTATCAGTCACTACCTCAAAAAAATTAATCATATGAGATAACCAAATAGTGATAAAATATTGGGGATATAATCATCAATGAACTTTTATATGAATAATAAAGAGGTCATATATACCAATGTTCACAAGAAGAGTTGAGTAATTTTCTTACAGAGCATCTATATAATACTTCCATAACATTATATCCATGGGAATGAACACGTTGATGTGAAAAATTATAAAATTTAGTCAATGAAAAAATTTTAAATCCAAACATAGATAAAAACCAATTAATTGTAAATAATGAATCAATTTTTTAAATTCCCAAAATTAGAATTTTTTTTATAATCCATCTATAACATTAAATACAAAAAACATTTTGTGTTACTCTAGGATTAAAAACCCATTTATGTTTTAAAATGAAATTATTATCATTTAAAAGCCCATTAAATCCCCAGAATTTCTATTAGAATAGGTGTTTGAGACCCTTATTCCATGTTTAATAAACCAAATATCTCAACTAATTTATGTTTATCTATAATATAAAATTATATCATAGCTTTATAGAAGAATTACAGTGTAATAATTTATAATATTTATAAATAATATATTTTTATTCATATACAACATATGCATCATTTGAATTATGTAAAGAGTGATATGTAAAAAATAATACACTCTAGAAAAGATAATTCAAGGATGATTTAGAAAACTATATTTCATTTGAAACCATGTATTCGTCACGGATAACATTTAATGATTGTAATACCACATGACCCTTTAAATATAAATATTTGTTAGGTGGAATAGCAAACCCATCCCATTAGATTAAAAAAAATTCATACATAATTATTGGAAGTAATTATTTGATATTATATATGATTATTAAATATTACCACATCAATTAAAAACCCCTTAACAACATTGATTAATATATAAGAAAACATGAACATCTTACACCCACACACAATTATAATGACAATATATATAAATACTAAATATATTTATAATATTTCTTGATAATAAATACCACTAATGAAATAGGTATAAAAATAAATACAATAAAATTATAATAGTAATATTAAATAATCC
Organism: Viscum album; assembly: GCA_963277665.1. Lineage (NCBI taxonomy): Eukaryota > Viridiplantae > Streptophyta > Magnoliopsida > Santalales > Viscaceae > Viscum > Viscum album. The sequence goes on from OY728138.1 coordinate 775,680,188, forward strand.
CATGTACCCATCATACCACCACAAACAACCCTAAAATAATAGATTGATAATTATTATAGTCCTTGATAAATTATGTAAATGAAATTTTATTTCAAATATAGTCATAAATTATGATTCAAAAATTATATAATTAAAATAAATATAAAATATTTAATTAAATTGATAAGTAATATTTTATAAATATAATTTGAAACATAGATAAGTACATGGTTACAATTTTTTTGGAATAAAAAAATCTATGCATAGAGAAGATTATATCCAAATAATAGTGAAAAAATAATAATGGAAATAAAAAACCATAATATTAATCTTATAGATAAGATTGTATTGATAATTTTATAGCATAATTAATTATGTGAGGTGTGTGTTAAATTAGTGGGAAATATTACATTTTTTCATTTTATGATTTCATTGTATATCAAACTAGTCTATTTTTAGAGTGAGTGAAGTCACCACTAAAGTAACATTTATGGGGGAATAGAAAAAAACAATGTCCCTTTATTTACAAGAATCACTACTAAAAATGAGTAGAATGTAAACAGATATATCTTGAATCACTCTAGACTATATGATCAATAAGATCCCTACAGTGGAAACATATGAGAATGATGTATTCCAGAATCATGATACAAGAATATCAACAATGTCATCTACAATCAAGTGTCTCTACTACATTAACTATTGTCTTATACATTGAGATATAGATATTGTCTTTATTTCTTTGAATTATTGATCCCCCATAGTATTATAGTGCTCTTTCCCTTATTAATATTTTAGAAAATATGTGACATTTTTTTCTCAACACAAAACATAGTTGTGATGATAAATCAACTGGGTTCATACTCTTATTCATTTTCTTCTTCCCATTGTATTCTTATATAAAAATTTATCTTTTTTTCTTTATGTTAATTTAAATGTAATTATAGAAAAACCCATTTCATTTTTACTTTCTGATAAATAGGGATTGTTCCAAAGGATAAAAATTGAACTTCACCTGCACATTTAAAATGACAACATCCCTCAAACGCTATCAACATACACCCCCTACTTATTAATCCATTGAATCATTAAAGAAATATTTTTCATTATTAAAGAGATTTAATTCATTATATATTTCACAAGATTCATCAAACGAGCCAAAACATTTGATCCATACAAAATATATAACAATCCGATCACTACATCTTGTTTATTCTTCACTGTGTTGTTTATTTTGAAATTTATGTTCTAAAACTCATAAATTCTTCTAAAACCTCTCCATAATTCATTGTGTACCAACATACTTTCCCAATAATGTGTAAATTTATTGTAACACTATGTCATGTCTCAAATAATTGAAATTCTCATATAAAACCAAAGATATCTCCCAATCCATTTAAATTCATTTGGAATGAGGTGAACTATGAAAAATGTACATATATATTGCATTATTTTATAATAGAATTAATTACAAATCATAATTAATCACACCCTAAAACATAATGTTTTACGGTAATTATTTATTAGATATATAACTAATATATTTTAAAACATTCAAATATCACCCACAAATAGGGTTCTCACATGATTCTATTTTAAACACATCCTTCATAAAAAAATTACAGGAAAACCATGCGAATGGAAGCATAAGACTGTGTGACCTCAGATTCTTAGTAATGGTAAACATAAGAGATTAAAATTGAATATTTTTAGTAAAAAAAATATGTATGTTGGTATTATAACATAAATAAGGTGTGTGGTAATGACAAAAGATAATTTTATACGTTAAATATAAATAAGAAATAAGTAATTTTATAACGATTATTTCATAACACAATACATTTTTCATTAGAGTGTGAAAAAATAGTGAACATTCATGATCCATAAAAATATTTTAGATATGTTTATTAAAATGTGAATGTGAGTAATAATTTATCATATAAAATCATTTTTTATATCGAGGATCACATCCAACACCTTAATCCCATAATGGATATAGTCACATAGAGGATATGGTTCTCTCATCATTAATGTAAACATTGGAGAAAGAACCTCATTATGGATGAGATTAAATTACAATTACTATATGTTTAATAAATGAGATATTAAACATTAAACAATAAATAATAATTTTAAAATATACATATGCATCATATGATGAAAAACTATACATATTTTTACCATGAGATCATGAAATTATTCAAAATATCATCTTAGAAAAATTATCCCATGTAAAAGAAATAGGTATCATGAAAAATATAACCTAAATCAATATTAATCCCACTTTGGGATGAATTTGGATGTAATAATATTATAAAATCACTAGTGAAGTGTAAGAAACATTGAATACTATAGTCATAAATTATAATTCCCTTAATAAGAGCATTAGAAAATAACATTGAAAATCTAGATGAAATTTCCTTTTTGATAACATAAAATTTACTATAATGTTTTCAAAAAACTACTAGAATTATTATTTATTAAAAAAAATATAAAAACAAAAAGTGTAACATTAATAATGAATATTATAGTATAAATAAATAATATGATTTAGTGAATCAAAATATTTAAAAAGGATATATGTTTCCCCCATTAAAATGACGATCAATTTTGGAAGAAAAACCACATAAAAATATTTAAAAGAATATTCATCTAGTAAAGAATATTAAGTTTATTGAAAAAAAATTATGAAAACATATTAATAAAGAAAAATAAATTTATAAAGAAAAAATAATCATATATACATGGAGGGGAAAATTTTTCATACTCAAAATGGGTGAGGTTGGTTTCTCTTACAAGAACTAATTATAGTAAATTATGATCCTAAGGGTAATTTTAATGGAAAGTGGAATGTTATGAAAAAATAGGTGTATAAAATGAAGGTGGGTTTCATGATATTAATGTATAGTTTCCAAATATAGTAGTTCAAAAAAACCCATTCTTATTTTTAAAATGATATTTATAAATAACACAATAAAATTTCTCCTAAAATACACAAAATATCACTAACTACCTATATAATAAATATAATCATCTTAATAAAATATTTTAGAAATTTTTTCAAATATATTAAATATTTTTAAATTTTAATAATAATAAATTATTTATTGTATATTGGTTAAAAATTTTTTATTTTAATCATGATATTTTTCTCATGTTAATCTTTTTGTTCACGTTTCATAATGGTGTTATTGATCTTGTTTCATTTATAAAATGGTTTTCATACAATGTTTATTCAAGGTATATGAATAATTTAGATACAATGATTTATGTATTATTGAAATTATTTTTTGGGATATGTGGGTATGTTTTGTGAGACTGGAATACATGAAGAATATTTTTTGTGTCATTTACTGATATTAAAACCTTTCCTAATATTGATAATTAATAGTTTTCAAACATATATATCAATATTAATTAATGATATTAATCATAAATATTATTTCATCCCATTAGTAGTGTCATGATACTTATTCTTGATAGGAATGATGATATTGGTATAACATCATTTATATAGATGGTTGGAAAAAAAAATACAGACATACTACAGAAGAAAACAAGTAAGAGTATAGAGTTATATGATAGTAGACTATTATTTTATAAATAGGCATGGTATTAATTTTACATTACTATTATTTGGAATAATTATTATAAGGATTTTATATATCAATGTAATTGAAAACAATGTAGAAAAATTTATATATTTACTTAGTGAATTTCATCCTTCTCGGTATGGGATCCTTTAGAATAAAGGTCTTACGATTCTTTATTTAAGTATGAAACTATGAAACATCAATAAAGAATTTAGGAAATATGAACTAGGGCATGATTTAATAGGTAAAAAAATGTTTTAGCGGGGGTTTTATGGATAGAAGAGGGGTACTATTTTAGATGATTTTAGTGGATTTTTCATAAATATTAATTTCATAATGAGTATTGTTAAATTTTTAAATGGAATAGGAATAAAAAATTGGACATATTTTTTATACCATAAATTTTTATTCACAAATTGTTTTTGAAGTACAATATGGTCCTATATTTTAATATATTTTTTGAAAATCCCATTTTTACCTTCGTTTAGGTGAAACCTATACATGAAATAGAGTTCTGATGTCAGAAATCATGAAATACATAGCATAAATTCCAAGAGGGAAATTTTTTTATATCTATTTGTAATACCATACTACAACGAAATTGTCCCCCCTTGTACATATTTATCTGTACATAAATCAATTTACAATAACATTGTTACCATCTTGTAGTGGACATGTCCTGAGTTGAAAAAAAGAATGACATAACCACCATACCCTTCCTAATTCATTGGGTTCAATTAGTTTTTCCTTGATAACTACTTCTTCTTTGATTGATCAACTTGAAGCTTCCCCGATAAGCATTATTTGTACTACATCATAGACTACAATCCCTATGGAATGAAGGCATTTGATGGCCTGAAATGTCTATTTCCTAAAGGGATAAATGTTTTACTAAAATAACACTTTGGAAGAATAATAATATTGATTTAGTACCCCACTACAAAATATCTATATAAAAACTATTTTGATATCAAAATTAGTATTCCATTATCACGTGTTCTTAATTTTATTTCATTTCAACTACTAAGAATTAAATGAGTGATAACATAATTTCAGTTGTTATATATATTATGTTTCATTAACATATTTCTTAGACAATGATATAATTAGTTTCTTTAAAATAAAATTGTAAAATGCTAAAAAGCGCTTTATAAGAAAATGTATTATTATGTTTCAAAATGAGTTTTTTATTATTCTATGAAATTTAATAAATATTATAAAAATCTTATATCTTATATATCATCAATATATATAATTACAATACTTTCTTAATATATGATAATAATAAAACACACTTTAAAAAAATTCTTTGTAAAATATATATTTTTTACACTAAATGATTTTATCTACCTTTCAGTTGAACTCATAAATAATATTTGAAATATTATTCATTTTTTTAATATTATAAACAAAAAATTAATTAAATTTAATACTATATATAAGATATATTTATTTATTAAGAAAAATAATATATCCTAAAATAATGTTTTTAAAGTAAAAAAATTATTAAATATGATTCATGAAATTCATATTCAATATAATACCCAAAATTATTTAATTAATTTTAATTATATGTTTTTTATAAATTATAACTATAATATAATTCAATCATTTTAATTAAACAATAATATTAATTTTTAAAATACATTAAATAATAATACATAAATATATTAAGAGTAAAAAAATTATTTATAAGTCATGATTTTATTTTTATTTTCTAAATGATAAAGAAGAATATATAAATATAAAAATACTTCAATATAATATAATATATTTCTTACTTGTAAAATTATTATCTATAAAATGGTTTTATAATAATTTTAAAATAATAAAACTATTATATACATTAGATCATAATTTGTGTACAACCATTGTATTTTAAAATTTTTAATTTTTTAGTTTCTATAGTATTTTTACATCTACTGTTTTAATTATTTTTCCATCATCATATATGGGGATAATATTTATCTTCTTAATTGATTATATGTATATAGGTAATTGTTTCAATCAATCATATAATAATAATAATTGAAATTATCAATGATACTGATATGAAACTAATATCATAATTTGTCCTTGATTAAATATCTTTACGATCTGTTATATAAATTTTTTTTCTTTTGAAAAAATATTTATATCACATTTATCTTATCATAATAATTTATTAATCTATATAAAAATTATATGTTCAATTTAATTACATGAAAATAAGAATCTTCTTAATATAGTTGAATACTAATGGAATGTAACTCAAAATAAAATCAGTTATAACATTCTCCCCTTACATAAATTGTGTCCACACGATTTTCTTCTCCACATGTTGAAGATATTTTTGTTTTATACATAACATTGAAATTTTTAAAAGAAGGTATTCTAATCCAATGTAAGAATATTAATTCCTAATGATACACCAGGCTGAGTGCCTTAATTTCTATAGAGCATCAAAGCCATACCAAATTCCTTTGGCTCATTATCACTATAATATTTATATCTCGATTGTAATAGATGTTGAATTAATGGAAATTTATAAATATTTCTTTTAATTAATTGTTTTAAAAAATCATTTACAAATTTATTTTGATTTCCCAATAAGATTCTATTTAAATTTAGATTATTAGATATGTTTTATCTTCTTTTACAATTAAAAAATTAAAATAAAAGTGACATACATGTTCCACACAATGGTCACTATCCTTTACAGATGAATAAAAAACTACAAGGACTTTTTATAATTCATCCATTATAAGATATTATAATGAACCATTAGGTATTTTCAATAATGAGTAATATGGTACAATTATATTTTTGAAACATTTATCAATGTATTCTAAGTTACTATATGATATAAATGTATAACATATGTGTATGATATATTGTATGGATGTTTCAATGTAGTTTTAATATTGGTAGAGGTTTCAATATTACACAAGAAATATTTGGAAATTATTATTATGATCAAATCATTTGGAAGAGAAATGATGTTTGAATAAAAAATTTTACAATCCATCTTGAGGAATCATTTCACTCAATTAATGAAATTTTTTGAGATAATAAATAATATTAGACACCTAAAATTAACAATTTAAATAAGGTTTTAAAATGAATTAATTTAATGAAATTAAAAATTACCTATGTTACTGAAATTGGATAAGAATATTATAAAAAATTAATCGATTAACATCACAGCCTATGACTCCTTCGATTTAGTATATGGTATTTGTAACCTCTATTTTTATAAGTATTATCATAATAAAATAAATAATATGATCCCAAAAAATATCTATAATTTACCTGATAACCAATAGAGGAAACCAAAAACAACATAAATACATATTAAGTCATTTTACATAAATATTTTTACAATACACTATAATGGAAACCTGAGAAACAAATGTTTTTTGTGTTTTGGGGGATAATATAAAAAAATATTTTTATAACATTTTCAATGTCTCTAAAAAAATTATTTATATCACATGATTCCCTTTTTAATGCATTATACAAAATAATATTATTTATAACTTCAGGATTTTAAACATAAGAAATAGTGAGCTCAAATTATCACTATATTTAAACAAAAGGGACATCAATCGAATATCATAAGTGATAATATTATAAGAATGTGGGTATTAGAAATTAATCAGTGTACATTGTGTGAACATAATAGACTAAAACCTAATAAGACATAGATCATAAAACATGATTCAACATATATTTATTTTAACATAAATTATGATTAAGTTATATGAGAGTGAATACATGACTAAATAATATAGATAAAAGAGAACATAATATTTGAATGTTTCATATCATAATAATTTTCGGCAAAAAATAATTTAAAATAAATATGTGTGTTGAGGATCGCGTCCAATATCATCATCACATAGTAAACAAAGTCTCATAGTTGATTTGGTTCACTTACTACTAAAAAACATATTTTATTGAGTAAAATAGATGAATGGGTTTAGTCCGTAGTCCCATATATTTCATCAGATGAGATACAAAACATTACCCAATGCATTGGAGGGCTATAATTGACCATGAAATCACATAATGACAAAACATATATACATGGGCCATATGATCATGAAAAGATTCGAAATTTAACTATATCTTCATCAACCCCACAAATAAATAGTTATCATGAAAAAAACATAATAGAATCATAACTCATAAAAATAATATATTTAAATCATATCAGGAGATAATATCTTTATATTATCATTTGAATCATTAATGGGTGTCAAAATATATGTAAACCCCTTTTATAAGGGCATCAGAAATTTTTTTATAAACCATGAATAAATTCAATTTTAATATGACAAAACCAAATAATTTAAAATATAAAAAATATAAAGGCCCAATCATGATGTATTTGAATACTATATTCTTTTATATGAATATTCATTACATTTTAAATATGAACGTTTAAGGACCAAAGTAGTTTAGTGCATTTGGAAACATTGAATACATTTTTTTGACATCTGAAAGATCTTCCAGATCACCCATAAAAACATCCCATTTCGTACTCCTACTTCAATTATTTCTTCATAACCTGATTAATGGAAATATAATAATTGCTGATATTATATTCTCAGTGATGGTAAGAAAACAATATAGGAACAGATGAAAGTAAAAAAACATGAACATAACTTTGAATATCAAAATCTCTTGTCATGAAAACAAACTTATAAGTTTGTATGGAATAAATCATAACGGAAAATTAGTCATGATAAAATATAATTTTCATAAAACATGAAAATCTGGAAAACATATAATAATAGAAAACCAATTTTATATTAGTCAAGGCTCATTTCCAAGACCATCATAGCAGAAAAAGACCATTACTGTAAGAATTTTACTTGTCATTCCATCCCGGTATTAAAGAACAAGATTTAGTTTTCATTCTTGTCATGTATATATCATGATATATAAATCTTTACCCAATTAATTTGTGGGAGATATAGGTCCCACCATTTACAGAATGAAAACTGTACATTTGTGCTCCAGAGAACATAAATCATTCATCATAACATAACATAAGGAATAAAATGGGTTTCATATAATTCAATCCATCAAAAAATAATAGTTTTAAAACATATGGATTTCATAAATAGAATTTCATATTTAACATAATAAAATTATATAAATAATAAGGTTATAAAAATAACCCAATTTATAAAATTTCATCTTTGATGGAATGAAATTTTGATACAACACTTGATGTTAATTCTTGATGAAAATATCCATTCTTCTTCAAAAAAATTCCCTTTTATAAAAATTCCACGAATTCTAAAAATTAAATAATTTAATTAAAAATAAACATGAAACCATGTAGAGTATGAATCATTTAAATATGTCATTTTGAAGATGTAGTTATACATTCATGTCATATAAGTTACAAAAATGTTCTTCTCGTACTCTTGTCAAAAGAATCAAAAAATTACGTCGTGTGGAAAACAAAAGAAAGAATCCTTGAAAAATATTTACTAAAAATTCACCAGTGGGTAAAATTTTCTATATAAAATAGCATAATAATTGAAATAATATTATATATTTTGGAAACATTGACATGGGTGATAAATATACACCAATAAATATCTATGTGTATACAATCTTGGATAATAATGAGATTGTGAAATTATCACTTACCTTAGGTATGATATCCTTTATATATATCTGAACATCATTTATAATGATTTAAAAAACGTTGTTGACTTATTCCAGAATCTTAATCATTTTTATGATATAATTTATTATTATATTATCATCTGTTTGTTAGTAACATTTCAATATCACTCATTATTCAGATATTAACTACTTTATGTTCATATGTAATTTTTTCCAGATAAGTTCATGTTCCACATCGTAGGTTATAGGTAAATCATTTTAAGAAATGTATTTGTATAATATATATCATATTTAATTATTCTATACATGTATATAATCATGGTTTAATTAATATCATGTAGAGTGAATGACATCACATCATTTAGACGGTAGGCCGTACGTACACACGAGTGACTATAAGGACTCGACCTTAACCCTTACATAATATTGAATTAAAGGAATAATTCACATTGAGTGTCTTTTCAGGTTTAGAGATTTATAGATTTAGGTGATAACTATTACATAAGAACCTGAATATTTCAAGTAGACACTACAACGCAGTATCTATTTTTTTCATAAAATAAAAACTCTTAAAAAGAAACATGTCTAGTTCCGTGTTTTAGAAAGCATAACTTTTCCTGGATCCCATCCTTGACCCTATTCCACATTATGTCCTGTGAAAAAACATTTCAAAAAAACTTGGGATGAGCATAAAAAGCTCATTAAGGGATATACAAAGAAGGAGAACTGTTATTTTTTCAAAACAACAAGTAAACCATAAATACTTTAACATAAGTAATACTTTTCACCTTTATGCAGTAGTAAATACGCTTTACTGAATAAAAGATCACTACTTACCATTTTGTAACCAAAGTGTTACCATAAAACCCATAAAAAAGAACAAATAACATATGAATGTAAATTGGGATATAAACATACATAAATGGAATAACCATACGGTCGACTTCCACACATATCACTAAATGGAATTGCCATACGGACGACTTCCATACCTAATGCATTGGAGGTTATAACATAACCAATAATCCTGGTATTCATGGAACCACCCGTCATATGGTTTATCACGTAACCACCCGTCAAATGTTCAAGTACCATTATAACACATAAAATATTTCAAATATCAATATTACAGTAATAACATTTCATTTTCAATCACAAGTAGTAATTTTAAAATATTAAAATAATAAATCCATTTTCAAAAACCGTTTAAAAATAGATTTTTGAATAAAAGTGTCCCATACCACTTTGAGGATTTTAATGGAATTATAATTTTAAAACATTAATGTTCGTATAAATAAATACTCAAAACCTTTTTTAAAACATGTAAATTAAAGATAATGTTTTATAATAATAAATCATTAAAATATTTAAAATGATATTTTAGTTAAAGAGTTTTTAACAAAATGAGAGACTCTTGAATACAATTAATTGAGGAATAAAATTTAATTTGAACTTTATAATGTCATGAGAATAAATGGATTCAAGATATAATATGAGAAAGGAATGTATATACACCATATATGAGCGAATTGGTGCATAACAACAATGAAGTCTCAATTGAAATGTAAATTGAGACGAAATCCCTTATAAAGATGGTATCCTTAGATTAAAGATAAATTGATTACATAATTATGTGTGAAAACTATAAATTCACCCAATATAAGTGTATATTAAGTGAAAAAAATCAGAGTTCATTCACACATATTCATAGGATGACATATTAAAGAAGTACATGTTGATCCCAAAGAATTGAAATTGGGTTAAGAATTTCCCTTGTAAAAATTTGACAGCCCAACGATGTCAATTTAAAATTCCAAAAATGAGTTGATGACATAAAAAGGGGTATATCATAACATGGACATAAAATTTACATCAATAAGGATATATAAGAACATATCCCAACATAATAATATGTAAATTAAAATACATAACAAAAATAAGTCTTTTTAAAAAAATGAGGGTGAAAGGTTCCCTTCCCGATTTTCTAAATTACAAAACATACGCCACATGAATGAAGGAACATAAAATGTAGATGTAAATAACCATAAATGAGATTGTATTACACAAAGAGTAGAATCTTGGGAAGTACATAAACCACACAAAAGGAAATAGTGTAAAATATAGAGGGAATCTCATGGGAATAAAAGTGAGATGAAACCCTTTACCTCGTTGTAATCAACTGAGTCATTTAATCAAAAGTTAATAACCATAAAATGAATCACATAATATCATGAATATAAATATAATCATGATAGTTTATATCAAACGGTAGTACATAATACAACACATTCAATAAATAAGTGGCGAACAATGGAAATCTCAGGCAATTAAAACTGAGATAAGAAATCTCCTTACCTCGTGTTTGACTGGACTCGATCGTTCTTTTATATCCTGAATAATAAACTAAAGATAATTTATACTTTCTTAAGAACCTTTTTCAAGTTTATTATTCCTTTTTGTATCACTTATTATCATGTTATGAACATTATGTAATCATTAAAGTAAATAATGTTCGTTTTGTCGATATTTGGTACTTAAGGAAAAAATGGACTTCTTATATTTACATGTTGTTCATGTGGTAAAAGGTTCATTATATCCAGAATGATAATAATGATTTCAATATCATATATATCATATATATCCATCATATACATGTATTAATAATAGTACATAACATTTATAGGTAAGAAATGAAATGCACCGTTAATGGAGACGGCAAGCCGTACGTACGCATGAACGCTACTTCCAATTATATTTCATATTTAATGTAATTACAACATTATGATACATAGTAGTATTATAATTCCAGTATTTCATCATATATATTATCATTAAATCTATCCTTTATACATACCAAATATGGTATGAACGATTCATATCACTTTTAGGGGGCAGTAGTCTCCACTTCCTCTAATGCGATTATAGAGTTTACCCATAATGGAAACCATAAAGGCATGATATAAATTGAAATTATTGAAGAATAATGAAAAAATAAAAATAATATATATCATATATAAATACAGTTCCATCATAATGGACACCATGAGAGGCGGTAGGATATAATCGAACAATCATCATTTTGTGAGGCGTTAGTTTCCCATCCACAGAAACATTATGTTCTTCATCCATTAGATGGAGGTGTGTGTAAGTATAGCTCTAATACTTCTCATAAAAACATCTTAATATAGTGAGGATACATATTTTTTTACAAAATAAAGGAATAAAAAGTGTTATGGGTTGGAGAAGTAAAATAAATGAAAACAATTTAAGAGAAACTGTTACCTATAATTTGGGTAACTCCCTTTTGGTTTGAACCAAAGGACTTCTTGAAGTGCCTTCTGCCTAATGTAAGGCTTCTAGAAGAATGAGAGAGATTTAGGGAGCTTAATTGGATAGATTTTGGATGAGCCAAATGACTTGATAGGTTTGAGGAATTGGTTAGAAGTGGTCTTCTTTTATAAGGGAGAGGAGGGGCTCTTTAGGAAAGTGTGATAATATTATTTTATTATATAATGATATTTGGTTTCAAAAGGACCAAAAATCATTAGAGTTGAAGATAAGATGACTCATGGTAAAAATAAAATCAGCCAATAAGAATTGGAAAGGTTTTGGAGTTTTGTTTAATATTTATAATCTAATTTATTTAAATAATATATTAATGATGTAAATACTGCGTCATTGTTGTATCATAAATAATTTAATTTATATGATGTCTAAAAGTTATACAAAAATACCATGATGTATGAAATAATTTTATATTTCCAATTAATATTTATATTTGAAAATATAATTTACAAAACCCCTTTTAAAAATTAATTTACTAAATGATATTTGCTTTTGTCATTTTTGCCTTTACATTAAGTTAATTAATCTAATTTGTCATTTTGACTCCCATGTGGCTTAATGGGGTCCAAAAATCAACCCAAAGATTCCCACGGTCGTTAATGACTAAAATTATATGGTTTTCACAGGTGTTAAGGTAATTTTTAATTAATATAATATTATTTTTACCTTAAATTAACCTATTTACCTTTAACTGTGGTAAGAAAAAGTCCAAAGTTACTATTCACAAAAAATTATTTTCATCTTATTGAACCACATTTTACTTCTTGATGAAAACCATGTATGTCAGATTTTATAAATTCAATTCACAGAAGTGGTAAAAGTTCATTTAAATGAAAACGTCCTTTTTTTAACTACCACTAAGTGCTATCACTATTCATAAAAAATTGAAGTTTTTCAAAAAAATACCAAAAATTCAGACTAATATTTATTTGATATTCGAAATTCAAAAATGATGTCAATTTTACCAAATTAAAAACATATATGTGGCATTAATTAATTTTAAAATTAATTCCAGTTATAAAAACAAATAGCGTGTTTTTATGAAACAATAACTATCAAAAGAATGATACTTGTTTATGTCCAATTTCAATGTGATATTAATTCCAATGACCAAAATTGTATTAAATAGTAAAAATATATTCTAATAACATTTTAAAAAAAATTAAAAAGATAATATAATCATATAAATAAAATATATTAAAACGTAGTTTTGAATTAAAATACAATATTTTCACTATTCATTAAAAAAAGAACTTTATCAGAAAAATTCCAAAAATTTACACAATGTAAATTTTGATGTCCCCACTCTAAATAAATATATTATTTGGTCAAATAGAATTTATTAAAGTGTCCAAAATTAGATTTAATGATGGTTCTCCATTAAAAGGTGGTAAATCGACCTTTTAATGTAAATTATGCTTAAAATTAGATTTATTCATATTTTAAGCCTCTAACATTTATTGGATAAATTTAAATACATTTAAAAAACATGTATAATCATATTTTAGTTATTTTTGTTCATTCCCACCAATAGAATGGCTAGGAGTTAACTACCATATAAGATAATAATATTATATTATTAGTGTGCAACGTAAGATTTCAAAAGAACCCGTTGTTACGTATCGGGTATGCTATCAAACATACAAACCACTTTAAAGTATTATTAATATTAAATTCAAAAATATTAATAAATATGAAAATGTCATATTGTTCATTTATATGGGATGTTACATCCTTCCCCCCATTTGGTAATTGCGTCCTCACAATTTTAAAATTGGGCTCGAGAACTTCATTGAAAGCCCCACATCGAAAAAATACAATAAAACTATCACTTTAAAATAATGGAAGAGAAGTACAAAGGTTACCCGAGACAACAGATACTAGGATTCCATGAAAACATGGATATGGAGGACAAAAAAACCATCATGTTCTGATGGATAATGATAGAAAACATGTTTAGAAGAATGTTAACCACTAGAAAATAACAAACTTGTGATGGGTTAAACAGTCTTTGATTCCCCAGAAGGAAAAGTTAATAGACAAAGTTTTTGTTTTATGTTAAATTTCATTGATGAATTTATTTATGAGGATAACTAAAAAAATAAGCAAATATACTTACTTGTCATGTAGACATTCATATTTTAGTAGATTTCTAACACAAACTCTTATTTTCTCCAAATGATGAGTATTCAAGATTAATTTGGTTCACATTAACAACGTTATAATCAACTTCAAGAGAATCTCATAATCTATAAAATATTAACTATATATTTCCCATGTATTTAGACCTTAAAAAAAACCAAAATTGTTAGCACCAGATCAGATAATCCCCAAAAAGGATAAACTATTACAAAAAGAAAAAGTACTCTTAATCTCTAATTTTTTTCAAAAAAACTCAATGTTCAACAAAGACAATTCAATGAACAGTTGTCCATAAAATTCTTTAATGTAATCCAAACTAAGATTGAAACCCAAATCTCAAAATTATCTAATCACATAGTCTTCCAAGATAAATATTAACATTTATCTCCAAATAACATCAGTTACTCTTAAAGTAAAATATTGAAAAATAATTAACCTAATCACAATCCTCTATGATAGGTTAATAATTTCCATAGATAAACCAAAATAGAAATTTTCTTGATTCATAAAATCAACTAACTAAAAACAATTAGTCATACAAACCAGGGACTTCACGTAATACAGTGGTAGGCGATAAATACCAGTCGCACTTTGGTTGTGCGTTCGATTCTCGCAGCTTTGTCCGACGTGATGAGTTGTCACACGGTCCGCATGTTTTCCTTTTTTCTAAAACTATATAATTTTATAGGATTCCCAAAAAGAGATAAATTTATCAAAAATAACCATAACAAAATTTAACCATGAAGGATTTCTATTACCTTTAATTTTTCATCCCAAAAATGGATTAACCTATTATTTCCTCAAATTCAAGGATCATATAAACCCAAATGGTTCATTATAACTATATACACAAAATAAAAGATAATTATTCCTTGAATAAAATTTTCATATATCAAACATCAGGGCTACACATACTATAAAAATTCATCTAATTTATTTCCCATTATCAAAAGAGCCTTAATACTTTTAATCATTTCACCATCCTAAAATCTACCATAATACTTGAACCCCATATATGTTGAATTCTTACTCATTCAACATTCTTCATGATCCATTAACCATTTCTTTCCAAATTACTCTTAAATTATTCTTCCCTACAAACAAAATCCTGAATCATATCCTAAGATTCAATAATGTGAAAACATATGTTAAGAAATAATCTATACCTTTCATTGGTCATTGTCAGTTTCTTCATCTTCAATTGGAATGGTATTAGGTATTGGTAAAAAAATATTTGTACGATCCTAGTGATCCCATTCCCGAAACATCTTTGTAGGACATGTGTTTTTATAATGACCATGCACACCACATTTAAAACATTCAATTGATCCCATAGAAAGAACTTATTTCCCTCTCCTAGAGTCAACTAGATGCTTCTTTTTTCCATGGCAGGTTATTGCTTTATGACCTTCATTTCAACATCTATAGAATATTCTCATCCCTTTGAAGAATTTTCCTAGGTGTTTCTTTACACATCCTTGACACAAATGTTTTTGAACATACTTACCTTTATGATTATTACCTGAACATCCGTAGGGATTTGTTTCTCGCATATACGATGCCTTATAAAAATCACAAAGGTTAAGGATGTCAATCATGACTCCAGATAGTTGGTTGAGAATAACCACAAGAGTTATCATAGCAGCTCCCATTTCATTCAATTTCTCATTCATAAAATCATCATAGTTTTCTTCACATCCATTGTTACGTTGATGCCTTCTAGATCCATCCATTGACTAAAACAAAAAAGGTAAGTGTGAGTATATCAGTAAAATCATCATATAATAACTTATGAGGAGGATAAATACTAAGATTTACTTATTCATGTTATCTTAAAATCATTCACTTTATCTAAAAAAATATAACTCTATGAAATCCTAACCATTATAGTAATGTCACTTATGCTTAAAGAATTACCTAACCTCTAAAGTAATCTAAACTGACCTCAGATACCAACTGTAAGGACCCGACCTTAAACCTTACATAATCATGGATTAAATGAATAACTCACATTGGGGATCTTTTCAGGTTTAGAGTTTTAGAGAATTAGGTGATAACTATTACATAAGAACAGGAATATTACAAATAGACACTACTACACAGTATCCATTTTTTTTTATAAAATAAAAACTCTTAAAAATAAACATGTCTAATTCAATGTTTTAGATAGAATTACTTTTCCTTGATCTCATCCTTGACTCTATTCCACATTATGTCCTGTGAAAAACATTTCAAAAAAACTTGGGATGAGCATAAAAAGCTCAGTAAGGGATACACAAAGAAGGAAAACTCTTAGTTTTTCAAAACAAAAATTAAACCATAAATACTTTAACATAAGTAATACTTTTCACCTTAATGAAGTAGTAAATACTCTTCAATAAATAAAAGATCACAACTTACCCTTTTGTAACCAAAATTTTACCATAAATTCCAAATAAAGAACACATAACATATAAAGGTAACATGGGACACAAACATACATAAATGGAATGACCATATTATCTAATTCCACACATATCACTAAATGTAATAGCCATACGGACAACTTCCATACCCATTGAATTGGAGGTTATAATGTAACCACCCGTCCTAGTATTCATGGAACCACCCGTCATATGGTTTATCACGTAACCACCCATCAAATGTCCAAGTACCATTATAACACATAAAATATTTCAAATATAAACATTTCACTAATAAAATTTCATTTGCAATCATAATAAGTAAATTAAAAATATTGAAATAATCAATCCATTTTCAAAAACCATTTAAAAAAGATTTTCGAATCAAAGTTTCCCATACCACATTGAATATTTTAATGGAATTATAATTTTAATACATTAATGTCAATATAAATAAATACTAAAAACAATTTTTAAAAAATGGACATTAAAGATAATGATCTAGAATAATAAATCTTTAAAACATTTAAAACAATATTTTAGTTAAAGATTTTCTAACAAATTGAGAGACTCTTGAATACAAATAATTGAGGAATAACATTTAATCTGAACATTATAATATCATGAGAATAAATTTATTCATGATATAATATCGAAAAGGACAATAAATACACCATATATGAGTGAATTGGTGCATTACAACAATGATGTCTCAATTGAAATCTAAATTGAGATGAAATCCATTATAAAGAAGGTATCCTCAGATTAAGGATAAATCGATTACATAATTTTGTGTGAAAAAATTAAATACACCCAATATTAGTGGATTTTAAGTGTAAAACAATCAGTGTTCATTCACACATATTCATAGGATGACATATTCATGAAGTATATGTTGAACCCAAAGAATTGAAATTCGGTTAAAAAGTTCCCTTCTAAAAATTTGACAGCCTAACGAGGTCAATTTAAAATTCATAAAATGAGTTGATGAGATAAAAAGGGTAATCTCATCACTTCGACATAAAATTAACACCAATAAGTATATTGATGAACATATCCCAACATAATAATATATAAATTAAATGACATAACAAAAATAAGTCTTTTAAAAAAAGGAGGGTGAAAGGTTCCCTTCCCGATTTGGTAACTTAGAAAACATAAACCACAAAAAATAAGGACCATAAAATGTAGATTTAAATACCCATAAATTAAATTGTATTACACAAAGAGTATAATAATTGGAATTACATACCCCACACAAAAGGAAATAGTGGAAAATATAGCATGAATCTCATGGGAATATAAGTGAGATGAAACCCTTTACCTCGTTGTAATCAACTGAGTCCTTTGATCAAATGTTAATTACCATCAAATGAATCACATAATACTATGAATATAAATATAATCATGATGATATATATCAAAATTAAGTATATAATACACCACATGCAATAAATAAGTGGCAAACAATGGAAATCTCTCGGAATTAAAAGTGAGATATGAATTCTCCTTACCTCGTGTCCGACTTGACTCGATCATTCTTTAATATCATGAATAATGAACTAAAGTTAATTTATACTTTCTTAATAATATTTTTCAAGTTTATTATTACTCTTTATATCAATTATTACCAAGTTATAGACATTATGTAATCATTTATTTTAATAATGTCTGTTTTGTCGATATTTGGTAATTGAGTCAAAAATGGACTTCTTATAATTACATGTTTTTCATGTGGTCAAAGGATCATTATATCAATAATTATATTAATGATTTTGATATCATATATATCATATATATCAAGAATATACAAGTATTTATAATAGTACATATCATTTAGAGTTAAGAAATGAAATGCACCGTTCATGGAGATGGTAAGCCGTACGTACACATGAACGCTACTTCTATTTATATTTCATATTAAATGGAATTAAAACATAATGATACATAGTAGTATTATAATTCTAGTATTGTATCATTTATAATATCATTAAATCTATCCTTTATACGAACCACATATGGTATGAAGGAGTCATATCACTTTGAGGGGGCAGTAGTCCCCACTTCCTCTAATAAGATTATCACGTTTACCCATAATGGAAACCATAAAGGCATGATATAAATTGAAAGTACAGAAGAATAAAGAAAACATAAACATAATATATATCATATATAAATACATTTCCATCATAATTTCCACCATGAGAGGAGGTAGTAGATAATCAAACAATCTTCATTTCGCGAGGGGTTAGTTTTCCATCCATAGAAACATTATGTTCTTCATCCATTAGATGGAGGTGCGTGTAAGTGTAGCTCGAATAATTTTCATAACAAAATCCTTGTATATTTATGATACTTATTTTGTTACAAAAGAAATTAATACAAATATTTTAGGGGTTGGATAAGTAAAATAAAAGAAAACAATTTAGGAGAAACTATGACCTATAATTTGGGTAACTCCCATTGGTTTGAACCAAATACTTCTTGAAGTTCTTTCTACCTAAGTCATGGATTCTAGAAGGAGGAGAGGGATGTAAGGATATTAATTAGGTAGAATTTGGACGATCCAAATAGATTGATACGTGTGAGAAATTGGTTAGAAGTGGTCTCTTTTTATGAGGGAGATGATGGGATCTATAGGAAAGTGTGATAATATTATTTTATTATATTACGATATTCGGTTTCAAAAGGTCCGAAAATCATTAGAGTCGAATATAAGATGACTCATGGTCGAAATAAAATCATCCAATAAAATTGGACAGGTTTTGGATGTTATTTTAATATTTATAATCTTATTTATTTAAATTATTTATTAATGATGTAAATAATGCATCATTTTTGTGTCATAAATAATTTAATTGATTTGATGTCTAAAAATTATAAAAAAACCCATGATGTAAAAAATCCTTTTAGTTTTAGAATGAATATTTATAGTCTAAATTATAAATTTCATAACCCCTTGAAAAAATTAATTTACTAAAAGATATTTTCTTTTGTCATTTTTTCCTTTACTTTAAGTTAATTAATCTAAATTGTCATTTTCACTCCCAAGTTGCTCAATGGGGTTCCAAAATCAACCCTAAGATGGCCATGGTCGTTAAAGACTCAACCAATATAGTTTGGACAAGTGTTAATATAATTTTGAATAATTATAATATTCTTTTTACCTTGAATTAATCTATTTACCTTTAATCGTGGTAAATAAAAGTCAAAAGTTACTATTCATCAAAAATTATTTTAATCTTATTGAACCATATTTTACTTCTTGATAACAACCATGTATTTTTTATATTTGAAATTAAATTCATAGAAGAGGTAAACTTTTATTTAATTGAAAAAGTCTATTTTTAACTACCACTAAGTGGTTTCACTATTCATCAAAAATTGATTTTTTTTTAGAAAAATACCAAAAATTCAGCCTAAGCTTTATTTGATATTACGAATTAAAAAATGATGACTATTTTACCAAATTAAAAACATATAAGTGGAATTAAATAATTTTAAAATTAATTCACGTTGTCAAAACAAATATCGTGTTTTTAAGAAACAATTACTATCAAAAGATTGATACTTGTTTCTGTCCAATTTGAAAGTGAAATTAATTCCAATGACCAACATTGGTTTAAATGGTAAAAATATATTCTAATTAAACATAAAAACAAATTAAAAAGATATTATAACCATATAAATAAATTTTATTAAAATGTATTTTTGAATTAAAATACAATATTTTCACCATTCATTAAAAAATTAACTTTATCGGAAAAATTCCAAAAATTTACACGAAGTAAATTCTCATGTCCCCATTCTAAAAAAAGATTTTATTTGGTCAAATATAATGTATTAAAGTGACCAAAATTATATTTAAAGAGGGTTCTCCATTAAATGGTTGTAAATCGACCTTTTATGGTAAATTATGCTTAAAATTAGATTTATTCACATTTTAAGCCTCTAACATTTACTGGATAAATGTAAATACATTTAACAAAATGTATAATCATATTGTAGTTAGTTTTGTTTATTCCCACCAATAAAATGTCTAGGAGTTAAGTACCATATAAAATAATATTATTATATTATTAGTGTAAAATGTAAGATTTCAAAGGAACCGGTTGTTGCGTATCGGGTACGCTATCGAACATAGCAACCCCTTTAAATTTAAATTAATATTTAATTCAGAAATTTTAATAAATATGAAAATGTCAAATTCTTCATTTATCTGGGATGTTACAGTGACAATATCAGTCACTTAATGGTTAAATGGTATGTAATTATACATAATAATTACCAAGTTATATTAATTATTTACATCCATTATACTCATCATTATACCCAAACAAATTCATTATTATTGAATAAAAAATGACACCATATTGTGGAAACGGTATGACGTACATATATATGCATGGTGATACTATTATTCGAAGGATGCATAAAAGAAGGTATGACGTTATACAATAAATATAATAAAATCTCAGAATTTAGAAGATACTGGATTTATTAAATTATTAAGGACACATCATAATAACAAGAAGTATAATAATAAAATAATTTTGAAAGAGTTTATAAAACAATTAACTCCATTTCGAGTATCTCTTTTTGATTTTCGAAAAAAGTCTCTTTAGGATGGATTTCTACAAAACTGTGGAATCTAGGATGAATTGAGGGAAGTTTGGAACGTATATTGGACATTTTTGTACAAGAAAAATTTCTTTAGAGGTGTGATTAAAAGGGAAGGAGAGGATCCCATTTATAAGAGAGGGGAGGGGAAACTTTGGAAATACCAAAAATATTAAATTAATATAAACTAATTTTTAATTAAAAATGGCTCAAAAGTTGATTATTTAGAATATAAGATGATTATGGGATTAAATCCACTCATTAAATAAATTTATACATGTTTTTAGTTTATTTTAAACCTTATAATTTTGATTTATCCTTTTTAAATCAATTTAATTTCAAATGTGGTAATAGGATTCTAAATATATATTGTTTAAAAATATTTACCTAGATGGTGTAAATTAACCATAAATGGATAATTTAAGACATTTTATACCTTATAATTATAAATTTTTAATTTTTAATTATTTTAATAATATTTAATAAAATTAATAAATTTTTATTTTTATAAGATATCAAAATGGTGAATTTTGAAACTATTCAATTCATTGATTTTAAATAAAATTCACATAGAAGATAACTTCTCTACAATATACTTAATAGTCTTCCAACATGTAATATTCACCTATAAAATTCTTGTATGGCATAAATTATTTCATATAATATTTATTTTACTATTTATAATATTATTTATTTGATATTTCTCTTAATAAAATAATTATTGTATCACTATTGAGTTAATGTTTATGGTAATTATTTAATATATGAAAATTATAAAAAAAAATTAAATAATTTTTGTAAATTCATTAGATTTACTAAGATAATTTATGTTTGATGTTTTATCAAGATTATCAAAACATTAAAATTATTATTCTTATATGCTATAAAAGAGTGACATGTTGTCACATTCTTTTGTTAAAAATATAATTACATCACTTTCATAGAAATAGTCCATTAAATGAATCAATTAAAACTCTTAAGTGATATTGGTCGATGTTAAATCATCTAATATGATTTCTTCATGTGTAGGGGTAATTTTATTATCTTAATGATATTGTTTTTACCCTAATTTACCTGATTTATGTATAACTGTATAAATAAATATTACATTAGTAACAATTCATAAAATCCAAAAAAATAAAAATAACCTAATAACATTATTTTTACCCACTTATTAAAAATACGGAATCTGTATTCCACAATTCAAAGCACATATGTTTCATTAATTAATTTAAAATTAATTCTTGTTGTCCGAGTGAGAAAACAAAGTTTTCTAAAAGTAAAAACCATCAAAATATTGATGTACATTTATATCAAATTTTAAAAAAAATTCTTAAAATGACTAGAATTGGATTAAATTATAAAAACATATTCTATTTATATTTTTAATTCAATTAAAAGTATAATCTTTCTATATAAATAAATATAATGAAAAAGTTATTTTAACATAAGATGTAGTTTTTTTCACTATTCATTATAAAATAAATATTATCATAAAAAATACCAAACATTCAAAAAAGTAAATTTTTATATCCTTATTCCAAATAAGAAGTTTTTTTTCAAAAATAACTTATAAAAGTATAAAAAATGAGATTGAAATTAGGTTCCCCATCAAAAGGCGGTAAAACTGCATTTTAATAAAAACACTCATTTTATCTGTAATATTGTATTTGCTCTTATATCAATTCTAAAAAACATATAAGATTAATTTTAAACATTTCATTTAATGTACAAAATATATATTTAACTAATATAATCCATAAGCAGTGATTTTATTATTTTATAAACTCACTTATTTTCATTTAAATAGTTTTTTAGAAAGAAGTTAAAATTATTCATACCCAGCATTATAATATCTATGTTATAATACTTAGTTATCTGTTATAATCAATATTTCAGGAAATATATTCTATTAAAAGAACTGGAAAGTGTTTGTAACACAAGACAATAATAGTTTCGTGTGTACTGCATGCAAATATAGTGTTGCATATAGCGCAAGATATTCCAAGGGTAACATAAAACATAATATATGAACGAAATTAAAAAGAATCAATCTCATTAAATCTTGACGTGTTACATTCTACACCCATTAAAATGAATTTTTCCCTCAAAATTTTTCAGAGTAATAAAATGATTATTACTTGAATGTTTCTTTCGTAGAAACCCACATCTAAAAAAGGAATACAAAAACATCATTTTCAAAAGAAAGTTAGAAAAATAAGTGTCATCCAAAGTAACTCATCAATGGGATTACACATATGAGAACATAAGTGGGAAGTGATACATGGATATGGAAGAAAAATATAACCATCATGTTCTGATGGGTAATGATATAGGAAAAGGTTTTGATAAGGTTAACAACCAAAAACTAGTAAATCTATGATGATTTTAGGGACCATCTGATTCATCGAATAAGAATGAATTATGATAAATTTTTTTGTTTTTTAAAATCCTTTACCTAAAGTTTATGAACATGAGTAGAAATACATACATGATATAAGTACAATCTCACCATTGGTCATGCCTTGAACAATTTCCACTTTATCACTTATTCAAAGGAATAAAGTTGAATTTTCCAGTCTTGAAGTGCTAGAAGATCATGCAAACAATAAATAGAATGATAGGCTATTCCATCTATATCAACAAAAAGGATAACACAGATTATAAAATATACATAAGTCCACCTATAGTGAGGTAATTCATTAATTTAACAAACTTTATTAGGAGTATAACTTATACTATTCAAAATTGAATAACCTGACAATCCTTCAAAAAATGGAAAATCTGCAACTTTTGAAAGAGGTGATTTAAATCAGTTTAATATTTATCTCCCATATATCATAAATTAGCTCTTTTTTGTCAAATTCCAAAAATTAAAATATATTATTCATATATTCTATTGATCCATGGTAACAAATATCATATATCCTCAATGAAAACATGCATGTTTTCTTATTCTTATATCCAAAAATGTTCCAATCTTCATCTGAGATAGCATAACCAACATGCCAATAAATTTTTAACTAGTTCCGAGGTAACTAATATCATCTAATTTACATATTCATATCCATCAAAAATTTATCCAAATATAATTATCTCAACATCATGTTAATATTAAGGGCATCTATCCCTAAATCATGTGTTTTCCAAAAATATCACCTTATTACAAAAATCACATTTCATGGTTACAAGTACCACTCAGCTGATACTTTCCAATACACGTGGAAAACCACTTTGGACCACTATATAGATATTCTATAATTTCGTAATACCATAAAAGTTATTCTACAACACTATTCTGGAATCCCATTACATAAAAAATGAATCATTCCACCACTTCATTATCATACTCAAAATCATCAATAGTGATCATATGTGATTTTCCTTTTCCTTTTGCCTTAAGAGGTTGTTGATGTTGATCAACATTGTTCACCATTGGATTTGGGAACTGGTTAGCATAACACCCGATTTCCTTTCACTTATAGTACTGATGTGTGGGTGGTAAATTCTCTATAACCTTTTCTATATTCACATCATTAACTACATTTTTCTCATTAATTTGGTACTAAAATTCCCAATGATGTTATTTTCCACAATTAAAACATTTAATATAACCTTTAATATAGTCTCTACTATGCTTCATTCTACACCTTCAGCATAAGAAAACATTCATCTTTTTTCACATTTGTTTTGAGATTTCCTTTTGAACATGATCTTTTATTTCATATAAAAACCATGAGATTGATATGTAACAACAACATCCATTTAAACCGGGATTGAAAAAAACACAATATTTACATAGAAACTAAAGTCTCTTATAGTAAATTCCCTTCAGAGACTTGGTTTTAAGCCAATGAAGAATCAGTCAACATTACATTCAGGTTGGATAATAAAACTAGAATCATACCTTGAAAGTATTTAAAAACATTTATCATATGCACCCACAAATTCACAATCCTTTTTTCTTAAGATCAAGGAAATATTTTTATATTTTCATTCAAAGAATACGAGTAAAGTACTTATTGAAAAAAAAATCTTGAATTCATTCCATGATATGGATTCAATTTTATATTGTTGCCTCGTATTCATGATTAGAGTCCACCGCTAGTCTTTTTCTCCTTATAAATGAAAAATAGAATAAATGACCCTTCATGTTCTGAATAGTCAAGGATGGAAAATAACTTTTAAATGTTAAGGTTCCATTTTTCATCATTAAGTGGACCAGAAGACCCACTAAAAGAAGGTGGATGTTGCCTCGTGAAGGAATCAACAAAATTTTGTTCCTATCTCTTCTCATTAATGTCTCTAGAATTATTCATAACTTGTTCAAGTATAACGATAATATTTTTCATTTCATCTCCATTAACAAATTTTTTTAGAGTAAAATCATTGCATTTCCCATTTTATTGATCATTAACACGGTTCTTTTAGGTAATATCCATTATCTAAAACCCAAAAATACTATCTCAGAGGAAAAAACATACTAGGAAAACAACACAATCAAGGGGTTGTATTTTCAATCTATAACATCCTAGGTTTAATCATAGGGTTTTCATGATAGTTACCATAATTATAAGACTATAAGCTATAAATATACATATCCTTAGGAAATCCAATCGAAATATCTCTAGGGATATCACTAATTTTTTCACATCCTAGTTTCAAAAGTTGGATAAACCATTCCTCTAATACCAAATACAATTACCTAAGTATGAGATATAAGAATACTACATATTTTTAGATGAATATTCCTTAAATTTTACAAATACACTCCTAATGACCATAATAGTTTAGTTCCTTTGGACACTTAGAATACATTCTTCTAACTTGTGGATGTTCTTCAACATCTCTAATAAAGATATTCCGCTTTAGAACTACAAATTAAATGATTTATTTAAAAATTGAGGAATGGAAACACAAGAAATATTGATCTTAGATACTTAGTAAGGGTAAGAAAACAATATATGAACATGTAAATGTATGGAAACATGATCATAACTTTGCATCTCAAAATCTTCAGTCATGAAGTAAATCATAGCAGTTTGTAAGGAATAAATCATAAAGGAACATTAATAATTATAAAATAGCATTGGAATAAAACATGAACGTGTGAAAAACACAAAAGAATAGAAAATCATTTCCATATTAGACAAGGCTCATATCGAAGACCATAATAGTGTCAAAATTACATTACTAAACCAAGTTTATATGGCGTTCCAGCCTTATATTACTGAACTAGATTAACTTCCCATTCCAGTCATGTCTATCACATGAGGTATAAATATTTAACCAATGAATTTGAGGGAGATATATGTCCCTCCCATCACATAATTAAAACCACACATATGTGTGCGAAAAAACAAAAATCATTAATCATAACAAAACCCATGGAGTAAATGGGTTTATTAAACATCATTTCATCATAACAAAATCCAAGTAAAACTAAAGGATTCCATAAATAGAATTATTTCATAAAAATAATCAAATCATAGAAATAATAATGGTATAAACATACCACAACATAAATAATGTCTTCTTAGATGTAAAATAATTTTGGATACAACAACTAAAATTAATTATTGTGGAAAATATCATTTCTTCTTCAAAAACATTTCAATTCTCAAAATACCATGAAATATTAAAAGAATATAATTTACTTGAAAAGAATCATGAAACTATGTGGAGTAATATTCATGGAAATGAGTCATTTTGAAGATGTAAAAATCTATTCATGACCTATAAGTTAACAAAAGTTTTTCTCAAACTCTTGCTGGAAAAGTCAGAGAGTACCTTGTATGGAAAAAGAAAAAAATATTCCTTATACACTATTTAATAAATATTCAACAATGCCAAAATTTGTCTTTATAAAATTATATAAGAGTAGAAATAATATTATTTATTGTTAGAAACATGGACGTGGATGATAAATATACCCAAGTAAATACTTTCTTATAATCATTCTTGAATAATAATGAGATTACTAAATTAACCCTAACCTTAGTTTTTATATTATTTGTATGTATCTAAACCTCTTGAATAATGATTTAAATAATATTATTTAGTTATTACATAATTTTAAACTTATATATGATATCATATTTAACTTTATTATCATATGTTTTTAGTAACATTTCATTGTCACTCATTATTTGAATATTAATAGCTTTTTGTTCTCATGTTTATTTTATCAAATAATTTCATGTTACATTTATTAGGATATATTTATATCATTTAAATAATTATATTACTATAATATATATCAAATTTATTAACTCCATTCATTTATGTAAACATGGTTTAATAAATATCATGTATAATGAATCACATCACATTATATAGATGTTAGGTCGTACGTATGAACGAGCGATGATATAATTTACTTAATGTTTAAATAGTATTGAATTGAATGTAATATTTTTTATTAAGAATAATTATTATGTTATATTCATTATCTACATCCATTTTTTCAATAATTATACCTAGCCAAATTAAGTATTGTTGAATAAGAAATTGCACCACGGAGGGGAGATGGTAAGCTGTACGAACGCAGTCATAGAGATATTATTATTCAGCGGATGGAAAAATTTATGTAAAAGGTTTTAACATAATTTAAATAACACCTCCGAATGTATTCGATACATGATTTATTTTTTTAGTATGGAAACATAATAATAAGAGTATGTTGAAAAAGAAAAGAGTTTTGAAAGAGGTGATAAAACTATAACATCTTTTTCAAGTATCACCTTTTGATTTGCACAAAGGTCTCCATAGGATGGCATTATGCCCAATGTTTAGCATTAATAATTTATTGAGGGAATTTTTAAGAGTTAATGGGTAGGGTTAGGTTGAGAAAAATGGATTTTTAGGTGTGTTTAAAAGAGAAGTAAAGGTTCCCTTTTATATGAGAGGTGAGGGTCACCTTTTGAAATTCCAGAACTATTAAATTAATATAAATTAAATTTTAAATTAAAATGGATCCAAATTGGATTATTTAGGATAGAATATGAGGATGGGTTGAAATCATCAATACAAATTAACTTCACACATGTTTTTGTAACTGTATAATTATGATTTATCCATATTTAATTTTTTAATTTTAATTTTGGAAATAACGTTCTAAATATTTATGGTTTTAAATATTTAGATATATGGTATAAATTGACCATAAATGGATATTTAATGAAATTTTAGACCATATAATTATGACTTCATAATTTTTAAATATTTTTATGATTTTTAAATAATTTAATAAAATTTAATTTTTATAAAATATCAATAGTGTCAATTTTTTCATTATTCATTTCTTTGATTTTAAATAAAATACACATAGAAGAAACTTAAAAAACACTGAATTATCTTATAACAAGACATATCCACCAATAAAAATCGTTTATGACATGAATTATTACATATAAGTTTCGTTTTTCGATTTATGATATCATTTATATAATATTTCTCTTAATAATATAATTATTGTATCACTATTGTGTCAACATTTATGGTAATTATTTAATATCTAAAAATTCCAAATAATTTTAAATGATATAGATAACTTCAATAAATATCTTAATAATATTTTGGTTTGATGTTTTATCATGTTTATCACTACATTGAAATTATTATACTTATAAGAGAAAAGAGAGTGACATGTTGTCACTTTCTTTTGTTTTAATTATAATTAAATCACATTCATGGAAATAGTAAATTAAACGAAAAAATTCTGATCCAAGGTGATATTGGTATAATTTCATTCATCCAATATGATTTTTCTATTTTTGGGTAATTTTATTATCATTGTCATATTTTTTGTTACCCTAATTTTCCAAACACATCTTTAACTATGGTAAATATAAGTAACATAGAATACTATTTATAATATCCAAAATAAAATTATCCTATTAAAATAAATTGGACCCACTAATTCAAAATTTTTAATCCATTTTTCAAAATTCAAAATATATAAGTTTCAGTGATTAATTTAAAATTTATTCATGTTGTCAATTAGAGAAAACATGTTTTTAAGTAAAAACCCATAAAAAGATTGATTAGAATTTATATCTAATTTCAATGTGAAATTACATCCAATTACAAAAATTTGATTAAGTGATAAAAACATAATCCATGTATACTTTAACACCAAATAAAAATATAAAATTTTTGTATAAATCAATCAGATCAAAAATCTATATTAAATTAAAATGCAATATTTTTTACTATTCATTAAAAATGAATATTGGTAGAAAAATAATAAAAATTGCAAAAAAAGATATTTTTATGTCTTTATTCTAAATAAAAATATTATTTTGTCAAAATTAAATTATATAAGTATAAAAAACTAAATATAAAATTTTTCCGACATCAAAAGTCATAAACAACATTTTTAGAAAAACGCTAATTTTATCTGTAAAATTGAATTTATTCTTATATCATGTCTAGAGAACATATATGATGGATTTTAATCATTAAATGGAATATGTTAAATACATATTTTACTAATAAAATCAATAAATAGTGATTTTAGAATTTTATAGAATCAATTATTTTCATTTAAATATTTTTCTAAGTAAATACTATTCATACCTGTCATTATAATGACTAGGTTATAATATTTAGTTATCAATTATACTCAGTCATTCGTGAAAATGAATTATATCAAATTAACTTGAAATTTTTTGTAACACTATCCATGAATAGTGTTTCATATACTACAAGCTTGTACATTTTTTTGTATATCGTAAGATAATGTTAGTGTAGCGTACAATACATGACATCTAAGAAATTAAAAAGAATCTATCTCATAAAATATCACGGTGTTACACAAAGAAAATGTGAATATATATTTATTTAGATAACAAAAACATTTTAAATGTTATTTTATAAATAAAACTAATGAATTATTTGAGAAATTTGTTATTATGGAAAACTTTTGGAAAGATGTCTTCTTTCAAAATCTGTAAAGAATTCCAAATATAATAGTGAAAGTCCTAGAAAAACATAAAATAATAATCCTTTTGTAATGAAATTAATGTAAACTTAACATTCATTAAAAATAATAATTTAATGGATCATTCCATATATAATGTGAAACTAAAAATATTTTCATGATGGGGAAATACTCATGATGGAAAATAGTATAGTCAGTTTCAATTAACTGAATCACATCAAGTAAATAATGAACTGGAGGGGAAGTGAAATTATCACAGGACATATAAAAACCATGAATAACTAAGGTAGAATTAAATACTAGTTGTTCTATAAATAATAGCATATAATTTTCTTGTATTACTATTCGAACATAAACAATCTTTATTTTAATATATGGAAAATTAACCCTTTCCTTTACTCATGAATTCAAAAAATGTTATTAAACATCCTCTATAAAAATCATAATCCTCCCAACAACCTAATAATGAAAATATTTTATATATAATTTCCCTTATACACATAAATTATATTATATCAACACATATATTAGAGTTATATATTGATTAGTTCCACTATTAATGGAAGGTGATTTTTATTGTTTCAAACAAATTTTGGATAAGATAAGTCTAATATTATAAATTAATACCAATTTCATAGAATCTACATTATTTAAGGTAGTAGAATCATTGGTTTTTAGTTATTTTATTATTGAAATTTTCATTTCATTTAATATATGGGTATTTTCTTCATGAATGGAATCAATGACGAACATTTTCTATAAAAATTACCAGTAATAATGAGTTATATTTTATTGATCCCTAATTTATGTGTCATCCTTCAAAAATCATTTCATCAAAAACATTATATATTAAATTTATGTCTTATTATTGTTATAGTATTGATACTTATTAATGGGGTGAATGATGATTATACTGTAACATCATTTATGTTGGACATTTAACCAACACAAACGTAAAAATGGCTCAATATAGAATTGGTATGATTTTAGTATTGTATAAAATTATTATCATTTTATCAGTAGAATAATGATGTTAATATAACATCATTATAGTGGATTATTTTTACATCATGCTACTCTATTTTATGTATTTCCCTCCTCTATGATTTTTTCCACTTTTATGGGGTGTGTGTAGGGACTCCTTAGGATAGAGAAAATTTTCAGAGAAAATGTCTTAATGTTTATGGATGCATGTTTTTTTTGAATTAACACTATCTTAGTATAACGGTGTTAATGAATTTTTTGGGTTCTCCCCATGTCTAGTTATTTCATGAGTTGGTTTTAAATTTTTATTAAAGAATCTGATATTTCATCAGTCTACAGGAGAAATACATTTCATTTAATGCGAGTACATGATGTGTATGTTCTGGAGGGATGATTCAATGAATCTGTTACAAAATGTTAAGTGAGTACACTATGAGTAATGGTTAAACATTTTTTATTATTACAATAGTGTTTTTCTGTAATGCCCCAACCCCAATTATCCTGATTCAGTGCATTATTTTAATATATTGGCATGATACAAGGAAATCATGTCCCGAAAGACCGATCAGTTTAGTAGTCTTGGAAATATATTACATACATCAACTTCACATTACAATTTCAAACATAAAACACTGCATTGATAGTTCTTTGATTACATGATTATTACCTTTTATCTTAACCCTACATATCAATCATAATACAATTCTAGGAAATACTAGAAAATAAAACACAAGAAAGGGGTGCACTCAGATGCTCAGTAAGGGTAAACAATTTAGCGGAAGATAAAATAAACAATATGCATGGTGAATAATTGAAAACACATGCCTTTACAAATAATAATCATGAAAACGTTATGGATGAAATATAAGCTGAGTAAATAATTCCATAATAAAACATAGTCATGGGTATTCTACTTTTAGAATAACCACATGAACCATAAATATTATTTTCATAATGAGGGATTGTATAATACCAGCCATTATGAAACATTTTGTCAAGGCCTCAGCCAAGACGTCAAAAAATGATTAAGGACTCGGCCAAATCCAAATATCAAATTGGGAAATGCCTCAACCAATTCCACGTCTAATTTTCTCATGAGACCTACTCATGTATCAAGGAGCTATATCGGTCTCCACCCCTCACATACTATGTCCAATACATTCTTCATATAAAAAGGTTGAAACATAACATAAACATTAATATTAAAACTAGCATTCAAATTTTAAATGATTTATCCAAAAACCATGAATGGTATAAAAATAAGACATCCACAGTCAAACATATCACCAAACCATGAATACAATATAGGAGATTTGTATCATAATAACTCAACATCAATCTTGTTTTAAATCCATAAAAAGTTATTGACATAGATGAAAATTATTTCTAAAAATCTTTGAGATAAATGTCCATTTTTCATGAAAAAATTTTAAAGTCACATAATTTATAAAGAATACATTTAAAGACATTATTGAATCATATTCTCCCATATCACTTTGAAACTTTTGAATGGAATTGACATTTTAAAAACATTCATGTTCATATAAATAAATCCTTAAAACCCCATTTTGAAAACATGGACATTAATGAGAATGATTTAGAAGAATACCTATTTAAAAAAATTAAAATTATGTTTTAATAAATGATGCCCTTAAAAAGAATACATTTTAAAACTCTTTTATGAATCATGGACATGGATAATAAATATCTTCTAGTAAAAACTTACCCATAGACAATCTCGAATAATAATGAGAGAGAGGAATTAACCCTTACCATGAACTTTATTTTGGTCAAGGGTATGTTTGTCCTCATGCATAATGACCATAGTATGTTATTAAATTATACCATATCAATATTCATATTTATTATATCTTACATGATTCATTTAAGACTTTATACTACTAATTTAACAATGATTTCCATGTTAAATTTACCTTTTGGGTAATAATCTCTTTCTTTATCGTACATGTTTCAAATTTTTATTCTTGATCATATAATTTAGATAAAGATTTAAATACTTCTAGAATATAATACCTGATTTATATATCATATATATTTAGAATATAAATATTTATAATAGATATATATATGAAATTTAAGGCACCGTTTATGGAGACGGTAGGCCATACGTATGAATAAATGTTGTTTCCGTTTACATATCGTATTGAACGGAAGTAAATGAATAAGATATATGTAAGTAAATAAATATGTACATACATTTATCTAGTATCATTACTACGTCATATATTACATACTTATTAATAATATATATTTTTATAATCATCATTGAATGGTGAACGTGGGAATGAATCTCATCGCATCATGGAGATGATAATCTGTACGTACGCACAAGCGACAACATCATTATATTGATGTTGAAATCATATTTAATTGGATGGTATATCATATATAAATAATCATTAAAATTCTATATTTATTATTTACATCAGTTATACTCATTATTATACCCATCCAAATAATGATGTGTTTGAATAAAAAACTACACCACGACATGGAGACGGTAAGTCATACGTACGCACATATGGTGAATTTGTCATTTATAGGATGGATATAATAAAGAATATGTTTTTACCATATTTTTAGAAACATAAAATTATGTAGGAAGTACTGGAGTTATTATTAAGGTATGGAAACAACAATGAAAGAGGAACTGGAGGTAGAAATGAACTTGAAAGAGGGTGGCGAGATTATTACCTCTTCTTCAGGTGTTTCCTTTTGAGTTGATCAAAAGGGCTCTATAGGTTGGAATTCTGATAAAAGTAAGGACAATAAGATTATTTGAGGGAACATGGGGGTATATTTGAGAAGGGGTTTGCCGAGCCAAGTGGCTTGGGAGTTGTGATTTTGAGGGAAGGGGAAGTTCCCTTTTAAAAAAGGGGTGAGGGTGACTTTAGGAAAAGATTAAAATATTAAATTATTATACCATAATTTTCTATTTATAATACCTCCAAATGAATTTATTTATATCCTCATGTGGTGATGTGTCGAAATACTCTCAACCAATATGTTTTAGGCAGGTCTAGGTTACCATTTTAACCTTATCTTTTAGATTTTATTCTTAGTTAAATAGTTTAACATTTACCGCGTCTTGTTGTATTCTTACACTATATGGTTAAAAAAATTACTCACAACATCCAAGAGGAATCCAACTGGTTTATTAATGAGATACCTAATATTATTTAATCCTTTTTTCCAAACATGAAATTTTTAGGAATATTATATCAACAAATAATATAGTATTAGTTTTAAAAATTAATTAATGTCAATTTTCACATTATTTGGTATTTTGGTTTTTGTGATAGTCATAACAACTTTATCACATAGAATAAAGTTTATGTAATCAACTATAACATGTCATATCAACCTATAAAATTAGTGTAATTCATTAGGAGTTTCAATTTACATTTATTTGGATATTTATAATATCAATTGTTTTAATATTTTATTAATATGGTAATTACTGCATCATCATTGTGTCATAAATAATTTAAATTATTTAATGCCTAAAAATAATAAATAAAATAACATTATGTAGTAAATATTTTTATCTTTATAATTAATATTTATTGTTGAATTTATATTTTTTGTAACCATATATAAAAAATGGTTTTGTTATTAAACATTGAATATAACAAATTTAACTCTTCATTAAATAAAAAGATAATAAATGTACTAATCAAATCCAAGTGGCCCAAAGAGGATCATATTTTATTCTTAAGGTTTTTCTTAGAAGAATTACACTTATAAAAAACAATTAGGACATGTTTTAGGGTTATTATATTATCAATTTTACCATTAATTACCCTATTTACTTTAATCGCTGTAAAAAAAGTCAAAAGTTACTATTAACCAAAAAAAATTAATCATATTGAACCGCATTTTACATACTGATATTAACCAGGTCTCTCGGAGTTTTTAAATTAAACTTAGAGAAGTGGTAAAATTAAGTTTTATTCAAATTTTGAAATGCTCCACGAAGGTGGGTAAAAGATGGTAAAAAGTTCAATAAAATTATATATATCTAAACTTGTTATAAAATGAATCCAATGAAATAAATTGAACTTATATAAGTAATATATATCTATTTTTAATTAAAATTAATTTAAATAAAATAAATAAATTTTTAAATAAAAAGCCGGTTTTGAATAATAATGCATTGTTTTTCACTATTCATCAAAAATTGAAAGTTTTCAGAAAAATACCAATACTTTACCCTAAGATAATTTTGATATTCCGAATTCAAAAATGAAATCCATTTTACCATATTTAAAACATAGAGGTTTACTTTATTAATTTAAAATTAATTTCTTTTGTCAAAACAGAAAAGTGGGTTTTTAAAGAAGTAAAAAATATCAAAAGATTGGAATGTGTTTATGTTATATTTAAATGATAAATTAATTATAATGACCTATATTATATTAAATTATAAAAATATAATCTAATTATACATTAAAACCATTAAAATTCATAATTGAACTCTATAAATTAATTCGATTAAAAAAGTTGTTTTCAATTAAAACATAGTATTTTCATTATTCCTCAAAATATAAAAGTTGTCAGAAAAGTACCAAAATTTTTTCCCAAGTAAATTTTTATGTCACTCTTATAAATAAGAATTTAATTTCACTAAAGTGAATATATAAAAGTTTAAAATATTGGATTTAAAAAGGGTTCTCCTTTAAAAAACGAAAAAACTGCATTTTTTGAAAAATACCTCTATTATCTTAAAATTTGAATTTCTCTTATATTATATCTAAGAAACACAAAAGATAAAAGTTAAAATGACATGGGATATATAAA
Source organism: Viscum album (assembly GCA_963277665.1). Classification (NCBI taxonomy): domain Eukaryota; kingdom Viridiplantae; phylum Streptophyta; class Magnoliopsida; order Santalales; family Viscaceae; genus Viscum; species Viscum album. The sequence goes on from OY728138.1 coordinate 775,716,646, forward strand.
ATTTAAAAAAATATTTAACACTATTAATAACTTCTTTTTTTTGAATGGCTAGTTTGATAAGTTGTGGTGCGCTAGAACTCGGTGTTGTGTCTAGCGTTAGTTATTGAAATACTTTGAAGAGATAAAATACAATGAAATCTTGGGGAGTTATATTATCCCCTAATTAAATAAATGGTGTCCTATAAATTTGAAACAATTTTTTGAAAACAAAACATTAAAATAGAAAAATACCTTTCTGGGAAACCCACATCAAAAATTGGGTTAATAAAATTTAGTCTTAATAAGAAGGAAAGGGAAATGAAAAAATAACCACCAAATTATGATATCAATTAGGATAACATTAGAGATAATTAGAGACACATAATTGGTAAAAAATGAAAATATTTATATGGAGTGATTGTGGTCATCAATCACGAACTAGTGTAAAATTGAGGGCCTCAAAGCCATCAATCTATGATGATTTAATTAATCATCGGTTCAACCGAACTTAAGGTATTAGGATAACAAATTATTGGTTTTATGATACCTTCCCTAAAGGTTAAGAATTAATTTATTCATATAATAATTATAAAAAAATAGAATACATGAGAAGTATAGTTCTATATGCTAACTAATTTCTACCACAAACTCATCTTTCACTACAAAAGATAGTAGAACTCAAAAATATTTTATTTTTCCTAATCATATAGGGTTACAAAAAAATGAATTTATAATTCATATATCTACCCATTTTAAAAAACTAAATTATACAAACCCAGACATCACATGGGCTTGTGGTAGGTGATGCACCCTTATCTCCCTTCGATTGAAGGTTAATGTCTCGCGGCCTTACCGGACGTGATGGGTTGTCACCCGACCACCGGGTTTTCCTTTTTATAATAATACAAAAAAATAATATTAAGACGTTTTTTTAACTTGAACAATATTATCCAATGTTTAACCTATGTCATTCCAACCTTTAGACTTGTCTGAAATACTTCTATCCAAACTGCAAGTAAAATATTTATAAGGACAGTTAACACAATGAAGATCCTTTTTTCCATGTAAGAACATGTTAATACCTTCATCATTTATTCTATTAAATCACAATAACACCCTGAATTACCAAAAATAATTATTCATTACATTCATTATCCCTTATTCATTATAGAATAGTTGATATACTACTTATATCCAAAAATGTTTTAAACTCCAACAATTATGAAATATAAAAATCATTAATCAGTTTCAAGGTAGTCAAGAATATCCAATTTAATTTATCCAAATAAGTCATATATTATTCCAAAATCACAACCTCAGTATCAGAACCATATTATGGTTTATGATTCTCTCAACTGTATATTTTCCAAACAATTTAACCCTCTATTGAGTCATTTTTCGTGGTTCCACACAATATCATGTCCTTAATGAAATAGTAATGTTGTACAATCATTATTGTATCTATAATTCTTAAAAAATGTACATCATTAATACAATAATCAAATGACATAATACTTTAATAACAACATAAGAACTCTAATCTTTATTATTTATCTTTGGTAGTATCATAACTTGATTATTATTCAATAGCAACATTTGGGGTATTCTCTGATGATTTGGACATTGATTCTCATAGTGTCCCAACTCATTGCAGATTAAGAATTTTAATTTTGCAACCTTTGTCTTACCCTTGAAATCACATACGTTGTGTCCTTTTCTCCATAATTATAACAAATTCTCATCCCTTCAAGTATTTACCAAGGTGATTCTTTCCATAGTTATCACATATGTGAAAATCTATATTTCCCTTCATCCCATTATCTATCTATCTCTCTTCCATCCTTTTCTTCTCTGGATTCCCTTTAAATCCATAGGACTTAGATAATTCTTTACTTATCTTATTAACACATGATAATATTTCATCATATGATGAGAATACATGGGAGACTATTCCCATTTTAAATTTTTTCTTAATACTGGGAAAGATATTATCCTTCATAATATTTCGATAATGCATATTGCTGGAATTATCATTCCTTCTATTGGGAACCATTTCTAAACAATGGCATACACTAGGTTAGTTTATGAATCACAATTAATAATTCCAAACTTGTAAAATACGTAATGTCAGTTAAAAATATTATGCATATAATCAATAATAAAAAAAAAATTTGTTTGAGGAAGTATTTACAATTTAATCCTTTATAATAGATTTTAATGAAAATGTGAATTATCTTAATAATGTAATATAGGAGTTTTGTAACCAATAGTGTAGCAAGGGTCGTTGTCATGTACCAGGATACCCTGGGTCAGACCGAAAACTCCATGTCGGAGTTTTCACTCCATGTACATTTGTGCCAAATCCACCTATACCTGATTGTATCTAGATAGTGATGTATTTCATAGAAAATACACAAAATCTATATGTTAGAAAAATTCTAGGAAGTTCTTAAATACTAATCCTCAAATTCTATTTTAGCATAATGTTATCTAATCAGAGTTTTTCTAAATATAGTTTCCATGGTTATTGATAAACTTCCCCTAATACCAACTGTAATTCCCTGACCCTAGTTACCCATAGTCGGTGCATTATTTTAATACATTATCATGATAAAAGGAAATCATGTCCTGAAAGAGTGATCAATTTAGCAGTATTGTAAATAGATTACATACATAAACATCACATTAAAATTTCAAACATAAAATATAGCATAGATAGTTCTTTAAGAACATGATTATTACCTTTTAGCTTAACCCTACATATCAATCATAATACACTTCTTGGAAATACTGGGATAATAATACATAAGAAAGGGGTTAGCTCAGATGCACTATAAGTGTAAACAATATAGTGAAATATAATATAAACAATAGTCATGGTGAATAATTGAAAACACATTGCTTTAAAAATAATAATCATAAACACATTATGGAAGAAATATGATCTAAGTAAATAATTCCATAATAAAACATAGTCATGTGTATTCTACTAGTCAAATAACCACATGAACCATAAATATTATTTTCATAATGAGGGATTGTATAATACCAGCCATTATGAAACATTTTGTCAAGGCCTCGTCCAAGACATCAAAAAATGATTAAGGACTCGGCCAAATCCATATATCAAATTGGGAAATGCCTCATCCAATTCCATGTCTAATTGTATCATGAGAACTACCGATGCATCGAGGAGATATAGCGGGCTCCACCCATCACATACAATGTCCAATACATTCCTCTTATGAAACAGTTGAATCATAACATAAACATTCGTTTAAAAAACTAGCATATGAAATATCTATACTTTATCCATAAACCATGATTGGTATAAAAATAACTCATCCACAGTCAAAAATATCACAAATCCTCAATTACAATATGGAATATTTTTATCATAATAAATCAACTTCAAAAAAGTTTAAAATCCATCAAAGGATTTTGACATAGGTGAAAATGATTTGTAAAACTCTTTGAAAGAAATATCCATTTTTCATGAAAATATTTAAAAGTAACACAATTTATAAAGGAATACATTTAAATGAATTTTTGAATCAATGTTTCTCACAACACTTTGAAACTTTTTAATGAAATTTATATTTTAAAAACATTCATGTCCATGTAAATAAATCCTTAAAAACCATTTTAAAAACATTGACATTAAGGAGAATGATTTAGAAGAAGAAATATTTAAAACATTTAAAATATTTTTTAATAAAATAGAACATTAAAAATAATCTCTTTGGAAACTCTTTTATGAAACATGTACATGGATAATAAAAATGTCTCAAAAAAACTTACCCATAAACAATCTCGAATAATAATGAGATTGAGGAATTAAACCTTTTTGGTTATGTGTACATTTGACCTTTTGTATAATTACCATAGTATGTTATTAAATTATAATAGAACCATATTCATATTTATTATATCATACATGATTCATTTGTGACATTATACAACCCATTTAACAATGATTTCCAAGTTAAATTAACATTTTGTGTAATAATCGCTTTCTTTATCGAATGTGTTTTAACTTATTATTCTTGATAATATCATTCAGATTAAAATTTAAATACTTAAATAATATGAACCATGATTGAAATATCATATATATTTAGAAGATAAATATTTATAATAGATAGATATATGAAATGGAAGGCACCATTTTTTGAGATGGTAGGTCGTACGTACGCAAAAACGTTATATCTGTTTCCATATCGTATTAAACGGAAGTAAGTGAATAAGATATATGTAAGTACATAAATATATAGATATATATCTAAAGTATCACTATTATTTATTATATTACATACTTTATAATAATATATATTTCTATAATCATCGTTAAATGGTGAACGTGGGAATGAATCTAATCGCGTCGTGGAGATGGTAATCTGTACGTATGCACGAGCGAAAATATCATTATATTGATGGTGAAATTGTATGTAATTTTATGGTATATCATATATAAATAATCATTAAAATATTATATTGATTATTTACATTATTTATACTCATTATTATACCCATCCAAATAATGATGTGTTTGAATAACAAACTATACTACGATGTGGATATTGTAAGCCGTTTGTACGCACGTATGGTGACTTTTTCATTTCTATGATGGATAGAATAAAGAATATAGTTGTACCATATTTATAGTAACATCACATTATGTAGGAGGTACTCAATTTATTATTTTGGTAAGGAAACAACAAATAAAAATGAATTAGAAGAGGAAATGAACTTGAATGATGGTGGTGAAGTTATTACCTTTTCTTCGGGTGTTTTCATTAGAGTTGATAAAAGTGCTCCATAGGATGGCTTTATGGTAAAAGTATAGACTCTTTGTTGATGTGAGGTATGTTTGGAGGATACTTGGGGAGGGGTTGGATGAGCCAAATTGCTTTTGAGGTGTGATTTTGAGAGAATGGGAAGTGCCCTTTTCTAAGAGGGGTGATGATCACTTTTGGAAAAGATTAAAATATTAATTTATTATACAATAATAGTCAGTTTATAATGGCTCAAAAATGAATTTATTTTGAGCCTTAGGTGGTTCTAGGTCGAAATAATCTCCACCAATAAGTATTAGAGAATCTTATGTTACCATTTTAACATTATCATTTAGATTTAATTCTTAGTTAAATAGTTTATTGTTTACCGCGTCTTCTTGAATTCTAACACTGTATAGTTAATTAACACACTCTAAACATAAAAGAGAGAATCAAGTGGTTCATTAATTACATATATAATATTTTTTAATCCCTTTGGATGAACATTATATTTTTTAGAATACTATATGAACCAATAATATAGTATTTGTTTGAAAAGTTAATTTATATCAATTTTCACACTATTTGGTGTTTTGTTTTTTGTGAAAGTCATAACAACCTTATCACTTCGAAATATTTTATCTGATCCACCCTAACATGTCAAATTGACCTAAAAAATTAGTGTAATTCATCAAAAGTCTCAATTTACATTTTTTTGGATATTTTTAATATCAATTATTTTAATATTTCATTAATAAGGTAATTACTACATCATCATTGGGTCATAAATAAATTAAACTACTTAATGTCTCAACATTATAAATAAAATACCATTATGTATGAAATATTTTTAGATATATAATTAATTTTTATAGTCGAATTTATATTGTGTTTAACCCTATAGGAAAAATGGTTTTGTTATTATACACTGAATTTAACACTTTTAACTCTTCTTTAAATAAAATAATAATAAATGCCCTAATCTAATCCAATTAGACAAAGAGGATAATATTTTTTTCAAATGGTTGTTTTTAGTCGAATTAGACTTATTCTATAGAATTAGGAGATGTGTTAGGGTAATTATAATATCATTTTTACCCTTAATTACCCTATTTAATTTTAACCGCAGTAAAAAAAGTCAAAAGTTACTACTCACCAAAAAATGTTTTTATCTTATTGAACCAAATTTTACTTACTGATATTAACCGTGTCTCTCATATTTTTTAAATTCAACTCATAGAAGTGGTAAAATTAAGTTTTCTGCAAATTTTCAAATGCTCCTAGAAGGTTGGTAGAAGACTGTAAAAAGTTAATAAAATTTTATATATCTAAACATATTATAAAATGACTCCGATGAATTAAATTGAAGTTATATAGGTATTATATATCTTTTTTGACTTAAAATAAATTAAAATAAAATAAATAATTTTTTTTAATTAAAAGTCGGTTTTAAATAATAAATGAGTGTTTTTCCCTAATCATCAAAAATTTTATGTTTTCAAAAAAGATTCCAAAATTTACCCAAAGGTAATTTTGATATTCTGAATTCAAAAATCATTTCTATTTTACCAAATTTAAATAATATAAGTTTCATTTATTAATTTAAAATTAATTCATGTTGTCAAAACCAAAAACATGTTTTTAAAAAAGAAAAAACTTTCACAAGATTGGCATGTTTTTATGTCATATTTAAATGTGAAATTACTAATAATGAAAAATATTGTATTAAATGATAAAAATACAATATATTTATACTTCATAACCATTAAAATGCATAAATTAACACTATACATTATTTCTATTCAAAAATTTGTTTTCAATTAAAACAACGTATTTTTCACTATTCATCAAAATATGAAAGTTATTAGAAATGTACCAAAATTTTATCCAATCAAATTTTTTATGTCCCTCTTCTAAAGAAGAATTTAATTTCACTAAATACTCTATATAAAAGGGTCAAATAATGGATTAAAAATGGTACTCCATTAAATGATGGAAGAACTACATATTTTCAAAAATACCTCTTTTATCTTAAAAATTGAATTTTTCTTATATTATGTCTAAGAAAAAAAAATGATGAATGTGAAAATTATATAGGTTATATAAAATTTTAAATTTTGTTACTACTATTCATAACGTCGTTTTTTAATGGCTAGTTTGGTAAGTTGTGGTGCGCTCGAACTCGATGTTGCATGTAGTGCATGTTATTGAAATACTTTAAAGTGATAACATACAATGAAATCTTGGAGTGTTACATTTTTAATAAAACAATGTGATGAAATTTTAGTGTATCTAATCCATAATGACTTTATGGCGTGTAAAGGGATTACACTCCATGAAAATGTCAAATATAGGGATTTTAGGGCACTATATCAGTTGATTATTATTAAATTTTTAATTAAAAATTCATGATATCATCCTAGAACTATTCTACAATACTTTTTAGAGAATCCATTTGATCTAAATTAATTTTTTTGATGTTGGATCATTATGAAAGTTGTGTTGAATTTTTTCTAGGTAGCATATCCTTTATTATTTTTTGTTTTCATTGATCATTGTAGTGTCAATGTATTTCACTTTTGGATTTGTTTAGGCATGGTGATTTCTCCTCTTGTTTACTTTGAGATACATTGTACAATCTTATTCTACGTGACATTCCTTGTTTGTTGTGGTGTTTTGTGTTTTATTTTTGAAGTATTTGTTGTTACTTCTTCTCTAGAAACCATTTTATTGAATCAGATAATTTATAATATGTGTTGAATTATTCTAGGGAACCATCTTCATTTTTATTTCTTGTGTGTAATAAAGTATGTTGTGGGTGCATATGACATGATTTTTGAGGTATGTGGTTCAGTCTCTTGCATATTTTGGTGAATTTTGTTTCTACTGTTTTTGATAAATAGTTTTATTGAATAAAATAGAATGATATAAATATTTTTTATCCAATTGGGTTTTTAGAAATGATGGATTTTTCCAATTTTTGGTAAATATAAAAGGGTTTTAAAAACATTATGAAATAGATTTGTGAAATTATTTTCAATGCATATTTTAAAAGAAATGGTTTGGATAATAATTAACATTAGAATACTTGGGTAATTAGTTGTATGGTATATTACATGTTATCATCCACTTCTAGGGGTTTTCTCTGGGTGCTTTTCTCTACTCCATAGGATGTCTATTCTTGGTACTTTTCAAACCTGATGGGTGTTTCAGTTACTGGGGTGTTCTTCTGATCTCTAAACACCATTCTTATGTCTATTGGCTTAATGCATACATGATTTTATATGTTTTTTATGAGTGTCATAGATATCCTATCATAGTGTGATCTCTTTCATGAGGTTGTATGTGCTTTTTCTTTTGGATTGTACTATTTTTTACCACCATAAATTTGATTTTATATTAGATGCCTGATTTTTTTGACATGATATATCTTATGAGATATATAGATATGAAATAATGTGATTTATAATTAGAATATTTATTAGGAAATGATGAAAAGGATCAAGTAAACATGTTTTCTAAGATTTTGATCTAATAACTATTAAATAATTGTCATTACTTGTTTTCTATATAGTTGGGAATTATTGGATTGTAGTTCAAATACATGATATGGAACAAATGGGTGGGACCCTACTGATCGTGTTAGGTTACACCCTCTATACCCCTTTGGTGCTGTGTAGACCTTGTTATGTCCTTTTATGTAGGGAGAGGAAAGGCTCTACATTGGGCTAGTGAGGTTTTCTTTCATCTAGGTATTGGGACATTGGTGGTGAGATTGTGGGTATTTTTCCATGTAATCAAATAGATCAATTATCGTAGCTATTTTGTTTTATAGTCCTTTATATTGTATCTTTTCACCTGGAGATTCTGTTTCTACATTTTTCTGTTGAATAACTTCATTTTATCTTTAAATACAACAAAATATATGCATATTTCCAATTTTTGTTTCTATTGTATATTTGTTCCATGTTGTTACTAAAGGTTCAGAGATATATGTCCATATAATTGTTGTCTGATTCCCATGTTCTATATTCCATCCTTTGGGAACCTCAAACACCCATTGGGTATGTGATAGATTAGGTCAAGTAATAGTTTGATAGAGTATTCAGGCCGGTTCATTACAGTTTTGTATAAGAGTAATACTTTTTTCAAGTTTCATTATCTTGGGAAATGTCATAGAAAATATATAAATTTTTCTAGACTGGATAGGTAGATTTTATTTAGTTAGTGTATAGCTCCTACCATGATGATTCTCAAGTTACAATGGGATATTGGGATGTGTGTCTCCTATTTTTAGTTCATGAAGTTAATTTTAGTTTTCCCTAATTGCTTTTCTATCCTTTAATAATTTTTTTTGTTTTCAATTCATTTAATTTTTCAGTGTATAGCTATATGCTTCTAAGATGTATTTCTAGATTTCCATAGGAGGGTGCAGATGATTCTCTTAAGGGGAATTCTCATATGGATGATATCAATATCATGGCAATTGCATGAGATGTTCGTGTTGTTTTCTAGAAAGTATCAAAATATAAAAACATTATTTTTGATGTAAAACTAGGTGATATTAGAGAAATATATCAATCTATGTAGTTATTGTATGATAATCCATCATCCATTAATGGTTTGATTGAACTTCAAGAGGTGTATGACTGGTTTGAGATTATTGATTAGATCTTAGACATCTTCGATACATCTGAGATTATAAATGTGAAGTGCATAGCATTCTTACATGAGGGAATTATAACTCGATGGTAGGATTCAATGGTATAGATAAATATTCACATGGTATTGGACTGGAAGGATATCATGAAACTCTTCTTCCAATAGTCTTTTCAAGAGTCATTTATTATGGACATGTCTTTAGAGTTCAAATATGTATAGAAGGGAGAGAGTTTTGCGTCAACATACACCAATCAGTTTTTTGAGCTACTTTGTTTTTATCCACATGTTGTGAAGAATGATCAGTTGAAAGTTCAAAATTACATGTAGGGTTTGTGAATATATATCATATCATAGGTATTTATATTGAATATTTCTACCAATGTGGACATACTGGATTGGGATATGATGGAAAACTGAATATGGAAGTAAGTGTAAGATAGTCTAAACCTCTTATTGTAAATAGTGGAAATTCTTGGGGTTTACTAGGAAAATGGGGAAGTGGAGAGGTCATCACAATAGTGGTGGAGGTGGTACTCAATTACAAGCCTCATCGACACCTCCATTTATAACTAGATGTCTCCCTATGACTTCTTATCAGTGTGAAAAGTTCATAAACACATGGAGTTATTATCCATCACCTTCAAGGATGTGTAATATATGTGGATGATATTGTCAACTGTTGTGTTTTTGTCAGGCTACGTCTACCCCTTGGTATGGAAACAAATCATCACCTCCAAAGGCTACTATGATAGATTAAAATGTTTTACAGACAATATGTATCCATCCACAGTCCTCAATATTGATTCCAGTTCATGTTGTAGGTGAATTCCCCATTGAGATAAATTTGGGTCTAGTTATAATGGGATGTACCATATTTATTTCATCTATGATAAAAATTCCATTATTTAATACTGTATCATTCTACTTGTTTATACCTATTGGTTATTTGATATAATTATCCTTCTAATAGAGATCATGTACTTTGTTATGAAGTTAGAAACACCTCATGTAAAGTGGAAAGAGAAAGGGATTTGGTTTCCTGTAGGTGTACTATTAATAGAAGATGTAGAGTGAGTATAGGATTTTCTTGTTATCAATCTAGATTTGTTGGTGAGATCATCATGATGAAGGAAATTTTTACTCATTGATCTATGGTATTTTTTTAACATTGTCATTTAATGATTATGGTTGATTATGGGAGGTCAAAGGTGTTTTAGGGGGAGTGGCATCTGAGGTGTGGTCATACATGACCTTCCCAACCTGATCTTAGGAATTTGCTTAATACTATAGAGATTATAACTGATGATGTTTACCATATTATTAATAGTCCAACTATATTATGGGATAATCATGAAGTTTTAGTAGATGAATTATCTATGGTTCCTCACGATATAGAGGTAGACTATGCGATAGAACTTATGGAAGGTAAGATTCCAAATTTAAAACATTTTTATCTTACTACCCCAGAAGAGATAAATGACCTCATGATTCAATTAGACAACCTGATGAAAAATGGGTTTTTGTTCTCCCTCGTGTTTTACCTTGGGCATCCCAAGTTATCATTTCTATGAAGGCATACTATTTACATCAATTTTTTGTAGACTATTATAATTTGAACTATGTAATATTCATGAACAATTATCCTTTTCCTCTTGTGGATGACTTTTTTGATCAATTAAATGGGGGAAAGTGGTTTCCGAATATCAATCTTTGGTTGGGTTATCATCTGGTCATATTTAATGAGTTTGACATATTGAAGATGAATTTTAGGATCAGGTATGCCCATAATGAAAATCATATGATTCAATTTGGTTTTACTAAATATCCTTCTATATTTAATGATTTGATGTATCATATATTTAGTTACTATCCGAAAACATTACAGTACTATTCATAGATTACATTTGGATGTATTTAAGATATATATGTAAGTATGATAACAATCTGAGTGTGGTATTGGAAATACTGATGAGTCGCTGTTTATATAAATGACTTTTAAAATTCTACTTATAGATTCAACAATTTAAGTTCATAGGTTATGTGATTTCCAAGAATGTAATATCAGTTGATCCTGGGATGTAAACATTCTATTTTCATGGGAATATCCATAGAACATCTTTGACATACACAGATTCATTGGTCATACTAGGTACTATTGATTGTTCATCAATGATTTGTCTAAGTTTCCATCACCTTTTACTAATCACACCAAGAATGCAAGGAAATTTTACAGGGATACAAAGTGTATGTCTTCTTCTTTGGAGTTGAAATTAATTCTGATATCATCTCAGATTCTGATCATACCTGATCACGGTAAGGGTAATGTGGTTATCTATTCTTATGTCACATTTTTGGGTTGTGGGCTAATATAGGATGATCATGTGGTAGCTAACAGATTTATTCATATTTAACCTCAAGAGTAAAATTACCCAACTAATTATTTATTTAATTACACATTTACGAGTTCACTTAATTATTGATGAAATAATCTCTTTTGGGGAGATTTCATTGTCTTTTATAACCATAAATGATTAATATATCCCTTTTCTAATATATAATTTAATCCTAGAAAGAGGCAGTGAGTGGAAACCCATTAGATGACTGAATTCGATAGCACATACACCCTAGGGAAGGGTATGGTCGTTTTAGATGTTGTTATAAAGAATGTTCCCTCGCTATCTATTTTGGAGTCGATAGAAGATTGAAAAGAATGTGTATTTTTAATGGTTACATCTAGATTCATTGGATGATGTATCAAAAATGTTATGGAAGAGTGTTTAGTTATAATAATGCTTACGTTAGTATATTATATAGATAAAATAGAAGGAATTTATGTCTATGGGAATTATAGAAAGCCAATATAGTGGGAGACAATATAATGTTCATCTCCTTCTTCAGATGGTATTATTAGTTTTTTGGATTGGTTTTTTCCTATAATCTATGAAGAGATTTGTTTTGTTTTGTTTTTGTTGATCATCAAAGAACATTCATTCAGGAACATTGAAGATGATTGATGATAATATATGGTGATTATTATGGATGGGTAAGAAGTGAGAATTTTTAGAATCTATCTCCCATTGTTACTCCTTTAAACAAATTATGGTAGATTATTTTAAACATTTTAGTTTTCATCATCCACATCTATTTTCATATTTGGAATGGGATGAGTAATCTATGGAATTAGTTATTATTTTACAATAGGTTCACTAATGGATGAATGACATCTGTGTGGTGATTGATCAGTTTAAAAATTCATCTAATTCCATTTTGATTAGGGATACCACTCATTTAAAATATTTTTGGTTCTGCTTTATTTGAAGAAAATTGTTAGGTTATATGTGGTTTCTTCTGTATTTGTGTTGTGAAGGGATACTAGGATTACATCAGTGTTCTAGAGAAATATATATGAATCCATGGGGGCTCAATTCATATTGATTACATCATATCATCCACAAATAGATTGAATAAATGAGAAATATATTCATTTTTTTATAGGATATAGATCTCATATGTGTATTTTATTTTAGTGGATCATGGAATTTCCATCATGGACTGACTATATTTTCATTTAACAATATTTATCATTAATAAATCAGAATTTATCCTATAGATACATTTCATGGTTTCCCATGTATATCACCTCATTGTTTGGTAGAGTTATGTGAGGCTGATCTTGTTTTATCATGACTTTTCTATGAGATGTCTGTGAGGTTTTAAAATATAATTTTTCATCTTATTACTATGAAGAGTCAAAAAAATCTTATATGGATCAACATCTCCACCAATGGAGTTTTTTTAGATTTTTGGGATTTCATTAAAAGGTTTCATTGATTGAGTCACCATCATCTTGAAAAAAATGAATATTAGGTCTGAGATATATTTGAACATTTGAGTTATTTGAACATATTTATAAGTCTTCTTATAGGATGTAATTACCTACTTATTTGATAGGAATTACTAATTTTTTCCATGTATCATAGCTCAAGTAATATCATCTTAACCCCTATTTTGTTTGGAATTGGATGATATTGAGTTAGATTCATATGTTTCTATTATTGAGTAGCTAGTTGATATCGTTGAATATCATGTGAAAATATAGAGTGGGAATTCTATTTTGTTGGTGAGAGTGTTATAGTATCATGGATTATATTCTATCGTTATTTTGGAGCATGAGTCCTTCATGAGGTAGTAGTGGCTTCACCACTTTACTAGATATAATTCTGCAACATAACTTCACATGGATGTAAAGTCTTATGATAGGGATTTTTTATCATATGGTTACCCACATTCATGTATTTTACTTCTCCTTCCATATTTTACAATTCTCTCTATTTTGTTTGGGGACTCAAATTTTCTTATAAAAATGAAATAAAATGTGGGGATGTATTATTTTTTTGAATTAGTGGAGTCCATGTTTATAATTTTTAATGTATTTTTGGGGTTCACCCTGAGATCAGAAATTCGGAGTTGGATTGATTTTTTATTTGACGGGTTTTCTGTTTTTTAAATGATATTAAAGTTATAAAGGTAATACACCATGAACATGGTACAAAACATGAAGGGATTACAAAATTGTAACTTTTACACACTATGTGATGTTAAAAGATCAATTATCAATTTAAAGGTGATGATTTTTTTGGGTAATTTCAGTCATGAGGATTACACAACATGAAAAGGGATTACACACTATATAAATGTCACAGAAAGGTGTTTTAGGGAAATTAAATAAATTATTCTGATTTAATTATTATGCATCCATACATTCCCACTACCTAGATACCCTTTCCATCGATTTTGGGTGACTCCATTTGATGTAGATTAATTCATTCCACTTTGGATCATTAGAAAAGTTGTGTTACATCTCTTCAAGTAAGAGATCCTTTCTTATTAATCATTTACTTTGATAAATATAGTACTGTTTGATTTCACTTTTGTATTTTATGAATCATGGTGATGTTTTAAATTGTTGTATTATATATTAGTTGTGTGACCAAGTTCCAAGGGAAAATCCTTATTGTTTCTAGTTCAGTAGGTGTATTTTTTGGTAACGTGTTGTTTCCTCTTCTTTGACAACTATATTTTTGAATCAGATCAATTATTTGATGTGTAGATTTATTCTAGAGAATCAATTTTCCATTATAGATTACATGGTTTGGTTGATTCAGTCAAGTTCATGTGATACCTGAGTTATAACGTTGGTGGTTCTGTCTCTAGAATTTGTTGGTGAACTACACATCAAATATTTTAGATAAATTCGTTCATTAAATTAAATTATGTGATATGATTGGTAAGTTTTTTATAAGGGTAAATGGCTTTTTATTTAATATGGTTTCCCCATGTTTTGGAAAATAGAAATAGGATTTCAAAAAAAATAGGAATTGGTTTAGGGGAATGGTTTCAAAGTCAGGGTTTCAGGGAAATTGTTTGATGAACTTGTTTGGAAAATATAGCATATGTGAGTAATTAATTATTTATGTCTAAGTTATAGTAATAGTTATAACCCACTATCAAGGAGGATTTATCTTGGGTCATTACTCTTCTCCCTTGTTTGGATGTCTTAGGGAATTGTTAGACCTATTAGGGGTGAGATTTATAAGATCTTCATCTTCAATCTATAATCGATGCAAATGTCTTGTTTCTTAAAGAGTTTGTGATAGTCTATGTTAGGTATGAGTGTCCCTGTTATCCTAAACTATTGTGATCTATGGAGAGATTATACATGTGTTTATACTATTTACTTGTATTGTTTTGTTGTACATTAACCGATTTTATATGATATGTGATGCATGATTTGTTTTGACATGATATATCTGTTGGGGCATATAGATATGAAATTATTTCAAGATGATTTCCTAGATATACTAAAAAATGTTAATTGGGTGAAATTAAACTAGTCTTCTATTATTTTTATATAAATACCATTAAATAGTAATCATTCATTTTTTTATATAAGGTTTTGTGTGATTGGATTATTTTTCGGAAACTCGATATGGAATATCTAGGCAGGGCCTTATTGATCCTATTAGATCACACCCTACACACTCCTTCAGTAGTGCATATAACTGGATATGAAATTTTATGTATGAAAGGAAAGGCGTAATAGTTATATGGTGAGGTTTTGAATCAGTTGGTCTTTGGGTAGCAGGTACTGTGATTGTCGTATTTTCTCCATGTTTACACATGTAGCTGTTCAATTTTCTATTTGGTTTTTTGTCCATTATATTCTTATTCTTCAATTCTAAACTGTTTTATACCGTGTTCAGTTGTATCACATTCATTTTTCTTTATTATCTATAACATATATAAATCTTTTTGATTTCTTCCTCCTTTGTATATATGTGACATGTTGTTTCTTCACATAGGGTGAAATCATTCCCTCATATTTTTTTGATTCTTAGGTGCCAGTTTCCAAATCATGGGGACAGGGAACTCCCTTCAGGTATTTGATGGATTGGGTTGGGTACCAATATGAGAGGGTACTCAATCCAGTTCATTACAATAATAATATTTCTAAACAATGAAGATTAGAAAATAGAGGAAAACTTAGATAAGAACATAGATAGTTGATTAATTAAATCCCCATCTTGAGGTCCTTTGGAATGAAGGATTTATGATTCCATCATGAAACCAACAACTATAAAATGTCTAATAAGGAATTTGTAAATGGAATGGGGAAAATTTCAAGATAGAAAATAATTTTTCATTGGTTTTCAGGGGTTGAGGTGGGGTCAATTTATTGGTGTATTTCGAGTGGTATTTTCATAAATATACATTTATTAATCCTTAAGAAATTAATTCTAAAATTAATATGTTTAAAAAAATAAAATAATGTATATGGGATATACATTAGGGTTAAATTCCCTATTCCTTAGATCTAGAGATAAGACTTCCATTAATTTTATTCCTTTACCATTTATATTTAGCCCTTTTGACCTCATCATACAATTAAAATGATAACTAAATTTTTACCTAAGTAACATATTTTTCTGATTACAAATGAAATTGGCCTAAATAAATAAATTATATGTGATTAATAAATAACTTGAATATATTTATTATAGTTTAATTTTCAAAGTTATGAAATTTTTCATTTAATGGGAAATATAAAATAAATTGAAAAAACTATTCTTTTATCCAAATGAATATTTAAACACTTAGTGTTATTAATATTATATATTTATCTTGAAAATATAAAACATCATTATCCATAAATTACTTTGGATAATTATTTAAAAACATAAAATTATTTTTTTCTATTCAATTTCATTTAATAAAAATTAAATTAAATTTTTATTTTATATATTATCAGTAAATATCATTAAAATCATTTTTTAGAAGTGTTTAATTAAATTTATTAAGATAAATATACATTGATCATATGATAATTTATTTGAAAAAAAATCATTCAAACTTTAAATGATTTGTCTTCACTTCTCTAAAATTAATAAACAATATAGAATTATTTTTCATTTATTTATATTTCAAAAACTAAATTTAATAAACTTAATAATCTAAATATGAAAAAAATTATAAATATATATATAGTGAAAATTAAACATTGTTTACCAAATAAGTATAATTTATTTAATATCAATAATTATTTTCATAATCATTATAATTCATTTATTATTTCATGATTGTTTTTTACCTCTTTTTAAATAATTATTAATATAATTTAATAATACCATATTACATAAATAAATCATTAAAGTATACAAAAATACTTAATTTTTATATTTGAAAAAAATGGAGCGATGAAACCATTTATATGTCATCCTTCCATTATTATTAACATAATAATATAAAATTATTTATACATAATAAATATACATTTATGTAATATGTATAATATATTACTCATAAAATAATGTGTAAAAAATTGTATTCCTAAATAAATTAAAATGGAATAAATAGATAGATTAATGTAGGATTTCTATACAACCCTTTTATTTTGTGATGTATACATATTTTCAATTCCTATGAGTTGGTTGTTCATTTATTTATTTAATTAATCTTCTTCATCAATTTTATGGATAATAGTTATCTTCTTTTTTATTACTTGGATTTGGTGAATAATTTTCCTCAATCTAATAATAATCATCAATATCATTATGGATGACGTTGAAATTAATATAATTTTGTATTTCATCCATTGTTTAAAATGATGATAGTATATCAACACATTTATATTCATTTGAAAAATTATTGGATAAATGTGTATCTTATTTTATTGATTTATTTATTTATATCAATATTATATCCTCAAATTAATTCTATTAAAAGAGTAATAATCATGAAAACCCTGAATACTAATTGAATATAACTCCAAAAATGATTTTTATAGAGATATTTATAGTGACCCAACCTTTTCTTACATTACTATTACACCATTTCAAAGATAAAAAACATAATCGTATTACAAAAAGAGGATCAAAGGGCTTAGTGTCTTGGGAAAACTAGGACCACACATAACAAATACAACATCTACATAAACATTTATTTAATTTCTTCTTCTCTAGCTTCTTATTGGAACTTTTCCTCTCCTTAGTACATGTGGCCACCTGAGGATATACATCAAAAGAGGTGATCTAGAAGCCCAGTAAGAGGATAGATAAGAACAATATATCATGGGGTGAGCATAATCATAACATAGGAAAAAGATCATGAACATGAGATGACCATAAATAAAAGACTTGAAATGAGGCAATGGATAAAAATGAAACGTCATGTCTTAGTGGTTATCTACCACACATACTTTTGAACCAAGCTAGCATATTTTTCACACTTCATTTCACATTTACTCATGAGATTCATCACTTTACCAAATTAATTGGAGTGATTTATAATTCCGAGTACACCCGTCACATTTCAACATTCATATTATGCTATATAATTCCGGTCGCACCCGTCACATCATAACATTATCATTTATCATGCATGCAACAATAAAAATATAAAAAAATGAACATAACTAACCCATTAAATGGAATGGGTTTCATCTTATAAGAAAAAATTCATAAAATTTGGGATCCCAAAAGAAAGAGGGACAACATACTTGATACAAGAACCATCAACCTTGAATGAGAGGTCAAATTTGAGTTCTTAAGAGAAGAGTTATTTTGAAAAACATTTGGATGGACATGAACTTCATTATAAAACATGTATATCCCAGAAAAAGAAATAAAATGATGAAAAAATGAACTTTAATGAGTGATCATATCAAAAATGTAGTGAAAGAGGTAGAACTCGAAGGATGAATGTTGGGTTCGAGAATTTATACTTACATTGTACCCAAATGCTTCCTTCTCTTTAATGTCCTGTATATTGAAATTATATTAATTAATTATAAATCCAGAACCATGTGTAAATTAATAGGTTTCATTCTGGTTTCATTATGTCATTTTATGTTCCTTTGGATGACTTATAGAGTTTAAAAACATTGTTTTTATGATGTTCATTTTTATGGGTTTTCTTGGGTTGTTCACTTGTATTCATAAATTGATGTTCGGGTAGAACATTGGTAAACATACAGAAATGATATTAAATTTCATTAATGATATTAAAGGAGTATTAACGATCTTATAATTAATTAATTTAGATCCATGTGGATGAATCCTTAGATAAGAATTAAATGATGGTCATTTGGGTAAATTTGGGCAGTTTTTGGATCCCAACGAACTTGTTTTAACTTATCACTTAGTAATATAGCCATAGGTTATTTATAGAACTTTAAATAGGAAATAAAAAATAAAAAATATTCTTGTTCAACAATAAAAATGGTTTCATGACCAGATCTGAAGGTAGAAATGGAAGAAGAAAGTATGTTGTTCTTGAAGGTGATAAATTAACACCTCACGAACAACGTTCTCTTTAATAAAATAAAAGGAAGAGGGAAAGGGGGTTGGATGATATAATATCCCATTAGAATCATAAAATTATAGTATATGTATAATAATGGAGGTAAAATACAATTTATATGAAGATATGTGGGTAGAGATCACGAAATGAACTTGAAAATGAAAGGAAATTAAAGTAGAAGAGGGAGAGAAATTACCTCTTGAATCCTTCACTTGAGAACCTCCTTAAGGGCCTAAGCATATTCTTTTGAGGAGACCAGAAGCTCTTGGACGTGGGGGAGGGGATAGGGAATGTGTTTGGGCAGAGTTTAGATAAGGCTTGGAGCTTGAGAGGTGTGAGGAAATGAGGGTGTGAAGGGTGGCTTTTATAGTGGATGGGAGAGGGGTTTTCCTTAATATGAAATTCATTAGATTTTTATTTCCCCAGAAGACAAAGACCAGTGAGTCTTGAAAGAGAAAGAATAGTAATTTTATAATGTAATCCCGAACCAAGTCGGATTACATCAGCATAACATCACACATGACCCTATAATTAGCATATTTCTCTTATTTTGTAAATTACGATATTTCACTATTCATCAAAAATTAAAGTATCTCATAAAAATCCCAAAAACTTACCCCAACCATTTTTCTATGTGTGGAATCTAAAAATGAAGTCCATTTTTTAAAAATAATTTTCTAAATATTATTAATTTCATATTTAATTAAAATCATAATTTACATAAAAAACAGTTTTTAAGATTAAAACTTATTTTAGTGTGCTTTCAAAAATTACGTAGGGTCTTATAAAACTATCTAAAAAATATAATACATTGATTCAATCATTTATGAATACATTTTAGAGAAATAAATATTCTTTTAAATTAATTAAATATTTATGACTTACATAATACCAAAATTTTTACTAAGGTCAAATTGTCACTTCTAAGATGTCTAAATTTTGTTTTCTTATTCATAGGTAATGTTACTCTTATGTTGGATGATTTAATATTCATAAAGATCATATTACTATTCATAAGTGTATGTTACTATTCCAAAGGGTACGTTACTATTCACCAAAAATTAGTTTTGTTTCATTAAACTCCAAAAAACATATTGAACACAACCGTGTATGTCGGATTTTCAAAATTCCAAACATAAGAGTGACAAACTTATTTTTAATGGCAACTTATCACTTAGTTGTTCATTATTTTGTGTTTTTATGACATAAACATAAGAAGGGAATTATCCATTGAAAAACATTGGGTTTTTACATTCTTCCCCCCTTAAGAGATTTTGCCCCCGAAATTTCACTTCACACAAACAGGTGAGGATACTTATCCTTCGTTGCCTCTTCTAGTTCCCAAGTTGCTTCCTCAAACTTATGGTTCCTCCACAACACTTTGACAAGATGTTTTGTCTTGTTTCATAGATCCTTATCTATCCAATCCATAATCATTACTGGATGCTCCTCATATGAGAGATCATCTTCCAGCTGCACCACCTCTGAGTTTAGTACATGTGAGGGGTCTGGTATTTACTTCCTCAATAGTGATACATGAAACACATCATGAACTCGAGCCATATTCGGTGGAAGTGCAAGCCTATAGTCCACATCTCCTATGCAGTCAAGGATCTCAAAGGGGACAATATACCTTGGTCTTAGCTTCCCTTTCTTCCTGAATCGCATGACTCTCTTCCATGGAGATATTTAAAGGAAGACTTTATCTCCAATGTTGAACTCCAAGTCCCTTCGACGGTTGTCAGCATAGATCTTTTTCCGACTTTGAGATGCTTTGATGTGTTTCTGGATGACTTGAACCTTCTCTATCTTCTCTTGAACAAGATCTAGTTCAAGTAGCTTTCTTTCTCCAACTTCATCCCAACAGGTTGGAGTTCTACATTGCTTCCCATAAAGAGATTCATACGGAGCCATATAAATACTTTAGTGGAAGCTATTGTTGTATGAGAACTCAACCAATGGGAGATACTGATCCCAAACACCTTTGAATTCAAGAGAGCATGCTCCTAGCATATCTTCAAGCATTTGAATAGTCCTTTCAGACTGGCCATCAGTTTGGGCGTGATAGGTCGTGATGAAATTTAATTTATTACTCAAAGCATGTTGAAGGCTCTTCTAGAATTTAGATGTGAACCTTGGATCACAGTTAGAGACAATCAAGAGTGGAACACTGTGTAATCTCACCACTTATTTAACATATATCTTTTAAAGTTGATCAAGTGAGAGATCTTCCCGAATAGATATAAAATGGGCAGTCTTGGTGAGTCGGTCAACCACAACCCATATCGCATTATTTCCCTTTGACATCCTCGGGAGACCCGTGACAAAGTCCATAGTAACATTTTCCCATTTCCACATTTTTATAGGCAATGGATGCATCATACCCTTGGAATTTTGTCTCTCAACTTTAACATGCTGACATACCTAGCACCTTGATATATATTCCGCAATATCATTCTTCATGTTATCCCACCAGATGTGTTCTCAGATATCATGGTACATCTTGGTATTTCTAGGATGGATAGACAAATTTGAGATATGTGCATTGTCCAATAGCTATTTCTTTATCCTAGGTGATGAAGGCACACAAAGCCGCATTCCAAACTGAATCACACCATCATCATCGATATGGAACTCTTGCAGCTTACCTTCCTTTATTTCATTGACCCTCTTTTGTATCTCCACATCATCCCTTTGTGCTTCCTTAAACTTTTCCTAGATGGACGGTTGCACAATCATTTGTGAAAGGTAGGGTGTATCCCCTACCCTAATGATTTCCAAATCCATTCTAGTCACATTCATGAAGATAGGTTCTTTCTCAATCTGCAACATGGATAGAGTATCATGTTCTTTTCTACTTAGAGCATCAACTACCTTCTTCACCTTTCCAGGATGATAGTGAATTGAGAAATCGTAATCCTTTATTAGCTGTAACCACATCCTTTAATGCATTTTGATCTCCTTTTGTGTGAATATATACTCTAAGATCTTGTGGTCGGTGTATATGTCACACTTCTCTCCATAAAGGTAGTGCCGACAGATTTTCAAGGCAAAAATCATGGCTGACAACTCTAGATCATGCGTCGGGTAGTTTGGCTCAGGGATATTCAATTATCGTGAGGTGTAGTCTATCACATTATAATTTTTCATGAGTACACAACTAAATACTTTCATTGAAGAATCATTTTATATCACAAAACATTCTCCAGTTTTCCATAGTGTGAGTACAGTTTAAGTGATCAGCCATCTCTTTTTCTCCATGAAGCTTCCCTCACATTTTTTCATCCAGACATACTTTACCCCTTTCCTGTTTAACTTAGCTAGTGGGCTTGACAATTGTGAGAAGTTTCTCACAAAACGTTGGTAGTACCCAGCTAATCCAAGAAAAATACAGATTTATGTGACACTAGAGGGCCTGGGCCATTCCATAATCGCCTTTGTCTTTGAAGGATCCACATAAATTCTCTCACTTGTGATCACATGTCCAAATAACGTGACTTGATTCATAAAAAACTCACACTTTCTGAACTTGGCGTACAAATTATCATTTTTCAATGTTTCTAACACATGTCTTTGATGTTCTTCATGTTCCTCCTTTCTCTTGGATTAGATGAGAATATCATCGATAAACACTACCAAAAATTTGTCGAGGCAATGTCTAAAGACTCTATTCATCAAATCCATGAAGATTGCTGGGGAATTAGTAAGTCCTAAGGGCATCTCCAAAAAGTCATACTGCCCATACCTTGTTCGGAAGGCAGTCTTCTGAATATATTCCTTCTTCACCTTTACCTGATATTATCTAGAACGATGATCCTCCTTTGAGAAGTATTGAGATCCTCTTAACTAGTCGAACAAGTCATCAATCCTTGGGAGATGATACTTGTTCTTTATGGTGATACTGTTGAGTTCCCAATAATCAATACACATCTCCATGGTTCTATCCTTCTTCTTCAAAAATATCACTGGCACACCCCAAGGTGATGCACTAGGGCGTATGAACCCTTTGTCCAGATGCTTCTACAACTGCTTCTTTAACTCTTCCAGTTCGATAGTAGACATACTATTGGGGGACTTTGAAATAGGAGTATCTCTGGGTATGAGTTCAATTCATAACTCTACCTCACGATCTGGGGGAATTCTCGGTAACTCTTTGGGAAATACATCGACATATTTTCTCACAATGGGAATTTCTTCAAGGTTGGAACTTTCCTTCAACTCATCCATTTTGGTGAGGTATACTTCTTCATAGGTAATCACCACCCACACCATTGAAAGATTTTTCAAAGGAGATTCATGATATTCCATGCATTAGTAGTTGAGAATGGGATGGTTCGGAATATGAAAAGATATTTCATTTTCCGACAGTTGATATACGCTCTATATAATGAGATCCAATCCATTCCCATTAGAGTGTCGAATTCCACCAAGGGAAGTATTACGAGATTTGCTGAAGAATCTTCCCACATACGCCAATAGGAGAAGAGTCAAACACTTGGGTTGCAATTATTGCACCACTTGGTGTTTATATAGATATCTCTACTTCAAGGTTTCGGGGCTTTGATTCTATAGTTCTAGAAAACTTCCAAGATATAGAGGAATGCGTAGAACTAGAATCAAATAATACTTTTTCCATTCTTCAGTGAATATGAAGTGTACCTTGTACGAATTAATTATCATGCTCCTCCGTAGTAGTAGTGATGGCATAAGACTTCCCTTATTCCTTTGGCTTTGGTGGCTGCTGATGCAGATTACCCTTGAGAACTCAAGGTTTAGTGAACTGGTTTGCATAGTTCCCTAGCTCCTTACAGATGTAGCATTGAACCATGAGTGGTTCTATCCTTTCATCTGCTGCATTATCCTTCCTTTTCGTGTCTTTTCGACACTCTTGAGCATGGTGTCCTTTTCCACACTTGAAACATTTCCTTTTCCCTTTGAGGCAATTCCCATGGTGAAAATTACAACATTTTTGGCATGTGGGTCATTGATTTTTCTTCCCACCTTTGTCACTAGATCCACCAGCTTGAAACTCTATCTTTTGTTTCTTACCCCCATAGCCATGGGACCATTATCTAAACTCTATTTCCACTTTGAGGGAACACTGAGAAACTTCTTCATAACTCCCAAATTCTCAAATTTCAAGAGCCATTCGAAGGTTTGGTTTTAATCCACTTAAGAATCTATCAATTTTGCTATCATTTTTTATAAAAAAACCGAAAGAATACCTTGCGAGCCCTGTGAAATTCGCTTCAAAGGTTTTGACAGATTCTCCTTCTTTTTTACTTGAGCTCTATAAATTCTCTCTCCATCTTTCTGCGAAGAGTTTGTGGGAAGTACTTATTAAGAAACATTATCTTAAAGTATTCCAATTTTATATCGTCAATTTCCTCCCTTGACTTGGTGTTCTTAATCAAAGCCCACCATTGATCAGCTTCTCCATCTAGATGATAAACGGCTAGGGTCACCTTCTCTATCTCAAAACAGTGAAGAACAGAAAATATCTTCTCCATGGAGTTGACCCACCGTTCCGTAACTAGTGGATTGGAAGATCCACTAAACGTCGGTGGTCGTTGCCGCATAAAAAATTCAATATCCAGTTTCTCCCTCTTTGGTGAAGTAGGATGTTCCCCATTATTATGGTTATTTTTCATAACATGTGATAATTGGGTAAGTTTCTCCATGAAGTTTTGAACTCCACCTCCCAGATCATTGGGGAAGTCGTTCGGGGAATCGTTGCATTGACCATCGCAAGATTTGTTTGCCTGATTTCTCCTGGTTCCCACCATTTTCTAAAATAGAAAACGTTATAACAAAACATAAGTAAACCCTTCATGAATAACTTATTCATTTAAAAAATTTATACCAAAAACATAACATATGGGATCCCTATGTAAATATTCTTGTGTGCATAGTTGTACTTAATCTCATGCTATAAGTTTTCTCTAGGGTGCACTAATCCTAATTCCCAAATTAACTAAACCTTTCCTGTGATACCATCTTTAGAGACCCGGAAATTTCTTACATTACAATTACATCATTTCAAAGGCAAATGAAATTATATTATTACAAAAATAGGATCCAAAGGTTTGGTGTCTTGGGAAAACTAGGACCACACATAACAAATACAACATCTAGCATAAACATTTATTTAATTTCTTCTTCTCTAGCTTATTATTGGAACTTCTACTATCCTTAGTACATGTAGCCACCTGAGGATATACATCAAAAGGGGTGATCTAGAAGCCCAGTAAGAGGATAGATAAGAACAATATATCATGGGGTGAGAATAATCATAACATATGCAAAAGATCATGAACATGAGAAGAGCATAAATAAAAGACTTGAAATGTGGTAATGCATAAAAATGAAAAATCATGTCTTAGTGGTTAACTACCACACATACTTGTGAACCAAGATAGAATCTTGTTCACCAATCATTTAACATTTACTCATGAGATTCATCACTTTATCCAATGCATTGGAGCGCTATATAATTCCGGGTGCACCTGTCACATTTCAACATTCATATTGCGCTATATAATTCCGGGCGCACCCGTCACATCATAACATTATCATTTATCATGCACGACACAATGAAAATATAACATAAATGAACATAAATAACCCATGAAAAGGAATGGGATTAATATCATAAGAACACATTCATAAACATTGGGTTCCCAAAATAAAGGGGGAACAACATACTTGATACAAGAACCATCAACCTTGAATGACAGGTAAAAGTTGAGTTCTTAAGAGGAGAGTTATTTCAGAAAACATTTGGATTGAAATAACCTTCATTAAAAAAATTATATCCTAGAAAAGGAATGAAAATGATGAAAAAATAATCTTTATGGAGTTACCATATCAAAAATGGATTGAAAGAGGTAGAACCCGAAGAATGAATGTTAGGTTCGAGAATTTCCCCTTACCTTTTACCTGAATTCTTCTTTCCCTTTAATGTCCTGTATAATGACATTATATTCATAAATTAGAAATCCAGAACCATGTATACATTAATAGGGTTAATTCTGGTTTCATTATGTCATTTTATTTTCCTTTTTATGACTTATAGAGTTTAAAAACATTGTTTTGGGGATGTTTGTTTTTATGGGTTTTCTCGGATGGTTCACTTGTATTCATAAATTGATGTTCGGGTAGAACATGGGTAAACATACAGAAATGATATTACATGTCATTAATGATATTAAAGTAGTTTTAATGATCTTATAATGAATTATATTAGATCCATGTGGATGAATCCTTAGATAAGAATTAAATGATGGTTATTTGGGTAAATTTCGGCGGTTTTTGGATCACAATGAACTTGTTTTAACTTATCACTTAGTAATATGGCCATAGGTTATTTCCACAACACTAAATAGTAAATAAAACATATAAAATAATTTTTTTCAACCAAAAAAATTGTTTGATTACAAGATCTGAATGTAGAAATGGAAGAAGAAAGTATGTCATTCTTGAAGGTGATAAATTAACAGCTCACGAACAACGTTCTCTTTAATAAAATAAAAGGAAGAGGGAAAGGGGGTTGGATGACATAATATCCCATTAGAATCATAAAATTCCAGTATATTTATAATATTGGAGTTAAAATACAATTCAGATGAATATAGTTGGGGATAGATCAAGAAATTAACTTGAACTTGAAAGGAAATTAAAGTAGAAGAGGGAGAAAAATTACCTCTTGAATCCTTCACTTGAGAACCTCCTTAAGGGCCAAAGCTTGGTCTTTTGATGAGACCAGAAGCTTTTGTACGTGGTGGAGGGTCTAGGAAAGGTGTTTGGGCAGAGTTCAGATAAGGCTTGGAGCTTGAGAGGTGTGAGGAAATGAGGGTATAAAGGGTGGCTTTTATAGTGGAGGGGAGAGGGGTTTCCTTAATATAAAATTCATTAGTTTATTATTTCCCCACAAGACAAGGAATAGTGAGTATTGAATAACCAAGAATACTAATTTTATAATGTAATCCCGAACCAATTGGGCTTACATCAGCAGAACATCATTGATGACCCTATAATTGGCTTATTTAGCTTATTTTGTAAATTATGGTATTTCACTATTCATCAAAAATTCATGTATCTCAGAAAAATCCCAAAAATTTACCACAACCATTTTTCGACGTGTAGAATCCAATAATGAATTCAATTTTTCACATATAATTTTCTAAATATCATTAATATAATATTTAATTAAAATCACAATTTACTTAAAAACAGTTTTTAAGATTAAAACTGATTTTATAGTGCTTTCAAAAAATCTGTAGGGTCTTATAAAATTATCTAAAAACAATAAGACATTGATTCAATGATTTATGAATACATTTTATGGAAATAAGTATTCTTTTAAATTAATTAATAAATTGTAATTAATTATTTATGACTTACAAAACACCAAAACATTTACTAAGGTCAAATTATAACTTCTAAGATGTCTAAATTTTATTTTATTATTCATAGGTAATGTTACTATTATGTTGGATGATTTATTATTAATAAGTGTCGTATTACTATTCATAAGGGAATGTTACTATTATTAAGGGTACATTTATATTCACCAAAAATTATTTTTGTTTCATTAGACTCCAAAAATCATCTTGAACACAACCATGTATGTCTGACTTTCAAAATTTCAAATATAAGAGTGACAAACTTATGTTTAAATGTCACTTATCACATAGTAGTTCATTATTTTGTGTTCTTATGACATAAATATAAGAAGGGAAGTTTCCATTGAAAACCATTGGGTCGTTACAATATTCATCCTTGATGCTAAGAGGACATCACAAAATAACCATTACTAGTAAACACTGAAATGATCAAAACTATTTTTATTCCTATACAAAAATTATATTTTATCAAATGTGTGGAACCTATCACATCACATATAATCTATTACATATTATATTTTACAATTTTGTTTTCTATTACTATAGTTAATCACAATCAAACCAACACATATTTAATCGTGGTTAATATGTGACTCATTTTTTCTAATAAAGAATCATCTCAACTAAATCATGTTTGGGAAAAAAGGTTTGAAGGTTGATATCTCCATTTCATGACTATATCTTGTCTTCTTCCTCAAAAAATGGAATAATAAAACACCCACTTTTTGGCCATACATACCCCTTCAATTTCAATACTTCCACAACACTCTTTTTTTTTATAATGTATCAAGGAATGATGATGTAATCTACATATCAAATGGATATATTCAATGTGAAATAATTTATCAGTATCTAATAATCAGTCCATTACCTAGTAATTAACTTCAAATCAAATGAAATAGTAAATAATACCTAAGTTTGGACACCATTTTGGTGTTGAAAATATAAGATAACGAAATAATAATTTTCACTCTTTATATTTTACATTTCATCTAATTCATCGTAATGGTATGAAATCTCTCTCAAAGTCTTATCATGAAATCTCGTCACACAAGAAGTCTTCATTTTAACATATAATTAATTAATTGAAATAAAAAACCACCTCCCTTTGATTTTTCAAATACCATTGAACACTCATCACTCATAAAAATCAACGCTCTTAGAAATGATTAATCATTAAATAATTACGATGATATAGGATAAAAAATGTTGTAGTAAACATTAATATTTAAAAATAATTCCATGATAATGATTAAATTGTACTATATTAACTTCTCACAAATAATAATTCACAATAATTGATCCCAATTTTGGTAATATTCGTGAAAAAACCTTTCACATACATGAGAAAAAATGTTCATTGATCCTATGTATATCCTGGTTTCGAAAAAATGTTTTTGAAACTCTTTTAAAAATGTTCCTACATAAATTCTACCAAAAGTTGTAATAAAAAATCCCAACTCACAAAACCGTTATGACTTCACGGATTTCCCATATTAAAATCTCTCCATATTAATATCCCCTCTATTAAAGATATTTTTTACCCATTATGCTAGACACATATGATTTTGTTTGCTAGTAATATATTTTTTATCCCAGTTTTTGAATACCTTATTAGATAAATATAAAACATTATTTTTATTATTTTTATCAATTTTGAAATAATAATCTCAATAACATTTGACTGTTTGGAAAAATTCATCGTACATTGGTCTATGATATTTTAAGGATATAATTCCCTCTTCAACATTCATAAAATTTTAATGAAAACCATATTTAATTGAAATACACATTGATCATCCCAATACATATTTGGATACCATTTTATATAGGGATAACTCTTCGTCTTATTCACTTATGATGTATGATATGGAAAATAATCATTATTTTTATTTTTATCCACTTTAAAATAATTTTTAGAATAGTGATTTTTCTGTCTTAATGTAGAATTGTATACATAATCTATCATTATCTAATATCTTCATCATAAAGCACTATTTTCTTTTTTTTTTATTTTCACCCTTTTAAGAAACTATAATCTCTTATTTTTTCTCAAAATATTACTTATCCTCATGTGTGGAATATTATTCTTCACAACACTCTTTTTACCATATCTTATTAAAAATACTCAAGGATATAGGTTTCTAAACTAATAAACATGGTGGACCAGGATAAAATCTTTAGTGATAAGTATTTCTTTTGTCAAATCCCAACCACAATACATTTTATAAATTAAATTATTCAATTAATATTCCACTATATTGTTGAATTATATCCTCTATGATTTGGTTTTTATGAAAGGGTGGCCTCATATTCCTCTTCCTTAAATTCATGTCTCTAAAAATAAATATACTTACTCTAAAACAGAAATGTCCTATAATTTTTATATTACCTCTAAAATACCATTAATTAAAATTATATCTTAATATTCTTCATGAACCTTCTGTAAATCAACTAATAGTAAATTTATGATTCTTAACATATTTATATACTATTTGACCTTTTATTTGACATTCAAAACTATTATATACAAAACATATGTGCTTATTTAATGTAGATATTTTTACCATTTTTTATCATCCCACAGAATATAATATTTTGATTTAGACATAAATTTTTTAGAATAAAACTATCCAAAGCAGTGTTATCTAATGTGAATCTATTAACATATTTAACCTTTTTTGGGATTATAATTTATTTATTGTGACTCCATAATCATTTTTGACATTTGTTCAGATTATTATTGTCTAAAATATTTTTATTTTCTAACTTCAACACCAAAATATTTAGGCTTCTTTGAGGAATTTCCAACATAATTACTAGAATTAGAAAATTTATATATATAATTTTAAAAATAATTAGTTTTTTAAGAAATTACACTTTAATATATTTATTGTATTTATGGAATGTTATTACATTCTCCTCCAACAAATAAAAATTATTCATATCATTAGTGAGTAGCTCTATCATATACTCAATGTTTAAGAAAATATCATCTTCCTTCAATTTTATCCCGCCTAATCAAATTTTACCAAATTTTATGAAATTTTTATTCTTATACATTCTTTCAAACAATTAACAACAATGTAGATTCTTAATTTGTATTAATTATTCAACATAAACACTATATAATATACATTTAACTATTTATCGATTCTTGATGAAGCATATTATTCATTATTTGAAACATCATTAATACATGACTCATTTGAAACTATTTTTATATTGAATGTCTTCCCATCTCTACCACATGAGAGGCAAAAAATATCATCTCAGTCACATACTGTTTCATCGTTATTGGATAAAAAAAATTTATTTTGAAATTTTTTTATTCTTTTTCAAATAAATGACGATTACTTCCCAATTCATAAATTATTGGAATTAATATTTAGATACTTCAAGATATGATTCCTTTTCTTCTACCATTTCATATAATTATATACACTGAAAGTTTTCCATGAATTTTCTAATAACATAATAGCTTAAACATATAAGTGGTAACAATCAATAAAATTACCCTTTTCCACTTTAAAGACCACTAATGAGGAGTGACATGAGATTTAAAAACTACACATGAAAAAATTCAACTAATTTAAAACTTCCACCTCCATGTTCTTATACTTCAAAAAAATTGATGTGTTTTCATTATCCTTGAATTTTAATGAGATTCCATTAAAGGAAATATTAAATGAAAAGACCCGGAAATTAAGTGGAAAATTTTTTCTTTAATACATGGGAATTTTACAAGTCCGCAGTTTCAGATGGTGCTTTATTCCGAGACCCGGTGTGCCCGAAAACAATTTCTAATGTTTTGTTCGGGTATGTTTAGTAAACATACGAGCCAAATTTTATATCTTTTGAACCGGTGCACGGAATTGAAATCTGAGGGCACCGTTGAACTCGTAGTGCCGGTATTCACATAAAGATACCTTCACCACAGTTGCATTTTAATGAGAATGGAAGTTAATATTTGGAGTGTTTAAATTAAATTAAATAAAAATAATGTAACTTATTTTTATTTGTTGGGTGGTTAAAATATCCAAGTGAAGGATAGAGGTGGGAGGGTCCCACCCACACATAACCTCCCTTGGGAGGATTTTGTTTTAGTGGGATCCACAGAAGGTTTAACACCTCTTGCGATCAAAGAGGTGGGGCCCACACAGGCTCAAACCCCTTGACCTCCCCATAAATGGGGGAAACTATTTAACTTCCTCATAATGGTTCCAATTTTCCCAAAAAATAATTAATGCATCCAATTAATTAATTTTTGAAATCATTTGAATTCTTTTTGAATTCATTTCAACAATATAATATTATACAAAGCTATTATTTTATTTTTGGGTTGGAAACTCTCTCTCTTTTGGTGGAGCCTTGAAGAAACTTGGGAGAAATTCATTCTCCCCAGGAAGAACACGAAGAACAACCCTTCCGCCACTGAAGAATGACAAAAACAATCTTTATTCTTCTTCAACCGTGGAAAGAAAGGGAAGCATCACCGTCCATGAAGAACGCCGATGAAGTCATCTCAAATCGTCTTCTCCGAGCTCTTCCTCCTCCGACATTGACATAATGATGTTTGACTTTTCGCGACTCTGTCAACGACCATCGTACTTGAGGTAGGGGGATTTTAGTGGTTTTCGTTTCCATTTTTCATCATTCAAATTATGGTATGAGAATCACCGATTTCTATCACAATAACGAGGAGGGATCAGACCGCATGACCATGGACCAACCGTACCCCTTTGTTTTGTCACATTTATTGGTGATGGCGGAAGCACAATGACGCCACTGGAAGGAAGAACCACGACGGAGCAACGCGACAGGAAGAGAGATAGCCGTAGAGGAAGCCGATGGTGCAAGGGCCATCGGGCCACTGGAGAAGCGCGATGTCATCGTGCTGCACAGGGAACCAAGCTGCGGCTAGCCGCAGCGGAGCCGGACGTGCACGGTGCCGTCGCACTACTAGGAGGAACTGGAGGCCGCATCCAGTTCGGGCCACGGTGGAGGTGGCACAGCGCCGTCGCACCGCGTGGAGGCCAGCAGAACCACGGCGCTGTCGCGCCGTGGTGGAGCAACTAGGGGGGCCAGCTGAGCCGACATTAGGTGAGAGCTACAGGTGGGACCCCTAGGGTCTCACGAT
Organism: Viscum album; assembly: GCA_963277665.1. Classification (NCBI taxonomy): domain Eukaryota; kingdom Viridiplantae; phylum Streptophyta; class Magnoliopsida; order Santalales; family Viscaceae; genus Viscum; species Viscum album. The sequence continues at coordinate 775,749,465 of OY728138.1, forward strand.
TCACCGAACCGGCGCATATCACCGGTTCATTAGGAAGCCGGGAGGCGCGACACCCCCCCCCCCCCCCCCCCCCGGGCGTGGCTTGACTAGCCACGTGGGCCTGCCAGTCGGCCAGGCTGCCCTTGGCTAGGCTGCCCTCGGTCGGGCCACCGTCAGGTAGGACCACTCAGGTCGGGCCTCCCCATCGTGTTGGGCCGCCCAATCGGGCTAGTCCATTCCCATGGAATGGGTCTGACCCCAGTCCGGACCGGGTCGGGCCAGGTTAGTCCGAATGGGTAGGACTGGACCAGGACCTATTTGCACAGTTTACACCGTTTCTCCCATATCTTGGGCTACGGGTGTCTGATTGATGAACCTTTTACAGTGACAAAAAGCTTAGTGAGAGAACATTTTTTTGGAATATTATACATAAAGTTTGGTCATAGTTGGTGTATGGTCAGGTTGGTTTGAACCTAAACACCAACTGGGCCCCTGGAACTGAAATTCCAATAACTCACTGATCAGGCGTCCGATTGACACGTCGTCTGTCACGTTGGGTTCCTTATGTTGAGACAGAACTACGAGATACATCAGCTCAAGACTTCATGGTATTAGATGTATTGACACTTGGCTTGAGCAGCGGACCCTCCCAAAATTGAGTGTGTTGTGAGCGGGAACCCTATAGTTAGCTGTGACTGAGATGATTGGATCCTACGTTGACCTACTACAGTACCAGTATCCTTCGTGGGTTTGAAAATGATAATAATATACCAGGATCATCCATGGGTTCGACAGTGGTGGTACTGTACTAGGATCCTTCGTGGGTTTGATAGTGATGAATTCTGTATCGGGATCCTCCTTGGGTTCGACGACGCTGATACTGTTCCAAGACACGACGTGGATTTGACAAAGGAGATGATTCAGGGGCTAAATTTAATCGTCTCTACCCGTCTTCACAAGTTATATTCCTATGTGAGATGAGTCTTGACTTTTAGTTGTTATCATTGAGATGATTTAATTTACTTCCTTTGTGGAATGGGTTGTGCTGAAGCTCGAGAGTTGGAGCCGGACTATGATTGGAAACTTAGGTATATTTATGGGAATATACCTAAGTAGGGGTGGATGATACTTCATGATTGAATATTACTACTATGGTTTATCCTTATTGGATTCTGGGAAACCTTCAGAGGTCTTAGGGTCCCCTACTGAGTATTGTTATACTAACCCCTTCACGGGCTTCACCCGCACCTTGTTGTGTTCTGTGTAGACGACGGACAGTAGTGATCAAGGCTGAGGGTGACGGACGAGAGGCTGCTCAGAGTTGGACTAGATGGGACGTACCATAGGGAATATTTTTTCGAGATATGTACCTACCCTTCCGGTAGGATCCCCCGATGGATGATCTAGGAGCTTCTCTTTATCTTTTATCTATTTGTCGCTTTTCCAATTGTAATTGATTTCCGTTGTACCTGTATTTTTCTGTTGGGCTTGTATTTCCAGCCCTTTTACATTTCAGAAATTTTTTTTGTATACAGTTGTTCTTAGTGTCTTACTTCCAGCTTTTACTCTTTTTTGTGTGTTTATTGTTTATAAAATAAATTCCTTCCATGTATAGGGATTTATGCCTTTGGTACTAGTCACAATCCCCTGGCCTATGGAAGGCGGGCTTGGGGTAGTCACGGCAAGGGCCCCGAGGACGGGTCGTGACAAATTGGTATCAGAGGAATCGGTTCTACCACATAACATTGACTCTAATTCTTTTTATGTAAATAGTGTAAAGTGTTTTGGGTGTCGTTATGAGTTTAGGGAAACAATTGTTCATGCAGCGGCCGACGTATCCATACACTGGGTCTCTGACTTCTGATTTTCCGACTCAGTGCACGAAAGCACTGATTGCGTACATGATTCCTTTGAAAAGTTTTCTTCTTGATTACTTTGTGTCAGCTCACCAGGTATAATGTTTTGACCATGGCACAACTGTTTCGTTTTAGGATGGTCACACATAGGCAGCCATCCAGGGTTCTGAGTTTTGTACGAGATGGTAACCCACAGAGCGACAAGGCCTCGGTGCAGGGCCCCATCACAGCGGAGGTACTAGCGGTACCACTACCCATTGGGCCACCGATACCACCAGCTCTAGCAGCAGAGAGTGTATTCCATATGAGTGTGTTGCACAAGTTCTAGTGCCAGAGGCTGCTCTGGTTCCGGGGAGATATGGACCCATAGGAAGTTGAGGATTGGTTGGATGCTGTTGTGAGAATTTTCAGATTTATAGGGACACCAGCCAACCTCATGGTGATCCTTGCCACGAGTCTACTACATGAAATAGAATCCAGATAGTGGATTTTGATGCTCTAGGTTCATGACAAGGAATCACTACTCTAGGTAGATTTTGAGAGTCTCTTTCGGTCAGAGATTGTTCCATCCACCCTTCGTGCGGTGCAGATTCATGAACTACTTCATCTACAGCAGGGTAGAATGACGGGGGCACAGTACTCAGCGAGGTTCCCCGACCACTCACACTAGTCCACAGATATTGTATGGAACCCATTTTTTAGGGCTTAGACCTTCGAGCAGGGACTCAGGCATGAGATCAGGACTTCGATTATCTCCGTAAGCATCCCGATGCAGGCGGGGTGCTGGAGAGAGACCATTTTGTGGAGAGTTTTTTTTGCTGAGTAGACAAAAGCAGCGAGACCCACCACCGGGTGACACGTGGCGAATTCTTCTGCATCCAGTGGTAGACAAATGTAGCAGAAGTCCAAGAAGACTAGGCCATCAGGTGGGAGACCCCATGATACAGGTTTGGTTGTTCGGGGCACACGAGACAGAGCCACCCATAAAAGGAGCATGTAGTGCTATGCATGCGGTGGGCAGGGTCACATGGCTCGTGACTGCCTGACCCACCATAAAGATGAGCAGCAGACAATAGAGGGACTTCCCAGGCAGAGTCATAGGTTCGATCGTGGTGGTCCACCTGGAGCAGGTGGACGTGGAAGAGGAGCTGACCGAGTAGTATGTGGTGGATGACATTTTGAGGTCCTACCACCACCACCACTAAGAGGTCCACCCCGAACATAGGGAGCTAGCGGACAGTGGCGGGATCGACTCCAGGATGTCGAGGCCTACGATCACGGCACACATGAGAAGATTCGAGGTACTATCTATGCTTACTCACCCCTTGCTACAGTACTTATAGACACATGTGCAAGTCATTATTTTATTTCTGTTGGCCTCGTTAGGATATTGGAGATTACGACTAAGCCGTTAGCTTGATCCTTATGGCTAGAGACTACTATGGGAGCAGAATCAATGATTATACACTACTTCCGGCAGTGTGAGCTTACTCTAGGAGTTGAGAGATTCGATTGGGATATCCTCATAGTGGTGTCGAGACCTTTCAACATCATCTTGGGTATGGACTGGTTATCCACATTTCATGTTCAGAATGAATGCATTTGGCAGAAAGTGTGGTGTGTCCATGAGGATGAGATGAGGTTTACCTTCACCGGTGAGAAGGGAGCTTTTGCAGCATAGGATAGACATGCCCAGAGTAGTGGGCAGCCGATCACACATCATTTGGCTAGCCTTATTCTCGGAGCGGTTGATGTGTGGAGTCCGAGTTTTCTTGTTGTGGCGGATCAGTACGTGGATATCTTCCCTGATGACGTTCCAAGACAACCTCCTTGAAGAGAGGTAGACATTTACATTGACTTGTACCCAAGTACAACATTTATATCCAGTCCAGCATATCGAATGGCTCCTACGGAGCTTCATGAGCTACGGGTACATCTGCAGGACTTGCATGGGAAGGGATTTATCTGACCCTGTGTTTCACCCTGGGTATCACAATTTTGTTCTCCAAGAAGGCGGATGGGAGCTTGCATATGTGTGTTGATTATCATCGCCTGAACCAGGTGACCGTGAAGAACAAGTACCCACTCTCGGGGATTGACGGCCTCTTTGATCCGCTAAAGGAAGCGCATTGGTTCTCAAAGATAGATCTTATATTGAGTTATCACCCACTCAGAGTACGAGATGAGGATGTGGAGAAGATGGCTGTCAGATGCCGACATGGACACTACAAGTTCTTGGTTATGCCATTCGGCATAACCAACACACTAGTAGTGTTCATGGGACTCATGAAAAGGATCATTTAGACATACCTTGATCTCTTTGTGGAAGTCTTATTCGATGACATTCCGATCTACTCAGTTACTAAGGATGAGCACTCCAACCATTTGCGGGTAGTACTGGACACACTCCGAGAGCACCGGCTTTATGGTAAGCTCTCGAAGTGCCATTTCTGGATCCGAGAGGTACATGTTCTAGGACATGCCATCTCAAAAGCTGGAGTTGTAGCAGATCCAGTGATGATTGAGGCAGTACTTTCTTGGGATCCTCCCAGGAGTGTGGCATAGGAATGTAGTTTTCTGGGATTGGATGGTTACTATTAGAGATTCATTCCAGACATCTCCAGAGTTGAAAAACTAATATCAGACTTGACGAAGAATGGGAAGCCCTTTGTGTGGTCGGAGATATTCCACCAGAGCTTTCAGGAGCTGAGGCAGAGGTTGACTAGTTCCCCCCCATCTTGAGACTTCAAAAGGATGGCGTAGGGTACCTAGTTTACTACGATGCATCAGGGACCATACTTGGGTAGGTCCTGATGCAGGAGCGAGCAGTGATCGCTTATGATTCTAATTAGTTGAGAGAGAACAAGCAGAACTACGCTGCCTATGACCTGGAATGAACACCAGTGGTCTTCGTCTTGAATATGTGGTATCACTATCTATTGGGTGAGTGTTTTACAGTGTACTATGACCACCAGTGTCTCTTGTATATCATCAAACTAAAGGAATTGAACCTGAGACAGTGGTGTTGGCTTGAGTTCCTCTAGGACTATGAATTCGAGATACTCTATAGTCTTGGGAAGGGTAAAGTTGTATTAGATGATCTCATCAAGAGATCAAGCATTCAGCTGCTAGGAGAGGCGACCGAGCAGCTAGCTATGTTGTAGTTATCCTTAATGGATCGGGATGGAGAAGCCTTTCTACAGTCTCTTATAGTCACACCTCCACTCCTTCAGAGAGTCAGGGAGGCGCAGCGTGGTGATGTTGACTGCGAGACTTGACACACACAGATATCCACAGGGCAGGCACCTGATGGATTTTATGTAGGTGGGGAGCACGTCATCCTCTTCAGAGGACGTACCATGGTACTAGTAGCACTTCAAGAGGAAGGTTTGAGGGAGTTCCACACATACCCTCTAGTGGTACATCCAGGATTGGCGAAGATGTACCAGGACCTCCGACGAAAATAGTGGTGTCCAGGTATGAAGAAGGTAGTAGCAGAGTTTGTCTCACGATGCCTCACTAGTCAGCAAGTGATGGTGGAGCACGAGGTTCCAACTGGTTTAGTTCAGCACTTTGAAGTCCCAGAGTGGAAGTGGGATGGGATATACAATGATTTCTTGATGGGACTTCCACGCACGACCAGAGGACATGACTCTATATGGGTTATCGTTGACCGACTCACCAAGTCGGCCCACTTCATACCGATCAGAGAGTAGGTTTTAATAGAGATAATTGGATTCCTCTATGTGTGGGAGATCGTAAGACTTCATGGTTCTCCAACGACGATCATCTCTGATCGAGATGCTCATTTCACTTTCCGGATATGGAAGGGGTTGCAGTAGTCTTTTGGGACGCAGCTTCGCTTAAGCACCACCTTCCATCCTCAGAAGGATGGTCAGACTGAGAGGACCATTCAGACACTCAAGGAAATGATCCATGCATGCGTCCTCGACTTTGGTCATAGCTGGGAGGATCACTTACCGTTGGTAGAGTTTTCTTATAACAACAGCTACCACTCCACCATTGGGATGGAACTTTTATAGGAACTGTATGTATGACCTTGAAAATCGCCTCTGTGATGGACTGAACCAGGGGAGTCGGCACTTATGTGACCAGAGATGGTGCAGGCTATGACAGAGAAGGTGTAGATCATCCAGGAGAGAATAAAGACTACACATAGCAGGCAGAAGTCCTTTTCTAATTGGAGATGGAGACCACAGGAGTTCCAGGATGGAGACCACATCTTTCTATGGGTCTCACCTCGACAATGTCTATGAATATTTGGCCGATGTGGAAAGTTGTCTCCACGATTCATCGGAACTTTCCAGGTCCTCAGCAGAGTAGGAGAGGTGTCTTACTGCTTAGATCATCCACCTTAGTTGCACCAGGTGCATGACGTCTTCCACGTATCTCAACTAAGGAGATACATGCATGACCCTTCTCACATCATCGACCATGGGGAGCTGGACATAGATGATAGGGAGACATTCATGTATGTTCCTGTGGAGATTGATGATCGACATGAGTGGGTCCTGCATGGATGGTCGATACCTCTGGTGCGTGTTCACTGGAAGCATGAGACCCTCTAGGAGAGTACGTGGGAGCTGGAGGCACAGATGCGTGCTCAGTACCCCCCATTTGTTTCCATAGTGTGAGTTGTTGTTTACGGGGATGTAAATATCTAGGGTGGAGAGAATGTAAAGACCCATAAATTATATGGAAATTTTTTTCTTCAATACATGAGAATTTTACGAGTCCATAGTTTTTTACGACGCTTGATTTTGAGGTCCTGTGTTCCAGGAAACAATTTCTGAAGTTTTGTTCGGGTAAATTCAGTAAACGTATGTGCCGGATTCTATATCTTTTGAACCGGTGCTCGGAATTGAAATCTGAGGGCACCGTTGAACTCACAATGCTGGTATTCACTTATGAAGACCTATACCACAATTGCGTTTTAAAGGGAATAGAAGTTAATATTTGGGGTTTTTAAATAAAATTAAATAAAAAGAAGTGTAACTTATTTTTATTTGTTGGGTGGTTAAAACCTCCATGTAGAGGTTAGAGGTGGGTAGGGCCCACCCACACATAACCTCCTTTGGTTGTATTTTATTTTAGTGGGACCCACCCAATGTTTAACACCTCTTGCAATCAATGAGGTGTTGCCCACACGGTCTTAATCCCATTGAACACCCCATAAATGGGGGAAACTCTTAAACTTCCCCATAATCATTCCAAATCACCAAAAAATTATTAAATGGATCCAATTAATTAATTTTTGAATTCTTTAGAGTTATTTTTTATTTAATGTGAATAATAAAATAATATAAAAAGCTATTATTTTATTTTTAGGTTGGAAACACTCTCTCTTTTGGTGGATCCTTTGATAAAATTGGGAGAACTTCACTCTCCCCACAATGAAAATGAAAAAACATCCCTTCCGGCACCGAAGAACGATGAACACCATCTTCTTCCTTCTTCAACCGTGGAATGAATGGGATGATTCGCCACCCATGAAGAATTCCAATGATGTCATCTTAACTCATCTTCTCTAAGCTCTTCCTCCTCCGACATTGACGAAACGACGTCCGCCTTCCCGCGACTCCGTCAACGATTACCGAACTCGAGGTAGGTGGATTTGAGTTGTTTTCATTTCCATTATTCATCGTTCAAATTATGGTATGAGAATCGCCAATTGTTATCACAACAACGAGGAGGGATCGGACTGCAAAAAAATGGCCTAACCCTCCCCCTTTGTTTGATCAAGTTTGTTGGTGACGGTGGTAGCACAACAGCGCCGCTAGAAGGAAGAACCGCGGTGGAGCAACAAGACCTGCAATGAGCGTGCGGGGTGCGGTGGAGCTGGAGGGGTGTGGTTTCATGCACCATGCCAAGGAGATGGAGGCCGCGGCAAGGCCGCGGCCGTGGTGGAGGTGGCGCAGTGCTGTCGTGCCCCGTGGAGGCCAGCATAACCGGGTCACCGTCGCGCCGTGTGGGAGGAACCAGGGCGGCCGGCTAAGACGCCCGGCAGTGCGTGCTATAGGTGGGACCCCTAGGGTCCCACGGTTGGTTCCTTCAAAATCTGGGGGGTGTGGAACCCCCCCCCCCCCCCCCCCACCCATGGCGTGGCCATCCTGGCCACGCGGGCCGACCAGCGAGGCCATGTGTGCCTGCCAGCAGGCCGGGCCGCCCACTGGCTGGACCACTCGGGTCAGGCTGCCCCTTCAAGCCAGGCGGCCCTCTTGGTCAAGGACGTTCCGGTGGACCAGGTCGGACCCCAGTCTGGTCCGGGTCGGGCTGGATCAGTCGGACTGGGTTGGACTGGACCAGGACCCGTTTGGACAATTTACACCTTTTCGCCCATATCTCGAGCTACAGGTGTCTGATCGATGAACCGTTTTTGCTGATGTAAAGATTATAGAGTTAAAGTTTTTTTGGGATATACTAATTACGTTTTGGACATATTTGGAATATGGTTGGTTTTGTTTAAACCTAAAAACCAAACGGGCCCCTGGAACGAAAATGGCAATAACTCACAGACCGGGCGTCCGATTGACGCACTGTATGTCGTGCTGGGTTCCTTATGTTGAGACAGAATTACATGACACATAAAAATGAGACTTTTTGGTATTTTATGTATTGAAACTTGGCTCGAGGTGTAGACCCTCCCGGAATTGAGCGAGCTTTGTGCGTGAACCCTATGGCTGGCTGCGACTGAGATGATGGGATTCTATGTGGAGATACTACTATATCAGGATCCTCTATGGGTTTAACAGCGATGATATTGTATCAGGATCCTCCGTGGGTTTAACAGAAATGGTACTATATCAGGATCCTTTGTGGGTTTGATAGTGATTACTTCTGTACCAGGATCCTCCGTGGGTTTGACAACATTGATACTGTTCCATGATCCTACGTGGGTTCGATAGAGGAGATGATGTAGTGGCTATATATAATCATCTGTACCCCTATTCACTTATTGTATACCTGTGTGAGCTGAGTCCTGACATTCAGTTTTTATCATCGAAATGATTGACTTTACTTCCATTGTGGAATGGGCTGTGCTTGGGCTTGAGAGTTGGAGCCAGACATTTATTGGAAACTTAGGTATATGTATGTGCATATTCCTAAGTAGGGATGGTTGATAATTTGTGATTGTATCATGCTACTGTGGTTGATCCTTATTGGATTTTAGGAGACCTTCGGGGGTCTCGGGGTCACCTACAGAGTATTTCTATATTCACCCATACACAGGCTTCACCCGCACCTTGTTTTGTTCCGTGCAGACGACGGACAACAGTGATCGAGGCTGAGGGTGATGGACGGGAGGCTGCTCGGTGCTGGACTTGACGGGACATACCTCCGGGATGAGTTGTTCGAGATTTGTACCTACCCTTCTTGTAGGATTCCCTGGTGGACGATCCCAGAACTTCTCTTTACCTTTCAGTTGTTTGTCTCTTTTTCAATTGTACTTTCTTTCCTTTGTACTTGTATTTTACTATTGGTCTTGTATTTCCGGCCCTTTTACTTTTCAAAAAAAAATTATACATTAATAATTAGTGTATTTCTTCTGGTTTTTACTCTGATTTTTGTGTTTATTGTTTATAAAGGCAATGACTTCCCAGTCTAGGGATTTACGCCTCTGGTGCTAGTCTCCAGCCCCTGGCCTATAGAAGGCGAGCTTTGGGTAGTCATGGTATGGGCCCGAGGATGAGTCATGACACTAATATTCATTAGTGTTATGTATTTTCTAATCTCATAAGAAACCATGATTTTGATGAATTTATCCAATGGATGTGCATTGAGAACATGATCCTCTAGAAGGAGGATCATACCATGGCTGGAAAACCAAGGCACAAATATTATTAAAGAAAAGGAATTATAAGAGTCCAAAATATGTAAGCATATTAGAATCCTTATTTTAAAAGGGTGTAAATTATCAAGGATATCACCAAGACAATTAATATCTTTATTGACTCCTTTGTTAGTGAGGCCATATGCAACCATGTTTTCTTCATGATATATATGAGTGATGATGTAGTAAATTCCAAGAAGAGAGCATGTGCAATCCATCAAAAAGGTGGTGATCATCCACGCATGATGTGCCACACCATTGGAGATAAATTGATTATTGGTAGTCGAACCAATATCAATCTAGAGGTCATTCCAACCACAAGGGTTGTCTAATGAAATGGAATAAATCATACTCATCATCTTAACTTCCAGCAAGGAGGAAATTCTGTAGCTACCATAGAAGCATTTGAGGAACAGACCATAGTGGGTCATAAATATGGAACCACAACCCACTAGACACAGGTTTCCTTTGGAGGCTCCATCCACATTTACTTTAACCCACCTCGATAAAAGAGGATTCTAGAAAAATTCAATAGTGCAGTGTAGTTTGAAAAAGTATCAATCAATTAGAAGATGTCGTAGAATTCCAAAATCATTCAAAGTGTTGTTTCAGTGTCCCTTTTGAATCATAGAAGCTTTGTGTATGGAAATAAAGATCCTAATTAGACCTTTATTATGACTAAATGTGATTTTTTATTAAGAGAATTTATATCCTACCAAATCAGATGGTGTACCTCAACAACATCAATAAGAATGAGAATCTTAATCTGTTGAGAACTATCCATTTTTTCCCATCTCATTAGTTATGATTTTATAGAGTCATAGGGTATCCATATGTATTCAAGGATGTAAAAGATATAATTCCAAACAACAAAATCAGTAGAATAAGAAAAAAAGAGGTGATTGGTATCTTTCCTGTGTTGATTAGAGAGTTTACATTTAGAATAATGATTAATAAAAAACAATTTAAGACATCCATTTGTGGGGATCCTACTATCTGTAAGTCTCTAAATAAGAGTAAATATAGTGGGTTTTATCAATGGTTTGTCAAAATATTTCATCCATGAAAAATTGATTTTAGTGTTGCAAATGAAATTAATATAAATGTTTTTTAAATTATGAAATCTGTTATGAGCAGGCTCCCAAATTAAAAAAAACCTCAGTGTTAGAGAAAGGATAGTTTTAAATTACATTCATAATGGTATGAGGAAGATGATCATTTTTAGAATTTAAAATTTATCTACTAGAACAGTTGGTATGCCTTGGGATTTGACTAGGGAGATCCATGGAAATTAAGTGAGTTTTTGTTCAGTTAGAATGTCAATTTTATTCTAATAAATGAAGTATCTTCTTGACCACTGTTGAACCCTTAAGATCCTTGGTATATACTATAATGGTGCTAGAAACCTCATTAAACTTGTAAAGAATTAAATAATAGGTTCATCATATAGAATATGTATATCATAATACCTTAATAACCAGGTATTAAATTTATATATTTATACATTATAAATTCCTTTATAGATATTTTATCTCATACGAAAAAATTACTTTTGTGTTAATGATACTCCAAATAATTACAAATTAATTTTCTTAATGTGACAATATGAGGTAATTTATTTCACGATTATAAATCTATAAATTCTTTCTAAAATCCTATGTCATAGAATCTATATAATAAATAATTGTTAAAGGATCATCCAAAATATCTAAAGTATAAATAAACAATGTAATAATGCATTTTATAATTCATTTCATATAAAAAATATTAAATTTCCCAGGGAATGTGGGAATAAATTTTCTGTTCATTAAATTCAAAATATCAATAATATATATTAATATCAAAATCACATCCCTAAATTCAACAGTAACATTCCACAAATAAAATCATAATTTAACACAATTTTGACAGAAATAAAAAAACCAAAACACTACTTTTATTGAAAAACATAACTATAGAACCCATCAAACACTTAAATCATTAGAGAAATTATGGAATTATTCAATACCAATTATGATGGCCCTAGTATCTATGTTGGTTCACTTATAGGAAAACGTGTGATTTAATTAATAGAATTTAATTTTTCCCTTTTTTGACTTTAGATAAAATAAACCATAATCATATATCAGAATGGGTGATTTTTATACTGAACTGAAACCAACAGATGAATTCAAAAAAAATAAACATGAAATAATGTTCACACTACCCAAATTGTGTTGTTATTATATTTCAGGATCTATAATCAAACACCACTTATGATCCATTGGTTAACTAGTGTTGATACAAATGAGTAGTGTATATCGATGAATCATAATATATAAATGTCAAAAATGTTGCTTCCTAGTAAGTTTCTTAAGAAGTTTCACTTCAATATTATTCTTCAAGAGAAATTTATTACCCTTATTCTTCATGATGATTGTCTATTGGAAATAGTTTAGTGATCCCACACAGCTTCATGATTTATAATATCTTTTAACCATCTTATTATTCAATAAACAACATAGGTGTGATAATGACACACAACCAAGTGTGCACACCACTTATTTTTATTTATCTCTTCCCCTCATTATATATCACTATAAATCCTACATGATATATGTTAAAACTAGTGTTACATCACTAGAGAGGCTAGTATAGGATTGAAATTTAATTTAGAATTTCAAATTTATACACCCAACATCTATCAACTTATTATAAAATATAAATTCTTTATTTTAATCCTTTAGATCATTCAAGTGAAATTAGTAACCAATGATATATTTAATAGTTTTAATGACTGTCTATGTGTATCCCATTAGTCATAAACAATCCCACATCCTCAGATACACTAAAAATATAGAGCACATTATGGACGACAACTTATCCATTATTAACTATGGTGTGTGGAGCATCATTTCCATTGAATAGACCTGAACTAATTTAAATCCTATTCTATATTGAAAAGTGACACAACATGATTTACCCTATCAATTTTACATAGATAAATATTTTCATATCATATATTTTTTCATGATATGTGAATCCCAATCTCGAATCATAGTTAAGATCCAATCTATTTAACTTCAGAAGGAATTAAACTCCCCAATGTTTTAACGACTTCTCAAAATGGGCATCACCAGAAGAGCATGTTATTTTGAAAATATTTTTGATTCATATACAAATAAAATATTTTTTAAAAATAAATCAATAATAAATATTGTAGAAAAAAAATTATATTCCTTTAGTTTTTTTGATCCATCCTTTGGTAAATCCGACACAATAAAAAATAATTTTGTCACCGTGTGAACAAGACACACAATTACTTATTGGAATTTTTTATAATAAAATACAATTTTAATTTATTGATTTAAATATAATATCCCATTTTACTAAAAATGAAATTCACTTCACTACACCATAACTAGAATCTTATTTCTCAGGAAATGAAAAACCAAAACCCCCATTTCTCGACCATCCCGGTCATTTCAATTTTCTAACAATGGTTTCGCCCATTTTTTGTATAATCACTCTTTGTCGATGTGACTTATAATGAAAATATGCCTATTAAACATATACACCATAATAACCAAAAACATTATTTCAAAATATTTTTTATTATTAACTCTATATCTAATATCATGCATCACATAAAATAAAAATCAGTAATAAAAATTGATATAATATTACTTAAATATTGATTTTCTAACCTTGTTATTAGGATTGAAGGATTGAATAGTAATATCCACATTATAAAAAATTTTATTATATTTTTATATAATTAAAATTTATTGATTAAATCATTAAAATTATGTACTACATATTTAAAAAAAATACATTTTCCTCAAAAATACAATTTTTTTAAATTGTTTTTATTTTATTTTCATCAAAAATTTTGTAAATAAGTAATTTACTTTTATAACATTTATTTAAAAAAATTTAAATAATTTTATAAATAATATTTTAATAATAGTAATAGGATTATGTTTTTATATTTTTATAAAAACTCTAATTTTATATTCAACAATGAAAAATATGGATTTTTAAAAAATAATAAATTATTTTCATTAAATCAAGTATTTTTAAAATCATATAATAACTTGTATTTGTATTTAATATAACATAATATAAATTTTATTAAACATGTTAATAATATTTATAATAAAATTAACATTATATGGTGCTTTGTATATGTTCCATTTTATGCTTAAAAATGAAATTTAATAAAATCTTTTTTTCATTGAAATTTTATTATTTATATTAAAATTGAATTAAAAAAAATTCATAAATTGAATAGTGAAAAAATAATTCCATATATATAATTAGAGGGTTTAAATTGGAGAAATAATCCTCTTTTATTTCTGTTTGTAAATAATTTGGACAATGGTAAAATTGAATCACCACTATAATCGGTAAAATAGGTTATTTAAGGTTAAAACAATTATATAAGGTCTCACATTCTATATAACACTTGAATTTATTACATTATATTAGAGTCATTTTCCTATAGAAGTTATAAATTTTTAATATATGGTATTTAGGTAAAATTTTACTTTGGTAAGGACATTTATATTATTTTTTGTAAAGAATAAACAATTAATATAACAATTTTTCTTTTAATAACTCTAATATATTTTCAGAATATATAATTAAGCAATGAATTGTCATAAAATTGTATTTGTAAATGAAGTAATTTTTTATGATAATAATTTATTATAATATATAATGGTGATATAATTACCCTATACACTTACTAAACAGTAATATATTACCTGTGAAAATATTAGGAAAATCAATGAAATTTATTTCTAAAATAATAAGATTATTATGTTTTAATTTAAATGAGGTATTCAAATAATTTCATGGGATATTATATAGTATTAATTATGGTAATGTTTTGAGATTCAAATTCATTTTCCCTCTTAGTATAATTGAATTAATATTAAATGAGTAGTCCAAACTTGACATTAACAATATTTAATGATAAATAACGAATAATTTAAAGAATTAAAAATATGAATTAAAATAGGAAAGGTGATGGAGTAAATGGTTTAAAATGATATCTATGAACCTTTTTTAACCACTCTTCAACATAATAGTAAATTTATGACCCTAAATGGAGAAAAAAATATGGTACCATGGTTATAGTTAATATGAGAAAATAATAGTGTTAAACTAAAATATATGATTTAAAATGAAACGTAAAGATTAATAATTTATTGGTTGAAGGGATAATGACCATATCATATCCAAACTTCTATAAAATGTTAATTTAATAAAAAATTATATGATAATATCCTAACATTTCTACTTTAATATTTTATGTTATTCCAAGTGTGTGGTTTCCTTAACTTATAAATAAAAGTATTTATTATCTCTTAATCACACCATATGAATCACATAGCATAACCAATGTCTATAATAATTACTCTTCAAAATTATTCCCCATAATCTTAATTATCTTTTCCCATCATAGATGAACATATAAGGCATTATATGTAAGAAAAGGGTTATTTTCCAAAGAAGATATATAACCCTTAATAGATTGTTTTCTACTTATTCCCTATTATACCATCTTCAAATATATAATGAACAATATCATATAATAATTTCATTTGGTAACATATAAATATATTTTATTATTTTGGATGGAAAATAATTTTCACCTCCTTTTTTCTTTTGAAAAAATTAAACATTTATCATGCATATGTACAACCTACCATTTTTACAAAGAGATATATTTATTTCATCACTATTTTTAACGAATTATTAGAAATTAGAATTAAGAAATATCTATGTTATTTATGATATAATTTTGATTCTATA
Source organism: Viscum album (assembly GCA_963277665.1). Lineage (NCBI taxonomy): Eukaryota > Viridiplantae > Streptophyta > Magnoliopsida > Santalales > Viscaceae > Viscum > Viscum album. The sequence continues at coordinate 775,764,954 of OY728138.1, forward strand.
AATATTATTTACCATCTGAATTTATATCTATATATTTTTTGTAAAATGATAACATTAGTCATACGTATGAGTGGATTACCTCCTTAATGAACCAATTTTTTTATTATACATACTACCACTATGCATGAATAATTGTAAAACTATATGTAATTAAAATAAGATTATATTGATGATATTATAAAAATTCTAGATATTATTTATCATTTTCCTGACTCCTTTAATCATATACAATACTCTAAAGAGATTATTTAAAAATAGACTAAATAACCACAAATGTTCGACATAAGAAAATACTATTAAATGAATAAATCTAAGACAGTTATAAATAGACTATAAAAATGTGATATGTTAGAAAAATGTTAACATAAATGTACTTACCAAATTTAATTTTAATATATTATAGGATAAAGGAAACAAAAATAATATAATAACCAAGGTAAATGATTTATATTGTAGAATAATTTTAGTTTAGGATAGTTTATATACATATTTCAATTGAGGAAAATATATATTCGTAATATTCAAAATAACACAAATATTATTCTCATATGGTTATGATATTTTATTAAATGTTTAATTGAAATTTATTTTAGTTTATCATCAAGAATTAACAAGTGAGTTACAAGTATGAGATATTTTTTTAATGGTATTTATATTTTAATGTGTTCATATGAAAATCTACATCATAATAGCAATATTTTTTAAATGGTTTCACAAATATTAACCACTAAAATAAAATTATTATTTGAAGCCATTTTAATCCTTATATTGATTAATTAGAATGTTTATTGAGTAATATACTTGTTTTTTTCAAAATATTCTACTTCTAGAGTATTCATAAATATAGTGAAAGGATTTATTGTTTTAAAGTTTTTTTTAAAATAGAATTTTATATCATAAAAAAATATTTAATAAATAGAATAAATTATTACGAGTTTTTATATTTAATTTAAAATAAAATATACTTATAATTTTTGGTAAAATTGTATTTATAATTATAATATAATAAATGATTTTTTCCATTTTAGAATGAAAGTAACTTTTGAATTTGATTTATAAATCAGTTTGGACATACTTATATGAGGATGTTATTTTTAATTTTCCCCATATATTCATTAATAATGGATATTTTTCTAAAAAACTACATTTTTAATGAATTTGTGGTATTCAATATTCCTTGACTGATAATGTTTTAATCATTATTTTTAGATCACTCACATTACTATTATGATGCTCTCTATCATTGTCCACTATTCATTTTACATTACTTTTCTCCATTATGTTCATATTTTTTAATATGGTGGATAAATCCAGTATCATTTATATTAATATGATGATGTCTCAATCATATACCATTTATCTATATTAGATCATCAAAAAAATTTTATTTAGAAATGTTAACTAATTATCTAGGGAATTATTGATCTTCCATATTAATAAATCAATAAAAATAATTGATTACATATAATAAATTTCAATAATGAATTGTATTGATCATTTATAATAGGATTAATTGATTAGATGTGAAAGGGATGGGTAGGGATCTCTAATAGACATCCCCATGATACATTGAATGGTCTCATGATAAACAATACGTGGCCTCATGAGATAGGTATTTGGTTTAAAAATGCCCATTTAATAAGACTAATATATTGGTTAAGAGTACTTGATGTTATAATTCATTATAATATGGATGAGGAAATGATGGAAAGTTTAATAATGTCTGGATTTATACATTTTAATTTAATGAAAATTTTGTTTTATTTACCCATTTCAATGATATGTAGCTGTAATAAAAGTATGTTTATTGAATAAATGTTCTTGAGAAAATGACATGTGTATTGTTTATCCACTGTAACTTATTGATTATTATATAGTTATTTATGATTTATTCTTCTTTATATAACCCATACTTGTAATCTATACCCACCCGTGATTTTTTATCTTTTTCCTAGGATACGAAGATGAAATACTAGGATTACTTTCAAGTATGAAATAATATTTTCCATTCTACATTTCATATTTCCAATGTAATTTGGAAGTCATGTATCTATATGAATTTCCATGTCTGATAAATTGATTGTTCATGGATGGTTTCATCCCTTATATCCTATATAAATATAATAACTAAGTACCAATTGAAGGTTACAATATTTGGGGTGTTATAGTTGGTATCAAATAATGCTAAGTAGGTTACATGGTAACAAAATTTTTTATTAACATATCATACATGTGAATTATGATAGTTTGTTAGAGTATTTGGAACCTTTGTATGAATTTTTATTTTATGGGTAAATAATTATTAATAATTTGGGCTAAGTACCTTTTTATATGGATAAATCCTAGTGGAAGGAATGGAATTAACTCTTATGGTCAATGTAGCTCTAACACCCCAACCCATATTCTCACAAATAACACCCAAGTAGATACACTATAATACCTCATGTGTGCCTCCTTATATGAATGATGAAACAAAATATTAAAAAGGGTATATGGGTGAGTTGGTGAGACTATACATTCACTAACAACCACCTTAAAAAATAATAAAGAATAAAATATAACATCTAAGAATAATAAAGCAGAAAATAAACTAATAATAAGGTAGTTAGGAAATTCATACAAGCCATACATATAAATAAAATAGGTTCCCAACATATAAATACAAACCAAAGTTAAAAAATGTGTAAGAATCCATAAAAAGAAACATAGTGAAATCATCTAGTGTTTTTTCTATTACTAATACATTCTCAATGTTTCATATATCAATTATATGTCAAGGGACACATGTTTTTACCTGGATCGCTAATCATGATTTTTTTACATTCACCGAGATTCCTATGTATGGTGTGAGTAATAAAATTCACCAACACACCATCTATGTATCCATAACATATGTACATAAGTATAAAAAGTGTATTCCATGATAAATTTAAATGGGATGAAAATAATTTACAATCTTAATTGAAAACCACTATGCTAACCAAGAAACCACATTCCCTTGCTGTACATAAATCATCTCCATGATATAAGGATGATCTGAATGAAAATAATAATTATATATATAAATAATACTAATGAGTGAATATATGTAATTCCAAGAATAATTTTTTATTTCGGGCCATATTATAATTACATCTTATCTTTATCATGGGTTAAGACATAATACCATCATATCCTATCTTTGCATTATTTTAGGCCACACATCCCTAACACCTCACTCTTACATCCTCAGATCATGACTTAAGTAATTCATTACCCAAGATGATATTTTTTCCCATAGTCATCACATGTGGTGAAGATGATCCTCTAAGAGAAAATTATACAATCGGTGCACATATTTTGAGTACCAGTAGAAATTTTTCCAAAGGTATGTTAATAACATAAAAATTGTAGAAAATGTATATTTAGAACATAACACATTCTTATTATAGATAATAATTTCATTCAATGAAATGTTTTCACCATAATTATTTGTTTAATAATATGAGTAAGAATACTCATGGAATCAAGCATCATATATAGGTTTCACGGGTTACACACACATATATAAGTGATTGGAATCATACGTATTTCATTCAAGCCAATATAATTTGGACATCATGTCATGGAAATTTTTTTATCTAAATGACAAAAATGACAAGTTAATTCATATATACACCTCATTTGTGATAATATATGAGAACCATCAAGGGGACACTCGATTAATTCCCTAGAACCAATTGAATCATGTATGCATGCCTCTAACCCTCAGAGATGATCTTATATAGACTACATCACGGTTATAGAACATTATAATAGGTAATTATAGTCTATGAAATGATGTCAATTCCTCTTGATTTATGCCCAATAATATAGACCATAGGATGATCTATGGATTTACAAATAAACTCTAGATCTTCTATCATGCTAGAAACACTACAATAATTCATCATTAGATAGAATAAAAATTCATAGATCTATCCATGACATGTTGTATATGTGACTCAAACCAATGAAATCGGGATAGATCTATAATAATAAAGAAGATTTTAGGTTCTTGGATAACATAGCTTAATTCCCAATTACCAACACACAAAGATCCAAAAAAATAGTGCTTATAAGAGAATTTAATTTCAAATGAGATCCGATATATCCTATAGGTTTTAGAGGGATTTTTTTTAATTAATATATATATTAAATTCAAATGAGTTAGGTCCAATAAAGAGTATTTTATATAAATAATTCAAGGGAATAAGGTTTGGTAATATTGTTTTCAAAATAGTACACTGACCATATGAGTCTTTCTACCTCTTATGGGAATCCACATAGTTTAGATAGACAATTTTATAAACTATGAACTATTTTTTTTATCTATTCTAGAACACATTTATTTTGGATAAAATTATCATAGTTATATCTAATAGTGTTCCAACCAATATTATTCCTAAAAAACTAAACATGGTTTTCTTGGGAGAACCTCAGAATTTCCTCAAATAATTCTCAAACCCAAAAAACCCCTTAAATCCCTTAGAAATATCAATAATTTAATTGAAACCCCCATAAATCATTAAGAAAATATATTATTTTTAAGAGTAAAAGTTATAAGATTTACTAATATTTAACGTGAGATATCTAATCCATTAAAATCTACACCAAAAAATATTTCTCATCTTTTAGAATATTCTTTAAGAATTTTACTTGAAATTCATTGGCCACTGAACAATAATATTAGAGTCCCACTATAAGGATTCATCATAGTTCCATCCTTATTCTGACAAGATCTGATTAAATAGAAATGTCATCCCCAATTACACAATATCTCTAGGATATAAAACATGTGAATGATGTTCCAAAAATTATGAATCATTTTCCAGGTAAACATCCTTACAACTAATCTTATATGTAGGATAAGAAATTTACTTTTGGAGTAGATACAGAAGAAACACATTTTCCATACCACAATAGTAAGGATAATAGTCTAGATGGCAAGGTACATTCCCATTATGCTCAAAATTCATGAATAATATAAAAAATATTATCACTAGAATTCCAATTATATTCAAACCGAAATTCTCTAATTAAATATTAAAACATATGATAATTATATCTCTCATTGGAAATTAAAAATTAAAATTCCACTGATCAGCCTCTGATCACTGCCTACTTTGAGTTTTTCTCATTCACTTCTAGTCAACAACACTCTCTTAGAGGTCTTATATACCATTCTCGATCCCAAAAAAACTACCTCACCAACCTCAAGCTATAAAACTAGTGAATGACCTGATCATAAAGAGAGAGACTCAAAAGGTGCCATATAAATATAATCCTAGAAGCTATAATTTTATGTGGATTAAACAAAGGATAGATAATCAAACTAAGCTCCACCAAAATATAATATTCATGGAGGTAACATATCTTATAGTATATATATTTTCATGTGACTCATTGATATTTAATGGAATATTTTTATTTAAAAAAAATTAATTTCTTCGATAAATGTCATTACATGCAACACTGAGTTTTAATAAACTATGATATACTATTAAAAATATTATTATTAAATTTGACTGTTATAAAATTTTTACTAAATTTATGAATGTATAAATAGGAATTAAACGATTTTTAAAATTAATTGTGATTTTTTTGTTAAATAAATAATATTTATATATAAGGACATAATATTTTGTAAAGTATTTATAATCTTTAAAAATATATTTTCCTCAAAAAACGATTATCATTTCATTTTTTGAATTGATTTTAAATATCATTTAATTCAATTTTTATAAAATTTATTTTAAAAAACCATAATTGTAAATTCATTTTGTCAAAATTATATGAGATTAATTTATGAGAATGTTTTAAACAAATTGATCTTTTTTGAATAGTTAAAAATGTGGTTTTTTATTAAAAAGATACTTTCAGTTTAAATTATTTAGAAATATAATTTTGTTAATGAATTAAAAGTAATATTAGTTCAATTATATTATTATTAATTGGATTTGGTTCATTGGAATCAATTTTATTTTTTATTTTTATATTATATCTTTCGTCACTTTTGAAAACTTATTCTTTTGAAAAACACATTTTCGAATAGTTTGTGGGTTTAATTTTAAAATAAATTATAGTACTTATTTTAATTTATTTTGGAAAAATGGATTACATAATTTTATCAAAATAAATTGTGTTATATTATATTTTTTTACTAAATTTTCTATAATAATGAATTTAAAAATAGTAAAAAAATTAATTACCATAGTTATGGTGAAAATGAGTTTATTGAGGGTTAGACATAGAAGATAAAGGTTAAAATCATAGAAAAGAACATTTCTAATTCATCATGGAAGGATATATTTTTACCTCATATATTCTAATGTTAGATAATGAATTATTTTTAAGACTTTTTTCATATTTAAAATGTGGGTACCCATTTTTCTTCTAAAAAACATTAAGTGCCTCTTCTCCAATCTTAAAAATGGGAACCCCTTATCATCTGTTATTCCAATTTAAACACCAATTTTTTAAAACAGACCTTTATAAATCCATTCCTCAATTTCTCTAATAAATTCTAGAGGCATTATTTTAATTACTATACCCTCATAATAAGTTTTCTAGTGCAAACCTAAGGAGGTTTTCTGAGGAAGAAGTATTATTCTTAACTGAGAATTTTTTTAATTATTCTTCCTCCTTTAAAATATATTCTTAAAAAATATTGATATTAAAACAAAATTATCTAAAATATACTTAGATATTATTATTTTAATGTAATAATGTATATACATATTTTCTTACATTAATTGGAATTGAAATCATCGATCGTGTGTATGGCGGACTAATGCCCAGTAAATGGATGTAATTCATTTTCCATCACCATCTCTCTCGAATATATATATATATATATATATATATATAATGATGTAATTAACACATGCATATTATATTTATGAAATTATTATACTTCTATAATTATAACACCACATATACCTTCTTACTTTCCCATACATTGGGAAATAACAACATCACTCATCTGTATGTATGGACTACCTCCTCCAAGAAGTGATTAGACATGTTTTTTAATATATTTTTACATGAATTATCATAGGGATATATTTAATGAATATATTATAAAAAAATTAATATGTAAAGGTTTAATATTATTTACCCTTTTTCTATATTTCGTGAAACTGGAAATAACATTCATGCTTATTTACGACCTACTATCTCGATGAATATTCTAATTAATTTTTTATCATTAACTCTAATGTATTACTCTAAATTCATTTATAATGAATATATATGAGTTTTTAATCTATTATAAAATTAGGGATATTATATAACCATGATCAATGTATAATTACCCAAAATACCAATTGAAAACATCCAAGAAAAATGAATTAGTCATTACCCAATACATAATTTTAACAAGGAATTGTTAATAAATGAGTAATAAATGATCATACATAAATAATATATTGGGTGATATATATTATTATGTTTCTATAATTAGATTATAATTAACTTATATTTTTTACATAGGTGGATAAAACATTGTTGATGAAATTTTGGACTTGAGATAAGGGATTTCTATTATCTCTTTTATTTGTGGGGGACATATTCCATACTCACTGTGGGTTTCAATTATATGGTGTATATACTTACCATTTGATATTTTCCATCCAAAATCTCTGTATTTTCAAGATAACTATGGTTTAATTTAATTTTATTCTATAATGGGGATTACGATTCAAAACAATCCATAGTTTTAAGGTATTTTCATATAACTTTTAATTTAATGGGACACATGCCATATTCAACACTTATTTAAGTTATGTATTGTATATAATTCCAATTGATGTATTTTATGATAATTATTATTAATAGAATAGGTATTGAAATATACATATATGATTATTTGTTTCATGGGGAATTCTATCCAATTTTATAAAAATTTTATGGGTTTAATGATACCATCACATTCATTGATGGGATTAATTATGATTATGCTTATGATGATGATATCTTGTGATCTATCTCTCAAGAAACACATGATTTTTCTTATACACTAAAAATTTCTAGAGAATAAATGATTTCCTTTAATTTTCATATTTTTATGAACTAATGAATAAAAAATTAAGGAAAAATTAATTTTTTCAACCTTCTTATAAAAACCTTTTTTACTTCAATATTCATTGTTCTTCATATAAATGTTTGATTGAATGTTTTTATTATTCAAAAATTAATGTTTAATGAATTATTAACACAGGTTTTTTCCAAACTAGTTTAAAATATATATTCTTTTCATTTTCTAAATTAGGTACTTTATATTTTTTTATGAAAAATGTGAAATGATTCATTGATTTATTGTAAACGTAATGTCCAAAATATTGTCCATTATGAACACTCATTTATTTGATAGTTTCCTTAAAAGAATACAATGTAATTTTCTAATGAGGAATATTTAATAAAATTTTGAATGATTTTATATAAAATTATTTTTTTAGAGAGAAAATGATATGTACCTCATGAATGTTTTCGGGTGATTTTTCAAAACCATTTCAAATATATGATGACATCTTATGATGTTACCTAATATTATACGGGAATACTATCAAATGATACCATCCTTATTCATTCTTCAGATGGTTTATGATTATAATAAAATGATACTTATGTAATCATTTCCTTTTACAGGGGTTATTCTATGATTAAATTATGATTTTTATGAATACTTTTTATTTTCCATAGGTTATTATATGTTTAAATGTCTATATGACCAATTTCTTTTCAGGGTTTCTGATATGAAGACATTTTTTTGATCATGTAGAATACATATGTATGATTAAAATTATGTAATTGGTGGTACATATCTCTCTATAAAATGAATTTGAAAAATATTGATATTTAATGAGATAAATGGTACTAGAATGGAGAGTGAACTGTATTAAGTAAGAGACTATATTCACTATGATTATATTGGGAATGAACCGTTAATAATATAATTTTTTAGGTAGTTAACCCATTATGCTATGAGAGTCATGGAAAAGTCACATTACAATAAATGAAATACTTTTTTATGCTTATGTGTATACCATAATTACATTTTTAATGCCAATGTTGTGATTCCATGGATAATTTTATTTGATTGATTTTTGATTTATGTATTATGAAATTAATTGATTTTTTCCATGATTCAATTTTATGATCTATGAAATGAACGGTATGGTTTTCCAATGTCATTCTCATGTTCTCATTCTATTATGCTCAAGTTAAATTTATATCTCGCTTTTTTACCATTACTTCACATATGAGGTCACCCTTTGTAATGTTTCCATTCCCAATGTTGTGAAAAACGTTATTGTGTATGATATGCCTAATAAGTGTGATAGTTATGAAGAAAATTCACTACAAAAAATAGGTATTTATGATGGGGTATTTGCGATGAAGAAGGGTCATGTTACAAATTTTCTGTTAGGAGTGTCTATTTGGGATGAGACCCTCTTCCTATCACAAATAATTAGTTATTTGCAACGGGTAGATAGTACCCATATCAAAAGGTTTGGAAGGAGATTCATGACAAACCAAGGGAAGGGTATTTTCGACAGTAATAATATACCATCACAAATTCCATTTGGCATTTTTTAATATTTGTGATGGGATTTATCTACTATCACAAATAGCATGTCGTCAGGTTAGTATTTGCGACGGGACCCATCACAAGTTTTCATGTCACAACTAATCTATCCTATATATACCTCATCCATTTTCCTCTCATTTCACTCTATTATCTACTCCACTCTCCCTCTCTACTTACATTTTCACTCTCATTGTTTTTCTATGTTAAAAATTTTAAATCGGAGCAATATTCACAGCTTAAATCCACAAAAATATACAATTTTATGGTATTTTTCTATTTCATTTTTTAGTTAATTCATGTTATTGGATATTAGTTGTAATTATTGTTAATTATTTGTAATTTAATTAAATTACATTCATATTTTTTTATCTAGCACTATTTTTTTCAAATACATGTGATTAATATTAATTAGTATTAATTCATAGCTATAACATTTTTTATTAATTAGTAGTTATTAGAATTAGTTATAAAAATTATTGATAATTACTAATAATTAGCCATAATTTGTAATAAACAGTGATTATTAGTAAAAAAATATAGTTAATAAGTAGTAAAGTGACATAAATATTTATAAATAATAATAAATATTAATAATTAGTCATAATTGGTAATAATTATTGACAATTAAAAATATTTTGTCATACACAGTCATAATTAGTAATAATTAGTCAAAATTAGTAACCATTAGTAATAAATATGAATAATTTTTAATAATAAGGAATAATTTGTGATAATTAGGAATAATTATGAGTAATTAGTAATACAAAAAACACTCATCTAGAGGCAAGCCTCTGACAATTTACTAATAAAAGAAAAGAAAACCAAGTACAAGAAGTGGAGAACAACTACACATCATATAAATCATACTCATCACCACCCCCTTTAGAGATTAAGTCATCTAATTTATCTGTCTCTCACTCTGATCTTTCATAGTTTTTAAGAACCTTGGCATATTCCTTCAAAGATTCACCTTCTCAAAGGCCAGAAATTCCTTTGAAGACTGCATAGCACAGCTATCCCTCCCAACAACAGATCTATTGGACACTGGCCTTGGAAGATAAAAATAGTCTTTCTTTTCTCTTTACCATGGTGGGGTGGTCTTAGCACCTTCCTCCCCTTCCACTTTCATCCATGCACCCTGAACAATATTACTGTAAGAAGGTCGTACCACGCCACTATCCTTTTCCCTATCACAATCTGAGATATCTCCCCACTTTCCCAAAATTTTCACACCTTGATAACCATCCTCCGAACCACAATCCTGCTGGACCTGACTATTGAAATAAATTATAGCAAGACATTATGGCCGATCCACCAGATCCATCACACCTTCCCGATTTGCAGCATCCATTAGGTCAACAGTTGTCCGCAAGAGACCACTTTCCTACCCCACATCAGTTTCCTTATCATGCAGCATCACCTCATTTTCTAGTTCTAGAAAAATATTATTAGTGGAGATAATGATCTACACTCCCCCATTATCACCAATCGGCCTTTCTAAAGGACAAACCTCCACATCCCCCGAGACAGGAGCACCCGAATCCGAAAAAGAACCCAACACCAACTCTAGCTACAATGAGTTGCTTTCCATCTCCCACAATTTGGTCTGATAACCTGTAAGCCCCACATCCTCAGCCACAGAATATCTTGAGGACACCATAATAGTAGCATCACAACACACCCCTGCAAAAGGACTGGTTAATGCTGCTCCTCCGCCACTACAAGACCAATATATCCCTCCGGAATTTCCAGCAATTCCTCAGAAGAGTATTTAGTAACCTTAGCAGCACCCTTCTCTAAAACCTCCTCCACAACACCTGCGTTACACCTGTTCAAAACCCTCTGATCTCCAACCATAGTGGCCCAGTGATCCTTAGTGGATTTAACCCCCTACGGGTGATAGGAACTCCCCTCCTTAGTATACCGAGACTCTACTTCAAGATCATGTTTCAACTTTTCAAAAACATGCAACACCGATGGATTCAAGGGTGTCTGTGTAAAACCCTGAAATTTTATAAGATATATTTTTTTTAATTTCTTTAATATCTTCAGTTGTATGCTACACCAAGATTATATTGTATTATATGCAATACCGTAATAGCTTACAGTATACACAACACTAATCTTGGATCGTGTTACACATAATTTCAAGTTCGTTTGATAAAAGTTATTTTACGCAACATTGAGTGTGTATATATATATTAAATGTATAAATGGAATATGGTTGGATTATATTATATGCAACAACAAATAAATCTTTCACTACACACAACCCTGACTTGTTTTTCATTACACCCAATCGCGACCTTCCATGATAGTGTGCGTTGTACGCAATACCGAGTTTCACTAAACACTGATATGTTATTAAAATATTATATAAACTAGATGTTATGAATAGTAATACCCACTTTGTGAAATTTTATAAATTTTATCTTTCAAAATGGACTTAATTTTTGGATTCGTAATATCGAAAATAGCCTAGGGTGATTTTTTTTGTATTTTTCTGAAATCTTTCAATTTTTTATGAATAGTGAAAGCACTGGGTTAATATTTAAAAACCGATTATTTATTTAAATAATAATTAATTTTATTTAAATATATTTTAGGTAAAAATTAATACATAATATTTATATAAGTTCAATGTAATATATTTTAGTCATTTTATAATAATTTTAGATATATAAAAATTTTATTGAACTTTTCACCGTCTTTTACCCACCTCCAAGGAGAATTTGAGATTCTACATAAAAATTAATTTTACCGCTTCTGTAAGTGTAATTTATAAAATACAAGAGACATGGTTAATATAAAGGAGTAAAATGTGGTTCAATAAGAAAAAAATAATTTTTGGTGAATAGTAACTTTTTACTTATATTTACCACGGTTAAAAGTAAATAGGGTAATTAAGGGTAAAAATGATATTATTATCACCATAAAGCATGTCCTAATTCAATTGGATAAGTTTAATTTGACCCAAAACAACCTTAGGAATAAAATATGACCATTTAGGTCTACTTGGATTAGATTAGGACACTGATTATTATTTTATTTAAAGAAGAGTTAAAAGAGTTAAAATCAATGTTTAATAAGTAAAAAATTTTAATATAGGGTTATAAATAAGATAAATTAGACTATAAGTATTCATTAAAAATATAAAAATATCTCATACCTAATGGTATTTTATTTATAATTTTTAGACATTAAATATTTTTAATTTATTTATGACACAATGGTGATGCAGTAATTACCTATATAATGAAATATTAAAATAATTGATATTATAAATTCTAAAATAAATGTAATTTGAGACTTTTTATAAATTCCACTAATTTTATAGGTTAATATAAAATGTTATTATTTATTTAATTAACTTTTTTTGAACTAATCATGTTGTTATGATTTTCACAAAAATCAATTACCAAATAGTGTCAAAATTGACATAAAATAGTTTTTAAAAGAAATATTATATTATTAATTGTTATTATATTTATAAAAATATAAGGATGATCCAAATTACTTAGATAAGGATATATATATTAATATTGAACGACTTGGGGTTCTTTTGTCTTGTTATAGTATGTTTATTAACCATATAGTGTAAGAAAACAAGAGGACACGGTAAAAGTTAAATTATTTAACTTAGAGTGAAATCAAAATTATAAGTTTAAAATAGTGACTTAAACTTGTCTAAAACCTATTGGTTGAGAGTATTTCGACCCATACCCACCTTATCTTATAAATAAATCAATTTTGAGATATTATAAATAGAATATGACTTTATGATAAAATAATATTTTAATTTTTTCCAACGGTGCCCCACTAGTCTCTTATAAAAAGGGCACCCCTTCCCTCTTATCTTCACACCCTTTTGATATTTGAAGCTCGGCCAAACCCTATCCATTTCCCTTATTATCTTCCCTAGAAAAATTATAGAGGCTCTGGTATCCTCAAAAGACCAACCCTAGTGCCTTAATAGGAGGTTTAGAAGATGCGTGTCAAAGAAGAGGCAATATCCTTTACCGATTCTTTCCAATTTATTTCTTTTTATACTTCTTCTTATTTATTTGTTTCATCATAAATTAATAACATCAGTATAACTAATATAATGATATGTTATTATAAATATGAAACACACCAATTTCATTATCTATCCATCCTACGGAAAATGAAATCACCGTGCGTGCGTACGTACGGAATACCATCTTCACACCGTGGTGCAATCTATTTTCCACCACCACCTTACTTGGATGGGTATAATGGTGAAAATAAATAACTATATATGATTTTTTTTTAAATTTATATTGATTCTTAAATATTATAAAAACACTTAAATATAATTCCATGATCTTGGAAATGATATCATATCTCGTGCGTACGTACGGACTACCGTCTCCACGAACGCGATGAGATTCATTTTCCATGATTAACCATTCAAGTATGATTATAAAGTATATATAATAAATAATCATGAAATATATTACATAATAATGATACTGGATTTATTTACATATATTTTTCATTTACATAATTCCATTTAATTCAATAAGGAAACGAAAACAGCGTTCATGCGTACGCACGACTTACCGTCTCCATGAACAGTGCATTTCATTTATTACATCCATATGTTATGTACTATTATAAATACATGTATATTCTGGATATATATATGATATATATGATATATAAATCATGAATATCATTCTGGATATAATGATCCTTTGACCACATGAACAACATATAATTATAAGAAGTCCATTTTGACTCAAGTACCAAATATCGACAAAACGAACGGTATTAACATAAATGGTTACATAATGTTTACAACATGGTAATAAGTGATATAAAAGGAATAATAAACTTTTAAAATGTTCTTAAGCAAGTATAAATTTACTTTGGTTTGTTATTCATGAGATTAAAGAATGATCATGTCAAGTCGGACAAAAGGTAAGGGAACCTCTTAACCCAATTTCCGTTCATTGGGTTGATCTTCTCCTTCTTCATTATGTCATTCTTTGATTATGTGAGAAATAAAATTTTATATCTTATCATGTATTTATACTTTATTTATGTGACTTTATAGTGAATAGAAATAAGTGATCTATTTTATTTACAAAAATATCTTTGTGAGCGATAAGTTTTCCAATTTCGCTTTTATCTGAGATTGTTTATTCATAAGTATTTACTGAGGTTATATTTATCATCTGTGTCCTTGTTTTCCAAAAATAATTTCATGTATGTTTAATGTCCTTTTTCCCCGTTTTTTACTTTTACTACATGGTATGTAAGGAATATTTCTTTTTTTACCATATGAGGTACATTTTGACTTTTCTGGAAAAAGTACGAGAAGAATGTTTTTTTAACTTATACGGCATGAACGGATTATTACGGTTTTATAACTCCTTGATTTCATGAATATTACTCTACAATATATCATGAATATTTTCAAAGAAAACCATTTCTTTTAAAATTCCATGAAATTTTGTGAAAAGAAAACGATTTTGAAGAAGAAAGGATATTTTCTTAAAGAATTCATTTCAAGTGTTTTATCAAAACCATTTTCCCTCTAAGACGACATTATTATCATATGTGTATGTCTCAAGTATAATGTCTCTATGATTTTCATGGTTTCAATTTTCATATGATGAAATAATATCCATTTGTTTTATATGGATTATCTTATGGTGGGATGATGTTAATGAAACCCATTTTATTCTTTGGGTTATGATGAATGATTTATGTTTATGTTGTGGCAGATGTAAGAATAATTTCATTATGAGATGGGTGGGACCTATATATCCCTCCAATGATTTGGGTAAATATTTATATCACATGATATATACATGGATAGAATGGTAAGTTAATCTGGTTCAATGTTATAGGACTGGAACGAAGGGTGAACTCAATTCAGAAAGATACTTTGTCCACTAAGATGGTCTTGGCCAAAATTCCTTGGATACTATGGAAATCATATCATGTGCTTAATGGTTTTCCACAATTACATGTTTTATTACCACTCTATTTTATCGTGATTGATGTTCCATTATGATCTATTTCTTATTTACTGCCATGTTTTTTGTCATTGCTCAAGATGTTGATGTTTAAACATTATATTCATGTTTTTAAGTTAAAATGTATATGGTTTGTTTTATTCTATCCATGCTTACCCTTACTGAGCATTTGAGCTCACCCTTTATATGTTTTCTTTTCCCTAGGAAATAAAGAAAGTTTTTAGGTAAGAAAACAAAAGGGGAAGCTCTTTATGGGAGTTGTTGAAGATCTTTCACAATGATTAGATGATTTTGTTCCGAGTTTCCAAAGACACTAAACTATTACGATCCTTGTGTTTTGGTTTTTGTTATGTATTAAGTATTCTGCAAAAGTAATGTAATTTCCATGTATGTAAAGCTTGGGTCTCTACAGTTGGTATCAGAGGAATGGTTTAGTCAACCTTTGGAAACTATGATGCGAGAACTTAAGTGAGATCCCTAGAGATATTTCTAAGGTATGTCTAGGGTTTTCCCTAAGGTTAAGTATAAGTATAGGTTATAGTCCTAGAATTATGTTAACGATATTAGAATTAATCCTATGATGTTAGATATTGAAGGTACTCCCCCTTTATTATGTTGTTTTCCTAGCATGATTTTTGCCTCTCACACTGTTCTTTTTGGGTTTTAGATGATGACTGGAACCCGAAGGAACCGTGTTGATCAATGTAATGGAAAATGCAATGATTGTCCTCTCGAGCAACGAAATGTGATGGTGATGGAGTGTAAAATATTATTGCTATACTTACACAATCTATGAATTATTCTGGATTCCCAAATGATCAGAGAAGGGAACAATATTCTATTGAGTCCTTCATGAGGCAACATCCACCTTCTTTCAATGGGTCTTCTGACCCACTTGTTGCTGAACAATGGATCAATACCGTCGAAAAGATATTTTCCATACTTCGTTGTACAGATCATGAAAAAATCATTTTGGCTATTTATCGGTTAGAAGGTGAAGCAGACTAGTGGTGGACTCTAATTAAGAATACAAGGCCCCAAGATGAAATTAAATCCATGGAATGGGACGAGTTGAAGAACTTGTTTTTCAGTAAGTACATCCCTCATATTTTTCAAACAATGATGGAAAAGGAGTTCCTTGAGATTAAGCAGAAGGATGATGAATCTGTTAGTAGATACAAAGAGAATTTTACAAGGCTTGCAAGGTATGTATCTGGAATTATCATCCAACTTGAAAGTAAAGTTGATCGATTCTTTAGTGGCTTAAAACCAAGTCTTCGAAGGGCATTATCTATAAGATACTTCAGTAGCTATGAAGACATTTTTCATTGTGCTATCAAGGTAGAATTGGAAGTTGGTGTAACATATCCATCTCATGGTTTTGACAAGAAACGAAATCTGGATTTCAAGGATAAATCTCAGAACAATGGTGAAAAGAAGATGAATGTTTTTTTATGCTCAAAATGTGGAAAGAAGCAGGGTGGAGATTTTCTAAAAGGTACAAAAAATGTTTCAAGTGTGGAAAATAAGGTCATCAAGCAGCTGAGTGCTGAAGTAATGGGAAAAAGGTTTCTAGTGACATGAATAGAGAAAAGACTACAGAGAACGCTCCACCAACACTTCAATTCTTCAAGTGCAGGGAAATGGGGCATTATGCTAATCAATGCCCTAATCTAAGGGTTAATGATGATCGACATCAACAACCTCTTAAGGGAAACTAAAAAGGGATGTCACATGCGATCACTATTAGCAATGTTGAGTATGACAACGATATGGTGGAATGATTATGTGTTTATGTAAAGGGATCTCATTTATAGTACTGTGGAACATTGGAATATCTATGTAATTGTTTATTGTGGTTTTCTATAATTATATGGTACAGGTAACCATGAAAAGTGATTGAAATGTTTTTGGAAAGTAGATCGTATGTGCATAATGAAGGGATTTGGAGAAAATGAAATAATTGATAGTATTCATGAGATCATGACTGGTATAAGGACTAAGTGATATCATGGTTTGAATGTAAATAATTTTTGGGATTTTAGAATGTGGAAAGAGTTAAATTTTAACTGCATTCATAATTTCACTAAGGTTCAATGGGTATTCATTTTTCAAGAGAATACATGATTAAGGCATTCAAATGTTTGGAATGTGAATAACAAGATATATCTTATGATATATGGGGATAAATGACGGTATTTACATGCTTGGTAGATGAACTCTCTATCAATATTTTTCCTTATACTATGAGTTTGGGTAAGCCTAAAGATTGGAAGAGATTAAGTTAGACATTAGATAGTCTTGTTTATGGCTCGAACATTTTTATATATTTTTTTGGAATATTATAATAGTATTGTTTTAGAAAATGGACTGCCTGTAGGACGGGCAACAACCCGTCACGTCAGACAAGGTTGCGGGAATCAAACCCACAACCGAAGTGTGGCAGGCCTTTATCGCCTACCTCTGGCCTACACGAAGTCCCTAGTTAGTAGGAACTAGTTTTATTTTATTAAGCGGTATGATAGATGAAGTATAACTCCGTTATTGGAATCATATTCGATTAATATCTCCATAGATGGACTTATTTATATTTAATAACTTATTCTAACCTTTTTGTGATAGAAACAGATGGGATGACTTATCAATCTATCACATGATCTGCTAACACTTCATGAATGAAAAATTCAGCTTCTTTTATTTAAATAGAGATGAAGTGGAAATTGTTCATGGAATGACCAATGGCGATATTACACTGAAATCAAGTGAGTATTTCTCCCTATGTAAAAGTTCATCAATGTTAGGGAAATGATCTTGGAAACTGAAAATGTTGTCCTTGTACACTCATATCTGATGAATCAGATGGTACCTTAGATCATCAAAAATTTACAGCTTTGCGATTGTTGGATTTTTCAAAGCCATGTTCTCTACCACTCTCCATCAGAACATGACCGTTAGATTTCTCTTCCATATCCATATTTTAACCTATGTTCTCCTCTGTGGAAACCTGGGGATAAGTTAATTTGGGTAACCGTTACGTTTCATACATTAGTTTTTAACATTAAGCTTTACTACTCCTTTTTACAATATGGGTTTCTATTGAAAAAAAATTCAAGTAGTAAACGATTTATAACCCCGATGAATTTCGATGGCGAAATTCATTTTAAGGGGGGTAGAATGTAACACCCCGAGATTTTATAAGATATATTATTTTTAATTCCTTTCATATATTCTATTGTATGCTACACCAAGATTATCTTGCGTTGTACACAATACCGTAATAGCTTACAGTATACACAACACTAATCTTGCATCATGTTACACATAATTTCAAGTTTGTTTAATAGAAGTTATTTTACGCAACATTGAGTGTATATATATATATATTCAATGTATAAATGAAATATGGTAGGATTCTGTTATATGCAACAACAAATGAATCTTGCACTATACACAACCCTGAATTGGCTTTCATTACACGCAATCGTGACCTTCCATGATAGCGTGTGTTGTACACAATAAAGAGTTTCTCTAAACAATGATATGTTATTAAAATATTATATAAACTAGTTGTTATGAATAGTAATACCCACTTTTTGATATTTTATGAATTTTATATTTTTAAATGGACTTCATTTTTGGATTCGGAATATCGAAAATAACATAGGGTGAATTTTTTGTTTTTTCTGGAAACATTCAATTTTTAATGAATAATGAAAACACTGTGATACTATTTAAAAACTGAATTTTTATTTTAATAATTATTTATTTTATTTAAATTTATTTTAGGTCAAAATTGATACATAATACCGATATATTTTCAAGGTAATTTATTTGAGTCATTTTATAATAACATTAGATATATAAATATTTTATTGAACTTTTCACCGTCTTTTACCCACCTATTAGGAGAATTTGAAAATCTACATAAAACATAATTTTACCATTTCTGTGAGTGGAATGTCGAAAATCCGAGAGACATGGTTAATATCAAGGAGTAAAATGTGGTTCCATAAGATAAAAATAATTTTTGGTGAATAGTTTCTTTTTAATTTTATTTACCACGGTTAAAAGTAAATACGGTAATTAAGGGTAAAAATGATTTTATTATTACCCTAACACATGTCTTAATTCTATTTTATAAGTTTAATTCGACCAAAAACAACCTTAGGAATAAAATATGACTATTTATGTCCACTTGGATTAGATTTGGACACTTATTATTATTTTATTTAAAGAAGAGTTAAAAGAGTTAAAATCAAAGTTTAATAAGTAAACCATTTTTAATATAGGTTTATACATAAAATAAATTTGACTATGAATATTCATTAGAATGATAGATATATTTACTACCTAATTGTATTTTATTTATAATTATTAGACATTAAATAATTTAATTTATTTATGACACAATGGTGATGCAGTAATTACCTAAATAATGAAATATTAAAATAATTGATATTATAAATACCCAAATAAATGTAATTTGAGACTTTTTATGAATTGAACTAATTTCATATGTTAATATGAAATGTTAGTAATGATTTAATTAACCTTTTTTGAACTAATCACATTGTTATAAGTTTCACAAAAATCAATTACCAAATAGTGTCAAAAATGACATAAAATAGTTTTTGAAACAAATATTATATTATTATTTGTTATTATATTCCTAAAAATATTGGGTTCATCCAAATGACTTATATAAGGTTATATATATTAATAATTAACAACTTGGGGTTCGTTTGTCTTGTTATAGTATGTTTATTAACCATATCGTGTAAGAAAACAAGAAGACACGGTAAAAGTAAAATTATTTAACTTAGAGTTAAATCTAAATGATAAGGTTAAAATAGTAACCTAAAATTTTCTAAAACCTATTATATGAAAGTATTTCTACCCATACCCACTTTATCTTAGAAATAAATCAATTTTCAGCTATTATAAACCGAGTATGACTTTATTATAAAATAATATTTTATGTTTTTCCAAAGGTGCCCCTCTCCTCCCTTATAAAAAGGGCACCCCTTCCCTCTTCTCTTCACACCCTTTTGAGCCTTGAAGCTCGTTCAAACCCTGAAAATTTCCCTTCTCATATTCCCTAGAAAAACTAGAGTGTTTCTGATCTCATAAAAAGGCCATCCCTAGTGCCTTAAGTGGAGGTTATGAAGAGGCGCGTCAAAGAAGAGGTAATATCCTTTACCGATTCGTTACAATTTATTTCTTCTTCTACTTCTTCTTCTTTATTTGTTTCATCATAAATTAATAAAATAATTATCACTAATATACTGATATGTTATTATAAATATGAAACTACCCAATTTAATCTTCAATCAATCCTACGGAAATCGAAATCACCGTGCATGCGTACGTACGGAAGATCGTCTCCATGTCGTGGTGTAATCTGTTTTCCACCACCACCTTACATGGTTGGGTCTAATGGTGTAAATAAATAACTATATATTATTATTTTAAAGGGATATTGATTCTGAAATATTATACAAACACTTAAATACAATTCCATGATCATGGGAAGGATATCATCTCTCGTGCGTACGTACGGACTGCCATCGCCACGAACGCGAATAGATTCATTTTCCATGATTAACCATTCAAGTATGATTATAGAGTATATATAATAAATATTCATGAAATATATTACATAATAATTATACATGATTTATGTACATATATTTTTCATTTACTTAATTCCATTTAATTCATTATAGAAACAAAAACAGTGTTCATGCATACGCACAACTTACCGTCTCCATGAATGGTGCATTTAATTTCTTACCTCCATATGTTATGTACTATTATAAATACATGTATATGATGGATATATATAATATATATGATATATAAATCATGAATAACATTCTGGATATAATGGTCCTTTGACCACATGAACAACATTTAATTATAAGAAGTCCATTTTTGACTCATGTATCAAATATCGACCAAACGAACGTTATTAACTTAAATGGTTACATAATGTTTATAACATGGTAATAAGTGATATAAAAGGAATAATAAACTTTTAAAAGGTTCTTAAGCAAGTATAAATTAACTTTGGTTTATTATTTAGGATATTAAAGAATGATCGAATCAAGTCGGACTTGAGGTATAGGAACTTCTTAACCCAATTTTTGTTCTTTGGGTTGATCTTCTCTTTTTTCTTTATGTTGTTCTTTGATTATGTGAGAAATAAAATTTTATATCTTATCAGGTATTTTTACTTTATTTATGTGACCTTATAGTGAATACACATAAGTTATCTATTTTATTTACAAAAAGATCTTTGTAAGGGATAACTTTTCCAATCTCGTTTTTATCCGAAATTGTTTATTCGTAAGTATTTACTGAGGTTATATTTATCATCCATGTCCCTGTTTTCCAAAAACCGTTTCATATATGCTTAAAATCCTTTTTACCCATTTTTTACTTTTACTACATGTTATGTAATAAATCTTTTTCTTACCATACGAGGTACGTTTTTTCTTTTCCTACAAAAGTACGATAAGAATGTTTTTTTAACTTATATGGAATGAATGGATTTTTACGGTTTTATAACGCCTTATTTTCAAGAAACTTACTCTATAATATTTCATGAATGTTTTCACAAAAATCCATTTCTTTTAAAATTGCATGGCATTTTGTGAAAATAAATTGATTTTTAGGAAGAAAAGATATTTTCCTCAAGAATTCATTTCAATTGTTTTATCAAAACCATTTTCCCTCTAAGATGACATTATTCTTATATGTGTATGCTTCAAGTATAATGTCTCTATGATTTTCATGGTTTCACTTTTCTTATGATGAAACGATATCCATTTATTTTATATGGATTATGTTATGATGGGATGATGTTTATGAAACCCATTTTATTCTTTGTGTTATGATGAATGATTTATGTTTATGTTTGTGGAACACGTAAGAATGATTTCATTATGAGATGGGTGGGACCTATATATCCATCCAATGCATTAGGTAATGATTTATATCTCATGGGATAGACATGGCTGGAATGGTAAGTTAATTTGGTTCAGTGTTACAGGACTGGAACGAGGAGTGAACTCGATTCAAAAAGGGACGTTGTCCACTATGATGGTCTTGGACGCAATGCCTTGGATACTATGGAAATCATATCATGTGCTTAATGGTTTTCCACAATTACATATTTTATTCCCATGCTATTTTATCATGATTGATGTTACATTATGATCTATTCATTATTTACTGCCATGTTTTATTTCATTGCTCATGATTTTGATGTTTAAACATTATGTTCATGTTTCTAAGTTCAAATGTTTATGGTTTGTTTTATTCTATCCATGCTTACCCTTACTAAGCATTTGAGCTCACCCTTTATATGTTTTCTTTTCCCCGGGATATAAAGAAAAGTTTTAGGTAAGAAAATAAAAGCGGAAGATCTTTATGGGAGATGTTGAAGATATTTGACAACGATTATAAGATTTTGTTCTGAGTTTCCAAAGACACTAAACTATTACGATCCTTGAGTGTTGGTTTTTTGTTATGTATTAAGTATTCCGAAAAAGTAATGTAATGTCCATGTATGTCAAGATTGGGTCTCTACAGTCTGTATTTCCTTCACACCACATGAAATCTCTGGTACAACATCGACCAAGCCAACTTCATTGCAAGAGGCGCACAGCCGGCCTCCCTGTCCAGAAAAACCTTCATCTCTGATACACACCTCAAATGCAACAGATTCACTCATGACAACATCTACACATCCATTCCTCACCACCTCTTGAACCGGCCTCATTGCATCACGGACAGAACAACCTTCTCCACACTGCCCTTCCATCACCTGTGGTGCACCACTCCTCCCTCCATTATGGCAAAAAATCTCATGATTCCCAAACCGCTGACCATTCAAACAGAACTTCATCCAAGACTCAAAAACAACCTCTTGCCTCCAGCGAAACTCCTCCTCATCAGTAATCCAAACACAAAGCACTGGAGGCCTCACGACATCAGCCTGAAGACAAATTCTCGGGCAAACTGGATGAGACACAGAACCCATTCGTTGATCAGAACAAAGATAACGGCCAACAAAGTTACCAATTGCACAGAGAATTGAGGGATTTTGAAAAGAAAGAGGGAGGTCGAGGAGGCTTACCCTTGTTGCAATCGAAGAGGGGCCGCGCTGCATATGAAACTCAAAGCTCCATTGGAAGAAATAAAAGAAAGAACCACCACACATTCTTAGAGAACATGACTAGGAAACAATCATATCCTCCTCTGATCCAAATCGAACCATGAGATGTCGCCTATCAAGAAACCTGACAACCACATGCTAACGAAGCTCCCAAGATTTAGAGACGAACTGTGAAAACGCTTCCACCGAGGGCCATTGAGGAGGAAAGCGAGCCACCAAAGTGAACTTACACAGATCCGCAACGCTATTAACCTCCGATGGAAGAAGAGATAGCTGGGGCACATCTTGGAAGAGACCCAACACTTTCGGGGAGATGGAAATCCTAGGGAAAGGCGGAGAAGGACTATGGTGAGAATCCTCCCTTGCAGGCATCAACAGGCATGTACCTCCCCCCTCTAATGGGGAGGGGGGAGCAAATCCCGGCGGCTTGAACCTAGGGAATCATGAAGGAGAATCTCTCGGTGGCTCCATCCATGTTGCACTCAAAACCCATCAAAACGTGCTGTTGGGATGCGAGGTATTGGGCTGGCCTACCCCCCTGCACGCCGCACGTCCCCAGCGAGGTTCAAGGTGGCCAACCCTTGGGCTAAAGCTAGTTTCCAACGAGGTAGAGGGGCCAACGAGTGGTTTGTTAGCATACAGTGCGCATTGCCTTGCGAGGACTCTAACCCGGAACATCGGGGTCAGTAATAAATTGCATTAAATAGTAATAATGAGGATTTATTAGTATTAACTAAGATTAATTAGTAGTAAATAGGATTAGTTAGTAATAATTATGATTTTATATGATTGATTAGTAATAATTAGGAAGAAATAGTATTAATTAGTAATAATTAGGATTAAATGGCATTAATTAGTAATATTTTGCAGTAATTAGGGATAATTAGTAATAATTAGGAATAATTAGTAATAATTACCAATATTTAGAAATAATTGGAAATAATTCAAAATAGTTGGCAATAACTAGTCCTAATTACCAATAATTAGAAACAATAAATAATAATTTGTAATAATTTGTAGTAATTAGGATTAATTAGTAATAATTGGGATTAATTAGTAATAATTGGGATTAATTAGTAATTATTTGGATTAATTAGTAATAATTAATATTAATTAGTAATAATTAGGATTAATTATTAATAATTATGATTAATTGCAAAAATTTGTAATAATTAATAATAATTTGTAATAATTAGAATAAATTAGCAATAATTAGGATTAATTAGTAATAATTAGTAATAATTATTATTAATTAAGATTAATTGGGATTGATTAGTAATAATTAGGATTAGTTAGTAAAAATTATGTTTAATTAGTAATAAATATGATTAATTAGTAATAATTAGGATTAATTAAGTGTAATTAAGATTAATTAAAAATAATTAAGATTACATATAAATAATTAGTAATAAATAGTAATAAATAGTAATAATTAGTGATAAATTGTAATAATTAGTAATAATTAGTAATAATTAGGAATAATTATTAATAACTATTAAAAAATTGGAATAAATAGTAATAATTTTTTATAATTAGTTACAACTAGGATTAAATTGGAATAATTTGTAACAATTGGTAATAATTAGCCATTAATAGTTATAAATAGTAATAATTTGTAATAATTTGTAATAAATGGGATTAATTCATAAAAATTAGTAATAATTACTAAAAATTAGTATTAATAATTAATAATTAGGATTAATTAGTAATAGTTAGGATTAACTCAGAATAATTTGGATTAATTAAAATTAATTAATAGTAATTAGTAATAATTAGGATTATTTTGTAATAATTAAGATTAATTGCTAATAATTCTTAACAATGGGGATTAATTATTGATAATTAGTTATAATGTAGAATAATTAGGATTAATTAAAAATAATTAAAAGTAATTTCTTATAATTAGAAGTAATTAGTAATTATTGGTAATAAATAGTAATAAATAGTAATAAATAGTAATAAGTAGTAATAAATAGTAATAAAGAGAAATAAATAGAAATAAATATTAATGAATAGAAATAAATAGTAATAATTATTAATAATTTGAAATGATTAGTAATATTTCAAAATAATTAGTAATAAATAGTAATAAATAGTAATAAATAGTAATTATTATTAATAATTAGTAATAATTAGTAATAATCAGTTATAATTAGTAATAATTAGTAATAATTAGTAATAATTAGAAACAATTAGTTATAATTAGTATTAAATAGTATTAATTATAAATAATTAGTAATAATAAGTAATTTTTAGTAATAATTAGTTAAACTTATTTACTAAAATTATGTTATTATTATATTATAATTTAATTTTGTTTTAATAAATAATATTATTTTATTAAATATTATTTTATTTTTATTTTATTATGTTCTTTTTGAAAGGTCCTTTTGTGATGGACCATCAAAAATGATATTTTTTAGATAATCTCAGATGAACTACTTGGGATGGGTCCATGTCTCATTGTAAAAAGAATTTTTTTTGCAAAGCCCTTTTCTGCAATGGGGAATTTCTGATGAGGTCTAGTCACAAATGCCCCTTTGTAAATAGTCCAATTTTTTGTAGTGATTGTAGGAGATGAGTTAGCTCACTTATCAATCAGTTTATTATCTATCAGTATTCCCAATGACACTAAAACATTATAGTACTCAATATATTTTATATAACATTAAATGGATATTTATCTACTAAGATATAATATCTATGTATGAAAAATATAGGCCCCTATATGTCCTCTCTTCCTAACCATCGATCTATAGATGATATTTTAAACTCAATTTCAGTTGTTTACACAAATCCATCTTCAATGCCTAAAAATGGTGTTAAATGAGAATCATTGTTGATAATATTTTCAAAGGAACCCCCTCAATTCATATAATATACTGTATAAATTTCCTTCTCGACTCATCTACTGAAAGGGTCTATCATATTGATATGAAATTGACCAGTTTTATCAGTTGATTGAATATCACTCACATGAAAACACATCTTCCTAGGGTCCTGGGTAACAATTTAAAAAATTCTACAATCATTTAATAAAATTTAATCATATGAGGTAGAAGTTGATGATAAAAACCAACATGACACTTATGCTTGACCATTCTCCTCTAGTATGTAAAGAATCACAAAGTAAAACTGGTAATTTACCTCTTATAACTATCAATAAAAAATATGGTTCGATATCATAGTACACCTTGATATACCCAATATTTAATACCCATTTTGAAGAATGATATTACCTCATTAGATCCTATCTATTTTTTCTTGATATGATATTACACCCATGCACTTTGATCATGTCTTCACGTACAACTAACTATCCAGTAATTGGGATGCTACCTACTAAATGAACTCCCAACACCTCTCACTCTGTATATGACTCATAGATAGTATTCAAATAAACAAACAATTAGTACATGATTCCAAAAGGGAACATGTATTTACTCCAGGATCCATAAATGAACCATTTTTCAATTCCACCCTCAAACTCATTTGAGACTATTCATCCTATGATGACCAATCACAAAGCTCCTACATCTCTATTGTTTTCATACTGAGAAGGTTTTTGAATACGTTCCCCATTCATGGTTTATATGATATATTGAACTAAATTTTATATAGATAATCCTCCAACACCACTCCATCATGTTAAAATCATTTTGAGATAATATATATTTGAGTCTCTTGTAGTTCATGTAAATAAAATACTTCTCATAGAAGAGATAAGGTGGCCAGGAATTTATAAAATAGGCCATAACATCCATAGATATGTCATGAATCAGGTTGTTCATTTCATGGGGTCATATCTAACATGACTTTTAAAAAATAATTAATCCATCTGCATTAACAATGATCTTATCCCAAAACCTATGGAGTCATAATACATTATTAATATGATCCCATAAAATAGTAGAATAAAAACCCTAGTTTTCACCAATAAATTCTTAATATCATGGAAAAATCATCCCACTAATTAATAAATTCAATATTCACAGCATTCTTTGTAATCCTCTTCTTAGGTTTTTATAAGAAATATAAATCATGAATGAAAGATCGATATTATCCATTTAACTCAATGAAACATATGTTGTCAAAAACTATCAGATATTGAGACGAAGACAACGCTACATCAAACTTATTTAGGTCTACTAAAATTCATTACTTAGATATTAAATGAATAATAAATCATAACAATTAGATCTAGAAGTTAAAAATTGTGTTATTAGAATAATGTAGATGTATTCATAGTTTTTTAAACATGATCTTAGGGTGTCCGTCATGTAACACAAATTTTTGTGAAAATATGGGGATATCATCAACAAACACCACTAAAAAGAGTTAAGATATCGATAGAATATATTTATCAAGGAATATGTAAAAATTACATGGTAATTCATCAAACTAAAAGTCAAAATAATGAAATAATACACTCAATACCTTCTCCTAAATGTTAATAATTTATATAATCCTCTTTGACTAAAAATAGATAGTATTTGGAGGGCAGATCAATCTTGGAGAACATTGAGGCTAGAAGTAACTATTTAAATAAATAATCAATCATAGGTAATGTTTATATATTCATCACCATCACCTAATCTAGTTTAGTTTAGTTCACATAGATATTAAGAGAAATATCCTCTTTCTTGGGAAACGACACATGTACACCCAATAGAGACATACTCAGGCTAATGAAATTGTTCATCTTCTGATCCCTAAAATGGATCATAAACACTCTCAAATAAGTTTGTTGCATATGATAAGTATTATTTTGAATAGTTTATGATCTATTCTAGAGTTATATCTCATACTTTACTTCTCAAATTAGAGGAAAAACAAAAAATTCGTTTGGAAATACATCCTAATAGAAATTAGAAATATGAGAAAAGGAAGAGAATGCTATAACGTGAAACAGATAGAGAGATACTCTTACTAACTGGTCTGTGATGATACCAAACTGGATCAAATATGATCCCACATTTCTGGTTCCAACAACCCATTCATCAGTAATAACAAACATCTCCCCCTTGTGTAATATAATGGATTCCCACCTTTGATGATAGTTGATGTGAGCATAAAATATTTTCAGTTAGTCTACCCCAATGATCACATCAAAACTAGAAATTTCATGAATAATAAAATCTCATATATGCATATACTCAATAATGACTATGGGACTCAATAGACATCTCTGGAGACAATAATCATTAATTCTCAAAGGTTTGTTGGCAGAATGAAAAATAAAAGACAACATAATGGGTGTGTTGAGACCAAAAAATACTATTGTATGTATAAAAAATAGGAATCACCAATATTTAAATGGGTTTTAAATATAAAATAGGCAACTAATACTATACAATGAATTATCGATGAACTCTATCTATTATCTTCTTGAACCTAATGAATAAGATTTACATGAATTTCCTTAGATCCGCATCCCCTACACTAAGGTGCGTGAATTTCCTATGTAAAAATCCTTTGAGGGGTCATTACCTACCATTAATAATTCCAAACGTATCCTTGGGTCACATCATGCTACTAACCTACACCACTATAGAATCCTAAATCTGATGTTATATAGATAAAATGATGGAGTTTCCCAATCATTCCACAATTCAACCACTTTGTTTATGGTGATATAAAATATATGTTGTATTGTCTATCATTTCAATTAATAAATCATTTAGTAACATATCATTAGGGAGATGAAGAATCTATAGTTTGCATGACCTACATACTACTACATAATTGTGAATCCTTACTCTTCTTGTTTCGGCTACTAGAATAGACATTCAATATAATAATTGGAAGTTCACTCCCCTAACTACAGAATTATGAAAGAATACTACATACTTATTCATCCTACAGGACCTTCTAAATGGTTTGGGAATTCCACAGAACCTTCAGGTATGTCACTAGGTCGAATCACCTATCATGTAATCTGATATCAGGAAAAAATGATCTCGAAAATTTTGTCTTTCAATGGACCATTTATAAGAAATCTTGGAGTGAAATGAATAATTTCAGTGAAATGAGTGGTGTATAATGATACTAAGACACCATGAATATTTTTATAAAATAATACTATGCCTGATAGCTTTCTTGACATTCATCACCAATATTTAAGTTAACCACAATAAAATATTATTTTCTAAATATGATTTTTATAACCTAGTTGGTAAATTTTTGGTGTGGATATGGATATCATTATAATACAAAAATTATATAAAGGTTTTATATAATGTAAATATGATTAAATATGTATACTAAATTATTATTCACTATTATATGAAGTTATTTTGTTCTTTAAAATAATGTTTTTCCAAAATGGGTTTTTTTACTTTTTATGACTAAATAATATAATATATTTCTAAAACTTTTTAAAAAATATTTTATAAAGTAAATATCATTTTTAAAATATCTTAGGTTTTAATTTTAGAGTTTTTTTGAAATGATTAATTTTTTTTGAATATTTTAAAATACATATTTTTTTAAAACTATCACTTAATTTAATTAAAATATCCAATTAATATTTGAAGTTTTTATTAAATTAATAAAAATATTAATAAAATATAAATAAAATAAATAAAAATGATAGAATTATATTTTTATTTTATTTTGTTATATGTTCATTTTTTGTCATTAAAATTGATTTTTCTAAAAACTAAATTTTGTATGCAATGAGTTTTTATTTAAATTAATTAAAAAAGTCACTATTGACTATATATTTTAATTAAATTTATAAAATATATATTTAATCAAATTATTTTACTTTCATATTTTTACAAGGAATGGGATAATAATAAATCCATTTATAAATTGAAATTAGTTTTTTCGAAAATTGTTTTCATTTCATTTTTCACCCTTATATTTTTTGAAAAACCACTTAAATAAATTATATCTATTAAAAAATATATCATATTTTCAATCCTAATAATTTATATAATGTAAAGGGTTCAACACATTTTTATTTAATATGAATAATAACGATGATAAATAATCATAAACTTGGTAAAATCGGTAACACTATGTTAAAACTACAGAGTAAAACATTAAAATCTCCCCAATAATAAAAAATATTAAATTTTATTAGATTTTTTTACCTATTACATGTTTACTGAATAAAATAGCCCATTTTAAAACATTATTTAAATATTGGGAACACAAGATTGTATTTTTTGAAGATAAGCTACATTTTATTCCAATTAAAAACAATTTTTTTCATTAAATTTAATGTAATGGTTAGAAGATCCTATTTTATATTTATAAAAAATTAAATAAAACCCTTTATTTTTTATTATATAACCAAATCAATTTTTTAAAGAAAATATCTTTCTTTATTTCATAGTGAACATTTTTTTTCAATAAATTAAGTATTTTCTTATAAAATATTCCCCATTCATTTTTTTAAAATAAAATTAATATATTACAGATATATAATTTCAATATGATGAAATGGATTTTAAATTTGGAGCATTCATCGCAAAATTTAATAACAAGGAACATTTTATTTTTTATTTGTAATCATGTTATCATTGTAAACAAATATTTATCATATCACTATTAAGGATAAAATGAGTTTCAAATTGTTTAACTAGAGAATAAGGATTAAAAGTTTCCCAAAGCATGCATAAAAGTTATTGTTTGAGAATATTTATAGTCTATAACATCTTATAATCAGATATTTGTTTCATTTATTCCAATTTAAAGTGTTATGATATATATTATATAACCTTTTATGTAATACCTATGGTCTCTTTTCCATCACCGGTCAAATGAGACCACATATACTTTATTTGGAACACTTTACGATCCTTCTGTCTTGGAAAATACCAAAAATAATACCTTCCTAAATTCCATTAATAAATCATTGATATTTTTTCCTTTTTATATCCATATAAATTTTGGGGATGTGTTGTAATATAAAATTGGTTTCTCAATAAAGACGTATAACTCTGAACCGAGTACTTTCAATTTTATTTCTTCTTCTACCTCCAATCGATATATGATATACATTCTAAAATAATAAACCATTTATCTTAAATAAACTTAATTGATATTATTATTATGTAACAATCATTATCGACCTTCATTCCATCCAATTAGTAAAGAAGACATCATTCGCGTGTAAATATTGGATATTAACTCCATGAAGAGGTGTATTTTTTTCATCAAAATGTTATAATAATTATTACACTGATTGATTTATTGAATAAATATGATAAATATGATATTATTATAGTTTTGTGTTGGTGAATTATTATTTAATTGTTTCTTTATATCCCTCAAAATTTAGAAACATCACTCAAGCGTATGTACAACTACCGTCTTAACGAAGTGATGTGATTTATTTTTCATCACTTACAGAAATTAATAGATATAACAATATATTTAATTAATAAGTATTATAATAATTAATTTATTAAAATTATTTATATGATTCAATAGTGAACAATTCACCGATACTGGGACTTTTGAACCAAATCATTTATATTCCTCGTACCAGTTATCATATTGAATAATAATTTTAGTAATGAATTGTTAATAAAATTATGAGAATGTATTACTATTATATTATATATTATGCAATATATATGTTAATTATTATTTAATATATTTATTAAAATAATATATTTATTATATATGAGTTTTGGACATGTATAATTAATGAATAGAATTATGGTAATGGTTTTTCAAATGTTATTTATTTTTATGAGATATTTGGAATATTCCCCATTTGATTACTTTTTGTTGTGTCTAATGGGGATTATTTGTACTTGGGTATTTATAAAGCGATAGTATATGAACTATCTGTCCAAAGTATGAAATATTTTCTTATAATTTATATATTTCATGAGATAACATTTTTCCCTTTAATTTTAATCACTTTAATTACTTATAATACTGATATAATGTTGTTTAGAAAAGTGGAATTTATTTCTCAATTTGGTCAAGAATTTTTTTACCACGACTACATTTACATTAAAATATTTTCTAGATTTTTTCACTATTAAAGAATTGTTTATAAGATATTTTTTACCCATGTTTTACTTTATGAAAATCATTTTAAACAAATATTTTTTTCCTTTTTCAAAATTAGGGTTTTTAGACTTTTTTATCAAAAATGGGAATGGAATAGTGATTTTAGCTTTCAAAGCCTGAAAAAAAGTTCAAACCATCATGGAATATCGATGATTTGAATATTCCTTTTCACGTATCCATGATTCTTTAGAAATTAATAATTTTCCTGAATATTTCATAAAATTTTAGATTATAATTAAGTGATTTTTATATGAAATGTTTATCATCCTCATGAAATGGTCTGGGAATATTTAAAATTCCATTTTATCCATGATAAAATAAATTGATGTTATATTTGATGCAATATGGATTTCATCATATACTAACAATCACATTATTCCTTTGGATGGATAATAATGATGATGATCTAAGAATGATTTAATGAAACTCAATTCATTCTAATGGGTTAATTACGTTATGATAGAATATGTAGAAAATTTATTTATTTTATATGCAATATTCTATTGTAAAATGATTGACTATTTATATTAAACCTAATTCATTTCCATTGGTTATGTTTTGATTAAAGTATTAATGTCTTATGATCTTGTATCACCCAAATGTCTTTTTTTGTATGTAATAAGTGTATCAACTATACCCCACTAATATATTAGGTACAACCTTATCTCTCATGAGGTATTTATGTGAAATGAGTTGATATGATAGATCTATTATTGGATAAAATTAGTCATGATTGATTCACTAAAATATTGGAAATTATTTCTGATTCTTGATATTCTATGATATGGGAATTTGGTAGCGATTCTTTATATTTTAGGATATTGTAAATTAGTATTGATTCTTGATCCATATTGGTATGAGAGTGTCAATAGATAAAGTTGAAAATGATATTGTTTCTATTACAATGATGATGAAATACATATATAAAATGTATTTATTCTTATTATTTTAAATTTTTTATCTTTATGATTCCTATCCATTGTGATTATTTTCCTTTAAATGATATTATATTACTCGATGAAATTTTTTATAATCTATAACTGATTTTTTTAATTAATATTTCATGTTATGATCATTATCTCTTCCCTTATGATTATATTATGATAGAATATGATATTTAATTGTTATATCTTCTATTTAGACATATGTATAATATGATCTCACCAATTCTTATGTTTCCTTTACTAAAGTTATGGAGAAAGGTTTTATGTGGGATATTTATATAAAGTGTACTCTATATGAATATCTTTATAGGAGATATTAGAGATCATTCATGATAAAAGATTATTTTTTATCTATTATATAGTGATAGTAATCATTTATGGTAATGTTATGGATCGTAATATTATTTAATGTATATTTATCTAATATGATGATATATTAATGTATGAATAGTCTGGGTATCAATAGTTAGTATCAAAGAAATATTTAGTAAATATATAGATATTAGGGAAAGAAAACTTTTTAAAAACATTGGGGATAATACAACGTGTAGGATAACATAGTATCCTTTTGTGAAGGTAGAGATTATGTGGATTTCCGTGTAATACATATCCATCTAGACACTGCAATTGAATACAGTTTTGGTATTTCTACATATTGGGGTAACAACCCCCAAAAATGTGTTAGGAAATTAGATATGATCCATCATTCCAGTGTGTGGTCAATAGTAACTTATGGAACATATAGTTTGATAGATTCATCAGATTTGAATGGGTTAATTCATAATTTATTTATTAATTTTTTTATATATTTCAATAGATGATAATAATTTATGACCTAATATAAACCTATGGTGTCATAGGTTGAATAAGAGGTGTCAAGATTTAGATATCCAATGAGTGATTTTCAGGAATATAAGATTTCTCACTATTATTATTTTTTCTCTAACGTTGATCTTTTTGGTCTTATTCAGTGTATGTAACCATGGGGAATTGGGTTGATAATTAATGGGATGGAAAAATAAATTATTTTCCTACTGAGAAACTCAATGAGATAGGATCTAGAAATAAAAACCATGATACTATGACTAATTAGATACCCTGATATATGACAAAAAAATAAAAAATAGGTTAGTTTCCTAACACATAAGATAAGAGGAAAATGCAATTTTATAAAATCTTTGTAGTAAAAGGTCATAGGAGAAATAATGATAAATTTACTTCATGTCAATAACGAGGGGAGAAGCACCCAGAAAAATATTTCAAATAAATGGAAGATTCATTATGTGTGGAATATAAGGGAATATATCAAGTAGTTTCTTATAAAATATTATGTTTTTTGATAAAGGGAAATAATGAAAATCCTATAGTAAAATTTATTTTTCATTTTCATATATATGGGGAACATTTTCATTATCTGAGTAGATGACCAAATAAAAGTCTTAGCTCATATACCAAGAAAGGGGCTATATTATTCCAATCATTCAAGTGCAATGATTATAGTATTTATGTTTTTGGATTCTAGAATTATGATATAAAAATTACATATTAATGATGTTCTAGTTATAAAAACCTTGAACTATCAATGTATTTTCAACAATATTTTTTCTTAATAATTTATATGTATAAGTTTAATGGTAGTAACAAACAAGAAATGTGATTTAGTGGTGAGGTTTTATTTTTGGAAAACACATGATTGAAGGATAAATAACCCTCAATATGTGCACGATTATTGAGATAATAATGTTTATTTTTGATAAAGAGTTGATTTATAATTATAATATAAAATGAATGTTTTGGGTAGATTTAAATTGTAGATGAATTTATGTTTTTATTAATGTTTTAAGATGATTAATTTATTTTTATTAAATGATTGGAATATTTTAAGAGTATTTATTATCACAGTACTCATGTGGTTTTGTTTTTGACATTATGAGTTGCATTATGTTGTTTAAGGATGAATTTTAATGTTGATCTTAAAAAAATATCAGATAAAACAATCCATTTTTCTTTTAGGATTTTAATTTTAATACATATTTTGTGTTATATTTATATATTACTAAATATGGAATATTTTAATTCAAACATTGTGTTTTATTATTGATGATTGAGGGATTAAAATATTATTTCATCATATCAAAATTTATCCATATATTATAGCTTGTGAAAATAATTTTGGTTTAAGAAAACTTCATGAGATATAAGGAATAACATTTCATTCGTTAAAAGTTTATTTTAGTATATCAGGCCTGAAAATATCATATTGAATAATCGTTTCTTTTAGTAAGAGATTATATAAAAGTTTTAATTGATTAAATCAAAACTAAAGGATAAATTTTAACTTATCAAATGAAAAGAAATAATGAAACTATATATTCTCATTTACGTTATTTTGATAGTAAAATACTTCCACAACTCTATAAAAAATCTTGAAATATAAAATTCATGCCATTTCCTCCATTTCTAATAATTTTATACTAATCATTATCTTATAATGATTTTTGGTTTTTTTGTATTTAAATTTTTTAGGATAATGTTATGTATCACTCTCTATTATTCTACGAACATTATTTTTCTCTACTACGTTTATATATTAACTTCAAGTTAAAGATCTACTTATATGGAATCATTACTTTGTGTTATTTTTGGTAATCATTATGCTTCCCACTTACCCTAATCAAAGGATGATTTATTAATCTAAGAACAATTTGGGATTTACCTAAAATGTATTTTAAAATATTGGACCCTAGTTTACAAAGATAAGAATTTTGAGGAGGTAATTTATTCAGGGGATATAATTGAACATAGAGAAAATTTTGTTAATGAATATTATTCCCAATAACATTCATAACACAATACACTGATATTAAAGTGAATCGTGATAAAATTATTATTAATAAAATGTGACCATTATAAAATATAAAATAAATTAGGGATGTGATTTGACACAAAAAAATTATTATATACATATATATATTATAAAATTTCATTAATTAATTCCTAAAAAATATGTTCTCAATTTCTAGTACAGTCATTTTATGATTTAAAAATAAATATCATTCAAAATTGGTTAATGTAATTTTAGTGAGTAAATATTATATTTATTTTCTATATATTTTTTCTTTTTTATTTTATAAAATGAAGATTATTTTTGATAAATTCATATAATAATTAAATCAGGGTGATATTTTGGGATTTTTTGAGAAGATTTATTTTTTGGGGAATAATGAAAGTTATGAATATTTATGATACAGTCATTTTATTTCATTTTAATGGTGCTATTATGATTTTAATTTGATAATATATTAAGAAAATTATCTTTTATTTATATTTAAACTAATAAAAATAAGTGAATTTTCTTTATTCTTTATTTTGGTATGTGGTCATTTTTTGGAAATAAACATTATAAAAAAAATAATTTATTTGTAAAAATAATTTTCATCTTAATTAACTAAATCCAAAGTAACCCTATGAATGTTAAGATAAATCATTTTTTATTTCTTTATAATTTTTAGTATTTAGATTTTATAGAGTTATATTCATTATAAAAATTTTGGGTAATTTTTTGATCAAAAGGAAAAAAGCTTTATTTCTTACCAAATTATGTTTTCAAGCATTATAATGTTTAATTTAAATTATTTATTTTTAGATTATATAATTTTAATTTCAGTAAATCAATAAAAGTATTTAATTGGGCATAAAAAAATTGTCTTAGTAATAATTTTTGTGAAACTTCTGAAAAAATTTATTTTTTAATGAATATCGAAACTATTATTATATAATGAAAACTATATATTCATTTTAAATAAGTAAAAAATTCACAATATATTTTTGATTATTTTTTGAATTAATTTTTTTATTTTACAAAATCCAATTAATTTTATTTTAATAAACATTATACTTAAATTTGTTAGAACACCATTTTTATACTTAAATTATTTTTAGAAAGTTTACTTTTCTTCATAGTTATAGTTTTAGATTATATATTGAAACATCCATGAATTAAATTTGATAAAATTTATTTCATATTTTTAAAAATAATAATTAATGTCAAGTAATAATTTCAACATAATTTTTTGTTATATTGAATAGTAATGAAATAAAAAATCTAATACCAGAGATAAAGTTAAAATAGGTTTACCATTGCTAAAATAGAAGTGATAAGGGTTAGAACCTCCTAAAAACATTTCTAAATTCTTATTTATGGAAATATTTAGACACTATATCATCTTACGATCACAAATCATCCATTTTGGAGTCATTTTAATGGGAAATAAATTAATATATTTTATTATTTTTTGAATATTTCACGTGTGTATTCCCCCACAATTATTAAAGGATAACCCTTATCACATTTTATAAACACAAAAAATACTTTTTTATACTAATAACATCCAAAATAGCATCATCCCATCCCTTCCCATGTCTTAGATGCCCATTTTTTTCATAAACACAATCAATCAAGACTTGAGGTATAAACGTAAATATGTTGTTTGCTGAAGAAGTATAGTTCTTAACTTAGAATTTTTGTTTAATTTATTTTTCTACCTATTTGTAATATTTTTCAAAAATAATGAAATACTAACAATATTGTCTTAAAAATAATTATATCTTGCCATTTTATTGACATAACTTACATTCATGTCCTTCATTGATCAAATGGGAAGCGAAACTAACATTTGTGTGTATAACAAACTACAGCCTCATGAACTGATGAAATTCATTTTTTATAACTCCCTATCATATGTGGTTAAAATTATGGATTTAATTTATATATATATATAATATTATTTAAATAATTATATTTATTGAAATATTATATTGCATTTATTTGTATTCATTTCCTTCCACTGAATAATGTTAATGTCTTTCTTATGTATTTTTAGATAAAAACCTCTATTGAATCAATGTGAATCATCTTTCATGAGCACATAAAATGGATACTATATATAGATTTTGATAAAAAAAATATTATAATTCTTATATAATAATAATTTTGGACTATTTAAATAATTCTTTCCCTCATTCAACTGTGTTAATTTGTCAAATAGAAATGTTTCTCTTCCTTATGTATGTCCCACCTTCTCCATGAGTGTAATGTTATTAATTTTTCATTAAAATATTTCATGGTTTATATTAATAGTATTATTAATGTATAAAAATAATAATAAGATAATAATCATTATTCTAAAGGTCGTTAAATAATGAACTCTTTCAGTAGAGTGATCTTACCAAAGCAATTTTGGACATATGACATGAATATCATCAAAACATCTAATGTGAACTTAATTGATTATGTGACTATATATAATATGATATTAAATAAAAAAGAAATTAAAAAATGATTTTTTTCTAAATCAGTTAAACAATTAACGTATTTTTTTATTTATAATTTTGAAGAATATATTTGATGATTCCGACTAGAGATAAGAGACACATTACCCTAAAAATCATTTTAAATGTTTTAACAATTAATTTTTGAAATCTTCTTCATCCAAATCCTTATTTATAAATTATTTTACAGATATATTTACATGGAAATTAATGAATTATAAATTATATTTTAATTATATGTTGAATTTGTTCCAATGTTTTTAAAAAGGAATCATTCTATGTATTTTATACAAAACATTGTGGGAAAAAGGAAAACAATTATTCTATTTTTTGTTATATGATTTTAGTTATTTTTCTCAAATTGGTAGATATTATTTGATACAAGTATTTTGTTATATGATTTCATGTTTTCAAAAT
Source organism: Viscum album (assembly GCA_963277665.1). Classification (NCBI taxonomy): domain Eukaryota; kingdom Viridiplantae; phylum Streptophyta; class Magnoliopsida; order Santalales; family Viscaceae; genus Viscum; species Viscum album. Next base: position 775,804,485 of record OY728138.1, read on the forward strand.
AGTTTGGGTATTTTAAAAAATTTATTTAAATGGTTTGGATATTTAAATATCAAATTTTTTTTATATGTTTGAAGTGAATACTTTTGTGAGTATGATGTAAGGGATAAATTTTTTCTTCTGTTAATATTTATTATAGTTATTGGGAGCTGTTTATATTGATGGTTGATCTAGATACATCTCATTATTATAGGTGGGTGTAAAATAGCTTATATATAAGGGATGTCCTGATATGACTCCAATGAATTTAGAAATGGGAAGGAGTAAACTGGTATGGTATATATTGATAGATTAATTGAATTTATTGGGTAAGTTATTCAAATTATGAGATGGATTGTAGTAGTGATTTTAAAATATTGTCACATGTAAAATTCATAATATAACTTTTAATTCTATATGTTTTTATATAAGGCATATTTTTATAAGGTAATGTAATATTTTTATATTTTATGTGAAGTTTACCGAAATTTATAAGGGTCACATCTATAACCCAGGGGAAATGTTTTCATGAGTTTTTTCATGATTTTAAAGAAAAAATAATGTGTTTTATTTTATTAATGTATTTTTTTTGAAATTTTTCATGAAATGTTTTTGTAAAATAAGTATATTTCTTGGGTAATTAAATTTTTTTAAAGGAAAATTTTTATTTGTATTCAGGGACTGAAATTCATATTATTTCATTCATTTATGTGTCTCTTGTAGAGTTTTTAATGGTAATGCCAATTTTTTATCTTTTTTAATAGGGTTTTATGGATGGTTAAGGAAATTGATGAGGACTCAATGAAAATTGTGAAAATAGTTCACAAAAAAATAACATATTATATCTTAAAAATTATAAATTATGATAAAAATGGATACTTAATAGAAGTTTTGACATGGCGATGTAATAGTTTTTTAGGTAACGGTGGTTACATAATAATAACAAACTCTAAAAATAAAATATCTCATAAAATTTAATAAAATTAATTATTTTTAAAAGAATTAATTTTTTATAATTGTTAATATTTGCATATTATAGTTTTTATTAGTTGAAAAGATTAGATGATTTTAGGGGTTTGAATAATAGAGTTAAATACCAATATAAAATTACAAATAATACTAAATATAAAATTTCATTTGAAAATTTACATGTTTATTCATAAAAAAATGATTATATACATTTTTTTCATAGAGGAAATAGGAAAGATGAATTATAAATTCACCAAGATGAGAATATCATTCCAAATTAGAAACATATAATGGATGGAATTGGAAATAACCATTCTGTCACTTTGATGTCTTATTTTACATATTATATTAATAGTTGTGGAATCTATGCAATATTGAAACAAGAAATATGATAAAGGTTTATCTATATATCGGAGAATGTTTTGAGGTAGATACCTTTAGAATTTAGTATATTTTTGGACTCAGTTGTAGTTTATCGATGGACTAATGCCTGAGAAATGTTATTTTATGTCAGTGTTTTTTTGGATCATTGAAAGGTAATGCTTTATATTTACCATTTTAAGCTGAAGCAAAAAAACAACGTTCAATGGTTAATAATATTATATATAGAGGAATGTATTGATACTATATAATGAGATATATTTAAGAGCATCATCTATGATAATTATATTCTAACATTTGTTTGAATTAGGATAGAAAATAAATTCCTTGGTTTGAGGAAGAAGTATTAAAGTTTAGTTGATATGTATGAAGAAAACTTCATCCCATTATCAAGTTACACAATGATTTGTTTTTCAGATCATGAGAGTAAAATTAATCAGTTTACGCATGAATAAATCCAAGATAATAAATAGAATTTTATCTGATGAATTTCATAATCATAAAAAAAATATTCTCAAGGATGAGAAGGTAGAAATGGAGATTTTTAATGACCTTATATTACATGAAATCAAAGATAATAGGAGATATGATTGGTTATAAAATATTAAGAATATATCAAAGAAATATTAATGTAAGAAATTAATGTTTTTAATTTTTGATAGTGGTGGTAAAAATACATATGGAAAATGTGTTAGGGGAACATGTAAGTTATTCTAATGTGGTAATTTTTGGAATATAGATCCTGATTTCTTAGAAAAATATATTGGTAGTGGTATAAATATGATAGACTTACGGGCATCATTAATTCCTGACAGGTTACCAAATTTAGAAATTTACAATCATGAATCGAACAAACCACTAATCTACTGGGTAGTATAAGATGTTCATGTCCAAGTTTAAGCCCCCTGAGATATTGTTGGATAAAATATTAATAAAATCGAATAAAACTAAACTAATTTCTATTTGAATAAATTAAAATTTATGGTATTGATCATGGATTTGTTTTAGAAAGTGGTAGGAGATAATATAAAAAGGGTGTCGGGTACCAATGACTCTTGGTTCATGAGATGATATGGTATAGAATAATTAATTTAAAATCATACAGTTGTAGAAATCAGTTCCTATCAAGTTCAATGTTCCTAAAAATGCACTACATCACAAACTGTCTTTTTCTCAGGGTCAGGGTCTTTGTATTGAAAAGGGTGGGTATCCTGAGACCTTATTTAAACATAAGGACATGAAAAAACAAATGGTCATGATATAAGTCAAGAAAATAGATATCACATTAAACAAATGTATTCCATCAATCCTAGAAATGGTTATTCTCATAGATAGAAACAAATTAACCCAATCCCTAACACTTCCCCCAAAGGCCATGTAAGAAGAAATCTAGAAAAGGATATAGTTGAAGAAAAATATTAAATCCCAAAATAAATTCAATTCAATTATAAATTACCTTACATTCAGTCTCCCATTGTCATGCTTGTGTCAAAAAAAATAAATTACCTTCTCTTTCTATCCAAGAGTGGGTGGATAAAAAAAATTAAATTAAAATCCTACCGAAGTGGCGGCAGTTGGTGAACCATTTTCTTGTGGTGGATCCTTGTCATGATCCATCCAGAATATCTCTAAATGGAGCGGCCAAGGGCTCTATATATTGGCACGTAATGGGATCCTCCCGACCTCTGTCATAATGTGCACTAAAGGTATATGTTGTGTACACTCGGTCTGTGTTACCTCCGTGTCTGCAAGAGTCTTCCATGTATCATGTTTATTAATTTGAAGTATGATCCTCATCACATCGTGTTTTGGGGGCTCAAAATGTGTACACACTCCTCCTTCAGTCATCATAGATTTCACTATAATATTCTTCAAAAATTTTCTTAAAAGAATTCACGTTGTGTACTTATGTTTCACAACATGCACTTGTCATTCACAAATCCTTCATTTCCTGTGTCAAATAATAAAACAACTCAACTCATTCCAAACAAGAAAAGTTTATTTATTAAATTAATAAATCAACACATTAAAACACACTATAATATATACATTAAATAGACATATCATAATAATATTGAAAAAATAGACATAATGTCTCTTAAATATAATGATATGGGTAATTATATGGATGCATGTCAAAAAACGATTATGGATGATAAGAATCATGAATACTATAAGAAGAAGGGTTTGGTGAAATCCTATTCAACTATATTGGAATATTATGGGCCATCAAATGAAATGGAAATGGTTACATTACATGTATATCCATATTATTCTAATTTAATCAATGATTTAGGTTATCGACATTCTTTCATTACATATAAATTTTCTAGTAAAATGATAATTTCATCTTAAGAAATTATGTTATATATTTTTATAAGAATTTCATATATTGGTATTATAGAAATAAAAATTTATAAAGACAATAACGTTGTCATATGATCAAGAGTCTCTCTAGAAACCCATATTTTCATTCCTATTTTATATTTTTATGTCATTATTGGTACAAATTATATTCCAATTATCATCTTAAGAGTGATTGAAGATTCAATGAAGTTATTTTTTAAAATTAGTATCCATTTTTATATAAGAATATATTAATACAATTGATAATATATTATAAATCCTTTAAACTAATAAAATTTGGAAATTAATTTTATTTTGATCATATTATTGAAAATGACATATCTATTAAGTATAATGAAATTTTGGTAGTAAAATAATTTTTGGATTTGTTTCTTGATGAGGTTCATCGTATTAGACCTGATCTGAACATTCAGTTTAATGGTGACTTAGATACTAATGCTATGATAATTTCAAAACCCCCTTATAAAAGTTCTTAAGTAGAACATCTATATTCGAATATGAAATAATAATAATTTATTGATAAAGTTAACATTTTTCTAGGCACATCACCATGGGGAACTCCAGTTTTAATTTTTAAAAAGAAAGATGGTTCCTAGAGGCTTTAAATTAATTATAGATAATTGAATAAAATAACTACTAAGAATCAGAATCTATTAGATCATATCTATAACTTTTTCCATAATCTACAGTGATCTTAATAATTTCTAAAGGTTGATCCCAGGTCGTATTAACATTAGATGATTCTGAAGGGGGTGATGTAATAAATATATTGTTTTATACAAACTATGGTAGTTATGAGTTTGTGTTTTTTCCCAATGAGTTGATGAATTTTCCATCTATATTCATAAATATTTTAAATACATTGTTTTTTTTAATTTATATATATGTTTGATTTGATTTAACGATACATTTTTTATTCAAAAATATAAGACTTACCTGAAAAACACCTATGTATTATTCTAATACACCTAAAAAAATAAAAGTTATATATAAAATTTAGCAACATTTATTTTCGATTATTATTGATTTCATTGCATGATATATAATAAATTATTATGGATAACTATTGATCCTTATAAAACTAAATTGTTTAATGAATTTCCATAACCTATAATTTTTACTAGGAATCGGAATTTTTTGTATTAATAAGAAATCACCACAGGTTTTTTTTTGAAATAATTGCATGGTTTTCTATCCCACTAACCATGTTATCAGGAAAAGTAGTCAAGTTCATCTGAACAAGGGATTTTGATAATTATTACCATCTATAAAAAGATGATTGCTGAATAATTTTGTTTTTTATATTCAATATAGAAATTTTAGATCTTTTATCTATAGCGACTCTTCATTGAAGATATTGGTTTTTGTTTTAATGGTGAATGATCTGGTATTTTTTTTATTCCACACACCAATTAAATCCACTTGAAAAAAATTATCATACAGAATTCCTTGAAATTTTGGTAGTAGTTTTTGCATTAAAAATTTTTAGAACTCATTCATAAGGATAAAATAGTGAAATATATAATTATAATGAATGTTTGATATATATATATATACACACATAAATGTATATAAATTCACTTAGAAAGATTTTATCATGAGATAAAGGAAATGGAATGAATTGATAATGAATTAAGACTATGAAATTATTTAAAATATAAAAAAGGTAAATATAATAGATTATTATTTGATTAAAAAAAGACAATTCTACATTAATTATGAAATTTTGGGAACATGATCCATTGGTTAATGATTCAAAGAATGTTTTATTAGAAATTGAGTATGAAAGAACCCCCTCGGTTTTATTGTATGTTCTAGTACAATCGTCATTCCAAAGAGGATTATTCATATTGTGAAGAAGTAAATTATTTAATTGGAAAAGGTTGAATTATATTAGAAATGTACAATTCCAAAATTTATTATTAAAAAAATGATATTTGAGATTTAGGAAAAGGTAATGTGTTTCATGTGACCCCCGATTGGAGAAAAAACTATTGAGTAAGGCTTATATATCTTCATTTTCAATTAATCTTGGATGCATAATTATGTATAGATACCTTTAGAAATATTTAAATTGAGAAGGAAAAAAGAAAATATGTGGATTAATTAACATTTAAATGTTTTATTTTAAAATATATTACCGTTAAATGAAAATTATTTTAGGTAATTTTTTTTACATTGAATTTTTTTTAGTGGAAATTAGAAAATATTGATATGGATTTTATGGATGGATTACCCAAGATATATCACGGTAATAATATGATAATTTTTATTGTCTATTGTTAAATTAGATCAATTTATTTCCTTCTAATTGATTATAATAAATCAATTTATAAACATTCTCAACATTATGTGAAATATATAATTACACTATATGGAGTCCATATCATCTTTTTGTTTGACAATGATCTATGTTTTACCTAAATTTCTGTATGTTATTTTCATATGTAATTAAGTATTTAATTAATTTTTTTTATAGATTTTCATCCTCAATATGATGAGATGTCAGATAGAATAATTCATTATTTGAAGATATGATTTGATATTATTAAATGGACTATCATTGATGCTTATATAAACATATGACCTTATTTGTGTTTTTTTTATAATAACGGTTTTTAATATGGTATATTGAATGAATATTTCTATAAATTATATGGAAATCTATGTAAGCCTTTATCTTTTCTGGATAATGTGTGTTAAAATAAGTTTTTGGGTTGAGAATTTGAAAAGTAAATGTTTGATAATGTCAATATTATTCAACATTACATGAGGATATCACAATATAGGTATAAAGGGTATGCAGATAATGGAATGCAAGATTTTTATTTTGAGGTTTTTATCTTGTTTTTTATTAAATATATCCATGGAAAAGTGTTGCATGTTTTAGTAATAATTGAATATTTAGTATGGATTTCCTTGGAAAATTATGAAATTATATAAAATATTTGTTTGATTTCTTACTGAGTAGCCTTCAATTTAAATTTATTTCATATATGTGATGTTTTTTTATTTTATTGTAATGAAAATATATAATGAATTCATATCATGTTTTGATCCCTACAATAGTATAGTTAGAAGAAAACCTTTCTTACATGGAATATCCTATTCATATTCATGATCATAGAGATAAACTATCATAAATTATAGTAATTTTCTAGATTATGTTTTTACAAAACACCATATAATTGAAGAAACAACGTTGGAATTAGAAAGGATAAATATGTAAAATTATTTAGACTTATTTAGGTAATGAATAAAATTATGAGGATAAAATTTCAAAAGGGGGGAAGAACATAAAAACCTGGTAAGTTTTATGATAATTAATTTTTATTTCTTATTAATATTCATTAATTTGATTTTATATGGTCATGTTCATTATATGAATATTAATTAATTTTTTAATCATAAGGAAAAAAGTTTTATCTCTAACCAAATTGGGGATCTGGGCATTATAAGAATTATATAAAATCATGATTTATAAATTGGAGAAATTATATTTTTCTAAATTAACATAATTTTTCAATATAGCATGTCAAAATTATTTTAGGATTAATTTTATAAATATTATAATTTTTGAATGAATAATAAAAATACATATTTTTATTGAAAATTTTATTTTATTTTCAAATAGTTACAACGTCACAATTTTTTTGGATTAGATTATAAATTTAAGTATTGACTTTGATTAAAATAACATAAAAATGTAATTGGAATAAACATTATACATTAATTTTATACAAAATTGTTTATTAATTAAATTGTATTTTTTGGATAATTCATTTTTTGTTGAAGGATTAATTTCAGCTTAAAATTTTTCACATATTTTAATATGATTTTATACAATAGATTCAAAATTCTAACATTATTTTCACGACATCAAAAATCTTATCCTTATTCCAGGAATCAGTATTAACCTCTGGGTAGGATCCTCTTGTCCTCTCATAATTATTCCCATTCAGGCCATATCTATTTTACTTTCAAAATAATAAATATCTTTTCAGAGACTTTATATTAATAAATAATAACACATTTATTCTTGTATTCATACAATAAATAATGATTTATAGATCAATTATACTAGACCCAACAAAAAAGTTATATTCAATGATTTCTATAGAGCCTCTAAGTGCATTGAATCACCAATTATTGTTTAGTTATTCTTTTGTTAACATTTACTAGGGAAAAATCCCTAAGTTTATATGATTCTATTAGAAATCAAAAAAATTCCTCAGTAAATAATCTACTTTTCAAAATCCAAAATTCATTTATTCAATATTATATAATTAGAGAAAGAAAATATTTTTATTGAAATACTCCTCATAGAAAAAATCCATTACTCAAGATTAAACTATAAATAATGAAACACTTTATTTGATATGTTAATTATATAAATACATTGTCATTATATTGATATACTTTTATTTTTTTCAAGGAAAATTTCGGAGAGATCCTCCTCTTAAAGGAAAATCTCATGATGTTAAAAATCTAGGATTATGCATGATTTTTTAGAATATTGGAATATCCTATAAATTTCCTTAGAATCTAATTTATTTAATTTCTATTGATTTCCATACTATGGGTTTTTTATTCTACTATGTAGTGGACCAATACATGATAGATGATAAAACTAATATGAGTCTCACTTGGAGGACCAGAATAGTTTTTTTTATTAAAGGAGTATCAAACACTCATAAAAATTCAATAATTGGTTCTCCAAGTACCACAAGATTTATGGCACAAAATGAACAATTGTCCGTTAAAAACACCTTTTTATATGGTAACATTTTAATGAGATCCTCCCACTAGTAATAGGTCATAGATATCATATATTGTGTGAAAAAACTGTTCTACAATCTATAGAAGCATATTCAGATCCCACATAGATATATTTTATATTTTAAAAATAGTATAAATAAATTCTCTATCTAGTGGTGTAGATAAATTCTCAAGATTCCATTTGATGAAACATTTATCCAAAATAATATATAAACCAAATACATTTCCCAATTTATGTCTTCATTATTATAAATTATATTATTCAAATTCGAGTCCCTTTCTACTGAAAAGAAGTCCCATATTCCCTATTGTTATGAACCCATAGAAATATTCCTCCACCCTCTTAACTCACTACAAGATGATGTATCACATGATTAATTTTCATGTGTCCTTACGAAGTCTCAAATTCCATGTATCTTGTCACCTTTATAAGAAAACATTATTATTCCTAGAAAAAAGTAGACATGCAATCCCTAATGAATCTTTACCATATTCCAAATCGATTCCACATATAAAATGGTAGTCAATGTCATACAGATTTACTTTTGATATAGTTGTCTTAATTAGAGCCTATGGTGGTTAACATATTTAGTTTGGAAACTAAACTATGTTTCCCTATAAATATCCCCCTGGAACACTATATTTGAAACTCTCTTAAGGGATCCCAAAAATTCTCTTATAATAGAGTGCATAAATTCCCAATTCGTATTTCATCAAACATTTTGGACACCCATAGGTTATTACTGAATTAAAATATAGGGGAGGAATATGGATCCCTAAAGGGATCACCAAGGATCAATATGAAAAAAATCATCAATGGCCTATTAATTAGATCCCTTCCAAAAGCCAAGTCTTTATATATACTTCTATGGCCTTTTTAGTGATATTCATTAGGATGTAAATCATGGAACACATGTATCCAATTTAAGGAGTATCTTATATCATATCCAAATGGGTTACCAAATCTCCCCAACCTCAAAGCTAAACCTAGGTCTTTAAAATGTTCCCAAAAATAACCATGGCACCCAAAATTAGTACAACATCACCGAGGTTAACTACCTAGTAAACTAATTAAAATAATAAACCTACATAGGTAGATTTTTATCCCTTCTCCCTAGTATCTTTGATGACCTTGCTGAAACCCCTTCTTCTATGAAAGAATCATAAAATTCATGTTTCACCCACTTTTAAGTATTCACCATGGTGGAACATTATAGATCCACAGCTCATTATTTTTAGATACACAACTACCTAAGATGAACTTTTCTGTTCTATGGGGAGTCTACAAGAACACCTAATATGTAGATTGGTGATGAGATATAGTATAAATCATATAATTTGAGCCCTATGATGTTCTCAATAATCCATTTGATTTTTTTGGGTCACACCATAATAATATCGAGATTTCATAAAAATGATTTGAGACATGATAGCTATAAAATCCTCCAATAAACAAGAAACATCATTGAGTTAGGATTCCCTTTTCAAACCCTGAATTATTTACTTCGTTCCAAAAAAAATTTCTATCCCACAATGTTCATGAGTAGCATGATGGGATTCCACATTCCTCGATCATGGCTCGAGAATTCACCAATGCCTCTTCCTTGTTGAGTCTGACATAGATAGCTCACTTCAAGAAAAGACAGCTGCCTATGGATCATTTTGATTGCTTTATCTTTGATTCGTGGAATCTATAGGAGCGTTCCACTATAGGTATTCTTGATTCGAAGCACATAATGGTTCTCTTTGAGTCAGAAAAATATTTGATCATGGCCGGGTCCTCTACCCCATATACCTGTGATGGCCTCCGTTTCATTCTCTTCTGATGGTATTATTACTACCATATGAAGTGTGACTCCTCGACCATGACAATTTGGGTAAGACTTACGGAATTGTCACTTCCTTTTTAGAATCCTTCCATAATCTTCATGCTTGAAAATTTATTTGGTAATTATTTATGCTCAGACAATTAACTAGGGTTGTATGCCACTCGGTTTCACCAAGAATATTCATTGATGTGTATTTATCCAAACCGTCGATCAAGTCATTCTTCATTGCTGTGAGTGAGGGGTTTAGATATAATTAGTTTGTTTTTTTGAGTCCTAGATTGACAACTGCTCTCGGTGTCTCAAAGTCGGGCAACTGATGGATGATTACTGTGGAAGAAGGGTGATTCAGCAGGTGGTTTTGGCTCAAAAAGTTGCAGTTGTGGTGGAACTGAAATCTTAGGAAGGAGAGTAAGATCTGTGTACTGGAATGCAGACAAAACCTTGTCCTGCTAGTCTCAACAAAGTGTATGGTGACCGAATGGTTTCAGTGAAGGAGTCTATGAATCTGAGGGTGGAATAGGTGATTGGAAGGCTACGATGGTGTAGAGACCCTAGGCTTGACGTACATGGACATTACATTACTTTTGCGGAATACTTAGTACATAACAAAAACACACACACAAGGACCATAATAGTTTAGTGTCTTTGGAAACTCGGAACGTAATATTCTAATCATGGTGAAAGATCTTCAACATCTCCCAAAAATACGTTCCCTTTTTTTCTTACCTAAAACCTTTATTTATATCCTGAGGAGAATAAAACATAAAAGGGTGAGCTCAAATGCTCAGTAAGGGTAAAAAAAAGAAATATCAATCACATCATATTCATAAGATCATAACATTTTAGAAATCTTAACCTGCAAAAGAGATCATAATATCATAACATGGGATAAATCATAGTAGTGAAATGTAATCCCAATAATCATAACTTAAAACATGAAACATTGTGGCATACACACATAATCAAAGATAATCATTTCTTACTAGTCAAGACTCATTGCCAAGACTATCTTAGTGGACAATGTCCATTTCTGAACCGAGTTCATTCCTCGTTTCAGTCCTGTTTCACTGAACCAGTTTAACCTGCCGTTCCATCCATGTCTATCTCATGAGATATAAAATATTTACCCAATGCATTGGAGGGAGATATAGGTCCCACCAATCTCATAATTATACCATTCTTATGTGTGCCACAAAATCATAAATCATACATCATAGCATAACCCATGTATTAAAAATGGGAATCGTGACATCATAAAACAATTCATATAAGATAAAGGAATTCATAAAAATATTTCCATAACAACATAATCAAATACATGTAATAATAGGTATATAAACATAACCCTATATTATCTTAGATGGAAAATAATTTTGATAAAACTCTTGAACTCCATTCTTGAGGAAAATATCCTTTCTACTTCAAAAAAACATTTCCTTTATTAACATGTCATAAAATTATAAACCAAAATAATTTGATTAAAAATAAACATGAAAACATGTAAAGTAAGCTTTTTGGAAATAATGATTTAAAAATCCATTCATTCCGTATAAGTTAAAAAAACAATCTTCTTGTACTTTTGTCGGAAAAGTCAAAAAGTACCTCATACGAAAAACGAAAAAAGATTCTTTTCATATATTTTACTAAAAACTCACCGAAGGGTAAAATTGGATATAAACTATTGTAAAAGGATATAAATATTACATATGTAGGAAACATGGATGTGGATGATAATTATTCCCTAGTAAATTCTGAAGTATAAACAATCTCGGATAAAAGTTGAGATTGCGAGATTTTCCCTTACCTTAGGTCTGATTTTCTTCGTAAGTGTCCGAACCTCCTGTATAATGATTTAAATAATGTTATTGACTTATTCCATAATCATAATTATTTTTATTATATCATAAATGGTCATATTCTTAGCTTCTTATTAGTAATATTTCATTACTACTTGTCTATTCGGGTGTTTATTACTTTTGGTTCTCATGCGCGTTTTGTCGAATAAATTCTTATCCTTCTTTTTAGGTTATAGATACCTCATTTCCAGAATGTTATTAGTGTAATATATATAATATTAATTAATTCAATTCATTTATATAATCATTATACAATGAAGATCATGTAGAACGAGTCGCATCACATCGTGGAGACGGTATTCTGTACGTACGCACGAGTGATGATATCATTCCTATGATCGTGGAATTGTATTGGAGTGTATGTATACTATTATAGAATCAATATAACTTCCCAATAATCATATATATTCATTATTTACAACATCATACCCATCCAAGTAAGGTGGTGGTGGAAAATAGATTACACCACGGCGTGGACACGGTATTCCGTACGTACGCACGCGCGGTGATTTCATTTCCCATAGGATGTATAGATGGTGAAATAGGGTTGTTTCATACTTATAATAACATATCAGTATATGAGTGATACTGATGTTATTAATTCATAATGAAACAACTAATGAAGAAGAAGTGGAAGAAGAAATAAAGTTGAAAGAATTGGTAACGGACATTACCTCTTCTTTGAAACGCCTCTTTGAGTCCTCTTCTTAGGGCACTAAAATCGGTCTTTAGAGAAGGCCAGGACCTCTAGGATATTTCTAGGGAAGTGGAGAAGATAATTTGTCCGGGGTTGGCCGAGCTTGAAGGCTCAAAGTGATGTGAGGAAGAGGGGGAGGAGGTGCCCTTTTCTAAGGGAGGAGAGAGGCATCTTTGGAATAACTAAAAATATTATTTTATTATAAAGACAAATTCGGTTTTAAATAGCTCCAAATTGATTTTTTTCGAAGCTAAAGTGGGGATGGGTCTAAAGCATCTCATCCAATATAATTTAGACAAGTTTAGGTTCCTATTGTAACCTTATCATTTATATTTAACTTTAAGTTAGATAATTTTACTTTTACCGTGTCATTTTGTGTTTTTTGACTATAAGGTTAATAAACATACTATAACAAGCCAAACGAACCCCAAGTTATTTATTATTAATATATATAACCTTATTTAAGACATTTGGTCAAACATTATATTTTTAGGAATAAAATAACAATTAATAATAAAATATTTGTTTTAAAAACTATTTTATGTCAATTTTGACACTATTTAGTAATTGATTTTTGTAAAACTCATAACAGAATTATTAGTTCGAAATAAGTTAATTAAATCAATAATAACATGTCATATTAACCTATAAAATTAGTTTAATTAATAAAAAGTTTCAAATTACATTTATTTTGGTATTTATAACATCAATTATGTCAATATTTCATTAATAAGATAATTACTGCATCATCTTTGTGTTATAAATAAATTAAATTATTTAATGTCTAAAAATTACAAATAAAAAACCATTATATATGAAATAGTTTTATATTTCTAATTAATATTTATAGTCGAATTTATATTATGTATAACCTTATATTAAAAATAATTTACTTATTAAACTTTGATTTTAACTATTTTAACCCTTCTTTAAATAAATTAATAATAAATGTCCTAATCTAATCCAAGTGGGCCTAAATGGTCATATTTTATTCCAAAGTTTGTTTTTGGTCGAATTAAACTTATCCAATAGAATTAGGAAATTTTTTAGGGTAATAATAATATCATTTTTACACATAATTACCCTATTTACTTTTAACCGTGGTAAATAAAAGTAAAAAGTTACTATTCACCAAAAATTATTTTCATCTCATTGAACCACATCTTACTTAATAACATCAACCGTGTCTCTAGGATTTTTGAAATTCCACTCATAGAAGCGGTAAAATTATGTTTTATGAAAAATTCAGTTTTTTTAACTACCACTTAGTGGTTTCACTATTCATCAAAAATTGAATGTTTTTAGAAAAATACCAAAATTTCACCCTAGGCTAATTTCGATATTCCAAATCCAAAAATGAAGTCCATTTTGAAAAATAAAATTTATAAAATTTCAAAAATTGTTTATTACTATTCATAACGGCTAGTTTTAATAATATTTTAATAGTATACTGTTGTTTAGTGAAACTCGGTATTGCGTATGACGCAAGCTATCAAGGAAGGTCGCGAGTGCGTGTAATGCAAGGAAAGTAAAGGATGCATGTTGTGAAAGCTCCTTTTGGTGTAGCATACAACACAAGACATTAATGAAATTAAAAAGAATATTTTTCATAAAATATTGGGGTGTTACATTCTACCCCCCTTAAAATGAATTTCCCCCTCGAAATTCGTCGGGGTTATAAATGGTTTACTCCTCGAAAGTTTCTTTAATAGAAACCATCATCGTAAAAAATAATACCAAAAGAAATTTTTAAAAACAAAACTATGAAACGTAACAGTTGCCCAAATAAACTAATCACTGGGTTTCCACATAGATGAAAATATGGATATGGAAGAGAAATCTAACCATCATGTTCTGATGGAGAGTGGTAGAGAACATGGCTATGGAAAAGCCAGCAATCACAAATCCATAAATTTGTGATGATCTAAGGTACCATCTAATTCATCGGATATAAGGGAACTAGGACAACTTTTTCGGTTTTCAAGATCATTTCCTTAAAGTTGATGAATTAAAAGAAATACATACATGATTTTGGTCCAATCTCACTATTGTTCGTTAATTCAACAATTTCCACTTCATTCCTTAATGAAATGAAGTTGAATTTTATAATCGTGATGTGTTAGCAGATCATGTGATAGAATGATGGGTCATTCCATCTGTCTCAAACAAAAGGTTATAAAAGTTATCAAAAATACATAGGTCCATATATAGTGAGATTAATCATATATAGTTCCTAAAATGGACTTATACTTCATATATCATACTGCTTAATATAATAAAACTAGTTTCTACTAAATAGGGACTTCCTGTAGGCCAGTGGTAGGCGATAATGGCCAGTCGCACTTCGATTGTGGGTTCAATTCCCAAAACCTTATCCGACGTGATGGGTTGTCGCCCATCCTACAGGTTGTCCTTTTTCTAAAACTATGTTACTATAACATCCCATCAATAATATCGAAAAAACGATTATCTTTAAACAATACTAACTTATGTCCAACATAATCCATTCCAATCTTTAGGCTTATCCATAATACTGCAGTCCACTCTCAAAATACAGTGAAAACGATTACCAGAGATTTAATAGCATCGTTGATCCCCATATATCATAAGATATGTCTTGTTGGTCACATTCCATACATTTTAAGGCCTTAATCATGTATTCTCTTGAAAAATGAATACCCATTGAACCTTAGTGAAAACATGAATGTTGTAAAAAGGTAACTCTTTCCACATACCAAAATCCTCAAAATACTAAATAATCAAACCATAATATCACTTAGTCTTTATATCAATCATGAGCTCATGAATAGTGTCAAACATTTCATTTTTTTCCTTATCCCTTCATTATGCACATAATATCTCAATCACTTTCCATGGTTACTGGTACCATAAGATTATTGAAAACCACAATAGACCAATACATAAATATTCCAATATTCCACGATACTATATACAACATTATTTTGGAATCCCATTACATAAACACGTAATCATTCCACCACATCGTTGTCATATTCAACATTGCCAGTGGTGATTGCATGTGACTTCCCTTTGTCTTTGTCCTTAAGTGGTTTCTAATGTCGATCATCACTAACCCTTCGATTAGGGCATTTATTAGCATAATGCCCCATTTACTTGCACTTTAAGCATTGATGTGTAGTAGGTTCATTCTGTGTATCCCTTACTTTGTTTGCATCATTAGACATCTTCTTCCCATCATTGCGACATTCAAATTCCCGATCTCCTTCCTTTCCACATTTGAAACATTTACTTGTCCCTTTAAGACAATCTCCACCATGCTTTATTCCACACTTTGAGCATAAGGAAACATTCGTCTTCTTTTCACCATTATTCTGAGATTTTTCCTTGAACTCCATCATTCGTTTCTTGTAAAAACTAGGAGATGGATAAGTAACACCAACTTCCATTTATACCTTGATAGCACAACGCACAATTTATTCATAGCTACTAAAGACTCTTATAGCTAATTCCCTTCGAAGATTTGGTTTTAAGCCAATGAAGAATCAATCAACTTTACTTTCAGGTTGGATGATAAATCCAGATGCATACCTTGCAAGCCTTGTAAAATTCACATCGTATATACCAACAGATTCATCATCCTTTTTCTTTAGTTCAAGAAAATCCTTCTGCATATTTGTTCGAAGAATATGAGGGAAGTACATATTGAAAAATAAGTTCTTGAACTCGTCCCATTCCATGGACTCAATTTCATCCCTTTGCCTTGTATTCTTAATAAGATTCCACCATTGATTAGCATCACCTTCCAAACGATACACTGCTAATATGAATTTATCATGTTTAGAACATTGATGAACTGAAAATATCTTTTCAGGAGTACTAATCCATTGTTCAGCAACTAATGGATCAGTAGCCCTGCTAAATGAAGGTGGACGATGTCTCATGAAGGATTCAACAGAATGTTTCTCCTTCCTTTGCTCGTTTGGAAGTCCTGCATGATTCATAGCTTGAAAAAGTTGTGTGATCATGGCTACAAGATTTTTCATTCCAGCTCCCATAACATTTGTTTATTCAGGAGAACAATCATTGCATTGTCCATTAAATTGATCTACACGGTTCCTTCGGGTTCCATCCATCATCTAAAACCCAAAAAGAATAGTGTGAGAGGAAAAAATCACACTAGGGAAAACAATATAATAAAGGGAGAGTAACTTCAATATCTAACATCTTGGGTTACTGTAATTCTATTACTATAAACTATACTTATACTTAACCTTAGGGACATCCCTAGGCATACCTTATAAATATCTCTAGGGATCTCACTAATGTTCTCGCATCCTAGTTTCCAAAGGTTGACTAAACCTTTCCTCTGATACCAACTGTAGAGACCCTAGGCCTGATGTACATGGGCATTACATTACTTTTTAGGAATACTTAGTACATAAAAAAACACACACACAAGGACCGTAATAGTTTAGTGTCTTTGGAAACTCAAAACATAATCTTCTAATCATGGTGAAATATCTTCAACATCTCCCATAAAGATCTTCCCTATTTTTTCTTACCTAAAACCTTTCTTTATATCCTGGGGAAAAGAAAACATAAAAGGGTGAGCTAAAATTCTCAGTAAGGGTAAACAAAAGAAATATCAATCACATCATATTCATAAGAACATAACATTTTGGAAATCTTAACCTGAAAAAGAGATCATAATATCATAACATGGGATAAATCATAGTAGTGAAATAAAATCCCAATAGTAATAACTTAAAACATGAAACTTTGTGTCATACACACATAATCATAGAGAATCATTTCTTATTAGTCAAGACTCATTGCCAAGACTATCTCAGTGGACATAGTCCATTTCTGAATCGAGTTCACTCCTCGTTTCAGTCCTGTTTCACTGAACCAGTTGAACCTGCCGTTCCATCTATGTCTATATCATGAGATATAAAATCTTTACCCAATGCATTGGAGGGAGATATAGGTCCCACCCATATCATAATGATACCATTCTTATGTGTGACACAAAATCATAAACCATACATCATAGCATAACCCATGTTATAAAAATGGGAATCCTGACATCATAAAACAGTTCATATAAGATAAAGGAATTCATAAAAATATTTCCATCACAACATAATCAAATCCATGTAATAATAGGGATATAAACAGAACCCTATATTATCTTAAATGGAAAATAATATTGATAAAACTCTTGAACTCCATTCTTGAGGAAAATATCCTTTCTACTTAAAATTTTTCTTCCTTTCTTATCATGTCATAAAATTCTAAACTAAAATAAGTTGATTAAAAATAAACTTGAAAAAATGTAAAGGAAGCTTCTTGGAAATAATGTTTTAAAAATCCATTCATTCTGTATAAGTTAAAAAAACATTATTCTCGTACTTTTGTCGGAAAAGTCAAAAAGTACCTCGTATGAAAAACGAAAAAATATTCCTTTCATATCTTTTACTAAAAACTCACCGAAGGGTAAAATTGGATATAAACTACTGTAGAAGGATATAAATATTACATATTGAGGAAACATGGGTGTGGATGATAAATATTCCCCAGTAAATTCTGAATTATAAACAATCTCGGATAAAAATTTAGATTGCGAGATTTTCCCTTACCTTAGGTCCGATTTGCTTCGTAAGTGTCTGAACCTCCTGTATAATGATTTAAATAATGTTATTGACTTATTATAGAATCATAATTATTTTTATTATATCATATATGGTCATATTCCTATCTTCTTATTAGTAATATTTCATTACTACTTGTTTATTCGGGTGTTTATTACTTTTGGTTCTTATGCGTGTTTTGTCGAATAAATTCTTATCCTTATTTTTAGGATATAGATACCTCATTTACATAATGGTATTAGTGTAATATATATCATATTAATTCATTCAATTCATTTATATAATCATTATGCAATGAAGATCATGTAGAACGAGTCGCATCACATCGTGGAGACGGTATTCCGTACGTACGCACGAGTGATGATATCGTTCCTATGATCATGAAATTGTATTGTAGTGTATGTGTACTATTTAAGAATCAATATAACTTCACAATAATCATATATATTCATTCTTTAAACCATTATACCCATCCAAGTAAGGTGTTGGTGGAAAATATATTACACCACGGTGTGGAGACGGTATTCCGTACGTACGCACGCGCGGTGATTTCATTTTCCGTAGGATGGATAGATGGTGAAATAGAGTTGTTTCATACTTATAATAACATATAAGTATATGAGTGATACTTATGTTATTACTTCATAATGAAACAACTAAGGAAGAAGAAGTGGAAGAATAAATAAAGTTGAAAGAATTGGCAACGGACATTACCTCTTCTTTGAAACGCCTCTTTGAGTCCTCTTCTTAGGGCACTAAAATTTGTCTTTGAAGAAGACCAGGAACTCTAGGATGTTTCTAGGGAAGTCGAGAAGAGAATTTTTCAGGGGTTGGCCGAGCTTGAAGGCTCAAAGTGGTGTTAGGAAGAGGGGGAAGAGGTGCCCTTTTATAAGGGAGGAGAGGGGCACCTTTGGAATAACTAAACATATTATTTTGTTATAAAGCCAAATTCGGTTTTAAATAGATCCAAATTGATTTATTTCTAAGATAAGGTGTGGATGGGTCGAACCCCTCTCATACAATAGAATTTAGACAAGTTTAGGATCCTATTTTAACCTTAGCATTTATATTTAACTTTAAGTTAGATAATTTTACTTTTACCGTGTCTTTTTGTGTTTTTTAATTATAAGGATAATAAACTTACTATAACAAGCCAAACTAACCCCAAGTTATTTATTATTAATATATATAACCTTATCTAAGTCATTTGGCCGAACCATAGATTTTTAAGAATAAAATAACAATTAATAATAAAATATTTGTTTTAAAAACTATTTTATGTCAATTTTGACACTATTTAGTAATTTATTTTTGTAGAACTCATAATAGAATGATTAGTTCAAAAAAAGTTATTTAAATCAATAATAACATGTCATATTAACCTATAAAATTAGTGGAATTCATAAAAAGTCTCAAATTACATTTATTTTGGTATTTATAACATCAATTATGTCAATATTTCAATAATAAGATAATTACTGCATCATCTTTGTGTCATAAATAAATTAAATTATTTAATGTCTAAAAATTACAAATAAAATACCATTATGTAGGAAATATTTTTATATTTCTAATGAATATTTATAGTCGAATTTATCTTATGTATATCCTTATATTAAAAATTATTTACTTATTAAACTTTGATTTTAACTATTTTAACCCTTCTTTAAATAAATTAATAATAAATGTCCTAATCTAATCCAAGTGGGCCTAAATGGTCATATTTTATTCCAAAGTTTGTTTTTCGTCTAATTAAACTTATCCAATAGAATTAGGACATGTGTTAGGGTAATAATAATATCATTTTTACCCTTAATTACCCTATTTACTTTTAACCGTGGTAAATAAAAGTAAAAAGTTACTATTCACCAAAAATTATTTTCATCTCATTGAACCACATCTTACTTAATATCATCAACCGTGTCTCTCAGATTTTTGAAATTCCACTCATAGAAGCGGTAAAATTATGTTTTATGAAAAATTCAGTTTTTTTAACTACCACTTAGTGGTTTCACTATTCATCAAAAATTGAAAGTTTTCAGAAAAATACCAAAATTTCACCCTAGGCTAATTTCGATATTCCAAATCCGAAAATGAAGTCCATTTTGAAAAATAAAATTTATAAAATTTCAAAAAGTGGTTATTACTATTCATAACGGCTAGTTTTAATAATATTTTAATAGCATATCGTTGTTTAGTGAAACTCGGTATTGTGTACAACGCAAGCTATCGAGGAAGGTCGCGATTGAGTGTAATGCAAGGCAAGTAAAGGATGAATGTTGTGAAATCTCCTTTTGGTGTAGTGTACAACAGTAGACATTAATGAAATTAAAAACAATATTTTTCATAAAATCTCAGGGTGTTACATTCTACCCCCCTTAAAATGAATTTCTCCCTCGAAATTCGTCGGGGTTATAAATGGTTTACTCCTCGAAAGTTTCTTTAATAGAAACCAACATCGTAAAAAAGAATACCAAAACCAATCTTAAAAAACAAAATTATGAAACGTAACTGTTACCCAAATAAACTAATCACTGGGTTTCCACATAGATGAAAATATGGATATGGAAGAGAAATCTAACCATCATGTTCTGATGGAGAGTGGTAGAGAACATGGCTATAGAAGAGCCAGTAATCACAAATCCATAGATTTGTGATCATCTAAGGTACCATCTGATTCATCGGATATAAGGGAACTAGGAAAACGTTTTTGGATTTCAAGATCATTTCCCTAAAGTTGATGAATTAAAAGAAATACTCACATGATTTTGGTACAATCTCACTGTTGTTTGTTAATTGAACAATTTCCACTCCATTCCTTAATGAAATGAAGTTTAATTTGTTATTCGTGATGTGTTAGCAGATCATGTGATAGAATGATGGGTCATTCCATCGGTCTCAAACAAAAGGTTATTAAAGTTATCAAAAATACATAGGTCCATCTATAGTGAGATTAATCATATATAGTTCCTAAAATGGACTTATACTTCATATAGCATACTGATTAATATAATAAAACTAGTTTCTACTAAAGAGGGACTTCCTGTAGGCCAGTGGTAGGTGATAAAGGCCAGTCGCACTTCGATTGTGGTTTCAATTCCCACAGCCTTGTCCAACACGATGGGTTGTCGCCCATCCTACAGGTCATCCTTTTTCTAAAACTATGTTACTATAACATCCCATCAATAATATCGAAAAAACTTCTATCCTTAAACAATACTAACTTATGTCCAACATAATCCATTCCAATCTTTAGGCTTATCCATAATACTGCAGTCCACTATCAAAATATAGTGAAAATGATTACTAGAGATTTAATACCATCGTTGATCCCCATATATAATAAGATGTGTCTTGTTGGTCACATTACATACATTTGAAGGCCTTAATCATGTATTCTCTTGAAAAATGAATACCCATTTATCCTTAGTGAAAACATGAATGCTGTTAAAAGGTAACTCTTTCCACGTACCAAAATCCTCAAAATTCTATATAATCAAACCATGATATCACTTAGTCCTTATATCAATCATGAGCTCATGAATACTGTCAAACATTTCATTTTTTTCCTTATCCCTTCATTATGCACATAATATCTCAATCACTTTCCATGGTTACCGGTACTATAAAATACTTGAAAACCACAATAGACCAATACATAAATATTCAAATATTCCACTATACTATATACAACATTATTTTGGAATCCCATTACATAAACACTTAATCATTCCACCACATCATTGTAATATTCAACATTGCCAATGGTGATCGCATGTGACTTCCCTTTGTCCTTTTCCTTAATTGGTTGCTCATGTCGATCATCACTAACCCTTGGATTAGGGCATTTATTAGCATAATTCCCCATTTACTTTCACTTGAAGCATTGAAGTGTAGTAGGTTCATTCTGTGTATCCCTTACATTGTTTTCATCATTAGACATATTCTTCCCATCATTGCGGCATTCAAATTCCCGATGTCCTTACTATCCACATTTGAAACATTCACATGTCCCTTTAAGACAATCTCCACCATGCTTCTTTCCACACTTTGAGCATAAGAAAAAATTCATATTCTTTTCACCATTATTCTAAGATTTTTCCTTGAAGTCCATATTTCGTTTCTTGTCAAAACCTTGAGATGGATAAGTAACACCAACTTCCATTTATACCTTGATAGCACAACGCACAATTTCTTCATAGCTACTGAAGTCTCTTATAGCTAATGCCCTTCGAATATTTGGTTTTAATCCACTGAAAAATCGATCAACTTCACTTTCAGTTTGGATGATAAATCGAGATGCATACCTTGCAATCCTTGTAAAATTTACTTCGTATAAACCAACAGATTCATCATCCTTTTGCTTTAGTTCAAGAAAATCCTTCTCCATCTTTGTTCGAAGAATACGAGGGAAGTACTTATTGAAAAATATGTTCTTGAACTCGTCCCATTCCATGGACTCAATTTCATCCCTTTGCCTCATATTCTTAATAATATTCCACCACTGATCAGCATCACCTTCCAAACGATACACTGCTAATATGACTTTATCATGTTCAGAACATTGAAGAACTGAAAATATCTTTTTAGTAGTACTAATCCATTGTTCAGAAACTAATGGATTAGTAGACCCGCTAAATGAAGGTGGACGCTGTCTCATGAAGGATTCAACAGAATGTTGCTCCTTCCTTTTCTCGTTTGGAAGTCTTGCATGATTCATAGATTGAGAAATTTGTGTGAGCATGGCAACAAGATTTTTCATTCCATCTCCCATAACATTTCTTTTTTCAGGAGGACAATCATTGCATTTTCCATTACATTGATCTACACGGTTCCTTCAGGTTCCAGCCATCGTCTAAAACCCAAAAAGAATAGTGTGAGAGGAAAAAGTCACACTAGGAAAACAATATAATAAAGGGGGAGTAACTTCAATATCTAACATCTTGGGTTACTGTAATTCTATTACTATAAATTATACTTATACTTAACCTTAGGGACATCCCTAGGCATACCTTAGAAATATCTCAAGGGTATCAATAATGTTCTCGCATCCTAGTTTCCAAAGGTTGACTAAACCATTCCTTTGATACCAACTGTAGAGACCCTAGACCTGACGTACATTGACATTACATTACTTTTTCAGAATACTTAGTACATAACAAAAACACACACAGAAGGACCGTAATAGTTTAGTGTCTTTGGAAACTCAAAACATAATCTTCTAGTCATGGTGAAAGATCTTCAACATCTCCCATAAATATCTTCCCTTTTTTATTACCTAAAACCATTCTTTATATCCTAGGGAAAAGAAAACATAAAAGGGTGAGCTCAAATGCTCAGTAAGGGTAAATAAAAGAAATATCAATCACATCATATTCATAAGAACATAACATATTGGAAATCTTAACCTGCAAAAGAGATCATAATATCATAACTTGGGATAAATCATAGTAGTGAATTGTAATCCGAATAATCATAATTTAAAACATGAAACTTTGTGTCATACACAAATAATCATAGAGAATCATTTCGTATTAGTCAAGACTCATTCCCAAGACTATCTTAGTGGACAAAGTCCATTTCTGAACCGAGTTCACTCCTCATTTCAATCCTGTTTCACTGAACCGGTTTAACCTGTCGTTCCATCTATGTCTATCTCATGAGATATAAAATATTTACCCAATGCATTGGAGGGATATATAGGTCTCACCCATCTCATAATGATACCATTCTTATGTGTGCCACAAAAACAAAAACCATACATCATAGCATAACCCATGTAATAAAAATGGGAATCGTGACATCATAAAACAATTCATATAAGATAAAGGAATTCATAAAAATATTTCCATCACAACATAATCAACTCCATGTAATAATAGGTATAGAAACAGATCCCTATATTATCTTAGATGGAAAATAATTTTGATAAAACTCTTGAACTCCATTCTAGAGGAAAACATCCTTTCTACTTCAAATACATTTTTCCTTTCTTAACATGTCATAAAATTCTAAACTAAAAGAAGTTTGTTAAAACTAAACTTGAAAAAATGTAAAGGAAGCTTCTTGGATATAATGTTTTAAAAATCCATTCATTTCTTATAAGTTTAAAAAACCATTCTTCTCGTACTTTTGTCAGAAAAGTCAAAAAGTACCTCGTATTAAAAACGACAAAAGATTCCTTTCATATCATTTACTAAAAAATCACCGAAGGGTGAAATTGGATATAAAATAATGTATAAGGATATAAATATTACATATTGAGGAAACATGGATGTGGATGATAAATATTCCCCAGTAAATTCTGAAGTATAAACAATCTCGGATAAAAATTGAGATTGCGAGATTTTCCCTTACCTTAGGTCCGATTTGCTTCGTAAGTGTCCGAACCTCCTGTATAATGATTTAAATAATGTTATTGACTTATTCCAGAATCATACTTATTTTTATGATATCATATATGGTCATATTCTTAGCTTCTTATTAGTAATATTTCATTACTACTTGTTTATTCAGGTGTTTATTACTTTTTGTTCTTATGCGTGTTTTGTCGAGTAAATTCTTATACTTCTTTTTAGGTTATAGATACCTCATTTACATAATGTTTTTATTGTAATATATATCATATTAATTCATTCAATTCATTTATATAATCATTATTCAATGAAGATCATGTAGAACGAGTCGCATCACATCGTGGAGACGGTATTCCGTACGTATGCACGAGTGATGATATTGTTCATATGATCGCGGAATTGTATTGGAGTGTATGTATACTATTTAAGAATCAATATAGCTTAAAAATAATAATATATATTTATTCTTTACACAATTATACCCTTCCAAGTAAGGTGGTGGTGGAAAATAGATTAAACCACGGCGTGGAGACGGTATTCCGTACGTACGCACGCGCGGTGATTTCATTTTCTGTAGGATGGATAGATGGTGAAATAGGGTTGTTTCCTACATATAATAACATATCAGTATATGGGTTATATTGATGTTATTACTTATTAATGAAACAACTAAAGAAGAAGAAGTGGAAGAATAAATAAAGTTGAAATAATTGGTAAAGGACATTGCCTCTTCTTTGAAACGCCTCTTTGAGTCCTCTTCTTAGGGAACTAAAATTTGTCTTTGAAGAAGCCCAGGACCTCTAAGATGTTGCTAGGGAAGTGGAGAAGAGAATTTTTCGGGGTTGGGCCGAGCTTGAAGGCTCAATGTGGTGTAAGGAAGATGGGGAGGAGGTGCCCTTTTATAAGGGAGGAGAGGGGCACCTTTGGAATAACTAAAAATATTATTTTATTATAAAGACAAATTCGGTTTTAAATAGCTCCATATTGATTTATTTCGAAGATAAGGTGGGGATGGGTCTAAATCCTCTCATCCAATAGAATTTATACAAGTTTAGGTTCCTATTTTAACCTTATCATTTATATTTCACTTTAGGTTAGATAATTTTACTTTTACCGTGTCTTTTTGTGTTTTTACACTATAAGGTTAATAAAATTACTATAACATGCCAAACGAACCCCAAGTTGTTTATTATTAATATATATAACCTTATATAAGACATTTTGCCGAACCTTAGATTTTTAGGAATAAAATAACAATTAATAATATAATATTTGTTTTAAAAACTATTTTATGTTAATTTTGACACTATTTAGTCATTGATTTTTTTAAAACTCATAACAGAATGATTATTTCAAAAAAAAGCTAATTAAATCAATAATAACATTTCCTATTAACCTATAAAATTAGTGTAATTCATAAAAAGTCTCAAATTACATTTATTTTGGTATTTATAACATCAATTATGTCAATACTTCATTAATAAGATAATTACTGCATCATCTTTCTGTCAAAAATAAATTAAATTATTTAATGTATAAAAATTACAAATAAAGTACCATTATGTAGGAAATATTTTTGGCTTTATAATGAATATTTATAGTCTAATTTATCTTTTGTATAACCTTATATTAAAAATTATTTACTTATTAAACTTTGATTTTAACTATTTTAACCCTTCTTTAAATAAATTAATAATAAATGTCCTAATCTAATAAAAGTGGGCCTAAATAGTCATATTTTATTCCAATGTTTGTTTTTGGTCGAATTAAACTTATCCAATAGAATTAGGACATGTGTTAGGTTAATAATAATATCATTTTTACCCTTAATTACCCTATTTACTTTTAACCGTGGTAAATAAAAGTAAAAAGTTACTATTCACCAAAAATTATTTTCATCTCATTGAACCACATCTTACATACTAACATCAACCGTGTCTCTCAGATTTTTGAAATTCCACTAACAGAAGCGGTAAAATTAAGTTTTATGAAAAATTCAGTTTTTTTAACTACCACATAGTGGTTTCACAATTCATCAGAAATTGAATGTTTTCAGAAAAATACCAAAAATTCAACCAAGGCTAATTTTGATATTCCAAATCCAAAAATGAAGTCCATTTTGAAAAATAAAATTTATAAAATTTCAAAAAGTGGTTATTACTATTCATAACGGCTAGTTTTAATAATATTTTAATAGCATATCGTTGTTTAGTGAAACTCGGTATTGCGTACGACGCAAGCTATCGAGGAAGGTCGCGATTGCGTGTAATGCAAGGAAAGTCATGGATGCATTTTGTGAAAGCTCCTTTTGGTGTAGCGTACAATACAAGACATTAATGAAATTAAAAAGAATATTTTTCATAAAATCTCGGGGTGTTACATTCTACCCCCCTTAAAATTAATTTCACCCTCGAAATTCATTGGGGTTATAAATGGATTACTCCTCGAAAGTTTTTTTAATAGAAACCAACAACGTAAAAAACAATACCAAAACCAATATTTAAAAACAAAAGTATGAAATGTAATAGTTACCCAAATAAACTAATCACTGGGTTTCCACATAGATGAAAATATGGATATGGAAGAGAAATCTAACCATCATGTTCTGATGGAGAGTGGTAGAGAACATGGCTATGGAAAATCCAGCAATCACAAATCCATAGATTTGTGATCATCTAAGGTACCATCTGATTCATCGGATATAAGGGCACTAGGAAAACATTTTTGGATTTCAAGATCATTTCCCTAAAGTTGATGAATTAAAAGAAATACTCACATGATTTTGGTACAATCTCACTGTTGTTTGTTAATTGAACAATTTCCACTTCATTCCTTAATAAAATTAAGTTTAATTTGTTATTCGTGATGTGTTAGCAGATCATGTGATAGAATGATGGGTCATTCCATCTGTCTCAAACAAAAGGTTATAAAAGTTATCAAAAATACATAGGTCCATCTATAGTGAGATTAATCATATATAGTTCCTAAAATGGACTTATACTTCATATATCATACTGCTTAATAGAATAAAACTAGTTTCTACTAAAGAGGGACTTCCTGTAGGCCAGTGGTAGGCGATAAAGGCCAGTCGCACTTCGATTGTGGGTTCAATTCCCACAGCCTTGTCCAACAGAATGGGATGTCGCCCATCCTACAGGTCGTCCTTTTTATAAAACTATGTTACTATAACATCCCATCAATAATATCGAAAAAACTTCTATCCTTAAACAATACTAACTTATGTCGAACATAATCCATTCTATTCTTTAGGATTATCCATAATACTGCAGTCCACTATCAAAATATAGTGAAAATGATTACCAGAGATTTAATACCATCGTTGATCCCCATATATAATAAGATATGTCTTGTTGGTCACATTACAAACATTTGAAGGCCTTAATCATGTATTCTCTTGAAAAATGAATACCCATTGATCCTTAGTGAAAACATGAATGCTGTTAAAAGGTAACTCTTTCAACATACAAAAATCCTCCAAATTCTATATAATCAAACCACGATATCACTTAGTCCTTATATCAATCATGAGCTCATGAATACTGTCAAACATTTCATTTTTTTCCTTATCCCTTCACTATGCACATAATATCTCAATCACTTTCCATGGTAACCGGTACCATAAAATACTTGAAAACCACAATAGACCAATACATAAATATTCCAATATTCCACTATACTATATACAACATTATTTTGGAATCCCATTACATAAACACTTAATCATTCCACCACATCGTTGTCATATTCAACATTGCCAATGGTGATCGCATGTGACTTCCCTTTGTCCTTTTCCTTAAGTGGTTGCTCATGTCGATCATCACTAACCCTTGGATTAGGGAATTTATTAGCATAATGCCCCATTTACTTTCACTTGAAGCATTGAAGTGTAGTAGGTTCATTCTGTGTATCCCTTAAATTGTTTGCATCATTAGACATATTCTTCCCATCATTGCGGCATTCAAATTCCCGATGTCCTTACTTTCCACATTTGAAACATTCACTTATCCCTTTAAGACAATCTCCACCATGCTTCTTTCCACACTTTGAGCATAAGAAAAAATTCATATTCTTTTCACCATTATTCTGAGATTTTTCCTTGAACTCCATCTTTCGTTTCTTGTCAAAACCTTGAGATGGATAAGTAACACCAACTTCCATTTATACCTTGATAGTACAACGCACAATTTCTTCATAGCTACTGAAGTCTCTTATAGCTAATTCCCTTTGAATAGTTTGTTTTAATCCACTGAAAAATCGATCAACTTTACTTTCAGGTTGGATGATAAATCCAGATGCATACCTTGCAAGCCGTGTAAAATTCACTTCGTATATACCAACAGATTCATCATCCTTTTGCTTTAGTTCAAGAAAATCCTTCTCCATCTTTGTTCGAAGAATACGAGGGAAGTACTTATTGAAAAATAAGTTCTTGAACTCGTCCCATTCCATGGACTCAATTTCATCCCTTTGCCTCATATTCTTAATAAGATTCCACCTCTGATCAGCATCACCTTCCAAACGATACACTGCTAATATGACTTTATCATGTTCAGAACATTGAAGAACTGAAAATATCTTTTCAGTAGTACTAATCCATTGTTCAGCAACTAATGGATCAGTAGACCCGCTAAATAAAGGTGGACGCTGTCTCATGAAGGATTTAACAGAATGTTGCTCCTTCCTTTGCTCATTTGGAAGTTTTGCATGATTCATAGCTTGAGAATGTTGTGTGAGCATGGCTACAAGATTTTTCATTCCAGCTCCCATAACATTTGTTTTTTCAGGAGGACAATCATTGCATTGTCCATTACATTGATCTACACGGTTCCTTCAGGTTCCATCCATAGTCTAAAACCCAAAAAGAATAGTGTGAGAGGAAAAAATCACACTAGGGAAAACAATATAATAAAGGGGGAGTAACTTCAATATCTAACATATTGGGTTACTGTAATTCTATTACTATAAACTATACTTATACTTAACCTTAGGGACATCCCTACGCATACCTTAGAAATATCTCTAGGGATGTCACTAATGTTCTCGCATCCTAGTTTCCAAAGGATGACTAAACCATTCCTCTGATACCAACTGTAGAGACCCTAGGCCTGACGTACATTGACATTACATTACTTTTGCGGAACACTTAGTACATAACAAAAACACACACACAAGGACCGTAATAGTTTAGTGTCTTTGGAAACTCAAAACATAATCTTCTAGTCATGGTGAAAGATCTTCAACATCTCCCATAAAGATCTTCCATTTTTTCTTACCTAAAACCTTTCTTTATATCCTAGGGAAAAGAAAACATAAAAGGGTGAGCTGAAATGATCAGTAAGGGTAAACAAATGAAATATCAATCACATCATATTCATAAGAACATAACATATTGGAAATCTTAACCTGCAAAAGAGATCATAATATCATAACATGGGATAAATCATAGTAGTGAAATGTAATCCCAATAATCATAATTTAAAACATGAAACTATGTGGAATACACACATAATCATAGAGAATCATTTCTTATTATTCAAGACTCATTCCCAAGACTATCTTAGTGGATAAAGTCCATTTCTGAACCTAGTTCACTCCTTGTTTCAGTCCTGTTTCACTGAACCGGTTTAACCTGCCATTCCATCTATGTCTATATCATGAGATATAAAATCTTTACCCAATGCATTGGAGGGATATATAGGTCCCACTCATCTCATAATTATACCATTCTTATGTGTTCCACAAAAACATAAACCATACATCATAGCATAACCCATGTAATAAAAATGGGAATCGTGACATCATAAAACAATTCATATAAGATAAAGGAATTCATAAAAATATTTCCATCACAACATAATCAACTCCATGTAATAATAGGGATAGAAATATAACCCTATATTATCTTAGATGGAAAATAATTTTGATAAAACTCTTGAACTCCATTCTTGAGGAAAATATCCTTTCTACTTCAAAAACATTTTTCCTTTCTTAACATGTCATAAAATTATAAACTAAAAGAAGTTGATTAAAAATAAACTTGAAAACATGTAAATGAAGCTTCTTGGAAATAATTTTTTAAAAATCCATTCATTCCGTAGAAGATAAAAAAAACATTCTTCTTGTACAATTGTCGGAAAAGTCAAAAAGTACCTCGTACGAAAAAAGACAAAAGATTCCTTTCATATCTTTTACTAAAAACTTACCGAAGGGTAAAATTGTATATAAACTACTATATAAGGATATAAATATTACATATTTACGAAACATGGATGTGGATGATAAATATTCCCCAGTAAATTCTGAAGTATAATCAATCTCGGATAAAAATTGAGATTGCAAGATTTTCCCTTACCTTAGGTCCTATTTGCTTCGAAAGTGTCCGAACCTCCTGTATAATGATTTAAATAATGTTATTGACTTATTCCAGAATCATACTTATTTTTATGATATCATATATGGTCATATTCATAGCTTCTTATTAGTAATATTTCATTACTACTTGTTTATTCGGGTGTTTATTACTTTTTGTTCTTATGCGTGTTTTGTCGAATAAATTCTTATCCTTCTATTTAGGTTATAGATACCTCATTTCCATAATGGTATTATTTTAATATATATCATATTAATTCATTCAATTCATTTATATAATCATTATTCAATGAAGATAATGTAGAACAAGTCGCATCACATCATGGAGACGGTATTCCGTACGTACGCACGAGTGATTATATCGTTCCTATGATCGTGGAATTGTATTGGAGTGTATGTATACTATTTCAGAATCAATATAACTTCAAAATAATCATATATATTCATTATTTACACCATTATTCCCATCCAAGTAAGGGGGTGGTGGAAAATAGATTACACCATGGTGTGGAGACGGTATTTCGTACGTACGCACGCGCGGTGATTTCATTTTCTATAGGATGGATAGATGGTGAAATAGGGTTGTTTCATACATATAATAAAATATAATTATATGAGTGATATTGATGTTATTACTTCATAATGAAACAACTAAATAAGAAGAAGTGGAAGAAGAAATAATGTTGAAAGAATTGCTAACAGACATTAAATCTTCTTTGAAACGCCTCTTTGATTCCTCTTCTTAGGGCACTAAAATTGGTCTTTGAAGAATACAAGGACCTCTAGGATGTTTCTAGGGAAGTGGAGAAGTGAATTTGGCAGGGTTTTTCCGAGCATGAAGGCTCAAAGTGGTGTGAGGAAGAGGGGGAGGAGGTTCCCTTTTATAAGGGAGGAGAGGGGCACCTTTGGAATAACAAAAAATATTATTTTATTATAAAGCCAAATTCGGTTTTAAATAACTCCAGATTGATTTATTTCGAAGATAAGGTGGGTAGGGGTCGCAATCCTATCATCCAATAGAATTTAGAAAAGTTTAGGTTCCTATTGTAACCTTATCATTTATATTTAACTTTAAGTTAGATAATTTTACTTTTACCGTGTCTTTTTGTGTTTTTACACTATAAGGTTAATAAACTTACTATAACAAGACAAAAGAACCCCAAGTTGTTTATTATTAATATATATAACCTTATCTAAGTCATTTGGCCAAAGATTAGATTTTTATGAATAAAATGACAATTAATAATATAATATTTTCTTTAAAAACTATTTTATGTCAATTTTGACACTATTTAGTAATTGATTTTTTTAAAACTCATAACAGTATGATTAGTTCTAAAAAGGTTAATTAAATCAATACTAACATGTCATATTAACCTATAAATTTTTTTTAATTCATAAAAAGTCTCAAATTACATTTATTTTGGTATTTATAACATCAATTATGTCAATATTTCATTAATAATATAATTACTGCATCATCATTGTGTCATAAATAAATTAAATTATTTAATGTCTAAAAATTACAAATAAAATACCATTATGTATTAAATCTTTTTATCTTTCTAATTAATATTTATATTCGAATTTATATTATGTATAACCTTATATTAAAAATTATTTACTTATTAAACATTGATTTTAACTATTTTAACCCTTCTTTAAATAAATTAATAATAAATGTCCAAATCTAATTCAAGTGGGCCTAAATGGTCATATTTTATTCCAAAGTTTGTTTTTGGTCGAATTACACTTATCCAATAGAATTATGACATGTGTTAGGGTAATAATAATATGATTTTTACCCTTAATTACCCTATTTACTTTTAACCGTGGTAAATAAAATTAAAAAGTTACTATTCACCAAAAATTATTTTCATCTCATTGAACCACATCTTACTTACTAACATCAACCGTGTCTCTCGGATTTTTGAAATTCCACTCACAGAAGCGGTAAAATTATGTTTTATGAAAAATTCAGTTTTTTTAACTACCACTTAGTGGTTTCACTATTCATCAAAAATTGAAAGTTTTTTAGAAAAATACCAAAATTTCACCCTAGGATAATTTCGATATTCTGAATCCAAAAATGAAGTCCATTTTGAAAAATAAAATTTATAAAATTCCAATAATTGCTTATTACTATCTATAACGGCTAGTTTTAATAATATTTTAATAGCATATCGTTGTTTAGTGAAACTCGGTATTGCGTACGACGCAAGCTATCGAGGAAGTTCGCGATTGTGTGTAATACAAGTCAAGTCAATGATGGGTGTTGTGAAAGCTCCTTTTGGTGTAGCGTACAACACAAGACATTAATGAAATTAAAAAGAATATTTTTCATAAAATCGCGGGGTGTCACAGATGGGATCTTGGGGTGACTCGTTCAAGAGGATTAGAGACTACTATGAAGCAGGTATTTAAATATCTTGTGGTGGCCAGTGGGAACCAAGAAATGGTACTCACAGAGGGTAAAGAGGCTTTGGGTGAACATATTATGAATTTTTAGGTAGGAGGGTCCTTATATGAAACTGGTGGAAGGGTGAGGGCATCACCTGGGCTGAAGAAACAACATGTGGAGCAAGCGGTGAGTATTGAAGTTAGTAACAGCTTTGTTGATCTGGTAAATGAAGAATTGGAAGAGATTAATGATCGAAATTCCCCTGTGTTTTCTCCTAGATAGGTGTATGTTGAAGATTTTGAACTACATGACGGTGGGGTTCTGGGACTGGGACATATTTGTTATCAGAGTGGCAGCATGATTGAGAGGGTGCATGGGCAGGGCTCCTTCCATTGTGAAAAAGACCTAAATAATGGGAGACTCTCTCTTGTTGAGGTAGAACTCCCAAGGAGCGTATGGCAACAATAAAATTGAATTGGTTTATTATGATACTATTTCCGTAGAAAGTTTTTTACAGAATGGGGTTCTTAAAGTTCATGAGCTTGTGGGGAAATCATAGTGTTTGGCATTGGTTGATACTAACAGTCACGTTCAGACAGAGCATGGACTGAATTATGGCCACTAGGAGATGATTATCCTAGGGAAATGGGGGGGCATATCTAATAGTGAGAAAGATAATTTATTTGGTAGAGTTCGAATCTCTTATAGTGATGTTGTACAGCATGGAAAAAAGGATGGGGTACGGAATGAGGGAGCTATAACAGCTCCACCAAAAACAAAGCAGTGGAGGGATTATTCTTCTCTACCGAAGTAGATGCCTATGAGATATTCTATCAACAAAGTAAAAAGAATGAATTCCTATGAGGAGTTATTGTACTTGGAGAAACTAAATCTCAAATGAAAGTATGTGAAGCGTTTGAAGAATTATAAAAGCTCATAATGAGCGTCAGCTACTACAGATAAAGCAATCATCCTTGGACATGGTGATGTACATGGAGACAGTTATGGCTTTTATGCTATGTAATTTTCTGTTTTGGATTATAACTCTTGTCTGCTGTAATTTTTATTTATTTTAATAAATGGTCAGGGACATTGTCTCTGGATGAGCATTCCTGGTAAATCAACATAAATGATAAACAATAATTTTTTCTTCCTACATTAACCCCACACTAAACTTTTTCTAGAAAAACATCATAATGTATTTTAATTTTCATGACCTCAAACTAACTAGATATAGTCTTTAATGAAAAAATATAATAGAACAATTATAATCCATATCAGAAGATAATAAATTGTATGATGTTCCTAATAAAATAGAACTACACATTATATATTTTGATTACCTTTACAGGAATATGAAAAAAACCCATTCATCACCCTAATCCAAAACCCGAAAACCTCCTCATGACATTTAATAATAGTCTAATTCTTCCATAAAGGGACATAAATATAAGAGATCCTACCAACACTATTTTTTACTATAGAGTATCCAAAAACATGGATCAATTGTGATAAAATATAATTATCATCTTTCCTTTCCACTTACATGAATATTTCTAGTCAATAAATTTCAAAATATGATAAATACTATTGAAACTATGAATGATTTCCCAAATATGTATTAAATATATAAATGATTCATGAAGTAGAAAAAATACCTCTTGTAGGATGAGTCTTCATCCCATCCATTCAATCAAGAAAAAAAGAATTATTATTATATATAATTTTAGCAACCTATGGTAACCTGATGTGTCATGTATGACATGAAATAACCCAAATAGGGATACAAAGAAAAAATGTCAAAAATAACATCCACATGTATGAACATTAATTTATTGAACAAAAATCATTAAGAAAAAACAAATAGTGTCCCTAAATAGCTCTAGAAATATATGGGAGTATGTAAAAAGTGGTATTAACACACAATAAATAAAATTATAATCACAATAATAATATTTATTGGTTATCAAATTAATATAAATTTAATGGTAAAAATATTATAAAAATGATATAAATATAATTTTGAATTTGTTATCAATATAACAAAAACATAACAATGAAAAATATGTCACAATGACATAAGTAAAAAGGTTGAAAGTTTATCATGAAAATAAAATATCATTCGAATGGTCTTTCACAATAATATGTATCAATAAGTTTAATTTTTCATCATTAGTAATCACACAATTATAAATGAATGGTTTATCAAAACTAAATGACTAAATGATGAAATATGTATCACTATTATTCATAATCTGGGTGAATGGCATAGAAAAAAACTGAATAATAAAGGCGGAAATACCGCCATTATAGCTTAATATAAACATGTGTAAATAGATAATAACTATAAACATAAATATAACCACTAGTAAATAGATTTTATCTTTTAATATAATCTCAACTAATGGTGAATAGAAAATTACTATAGAAATCATAATAGGGGTATAAAATTAATTTAAATGATTATATATATAATAAGTATGAACATGAATTAAACAATAATCAGAATCAATAAAATAGTGAATGAATAATCACAAATAATAACAACTACAAAATTGTTTAGGGTTAATCGAAATGTGGAATAAACATAACATAGTATAATAAATACCGTAGTGAATGAGTTATTACTAAATGATATCATTAATTTGAACCTATAATTCATACTAGAATATGGACACCATTGATATTGAACAAGACATACACGTATATTCTTCAAAGAATCCCCTTAACCATACATTTTATTCCAAAAAATCTTCGATCAAACAAGGATCACACTATAGTAAGAACTAACAACAATAATGAATAATAATAAGTCCAATTGACCTATATAAATAGACTTATAAGTGGGGATCAACCTCACATTTTTCCTCCAAAACATATTTCACCATACTACTAATGATACATGTACATCAATGACAATATATTCAAATGATATGGTTTAAGAGACTTATCATGGGTCAAATAGTTCAAATATATCTCTCTATAAGTTAAGAATTTTCACCTTTCCCTTTTTGGTTATTCTCCCATACTGGACTACAAAATCATTTTATAATGAACATGGAACTCGTATGAAATAGTGGGGAAAACTTGGTTACTACCTACACTAAAACAAAGATTCCTGCCTTTTATGTTTCTCACCCTGTCCACTAAACCAAATTAGAGGATACATAGGTTGGTGACCATGATCTAGTTCCCCAACAGTATTCATTAACTTGTAATAACAATTTCAAAAATAATTATAGTGAAATAAAAAAAATTATAATTTTAAAAAAGAAAACATTTTTATTAACTCACGAAGAATCATTCCCCCACAAGAACCTCATTCAATCTAGAGAAACCATATCCTTGCATGCATATAGGCCTACAACGAGTAAGATCCCCAAATTACTTCCTCAATTTACCAACCTTATCATAATAAATTGATCAAAATAAAATTAAAATGAAAGAACAATATTAATTATTTCATAAAAATATGATACAACATTCATCCATATAACACTATGGGTTTCTAAAATATGAACAATGTGTTTGATAAAGTATATAACATGAAACACTGAGCTTAAAATATCCTTGATATATTTTATTTAAATATCACCAATATAATCAGGTTTTTTAAATGGTGAGTATTTATAGGACTAAAAATTTAAATATATTTTATTTACCTAATAATTACTATAAATATGGTTTATTATTAGTAAATAAGCACAAGTTTTTTAGTAAATTCATTCTATGTTTCAAAAATGTGTTTTCTTTAAAAATCATTATTAATTATTATATTTTGCAGATAATATAATTTAATTTTTTCAACATTTATTCATATTATTTATTAAAAATAATAACGTTTTTGAAGTCTTTATGTCAAAAAGATCGTAGGGTAAAAGGTATTTAATTTTTTAAAATATCAGTTTTTTAGTAAATAGAAAAAAATATCAATTTTTATAACACTATCATTTCTTTTCATTAAATCAAGTAATTTAAATCCTTTTTATAATTTTAATTTGGAATTTATGTCATATATGAACCATTTTATTTATAATGATATTATAAATATTATTTGAATCATCAATTTTCATGAATTTGGTATAATTTTATATTTATGGATGAAACATTTTTTATTATAACTACTTTTTATTCCATAAAATTTTTCATTATAAATAATTAAAATAACCCCTACAGAGAAATGATTAAAATAAAATTTATATATTACATATTTTTTTATGTGAATTAAAAGTCATATAATTAATATTTCTAGTCATGGAGTTAATTTAAAATCATATTTTCCTTAAAAAATACATTTTTTAAAAAACTATTTTACATCACAGTTTGGGGGTTATTATAAAAGTAATTTCTAATAAACATATAGATTTATTTTTCCAAAATGGAATCTATATATATAATAATCCTAAATTTTATTATTTAATAAGTTCAACTCAATTTTTTTATAATGAACAATAAAAAATATATAAAATTGTCACTATAGTAAAAGGGTAAATCCGGTAAACCAAGGTAAAAACTCAGTGATAAGAACACAAATTTTAATCATACATCTAATTGGATGTAGTTATTTGGAACTTTATTATATTAGGTTCAAAAAAATTTTATTTATTGTAAACATTTCTATAGAAGGGGACAATATAATAGATGAAGTATAGAAAAAGAAAAAATAACACTCTAATTTCTATGAATGGGGCCAACATTTATTTATTGATATCATTTATTGCATACATTTCAATGAATACACAATATTTATTAAATTAATAAAAATAAAATAAATGCTTTCGAAAATAAATATATTAATATAATTTCTATGATTTATAGTCTTATATGAATTATTCATATATATATGACATATTATGAATGTGTCGAAATTATATATTTTAATTTAATCTTTTCCTTTTAACCTTTAATGAAAATTTAATGAATCATTCCAAAATTGATGTTAATTGTATTTTTTAATAAATTATATTTTACTAAATGATTTAAAATTCAAAAAATTCATATCTTTAGGAAATCTAATTGATTATGGTTGAAAAAATAAACCATGGTACATTCCGGAGATATTTTTTCATTTATAATTAATTTTTTAACAATTTAAAATTGAAATATTTATTACTATTGTTAATGTTAATGTAGGGTGACTAAGTTGGAAAACCAAATTATATTGTTTTTAAGACTACATAAAGGATTCCAAATTTTAAATTATGTTGTGTGTTCAACCTCATACTAACTTATCTTCTTTATTTCAATCCATTTGGAATCTTTTTCCCAAATAATGACCTTTTTATATTTTAAGTTTTAATAATTTCTAAATGTGCCCGTACTCGATCATATAAATGGGAACCCCATATTTTATTTTATTTAGACATAAATATATTTTTTGTTCATAAAATCCCTAAATAAATCCTTTAGTTAAATTAGATACCATTTAATATAGTAATATTTTATTATAAAACTCACTTAGAAAGGCTTTTTCTTAAACCAAATAGGTTATTTGAAGAACATGTATCATACATTACTGAGAATTATTGTTTTATTTCTTATTAAAAATATATAAAATAGTATTAATCCTTGATTATATAATAAAATAATTATATATTATATACTGATATTATATATTTTTTAATTTAATAACCTTAATGAATCTCATCTTCAACCAAATCTAGAAAAACAAATGATTGTGTGTATAACACACAACCTACTCACAATATAATGTAATTTTATCCATAACTACCTATAATGGATGGATATAATGATGAATATAATGTTAATATATGATATGAATGAAATAATTATAATTATTTATTTATAATAACACATGTACAATCTTAAAATCAACTTTGTTGGAAAAGGATAACATCACCCATTCGTATATGTAGACTAACAATTCTACCAAGAGACATGATTAGTTTTTTGTTTCTATTTTTCTTGGATTATAATATAGACTAAATTTATTAATATATATGATTTATATTAAAAAATAATAATTATTTAATAATGAATTATTATATACTTTTCTTTCATTCCATTCTTCCAAAATTGAAAACATTGTTCATCTGTAAGTATACCCTACCATCTCGATCAATGGTGTAATTTATTTTTTGATCTCTAAATTTTATGAATGAATATAAATATGTATATAATGATTATATATTATATCCACATCATGATAAAAATTACGAATATTATCGCTAAATTATTAATTTATAACAACGGAATCTATTTAACCGAATCATACATGAAAAATGAAGTATTTATCACTCCTAGAAATTATTTTGA
Organism: Viscum album; assembly: GCA_963277665.1. Classification (NCBI taxonomy): domain Eukaryota; kingdom Viridiplantae; phylum Streptophyta; class Magnoliopsida; order Santalales; family Viscaceae; genus Viscum; species Viscum album. The sequence continues at coordinate 775,844,395 of OY728138.1, forward strand.
TAAATAATTTTTAATAAAAATTTAATAAAAGGTTATAATTAGTTATTCATGGTATTATATATATGAGTATTGTTCACTATTTGTTTAATAAAAAATATATATTTATTATATATGAGTTTTTATAGGAAATTATGGATGGTGGACTATAGGTAAGGTATTTAGGATCAAATATCATTGTTTATCGAAACTGTTAATGACAATGTTTTTTATAATTAAATATTATTTTTTATATCTAAATAAATGCACAAAATTTCTTAAATTTAATATATTTATGGAGACTACATTTTTCCATTAATTTTCCTCTCTTTAAGTACTCAGGATACTGAAGGAATATTTTTTAATGAAGACATACTTTCTAACTATCTTTAGGAAAAAATAATTTTATTCCTTATCCATGTTTTGAATAATGTTTTTATTGTTGGTTTTAAAATTTATATATGATTTTTAAATTCATTTTACCCATTATAGTTTTTTTTACAAAATATTTTAAATGGGATCTTCTTTTCTTTTTCCTAATGAGTTATTTTCTAATTTTTACATAAATTATGAAAGGAATCCTTGTTATAATGTATACAACATGGATATAATTTATAAAAGTTAGGATGACTAAAAGCATTAAATATTTCATTAAAAGGTTCAAAGGTTATTTTCAATGTAATTGTTTCATAAATATCTGGGGAATTGTGTTATTTTAAATAATTTATTTCAATATTAAATGGGTATTTTCTTCATTAAATGAACCATGAGATCTTTTAAAATCATATTCCAAAATATAGAATCCCTTGATGTTTATTAGACTTTATAGGGGAAAATCCAATTATTCTATCCCTATGATTTCCTTATATATTTTATGATTATTATGAAAATATTTTAATGAAACTAATTACATTTTATGGGTTATTCAATGATGAATTGATGAAATTATTATGAATCCTTTTTCATTTATACATGATATATCCCAATGAAATGATTATGAAACTTGTTTATTTTCTATGATTGATGCCTTGAAGAATTGTTTATAAAATTGATTCCTTTTCCATGGGTTATGATTTTATGAATGTTTTATGAAATTCTGAGACACATATTTTTGAGTTTCATTACCTAATGTGTGGTCCATTGATTATATATCTCTCTAATTTAATGGGTAAATTTGGATATCTCATGAATTTAAAAAACCGGAATGGAGTGTGAACATAGTTAAATAAGGGTATCTATTAACAATTAATGAATTGGGAGTGAAAAATTACTAAAATAATTGTTTGGGGAGTGAACCCATTCCACTATGATAATTTGGAAAATTATCCTTGACTACTATGAAAGTGATTTTATATTATTATGTGTATTCCACAAATATATTTATTATTTTAATGTTATGTGTTCATAAATCATTTTATTTGATTCCATTTCTTATTCATGACTTATAATCATCCAAGGATTATTCCATGAATCTATATTGTGATATATGATATTAATTTTATAGCTTTCAAATGTTTCCCTCATGATATCACATCCTTACACTAATTTTTTTAAAAGTTTACATTGATGTATTCTTAGTTTAACCATACTGAAAATATGAGAACACCCATTCTAATGATTTCTATTTACAGGTTATGATGAAATGTATTATGTTACATACGTCAATTAATGGTTAATATTATGAAAGACACAATGGGAGTTGATGTTGTTAACTTATGAACCCGTTGTTTATGTGTCCATGTTTCCAAAGTCACTAAACCAATATGGTTATCAAGTTTGTATTCAAAAAATGAAATGAATGTTTATCCCTTATGATAATTTAAATATATTTAAAAAATTGGCATTATTAAAGTTTGTATGAGATGAAATTTATATTCAATGATATGATATTAGGATTTGAGATCTTTGGTAGAAACCAAAGGGTTACGATTATTTATATGAAAACACCCTAATGATTTGGTTTGGATGATATTATATAATTATCCAATCAATACATTTATGTTTTGATACTACATGTGGATGTAGTTTTGGAACATAAGAATATAGATGTAAAAACCATGAATTGAGTTGGTTGGTTACATATCTTCCATAATTATAATTCTTGGTGAATTTTCTCATAATATACATTTAGTTTGACATTCTTGAGCGATATTCCTAGGTAAATTCAATTTTTTTTATAAACCATCACAGATGATTAAATATATGATGATCTTGGATAACCTATGTTAATCCAATGATGTGTTATATTGAGAAGAAGTTGTAAATATTTATATATTATATAAATGATTATATGATTTTTCAATATGAATATTATTTCAAATATTATGATATCTATTTTTAATCAATTTCTTGAACTGAGAGGAATCATGTTAATATTGAATGTAATATATAATTTGGTGAGCATGAGAAACCAAATTTGTTGATGACTAGAGAGAATGATATTTTGAAAATTACTAATAATTTATCATAATATAGGATTAACAAATCACACCTTGACTAAAACATGGACCCACCAAAGAAGACAAGTATTGTTTTTTCTGAGTAATAAGATAGTGGATAATATGAATTAATGAATACTCGCTTCCTTTAATGTAAGAAATGATTAAAGATAAACCCTAGGGAGTATATTAAATGAAGGAGAAAATGTTTTATGAATGGAAACAATGAATATAGAGCTATAAGTTTTTGATGAGTTCAATGTTTTATATATAAGTAACATTGGTGTTATCCAAGTAAATTCCTCAATCCATGTGTTTACTCTTAGTTAAAGAAGGATATATGCAAAAATAATCATTTAAATGGAAGTATTTTTTTATATATGTTTACTATTCGTCAATTATTTTATAAAAGTGTTACATCAAGATATTTTAGTTATAAATATCATTAGATATCTATTTATTCTTCTGTATTAGTTTTTCTTAAGGATATAGAAGCTTATATGGAATGGTATTGAGGACATAGAAAATTAAGTTAAAGGTATGTTTATATATTACCAAAATAACTTGATTGGTGAAAAAATATCCATTAATATTTTCCTAATTCATAAGTTATAATGATTTTTAGGATAAATTTATGATTTACATCAATGAAATGAATCTTATATTATTGGTGATATTGAAAATGATTAGTGATATTGAAAATGATTAGTGATTTAGAATTTATGATAGAATTTATTTCATTTTGAGGGTCATAGAATATATGTGATAATAAATATATTAATCTAAATAATAAGGATATAAAAATTATTTTATGTAGTTATATTTTTTTGAGGTTTTATGGGGATTAGTGTATTCAATTATTTTGTATCTTACCTTTTGTGATACATTATAATGTTTATGGAATTGATGTTATGTTGGATTTAGAAATTTAGTAAAAATTGTTATAAATTTATGAATTAAAATTTTCGTAAGATGTATCTTTTAAGTTATTTATGGATAATTACATAGAAAATTGATTAAGATGAACAATTATTGTAACTATTTTTGTTTTAATAACAAATATAATATATCAGATAAATTATGATGAATTTTTTTTCCTAACAATATTTATAGGCATTTGGAAAAACATGTCACACTTTTATATATTGCATAATATATAAATTCTACATTTAGTATTTCATGAAATATATATTTATCTTGTATATTCATTTCATAGAGTATGTTATGAATTTAAAATTAATTGAGATAAAACTGAAGTAGTAAATTATTATTAAGAGAGAAAATATAAAAATTAAGTATATTTTCTGGTGTTCTATATCATGATAGTAATATAATCCCTCAATATTATAGAAATATTATTTTAATAAAAATTATTTATATATACTTTCATTTTTTATGATTTATTGTTTTTTCATCTATCATAGATTTATAGATTTATTATCATTAACATTATTTTAACCATGTTCTCTATCACTCCATATTAGTCTTAAGGAAATAGTTTTCAAATCCATTTACTTATTTTTAGTTCACATTAATGTTAATTTTTTTGTAAACAAAGTGTTGTGATCCTCTAGATAACATTATTATTTCCCTTTCTCTTTTTCTAAGAGGAATTTTTAGTATCCATTTTTATGATGTGGGTTTTCAATAGATGTAATTTAAAATATAAATCCATGGATTTCGTAGATCAAGTTAAAATTAGGGAGATTCATTTTATTAATGATTAGGGTAGAATGAATCACTCTAATATTTAAAAAGAATACCATCTTTGATAACATATGCAACATGAAAAACCATCCTTAAACAAACAATGTAATATATCAATTAAATATAGATATTATAACTAAGTTGTTTAATTTTATGGTATAGACATTTTTAAAAAATAATAAAATATATATAGTTCCAAATAAATAAAAATATGTGGATTAATTATTAATAAATAAGAAAAAATATTCAGAAAATTAATTTTAGGCTTTATAAATACTTTTTCTTCAAAACTGATTATAATTTTTTTGGGAAAACAATATAATTAATTTCTAATAATTTTAGTAAAGGTAATTTTTTTTAAACAAATTATTTAATTTTTTAAATAATAATATCATAATTTTTTTAAAGTAAAATATTTGGAATTTTTTGAAAGGATAGGTTTTTTAGTGTATAGTAAAAAATGATGTCATTCTGAAACATTAATTTTATTTAGTAAAATTATGTAAATGAAATTCTGAATAAATTTTTCATTTGGTCTTGAAGAGATATATTTTCCATTAGATTTATAATAATATAATTTATTTTATATTAATAAAAAATAAATATTTTTTTATAAATCAATTTTTATGCATTAAAACTCATTTTCTCTAAAAACTATTTTTATGTGAGTAATTATTTTTTAATTTTATGTAATTAAAATAACTTCTAATTATGGATTTTTTAAATGGAAATTATAGAATATATATCAATATATATTAATTTCAATTGAAATAATAATAATTATTGTTAATAATGTCAATTTAGAATCATCATTTCCTGGAAAAATTAATTTTTTTAAAATCGTTCTATACTATGCTTTGTGGAAATATTATAAAATCAACTTATAAAACATATATAGAATTTATTTTTATAAAATAGATTCCATATTTTTAATCAGAATAATTTATATTAATTAGTAATGAAAAATTATTTTCTATAAAAAAAATAGTAAAAAAGTAAATATTATTCACTATAGTAAAAGAGAAATAAAAGAAACCAAGGATAAAACTAGGTAATAAGTCCAAAATTTTCTATATTTAATATTATTAAATAATGGTATATAAAACCTTATCACCTTTGTATTTATATTTATTTTTTATGTTTGACTTTTCATTGAATTTAACCTTTATAATGATTTTTTTAAAGGTTGGGGCCGAAGCCTAATTTTATTATTAATGCACAACAAATACATCTTTTAACTGCGTAGAGGGAGATCCATTACATAGCTCGAAGGACTAGTGGGCTTATAGCCTATTATATATCCCGTAGGCCCAAATTTATGGGCCAATGACCATTCTGTGAATAGGAACCCTCCTCATACAGTAACGCACAATACCGCGGCCACTACAGTGCCCTACCGCTACTACAGTACCTGCATATCTACAGTGTTGCCACTGCTACAGTACCACTATAGTACTGCTACAGTCCTACGCCCATTGGGTTTTGAACCACCATTTTTCATGTAGGATTATGGGGTGCTTGCCTCTATAATAATTAATGAAAATAAAATGATAAAATGTCACTCTTTTTACAAATTTAATTTAGGTGTTTACATAGGGGAATTTTTTTTAATTTAATCAAATAGTTATTTTTTGTGTAATGATTTTTTTATTATCTCATCTTATTTATAATTTCTGTTAATTATATAATTACATTAAATTATTAATCAATTCATATAAATAATTTTTAAAATTAATATAAACATAGAATAAATGATTTTTAAAATATTAAAGGAAACATAATATTATAGAGTTATATTGTTCTAAAATAATTCAGATATATATGAAATATTAGGTATCTATAAATGTAATATATTTCAATTCCATATCTTTTATGTTATCTTTAAATTCAACTTAAATGAACAGTTTGTAAATTGACATAAATTATATTTTTTAATAAAAAATAATAATATAAATGATTAAAAATACATGAAAAATATACCATTTTCAAGTGAATAGAATATGGTTGAAAATATAATAAAATCCAATTAGGGGTCACTTTTCCAATTACAATGACATTATCATCCCTTTAAAATTGAAATAGTTATTACCACAGTTACATTTTTAATAGAATAACTAAGGGGTTAAACTAAAATATAATGTTTAAACAACAACATAAACACATATAAATATTATTTAATGAATTTTATTAAACAACAAAATAAATTAAATTCAAATATCCATCATTATGGAATAATTATTTTAGATAATTAAATTTTTATATTTTATTCTTAGAAAATTACCAAAGATTCCATCCCCTAACTTATAAAAGGGAACCTCTTTATCTCTTTTCATGAGACATAAAATAATTTTCAATTTTATAATACCTAAAAAAATAAATTCATTAAATGAATTTAAACATTATATATTAATTTTTCTATTATGAAAAGTTCCTAACAAGGATTTTGGTACCAATATAAGGATGATGTGTAAAAAATAGGTATCATTGAAGGAAACATTATATAACATATAAATAGATATTATTAGATTAATGAAATAACCACCATCTATATCAACTTCCATCGAATGTGAAATGAATTTTTCGACTGTGCGTATAACAACCAACCTCCTCGTAAACCAATGTAAATTATTTTCCATCACAACTTTTCATAACACGATGTAATAATGGATTTAATATATATATATATATAGTTTAAATGAAGTAAATATAATTTTATAATTATAATTTCACACTAACTTCTTCCCTTAAAATCATATGTAAAATGATAATGTCACTCATTCATATATGTGGACTACCAAATTGGTGAAGCAATGTGACCCATTTTTCATTTAAATTTCAAAATCATGGAAATATGGATTAATTATTTGAATATATATGATTTATATGATATTATAACAATTATATAAATGTGAATAATTATTTACATTTATTTCACTCCATCTATTGAAGAATGATAATAGTGTTCATGCATACATGCGGTCTACCATCTCTACAAACATTGTAATATAATTTTCTATCAATATCATTTATTGATAAATATTATTATTTATATAATTAATTTATATGATATTTATTTCAAGTATTAAATTATGATTATTTTGGAACCATGGCCAAATAAAAAGGACAAAAACAACTAAACTGAAAAGCACTTGAATAATGAAGGATTTTTCAACCAATGAATTGATTTTACTAAAGAAATGATGAGAAATAGGTTCAAAAAGGTAATAAGTAAAAATGTATTGTATGATATAAATGAAAATGGTTATGGAATGTATTTATAATAAATCTATATATACTATATTTCATGTTAGAACACCTATGATGGAAATCATACATGAGTTTAGGGTTTTATGTTACAATTTCAATGTTTATCGAGATTATTTATGATGGCATTGTCAATGATGTATAACTATGATCTATATCTTATAAAGTCATATGTTGTATTATTATATTTTTATTTAATAATACTTATTACTTCTATTTATTTTATTATTTTTATTTATTTTTGAGTATTAGGGAATATTTTTAAGGAGATACGATTTTATTTCTCTTTTCGGTCGAACATACAATTTCCTCCTTATATATGTTTTCAAGAATGCTTTTAATATTACTCTACGATTGGTTAAATTAGTTTTTATCCATGATTTAATTTTTTATAGATTGTTTAAATGTAATATTTTTCTCATTTCGTATTGAGTTACTTTTAACGTTTTACCAAAAAATTGAAATGAATCGTTGTTTTAACATATATGTCATGAATACAGTATCACACTATCTTGACCGATAAATGACTTAAATATTATAGTACATTTTTTTAGGTCATTTTAAATTAAAATGGATTCCTTAATATTTAGTTCATTTTTATTTTCAGTATGTGATTTTAAAATGAAAAGGTTTTTTTTATATAAAAGGATTTTAGTGATCTTTTAAAATCATTTTCCATTTAAGATTACGTGATTTGATGATTTGTAGAATATATTTGGGATATGATCTCATGATAGAATCATTATTATTTTTCTAAATGGATAATGATTATGATGAAAATAATTTTATAAAACTGATCCCTTTTCAATAGAATATACTATAATGAAATAATGAAATTATTATTATAATATAATATTTTCCACTAGTTATATCTAGTTGGAATGTTTATAAAACATATTTTTCGATGGTTTATGTCATGATTATTTTTCTATGAAAACCATTTTATTTTAATGGGTTTTAATTTAAGTAATGTTTTATGATAATATGTGACACATATGTTTTATTTTCATTAAGTTATATGCCGAATAAGAATTAGAAATCTCTCCATTGAAATAGGTAAAGATGACTATATAATGAGATAAATATAGATGGAGTGGGGAGTAAAGACAATTTAGTATGAGAATTGGTTCACTATGATAATATTAAGAGTGATTCATTACTACTATGATATTTTGAGGATTCAACTCAATCCACTATAATAGTATGGGATATGGTGTTTGAAAGCAAATGAAAACAATTTTATGATTGTTTTTATAAAGAAAATATTTTTATTATACCAATGTTATTCTACCATAGATCATGTTATTTGATTAATTTTTTATTCATGTCTTAGAAATAGAGAAAAATTATTCCATAATTCATGATTATGTTATATTATATGTAGTGAATAGTTTTCAGTTATTTTTATTCTATTATCAAACTATAATTATCATGTTATGTTTAAGTGGTTATTGATTTATCCACTGTTTAACATTATTTAAAATATGAGATTAAACACTATTATATCTACTTTTTACATGTTTTGAATAAGGAATTATGAATGACATTTCTAATATGTATCCTTGTTATGAAGAAGATAGTATGAAATGATTTAGTTAACTTATTAAAATGTTTTTTATATCCTTGTTTCTAAATACACTAAACCATTATGTTCATTAGGAATGATTATTTAAAATGTATTTAATATACATCTATTAATATTTAATATATCTTTAAATATGGTATGGGTCATTATAATCCCTCCACTTCAATCTTAAATAGGAAAATATGTTCTAAATTTACTTTAAATCAATGTTATGTCACCCTAACCTAGATGAATCATACACCAAATCCATAAACAATGATTTATAATTAAAGGATAATGTTTATTGATAGGAAGAGGTAAAATGGATGGAAAATCTCAATAAATTAAAGGTATAACACACCATGAACCATCCTAAATTATTAACCAATAAGGGAGTTGGATAGTGAGAATAATTAGGAGTCACTCTCCTTTATAAAATTAGATAAAGAGCATATAAATGCATTATTATTTATTACAAACGGTTTAAAATTTAAAAATACCCAAAATAATGTTGGTGTTCCGAAATTATACCTAAAGTTCTATAGATATCCAATACGCTAACTATGAAAAGGAAAATTGTGAGAAAACATTCTCTATCCCCATAGAACATTGATGGACCACTACTGTTCCAATAATATTCAACCATCACCCACCTAACCTAGTATTCCCATCTCATGATGAAATTTAACTACCAACCATTTTAATCTACTACAAAACCTCTGATACATCATTTTAAAAATCAAAAAAAAAATTCTAAACAAAAATCTTCTATTTTAATTGTAAATTGTAAAAAAATATTGATCCAACTTTCTTAAGTTATTATCAAGGATATGAATTAATCATCCCATAATAATATTGGTATTAAAATCATGAATTCATAAAAAAATAATTATTATAAAATCATAATATATAGTAATAGACTGATACCTCCACACTACCCATGGTTAATCAAGGTTATGTGTTAGGTAGGTGACTGTATTATCTATAAATTATCATAAGATATTACACACATATATAACTAATTTCATAGGATGATAATTCATAAATAAAAAGTATATTTTTAAGGTAATTTTTTACAAATTACCTAGGAAACAAAACCCATCCAATTACATGTAACATGATGATATGGAATGAAAAAAATCCCCAAAACTAAATAATTTATTAGACATTTGGAATAAAAATTAATATTATAATATAAATGATCATTAAAATAAAAACTAAAACATTTCATGGGATTACAGTAAACTATTAATGGTGGATCTACTCCTTATAGACAAGTGGAGTACCTAAACCCATCCACAATGTAGGAGTATCTCCCATTCAAAGGTAGTATATAACAATAGAGTTTCTAAAAATATTTTTTAAATATAGGGCCCAAAACTATCCATGAATGTTTATATCATATGATTACCCATAACGTTGAATAATATAGAGAACACATACCCCATTAAGAATCCTCAGGAGCTATGGAGTATAAAATTTAAAATATATAAAAGACTACCAACTCATGGATTTGAAGACCCCTAATATCAGAATTATATTCATTAAAAAACATTAATGAATTAGTGAGGTAAATATATGTTTAATGACTGAAATTACATGAAATGAATCATGATTCTCATGAACCTATTCTCTATATCACAACCATTATGGATCACTGAATGTTTAATATTTGATCGTCTATATACCAAGGTAACATCTCAGCTTATAAAAAATATCCTTGGATCAATGAAATTTATATGGACAACACAATATATGGAATTTGAAATTTAATTAATGAATTTCAATATCGGATATAACAGCTATGGAAATCTATCTCATTTGGTTATCTCACAATATCATATAAATTATTCATCCATATGATATATCATTCAATTTTGATCATAGTTCTAATTCATCATAGAATATTTATGGTCACTAGATATCAACCATGTAACATGAAGCAAGAATGTATACATTATCACCAAATATATTATATATATATATGTGTATATATCTACATTTATAAAGAAACCACTAGGCTAAAAAAGCATGTTCCCACAAAAAAAATTACATTATAAGAAACACGATATTAGGAAATATAAAATATAAAACAATGGTTATTTTTCATTTAACATATCAAAATGAGTAAAATAGTATTCAAAAAAAATTCATGGGTTTTCTCAATGATAATTTCATTTTAATGTTTCTTAAAATACAATTAATTCCATTTTAATGGTCTACAGTATTCCTGTAACACCCTTAGATTTTATGAAGCATATTTTTTCCATAACCTATATGTTTATAATTATATTTTTTCTATTTTTTCAAAGGAATTGAAATTGAATAGGTAAATGGTCATACCTGAAAAGGGTTAAACTAATAAAACTTAATTCATTCAAATAAAAAGTTTACAATAAAAGAACAAGAAACTATATACTACACATCATGGATTTTTATAACCATTAAAAATAAAAATATAGAAATGGAAAATAAATTGAAAATAGTAATATCATTCGAACTAGAATCTCCCTTAGACCACTATTTCCTTTATGAATATCTAATAGTAGAAAAAGACTATATTGAGATAGAATAACATATAAATATAATCGATGTCGTGAGATCTAAAAGGAAAAATCTCTAAACGGGAATTGTGAATTTAATAAATTTGGTTTGGTTATATATAAAAGAATGAAATATAGTTGAAAATATTTTTGTTTCAATATTCTCATTTTTTATTTTTCCCTTTGATAATATGATCATTATGAATATTTTCAATAGGTATATTAATGTAGTGTACAATTTTGTTCTAAATTTAAAATATTGTAACTCACTATGAAATAAAAATAAGATATTAAAATATTATGTATAGATATATGTATATATTTCTATGGTACATGTAAATATTTTTAAATTTATTATTAAAATATTATATAATGTGAATATATAATTAAAATAATAATATCAATGGATTAATAAAATTAATTTCTTTAATATAAATAATTATTTTAATGGAGTTTTAAAAACCATATTTTGCATAAAGGTAAAACATTTTATAATGATCAGTTATGTTAAGTTTTATATATTTTATACTATTTGGTTATATTAAACACTTTGAAAAAATTATTATAAATGATCTAAAACATAAATATATTTTGAATTATAAATTTATATGAAAAAGTATTAAGAACACATAATATTTAATAATAATATTTTTTTAATAATATTTTTTCCTTAATACTATGTATTTTTATTGAAAAAATTATAAATTTCTTATGTTTAATTATATAAATCTATGTAAATTTTTTTATTTATAAATTAAGAAGTATCTCAGCCAAAATAATTATATTTTTCTAGAAAAATTTATTTTCAGGTGAATATTTAAATATACCAATACTGAGACTCTAATTCAATCATTAGTATATAAGTAAGAATTTTTAATTAAGAAAATAAACATAATGATAAATATGTATTTTAAAATTTATGTTAATAAATTTTAGATATTCCTTATAGTTTAAATCAAATATTTGATAAATTTGAACTAACATTATATTTTTTTTAAATATTTTTTTCATAAATTATTCTACTTTTATATTGTAATTAATTTATAAAGCTTTTATAAATTGAATTGGAATAAATATATGATAAATAATGGTTCATTACACCCAGATTTAGTATCCTCAGTCATATTATTTTTATAATTAAATATACATTACATTGTTAAAAATATGTTACCAAGTTAAAACCAAAATGAAGAAATGAAAACAAAATGGAAATTGCAATTAACTACAAACATGTTTAAAATGTATTTGGAAATTCATTTTTGGGGATTTCTAAACCAAAGGACAAACCAAACTCCATTATTTTTGTATTTTTCATCACTTTACTTGAGATTACTATACTAATATCATATGAATTTAAGGGGTTATATGAAAAAAATCATTTTTCTTAACAGATAAAAGGGTACTCTTCCGTCCCATGAGGCCAAATAATTGTAATTTGTAATATCAAAAATATATTCAATTTTTTTAATTCCCAATTCCATTATGTTTTATGATATTAAATGTTTTATTCAATGTTCATCCCCTAATGTCATTTTTACTTGGAGATTACAAATATTGTAAGTGGTTTTGGTGACTCGAATGTTGTTATTGAGTCATAGGCACTCAGATTAGATTATAATATTTAGATAAGAAATTATTCATCCCTATAAGAATATTATTTTGTATTTATATAATATTTTTTTATTGAAATAATGATTCAGAAAAAAATTTATTCCTTGATTGATTTTTTGTTTCGTAAAATATATCTTATTTTTTTATAAATAATTCTCAACTATTTTAATGGAATTTTCTTCTATATAGATGTTTATACTTCCCACCAATGATATCCTTTTATTATTTTAAACTAAAATTATTTTTATGTCAAATTATCTTGTTATTACCTATTATTTATTTTATAATAATTTTTTCAACATCCATTTAATGGTATGTGATTTCAAAAAAAGATTTTCTTAAAAGACATAATATTATTTTCAATACCATGATCTTATATTCTTCCATTCTACATAAAATTTTGACACATATTTTATTTTATATCAGTTTATAGCTATGTATATTTTTAGAAATCTTTCTATGTTGTTTAATCATCATCCCTAAAAATGGGTCTTTGAAAGGTGACTACCAAATCAAATCCTTTTAATGAGATATTAATAAATTTAATTAAGAAAAATCATATTTTTAGATTATCATCATTTTCTAATTGATTAATCCATAATTGAGTAATGGTTCATAAATTAAAATATATGTGATATTTATAAATACATCCTTTTAGTGATCATGTTTCTTTTATCAACTGATCATGTTATTTTTTGTGATACCATTTGAAAATTTTATGAAACCTATTTTTTCCATCGGATATTTATGATAAGATGAATGATTTGATTTTATGTGGAACTCATATGTGTGTGGGATAATCGTTTGGGTCCTATATCACCAACCAACAAATTGGTTGTGTTTTTATATCTACTAAAAAAATTATGGGATTCATGAAATTTAATCAAAATCTTTTAGAGTGTAACATCTCATCCCAATCACTGAATAAAAGATGTCGAACTGGTGTCTATATGGCCTTAATCACATCTCTTCATATTATAGAGGCCTCCAACTGGTTTTTAGGGTATGTAAGTGTATTTTGGGGAGACTATACCATGAGGATCATAGTGTATAATAATTAAATCATAAATTAAATAAATGTAGGAATTATAATAAATAACTATTTGTAGAATAATTAGTTTATCCAAATTTTAGAAATAAACTAATAGAAATCAAAACCCATGTAAAAATATTATTTTTATAATGACTTATTGATATAAAAATGTGAAAGTACACAGTAAATAGGGAATCAAGAACATTCAATGTGATATACACAAGTGAAAAAATATTAAAATCTATCTCCAGTCGCAACTCGAGAATACTTTTAGTTCTATACACATGTTCATCATCTTAATATAGATTAATAATGTGTCTATAGAATGAATATTTTCCTTTTCCCTACCGAAATCCATGCATTATTTATAGTTAATGTTTTTCTCTCTAGATAGGATGTGAGATAAACTTTGTAGACCTCCACTGATGGTGTAAAATATCATCCATTTTGTGTATATATAAGGAAGGGGTGATTATGTAAAAATAAAATTTACGAATAAACTACATAAATCATTGGTCATATCATGTTCCAAATAGGACACCAATATTATACCACCTATTTATCATTAAGAAATAATTTCAGTAGATAATTTACAATTTTGAAATTATTTATAATAGAATATTGGGACCCATATCATAGCCAAGGAATCCCCAATAGATTACACTAGTATAAGGGGTTAAAATATATCATGTCATTTCCCTCGATAATTTTATGTTTAACAATAACATAATAAATAATAATTATTTCTATAATGCATTTATATCCATCGAATTTGTAGATGGTTCATTTACAATAATTAAGAAATTTACTCGATTAATCCCAAATCATATCCTAGGTGTTCTATGGATGAAACCCTGGTATCAATCTGGGTTCAAAATGAACCAATAAATATATGATCCCATCCTAGTAATTCCTCGTAATAACCCATGTATTTATCTTATCATTTTGTAAATTCATTCCCCTTTAAGACGTTTCTTATCATTCCACAGAATAATTGCAAGTTTCAGTCATGGTAATGAATAGAGAACATCCCTCAGTCTTCATCTATATCATTAAATATATAGAACCCATGTATCAGTTATGTCCAAATATAATTCAATTCCCTCTAATTCCATTCTTTTAATTCCATTTATAAAACCCCTGTGTCACTCATGAAAAAATACAATTCACTTCCCTTTAAATTTACCATTGGAATTCCCCCAGAAGTAACCAAAATTTCAATTGTAGTACATTTTAATTAACGTTAATTCAATATTCCTTAAGATCAAATCCATGGTTTTCTGATTTTGAACTAATTTATCACCCTTATGTTGGAATAATGAATATTTATGGGCTCTTAGTATAAATATACCATTTAACATCACATATAATTCAATTTTCCATTTCATATATAATTAATAATTGTAAATAACCTTATAAGGTAGTTAAATTTCATATCCTATTATTATATATCAAATAATTTAGTAAATTGCCCAATTTAATTTAATTAAAACCCATTCTATAAAATTATAAAATTCCATTTTCAATGCCTAAATAAGAAACATCATACGGTGAATAAAATTCATAAAAAAACTCATGGTTGTTTTGTCTAGTTTATCCACACACCCAATGGGGTGGATCCCTTCTGGGTACTCATCTATATTTAGTTATTATGGGTCACACAGTGGATATGAACATATGACCATACATTTATTAGAGAATTGTTTTTTTAGGAGGTATTGCATAGAAATTCAAACACACAACAAAAAGGCACAATATATATATAATTACAATTTCAGAGAATATCATGATACCATTATAATATTATTAATAGTACATTTCCTATATGATATCATCTTTTTATTATATATATAATTTGATACTGTTAGGTAATATGTTAATTCCACTAAAATAGAGAATATTAGCTTGCATGGATTTAGCATTCCATACAACAGTTTATAGAGAGAAAAGATAATACCATAGTTGAAGGATTATCATGGTGGATCCAAAAAAATGAATGACTGTGAAAACGTATTTCTAATGACGAATATAAATTAATACTATATTTAAATAGAGGCTAACATCCCACCATTGGAAATTATATGTGGAATAAAAAAAGAATATATTTTTATGTTATATAACATTATTGTAGAAAGGAAAATATTCCCCTCTTTTTAAGTTGATTGATATTTTAATGTATAAACATGGAATTTGAACCATAAATTACTTCTATTATGGAGTATGTGTGAGCCATTTGTTGAATTATAGGGGTTTATAACATAAATTAACTATTTATTATATAAATCATAAGTTTATGAAAAATATATTTCTATAGTCAAACATAAATAGAAGTTCCTTCTTCCTCTGAGAAGAAATAAAATGTCTATAAAGGATCCGCTCATAGTGTTTAAAGAAACATAAATAAACTTAATATAATATTCAAAACTAAATTATAGGATATACACCTCATGAGAAACAATACGATCTTACAATCTCCCCTCCATAAAAAAACTCATCCCTATGTTTCTTTTCTGTGGGTATTGCAGCATTGTATGAGAATAATTCTAATCATAGTGAAATTAAATTTTCCTCTCTCCCTAAGGTCTAATCCTGAAAATGACCTTTCTACTCAAGTACTCATACTAGAGGAATTGAACATCCCCAAAGAGCCTTAATGCTCCAATTAATAGTTCAAATAGGAAGACCTTAAAAGGATGCATATACCTCTTACTAAATCTCATAAATAAGAAAAATATGAGATGGGTATAAATAATAACAACATAACTGAGATACAACGAATATATCATGCATGGATTTGTACCATTAGGTATATTTTAACTCATATGAAACTATCCAAAATATCCATAAAATTGTGAATGGCCCAATATAGCGACATGAATGTTTACCTAGTCTCTGAGATGGTCTGTTCCCCAGTCTATGAGAAAAACATAAGATAACATGGTCCCCCACCTTAAACACTCTTAGTCAATAGTTGAGATCAAAGTAAAAATTCAGAAAATCTTGAGAAATATAAATAATCTCCTAGGTAAGATGTATATATTCAAAAGACTTTTGAATAAGATAAAGTCCAAGTACTTCTACCTATCCTGAATCTAACAAGAATACAGGTAAATAGAACATCCTACCTTATAAATAATCATAAGGAACCATCTATATAGTTTCTTTAATGTTAATATTATTAGAAAATTCAATAAATGATATTTTTTTCTCCTATTAAAAACTAATAACATCGAAGAATGCTTTTATAATATCCTCTTACACATGGATCATTTGCTCATATTGACCATTGGTTTGTGTGTGATAGGTTGTACACAAAAGTACATGTGTACTTAGTTCCCTCTAAAATACCTACATGATACATGACATAAAAAATTTGTATCTATTTGATACAATATAATTGAGAACACTGTGAAGTAATATGGTCTCTATAACATATATCTTTTCAAGATCATCCAAGTAAAAGGTCTATCAGATATGCATAATGGTAGTGACCTTTGTCAATTTGGATAGGATCACCCATACCATTTTATAGCTTTGAGGTGACCTATGAAATACCATTACAAAAATCTAGAATTTTATCATCAAATTTATAGTCAGGAATGGGAAATGACAGTGAAAGATTATTGGTCACTAGTGGTCTTCCATCACCTAATGACATGTGAAATACTGAGTAATGAAACTAGTTATATCCAATTGCATATTTTTCCACCAATACTGAAAACATAATTCATGGTACATTAGTATAAGGCTTGGATGTTCCTCTCAATAAGTTGCACGAGACTCTTCCATTGATTCTTATTAGATGATTGTAGGAACCCAGAGACATCCATGAATGCACAAGATCACATCCCTGTAAACAATTCATCCAAATGGTGGGTTGTCACCTAAAACACATTTCCTTAGGAAAAGTCCCTTCATATCAGAAAACTTACATATCGTTAATTTATCTATAATTGAATCGGTAATTGACAATGATGTGAGTACAAACATTGTAAGATAATACTTAACCACCAAATTCAACTCTAAAAACTATTCAATTAACTTCCTGTAACATCTGTATGTTTTTATGAAATAATTTTTTTCAATAATTAAAATTATTCAGTAGCTTACATTACATGAAATCATGAGTTTAAAAGAACCACAATATTACATTAGTATAACATGACCATTATAACCTAATAGTCATGTTATTTAGAATAAAAATAAGTAACTTATTAAAATATATGGTGTGTTCTTTGGTTACCAATTATATATGAGAAATATAAACAAATAAAATGTAAAGAGAATAATTTAATTTTTGTATGAAGAAACTAAGTGAATTACAATTAGTAAATTTAATTATTGAATTATATATGTTATATATTTAGGAATATAATTTTGATATTCATTAAATATATATTTTAATAAAATGATATGATTAATCCATATTTTAGGTTTCAAAACCATTATTTTTTAAAATGGTAATTTTACTGCATTTTAATGGAGAAGACATTTTAAATTAAACTTTTGACACATTAATAATTTTTATAGGACAAAATATACTTCTTATTTAGAAAATGGGAATAAAAATTTACTCAGGATGAATTTTTGATATTTTTCTGATAACATTCATCTTTTCATGAATAGTAAATTATACAAAATTATAACTAAAAATAACATTTTTTCATTAAAGTAATTTATATAGTTAAATAATATTATTAAATTATTTTAAATTATAAATAGAATACATTTTTATAATTTATTGTATCTTAGTCCATTGGGATTAATTTTATTTTCAATTCAGATGTAAAGACATTTCAATCATTTGTAATGTCTTAAAACATAAAACATGTTTTCTCAATCTGACAGTGAGATTAATTTTAAATTATTTGATACAACATATGTGTTCTGTATTTTGAAAAATGTATTCCACAATTTTTATCAGTAGGTCCAATTTTAATAAACATCTTTCTTTTTTTGGGCATTATGGATAGTCTATTCAATAATTTTTATTAATACAGTAAAATGACAAATAGAGTAATTAAGTGTAAAATTAATATTATAAAATTAACCTAACACTTCTATTTATGTAAATGAAATAGTTTATTTCAATTTAAACCATCCTTGGGTCTAAATTGTGTCCTTTAGAAGACACTTGGATGATATTGGGACATTTAATTTATGTTATTTAAAAAAAGTTAAATATGACTTACTCAAATTTTAATATGTATATCATATTTAATATAAGGTTATACATAAGATAATTTCTAATAAAACTATTTATTTAAAATCTAAAACTATTTTAATTATCATGGTAATTTATTTTTAATTTTTAGGAAATAAAGAATTATCTTAAAGGATTATGCAGTGATGATGTAGAAATTATTTAATTGATTAAATATCACATAAATAAATTTTATTAAAATAATAATAACCATTAAAAGATAAATAAAATATTTCAAATATTATTTTTAGAGTATATATCAACTATAATCATCCATGGAAAGAGTTATTGACCATTTTATGACCTATAGAAAAGATTATAACACTTATAATATTATATTGCAAGTGATGTTAATGTTTTCACATTCATGCTTCAATACATATAACATTTTTAATGTTGTATTATTTATAAGCTATATTTGACTAAAAGTATTATTATTAAATATATAGGATTTTTATTCATCATATTTATTCCATTTTTTATTCAACAAATAAGTATGTTTAATAACTATACAAAATTGATGTAGTAATTATTTTATTAATGAAGGTAAAAGTTAAATGTAAATAAAAATATTAAAAGAAATGTAATTTGGTATAATTAATATATCACGAAAAATTATAGATGAAATTTTCATATTATTAAAATAATAATATATTTGGTTATATTTTGAATTTCTATCATTATGTTTTTAATAATCAATGAATAAAATAGTGTCAAAATTGGCATAATTGATTGTTTATCAAATTAATTTATTATTAATATTTTTTAAAATCATTAAACATTTTTAAAAAAGTATATAATAATTATGATATGGTCTAAAATTTTGTAAATTATTCATTTTTGGTATAATTTACATAAAATAAGTTTATATTTCACCCTTTTAATATTGAAATATGTGTTACCTTAATTAAAATTAAAGAGATTAATCGTGTGATAATTAAAATGATATGGTTTATATAGATAGAAAACCTTTTATAATTTTTTTTAGATTATGATATTACAAACTTATATCATATAATCTTTGACACTATTACATTATGAATGTTTTTATGGGTTTTTTTAATTATAAATTAATATTTTTGGAGATTTCAAAAGTACCTATCACCACAATTATAAAAGGGCACATCCACACTCACTTCATCACTTCACAATAAGGATTCGAACATAGAAATAAACTACCCATTTTCATTATCATCTTCCCTAGTCACATTCAATATGTTTAGTTGTTCTACAAATATCATCTTTACTATTTTAACATGATATATAGATAGAGTATGTTGAAGAAGAGGTATTCATCTCTACCAATTCTTTCAAACAAATTTCATCTTATTCATCATATTCATGTGTTGTTTCCATTATAAAGAAATAATTCCATTATAACTTGTACACTGATATGTTATTATAATTATTGAAAACCCATGTTCCACCTTTTATCCATCCTAAGAAAAATTAAATCACCACACGTGCCTATGTACGACTAAGAATCTTCACGTCATGGAGTAATATGATTTTCACCACCAACTTACTTGGATGGGGTATAATGATGTAAATTATAACTATATTTGATTATTATAACATGATGTGTGTCATTTAACAATATATATATATCATCCAATTACATACCATTTCATAATTATGTGAATTGTTTCGTCGCTCGTACGTACGTACGACCTACCGTCTCCACGATGTGATGTGATTCATTCAGGATGACATCCGTTAAAGCAGTACTATATAAATGTATAGAATGAATAAATATGTTATATATTATATTAATATCATTTTGGAAATGATATAAATATGAACTATGAAGTAGAACCATATCTTATTTGATAAAACATGCATAAGAAAATGAAGCTGCTAATAGCAGAACAAGAGTAATAATGAAATATTATTAACAAAAAGATGATAATATGAGGATATATGATATCATAAAAATTATTATTATTTGTAAAATTTATATCACATTATTTAAATCATTATGTAGGAGGTTGTTATTAATACAAAGGATGACATACTTACGTTAAGGAATAATTTCACAATGTCATTATTATCTGAGATTCTTTATACATAAGTATTACTGAGGTATATTTATCATTCATGTTAGTGTATCTCAAATATGTATTAAAAAATGTTCATTCTATTTTTATACAATTTTAATGTCATTTTTAACCACTGGTAAAAAAATTTAAATGGTATGAAATGAATATTTTTCCATTTTCAATACGAGGTACATTTTTACATATCCAAAGAAGTATGATATGATTATTTTCTTTTAAAAATTAAGGGTTGAAAGGAATATTATATTTTAAAAATGGTATATTTCCATGAATATTGCATTAAAACATTTCAAGATTATTTTCAAAGAAAATATTTTCTTTTAATATTTTGTGGAATTTGGAAAATTGAAATTATTTTTCGAGGAGAAATGATATTTTCATCAATAATTAATTTCAAGCATTCTTTTAAAAATATTTTCTATTTAATATAGAATTAATTAATATGGTTAAATTTCAAGTATACTATCCATATTGTTCAAATGGTTTGGGTATGTTTATATTGGAATTGTATTTAAGAAATCTATTTTTTATATAGATTATGTTATAATGGAATAATGTTTATGAAACCTATTTTATTCATTGGGTTATGCTATGATGAATGATTTATGGTTTTTTGGAACACGTAAGAATGATTTCATTGTGAGAGGGTGGGACCTATATCTCCCTTGAATGCATTGGGAAAAAAATTCTATCACATGAGATATGAAGGACTATAATGGTAAATGATATTGGTTAATTAATATAAGTTAGGAAAAGGGAGTAAACCTGGTTATGTAATACAGGTCTAGATTGAGGAGTGAACTCAGTTCAATAATGTCAATTTTCCATTGTGAGGGTCTTAGTAATAAGGCTTCACTGATATAGAATGATATTCTATATGTATGTGTATTTAAAAAATTCCATGTCATATGTTATGACATTTGTGAATATGTTCATTTATTCTTTATAAACATTTACTATTTATCCCATGACATGATATCGAGATCATTCATATATAGGATAAGATTTTTCAAATGTTATTTTCTAATGTTTTTTATTATAATATGATATATATTCTCCTTGGTTGCCCATATTGTGTATCTTATCTCACACTTTCTCATGTTTATTTTCCCCTGGTTGGGAAGAAGTGTATGTAATAATATATTCCAATAAAGGGTCCAGTTTTGAAGGAATAAGTAGGAGAAAATGCAGATGTCCTATCAACCAGTTTTTATGTTTCCCAGTTTCTAAAGGTAGTAAACCTATACGGTCCATTCATGTTTTTATTCTAATTTTTAGTGAATATTCTTTAATTATTTTTAATATCTATGTATGTAATATTTATTCTTCTACGGTTGGTATTAGAGAAATGATAAAGTTAAACTTTGGAAACTAGTATTAGAAAACTATATTAACAACCCTAAGGATTTGTCGAAGTATATATCACAATCCTATTATTTAATAAATGAACATTAATAACTTAGGATAAAACCTTATGTATCCTAAATAAAAATTTATTCTTGATTATTTGGTTTTCCTATTATGATTATTATTTCTCACAATAGCTTCTTGGTATTAGTCAATGGATGGAAACCAAAGGAACCATGTTAATGTTAAATAAAATGATAAATAAATTGATTTTCCTCCTAAGAAACCAAATGATCTGGGAGATGGAATACAAAATCATATCTCTATAATCACTCAACATTTATATGCTATGAATCAATAAAGACTTCCAAATGAGAAAAAGAGGGAATAACATTCTATTGAGCCCCTTATGAGGCAATGTTCACATTCGTTCAGTGGTAATTCTACTCCATTGATGGATGAACAATGGATCTGTACCACTACAAAAATCATTTAAATTTTCCAATGTTCAGATAATGTTAAATTCATCTTTTTAGTCTATTGTTTAAAGGTGAATCCAATCAAAGGTGAAATATTATCAATAATATGAGCAAAAGAGATGGAATTTACTCAATTCAATGGGACATGTTCAATGACATGTTTTTTAATTATTACTTTCCACTTATTTTTCAAACAAAGTTGGATAAGGGTTCCCTTGAACTTAAGAAAAAGAAGGATGAATCTTATTTGTACCTATGAAGTAAATTTTAAAAGAATTGTGAGGTATTATTTTTAAATTTTTATCCAACATGAGAGTAAAATTTATCGATTCTTTAATGGCTTAAAATCATGTATTTGAAGGGATTTATACATAAGGACCTTTAGTATCTATAAGGAAATTGTTTAATGTTATTTCATGGTTGAGATGGATATTGAAGTAACAATTTCGTTAGAAATATTTTATAAGAAGAAAAAAATGGAATTCAAGGGAAAATCCATAGTCCCCATTGAAAAAAGATGATTTTCCATTATTCTCAATGTTTTAAAAGAAACATTAAGAAAATTTTCATAAATGGACTAGTAAATATTATAATTGCGGGATAGAAGGTCATCGGGAAGTTGAATGCTAAAGTGATGGGAAAAATATATATAATGATGCAAATAAAGAAAAGGAAATATAAAAATAACCTCCCATATTTCAATAACATAATTAAAAGTTAATGGGGAATTATACTATCTAATGCCCTATTCCAAGGGTTATTGATGATGTTTCATGTTAGAAAACTCTTAAGTCCAATGAGAAAAACAAGTCACATGAGATCATTATTGGTGATATAGAATACAATAACAATGTGGAGAAAGGTACACTTACCATCCACACTAAAGTATAGAATTTTTAATTTGATTCTAGATCCACAAACTATTATATTTCTAAAGAATAATCAAATTCTATCATCATATTAACTCAAAAATTTAATGTTAAATTAGTTGTGATAACTCAAAATGGAACAACTATCTTAAAAAAGTTTATAATTATTCCTCAATTGATTTTTATGGGAAAGTGAATCAAAAAAATATTGTAATCCTTCCTTTAGTTGAATTTAATTAGATTCAAGGCATGGATTAACATTCTCAATATGGATCTCAAAAAAATTTACATAGAAGGAAATCCACATTTCATATTCCAGATAAATCTATGATCATATATCAATGAAAGGATGAATATGAACTTCCAGTGGAAATTTATTCCATCTTTTGTGTCTTGGTTCTAATAAATGAAGGATACCTATCTCAAATAGTTGGGGGAAACTCACCCTTTAGAATAAAAAAGTTATGAAGGAGTTTTTTATCGTCTTTCCAGATTAAATTTATGGTCTTCCGCCAAATAATGATTTTGATTAATCAATAGAACTCATATCAGGTGCTATGAATATTTCAATGACACCATATAGAGTGGCCTGTGTTGAGTAGTATAAATTGAAGAAGATGATCAAATAGAATCTTGTCAAGGGATTCATATGACCTATTGCATCAAATTGACATGCACTAGTAATTTTTTTTATGAAGAAATATAGATCAATGAGACTCTGCATTGATTATAAAAAATATAATAGGTTAACTATCATGAAAAAATATAATCTTCTCCACACCGAAATCCTATTTATACAACTATGTAGAGCTCAATAATTTTCCAAGATTTATCTTTATTCAATATATCCTCAATTAAAGGTAAAGAATCATGATATACCAAATACAACATTCTGTACAAGGTATGGTCACTATGAATTTATAGTGAATCCTTTTGGTCTTACTAATTCATTTTCTATATTCATGGATATAATGAATAGAGTCTATCAATATAGTTGTGTTCAATATTGTTGTAGTATTTTTAGATGATATTTTTTTTATTCTAAGAATATGTAAGATCATGAATATCACATTAGAATTGTACTGAAGACTCTGAGAGAGGAGAATATTTATGAAAAATTTAACAACATTGAATTTTGGCTTTAGAAAGTTCCACTTTTGGGTCACATAATCACAATAGAGTAGATATCTATAGATATAACAAAAGAAAATGATATTAAATGTTATCCTACACTAACAACGCTTACTGAGATCTGAGGTTTTCATGGTTTGGCTGGATATTTTCAACATTTTGCCAATGATTTTTCATGACTGTATTATCCACTCAACAAGTTTACTAAGAAAGTAGTTATGTTTTTATGGGCGGGAGAATGTGATGAGAATTTTAATGAACTAAATGAAGAATATCCAGTACACGAGTGCTCACACTTCCTTATAGTGGATAATGTTTTGTGATCTATAGTGATTCATCCATTAAAGGGATGGGATGTGTTCTCACACAAAATTAATTAGGGATAAGTTATTCCTTACAAAAATAGAAAATCGAGGATAAAAATTATCCAACTCATGATTTTTAGTTAGCTGCGGTAATCATTGTGTTAATGATATGGAAGCATTATCTTTATGGTAAAAAGTGTGATATTTATACTGATTATAAAATTTTAAAGTATATTTTCACACAAAATGATTTGAATTTTCTTCAAAGGGGATGGATGGAGTTGAATAATGATTATAAATGCTCAATACATTACCATCCTTGGAATGAGAACAATGTGGTAGATTCATTGAGTCTAAAGGACAATGTTATCCTATCCATGATGAGGATCACAAAAGATTCAATATTTATGGATTTTTAAAGGATGACTCTTTAAATTTGAAATGGGATAAATATTATCTTTCTCAAATGAATGTAAATCGATCTATACAAGTTAATATTAGGAGGAACCTAATGAATATTTAGATCATCAAAAGAAGATGAGAAGTCATCCTGAATTCAGACATTATTTTTATAGAATAATAGGGTTAAATAATCATGCTTATATTCCCCACATACTAAAATTAAATAAAGAGATATTGGATTAGTAACATAGTTATTCAAAATATATTCTTCCTCAAAGTTCAATTATTTACATAGACCTAATATATTATTTTTTGTGGGATGGCATGAAAATATATATTGAAAAATATGTCTCTGGGTTCTTAGATTTTGAGAACATAAATTCATAGAGATAAAAGTGTAGGAGGATGTTAAAACCATTACCCATATGAGAATGTAAATTAAAAAACATCACTATAGACATTTTCATCATTCGTCCCAAAACATCTAATGATAATTAAGATATATGGTTATATTTGATCACCATAAAATGTTCAATCACCTAATTTCTATTAAATAATATTTATCTCTAGATCATCTTTCTAGGATATATTTAAAGGAAATGTAATTATTTCATGGAGTACCACATTCCATTATAACTGATCGGGATCCAAGGATTACCTCGATGATCTGTAAAAGTCATCATCGAGCTCAGGATATAGAGAAATGTTTCATCACATCTTATCAACCTTAGATAGATGATCAGTGTAGGAGGAAAATCAAAAATCTAGAAGACTTGTTGAGATAATTCTCTATAGATTTCAAAGGATGGATGGGATCAATATCTACCTTTGGTAAAATTATCTTTCACTACAGTATTCATATGGCTCCTTATGAGCCCCCTATGGAAATAACTATAAAACATTAACTTGCTAAGATGAGTTTGGGAAATAAATATATTAGGACATAATCTTGTTAATGAAATGTCATAGAAGGTCAGATATATTCAGCAATACATATGAGCATCTGAGAGTCGAAAAACAATGTATGATGGAAATCAATGAAAAGGCCTTGATTTTATGGTGGGTGACAATGTGTTTCAATGAATATCTCCCTGAAAGAGGGTAATGATATTTGGAAATAATGTAAATATGAACCCTTTGAATATTTCTCATTTTTATATTCAAGATCATGTTGGGAATATAGCTTTAAAATTAGAAATTCCATTGAAACTCATTCGAGTTTAGGATGTTTTCCATGTATCTCTACTGGTAATGTACATATCTGATCTTTTACATATACTAATCTCAAATTCGTTACCTATAGATAAATATATTTCTTATGAATAAAAAAATAGAGATTCTTTATAATAGTGAAATGTTCTACGAAACAAGACCACTCTCTTGGTGATGTTTTTTATGCTAGAAAAACCCATTTGAAAAAGATACTTGGGACCATGATGATGTGATGAGACATAGGTATCCACATGTTTTTGTATCCATGTGAGAAATTTATAAGGAACAAATTAGTTTATGGTGGGTAGAATATAACACCTAGATTTTTTATGAAATATTTTCATTAAATAATTTTAATTTTTCAATAGCATGCGTTCCACATAATCTTCAGTTTAAACAAAATTTGTGACACCATTATTGTAAAATTAACATTATTACCTAGTCTTTATGTTAGTGAGAATTAATAAAACTAACTTATAAAAATTTATGGTGAATTCATTGGCTACCAATTATTACTATAATATATATAAATTAATTAAATTTAAATGATATATTTCTGTTTGTGAATTAAGTAATTAATTTTATTATAATAAGTAAATGAAATTAATGAAATAAATATGTAATATAGTAATCAAATTATTTTTATGTTAATCCAACAGATAATTTTTCCATAGGTTATTAAAAAACTCTATTTTATGTGTTAAACCCAGTATTTTTCAAATGGGTAATTTTACCGCATTTTACTGGATAAACCATTTCAAATAAAAATGTTCACGTATTAATAATTTTTATATAAGAAAATTAATTTTTTTTGGAAGAATGATATAAAAATTTACATTGGATGATTTTTTAATATTTTCTAGATTACTTCCATGTTATAATGAATTGTAAAATTATAGTAAATTTAAATTGAAAACAATTTTTTCATAGAGATAATTTATATGGTTAAACTAAATTATTAAATTATTTTAAAGTATGAATTTTTTATTTCTTATCATTTAATATAATGTAGGATGTTGGTGTTAATTTTAAGTTAAATTAAACTATAAAAACATTTAAATCTATTGCAATGTATTAACTTTACAAACCATTTTTTTATCATTCCGAAAACGAGTTTAATTTTAAATTAATTATTTCAATTTACATGTTTTAATTTCTAAATATGGAATCCATATTTTTTATAATTAGTTATAAATTATTTAAATAGATTTATTTTATGTTTGGGCATTACAAATATTAACTTTGGTAATTTTTATTAATATGGTAAAATAGTAAATCAGATAACTAAGGGTAAAAATAATATTTCAAATTTTCCCTTAAAAACATCCTAACATAATTGGATTAGTTTATTTTACCTCAATCATTATAGGTTTGAAATGGTATCCTTTTTAGGACACATGGATAAGATTAGGACTTTAAATTTATTTCATTTAAAGAAAAGGTAAATATGTCTTACTCAAATTTTAATAACAATATAAATTTTCATATAAGGTTATTCATAATAAAAATATAACAATAACTACACATTTGAAATATAAAAAGTTTTTATTTAACAAGATAATTTTTTTTATTTTTAAGACATACATAATTACTTTAAAATAATATACATTGATGGTGCATAAATAATTTAATTGATGAAAAATAAATAAAATTATTTTTATTAAAATGTTAATAACAATTAAAAATAAAAACTACTTCATGAAATAATATTGTTCATGTATATCTCTACCATTATAATCCAAAGGGAGAGTTATTTTCCATTTGGATCCATATTGAATATATTATGAATCTTATAATATTTTATTTAAAGTTATGTTAAAGGTATCACATTCACGATTTAGTATATATAACATTTTTATAGTAGGATTTTTTAGAAGACATATTCCACTATAATTTTATTTAAATATAAAAGATTTATCTTCATTATATTATTTTATTTTTTATTCAACAAACAAGTATATTAAAAAACCATAGAAAACATATGTAGTAATTAATTTATTAATAGAGATAACAAATAAATGTAATTAAAATATTAAAATAAATAAAAATTTGGATAATTAATATATCCAAAGAATATTATATATGAAATTGACTTTCAAGGAATATAATAAAATATTTTTTTAAATTGAATTGTAATATTTATATTTTTAATAATCAATGAATTGAATAACATCAAAATTGACACTATTCACAAAAATATGTTATTAAATAATTCAAAAATCATAAAACATTTAAAACATATATATAATAATTATTATATGGAAGAAAATGTTATATGATATTATATTATAGTATAACTTACGTAAGTAATTAAATATATAACCCTTTTAATATTGAAATATTTGTTTCCATCATTAAAATAAAATAGAATAACTAAGTGTTACTTAAAATGATAAGGATTATATTGATAGAAAAAACATTTATAAAATTTATTAGTAGAAGATATTATTGTATTTTATTATATCATCTTTAAAAATATTTCATTTGGGAGTTTTTTGTATGGGTTTTTTATTTTATTATAAATTAACATTTTTAGAGATTCTAAAAGTGCCCCTCACAACAATTATAAAATATCACATCCTCCCTCAATAATTATCTTATCTCTGAGCCTTAAATCACATCTATCCATTGAACATTTCTATTATAAACATCCCTCGTCACATTCAATAGTTTCTGGTCTTCAACAAGGCCAACTCTACTTCTTTAGGAGGGGATCTAGAGGGAGCACGTCGAAGAAGAGGTAATCTTCTATGCTGATTCTTTAAAACTTATTTCTTATTATACATACACTTAATTAGTTTTTTCTATTATAATGTAATAAAAAAATTATCTAGTATATAAATATATTTTATTATGATTATGAAACATTCATATTTCATATTTTATCTATCATACGAAATACAAAATCACCACACGTGTATATGTACGACTTACAGTCTCCACACTGTGGTGTAAACTATTTTTCACCACTACATTACATGGTTGGGTATAATGATGGAAATAATAACTATATATTATTATTAAAAAATGATTTGGATTTTGGAACACAATATATACCATCCACTTCCATACCATTTCACAATTATGGGAATGATGTCGTCACTCATGCGTACGTGTGATCTACCGTCTCTATGATTGGATGTGATTCATTCTACATAATATCCATTAAAGAATAATTAATTAAATAAATATAATGAATAAATATGATATATATTATATAAATATAATTTTTTAAACTATATAACTATCACCAAATTAGGATAATAAGAACAGATTAGACAGAACTGCGTATGAAAATGAAGATGTGAATACCCGAAAAATGAGTAATAAGGAATTTTTTTAACAAACAAATGATAATATGAAAATATATGATATGATAAAAATTAATATGATTCCGAAATAAGAAAATGAAATTATTTAAATCATTATTGTATAGGTATGGATACATAAAAAGTATATCAGAGCTATGATAAATAATAATTTCACAATCTCATTGTTATCTATTATTTTTTATATATAAGTATTTACTTGGGTATATTTATCATATATGACTATGATTCCAAAATATGTATTCTAAATTATTCTTTCTATTATTATATAATTTTTTAATTTCAGTTTTACCCATTGGTAAATTTTATTAAATGGTATGAAAGGAATCTTCTGTGGTTTTTGTATGACCTACTTTTTAACATAGCTGGAAGAAGTACAAGAATAATGTTTTCTTTTAACATATATAGAATGAATGGATTTTTAAAATTTTATAATTATTTATTTATATGAAGGTAAATTTTAAATATTTCATTTTCATTTTCAAAGAAATTAATCTTTTAATATTTCATGGCATTTTTGGAAAACAAATTTTTTGAAGAAGAAATGATATTTTCCTAAAAAATTAATTTCTTTTGTTCTAGAAAAATTATTTTCCATCTAAGATAGAATTATTTAATATGGTTATATTTCATGTATATAATCACTATTATTCCATATTATTTGTCATGTTTATAATAGAATTATATTTCTAAAGTCAATTTATTTTACATTGAATATGTTATGTTTGAATGATGTTTAAGAAACCCATTTTATTCATTGGGCTATCTTATGATGAATGATTTATGTTTTATTATAAAACATAAGAATTATTTCAATATAATATGGGTGAAAACAATATATATCCCTAATGAAATAGGAATATATTTATATCTCATATGATATACGAGTCTGGATTAATAAATAATCTATGTTCCCTAATACAGAGCCATAATGAGTAGTAATCTCGGTTCAGTAATAAATAGATAAAATAAAGAGTGAACTTGATTCAGTAATGAACATTGTACACTATTATTGTCTTGTAAATGGTCCTTTATTGATATGAAACGATGTTCTATGCTTCTGTATATTAAAAAAATCCATGTATTATGTAGTGAATTTTGGGAATATATTCATTGATTATTTATAAATATTTTTTATTTATCCCATGACATGATATTGTGATATTTCTTATGTAGTATAATATTTTTAGAATTTTATATTCTTTTTTTATAATTATGATATGATTGATATCTCCCTTTATTACACTTACTGAGAATTTGATCCCACCATTTCTTATGTTTCTTTTTCCCCATGGTTATAAAGAATAGTATTAAGTAAGACATGTCAAAAGGGGGTCTAGTTATGAAGGAATACATGAGCGAAAATGTATACATCTAATGAACTAGTTGGTTATGTTTCCCATTTTTTAAGAAAAATAATATTATATGGTCTGGGAGTGGTTTTTGATTATGTTTTTTGTAATATTCATCAATTTTGAAGAAATATCTATATATGTAAATTATGGGTGGTTATATATCCACTACTTACAGACAGCCTAGACTGCATGTTTCTACATTTTCAGCACATAGCATCAGAAAAAGTATTACCGTTACTAGGATTATAAAGAAGATAAATGTTGAAAACCAAAGGCATTAATCCATATTTTATTACCTATTATTCAATTAAATATTTTTAATGATGTGTTTTTTGTTTTTTGTGTCTTTATTGACCACAAAATGAGCTATTTGCATGTAATTTATAAAAAAATAAGGAATTAACATCATATGGTAGTTCTAGATCAACAATCAGGCGATTACACTCATGATGTCGCAACTAATTAAACCCATAAACTATGAATCAATCTTCAAACATCCAAATGTATCTGATCCTAATACATCTTGCATCATAATAAAATGTATAGAATCTTCTATGATCAATTAACATTAGGATCTTCAATGAATTCTCTCTTGCTTTCAGTTCAAAAAAATATTTTCTCATATTCTTCAAACCAGGTAAACAAGGGATCATTCTTGGTCAAGTCTACACACCTTGATAAAACTTGTGGGAAAACATGTCTAATGATTCGATAATATCAAGTCATCTCTAATAAACATTATTCATTCAAGACATTATTGGGAAAATTCCATGAAAAATGTCTCTCACCTCCACTAATTCAACGGATACACTTTTATCGTAGATAATATGACCAAATAAGTGAACCTTATAGATCAAGATGTGTCATTAAGTTATATTATGAAATATATAGTACACACATAGTGTTATAAAAAGTATATCAATATGTTTTGAAAATTCATGTCAAGTGTGTGAGCGCACTAAGATTTCATCCATGAAGACTATGAAAGATGAATCAAGATATGGGTGTAATATCCAATTCATCGAATCCTTAAAAAATATTTCTACATTCATGTGACTAAAAAAAATCAATAAATACCCATAAATTCCATATATATGATGAAATGACATATATTATATATCTGATTGTGTAACATTAACAAAATGGAATCACAACATAAAATTGATTAGGGGAAACCCTTACTATTCTGAGATAATTGAAGAGGAAATCTATATGTGGTAGTGGATACTAGTTTTTAATTGTATTTTCGTTCAACAGATGTTAATCAATGTAATTCCTAATGCTATATTCTTCCTTCATGGAAAAAAGTATAGAGAAACCGTATGAGGAAGTACTAAGCTATATGAATCCCATATCTACCATCATTAATTAGTATTTCTTATGATCATGAAACCTAGTATAATCCCTCATGTAATGAGGAATGGATATAGTTGTTTATCCTAGAACTAGATCAACAGTAAAATCTACCAATCATTAAAGAGGTTCTATAGAAAAATTCAATGGTGAATACATCCATGAAAATATCTACTACAAGGGTAAATTATACTATCATTCTCCCTAGTCATTTATATGAAGGTCAGTAATATAGGATATCACCCTACCCATCCCACTATGCTCTTGTTTAGAGATATTTCTTTGGATATCCTATTCATCCTTATTAATATAACTATCATTCTCTAATGATGTCAAGATGAACCTCTGATGATAATAATTAAAATACGCATGACAAGGATCTAACCTGTCCATCCCAAAAAACAATGTAAAAACGTATTATCTCATAGATAAAGAGATCCCATAATAAATAATAAGTGTCTATGTCAAGGTGTAATTCCTTATAATAGCATACACATTTTGATCAAAATCTAAATGGTGAATCAAGTGACATTATGAAATAGAAATAATGGATATTGAGACAATGTATCTCCAAAATAGCAACAGATATGAAGGATTTAGAAGAGGTTATATCAAATAAAGAAAAAACTATATTAGATGATACTAAAATCATACCTCTACCATAGATTTACTATTAATATGAGTATTAGGTATAATTTTC
The DNA here is from genome assembly GCA_963277665.1 of Viscum album. Taxonomy (NCBI): domain Eukaryota; kingdom Viridiplantae; phylum Streptophyta; class Magnoliopsida; order Santalales; family Viscaceae; genus Viscum; species Viscum album. The sequence continues at coordinate 775,878,273 of OY728138.1, forward strand.
ATTTAATATATCTAGCCACGTATGTAGCCTCGAGATACAACATCACTACTTTCATTTAGCCTACTCTGATGCATCTAAAAACAAGTTTCTGGGTCCCTCCACCCTAACCCCATCCATGGCCTAATCAAACTGTAGTACTATATCACCATGACTAATGAGGGAATACTAACACTACTCCTTAATTTTGATTTGGTGTAGTTCCTATTTCACAAAATTCTAGAGTAGGATATCTATAAATTAATTATTGAGAAACCATCCTGTAGCATGCCCAACACTAGACTGTATCCTTGATACACTGGGTATTTATATGTAATTGCCTAATGTACAAATGTTATTCTACATGGTCACACGAGTGTACACTCTGTTTATTGCTTATCCCATTGGAAGACTCAAAAAAGTGCTTCTTTCCACTAGTTAGTGTTGTTTGTGATCTATGATCCAAAAAACCCTAGATAACCCCTTCTCACCTTTATAGGTTATGCTAAATAATGAGTTAATGATTCCCTATCTCAAAAAATGTATAGAAAAGGGAATACATTCTCTTATAATTGGATGTAATGTTTGTGACTATCCTCAAATCACCTTACCCTAGATAACTCGTCACCTAAAAGGATCAGTGTGAAGAAATAGTGTTATCTCAAACATATGGGGTAGTACATAATTGATATATCACCATGTTGTGGTATTATGAACCCTCTATATCTACCATACCACAATGTATCATGATATAAGAAATCATAGATTTCCATTATTAAATCCTTTCAAACCAAACCCTGATGATTTTCTTCTTAGGTTATAGCTTTCCACCATTACTTAAAATAATCTTGAATAATATACGTACCAAACATAACTATGATCTTAGGATATGTCATGTGATTCTAAAAAATATATATCATTGCCTATAAACATGACCCTATATCCCCTGAATACCATGCCCAAAAAATCTATGAGGTATTTGCTTATGAAAATCTGGTATCAACTATATAATAGTAGGGACAAGTCAAAGGGATCCTTGCATAGTCTGAATGATTTATAGTAAACCCTCTAAAAAATATTCCTCAATGTCATTATCAAGAATGACAGGAGGTTCTTTATGTAGCAGTATTGTGGTTAATAATTTTGGATTAGGTCCCACCATCTCTGGAGCATGGTCGTTGAAACCCTCCAAGCACAAAAATCAAGGGAATCATTTTGGAATAGCTATAAAGATTCCTTGTTTATAGATTATTTAAGGTTTAATAATAAGTATGATCTTATAGAATAGAATAGGACGAGAATATTAATTCTTATATATGATTCACACCCCTCACCTTTCTCCTAAATATAGTTATGTGTGATATATAAGATAATAAAGAATCACTAGAGACACTACTAACAACCCACTATAACGTTAATGTATGCATTATGTTCGTTATTCCATATCAACTGTTTCATTATTGATTGTTTATATTTCATGTCATAGATGGAAAATCAATAATTTTAAATTTGGAAACAACATTTAACTAAAACCTTCTCGAATAATTAATTAATAATTGAAGAAACTAGTTATACTCTTTTTATATACATAATGTTCAAGTTAGATGAGTTACCATTCCTATGTTATAATGTACTAATATTTATAAGTCTTAGTTGGAACATCATGTTATCATGCCCAGACATTTAAACATGGAAACAAAATGAAATATGTTATTATATAATGGTTTGATTATATGGGTCACCCTTCCCAATTTATGTAGACCTGTACACATTATAAAATATTATTAGATGTAATTTAATCAAAACCATAACTACTTTATCCCATGAAACAAATTATTCATGTATTAAACATTTCAAAATTGGTTAATTTCTATTCCTCTATCATTATGTACGAAGAAACCCAATTTAGGATGATATAGAGAATTTAATAATTTTGTTTATATCATAAAAAAATGTTATCAAAGAGTAGTAATACCTATAAAAACGAAATAATCACAAAACCATGGTCTATATGTAATAATGTAAAATCTAAACTAAATCATGATATATATATATATATGGAACATAATCATGTATTCATGTAATGCAATTAACATGGAATATAATATGCATGAAAGGTGGTTCTCTGCAATCCTTAAATGATTCATGCTGTAATTCTTCTGTTTCCATATCAAGACACATAAAAAGTGAATCAATATCCATTATGATAAAAACCACATATCATGTGCATCACCCAATGGTGAAACCAAAACAACTATAATAAGTATGATCTAGAACTAAAATCACCATCCTATGTAATTTTTTACTTTTCCTATACATATGTTATCCACTCTCTACAATAAGATCGTTACCAAATTCCATCACATTCTAAGTCTCTTATCTAATAACCCGAATAGTATGAAAAATAAAAATAGACAGTTTGATAGAACATATTGATGTCTTGGACCATATCGCTTGATTATCATAGCCAAATCATTGTCCACATGACCTCTATCATGTCTCCATATATACCAAAGGATGTCGAATTATAGTGAGGGCTGTAAGAGTATGGTGGGGAGAATATATCATCAGGATCATAGTGTGTCACAACAGAATCATAATATAAATTATATGTGGAATTATAATAAATAAAATGCATTAGAATAATTAAATCATCGAGATATAATAAATAAACTGCTAGACACGTTAACCAAAGTCATGTACAAAATAACGACGATCTTGTCGTGCTGATTTACAATTGGGATTGTTCATGGAAAATAGAGATGCAGGAACATAAAACATGAAAAAAATAAACAATGGATCATAATGTTTTTTTAATATCATCACATGAATATGATCTATCATATTCTGAAATACTTTATCCCAGTATAGATAAATCAAGTATCCATAACTAGACACATTCCCTGGTACCTACCAGCAACCGTGAATTCAACTTGGTACCACTCGACAGCCCGAACAGTGTGGGATATATATTTAATATGCCACCACATATATTGTTTAATGTCATATTGTATAAGCATATATAAGGATTTGGTGTATATTTAATGATATAAATTATGAATCAAATTTATAAATCACATGTTGGATTGGGATACATGCAAGACCCCCATCTGATACCACCTATTTCATCCAAACCTTGAATTTAACTAAATGGGTTTCAGTTATGATTTTATTTACAGAAATGGAACAGGAAATGGATCATAGCTAAGTAATACCGTATGGATCATATTTGTAGAACAGATGAAGACATCACATAACACTACACTTGGTAAAGGGAAGTGCAGTAAGGATATCATGTATAAAAATTATTTTCTATATCCATGAATGTTAATGGACCATGAGAAACATCATTTAGATTAATAAAAGAATTTACTATTTAGAAACCTATTCCCATCCAAGTATTTTTTTCATGAAAATATTGGGTATCTCTCTAGGTGAACTATGATCCAATCCCATTATAAGGTTTTTTATGAAATTCCTCAATGGAATCCAAGTATCACTCTAGGAGTGGTATAACATCTATTCCGTCTGAGTTCTTTCATGAAATTACATGTAGTAAACCCATGTCAATCCATTTTCATAATATAGATAACTACCCTCAAAGTTCATCCTTTTATTTCCTTATCATTAATCCATGTGTCACCTATGGAAAAATATAATTCACAACCCACTGAGTCTATCCATGGATTTACATGTATGGAACCCAAGAGTAACTCCTCTTATAATATTATTCATTTCCATTTGAATATGTACTAGTAATTCCGTGTAATGTTACCAAGTGTCACTCATGGAATAAATTAATTCTATTTACTTCAGTTATCCCAATGAGGCATTCCATGGAGTTTTGAGTTAGAACCCATGTATCACCCTTATCATGGAAGAATAAAAGGTTATGGGATCACAGTCTGACTATACCATTTAATATCCTATTAAATAATTAACCATTTTATATATAAGGATAATTTCTAAATCACCACAATAGAAGTTGAATTTCACTGCCAAGGATTAGAAGTCATGGAAATGTAAAATTCCTACTATTTAATTTAATTAATCCTAATTTCATTTATTTATATCCTCCCTATTTCAAGTGATATATAACACACCCAATATTGTGAATCAAAATCATAAGCATCTCTTATTTATTTCTCGATTAGAAACACAACCAAAGTGGTGGTTCTCTTTTGGGTCCCAAACGTCATCGGTTGTTATGGATCAAATGTTAAATATAAACATTTTTTATGAATTAAAGTAGATAGAATCTATATTTAATAATAAATGTATATGTTTTCTATAACATGGATCATCTTTGTAATATATATAAAAATAGAAATTCTGGAAAAAACCTAAGACCACGAACCTTATCTTAGATGTAAAATGCTCATCTGGTTTTGGATTTTTAAATATTTTAAATGATAGAAACACGATAAATATATATACAACCTGAATATATGTAATATTATCTCACATATATTTAGCATCCCAAGTTAATAGATAAAAAGAGAAAATAATTCAATAGATTCAAATACTTATTGTGGATGATTCAATGTGACTAATGCTAGTAAAAATGCAGCTCCAATATAGAATATGGCTTAAGGATACCAGGAAAGAGAATTGAACATCACATAGCTAGAGCTTCAATGAATATGAAAAGGGAGAAGTTATTTTTTGGTTATAGGGAAGTTGTGGGGAAAAGGTAATTCCACCCTCTTTTTAAGATTCACAATATTATAAACGAATAACTAAGGGTTCACAACATAAATAAGTTATCTTATGGGGTATACTGAATCCATTTATGTTTCAAGTGGGGTTTACATCATAAATTAACTAATTATGGGGTACATAATAATATTATACCAAAAATCGGTTTGCAGTCAGTATTTTGATGCAACTCATGATTCCTCCCAGAATCACTCTAATGTCTTAAAAGGATCCTTTATCCTATTCCAAACTAATAGAACAAACACTAATATATTTTTATACTAGAAAATAAAGGATTTTTACCTCATGAGAAAATTTTGGATCTTATATATTGTAATCAAGTTTGGAATGTAATCTCCACTATGGGAATCAGTTTGGGGTTCATTCTCAACTATGTTATGACAATTAGGTTGTGATACTTACTCCAATATGATATGATTAACTTCTATATAATGACCAAAAAATTACATACATAGATATTAATTATAAATTAATGAATATTCATTAAAAATATAATAAATCTGCGACAGAAAAAAATAGGTATAGTGTATCTAGAAACTGGGAAACGTAAATAACTAGTTTATAATACATCTATATTTTATCCTACTTTTTCCTTAAAAATTAGAGCCCTTTTGAAATATCATACTTCATAATGTTTGTCAAAATCTAGGGAAGATAAACATAAGAAAGGGTGAGCTCAGATGCTGTGTAAGGGTAAACAATGGAGATATTAATCATATCATAATCATAAGATATAAGAACATAACATTTATAAATCATATCCTACATTTAAAATATCATGATTCCATGATATAGGCTAATAAAAAACAATAAATGAACATATTAATAACATAATATATAGAATTCTTTTCATATAAATAATCATAGAAAATCATTTCATGTTATTAAAGGATAATTTCAAAGACCATCATATCAGACATATACCATTACTAAACTAAGTCCACTCCTTATTTTAGCCCTTTATTGTTGAACTGAGATTATTTCTTGTTCCATCTATGTCTATATCATGAGTTATAAATCATTACCCAATGAATTTATGGAGATATAGGCCACCCAATATCATAATTAAATCATTCTTATCTCTTCCAAAAAATCATAAATCATTCGTTATATCATAACCCAAGGAATAAAAAGGGTTCCTTAAACATTATTCTATTATAACATAATCTATGTAAAACAAATGGAATTAATAAATAAAATTCCATAAAGTTTATAATAAATCCATAATAATAATACACATAGTATAGTAGAAACTTAACCTAATTAAATAATTCCATCATAAATGACAAAAATATTTTATTGAACTCTTGATATTAATTCTTGATTAAATATCCTTTTATCTTCAAAAACATATTCTTTTATCTAAAGGCCCCAAAATTTTAAATGATATTAATTATTTTTGAAAATAAAATTGAAATAGTGTAAGGTATGCTTCATGGAAATAAGGCATTATAAAAATGTAAACATATGTTCATGTTGTATAAGTTCAAAAAGCATTATCCTAATACTTTTTCCAAAAAAGTCAAACAAGTACCTCATATAGAAATGAAAATAGATTTCTTTCATACCATTTGATAAAAAATCACCAATGGGTAAAATATACTTTAAAAAATATTAGAATAACAGAGAGGTTATTTTATAATACATATGTATAAAACACGGTCATGGATGATAAATATACCCTAGTGAATATAAACATATAAACAATCTTGGACAAAATGGAGACTCAACCATTTTCCCTGACCTTAGGTCCAATATCCTTTTTAGGTATACAAACCTATTATATAATTATTTAAATAATATCATTGAAAATTTCTATAGTTGTATTAATTTTTATTACATCTTATATAACCATATTATCATATTTCTTTTAATAACATTTCATTATTAATCATTATTTGGGTATAAATGACTTCTTTTTCTTATGTTTTTTTGTCAGATAAGTTATTATTCCTCTTATTAGGTTATAGTTATATCATTTTAAGAATTATATTAGTGTAGTATATATAGTATTTAATCAATCAATTTATTTATATAATCATCATTCATAGAAGATAATGTATAATGAATTTTATCGCATCATAGAGATGGTATGTCGTAAGTACGCATGAGAGATGATATCATTCCTATAATTCTTGAATGGTATTTAAGTAGATGTTGTATAATATATCAGAATAAATAAAATTTTATAATATTTGTATATAGTTATTATTTTTATCATTATAACCATCCAAGTAAGGTGGTGGTAAAAAAATATTACACCACAGCGTGGAGATAGTATGTCATATGTATGCCATCATCGTGATTTCATTTTCCATATGATGGATAGTGGGTGGAATAAGGTTGTTCCTTAATAACAATTACATCTCAACATATAACTGATAATTTATTTAATACTTTATAATTAATCAAATCATGAAAATTAATTATAAGAAGAAACAAGTTTGAAAGAATCTGAAGAGGAGGTAACCTCTTCTTCATCATTCTCTATATAAATATTCTCTTAAAGCATTATAGTTGGTATTTAGAGAAGCGAAATCCTTTATAATGTTACTAGGGGAGTATATAATGTAATATTTTAGGGGATATTTGAGATTCATGGTTTAGTTAGTTGTAATGAAATGAGGGAGGTGGTGCCTTTTTATTATTAAGGGAAGGGGAACCTTTAGAATCAACAAAAATATTAATTTATAATAAAATAAGACCCATAAAAAACACGAAAATGTATTAGTTTTGAATATTATATTAGATAATGTTTTAATATCACAAATAAATTTAATTTTTGGACAATTTTTCCTATCAATTAAATCCTTATCACTTCAATTAAGTGTTAGTTAATATATTTTTATTTTAATTATGGTAACAAAATATTTAATTATAAAATAGTATAATATTTACTTATTTGATTTCAATTAGACCATAAATGACTAATTTTGAATATTTTATACAATATAATAATTCTATATTTTCTAAAAATGTTTCGATATTTTTTATAATTTAATAATACATTATTTTGGTAAATAATCAATAGATTCAATTTTGATACTATAAAATTTATTGATTTAAAAAAATTTAAGATAAGATTTTATCCTTGAACTAAATATTCTATTATATCCCCCATGGGTCACAGACATCTAGAAAAATTGTTGGATATATTAGTTATCCCAAAATATATTTATTTTAGTATTTATAGAAACACAACTTTGATATTTCAACTAACAAAATAATTACTACATCTACATTGTGTAATTATTCAATATCCTAACTTGTTGAGTAAAGATTGAAAATAAAATACTATAATGTAGATTAATCATTCATATTTCATGGAAATAATTATATATGAATATATATTCTAGAAAATTAAACATAATTTTCTTTATATTTACTAAAACATTAATGTGACAACATTATCATCTCATTAAGTAAAATATTATATGTGTTGTAATATTTTTCATATGAATCCAAATGGTCCATAACTAGTCCCTTGAATGATTAAGGTCTTTATATAATATACCAAAAGTATTTGGTTGAGTTTTTTTGTCATTAAATTGTTATTAGTATTTTAGTTAAAATTATTTTATTGATTTTTCATCAATTAAATATTTTCGGCATCATCATTGAATTAGACATTAAGGTAATTATTTAATCACTTAAAATTAAAAATATATTACTATTACATATATAATTTAATTATAATTATGTATCCTATTTGTTATTAATGTTTTATAATTTTTATTACTATATTTATATTGTTATACTTATAATAAATAAGAGGGTGACATTTTGTCCCTTTCATGTCAGTTTCTTTTAATTTAATAATATTTTTATCATTTTCATTAATAAAAGTCTATTAAATGATTAAATTTTGATACTAAGGTATTAAGAATTTTTTTTACTAATACAATAATATTATTATTTTTTTAGTGTAATTTTATTATTGTTATCATTTTAATTTGCTACCAAAATTACCCGATTTACCTTTAATGGACTTATATAAATATTACCGTACTAATTATTCATAATATCTAAAAAATAAAAGAAAAATTGTTATATAATTTGGACCCACATAAACCACATATTAATACCATTTTTTAAAATTTGATATAAAGAATATTAATTAATTAATTAAATTAAAATTAATCCAGTTGAGGGAATGAGAAAACGGTTTTTTAAAAAGTAAAAACAATCAAAACATTAGCACGAGTTTATATCAAATTTCAATTTGAAATTAGTTATGATTACCAAAATGGGATTAAATGATAAACACATAATTTAATTATACTTTAAAATAAATTTAAAGGATCATCAGATAGTAAAAAACATTCAAATTAAAATCTGTTTTTCAATTAAAATGAAGTATTTTTCACTATTCATTAAAATATAAAAGTTATTAGAAAAAAAATATTTATCCGATATAAATTTTTATGTCCCACTCTCAAAGAAGAAATTTATTTTTCGAAAATATATTAAAAAAATGGGTGAAAATAGATTTAAAATGGGTGTTTCATCAAAAGGCAGCAAAACAACATATTTTGAAAAACTATTATTTTATCTGAAAATTTTAATTTTTTTATATAATGTCTATAAAACATATTAAATGAATTTAAAAAAATATGTTTAATATATATTTATTTCATTAATAAAATACATTGAGAGTGATTTTCTAACTTAATAAACTCACGTAATTATATTTAAATTGCTTTTTAGAAAAATATTTCCTTTTATATTAAAAGAGTTTTATTTTCATTTATAATTAATTATATATATATATATATAATATTATTGCAATTCAATTAATATTGTTCATACCCACCATTATAATGACTATGTTACAAGGTAACATAATAATATGTAGTTTGTCACTTATATTGGGTCTTGCATGAAATGAATTCTATCAAAAGAACCAGAAATTAAGTGTATCAAAAGCCAAGAATAGTGTTGCGTATATTGAAAACTAATCCATTGTTGTGTATGACACAATATTAACATGGTTCTAGGTACATGAAAAGATATCAAAGATATAAAAACATAAATAAATAAATAAATGAAATATATCTCATAAAAATCTCAAGGTGTTACATTTTACCCCTCTTAAAATGAATTTATCCTTCGACATTTGTCTCGATTATAAAAGGATTAATACTTTAAAATTTATTTTAGAGAATCCCATATTGGATACTATAACTAAATTTTAAATATTAATGGTGAGAAACATAATGGTTACCCAGAGTCACTCATAACTAGGTTTCCACATTGGAGAACATTGGTGGAATGTGAAAACAAGGAAAGGGAAGAAAAATATAACCATAATGTACTGATAGAGACTGATAGAGAACATGTTTAGGAGAATGATAAAAATATAAAATATGTAAATATTAGATTATTTAAGAGGAAATTGGATTCATAAAAAATGATTGAACAATGTAATTATTTTTGGTTTTAATATCCTTTCTCTAGAGTTGAAGAATGAGGAGAAATTATTACTTGATTAAGTATAGTATCATCGTTTCCTTATGCCTTGATTAATTTCCCCTTCATATCTTATTCAAATAATTGATGTGAAATTTTTTATTCCAAAATTATTATCAGATCATGTGAACCATAAATATAATGATAAGTAATTCCATATATATATAAAGGTTAGTATATGTTATCAAATGTGTGTAAGTACACCTATGGTGACATATTACTTTATTATAAAAAATATTATCTGAATATAAACATAAGAATTCAATAATTTCATTACCATACAATCCTTCTAAAATTTGAAAAATAAAAAACATTAAAAAGATGTTATTAACTCGGTTTAACTTTTATCCCCCATATGTAATAAGTTATATCTTCTTGGTCACAATCCAAACATGTGATCACATTCATCATGTATTCTCTTGAGTCATGGTAATAACTTAAATTCACATAAAAAATTAGTGAAAACATACATACATTCCAAAATTAACTCTTTCCATATACTATATATCCCAAAGAGTCTATTTTATCCATCCATGATATCATAAATCACTTTGTTATCATATTTGTCTTAAGGTTATTAATACTAATAAAAAACACATTATTCCCTTATCCCAAAATTATACGCATTCTAAGGCTCATCCAACTCATAATTGTTTTTCAAAAAAATATCATAATCATTTTTCATGGTTATCAACACCACTCCACATTTACTCTTAATAAAAAAAACCATATAATACCAACAGATATTTTATTATTCCATAATACAGTAAAAGTTATTTTACAAGAATATTCCGGAATCCCATTATATAACTCTCAATTCATCCACCACTTTATCAGCATAATATACATAGAAAATAGTGATAACTTGTTATTTTACTTTTTCTTTGGCCTTAATAGGTTTTGGATGTCAGTCATCATTGATAGACCTTGTATTAGGGCATTGGTAGGCATAATTCCACATTTCCTTGAACTTGTAGCACTGAAGTGCGGGTGGTGAATTCCCTCTATCATTTTATCTAGTCACATCCTTATCTATATTTTTTCCAATTACTATAACATTAAATTTCATGATGATGTTATTTTTCATGATAAAAATATTTATATTCCCTTTAAGAATATATCCACCATGATTTTTTCCACACATTGAGAATAAAGAAATATTTATCTTATATTCACCATTTTTTTAGATTTTCCATCAAACTCGATCTTATATTTCATTTCAAAACTATGAGATCGATATATAACCACAACATACATTTCAAAAATGATATTACAACAAAAAATCTCATCATATCTATTATAGTATCTTATGTCCAATTCCCTTCGAAGACTTGGTTTAAAGCCACTGAAGAACCTATCATATTCACATTCAGTACAGATGATAAATCATAAGGCATACCTCAAATGTCTTATAAAATATTCTATACCAATAGATTTATAATCATTTCTCTTAAAATAAAGGAAGTCATTTTACATCATCATATGAATAACAAGAGGAAAGTACTTATTGAAAAATATGTTCTTGAACTCATCCCATTATATGGACTCTAGTTCATCTTGATGACTTGTATTCTTGATTAGTGTCCACCACTAGTTCTCTACACCATCTAAATTAAAAATATCCAAAATTAATTATTCATCTTCTAAAAATGTGAAGGAAAGAAAATTTTTTTCCAGTGGTACTGATCAATTTTTCAGCAATAAGTGTATCCAGACACCCATAGAAATAAAGTCTACATTACCTCATGAAGGACTCAACAGAATGATGTCCCCTTATCTACTCATTTAGAAGTACATAATGATTCATAGATTGTGTAAGTATATCAATAAGATTAATCATTATAGATTCCATCAAAATTGGGTGTTGATGAGTAAAATCATCGGATTCCCCATTTTATTCATCATTAACATGGTTACTTTGGGTTCTATTTATTATCTAAAACCCATCGAGAATTGTGTGAGAGAAAAGAAATCATACTTGGAAAATAACAGAATCATGGGGAAATACTTTCAATATCTAATATTATAGGTTTAATTCTAGGTTAACTATGATCATTAAAAAAATTCAAGGCTTGTAACCTTTACTTTGAATTTTCCTTAGGTAAATCCCTTGAAATATCCTTATAAATATTTCTTGGCATCCCATAAATGTTTTTTACATTGTAGTTTCCAAAGGGTTACTATACCATGTCTCTGATACCATCAATAAATACTCAAACATTAAATACAGAAATATTACTTCAACATTTATGAATATCCATTTAAAATTATATCAAATACATGGCAGGACTCTATAGGTATAATGTCTTTAGAAACTGGGAAACATAAAAACCTAGTTCAAGAAGACATTTATATTTTCTCCCACTTATTCATTCATTACTAGACCACTTTTTGAAATATCATTCCAAATAATATTATTCACATCCTAGGGAAAACAGTCACAAGAACGGGTGGCCTTATATGATCAATAAGGGTAAATATGGGATATATAAAACATATCATAATCATTAGATATTTGAACATAACATTTGAAAAATCTTACCCTGCATATAAAATATCATGACATCATATCATTGGATAAATAATAAAGAATCAATAAACTTATTAATATCAGAGAACATGGAATTTTTGGAAGATACATAATCATAGAAAATAATTTCTTGTTATTCATTGATCATTTCCAAGACCATCATAGCGTACAAATTCTATTACTGAACGGAGTACACTCCTCGTTCTAGTCCAATATTATTGAACTAATATCACTTCCAATTCTAGACATGTCTATATCTAAATATGTAAATCATTACCCAATGAATTTGGGGGTGATATAGCTACCAACCATCTCATAATGAAATCATATTTACACATGTGACAAATATATAAATTGTTCATTATAACATAATATAATGAATAAAAGGTATTTTTTAAACATCATTCTATCATAACAAAATCCATATTAAAAAAGAGATTTCATTAATATAATTCTTTTAAAAAAATAATAAAACCATATGGATAATAATTATTGTATACTTAAGACAAAACCACTTTAAATAATGTTATCTTAGATAGAAAATAGTTTTGATTGATTAATTGAAATTTATTCTTGAGGAAAACATCCTTGTATCTTCAAAAACATTTTCTTTTCTCAAAATGTAATAAATTATTTAAAATAAATGTATTTATTTTAAAATAAAATTAAAATATTTTAAAGTAATATTTATGGAAATAAGGCATTACAAAAAATTTAAATATCAGTTGATTTCATATAAGTTAAAAAAACATTCTCCTCAAAAAAAAATTCGGAAAATTCATAAAGTGCCTCGTATCAAAATTTGAAAAAGATTCCTTTAATAAAAATTAATAAAAATTCACCAATTAATAAATTTAAAATTTAAAAATAGTATAAGAAGAAAAATAATATTTCACATTACGTATGTATAAAACATGAACACAGATGTTTAGTATACACCTGTAAATACTGATGTATAACCAATCTTGGATAAAAATGAAATTGAAAAAATATATCTAACTTCATTTTTGAATTCCTTCGAATATATTCAATAATATTTTATAATAATTTAAATTATTTTATTAACTTATTCATAAATCATATTTATTTTTATGTTATCAAAAATACTCATATTATCATCTGTTGGTAAAAAACATTTCATTATTACTCCCTATTTTGGAATAATTGGCTTCATATTCTTATTCATGTTTTTTTTGGGTAATATATTGTTCCTCTTATTAGGATATAGTTATGTAATTTAAATAATTATATTATTATTATATATATCATATTTATTCATTCAATTGATTTATATAATCACGCTTTAATGAATATCATGTATAATGAATCACATTGCGTCATAGAGATGGTAAGTTGTACATACTCATGAGCAATGATATCATTATAATAATTGTTTAATGGTATTTTATTGGATGGTGTATAATATTTCTGAATAAATATTATATTATAATAATATTATGTTTTTTTATTTCCATCGTTATACCCATAGAAATAAGGTGGTGATAAAGAACATATTACAACACAACATGAAGATGGTAAGCCGTACGTATGCACATGTGGTAATTTAATTTTTCATTGAATGGGTATAAGGTCAAATATTGTTGTTTTATATTCATAATAACATGTCATTATATATGTGATACTAGATTTAATACATTATAATGAAACAACTCATAAATAAGAGGTAGAGGAAGAAATATGATTGAAAAAATCAATAGAGGTTCTTACCTATTCTTCAATGTGATCCCTCTAAATCTTCTTTTACAACATTAGAGTTAATATTTGATGAAGAACAAACCCTCTATAATGTTAATAGGGAGGTTTATAATGGAAATGGTCAGGGGATATCTAAAATTTAATACTCAATGAGTTGTGAAGAAATGAGGGAGGAGGTGTCCTTTTATAATTGAGGTGAGGGGAACCTTTGTGATATTGAAAAATATTATTTTATAATAAAATCTATATGCATCCAAAAACCACCAAAAAAAGTCTTAGTTTTGATGACGAGAGGAGATAATGTTTTAATCTCATAAAACAATAACGTTTTACTTAACTTTTTCTTTCAATTTAAACCTATTAATTTCAATTACCCCTTAGTTATTTTATTTAATTTTAATTATGGTAACAAATTATTAAAAATTAAATTGAATATTTTTTACAAATTTGATGTCAATTATACCATAAAATAATACTTTATAATATTTTTTACCTAATACTAATTATTTTATATTTTTCTAAATTTTTTATATTTTTTAAATTATTTAATACTATATTATTTGGATAAACAATAAATAATGTCAACTTTAACACAATTCAATTGATTGATATAAAAAACATATTAACATGTGGTGTTATCCTTGAAAGAAATATTTTATTACATCCCCCAGGTGTCACAATCATCAAGAAAAATTGTTGGATATATTAATTATCCCAAATTATATTTATTTTAGTAATCTTAATAACAATAATTTTATATTTTCTCTAATAAAATAACAACTACATCAGTTTTTTATAAATATTTAATATACATATTTATTGGTTAAAAATTAAAATTAAAATAATATTATGAAGATAAATCCTATATATTTTATAATAATACTCATAATTGAATATATTTTCTATAAAATTAATCATTAAAAATATTATAATTATTAATACATGAATGTGACAACTTTATAATCACTTTAAATAAAATATTACAAGTTTCATAATAATTTCCATATGGATCAAAATGGTCAAAAACCTAGGCATATGATGATTATTGTTGATATATACTCTACCAAGATTTGTTTTTGGTTTTTAGTATTTTAATGTTTATTATCGTTTTAATTAAAATTATTTTATTTATATTTCATTAATTAAATAATTTATGCATTATCATTTTATAACACTTTAAGAAAATTATATAATCTTTAAAAATTATAAATAAATTATCTTGATGTAGATAGTTTCATTAGAATTATAAAGACTACTTATTATCACTGTTTTATACTTTTTATCATGATATTAAAATTTTTATACTTATAAGAAATAAAAGGGAGTAATTTTTTCACTTACATGTCACATTCTTGTATTTTAATTATATTTTTATCATTTTCATGGAAGAAAGTCCATTAAATGAGTTAATTATGATCCTTGGGTGTTAATGGAAAATTTTACTCCTCTAATAGGATTTTGGAAGGTGTTGTTGTAATTGTATTATTCTTATTATCTTAATTTGTTACCTAAATTATGTGATTTACCTTTCATCCATACTAAATAATAATTACCGTAGTAAGTATTCATAATAACTAAAAAATAAATTTAAAATATTAAAATAATTTGGAACCAATGATTCCAAATATGGAAACCATTTTTTAAAATTTGAAACACATAAGTTATTGTAATTATATTAAAAGTAATCATGTTGAGTGGATGAGATACCGGGTTTTTAAAAAGTTACAACCATCAAAAGATTGACATGCCTTTATATAAAATTTCCTTGTGAAATCACTTCTAATAGAATTTTTTTTTTAAATTATAAAAACATTTTCTAATTATACATTAAACCCTATTAAAAGGATAATCTAACTATATAAATAACTTAAATGAAAAATTATTTATGAATTAAGATACAGTTTTATTTACTATTAATTAAAATATGAAAGTTATTAGAAAAATATCAAAAATTTATCTAAAATTATTTTTGATGTCCCACTTCTAATGAAGAATTTAATTTTTTTAAATATAATACCAAAAGGTGTAAAATACATGATTTCAAATTGGTGTTCCATCAAAAGGTGGCATAACTATATTTTTTTTTAAAAAAAATCTTTTTTTACCAAAAAATTAAATTTGTTCATATATATTATCAAGAAAAACATATAATGGGAATTTTAAACATTAGATTAAATGTATTAAATATAAATTTCATTAACAAATCTATCAAGAGTGATTTTATTATTTAAAAACTCACTTACTTATATTTAAATAGTTTTTTAGAAAAAATATCATTTCATTTAAAAAGGGTTTTATTTTCATTTAGAATTAATTTATCTCCAAATAATTAATGTATATACATGTGTAAAAAATATTTTCATATTTTAGTTAATATTGTTCATAAACATCATTATAATGAATTAGTTATAGGGTAACATAATAATATTTAAATGTTCGCTAATACTCGGTCTTTCAGGAAAAACAATATTATCAAAAGAACTTGAATTGAGTACAACACAATCCAAACATAGTGTTGATTATATCTTAAGCTAAGAAAATGTTTCATGTAGTGAACGATTATCTCAGTGTTGGGTACATCACAAGATGTCAATGAAATTAAAAATAAATAAATTAATAAATCAATGTAATCAATCTCATAAATATCTTTGGGTGTTAAATAAACATAAGTTTATACCGTTAATTTTTTCTATTCTACGATTTATTTCTATGGATTTATAAGTTTTTTACAATATTCCAAATTCTAATTATGTTCCAATTTATTATTTTATGATTTTATCTTATATATATATATATATTATATCTTTTTATAATCCATGTTGGGATGAACTTCCTTTGGTCTAATGTGATATGATCCTTATTAATCCATCATAATTTATTATTATAAATTATGATACCATGATGTTTTTATATTAAATGTATCCCTTTATCTTATTTACACTAATTTTCATGATTAAACAGTTTGGACTAGATTATATGCTTCCTTTACTGAGCATTGATGTTTTCCCCATTCTTATGCTTCCATTCCATATACGAGTTACCAGATAATCTCCCAAGTTTGAGTTAATAAAATATTAAATTACTAACTCTTATAAAAATTTATCATTGTTTCAGGGCATGAGTCCAGAGCATGGGGCATTGAGATGGCTCGAGGAGATCAATAGAGTGGTCGGATGAGCTTAGAGTGCCATAGAGGCAGCTATTGGCCCACAACATCATATTGGAAAATCTCTAAAAAATGGTAGGTGGTCCCACATACTTATGATGTGGCCTTTATTCATTACTTTTCTCTACATAATTTTTATTGTTAATTGTATTTTATTATTAAAATCATATATTTTTCAGAAAAATTATCAACTCTCCTTAATTTTGAATTTTTTTATTAAAATTTTTATTTTCCCATATTTGTATTTTGTATATTTTAAGTCATTTTGAATATTTTAGAGATTAAATAATTAATTATCATTTTACCACCATTTAAATTATTTTTTCTTTCTTAAATTTATATTTAAATTTTTTAATCTTTTAAAATGTTAATAATTTTTTATGTCATTGTTTTATTTCTTTCAAAGTTTTAAATTTTTTGTTATTTTATTATTATTTTATTATTTTAAATTATTTAATCTATTTATTCTACTTCCTTTTGTTTTCTAAATTTATTTTCATATTTAATTATTATTATTTTGTAGATTAAATCATCAATCTGAGAAAATCATCATTTGAATTTATCAATAAATTAAACTCTCTTTAGTTTTTAATATTTTAGTTAATTAAATTAATTGTAAAATTTCAATTATTTTTTATAAATTTTTTTATAATTTTTCATATTTAATTTTAATACAATTATGAAGTAATATTTATTAATACTATTAATAAATTAATTTTTTATTTAATTTGTGCAGAATAATTTTTGCTATTTAAAAAAATTAAATCTAGTTATTCTATCACTTTTAGTTTATTTATTTATTCTATATTCAATAAATAATGAATTAAATGTTTTTTATGAATTTTTACTCTAGAGCAGTAGCATGGTCATAACATTACCACTATCACAAGAACTGTCGCTAGAATTCCACTTTCTGTAAGATGGAGTCACCACTAGCAGGACTCACTACTCGCAGGAGTCACCGCCAAACACTCGAAGCTACCAAACTAACCACCAGTATGAGTAACCATGAGCATAAATACTCATCCATAATCATTCTGCAATCATTCACGGCTTCCTCTGCTAGGCCTCCAACATCGGGGTAACCCCCGCCAACACTCCAACCCACCGTTGCAACCACATGTTTAATCTTGTTCATCTGTTAACATAAACCATAAAAAACCATAGATTATCCACACCAGATCTCAAATTTCCCAATCCTAAAGTAGTCATCGAGCCACTCTTCATGCCATTATCTACTATGTATCCACCCAAGTGTTGATCCATCACCCTGAATGAAACCAAATCCACTACCCTATTTTTATAATCTTCCAGAGGGGATCCTTGAACCCACTCCGTATGTACATGCCTATGTATGAATCAAACCTAGGTTGAGCACACCACTTAATAATACTCTAAATACTTCCATATCGGAAGTCACCATGTAGTTGACCGTCGTTCAAAACTGGTGTCACCCTAGATGAATGCTGATACCCAACCTGTTGATCCCGCTCTAACATTCAATGTCAATGTCATCCTTCACCTTCCTTCTAGTTCCATGTAACCCCCACCTACTGAAAAGATGAAACATTCCATCAACCCCCTCTTCCAATCCCAATTTCGACCCCAAATGTTTTCTATATATTTATTTAATAGATAATTATAATAATAAATATTATTTATTTTTACATATATATAAATATTAATAAGTACATAAATATATATATATTTATTTATTTAATACTATTATTAACATAATTAAATTAACTAATATTTATATTTTTTCTATTTCATAATTTTTGTTTAAATTTTTTTACTTGTTTTTGTTTCTTAGTATCACAAGAAGAGATTGTGGGGAAAGGAAGATGATCATGGGCATGAAATTTTTGCAGTGAAGAAATATTTTGAAGGGGTAATCTCAAGTTACCAATGTTTTTTGAATTAGAATAAAGGCATACCGTACGGATGAAAGTGGAATTCCACCGAGCGGTGATAGTGAACTTGTATTAGAGTTTTCTAGGGAGATTTCTATTAACAAGGAGACCATCACAATATTGTTATGGATTACAGAAATAGATTGTAATGCCCATGAATTCTCTAACCATATTAATATGAATCCGTCCATTTCTAATATCTGACCATTCCACTGCATTCACCATACCACATAGAGACAAGATCAGGGTATCGAGATTTAAGTATGAACAAGACTTGGAGCTAGACTTTGGAGGGGAGAAACCATGTTAGATATTCTCTTTTATTTATTTCATCTTGTATAATCTCTTTATTTTTTTATTTATAGAATGAGAACCTAAATTTTTTAAAGAACTCAAGATAGTTTTACTTGGATTTCTTCTGATCCATTGAGATTTTATTACTTTAATTTTTTATCGCATTTCATTGTTTCATGTTCTTTTATGATTCAGTTTGAGAATTTTTTTCACTACCCAATATTTGGTAGGATAGAGTGGTGAATCATTTCACCTTGGATTATTGATCAAAGTACAAAAAACTGTAAAAGGTCAATGCATCACTTCTTCATATTAAAAATAATAATTCAAATGTTATGAACAAAAGATCAAGTCTTGATAAGGTTCATCCAACAGTGTAAATCCACTGATGGGTTGGAGGTGGATCTCTGCTGCTACTGTGATGCTTCGAGGTCCTTCTCTGGCGGTGAGATGCTCTCCGGTGTTGGTGGTGGCTGGATCTGGTTCACGGGTGTAAGACCGGTCTTGGTGACGACATACTCTTCGGAGCGTCCATGGATCAGATCTCGGCGGCTGTCTGTTTCTCGGTAGGGTTTCTCTCACGTTTGAGGGTTGTGCTCACGCGTCGGCGGGTCTTCTGCTCCCTCATGGGTGAGTTAGCTGGGATTTACCTATGGTTGACGTGGATGGTCTGTCTGGTTGCGGCGGGATCTTTCGTTCCTTGGATGTTCTCTTCGTTTTTGTGTTTTGTTTTGCGTTTTTGTGTTTGGGTCTAGCGGTTTTTCGCCGAGGGTTCCTGCCTCGCTGATACCAGGGACGAGGGTTTCTACCTCGTTGTAATCGGTGAACGGTTCCACCAGTGGTGATGTGCTTTCTCGTCACCGGCGCGGGTGAGTGCGTCTCGATGGGCGTCGGTGAAGCTCACCGGCGTTGTGGTTTTGGGAAGCTTTTTGAATGGTGTAGATCTGTCGTTGTTCGACGACGTCGATGGATGTTGCTAGCCGGGTTCTCTCACCGGAGACATGCTGGTTTGTTTGGTGAAGTTTACCAGGGGAGACCTCGAGGGTCGCCGGTGAGGATGACGATGGGAGCCGGTGCATCTCGCCGGCGCTCCGGTGAATGGTGGCTTGATTTGTGTGCAGGATGATGGATTGACGTACGGTGCGCGGCGCGAGGTGTCAGTGCTGTCGTGGGAGTGGTTGACAGGCGTGATGAGATCGTGGGCGCATGATGATTCGGGTTCATTGTTCGAGGTGGCTGGCGGTGTCCGGATTTGAAAGTTGAAATGTGATTTTTTTATCCGGATGTAAAGATGTGGTTGAAAGGGTGTATGGGTACCGGCAACCCCTCAAACCGGCTTCAGAAAATGAAAAAAAAAATGATTTCTGGATCTCTTCACCATTTCAAAATATCTATTGTATCCCAATTCATCCATTTACTTTTTTTGATATATATATATATATATTTAGATTAGTCACAACACCACTCCATTGTATACTTTATTTTCACCCAACATGTTATATCTTTTATTAGTTTTAATTTTTATTCATTGTTTTTTAGTCTATACATCTTTATTCCTTTATTATGGTTCAACACCCCACTCTTCACTATACTATTATTAAATAAGGATTAATAAATTTAACATTTCATGAGTTTAATGTCGTCATGGTCAAAGTTTAGCACCATTGATAGGGAATAAAAGTACTAACAATCCAAAATAAGAAAATATTATATAAAAAAGAAAAAAAAAATAAAAAATATAAACTAATAAAATATAAAACAAAAATAAACTAATGAAAAATAAAATTCACAAAATTGTTTATTTTGAAGATGTTTAAACATAAGAAACACTACATCCGAACTAGTTACTCTAATTAAAGAGATCAATGAAAACTTTTTGAAAATATAAAATGAAAAATAAATATAAATTCTAGAATATAGAGTTGAAAATCAAAATATTACTGTTCCAAAGCTGCTAGTTTCATCCCCTAACAGACCTGGTCATAGGTAGTTCTAAATCCCATTTTTATCATGAAATACCTCTTCAATAAGATTGTCCATGAGGTGTAGGAATAAAAAAAATATTCTCATCACTCTTAGCATTCATATTTTAATGGTTTACATTTAAAGGACTCACTTATGTTTATTAGAGATATTTGTTGTTCAATCAAACAATACCTTCTACATGATCTGGGTGAGGATTTCAGGTTGATGGAGAATCATTTTTTCCTTAAGGGTAAGTCTAGGACTTTGTTCTTGGAAATAGATGGATATTTTTTAAAAACTAATATGAGGTGTTTAAGGAATTTATATCCAAATTCTACCTTGGGAACACCATAATAAAGTTAGGAATAATATCCCTTAATATTTCCAGGATGAGCAAGAGTTGTTTCATGAGGCTTGTTATAGGTTTAGAAGTATTCTTAGAGAATTTTCCGAAAACAAAATAATTTTCCACCTGTGCATGTACCCCTTTTAAATTTCTTGTATAACTTACAGAAAGATTTTATTAAACCAATATTTTAGGGATAACTACTATGATTAGACTATGGATGAGATTAAAAAAAATTTATATATATTGCACAAAAATATTAGCACATGTTCAAAATAATTATATTTATACATAGGGTTGATTCAACCACCCATGAAGATATTGTTAGTGATATAGTTCATTGGGAGTAGACTTACTAGGGTGAAATGTTCTACCAATCTCAAATATGCTACCTAGAAATATACCTCCTATCCCAAGATAACGATAATTGAAATTTCATTGGGTATATGTAAATAAATAGAAGGGAAAAGGATCCATTTCCAAACAAATATAATGTTGGATAAAACAATAACCCTAGCCTCTCCATGAGAGAGTTGGGTAACATTAAACAACCAAATACCCTACATTACCAAACACATCCTAAAACTTTTTTCCAATATTAATACTTCTCTAAGTCATCATATTCTTAAGGTAAGTTAAAGGGGGATATTGAAACATGTGTTGTTTGATAATGGTTCATTTACAATGTATACAAAACCTAATATTCATAGTTTAGATCATTAAATTGGGAAATGGATGGAGATCAGGGTGGTAGGGACAAGGGTATGCTGCCCAGCACTATAAATCATAGTCTAAGAGAAAATATCATGAATTTCGCCACCAAATATATCCTTAATACTCCTGAGTAAGTAAATGAACATCCTCTAGAATTTAAAAATGATGATGAACCTGATTCTGAAATTGAATTTCTAGAGAACTATCAATCTAAATTTCTAGATAGTTAATCCAAAAAATGAAAAATTGTTGAAGCCACCATTAAAAAATCCAAACAAACAAGGAGAATGAAATAGAAAATTACTATTGAATGGTTGGAGCATTTTGAGTATGAGGTGAACAATCAAACAATTTTAAATAATTATTCCCTTATAATTCCCTTAACTGAAAGAGTGAATAATAGCGATGAACTATACTACATTTGATTCCTGTAAAAGTTCAAAACTTCATCATTAAAATTCCTATATTAGAATCATTGGATAAAATTTCACAATATTTCTAATTCAGAAATTGTTTTATGGCTAGTAAAAATGATTAGAAGAATTTTTATAACATAAATCTGAAGGAATAATGTAGTGAAATTATGTTGAGGAAGTTTCCTCTAATGATAGACCTTGAAAATTATTTTATTTTATGATGAATATGAGGAAGTGGGAAATTGAATGGTTCATGTGATTTAAGAACGAATTTTAAATTGATTCCTTACTCCTTTTTCAAAATTCCATGACTTAGGTATTTGAAACCAAAAATTGTTTCCCATCAAATCATTTATAGTTCACTCAATCATCCATATAGAATGGTGTATGACTTATTAGTTAGTGTAGGAAAAATCACACTATAAAAAACATTCTTCTTCTTGATATTGAATGTGATCAAAATGTCCTAATCAGCTAAGATAGAAAATTCATATCTATTATAGGTTGAATTAGTGTTGTTTATAAAGCGAAACATACCCTCCATATTGTGAATGATGTGGAGGATATTTTGGTTTTTGAATAGACCCACCATGAGGTCAGTTGTGACTTGATTTATTTTGATGAGAATAAGTGCTATAAAATTTGGGATTGAATTGAGTATGGTTCTTTCCCTCTAGAGGTCATAGAGTTAAGGATTTTCAACCTCAATAAAAATTTATATCGTGATACAACTCTTTCCTTATATCTATATATTGATGAATATATTATTTTCTAGGAACCCATTCTAGAGTTTTATACAAATTTTTTTTCAAAGTTGTATGAATCTATTTTTGAATGTTTCCCTTGTGATCCTGTATGATAAAATGTTATTAATGTTAATAGATGTTATTATTTATGTCCCGATGAAAAAATGATTTTTCTCATTATGAACAAGTTCTTTACATTGAAAACATGTTACCTTATCAATTTGATGCGTTTTGTATTTTCTACCAACTAGAACATGAATGGTTCACGTCATTTCAGTAGTATGTGGATATTGGGAAATTTAATTTGGAAAACGAGAATAACTCCTTAAAATTGATGTTTTCACAAATTTACAATCTAAAAATAATTATAGATATACTTTAGGAAAATAATGTGTATTTTATTACAGTATTTTCTACTTTTACTGTGTTTTTGAAGGCCTATATTTATGGGATACTATTTAATTTTTTGAGATATGAGGATGTTTTTCTAGAGGTTATGTTTAACTGGACAGTATGTTACGTACTGTTTTCTTGGAAGTGTTTTGGAAAAAAATCATATTAGTAAGGATGTATATTAATTGGGATCTTATATTATTAATTTTTTAGGCATTAGTAATTTCCAAATGAGTAATAATTCATATCGATTAATTTATCATTGTAAGAAATTATTAGGCAAATAAAAACATAATGGGGGAATTAAACCAAGTGTTCCATTTGATTAAACACATGATTATTCTTATTTCTCGCAATTAATTTATATTTGAATAAATTATCCTTTCTAATTTGTGTGCCTCTATGAATTGATGAACCATAGGTGATGCAGTTTCATTTTTATATTCTTATTTTTGATTTATATCATCTTTTATAAAAATATTGGCTATAAGATATCAGGAGGTGCAGTTTATCTCTGGTTAGTGGTCCTAGTTGGTTGTGGAGTTTTATTTTACCATTGGTTGACTCATTTTGACCTTCAATTCAAGAAGGATATGAAATTGGAGAGAATAGGTTAACCCTTCCCTAAAATAAATAGTAATTTTATTTTAAATTTTATTTTTAGATTCTCCAATCTCTCATGATCATATTTTCATTTTAAAGGGGCTTCATTTTCTCAAATAAATAAATTTTTAATAGTTGTGATGTGGGGAAACCATTTTTTAATATTGATAAGATATTCTAAATATCTGAAAGTAATTGTTTCAATTCAGTCAATTTTTTATATTTCTAATACTGGTTTCATTTAATGTTTTGTTTGCAACGTTTACTCTGGGTTTTCCATGGCTTTCTCTAATGATGCTCACTAGGCCACTATATATTATATTTTATTACCCCTTTGAAAATCATTATTGAACTCTTTTATTGAATGAAACCATTTGGAGTTTAATAATTTTTAATTTTAATATCTAATAGTCTTTAGTGGGGTTCTTCAGTGCATATTATGATTTGTTTGAGTAATGTGTCAAACATTTGTTTGAACATTACATTCACCCTTAAAAAAATTGTATGTGCTACATTTCTGATGTTTTTTTCATAATGTTTTTAACTACTTCTCCCAGCTTTACATTCAATAATGGGTATATTACTGAGTTTTAGGTATGGGTTTGGTGTTTAATTAAACTAATCTTAATTTTACTATGTATACATAAAAAAACCCTCAATAAAATTTGAAATTGCCTCCCAATCAAACTAAAAATAATCATAAATTTGAAAATATAATCTTAAAAACATACAAAAATCAAAAACATATATTAAAAAAATGACACACTCAAATGAATTTATTGAATCCTACATGGTGATATTGCATTTTAGATAGATCTGTTTTAAAGGGTCTAAAAATTATTGAATAATGTGATTGTTGAGTGTATATTTCATACATTTTTGTGGATGTTTAAATTAAAAGCTAAGAAAGATAGTGTGATGGGAGATAATTTTATGGAATTCAAATGATAACTTCATAGAACCTAAAAAACTAAAACATAGGCTAAAAAATATTTTTGAGAAAACACATTAGGGTGCCCATGCTAATGATAATAAAATAAGTACTTTGAATATGGAGTAAAATGGGAATATGAAACCCAATGGTATATCTCTAAGATAATAAAACTTGGTTCGTTTCACTCTTTAAATATAACTTTTTTAAAATTCCATAAGGAACATGCAATGGTCTATGAAGAAGAAAAATGGTTGGGATAAATTAAAATAATGTTCCTTTTCAAAAATTGATCTCATATAGGTCAAGAAAATTTTGAAACCAAACGAAGAATGGGGAAACTGAATTATATAATAATCATTTGAGTTGTATCAATGATTTGATGAAAAAAACAAAAAAAAATATCTTAAAATTATGGAATATAGGGTGTTGTAAAAATTAATAGTTTCCCTTCTTAAATTTTTAAATACATTTTTATACACCTTACTTCACTCCTAGAACATGATCCCTTTTAATTGAAATAAGACAGTTGGTATGATGCACATAAGAGGCATTATTTTTCAAGCACTTGATGAATTTTTTATCTCCTTTTATTTTTTGGTGTTTTGGAACTTAGGTATGATGATATTTTCTTTTTATCAAAATTTATAAATAAACCAAACACATTTAATCTGAGAGTGCAATTGATTAAGTGTGGGGTTGTTTGATGTTTCATTTATTCATCAAATTTTCACAAATAATTCATAGTAATAATTTTTATTATTAATAAATTATTGTATTTTTTAACAATTATCTTCCATTTTAAATTTTTATTTCATTATAAAACAATTTTCTTGTTCAGATTTATATTTTT
Organism: Viscum album; assembly: GCA_963277665.1. NCBI lineage: Eukaryota > Viridiplantae > Streptophyta > Magnoliopsida > Santalales > Viscaceae > Viscum > Viscum album. The sequence goes on from OY728138.1 coordinate 775,905,023, forward strand.
TTAATTTGTTCAGTCATTTTGTTGAATTTAAATATTTAATTTTTAATTTCTTTTCAACCACCCAATTTATTATTTTATTCTAATTTTACTTATAATTATAATATTTTATTATTTTAATTCCATCATTTTATTTATTTTATGTCATTATTTATCTGTTTCTTTCAGTTTTAATTTGTTTTGAAAATTTATTTTTCAATGGTTTTTTATTTACAATTTAAATATAATTATTTTATTTATATCATTTTTTTTGTTTTTTTTAATCTCATTATTTTATTACTATTATTTTATGATTTATTAAATAATTTAATTAATTAATAAGTTTAATTTGTTTAAAAAAATATCACATTAGTAGTTTATTTAAAATAATTACATTAAATATAAAATTTGTATTGTTTTATTTGAATTCTCTAATACATTGTACAATTTAATTATCATATAATTCATTGATACTATTTATTAATTATGTCAATTAATTAAATTCATATTTAATTTAAGTGGAATTATTTTATTTTGTTTATAAAAAATTAATTTTATGAATTTAATTATTTTATAACATTTAATCTATTATCATAATACAACGTTTAATGTATAATCCATCTATTTTTTTGAGTGTTTGTTGTAGAGGAGAAGCATTGCTAGAAAAATTGCATTATTAGCTGACCAACCACCAGAACCCCACCTTTTAGTAGTTGTAGTCACCACTTGCAGGAGTCACTTCAAAAAACAAAACTCGCCACTAGAATCTCATCAGTGACACAACTCACTACCATTAAGAGTCACCACCAACCACTGGACTAACCAACAGAAACTATCTTCCATCTTTTGCAGCATCCTCCGCCAAAAATCCACTATAAGGATAGGAACTGCCATCACTCTATCCCGGTGCCACAACCACCACCCATTGTAACATCATCAAACTCATTTGTAGGTGAACCAATTACACAATAGAAGAACAAACCAGATATAACCCCCCTTAGATCTAATATTTCACAGGCCTGAAGTACTTTCCAAGTCAACATCTATGTCGTGGGACACCACATAGCCACCCTAGTGATGAGCCCTCACAATGGATGATACCAAAGCTGCAACGCTATTTCCACTATCTGAAAAAAGGGATCCTTTAACTCACCATGCATGTGCACATTGCTGCTCGAAATAGACGTAGGATGATCTCACCACTGATGAACACTCCTAACCTGCTTGGATCTGATGTCACCCTAGTTTCAGCTACTTTTCAAAGCTGCTATAATTGTTGATGAATTCTCTGGCTTGACTTACCAAGCATGAACCACCATTCGAAGACAACTTCATCCACCCTCTTAATTGTGTCACATGACCCCCACTTATTGAAGAGTAGAAACTTCCAATCCCACACCTACCCACACCTTTCTGATCTGAATTTAATAACCCTTTTTCCTTATATTTAATTAATAATTAATAATATATAATAATAATAAGAAATATTATTTATTTTAATATATATTTATTTTAATATTAATAAGTATGTAAATATATATATAAATATATGCACATATATATAGTACTAATACAAACATAATTAGAATTTTAAATTTATTTATATATGTTTTTGTAAAATAATTTATTTGTAGAATTGTTGGTAATTAGTTTCAAATTTCATAGGATTGAAATAGGTGATCATGTGGAATAGAATATAGTCATGGGAATGAAATTTGGAGATGGGCATCATTATTTTGAAGGGGGATTCTGAAGTTATCAAGGTTTCAAAAAGTATAGTAAATGAATTACCTATGGAAGAAAGAGGTAAGTCACCGAGAAGTAATAGAGATCTTTCTTTGGATACTGATATGGATCTTTCTTTTAAAGAATATACCATCATAAAAGGGGTGGATTGAAGAACTCGAAGGAGATCTCTATTCATTAAATAACTATAAAAGGGGATATCCATCCATTCCTGATAGTTAATCATCCTACTACACTCACCATGACACATATAGAGAGGAGCAATGAATCAATATTGGAACATGAAGAATTATTTGGATCTAAAACTGGGAGGGGAGAAATCTCTCCAAAGATGGACCTTCGTCTCTTTCATATTGTTCTATTTGATTGAATTATAAATCTACTTAGGGATCATAGGTTTGGTTGAAGAGGATTTCATTTTATCAATTCTTCTTCTATTAGAATAATTTCTTTGTTTATTTCTTATCTTTATGTTCTTTTCTGTATAATTGTTGTCATCATTTTTCACTACCCAAAACTCATTGGGTGAGGGTGGTAAATTTTTTATCATTAAATCATTAAACATAGTACTGAAAATTAGTAAATTTAAATGCACCTATTCTCTATTTTAGATAAAGAAATTCAAAAGTTAATATCAAAAGACTAACTCTCAAGATTTTTCATCAAGATTTTGAAATTAATTGAATCTACATATCATTTAATTTTCAACTGTTATCAAGCACTAAATAATGGAATTATTTTGATTATAGTACGATTATATTTGTTTACTAGTTTAAAATAACCTGAGGATGCTAATTAATCCATTAACTATCTTTTCTCTCTATTTTTTTCTGAGTAGTCACCACACAACAAAATTTCACACTTCATTGTCACATATCATTTTAACTATTTTTTTAGTTTTATTTTTCTTATTATGTTTTTTTAATTCACAAATTTAGTCCTGCTTTTTGGTTCTATACCCCACTCATCATTAGACTAGTAGTGTGTAGTGCCCTATAAATTTATATTTTCCCAAGCTAAACGACCTCATGGTCAACATGCCTAGTGGAATTTATGTTTCCTATGTCACAAGTGGTTGTTCTAGATCCCCAATGAAAGAGAATCCATTTTCTTCAAATTAATTATATTCATCACTTTTTAAATGATTTGTTTTGTAATAGCTAATATCATTGGGTAACTAAAAACCCTTGTGTATCTTCTTGGAACCTCATCTAATGATGATCGATGCAGATACATTGATATGTCGATTAACCTCTATAACCCTTGAGAGTTAAGGTTGTACCAATATACCATAATCCCACATATAAGGGCTTTATTCACTATAATAATCCCTTGTAGAATACATATATTTATTCTCATTTGGGATAGCATGGTACATAAGACACTCTATTTTATGATGTTACCAGGCCTAGGTGGAATGTCCTTAGGGAGACTAGGATTTATGTCGGTGAGTGGACCAAACCTGTGCAACCATGAGGATTGAGATTGTCTATCCTCTTTATCGTCACTAATTCCCATATGGAATACCAAGCATATTCGACAATTTCATCTTACCCTTATGACCATGTTGTGGGATGTGACATCCTACTAAATCAAGTGTGACATAAGACTGGGACTGGGACTAAGACTAAAGACCCACTCAAGGTTACCTTTACTGTATTGATAATGAGAGGGCTCATTGGGTGCTTGTTGACTAACCGACCCTAAGAGGTTCATGTAAGATTGTTGTGGTTGTTACATTGGAACCCATATAGGATACATAATCTATTGGGTTTATGGATAGATATGATTGGTGTGGGTGATTTACTATCCCTTGATCTTCCATTTTATTATATAATTGTTCATATTGGATGATTTGATAATATTGAGGTTCCATTATTAGAACTAGTGTGTCACACATTGGAGATGGTTAATTTTGAATTTATGATGGATTTGGATCCTAGTGATGGAGCCACCATGGATTTGTGGGTAAGATATTATTCGTTATTCCTTGGATTAAAATCTTTAATAGTTAGGATGACTTGTATTTGGAGCTCAAAAATCTGATTTAGGGTTATTTTCTAATAAACTCTAGAGAATTGGTTGGGGATTACATATATTTTGAGCATATATATTGAATGTCATGGGTTTATCACTTTAGTTGAGTTGATGATTATTGATTCCATGGAATTGGATCTTAATATATTTGATTTTCATGGGCCCCATCCGTAGAGTTCGGAGGATATGATTTCATCTTTCTTGAGTAGGAATATCACATATAATAATTTCATTGGACTTACCCCTAGAGTCATGAGGAAATTGGAAACTAATGTAATTGAAGTCGAATGATTCCCAGTTGGGGGGGGATGGTCACCTAGAGTTAGGAGGATTGGTTAGGAATCCCATAAATTCAGAAGCAGCATGTTACATTGGATGTATATTATTATATTTTTCTAGAGACACTATGTATCAAACCTAAGTAGGTATGGTCGACTGTGTTCACAAAAAATATTATTGGTAGAGATTTTTTATAAGTATTTATCAGTTATTTTAGCCAATCATGTCACATTTAGATATCACTTCATATGATTGTATTTATATTAATGAATTTGTGGTTACCTATACTATTTTATACCCACACCCTACTCAGTATAAAACTATACATGGGTACCCACACAAATATTCAAATTGTTGTATGAAGATGTTGAAAGGAGGCCCAACATTGTGTGGTCATGCATGTTATATTGAATTCTATTAGGAGACAAGTTGATGTTTGTGCTGATGATATAGTAGATGTGTTTTGTTTTTCTCTATTTATTCTATTATGTATCATTTACCAGCTTAGTGGGAGTACTGTTGTATGTAAATCAATGATTTTTTTTGCATTACTTCATTTCATGTATTTTTTTTTATTTATTTATTATGTATACTCTATTTATGACATATTGTGGATGGGGTTTTGTTAGATTTTATTTTATTTATCAATCTGAAAAATCCAGCATAGTCTCCTCACAGTATCACCTTAGACCCCTTCCATTAGTCGGTAGCCTCTATAACATGGGAATTCATGCCTGAGGTCATGTGGTGAACCTATCCGACTACTATCTATCGAGTGATCTGGGGTGGGGTGTTACAAAAATCATCTAGATAATCAAAAAATAATATATCCATCATTTATATATCAATGATAATATAATGATACTCAAATATCATGGGAATTTATGTCTATATTCTAATTCCAAAAAGTGTTGGATGTGTATTCTCATCATACGAGTGGAAAATTCCATCTTTGTTATGATCTATATCATGAGATGATAATCAACATATGCATGAAAATCTAAGTAGCTATGCCTCAAGAATTGTGTGAGAAATGTGTCAAGTTATAAAGGATCTCATGATAGGTTTCTCACCGACCCTATTAAAACAACATTCATAATTCCAATAATTCCATCTATATATCTATAACTATATAAAATTCTATGATATCAAATTTAATGTCATATTTCAAAACTACATCTCTGTTTATTGCCTCATGTGTCCCCCACTCACCCAAATCTTATAATATTATCCCAACCCATAATATATTATGATAATTATTGATTATGTGTGAATCCTGGAATACATTGGGGGGATATTATCATGACAATATTTATATAATATAAGTTTTTTCACATGTGAATGAATTATATATAGATATTTTTTATTAATAATATAATCAGAAATTACCCAACCATTAAATACAATCTATCAAATATCATTTGTAAAGATCCATAGATTCTATTTTTTAAATTATTTGGGATTATTACGAGTCTGTAAAAATTGATGGCATGTGATTATGAGGTCTGGTGTTCCTGAAAAGAAATATTGATCTTTTTAAGGTACATTCAGTAAATGTTCAAGTGGGGATTTATATCTTATGAACTAGTGTCCTAAATAGAAATATTAGGGATTCTTTGAGTTCACAGCACTGATATTTTCTTATGATAGGCTTAACATCGATCATAGTAGGTTGAGTGAAAATGTTAGTCTCACATAATTTTTGAAATAATAATTAAATAACATAATATTTTATTTTATTTTTTTGACACCTCATGAGTGTTGGTGGTAGGGACAACAGAGGTGGTCATGAATTTAATTAGGGATATTAAATTCTCGGTTACAAATTTATTGTGGAACCACCCATCATATAATTAATGTGGTTCATTAATTACACCAAATAATGAACCTTTTATTGAAAAGGGGATTAATCTCTTAACTCATCCTTTGGATTTTAAAAACCTTGGGAAAGGGAAAGGTTAGTGAGATATTGTGGGAGAACTCTGACAAATCAACAATGATCAACCCTTCCAACAATGAACAAAGATTTAGAAGACATATTTGGGGAATTTGATCTGGGATCGATGAATGTTGGAGGCTTCAACGAGAGTGGATTCATCTCCCACAACCATGACATTTCCTACAATTCTAAGGTATGGATTTTTGTTTAAATTCAAGTGATTTTCTTTCAATCTATCATCCTTGAAAAACATGACGAACAAGGAATAACCAAAAATGAGTTAATCTGCAATTTGAATGAAACTATGGGTGGATAATATTGGAATTCTTGAACAGGGTTTTAATTTATCTTTTGATTATTTTATTACCACACCCTTGTTAAATTTCTAATGTGGAGGGCGTGTATGGCATCCCACATTTTTATTGCATAACTTTTCATTACATTTTACAAACAAAGGATCCTAAAAATATAGTGTCTTGGAAATCAGGATCATTACACATGAAAATAACATAAAAAACTCTTATAATATAATTTTAAGGCTTCATAATAAATTCATTTTAAGTAAAATTACAGAATCCTATAACCTGGAGGCATACATAAAAGGAAAGGGTGAATAGAAGGCCCAATAAAGAAATCAAGGGAATCAGTTTACTTGTGATATCAATATGAACGTGATAAAAACATAAAGACATGAGCGATGTAAGTATAGGAATATAATAACAAAAATATCCTGAAACATAACTTACATATGTGGCTACAACATTTCATTTATACATTCATGAGAATATCACCAAGTTACAACCCCTAGGATTCATAAACATTACCTAGTTTATTCACCAATGTATCGTAAAACTTGTCATCTCTAGAAATAATTTTTTTACCCAATGAAATTGAGCTCTATGAGGGGTGAAACCTTAATATGTCTTTATTTTAATGTGATCTTCATAGATAGTAATGAATCATTTCATAAATAACCCACATAGAATAAAAGAAATGGTTTTCATTTCAAAATCGTGACGTTTTAAATGTTCTTTAAAAATAAGAACATTATTTCATTTATATCCCATGGAAAGGGAATGAGGGTTATACGTACATCAATTCCAGAATCAAATATATAATTTTTCATATTAATGATCACCCATAAAAACCAAATAGTTGTTGGTATTAACATAAATATGACAAGATAATTTTATGTGATAAAGAGAGAGAAATTGTGATGAAATTTCTGCATCATAACGACTATATATATAAGCCCCCGGCCTTAAACCCTACTTAATATTGAATTAAATGAATAATTCACATTGAGGATCTTTTCAGGTTTAGAGTTTTAGAGAATTAGGACATAACTATTACATCTCAAAAGATTACAAAGTAGAAACTTTTACTATGTTTCTATAAAATAAAAACTCTTAAAAAGAACATGTCCAGTTCCATGTTTTAGGCTGCATGACTTTCCTTTTCTCCCATCCTTGACCCTATTCCACGTTAAGTCCTGTGAAAAACATTTCAAAAACTTGGGATGAGCATAAAAATCTCAGTAAGGGATACACAATGAATGAAAACTGTTAGTTTTTTAAAACAACAAGTAAACCATGTATACTTTATCAATGTAATACTTTTCACCTTTTCGAAGAAGTAAAAACTCTTCACTGAATAAAAGTTCATTACTTACCCTTCTGTAACCAAAAGGTTACCATAAAACCCATATAAAGATCACATAACATATAAAGGTAACTTGGGACATAAACATACTTAGGTGGAATAACCATAAGGTCGACCTCCACACATATAACTTAATAGAATAGCCATTTGGCCAACTTCCATACATACTTAATGGAATAGCCATACGGCTGACTTCCATACCCAATGCATTGGAGGTTATAACGTAACCACCCATCCTGGTATTCACGGCACCACCCATCATATGGTTTATCACATAACCACCCATCAAATGTCCAAGTACCAATATAAAATCATAAAACATAAAACCCATATAAAGTAATGATAACATTTCCACATTTAAATCACAATATATCATTTAAATATATTGACATAATAGACTCCTTTATCAAAACCATTTTCAATACCAAAATACATAAAAGAGTATATGGTATTTATTTTATTTTAAAAACATTACGGCTTGTTGAGGAAGCCAAAGGCCAAATAATACTCGTGGTGGCGGAAAAGGTCATTGTCACCGCATACGTTAAAAGAAACATTCCTTTTTGTCGTTTAGTAAAACGCTTCGTAGAAAAAGATTCCTTTTGTATAAAAGTAAAAGTCAAAGGGGTTTATACACCGTATAAAAGATAGTTATGTATAAAACTAAATATGCCTCAATGAAAGGATATTGAGACGAAGTCCCTTACAAAGTCGGTATCCTTAGATTAAGGATAAATCAATTACATGATTATGTGTGACAAATACGAATACACAAAATATAAGTGGATATTAAGTGTTAAACAATCAGAGGACATTCACACATAATCATGTAAAAACAAAACCAATGACATAGATATTTAACTCAATGAAATGAGATTGAGTTATGATTTCCTATACAAGTCCGTCTAAATGACATAAGAATTTATCAATGAGATGATTATGTGTGGAAATAGTATATCCACACAAAGGTTTGTGGAAACTACAACATAAAGATTCCACACATAATCTTGGAATAATAAAATCTATAATTAGAGGTTTAACCCAAAGAATTTAAAGTGGGTTAAGAAGTTCCCTTACATAAATTCGACAGCCTAACTACGTCACTTCAAAACTCATAAAATGAGTTGATGAGAGATAAAAAGGGTATCTCATCACTTGGACATAAAATTTACATTAATAAGGATATATAAGAACATATCCCAACATAATAGTATGTGAATTAAAAAACATAACAAAATAAGTCTTCTAAAAAGAGGAGGGTGAAAGGTTCCCTTACCGACTTGGGTAACTTTCGAGCTGTACACCCCATTGAAGAAGGGTAATACAATGAATATGTAAGTACCCATAAATGAAATTATATTACACAAAGAGTATAATAATGGGAGGTACATACACCACTCAAAGGAAATGGTGGCAAATGTAGCATAAATCTGACAGGAATATAAGTGAGATGAAAAATCCCTTACGAAAACTCGGCAGCCTAACGACGCCACTTAAAACTTCCAAAAGTGGATTGATGATATCAAATAGAGTATCTCATAACATTACAATAAAATGTACAGAAAGAGGAATATAAAAGAACATCCCCCATCATAACAAAGAGGATCTTAAAAGAAGTGACATAAATGAGAGTACTTAAAAAAAGAGGTTAGATGTCATACGAAAATTCGGCAGCCTAACGGCGCCACTCAAAACATCCAAAATGGATTGATGATAGAAAATAGGGTCTCTCACCATATGAACATAAAAATTAAAGTAGGAGTAATATAAAATAACATCCCAATCATAATAAATATGATCTTAAAAGGAATGACAAAAAAGAGTGTACTTAAAAAGAAAGAGAGGAGTAGGATCCCTTACCTCGGGTTCGAGTTGACTCGATCGTTCTTTAACGTCCTTAATAATAAACTTGAGTTAATTTATAATTTCTTAAAAACCTTTTTAAAGTTCAGTATTCATTTTATATCAATTATTGACATGTTGTAAACATTATGTAATCATTTAAGTTAATAATGTTTGTTTTGTCGATATTTGGTTCTTAAGTCAAAAGTGGACTTCTTACAATTACATGATGTTCATGTGGTCAAAGGTTCTCTATACCCAGAATGAAATTCCTGATTTGGATATCATATATATCATATATATCCATCATATATATGTATTTATAATATTACATAATCATTTAGAGGTAATAAATGAAATGCACCGTTCATGGAGACGGTAAGTCATACGTACGCATGAACGCTACTTTCATTTCTATGTCATATTAATGGAATTAAAACTAAATGAGAGATGTGTATATTTTTAACTAAAGAATTATATTCATCATTTATATGTATCATACATCATATATTTCCATTATATGTACTTATAATAGTACATTACATTTGAGGATAAGAAATGAAATGCACCGTTCATGGAGACGGTATGTCGTACGTACGCATGAACGCTACTTTCATTTCTATCTCATACATTAATGGAAAGAAAAAAATAATGATATAAAGGTATATTATAATTCCATTATAACATAATATATAATAACTTTAAATCCATCCTTTATACATCCCACATATGGCATTAACGAATCAAATCACTTTGAGGGGGCGGTAGTCCGCACTTCATAAAATGAAAATATCGTGTATACCCATAATGGAAGCCATAAAGGTATGCCAAAAATGAAAAATAAAGATTCTTAAGTAAAACATAAAAATATTATATATCATATATAAACATAGTGACATCTTAATGGCCACCTTTGAAGGTGTTATATGAGTGTTGAACAATCATCGTTTTGTGAGGCAGAAATTCGCCATCCATAGAAACAGTATGTTCTTTAACCATTAGATGATGGTGTGTGTAAGTGTAGATAGAATACTTATTATCAAAACATCCTAGTATATTGAAGATACTGGAGTTGTTACAAAACAAATGAATAAAAAGAGTTCAGGGGGTTGGAGAAGCAAAATAAAACAAAAGAGCACAAGTGAAGACGTTACCTTAAAATTGGGTAACTCCCTTTGGTTTGAACCAAAAGGGTTTCTTGAAGAGCTTTCTGCATAAGTTAAGGCTTATAGGATGAGGAGAGGGATGTGGAGAGACAAAATGATCAGAGATTTTCTGAACCAAAGGCTTGGGTGGTCTAGGTAAGGTGGTAGAGGTGGGGGTCTTTTATAAGAGGAGAGGAGGGGCACTCTTGGTAAAGTATAAAATGTTACTTTATTTTCAAATGGTTTTCGAATTTTAATGGTCTCTCATTAATGTGTTTCGAATATAAGGTGATAAGGGTTCTAAATCCACCCATAAAATAGGTTTTTGACATGTGTAGGCCCTAGATTTTGCATTATCTTTCAATTTTATTTAAATCGTTAAATAACGAGGTTATCACTGCATCATCATTATGTCAAAATGAATTTAATTTATTTAATGTCTAAAAATTATATAAAAAATACTATGATGTAGGAAATACTTTTAGCTTTACAATGACTATTTATAATCAAAATTATGACTTGTATAACCACATGTAATGTTTTTTAGTAAAAACAAATCATGTTTGTGACATTTTTATTTTAACTTTAAATAAAAGGCATAAATGTCATTATCAAACCCAAGTGGCTCCATGGTGTACCCAAAATCGTCCCATGGGTTGTAGTGGTCGGCCATAACTCATCCAATAGGGTTAGTAAAAGTGTTAATATATTTTAATTTTATTATAATATCATTTTTACCTTAAATCACACTAATTACCTTTAATCGAGATTAATAAAAGTTAAAAGTTACTTTTCATCAAAAATTATTTTCATCCCATTGAACCACATTTTACTTAAAAATTAAAAACATTTAAATTGGATTTTTAAAATTCAAATCACAGAAGTGGTAAAGTCCCATTTAAATGAAAAATCAAATTTTGTAACCACCACTTTGTGGTTTCACTATTCATCAAAAATTGGAGATTTTCAAAAAAATACCAAAAATTCACCCTAAGCTATATTTGATATTCCGAATTCAAAAATGATGTCTATTTTACCAAATTCATAACATAGAAGTTTCATTAATTAATTTTATAATTAATTCCCGTAGTCAGAGAAAATAGCGTGTTTTTATGAAACAATAAGTATCAAAAGATTGACACTAGTTTATGTCCAATCTTAAAGTGATATTAATTACAATGACCACAATTGGATTAATTGGAAGAAATATATTCTATTTAAACTTTAAAACCAATTAAATAGATAATCTTATAATATAAATAAATTATATTAAAAATAGGTTTTGAATTAAAATACAACATTTTTCACTATTTATTAAAAATTGAACTTTTTCGGAAAAATACCAAAAATTTACACAAAGTAAATTTTGATGTCCCTATTATAAAGAAGAATTTTATTTTGTCAAATATAACACATAAAATTGTCAAAAAGTGGATTTAAAATAGGTTTGCCATCAAAAGGCGGTTAATCAACCTTTTAAAGAATATTAGACTGTTTACGCTTAAAATTGGATTCATTCGCATTTTTAATCCTCTAACAATTATTGTAAAGAGTAAAAAATATTTGACAAACATATAAAATCATTTTTTAGTTAGTTCTATTCATTCCCACCATTACAACGGCTAGGCATTAACTTCCATTAAAAATAATATTATTTTATTATTAGAGTGCAACGTAAGATTCCCAAGAAACTCGTTGTTGTGTATTGGGTACGCCATTGAGCATAGCGTCCCCTTTAAAGTTATATTTATATTTTATTCACAAATATGAAAATTTCATACTCTTTATTTGCCTAGGGTGTTACATCCTTCCCCCCTTTTGGGAATTGCGTCCTCGCAATTTTAAAATTGGGCTTGGAAATATCCTTGAAAGTCCTACATCGGAACAAGAGTCGGTAAAACAATATCTTCAAAATAAAGAAAGATAATTATAGAGGTCACCCGGGTTAACCCATACTAGGATTACAAGTATGATAATATGTACATGGAGGAAAAAAAGGGTCATGTTCTGATGAAGAGTGATAGTAAACATGTCTAAGAGAAAGTTAACCATAAGAAAATCACAAACTTGTGATGGGTTAAACGGTATTTGATTCCCCAGTAGGAAAAGTTAACAGATAACATTTTTGTTTTAAGTTACACTTCATTGAGGAATTTATTTGTGAGCCTAACTAAATCATAATGAAACATACTTACTTGTCATGTAGACTTTCAAATTTTATTAGACTCCTTAATCAAACTCATATTTTCTCCAAAAGATGAGTATTTAGGAAGACTTGTTTGCATTAAGAGTACTATAATCAACTTATAGAGAACCACCTAATCCACAAAAGATAACTATATATTTGTCACGTCTTTAGACTTTAACCAAAACCAAAACTAAAAAGGTTAGTACAAGATCAGATAATCCAGAAAAGGATAACCCTTTATAAAAACAAAATATATTCTTAATCTCCAAAATTTGTCCAACAAAACCCAAAGTTCAACGTGGACCATTCGATAAACAATTTGTCCATAAAATTCTTCAAAGTAAACCAAACTAAGATTGAAACCCAAATATTTGAAGGATTTAGTCACATAGTCTTGCAAGTTAAATCATAACATTTATCTCCAAACAACATCAGTTGCTCTTAATGTCTCGTATTGCCAAGTAATTAACCTAATCACATATCCTCCATGATAGGTTAATAAATTTCCATAGATAACCCAAAATAAACTTACTCTTAATTCATAAAATCATATAACTAAAAAGAATCATTCAAACTAACAAGGGAGTTCACGTAGTCCAGTGGTAGGCGATAAATACCAGTCGCACTTTGGTTGTGGGTTCGATTCCCGCAGCTTTGTCCGACGCGACGGGTTGTCACACAGTCTGCGATTTGTCCTTTTTATAAAACTCCAAAAATTACCCTAACATGTTTTAACCTTAATAGTTTTTTTATACCTCTCATTTTCATCCAAATTCGTTATGGTCTCAACATCTTAATTCTTGAAGTCTTATTTCACCACCATAAGATAAAATAAACTGATTCCCAAAATGAATAACATCATACCTTGATCATGGCGTCCACTCGGTTTCATCGTCATCTTGATCACGTAGGTAGAAGTCCCATGCATTACAACAATGATTTAGAGATCCTTAAAAATCATTTTCTTCCTCCATCCAAATACAACTTATACAACATGGGCCATATGGGTGTTTACAGAAAAAAAGTTTTGGAAAATAATCATGTATGACATATAATTCCAAAACATCTAATAGAACATTATTTCTATAAAATAATCGGACATTATATGAGTTGAAACTTTCTATTATTGGACCTTTTAAAATACCATAAGTATGTGCTGAGAGAATATATTTTAAAATAAAATATAAATAGGTTGTGCAAGGGTCTCCTTCCTCAACACCTTTTTTAAAATCATAATATGCTTCAAATTCTTGTGATAAGGTAAAATATTTGAAAATACCTTGATAATATTTACCTTTCTTGAAAATATGAGAATATTGTGAAAATAGTATTTGTCTAAAAACAACCCATGATCCACGATGATAACGAGGTATATTGGAGGTGTTTGATATCTTAAACAACTGCTTGCAAGTGAGTTGTATGCTAGAAAAAGTTTCACATTCATCCGAACATGACTTTACAATAATTATTGCAAGCATGTCATCAGGAAGAGGTAGGAATGTATCTTGAGATCCTTCTCCTCCCATTCGTAACCGACTTTACTTGTCCTCGAAAAAAGTTATAAAACAAGGATTTAACTGAAATAATAGATATAGGGACTAATCATGTGTCTAACAAAAACTCATAATCCCTAAAGTTGTCTAAACCGACCTTTGATACCAACTATAATGCCCCGGCCTTAAACCATACTTAATATTGATTTAAATGAATAATTCACATTGAGGATCTTTTCAGGTTTAGAGTTTTAGAGAATTAGGACATAACTATTAAATCTCAAATGATTACAAAGTAGAAACTTTTACTAAGTTTCTATAAATTATAAACTCTTAAAAAGAACATGTCCAGTTCCATGTTTTAGGTTGCATGACTTTCCCTTGATCCCATCCTTGACCCTATTCCACGTTAAGTCCTGTGAAAAACATTTCAAAAAATTGGGATGAGCATAAAAATCTCAGTAAGGGATACACAAAGAATGAAAACTGTTAGTTTTTTAAAACAAAAAGTAAACCATGTATACTTTATCAAAGTAATACATTTCATCTTTTCAAAGTAGTAAAAACTCTTCACTGAATAAAAGTTCATTACATACCCTTCTGTAACAAAAGATTACCATAAAACCCATATAAAGATCACATAACATATAAAGGTAACTTGGGACATAAACATACTTAAGTGGAATAACCATAACTTCGACTTCCACACATATCGATTAATGGAATAGCCATTCGTCCAACATCCATACATACTTAATGGAATAACCATACGGCCGACTTCCATACCCAATGCATTGGAGGTTATAACGTAACCACCCGTCCTGGTATTCACAGCACCACCCATCATATGGTTTATCACGTAACCAACCGTCAAATGTCCAAGTACCAATATAAAATCATAAAACATAAAACCCATATAAAGGAATGATAACATTTCCACATTTAAATCACAATATATCATTTAAATATATTTACATAATATAATCCTTTATCAAAACCATTTTCAATACCAAAATACATAAAATAGTATATGATATTTATTTTATTTTAAAAACATTACGGCTTGTTGAGGAAGCCAAAGACCAAATAATACTCGCGGCGGCGGAAACGGCCGTTGTCACCGCGTATGTTAAAAGAAACATTCCTTTTTGTCGTTTAGAAAAACGCTTCGTAGAAAAATATTCCTTTTGTATAAAAGTAAAAGTCAAAGGGTTTTATACACCATATAAAAGATAGTTTTGTGTAAAACGAAATATGCATCAATGAAAGGAGATTGAGACGAAGTCCCTTACAAAGTCGGTATGCTTAGATTAAGGATAAATCAATTACATGATTATGTGTGAAAAATACGAATACACAAAATATAAGTGGATATTAAGTGTAAAAAAATCATAGGTCATTCACACATAATCATGGAAAAACAAAACCAATGACATAGATATTTAACTCAATGAAATGAGATTGAGTTATGATTTCCTATACAAGTCTGTCTAAATGACATAAGAATTTATCAACGAGATGATTATGTGTAGAAATAGTATATCCACACAAAGGTTTTTGGAAACTAAAACATAGAGATTCCACACATAATCTTGGAATAATAAAATCAAGAATTATAGGTTTAACCCAAAGAATTGAAAGTGGGTTAAGAAGTTCCCTTATAGAAATTCGACAGCCTAACGACGTCACTTCAAAACTCATAAAATGAGTTGATGAGAGATAAAAAGGGTATCTCATAACTTGGAAATAAAATTTACATTAATAAGGATATAGAAGAACATATCCCAACATAATAGTATGTTAATTAAAAGACATAACAAAATAAGTCTTTTAAAAAGAGGAGGGTGAAAGGTTCCCTTACCGACTTGGGTAACATTCGACACGTACACCCCATTGAAGAAGGGTCATACAATGAATATTTAAGTACCCATAAATGAAATTATATTATACAAAGAGTATAACAATGGGAGGTACATACACCACTCAATGGAAATGGTGGAAAATGTAGCATAAATCTCACGGGAATATAAGTGAGATGAAAAATCCCTTACGAAAACTCGGCAGCCTAACGGCGCCACTTAAAACTTCCAAAAATGGATTGATGAGATCATATAGAGTATCTTATCATATTAAAATAAAATGTACAGAAAGAGGAATATAAAAGAACATCCCCAATCATAACAAATAGGATCTTAAAATAAGTTACATAAATGAGAGTACTTAAAAAAAGAGAGAGGTTAGATCTCTTACGAAAATTCGGCAACCTAACGGTGCCACTCAAAACTTCCAAAATGGATTGATTAGAGAAAATAGGGTATCTCACCATATGAACATAAAACGTACAGTAGTAGTAATATAAAATAACATCCCAATCATAATAAAGATGATCTTAAAAGGAATGACATAAAAGAGTCTACTTAAAAAGAAAGAGAGGAGTAGGATCCCTTACCTCGGGTCCGAATTGACTCGATCGTTCTTTATCGTCCTTAATAATAAACTTGAGTTAATTTATACTTGCTTAAGAACCTTTTTCAAGTTAATTATTCCTTTTATATCAATTATGGACATGTTATAAACATTATGTAATCATTTAAGTTAATAATGCTTGTTTTGTGGATATTTGGTTCTTAAGTCAAAAGTGGACTTCTTACAATTACATGTTGTTCGTGTGGTCAAAGTTTCTTTATATCCAGAATGACATTCCTGATTTGGATATCATATATATCATATATATACAGAATATACATGTATTTATAATTTTACATAATCATTTAGAGGTAATAAATGAAATGCACCGTTCATGGAGACGGTAAGCCGTACGTACGCATGAACGCTACTTTCATTTCTATGTCATATTAATTGAATTAAAAATAAATGAGAGATGTGTATATTTTTTATTTCAGAATTATATTCATCATTTATATGTATCATACATTATATATATCCATTATATTTACTTATAATAGTACATTACATTTGAGGATAAGAAATGAAATGCACCGTCAATGGTGACGGTAAGCCGTACGTACGCATGAACGCTACTTTCATTTCTATCTCATACTTTAATGGAAAGAAAACAATAATTATATAAAGGTATATTATAATTACACTATAAAATCATATATAATAACTTTAAATCCATCCCTTATACATCCCACATATGTCATTAACGAATCAAATCACTTTGAGGGGGCGGTAGTCCGCACTTCCTAAAATGAAGATATCGCGTATACCGATAATGGATGCCATAAAGGTATGCCACAAATGAAAAATACAGAAGCTTAAGTAAAACATAAAAATATTATATATCATATATAAACATAGTGACATCTTAATGGCCACCTTTGAAGGTGTTATATGAGTGTTGAACAATCATCGTTTCGTGAGGTAGAAATTCGCCATCCACAGAAACAGTATGTTCTTTAACCATTGTATGAAGGTGTGTGAAAGTGTAGCTCAAATAATTATTATAAAAACATCCTAGTATATTTAAGATACTGGATTTGTTACAAAATAAAAGAATAAAAAGAGTTCAGGGGGTTGGAGAAGCAAAATAAAACAAAAGAGCACAAGTGAAGACGTTACCTTAAAATTGGGTAACATCCTTTGGTTTGACCAAAAGGGTTTCTTGAAGAGCTTCCTGATTAAGATAAGGCTTCTAGGATCAGTAGAGGGATGTGGAGAGAACAAATGATCAGATCTTGGCCAATCCAATGGCTTGGGAGGTGTGGGTAAGGTGGTAGAGGTGGGGGCCTTTTATAAGAGGAGAGGAGGGGCACTCTTGGTAAAGTATAAAATGTTACTTTATTTTCAAATGGTTTTCGGATTTTAATGGTCCCACATTGATGTGTTTAGAAGATAAGGTCATAAGGGTTCGAAATACACCCATCCAATAGGTTTTTGACATGTGTAGGTCCTAGATTTTGCATTATCATTCCATTTTATTTAAATCGTTAAATAATGAGGTCATCGCTGCGTCATCATGATGTCATAAAGAATTTAATTCATTTAATGTCTAAAAATTATTAAAAAAAACTAATATGATGTAGGAAATATTTTTAGATTTCCAATTAATATTTATAGTCAAAAATATGACTTGTATAACCACATGTAAATTTTTTTTAGTAAAAACAAATCATGTTTGTGACATTTTTATTTTAACTTTAAATAAAAGGCATAAATGTCATTATCACACCCATTTGGCTCCATGGGGTACCAAAAATAGTCTCATGGGTTGTATGGCTCGGCCATAACTCATCCAATAGGGTTAGGACAAGTTTCAATATATTTTAATTTTATTATAATATCATTTTTACCTTAAATTACACTAATTACCTTTAATCGCGATTAATAAAACATAAAAGTTACTTTTCATCAAAAATTATTTTCATCCCATTGAACCAAATTTTACTTAAAAATTTAAAACATTTAAATTTTATTTTTTAAATTCCAATCACAGAAGTGGTAAAGTCCCATTTAAATGAAAAATCAAATTTTGTAACCACCACTTTGTGGTTTCACTATTCATCAAAAATTGGAGATTTTCAGAAAAATACCAAAAATTCACCCTAAGCTATATTTGATATTCCGAATTCAAAAATGATGTATATCTTACCAAATTCATAACATAGAAGTTGAATTAATTAATTTTATAATTAACTCCCGCAGTCAGAGCAAATAGCGTGTTTTTATGAAACAATAAGTATCAAAAGATTAACATTAGTTTATATCCAATCTTAAAGTGATATTAATTACAATGACCACCATTGGATTAAATGGTAAAAATATATTCTATTTACACTTTAAAACCAATTAAAATGATAATATAATCATATAAATAAATTATATTAAAAAGAGGTTTTGAATTAAAATACAAAATTTTTCACTATTTATTAAAAATTGAACTTTTTCGGAAAAATACCAAAAATTTACACAAAGTAAATTTTGATGTCCCGATTATAAAGAAGAATTTTATTTTGTCAAATATGACACATAAAATTTTCAAAAAGTGGATTTAAAAGAGGTTCGCCATCAAAAGGCGGTTAATCGACATTTTAATGAATATTAGACTATTTACGCATAAAATTGGATTCATTCACATTTTTAATCCTCTAAAATTTATTGTAAAGAGTAAAAATATTTAAAAAAACATATAAAATCATTTTGTAGTTAGTTCTGTTCATTCCTGCAATTACAACGGTTAGGCATTAACTACCATTTAAAATAATATTATTTTATTATTAGAGTGCAACGTAAGATTCCCAAGAAACTCGTTGTTGCGTATTGGGTACACCATCGAGCATAGCGTCCCCTTTAAAGTTATATTAATATTTTATTCACAAATATGAAAATGTCATAATCTTTATTATACTGGGGTGTTACAATATAACTAGGTTTTAGAAAAAAATTAAAAGAGACGGGACCAGGGTAACCCACTAATAAATAACTCATTATACATTAGTGGTACAGAATAAAATAAATAATATCATTTTATGGTTATTTGAAGGAAATACCATATGAAAATGAAACTTGAAGGAAGAGGGAATATGTGATTTATTTTACAAAAATTCTGCAGCATGACGGCGTCACTTAACAGTTTAGAAAATAAATTGATGAGAGAAGGAATGGTTTCTCAAAATTTGGACATGAAGTGGATAGTAATAATGATATAGGATAACATACCCCCATATAATAAAATTTAAACTAGAAGACATAACATAAAAAAGGACATGACTTAAAAGAGCGGGTGAAATGATCCCTTTCCTTGAAGAGTAACTTTGAAAGCATGAAGTTCAGGACCTTGTAAGGCTTGAGGGCACCGTGGGAGGATTCTAGAGAGAGGAGGGAAGATTTTGGATAAACATAAAAGGCTTGTAGTGAAGAGGATGTTGGAGCATGGGTGGGTTTATATAGGAAAGAAGAGGGAATTGTTTAATATTTAGGTTTGGCACACCTCGCATTAAACTAAACAAAACCACAAACCGGCCCATTGTTTTTCCCATGGTATTTGAAAAAGGATAGTGGAAAAATATATTTTTTAAGTTCAATGATCGAACTTCTTAAAATAATAGGGTTTCTTATATGTAGGTGAGTCACACTCTCAAGGAAAACAATTTAAAATTACAAAATGTTATATAAGTCATGGAGGGTCCACTAATGCTTTGTAAAATAAATAAAACAAACCCAAAATCACATTATTTTAATGTTAAAAAATATATGGGCCGACCATATAGTTTATAGTATTTTATTACATCAATATTGGGTCATTATGATGTAGTAAAACACATTATATATTTATACGGTATTTAATTTTTACCCAAAAATTTCACTATTTTAGAAAATTATAAAAAATTTATCGATGGATAATTTCAAATTCCTGATCCCAGAAATAATAATAATTTTATCTAAATAATTTTTTAAATATGTTAATTTTAACTTTTAAAATAAAAACCGACATTTATAGAATATTCATTGGTTTTGACAAAAATGGAATTCAAACCATAATAAAAATTACAATTGCATTCATCAAATTATAAAATCATATATATTTAATAAAAATAAATTTTATAATAATAATAATCTTTTATTAAAATATTATTTAATTCAAAAATCCATTAATTCATCAAAATGTATTTCTTAGTTGAATATTTAACTAAAAATACTATTTGAGCTTTAAAATCTATTTACAAAGTAACAATAATAAAATCAAAGTGCATTAATTATTATATAAAAAATGTACATAATAATAGTACTAGGGTCTTGTTATTTAACCCCTTAAATAACCTACATTAGACCTTAGGGTAAGGTGCACGATGGTGACAGACTCTTGGGGTGGCTCGGATAACATCGCTCGAGTGGTAATCTCTATCAACATCCACTTCTCTTTTAGGCAGTTCTGCTAGAGCTTAACATATTCAAGCTCAGATTGGGATTGGTTAAGAGAAAATCCCAAAGACACTACCTCCTTTTCAAGCTCTGATAAATGGGATTCATACAGAGCAAGTCTACTGGATGGGGCCATCTCTTCCATTGTCTGAGTAAAAAGAGTTTGTTAAGCCCTATATTTACACTAATCATGTGATCATTGTTAAACAGATATATTATCAATAGTCATATTCTTAATGGTATTTTAAAATCAAAAAACATAAAAAAAATATAATCTCATTTGTTGTATAACCATTTCACATATTATGACAGTTAATTTGATCAAGATGGATTTTCATTAACAAAAGTTTGGGTTGTTACAATCTTCCACCCTTAAGAAAATTCTTCCCTGAAATTTTAACTCACACCATAAAAAGAGAAAAGGTGTTGGTACTTCTACCTCATAGAATCCTCTGGTTATCAGGTGTCTTCTTCTCATTTGTGGTTTCTCCACAACACCATAACAAGGTTGGTAGTATTGTTGTGTAGAACCTTGTCTCTACGATACATGATCTCCACCGGCTGCTCCTCATAAGAGAGGTCATTTTCTAGTTGTACCACCTCCAGGTTTAGTACATGTGAAGGGTTAGGTATTTAATTCCTCAAGAGGGATACATGGAAAACATCATGAACTTTTACAAGATATGGAGGAAGTGCAAGCTGATAGGCCACTGATCCCACACGATGAAGGATTTCATAGGGGCCAATGTTCTTATGGCTGAGGTTTCCTTTCTTTTGAAGCCACATGTCTCTCTTCCAAGGTGAAATCCGAAGAAAGACTTTATCACTAACATAAAACTCCAAGTCCCTTATAAGATTTTAGGCATAGCACTTTTGCTGACTCTGATTAGCCTTAATGTGTTGTGGGATGGCATTGACTTTTTATGTCATCTCCTGTACAAGATCATGCCCAAGAATCTTTCTCTCACCAGATTCATCCCAACAAGTAATAGTTCTACATCGCTTCCCATATAGTGCCTCATAGAGTTCCATTTGAATGCTTTAGTGGAAGCTGTTGTTGTAGGAGAACTCAACTAAAGGGATATGTCAATCCCATCCACCTTTAAATTCCATTGAGAATGTTTTCAGCATTTCCTCGACTGTTTGAATATTCTATTCATATTGGAAATCAATTTGGGGGTTATAAGCCATACTAAAATTCAATTTAGTGCTTAGAGAATGTTGAAGACTTCTCCATAATTTTGATGTGAACCTTGGATCACGATCAGATATGAGAGAAAGTGTAACTCCATGCATCCTTACCACTTCTTTTACGTAAATCCTGACAAGTTGATCAAGAGAGAAGTCTTCCCAAATGGAGATCAAATGGACAATCTTGGTTAGACGGTCCACAACAACCCATATCGCATTGTTTTCATTTCGATGCTCTTGGGATACCAGTGACGAAGTCGATAGCGATATTGTCCCACTTCCATGCTGGTATGGGTAGTGGCTGCAATACCCCTTTAGGAATTTGTCACGTTTCCTTCACTTGCTAACATACTAGGCACCTTGATGTGTAATCGGAAATCCCTTTTTTCATATTATCCCACCAATAATGATCACGAAGTTCTCTATACATTTTTCCCTTCTAGGATGTATATACATAGTAGAGTTATGTGCTTCATCCATCTGCTTCTTCTTTATTTCCATAATAGATAAAACACATAATCTTGTAAAAAATTTCAGAACACCTTCCTGATCAATATTGAACTCATGAAACTTTTCATCCTTCATAGCCTCAAACTTATTCTCTAACAATGGATATTCTTTCTCATCTTTCTTGATATTCTCTAGTAATAACAGTTGAGAAATCATTTGGGTTAGGGTTGATAATGACCCTTCTTTTATAATTCCCATGTCCAGTTTTACTAGGTCATTGATCAAAGGATGTCTTTCATTCCTCATAATGGATAGAACAACTAGGTATTTCCTGCTTAAATCATCAGTGACTTTTTTTTCTCTTCTAGGATGATAATGAATTGATGAATCAGAGTCTTTAAGAAGTTCCAACCATATCCTTTGTCTCATGTTCAATTACTTTTGTGAGAAAATATACCTTGAAATTTTATGGTATGTGTATATATCACATTTATACCTATAAAGATAGTTCATTCATATCATCAGAGCCAAAACCACTGCAGCTATCTCTAGATCATGCATAAGATAGTTCTGCTCATGAGTCTTCAACTGTCGAGATGCATAAGCAATGACTTTTTCATTTTTCATGAGGACACTCCCAAGATATTTCAGAGATGCATCGCTAAAACTAACGAATCCTTCTCCACATGAGGTCATAGTTAACATGGGTGTAGTAACCAATCACTTCTTCAGATTTTGGAAACTTTTCTCACACTCTTTTTTACAGATGAACTTGACCCCTTTTCGAGTTAAATTTATTAATGGATTGGAATGTGTAGATATTTTTTTTACAAACCTCCTATAATATCCCACTAAACCAAGGAAACTACGAATCTCGGTTACTATTGTAGGATGAGGTCACTCCTCCACAAATTTTGTCTTTTTTAGGGTCAGTTGTGATTCCATCTTTTGTAAAAAATTTCCCAAGAAAGAAACCTATTGCAACCAGAAATCGAATTTGAAAAACATTCCAAAAACCTCTCATTTCATAGAGTTTGCAAAATAACCCTGAGATGATCTTTATGATTCTCAGGACTTTTAGAATATATCCTAATATCATCAATAAAAACTACCATAATGTTATCAAGGTAGTCCTTAAAGAGTCTAATCATCAAATCCATAAAAATTGCAGCTGCATTAGTCAATCTGAAGGGCATAACAACAAACTCATAATGCCCATATATTGATTGGAAGGCAGGTTTGAAAATATCTTCATTCTTCACCCTCAATTTATGATAACCAGAATGAAGATCAATCTTAGAGAAGAATTGAGCCCCACGAAGTTGGTCAAATAAGTCATCAATTATTGGAAGAGGTTATTTTTTCTTTTCTGTAATCCCATTCAGTTCTCTATAATCAATGCATAGCCGCATCGATCCATCATTCTTCTTTATAAATATAACATGTTCTCCCCAATGAGATACACTCAGTCAGATAAACCCATTATCCCAAAGATCTTGGAGTTGTTTCTTTTATTCTTTCTGCTCCACATTTGACATCCTATACGGGGTATTTGATATTGGATGTGATCCATGTATGAGTTTAATAAAGAACTCTACCTCTTATTCTAGGGGATGTCCAGGAAACTCCTCAGGAAATACATCAACGTATTCCTAGAAGATGGGAACATTTTCTATCCTCAAACTCTCATTTACTTTTTCTTCTTCACTTACCAACTCCATAAATATGGATATAGGAGTTTCTTCTAGACAAATATCATGTTGAGATATATCTCATTAGAATATAACTATAGGTTCTCCACTCAAGACTACTAAGATTTACTCACTTTTTCATTTGATCGTAGCATTATAGTTCAAGAGACAATCCATCCCTATTATAATGTTGAATTCCATCATGGGAATGACTACTAGTTTTGGGATTATATTGTGCTCACTAAAGCAAATACTATAATTTATAAATACCGATGATGCTTGGATAGTCCCACAAAGTGTATTTACTGATAAATCTACTTTGGGAAAATTGGGAGTTGATTCTTAATTTTTGCAAACTTGGAGGAAATAAAGGAATGTTTAGAACCAGAATCAAACAATGTACTTGCTATCTTTGAGAGATCAACAATAATACCTGCAACAACATCATTAGGAGCTGCAACTTTAGTTGTCGTGATAGTAAAATCATGAGTTTTCCACCTTGGCCTTTGCTGAGGCTGATGGTGGTTCCCCTCTTCTATCCTCAGATTTGGACAGTGATTGGAAAATTGACCATCTTTTCAACACTTAAAGCACTTGGCATCATGTAGGTCCTCCACCATCAAACCCTTATCGTTAGTGTTTGGAAGTTGAGGTTTCACCTCACTATGAAAATTTCTTTCAATATGGCCATCTCTTCCAAACCTATAGCATTTACCTCTCCCAAGAAGGTAGTTCCCTAAATTCTTATTCCAAAATTTATTACACGTGGGAAGTTGCACTTGCTTTCATCCCCTTCCTTGATCAAATGTCATACCTATGTTGGTCTCCATCGATATCTTCTTGTCATTTGATTTGTGAGACCACTATGTCTCACAAAACTCTAGATTGACGTTCAGTACACTCCGTATGATCTCCTCATAACTTTCATAGTCTCGATTGGATAGATTCTTCCGTAGATGAGGTCTCAGTCTGCCAAAGAATCTATCAACATTGCCATTTGGAACCATGACAAATCTAGAGGTGTAATGTAAAATCCTTGTGGATTTCATCTTGTAGCATCCCAAATATTCATTCTCCTTCTGCTTCATCTTTAGAAACTCCATCTCCATTCTTGTTATCATCAATCAACGTATATACTTGTTGAAAAATATCCTTCTAAACTCATCCCACTCTATAGCTTAACCTTCCACTCTTGGACTTGTGTTTTTAATCAGTTCCCACCACTGATCAGCTTCTCCTTCTAAGCGATTGACAGCCCGGGTAACCATCTCTTGTTCATAACAGCGGAGCACAGAAAATTTTTTCTCGATAGAGTTGATCCACTGTTCAGCAATCAATGGGTTAGTCGACCCACTGAAGGTTGGTGGTGTTAGGTGCATAAAGGATTAAACACAAAGTTGTTCCTTTTTCATTGATATTGGTCTCTCTTCTTGATTGAATTCATTTCCCATAGCTTCAGTCAGTTGGTTCATCATTCACATGAATGTTTCCATTATGCCTTCCATCAGAGGGTTATCAGTGCATGGTCCATTGCAGTCACCATTTGCACAGTTCCTCCTATTTCCCGCCATTTCCTAAATTAATAAAACCATAATGAGAAACTTATTTCATTTAAAAATCTTTTTAACTATCAAGGATTTTATGTCTTAAAACATCATGCTTAAACAATTACATTTCTCTATAATTCCTTCATAATGATTCATAAAAATCTTAAAATTAACCAAACATATCCCCCTAGTGTGTCGTAACCAAGAGTACAGCAAGACCCATGGTCATGCACCAGTTCCCATTCGAGTCTAACTCAAAGTGTTGTTTTCGGGTTTTACCCCTATGAACATCTGTTCCAGAGCTACCTCTACCTACTCATATCCAGACATGGATGTATTTGTTTGATAAACCACTAACTCATTACTCACCAATATACATGGAATTTTTTTAATATTTAAATTTTTCTATATGGTTCTTTGTATTGATTTCATAGCCTATTTTTCATAAATTACTACACCATCCTTTAATACCAAATGTGGAATCTGCCTTTTTATTACATAACATTTCATTACATTTTACCAACATAGGATCTTTAAAGTCTAGTGTCTTGGTAATCAGGAACATAATACATGAAAATAACATAAATAATTTGTCTAATCTAATTATAAGGATTCATCATAGATTTATCTTAAGTAAAATTATTTCATCTTATAACCTGGAGATATAAATCAAAATAAAGGGTGAGCCGAAGGCCCAGTAAGGAAAGCAAGGGAATCAGTTTACTTGTGATATCAATAAGAACTTGAAAAAAACATAAGGAAATGATCAATTGAAGTATAGGCATATCATAATGAAAATAACATGAAATATAACTTGAATATGTGGCTACAACATTTCATTTAGACATTCATGAAACTATCACCAAGGTACAACCCCGAGGTATGATAAAAATTACCAAGGTTATTCACCAAGGTATCATGAAATTTTTTATCTCTAGGGAAATATTCTTTACCCCATGCATTGGAGTGCTATTAGGGAACGCCTTTAATATTTCTTTATTTTCATGTGATCCACATAGATCGTAATCAAAAATTTCATAAATAAACCATATAGAATAAAATAATTCAGTTTCATTTTAATATAGTGACATTTTAAATGTGCTTTAAAAATAAGCTCATTATTTCATTTATAACCCATGGAAAGGGAGTGAGGGTTATATGTATTTCAATTTCAGAATCAAATATAAGATTTTTTTAAATTTATGATCACCCTTAAACATGAAATAGGTCTGGGTATTCACATAAATATGACAAGAGTATTTCATCAGAGAAAGAGAGAGAAATTGAGATGAAATTTTAGCAGCATAATAGCTATATAACACAGTTTTAGAAAACAATAAAAAGAGAGGGGACAAGGTTCAACCACTCATAAATACTAATTATATAGTAGGGGTAAAAAATAAAAGTAATAAGATCAAGGTATGATTATTTGAAGGAAATACTATATGAAAGTGAAACTCGAAGGAAGAAGGAATATGCGATTTCTTTTATGAAAATTCGGCAGACAAACGATGTCACTTAATAATTCAGAAAGTAAATTGATGAGAGAAGAAAGGATATATCATCATTTGGGAATGAATTGGACAGTAATAATGATATAGGACAACATACCCTTATATAATAAAATGGAATCTATAAGTCATAATATAATGGAAGTCATGACTTAAAAGACGTGGGTAAAAGGATCCCTTACCTTGAAGAGTGACTTTGAACGAATAAAGGTTAGGACCTTGGGGGGCTTGAGGGGACCTTGGGAGGATTATAGAGAGAGGAGGGTAGAGTTCGGACAAACGTAGAAGGCTTTGAGTGAAGACGAAGTTGGAGTTTGGATGGGTTTATATAGGAAAAGAGAGGGAATTGTTTAATATTTAGGTTTGGGACACCTCACACTAATCTATAAAAAACCACAAACCAGCCCATAGTTTTTCCCATGGTTTCGGCAAAAGTTTAGGTGAGTCACACTCTCAAGGAAAACAATTTAAAAAGACAAAATGTTATATACGTCTTGGAGGGTCATCTAAAGCTTTGTAAACTAAAAAAACAAACCCAAAATCAAATTATGTTAATGTTAAGACATATATTGGCCGAAAATACTATTTATAGTATTTTATTACATCAATATTGGGTCATTGTGATGTCATAAAACATGTTATATATTTATATGGTATTTAATTTTTACCCAAAAATTTGACTGTCTTAGAAAATTATGAAAAATTCACTGTTGGATAATTTCGATGTCTTGATTCCATAAATAATATTCATTTTATCTAAATTATTTCCTAAATATGTTAATTTTCACTTTTTAAATAAAAACCGACATTTATCAAAAATTCATGGATTTTGAAAAAATATCTTTCAAACCATAATAAAAATTACAATTGGATTCATAAAATTATACAACCATATATATTTAATAAAAAATAATTTAACTATAATAATAATATTTTATTAAAATATTATTCAATTAAAAAATATATTAAAATATCAAAATATATATTTTTAGTTGAATATTTAACAAAAAATACTATTTATGCTTAAAAAACTATTTACAAAGTAACAATAATAAAATGAAACAACATTAATTATTATATACAAAAATAATTTACATAATAATAGTACTAGGGTATTGTTACATAACCCCTTAAAAACATGCATAAGACCTTAGGATAAGGTGTGCGATGGTGACAGACTCTTGGGTTGGCTCGGATAACATCGCTCGAGTGGTAATCCTTATCAACTTCCACTTCTCTAGTAGGTAGTTTCACTCGAGCATAAATTATTCAAGATCGGCTTGGGCTTGGTCAAGAGAGAATCCCAAAGACACAATATCCTTTCTGAGCTCTATTAAATGGGATTCATATGGGTCAAGTCTACTAGATGATGCCATCGCTTCCTTTATCTGAGTAAAAAGAATTTGTTAAAGCCCTATATTTATACTAATCATTTGATCATTGTTCAACGATTATATTAGAAACTGCCACAATTCTTAATGGTATTTTAAAAACAAAAAACATAAAACTAAATAAGTGCATAAGTTGTATAACCATTTCACATATTAATACATTTAATTAGATAAAAAGATATTTTCATTAACAAAAGTTTGGGTCACTACAGCTTGGGAAAACCTGAAAAATCATGAACCCTTCACCACTTTTGGATTTTTTGTCTTCTTTATGGAAGAAATATAAAATTGATGACAACTTGAAACTGGGATCCAAGTAGTGATAGTAGTGTCCTGAGGGGCATGTAGGTGCAATCGGTAGAAAAAACGGACCGTAGGTGTTCAATCGGTGGCCCATAAAAGCCTCGCTAGTGAGACACAAGCACGGCGGTGCCCGCAACTGGTGAGGGTAGGTGGTGAGTGGAGGCCATCATCCACCATCCACGGTGGACAGCAGGGGAAAACATCCCTTGGTCATCCGTATTAGCAGTAGGTGGTGTGGAGTCATGCACCGAAGAGGGAGGCCATGACTTCAAGCCGTGGCGGAGGGCGGAACTACACCCCGCGGGTCCAACTGACATGGGGGGGGCACATGGCACCGCCATTGAAAACTAAATGAAAAAATTATCTGTTCAGAAAGGGAGCCAGCTCCCGTGGCCCGGTGGGCCGCACCCAGCCAATGAGGGTCGGTTATGTCCGCGACCCAGTGGCCCGAGCCCGCCGCTACCCAGCCTACTCAGGCTGGCTCATCAGGTTTAGGCCAGACCAGGTGGGACTCGGAGTGGGTCGATTCGGCCTAGTCCGGGTCGGCCCGACTAAGTCAGACTAGACCGAGACCCTTTTCAGCCCTTTTTTTAAAAGTTCGTATCTCACAAACCATACATTTGTTTGATGAACCGTCTTTGATACTAGAATCCTTGGAAAAAGATGTCGATTTTATGATACTTTGCCTGAGTTTTGGAGAATATTTTAGTATGGACGAGTTGGATCTTACCAGAATCCAACCGTGACCTTCACACTAAATGCCCATAACTTACAGACTGGGCTTCCGGTTGACGAGCCTTCTGTTGCATTAGAACCCTTATGACATGGAAGTTCATTGGGTGACTTATTTGTGGGGATTTGTGTGGATTGAAATACGATTTATGTCATGAAGATTTTGTCCTCCCAGAATTTTGTGTGCTTCGTGCTGGAATTTAGTGGATGGCTGAGAAGTGAATAATGAATAGCGATCATGTGTGGATCGGCCCCTAGCGATCATTTGTGGATCAGCACCAAGAGATCCAGGGTGTATTAGCACAAATCTATCATATGTGGGTCATCAGAAGATCTTCATGATAGAGTAAGATGATCTAGATTTATGACTAAACATATTTACTTCTGTACTTAAGTTTCACCAAGTGTGAGCATTCTATTACTTTTTTCATTGTGAATGAGGTCAATAATTTTGGATTTTCTTTTATGGAATTCTGAGAGACCTTAAGGGGTGTCAAGTCCCTACTAGGTATTTTTATACTCACCTCTGTATGGGATTCTCCTGCACCTTGTTGTGTCTTGTGCATACATTGGGAATCTTTGACTGAGTCTTGAGGATCTAGGACTTGACGGTGTATGGAGGTATAAGGCCCCAACCTTAAACCTTACTTAATCTTGAGTTATTACAAGATTACACATTGAGGATCTTTTCGGGTTTAGTGTTTTAGAGAATTAGATCATAAAACTTGCATTACATTCCACATATAAACCAAGTGGTTACATAAATATAGTATTCTTCATTCCCATCAAAGGAAACATATTTAAAATAAAACATGGATTCATTATTGACACTTCCTTGACACTATCATCTTATCATGTACCTTTCCCTTGACCTGTGAAAAACATTTCAAAAACTTGGGATGAGCATAAAAATTCTGTATGGGTTATAAAAACACGGGAAGGAAACATGAGTTCACATATATATATAAGAATGAAATCATACTATACCCATAAAACATAGGCACTTTAACATACCTCATAAAATCATGAATAAATCATAGAAACCATAAGACATAAAGGTAACTTGAGGCATTCATAACATTCTTACGTAGGGAGTAACCCTCTTGGTTACGTTTTGGAATACCCATCACAGTATATTCCCTATGATCTCTTCGGAGAAACCTTAACGTTTCACTCCTTCGAGTTACCCAATGCATTGGAGAGCTATAACGGGCTCACCCGCCCTTAGTCTATCACGGAACCACCCGTCATCATAATAATTCCCAAGAACCTCAACATAAACGTATCACATAAAACATGCATAAAGGAAACATAACATTTCCACCATTCAATCACAAGATATCAATACCACACATTGATATAAAAATATTATGAAAACCATTTTCAATACCAAAATAAATGAAAAGTAAAACATGGTATTTATTTTTCTTTTAAAAAGAAGGTATGGCTTGTAGAGGAAGCCGAAACTCAAATAACGGTCATGACGGCGGAGAAGTCGTTGTCGCCGCATACGTACGACAAAAACATTTCCTTTTGTCGTTTAGTAAACACTTCGTATAAAAAATATTCCTTTTGAATAAACGTAAATGTCAAAGGGTTTTATACACCGTATAAAAGAAAGTTGTGTATAAAATAAAATATGCCTCAATGAAAGGAGATTGAGACGAAGTCCCATACCTCGTATCCGACTTGACCCGACCGTTCTTTAATCTCCTGAATAATAAATTTTAGTTAATATCTACTTGATTATGAATCTTTTTCAAGTTCATTATTCCTTTTATACCATGTTATGAACATCATGTAATCAGTTAAGTTAATAATGTTCATTTTGTCGGTATTTGGTTCTTAAGTCAAAAATAGACTTCTTACACTTACATGTTGTTAATTTGGTCAAAGGTTCGTTATATCCAGAATGATATTAATGATTTGGATAGCATATATATCATATATATTCATCATATACATGTATTTATAATATTACATCACATTTAGAGGTAAGAAATGAAATGCACCGTTCATGGAGACGGTAAGCCGTACGTACGCATGAACGCTACTTCCATTTCTATTTCATATTTTCTGGAATGGAATCATACTGATATAAGAGTATATTATAATTCCAGTATAATAACATTTATAATATCATTAACTTTATCCTTTACACATCCCACATATGGTATTAACGAATCAAATCACTTTCAGGGGGCGGTATTCCGCACTTCCTAAAATGAAGATATCGTGTTTACCCATAATGGAAACCATAAAGGTATGCCCAAAATGAAAAAAACAGAAGCTTAAGTAAAACATAAACATATTATATATCATATATAAAAATAGTGACATCATAATGGCCTCCTTTGAAGGTGTTAAATGAGTATTGAACAATCATCGTTTCGGGAGGCAGAATTTCGCCATCCACGGAAACCGTATGTTCTTTAACCATTTGATCTAGTTGTGTGAGAGTGTAGCTCAAATAAATCTTATAGAAACATCCTAGTATATTTAAGATACTGGTGTTGTTACAAAAGAAGTAAATAAAAAGAGTTTAGGGGGTTGGAGAAGCAAAATAAAACAAATGAACCTGAGAGAAAGATTTACCTTTAAAAATGTAACTCCTTTTGATTTGAGCCTAAAGGATTCCTTTGAAAGGATTCTGCCCAAGGGAAATCCTCTAGGATTAGGAGAGGGATGTGGAGAGAGTAAATGGGTAGGGGTTGGCCAAGCCAAAGGCTTTAAGAGTGTGTGAAATGAGGTAGAGGTTGGGGCCTTTTATAAGAGGAGAGGAGGGGCACTTTTGGAAAGTAAAGAAATATTACTTTACTTGAAAATGTGTTTCGGTTTTAAAAGGTCCCACATTGATAGAATTCGTGGATAAGGTGATAAGGGTTCTAAATACACTCATCCAATTGGTTTTGGACATGTGTAGTTCATATATTTTACATTATCTTTCTATTTTATTTAAATCGTCAAATAATGATGTCATCGCTGCATCATTATTATGTCATAAATAATTAAATTTATTAAATGTCTAAAAATTATAAAAAAATACTATGATATAGGAAATCTTTTTATATTTCCAATTACTATTTATAATCAAAATTTGGACTTGTATAACCCCACTTAAAAATTGTTTTCGTAAAACATATTATGTTTGTGTCATTTTCACTTTAACATTAAATAAAAAGTAATTTATGTCATTTCCCAACAAAAGTGGATCCATGGGGTCCCCAAGTTGACCCATGGCATGTCATGGTCTGCCATGACACAACCAATGAGGTTGGGACATGTTTCTAGGTCATTTAATTTTATTAAAGTATTATTTATACCTTAAACTACCATAATTTCCACTAATCGTGATTAAGAACTTAATAAGTTACTATTCACCAAAAAATTATTATAATCTCATTGAACCACATTTTACATACTAATGAAAACCATGCATGTCGGATTTTCAAAATTCAATACACATTAGTGGTAAACTTTCATTTAACTGAAAAATCAGTTTGCTTGATAATCACTTAGTGGTTTCACTATTCATCAAAAATTGAAGTTTTTCAGAAAATTACCAAAAATTCACCCTAAGCTATATTTGATATTCTGAATTCAAAAATGAAGTATATTTTACAAAATTCAAAACATATAGGTCACATTAATTAATTTAATAATTAATTCCCGCTGTCAGAGCAAATAGCGTGTTTTTATGAAACAATAAGTATCAAAAGATTGACACCAGTTTAAGTCCAATTTCAAAGTGAAATTGACTCCAATGACCATAATTGGATTAAATGGTTAAAATATATTCATATTACACATTAAGACCAATTCAAAAGATAATCTTATCATATAAATAAATTATATTAAAAAGCAGTTTTGATGTAAAATGCAGTATTTTTCACTATTCATTAAAAAATGAACATTGTCAGAAAAATACCAAAAATTCACACAAGGTAAATTTTTATGTCCCAATAATAAAGGATAAGTTTATTTTGACAAACATAGTTTATAAAATTGTCAAAATAGAGATTCAAAAAGGTTTTTCCATCATAAGGCAGTAAAACAATCTTTTAAGAATATTAGTGTATTCCATGCTTAAGATTGGATTTATTTTCATTTTAAGACTCTAAAACACTATCTTAATCATTAATAGATAGGTAAAAATATCTATTATTCATTACTTACTTGGGATGTTACAGGAGGAGACCGATTTTCGTAGAGACCCACAAGGATGAGTTGTAACTATCCTTCAGGTAGGATCTTTGTCAGACGACCTCAGGAGCAATTTTCCTTTTTTGCTATTTTTTCATTTTAGTGGGGCTTGTATCCTAGACCCCTATACATCAGTACTTACATTTACACTCTATGGTGGTTTTTAGTTGTGGATGCACCTTTATTCTTCCATTTTGTTTTACTTATGTGTAGTGTACCATGTCAGTGTGTGTATAGGTTTTGAGGTAATTATTTCCCATTTTAGGAAAATGAATTTCCGGTGCTAGTCGCAAACCATTGTTCTATAGAAGGCGTGCTTGGGGTAGTCACGACATGGACCATGATGGATGGGTTGTGATATCATTTACCAATACATTCAATATGCCACTCCTTTTTTCCAATAGAAATAGTCTTTTCAATAAAACTACCAAACTTTTCTCCATATCCACAAAAAAAATCATTACATCACATTTTCAATGATCTCTAAAATGATTTAGATTATATGAGGTATGAGTAAAGTCTTTGGTTGATACGATCATTATTTTAATTGAGAAATCATTCCATTATAGTCACAATAAAGAATAATTACTCCCTTGATGTTATGAACCAACCCAGGTTCTGTGAAAAACATCACAAACCAAACAAATTCTTTTGGTGTATCTGATCCAGTTATGTTGTCTAACTATAATAATGATTCCACTATTATGGGTTTTTTAGAACTCTTCGAATATATAGAACACCAATTTTGTAAAAACATGGAACCACATTGAGATAACAAGTCATATAAATTTTATTATAAATATACATTATAGTTACCCCTTATTCAAAGCTCATCATATCCTCTAAACACTATGAATATATATCCTTAGTCCATATCAAGTATATAAGGATGTCATTAGTATAAATCTAGTGACTCCGACCTAGAAGTCATTGTTATATACTTGTAATTATCAAATAATAAGAGAGATCATGTTGGATACAAATCATGAAATACATGATATATCATATGATAGATATCAAATGAATTTTATAAATTATATCAAACTCTTTATATGGATTATGACTATTGCTTGGATTAATTCCATGTAACACTATTAAATCCCCCTTTTAATGTTCTCCATGTCTAAAATTCCTAAACAAATAAAATAAATATATATTAAAGGTTAGTATATGAATGTTAAAACATCTATCTCCCAAGATCATTATGCTTAATATTTAGGAAACATCACAAATGCATTTCATGTAGTATAATTTTCTATAAAACAAATTTGTAGAGTGTGAATTTGAAATATAAATTCTAATATATACTATTTATTCTTTATAAAATATCACAGTATACACAAAACCAACTAATAATTTTTTATACCAATGAATAATTCTTAGTCTTGATAAAACTAAACACATTGATAGCATAAAAATATATTTAATCTGTATAATATTTACTCATTATATAAACGGATTGTTCAATATTAAAGACCATAAAAAATATCATTTTCCACATCAAAAACATATGGATATATCATATATGAGTCCTTGAGAATATTATAATTATTGAATTTGGTTTTGAAATGAATTTTTCATTTATGATAATGAAATTTATCTAATGCAACAAGAAATATCAAGTTGGAATCTATCATCACAATTATTAAAACACTATATTCA
The DNA here is from genome assembly GCA_963277665.1 of Viscum album. Classification (NCBI taxonomy): domain Eukaryota; kingdom Viridiplantae; phylum Streptophyta; class Magnoliopsida; order Santalales; family Viscaceae; genus Viscum; species Viscum album. The sequence continues at coordinate 775,940,896 of OY728138.1, forward strand.
TAGATATTATTAGGAATTTGTTTTTAACCATTAAAAATGAGTAACTATTTATAGTTAGAATCACATTTATTCTCATTAGTTTATTATAGAATAACCATTTCACCATATGGGTCTGAACCATTAACATGAATCCTCTAATATCTAAAATTGTTTCATGCAGAAGGATTTTATTTTTGATTCCATGGATTTTATCTATTTCATAGTAGCTAAATTCACAATGGAATCATGATATATAGTATGTTCATCCAATGTTCATTTTACTCAAACATGAATTTCCACCTTAAATCCATATCTTTGGGCATTATATATAATCCTACCTCACCTTTGAGGTTCTTTTCATGATTTAGTGGGTTTTTTATCAAGAAATATTTGTAATACCAAGTCAAAATACATCATTTGGGAACTCAATTCATAATATTATTGATCTTGTAGATGTTAAATTTTCATCCAATTGGGTACATAATTATTTTTATTTCTCATAAAAAATAGTATATATTTCCAAAAAAAACACTTTTGTACTATGATTTTATAAATATTATCCTATGGACTCTATGTTATATAAGAAATATAATTATTAAATTCACTAAATTTTATACTTTTTTGAATTCAAAAATCAATAGGGATCGTAAAAAACCAAAATTTTCAAAAAAATATATCTGGATATGTCATATTTCATTTCTCTTATTGTGTATTTATGAATGTTTTAGATGAAACATAGTTAGGAATTATTGAAACATTTTCGAGATCATTTCCCAAGAATTAATTTATAATGAAAAAATAACTCAAAACCATTTAAACAATTCACAACAAGGTATGATCCCACATTTAGGAGAGATAATTCCATTACGTTATTTAATGTGGTGTATACTCTGATAAAATTCCATTATAAATTATATGATTAGTGAATTACAGGGTCCAGTATTCACTACCACAATCTGGTAAAAAAACATTATAATTTTTTACAATTGATTATTAAATTCTTTCTGAATGAAATGTTATTTTTGAATAGTTTCATATGTTTCTTTCATTAGAAACCTATAATAGTATATATGAAATTAATTGTTTAAATTAATGAAGTTTATAAAACCAACAATATCTTGGATTCTTAATGGTCCACATACATATAAATGTAAGAGATCTAATAACCCACTAGAAAAATTTTCTTTTCTACTATATGGAGGTTTGGTAATTTTTCTAAACAAACAAAATTTCTATTCATCAAATAATTCATTATTGAATTTATCCAAAAATCATTCCTTATAGGGTATTTGTTTGAATTCCCCATTTATATGTCCATGCTGATAATGACTAAGGACATTGGGGTTAGATAATATAATTAAATATTTTATATATATGATTATCTATATCATGAATGTATGAAAACCAACCTATATTCCCAATACCATAAATAATTTCATTCTCATATATAGAATAATTTTTTATCTTAAAAATTAATGAAACTAACTTTTCATCAAAATACGATACATAAATGAAATTTCTATTTAAAAAAGTAAGATAATAGTAGTTCTCTAATTTCCAACCAAATTATACATATACATAGACCACAACATTCAACATTAAATGAATAAACTCATGCATCATTACCAGCACATATATCTACATAAATTTTCATCAACTCCCTCCAATCTATAAGACTATATTCATCATCACCAACGAGTGATTAACTCATGGTATATAATATCCATGAGTCGGGGTTGGAGAAATTGATCTATATGACATTTAAATTAATTATAATGAACCATACTTGGACAACATAAAATTTCATTTGAACCACTCTTCCACGAGACCCAAATATAATTTCCACTCACTGTGGGAAGGTGAAAAGCACTGAGAGTTTCAATACAAAAGTATTTGGGAATGATTTCACCCTTTAGATCAATAATATATTTTATTGATTTTAAATGAAACACTAATATATTATTTTCAAATATTTATCAATTAGAAAAAAAACAACTAATAATTTCCTAATATTATATAAAAAAAGTTACAACAAAAAAATATCATAAAACTCCCCCAAAGGCCACTCCAATAAAACAAAAAAATCATTTGTAAATATTATTAAATAAACGAAAAGAGTCCTAAAAGAGATAATAAAATCCAGTGGTATGATACTCAATGTTCCCCCAAAATATCCAATGACCTTATAAAACCAACCACAAAATCACTATGTGAAAATAAAGTCATAACCATGTAACACCATCAACCTAACATCTATAGGAGTTTCATGAAATCCAGACATACGAGTTAAACACTAGATCATCAACATAAGAGATGAATACTACATACCCACCAATATGAGTATATAGTCTATGATCGAAGTCCTAGTATGATACCACAAATAATCTATACCATTTCTTCAATTATTTTATAAAAAACTAATAATATGAAAATAAAGTGTATCAAATGGTTTTCGATAACTATTTCATGATTAAAAAAAGGGTTAAATGAACCATGCATCAATTGAACAATTAAATAAAATTAATTAAGTAGAAACAACCACCTCAATAAATGAAATCATTTAAAATTAAATGAATACCAAAATATTCATTTATGAAAAGGACTCTATAGTCCGAAGAAAATATAATTATTCTATTATGACAAAACTATACTTGTTTTTAGATACCCTGGATGGGTTAGTTAGTGAAGAGGAAGATCTTGGATTTAATCAATAAAATAAGGAAGGGAAAAACATAAATATCCATAACTATTAATTTTAATGATAAGGAACTAATTAATAATCATTGTAGGTGAAGGGAGGATGTAAATTGGGTGGGGAAGTTCTCCAAGAATTTTTTAGTGATAAGGTGAATGAAATAGAGGATCGCCCAATTAAAAGGGACGTAAAATGAAAAAAAATTCCTATAATTGAGAAGGATTTATGGTTTAAGGATGTTGTTTATGAATCCATGTTGCAACCATGTAATAACCTCTATAATAATACTCAATCAGGATTGTTGGGTCCAAAAAAACCATATGGAAGGAAAACAATCATTCATGAATTTTTCAATGGTTAAATAAACATGAGGAAGTGTTTGAAAAAATGGGGTCAGGATTAAAAGTGGTGAAGGAGGTATTTAGTCCACATAATAAATTTCAACATGTAGAATTCCACCCTTCATGGTGTCATGCATCTATTCTTGGCTTCCCGAAAAACAAAAAATTCATTTTTTGGTTTAGATGGTGATGTCTACACTCCCCCCCCCCCCATAAAAAATTCACTTTGAGGGTGGTGAGAGTGTTTCCCATACACATTAAATGACTATCCCTCAAAAATGATAAATACATTAAGAAAGTATATTATTTTATTGAACCACAAATGTAACTATTTTTGGGCCTAAACATCATTATTTGGATCCTAAAAATGAAGTTTTTGGGTCCCTCTACATACAACACGACCTCCCAGTACTCAGCTTCCCCACTCCTCTATAAAAACTGCTGAGGGGAGATAAATAAGAACATAACATAAATCATAAATATAAATATGAAAAAAGGTATTATATACCTTTATTCCAAACATGTAAATTTATTGAATGACATTAAGTTAGAAAGGAAATTTACCAGACCCTTTGAAGACCCCAAACCCAATTAGGACACCATTCCTTGAAGCTTGAGTGGATGAACTCTTTACTGTCTATTAACATTCATAATAAGAAGCTATAAGGATGGATACCTACCCTATGTAAATATATGATATGTGGGAGGAACTTATGCCCATGTAGCAAAGAGCTACGTCGACTGACCTTAGACCCTCATAGATAATAACTATATAGAAGGATCTCACAACCACGTAGAAAAACTCTTTGTGGATAGAAACCATAATTGAATATTAATTTTCTATTTGGAGGGAATCTCATCATGCATATGAACATGTTACATGTAATGGGGACTCCTATAGTGTTCCATATTTCTTTTATTGTACCTTCCTTAGGGCATTCTAATTTTCCCCCACTTTGTCCCCTCTACAAACCATTCAAATGTTATTAGGCCAAGGCCTCTCCCAAAACCTCTAGATGTGTGTGATCAAATCACTGTACACATCATCATTCCCACTAAAGTATAGAAACCCATGGTATGTGGGGTCTTATTCATAACCTCCTTAAAATGTGGGATTCCTTGAATTATTCTCATCATACATTCCCATGGTAACGAGGGTTCCAACTTTGGAGGTAAACATGTGGACCTCCTATTTTAGTGGTTGAGGGGAACCACATGAATTTCCCTTCGATGGGGGATTGTAATGTATCCTTATCCCATAATCTCTGAAATCACAATAATGGAATCCCTCAAAGAGTAGGAACCTATATATTTTTAAGGAGGTTTCACTCTTACTCTTCTTTGACTTTTAGGTCATATCATGGAGTTGGTGTGACTATCCTTATTACCAAAACAATAAAAGATATGGGTACCTCAAATACCTCTCCATATTACTTTGTTCCATAGAAAATAAAATAATATAAGAAATGGGTATTAAATAAATCTCTATTTACCTATTCTTTTCGGATTAGGACTCATACACCAATAGACAGAAGAATATTGTGTGGCTTCCATATATATAATTTCTTATTTTTTCTCACAACGAGCATGAATCACATGGGCTTAAGGGTTGGAAGGGGACATGAAATCTACATGATCACATGTAATGGTAATCCTCTAATTTTTAAGTCCCATAAAAGACTATAAATCACCATGAGTTGAGAAATTCATCAGATCCCCACTCTAAGACTTCCTCATTAGGTATAAGCCTGAACCTTTTACCCAAGAAAATGGTCATCAACCTTAGTGTATTCCCCATCCAAACCATAAAATCATCATGAGTCGAGATTTTCCACATGATTATGGAAACATGGGTCACCTATATAGTGTAATCCCCTAAACCATGTGACCATCCTCTCAAAGGGCCATATTCTCTATGGGAAAAACCTTCAAAGGGATATATTCCGGATGGAGCAACCATGGTCACCCTCAATAGATGTAACCAAAAAAAATAAAAATATATTCTTTGATTTTAGACTAACTAGAATATGTAAGCTGCCACTTTGAGGTCAAAACCAACATCTAAATTCACCCTAGTGTTATATGTTCAGTATCCTCAGTAGGGTCCCATCTAACTTTCTGGGAATTTTTTTTATGGGCCCATTTCTTCACCATCTTTATTATTCCACAATCCTAATAGGATCATTCCCCCACTTGGGATACTATCTCTTATATTGGTCCTTCAGGCCACCTCAATGTAATACCCACACCTTCTTTTTTAAGGTACCTTTCTCTAAGACATCCCTACCTCAGAATGATAACCAACATGGTTTTTACGTTATCATATGACCCTAAAAGGTGATATGTCCAACTAATTGTAACCAAAATAAATGGGTTTTGATTCCCTTCACAAGTATACAAAAGAATACAATCTTATGGGTCTAATACTGATATTGTAACAATTCCCATATCTATGGATGTCATGACTCATCCCCTAGGGCCCATGTTGTGACTACCCCAAGATCGGCTTCCATAGCCCAGAGGCTGGTGACTTGCACCATGAAGGCATATCCCTAAAACATGGAAGGCATTTCCTTTTTGACCTGATTAATCACACAATCCAAGCACACATCATGATACAAGTACATAGTAAAGTAAATAGTAAATAGGGCGAGTACTGTATGTAAAGGGGCCAGAATACACGCCCAACATGAAAGTACATGTAAAACTAAAAACAAATCTGACGAACACCCACCGTGGATCCTACCAGAAGGGTACATACATCTCTCAAACGGTCATCTGTATGGCACATCTCATCTAATGGTCCACCTTTCAGTAGCCTCCAGTCCTAGAACCCTCACCCTCGATCAATGATGTCTTTCGTCTACACAAGACACAATAAGGTGAGGGTGTAGCCAATGCTGGGGTGAGTATAAAAATACTCATTAGGAACCCAGAGACCCCCAATGGTCTCTCAGAATCCACGAAGGATAAACCAAAAAGAAACAACATGTTCACGTGTACAAAAACCACAGTCAACCCTACATAGGTATGTTCACATTAATATACCAAATTTATCAAGTGTACACATCTCATTAATGAAAAAACACAAGGCACAACACTCTATCCAAATTCACAACTGTTTCATGAAGGAAATCATACTATGAACGTAATACCCGGAAGGTATGTACAAAAAAGGTAACACCACATAAAATAATTCCACGATGGTATCACCACACAGAAGTGTACCAATGAGGTAACCCACACATAAAATTACAACGATGGTATCACGACACAGAAGTTTACCGCAATGGTAAAGACTCATCTCAGACCAGGTATATCTTATGTACAGAAGTATAGTTGATTAGCTGTATTGCTAATCATCTTACTTAGTCAAGAATCTCTAATATTGACCCACATAGGATCGTAGATGATCGAAAGAGGATCGAAATATTCTTCAAGTACATCCACCCACAGGGTTCCCACACTAAGAACTCTTGATTCCGAGAGGATCCTCTCCTCAAGCCATCATTTGATACTTCAACTACCATGACTTCCCACAAAAAAGTATCTCAAAGGACTTTTAGTTTATAAGGGTCCCAATGCAATAGACAACATGTTAATCAGATGTCTGGTCTGTAAGTTATTAGTGTTTTTGTTCTGAGGGCCTCGTTTGATTTGGGTTTGATCCAACCCAGCCATAATCCAACTATATCCAAAATGCAAGTGGATTATAAAAAAAGTACATTCTCAATCCAAGGATTTTGGTATTGAAGACATTTCATCAAATGAATTCTCAGTTCTCAAGATATGGAAAAAAAGGCGTATCTGGGTCTAGATGGGCCTGGGTCCAGTTCGACCCGGTTCGGGTCGAACCGACCAGGATGGGCTGGATCACGGCAGACCCTACCCGATGGGCAACTGTCCGGCCCGACCCGTGCTGGGAACGACCACCTAGGCGCAGCCCGCTTGGTGTGGCATGCTCGTCTGGGTGCAGTCCGCCTGGCTGGGTGCAGTCTGTTGTGGCAGGGCCCACCCTGCTGCTACCCAGGGTGATGGAACCCCCTTGGAATTCCGAATAGTCCAATGGACCGTTAGGCTTTGGCCAACCTGGCGGTGCCATATGGAACCACCTACTGGCACGGGGGCCCCGCCGGAGTTTTCCTGCTCGGCGTGACACGGTTGGCCGAAAACATAGTCGGCTCCTCCTTCTAGTGGCGCTGGTGTGTGCCGCTGCTGCCTCCATGGCTGACCAAGTGTTGGTCTCCTCGGAGTGTGCCGCATAATCAAACCGCATTCGGATGGGTGCTAGCCACCATTCGGGTGAGCCGCCTACTCGAACCGCGACTGGCCAGGTGTCGGCCGCCCTATGGGTGCATCTCCGCAACTCAGCATCCACAAACTCCTCCATTACCGGTGGCACGGATGCATGCCATCCCGATTCCACACGACAGGTCAACGTGCCTGCTGTCATCCTCCTTCGCCATGGCCAATGCGCCGTAGCCTCCTCTGGCAGCGCGATTGTGCCACTACCACTATCATGTATAGCTGGTGTGTCGGTCACCGCCTATACCCCACTGATGTCGGTCGCCAGTGATGTGGTTGGGTTCCGCTCAACTTGTCGATCGGTCCGCAAAGAACACGTGAATAATGAAGTAGTAGAGAGATCGGGCTATTTTCATTTGGCATGCACACTCCGCATTAGATCAATAGCAGGTAGTTTATAGATTGAAAACATTATCTCATTATTAAGAACAAAAAAATTGAACAAATTCCCTTCCACATTTTGTTCATTGCAGATTGCTCGCAATAAAAGGGGGTGTCCGTGTTCATCATCCCCACAAAATCTGCCAACGATGCCACTCGAATGACGATCTTACGACCTTTCATGGTGGATATCTTCTTCATCAGGAGCCTCAAGATCCACTTCTCTCTTTTTCTAATGGAAAACCGACCCCCAATCCTCTCATGATGAGTAAATATACCTCTTAAATAACATGTAGATTCATTAATTTATAATTAATTAATCCTAATAATTAATGGAAAAATGTGGTTACACATTTTGTGTAACTACGAATTTAATGCCCAACATTAAATACCCGACCACCCCCACGCGGTCCCCACCTCCAATATTCAAATGAGAGGTTTCTTGAAATAAAATAATAGTTATTTATTTTATTTTTCAATTATCCGACGAAAAACCTAAAATCCAACTCCCACCCCCAATCCCTTGAGGTCGAGGTTAAAACTATCTAAAGAAAATATAAGCACTACGAGTCCAACGGTGTCCTCGGTTTTCAATTCCGATAACCGGTTCAAAAGTTACAAATGCCACTCACGCGTTTACTGAACGTACATGAAAAAAAGTTCATAATTTCATTCCGAGTACACCGAGCCTCAAAATCACGCACCATTAATTATCACAGAATCATAATGATTCCATATAATTAAAAACATTACATGAAAAAATAATATTCTTTACATTCTCCCCACCTCAGGGCTTTTCATTCCTAAAATACACAACACAAACATGGGAAAAAAGTGTGGGTACTGAGCATGAATCTGAGACTCCCACTCCCATGTCCTCTCCTTGATGTTCACATGCTGCCGACGTACTCGCACAAGAGGTATTTATCGCCCATGAAGGACTCTCTCATGTCAATCCTCAATGTCCACTAAAACCACTAAAAACGCTGCCCCATTATCGATGTCTATCTCACCCCTATCAATGATGTGCGAAGGGTCATGTTTGTATCTCCTCAGCTGGGATACATGGAAAACGTCATGCACCCAGTACAACTGAGGGGAAGAGGTAAGTTTTATTCCACCTTGCTAACTCTACTGCGGACCTGAAAGGGTCTGATAAACCTCTGAGATAACTTTCCGCCCACCCAAATCTCTGCAAACCTCGTCTCGGTGAGACCCTTAGAAAGACATGGTCACCATCATTGAACTCCAGTGTTCTATGTCTCCGGTTATCATAAGACTTCTGCCTGCTCTATGCAGTCTTCATCTACTCATGGATGATCTGCACCTTCTCCGTGGTAGCCCGTACGATCTCCAGTCCCATGAGTGTTCACTCCCCGGGGTCATTCCAGTACAGTGGTGATCTACAAGGATGACCTTAAAATTCCTCAAATGGTGCCATACTGATGGTGGAGTGATATTGTTTGTTGTACGTAAACTCCACCAAGGACAAGTGATCCTCCCAACTATAACCAAAATCAAGGACACAATCACACACCTTTCCGACAAGGCTCTGAATGGTCTTCTCTGTCTGACCATCCGTATGAGGATGAAAGTTGGTGCTCAATCGAAGTTGAGTCCCAAACGCCTCATGCAACCCCTTCCATATCCAAGAAGTAAAATTTTTATCATGATCGGAGACAATCATTGAAGGCACTCTACTATTTTGTACAATCTCCCGTACCTAGAGGCATTCCAATCCCTCTATTGATCCCTGCTCCCTGATAGGTAGGAAGTGGGCCGACATGGTAAGTCGGTCAATGATCACCTGAATCGAATCATGATCCCAATATGTGCATGGAAGTCCTATAATGAAGTCCATGAAAATTCCATCCCACTTCCACTCTGGAACCTCTAGTGGTTGAACTAGGCCCACTAAAACCTGATGTTATTCCTTCACTTACTGACAAGTGAGGCACCATGAGACAAACATAGCCATTGCATTCATCATTCCCGCCCACTATTGCTGATGTTGGAGATCCTAGTACATTTTTTCCACTTATGTATGTACCGATTGACGGGACATATGTAATTCCTCAACACTTCATCCCGTAGAACCATCGGTACTATAGTACATCCCTTAAAGAGGATGACATGCTCCCCACCTTCAGAAAATCCATCAGGAGCTGGTCTTGTGGATATCTGAGCACGTCAAGCCATGTAGTTAGTATCCTCAAGTTCACATCCCTGACTCGCTGAAGGAGTGGCGGAGTGACTGTCAGAGACTGAATATAAGCTGATCCATCACGATGCACAAAGGATATCTTCAAAGTGTCTATATGCTCTGTCGCCTCACTCTACAATTGTATACCAGATCTTCATGCTGAGTACATTTTCTACAACATTCCACTTCCCAAGAGTATAGACTATCTCGAAGTTATATTCCTGGAGGAACCCAATCCAACACCGCAGTCTTAGGTTTAGGTCCTTCTAAGAGAAGATATACCTGAGACTCTTGTGATAAAAGTAGAATGTAAAATGCTCTCTCATCAAGTAATGTTGCCACATCTTCAAGGAAAATACCATTGTTTCTAACTCCATGTCATGGGTAGTGTAGTTCAACTCATTTTTTCTCAACTGTCGTGAACTAAACGCGATCACTACTAGATCCTGTATCAGGGCACATCCGAGCCCAGTCCCTGATGTGTCGCATTAGACTATGTACCTAACACCCTCCTCCAGTAGCTTCATGATGGGGGCACTCGTCAGTCTCTACACCAGCTTCTAGGAACATCGTTGTCTTCTCTCCGACCACACGAAGGGTTTCCCCTTCTTCGTTAATGCTGATATGGTTGCCACAACTCTAAAATAGTCAGGCACAAACCTCTAGTAGTAACTGGAAAAACCCAAGAAACTATGCACCTCTGTCACACTCTTAGGTGGCTCCCAAGAAAGCACAACCTCAATCTACACTGGATCCACTGCCACTCCAGCCTATGAGATGACGTGTCCCCGAAATTGGATCTCTCATATCCAAAATTATCACTTTAGAGTTTACCATAAATATGGTTCTCTCTTAGTGTTTCCAGTACTATCTGAAGATGATAGGCATGATCCTCCTCTGTAGCTGAGTATATGAGGATGTTATCGCTGAAGAATACCACAAAACGATCGAGGTATGGATGGATGATCTTGTTCACGAGTCCGATGAACTCTTCTAGGGTGTTGGTCACACCGAATGGAATATCCATGAACTCATAGTATCCATAACGACATCTAGAGGTTGTCTTCTAAACATCCTTGTCTCGTAACCTGAGATGGTTATAGCCTGATCTCAGAACTATCTTTGAAAACCTACGTGCTTCCTATAACTAATCAAAGAGATCATCAATCCTTGGTAATGGATAATTATTCTTCATGGACACCTGGTTCACACTTCGATAGTCCACACAGAGTCTCAAACTCCCATCTGCCTTATTGGTGAACAAAATCGGACTTGCCCAAGGAGAAACAGTAGTCCTAATCAACCTCTTCCACTATAAGTTCTCTAGTTGTAGTCACAGCTGTCAAATCACTAAAGGAGCCATATGATATGTTTTTGTAGATATTAGGGTCATCTTGGGGTACTAGTCAATGTAAAAGTCCACCTATATGTGAGGAGTTAGACCTAGAACCAGATCAGGGAAAACATCAGTATACTGGTCCACCACTATGGGATAGCTAGAACTCTCAACATAAACCACTATGAGGGTATGGCTAGTCAACTGATGTGTGAAAAGATGTACCCTTATTCGTGTAAGTCCATAATGTACTAAAAAGGTTCCCTTCACCCCGGTGAAGGAAAACCTGACCCATCCTTACAAACACAATGCACTTTGGGCCTAATACACTCGATCTAAGAATTAAATATAGATAAACAATCCATACCCATTATGACATTAAAAGGCATCAACGACTCTACTAGAAGATCCCAGCCGAAGCTCTCGCCTCCTAGAGTATGCTCACACTGACGACACAAGTCTGTACTCATCGAATCCTCTCATGTAGAAGTATCTAGTTGTATGGATTGAGCTAACGGCTCCAATAAAAATTTCCGAGCTCTGAACATGGTAAGTGGAAATAAAATAGTTACTAGAACCTTTATCTATAAGTACTGTAGCTATGGTGGAGTAGACACAGATCATACATCAAATCATCCATGGAGTGTTGTGGTCATAGGCCTCAGCTGCCTAGAGCTAAGCCCGTCCTTGTCCACCTTCTCCCTATGGTCAGGGTGGACCACCTAGAGGTGGTGGCATTAGAACCTCAAATCACTGCCCACCGCCTGCTGCACGACCACCTCCTCTGCCACGTCTACTTGCTACTTGCAGACCTCCTCAATAAAATCTTCACCTCTGCCCAAGAATTCTTTCGACCATCTGCTGGTCGTCCGTATGGAGGGTCGAGAAGTTGTTAGCCATGTGACCATGTCCGCCGCACGAGTAACACTGCCTGATTCTTTCTTTTCCTTCTCTGTCTCAAGATCCCAACACAACCGACCCTATATCTTTCATTCTTCCACCTATAGGTCTAGTCCTCTTTGACATCTGTGTCATATGTCTTCTAGAATCTATATAAGACTCTACTAAGTAACGTCTGGTGGTGGTTCTCGCTGTTGTTGTCTACTTAGCAAGGAAACTCTCCACTAAGAGTGCTTGCTCTAACACCCCCGCCTACTTAGAGATGCTGAGAGAAATCATCGAAGCTCTAATTTCCCATATGTGCCCCTGCTCGAAGATTTGGGACATGAATAAATGGTCCCAAACCATGTCAGTTCAATATTAGGAGAGTTTGGTGAACCTCACTGAATACTAAGCCAAAGTAATGATACGCTTCTGCAAGTGGAGAAGCTCCTGTATACACACATATATCATATGGTCACTAGGATGGAATCTTCCCTAAAAAGCCTCTAAAAGTATGCCAATATGAGAGTCACCTCATCATGAACCTAGAGAATCAAGATCCACCATCTTCCTGTTGCTGCATGAAGAAGAATGGTGGTAAGGATCAACATGACATCAACTAGTGTCTGTAGAAGTTGAAAAACGCTAACCACAACCTCCATCCAGTCCTCAGCTGCATGTGGATCTGTCTATCCCCAGAACCTCAGTGTCCTTTGGCACTAAAACGCATGAAACACCCTAAATAGGCATGCACCCTTTGCTGTTGGGGTTGGTATCATCGGATGCCTAATGGGTAGTGGAGCTACTGATACCCCACTCAATGGTACAACTGTCGAAATGGGGCCCTAGACCGAAATATCGTCGCTCAGTGGGCTGTCATCATGTACTCTTCCTAGAAACCTATTTAGATGTCATTATGTAGGCTCGAAAAAAGAAACAAGTGAGTCACGGTCAATAAGTTATACCTGGTGAGGTGACTCAAAGAGATCACAAAGAAAACATTTAAAAAACACACACGCAATTAGTGTTTTCATGCACTGAATCAGAATTCAGAAGTCATGGTCCTGCTGTATGGATATGTCGACCACCACCCCAATACTAGAATCCACAAACTGATAACCACACTCACAACACTTAACACGGAGGCCGATTAAAAGATCAGAGTCCAAGTTATTCGGTAGAACCGCCTCCTCTGATACCAATTTGTCAGGACCTGTACCCTGGGGCCCGTGTCATGACTACCCTAAGCCTGCCATCCATAGTCTAGGGTTTTTCGACTAGTACCAGAGAGGAATATCCCAAAAAATGTGAATGATTTTCCTTTTTGACCTAAATACTCACACAATCCAAGCACACAGCAACATACAAGTACTTATTAAACTTAATAGTAAATAGGGTATGTATATTAAGTAAGGGGAGCTGTATACAATCTTAACTAGAAATGACAAGTAAAACTAAAAATAGCTTCGGTGAACACCCACCAAGGATCCTACCTGAAGGGTAGGTATAGATCTCGAATGGTCATCTCTATGATACGTCTCGTCAAATGGTCCACCTCTAAGCAGCCTCCAGTCCTAACACCCTCAGCCTCGATCAATGATGTCTGTCGTCAGCACAGGACACAACAAGGTGCAGGTGTATCCCATGTAGGTTTGAGTATAACAATACATAGTAGGGACCCCAAGAATCCCAAAGGTCTCTCAAAATCCATGAAAGATAAACCACAAAGAAATAAAATTTTCACATGCACGAAAACAACAGTCAACCCTACTTAGGTAGATGCCCATACATATACCTATGTTCCCATGTGTACCTATCTCATTCATGAGGAAAAACAAGGCCCAACTCTCTAGACAAAAGGTCAACTATTCCACAAAGGAAAGAATACCATGAAGGTAACACCATGATGGTAAGTACCACAAAGGTAACACCACACAAAATAATACCACGAAGGTATAACCACACAAGAAGTGTGACACAAAGGTAACCCGCACAAAATAATACCATGAAGGTATCACCACACAGAATTGTAACACAAAGGAAAAGACTCATCTTAAACAAGGCATAAATTATGTACATAATTATAGATGATTAGTTGTATAACTAATCATATTACTTCGTTGAGAAGCTCTTCTATTGACCCACACAAGATTGTAGAAGACCCACAAAATATTTGAAGATGACCGACCTAGGATCTGATGATGCGGACCCATACAAGATCCGAAGATTACCCACACAGGATTTGAAGATGACCCACATAGGATCTGAAGATGACCCTCATAGGATCTGAAGATTCTTCATGTATAGCTAGCCACAGGGTTCCCACAATATGTGTTATTAATTCTGGGAGGATCATATCCTTAAGCCATTGTTCGATAGTTCAACTAACATAATTTCCAATGAAGAAGTATCTCAAAAGACCTTCATGTCATAAGGGTCCCAACGCAATAGAGGGTGCATCAACCAGATGCATGGTCTGTATGTTGTTAGAATTTCCGTTCTGAGGGCCCGATTGGATTCGAGTTCAATCCAAGATGGTCATACTCCATAATTATCCAAAATGTAAGTGGAGTATACCAAAGGACAGACTCGATCCAAGGATTTTGGTACCGCAGATGGTTCATCAAACGGTTTCTAGTTTCTCAAGATATGTCCACAAAGGAGTATCGGGGTCTAGATTGGATCGGGTCCTATCCGACCAAGACTGACCTGGCATGGGCCGACCCGACCTGGTTCGGGTTGACCTAACTCAAATGGGATGGACCGTGGTGGGCCCAGCCTACTCGGATGGGTGCGTTCCGCCCTGCTGGGTGTGGTCTGCCTGGTTGGGTGTTGTCCGCCGAGGTGGGGACCGCCCTAGCCACTACCTGAGGGGAATCCCCCCCTCCCGAAATTCGAAACTCTCCAATAGAACATTTGGTTTTTTCCGACTAGGCGGCACCATGTGGTACCTCCTACTAGAACATGAGACCTTTCGAAGTGGTCCCGCTTGGGGTGACGTGGCTGGCCGGAAATCCAGTCTGCTCCCCCTTCCAGGGGTACCAGCCTGCGCCACTGCCGCCACCAAGGTTGGTCGGGTGCCGACCTCCTCCGGGTGCACCTCCTGCTCGAACCGCGGTTGGCCAGGTCTCGACCTCCCTCTGGGAGCGTTACTGCGGCTCAGCAGTTGCGGCCTCCTCCACTCCCAGCGGCGCGGATGCGCACCGCCCCGGTAAAACACGATCGTCTGGCATGCCGGATACCATCCTCTTCCGTCGTGGTGGATGGGTAGCGGCCTCATCCGGCAGTGCGGTTGTGCCACCGCAACCAACGCGGTCGGACAGTGTGCATGCTACCACCTATACCCCATCAGTGTCGATCGTCGGTGATGCCGTCGGGATTCGATCAACTCGTAGATATTCCCACAAATAACACATCAATAATGATGTAGTGGAGGGATCAGGCCATGTTCATTTTCCCCACACCCTCCATGTTAGATCAATATCAGGTGATTCATAGATTGAAAAAATTATCTCATTTTGAAAAACAGTAAATTTGAACAAATTCCCTACCTCATTTATTCGTTAGATAATGCTCGCGATTGGAGGTGGTGTTGGTGTTTGTCGTCCCCGCACAATCCACCAATGATGCCACCCGAACGATGATTCTCCGACCTTGCTTGGTGGATCTGTTCTTCATCAAGAGCCTCAAGATCAACCTCTCCCATTCGCCAATGGAAAACCAACACCTAATCCCCTCAATAAGAGTAAATATTTCTCATAAATAAAACGTTTATTCACTAATATTGAATTAATGAATCCTGTTAATTAATGTAAAAAATGTGGTTACATATTTTGTGTAACTTGTCATTTAATTCCCTGCATTAAATACCCGACCACCCTCGTGTGGTCCCCACCTCCAAGAATAAAATGATAGCTTTCAAGAAATAGAATAAAAGTTATTTATTTTATTTTTAAATTCTCCCACAGAAAACCGAAAATCCAACTTCCACCCACGACCTACAGCATTTGAGGTGAAGACTCTCTTAATCAAATATCAACACTGCGAGTTCAATGGTGTCCTCATTTTTCAATTCTGAGCACCAGTTCAGAAGTTAAAAAATGCCACTCACGTATTTACTATACGTACCTGAAAAAATGTTCAGAATTTCATCTCATGAACACCAGGCCTTAGAATCACGCATCGATAATTTTTTCATAGTCGTAATAATTTTATATATTTAAAAAAATTACATGGAAATATTCAGTTCTTTACAATGGATTAGAGTAAATTTTAGATTACCCTATTTTTTGGAATAAAACTATCATCATAATAAAAAAATGACATGAGAATCTCTAATCCACATATAAAATGTCACCATTTATCTAGAACCTCAAATACATATATATATATCTTCATTGATGGTTAACTTTATATCCATACTGATGATTCAATGTACTCGCTTTTTAATAATCAATCAATAAATCAATGGGGTTTCTCATCAAACATGGGAATGAACAATGTTTTTATGAATATAACTTAAATAAAAATTATATGACAATCTCGGAATAATAAATAATTCCACCAAAAAGTATTGGTTAACCTAAACACCCATAAAATAAAAAAATGTGTGATCTTAAGTGTCATTGGCCAGTTTTCACGATAAACACCTGCCTTTGGTATGTAGGTCCATGATTCATCACAGATATAAATCCATTGTGTGTTTCTAGATCAATGAACAAACTATTATAATCCAGTACAAGTATATGAAGACTCAAAAGTGAATGATTATGAAATATTCAAACCCCCAACAACCAATATTATTAGAATCAAATTACATGGATACCTTTAATTAGAAATAAATGTGTCGAACCCGATTTGAATCCTTGACCATAGTGCTGGTATCACCCAGTCATAGGGATTCTTTCTATTTCACAGGAAACATGGGCCAAATAAAAAGAATAGTGATTCATGTATTCATGTATAAAAATGATTAATTTAAAGGGAATTATTCTGTCTATTTTTCAAATATATTTAATAAAAATTTCAGTTTAACTCTCATCAATCAAAATGGAATCTCACCATTTCTCATAGACAAGTGCATTTATTATTGCATAGGTTGTGTTATTATCCATATAGGGGGATCTGTATTCCCCCCAACATAATCATTGTTGGATTTAAAATTAATTGGTCTGTGAGTACCACCAAAACTATTGTCTCCCAACCGTAGAGTCGGATTGAAATGCTCTCCAAATTTTGAAGCCCCTCCAGTCACTTTCTCCACGATGGTCAGCTGTCCAGAACATGATGTCACCAATAGCCATATCAAACTATTTTAGGACCCTATCCCAAGAATGTGATATTAATTTTATTCCTTACATTAGGGTAGATAATGAAGTGTTTTCCAGATACATTATTCAATTGAAATGTGCCTCTTTCCTGAGGGCTCCGACTTGCAGAAACCATCGCAAATGTCGTGCAACCCCTCATCTTCAGCATGATGAGGACACTGCTTCATGGCCCCCCATCCCATGTCATTCAGACCCCATCCCCAATGTTTCCCTTAGAGGTATAAATCCAAAGAATATATGAAAGAGACCATCATTACTATCTCTACTGAATAATCTCACTAGTCAACTACTTCTGCAAACTATGATCTGATTCAAATCACTTCTCACTTGTATCAATCTTATCAGCAGAATATAGAGACAAACAAGTAAAAAAATACATACTCATGCATATCCATACTATTAAACAAATATTATGGAAAAAACGAGTAGATTAAAATCCCTTATCAAGTTTATCAATCCCTTCAGTCCAATACAAAATAAAAATATTATTACATGAAAATACCTACTCCCACGTATCAAGTCTACTAGTCAAATATGGAAGTATGATTTGAGTAGCATAAAATATTTTCCTAAGAATATCAAGAACACCAATCACATAAGTTAAAAAAATATGATCGGATACAAATATATACTAAAACATATCAATCTCATCAATCAAATAAGGTAGAAAACTATGAGGCTATGCGAATTTCTATTTGGACATATCAAGCTCATCAGTCAAATACAGTAGAAAATTATGATAATATGAGAATATGTGTTTAAAAATATGAATCCAGTTAGTCAAATGCAATGGAAAATTATGACCAAATGAAAATCCCTGCTTTCTCACATCAAGAATTTTCATCAAATATGGTGGGAAATTATGTATAAATGCAAATTCCCACTCACACCTATCAATCTCGTCAGTTATATATGGTCAAAAATGACTAGAAACAACTCCCTTATCAGGAATGTTAATATCTTAAGACAAATAAATAGGAAAACTATAATAATTTTCAAATCCATGACCACACAGATGAATCAAGTATGTTAAATATGGTGGAAAAAGGAGGACCTAGTCGACATGCTTCATCTATGGAACATGTAAAAAAACTTATTCCATCCCGAACGATTGAATGGGTGTTAATCAAAATTCTTACATAGTATGTTTCTTAGAACATATTGTAAATGATGGAAGTGTAGAAATCAATTCTTGGACACATCCTATATACTTTCCAAAACATAATCACATCAATTTGAATGGTACAAATTCAAACCCATAATCCCATATCCTACAGTAGGTAGACTCATTCATATAGTGGGACGGTAACTCAGGAGAAGAAATGTATTCCATATCACATCAAGGAAGGATTCCAACTATAATTATAAATAAATGGACAAACAATATCAGTCACAACTCCCCATTACAACTGGATATTATCATCCAATTTTAGGGGCCACTCATGGGAATCCAAATATCCGTTAAAAAATACTACAAAATAATTATTATAATCCAACATAAACATGAGATTCATATAAACCTACTCTCGTGTATGGGAATCTCTATTAATGACACATTGTTCATGCTACCCATGGAGGACCCTTGAAAATGGAATCCAACACTGGGAAGTTCAAAACACTAGAGAAGACTTATGACATTACTATGTTGATATTTGATGTTCTTGAGGTAATAAAACATCTTTTAATTGTATCCTATGATCCTTGTAATCCATAATTAAATCATGGGAGTATTTTTAACAGTCTTGGAGGCCCTCTTCACATCATAAATACCATCAATACTAGAGGTTCTCCCAAAATGATTACCATAGAGAACTTCCTTGTGGGTATCAAGCATTAGAGTTCATCTCCGGATTTGTTTCATGAGAGGACCCTTTTATAAAATGAGATCAATCAACAACAATGAAAATAAATTATTAGGTCAAGAAAAATAAATCCTTCAGATTATAAGATAATTTTAAAGGCTTGGATAGTTATGTCCAACACCCTATTAGTGAAAGGTGGAATTCTTTCTCAATCGGAAGATAGTAGAGGGGAATAGTCATCCATCGATCCACCTCTAAACAATTTCCATTCAAATAACACCCCTAATAGACAAGCTTCTTGTGACCATGCAAAAAATAATCACCCATGTTGGGATGACCATGTAATGAATATATTTCCAATGAACTATAAAATTTGAGAATACAACAAAACATGGCTTATATACCTATCATGATTTGGACCTCAACCATTTATAAGTTAAATATTCAATATGTATTATTAGAAGAGTCCATAAACAATAAACCTCATAATATTGAGATGAATCTATTCAACCTATGGTCAATGTTCCTTCCTTAAGATTAGTATGTAGTCAATGTTAATGAATTGGGATAGATTCATTGAAAAGTCAAGTTGGAATCACTTCCAGCGACATGGAAACCATGATCATAAAATTATCATAAATATCTTAAACACGAGTTCCTGGATGCATGATAAAATTTGTTTCATTTAATCATAGATTCCCCTTATGGTGTTAAAATTTGAGGGTGTGGTGAACATGTATCTCTAAATTTCACCACATTCCCTAGACAAAAAAATTAACTAGGGGAAATAGACTGTAATGTTATTTCTCTAAGGAGGGTACATGAAAAGAAATATTCTTAGGAAATATCAAACACCGAGCAGGGATCAGTCTATAATAAGTCTCAAAATAATCATGCCTGATGAGAGAAGAATATCAAAAGACTCCATGACCAAGAAACTGAGAACATTGGGAATGATTCTCTCTTAATGGAATCCAATCATCATTCACTACTTATTTCATATAACAATGTGGTTTGTGTGAATATCATGCATTTTAATTGGCTCATTCCCAAACAATGATGTGTCACATAAAGAGAGAATCAATAGTTGTAGAAATAACTAGTATGGGTTCAGCCCCATCACTCATGTGTGGGGGATGTTTAACTAAAAATTCCCCTTCTAAGATGAAAAATTCATCACTAGGAAAATAGAGGAATGAGAGAATCCCCATCCCATTGGATAGGTTAAAGTTTTATCTTAACCTAATCTTAAATAGAAATATGATATTTCTCGATTTGGGGGAACAACAAGAAATTATTTATCATAGACTGTCATGTATCACAACACAAATATCTTAGAAGGTAAATGTACGAATATTTTGCGTGGTAGAAACCTCCAAGTGACTCTTTACTAAGAAGATCAAAGATGATATTATATGGGAATGAAAATGTCCAGTGAAGGTTAAAAAAACCTCATATAATTTTAATGAACACACAATAAAAAAATGGGATATGAATGACTGAATATCATGATATCCACTCATACGGAATGCAATGATGATGAGTCCAATGAAGAGGATCAAGTAGGTGATGGTTCCACCTAAAATGTGATCCAAAATATATGAAATGATGGTGGGGTGTGTACCTAGATTCATAGAATTCCCATATAATTGGGGATTTCTAGGATGACTCCATTACTATCTCCTAAGAGAGTATCCAACTACGTAAAGGGAAAAGAAATATGAAATAATATTCACCCCCTAAAGTGGTTGAAGCCCCTATAATTGAGGAATTGTTTTATTGGTAGGAGGAAGAGATGAAAGAGTTAATAATATTCAATGTGGAATTTCTATAAAGAATTATTTCTACTGAATATTTTCTATTAATAGTGCCATAATAAAAACATCCATCTGATGTGCCTCAAAAAAAGGGCTCAACCTAGTGACTAATATAGAGACAGGACATCTACTCGACTTGGTTCTTAGGAAATTAGTTTACTTAAACCCGATCATGGACTGATTACAAGATTTCCCTTCTGTAAGGTAAAAACTGAAACTAATTTATGGGAACCCTCGAATTATATTTCTTGCCCTATGTAATGCACAAATATCAATGGGGCCATTGTGTCATGACCTTCTTTTTACTGTCCTTGATCAAGATCCTATTCCACCAAGAATTAATCAATGGATTATTGACACCATCAAATCATGGGTAGATTATATAAGAGATATGGAGTGATGAAATGCACTAGTTCATCTAGAATGGAATCCTTACCTTGAATGTGTGACTAAAATCCCACCACAATAAAATTTTTGGATTATTACACTTCAAATATTAAATGTATTGGGAAACCCAAAACACTATATGACACATTTTCTGTTTAATTGTAATCTCATTATGGGATCCCCTGTAAAACAAGAAGTAGTGAAACATAGATTCTTTTTGAAACCTTTCAATGAATAACTTTCAGTTGGTATACACATTTTCCATCTTAATCTATCATGGGGTGGGATGATCTCCATCATAAATTTATCTTTTAATTAAATTCATCATTACAGAAGATAATGATCCATGACCTCTCAAATTGTAAAAACTGATGGAATAAGAGCCTCTTGTATTTCATTGATAAATTGGTGGAGCTAACCTACTTCATGATCCTAAAACTTCAATAGGAATAATTTATTTCTCTATGTGTGTAGAATCATCATGAAAAGTTATGAATTCCCCTCATCTTGGTCAAATATATCGATAGGTTTTGCAATCTCACAACAATTTCATAGTGAACGGATAATTATATATAGTGAAATAAGCTCAAATCCATAATTATTCTATCGGACTTATGAAAGGGAATAAGAAATGAAGAAGCTGAAAGAGTCACACTTACGCCAGATCCTATGCCAGACCTGTCTCTAAAACCCACACAATATCATGAGTCTCCCCATTGGAATAAACCACAACACCCACCTCATCATGATGAGTGGTGGGGACCAAGGTGAAAATTGTTTAAATATAGAAAGAATAATGTTTATTCATTTCAGGAAAGGCATGTCCATGAATACATTATAATAGTTATGGATAATGATTTACATTCCCTACAGAAGCCTAAGAGACCTAAATAGGTTAGTCTTTATGATTGGACATATTATATATCCTTTCATTGAATAATATGTCACGCCATTTTTGAATGCTTCAATTTTAAAGATATCCTACAAAAAATGCTTGAATCTGGGAATGTGAAGTTGGGGAATATTCCAGAACAGATATAGTATGTCTCTCCAACTTCTCTAGAGGTAGAAGATGAATGGAATAATGTTTCTAGAAAATGTGCACATAAATTTCTCAATTGGATGAATCAAAAATATTACCATAGACATTACATCCTCTTATCAAATATAAAACAACTTATTATTCCCCTTGCTTCTCTTGTTGTGCCACGACTCACTCCATTGGCATCACAATCTTCCAAGACACAATTTGTCATCAAAAATATCATGGATGAAAGGATGTGGAGTACAAAAAAGTAAGATGAAACTACACCAAGTCTGCAAATAATCCATAACATTATTCCCTCATTTTAAAAAACAACAGGAACCTCCTTAAAAATTGATAAAACTATTGATGATAATCAAGGAGGAATATTCATCAGACAGAGAAATAATATTTTTGTTTAGTATTGTAATTAATCTAGTGGATTCCATAAATGATATAGAATATAGATATAAGCCCTATTTACCCAAACATGATGGGGGAATCAGGGGAAGATGTTTCAGGAATTGATCATAGATGGGACGATATAGTCATACATGAAACCAAAATTTTATCCATGCCCCTACTCAAACTATCAGTGTTGTGGAAACTCACAGAAAAGACATTATTTGAGTACAAAAGGATAAAAGAAACCACCTTAAATTTGTTATATGTTTATCTTACCTAATAATTTAGGTGTGTGCATTGAAGAATGTATAATCATCCACCTACCCTTGGTATTTAGGTATACCCATTCAACCTAACCCACAAAAGACCTGAGTAAAATCGAATCATGTTTTGAGGGATGATTTGTTGACGTCCATCATTACAACACCTAAAGTACTTGTGGAAGAGAATACACACACCATATGGTGCCAACATTTTGGGAAAATGTTTGGAATATTGAATCAATTATCCTTTATTTCACCCATGTTTTCAATCCAATATGCCTTGAGCTTATCAAAAGACACTAGGGAAGCACTTTTAGAGGATTTACTAAGAAATCATGATTTTGAGCTATTGTTTCACTACAGAGGTCTATCAGATAGAGAATAAACTTATAGAATGACACCTGACTATATCCTCTACAGATCAAGATTACAATGCCATTATATAGGGAAACATCGGGCAATTGTACATGTTGGGTAGGATAAATGAAATCGATCAATGAAGATATTTTATTTAAAATGGATATAGAGTTAATCTCATTATAATATAGACACTTTGTTGTTTGGTATATAGAAATACTAACATAATTCCTTCTACCCTGATGCAATTCGGATATGATAAAAATGAAAAAAAATATACTGGGCCAAGTCCAGATCAGGGCTCATTTTGGAGACATTTTGTCCAAATAATAATTTCTTGATGTTAAGAAAGACTTGTCCATCATTGTTTTTCTTAGAAGGACCTATTTGAGTCCAAAAGTGAAAATTACCTAATAATTCCCTAAATTCATTATACGCTACACTATTAGACAAATTGTTACATTTAAAACTGATACATATCAATTTAAATCTTTTGAGTCATACTATATTGATGGGGATTCTATTAGAGGGAGAAAAAATATCCCATGGTGGAAAGTGTCACATGGGTCACTACCCCAAATTTTCTATAAATGAACCTAGTTGAACTGTCTAAATTTATTAATAAATATTTTATGTTACAAATCAATTATTACAGATAAAAAATCTCAAATTCATATGAATATTCAACAATGTTCATGATATTAATCATGAAAATCGAGATAAGATGAAATTAAAATGCTAGTGATTTTTCAGATGATGGTAAAATCTCAGAGAAAATTCCATCATCCCATACCCTGAGTGTCAATAGATTACTAAATTATAAGCTAAGTTAAAATAATCCATCATTATTATGGAATCCAACCTTTTATTTACATAATTTTTCATCACATTTTAGAAACAAAGGATCTTTAATCTCTAGTGTCATGGAAATTAGGAACATAAACCATGATAACATAAAACATAATTCTAATACCCTTTTAAGGCTTAATTATAGTTTCATATTAAGTATAATTTCTTTGTCTCATAACCTATAGACATACATCAAAGGAATGGGTGAGCATAAGGCCCAGTAGGGAAAACAACTGAAACAGTTTACCTGTGATCTTGAGAGATATCAAAAAGTACATGACTGATATCCTTAAGAAATGATAAAGAGGAATATCATAGAAATAACAATTTCAATAATAACTTTAAAATGTCGCTACAACATTTAATTTATACATTCATGAAGATATCACCTAGGACAAACCCCTAGGTTTCATAAACATTACCATGGTTGTTCACCAAGGTATCGTAAAACTTATCATCTCTAAGGATTAAATTCTTTACCAAATGTATTAGAGCTCTATCCAGGTGCACCCTTAATATGTATTTATTTAAAGTTGATACAAATATATCATAATAAAAAATTTCATAGATAACCCAAATAGAATAAAATAAATGGGTTTCATATAAAAAATGTGACGTTTTAAACTGTGCTTAATAACACACTCCTTATATCATTTATAACCCACATAAAGAGAATGAGAGACTTATGTATGTAAATTACCGAATAATATATATATAATTTCTATTCCATGATGGAAAAACCAAGATATTTAATTGTTTTTTTATTCACATAAATAAAGAAAAATAATTTTTTGTGAAAAAAGAGAAATATTTATAGACGAAAGTTCTGTAGTATAACGATATATAACATGGTTTTATAAAACATTAAATAGAGTGGGGAAAAAGATATCCTATCTATAAATGAATCATAATATACTATAGGGACATAATAAAATATAAATAAGAACATGGTATAGAAACTTGAAGTTTATACCACATAAAAGTGAACTTGAATGGAAAAAAAGAGAAGTTGATAATTCCCTAACAAAAATTCGGCGGCATAACTACATCGATTAAAATTCTGAAAAAAAAAATTATTTAATGAGAGTGAAAATGGTATTTCATAATTTTGAAATAAAATTGAAAATAATAATAATATATAAGATCATACCTCAACATAATACAATGAACACTAGAAGACATAACTTAAAGGAAGAATTGACTAAAAGAGGAGGGTGAAAGGCTTCCTTACCTTGAAGAGTAACTTCATAAAATCAAAATTTGGGACCTTGGGGGATTGAGGGAACCTTGGGAGGACTCCTTGGGAGGTAAAAAGTTCATTTATTCATTTAGAAGTAATTCAGAATTAGATGAATTAAGGAATGGGTTGTTATTTATAGCAAAAGTGAGGGAATGTTTTATTAATTGCCAAGGGACACTTCATTAGTGGTATTTGAAAAACCATGTTTTTTCCCTTGGTATTTTCCCATGGTATTGGAAACTTGGGACACATAATAACATATATTAATTTACATAAGTAGATCATAATTATTACATCATTATTATATCATTAATTATGTAATTGAACAAACCAAAACATAAAACTGTGTTTTTACTATTCACAGAAAAACAAATCATTTTATAAAAATATCATAAATTGATCCTAACTTAATATCTATGATCTAAATTAAAAAATGAAATCCATTTTATTAAAATTATTTTCTAATTATGAGATATTTAATTTTTATGTAAACACACTATTTACCAAAGAAAATAGTAATACTTAACTAATAATTTTTGAAAAAGTTATTTACTTAATCTATTATGTCACATTACCATTCAAGATGCTCAAATTATATTTATACTTAATTAAGAAAGTATAATATTCCATTGGTCACATTACTATTCATAATTGTAATATTACTATTCTAAATCTAGTCTTCACTAAAAACTATGTTGATCTTATTAGAATTTAAATTTCTTAGTGATCACAATTGTAGAATACCATTTTTTCAAAATAATTTCACATTATTATTTATGTCAAGTTTATATAATATTTATTAATATCATTTTTTCAATATTCATAAATAATATAGATATTTTATAAATTCATCTTATATTTATCATGATATTTGAAATTCACATATTTTTCCATAATAAGAAATTAAAATTCTATCTATACCAAAGGATTGCACGAAATAACTAAGGACTCATTACATAACCCCTTATAACACATGTATATGACCTATGAGTAAGGCGTGCTATGGTGATAGAATCTATGGGGGGATTAGACAACATTGTCGGAGTGGTGATTTCTACTAGTTTGAACTTCTCCCATACGTGTTTTTTTTCAAGCTTAACATGTTGGATTTCGTGTTGGGCTTGTTCTAGAGAAAATCCCAGTGATGCTACCTCCTTCTTAATCTCCAGCAGATGGGATTTGTACAGCCCGAGTCTACTAGATAATGCCATCAAATCTTCATTCTATATTTATTAACCATGATAATTTGTATTTATAAACAATAATAATAATGTTAATTGTATAGTTTACAACCGTCATATTGACCAACAGTCTTATAATAGTCAAAATCCAATGGTTCCATTTTAATTATACTCACTTCATTAATTAAAGGATATAGTTCTGTTGAGTATAAAATAAAATAACACCCAAATTTAGGAAACACAAATTATTCGAAAGTTTGGGTTGTTACATTATTCCCCCTTAGGAAATTTTTTCCCCTATATTTCAACTCATACCCTCTGAAGAGAATAGATGTGGGTACTTCTGCCTAATTGACTCCACTGGTTGCCATGTGGATTCTTCACATTTTTTGTTCGTCCACAACACCTTAACCAAGAAGGTTGTCTTACTGCATAAAACCTTGTCTCTACGATCCGTGATATCCACCAACTTCTCCTAATAAGAGAGGTCATGTTCCTATTGTATTACCTATATATTTAATATATGTAAAGGGTTTGAAATGTACATTCTCAAGGGGGATACATGGAAGACATCATGAAACTGTGCTATATTTGGAAGAAATGCAAGCTGATAGGCCACTGATCTTATGTGATCAAGGATTATATTGGGGCCAATGTACCTAGGGATGAGCTTCCAGTTCTTCCCAAACCTCATGACTCCCTTCAATGTTGAGATTTGATGAATTATTTTGTCACCAACATCAAAATCCATGTCCCTTTAATGGTTTTCAGCATATAACTGTTGCCAAATCTGACCAGCCCTAATGCTTTTCAAGATGGCATGGACCTTTTCTATCATCTCTTTCACAAGGTCAGGAAAAATAAGCTTTCTCTCACAAGCATTATCCCAACAAGTAGGAGTTCTATATCGCTTCCCATATAGTGCCTCATATGGTTCCATTTGAATTATAGGGTGGAATCTATTGTAAGAAAACTCAAATAATTATAGATGTAGATACCATCCTCCCTTAAATTCCATTGAGCATGTTCTCATCAGGTCCTCAAGTGTTAGAATTGTCCATTCATATTGTCCTTCAGTTTGGGGGTGATAGGTTGTACTAAAATTCAATTCAATGCTCATATCTTGTTGATTACTTCTCTAGAATTTTGATGTGAACCTTGGATCATGATTAGATACGATGGAACATGGAACTCCCTATAGCCTTACCACTTCCTTCACGTAATTCCTAATAAGTTGATCAAAAGATAAATCTTCCCAAATAGAGATAAAATGGGAATTTTTGGTGAGACAATCCACAATAACCCATATCACATTGTTTCCCTTGTATGTTCTTATGATAGAAATTAAAAGTTCCATAGTGATGTTTTCCCACATCCATTGTAGTATAGGTAGTTATTATAACACCGCTTCAGGATGTTGTCACTCTTCCTTCACTTGCTGACAAACTAGGAACCTTGTAGTGAAGTCAGAAATCTCCCTCTTCATATTATCCCACCAATAATGATCATGAAGGCCTCTATAAATTTTTTTACTTCCATGATGTATATAGAATGTAGATCTATGAGTTTCATCCATCATCTCCTTCTTTATCTCTAGAATATATGGAACACATATTCTTGTACGAAATTTTACTACACCTTCTTGATCAATATTGAATTCACAAAAATTCCCATCCTTCCCAGCCTCAATATAATTTTCTAACAAAGGATCAACTTTCTAATACTTCTTGATCTTCTCTAGTAATGTCAGTTGAGAAATAATTTTAGATATATTTGATGATGTCTCATCCCTTATAATTCCCCTGTCTATTTCACTAGGTCTTGGATCAATTGATTTCTTTGAAATCTCATCATGGATAGACCAACTTGGTCTTTCTTACATAATGCATAAGCAACAATATTTTCTCTTTCGGGATGATAATGAATTGAAAAATCATAGTCTTTACAAAGTTCCAATCATCCCCTTTGTCCCAAGTTCAATTCCTTCTGTGTGAAAATATATATCAAAAATTGATGGTCTATGTATATATCACATTTCTATCCATAAAGATAGTACATCCAAATCATTAGAGAAAAAAGAACCACAACTAGCTCCAAATAATGCGTAGGATATTTATTCACATGATTTTCTAACTGTTTTGATGCCTAAGAAAATAATTTTCCATTTTTCATGAGGACGCACCCACGACCTTTCAAAGATTCATCGCTAAAAATAACAAACCCTTCTCCACTTTAGGGATGATGTAGAATGAGTGTAGTAGTAATCTCTTCTCCAGGTCTTGGAAACCTTCCCCACACCCCACTATCCAAGTGAAAATGAACCCTTTTCAAGTTAACTTGGATAATAGATTAGAAATTATTGAAATGTTTTTTAAAACATCTTATACTATCCCACTAATCACATGGAAACTACAAATCTCAGTTACTTTTGTAGAATAAGGTCACTCGTCTACAACTTTTTTCTTTGTAGGGTCAACTATGATTCCTTCAATGGTTATAATGTGCCCCATGAAAGAAACCTTTTGTAACGAAAATTCACAATTGTTGAACTTTCTAAAAATCCCCCCCTTCTATAGAGGTTTCAAAATTACCCTTAGCTGACCCTCATGCCCCTCGTGACTTTTGGCATATATCAGAATTTCATCAATAAAAACTAACACAAGGTTATCTAGGTAGTCCTTAAAAACTATATTCATCATATCCATATAAATAGTAGGAGAATTAGTCAACCCAAATGGCATAACAAAAAACTCATAATGCCCATATCTTGATCAGAAGGTTGTTTTGGAAATATCTTCTTTCTTCACCGTCAATTAATGATAAATAGATTGAAGATCAATCTTGGAGAATAATTAAGCCAAACAAAGTTGGTAAAATAAGTCACTATTGACGCTCCTTTTCATCACATTGTCTAAATGAATGGGAAGGGAAATGACTTAGCACAAAGTGATTCATCCTTTGAAGAAAACATCAAAAATCGACAAAGGAATGAAAAAGGAGTCAAAGGACCTAGGGTCGCGCAAGTTCCCTTACTGTCGCGCATGTATATTGGCACGCTGCCTAATAGTCACACAAGTGACTTGCGCGCCTTAAGAGATAACCGCCCGGGGACTTCTCCAGCCTATAAAACCCCCCAGTGGACCCCCCCTATTAAGTGAGAAATTTTTCCAGTATTCAGATACAGAGCTCTGAACACCCAAGTCTCTTCGTCGAGTCTTCCAAGCACTTCTAAGGCAATTCTTTACCTAGAATGGAAGGTCTATACAAGAGGAATAGGGTCTATGTTTTAGAAATCACTAACACTTTCACACCTAAGGTGTTTTTCCCTTAAGGGAAATGAACATACTTGGGTGCCTCCTTGTCTATTAATTAAAACTTGCACGCCCCTCGTCTGGAAGTACCTTAGGATAATTATAAAGTCTTTGGTCAAGGATCGCCCAAGTATTACCCTACTGGTTAACAATCACGTAAGTACCCATGTGACGTGTAGGTATACCTGTGCAACCAGGGACTTGCACGCCCATGTAGTACCTGCGCGCCTGCCAGGACTTGCGCGCCCGTATCTTTTTGGGTACCTTTCCTGCCCATTTCACCCCTCTTATGTCATTCCACCTTACCTATTCAAGATTCAGTCTTCAAGAAACTCTTTAAAGCCATTTATGGCATGATTTCTTGATTTGACTTCCTTATCTGAAAGGAACTTCATGGAACATATCTCAAAACCTAGTGATTTACACATCTTTATGTCACTAAAGATTGAGATTTCATTCATTCATTCACATCTTTTGAGATGAGAGAACCCCTTAACCTGGGCCTCCTTTTTAGGAATAAGCCACAGTCATAATTCCCATTAATTTTGGGCATCCTCCTTAAAAGTAACCCCAAGTCCTCTAATCTGGGCATCCTCCTCAGGAGTAAGCCCAAGTCTTAAAATTCCCAAATATAGGCATCCTCCTTAGGAGTAATCCCCAACCATAATTCTCTTAACCTGGGCTTCCTTTTCCAAAGAAAGCCCTAGTCTCATATATGGGCCTCCTCCTTAGGAGTAATCCCCAAGTACATTTAATTTTCAAATCCCTTTAACCTGGGCCTCCTTCTCAGGAGTAATCCCCAGTCTTCATTTCTTCTTGATCTGGGATTCCTTCTCAGGAGTAAAAACCAATAATAAGTTCCCTCCTAACTTGGGCATCTTCCTTAGGTGTAAGCCCCAAGATTAGAGTATCCAAATATCCGTGAAGCACATATACCTTTATGGACCTTGTTCCTAGATTTCTTCCCTGAAGTAAATCTTAATCCTCATATATTTGGGCAGTCATACACACATAATCCCAACATCATTGCATCTTTCATGGCACAATTTTCTGGTTTCACCAATACCTCTTGTTTCTCACACCGAACATGACTCACGCGACCTTAGAGTGTAAAATTAATCCTAAAATCTTTCTTTGAGCCATCAATCATGCATCAAAATCATACTCTCTTACTCAAACTACGTGGGTTATGATTCCTTTTCTTAAACAAAGGATACATAGGTAGCCCATCTGTGGGTACGATCCCAACTTTGAAATAATCCATGTCCTTTTGAATGAAAATAAACTTCATGTGCCCCACTGAGTGGCTTTAAAAATAGTATGGTCATCATAAAAGACCAAGAGTCTTGTATGTATCAAAGGATATCATTGACTAATAATCTCTAACAAATATAGATGATTCTCTATTAATGAAGAACCTCGAATACATATAAAAGAATCTCTCAATTTCTTACATATCAATCATTGATTGTCAGATCTAAAGGAAATCTCATTTTTTACTTGGTAATGTAATAAGGATTCACGAACATAACTTAAATCTATAAAGAGAGTCCCGGAGTAGACAAAAATCCCCCCCAAAAAGGTTTGATGAGTCTGAACTCCCATCCTCTCGACCAATGCAAATTCCTAAGCCTCATCAGTCCACAACTAATGAGTGCCTACCTTTGGAAAGTAGGTTCAAATGGATATGGAATCATTGGATGTTTCTGGTTCTATGAACAAACCCATTAGAAACCTCTTGGAATGTTTGAATCATAAAACAATGAGCTCATCCCCAATTCCAGAGGAAACAAAAAATGGTGAACCCGACGTGAATCCTTAACCAAGTTAAAATTATGTTTTACTTATTTGTTAGGCCCCTATTTGAAACTGAATGAGAGGGCCAACAAAAACTATCATTGAAATATGTGCTCATCCAAAAGATGTAATGGCTGAATTTATCTTGATTACGTCTGTTATATCAAATAGGCACTCTTTTCCAATAGTTTCTCCATTCTAATAAATGGTTGCTCTCAAGTTCACACCTGTGAATACCGCTGCTGCGAATGCCACTACTACTACTCCTGATGGATCTTTGTCTGCTCTAAGGATGACATCACCTACTCAGCGTCTTCAACGCTGTGTATAAAATGCACTAATTAAGAAGTACCGTCAAAACGGTACTATTCCAACTCTCGAGGCTGCTCGACCAGCCCTCCAAGTGAACAATTCACCCTGGTCGTCCAGACAGCGACGACCAGTGATCAAGAAGCAGGCGGTGCTAACCACCGTCTCCAACCATTTCAGGTCTTTATCCCCAGAACACAGTCACCATTCACTCCAATATTATGAGGAGGTGAATGAGCAGGTCCCTCAAGGCCTTAATTCACGGAGACATGAGTCCTTCCTGAGGGCTCCCATCAACAATCGCCGCCAGACTCGTGTGGCAGTGCGCCCTCAACATGATGAGGGTACCGACTCAAGGCGTTCGGCTCAGGTTCCACAAACTCGAGCAGGCAAGATGAATCGCCAGATGCAAAATACGTTAAACATGGAGCAGGTTCTCATCTCTGCCATCTCTAGAGAAGTCCACCACCTAACATGGTGGCAAGCAACGAGCGGGCACACACACCTGCCCATTTTAATTCCGCTGTCTAGCAGACTCGTCTGGAAGCATCACGCCAATCCTGCCAGGAAATTCCAGTGGAGTACTATAGGCAGGAACATATACCTATTTATACATCATCAGATAGTCAGCAGGCTCATCTGACTACATATAATGGAGTTCGTCAACCATGTTCGGTTAAGTGAAATCATCAGGCACATATACCTGCTAGTATTGATCAAGCCTACCAACAGTCTCGCTTGGTAGCACACAGAGAAGTCAGTCGGAAAGCTTTGATGACAAACAGGAGGCAGACTCAACCTTTTGCCCCCACACTTGAGTACTGTTAGGATTCACTAACATGAAAAGGAGGAGAGGAGCAGGAACATACACCTACTCCAAGCACGAAATGGATTTATATCCCCGTTCCAGTAACTGAAGTCACCAAGCATATTATATCAATGGTGAAAGAGAAAAAGAAAATCCATGCTCATATTCTGGATGCTTTCCAGGATATTATAACAGCTTCAGCAACATCTCAGGGAAAGACACATAAATATATCTCTACTAGTGTAGTGACACATCAACAATTCACTCTGGAACAGACACACACATCTGTTTTAGTCCAAGAGGGTTTTGGGGCATACTCCCACATATCATACGGACAACCAAGTCAGGTACATACACCTGATTTGAGTAGAGATCGTCAGCCCAATCTTCTCATCTCTCCTGATCAGGCCCATACACCTACTCAGAGCAGCCACTTTCATCAACAAGTGGTTTACAAGGCGAGTAAGAAGGTATCTAAGAAGAAGACCCACCCAGCACAGTCAATAGATCAAGAGACAATCTGTAACAAGGCTGTGCTCGATGCTGGAGTTCTTGAAGCCCTCAGACAGTTATCTATTGGAATTCAAGATTCTACTCTCTTATTTCCCAATAGTGGGAACATTAATTCTGATGGTATTCAACAGACACTTTCTAATGAAGGCTTGATTCATGATAATTCGGTCAATCTCAAAGTTTCATCTTCAGATGAGAGCCATAGGAACCCCATGTGTGGTCAAATGACCAAGGAGCAAGAGATCTCATCTTTTTCTGTAACCCACCATGGTGGTCCTCCCAATGATGATGAATTTCTCTGCGAAAGTCCTATCCACAGTAGTGATGCTCATTTCCCGAAAAATGCTCTAGTGGAAAATGTAGTTCTGAGAAAGACCTCTTATCTTGAGGCACTTGAAAATGTGAAACCAGTCATGTCTGATGGTTCATCGCTCGCAGGTGAAATACTTTCTCAATCGGAAGATAGCCCAGGGTGTAGGTCAGTCTCCGAACCACCCCTAAGTCATGCATCTTCTAGTTTGATTAGTGATTTCTCTATGAATATTTTTGAATCTGATGAAGCAAAAAAGGAAGCACCAACTCTGGTCAAATCAGGTAGAAGAATCTTCATTCAATGATAAATAAGAAATGTTGAACATGAGAAAACAACTGGAAAAAAGTGAAGTTCCAGTCATGTTTTGGCCTCTGGCTGACTCTCAGTATGACATTCCAGAGATGTTGATAGAAGATGCAATTCATGATATTCGTCTTAATATATGGAAAACATTTTGTCAGTTGAAAAAGAAAGTATTACATTATGATGAATATGAAAATCATGTTATGATAATAGAATGGTTACAACGTCAGATTGATTTGGCATCTCTATCAGTCTCTCGATATCCGAAGGCTGAAAAGCAGCAGAGAGTCCTTCAGCATTCATGACATGGCTCACTAAGAGGATTGTGCTAGTTAATTTCTAATTCCCCATATGGTATTCATGTCAGAGGATGGGGTGTTCAGGGAGCACTACATTTCACTATGCTCTCCAGTCAGCAAAGCCCGCCTAAAATGGTCTCATGAAATGTTATTTCCCGTGGACGACCACAGTCAATGGGTTTTGTTTGTAATAAAAAGCTTGACCAAGAACAGTCCTCAACTAGTTCTTCTCAAAATAAATAATACAGTGAACAAGTTTTTTAATTACTCCTGCATCAAGAAAATGAGAATATTAAACAGGCCTCTCGTATGGGGAAAGCACAACATTTAGTGACAGAAGTGTCAGAAATCATCTAAAAGTCTTTTGAAATAGGTGATAAAACTGGATGTCGATTGATGCATCCAGCTAATATCCGGACCAAGGTCCATATGATCAAGAGAGCTTTTAATAAAGTCTCAGACATAGCATGTCAAGAGCCACCCCAACTTACCAGACTAGGGACTCTTTTAACCCAACCCTCATAATCAATGAATAAAATTCGAGGAGTAGAGCAAAGATAGCAGGAACAGCCCTAGTCCACCGGAATAGGGATTTTTTAAAATCATCAACCCCCTCCTTAGAGAAATTCGGTATTTTCTCGATTGCGGAAGAAGCCTCAAGAGGAATGAAGTGCCAAATTATCCGGAGATTCTCTCCAAATTACGGTTCGCCAAGAAGTTCCCGAGGGATCAAACCAACAAAAGTCAATGTCTCGTTAGGGGCAAGGCAGAAGAAAATATCACAGAAATGATGATGTAAGGGATGCAATGCATTATGCATAAATTAATGTCATCAATGACGTTGTTCCTGATCCACCAGATGAGGTTCACTCAGAGGGATCCAACGAAGAGGTTCATGTTCAAGAAGTTGTACGCACAGACACAAATGAAGAAGGTGTGTATATAAGAAATCAAAGGTTTACCCAAAATATGTGTGTTCCTTCAAATAACCCACTTCCCCCTCTCCGAAAGGGATCAAAAAAGGGGAAGGGAATGAATCAGGTTACATATCCTTCCTCTGGAGAAGGCCAATCACTCTCACTAGAGCAAATATTTGTGCAAAAAGAGGAAGAAATGAAATAATTGAGGAGGTTGAACGTAGAACTTCTTCAAGGTAGTCTTCCTCCTAAGCGTGCAGGAGTCAGTCATCCAAGGGAGTTTTTTGCAGCTACAAAGATGGATCAAGAATATCTTCCTTTATTAGTACACCCTCACAGGTCTAATCATATGGGTCAAGTGCAACAACAATTGGCAGTGCTTCCATCAGTTGCAGTACCAGCTGCCATACCTGTCCAAACTCCAGTCATTGCACCTGCCCAAGTCCAAGCTCAACCAGATGTTTCTCAATAGTTAATAACTACTATTGAGTCATTAACAGCTCGGTTGGAAGCTATGGAAGGGAAGAGTGCGCAGGTTCAACCAGAAAAAAAATCTTACCATGAATGGGTAGATTCAATCTCTCCCCCACGAAGTTTTGGGAACCCTATATTCCATATTGTAAATGGATCAGGAGACCCTGAACAGAATTTGACGCATTACGTGTCTTGTTGCGATCCTATGATGGGAACTCCGGAGCAGCAAGAAGTAGTGAAACTCAGATGCTTCGTGCAAACCTTGAAAGGACCGGCTTTTTTCTGGTATACAAGCTTGCAATCTCGGTCAATTATCGGATGGGAGGATCTTCGCCAAAGATTCTTTCTCCAATTCAGATCAAAATTTCCAAAGGCAACTATTTTTGATCTTACAAACTGTAAGCAATGGGAGAATGAAAGGGTCTCAGATTTCATTGCACACTGTAAGGGATTAACATATTCCCTAAGCGTAGCACTCCCTCAAGATGAAATGTTGCCAATCTGTGTGGAAAATCTGTGTGAAGTATTATGCACACCGTTGATCCCTGTGAAATACACAGGAGGGTTTGAAGACC
Source organism: Viscum album (assembly GCA_963277665.1). Lineage (NCBI taxonomy): Eukaryota > Viridiplantae > Streptophyta > Magnoliopsida > Santalales > Viscaceae > Viscum > Viscum album. Next base: position 775,977,292 of record OY728138.1, read on the forward strand.
TTACTTCAATCGCTCAACAAATTTAAGATTCTCTTATACAGACTAAGGCTAAATCTTGTGTAATTCCATCAACTTCAGGAAGGAGAATGGGTAAAGCAGAGACTACTACAGTTATGCTTAAGCAAGCACCTATACCTGCTTCTACTTCAAAAACATTATCTTCCCGAAGGGCTCCACCTCCCGAGCATCAACAATAGGGGCCGTTTCATCAATATGATCAAAGAGATCAAAGATGAAAACAATTTGAGGATTTGAAAAGCAAAGTTTACTCTTTCCAAAATGAACAAGTTCCTGGTTATTTCATTTCATCTATAGAAAATAATTTGGTTCAATTGCCAAGGTCTAATAGACCAAACATGGAAGGAGATGAAGACCGTCCCAATTATTTCCCATTTTACTAGATGTTGGGGCATCCCATTCAGAAGTGTTATTTTTAAGGACCTCCTACAAAAGATGGTTGACTCGGGACCAGTCAAACTGAAAGGGTCTTCAACTCAGGTAGCATGTGTTAATGCTACAGTTCCAGAGGAGGAAGGCCAGTGGCAATAAGTCAAAAGAAAAAATACACAAAAATATGATGATCGGATGGTAAGAAAGACAATCAACCGAACTCATTCTATTTTGCGAACACAATTGAATCGGCCAATTGTGCCTTCTGCCATGAATTCCGCAGCAAAACCCTCTTCATCAGAGGGAAAATCCTCAAAGAAACGACACAATTCCAAGAAAGAGGAACAATCAGAAGAAGATGAGTATGTGTCAAAACCTAAGATGTCTTTGACTCTAGAATATTTCATGCCATCTACTTCAAAGCAGCGAGCACTGTCCCACCAAACAGCACAGCCTAAACAGACTAATCAGGAAGAGTCCTCATCAGATGAAGAGTTGATTTTCGGTTCTATTAATATGATTCAATGAACAGATCCATATGCCATTTTTAGTTTCAATTTTGATGAGCCCGAATTCCCTATATCAAATAGAGGAATCAGAGGAAGTTCTCTAGGATCAGGATACATGCTGGGCAAAAATCCCTCAAGGTAACATTGCAGTATTTTTGGGTTGATTGTGTTTGTTGACAAAGAAGGTTTTCATGGATATTTGTCTAGTTCCCAATAATTTGTTGACAATCCTTGTTGATAAAGAACGATGACAAAGGAAAGGATGATCTGGATGCGGTACAAAAAGATCAGTACAAGGTGGTGTCGTTTCCCAGTGTTTACCAAATTTTTGGGGTCCAAAATATAGAGTTTGGTGAGCATCGCGAAAATAACATTTCCATGAAGAGAATAATTTAATATTGCTAAGGAATGAATTTCGTGAAAATAGGATTCATGGTTTGGAAATCGTAAAGACCAGAAGAATGGAGGTGGTGAGTCTTCGCGATTACGTCATGCTTCGTGAACGGTAGATGCTGAAGCGCATCGCGGCGGAGAAGGGCTTTGTGAGGGAGCTTCGCGGAGAAGGCGCGAAGAAATGTTGACAGTGATTCTTCGCGATTACGTCAAGCTCCGCAAACGGAAAATTCCCATGGTGCGTCGCGATTTGGACAGAATTCTGGTGGAATCTTTGGAGCTTCGTGATTTGAGATGACATGGCATTGACTTCGTGCGGAAGGGACGAGGGTTGGTGGAATCACCTATAAATATAGGCCGACCCCCTCGAGAGAAGTAGAGAGAATTTTCAGAGAAAATATTTTTCTCTCGATTTGCGAAGGTGGTTCGCAGAGCCAGTGTGCTTCACGAAAGAGGAGCTTCACGGCGGCTATAGTATCTCTGTGAATCTTGCGAGCTCCGCGTTGGCTTATTAAGCTTCGCGAGGGACGTTGCTTTCCGACGAATTGAGCTTCGCGGTAATTATTCGCGAAAGTGCTTCGCGAAAGTGCTTTGTGAAAAGGCAGGAGCTTCGTGAAGGCTTGATTGAGCTTCGGGAAATTGGGATCTTTGCAAAGTAGGGTGCTTTGCGACGGTGTTACCAAAAGGAATTTCCCAGTGTTCAGTGGCAAAGAGGTATTCATCAGTGGATGAAATTTGGACATTAACAGAGCATCCATAATCAGTTAAGGATTCATTCTTTTATGAAAATGAAGAGACCTACAGGTCTATAAACTATGAGTGATTCCCCTCTAAAGCAGTGAGCTTAGGAAGAGGAAGAAGTTGATCCTCTCCACCGGCAGTGAGCTAGAGAGAGAGAAACAGGGAGTGACCCTTGGGAAAGCAGTGATCTGACCCTAAAAATTGTAAAGGAAGTGAGCCTGGGAATAGAAGTGATATAGCCCGAACTTTTTATCCACATCTAGTGAAGATTAGTGGAATTTGGTATGACTGGCAACCTGTCGGCATATGCTCCTTGGACGTAGACAAGTGAGAGTGAACCAAGTAAAAATCTCTACGTTTGTCTGCTAATTTTCTTGTATTGCATTTAAAGAATCATCATCAGATAAAGAAGAAAGTAAGTGATCATAACATACACACAAGTGAAAACAAAGTGACCCTTGTAACAAAGTGGTCAAGATCCAGTGGGGCAGGAAGAACTTTGAAAAAGAATATCCATACCCTGATTCACCCCCCCCCCACTCAGCGTATATAGGCCCCTATTGGTCCTAACAATATAGGGGAAGACATGGATCTTTCAGAATCCATTATTTTAATTCTACCCCTGCTAGAACTGTCTATGCAGCAGAAACTCGTGGAAGAGACGTTCATCGAGCTCAACAAGAACAAGCAAGTTCTTCCACCAATAGAAAATTCAGTCCTGGCATAGTTATTCTGGAAGACTGGTTGAAGGTTCCATCTTCTTCCTCTCATCAATTAAATGGATCTAATCAATCTAATCTTCCAAATCCATGAATATTTACAACTCCTATACCAATACAAGATGCATAAACTTCCAAAGCATTAACTTCCAAGACACCTGCTAAACCACATGTTCCTGTTGGGAAACACAATCCTTTGGATAAAAAGTATGATATATTGAAACACCTAGCTGAAGTACCATCCATGCTATCAATTTTGGATGCCTTGAATTTATCAAAGGATCTTTTGGAAGCACTCATTGAGTCTTTGTCAAGTCCTCAGGAGTTTGAAACCGAAATTATTGCAGCTAAAGTCTATCACATAGAGAATAATCCCGCAGAATGCCATGCAGTAATACCTTTTACTGATAAAGATGAAGATAATGTTGTGCATGGACATATTAGACCTTTTTACTTATCTGGAAATTTCAATGGAGTAGACATTTAATTAGATTTCATTGATAATGGTTCAGGAGTCAACCTCATGCCCATTCATACACTTCTTTGATTGGGCCTTACAGAATCTGATTTATCTCCTTCTACTATGATGCTACAAGGATATGATAAAAATGAACAAGAACTACTCGGTGAGATTATGCTCAGAACTCTTTTTGGAGATATTGTATCCAATTCAGATTTCATGTTTGTTGATCAAGACTCCGCCCTCAACATCTTTCTTGGAAGACCCTGGCTACATCAACATGTGGTTATCCCTTCATCGTACCATCAATGTCTCAAGTATTGTTTTGATGGTCATGTTGGGACATTGTATGGTGATAAGGCCCCATTCAAGACATTTGAGTCTCAATACATTGAGGCAGAATTCTATCATATTAAGGGAAAGGATAAATCCAAAACTAGGGAGATTTCCAAAGTAAATGCTCCATATGGTTTGGAAAAGATTCCAGTAAATCCATTTGCGTATGTGAGTACATATTATGTGTCGCCTATCATCAAATTTGATAGGATAGACCCAAATCAAAATACTCTTATGGAAAGATCCATAATTTCAATTATGGAAATCGATCCAGAAAATAAGGGAGAAATTGGTGATCCTCCTGGCAATGATGAAAGCTCAAATGGAGATGTCGTCATTTCATATGCTGAAATCCAGCAAGTCTATACTTTGCCAACCAGGCCAGAAGAAGTGATAGCGACGTTAGAGGTGAACAATGATGTAGATTATCAATCCATCATCTCCTATTTATTGCCCAAGGAAGACCCTTCATCATCAATTGGGTCAGAAATGGAAGCCTCTTCTTCAAGATGTTCAAGTTTTAACATCTGTTCTGATCATGGAAATTTTGCTTCATCATTTACTATGAAAGTAGAAATGGAAGAAATAACACATATTAAAGAATAAGAGGATGATCTATGAGATTCTCCTCCAGTATTTGAAGAGGGTATCTCTACCACTGTGGATGAACTCAAAAAAAATCTGGGTACAAAAAAAGATCCACACCCCACTTTAATTAGTTCATCCATGACTCTTGAAGAAAAAAAGATGTATATTTCTTTTTTAAAGAAAAATCAAGACATATTTTCTTGGAAATATACCAAGATTCCTGAGCATGATCCTGATGTTTCTACTCATCATTTGGGTTTACCAGAAGAACATCGAAGATTTAAGCATGTCGCGAGAAGAACACACCCAACTTATGCTTTCAAAATTGAAGCTGAAGTGGATAAGCTTATCAAAGATAACTTCGTCATAGAAGATAAATATCCCAAGTGGTTGGCTAATATTGACCCTGTGAAGAAAAAGAACGGATAAATTAGTGTTTTCATCAATTTTAGATATCTTAATCGGCGTTGTCCTATGGATGATTTCTTAGTTCTGATTACAGAACTTTTAATTGATGCAACAACTGGATATGAAGAACTTTCCTTCATGGATGGATATTCTGGATATAATCAAATCCAAATGGCCCCATAAGATGATGAATCCATATCCTTCAGGGCCCCTCAGGGTGTGTTTTTTCATCAGGTAATGTCCTTTGGATTAAAAAATGTAGGCGCAACATATCAGCATGCAATGCATCACATCTTCAAGCCCTCTTTAGAGAAGTTTGTTGAATGTTTTATGGATGATTTAGTGGTCAAATCCAAACAACGTTCTAATCACTTGCCTTATTTGGAATTCATATTCCACAAGCTTCAACAACATAATTTGATGATGAACTCCTTAAAATGTGCTTTTGGGTTAACCTCAAGAAAATTTCTCAGCTTTGTTGTATGGCATTGTGGTATTAAACTCGATCCAGAGAAGAAAAAGTCTATCCTTGGTATGTCACCTCCTCGAAATTTGAATGAATTAATAGGAATTCAAGGACACTTAGCCTATATTTGGCATTTCATCTCCAATTTGGTAGGAAAAAGTATACCCTTCACCAAATTGATGAAGAAGGGAGTCACTTACTAGTGGACTGATGAATGTCAAGAAGCATTCGATATTCTCAAGAAATACCTCTTGATTCCACCATTACTCATGCCACCTATTGAAGGAAGACCACTTATCGTCTACGTGACAGCTTTAGAGCAATCATTGGGTGCCTTTATTGCTCATAAGAATGATGATGGGAATGAAAACAGCCTATACTACCTTAGTCGGACTATGCTTGAAAAAGAAACCCAGTATTCAAGTATTGAGAAGTATTGTCTGGCATTAATCTTTGCAGTTCATAAGTTGAGACACTACTTGCAACATCAAAAGGTCCAATTGGTATCTCACAATAACCCGCTCAAATTCATCCTTAGTTGTCCAATGCTTACAGGACGTCTGGAATGGTGGGCAGTTATTTTGCATCAATTCAACATTCAGTATGTGTCTCAAAAGGAAATAAAGGGCCAAGATCTAGATGATTTCCTGGCTAAACACCCTTCAGTGGAAGACACATCTTCAGATATTGAACTCCCTGATGAGGAAGTCTTCTCTATTCAAGAAATTCCTCAGGCATGGGAAATGTTTTTTGATGGTGCTTCCAGAAGTCCAACATGGAGAAAAAATGTAAAATCCTCCATTCAAGAAATTTTTCTTAGGAATTGTTCTCATTTTTCCCGAAAAGACAGTGTTACCTTATTCTTTATTATTGTGGGAAGGTGGTACCAATAATGAAGCAGAATACCAAGCTCTCATCATAGGCTTGGAATTGGCGCTTCAAGCACAAGTGAATCACATAAAGGTGAAAGGTGATTCATACCTAGTAATCAAACAAGTCAATGGGGATTATGCCATCAGAAAAGAAGAACTAATCCCTCTGTATGATTACGTCAGAGAGTTAATGGCGGAATTCCCTTCAAAACTGACATTTTCTTATGTCCAAAGAACACAAAATACTCAACCTGATGCACTGGCTAATATAGCCACAGCTCTGGAAGATCCAAATCAGGATGAGACAACCATTTGTATTGCCCACCGTCGTGCAATTTCACCTTATTTTCGAATCAGAACAGAGGAAAGTAATGAAATTAGTCCCATTCCTGAACCGTATGGTCATACTACAGGATGGATGCCACCTATTAGGGAATACCTTCAAAATGGAACACTTCCACTTGATAGAGCCTAGAAAGAACAAATCCGGTGACGTGTGGTCAATTTTACTCTTTATTATATCCCATATCACCTAGAAAAAATTCTCTACAAACGTGGTTTTGATGCAGTTCTGTTCAGATGCATTGATGGTGAAGAGACAATGGCTATCATGAAAGAATTACATGTAGGAGTCTGTGGTGCCCACCGGTCTGGACATAGACTGTCTGATCAGATTTGAAGGGTTGAATACTTTTGGCCTTCAATGATACAAGATTGTGTTGATTTCACAATGAAATGTCATTCATTACAAGTACATGCCAATTTCATTCATCAACCTATAGAGTTTCTTCATACAGGTAAATACTCGTGGCCATTTGCCACATGGGGAATGGATGTGGTGGGACCTTACCCTTCAGCTATGGTCAAGCATTTTAAGTATATTCTTACTGCTACTGATTTCTTTTCAAAATGGGTAGAGGAAATACCTCTTAAGGAAGTCATTTCTAAATGCATTGTTTGCTTCATCAAGTCTAACATCATTACCAGATTTGGTGTCTCTCATACCATATTGATGGACAATGGCACCAACTTCTGTTCATCCGAGGTGAAAAAGTTGTATCATGAATACAACATCAAATCCAACCATTCATCTCGGTATCATGTAGCGGACAATGGCCAGATAGAAGCCTTCAATAAGACTCTTTCAATTATACTTCAATATATGGTGGATAAAGATAAGAAATCATGGATTGATAAACTCTTTCATGATTTATGGGCTTATCGGACTACCACCCGCACTACAACGTGGTCAACTCCATATTCACTGGTATATGGAACGAAATTCGTCTTGCCCATTGAATTTTAACTACCCTCTCTTAGAGTATCCATTTGTGATCAGTCATCTACAGATGAACAATCTCAAAAGTGATTGAATGAATTGGAACGATTAGATAAGAAAAGATTGTGCACTTTTCACCACGTGGAAGTCTATCAGAATCGAATAGGAAAAGCATTCAACCAAAAAGTTTGTCTTCGTTCATTTGTTCAGGGATAATTGGTATTAGTTTTCAGATTTCCAATGATACAAGGAATGAAACCTCCCATGCTTGAGACAAAATGGGAAGGACCATACTCAATACATAAGGTCTACTCCAATGAAGATTATTCTTTCATCTCAATGGATGGAGAACACATCACTACTCCAACCAATGCTAGATTTCTGAAGAAATATTTTGTATGAACACAAAATTCAGAAACGGTCCATACATATGACCTTAAACTATTTTCACGTCCCTTACGTCCAACATGATGTTAAACTTCACTATCCAAGTTCAATGCATGTGACCTTAAACTATTTGTACTTTCGTCCAACATGACATTAAACTGTGTCCCCCATCATCGTCCTTACTATATGACGTTAAACTATATAAAAGTCCCTTACGTCCAGCAAGACATTAAACTACATAACCAACGGTCCATGTATACGACCTTAAACTATTGGCACTTACGTCCAACATGACGCTAAACTGTATCATCCCTTTTTCATCCAACATGACGTTAAAATGTGAAAAAGTCCCTAATACGTCCAGCATGACATTAAATTGTGTACTATTTTGTCCTCACTACATGACAATAAACTGCATAGTCCCCCTTATGTCTTATATGACATTAAACTGTGCATCGTTAGGGTTGTTGCTACCTCTTGTTTTTCACACTGAGTATGAATCATGTGAGCTTAGTGCAAACTTCAACAATAACACTCTCTCTAGGATACTAACCATGTGTAAGTCCCAACATTATTTTTTAGGTCGTTGTCCCCAAGGACAACTTGATCACTAATTCATTATTTAATTGAACTATGCATAATTTGATCCTTGCCTTCCAAGATGGGTACATATCCAACCTCCCAATGTTCAAGCCCAAAACCAATCTCTTCACATCGGTTCACCTCCATCTCAAATCATGTTGATTCGTGAAACTGCCCCTAGAATCAATATCTTTACATTGGTTCACTTTCGTCCTTGTTATACGATGTTAAATTATACAACACTTTTGTCCAGTATGACAATAAACTACAATATTCTTTAATACCCTCACCTGAGAGGGAATCATTATTTACATTGATTTTCAATCATGTTTCATTTCAAAGACTATGTTCATACATGGAAAAACTTGAACTTTTTATCTTGGGATAAACCATAATTGCAATAAAATCCCCTTTCACCCTTCACATGTATGAACCTAATTTGTACAGAGGGTAGTTCTAGAACTATGTGGGCTTGATTCCCATCCTTATGGGATACGTAGGAACGTTCGAGTGTCCCTCGAATCCAGCCCCATGTCTTTTGGGCCTAACCCCAAATTCCTCTTTCAGTCCCCTGGCTGAAAAGTCCCCATGAAAACACACACTGTGTATTTCTTATAATGGTCCAAGATCTATGACACTAAACTAAGATATCCAATCCTTTTGTCCCACACGACGTCAAACTGTGTTTCAAGAACTACGAGTGGATTGATTCCCATCCTTATGGGACACGTTGTGAAGTCCAACATTTTTATTCAGGACCCAGCCACAACATGAATATGGTTAGCATTGATCTGTGTATCTCGACATATATTAGACAATACCCGTCTTTATGTGTCATAATCCTAACCATTAATATTTTCAGATCTTCATAACCCTTTTCTTAACTTCTAATCACAAAAGGCCTGAAATTATGGGAGTTCTTTTTCCTGACCATGCACCATGTGCCCTTAGGCGGCGTTTCATAAACAGTCTACATAACAGACCTGTCATCCAAAAGATGCTATTATTTGACTACGCAGTCAATGCCCTTAGGTGGCCCTACATAATTAAACCCCCTAAAGGGTTTGTTAAGTAGTGGTAACTTTATTCTTGGGAGGAAAACCTATTTTGTCTTTATTTTTCTGGATAATATGTAGGGATCCGCAAAAATAGCCATTTTTAACATATTTTTCCCATATCCTTTTTCTTGATTTGAAAGTATTCAAGTTAATGGTTTATATTCTCCTTCCCTACGTTTGGGTCAGACCTTCGTAGGAGTGATATCCATCCAGTTCTTCGATAATCTTGTTTTGAAATATATTATCCATATTCATGTACCTCATTCCATATAGAAAACTCTATACTTCGAAAAATTTGAATCTCCATAAACATTCACTGGCTTTTTAGCACTATGAAAGTAAATTTCTGAGAGTTCTTTTGGTTGACTATGTAGCACGTTACCTTAGGTGGCCTTCCATAAGTAGTCTACATAACGGGCATGTTATCCAAAAGATGCTATTTATTTGACTATGTAGCCAATGCCCTTAGGTGACCCTGAATAATTCAACCCCCTAATGGGTTTGTTAAATAATGGAAACTTCATTCTTGGGAACTACTTCTTCTAATTCCTTTTATCTCTTTTTCATATCATTCCTCATATTCAAATATTCTTAAGTCATAGTTTACATATTTTTCCTCATACTCGAGTATGGTAATAGGTTTTCAGATAAATTGTCAAGGAATTGATTCAATTTTAATCCATTTCGTTCAAAGCTATTTCGACCTTAAACATTATCCTCTTTCTGTCCGATGTTCATGACATTAAACTTCCCACAAAAGACAAAGGAACTGTGAATAAAATTCAAGTTCCATCTCACTAAACATACATTTTGTATGATTTAGGTAATGTTGAGCAATTAAGAGATTCAGAATTTGTAAGGTTATTTTTATTAATCCTAGTAAAAATCAAACTATGCTCACTAGGACCATTGGCTTAGGTAAGGTAGCAGGAAAATACAATCATAGATGATTGAAGATAAAAGTACTCTCCATTGATGCACAAGAATTAGAGGGACATCCATAGATTGGAGCCTCTTCTCTTTTTAGGAAATTACAAAAGACTATCAACATAAGTCTTCACTTGATGTAAAACATCCCAAGATTCATCAGCAGATACTTGAAGCTCGTGCACTCAACCAGCTTCACTCTTCTCAGCTTGATGGAGTTCCTTCTTGTCATCTGGAATGGCTTTCATACCATTCGTTTGAGCTCCCTCCAATGAATTATTGAGTTGGTCAAGTTCCCCAGTAACATCATCTAACTGTTGCTAAAGGTGTGTCTTCTGAACGACTTTCTCTTTGATCTTATTCTTCTACTCCTTCATCTTGGCAGCATAGTCAGCCTCAGCTCGGGACACCACAACCTCAAATTCACTGATATTGACTGATAGCTTCACCCTGGTCAGATCTTCACGACGCTTTTTCTCCTACTTCATTCTTAAGATGACTTGTTTCACCGTGGTATGGATCTCTTGGTATCCAAAACTGCCAAGTCCTAGCATGACGAACTAGGATCAAAATCGAGGGATCTTTGATGATAGCTCTTATAAAGGAACCTTATATATGATTTTCCATATGTTTTTTCATGCCTTACATCATGAAAGGTTGAGTGCCTTAAGCACCTCTGGGTCTGATTCAACATCATCATCACAGGGGGGGCATGTAATCTTGGATTAATGCACTTAAGGAAGTGCCATGTTATGCTCATTCTCCCCTGACCCTGGTTGCTTCACCTTCTACTACTATTTGGGCAGAGGTCGAGACTTCATCTCCAGTTATACCCATTGAAGTTGATATACCTGTTTGATCAATTAAAATTTTGGTTAGTTTCATAGAATAATGGAAGTTGGTTGTCTATCTTGAAAACTCAGTACAATCATTACCTAACAGTAGATCAGCAGCTTGAGAAGACTCCTCCCCATATTTCCCAGTTTCAACAGGATCTTCAAGATGGGTCTCAGGAGGGTTTACTGGGTTTAGATCCACTTGAGCTAATGGTTTTGCAATGGTACGGTTGACATCAATGTACACACCCTCTTCAGGCATTGGTAGTTCAGCAGCTTCAATGGATGGAACTGCATATTATTTTCAGTCATGATTAGAAGTGTAAATTATAAGAAAATTTACTGGACAAAGGATAACACTCATTCCCAAGGTCTTCTAAATCACATGATAACTTATCATGATCATAAAATTATTCAAAAGACATGCCACGATTCATCATTTCATCCAATTATATTTCAGAATCCTGGTTAGTCTCACCAGTGGGAGAATTTGATGTGTCCTCTTGGAGACCCTCATTCTGTGACCCCTGACCCTGGACAGCTTCTTCAGGAAGGATGGAAGATTCAGTTGCTGCGGCTGCCAATGATTCTGGTGTAGGTTCTTCTCTACTTATAGCAGCAGCAGGAGAAGTACATGGAATAGATGTTGGCTCTTTTTCAAAAGCAGCCAAGTCAGCCAGAAATTGCATTTGTTCCACAACACCCTCCATGGTCCGCAAAGGAGGATATGTCCTTTACCTACGAGGGGAAATTGATGAAGCCCCTATAATCCCATGGAAAGTGAGAAATAATTTTCATGGTTTAAATTTCATGATTATCCAAAGGACTTACCACTACTGATAAAGCGTTTAGTGGTGGACTTCCTCCTTCGTCACCTTTTTCCTTTGGGCCTTTTGGGAGTGTTGACAGTCTCCCATATTGGCACTTGAATTGTCGAATTGAAGGCCATGTACAACTCCTCATTCATGGCCTGCTAGCCTGGAGATATCTTGCCCAGTTTGCAAGGAGATTCAGCAGAAGCCCTGATGGAAGTACTACCAGGGCTATACTATGGCGAAGGAAACTCAGTAGTTCATTCCTTTGCAAGATGCAAGATGAAGAAAATAACTTTCTTAAGTAAAAAATCTTTGACTGGAATAAATTTGCAAAGAAAATAATAAAAGAAAACTTACATCTTTAGGAGTCACATAATCATGCCACTCCTCATCTCCAGAACCACCAGCCCCTTCAGTGGCGCCATGATCAATCATTTCCTTCACCCGCCTGGTGATAGGAACAGACTCATCAGTGGAATATATAAGAATTTCTATCTCTCTGATGTAATCCTGCAATTCATTGGGGTTATCCTCGTATTGTATATCTGTAGAAGATAGAAGATTCCCTATTCCAGGAAGTTATAGGACCTCACAAAAATTCAGCCAGGTGGTCTCAGTATCACATTATAAACTCTTCCATCTCTGGACAGCCTCTGGTCTTAGATATGATGGCTGCGAGGAAGGACCTACAATCTTTGATTTCAGTTTCTTCCCAGATCCTACAACTATAGATAGAGAATAAGAAAATAAGACATATTGCTTTATAAAGTAGTAGTGATTAAATTACCACAATGTAGTAACTCGCCAGGAGTTAATGGAGTAGGTCTTTTGATTCTAACCGGAGGATTATATCGGGCCCGAGGCTGCTTTTGCACTTATTGAGCCTCATCATCCCTATAATGGGAATCCGATGAATCAGTTCTAGAGGAGGAATCTGGAAAATCAGCTTCAGGTGGGGAAGCATCACCTTCATGAGGAAGGGTTTCTTTCTCTACAGTCCTCTTCCTTTTCCCCACCCGATAAATTGGGTGATCCAGCACCCCTTTAGGGTATGATGATATCTAGTGCTCGGCATACGATGTAGTCAAGTTATGTGCCGCTTTTTCAACTGGTAGATCAATTACCGCCCCAGTCTTCTCCCTTGATGTCAGTAGCCACAGTTGCCGAGCAACCATCGGTTGTTGCTCTAACCTGACATGTACTGGGGGAGATACAACAATCTTTTGCAGACACTTGAATTGATGTAAAAAATCTATATGGAGCATATGCCTCACATATAATTTCTCTGTCAATCCTGGAAACTAGCACACCATCTCTGCAAGCTAGCATGTATGCCCTCAAATCCATGTGGGTTGTTCCATCATCAACAAAATGCCCGGTTGGTGGATTTCAATAGGCAAAGAAGTTGAATTACTTAAACATGCTCAGCCTCAATTTCATGTCATAGGCATTAATATCTAAGGAGAAACTCCAGAGAATGCTTTCACTGATGGCCTGAAAGAAATTCCAGGAATTTGTAATCCATTTTGTACATTGTATGTCCTCAAGTGAGTGGTGATCGATACCCATAAACTTGGAGTGGTACCACTATTCTTAAAGAAGATTTACCCATGAAGACATGAAGTAAACTCTTGTGGATCTTTTCTAAAATGGGGGTATCCAACCCAACCATTTTTCCCTCATCCAACTTTGCCGAAATGACGAAGTTCTCTAGCCTAACGCCTCCCTTCGAGTCCCTAACCAGAAAGAGATAAACGCTGAGCCACAAAGCCAAGAATCCCTCCAGACGAGTCTTCTTCGGGATCCTTTGATTCACCTCATATCGCCATTTCTCAAACTCTCCTAATTCTAGAGTTGGCCAGAATGTGCCAGGAGCACCCCTCTTCTCAGGTTTTGGGAAGGTGGTAGGACGGGTTGACCTCTTATCCTTGGATTTCTTTTTCATAGATCCTCTCTCTTTTGGCTGCTTCTCCTTTGGCTCCTTCTCTTTATTATCAATAAGAAATATATTCATCCACTTCTCCAAGTGAATATCCTTTATAGAATGAGTTAACGAGGTCTCTGAACTCTTGAGCCTGTGGAAGATTTTAAATAATTCCCGAGCTAAAGTAAGAGTCTTCTTTGAATCATTCCAATTCACCTTGGGAGGAATGAATTCATCAAACATGTCACCAAAAATTGGAACCCCTGAGATCCTATGGACATCCCACAGATTGATGTCTGCTTCTACAAGAGTCATAAGTAAAGAATTAGTTTCTAGGCTCTAGTGGCTGAGTATCTCTCGCACGAAGTTATCATTTCTCTAAACATATGTTTTCCCAACCCAAATAGCTTCATATATCGTCACCCCTTTTAGATCCTCGACAAACTCTGCACAGGTTTGTCACACCCAGTATGCCCACATCCAAGTTGGCTTCACACCTCCCCTAGGACGGAAGTCCCAACTTTTCTTCCAGCCTTTGGATTGATCCATCTGAGCATTTTATAAGATTGAAATATGACAATGTGGCAGCAGCTCAGTCTTATGAGGTTTCATATCTAGCGTACAAGGGCTATGATGCATCATGTGGGCCTTCTCCACTATTCCAGCATTTATAAATCCTCTTCCACATGAGATATTTGCTGAAGGAAAGTTGGTATAATTCTGAAACCAAGAAATTGGGAGATAGTTCTTTGCTTCTGGAATAGTGACTTCTCGCAGATGACCATAACCATACAAAGGCAGATAAGTGCATTGTGGGAAATCAAAGTGATATTTCTTCAGATACATAGCCAAATCTGGAAGAGTGTTATTTATGACGGTATAATAATCATGTCCAATGATATCGATCATATCATCAAGACATTTGCTTGCCAGTTCATCAGCTATTCCGATTCTCCTGAGAGCCATTGATTCTGCACAAAAGTTATATAATTAACTCTTAAGTATGTTTAATTTTCATAAAATTTGTGAAGGAATTTAGAAAAAATGGAAAAGGCATTAAGGCGCGCAAGTCTAAAACTTGGCGTGCAAGTATAATGTGTCGCGCAAGTATTTGTCACGCAAGAATCACCGCATAGGTCCATATACCTTGACAACAGCGTGAAAACAAAGGAGAAGCAGAAAAGAGAGCAACTTGCACGGCGAAGATGACCTGCACGGCATGAGCTCAAAAATCCGAAGTTCTGTGAAATACACGACAAATGAGCGCATATATATAGGCCATACCGGCCAACTGGGCACCTACAACCAGTGCGCTCTAGCCCTGCGCGACTCGCACCTATGCGATGATGGTTGTGCGGTGAACACCTACGGGCCTCTTTCCCTTTGGGTTTCTTCTTTTCCTCAGAGTCACATCCATATTCTTTTGGATCCAACTCTGAGGGGGGACTTTTGTTGATGCTCCTTTTCATCAAATTTTCTGAATGAATGGAAAGGGAAATGACTTAGCCAAAGAGATTCATCCTTTGAAGAAAACATCAAAAATCGACAAAGGAATGAAAAAGGAGTCATAGGACTTATGGTCACTCAAGTTCCCTTACTGTCGCACAAGTATACTTGTGTCCCACCTAATGGTCGTGCAAGTGACTTGTGAGCCCTAAGTGATAACCACTCGGGGTCTTCTACAGCCAATAAATACCCCCGGTGGACCCCCCATTATGTGAATAATTTTTCCAGAATTCAGATACAGAACTCTGAATGCCCAAGTCTCTTCTTCAAGTCTTCCAAACACTTCTATGGTAATTATTAACCTATAATGGAAGTTCTATACAAGAAGAATAAGGTCTAAGTGTTAGAAATCACTAACACTTGCACGCTTATGTTGTTTTACCCTTAATGGAAATGAACATACTTGCGTGTCTCCTTATCTATTCATTAAAACTTGCACGCCCCTCTTCTGGAAGTACCTCAGGATAATTCTAAAGGCTTTTTTCAAGGATCGCCCAAGTATTACCCTACTGGTTAACAATCGCGCAAGTACCCATGTGCCGCACTAGTATACCTGCGTGACCAGGGACTTGCACGCCCATGCAGTACTTGCGTGCCTTCTAGGACTTGTGCGCCCCTATCTTTTTGGGTGCCTTTCCTGCCCATTTCACCCCTCTTATGTCATTCTACCTCTCATATTCAAGATTCAGTCTTCAAGACACTCTTCAAATCCATTTATGGAATAATTTCTTGATTTTACTTCCTTATCTGAAAGGAAATCAGTAGAACATCTCTCAAAACCTACTAATTTACACATATTTATGTCACTAAATATTGAGATTTCATTCATTCAACCACATCCTTTATGATGAGAGAACCCCATAACCTGGGCCGCATTTTCAGGAATTAGCCCCATTTATAATTCCCATTAATTTTGGGAATCCTCCTTAGGAGTAAGCCCCAAGTCCTCTAATCTGGGCATCCTTATTAGGGGTATGTCCCAGTCTTAAAATACTCAAATATATGCATCCTCCTTATGAGTAAGCCCCAACCATAATTCTCTTAACTTGGGCTTCCTTTTCAATAGCAAGCCCCAATCTCAGATATGGGCCTCCTCCATAAAAGTAAGCCCCAAGTCCCTTTAATTTTTAAATCCCTTTAACCTGGGCCTCCTTTTCAATAGTAAGCCCCAGTCTTAATATCCTTTTGATTTGGGCTTCCTTCTCAAGAGTAAAACCCAATCATAAGTCCCCTCCTAACTTGGGAATCTTCCTCAAGAGTAAGCCCAAATATTAGAGTATCCAAATCTCCATGAAGCACATATACATTTATGGACCCTGTTCCTGGATTTCTTCTATGAATTAAATCTTAATCCTCATCTATTTGGGCATTCATACACACATAATCCCCACATCATTGCATCTTTCGTGGCACAATTGTCTAGTTTCACCAATACCTCTTGTTTCCCATACCGAGCATGACTCACGTGAGCTTAGACTGTAAAATTAATCATGATATCTTTCTTTGAGCCATCAATCATCCATAAACATCATACTCTCTTACTCGAACTACATGGGTTCTTATTCCTTTTCCTAAACAAGGGACACGTAGGTAGCCCATCTGCAGGTACGATCCAATCATTGAAATAATCCATATCCTTCTGAATGAAAATAAACTTCAAGTGACCCACTTAGTGGATTTAAAACCAGTATGGTCATCATAAATGACCAAGAGACTTTTATGTATCAAAGGATACCATTGACTAAGAATCTCTAACAAATACAGATGATTCTCTATCAATGAAGAACCTCGAATACAAATAAAAGATTCTCTAAATTTATTACATATCAATCATGGATTGTCAGATCTAAAAAAATCTCATTTTTTACTTGGTAATGTAATAAGGATTCATGAACATAACTTAAATCTATAAAGAGACTCCCAGAGTAGAAAATAATTTCCCTCAAAAAGGTGTGATGAGTCCGACCTCCCATCCTCTCAACCGATGAAAATTCCTAAGCCTAATGAGTACACAACTAATGAGCGCCTACCATTGGAAAGTAGGTTCAAATGGATATGGAATCATTGGATGTTTTCGGTTCTACGAACAAACCCGTTAAGAACCACTTGGAATGTTTGAATCTTAAATCAATGAGATCATCCCCAATTCCAGAGGAAACAGTCACTAATTCTTGGAAGAGGGTATTTTTATTAATCACTGTAATCCCATTCAGTTCTCTATAATCAATGCATAGTCTCATCGATCTATCCTTCTTCATCACAAAAAGAACAGGTTCTCCCCAAAATGACACACTCAGTCAGATAAACTGCTTCTCCAAAATATCTTGGAGTTGTTTCTTTAATTCCCCTAGCTCAAAATTTTCCATCCTATATAGGGTCATTTAATATTGGATGAGATCTAAATAAATGTTCAATGGATAAATCCACCTCTCTTTCTAGGGGAGTTCTTGGAAGCTCCTCATAAAATACGTTAATGTATTACTGGATTATTGGGACACTTTATATATTTATACTATAATTTCCTCCTTCTTTTTCACTGATAAACTCCATAAAGAAGGATATAGGAGGTTCTTCTAGAAAAATATTTGGTTTAAATATCTCTTTATGGAATATAATTGAAGGGTTTCCATTCAATAAAACTAATATTTCCTTGCTTATTCATTTGATCATAACAGTATACTTTGGTATCTAGTCCATCCCTAGTATAATGTCAAATTCCATCATGGGAATGACAACTATATTTTCAATAAGATTGTTCTCACCAAAGTAAATAATAGAGTTTATAAACATTGATTATTCTTGTATAATCTCACAAAGAATATTAACAATTAACTCTACTTTTAGAAATTCAGGGGCTGATTCTAATTTTTTTGCAAACATGGTGAAAAAAAGTAATGCATAGAACTAGAATCAAAGAAATTACTTTATAGATTTGAGAGAACAACAACAATACCTGCCACCACATAATTTGGTGATTCAACTTCAGACTTAGTGATAGAAAAATCACAATTGTCTTCCCTTAGCCTTTACCAATGCTGATGGTGATTCCCCTCCACTACCCTTATATTTGGATAGTGATTGGAAAAGAGCCCCCGTAAATGACATGAATATAATGGGTGATTCATAATAGGTAATCAAGAATATCAATAGTGATCATGAGATAAAAAATGAAGAGGTAATCCCCATGATATACCACATACAGAGACTAATGGTAGGACTCCCTTCAGAAATGACATAGACTCCTATACTCTGCTCACAAATGCCCATGATGATTCCAAAAAAGATTCATCCATTTATTTTTAAGATACTGACTACGATGATACATTAATCATCACTTCACATCAATGGATGGACTCAAATTATCTTATAGTTAGCATGGAAGAGATCAATGAATATAGTCTTATCCCGGAACCATATGGCCTTACTACTAGTTGGATGACAACCATTGCATACTACCTTCAAAATGAAGTCCCCCCATCTGGTTGAGTTATAAAAGGGAAATTTTGATAGTGATAAATTAAGATTTAAATTTATGGTTACATAAACCAAAAAAAAGTTCCTCTACAATAAGGGCCTTGATGGGGTCTTTATCAGGTGAATTGATGGACATGAGACAGTTACTATCATAAAATAAGTACACACCAGAGATGAGGATGCACACCATTTAGGGTTCAATATTTCCCATCAAATCTGGTGTCTTGGGTACTACATCCCCACTATGACATTGGATTTCAAAACATTGTCCAAAAAGTTCCATTCCAAACAAGATCATGAAAATTTCATTCATTATCCTCCAATGATACTACACATTTCCACAAATCTTGGACATTTTATATATGAGTAATTTGCATTGTAAGACCATATACTATTTCAACGACCAATAAGTTCATGTATATTCTCAATGAAACTAACATCTCCTCTATGTGGTATGAAATTGTACCCTTTAAAAAATTTCATAGAAAGGAGCACCTTCATCTTCATAAAAGCCTACATCATTACCAAATTTTGTTTCCCTCATACAATACTGATTGACAATAACCGCAATTTCTATTTTTCTAATTAATAGAATTTAAATCATGAGAATAATATCAAATCCCACCATTATTCCAACTATAAAATAGTGGAAAATGGACAGATTGAGGCCTTCAACATGGCCTTACCTAATATTCACCAAAAACGGTAGATAAGAATACTAATTTTTTATTTGTAATATTCATCATTTATTATGGTATTACCATACAACAACCTGCACCATCAAACAAGTGACCCCATACTCATTGGTTTATGAGACTTAAGAGGTCATTAACATTAATTTTAAATAACCCTTACTCTGTATTTCCATCATTGACAAGCTATACATAAATGAGAAATCCTAAAAAGATACTGGATAAACTATATGTACATGATGAGAGGATATTGTATAAAATTAATCATTTGTATGTCCAGAAAAACTGGAGTGCATGATCCATTATCATAAAATTTCACCTCCAGTTATTCATTGAGGGAGAGATAGTGTTATTATTTAGGACTCAAATGAAACAAGAAAACAAGCTCCCAAATATGGAACCAAATTTAGGGGACCTTATGCCATACACAAAGTGTACTTTAATGGGGATTATTCATTGGTTTTGATGGATGGACGACTAATGAAATACCCATCCAATGAAGGGTTGATGATGAAATGTTTTTTGTAATCAGATGAAATTTTTTTACTGTATGATGTTAAACAACATGGTTAAATTCATCTCATTAGCATGATGGTAAACTGCATTGTCAATATTTTTTGTATGACCAAAAAAATCATGACATTTCATCCATACAAGAAGATAATAAACATTATATAACCAATATTTTCTCACTGTATGATTTCAAACTATAGAGAATTTTATACCTAACTTCATGACAATAAACTGAATGGGGATAGTCCTTACTACAAGAAATTAAACTGATTGTTAAAATTCCATTGCATATGATGATAAACTATAGTTGTTCCATATGTATAAAAATGGGATGCCTCTGGTAAACAATGCATGATATTTCTCTATCATCACTAGAGAAGACATCACCCCCACTATCAGTCATCCATCATTCTATCTAAAACTACATGTGTGTTGATTCATTTCAACATAACATGTGTAGGGACTTCATGATTCTTTATACCAATCCTAGTGGAAGTCAGAAAAAATTAACCCTCCCCACATATGAGATAGACCTATCTAAGGATACATTCATAAATAGGTTTTTATTGATTCCCATCCTTATGAGATAGGTAGATATGCCAAAGTCACTTATCACCAGTCTTACCCCATCATCATCTTGTCATGAAGTCTTTTCCCTTCTAATTTGGGATAATGGACCCTATGTAGTATTTCATGAGTTGTTTTTGTAGAAAAGGGACGACAAGTACCATATTTTATACAGAGTCATTATCTATTATTCTTGAAATCCCCTTTAATACTTCTTCACCTAATAATGGACAAATATATGCAACGAAAAATTGCATTATTACCCCATAGAAAAACCTCGATTCCTAATAAAACGATATATGTGAGATATCAATGTCAATGTCCTCAACATATGATTATTAATGATATCCATACCCCATCCCAAAAATATAGGATGCCTCACAATAGCCGTGAGGTGCCATAATTTTCTCACTAGAGAGGAACCACCCTTTTTCGATGTTGATCCTCCACCATGTCAAGTGTTATTAACTAGGTGTGGATTGATATCTATCATTAAAAGACACATAGTGAAACCCAACTCTCTAATTCTGGCTATAGTCACATAAAAAAAAATCTCCTCTTCCATATGAATGGGTCAGTCCTTCACTGGGAGCCTCTTCTAGAAATACATTTGGCTTCATTCTTATTCTCATAGGGCTCATAGTGATGTCCAAACCCATAATCGTAGCCCATTTATATCCTAACAAGAAAAAATATTCCATTGCATAAATATGAGTCAAATCTATGTAAGGAAATTTACACATTATGGCCAATAGTGGTTTGAGTTTTTATTATGTACTCAGAAACAATCCTTCAATTTATCATAGTATTTTTTTCATTGAAATTTTTAAATCTTTATAAACTACCCAACCATAGGTGATTGAATTTCAGTTTCCTAAGGTTGTTTTTTGGATATGCATAATATTCCCTCATTGGGCGTACATAAGTCTCCCTAAAATATCCTTTCAAGAAATGGTAAATGTGTTCTCTAGAAAGTATTATTCTATCACCATAAGCTCTGATAACATCTTGTTAGATACTGATTTTCAATTATGGCCCACGGTCCTTCCTTGAAATTTCATCCCACATCATTTATCCTGATTTGGGAAAGCCCTTGAATCATTGATTACATTTTCCCTCATCACGTTTGAGGAATATAAGAACATTTTGGCTCAACGATCCTTTTATCACTTATTGTTTCCATGACATATGGTCTTAGATGTATGACTTAAACTTCAATACCTTATGTATTCCAAGTCACATAACATTAATCATTAAAATAAAATATTTAGAACATGATGTTAAAATATAGTTTTACTTTTTGTACTCATTATATGATGACATGAGTAAACATATTAGGAAGCCTTATGTCATTGAAACATATGTTATTCATATGTAAATTCCCCGAATTAATAAATCAAATTTTAAGGTCTTCATGCATTGCTCTTTTTTTTGTTTCATGTAGGTTATCCTTCATAATTTTTATAATTCAATAAACCATAAAATTAAAATTGTTCTTTTTTATCATTAATATTCAACAGAAACTAATAGTTTTCTTCTTGCCACTGTATGAATACATCAAAATACTATTGTCTTTATATTTTATGTAAGACACCATATTTTCTTTTTTAAATCAAATAACTTATTTCCTTACCTCATGATGATAAAATACCTAGATGGTGTCCATGTAGCGTGATACTGAACTTCATGATTTCCTAGAACTACGTACAACTTAATTATCATCCTTATGACATGTTTAGAAATGCATGAATTCTGTATTTCAGTCCAGCCACTACAAAATAAAAATGTCCATATCATTTCTTTTTATCCCTTTTTTCTATTTGAATAATCATTGGAGACTCCTTGTTTATAACACTAGGAATAGTTCACATAGGCTTAGTAATTTTCATATGGGGATTTCTCAAACAACCCAGGAATATCATTCCCTATCAGTGTTACTATTTTTTTAGTAGGAATTCCTTAAAAGGGGCACCAAAATGTTTTCCTAGTAATATGTTAAAATGAAGAGTTGAAATTTCATGTAAGAAAACAAAATGTGAAAACTATATTTGGATTGATTCCTCTTACCCCAGGATATGTGGTGAAATCCAAATATCTAGTTATGGGTCCAACCATGACATAAAAATGTCCCATTTCCATATGTATAGGTTAGACCTACACATGGAACATTCACATGTGAACTACATATAGCCTGATTCTCAATAAGATGAGATATGTAGTGATTACAAGATCCTATATCCTAGTCATGAATCAAGATAAAAATTCTCCCAACACTCATATGTATGAGCTAGATCAGTATTGGAAGATCCAATATTCATATCACCCCGCCCATGAACTCATAATCAAAAAAATCCCCTCTCTCAATAAAGGAATTAATTATTTTTAGGGAGTATCTTCCCTTATAACTATGTATCTTTGGATTATCACATAGAAGAGATATGTATTTATTCTCTAACCCTATTCCTTGGGACAATAAACAAATAAAATAAGAACCCCATGTCTTGTATATAGAACAAACTTACGTGAAGAAAATTTTCAACCCTATTCTTCAGAAATTATTTCATGAAATGATTCTTATATAATAAGGATAATTACATACAAAAACCATACAATGTGTTTAGGGAAGTATAAAACCCCATAAAATATATGTATCCTTGAAAAATATTTGTTTAGTGTCCTCGGGATACATTTTTTAAGTATACATAATAAAACCCAGTTGGATTAGCGTAAATCACCCAAAAAGGGAATGTTGAGTAGAGAAAAATATGTACTCAGGATATACCACGTCAATATCAGTATGCTCCAATATTTTTTTTATCTAATACCCCTACTCAGATTTGGATGCTCGCATTTTTCAGCTTACAGCCTTTCCCCGTCATGCCTGGAAATGGAGGAAATTTCTCTATCGGATTAACATGGAATGGGAATATACTGACTATTAAATCTAATAAAATAACAATAAATTTTATCCCCCAATATCCTTTCCATTAGATGATAAACTACATGACAAATGTCCTAGCCATATGACATTAAACTACATTATTCTTCTTCCTACCTTTACATAATCCATATCTATGTAGTTGTTGGTTTTTCCATTAATGAACAACAGTAATAAATATTCACTTGTCATTATAAATAATCTTCCCTTGATAAACCCCATTTTATGGTAATAAGAATTTTGGATCATTAAAATATTCTTTTCCATCAATAATAAGATTTCAGTTCCATCAGGACACCTTTTTTGATTTTTCATTGATATTAACCAATTGTATTTTCATATATTTATCATGAAAAATGAATCTTAACTAAGGGAAAATTAGTCCTTATGAGAGACCTCCAATACATTTATATGCCCCCAAAACATCATGTTATCTACCACCTTTCAAACATGCTCTTGGGTTACATCACATATATTTTTTCCACATCATTCTTTAGATTTAGAAATCAAAAAATATTTACTCTATGAAATATATATCATATGATAAATAAATATATGGACAATATTGGCCCACAATCCCTACTAGGGTTATCACCCCATAATTCATATTCAAATCATTCCATCCTAAAACACTACTTTCATTATCCTGGATTGTGGTTGTGGTTCCCCTTGGTGGATTCATAAAGTTTAATCGGTGCCTAATATAATTCCCCAATGGCCTTGCACATATCAAGAAATGTTTAAGAATATTTATTATAACCATCCAAAATGACTCTATAATTTTAGAAGCATCCAATCCAACCATCTTGGCCTCATCCACTAATTTTTTCCCTTCTTTAATTGTTTCCTCACCATGAGACAGTTCTTGATTGTTCTTATCTAACTCTTTCTAAAGTAACTCTGACTCCTGATGAAGACACTCTATCTTTTTAAGAATCTACACCACTGAGGATTTATTCTCTATAATTAGACCATGTTTCATAGAAACCATTCTGGAATGAGAAAAGGTTTCATGGAGTAGATTATTCATGCTAGAAAAAATATGAGTCATGGAATATATAGCTGATAGGTGAGACTGGAGTTAATTTACCATATCCCAAGAAGGGATAAGTTGTTTTAACATATGTTGTACTGTGTAATAGTAAAACCCCCATACACAATAAATGATAAAACATGGTTTAATTTGGGTAGTTTCTTTTGAATGTTTCCCAATGATGTTTGGGAAATAAGCTTCATGATATCCTTCCACATAGTCTGATGGGAATCATAAAGGTTTCAAGAGCCTTCTAATATTAATCAAAATCACTCACTAATGGGAGAATATATTTAGAAACTATTTCCACTATAGAGGGTCATGACTCCAAACCTTTAGAAAAATCTAACACTATAGAAATTGATATATTACAGTGTCATCAGATTGATATTCCAAAGGAGTGTTTTCAACTATTTGGGATTTAGTACTAATTCTCAAGTCAGAATGTGGAATCAGTTAATAAATAAATTGTTAATGGGAATAGAATATATGAATGTTGGGGGGGGATACATTATCTTGTCCAAATTTGAGCTTCCCTGATAGTCATTATCTCATTGACTGGAAAAGAATATGTTGTGTCCCGTATTCCCAATCAATCTCCATGTTATTCAAGGGATATTTATGATGTATATGATTATTTATCCAAATTATATCCTCTTACATATTTCTAACTAATACTAATCATGTTTGAATTATGATCATGGAACTGGGTGAGATTGTCGGGTATGACACTCCTTGAGCCCGAGTCATTGTTTCATCCATGGTTTCTCTATATGGATGGGAATGATTAGCGTGCATTGTAAAAACATTTCCACAAAGGTTCCTTGAATAATTGTGTAGAGTTTGTCTTATCAGGATGGGTCAAACCCCTAGAACATGTAATCTTCAATATATCCTTATAAGGTCTCATTTCCCCATCCATCTCAGGTATAACCCCATGTATTGCATCTGTATTTGAAGATGCAGGGGATGTGGCCCCAGGGTGGATGACGAATACTGATTCACATGACCTAAATGAATACATGTTAAAAATGGATAATCATAAAATGTAAAACCAATACATAAAGTCTATGTAAAGATATTAAACATTAACTTTTCATCCTAGGATGAAGACGCATCACCAGTTATCAAGCCTGCCATTATTTCATGGTGTTTATAGAGGCGGTACACTGGTAGGAACATTAAGAAAGGCTTGGGGTAGAAACTAACCTCTAGGATCTACATGAACCACCTCTATGTGATCCTTCACCCAAGGATAAACTGCTCCAATGAATCCTACACTTTAATAAATTTACACCCCAACTACATTACCCATTTCAATATACTCTGGGTAAGAGACATATGATCAATCTCCCCAGCCTCCTATAATTAAATGGAGAAGGGATTAAAGGTCCTAGTAAATCCAGGAATACTTGTTGATACAAATAATAATATTACATCTTCACCAAAATCATCTTTATCCTCTATGACTATAACCATATGATTTTCTGGATTGTACCTAAAAATTCTACCCATGAATGATGGAATATAGGTTTCCATATCCTCGATTAATATACCCACATCATGAGGATTCCATCAAAAATAGATTCATCCAGGATTAGTGAATAAAATAAAAATATATAAACATCATCATCCTAAAGTGTTTTCCAGATCTCATTAGTGGATGTTCTTACACTCCAATAATCCCATGCCTTCTAAGCCTCTTGGAATGCTGTAATAACAAGACTGTAAAATTTTATAAGTTCCACACTAGGTTGTGGGGTGGGTTCCATTCACTGAAATTGCTTCCATGGAGCCCCATCAACCATGGGACCCTCTGTAGATGCACTAAGAAAAAGGAATGGCCAAATGCCTAGTTGTAGTAAGGGATACACTCATCACCCCCTCAAAATCACATATATAATCCTTTTTACTCTCTTTGACCTACTAAGAAAACAATATAACCAAAAATAACCTATATTGGTCATCAAACCAAACCCAAACCTCACCATGGATTGCTCACCAAATCATGCATCCAATATAATAACATATCATCAATATAAAAGAAAATGAAGGATGCCCACTACCTCTAACACACAAAATTCAACTTACATGACCCAATATAAAATTTATTAAACTCACATACCCAGCACACATACCAAATATCATCCCAAAACATACCACCCAGACATACTTAAGACATACATCTCATAACATCACATGGCATTCCATTCATAGACACCTAGTCCACACATCACATTACATCCAACTCACGGAAATTTGTTCTATACATCATATCACATCACACCCCAATGATAGACACATGGGAAACACATCAGATCACATACTTTGCAAAAACACTTGGGATACACATCACATCACATCAAATAACGACCACAAAAACCTGGGCCACACATCACTACTTTGTAATCTCCAACAACAACTCATATCACTAATGCAAAATAAAGGGATAGGGCAGTGGGGTATCTAGCCATCCACATCAGTACCATTCTAGATATTGGTGAAAACACCTATAAATCATCACCATGGTGTGTTTTAATTATTATCCAACTCATGTGGGGTGTGTAAAAATAGAATAAGCATACATGGTATATTAATACCACACAATACCAAACCTGTGGGATCACATCAATAGAAATAGTACACAGCACATCAACACCACTACACATGTGATAAAATATCACAATATATTCCACCACTATATGAAACACCACACAAGTTAAACAACATTTCACACTTTTAGTTATAGGTTTCACCACATTTTTCTGTTATCCATTTTGTTTCACATTAACCTACTCATTCATTTTTTCAATTAATTTATCAAATTTCCACACATCCATTTCCAATACATATAATTTATATACTATCCTATTTTGTTTCATTTATAATCACATATCATATTTTGGATAACTGGGGAACTATCTCAATAATTCCCTTATATTTCTAGGTCAACTCAAAAAATACCCCATAACTCAACACACACACCGTCATTATCAAGTCACATCACCCAATGAATTCTCACCATATCAACCACTCATCATGTCTATCATGAAAAACTATCACCACAGTCTATAATAAAACCCCCAGGCCACAACCACTATTCCACAACAATTATTCCACAACGAATTTACAACAACCACTTGGCCACAATCACTACACCATAACAACTTTTTCACAACCACTATGCCACAACCAGTATGCCACAACATCATCACACAATATCACAAAAATTCCCATATAGTATCCATGATAACCAAACACCATGTTGCTTCATTATGTACTACCAAACCCATCTAGTCACTAACATGATAGTACAATATCCCAAACCATGTAGGGAAAACATTATAAGTAAAGATACGGAATAGAAACAAAAAAGGATTCCTCAATTATATAGGTTCATTATAACATATCTTATTTATATAGAAAGGGTATTATCAGAAAACCCATTTTTATAAGGGAAACTAATTATTATACATATTTATATTATTTAATATTTTATCTATGATGAGAAAAAAAAATTAAGGACTATTATATCATAACAGCTATAGTGAAAATAAGGCTTTAAATAGCTGTTATTTTATTAATTGGAAAAAATAAATAATAATACCATGAAAAATATTTTAATCATTAAATGACTCCCCATACCTATACATTTTAGACATTGAACCTAACTATATCATTATTTCAACCCTTAATATTCTCTTAAGTTAATGAAAAATCATATATATCTTAGGAATAACACATAAAAAGGTGAGAATGATGATCCCCTACCTCATGGAAACTTTCTGATCTCATTGGGCACTATTGAGAGATGAAGAAACTTCCCAAAACAACCAATGCAAAATTAACTCACGTATAAGCCTTCATTTAACCAATGGTTTGTCAAAAAATGTAATCATCAAACACCCTAAACCAAAATTGCTCCATTGATGTAAATTTTGGAAGAATAATGTAAGTAAAACCACGTAAAATAGAGGATAAAAAACCTTGTGTCGCTAAAAGGCATCCATTGGAACCTAAGGATAAAATAAATTGGTAATGGGGCTAGAAGATATCCCTATATAACCCATGGTTTATCTTAAATTAATGTGATCGGTATGTTTGAATGGAATTAAAATGAATGAAATTGTTATAAAATAACTTTGAGCCTCACACTTTTTTGTTCTGTAACAAATTCAAAATGTAAATTTTCATTTTCCAACATCTACTGTAATTCATGTAACCACATCTCAAATTAATTACCTATCTTTAATTTTCCTTACATGATGTCAATTAATTTCATGCTGAACACCTCAGTATAACAAAATCCATGAATTTTTTGACATTAGAATCATTGAATCAGCAAATCACTTCATGCAATCCAATCATGATGTGAATATCTTATTGTATCTCTATTTCACCTCCAACAACCATGAATCCTCCACTTTTATCTTCTAAAGTACCTCCAACTCCCAAAACCACAAAATTAATGTACTAAGACTTCATGTACCATTATATTACATACCCCTGAAATGAATCTCTCCCTTGAGAATCCAAAACAAATCCCAGATAGAATGGGTTTAGAACATAAACCAAACAGGATACCTCTCAAGGAACTCCCTACACCTCAATAATACCACCATCCAAACATGACAACCAAAACACCCATGAATCAAAATGAACATCCATATCACCACCTCTCATAATGAACAACACTTCATCATCCAGTACTACCCAGAACCACCACATTTCTATATAACCACACCAACCACCTCAAATCAGAAACCGACCACTGCAATAACCAACACACATGACCACACAGAACTATTAAATCAGATTATTCCATCTTATGTGAGAGGATTTGTTATAATATGGATGACACTGACATTCCCTACATGTTTTGTCACATCATCATATAATGATTCTTGGTTTGGATATTGGTCCTCCCCAATTTATATGTAGGAGGTTTCATTACACATCATACATCAACATAATGAACAAATATAATAACATAGAAGGATCTATATAGTGACCCTAGCCTTTTTCACATTACAATACATGATTTTATGGATAATTAAAAATTATAGTACCATCCAAGGATTGTTAATTCTTGTGTCTTGGAAGACTAGGTACATAAAACATAAAACATGGGGCTACAAAGAAACAATTAATTATTCAATCTCCATAAAGATATCCTAACATCCTTTGATCCCTTACATCTACATAGGGTACCCTGGGGAACAACTGAACAAAGGGATGGACTAAAAATCCCAGTATGGGAATGAACATAAGGATACATATTAACCACACGAGTTAGGAGGCATGACATAATGATATCCAAAGCATGGAACATATGAAATCATATCATATAAGCTTGGGATCATATAAACATGGAAACATATAAATATGAAAGAATCATAAAACATGCATTTAGTATAGTTCATGTCTAACCACCAATCTTGTTCCCCAATTTAATATGGGTCGAAGCTAACTTCCAATCCCAATTCACATTATTGTATGGGTTGAGGCTAACCGCCAATCCCATTTCACATCGCATCTCAAGAGAATTAACTATACCCAATGGATTCGAGTTCTATCAGCGCATACCCATCTCAAAATATTCATAAATAATTCATTCCATATAAATAACCATATATAAACAACCATAGATAAATAGAAGGGTACCCATGGAAATGATTGGGTACCATAATCATGACATAAAGCATAAAAAATGGGTGTTTCATGAAAGTGTCCATGAATGAAATGGATTACTACATACATGGACGTTCATAACATAAAATAGGCATATAACATGGTATTTTTTTCAAATATATGTTACAACATATAAGAAATGTTTTTGAGAAACATTAGCATTAAAACATTTTTGTGCGGCTTTAAGGAAAATACTATTGAGCCTTCAAAATAGAAAAGTGGAAAATTTATTAAATAAAACCAGAATTGAACCAAGAAGGATTTCATAATAAAAAAAAGATTTTATAAATACAATTATTTCTTAAAAAAGGATATAGTGCACATGAAATTGGGTAAAATTTTGGGATGTTCCCCTAAAACAGGTTTTCTTATCGGAAAGTTCTAAGGGAAAAATCTTTTAAAAACATGTATATCCCCGAAATAAATTGATGAAAGGGTATTGGGAAATTAATTTTGTAAAACTAAACAGAATTTATAAGATTCACTTAAATAGATAAGATAACACCATTTTGATATAAATAAATATAAGACAACTCGAATAAACAAAGGTGGTTCGGGTAGAATTCATTATGGTTTATCGGCATGGTGTCGGTGTACCTAAGAGGGATTGATGAGAGAGATAAGGGTTTCTTCATCAGTTATAAAACATCATGATAGTATGGGAGAGGAGAGAAAATATACCCTATAATTTAGGATTACCCATAAAAAGGCATAGCATATATGAAAATCTTGATTAAGATTGAAATGGAGAAGATTCGTTACCTTATATCTGGTGGTGTTCTCCAATTGTTAGTAAATAATTGAATGAAAAAATTTGGTTTATTTATTAACAAGTACATAAACTCTTATATATGTAAAATATATATTATAACCTTTTTATGTTCATTGAAGACCATTTTTATTGGTTAGATGGTTCAATTTCATAGTTCAGGTCTAGTTGCTTGCGTGGTTTTTAAAGATGAGTTCACTTATATTCATGATTGGGTAAACATGTAAGATGAATGTGGTTGTCCATAATTGAAGTTTTATGTTATTATTTAACATACAGGAGATTAAATGGTTATAAAAATTTATTTTTTTTATTACGAGTGAAGATGGGTTATTATATGAATCCTTAGTGATAACTGTTTTGTTTAATCGGTGGGTTTGATTACAAAAAACATTTTTCAATTTATAACATAATACCATTTATTCAAAAGGATTACTGAACCAAAAATTGGATATATTAAATATATAATAATCTGGTTCAACCATAACACAAATGTTTTCCTTACCAGAATTAATGATTATAGTAGAAATTGATAAACTGTTGTCCTTGAATGTGATAAATTAGCACATCTCAAACAATGCTTTTATTTCATTCAAATAAACAATGGTTAAAGGAGGGATGAAAATGAAATATCCCATTAGAATAAATAAAATTCCAGTGAATTAATGTTACTAGATTTATCATTCTATTTTGGTGAAGGGATGGTTGGGAAGAAACAAGAAAAGAAAAGAACAAAAAGAAATCAAAGAATTTGAAGGAGAATTTACCTCTTGAGTTTATCTCCTTTGAGAACCACTTCAATGGAGACATTCTAGGGTTTTCAAGAGACCGGGGGCTATTTTACGTAGGGGAGGAGCTTTGAGAGAGATGTGGGTAGATTATTAGCAAGGAACAAGGCTTGATAGGAGTGTAGAGAAGAGGGAGTGAGGGGGGTAATAGTGGAGGAGAGGAGGGTTTTCATAATATTATAATCCTTAATTTATTATTTATTCACAAGATAAGAAATAATAAGTATTCCATTACCAAGAATAGTAATAAATTAATGTTATTTAGAAAAAATTGGTCGTAAATCATCATATCATCATCAATTACTCAATAAATCCATTATTTATCATTTATCGTAAATTATAGTTCTTTACTATTCATAAAAAATTAATGTATTTTAGAAAAATCTCAAAAATTCACCCAGACCATTTTATGACGAGTAGAATACAAAAATGATATCCATTTTTCAAAAATAATTTTCTAAATATGATTAATTTAATATTTAATTAAAATCATAATTTATTATTAAAAAACTATTTTAAAAAATTCATTTATTTATTCTATAATATATGTACACATTACATTCACTTGAATATTATTTTTATTCTATCCAAAGTAAGGTTACCATTCATTAGGGTATATCACTATTCATAAGGGAATGTTAGTATTCATAAGGTTTGGTTACTATTCACCAAAAGTTATTTTTTTCTTATTGCTCTTAAAATAAATTACTTATTGCAACAGTGTATATCAGATTTTCAAAATTCCAAACACAAAAGTGACAAAATTTTGTTTAACAGTTACATATAACTTAGTAGTTCATTATGTTGTGATTTCATGTGATAATATGAAATATTTACAAGAGATAAATTTTCATTTATAAAACATTTTGTCATTACATTCTTCCCCCATTATGAAATTTTTCCCTCGAAATTGCTTTTTACATTCTAGGACATGAACAGGTGTGGGTACTTTTCCTATATTGCCTCCTCCAGTTCCCAAGTTTCCTCTTCATACATAGGGTTCTGCCATAGTACCTTGACCAAGTGTGTAGTCTTGAAATGTAGATCATTATCTCTATGATCTGAGATCATCACCTTCTGCTCCTCATAGGAAATATCATCATCCAACTGTACCACCTCTGAAGATAATACATGGAAAGGGTCTGTTATATACGTCCTTAAAAGGGATACATGAAAGATATCATGTACTTTCGACATGGTAGATGTAAGTGCCAGTCGATAGGCCACAACTCTGACTAGATCAAGGATCTCAAAGGGTCTGATATACCTAGGACATAGCTTTCCTTTCTTTCTAAACCCCACAACCTTCTTCCATGGAGATATATATAGACATACCATGTCTCAAACTTTGATATCAAGGTCTCAAAGATGGTTATATGTATAAGACTTTTGCCTACATTGGCTGCCTTTATATGCTGCTAAATGGGTTTCACCTTCTCCACCATTTCTTCGACCATTTCAGGTCCAAACAGCTTACGCTCACCAACTTCATCCCAACACGCTGTTGTTATGCACCTTTCCTCATGAAGGTCTTTGTATGGTTCCATTTGGATGCTCAAGTGCAAACTATTTTGGTAGAATAATTAAAAAAGTGGAAGATATTGGTCCCATCCTCCATTGAATTCCAAAGAACATGCTCTCAACATGTATTCCAGTGTCTGAATAGTCTGGTCAGATTGGCCATCAGTTTGAGGATGAGAGGTCGTACTAAAGATCAATTCAGTTCTTAGATCCTATTGGAAAATTTTCTAGAACATCGAGGTGAATATCTGATCATGATTGGATATAATAGATAGTGGTACTCCACACATTCTTACCACTTCATTGATGTAAATCAGTGCAAGTTGATCCATTGATAAGTCCTCTTTAATCATGATAAATTGAGTTTTCTTTGATAGATGGTCCACAATGACAAATATAGCATTGTTTCCTATTGATGTCCTTGGAAGTCCATTGGAAAAGTCCATGGTAATTTTCTACCACTACCATGTTCATATGGGTAATGGCAGCATCATCCCCTTATGCATTTTCCTCTCAGCCTTCACTTGTTTACATACCAGGCACTTTGATATATATATACAGCATTATACTTTTTCATATTGACCCCCCAAAATTTTTCTTGATGATCTTGATACATCGTTGTGTTCCCTAAGTGGATAGAGAAGGTTTAGCAATGTGCATCATATAGAAGCTCCTTATTTATCTCAGGATCAGATGGTGCGCATAATCATGACCCAAATATTACAACTCTTTTCACATCAATCTTGAACACCGAGTATTTCTCATTTATGATAGCTTACTTTCTTTTTATAATTTCCAGATACTTTATTTGAGAATCCTTTATTTTCAATCAGAGGGATGGTTGAGAAATTATTTGAGAAATGATTTATGATGTTCCCCCCTTAATGATTCCAATGTCTTGCCTTTTCAAATCTAAGATGATCAGATCCTTTTCAATTCTCACCATTGATAAATATGTAGAATTCTTTCTACTTAGAGAATCTATCACCTTGTTTTCCATGCCAAGATAGTAGTGGATTGAGAAGTCATAGTCCTTGATGAACTCTATCCATATTCACTAGAACAAATTAAGATCTTCCAGTGTGAATTTATATTTGAGACTCTTGTGATCATTATATATCTCAGACTTCTCCCCATAGAGATAATGCCTCTAGCTTTTCAATGCTAAGATCATAGCTTCCAACTCCAGATCAAGAAAGAGATAGTTCTACACATGGATTTTTATCTTCCTTGAGGCATAGGATATCACTTTATCATTTTTCATTAGCACATAGCCTAATCCCATCTTTGAATCATCACTGTACACCACAAAATGTTATCCAGTTGTTGTGAGTGTGAGTACTTGCGCATTGAAAAACATCATTTATTATTGATTGAAATAGTCTCCACATTTCAGAGTCTAGAAAAACGTCACTACCTTCCATTTAATCTTGGTCATTTGGTTTTAAAATTGTGAAAAAAATCCCAAATCATTGATAATACTCAGCTAAACACAAAATTCAATAGATCTCTGTTACAAATGATGGCATGGGCCATAATTCAATTTACGTTTTCATGTAGGGGTCTATAGATATCACTTTGTTGGTGATATCATTCCCCAAGCATGATACTTCCTCCATCCAGAACTCACATTTACTGTACTTTTCATATAACTTATCCCTTTGCAACGTATTTAACACAGTATTCAGATGCTCCTCATTCTCTTCCTTTCTCTTGGAGTGTATTAGGATATCATCAAAAAATACTACCACAAATTTTCCAAGGTAATATCTAAAGACTCCATTCATTAAATGCGTAAAAATTTCTGGAGCATTAGTCAGTCTATAGGGCATCATTATGAACTCGTAGTATACATACCTCAATTAAAAGGTAGTCTTCAGAATATCTTAATTATTCACCTTTAATTAGTGATATCCTAACCAAAGTTCCACCTTAGAGAAATAACTTACCCCAAAAATCTTATCTAACTAGTCATATATCTGTGTAAGAGCATAATTTTCTTTATCGTGATTTTATTGAGATCGCGATAATCAATGCAGGGGAACATTGATCCATCCATCTTCTTGACAAAGAGGACTTCTGAACCACATAGTGAAGAACTCGAGCATATAAAACCCTTACCCATATTCTCCTATAATTACTTCTTTAGCTCTCCCAAATATATGCTGGCTAGTCTGTAAGGTGTCTTTGATATAGGCTGAGATCCAAGGATAAGTTAAATTGATAACTCAACCTCTCCGTCAATAGGAATACCAGGAAACTCTTTATAGAAAAGATCAGTGTAATACCTTACAATGTGCATGCATTCAAGCATGATTCTCTCCTTTTTATCAATCATTTGAGCTAGATATGCTTTCTCATATGGCAACAATATCCACACTTGAGACGATGATTCGTAAGGAGATTCATATTCCTCCTTACAATTGTAATGAATTGTAGGATACTTCGGGATGTGAAGAGTTATCTCCCTTTCCCAACAGTTGATGTTGGCTTTGTATAAAGGTAGAAAATAAATTCCCAAAATAGCGTCGAACTCTACTAAAATAAGTACGATGAGATATTTTGGGAGGTTCAGTCCACAAACATTAACCGCGGACGAGTTAAAAACCTTGAATGTAAAAATTTCCCCATTCTCTATTCTCACAGATAACATTTCCTCCAAACATTGAGGAGGTTTTTGAATACTTCTACTAAACATGAAAGTTATGAAATAATGCGTATAACTAGAATCAAATAGTACATTCACTATTCATGAATGAAAAAATATAGTAATTGTCACCACATTGTTGTCCGGCTACACCTTAGCAGTAGTTATTGAATACACCCATCCTTGTTTCCTTGGAGGTTGTTGATGATTTCCTCTGACAACCCTCATATTAGGGAAATTGTGTTGCATAATCCCTTGTTCCTTGAAGTTGTAACACATAACCACTAGTTGAGAATTGATCGGAACCTTCCTTTCTTATCCAACATTAGCAAGATTTTTCATATCCCTTCTCCAGTTCTTGGCGAGATGACCAAACATTCCACATTTGAAGCAATTCCTGGTTCCCTTGAGACAGTTCCCAGGACAATTCTTCCCAAAACATTTATGTGGAGAAAAGTTAGGCTTATTTTCATCATGGGATTTGTTTTCGAACCCCCCATGTTTTTCTCCAATTTATTCTTATTATCACTAGGCCCATGAGACCGCTGAGTGTCTCCAATCTCCATTTCAACATTGAGGGAAAATTAAAAATCCTCTCATAACTTCCAAATCCATTAATCACAAATGTTATTAATATACTCAGCTTTAGTATGCTAAAGATGCTATCCACCTTGAATTCAGTGTTCATGATAAATCTAGTGGTGTACCTTGCAAGCCTTTAAAAGTTTGCTTCATATGCCCTTGATGGACTCATCTTCTCTTTTTCTTGAGTTTGAGGAACTCTCTTTCCATCATGAGATGGAGGGTTAAGGGGAAAATATTGGTTGAAAACATCCTCTTCAATTCCTCCCAATACATGGAATCAATTTCCACTTGGGGATTTTCATTCTTGATCATTTTCCACCATTGATCATCTTACCCATCCAAAAGATATATATATAGTAGAAATTTCTCTACTTTTAAGCACTGATAGACAGAGAATATCTTTTCAATAGAGTTAATCCACTATTACAAGAGGACGGGACCATAAGATCTACTAAACATGGGAGGAATTTTTAACATGAAGGACTCTACAACAACATGCTCTTTCCTTGGAAGATGAGGGCGTTCTTCACGATTCCAATTATTATTCATAACTCGGGCCATCTGAGCAAGTACTATCATGATGTTTTAAGTACCCACACCCATCATATCAGGAATATCATTGAGGAAATATTTTCATTTCCTATCACATTGGTTTTTGGAATGTGTTCTTCTATTTCCTACTATTAACTAAGAAAAAGAACATATAAATAGAGGTATTGAATACATGGATATTGATCATAAAAATTATACTTTGAACATAAAAGGATAAACTTATAAAGAATAAGAGTATACTAACCTTTGATTACTTAGGTTTAAATCTAGGTTATCCTTGATTTATTTTATTACTTATATTCTTATGGGATTTCAGTCCCCTAATAATGGTTTGTACTAAAATCATGAATCTACCAAAGCATATCTCATGGGAGTGTCATATCCAAGAGTGTAACAAATACCGTTGTCATGCACCAGTTCCAGTTCGAGTCTAGATCAAAGTGGTGTTTTTTGTATTTATCCCTTGATCCATGTGTTCTAGAGATTCCTCTACCTACTCATATCCAGACATAGATGTATTTTCTTGATAAATCTCTTACTCAATACTCACCAAAATTTAGGAATGTTTTCTTATACTTTGTCCCATCATTAACATTCTCACTAATGTGATCTATTCTTAATCTCCAAAAATAACTAGACCATCATTTGATACCAACTATCTAGACCAAAGATTTTTTCACAAAATAGTACTTGATGTTTAGCATAATTATACATCATATTACAAGAGAAGTATAATTAAGTCAAGTGTCTTGTAAGACTAGGTACCAAAAACATAAAGCATGGGGACACAATAAAACATGTTTTTATCTAATCTCCATAAAGATCTCTTAACATCCTTTGAGACCGTACATCTGCATAGGGTACCCTGTGGAACACATGATCCAATGGATGATCTAAGAAACCCAGTAATGGAATGAACATAATGATACATATTAAGAAAATGAGTTTGTAGGCATGACATAAAGTTATCTAAAGTATGGAACATATGAAATCATATCATATAAGCATGGGATCATATAAACATGGAATCATATAAATGTGGAAGAATCATAAAACATGTCTTTATTATGGGTCAGGAATACGTCCATTTCTGTTTCCCATTTTAGTACGGGTCAAGGCTAACCACCAATCCTGATTCCCATTATAGTATGGGTCAAGGCAATCTGACAATCCCTTTTCACATCACATCTCATGAGACATAACATTACCCAATAAATTAGAGCACTATCTTGGAACACCTATTTCAGCATTTTCATGAATATTATTTCCACATAAATAATCATACATAATCAACCATACATAAACATAAGGGTACACATGAAAATAATTTGGTACCACAATCAGGAAAAAAATCATACCTAAAGGGCGTATCATTAAAGTTTACATGAAAGAAAGGGATTAGAACATACATGGAGGTTATTATGGTAAAATAGGAATATAACATGATAAGTTATGTCAAAAAGGAGTGAAAACATATAAGAAATATATTTTAGAAACATTATCATTAAAACATTTTTTGGGGTTTTAAGGAAAATACTATAAAGCATTTAAAATTGAAAAGAGGAAAATATTTTATATAAAACCAGAATTTAACCAAGATTTTTTTCAAAATAAAAATAATGATTTTATAATTGAAATGTTTTCTTAAAACTATATGATATATTTCACTTCAAATTGGGTAAAATTTAGGGATGTTCCCTTAAAAAAGGTTTTCTTTTTAGAAATTTCTAATGAAGGACTCTTTTAAAAATATGTACATCCCCGAAAGAAAGTGATTAAATGGTATTTATAAATGAATTTTTTAAAACTAAAAAAAATTTATAATATGCACATAAATAGAAAAGATAAACCCTTTTTGATATAAATAAATATAATACAACCTGAATGAACAAATCTGGTTCGAGTATAATTCATTATAGTTTATCGGCATGGTGTCTGGTGTACTTAAGACGGATTTATGAGAGATATAATGGGTTTATAATCACTTATAAAACATTAGTGAATTATGGTTCAGGTGAGAAAATATACCCTATCATGTAGGAATACCTATAAAAAATAATTTCATAGAGGACAACCTTGGTTAAGTGAAAAATGAGAGGATCCCTTACCTTAAATCTGGTGGTGTTCTCCACTAGTTATTATTGACTGGAATAAAAAAATTAGGTTTATTAATTAACAATTATAGAACCAATATTATATGTAAATAATTTATTATAACCTTTTTAACTTCATTAAAGACCATTTTGATGGGTTATAAGGTTCAATTTCATTGTTTGGGTCTGGTTTCTTGCCTGGTTTTTAATGTTCGGTTCACTTGCCAATGAGCCTGTATCTGAGTGGTAAGGGCTCCTGCTTAGCATCCAAGAGACGCAGGTTCAAAACCAGGTGGAGGCGAATTTCTAGGGCACTGTAGCAGAATTGTAGTAGGTACTGTAGCAGGCACTGTATCAGTACTATAGCAGGCATTGTAGCAGGCACTGTTTGGTACAGTAGCAGCCGGAACTATTCACCCGGTTTGGGCTTTCGGGCCACCGGTTTGGGCATATGGGTCCCAGGGGTCTTCGGGCCATCATAGTCCTTCGGGCCACAGGGCCTTCATGCCATTGAATACCATGAAGTATCCCAGTTCATAGAGAGCATGCCGCAGAAGAGGATCAGAGCATCAGTAGTAGTCACCAGAAGTAGAGCTAACCAGATTGGAAGAATGAGAGCGTATTGAAACCACCATTGGGACCATGCACCGTGTATCTTTGTGCGGGGTAATGCTAGACGATCAGTAATGAAGGTGGGGAGCTAAAGTCAATCAATGATGTAGAAGCTGTGGAGGGGTAGTTCTAGTGGGCTGGGCCAACGGGTCATGTTAGTGGCATGGTATTCCTATCGTCTTTCAGGTGATGTATTACTGGTTTTGTCGGGCCTTGTGCCTTGGGCCTATGAGTCATGTACGGGTTCCCCTTCAACCCTTAAAAGGGGGTTTATCTATAATAAAAATAATAAAATGATTTCCTTTGGGCCATTAAGAGTTTGGAATGATTTCTTCACTTATAATAATGATTTGGTAAACATGTAAGATGAAATTGGTTGTCAAGAATTGAATTTTTATGTTATTAGTGAACATACCTGAGATTAAATTGTTATAAAAATTCATTTGGTTATTGGGATTTAATAGGTGTTATTATATGAAACCTCAGCGATAACCGTTTTGGTTAATCGGTGGGTTTTATTACAAAGAACATGTTTTGATTCATAACTCAATATCATTTGTACAAAAGTATTACAGAACAAAAAATAAGATATATTAAATATATAATATTCTAGTTCAACCATAACCCAAATGGTTTCTTGACCAGAATTAAATATGGCAATAGAAATTGATAAACTATTGTCCTTGAATGTGATAAATTAGCACATCTCAAATAGTGATTTCATTTCTTTCCAATAAATGATGGGGAAAGGAGGTATGATCATGAAATATCCCATTAGAATAACAACATTGATGTAAATGTATGTTACTGGAGTTATAATACTATTTGGGTGAAGGGAGGTGGGGAAAGTAACAAGAAAAGAAAAGAACATAAAATAAATAAAATAATTTGAAAGAGAAATTTACCTCTTGAGTTTATCTCCTTTGAGAACATCTTAAAGGAAGAGGTTTTGGTATTTTGAAGAGACTAGGGGATGTTGGATATTGGGAAGAAGCTTGGGGAGAGATTCGAATAGAATATTGGCAAGGTAAAAGGCTTGAGAAGAGTGTATAGAATAGGGAGAGGGGGGTTATAGTAGAGGGGAGGAGGGTTTTCATAACATTATCATCATTAATATATTCTTTCTTCACAATACAAGAAATATTAAGTATTATATGAACAATAAAAGTAATAAATTCATCTAATTTCTAACCAAATGGGATTACATCAGCCGATCATCATCAATGACTCAATAAATCCTTTATTTAGTATTTATCTTAAATTGCCATATATTAATATTAATAAAAAATTCAACTATTTTAGAAAAATCTCAAATATTCACCCTATGAATTTTTCGACGGGTAGAATCCATAATTGAACTTCATTTTTCAGAAATAATTTTCCAAATATGATTAATTTAATATTTAATTGAAATAATAATTTATTATTAAAAAAACTTTTAAAACATTCATTTACTTATTCAAAAATATAGGTATATCATAATTTCACAGGAATATTATTTTTATACTATCCTAGGAATGGTTATTATTCATTGGGGCATATCACTATTCACAAGGGTATGTTACTATTCATAAGGGTAGGTTACTATTCGCCAAAAAAATTATGTTTTTCTAACTAGTCTCCAAATAACTTACTGATCGCAACTGGGTATGTTAGATTTTCGAAATTCCAAACAAAAAAGTTAAAAATTATGTTTAAAGGTTACAAAGATCTTAGTAGTTCATTATGTTGGGATTTCATGTGATAATATGAAATATTTATAAGAGAATAATTTCCATTTATAAAACATTGGTTCATTACAATATAAATATTCCATTATAAAAAACATAGAAAATAAATACCCCGAATAACTCTTGGTTCTAGACACACATCTGCATCTCTTACTCTCATGTAATATCTTCGAGGCCACCATGCTTTAATAACAAGAAATACCAAGGGAAAGGTCTACTCACATAGTACCATCTCTCAATGATCTGATATCTCTACTATCCTCCCCATGAGCATCACATCAACCTCA
This sequence comes from Viscum album, assembly GCA_963277665.1. NCBI lineage: Eukaryota > Viridiplantae > Streptophyta > Magnoliopsida > Santalales > Viscaceae > Viscum > Viscum album. The sequence goes on from OY728138.1 coordinate 776,018,980, forward strand.
ATATCAAATTATCCCCTATTAATAACATGGTAGTTATATGATAATATTGATGATGCTATGAAACATAGAAGGCATTTTTGATCCCGTCCAACCATAGTGGGACTACAAAATAATATTTCACAATGAAAATTCATCCCAACAACCCAAGGGGCCCAATAAAGCTTGTGTTAAAGCTAACTCCCAAGCCAAACCACAACTACCCACACTAAAGGGAATCTCTCAAGAAAACATAGTCTCCACCCTCAAACTCTAGGGTCTTCCAACTATAATCATATTAAGATATATGGTGGTCCAATGACACCCTCATCTACTCACAATCCAACGGGATATTTTCAGTCATGATCTACACCACCTTAAGACCAAAAAATACCAACTCCCTAACCTCTATCCCATGAAAAATGGAATGAAATGGTTTCCCATAAAACACCTCAAGAAATCCATACCATTGGATTTTTAATAGGAATTATTTAATGAAAACTTCACCAATGTATGGTTTTATACCCAATACCCACCAAAGTCCAGGACACACTCCCAAGACATATCCTAAAACCTCTGGATGGTCCACTATGTCAGTCCATCTATTTAAGGGTGGAAATTAGTGCTAAATCACAGCAAGAATACAAAAGTATGTTCAAGTAACATCCTGACTTAGGTGGTAACATGAAGATCCTGATTGTATAATATTTTACTTGGTACCTCATTAATCCTAACACCATCATTACCATACCACCTCAACAAAAGATCCTAGAAATTTGACTCATCAATAGATAGAAAGTGATTTGATTTCATCAGTTGGTCCATTGTCACCCAAACATAATAAAAACCAATTTGATCATAGTGTATCCTTGAGAATGATTATATCATGATGTCACCCAATTTCAACATTAGTACATTCAAGAACTATAAAAAAACCTCCTAGAATATGGTGATCCTCTTTCACCAAATGACAAACCACGAACTTTTCCATAAACACAACTACTGATGATTTTATCCTGAGCCACCAAATCTATCTCATCAATACACGAGACATATTTTTAGACCCAATATATACTAAAAAAGGTGATATATGAAAATAATGGAGAACTCCCTCTCACATCACCTATGGGATTGAAAACCTACACAGGAACAACACCCAGTTCTGAACATCCTATGACCATTCATCTGGATTATCACCATAGCCAACATGATTGAAAATAAACTCTTAATTTTAGCATACCAATTATTAATCCTCCACATATATCATCAAAAAATTAAACCATTTTTATTTCATAATTAAAAAATTTCTCACATCACACCCACACATTATGATTCATTGATGCAAGCTCCTCCATTTCATTCAAAGCATCTAGAGTCTCCTAGGAAGTATCATCTCCAAACTTCTCTCTCAACACATAATAATATAAAATACCACTACATAGAGTATAAGAGATATCATAATTCTGATCCTAAATAAATTGAATCCCCCAATGATGGGGTAGATTTACATCTCAATAATATAAAACATATATCAGGATATTTTACTGTGTGATAGCTACAAAATGCTCATTTATGGGTTAATGATGCCACAACAATAGTGAGAACAAAATAAATACCACCTTCAGATCAGGGGTGGAATAGTTAATTCTGTTGTTGTTTAACATCTAAGACCCATAATAGATCACCAAGAACTGCTAAATCCACACACACCTAAATCCCATATGTAAATTGTCATAAAAATCCTCAATCAATACACCCTACTCAAGTAACAGAACAAAGAAATCCTTAAGAAACTTGTCTTTTAGGTAACTAAATGTGGTGTGGATATAATCTGTCCATATAAAATCCTGGTCTTTCATATTCAATACATTAAATGAGGCTTCATGTTGTGATAAATAGAGAAAAAACCTATGATAATCCCCCAAAATACCAATTAAAAAATGAATATATTTCACATTCATGGTTGTTTCATTAGAAACAAATTCCTTGACCTTTGACAGGTCTACTCGAACACCTTTATGAGACACCGTATGTCTAAAAAAACACAACTCTCAGGTACAGAGGTCACACATGGGTGAAATAACATAAAGATGATGGTGTCAAAGGACCAGAAAAAATGCTGAGATGCTTGACATTCTCCTCATCTAACTTTGAGTAGACCAATATATCATAAATTAATACAATGATGAACCAATCACAGAGTTCTAAGAAAATGATGTTCAAAATAAACATGAACATTGATGGTTCATTCATAACATGGAACAAGATCACTACAAAATTATGTAACCATACCTTCATGTGCAGGTAGTCTTCTGAATATCCAAATCTTTCAACCTCAATAAGTGAAAAATCATAAATAACTAGTTATATCCTCTCAGATGGTCTAACAGATCATCGATCCTTGGAAGATGGTAATGGTTCCTTATCCTCATCTAATTCCAACACTCATAGTCTATAGATAACCTCAAACTATCACCCACCATCTTAGCACACACTAGATAACCCCATAAGGAAACATTATCTCAAATTAATCCCCTTTGAATTTGATCAAGGAACTACTTCCTCAACACATGTAACTCAAAGGGAGCCATCCGATCTAGATCCATAAAATTCATATACGTGTCTACCTAATACTCTATCCTGGAAACAATGTTTTATAGAAGATATAGTTCTATAATTTCCTATTGGAAAAAAATATAGGAACTCCTCCATAAACATGGGAATACCCACAAAATTAGGCACTATTGATAACTCTAGTGACTACGATAAAAGAAGTTTCACATTCTTACAACATGATAGATAAGATGACTAGCTATTGAATGAAACTCATTGGCTCCCCACACCATGAAATGAAACACCTATCTAAAAGGAATTGATGATTTCATGAATATAATAGATCTCATTCATACCAAGGATAATATTATATGGTTTTATCCACGATAATGAAAAGTACACCACTGAAATGGGCTACCCATCACCGGTATTAATCTTGACACACATAAAAAATAGATGCATGACCTCCAACTCATGTAGAAAACACCAAGGGAACTAGAATCCTATTCACATTAAGTACTAAGATATAGAAAAATTATTGAAAAACAAATAAGATTGAGTCCCCTTAATCTGAATAATTACATATAAGGGTAGACAAAAAACTAATCATTCATTGAATAACAAACTTCTCTATTAGAATTGATGCCTCTAACACATGCATCTGACCACACCCAGCTCTTCTTCCTCTCTACTACTGGATTCCATAGATCTGTTATAGCATAGGAGTATTTGGAATGTTACTGTCTTGAAGCTTCTCTCATCCAAATACACTTACTCTCCTCTGAGGAACAACAACTTGTGTTTCTATTGTTGAATCTTTCACAGAGGAAACTGTTCCTACTAAAAAGTGGTATAACGTCCCAGCTAAAACATACCTAACTAAGTGGTCGAACACATATCATGATAGTGACCATTTAATCAATAGATATGGAATGAAAATAGAAAACCCCCATAATGTTCTCTAAAACCATCTATCCATGATAGTTTGAAATGAAACTACCGCAGTTGTTTCCCAAATGAATAGAACCCTAGCTGCATAAAGACCCATGGCCCAATACCTAATGCACTTCTCCTAGAAACACCCTTCTGGACACCCTATTTAGGCTCATCTACCATGTAAATAATCAGCTTTATAACCTCATAATTTTTCTTTACATCTATATATATCGAGATCATTAAAGGAGTGACCACCTACCTAATCCATGGGTGAAAATTCTACTCTTGACCTTGTGCTTTGGAATCTACATATGGAAGAACATCTTCAGTAATGTTTAGGAGTTCCCAAAACCTGATCTAAAACTCCCACAAACTATTACTCCCATGGTTAAGGGATATAATACCATACATATTTTCCTCATTCTTCATTAATGATATAAACTCTTACCAGATAGGCCTTTGAATATATGGCCATAATACATCTTCCACCATGAAATCAATAATAAAAATTATCTCCAAGAAACACAAAACTCCATGCATCTGACTAACCGGAAGTGAATTCCAAAAATCAACACATGTTTGGCTTAGACCCAAAGAAATATAGAGCTCCTCCATCCAACTCTCCATCTCCAGGTCATAGAAACCTCCCTCATATTGACACATTCCCTATCACTGAAATGAACTAAAAAATACTACAATGCCACATCCCCCCTTATTGGGAAAACCCTTTAATGGTCCACCTAGTTTTCATACTAAAATTCAACTTCCCTACTATCTTGAAAATGAGGAACATGAACAATTCCTGAAATTAATTAGAACATCCTAGGATTGAAATCATGTAATTTTATAAAATATTATTTACTTAGTTCATTTTATTTTCCCAAAACAACCAATTAATACATGAACACAACACATCTTGTTCCATGTACATCTACAGGGTCCTTAACCAACAAATTTTCTTACATCACATGGTCATTAAATAATATCAAAACATGTGTACTGAATCACATGAGCCATTAAAACCTAGTTTCTAATATGACTTCCTCATCCTTCGTCATGCATTAGGTTCAACTAGAACTACTTCCATACTAAACCATGAAAACATTACTGTGAATAAATCTTAACTTCTTACCATCTCTCATCCATGACCTCTAATACCATGTTGGCACATTAACATCCTTCCAATGATATCATAATGAAGAGAGAGACATGACAACCACTAATTACCACCTATAATAGGCCTTAGGTTGGAGACAAACATAGAGTGTGTAAGAAACTCATAGTATGGGATGAATTTCCATAAATAAATTAAACAATTCATGATATAGGATGAAAAATCACAAAAAAATCCCATAAAAATATTATCATTTACTAAAAACCATCCCATAATTCATGAAAAAAAAGAAATTGATACATATGAATGTATCCAAAGTAAATAAAAAATACCAATATATGGTATTGACTCAACACTAACATAGAGCAATGTATTAATGTCAAGGTTAGTCCTCAATGTTCTCCTAGAAACCTGAAAATTATTTTATATTACAAAGTGAGCATAATGGTATACTCAGTACTGTCATAATCAAGGTCTCATGTGTACATGTGAAAATATCATGCTAATGTGAAAATGAAAAAATAGAAAACAAATAAGAACCTTTCAAGGTCTTCTAAACAAACCAAGTCTCACTATGGATAACTCACCAATTAATGAATCCAGCGTAATAATATAGAATCTTGATCATAATAAAGAATGGTTCCCCAATACTACTTCATCATTGATTTAATGTTAACATATTGCATCATCGAAAATCTTATTCCCCCATCCCTTAAAAACATACCACATCACATCACATCACATCACATCCCATCATAGAGATGAATGGTCCTCAAATCACATCACATCCCACCTATAGGCACATGGGATACACATCACATCACATATCATCCCTTTTCTAGAAACATGGGACACAAATCACATCACATCACATACCACCCACATACACCATAGTGTCACATCATATCACATCACATCCCAAATGTATACACATGAGCCACACATCATATCACATCATATCCCACCTGCAAACACCTGGACCTCAAATCACCACTGGGTCATTTCCTTCAACATCTGGTATCATTACTACTAAAGGAAGAGTAGGGGAAAAGGGGTATTCATGCATCCATATCACCATAATAATGGATTTCAGGGAAAACAATACAAAGTATTCACCTATAATCATTAGTAAGATTATCTGACATGGGAGGGTGTGTATAAAATAACATAAACATTCATTGTATATAGATAATAGAAAATACCCATCATATGGGTTCACGTAAATTTTACTAGAGTGCACCATACCACCACCACCATACCACACATCAACAATCACAACTAATTAAACCACTATATAAACTACCATGTAACCACCACGTAAGGCACATAATATTTCCCACTTTAATTTGCTGGTTTCTCTGCTTTTTATCCATTTAATTTCACATTACAATAATCATTAATTTATAAAATTAATTAAGTAAATTTTCAGACATCCAGTTCTAGTTTATATAATTTACATACCATCGTTTTATGATTCATTTATCATCAAAATTTTCCCATGAAAATATGAGAAACCATCTCAAACATGCCTCACTATAACATGACCAACTCACAGAACTACCCCCACAAAACCATGAATCTTAAAACATCATCACATCATATCACCCATTCCATCTCACCATATCAACCACTCATCACAACCATCATGAAATACTATTAGCACATACTATAAAAAATAGAATATACCACAACTGCTTTCCCACAACCACTACACCAAAACAACTATGCCACAACCACTAAGAAATAACCATTATGCTAGAATAATTGTGTGAAAACTAATGTGCAACAACCTCATCTCAACGAATCTCATTACATTCCAAATTTTTTCCATGATAACCAATCATTGTGTCCCTATCTAATATACCACAGAACCCATATAGTCACTAAAGCCAACCAATAATAGCCCAAACCATTTTAGGGGAAAACATTAATAACAAACACACAACATAAATACCAACCAAACTCTATAATATTTTAGGGGAATTATCACATTTGTTATTTATTTTTCATGGGTATTATCAATCAAACTATATTTCTATGGGAAAAAATCATTTTCCAAATTTATGTTCTTAAATCATTTATTCAGTGTGATATCACACAACAACACAGAATGTTTTATTACAATATAACCACTATAGTTCAAACTAGACGCCCAATAGCTGTTATTTTAACAATTGGAAAAAAACCTCATAGTTATCCCATAAAAATACATCATAGAAGTAAACAATTTGATATGTCCACATACCAATCAATTTTCGACATGCCAATTAATTATCACATTATGTCACCCAATACTATTCCCATAAATGGGTAGGGAAAAGAATGCAGATCTAAAACATTTCACCTAAGATGGAATGAATGATGATTCCCTACCTCGAGGAATATTTTTTTTCCCTTCTCACCATTGTGAGAAGAATAACCTATCTATGAATCACCAAAACATAAGGAACTCTTTGAAAAACCTATAATGCACAAAAGGGATGTAAAAAACACAGCCCACACACACCCAAAAAAAGACACCGCCTCAGTAGATCAATGAAGAAGAATGGAAGGAATCCAACATTAATGATAGGGGAACTATCCAAGGACTACCAATAGGAATACACCAGATCCCATGGATCGAAGCATGGGTAAAGGGTTATAGAAGATCTCCTTGGGGAACCTTGGGTTCTTCAAAATGGGAGAGATAGGGGTTTGGTTGAATGAAATAAAAGTAGGTGAAGGGGTTATAAAACAACAAGGAATCCTAAAAATTCATTTAGTGTAATAGATTCATGATGTGAATTCCAATTTTTACAATATACACTAAAATCCATGTCACCTCATCTTGAATTAATCACATGTTGTAAACTCACCTTTCATGATGTGAATCCATTTCACCTTGCGCACATTGGGTGAATGGAAATTATGAATTTGATAGCTTTATGAACCTTGATTCCCCAATTCACATCATTTGAAACATTCATGAGATGAATATACTTCAATAACTCTCCTCCACCTCCAACCACCATGAGACCTCCTCTAGCCTCCTCTAAAACACCTCTAAAACCTAAAACCAAAATCATAAAAAAAACTATGGAACATACCATTAAAAAATGCATTAATTATAAAATATGATTTTATTTAATCCATACTCATATAAAATTTGGATACATTTAAATTTTTGGGCCATTTGGATGACATTATCCCATTTACAATATTTTATTTATTGAATTATTGAAAAATATAACACTATTGTGTTATAAAATTACATTATTTTAATCATGGGGTTAAATGGAGGATATTATTTATTATAAATAGTATTTTTAATTGCATAAATTTTATCATTGTCAACTTAATTTATTTTTAATTTTAATTAATGTTACCATTATGTTAATTTCTTGAAGAACACTACCACAATAATTATTTTATTAATAGAAATATTAAAATTATTAATATTATTGTAATATTATATAAAAAATTTGATACATTAATTCAATAGATTACCATTACAAAATTTATTGGTTTTAAATTAATCTTTTTTAGTTTATATATTTTTTCATCGTATTATTAATGTCAATGTAATGAGTTGTTCTAAAAATGGACAATAATGAATTTTATAATACATTATATTTAAATTATATGAAAATCTAAAAATATTGGATTTAAAAAAATACAAATATATAATTTATAATATCATATATTGTTAATTTATTGACAATTTATCCAAAAAAAAATTTATCTTGACCCTTAAAGAGTAACAAAAGATGATGTCAATGTGTGTTTAAAAAGGGTTAGTGAACAGTTAAAACCAAAAGGTAAAGATAACAACATAGTAAATATATATATTATTATTATATGATATTTTTTTATCCCATAATATTCTTAAATTATAAATTAATCATTTGTAGCCATTTTTAGTTTATTATTAATTTATATTAATTTGATATTATAAAATTTTCTACAAGAGCCCATCCTCTCTCTTATAAATGGGACATCTTCTTCTTAATCCTTTACACATCATCACAATTTTTTATCAACCAATACCTTACTAAATCCGTTCATAGAATTTAAAACAACATTAAAAAGCCTTATTGTTTACATAATATCAATCATATAGGTCTTAAGGTGTTAAAAATGAGGTTTTTCCAATGAAGAGGTATAGTTTTTTAATCCATGTTTTAGATTTGTGTCTTCTTCCACCTCATTAAGATATTTTTAAACCATAATAAAATAAAATAAACAATATCCTATTTATAATGATATTTTATTTTGTTAATAGAATAACCTATATTCTTCTCCAACCACCATAAAATTGAATATGAATTCATCATTCCTTTTTGTGGTGGACTACTGCCTTGACAACTGATGTAATTAGTTTTATATCACCGACTACAGGGATAGTTATAATAAGGTAATTAATTTATATACATATATATTATATTATTAAATATTTATCATTATAAAATAATAATATATAATTTTCTTCATTATATTTTAATTCACAAAAAATTTATAATGTCGTTCATACGTACATATGGACTACCACCCCCACGAAGTGATGTGATTCATTTTTCCTCACCACATAATAAGGACAAAAATTATGAGTATAAGTGGATAAGTATTATGATATTATAAATTTTATATACTAATAATATAATACTTACCTTTATTCCATTATTATCATTGAGAAATGGAAGTATAACTCTTGCATAATTACAACATATCGTCTCCATGATTAAAACATTATTTATTTTTCATAACAATGTTTTATGATTGATTTTAAATGTATAATTTATGTATAAAATTAATAATTATATCATGGTTATTATTAATTATATAAGGAATAATGACCTCTTTGATTGTAGTCAACCTACCAAAATCATTTGGTACTTATGTACTAAATATTGACAAAATTGTGAGATGAACATAAATGATTATGTAATTTACTGTGAAATTTTATTAAATATATTTAAAGGGATAATTAACCTTAAAAAAAACTTATTAAAGTATAGAAATAAATTATTTTTTTATTCATGGATATAAATAATATATGTGATGAGTCAGAATCAAGGTAAAAGAAATTACATTGAAAACAATGTTTTAAAGATTCATAAAAAACAATATTTGTCTACCTCGTTCATATTTTATAAAAAATTAAATATGGTTTTTAATATTATAATATGATTATTTAATTTTACTTTTACCCATATTTGACTTTCTAAAAAATTATTTCAAACGAATTTTTTTTTATTTTCAAAATGATGTCCATTATGACGTCTATGAAAAAAAATTATAGAATTGTTGTTTCGTTATATTATATGATATGAATGGATTTCCCACCATCATGACTAGTATTTTATTTTAATATTATTTTTAAATTTTACATGTATCCTTATAAAGAAATCCTTTTTATTTTATAATTGTTCTAATTTAAAAATAAGTGAATTTAATATGGAAATGGTATTTTCCTCAAGAACAATTTTCGGATGTATGATTTTATATGTCATGTTATGGTTTTTCAAATTTTTCATGTTGATGGTTGGATCATTATAAATGAAAGATGTTTTAGTCTGTGACATCCCTCCAATAAAATTAGATATGGATTTCAATCGTATAGTTATCTCAAATAAGATAGTGTATTAACTGATTAAATTTCTCCCAAGAGACAATATGAGTATATTGGGATAGTTATTCCCTGATTAAATGTGATGGATAATCTGTGAGTGGATATGATAGCTACTATTAGGTAATGTATATTATTTATCCTTAATGGTATTCTATATGTATTTGTGATGGTTATTTAAAATTTAACTATGATAGTTATTCCATATTAAATTGTAAAAAGTTTATCCTTTGGAAAAATCATTCATGTGATTTTTAAATTTACAAATAACCCTTTATGATTTTATTTTTATTTAAATATTTTACATGAAATGATTTATTTTTATTATTTTGTGTGGAATATTATTTAAAAATTAATAAAATGTATTATTTTGAGCATAATTTTGATTTTGAGAGTGTAATTTTTTTTAAAGTATTAATGGAATAATAGTTTCCTTCATACATTTTTATGTCCCTTAAAGATGTTTTTGTGCTCACCCCAGATTTACAAAAAAAACAATGTGACTATGGATTATTATGGGAAAGGAAGAGGTCAGGTAGAAATTCATGAATATTTTAATGAAATTAAAATGTACATAATTATTATAAAAAATATATTATAGGAAAAATTGACTTATTTTAATATTTCACATTATACAAATACTAGTTTATTATATAAGTGTTATGACCAAACACTATAAATCTGTATACCTAAAATATTATTGGTAATTAATGTAAGTGAATTATCATATAACGACTTATATATACCTAAATAAGGCTTAATTATAAATATTAAAGGCTATATAGTGATCCCTAGATCTCTCATATTAATTATAACATGATATTTCAATTTCTCACACAATATTATGACTTTTGATATAATAGATTTTCTTTGGGGTTTCCAAAAATTGTATTAAACTATGAGAACCAACATTACACATCCTTCATGTAGATGAACTATATTTATAATGATCCTCTTAATAATATCTATATATAGATGTGTTCTAGGTTTCATAGGCTATGTGGAAATTTGTTGAGAAATTTTAATTTTCCTATCCTTAATTTGAAACTATAACTCATTCCTCATTTCATAATATTGTTGAGATCATCGTTATTTCACATCAGGTTTCATCCTATCTCCTTTCACTGGAGTACCTGATTACCCAATAAAAGTTTATAATATTTTTGTTCTATTATGGAGTATCCATGTGATATGTTATTCATAAACACTATTATATATGTATTTTATAATTTAAACTTCATTTCACATCCTTTTTTTCAATCATATTTTAAATACACTAATATTCAACACAATTATCAACATTGTAAAAAACAAACTCTTGTCTTGATTTGAATTTTCAACATTTGGACATGGTTATCCATGTTATGGTTATGTTTTTTATCTTCTGGAGTGATATGTAAATTTTATTGGAGGAAAATAATTTTGTACATTGAAGGTAATATTTATTGGGGAAAAGTGAACTCACACAAGACTAATAAAATGTAGATTCAATTAATGATACAATTTTTATTAAGTTAAAACTTATACTCTATATTTAAAATTAACATGGAAAAATCTATACTCCAAATATATTTTTTAAAATTTTGAAAATATTAACTTTTAGTTGAGTGAAAACCATAAAGATACATTTTATATAAAATTAAAAATGAAAAAAATGTTTTATATTAAAAAAATATATATTTAGACCCTCAATCCTAGTGTATCCAACATAAAGTATGTGGTATATTTATTTAAATTTTTTTCAACTCTTTTTCTATGTTTTCAATGTTTATACCACAAGCTCATCTTTTTGTACAAAATTCTTTCAAGATTATGTGGCCTAGAATGATAGAAATATATTTTAACCAATACATTAGTAAGACTAAATTATTTTCTAGTAATTTACCAAATATAAATACATTTTGATAAACATTTTCTTCACAGATGTCCTAGAAATTGTTTTTTATCTAAATGTGATTTTTTATTCAAGAAGGGGGAAATAACTTACATTAATTTAGGTTAAATTGTATTAAAATAAACTTTTATTAATCTTTACACTACCTATGAAAACCCTAATAAATTATAATGACTTTGATTGTTTGGAAGATGACCTAGGGATCAAAATATAACTAGATTCGGTAGCTTTATTAAAGTAAATGTAAATACATTTTTCATGTTTTGATTGTAAGGTTTTAATTCAATTATTATTTGTAAGATTGTTTCTTAAATTGAATTTTATTTTAATTGACATGAAAATATTAAATAAAAAATGTGCTTACACTCTTAAATTATATTTATAAATATAATAGTGAAACATTTTTTTAATGGTGTGAGTTTATCCACACCAAATATTGGGAAATTATTTATATAATAGTGAAGTATTTGTTAATTTCTTGTATTTTTTTTTTGATCACTCATTTATGTGTCAACTTCTATCTTTTATTGAGAACATTTCATTAGTATATTGATAAGTCTTTTTTGTGAATAATAAGATATTACAATGATCTGTATTAGATTTTACAAATTTTTTTATTAACATCTAATATATATTTTTTAATTTAAAATTCCATTCATTGATTATTTTCTACATTACCCACAATAAGATTTATAGATACAGATTCTGAGTGATAAAATAATTATCTATATTGGAGTGCTCAAAAAAGTGAATACCCATTTCTCCAGATTTTTTTCCTTGGGATTTTATAGTTATTATTATAGTGACATAAGAGGTAAGTTCTTATTTTATTTAATAAATCCCATTTATGTTTATGAAATTGATATCTCGAGAAATGAAACTCAGGTAGTCTACTTGTTAAAATAACCTAGGTTCATACCTTTAACCTTAATTTTTTTCCATTAGATTTTTTTATGTTCTAGTAATCAAAATCTGATCAGCCCTAATATTCTCTGGTTTATGTCCAAAACACAATATAAAATGTTCATAGTTTATTAGGATGTTTATTGAAATATAATAATTCAAAAAAATCACATGTTCTATAAGTTAATTCTTCATCCCATTTGGATAATTTTGTCTACCAAATTTTAATGTTACTTCAGAGGACCTGATTAATTGATCTTATACACACAATTCTATTCTCAACCCATTTCTCTGTTCTCATTTCCCATATATATTACATACTTCTTATTCATCCATTGTATTCATGTACTCTTGTATTTGAAAATATTTTAACCAAACAATTATGGTTGTTAAAAGTATGGTTGGGGAGTTATATAGACATATGTTACTTCAAAATTTATGTATTTTTCTTCCTATAACCGTAGATTATAAAATTCATTTCACTCCAACAGTGGGCCATCCATTTGACCTAATCATAAATAATTGATATCCACAATAAAAATCAAAATGATGTATCCCCTAACATCATGGATGTGGTGGGTCATGAAATGGATTAATTCCTCACTCATGACTTAACCAATGAACCCTCCTACATTATACACAATACCCTAAAAGATTCTCATTTTCTCTCCGAACAAAATTTCTATAAAAATGTTCCAAAATTTCACGTGATAGAGTGACAGATAACTCATCTTGATATCAAAGAAATCAATGGAAATATTTGTTTCCATTCCCCCTATATAAGACAAAGTTAGATTAGATGATCTTATTTACGTTTCCCCTAAATTATTGAGCTAAATGTTTGTTAAAAAATTTGTGACCTATACACATACGTAATTGGTACAAATAAAAAACAAATTACACCCAAAAACAATAACCCCCCAACAAATGTAATGTAAAATTCTTATGGAATACATCTTTAAAAATTATGGAGATTAATTTAATTAAAAATTGGAATGGTTTAATTATACCTGAAAGATGTTAACTAACCATGATTTTCTAATCCCGAAAGAGGGAGAATATTTTATTAATATTTAATTTTGTGAAACAAAAAATTTATTAACATTATGTGTAATGTTAACTTAAAAAAATTACCCCTAAATAATTTTTTTATTGTCTGGAGGTATGTTTTGAACAAAATTAACCATGAAAAACTTCCATTTATTATGATAATTCACCCAAATAATGTAACAATGCATGATTTTACTATTTATTTTTCAAAAAAATAAAAAAAAATTGAATAGGTTGTTTAATCCACATCACTAAACTAAAATGAGCCAAAAATATAATTAATGAGATAAAATTTAAGAAATATTCTATTAAGTTTATACTTTTTTATCATAAACATTGAATTAACGGGCATAAAAAAGTAATTGCATTATAAAATATATGAATAAAGGATAAAAAATGAAGCAAATTTCATGATTAATTCCTTATGGGGAAAATTTTTATGAACATAGATTGGAGATAGTCTCTCTAGGGATTTCCTTTGACAATTCCCACAATGAAATTCAATATGTACATTATGAGTAAAATCATTTTTGGGAGAAGTGTAAGGTCATAGAAATAAGTTCAAGATCCAAGATAGATGAATTATCAATCGTGATTTACACCATATAATACTAATCCTTCAGAAATATTTGAATGCATATGTGGTTTTTAATGTATTAATTTGTATGATATTAAAAAGTAAATAATAATAAATAATATATATTTTTCATTATAGGATGTATTTTTATACATTAATCATTTTAAGAAATTATACTTTAAAAAAATTAAATAATTTGTAAAAGGGTATTGAAATAATATTATAATGATAATTTAAATAATAATAAATATTTATTTTAATATTTTTCTACTTTTAAATGAATAGTAAAATATTCATTTTATTCAAAAAATTGTACTTTTCAAAAAAAAATATTTTATCCATTATGACTTTTTATGTTAAATTTAAATCATTCACTTTAAGAAATTTAATCAAATTAAATGGATTCAATATTTGTGATATTAATATTAAAATTAGTTAATGTTTCTGATTTTATGTTTATGCAACAAAAATTTAGTTACAACGGAAAAGATAAGTTACCACGGTTAGGGTGAAATAGATAATTTGTAAAGAATTATTTATTATAAGTGTTAGGTCAGTTTTAACGAAATATATGATATTAATATATTTTAAAGGATTAATAAATTATAATGTTTAAAGATATTTATATGCGAATTATTATTTAAATTATTAAATGATTGGAAATAAAAATAAGAACACTTAATTCTAAATTAATTCATTTTTTTTGAAAAAACTAATTTTCTATATACCATTCATTTTAATTTAAGAGTTAGTTTTCACAAATATATAAATTAAATTAAAAAAACTTGGGAAATAATTTTGGATGATAATATCAATATTTGTTAAGAGGGGTATATTTTAAATTTATTATAAGAATAATTACAATGGTTAGAATTTAAATTATATTAAAAGATGTAAAAATTTATAATTTTAAGTGGATCGAACTTTTTATTATTAAAATTATATAAACTAATTATATTAGAAAATTATATTTATAAAAGTTAGTATCTATTTTCACATACATTTATCAAAATAACTCACCTATCTCCCATTTTATTCCATCATTACGCCTCACTTAAACTATCCTTCAGATAAAATGACCTTCTTTTTTAGCTATGAAAGGAGCTCTCTTCCAGCAACTAAAAAACCATTCTACACATTGATAAAATATTTAATGTATACCTATTTGAACTACAATAATGTCTCAATTTTTGTTTTTAAATCTCGAGTCATAAGAAGGTCTCCCAAATCATCTATTTCCCAAGGACCCTCTAATAGATGATTCTGGTTCTAAGCATGAGAATTATACCCATCTTGATAAATTATATCTATTATTCCATCCATTAATTATATAATATGATTAATAACATCAATAAAATCTATATAATAAAATTATATTTTTTTGTAATGATATTATAATAAAATAATCACTTTCATGACCACACTCGGCTAAAAATGAAATCTTTTTTTAGAGTCAGTATAAACATCTATATGAAAATTATTTTAATATTAATAATTAAACACATTGGAAAAATATTATTCAGTAAAATATAATATTTATAAGTAAATAAACAATTTTTTATATCCTCGAATGAAACTATTAATATTTAACAAATTATTAATATACAATTTTTTTCATTGAAAATTATAAAAACATGTTATCCATTGTGTTTTTTCATAATAATCATTAACAAAACTACCATTAAATAATCCTTAAAAATAATAACTCATAATATATTATATATTCCATTAACTTTAATATTATAGAGATAATATCCTCATTAATCTAGAATGATATCTGAGACCACTGTAACAAAAAGTCTAAGGAATAATTAAAATTACTAATAAAATATTGATCTGTATTTACTAAAAAATCTAATAACAAAAAATAAATGAATTAAATATATTAAAAACCCAAATTAATTCATAATTATAATCTAAAATTTATGGTTAATCTGTCATTGATTATTATTATGATGCATAGACGACATCTGACTAAGAAGGAATCTATTTTAAGAAGATTTTAGTGCTCATATCTCTTCCTTGATTAATAATCATTCATCTTTGACTGTGGTCTTAATAGATTAATTTATCATATCAAATCAAGATAATATGATACATTTAATAATTATTTTATGAAGGATTTACAATTTTTACATCAAATCCTTATTCTTGGATGAGTTTTATTCTTTATAGAAATATGACATTGTAATGTATAATTCTAATCATTCTGATGCACCAATCTATTACTTATACATATTATTCTTATAAAAAATTATTTTATATTTTTAATTTTCAAAATAAATTATATTCTATACTTTTTATATTCCGATTATCTATTCATTATAAGAAAATTTTTCAACTCATAAATTTATGGGGGGTTCCGTTAAAAATATAAAATGACTAAAAAGGTGTTTATGGTTTACCATAATGAATTTTCAATCTTCAAAAAAAAAATTATTATAATTAAACATTTTCTATTTAGTTTGTTTTGTTATTGGTTATTATTTCAATGTGATATTTTTAAAAAAACATCAATATCAACATCTTGAAAATCATTTGTGGAAGTAACTCATAAAGTCATACTTTTACATCAATGTTTAACAATTTTCATGAAATATTATTTTATTATTTGAATATTATTTTCCTCTATATGTAAAATTTATATCCCTTTGGTTTTCATTCATGATAACCCTATATGTTATCTTGTGATGTATATCTTTTTGGACATTGAATTTTCGTATAAACTAATCTTCCTCTTGAAGTCAGTTTATGTTATATTATTTTAAAAAATCATTTGAATGTCATTTTATGTTCATAGTTTTTACAAGATAATAATTATGAATTATTTCATGTGACACATAGGCATGGTTTATTAATATATTATGTGTGGGGTCCCATATATTCATTGAATAAATTAGATAAACACATATATCTCTGGAGATTACAATGGGACACAATTAATGGTACTTAATTTAATATGGGATATGAGTTTTGATACTCAATACACTATGGGGTTGTAATACCCAGATAATTTAAAAGAAGGCTATATTAAATTTCCTACAGGACACGCAACAATGAGATTTAATGACCACAAAATATTATTATGTAAATATGACCATTATAACAAAGTAATTGAACTAGTGGTTATGAATATAATTCAACCCAATATGAACTATATATAGTTTTAAACCTAATAAAAATTTATTGACTAATTCATAAGAAATAAGGACTTAATTTCATGTTATGTCAATGTATGCAAACAAAATTTATTTTCATTAAAGATGGGTTATTTTGTGAAAATAGTATAATTCAATAATAAACTATAATAATTTTTCATTTAAAAAAATTATATCCTTTAAAAAAATAAAATATCTAATTTATCTTTTGATTAGATTTTTGGATATTTCTAAAAAGTGTAATTTTTTAATGAACAGTGAAAAATACAAATTTTTTAAAAACAGTAGTTTGTATTCAATTATATAAATTTAACCATTTAGTTTTAAATTGATTTTCAAATTTTTATTATTAATTTTTATTTAAAAATCCAATTAATTTAATTAAAACATCTATTAGGGATAAAGAAATTTAAAAAGTATTTTTTTCTGAATAATTCATATTTATGGAAAACTATTTTCATCACATTTTCAGGTTTATTTTTAAACTATAATCTTAAACTAATTGGAATTTAATTTAATTAATTGAACTAAATATTAGTAATCATAATTTAAAAAATATTAAATAGGTAAAAATAATCTTTGGTGATATTTAATACTGACCATAGGTAAAACTATAACAATAGTAAAGGGTGAATTAAGATAAATTGGGTTAGTACCAAAGTGAAATAGATATAAAATCATCATAACAACTAATTATAATATTTTTAATTATTTTAGTTCATAAAATCCGTAAAATATTGTAAAATGTGTCATTTTTGTGTCATTTTTGTATGGTAACTACCATTATATTATATTGATTAATGAATAATTTGAAAATGTACCTTTTTTGATTTTAATATCCCTAATTTGTTTTCACTATGATAAAAAATTGTTATAAATTGTTAAAAATTCTATTTTTAATTTTATAAAGCATTAATTAGGATGGAAATTTATTTGTAACATTTAATGTAGAAATAATTTCATTAAATGACTAATCATTTCATGCATAGTGGTGTGCAAGTAGTATAAAAATATATGATATTATTTTAAATACTTCTAATGTAATATTGTTTTAGATTTATGGTGTTAAAATAAATTATTAAATAAATTTAATGTATTATTTATGTTTTAAAAATAATATTATAATTAAATTGCATTAATTATTTTTAAAAAATTGAATTTATGTGAGTAGTCATGAAAAAAACATTAATTGTATTTTATGTTAAGTAATAATTTATTAAATAATATAAAAGTAATTGAATTCATATATTTTTAAACATGAATGGAACATGGTCTTCCATATTCTCCATTTTATAGTTATGTATCAATTTTACTTTTATTTGATATTTCTTGACACATAATTAGTAAAAAATATTCTTATTATAGTTGCAATAAAAATGGTTAAAATATGGTTAAAACTAAAGGATTTGTGTTAAAATGTAACTTACCCATGACTAAATTTTATTGTTTTATACCATTTGAACTCATATTTATCCTATATTATAAATATTAAAGTTTTTTCACTTAAAAAATTAATTTTTATTTATTTAATAATTTAACTAATTCCATGTGTTCCCCAATCTTCTCCTATATAAGGACGATGCTTATCCTCTATTACTCCAACATCATGATCCCCTTAGTTCAACGAAAACCTACAAAAAAACTTCTTAGATTCCATATATAAATTCTACAGATACTGGTATTCTTAAAATAACATCCCTATAGTCTTTAAGGGTAGATGCAAAAGAGGTTCTTCAAAGAGGAGGTAATCATCTTATGTGAGATTTTCATTTCACTTCTTCTTATACAAAAATCAATTATATAATAAAAATAAAAATATGATAAAATTAATATATCCTATATAACTATATTCTTTATGTTATTATAATAACCAAATATATATTTTTCATCTAATGGGAAAAAATCCATCATTCATGTGTACATATGGACTACTGTATCGTCAACAGATGTTTTCCGTTTCTCATCACCATCTATCATGGTTTTTTGTCATGCTAGACTCAATATATACATCTGTGTGTGTCTGTCTGTCTGTCTGTCTATGTGTGTGTCTATAATTGTGATATAAATAAAATAATTTTTATTTTATAATTATAATTACAACATATCAGGTATATTCAATTTATTATAATCATTAATAATGTAATCATTATACATCCACAAATATGGACAACTGTTTGCCATAGAGAGATGTACATTGTTTTTCAAAAACCACAACTTCAAGTTAGTCATGATGATTGATTTAGTTATAATATTTTAGTTTTATAAAATTATAATAATTCATTGTTGAAAATAACTTTTCCTCTATTTTCTAACAAATGATAAGTATTTACATCACTAATGTCTATTTTCATAATAGGTCCTCACAAGAGGATGTATTTGGTTTTTCATTACCAATTTTCGTGTATAGATCTAAAATTTTATTATATATATATATAATATTTATTAATTTTTATTATGATTATATATGTATATAAATAATTACTCAATTGACCATGGTCAACCTATTGATGATTTTAATGGTATTATAGATTGATTGTCCTCAAAACAGATGACATGAAATTTATTTATTTATTTATTATATAATATATATTAAAAAATGAAATTAAATATATTTATATATGTGAATAATCTTGGAAAATGTTATTGTGAAATTAATTAAGTAATATTTGTTTATTACACAAGGTTTAATGAACCTATGTGGAAATTGGGGGGTGAGATAAGGGATTTCCCATATAAATTATCTTTTTATGAGTCTTATGATATTTTAAACAAAACCAATATATTATATGGTTTACTAAATGATTTATGGATGTATTCTAAATTTATTCCCTAAAATTACTGTGTTTATTAATCCATTCAATATTCATCCCTTCAATGAATCGTTGGTTTAAATGTTATCATGTCATAAAAGATTTTTCATTAAAAAACCATTTCAATATTTTATGATTATTTATTACTACATATCAATATATTTTAAAAATATTAAAATAATGTCAATAATTTTATTAAAATTATGTTAAAATTATTTTAAAACTCTTTTTTATATTTTTTTAGAATTATTTAATACAATACTTTTACACTTCTTGAAAAACAGTTTTATTTACTATTTTTACAAACCTATGAAATAAATATTGTTTAAAAAATATTTCCTGGGAATATTTTCAAAAATAAAGATCATTTTTATTTAAGAATAATAAACTTACTGTTTTATTTTTTTTAAATAATTTTCCAAGTCACATTCTTCTAGGAATTTTTTTAATTATATTTTTATGGAGAATTATTTTTATCCTTATTTTTTGTGAATCCTAAAAGTGTATTTTCATATGTGTTAAACCAAACACTTTATTATATTTTTAGATGTGGATGACATATTATGTTGTTTTTATGTATTTCAATGATTATGGGAATATATTATAATAACATGTGATCTCGATATCAGTATCCAATGAATTGGGAAATGATTTTGTTCTTTAGAAAATTATTTTGAAATTAAATGAGTGTGTTATTCTATTTGTAAAGGATCACATAATGGTTCTATTAAGATGATTTCAAAAGTAACCTACACAAGATTTCTATTCCAATTAATTCCTTTTCATGAAAATATTTTTATATTATATGGTAAAATAATGACCTTTTTAAGGGATAATTGATCTCTTTAAGAGAAAAAGGTATGTTATTAATAAATTGTTTTTCATGGATTATCATTTTTTCTTAAAACCCTCATTATCATTATTGTTCCTTCATGTTTTATTATAATGTGTTTGATGAAACAATTTGGGTAGTGAATATTATTTCATGAGTTAGTAAATGATTATTTAAGATCAAATTTAATTTTGTTAAAGAAAGACTCTCTTATATGACCTCAGGGTTTTCAATTGGACTAACAGATTTCATTTAATTTTTTATATATCCATAATATTGTTTTTTATATTATCTCAAAATTTAAAATGTTTTCTTTAGAGATTAAGTATGTTTAAAAATGTTAATAATATAATAGTTCTATATATGGTAATTACCTTGAATGAAGAAAGTGTTTCTTTAAAAAAATATTTGAAAATGGATACAGTATGGAAATGGTCGCTTTTTATTTAAGAGTTTTTCCTAATTCCAAAAAAATTAAAAAAATAAATATCCTTATCAATTTAAGGTATCCAATATTTTTGTTTTATGTTGTATGTTTTGGATGCATATTCTTTGGTCATATTTATCGGTATCAAAGCTAGAAATTAAAATAATATATATATATATAGATATATATAAATACAAGAGTGTAGGATTATGTCTATTGTATTTGTTAGTAGAGAATGGTTTAGATTATTATAGAGATTAGTTTTCCTTCGTTTTTAATTTCTAGATATTTTAAAAATGAAATATTTTATTAAACACCATATAAGATACACAACACTGAGCTTAAATGAGAAAGTAAATATTATTAATTAAATTTTTCCATTATATCCAAGTTGTTCAATTGGTAGATATGAATTAGAATAACTGATTTATTAAATAAATATAAAATTTAAACTAAATATAAATTTGTTGAAAAATTATTCGGAAATAATAATTTCAATATTATTTATTAGAAATTGTTCTTCAAAAAAATATGTTTTCTCGAAAAATGAGTTTTCCTTCTTTTTTAAAGTAAATATTATAATAATTTTTGGAAAATTTTTAGAAAATTAATTTCAAAAAATAAATTTAATTTCTTTATTCATAATTTCAATATTATCTTAAAATAAATTTTTGAAACTTTTCTAAAAATCTTATTGTTTTTAATGAATACTTAAAAATACTCATTTTAATTAAATATTATATCTTATTTTAATGTATTTATTAGTTAAAATTCTGTTTTTGGTTAGTTTTAAATTTTATTTAGTTAATTTATATATTAAATAATAAAATTATGGATTTTTAAATAATGTTTTAATTTAATTTAGTACAAAAAAATTATATTTAAAGACATTAATTTTCTAAAGGATTGTTTTTCACAATGTTTTTTTATTTAATTTCAATTTAAACTATACCACTTTTTTATTGTGAATTTTGAGAAATATATTCCATATTTAAAATTAATGGGTTGAAATTTAGTAAATATAACTCTTTATTTTTTTCAATACGAATAGAAAACCTTGTAATTTTATTACTATGATAATGGGTGTATTGTGTAATTCTAGAAAAAAAATTATATTAATCATAAAATGACCTAAATAGTTTACTAAATTAAATTTAATGAGTATATCATGACCCTAATCATATATTTACCCAATTTATGACATTATGGTCCACTTTGATGAGACTATGATGTTTATAGTATTTTAGATAAAGAGTAGTCAGACATATAACACTCTTGTTTTTAATAAGTGTAATATTTTTAATATCAGCTTATCAAGAAAATATGTCCAATTATAATTTTAATTATTAACTATAATATATTTATATTCATGATGGTAATTTATTTTAAATTTAATATAATAAATAATTACCATAAGTTTTTATAGAATGCAGATCCAATAATTAATCAATTGATGTAAAATTTAAATACATGATATTAAAAATATTAAAATAAATATATTTTTTATAAATAATGTTATAACCATTTTTAAATGCTTATAATTTTACATTATTGATATAATAAAATATTTGGTTCTAGTTTTAGTTGTTCTTTGTATATTATTAATTTCAAATCAATTAATTCTTCTAAAAATTGAAAAAATACATATTTTATAATAAATAATACTTTTTTAAATGATATAAAATTTATAAAAATATTAAATTCTTCCATGTTATAATTATAACTTTTAAAATATAAATGATGTTCTATTTATGTGTAGTTTATCATTTATATTGCATATATTGACCCTAAAATCATTAACACTATATAGTCATAGTAGGAGTTAAAGCGGTTAAATGTGGTCAAAAATCCAACGATATGGTTATAAATATAGTAAAAAAGGATTAATTTATATTTTATGAGGGTATAGAGACCATTAAATATCTTATATTAAAAATAACTCACTTTGGATCCATTTTTAGTTGAAAATTAATTTATATTATTTTTCTATGAAATACCGAGTGTTCCGCTCACCTCTCTTATAAAAGGGACCCTCTTATTCTAAATTCATAACCCTTAAAAGTCTATTTATTCCCAATAAGTTCTAATATAATGTTATATAATCACTCCCATAATTATATAGGCGTTTTATTATCCATAACACAATCATTATAAGGCTTAACGTAGCGATCAATGAATGTTTTACAAATAAGATTTATAGTTTTATCGGGTTGTTTTAATTTAATTTCATCTTCCAACACATTAATATATTACTAAACCATTATAAAATAATAATAATCTACATAATTATGTTTTTTATATCAATTGAACCACATATATATATTTCCACATCCATGAAATGGTAAATGAAACTTGTTGTCCTGTGTTTCGCGGAGTACCTCCCCATGAATCGATATAATTTGACTTCCATCACTATCTCTTGATACTGGTTACAATGATGGAATTATTTTTATATATTAAATTAAAGTAATATTCCAAATTCTATGACGATAATTTATCTTTCACAGTATTACCTTTCCATGCACAAAAAATGATAATGTCATTTGTGCGTACGTGCAGACTACCACCACTATGAAGCGATGTGATTCATATATCATCACCACATTATATGGATAAAATGAATAATTATATTTAAATAATTAATATTATATTTATGATATAATTATCATTATTTAAATATAAAATAATACATACCTTCTTTCCATAATGATCCTTGAAAATTGGAAACATTACTCATGTGTACGTACGACGTACCATCTTTGTGATCGTAACATAGATTATTTTTAATTATCATATTTTTTGAACATAAAAGAATGTATAATTATTGAATAAAAGTTATAATTAGTTAATTTTTATTATTCTTGACATGGTGTAATAATTTCTACTTTGACCATATTCATCATACCTAATTTTTTTTGACATATGAACAGAATACCATCAAAACATCTGTCATGAACATAAATAATTATGTTTTTTATAACATGGAAATAAGTTATATAAAAGAAATAATAAAATTTAAAAATGTTCTTAATAAATTATAATATTTACATATTTTTATTAATCAGGATGATAAATAACGGGCGTGATGAGTCTAACTTGTGGTAAGGGGAGTTCTTTTTAAAATTATCATTTTAATGTTTCCCATAAAACTCACTTTTTAATTTCTATACATGTTTTCCAAGAAAAGTTTTAAAAAATAATTTTATGATTCCACAACTATTTTGAAAATAATTTTTAACTATTTTTTAATTTTTAAAAATATGGTATTAAAAAAATACTGTATTCATTTTCCAAAAAGGGCAATTTTTGACTTTTTTTGACTAATGTATGAAAGGAATGTTTTTTATCAAAAATTTAATTATTGAATTTTAATAGAATCATAATTACTTAATCCATTGATGTTTCATTTATATGTTTTAAGATTTTTCTTAATGAAAATGATTTCTTATATATCTATGTAGTATTTAGATATTGTATTTAAAAATTTATTTTTAAAATAAAATGGAAATTTTGGAATAAAAATATATTTAACATGAAGATTTAAAAGTGTTTATCAAAGGTTTTATGATTAATATTGATATAATAATATGTTTTATTCATGTATTAGTACTTTAAAATTATACTTTGAATGAGTGAGCCTAATAAATCATATACAAAGGCTCCATCCCCATTATATCTCATAGAAGATCTTGATACATATTATATGTTGGGTACATCCAGGTAATACTAGGTGAGCACATTATAGGATTGGGTGCACAAAAATAGTGATCCTACTCATTGGGTAATTTACCTTTTCATTCTGATAAAGAAAGAGGGGGTCATCAAATGGATTATTCTATGGATTTAACTAGCCTTCTGTTATTTTTGACATGGGTTAAAAACAAGTTTTGAATGTGATGCTAAAAGTATCCAAAAGGGATATCATTTTATTACATTGCATTTAATTATTTTCATTGAGAAATAAATATGAATGTTTTTTCATATGTAAGTGGTTTATTTAATTATATCAATCAATTTTTGGATAAAGGTAAAAATACATGGGTTTTCATATTTTCCCTAGACTATTGTGTTTCTCTTTTTTAGGTCCATTACAGAGCTTGTTTTTCTTATCCCATGTTTTTATAATGTTTTTCATAGGTTTTAATGATTGTAAAAGGAAAATAATAAGTCAATTTTGACATCATGAATATTTTCCATGAAATCATATCATGTATTATATTAAAATTTTCTTTTAAAAATAATTAATATTGCGTAAAAGTGTCTATATTGAAATATATGAGTTATTATATGTAAGTTATAACCTAATTCACTAATACTCTAAACCTATAAAATCCTTGAGATTTAAGGAGTGTGAATTCTAGTTAAAAGACACTATAATTTTTAATTCTTAAGGCTAGGTCGTTACATCATGCGAGGATAACATAAGTTTTGTCCATTCCAGTATGGTTTTATAAGATTAAGGTTGATCATAGGTTTTATGTAATGGGAATTTTTGGGGATTAATGATACATTTAGATATATTTGTTGAGCTTGGATTAAATAGTTGTGGTATATATGGTCCTTATGTTTAAAATGTATTTTTTAGAAATGTTTTTTCAAGGAATATTTATTTTATGATATGTGGGAGAAATATAAAATGTATTTACAACCTTTAGGGTTAAGATAATCTTTACTGTTGATAAAATTATGGTTAATTGGAATGAAATAGTTATTGAATTTTAGAGTCTTTTTTTATCTTATTGTTTATCCTGGGATTGAAATATGACTTGGTGAATATTTGATTAATGTTAATTTTTAATAATTTCTCTGTTTTTGAACTATTATATGAATTAGTTTAAAAGATATACTTTTGGATAAGATGGTAATTTTTTTATTAAATGATGGTTAATGAGTATTTTGGAAGTACATATTATTTTAAATTTATTTTATGGAAATTTTGGTAATTTATATATAGGATTATCATATTTTAGAGATTACATGTTTAGAAAATATAAAATTTTGTTAATAAAAATTTATGAATGATTTTTTTTGAGATCAATATTAAATTATTCTAGAAATAATATGTGATCATGTCCCTATAATTTTTATATTTCATGTATGGTTTGGAATATGTTGATGTGTTCTTAAATTAGTTTCTTATAGATTATATTTATCTTTTAGGGTTATCATTTAGTATTTTAAGATTAATTTATTATTTCGTTGCATTCTGATATTTTGTTTCCTTTTGATAACTATTTAAATTTTTTAAATCTATAATACATGAGTAATAACTTCTTATACTTTCAAATCATGAGCCATGTTTGAATTATGTTTTATTACTTCAGACTGGAAAAATTCCCCATGAGTATTAATTTCATGGAATAAGATAAATGATTGATGTGGAAATTTATAAAATCAAAACCAAAGGATGAAATAATTCTTATAAAGTGGAAAAAAATCAATAAAATATACCTTCTCATGTTCTATATCCAACTATTAAATGAATCCATCAAAACATGAAAATGAATCTTGAAATTAAAAATGTGACCCTTTTATGATTATTTTTGATGAATTGATTTTATATTCCATTTCAATGAAGTATAAAATTATATCTCAAATGGATCATTTTTGTTCATTTTTTCACTTCCCACAAATTTTATCCTTAATGAAGAAATACAGTTATGTGTTATTATAAATTAACATCATATTTACCTTCCAATCCTCTTAAAAGGATGTTTTATTAACTATTTTTATGTTGCAAGGTATCAAAAAAATAATTTTCAAAATAAAACCATCCAATCAAGAAGCATACGATAAAATTTAATGGATGAAATCTAATTCAGGGGTTAGAATATAATACCCAAATATTTTTAAAGAAAACAATGTTCAATTTCATTCTTGGAAACCAACATCACGATTTAATGACCGTAATATATTATTTTTTAAATTTGACAATTGTAACCTATTCATTGAAGTAGCGGGAATGAATAATATTTGGTAAATTATGAAATATTAATATAAACATTCCTTTCACAATACAAATATATCGATTAATTTTAAAAAATAACAATATAGTATAATGTAATGTCATTTTCTTCATTAAAAATATATTTTCTACAAAAGTGTATTTTATTTATTTCTGTAAAAGAATATTAAAAATAATTTAAAAAACAATAGAAATATTATATTATAAAAATGTGATCATATTTTTAATCCAAATATAAAAATTATCTTAGGATTTAATATTGTTATTTTTCTAAAAATATTACTTTTTCTACGAATTGTGAAAATGTAATGATTTTATAGTTAACATTTTTTTTCTTTAAAATACATACACATTTCCTTTTTTGAATTTATTTTATAATTTTAATAGTTCTCTTTTAGGACAAATTATCCTATTAATTATTTGGAATCTAAATTATTCTTAAATTTTATAGTGACATTCTTCAGTTTAAAAATAATTTTTTCCTCAAATGCATTTGGAATAACTTTTTTCGCGTTCATATTAAAGTTAATTGTAGACAAATAAATAAATTTAATTTTATAAACATAATTTCATAACATAAATCTAGAAATAAAATTTTTGTAAATCGTTTTATTTTAGTTTTTGTCATAATTAATAGTAACCATGCTAAATTTATCACCATAGTAAAAAATCAATAAGGTTACATACGGTTAATATTAATATGAAAATGCTTCAAAATAACCTTAAAAATGATTTTATTATTTTAGATGAATTTTTTTAATCACCCTAATAAAATATAAAAAAATTCATTTAGATTCAGTTATATATTTTGAAGACCATTATATTATTTCAAGTAAATAATAATTCCAAAAATGTCTCCTTATTTTTTTAATTACACTAAAATTTTCTCAAAGGGAAAAAATTATTAATACCTATAAAATACTATTCTAAATATGTATAATTTTCTTATGCTGGAAATTTGTTTTCTAATTTTTATGGTTGAGATAATTACCTTAAATGATTACACAACACCCACATAGTACATGTTCAAGTAGTTAAGAAATCAATTAAACTATTTTAAAAAAAAATTAATTCAATTTTATAGTGAGTTATATTGTTATATAAATTTTTTAATAAATATAATTTATAATTGATAAGTATATTTTTTTATTGTCAAATTATGTGGATATAGAAAAAAAAATTAATTTAATGGTATTTTTTATTAAATAATATTTTATTAAATGATATAAAATTCATAAAAATATTATCATTTACCATATAGAATGGATATGTTTATTAATATCAACCATTTTCCATGAATGGGTCACTTATCTTTCTAACTTCAACTTTAATAACCTCAAATGAGTAAAATTATTTGATATGTTGGTAATTTTCAAAAGGGAATATAGGGGTAAAAAATAATAGATTACTGTTAAAACGTCACCTAAAGAGTTCTAGATTTTATTTTATCAACTCGGTTCTTGAGAAACGTGAAAATTTATTTGTATTAATTTCATACTTTATGTAGTTCCAAGTGTTACTATCTATTACCTTATATAAGTAAACTACATAACCTACCTTCCTCACTCTTCTTTAGCCTATTTTATCAACCAAATCCTAAAAGAACATATTCAATGCTTTATTATTCATATTAAAAATATATTGGATTTATGAATATAATATCCTTGGGGTCCTTATGAAAATACCAAATGGAAAACATTAAATAATATATGATCATTTTCATAGAACGTTTTAATTTTATTTACTCATATATATCCTTCAAGTCTATCCTAGCCATTCAACTATTAATAAAAAGGTATCTACCAGAAAATTATATTTTATTAATATAATTTAATGACATTATAGTTTATTTTTTCCATAAAATGTGAATCAAAACTATTATTTATGTGTCGGTGTGAACTACCTCCCTGTAAACAGATGTATTTCATTTATCATCACTACCTTGGATTTATTTTTTTATGAAAGAATAAATTTTTATTTATGATATTATTCAAATAATTATGATTTTTTTAATTATAATATATCATATATCTTCATACAATTCCTCTAGTTACAAACAAGATCAGTGTACGTGCGTACAAACAAACTATCATCAACACATAGCAACACACATCATTTTCGAAAACCTGACTCTCGTGTTTTTTTAGGGTTTATGAACTGAATGTCCTCGAAATGTCAAACATAATATTAATCGAATTAATAACTATATAATTAATGGTAATAATTAAAATAAAATAAATTATGATAATGTAATAAAAATAAAATATTTTTTTTAATATTTAAATAATTAATATATTTTGAATATACTATAGTGAAATAATATAGGTGGAATATTGAGAGATGATGTAAGGTATTTCTAGTCCCAATTCTGGTTCTTTCAGACATTAGATATTTTTACCAATTATTTTTCTTTTATGTATCTAATAATCATCATCATGGGTTTATTTTATAAATATAATCTAAAAACTAAATCTTTTACAAACCCATCTAATGGTTTTTCATTAAATAATTCCTCAATTTAGAAGTTATCAATCCATACATGTTTTTTAATTAAATCCTTTTTTGAAAGGTTTAAAAGTTTTTAATTCAATTTTCCTCTATATCCATCTTCCTTAAAATGAATAAAATTATTTTATTAATATTTAAAGATATAGTTTAAATTAATTTAAATCCATTTTTTACTTCCTTTCGGAAGGTTTTAAAATAATACTCTTAGATGCTCTCCATATATATAAATTTTGTCATTTTTATTAAAGTGTGGAATGAATTATTTTAAATATATATGACATGTATAAAATATCCATCATTCCTGGAGATTTTACTTTAGGTATATTTCTTTTAATTTTTAATGGTTCTTTAATAGTACATTCCATTTTCTATACTTATAATTTTTTATTATATAGTTTACAAAGTTTTCATTATCATTAATAACATGAACCGTAAAATATTTTATATATATGTGATGAAAAAAATAATTTATGAACATTAATTTTGTAAATGTACTTTTTAGTTGTGTTTGGTTCCGTGGGAATTTTTTTTGATGATAGATCAGATATAAATTTCCCTCAAATTAATTGGGTATCAGTTATGTTCACTAGATAATTACATTGGAATTAACAAATTAGTTTATTCCATTGAA
The DNA here is from genome assembly GCA_963277665.1 of Viscum album. Lineage (NCBI taxonomy): Eukaryota > Viridiplantae > Streptophyta > Magnoliopsida > Santalales > Viscaceae > Viscum > Viscum album. Next base: position 776,049,919 of record OY728138.1, read on the forward strand.
AGATTTCATGTAAATGTTATTATAAAGATTGTATAAAGATTATCTCACAAAGATACTGTATTAATTTTCTATGATTTATAATTTTTTCCATTAAATATTCTAATTTCATAAGGTATGTTAAAGATATTTTGTTTCACAGAATTATTATTAACTTTTATTTTCAAATGGTAAATTATTATAAAATTATTTTCAGGGATTCTCATGTATTCTAAGAAAACCTCATGGTTATGATTTTTCCTTTATGTATTCCTATAATTTGTTTTATGAATAACATTAGACATTCACGTTAATTTCATGTGTAACTAAATTATTATTTGAGCTCATATTTACTTAAATACTATAAAATTGTATTATATGATCGCAATGTTTTAAAATGTACTAGAACAGTTTCTTTTCATTTTTTCTATATATATTTTACAATGATTTGTGTTTCTCATCCATCATATTAAAATAATTTTTCATTATTCTTTAGGTAGAGTATAAATTTTAATAAAGTAAATTTTCTAGATATGGGTGGTGTCTTGAACAAATCTACTGGGTCATTATATAGAAATTATTTTTTAGGAAAAATTCATATAGTTTGGATATGTCAACTTTTTAGGTAATAGTTTTTTTGTATTATATAAAATTACAAACCTAAATAGTCCTTTTTATGTAAGTGGTCCAATATTTATGTTTTATGTTGTATTCTATGGATGGATAGATTTGGGTCATGATTATCGGTGTCGAATCTAAAAATATAAATATGATGTTTTTATCACTGGATCCCAGAGAATGGGTTTCAGAATGTTATAGGGGTTCATGTTATGATAAATGTTCCACTATATTATGAGAGACTGTTTTATATTTCCTAATTAAAAATGTTATGATATTTATGATTTTCATGCCTGGTCCACTATGTTATCACATCATGTTCTTATGTGTATTCTGTATTTATATTCCATGCCTCATGTCTATATTCTATTATATGGATCATAATTATTTTATTATTTTTCATTATTCATAATCCATGGAATATATTTTATTTTTCAAGGTTATATATCCTTTTTTCATGCCATATAGAAAATTATAGTAACTTTATTTTCTTATTTATCACAATTTTATCCCATTATAATTATTTGTCATATACTTATTATATAACCCATTATGACTCATTGATACAATCTTTCTCCCTTACTGATCATTTGAGCACACTTTTTCATATGTTACCTATTTCCCCAAAACATTTATACTACACTATTTTATGAAGGAAATATTATGTAAAGAATTTTATAGGATATGTTAATAAGATAATGTATCATATGGTTATGTAGAAATTAAATTATAGACTATGAGGATTGGTTTCAAAGATATTTCCACTAGAATACTCATGAAAAAAGGTATTCCAAATCCAGTAGTGCAGGATACTAGGGTTCAAAATCTAGTGGGAGATACAAAATGATTTAATTAATCATTAATATCCAATTAGTAATTAAGAGAAAATTACTAATCATCTAGATTTGTTTTTTAGAAAATGTATTATAATATCAAAATTTTAAAGTGATAGATTTTGGATGAAATCTATTTATAGGCATGGATTACTTTATGAAGTGTAGTATAGGTAATTTCGCAATGGACTATGACATAAGTTATTCGAGGTATTGGTATCCCAGCTTCCTATTGTGCCCCCTCAAGAAGTGAATGTGTGAAAATTATTACTGGAGACTCTTATGTGATGCACTTGATGACTAATTCATTATGATATCATCAACCAAAAACTTTATTTTTGTTTATAAAATCTTGACAAGAGTGATTCCACATAGATTCTCATCTCCAAGATGCATGTGATAAGAAAATGCAGTAAGATATGAATGGAAAATGATTATATTAGTTATCTCAGCCTCTCCAATGATAGCCTCTATGAGGTCATTATTGTATGGTGATACATAGGTCAGGATGGCCTCCAAGATCTCGACTCCTTCATGGGGGTACCCACTGGCCATCCTCACATTCGGACCTACAATAAGGTCTTAAAAAAAGATAGCTCTATGCTGCAAACTTCATATCTATCGTCCATGTATGAACTATCTTCACATGTTATATTGGGATTAGTGGGATGACACTTCTCCTTGAAACTATCTTGGAAGTAAGTCGTGTTCTTATCCCCCACGTTCAATTATTTTATCCTAGAGCTCTCCCAAGCCTTTTGGTCCTGACTAAGGATCATTTCAGTCAACCTCTTCTTCTTGTTCTCCAACTCAATGAACAATGTTTCATTACAAAGATCCTATAAGATGCATTCCATATTCTCAATCTCATATTTGAGGGCATCCATGTTTTGGTCAATTGGAGGGATATCCCAAGCCCATGATTGGAGCGCCTACTTCAATCACCCGAGCCTGTTATGGATGGCCACCCATGTAAACCCCCGGGCCGGTTCTCCCCATGAAGAGAAAACTAGTTGAATATATTCCAGATTACATGACCAATGGGCCTGGAACCTGAATCTCCCATTTGTCTTCTACCTAGTAGAAAAGAGAACAAGCAGCGAGGAGTGGTCTGAGATGCCTCGAACCAACTGATTTACGATTTCATTCGGAAACACAGAAATGGTGCGGATGTTAGCTAAGAATCAATCAATATGGATCCCTCATCGTCTGCTATCCTTCTAGTCATTACACCATGTTATGCATTCCCCTGTGTATCCAAAATACAACAGAACATTTCCTACCGTGAATTGGTTAAAATACATGCTCACCCATCGAGGAAATCCTCCCCAACCTTTCTTCTATTCCGGATCCACCACAATATTGAAGTCCCCACCTATAATCCATGGAACCTCTCTGGGATCAAACACACTACTCTCTTGCCACAATGATTCCCTCCTTTGGCTATCACATCTCCTATAAACAAAAGTCACATAGAGGGCACTCATCACCATCTTCGCCCCCATGTAAATGAAATTCTCACTTGTATGGACCATCTCCACTAAGAAATACCTTCTCCAAAAGATCCGGATATAGAAGTTGTCTAGGTCGGCTTGAATGGGTGCATGAATCCTTATTTTGTGAGTGAACTGGTTGAGTTTATCAGGTTTATGCTTATGTTCCAGGACAGAAGCGATCTTCACCTTTTTCTTCTTGATTTTTGATGCAAGGAAGTCGGTCTTTACTCATGCTCCAAGGCCATGAGAATTACATATTATAATTGGTAACATTAAACAATGTTAATCCCAGATTTCGTCCTAGGTTTCTTGGTCCCCTAATGTAGAGAGAAAGGACACTCCTGATTCAAATAAAGATTTTTCTTAGATTTAGATCGAGTGTAAACACCTGAGCTCAGGTCTCGGGGGTCCAAAAATAGTGAGGACCATTGAGGATAGCCATTGCAAGATATTCCCCAAGAACCATAAACAGGAGGATATCCATGCGTTTTTTTCCAGTGAATATCTATTAAGAAACATGGATTTTTTTAGGGGGAGATCCATACATAGAGCTATTGCCCTGTCGCGGGAGCAGCTGAGAGATATCAACTATAAGTACCATGGATCCAATATAGCTATGAAGCTATATATGAATAAGTAGTACGATAAGTTGGAATGGGGGTTTATTAATAGGTTCCTCACCAGCATGGGGTTTTTCTTCCAATGCACTGGATATTATTTTCAAATGTGTTAGCTCTTCCTGGATGGTTGTCACTTTCAAGGGGAGATCCCATGACTTCTTCAAGGGGGTATGTGGTCTACATCAAGGATACCCTATCTTCCAGAGAATTTTCATTATAATGAAGGATTCTCTTATATGTCTAATCAACAAAGTAGTCTCGAGTGTAAAGATCCTACCTCATAAAAGGATATAAAGTATTCCCACCAACTCTCACCTAATGTTTGTAGATGACACAATCATGTTTTCTAATGATAGAAAGAGGTCTATGAGTTGAATCAAATAGATTATCGAGGATTATTTCTTTTGGAGTGGAAAACTGATCAAAAACATCATGAAAAATTTGTATATCTTAAATAAGTGTGCTACAAACAGAGTCAATCGCTTGTGCAGGAGGTTGGACATGTAACAAGGCATGTTCCCACTAGTTTACCTCGATAATTCCATATATTTGGGTCAAATTATCATCTGGGACAATGAACATGTGGTGAGTAAGATTACTGGGTGAGTTCTCAATTGGAAATGTCACTTTTTATCCTCTGGGGGGGGAATAGATTTGGTTAACAGTGTCCAGTCTAGGATTTCGATGCATGTGTTGGTTTCGACCCTTGTGCCGAAAGAGGTGATCAAAGCTATAGATAAGGCATTGGATGGTTTTATTTGGGATGTTTTGGACAAAGGAAAGAGGAATTTGGTCTCATAGGAGAGGATGAACCGACCTATACATGATGGAGGGATAAATGTACGATGTTTAGGTACCACAATAACATGCATGCATGAAAATATGTCGAGGAAAGTGATTGAGAATCGAACTCTTTGGGGGAGAGCAATGGCCCACAAATATGGTCACAAAATGGTTGATACCAGCTTACAGGTTTCCCCCCTTTGGTTCTGGATTTTTCCCACCACTAAGACTCTACACTAGAATGCTCAGTGGATTCGGGGTGAGGGTGATATTCTTTTCTGGTCTCAGAACTGAGTAGGGTCAGTCATTGGTTATCTGGGGTGTCATGCTCCTTCCATCTAATTCAAAGAGCCGAGTCTACACCAGACATTCATCAGGGCAGTGATAGGTAAGATAAAACAAGAATTTTATGATTCTATCACCATTAATGCAGAGCCGAAACGATGTGTATTTATGATGTCTAACTCAGGGAACTTCTTGATGAAGGATTTTCATTGGCCAAGATCACCACCAGACCCACTTGATAGATGGAGATGATTATGTGTTGCAAAAGGGTTCCATCCAAATGTAATTTCCTTTCCTGGAGGATCCGACATCATGTAGTACCAGCAGATTAAAATATTATGATAGTAGGGATTAGTCTCATATCTTTCTCCATCTGTTGTAAAATTAAATGTGAAGAAAGCATCAATCACATTATCATAAAGGGAGATTTGTATAACATGATGTGGAGTTTCTATGGTGCCTCCACAGGTTTCTCATCCACCAGTCTCTGTGAGGTGACATTCTTGGAAAAATAGTTCCAGGGGATGTCGGACTGAAGCCTGGAAAGATCTGCACGTTCAGTGATTCTGAGTGTCGGTTGCTGGTACCTTCGGTATGCGAGGAACCAGGACAGATACCAGGGGTCACTCTCCACAAGTAGGTCCAATATTTTGAGAACAAAGTGCCTTCTTATTGATATGGTGAATCTCATTTGGAACTGCTTGGAGGCCCCGTCATTACGTCATATTCAATCCAACCTGCCCTTGGCCATGCCAACGACTTCCAGGAAGCAAGGACAATGGGTTCAATGGATTCCCCCTTCAAACGTCCCAAAATTAAACACTGATGGATCCTGGGTTTTGGGAGATATGAGTGGAGGAGGGGTGGTGTGGGACCCATGGGGGAGTGTACTCATGGCCTTCACTTCAGTATATGGCAGTGGCACTATGATTTAGGCAGAGGTGAATGTAATTCTTACCAGCCTCGAGCTTTGCATCCTATAGAACCTATTTCTGACATAACTAGAAAGTGACTCGATGATTCTTCATGAATCCCTACACAACATAGGGTTCATACCTTAGTATATTGTATACCTCATCATGAAATGTAAAGCCCTCATAATTTAGAACATCCAGATCACTCACACATGGAGGGAAGGTAATAAGGTTGCAGACCACCTAGCTTCTTTGGAAGTACATGGGTCCAGTGTCACTTGTCTCCCTAAATTTTCATTCATTACTCTAGAGGGATTCAATTTGATCTGAAGGGATTCCCTTGTCCTTCACTATTTTAGGCCTCCCTGGGGTGGGGAGTTTTTTCTTTCTTGGTCATGTGGTTTCCATGATTCCTCGTGTGCCTTCTACTTTTTGTAGAATAAATTTAATGATGATGATGCTGATTATAGTATTAATGTTTAAATATGAACTGTGTAGATTGATATTTTAATAAATACCATTATTATATTTTTATTTAAAATTTAATCTTATTTATTTTAAGATTATAAAATTTACAATATGGAGAAATCACATCATTACATTTTATTAAAAGTTTTTACATGTAAATAAGACCTCAAATAAAGAATGAACATTAGTTATTATGGGGAACTTATTTAAAAACATGGAAGAAATTCCAATTGGAAGTGAAACATCAATGGAACCTTCACAATATCCTTCAGTGAAAAGTGGAATGTAATTATCTTGGAGGTTATTTTTTTCACACATCATGAGGTAAATATATTAATGTTTAAATGTAATGACATTAAAAAAGAACAAAGTAGTTGCTTCTTCTTCAGGTATATTTGTTAATTGTATGTAATGTTTTAGTCATGATTCATGTAGTTGAATAAAATATTCCTATCACATATTTTAATTTGAACACATTAACCATGTAATAAAAGAAACATTAAAATAATTAATGTGATTTCTCTATGTGGTTGGGAATGGGTAATTTATATATTAGTCATGAGAAGAACACAATTTGTAATTACCATGTAAATTTTTTTAGTAGAACTTTTATTAAGTATAACCAAAACAATTGTCTCAGTTTTCATTAAGAACAAGTAGAATTTATTACATTTTCAGAATAAATATTGTGTGTAGGGTCTCATAATCAACTAATACTCTAGTAATACATGATTCATGGACAATACAAGATGATTATAAAATTTAAGACTTATAGCCCATGTTTTGAAATCATAATAGTTATTAATGAGAAACTAATTGGTTTTAAAGGATATACCACGTATGTTTTTAGACTCTTTGTAGTTAAGGATCTTGTTTATTGTAGACTCCCAAATGTGCATAGATTTAGACAAGTAAATATTTTTAAATATTGGAAATTCACAGAGCTTTTATAATTAATTATAAGATAGAGTATTGAAAAAACCAATGGTAAGGTTGAGGTAACTATATATCAAATGGATACATATATTATTTTAAAGAATTTAATATTTATGTGTGAAATATGAGTGTTATGAATATATGAGTATATTTGTGTCAATTTATGGTAGAATATCATAACCAAGAATACATTATTAATTAAAATGTATCATGAAGCAATTCTTAAACACGCACTTCCTTCAACACACAAGAGTCATGATTTTACTAAGGTGTAGTAATGATGAGACTTGTATGAAAAAATATCAATACAAATTAGAATGGGATAATTCATAAATTGATATTAATTTAAAAACATCTGATTCATGATGTATATAATAGGATAATTAATTTTGAGACTTATAATCATTGATGTGACTTACATTATTTTTCATAACAATTTACAAAAATAGAGGCACTATCACATAACCATATGATAACTATGATGAAAAATGGTTATCATATGTGTTATAGTATGATGTAATTCCATTATTTCAAAACAACATTTATTTAGATGAAAGTAGTTTTTTAGTATATAAACAAGCTTGCATCAAGAGAAATAAAATTTTCATCTAACATATTTATCCAAAAAAATTCGTAGATATTACTTATATACCAATGATAGAAGAAAGATAATAAAATTATTGACTATATTTACATACAAGGGTTTATATATCTATTTGAGATAGTAGAACCATGATTTACTTAGTTTTAGTCAATTCCAGTGATGAAAAAAATATCTGACGTAGGGAAATGTTCCACAAGATCATGTAAAATGGATAAGTTTTAGATACAGATACTTCTTATGAATTATAAAACAATGCTATTTTTTTTTTGAATTTACGATATTGGTTATACAATAATCATTACGATTAATGGATCCTATATTTATGTTGTAAATAGGAATATGATAACATTGACAATATAAATTACAAATCAATAATAGAATCCACATATTATGCTATATGTTCTTTTTATTTTGAATACAATGGTGGGTATTCATGTGAGACCATACATGGTATGTATAAGTGTGGTACAGATAATATCCAATTGGTAATATAATTTTTTTATTTGCAAATCCATTAGATTTATACTTATCATAAATACTTTCAATTATAATTTGATTTAATTTTTATTATCAAGACCAAAAATAGTCTACTGTGTCTATATGACACCACCAGAAATGGATAGTGATACCATGGAATGCCAATAAGGGGTGAAAGTTACGAAAATACTATTTTGGATTAAAGAAAGAAACAAAATCATAGGAAATTCAGTCAGAATAAATTTTATCCATGTATTTATAAGAGATTAGTGGAAGCATCACAGTTTTCCATCAAAACAAAATTTAATTACATTTGAAAACTATTATCGTCCTATCAATTAGTTAAAACCATTATGAATGTAACTTTCTAGATATTGACGTAATGTAGTAACCTATTTTATATGTAATGATATGGAAGTGAGGTAGATCTAATGGGTTCCTAGACCTGGTCAATAATATTTATAATAACAAGGCATTTTAAAATACAATTTGAAACAATTTGAGAGAGAATTATTACCATTGTCACATGGAATAAATGTCACCAAGAATAAATATGTGGGAATAAGAGGAGATAAAAGAGGCGAGTGGAAATATACATGTTCTAGATATTTATCTTTCACATATTCCATGATAGGTATTGAAAGTTATATTTCCAAAAAATACTTTATTATAGGAAAATATAAGTTATATACTAGAAAACAACATTTAATGTCATCAAATTGATCTAATTATACATTATTTAGTATAAAAGATGTCATCCTAGAACATCGAGAGGAAGGAAAATTTGTTATTAGGGTTTATAAATTGTCATTCATTGGATCAATATGATATAATATCATATTTTGGATAAGTTAATGTGAATTAGAATCTCATTTAATCCATTGGTAGTCAAATATAAAAAAATTGAGAATGTGAAATCATCTCAAGTAGCTGAAGTAGTAGTGGAAAATATTCAAAAATTTGTTCCAATTCATGGAATCTCACCTAGTAAGTAATATTTTATTATATTATTATAATTATATTAATAGTTATATCTGAAATTTATTTTTTTGAATGGGTAACAGTGAACTATAAACTATGATATATTCTAATGAGGAGTCTTAGTCATGGTGGTGAAGTAATAGATAACAGAGTTGCCATAAAATGGAGATATGGTAGTCTAATGACTAAATCTATAACTTAGTATAAACCTGATGTTATCATCTTAGAGATAACAAGGATATTCACCAAGTTGGATCTAGTGAAAATGGGTGTTTTATAATAGTGGATTCCATAGACCTAATATGAAATTTAATTTCCAATTAGGATAGCACGTATACATGGAGTTATGAATGATGTAGTCTTACCATGTACAAGTTTATATTTTTATATTTATATATTAATGTATATATATTAATTTTGACATAAAATGGTAATAGAAGTTCCCAGGCTATAAGTTGAACCTCAAGATATTATAACATTAATCTAAATCAAATGTCATATGGTCTAGATAGATCATTATTACTGGAAAAAAGATGATGTTTGACATTTTTGTATTTGGGAATCATAATCATTTAGAATTATTCTCATGGAGTTCACACCGAGTGAACTTTGGTAGACGAGATCATTATAAATGAACTAAGAATAAGAACAACAAATGTTTCTGATTTCATTGGTAGTTCATACCAACCAAGTTCAGGGTCTGATCGAAGCACATCCCTATCAAATTAATAAAAAATAGAAAAACTGGAAGAACAAGATGGTATAAAAATATGAGAATGAAACCCACCACGCATATTTAAGGCAACAAAACAATAGAAATATACTGGGGTAATATAGGACCAAATCGAGAAAACATCCACACTAGACCACATGGAGAGATAATGTAAAACCTATTTGACCTTTCTATAGACATGAGTGACATCCATCTATAGACGATCAAGAGAGATAACGCATGTAATCCATGACAAGCGCACTTTCCAGGGATCATTTTGTGAATGCAACTTCAAAATTTGCACCACTGTGGTTGAATCATATTCCACCTAGATATGAATCCATTCATAATTGGTCACAAATTTTTTGGACTTTATCATCACCCAAATCCAAGATTCAATTATGGATCTAATGTTGTTATAGTGGTAAAAGAATCCCTTAATGAGATCCTGATGAATGTGGAAGATACCACCATAGCCTAAAAGTACTGGTTCACCAAAGGATACCCCATACACATTCAATTTCATCCATGAAGATATGTGTGGGATACATTTTATTGATTTCAACATGATAGGTTTCTTGACCCCTCCAGGAACACAAATATTCTTCAGAATAATCAGGTTAGAAGCAATACTATTCATTGCATCTATTTTAATTTTAGAGGCAGTAAATGCCTCTCTATATATCACAGTCAGTTCATCCATTAAAGAGGGACTATAGTTTTATACTATAACACTATTTTATGCCTTAAATATGAAGTCATATGCATTATTAATAGTGGATAACAAATCTGCAAAGATCTGTTCACTATGTCTGACACCCTTGATTCAACACATGAAGATATCCATGTAATCTAGTGTGAAGGAAATGAAAAAAAATGCCTACAACTGAGGCCCGATATGGAATGAGTAACTGCGTGAGAGAATGACATGCGGTATAGTTTCATCAACATGCATACACTTGTAGAACATGGGCGTAATATGAAGTCTGGTCCATTGTAACTGATTTTTCATAGGCATCCTTGATTTCTAGGCCACCCATATAAGTATATATCACACATGAGGTATAAAAGGTATGGTAAATCTCTGAATCCATGTAGGAGTGTGGTTATATCCATCACACAGATGCCTATAATACTTCTTAGAAGTGGGGATACAATTAGAGTTCATATTTCAAGTTAGAAAGTCAAGATCAATGGAATAGTATCACTATGACTGCAACCAGATTAGGCTTCGAAAACTACCTTGTAGATCAGTATTATGATGTTAATCAGAAAAGGATGGATTTTTCATGAGGGGAGGAACATTAATTATCTCATGTATGGGTCTGTCTAACCACCGGGTGGTCCACAAGTTGAGATCAGAGCTTGGAAAGGCCATCCAAAAAGATCATTGCATGTTTTCATGGTAAGAATGCTTGATTTCATTCCTTATAGAGGAAGAGACATACATCGATTTCCAATTGTACAATTATTTTAAAAAAATCTATGTGATAGAAATTTTAGTGACACATCACTACCAGATAGAAAATTCCATGTGAACATAATAATAAGAATTCCATTGAAATGTTTCAAATCCTTGACACCCTACCTCCCATATAAACTAGATTGATACATTTGCTCCAGGAAATAGTGATATGCTTTCTCTAATAAATGGATATAGTCCAAATAAAATTTATAATTAGATCTTTGAGTTCTTTAATGAGGTTTATAGGCCACTTATATACATAAAATGCATAAACAGACCTTTAAGTAATGACAGAATAAATCTCGAAAATTCTACCCACATGGGATATAGATTTTTCTTTTCTAGGTCCACATATTCGAAATGATCCTGGACTAAATACATTCATGATAGACATGTTTGACTCATCCCCATAAAAGAGGAGCACCAAGATAAATTAATGGGAGGTTTTTTTTCCTCACCCTGATTTTTATAGTTATTATATTTTGTTTATATATGGTTAACCCTTTCTCGAAAAAAAATGAAAGTCTTATTCCTACTGATCACCTACCCATAAATGTTTTCATTGTGATCCAAAATTTTCTGAATAAAAGAAATTGTACCTTTAATATCTTTCCCAAATACTAGAATATGATTAGCATACATGATGTGAGGGTTTTGAAATAGTCTCTTCTAGCTTTTATTTTCCTATATAATCCAACATGAACAAGATCATTTAGACACTAGGTAGTCTTTATCCAGAGAAAAAAGAATTCCAGAAAGGGGGTCTCCTTTCCTGACCCTTCTAGTGTAACTAATGAATCCTCTAGGTGACCCAATGATGAGAATTGATAGTCTGACACTTCTTAGAATGGTAGAAACCAGCTTGATAAAGGTCTCAGTGAATCTATGTTTCCTGATAATCAAAAATAATAAATTCTAATAGATGGTATCAAAAGACTTATATATGTCTAGCTTGAGAGAAAAGAATAAATTCTTAACATTCGTTTTTATAATGTTAACACATTCTGATGTCCTGAGAAGATAGATCTGAATGTTCCTTCTGAGAACAAAACCAAATTTATTAGGGGTAGATAAATCACCATCAATATGGATAAGACTTAAAGAAATGATTTTACTGATGACTTCGGGTATCGTGTTCCCAATAGAAACTCAGATAAATTATTTGATATCCAAGTTATTTTGTTTTTTTGGATGCAATACAATGAAATATTAATTGACACCATATGGTATGGATTCATGATTGAAATATTAACAAACATATTTTATTACTTCATATCACACAATGTCCCAATATAACATAAAGAATTTGTTATTAAACCCATTAGGCCCGACTACACTGTCAATATTTAAAGAAATTCATTGGTATTTATTATATGTGAATAAGTATCATGGTATGCTGACATGATATTATTAGTAGTGTTTCATATTTTAGCATGAACTTTGATGCAAATAAAAAATCATTGAATTGATGTTATAGTGAGGTAGATTTCATTGGTTGCATCATTGTTGGTATGACATTGAATGAATAATCAAGAAATAATTTTTTAGTTATAATTGGAATAGATCTCTTTATCCCTTTTTATGAGGATGGTATAACATTTTATGAAATTAAAGGCCATTTTTGAATATGGTATGTACGTATAGTTAGGTAAATTAATAATAAATAATGAATTTATGTTGAAAATATGTTTTCAGACTTATTAATGAGATATCATTAGATGAAGAAATTATATTACATAGTGTTGGTTTGTGTGAAGTTTTTCGTTAATATGAAATCTTCTTATATATTTAGCATCCTTGTTGAATTGTTAGACTCTACTCCTATCATGTGAATAGTTACCACTACTATCAAGATAAGATCTATGGGGGTCAAACACTAATCATATTCAAAAGATATCCATATTTTAATGAAGATGATTATAGGACCTTGTGGACCCCACCATGGGGTCTGAGATATATATTAGGGTTTATGACCACCATAGAATTAATAAATTAATAAATAAATATCATTTGAGTTTATAATAATTGGCATTGAATTTATTCATTAAATGTATCTAAAATGGTTAATGTAAATGTATAGAATATATTATGAAAAAAATAATATTTTAATATTCAAGGTTCATTTTACATTTATAGGAATGATCAGTTGAGTTAATAACTCACTTTTATCAAGTAAGATATTTATTATATTAAATTATTATGATAAAAATATAAATGATATTTATGACATGATTAATTAGTCATAAGATGGAATTTATGGATTATCTAGTAAGTAATAAATGTTTTTGGATTTGCGAGCATTTTTCATGTAAAATTACAATTCAATATATAATAGTAAAAGGCATTCATTGATGGGACCACTAATTTCTAATTTTTTGTGAGAATCTCTCTCCTCTACCAAATTTTATAGATATATACTCTCAATACATGAAACTTGATTAATATATCCTTCATTTATTGTACAAATATTGATGTGGTGATCTTCAGGATGACAGAGGAATCGTTGAATCTCCGTGCTAGCACCCAGAATTCATCAATTTATGATCCTATAGAATATTGATTTAAGTTTGTTGATGATATTATGGGAAATTATTTTGGTTCACTCATGTTAGTATAACTGAAGATTAGAATATGTTGAGTGTTGATTCAGATCAAAAGAGGTATTTTTTTTAATTTTTTTTAAAAATTCATCACTTGTATATCCATGGGTCTTTATTGAGGTTTTTCATCCCCAACATTAATATAGTAATGTTAATCAATACTAAAAATTTTTTAATCCTCGTCCCACAAGCTTTTGACTACACCATTTCACATTAATGTTTATTTGAGTAACTCAACATTCAAAACATTCCAATTCAAGAAGAGTATGTTTATATAATTCAAAAACAACCACTTGGTATTCCTCTAGACTGTGAGGTTGGGTTTTCAATCAAACTAATACTAGGTTTTATGATGATATATAAGAGTAATTTTATAGTAGCTTTAATTTAATTGGAACAATTTCTTATGAAATATAAATATAATCTGAAAAATATTTTTTATGTCTATGTACATCCCCATGGGGGGGGAACCAGTCCCTTTTTCGATAATATGGATAAATAAATGAAATATTTCATTTATAATCATAGGTAAACCAAAATCAAGATCAATAAAAATATCATTTTTCATGTATTGATAACCTAATAATCAACCTAAAGGGGATCATTACCCCTTCATGGTTGATCTTCAATATGTAAACCATCTGAGGTGTCCTAAACATTACATTCATTAATACTACATCATTTTTTATGAATATTCTATAAATACCAAAATGATGAGAACCTTATAACCTGATAGTTTTAATACCATTAAATAAAATATAAATAATCATTTTATTTCATGAAATATATTTAACATCTCCCACAATATTATCCTCCTACAATACAATTCATAGCCATACCCTCCATAAATCTCTTCTTCAATAACTGAGGAATATAAAAAAAAGAATGGGTGTTCATTGATGAATGGTAATGGGATGATATATATTATTTACAAATAGTATATATTATTAACATGAGAATAAATGAAATGATAATATGATCTTTTAATTTAAGAATCACACCCACAAATTCATAGATCATAATCATGACCTAAGGCTTTAAAATATCATAAGACGTGAATCATAAAAAATCAATGATTTAGATCGTTGATAATTTATAATAAGAATATGATTATGTCATAGAGAATAATATAAATATAGTATAATATTTATAATCATAAAATACATATGGTAAGGTATCCCACTGTGACATTCATCACTTGTTAGGTTTGGACTACCCTAATATGTACATGCATTGGGCTTTGTCTAAACACCTATATATCTTCATTTGGGATTTGGTTAACATATTTTTACCTTAAATATCATAAAACATTAATGATTACCCATTTAATTAGAGGGTTTTAACAGAAC
Organism: Viscum album; assembly: GCA_963277665.1. Lineage (NCBI taxonomy): Eukaryota > Viridiplantae > Streptophyta > Magnoliopsida > Santalales > Viscaceae > Viscum > Viscum album. The sequence continues at coordinate 776,065,036 of OY728138.1, forward strand.
AACCCATCACATAATAATAATCCATTCATATATATTCCACAATATCATGATAACATTTATCATTTCTCTACGTCTCATCATGTGGAGAAGAGACCATATTTCATCAATAATTCATCATCATAATTATAAACAATACAAATAATGAATAAATATGGTATAATTATATCATATAACCATTTAATGATAACTAATATCAATATATTTTTAAATTTATGAATTTTTTTTAAAATACCACTATTAAATTTCATTATGAGAATATACTTTTCATTTTCAAATCGCTTATTGAAATTTTAAAAATTTCCAAAATATTTGGAAAATAATTTCTTTGAAAATAATCACACAGACTTATAAAGATAAATTCAAGGAATATAATAGTCATGATGGTGGAAAAAAGTTTGCATGTAGTAAAAGTTAAAGTAAATATCACATTCACACTTTCGGTAAAATGTACATTTTTCAAAAAAAAAGAAAAGGGATCCTTTTTAATCCATTTAATAGAAATCAAGAAATGGGAAAATTGAATTAAAAAATTAATATCTGATTTTAAAAACATTATTGGAATAATTTTAATTAAAATAACTACATGTAAGAATAAGATTCCTAATATGATTAAAAACATATTCAGTTTTCATTAAAATCATTCTATAAAAATTTTGAGTAATAATAGAGAGTGAAATGAAACGAATATTGAAATATCAAAAAATAAAAATAATATAATAAAATTAATTAATATTTTGGAGATATAGAGCATATAATTTCATCATATCAAATTTAATCATAATTAATCCCAATAAAAATGAAATGGTGACAGAAAACAAATACCACAAGTTAAAATTCCTTTACAAGTTCTATTAAAATCTTATATAATAAGTTTAAAATAATTATGAATATATACTCCAAAAATATTCATATTTATAATAAAATTCAAGGTTTACATATAATATAGAATCCCTCAATAATTACCAATGTTTTATTATCATCTTCATTTTATATTTTATCTGCTTCAGTTTTTATGTTTTCGTTGATTTGAATGTTATGGACATTACATATTTATAATGGATCCATCGTATAAATAATATTATATGTGACATAAATATAATATATATTCATTAAAAATATATTTGTAACTATCTAGTAATTTTATAGATAAAAAATGAAACATATCGATCATGGATGTGGTAGTCCTTACACACCCATAAACATTGTTTTCTTTTTCTAATGAATATTAGGAATGAATTTTAAATAATAATTTAACATTATATAATAACAATTATAACATATATATCATATGTATATTAAATCCATCAATGTGAGGATACAATGGAAAATGAATCATATCACCACATGGAGGTGGTAGTCCTCACGTAAGCACGGGCGATACTTTAATTTCCCATTTTGTGGAAATGATGTGAAAATGGTATCAAAATAATAATAATAACATCATAATATACATATGATATTTTATTAAATTTTTTTTTGAAATAGTACATCAAATGTTTATAAATTAGAAGAAAAAATAATATTTGAAAGTGCTAGGAGGTAAATATACATCTTCTTTGGGAGAAATCCTATAATTTACAAATTATTCCTTCATAAAATTATATTAGGGGAAGATAATAGTTTCAAAAAAAAATGGGAATGTGTCAAGTGGGGTTTTTTGGTAGCTATCATCCAATCTATAGGGATTATAGTTTACCTTTTATAATTGATGGGTGGGACACACATTAAATTACTTATAATATTTCAATAATATAATTTCATTTTCTGGTGAAAGATAAAACAAATGTTCAAGAGATAGAAGATAAGAAAATACATGGTATAAATTACTTTAAACAATAATATTTATATAGTTTTATATGGAATTTTTAAACTTTTTCCTTTGTTTAATCCCTTTTCTTAAATTGTTTTAACCCTTATAGTGGTAACAATTTTTAACCATTTTCACTATTTATTGTCATAAAAAATGAATGTTGCCTCATTTATAAATTACTAAATATTGATTATAAATATTTATTTAATTTTAAAATAATAAATATATATGTTATATAAGTTAAAATTAAAATAAGTGAAAAAGTTTAATGAACATCATTTTTAGGAAAATACATTTTTTAGCATAATACAATACTTACATTCATTCCAAGCCTTGTCAAAACTATTAGATGAATGAAAAAAATTATTAAATTTTCAATATATGTTATTAACTAGTATCATTAATAAATATTAATTTAATTATGTAAAAAAATGCACACATAAAACCAGTTTTCCAAAAATAACTATTTTTACATTTAGATGATGTTATCTTCAATCATAAATAGTATAATAATATTATAGGAATGATTCTACCTACATTACAAAAACATTTAACTAAAATATATTTTGATTAGATATCAATATATTTTTTATATATACATCAATAAAACCTATAAAAATGTGTTTCTTTAGAAATATAGTTCTTTTAATCATAAAATGATTTTACTAGAATTTAATAATATTTTTAAAGGATTTAATATATAAAATTTATTTAAGAATAAAAATTTTATATATAGTTCAAAATTTTCCTAATGTTATTCATACCTCCCAAAATAATAGCAATGTTATAAATTCAAAGTTATATATTGATCTATATACACTATGGGTAGAATGTATACCAAATTCTCAAAATTATCAAAATTATTTGAATGGAATACATTTAAATTATTAGGGTGATATGTTATACCCCCTCTAAAAGGAATTTATCCCTTGAAATTATATCACTCTATTTAAAAAATATGAGGATAGTTAAACGTCATCAATTCAATGGGTTTTTAAGATGCTTTCTTGAATTTTGATTCTTCTATGAAATATTAACCATGTCATTTTTCATTTAATTTATAAATATATCTCTATGATCGATGATATACAGTCATTTTTTATATTAAGACATATCATGATCCAATAGTAAAAAAAATTAGTTTATTACATGTAAAGGATTAGGTACGTACTTCCTCAAAATAAATACATTGAACATATCATGGTCTTGAGATAAGTTCCCTAGAATCACCATGTGATAAGATACCATCTATACTTTATTAATAATATCCAAATATACAACATAACTAGGGATCATATTTTCATTATTTCTGAATCACATAAACATCTTCCACAGAGAAATATTGCAAGAATACCATCGCACAAATGTTTAATTTCATATATCACTAAATATTTTAATCTTAATTCTTATATGACCTATGAGATTCCCTAAAATACCATTGAATCGTTGTAACCTACTCAACCATTTCAACTTCAATCTCAATTCCCAATTGACTTTATTCTCAAACATCATCCTATAATGTAGACGGTTTTACTTCTTTTCACAGAGGTATTTATAAGAATCAATTGTAATACATGAGGGAAAGGTAATGTGAAAATAAAATTTGAGAAGCGGAAGGATTTGATCACAACTACATTTGAAATCTAATGATAATTAACATAGAATATCCTCCATTGTTTTAATGGTTTTCAAAGTCAGAACATTTATCATAGTTTTATAGGAAGAAATGAACTATTTCTTTGTATCCATATATTAGTAAAGATGTCTCCAAAAATTTGAGGTCAAACATTGATGTTAATTAGACATAATAGAATGTGGTACCCCATGAAACAATACCACATCTTGAATAACTATCCATGAAAGATAGTCAAGGGAGAAATCTTCTCTAACAGTAATAAAATGTACTAAGATTTTTTGGTGATTTTCTAAATCTAAAATATCATTATATCCTTTATATAACTGAAAGAGTCCAATGATGTAATTCATTGTGATGTTATTCCATTTCCATACAGGTATGGGTAATAGTTATTACATCTTTATAAACTCCCTCTCAACTATTGATTTTTGTCATACCGCACCCTGAGATGCATACTTTGCAAGACATATCTTTATGTTGTCCAAGTATAAATGTACATTATAATATATATATATATATATATCTTTATAATTCTAGGATGAAAAGATAATGATGAGATATGATCTTTATTCAGTAGATCGTATATCAACTTTTGTATAAGAGACACACATACTCTATTCAAAAACCTTATCATTTCATCATAATCATGTTTGAACTATGGATCATTTCCCACCTTTTTTATCTCTTACTAGTTCTTCTGAACCTCTTTAATCTTGTTATTTATATATTGTTCAATACTCATTTATAGAAGTTATTATTTATCCCCTTGATTTATGATTTCAAGGACTATCGTATATAAATTCATTAATATTAAGTCATTTTCAACCATCATCATAATTAATCTAGAACGATCCATTAAAACAAAAGTAGTAGCCACCATGTTCACCCTCCCAGGATGTGATGTATTGATCAGTAATAATCTTTTATAAACACTAATAATTTTTCAAATAACATTTTCATATATTTTGGGTGAATATATACTATATTTTATCTTTAATTATATATATCAAACTTTTATATAAAAATATTATATATATATATATACATAAAAGAAAACATTAACTCTTCTAACGATTAGTCATACATTAGGAAAGGCTCTTCATAATCCATTAATTAATGAGATCTATCCTCTATCACAACCCGTTTCATCAAAAGAACACATCCATTTCACTTCTATAATGAATTACTAAAATTCACTAAACCTTCTCCAATGTATCGAATTATGAGTTTAGGTTCACTAAACATCATTCACATCAACTCCAAAATGTATTCTAATAACTTAGGAGTCAAAATAAACATGGTTTTCATCTATGTTAACATGGAGATTTGATTTGATAGAAATAAAAAATTAATCTCTATGTGTAAAGAATATATATTCAATACATGAAAACTATGGATCATCATCACATTGTTTGTTTTATGGAATTTTTCAATGAATTCCATCCTATAATGATCCTATGATATATCCTAACTTGTGACCACATTTCAAAATAATGATACTTTCTATTTCTAGAATTTATACTTTCTAAATCTTTCATGGATTTTATCATTTCATAGGGTATAATAAACAATTATAAAATGGTCACCATGATCTTCATTTTCCTTGGAGTATGTTATAATATCATCAATAAATAAAAACCAATATTAAATCAAGTACTATTTAAAGATTATAGTCATTAAATCCTTTATGAGGGTAGGGGAATTAGAAATTAATAATAGCACAATTATAAATCCATTATATACATACCTTATATAGAGGGTTATCTTATGTATGTCCCCACTCTTGACCCTCGATTGATTATATCCATAATAGAGGTAAATTATTGATGAGTGTTGATCTTCTAATTTATGTTCATGAAAATCAGAAATATTGGGTAAATGATGCATATTATTGATTATGATCTTGTTATGTTCCTGATATTCAATGGACATATATACTAATCTATATATCATTTTAATGAAAATAATTGGTGCACCCCATAATGATGCACTAGGCCAGATCAATAAATTTTCTAGATTCTTCTAGGTTTTATTATTCAATTATTATAAATAAGATTGGGTAATTCTTTAAGGATTAATTAAAATATGGATACCATAATGTTGGATATTTATTTAAATATTAACTTAATGAAAGTGTTCCATTACAGGAGTTTGATCATAATGGGTGACAGTGACGGGACTCTGTTCGATGAATTTAATGGCCACAACTCACCACGGGCTCTATCTCATGATAGAGACCAATGGTGGATGACCTCCTAGGAAGGAAATACATTAGAAAGTCTATATTAAGACAGAGAACAGAGGTTGATGGAAGCTAGAGATGTAGAAAACCAGTGTGTGATGATGAAGACAAGAGGTGGAAAACCTCTTTGAAGGCTTGTGGTGGTTACTGGTGGAAGATTACCTCTTTGATAGCTGGGTTGGAATGAGCTAGGCTAGGATAGGTAAATAGTGGTTTGGTCCTACGCACAGTTTAGGTTGGGTGATGATGTTCCTATGGGATGATCCATTGGACATGTTATCATTTTAGATTTATACCCATGATTCTATGACATGTAATGGGTTCTCCTATACCCTAATAAAAATATTGTTTCAATGGTTTATTAAAAATATGTTCTTCTTTCGCCTAATTGTTTATAAAATATTAATATTTCTATTGATCTAACATTCATCATAATTAATATAATGGTTTACCCCATAATGGAGCACATGTTTTTCTCAGACTAATATCAAGATTCTCCAATATTTTCTTCTTCAATTCCTACAAATATTTTTTCTACATTATATAAGGATTCATTGAAATAGATGTCACACCAATGGTGAGATATACTAAAATCTAAATTCCATTATTCATAGTAAAACTAGCCTATTATTCAAGTAATACATCAATAAACTCATGTATAATTACATTACCATTGATTTTGAGTTTACCACCAACCATTAATGATAAATACAATTAATTAATAAGAATAAATACCAATAAAATTTATGTAATTTGAATTTTAAGATCATGTTCACTCTCACGCTAATAGATAATCATATTTTAAAATGAAATATGATATAGAACTCCCCTATATTAGAAATTGGAATGGTATTCAAATATAAAGTGAAAATAGATTCCCAAAATCACATCAAATTCAACTATAGTGTTAATGAATATATTTATATGAAGTACATTATCACAAAATCCAATAATAGAAGAGTCATAGTCTTTTGATTTGTTCATATTACCATTAATTTTTTTCATTTATAATTTAATATCTATTTATTGATGTGTTAATTTGACACCATTTGAAATTTTTTTGATAAAAAATAATGGGTATACACGTAATAAAATTAAAAAATAGAATTTATAATTTGGTTGGTATGTATACCTTTCACCACTTCATTCTCACAAACCACTTTAACAATAGTGATAACATTAAATTTTCTATTGCCTCTATTCTAAAGAGTTTATCAGATTCAATAATAATCATTGACCTTAATATTAGAGAACTGATTAGCATAATTTCCATACTTTGTTCTTTTTAATCATTATATTGTAGGTGGTTCAATTTGTGTATATTTCTCTCAAATCATATAATTTTCAAACCTCTTATCATCACGTTAGGTTTTTTTAACCTATTACTTTATTTTCCACAATTAAATTATTGACTAGTCTACTTAATTCAATTTCTTCCAAGAATCATTCAACACATGTGGCGAAAAGAAATATTTATCTTATTCCCTCTACACTTTTTATTATTTTAATTTACTTTAATTTCATCTTTCTCCAGTTACATATAAATAATATGATTTGTGTATTTTTTTAAAATAACATCTTAAACTTATCCCACACTATGGAGTCAATTTATACATTTTTTCTCATATTATTCACTAATATTTTACAATTAATCTTCTTTTCATTTTTAATGGTAAATAGATAAAATAACTTGTTCATGATATGAGAACTGGAGAAAAAAATATTAAATGGTATCGATCCATTTCTCATCTATTAGTTTATTAGTGATCTAATGAAATAAGGTGGATGTTTTCTCATTAACTAATTAATGGTATATTGTTTTTACCTTTTCTCATTTGGATGATCAACATGATTAATGGTTTGAAAAATATGTGTCAGAAGTTCTACATGATTTTTCACTCTATATACCTTAAATATTTGTCACATATTCCATTAACACAATTTATCCTGGTTACATCCATTGATATAAACCAAAAAACATTGGTTGATAAAAAATAATTGTTCTAGGTTGTCACGACCCGTCCTCGAGACCCGTGTCATGACTACCCCAAGCCTGCCTCCCATAGGCTAGGGGCTGGCGACTAGCACCAAGGCGTAAATACCGACAAAAAGGGGAAGGCATTGCCTTTATAAAGTAAACAATCATCACAGAGTAAGCAAGAAGAAGTAATCACTAAGTAAAACTGTGTAGAATAGTAAGTGCGGAAAGTAAATGGGCCAGAATACAACCCCAAACTGAAAGTAAGGTACAACTAGAAAGAAGTTCAACAACTGAAAGTAAAGCAGCAATGTCGAGCCATCCACTAGAAGTCCCACCTGAAGAGTGGGTACAGATAACCTCCTCAGCTCCTCAGGTCCAGTCGTCCGCTCCATGTACGTCCCACCCAGTGGTCCACCTCCAGGTACCGACTTTCTCCACAAGCCTCAACCACGATCAGCGTTGTCCGTCATCTGCATCCAACACAACGTAGTGCGGGCATAACCCGTGCAGGGGTGAGCATACGCTACTCAGTAGGGACCTTGAGACCCTCGAAGGTCTCCCAGAATCCACAAAGGATAATCCACAATGGAAAGATACAATAACGAATTAACAACCAACATTACTTAGGTATATGACCATACATATACATAAGTCATCAATTCCCATTAGGCTCTAGCATCCGAGCCCAAGTTTGATCACATCCACATAGGAGTACAACCCAATCCACACCGGATAACACAACCCAATCCACATAGGAAAACAAGTCAATCATATCGAAGATAATGATTGAAAGTCAAGACTCATCTCACATAGGTATATTTTTTCGTAAGGTGATTGAGATGATTATATATAGCCACTGATTCATCTAAGCTGGGACCCACATAGGGTACTCAACCAGCTAAGTTGTCGGACCCACATAGGTTACAGACCAGCTACTCTGACAGACCCACGTAGGATAACAAGAGAAGAGTCAAACACTGCCATACCCACGTAGGATACAAGAACAGTAGTCATCGCCGTCGAACCCACGTATGATTTCAGTATGGTCTTCATCGTTGCCGAACCCTCGGAGGATTTCAGTGCAGTCTTCATCGTTGTCGAACCCACGGAGGATTTCAGTACGGTCTTCATCGCTGCTGAACCAACAGAGGATTTCAGTTCATTATTCATCACTGCCGAACCCATGGAGGATTTTAGTGCAGTTGTCATCGCTGTCGTACCCACGAAGGATTTTAGTGCAGTCATCATCGTCGTCGCAGTCGCAGCCAGCTCTAGGGTTCCTGCACACATCATGCTCGTTTCCAGGAGGGTCTGCTCCATGATCCAAAGGGGGTCGATAGATCAACGGACACGTAGTCCATAGTTGATTTATCTAAAAGTTCTGTCTCAACAAAAGGAAATCAACGCGATAAACGGCGCGTCAATCGGACGCCCGGTCTGAGAGTTATTGGCCTTTTTGTTCCAGGGGCCCGGTTGGTTTTTAATTCAAAACCAACCCTACCTCACTCCAACTGTGTCCAAACCTCGAGCGGAGTAAGTCAAAAGTCCCGTCTCACTACGAGGAATCCAACAAAGTCGACGGCACGTCAATCGGATGTCCGGAGCTCAAGTTACAAGTGTTTCCACTCCGAGGGCCCGGTTGGTTTTGTGTTTGAACCAACCCGACCATACCCAATGTTCTCTGAAACCCTGAGTGTAAAATACCAAAACGCCTGCCTCAATCCAATGATAGTATCGCAACTGACGGTACGTCAATCAGAGGTCTGTAGCCCAAGATATGAGCAATAGAATGAACCTGTCTAGTTTTTAGGGGGTTTTTGGGCCCGGACCGACCCGGCCCGAGACCCCCTGGGTCAGCCCGAACCGGGTCAACCCGAACCAGGTCCGGGTCTGGCCCATTAAGGCGCGGCCCGGCCCCACCGGCGCTTCCCAGCCTGGGCAGCCGGGGGGCCAGGCGCGGGCGCGACCCTGTGTGGCCAGCTCGACGCTGGCTGAGCTGAGTGGAAGGGGGGGCACTGCCCCCTGATTGAAACTATATCCCCCATGTGGGGGCCGCTCCCTTTTTCCATCCGGGGGTTACGACCCCCGGGCTTCTCGGAAACCGGACGGTGAGTCACCATAGGACCAACCAGTCCCGCCCCCTGTGCACTGGCGGCCGGCGACTCCGGACGCCCTCTCCTGCTCCTGCTCCGACCAGCTTTGTGTGACAGTGTCGCGTGCCTTCGCCCTCAACGGCGTGGCACGACGGATCCACGCTTCTTCTTTTTTTCCGTGTGGTGTCGTTGCACCGCATTGCCTTTAGTCGTGCCACGACAAACACAACATCAAAGGGGGAGGAGGATCGACTGTGTTCGTTTGGTCCGACCTCCTACAGTTAATCTGATATCATGTGGATAAAGAAAAAAAACATTTGGATGGCAAAGAATATTCATGAACTAAATCAAACCCCATGCCTCGAAGAGGTCGTCAAACGAGGTTTGTTGCTGGAAAGGGACGTCGCGGAAGACGGCGTCGAGGAAGGAGGATCATTGGCACCGTGGTACATGTCATCATGGTACACGACATCGCGGTACACGACATCGCGGTTCACGGCGTCGTGAAAAAGAGGACCATCGACGTTGCGGTACACGGTGTCACGTCATCGATCTCTGAGGAATCAGCGTTATTCGTCGTCCTTCTTCGGAGGTCGGCATTCTTCGTCAGTGACGGTGTGTTCTTCACGTTCTTCAAGGAGGAAGATGAAGATTCACAGGCTTGAGCAATTCCTCTCCAACCTTCTCTCACAACAAAATAACCCTTAAAGGAATAAGACTTTTTCATATTTAATTAACACACACAAGCCAACATTCAATTCAAAATTCAAAATGAATTCAAGAATTTATTACATTGAATAACTTAATTCAATTCATTAATTAAGAGAGTTGACTTGGTATTTAAAAGGGGCACAGGTGAGTTTCATATTAAATGCACGAGAGGGAGGTTAAAAGAGATTTGAAGGGGTGGGGCTCGTATGGGCCCCACTTCAATAATATCCTACCAAGTAGAGTTAGGATATTACTAGGTCTCACTCCAACCACCAAGCATAGGTTTAAACTACCTAGAATAGATATAAAATTGTAGCACAATATTTTGTTTCATTCTTTAGTTAACCCATTATTTAATAACCTCAACCGAGCAACGCAACTCCGAAAAAGGTGTTCCTAAGAAATTACCGGCGCTACGATTCCATAGGTGCCCTCAGATTTCGATTCCGAGTACCTGTTCAAATGTTAGGAAAACCCACTCGTTCGTTCACTGAACGTACCCGAGCTAAAATTCAGAAACTGATTCCGGGCACACCGGGCCTCAGAATCGGGTGCCGTTAGAAACTAATTTCTTGTAAAATCCCAAAGAAAAATTAGGGAAAAAAATTTCCCTTGAATTTTACGGGTCTTTAAATTACTCTCACCTCAGGGCTTTACTTCCCCTTAAAGATATATCACAAACTAGGGCAACAAATGAGGGTACTGATCATGCATCTGAGCTTCCTGCTCCCATGTCCTCTCCTGGAGGTTCCTGTGCTGCCATCTGATGCACACTGGAGGTATCGACCATCCACGTAGGACCCACTCTTGTCGATCCTCAATATTCATTGGGACCTCCACAAAATTCGCCCCATCGTCAATGTCCAACTCCCCATTGTCCATGATATGCGTCGGGTCATGCACGTATCTCCTCAACTGAGATACGTGGTAGACGTCGTGCACCTGGTGCAACTGATCTGGTAGAGCCAGGCGATAAGCCACCTCGCCTATCCTGCTGAGGACCTGAATGGTCCAATGAAGTGCAGAGATAACTTGTCACCCTGGCCAAATCTCCGTAATACACGTCGAGGTGAGACCTGGAAGAAGACGTGGTCGCCATCCTCGAACTGCAGTGGCCTCCGCCTCATGTCAGCATAAGACTTCTCCCGGCTCTGATTTGTCCTCATCCGCTCCTGGATGACCTGGACCTTCTCTATCATGGCCTGGACCATCTCTAGTCCCACAAGTGCTGATTCCCCAGGGTCTGTCTAGCACAGAGGTGATCTGCAAGGTCGGTCGTACAATTCCTCGTATGGTGCCATCCCAATGGTGGAGTGGTAGCTGTTGTTGTACGCGAACTCCACCAAGGGTAGGTGGTCCTCCCAGCTGCAACCAAAGTCGAGGAAACTTGCACGGAGCCTGTCCTCGAGAGTCTAAATGGTCCTCTCCGTCTGACCATCCGTATGAGGGTGAAAGGCAGTGCTCAGACGTAGGTGTGTCCCGAATGCCTCCTACAACCCGTTCCAAAGTCGGGAAGTAAAACGAGCATCTCGATCGAAGATGATAGATGATGGCACACCATTAAGTCGTAAAATCTCCTGAATGTAGAGACGCCCCAAGATCTCTAATGAGCCCTGCTCTCTGATGGGTAAGAAGTGGGACGACTTGGTGAGTCGGTCGACAATCACCCAAATGGAGTCGTGACCTCTGGAAGTGTGTGGAAGTCCAGTCATGAAATCTATAGATATCCCATCCCACTCCCACTCCGGGACCTCCAAGGGATGTACCAAGCCTGATGGTACCTGGTGCTCTGCCTTCGCCTACTGGAAGGTGAGGCATCGACAAACTAACTCAACCACAACCTTCTTCATACCTGGCCACCAGTGCTATAGTCTGAGATCTTAGTACATCTTCTCCACTACTAGATGTACCGCTAAAGGGTAAGTGTGAAACTCTCTCAGCACCTCCTCCTGTAAAGAAATTGGTACCATGGTACCTCCTCTAAAAAAGATGAAATGCTCTCCTCCTACAGAGAATCCATCAGGTGCATGTCCTGAGGATATCTGCGCACGCCACGTCTCACAGTCTGCATCCCCACATTGTGCCTCTCTGACCCACTACAGTGGTGGAGGAGTGACTGTGAGTGACTTAAGAAAGGTTTCACAATCTCTATCCATGAATAATATCTGCAAAGCGGCTCGCTGATTCCTCACCTCCACGAGTAGCTGAATGCTCGTCCTCCTGCTGAGAGAATCGGCTACTACGTTCCCCTTTCCATGAGTATACACTATATCGATGTCAGATTCCTAGAGGAACTCAATACATCACCGCTATCTTAGATTCAGGTCCTTCTGGGAGAAGATGTAACTGAGACTCTGGTGGTCAGAGTAGACTGTAAAGTGCTCGCCCATCAGATAGTGTATCCACATCATCAGAGTGAATACCACTGCTGCTAACTCCAGGTCATGGGTAGCGTAGTTATGCTCATGCTACCTCAACTGACGTGATCCATAGGAGATCACAGCCCTCTCTTGCATCAGGACACATCCGAGTCCGGTCCCTGATGCATCGTAGTAGACTACGTACCCCACTCCCTCCTCTGGTAGCCTCAAGATAGGTGCGTTGGTCAATCTCTATATCATCTCTTGGAAGCTCTGCTGACATCTGTCTAACCACACAAAGGGTTTCCCCTTCTTCATCAAACCCGAGAGTGGTGACGGAACTCTGGAAAAGTCTGGCACAAATCTCTAGTAGTACCCAGCTAAACCCAATAAACTCCGTACCTCCGTCACGCTCCTCGGTGGCTACCAAGATAGAACTGCCTCGATCTTCGCAGGATCCACCACAAATCCCTCCTCAGAGATGACGTGTCCCAAGAAGTGGACCTCACGTAACCAAAACTGACACTTCGAGAGCTTTCCATAAAGCTAGTTCTCTCGGAGTGTGTCTAGTACAACCTGCAAGTGGTTGGCGTGCTCCTCCCTAGTGGTCGAGTATATCAATATGTCTTCGATGAAGACCACGACAAATCGATCGAGGTATGGCTGAAATATCCTGTTCATGAGACCCATGAACACTGCTGGAGATTTGGATATGCCGAAAGTCATAACCAAGAACTCATAGTGGCCATACCGACATCTGAAGGTCATCTTCATGCACGTCCTCGTCTCGAACTCTGAGCTGATAATAACCCGATCTATGGTCTATCTTTGAGAACCACCATGATCCCTTGAGCTGATCGAAGAGGTCTTCAAACCTCGGTAACAGATACATGTTTCTCACGGTCACCTAGTTCAGGTGACGATAGTCGACACACAGTCTCAAGCTCCCATCCGCCTTCTTTGCGAACAATATTGAGGAAGCCCAGGGTGAAACATTGGGTCAGATGAATCCCTTGCCCTGCAAGTCCTCCAACTATATCTGTAGCTCTTGAAGCTCAATGGGGGCCATCTGATATCATGGAGTGGATATCAGGGCTGAACCGGGGTACAGGTCAATATAAAAGTCTACCTCTCTGCGAGGAGGTAGTCCTGGAACGTCGTTAGGGAAAACGTCTGCGTACTAATCCACCACTTCAGGAAAACTAGGACTTCACACGTCAACTGCTCCTAGGATGAGGCTAGCCAACTTATGACTAATGGGTTGTCCTATCCTCTGCGTGAGTTCATCCTGTGCTTCAAAGTCTCCCTTCTCGCCGGTGAAGGTGAACCTTCTCCCATTGGTGCGAACACACCACACCTTGCGCCTAATATAGTCGATCTAAGCATGGACCATGGATAACCAATCCATGCCCAAGATGACGTCGTAAGTCCTCGAAACCTCTACAAGAAGATCCCAGTTGAACCTCTCGCCTCCTAGAGTAAGCTCACACTACCGGTACTAGTGCGTAATCCTCGAGTCTGCTCCCGTAGGAGTCTCTAGCCGTAAGGATCGAGCCAATGTCTCTGTTGGAATCTACGAGCTCCGAACAAGGGAAGCGACAATAAAATAATGACTCACTCATGTGTCTATAATAACTGCAGCAAGGGTGGAGTAGACATAGATAGTAACTCGAATCATCTCTAGCATGCCACGGTCGTAGGCCTCCGCTGCCTGAAGTTGAGACTGTCTCTGTCCGCCAGCTCTCTGTGGTCAGGGTGGAGCTCCTGGTGGTGGTGGTGGTAAAGCCTCAAAGCATCTCCCACCACCTGCTGCTCGGACAGCTCCCCTGCCTCGTCCGCCTACTCTCAGCGGACTGCCACGGTCAACCATCTGCCTTTGCCTAGGTGTCCCCTCAACCATCTGGTGCTCCTCTACACAGCAGGTTGAGCAGTCACGAGCCATGTGGCCCTGCCCGACGCATGCGTAGCACTCCCTGCTCCTCTGAAGGCTGGCTCTGCGCCGTGTGCCCCGAACCTCTGAGCCAGTGTCCTAAGGTCATCTTCCTAAAGGTCCGGTCCGCCTGGACCCATGTGACATCCGTCGATTTCCAGCTGCAGATGACTCTGCTACGTGCCGCCCTGCGGTACGTCTCGCTGCTGGCGTAGGCTCAGCAAGAAATCTCTCTATGAGAAGGGCTCGCTCCAGTACTCCCGTCTATGTCGGAATGCTGAGGGAGATCATCGATGCCCTGATCTCATGCCTCAGTCCCTACTCAAAGGACCGGGCCCGGGAGAATGGGTCTCGTACCATGTCAGTCAAATAGCGCTAGAGATCGGTAAATCTCACCGAGTTCTGGGCGACCGTCATGCTGCCCTGCCGCAGCTATAGAAGCTCCTGGATGCGCACCACACGGAGGGTGGCTAGGACGAACTCCGAGAGAAAGAGGCTCTCAAAGTCCGTCTAGAGGAGAAGTTCCTCGTCGTGAACCTGGAGAATCAAGATCCACCATATGCCTGCTGCCGCGTGCAGGAGGATCGCTGCAAGGATCACGATGAGGTCAGCTGGTGTCCCCACTAACCTGAAATCTCACACAACCGCCTCCATCCAATCCTCGGCTGCCTGAGGGTCCATCTCCCCGTAGAACATAGACGGTCTCTGATGCTAAAACTTGTGCAGTGCACTAAGGCGACGTTCACTCTCATCGGCTGGGGCTGGTAGCATCAGCGGCTCGGTGGGTAGAGGTATCGCCGGTGCCTCCGCTGAAAAAGGGCCCTACACTGAGGCCTCATCGGTCAGTGGGCTGTCATCTCACACAAAGCTCGGAACCCTAGCTGGCTGCCGTTGTGGGGCCATCCTGAAAAGAAACAGGTGTGCCACGGTCAAACAGTATACCTGGTGAGCTGACACAAAACAATCACAAAGAATACTTTTGAAACACACATGCAATCAATGTTTTCTTGCATTGAGTTGGAAATCAGAAGTCAGTGTCCTGGTGTACGAATACGTCGGCCGCTGCACCAACACTGGACTCCCTGGACGGATAACCACACTCAATACCCATAACACTATTGCTTCACATAGAAGAATGGTCAGAGTCCTGAGTTCTGCGGTAGAACCAAACTCCTCTGATACAAATTTCCCATGACCCGTCCTCGGGACCCGTGTCGTGACTACCCCAAGCCCACCTCCCATAGGCCAGGGGCTGGCGACTAGCACCAAGGTGTAAATCCCGACAAAAAGGGGAAGGCATTGCCTTTATAAAGTAAACAAACACCACAGAGTAAGCAGGAAGAAGTAATCACTAAGTAAAACTGGGTACAATAGAAAGTGCGGAAAGTAAATGGGCCAGAATACAAACCCAAACTGAAAGTAAGGTACAACTAGAAGGAAGTACAACAACTGAAAGTAAAGAAGAAACGTCGAGTCGTCCACTGGAAGTCCCACCTAAAGGGTGGGTACAGATAGCGTCCTCACCTCCTCGGGTCCTGCCATCCGCTCCATGTACGTCCCGACCAGTGGTCCACCTCCAGGTACCGACTTTCTCCACAAGCCTCAACCACGATCAGCGTTGTCCGTCGTCTGCATCCAACACAACATAGTGCGGGAATAGCCCGTGCAGGGGTGACTATACGCTACTCAGTAGGGACCCCGAGACCCCCGAATGTCTCCCACAATGCACAAAGGATAATCCACAAAGGAAAGAGACAATCACGAACTAACAACCAACACTACATAGGTATATTCCCATACATATACATAAGTCATCAATTCCCGTTAGGCTCCCACATCCGAGCTCACGTTCGATCACGTCCACATAGGAGTACAACCCTATCCACACAAGACAACACAACCCAATCCACATAGGAAAGAAAGTCAATCATATCAAATAAAATGATTGAAATTCAAGACTCAGCTCACACAAGTATACTTCTTCGTAAGATGATAGAGATGATCAGATATAGCCACTGATTCATCTAGGTTGGGACCCACGTAGGATACTAAACCAGCTAAGCTGTCGGACCCACATAGGATACAGACCAGCTACTCTGCCAGACCCATGTTGGATAGCAATAAAAGAGTCAAAAACTGCCAGACCGACGTAGGATACAAGAACAGTAGTCATCGTCGTCGAACCCACAGAGGATTTCAGTACGGTCTTCATCGCTACCGAAGCCACGGAGGATTTCAGTGTAGTCTTCATCACTGTCGAACCCAGGGAGGATTTCAGTATGGTCTTCATCGCTGCCGAACCCACAGAGGATTTCAGTGAAGTCTTCATACCATCCAAACCCATGGAGGATTTCAGTGTAGTCATCATCGTTTCCGAACCCACGGAGGATTTCAGTGCAGTTGTCATCATCGTTGTAGTCGCAGCCAGCTCTAGGGTTCCTGCACATAGCATGCCCGTTACCGGGAGGGTCCACTCCACGATCCAAAGGGGGTCGATACATCAACTGACATATAGTGTGGAGTTGATGTATCCCAAAGTTACATCTCAACAAAAGGAACTTAACGTGATAAACGACGCGTCAATCAGACACCCGGTCTGAGAGTTATTGGCCTTTTCTATCCAGGGGCCCGGTTGGTTTTTATGTCAAAACCAACCTGATCACGCTCCAACTACATCCAAAACTAGAGTGGAGTAATCCAAAAGGTCCGTCTCACTAATATAAATCCAACAAAGTCGATGGCACATCAATCGGACGTCTGGAGCTCAAGTTACAAGCGTTTCCACTCCGAGGGCCCGATTGGTTTCATGTTCGAACCAACCCGGCCGTACACAAAGTTCTCTGAAACCTTGAGTGTAATATACCAAAATGATCGTCTCGATCCAAGGATTATATCTCAACTAATGGTAAATCAATCGGAGGTCCGTAACCCAAGATATGGGCAAAAGAACGAACCTATCCAGTTTTTAGGGGGTTTTGGGCCCAGACCGACCCGGCCCGAGACCCCCTGGGTCGGCCCGAACCGAGTCGACCTGAACTGGGTTCGAGTCCGGTACATTAAGTCGTGGTGCGTCCCGACCCAGCCCATCCGGCGTGGCCCAGCCCCACCGACGCGGCCCGGCCTGGTCTGGGCGGCCCAGCCCGGTGCGGTCGGTCTGGCCTGGGCGGCCGGTTGGCCTAGCGCAGGTGTGGCTAGGTCGGTGCTGGCCGAGCTGAGCGGAAAGGGGGGGGGGGGGGGGGGGGCGCTGCCCCCTGATTGAAACCACGGCTCCCACGTGGGGGCTGCTCCCTTTTGCCAGCCGGGGGTACGACCCCCGGGCTTCTCGGAAACCGGCCGGTTTGACCAGCCGGTGAGACACCGCGGGACCAGCTGGTCCCGCCACTTATGCACCGGTGGCTCCGGCCGCCCTCTCTTGCTCATGTTTTGACTAGAGCCGTGCTTCGGTGAGACTCTTAGTCTTTGTTTCTGTGCGGTGTCGTTGCACCACACTGTCTTTAATCGTGTCGCGACAAACACAACATTTAATGGGGAGGAGGGTCGGCCGTGTTCGTGTGGTCCGACCTCCTGCCGTTAATCCAATATCAAGCGGCCAAAGAAAAAAAAATTGGACGGAAAAGAATATTCATGAACTAAATCAAACCCCCTACCTCGATGAAGTCGTCAAATGAGGTTTTTCGAGGGAAAGGGACATCGCAGAAGACGGCATCGCGGAAGGAGGATCGTCGGCATCGCGGTACATGGCGTCGCGGTACATGGGGTCACAGTACATGGCATCACGGTACACGGTGTCGCGGCACATGACGTCACGGTTCAAGGCGTCGCGGAGAAGAGGACCGTCGGCGTCGCGGTACATGGCGTTGCATCGTCGATCTCCGAGGAATCATCGTTATTCGTCGTCCTTCATCGGATGTCGGCGTTCTTCGTCAGTGACGATGTGTTCTTCACGTTCTTCAAGGAGGAAGATGAAGATTCCCAGGCTTGAGCAATTCCTCTCCTACCTTCTCGCACAACGAAATAACCCTTAAAGAAATAAGACTTTGTCGTTTTTAATTAACACAAACAAGCCAACATTCAATTCAAAATTAAAAATGAATTTAAGAATTGATTACATTGAATAACGTAATTCAATTCATTAATTAAGAGAGTTGACTTGGTATTTAAAAGGGGTGCGAGTGAGTTACATATTAAATGAACGAGAGGGAGGTTTAAAGGGATTTGAAGGGGTGGGGCACGTGTGGGCCCCACTTCACTAATATCATACCTAGTGAAGTTAGGATATTAGTGGGTCCCACTCCAACCACCAAGAATAGGTTTAAACTAACTAGAATAGAAATAAAATTGTAGCACAATATTTTATTTCATTCTTTAGTTAACCCATTATTTAATAACCTCACCCGAGCAACGCAACTCTGGAAAAGGTGTTGCTAAGAAATTATTGGCGCTGTGATTCCATCGGTGCCCTAAGATTTCGATTCCGAGCACCGGTTCAAAAGTTTGGAAAACCCGCTCGTTCATTCACTAAACGTACCCAAGCTAAAATTCAAAAATTGATTCTGGGCACACCGGGCCTCGGAATCAGGTGCCGTTAGAAACTACGTTCTTGTAAAATCCCAATAAAAATTAAGGAAAAAATTTCCCTGGAATTTTACAGGTCTTTACATAGGTAATCATGTGATCATGAAAAATAATTTGTAGGATTTCTAAACCCTTATACATTATATTCAATCTATGACACATTATGTTAATCTTATTTGATTTGGTATTTTAATATGTTTTCATAGAGACTATCCTCTCACTCATCATAATGGTTCAAAAATAAAATATGAATTTTCCCAAAAATATCCCATGGATTGTATTTCAAGGTGTGCAGTCTTAGGCCCACACAACGTGAAATGCTGAAGATTCAGTTAATACTCAAACCGCCAATTTTTAGGGGTTTTAACCTTGGGTTCATATGTCTCACAACCTCAACCACTTCCCAAAATCATAATAGGGATTAATTTTCATGGAATACCACATTATATTAACTTTTCCAAATCATATGAATGATATCATATACATAGAATTATCTATATTCTTTTCTGAACTATTTCACTTATCCTAATCATTAAAAATAACTAATCCGAACTATCATATAAACTAAGTATTCTAAAATATAATATATAAAAATATTAAATAATTTTATATGAATATTTATAGATCTCATAGTAATACGAACCCCATAACAATAATAGTTTAGTGTCTTTCATTTAAAGATACATAATCATATTCTTTGTTGAAATATATTCAAAATCTACGATAATTCTTTTCTCAAATAGTTCACTTATTAGAAATACCTTACTTAAAATATTTCTTCATAACATGGGGAAAGAAAACATAAGATATGGTGATATATAATTGTTAATAAATGTAAACATGAGAGATAACAGCTATTGATAATATGTATGCATAACATGAGAAAAAGAGTGTAATAATATGTGCTTTAACATTTTATAATCATACACTACAATTCAAAGATCTTAATAATAGAAAAAGTATTTAGAAGATGATAATAAAATAATCCTGAAACAATCAATCATCATGAGTATTAAGATCAAACCATAAGCAGAAGAACATGTTATGGAGAGTGGTATTAAAATTTCATCATAATCATAATCATATAATTCATATTATTATGGATACCCACTAAAACATGCATTACAAGTTAGGTTTTATCTAACCACCCAAGTACCAACATTGGGCTTGGGATAACCACCAGGGTACGCAATTTTTTTTCATGGGATAACCAGCTATTTAACATTTGATCACAAAAAACATTATTTTTTTCCCAATTCACTGTAGTGATTTGACAGACTCACCAATCACATAATCATAATCTACTATTATGTATGCTACAAGATTATGAAAGCAAATATTATTTTGTCATAGCTTAACCCATGTAAAATAATATGGGATTAATCAATATTTCATCATCATAATCAGAAACCATATAGAGAATAAATAATGATAGTATCATTAAATCATATATATAGATAAGTATAAATATCATCAATATATGCTATCATATTTGAAAATACCATTAAATGATCATTAAGACACTTCTTGAGGAAAATATAATTTTCACAATGAAATGATGTATTTTGAATCAATAGGTTTTGAAAATATTAATAAATACATTTAAATTGATAAGAATACTAAAAAATATTATGGAATGATTCCTGAAAATAAATATTCATGAAACTATGAAAATTAATTAATGATTGTAATGATAAAAAAAATTTATTTCACTCCATTGATAAAAAGAACCTCATCCAAAAAACGACATGAAGATTACTTTTAAAAAATTTATTGAAAATCAATAATTGGTTAAAAATAATTTTAAAAATCCTTTATGAAATGTAAAAACATCTTTTAATTTTTTTAATCATTTAGGGATATTAAAGAAATAGATTATCAACTAAATAGAAAAAATAAGCCAGTTCTTCCTTAAAAAGTCCTCTCATAAATTTCAGAACATAGAGAGATGAAAATGAAACAAAAGAATGTAATTTACAAAAATTACAATTTTAGAAGAGAAATAAATTATATTTCTGACATATATATCAAATAATTAAATTGTCGTCAATTTAATCATAAACCGGTCCATTATAAAGTGGAATTTTAACAAACAAATCCTTACCTCAGTTATAATTAGCATCCTAGGTGATTTCAACCTCCTATGTAATAAATTTTAATTTATAATAGGTGTATAAAATGTTAATATTCATACTTATAATGTGACACATTGGTTACTTAAAACTTTTTATCACCCATTCCTTAACAGTCTTTCATTTTCAGCATCATTTTATATGTTAACCACATTATTTTTCAACTATGTTTCGATTTATGAGTTAAATTCTGTTCATCATCATCATTATTAAATTATCTTTATAATTTTAACCACTATTTAATTATCATATATGTCAATTATATACATCCTTATATCCATCCATAAAATTTAGAGTAAAAAAATGATTGACACATTTCATAGAGATTATAATCTGTATATACGGATGAATGTTGAATTCAGTTTAAAATGAAATGAAGTAAAGATTCATAAAAAATATACCGTAACTAAATAATAAAAATTATATCAAAAATATAATATAAATTTATTGGAACCATAATTATATCCATTGATTTGGGAAGTGGTGTAAAATGAATAGTATCTCTATGTGGATGTGGTAGTCCACACCTAAACATGAGTGATACTTTCTTTTCAAATTTAGTATAAAGGATTTGGAAGGTTGATGTTCTATAATCATAATAGTTCAAATGGCTAGAAGGTCTTATTTTTTTATTTTATTATGGATAATAACCCTTTTAAGGGTTCATGGGGAACCCATATATGATCCGTAGTCCCAAGGCATAAGGACTGATTGACTCGCATTACATGACCCGAAGACCTAGAGGTATACCATGCCCAATACATGACTCTTAGGCCCAACCCACTTGAACTTCCCCTCCCCAGCTTCTGCGTCATTTGATCTATAATCATAATAGAATCTTACTATATAATTTATACAATATTAATTATATTATCGAGGATAAATGTTATTTAGTGAATGTTGAAAAATAAATAAGTCTTCAAAGAGTTAGTTGTGATTATTAACTCTTCTTTGAGATACCTCCTTTGTCTTACAGATAAATACTTCTTAATATAATTTTAGGAGAAGAAAAAAGATAATGATTCAAGTTAATGAAGCAATGAATTTTTTGTGTTCATATTAACTGATATGGAGGGATCAAATTTTTTGAATAAGGGAGGAGAAGTTTATCTCTTTTATAACTGAGGGGAGTGACACTTATGGAATTAAATAAAATATTTAATTACTATAATGGTATGTTTTTTTGAAAGACTAAATTAATGGACAATAAATAAATGTTAAGAAAATATATGGTCTAAATATCTTCCATCAACATGATTCATTCATGTTTAGGTGGAATATTGAACCTTAAAGTTTAGTTTAAACCCCTTCATTAACCTGTTTTAACCTAAATTCTTTTAACATGTTTTTAATATTTTTAATACTCACTATTAATAAAATTGAAATTTTCATCACTATAAAAATTTAAATGTGTATTCCAAATATCTAGTCTATTTTTTAAAATTTAATTTCAATAACCAGAATAATTTTACTATGAAATAATTTCAAAAAAATCAAGGAAACCAGTTTATCGAAAAATTGAATTTGATGTATAGAATTAGATTTTAATTCATACAATGAATTGTAGATACTATTATATTAATATTAATATAATTATTTAAATATATAATATACATATTTCATTATAATCATTAATAAATAGCAATTTATATATATTCTCAAAATAAAAAACACAACATGTACTCAAACGCAATTTTCTGAAAAATAACTCATTTTAGTTTTAGTTGATTTTATTATAATTCCAAATAATAAGGAAAATAATGTATGAGTCACCATTTTTATATTAAATATAAACAAAATTTAAATAAAAATTTAATAGTGATTAATATATTACATAATATAATAATACATAACACCAAGAAAAATAAATTAATTTATAAAACTAGGTCTTTTAATCAGGAAAGTATTTCATTAAAACTAAATGATTCTTTCTTAGTGATTAGTAAATAAATTAAAATTAAGTTAAAAATTGAATAAATTTATTTTATAATTTATTTAATCATATTCATAATTTTTAATCCAAAATCTACATTATAAAGCCCTTAGTAAATTATAGTTCATTTATAATTAAGGTTGTGTGAATTTCAATGTATCAAATATTTAATGTTTATTTAAAATGAATGAATATATAATCATTGGGTTTCACACCATTAATTTTATATAGAAATAATATTTTACCAACACATAATTCCTCACAATATATAATATGAATTCATAGTGTTTACATGTAGACTTATGAAATCCCTTGTAATCAATATGCATAAAAGGAGTAGAGTCTATAGATATTAACATACCAAAATAAATTATTATTTAGTTTTGATACCATAATACATTACAAGAGAAGGGAAGAACAAAATTAGGATTTGAGGATTTTTATACAGACTTATAAAATGAATAAATTTTGTTCCAGGTTATGGAAGTGAGAACATTAGATATAAAAGTATACCTCATGTGTTTTTTAATAATAATAAAATGTATATCAGTTATTAAATAAAAGTTAGGGGCAATAAAATAATGGATCCCACAAACCTCTATCAAATAGTTCTATTGATTTATAGGATTATCTAGATAATATTGATCATTTTAGAAAATATTCTCATAGTTTTAAATCGTCCACTCCAGTTAACATTGGAGGGAGTAAAGGTCCTTAGGAATGAAGACAATGAAATTTTCTTAAAATAGCTTTAGAATAATATTTACATTGAATCTATTATCCTAGTCCCTTATAGAATATTTGGTTTTTTAATATATAGTGATGCTTTTAAATAAGTCTTGTGAATTGTATTTATGAGAAAATAAAATTTAATAACCTATTCCACATGTCAGTTGAAGACCGAAGAGGTAAATTTCCCATTGTATGTTATTGAACATGAAGTAATAATTTTTTCATTAATTGTTAAATAATATTTTCGTTATAGAGAAAATTATGATATAAATACTGATAATAAGATCCTAAGGTATAAATTTACATAGAAGGATTTGAAATGTATTAACAGATATGTTTATAGTTAATCAAAGACAATATTCCTCAATAAATTACCATCATGGGAATGAAAATAAAATAGTATAGTATTTAAGAAGGATTCATCATGCTTCTAAATCCTTATTGTGCACATAAATGAACCTAGTCATTATGCATATTAAATTGATGGATATGAGAACCCAAATGGAATTGATTAAATAAAAATTTACCAAATTACTGCTCAACCCTTTATATTTTTTGACCATCTCGGAAGCCTGCAATGATGACATGGAGCCACTGAGGAAAGTTGGATGTATTTAGGATATCATCTTTTGAAATTACAGACTCTTATTTTTTGAAAAACAAATTTTTTCCCTTCAAAACCAGAATTGAAGAAGTTTCTTATATAAATTCACCAACTTAATCATTCTCTATTCAAATACGTAAAAAAATATGAGATTTAAAATATAAATTCCTTTCAGAAAACATTATGTTATAGATTGTTTATCATATATCTCCATTCTTAGTATTCCTCTATATAAAATCATTATATCATAATACCAAGAATCATGAAATAATAAAAAATTCAATTATGGAAATGTGAGAATAAAATCATGGATTTCATCAATGGTATTCCTATGACATATAAAAAATATAATTTCATCAAGGTAGTAGCGGATAGACTCATAATGTTTATACAATTTGTTGTTATTAAATAGAATTTTTTACTTGATTAACATAAATAGCTATACACACATTAAGTGGTAAGACTATATAATGTTCCACTAAAAATATCATATAATTTAAATTTATGGTTTTCATCCAAATTTCAGAGTAATATTTAATAATATTTGGACATAGACCTCAGTTGTATCATATTTAATCCTCTGTAAAATTTTGGTCAATATAAAAGGACCACTCAGACATTTGAAGATATGTTATGATATAGATCAATTGAATTGAAAGGATATTGGGATAAATTTCTTCTTTTAGTTGAGTTCTCATTCAGTAATAGTTTCTACTTTAGAAATCAAATGGACCCATATGAAGCTCTATAAGGGAGTTATGACTTATTACATAATATGAAATGAAAAATAATGTTCAAACCATTCATGAACATATCAAAGTAGAATAAGGTAAAAAAAATATACTGATAATCATCGATGAGATGTAGAGCTTAATGTTTGTTAAAATGTATCCCATTGAATTTGTCATTTGAAGACATTGACAAGATTTTGGAAGAAGGAAAAGTTGAGGCCACGATTTATTAGTCCCTTTGGAATTATTGATCATATATAGATTTTATTATATCACTTTACACTCCAACCAAACCTATCATTCATACAATATGTGTTCTACATATCATTTTTTAGAACGTTTATACTACATATATAACATGTACTAAATAAAGATGTTGTGAAATCTGAAATTGGCCTCTCTTGTGAGGAACAACTGGTAAAAATCTTAGGTCATAGAGATATTGTGAAACAAAACATGAAAACCCAACTAGTCATTATTTTATAAAGAAATAATAATATTGGGAAATCAATGGGGAGACCTAATAATGTAATGACAAAAAAATTACCCACATTTATTCTCATCGAAATTATAAAAAACTAATAGTTAAATTCCATAATGGTTCTAAATTTTATACCACATGAGTTTACTTTGAATTTTAACTTCCTAAAAAATACTCTATTGAATATCTTGTTTCACATGTAAAAATAAACTGATAAAAACATTATTTAAATAATGAGAAAAAAATAAGTAAATTTATATTAAAATATGAGATTTATTTAAAATATTTGGAATAATTTTACATAATAATTATAATTTATTTATAAAATCATTGTTGAGAAAAACAAATAATGGTGTTAAGTAATAAAAGTCTTCCTTAGGGGGATCATTTTTTGATATTGGAAGGGAGGTAGAGTTGTTTTAGTTTTACCCAAACCAATCATATCCTAAAAATCAACATGTATTTAATGAGAAAAATCATTTGTATGAGATGTTCAAACTCAAAGAAATCGCTATGAAATTTCTGTTGGAATAATCCCCAACCATGACTTCCAAAAAAGTATAATCATACCCATAAGATATATATAGAGTTGTTAATGGAATTTAAAATTATAAATTATAATGGTGAACATATTTAATTATTTATAAATGATATATATATTTTCATTTTTATGTCTATTTCAATACACTAATAAATATAATTAAATTCATCTTTAAAATAATAAATTTAATTTAATGAAAAATTGTTTTTTTAAAAATATTGATATAATTGATAAAATATTAAAATATTTTTCATTTACAAACTTATAAATAGTAAATAGTAGGAATAGATACTTTTAATGAAAAAATAATAATGTTTCTACACAGGGTTTTATATGAATTATATGGTTTTATATTAAAAATAATTTTTATCACTTTCCAAATATTGTTCATAAAAATTACATTTAATTTCATCATTAAAAATATTCTGGTTAGTTAAAGTGTCCAATTTATTTTTTTGGCATAAAAATATGTTACTCAGGGAAAATTTAGTTACAAAAATTGTGTTAAAAATGTTTATTTCCGAAGAATTATTTTTTCTATAAGTGTTTTATAATTTTGAACCAAATAAATTATATGTTACTTATTAATATTTTAATATATTTTAATATATTTTAATTTTAAATATATTAACATTTATAATTATTAAATTTTAAATCTTTAATTGATATGAATTAAGAATAAGAACACTAAATGTTTTAAAATACATTTTTTTCTACAAAAACATTTCACCTATATACCCTATGATCAAATTAAAAATTAAATATATATATATATATATATATATGTATTGAACCAAATCGAATAGTGAAAGAGCTTTTAATCACTATTTTTAAATTGGGTAAGAGAGGTTTTCTTTAATTTTTATAAAAAATATAATTACAATGGTAATTTTTAACCCATTTTAACAGTGGTAAAATATAGTAACATGATTTAGATTTATTTAGAATATTAAAATTATATAAAATAATTATAGTAGAAATTTATTATATTGGGGTGTTAATATCACATGTGGAATCAATATTTCTTAACATCACTCATGTTTCTCCTTTGTGCTTCCATATTTACAATGTACCCAACTTATATTCCAAAGAAATTTCCCTCATTTACACATATTAAAGGATCCCACTTGTACAAACATATACTCTTGAACATCATCTCAATCCACATTTAATAACTTAAAATTTATTCCAAATTAAAAATTTTAAACATCTATTCAAAATAAGGCAACTAAGATCCTCTATTTCTTAGAGGTCCTCGAAGGGAAGATTCAATTTCTCAATGTGAATAGTATCCTCTCCCTAGTCATTTCTTCTCAAATATTTTCAATCCATATCTTATCTAATATGACTAAAAATCTTAATAAAATATAAATAATATCATTTTACTTATTTTTTTAATGGTTTAAAAATAAATTAATCTGTTTTATAACATTACTCTCAAACAAATTACATCATGTTCTTGTTTGAGTTGATTTAACAAACAACATGAACGATGCTATAAATTTATTTCCATGGATTACTATAAAATTTTAATTACATGTAAGATAGGATATTTATGATTAAATGATGATTTTATATTTTTTTAATATTAATATTTATATTAATATTAATATCATTATTATTAAATTAACTATTGTTCATTAACAATTACCCAAATAAGCTCTTCATAAATGACCTACTTAAGGATCTTACCTAAAAATCCCATGAAAGAAAACTATAAATTCATAACACTTGAAGCAAGATATAATACAACAAATTTACTATTATTGGGATAAAAAAACATGAACATTCAATGATAACTAAAACCTCTATACTAAAAATACATTAAATTGTTTAAACTACTAACAAAATCATGATAAATATTATGTATGAAATATGGAATTAGTACATAATAAATACATAAAAAATATTTATATTAAAGGTAATAAATATTAATGAGATTTAAAAAAATATATTCCATGGGTCTATTATTATTATATAGCATGTTTGTGTGCATATGACATAGAAGGAATCCAAGTTTTGGTGTTTTCATGAATCAACTCTATTCCTTAAGTCATAATCATTACTCCTTTAAAATTTTATTAAATAACATATTTATTCTATAATATGATGATATTAAATTTTATTTCCTGCTTATTATGTAGGATATTTACATTTTCACATCCATTTTTTCTTCGTTGATGGATTTATTTCTTAATAAAAATATGACTTTGTTAAGAATAATTTGCATCCCTTCTAATTGATTATTCCCTTCCTTTTCTATATTCAAAATTTCATAAATTATTTATTTTATTATTTTAAATAAAAATTATAAATCACGTTGTATACTTTTAATTATCTCTTGAACTCATTATAAAATATAATTTTCTCATCTCTTTTATCAATATGGGGATTTCCCTAAAAAGCCAAAAAATATTAAAAAGGGGATTTATTTCCACATTCAAATATTTTTTATCCTAAAATACATAGTTATTTACATAAATATTATATATTATCATAGATCAATTATTTTATATTATTTTAAATATTTTTTTAAAAATATATATTCTTACCCAACATTAAAAATTATTTTTGAAAGTGACTTTTATTTTTATTTATTTACAATAATGTATAAAAAATTGGTAAAATATGTTTTAATTATTTCACATACATTTTTATCTCTATATAAAAAATATATATCCTTATGGTTAACAATCCTGATCGGCCTCTATTTTTTATTGTGATGTATTATTTTTGGGAGACTCAATTTTTATATTAACTAATCTAACTCTGGATCTCTTTTTTTTATTCTATTTGAAAATTTTATGAAATCAATTTTATTTTCCTTTAATTATAAGTAGTTTAAAATATAATTGATTTCATGTGTAAATTTAGTATGGTCTATAATTATGAGATTTGGTGGGGTCCTATATATCCCTCAAATTAATTAGATAAATATCTCTATCTCTAGAGATAACTATGGGATAAATGTTATGATACTCAGTCAACTATGTGATGAATGTTATGATACCTAATCCGCTATGTGGAATAGGTTTTGATACCTGATATAATATTTTATGGTTTGTAGTTTTGTGTTTTAGGATCTAATATTTTATGGGATACATGATTTCAATTCATGATCCCCTATGTTATAGTTTCCCATTCTTATTTTTATTATATATATATATATATATATATATTTCATGCTTAATGATATGTTTTTTAAAGGGATCATGATTTTTATCTGTTGTTTCTATATTATTATGGAATTATATGTGTTTGATATTTGGAGATTATGTTTTTTCTATATTTTTGTATTTAATGTTGTTATGTGTCAATATTCTTTTTAATTAGATTTTCACCCCTGATCATGATTTCTTATATGATTATGATCTAACTCAATATAAGTCATTGATAGTTTTTCCCTATTACAGAGCATTTGATCTCACCCCTTGGGTTTTTTATTTTAATATGAAATTATATGCTAGATTTTATATATAATTATTTCTAGTTTGGATAATTGTTTACAGTATTTTGAAATAATAATTTTAAAAGAGATTATACAGCTAAACTCTAAAGATAATAAAAATTTGGGTTCTAGGATTTTAAGATAATTTGTGATATTGACACTTTAAATTATATAAATTATTTAAAAATTATGAATGTCATATAAATTTTTTCTCAATATTTTTGGGATAAAATTACATTCCTAACATAGAAGATAATTTATATTAAACTTGTTAAGGTGTAAGAAATCAATTTATTGACCACATATGCAAAATTAAAGAAACAATGGCCACAAGAATGATAATTTCCCAATCATTACTCCCAAATAGGACAATATAAAAAGAAAAAGAACTACATAATTAAATGATTTGAATTTTATAGAATAAAAATAACAAAACAATTTCAATGTAAGGTATAATAACCATCCAAAATTCTATTGGAAGGATATTTAATCACCCAATTAGAAATATGGTTTAAATACATTCTCCATAAAAAATATTCCTACTCATAATTAGTTTTAATCCCAATATATCCATTTGTAACACCCTCAATTCAATTCCAACAACATATCCAACAACACATTAAAAATTATAAATATTCAATCGGGAAAAATTCATCTACTAAATCCCTTATCTTAATTTTTGGTATCATATTACATAATTTAATTCTCATGAAAATTTATAAATTTAATTATGATTCTTCTCTATTAAACCACATAAAATTTAAAATAACATAAGGTTATAATAAATTAAAAAAATAAATATATAAGATAATAAAATTTGGATAATGATGATCTTCTAGAATAAACATACATGTGAAAAACACCATAAAAATGAATAGTAATAGAATTTACATTTTAAAAAATGTAGAATATAATATTTGGAAAAATTGAACTAAATGATGAATAATGGAATGATAAGGTAATTATGGGAAGTGTAAACCTTATTAAACCATTAAAAATAAGAAGTTTAAAAGAGTATACAGACTATCAAAAATAGTTACTACTAGAATAATTACCTGAAAATCTCCTTAATAAAATAATATTTGTGTATCATCTAAAATAACAATATAAGTAATTCATATCAGAAGACAATTAGATGAAACATCTAAAAATAGTAGAATAAATATTAGTCACCAAATAACCATAACTATATTTTTTTAAATATGCATGTTTTATTTTCATTAAAACGAAATTTTATGATTAATTTTAAAACATGAATAAATACCTAGTTTTATAATTATAAATAAAACAAAAAATATTTTTGAAAAAATTAATATATAACATTTTTAAAATCATTAAATGTTTTTTAAAGTGTAAAAAATAAAATCCTGACATAATAAAATTTGTATATTTTAGTAAATAACAATTTTTTTAAAAATATTTTCCTCATATTTAGGAAACTAATCATAGAAAATGTATTTTCATTTTTCTAATCAACATGTAAAAAGTATAATCGTGTGTTTTTCAGTTTTTTTAATGTTGATTTTTTCATGAGTTGTGAAATATTTCAAACTATGATATTTTACAATATATGTTTCATACATGATTAATTACATATTTGATGGCGTAATCCACTAATATATATGCATAAAAGGAACTATATACATTCCATAGAACCCAGGATAATTACTATTGGTAGTTTGTGTGTAAAACAAATAAACTAATGATTATTTTCTTCAAAACCACCAATATATTCCCTAATGAAATACTATGAAACTAATAATCACACCATAGATTTTTTTCCCTTGCTAAATATCAAACCAAATACCTCCCCAACTCCCTTATATACATTATATAGGTTTTGGACTAATTAAAATACAATTCCATAAGCACAAGTATTGTATTTAAGGAACAAATATAAAGGAAGGGGTAATAATCTAAACCAAGACATTATTGTATATTATTCTTATACCTTCTCAAAACATTATATAATAAACCAATTACAATGTAATAGATATATTAATTTAATTTAAATTATATAATATTTACTTTAGAACAATTCTATGACTTTCTATAATTTCTTTTAGTTAAAACACCCCACATATTTTGGTCAGTTCACCACCTCCATAGATGATGTATTTTAATTTTCATCTCCTCCTTCATAACTGGTTATAATATAAATTTCATGGTAAACTATTATAATAATAATTATGTTATATTTCATTCTATAATCTTGAAATAGCATGTGAACATATATATTAATTTAAACTAATTAAGTTCATCGTGGTCAGAATAATTTCTTAAATCCAAAAAAAATTAAAATAAAATATTTATACACAATAAATTGTGCCAATGTTTGCAAAAATTTTTATTTTGATAGTATTTTTATATCTATAATTATAAATACTCTATAAATATAAACTAATATAATCATGAATCATCTTAGATTGACTTCCATAATTATCAAGAAACTAATGGATGTTGAAACCATGACCTGAGCATACTCTAGGAAGTAAAAATTAGCATATTATTTTAACTAGAAAAAAACAAATGAATATAAGGGGAAGATAATAAAAGAGATATAAATGAAAAAGAATCTAAATGAATTATTGAAGGTTTTAAATTTTTTACATTGTAGGTTATATTCATGTACCAAAAATTTCAGAGCCTTACGTAAAGGAACACCCAAACCACCCTCCATATATTTTGAGGTATTAATTATCACTATTAAAAAATATTTATATAATTATTATTTACATTTACTTATATATTTTTTATTATATATCCCGTATAAATATACATAAATTATTATAATTTTATTATTTAGGATGTACATGTTTTTCATGTTCCCATACAAAACACATCTTTATAGATAACCTGATTAAGTTAAATTTTTATATTTATGATTTACTTTAATGTGAAACCACTTTAAAGGTTTTATCTTCTATGATATCTATATGGATAAAATAATTTAAAAAAATTAATTCTAGTCAATTTATTTTTTTATAGAAAAAACTATACATATATTTCCTTCAATGTTTTCTCAATCGAATATTGAAACATCTTGTTGGTGGTTTATTTCCGGTCCTAAATCTAGACACTATTCTCAGTATTTTTCTTTAATATATAGTCTATAATATTGAAATATATTTATTTATTAATATAGGAACATCTACATTTTGATAATCCTTTTGATTCATAGGATTCATTATAAAATATCATATTATTTGGAATTATGACTTGGTTATGTAACCCATTTCCTCTTCTTGGGTTCTAATTATGCTAAATCTTTATGTTTAATTTCCTTAAGTGCAAAATAAATTCATTTACTATAATGACCAAGTTTGGGATAACCTAATATGTCACCCATTTTTCACCACCATAAGATAGAGAGAAACAAAAACTAAACTTGTCTAACGGATAATAAAAAAGGGATAAACAAGCATAGTACAATATGACAGAAGAGTATACATACATGCGAAATACAACATCCAAACTAAAATCTAGTCTTAAAAGTAATCAAGACATGAATAAAGTTGATTTTCTATTATCCCATCAATAAATACAAACATCTCTCTATATTATGGATATTACAACCAAGGGAAACCAAAGAACAATATTACTCTCATCACCTTCCCCAATCCCTTGAAGACCACAATTGAAAACACCCAAAGAAAAATGATTGGTTTGGATACAAATAAAAATTAAATTTCCCCAAATAATCTATAAAAAGTATAATATTATAAAAATGTTAGATATATCTTTAAAATAATCATAGTTTATAAATAATTCTAAAAAATGAATCATTTGCTAAAAAATCCTATGGATTGCATTAGAACTATTCATATTTACATAAGTCTTAATATTAAAAGTTCATTTAATATAGCTTGAAGCATATGTAAAACCATAAATGGATGAATCGTAATATAAATATATGATAAACACAACATGAAATGTTCTATCATGCATACAACAAAAAATATGTTTGGAAAAAGTCTATTGGAATATATATATAGAAACCCTAATGAACAATAAAAACTATGCTAGGAATAATATGAATCCAATCAACATTGACTCCTTACACAAGCTATCAATATCAAAAAAATAAATCAATCTAATTTTTCACACACTAAGCTTAGATATTTCTTTTTTCTTGATGCACCCTTGGTTCCCTATGTTATATATTTTCAATGTTAATTTTAGGCCCATGATCAATAATTCTAAAAAAAATTACATTGAGGAATCAACACTCTCATGATTGAAAATCCATTTTTTTAGTGAAATCCACATTTGAGTCCTTCCATAAAACCCATAGTCTGTACAAATCTAATTTTAATTTAAAACTATTTTAAAAATATTAACAACTTAAAAAAATCTATATTAGCTTATAATTAAAAATGTTCATAATTCAAACTAAATTAAGTAATAATAATATCATATAAACATGAGTCGAAACCTATGTACATATTTCATAGCCTCAATAATGGATGAAAATCGGTTTCCATTGAGAATGAATATTTGAGATTATTTGATCTTATCCTCACTGTCCTAGATCTATATAAAACTTTAGCAACCCTCTATCATTCTCTCATAGATTTGGAGACCACATCCAAATCAATTTGGAATGAAAAAGTGGAGAAATGATCCTGTGAGGATCAATGAATAGAAGAGAATATTGGAAAAAATGGAACATAAATTGATGTGATATTGCATGAATAAAGGAAACACACAACAAAATCTAAGGTAGAATCTTTTATAGCACTAGGGGAAGTATAGTTCGGTCCAAGTGGGGATTGTGAGGTGACTATATTTAAATATAATAAATGGAAAAGAGGTAAACCTAATATTTTTAATGGTTTTTATCTAAGAGGATGGTTAGACTTCATATTTTAAAAAATATGTGATACCCATATGTTGCCTTAATCCATTGAAAAATATAAATGCATATAAAAATGGGTAGATCAAAAAGGTTTTGGAAAACCATGATCAATATATGTGACAACTATTGAAAGCCACCAAGACTCCCATGCGGTTCTCTTTTTTGAGCTATGTGGTTTTGAAAAAATATGTGCATACAAAATAAATTACCATTTTAGCATCATTGTTCTATAACACATAATTATAATCCTTTAAATATTTTCCATGTGCCTAAACTATATACATGGCTTGTTTTCCAAAAAAACAAATTTTCACCATTTGTCTCCATAAAACCTATAGGAACACCATAAGGATAATATAAGATCAAAATAAAGCATAAATGTGTCATAGAGTGTGTTATAATTCTATCCACCCTAAAAGATTTTTTCCCCAGAATATCTTTAATATTACAGTCTCTCAAAAATAAAAGGTCACTACAACCTCATAAATAATTCCCACTTCTATGTTTCATGGAAATATTGTCTGCACTATCATAGTTCATGGAATAAGGGAATTATTTTACCACACAATACCTTATCTTGGTGATCCATAATCTAAATTAGTTGACATAACATTTTTGTGTCATGCACAAGATAAATGTCATCCAATCCAATCAAAAAGGAAGGGTATGGTTAATAGATCATCATCTAGGAAACATCAAACAGATTGTGAATCAATGTCGAGGAAGAAAGAAATTATAATAGATATGACACATTTCTATTCTATTTTATGTTTTCAAAGGTGAAAACAAACCTCCCTTCCAAAATACCCAACTTACCCAACATACATTGTCCCAAGTGAGGTTAAACTCTTTGAGTGACATAATGAATTAACTAAAAGTCTAGTGGGTGATGATGATGGTCTATATTGGGTTTCTAATTGTTATAAGAAATAACAAACCTCTTATAAATTAGTTTCACTTTCACTTTTTAATATTTTATAAGTCTCGGTCCAACTACATACCACTCCTTAAATATTTCATAACACTAGGGAGATCTACATGTCCCACTCATACAATGATTCAATGGGAACCATTATAATAAAATCTTGTTAACTATTTGTATAGTCATATTTGACCAAAGGAAGATTAGATTCGTATAAACCACCAAAATGAAGACCACACAGCCAAATCATATTATCAATTATATTAATAACTCTCTATGTTTACCTATCCATATGTGGTTGATATGTTGTGAATATTATCAACTAGAAACCCATCACCTCGTATAAAACTTTTCAAAACCAAGATACAAACTATGGGTCCATATTGAAAACAACTAGATAGATAACTCCATAATGTTTTATATCCTCTCATATATAAAAGTTCTTGAGATTATCCACATTCTCCATCTCCTTGCTTAGGATAAAATGAGATGATTTCATAAATTTATAAATAATCACCCAAATTTTATCCTTCCCACAAGGAGTGTGTGGAAAATTAATGAAAGAGTCCATAGAGATCCCGTCCCACTTAAACACTAGTATGAATAATGGATACAACAAACGTATAGTTCTTGGGTGCTCAACATTGATTCTCTAAGAAGTAAGGCACCATAACATGAATACTAAAATAGACTACCACATACCTAGATACCAATATTGATTTCTCATATTGTAATATATATTGGTATTCCTATTTTTTATGACCTAACAATACCAGTTTCCAATACCATCAATTTATGCATTAATGATATAAGAACAACCAACCTATCTCAGATACTCAAATATATAATATGAGACCAATACCAATCAATTATAGTATCCGCGCAAGTTTTGATTTTTTACTATGTTTTATAAATCAGTTTCTCTAAACAGTTCACACTGAATCTAGTCATAAAATAATGAGACACCCTTAAAATAATCTAAGATAACATTTCTAAAAGCCTCTTCCACTCCCAGACTCATCACAAAAAAAACATATCAGAGACCATTCCTCCAATGGTTTTTTCAAGGATTTATTTGGTAATTTCCTACTCAATGAATCAGTAAGTATATTACCATTTCCAAGATGTAAATAACTATCAAAATCAAAATATAAAACATATAAAACCTCGTGTGTCTATTTTAAATTCAGATCCCTCTATATAAAATTATACTTCATGCTCTTATGATCATAGAATAT
This sequence comes from Viscum album, assembly GCA_963277665.1. NCBI lineage: Eukaryota > Viridiplantae > Streptophyta > Magnoliopsida > Santalales > Viscaceae > Viscum > Viscum album. The sequence goes on from OY728138.1 coordinate 776,101,994, forward strand.
CGTATAATGCTCACCAAAAGGATTGTGGAACCATGTTTTGTCATCATTCATAATAGTATCCAATTCATGTTCATATGTTGGGTATTCCTCCTCATGAGGAAATAATATTAATGTTTAATAGGCCACCACCTGTTTTCTGGGTATCAAGACACACCCTAATCATATACCTCAAGCATTTTAGAGGACATCGAAACATAAACCTGGTTCTGGAAGAATCATATTTGGAACCTAATATGACCCCTTATTCTGTTTTGTGAAATACAATTAGAAATTTTTATTCCATAAAAAAATAACTCCCTTTATTTTCAAATCTCTCATTTCTGATGAAATATTGGAGAATACATTGAAAAAAAATACTTTTAATTACCATCTACACCTACGAAGTTCTAGATCTAAAACACATTTTTGGGATTATTCCACAACATTTCCACCTAAATCATTTTTATATCTTCTGTGATTACTCACTCATATATAGAATTCCCTAAAAACCTCACTTCATGCATCCAAAAGTCACATTTAAAAATAGTAATATCAAGTGATACCCTTTCAATATTCTAAGAATGATATCCAAATGATCAATTTATTCCTCCTATAATATGGTTTACACTAATATATCAACCATGAAAATGAGATAAATGATGTAAAAAACCAATGAATGTCTTTATTCATTAGCTCCATAAATACCAGAATATATTTAGTAAGTCTGAATCAAATAAAAATAAAATAAAAAAACCCACACAATCTCAACATCATTTTTTTGGTATATCTAATTCTTAACTCTCAAAAGGTGTTACCCTAATCGTGGGTCAAATTTTAAAAAAACAATGACCATATCTCAGTTGATAAAAGATATCACCAATTCATTGTTAGGTATATTTCTGGTTAATAGTCACCTAATTGAGCTTTTGGTAATAAACATAATGAATGAGTCTTTTATATTCCTTTTTTGAAAAGAGGATAGTCAAATCCTGATGTGACACACATGGATTAAAAAATCCAATGGCCTCAAGATCCACAAGATGAACATTAAATTGCATTTAATAAGTTTTTTAAATGTGATAAGATATCATTGAAATAGGAATCATAATTAGGAGTTTGTCAATAGTGAATTATGCTACTCTATATGGATTTACTAATGAAAAATACTCAGGAAATAACATCGGGTACCTAGTAACGATTGTAGGAGGAGGCATCTTATAATGAGAATCAATGACATAGTGGAACATATTTAACAACTGACATGAGATCTTTTTAGAATAAGGAGAAATATTCCCTTCTATCCCTAATCATGAATCCAACTCATTTTGAAAGACATGAGATACTCCATAAATTGATATAAATTTATGTTGATGATAATAATAGATGATTTGGTTAGTAATGATGACCATTTAATACATGCTGCTAATAAGGTCGAATATATTTACATCATGAACTATGAAACCCCCCACTACTTAAATGTTTTATATCACTACCCAACACACATGAAATTCAAAACATCATTTTTTACCTCTTTCATAATGGCATGGAACATTACAACGTTAATGGAATAAGTTTTGGACGTAGACCCAACATTTAAATTAAATTATATTCTATAAAACAATGAGTCATGACTACACAATATAAATCTAGTATCATAAAAAAGAAATAAGAAAAGTACCTCTAATAGTAACCATACCTATAAAAGATTCATCTTCTTCATACTTCACTTCATAAATATGAGATATCTCATTTCTTCCATGATGATTCTTGACAAAATCAATATCCCCCTTGGCTTGTGAATGAGATTCACCACACTTTGGTAGATCTAAATGAGTCTGAAAACACTTCTTATTATTAGATCCCACTCTACTTACATTGGTAATCATTCCACAGAAATACCTAATGTGACTAGATTATTAACAATTGGGACATTTCCGATGAGCTTCCATAGAGTTAGGTTTTTTATGAAAAATCATTCATCATTGGTAGTAAACTACCTACTGATTTACAAAAGATTCCCCTAAAACAAGTTCTGATGTATACTAGTTACCGTTATATATACTTTTCTAGCTAGATGGAACACCCTATATACCACATGTAGAAACCTAGGTTCCATCTAAAACCATTTCAATTGATATTTCTACCTCATATATACATTACTTATCGACATCCATCAATAAAATACACAGGAATAAGAGAATCAACATTGATAAAATATATGCCTTCAGACCTATCTTGAACTATCATTCATTAAGGTAGACATTAGTAAAAATATCATTTGTTTGGGAAACCAACATAGTGAAATGGGTGGAATACTTTAAAACTAAATCTTCTATTATATCTATAATCTTAATATTTGAGGTTACATCCACATGAAATGATTTGGGACAAAACAGTTGGTCGCATATCTTCATGAAACAATTCTAGTTTGGATACACATGTAGAATAACTTTTATAGTGGATTCCCAAAATTTACTCCTTAGACCATAAACTATGTATGTGAAAAAATAAACCTTAGTGTCCTCTGTAGTTCTTAATAAATAGAAGATACTTTCAGTTCAATCGATATAATATTCAGATTCTTGGGGTCCTTTGTCTCCACCAAAGATACGTGGATTAAGATTGGTAATTTTTGAGTTTAGATCCACAATTATTTTATATTTTGAACGAACCACCATACCCAGTGCCAGAATGGTGTAGATGTCCACTTCATTCATAGAAAAATCTATTGGAAAATTCACTTATAAGACAAGCCTTATAGCTTTATCTCCTAGAATTGGAAGATATATTCTATAATGCATTTTCAATTAAAAACAAAATACATTATGTAATTATATCTAGTGACATAATAGAATAAAAATTAAGATCTTGAATCCATATTGATTCAATTAAATGACATGAATATAAAGAAATAATGGTTTATTCAAACAAAAAATAATTCATCAAAATGAATATGTGCTTTTAAAAAAACAGAAATGATGTTCTTTTAAATAACCTCCAACTACAAGTCTCATGCTTGGAAGAAATCTATGACCACCCATGGTAACATGAGTTCAGTCATGGAAGTGAGATGGCCATGAACCCTTCCCCACATACTACATGAATTTAAATGGTTAAAACTTATGTACACCAAATTCACTAAACTAAACCAAGCTACTTTTATCACACTTAAAATCAGAGTAATGGTTCAAATAAAAATATTTATTGAACATTCCCATGTCTACCTGACACGTCACACATGGTTTCATGGTATATGAAAAATATCTTCAAATAACCATAAATTACCATGAATAACTAAAAATGGATAAATTAGAAGATTATAGTGTGGATGAATAGTACACATCCATCATGAATAGAACAACAATTCCAATTCCTAAACCTGAATTTTAATAAGACAAGACCAAAGCTGACTCCTCGTGTGACCATCCATCAACACCAATCCATCTCTCGAATAAGGAGATGACAACAAAGAGAATCAATTGAATTACATGAAACCCTTATTTTTCAAATGTCCTGTGAAAATATATTTACTAATTTTTAAAGATAATAAGTGGGGTGTGGCCCCAATTACTTCTACTAGTTTACTATAGAATCCATAGAAAATCTTATACTATGAAAGTTTTAGTTAATATTTTAAAAAAACTAGTTTATAAAGCCATTTAAAATGTGAATTATTTTAAAAAAACAGCCATTGTCCTTCATAAAAACTATTTATATTCATATAATTGAGTAATTTTAAAAGTTAATGTAATATTTCCGGAAGAATTAGTAAAACCATCCATTGATACACCATAAGATAAACAAGTGAGAAACCAATCATGAAATGTTCCGTTACTAATAAAAAAAGAACAAGATTGATCTTTTCCTATGGGAATATATAATTGAACTTGTAAGGGTACACTAATCAATAAGACATGAATAACATGAATCCTACCAAAATCAATTAACACCAAAATCTATCAATATCAATAAAATAACCCCTCATGATATTACAAACATGAAGGTTGCACATTTTCATTTCTTAATAGAACCAATGTTCCCCATATGCTATATTTTCCAAAAAAATAGAATCTATGCTTATAATTTATAAAATATTTTCAAAATAAATCATCACTACTCCCATGCCTCAAAATATATTATTTGAGTTAAAACCACCTTTGAGGCATTTCATTGAAAATATTATATACAGAAATCATCTTTTAAATAAAATATCTTGAAAAACATGAATCTATTGAAACAATTACACTTTAATATATAATCAGAAATTTATAAAAATAAAATTAATGGAATTCAAAATAATTTCATGTAAATCATGAGTAGGAAACATCATATCAGGAAACCTAACACTTGAATGGAGGAAACATAATATCCATCGAGAAATGTAGATTAGAAATAAGTAGATCAAGTCCCCACGATCCTAGATCCATAATAAATATTAAAAAATGTCTATTAAACCCCTTATATATTGAAGCCAATACCTAGTTAGTTTTCAAAGAATTAAGGGGAGAAGATATCAAGTGAGGATATAATAATAGAGAAAACCAATCAAAATAAGAACATAAATTGAAGAGATCTATAAAGAATTATGGTAAATTATGAAGAAAGCATGGGGATATGCCTCTACAGCATAAAGAGATGATTATTTTGATCATAATGGGTATAATAAAGATTATTAGATATTAGAATTTTCATAGTAAAAATATATAAACTAAAATTTTTGAAAAGTTAAAATTGGGAACACAGTTAGGTCGTAGATTTTAATTATAGATGTTTTGACAGTGTGTTTCCTCTTTCATACAAAAATTAGTGGATCATGGATACAAGGGTATGGCTACATGGTTTGGAAAAACCATTTTCAATTCATTTGAAACCTATGGGAAACCAACTAGACACATTCTTGGTTTCCATTGAGAGTCAAATTATTGGAAAAAACTAAGCTCAAAATCTGAATAATGAAATTAAAACCCCATAGTGTCATACCACATGGTTCACAAAAAGTTATTACTAACTATGTTACCAAACTATGAACCTAAATTTTTCCACAAAATACACATATTTTCACCCTTTGACTCTTAGAAACCACTTGATTTACTCAATGGATTAACCATGCTCAAACTTAATCATAACTATGACATAAAGAGAGTCCCATATTCACTTCTATGTGAGGTACAAATCCTCTTTCTCATTATTCATTAATTTTACTTCTCTTGTGATGCACAAAAAATATCCAACATACCTAAGAACTATTATTACAATTTTTTATGAAATTAATTTATTAACGTGATTAAGTAAATAGGTTTATAATAATATTAGATTCAATGAATCATTATATAGGTCTATAGATTATAATATTAAAGGAACATCGAATATGTGGAATTACTTTCTGTTGGTTTTTTATAATAAATTCCCTTATCAGAGGTTACCAAGGTTTAACATAATGATAAAGTGTCTTAATATCTTAATAGCTTTCTACATCGAAAATCCTATATCATATTTTCCTTTTAGACAATATCATCTGACTATAGAACATGGGTTTATTGATTATTATCATAACATCCAAAGTATCTCATCGTACAGGGTAGGTTCTATGTACTTATTATCTGGTATGTATCCTCATAAAATAATAAAATAACTATCAGATAAATTAATAACTAGAATGTGATTATAAAATATATTATATTAAAACATCGTGAATATAAAATATAGGTGAAGGTATAGATATAGTTGGTTTTAGGGCACAACCAACTCCAACAGACTCCCACTTGAACTAAATCCATCAATTAAAAATTTTAATCCTACTATATCTCTCATTATATTCAATCATATCATAATATAAGAATTTAATAAAGGCATCTACCGAATTTTCCTCTATGGATACTTTTCGCACTATGACTTCACTTCATCGTGAAAAATAATTCAAGAGATGAAACTATTGAAGTATGTGCTTCATCCATTTTTGAGACATTAGTTACCATATGTGAGCCACTATTGTGGTGTTATCATAATATAATTTTAAAATGTATGTTCTTATTGACACCACACCAAGATCCTTGATGATTTTATGAATCCAGACTACTTATTTATCTATATTTTATGTGTAAATATACAAATATTTTACCATAAAATCATCCAAAATTGGATTATTAGTGGTTCTCCAAATCATGAATTATCTATTGTGTGTGAAGGCATATCATGATTGTGATCTCATTCTTCATGATCAGTCAAGAAACTAACATCAATTTATCCTCTAATTACAAGTTCACCATTCACACCATATTCTAGAAAATGTACTTAGAATGCCTCATATTCTATATCATAGTCTTAATAATTGTCCAATGTAGTTCTCCCAGATCTAATAAGATGCTTCATTCCATGCTTAGATATTTAGAAAAATAAATCATGGTACATAACATGGAATTCATAATTGATCTTATCACAGATGTGAAAGTGATCATAAACATATCTCATATCCTTCCATTTTTATCTGTGAACACATTCACTTAGTGCTATTAATTCCATGTGACACTGGAATATATTCCCATTGGAATTTTACAGTATTGAATCTATTTAGTATCTGGTAAACCTATATACTATAAATTTGTGTAAAAAACTTATTTTATCTTTTTCAATGAATCTTGATCTTGAGGATAAATGCTTCTTTACATACTTCATCTATGGTGGTAATCTGTTTCAACCAATCCTTAGTTATTTATAAGTTTGGTACCTCATTTCCTCTACGAAATATTTCTTAGAAATATTCTTTTATGAAAATTTCCTCACCCTGAAAAAAATATCAATAGAAACTATACATATATTCATTCATTAGGAAACAAGACTCCCATATGGAATCATCAAAATGAATATTCAATGAAATGGTTGTTTGGTTTATTCTATAAAGGTATTTTTATACATTCCATAAAATATATAAATTACATGGATTCACAAACCATTCAGGTTAGGGAATATATATAGCTTCATAAAGGATCCCATTATTGAATATTGTTCTAACATCCAGAAAAAAATTTCATATTCATGTAATTCTTCTATAGAAAGTATAATTCTAATAGATTTAAACAAGGAAACTATAGAATAGTTACCTTGATAATCAATACCTTGATTTTGTTTAAACCCTTTAACCACTAGCCTTTCTTTTATAGGTTCCCACTTACGCTTTCCTGTCCAATTATATCACGAACAAACATTTCTCTAAATAGGCTCTATAAACACTTATAGATCAACCATAACAAAAAAAGTTTCAGAAACATGTAATCCACTTCATAATTCAAGGCATATTTCTATATTGTTTCACATAAACTCTTTGTTTATTTCGTATAGTAATGATTATCATGAAATTCCATTAAAAAATATCCCCCATCCATGGTGACTAGAAAACCATAATGTACATATTCAATAACTTTTTGGTTGCCACTACAGAGTACATGTACCTCAAGAAACATCTTTTTACATTATTATTTTTTGATTTTTCTTACATTATACACATGTGTATCTTGAGTATCAAATTAAATAATTTCAATCTTTCTCTGTCTTTTATTTTTTGGGATGCGAACCCATTCAATTAATATTGACTTTTGTGAGACTGTAGCCATTTTTATGAGGGTTCATATAGGTAATAACACTTTTTTTAGGGTGACCTATAAAGATACACTTTCTGAACCATTTTTCTATATTTTTTTTTAAAGTGACCTTAAATAATATCTTCAAACCCCATACATGTATGTTTTTACAACATGGACTTCTTTCCATACATAAACTCATATAGAATTTCATATATTTATTTATTTGGTTCATGGTTTATTGTGTATTCCATAGTCTATATTTCATATCCCTAAAAGAATTATGGATGATTATAGTGACTCATCATTGACCTCACCATGTCCAACAAGGTGTAGTTCCTACATTCAATTTCACCATTCCACTAGGTTTCCAAGGGGGATGGAGTTAGGATACACTATCATACACCTATAGATGGTTGATAAAATAGTTTCTTATATAGTCTCTACCTTGATATGATCAAAACATATTTATATAGTTTATATTCTAATAATCTAATTAATTATATAATTCCTTTAGTTTATATAAAGATTCTAACATATACCTCATTTTATTAATTAAACCATATCTACTCATGTTTTTTGAAAAATTAATGATGTATAAGAAACCACCTATATCTTCAATAAAATATGGTCGGAAAAATTATGTGTGTACCAATCCTAGAAGCTATGTAGTCCTATCACATGAAAAAATAAAATTTGTTTTATTCATGTTACCATCTAAACATGAATTTAATTTGTCATGTGGTTTTAGTTCAAAAAGTATAAATACCCTTCTTAATATAGAGTTTCTAATATCTTTTGGTTTACTAGAATTATATGGTGATTCCACAACTTAGTTTTAATGATTCCTATGAGCATAATTCATTATTGACAACCAATAGATGGTTTTAGTAATCTAATACACAAATACTATGATGAAGTTGGCACATAAATTAAAAATGTTATCTTTTTAATAATAACATTCATAGTTTCTAAACCTAATAACAAAATAATTCATATCAAGATAATTAACATACATAATTTTCATAAAACCACTAAGAAAACATCATAAACTAATTTAAAACAAGATAATTCATGAATGTAGAGTGGGTTTTTATTATACAACAACCATGGTAGCTTGTATCGCTCCATTAGAACCTCTAATACACACCAACCATATGTAATCCTTCTAGAACATACTTTGTTCTTATATTTGGATACATATGTGATCACCAATATGAATAAGGATGAGTTTTAGTAGATAAATAATGTACCCACAGTTTATAGGTACACATATTATTTTATTGTAAAAGTGTTACACATATAAAGTAGATTATGTTTTTCCATTTTTCTTTCATTGGATCAACCACTTTTTGGAAGGTCACTATGCAGAAGCCTCAAACATAGAGTGATTTCTTGTAACCTTTTACTTGTGTTTCCCTTTTTCACCAAAAAGAATACATTTTTTTATTACCCATGTACTTATCAACAAATATAATAATAACTTGGATGTTAATAAAACAATTTTCATCACATAACATATTATAATTGACAATTAATATAGTGAACCTCTCTAGACGTGATGCAAGAAAGAAGATTTGTGTGAAATTGATCTTGTGGATTTAAGCCTATGTTATCCAAGTTCACTATGTAATCATTCATATTGATGAAATGAGGTCCAAATATCACTATTTCTATATGTTTTCCTATTAATATTTCCTCGGATATCTCAAATCTAACTTTTATCTCCTTCTCCTAGAAAATATCTTAGAGATGAGATATCATGTTAAATGGATCCATAATTTTTTAAATCTTCTAAAACACACAAGAAATATATAAGAGCATAAAAAATTGTACATATACCACATAATCCATGATTTTTTAAATAATTCCTCCTAACAATACTTTTTAGGTAGCACAAGAACTGGGGATTCCATCACCTACAATTTCCACTCATGGGATAGTATAATACACAAGTGTTGGTACCAATCATAGAAATTAGTATTACTGAGATGGTTTTACTTATTGATAATATATCATAATGATAATATAGATAATTATTATCTTACCAATTATATAAATATTAAAATATATGTTATTACATTCCTTTATTACCAAAAGTTTGATGTGATAAATTTAATTATTTATCTCTAACAATTATATCAAGACCTGATAGCACTGACCATAAAAAATTGATTATATTTTCTCTTGAATAACCTTTGGTAAAGAATTTACATTTACCATATCATTACCCCAATGAGGGTTGGTCAATGTACATGAAGGTACTTAGGTAGAAATTTTATTTCAAACTACTGACTTGAAACTCCATTATATGATGACTAGACTCCCCAATACTGAAATAATAGTCATTCAATTCCTTAATAATAGCATCTATATTTATACTAAACCTAGATAAGAGTTTAAAAATACCATATAATTTTGTTATGTAAAACCATAACACGCTTAAGATCCCCCTGATGGTTTAAACCACCCCAGTAAGTGTTGGTCACGCACGTTGAAACTATTAGTTCCATTATAAATCTAGTAATAAAAGTCTATAATTGATTAGTGTTTTACTTGAGTGAATTTACCTTTTATATTATGAATAAAAATAATAATATTTCATCAAACCACATTCTTGATAATGTCAAGAGGGATTTTGTTAAGTGATCAACCATTCCCAGATAAGATATATTCAAAATCTTATTTTTTCGTAATATCTATTTTTCCGGAATAATAATTCATTTATATAACATAATCAAAATACATCCAAAATAAATAATACACCACAAAATTAAAATATATAAATAAAAAATTATGTTCTAGATAATAATCCAATAAGTTTTTTATCTATTGGAGGATAAAAAACATGTAGACCGTATTAGAAAATCCACCACTATCCAGTTCATTCTCTAAGATACAAAATTCCATAAATACACTTATATATTTTTTTGATTTATTTTTACAAGTCTCCAATATTGAACCAAAATACTAAAAATTTGACTTACTTACACATAATTATTGTTAATGTTTTCAAAATTGTTTCATATGGGGTCTATAACCATGTTTATAGAATTAATAATGGTTGTAGCTCTGTTTGGGGTAGGTAATATAATCATGGTTTGAGTAAACTGTGATTTTATGTATAGATATATCCATGGTTATATAAAACAATGGTAATATGGTGGTTCGGTAAAGTGGTGGGAAGCCCAATTTTAACAGGGGAAATTGGTTCCAAGACCCATTTTCTTAGTTTGAAAAACAAAACTATGGCCTTATATCAGGCTATAGCAATTGATTTTTCAAAACTGTGGTAGTAAATCTAGTTATAGCTAGGTTTCAATAGAACAATGAAGGTAGTCCTATATAAGATTTATATTTTTTAAAAGATGAAAATTTATAATTATACAAATATATATTAATATATATAAAAATGTGTTCACTTTTAATAGAGAATGCATTTATTGTAGTTGTATAATTATCTTCTTCCTTTATAAGGGGTCATGTGAACAAATCACAATGGAAGACTTTACTTAATCAAAAAAATATTATCTTATCAATATATGTTCATAAATATATATATATATGTGTGTGTGTGTGTGTGTATAAAAATTATTGTGTTTTTTAGTGGTAAATAGTTAGAATTCGGTGTGAAGTGGTTGAGGTTTTGAAACCGATCGTCTACACTTAACAACAAATTTTAAAATATTAATAATTATATTTAATTATTTATAATTATATGTGTTTAAAAATTTATATCTAAATATATATTAATTTAATTGATCATTTAGTTGTGGTTAAGTTTCATCTGAATGGAAAATTGGTCATGATATCAAGCCCCAGTGTTTACAGATTAAAATCATCACACTACGGTTTTTTGAACTGGGGAAGAGGATAAAATCTAATGTAGATAATTCCATGTTTATTGAGACTATGGAAATGGATACCATAAAGATACCTTATATCAAAATTCTAAAAACTATGTAAATAAATTATTCCAGGACACAGTAAAAAATATGTCCATATATGGACCCCATTAAAATGGAAATTGGTCCCACAATTCTTCTCAACATTGGCCTCAAGCTATGGCCATTGTTTTTAGGGATATTGATGTGGTTTTTAACATTTTTAATATACTAATTTTTTAGTTATACCACCTCCAATCTCCTAGGATATCCATCCATTACATATGTATTTACAATAACATACATTATTAGAAACCAATGATGTTTTAAGGGTAATTTATTAAAACAAATTGTGGAAATACATGACAATACATTATATTGACGATGTTATGACACACATGCCATCATTTTAATTTATTATAGATAATTAAAAAATGCAATAAAATAAAATAAAATTTAAAATTCATAAATTGGTTATTCTCAAATCATGACCATACAAAAATAATAATAATGATGTATTTTCACACCTTATTACATTCATTCGATTTTATTTTAATTATTAATATTAACCATGAAAAAATTAATTTAATTATTCATATTAATTAATAATTTAATTATATTTAATTTTCAAATGAGCAGTAAAATTAATTTTTTTAAAATTATATATGTACACAATGTTTACATTATGTCTAAATAGTCTACACATTTACTACATCATGTACTGTAAGATCTTACCTCACTTACTATTCTTACATGGAGTTTATTTACACATTATTTTTTAGATACTTATATTGTGTTTATAAATTATGATAACCAAAAAGGTTAGTTACATGCATTAAAAAGTCATGTAATATATATTGGGTGTAAATGTCTTACACAATGTTTCATTACATTCGACATAATTACTTATCATGTTTAACCCTATCATAAATAAAGAAAGACAATATACATAACATTTAGTGTTGTATTAACATGTAATTTATTTCTTCAATATAATTAATTTATCATGTTTACACCTTAGATTGACATGTAAACTATTGGATGTGTACCAACATACTATGTCTGAACAAGTGATACACACTATTTTCTCCACTATCATTAATTGGGAACACACACCTTAGGAAATATAGGGAAACTATTATTAAATCTTTTATGGGACACATTGTATGGGCACTAGAAACATTCCCTGTATTCCGCCTATGTTTCTAGTCTCATGAATCATAATAAATTTGAATCATTATTGAAAACATTAAGTGCGTTATTTATAACACAAGAACATATAGACTAAATTACATGTATGATAAAGTAAACTACATGTCATCCAAAAACATGTGTTTTAACTCTCTTATCAACATGTGGTAAAATAAATACACCATGTCCCCTATTTATCATTTCTATCCCAAGGGGTGTCCCATTGTGGTGAACTTTGGTACACTTCATGTACCACCGTATATGTGTCATGTATTGATGAATCCAAACCATTAACACTAAAACTTCATGATGGAATATTTTTAATGTCTTTCATCAATACTTAAATAGTTCTCGGTTATATGAAGTTGAAAGTTATAAAAAATATTATCTGATTAAGAAATAAAAACCATTAAATGAAACTAATAATAAATACACTAAATTATCAAAACAAATAAATAAATATAATTAAGATGTGGATTATTAGATATAAAATTATGGTTCAGGGGTTTAGGGGAACAATCTAGTCTTATTCCCATCTAGACTTTTCATCATGTTTATTGAATTTATCCTCAGAAATTGAAAGATTATAATTCTTGAAATCTATAAAGATATAATTTTACACATAATGTTTAACTAATTTAGATAAAATGATCATTTAATTGTATTTTAGTTATTTATTAATTATTGAGTACAATTATCACTTCTTGTTCAATTGTTATTGTGAAGGAGGAATCAAGGGAATATTCCCTGAAGTGATGATAAATACATGTACAAATAATCTCCAAATATGACATTAGGGTTCTTTGAATGCTACTGCAAATGTCTTTGTTCCTTGGGTCATTTTTTATCACACCCTAGAATCCCAACAAGGAATCTTTAATTTCCTTAGATCTCTAATAGTCATACATGAAGGATGATGATTTCTAATTCACATAGAACAAGTATCATTCTTGATAATATATCTTGGATGAGATAATTATCAAGATTACAAAATGTTGTGATCAAAACTTATTAGTGAAATGCTATTGTATATTTCACTTAATGTGAGTATTCAATAATTCTTTATCTATGTAGGTAGGGTTGGAATATTATTCCTCAAAATCCCCATTAATATTCTCTTAAGACTTATTGTAACCCATGTATAAATAATAATTATATTATTATTTACATGATAGGTGCAAAACATGTGGTGTAATTAAATATTATTTTTCATGAATTAATAAATAAATATGTATTCAAATAATATCTCATTATCACTGGACTATAACTCAGTCCACTTTTCCACATTATTATTTAACGAACAAAATATAACGTCAACTTATATATTTTGTTATGTAAATAAAACAATTTTATACACTAATAAAAAAAATAATTGTTACCAAATATTTAACTATATGAAATTTTATATTATTGACATGAGAATAATATTTTAGTCTAATTTTCAATCCCATATAGATTTTAACCAATCTTATTGGATAATATTTGTCTGTGATAGCCTAGGCCCTTTTCTCAATGGCACTAAGCTGAACTGCATATTGTCTAGGGTGTTTATATAAAAATATACCTAGGATCCCATAGTAAAAAGAGTAAATTTTTCAATAAAATTATACCTCCTACAAACACTTACGTGTAATATAATCCCTTTGGTCTAATTTCTCTCTTCAAAACGATTTAGTATCTTATGCCATAAACTAATACTTTGGACTCTCTTTGTTTGACTTTCTAGAACTAAACACACTAATAAAATAACAAGTCCATGGGATTAATTTAGAAATTATATTCTATCCAAAGGCTATGTATATTATCTTCTAATGTAAGGTAAAGATATCTCTTTCATTATTCATTAATGTTATACCACTATTAGAACACCCAACATATCAAATTTCACCGTGAACTGTTATTGTAACGATACATGAAATACATATAATAACATGAATCTTGAAAGAAATAAATAATAATGTTATATTATAAATATAATTACACATATCTACATATATTAATATAAAACAACACATTAAAATTGTGAAATTCGTATTGTTGGGTCAATTATCATAACCTCCCTCCATAGAGGTTACCAGGGGTGAAAACTGTGAGAAGTTGTAAAACTATCATATGATCCCATACCCTTGATATCTATTTTTATATGTTTCCTATCATATAATACCACCTATATATAGAGAAAATATTTAAGGAATATTTTCATATCATTTAAAGAATGTCATAAAAATTGTGAAACACTGTATACAGTTAATGTGGAATGTATCCTAATGAAATTATCACATAAACTATCACAAAGAATAAAAATTAGGGTTTTGTAATATATTACTATATATTAATACATAAAGAATATATAATGTAATAAAAAGTTCAATGGAATTTGGTTTTAGATAACCACCCACTCCAATAACGTTTATGTTCTATTGGGATATTTTTTGTGCAATATGATGGTATTATAACTTAATTTTAGTTAGGGTATATCCTAAAGTAGATATAATCCTTTTTAAACATGAAAAACACTTTTATCTGGAATATTTTATTATTGGGAAGGCATTGTATTTGTTAGTGAAAATTATCACATATAAATGAATATTTCAATAGAGTTGGAAGAGTTTTATACTCTACAATATGAGTTTTGGTAAAGAGGGAAGACTCATTGTTTTGGGAGGACCAAGATCATAATTTTCAATCTTAATAAAATAGTGTATAATAAAAAAATCTTTTCTTCACCAATATTATCCTCAATGGGAATCCATTTATACACAACTTCTATAACTGGTACTAAACTTTTTCCATAATAAAACTCATTTATACTATCCTAGATTATCTCACATACATATGTAATGAATCTTACTCTTTAGTGGGATATATTTTAATAAAAGTTAAATGAATATAGTTTTCACTATAATAATCATCAATGATCTTATATATTCTTCCTCATATTAATCATAAGAAATATTACATTTTTTCAGATCCTCTTTTGGTCAAATCTTCCCAATTTTAGGTTATATATTCTTCTAAAAAACATTTTACATGTATCCATTTTCCCAAAATATAAATAGAAATTTTCATTTAGAATCATCATACACAACCCTAATGGAAAAGAATAAAGTCATTCCAAAACTATATGAACTATAAAAATTCATATCTTGGATGAATAGATCAATAGGTAAAATTTTTCTCCCTACATACATAATATAATCATCCTCTCTTCCTAAGGGGTGAGTTATTAATCGATCTGATAACTAAAGGACTATAATTTTAGATTATAGGTTTTCTAGTCTTGGTTGTAAAAACAATGCGTAAGTTACCAAATATATACTCAAACAATGATTAAAAATGTTGTTGAACTGACCAATATCTTTTAAAGTAAATAGGATGTCAATGATATCTAGATCCATTAGCATACAAGGTATCATATTCTTAACAACAACACTACACTTCTCTATCAAAGTATAAGAAATAAAATTTTGAAAGGATTTATTATTAAAAATAAAAATACTTAATGATTTTAGTTAATATGTTATTTAAACTGAATCATTAAGGAATAAAATGTCTATTTACATCTTTTTAAATAACTTAATAAACATATACTATTCAGGATCTTTAATTTTATATTAATTATATGATGAAATGAAATTTGTGGTGTAAAATTTCTCAAGAAAGTTCATATTTTCTCTAGTTATTTTATAATTTTCTATTTCCCCTTGTTCATTTTCATTTTAAAGTTATTTTTATGGTTGTTTTAATGTGTTATAGGCTAATTTATTTCAGTTTGATCACAGATTCCCTAGTTTCTATATTCGTTAAAACCACAAATTTGTATTTCAAAATCATCCAAAAATATATATTTAAAAATATAAGGTATATTTCAAGCTTCCTTATATGTTTTCAAATTATTTCTAATATTAATATCCCTTATTTTATCCCTATGTTTCACATCTATAGTACTTGAAATCCTTCCCTTATCTCATAAGGTCATGTATCTATACAAATGAACCTATTTTAATTCATTATTGTGAAATAATGTTTTTTACTCAACATTTTCTAAATCATATTCAAATAATTTAATTTAAAATTTACCTAAAAATTATTTAATAATATCACTTAATTCATCGTTAAAATTAATGAAATCAAACCTATTTTATATTTTGAAATTATTCTCTTGGGTGTTCTAGGAATCCTGGGGAAACATGTTGTCTAATCACTCATTGTTCCTTCTATTTAATATTTTGGTGTATCTTATAGCTGTTATTGTAGTTATTTGAAAATTAATCCTGATTCCATTAAATCCTTAGTTCATACCCAAAAAATAATAATTTAATTTGTTTTACAATACATATCATGGTTTGGAAAAATGTTTTGGTGTTAGAAGATATAAAAAATTCGAAATATAGTTTTCCAACAGTTTTTGTATTATTCTTAAAACCCACTTGATTAACACTTTTTAGAATCCTTGTTCATAAGGGATTGAATTTTATCTTCAATTTAGGTTATGTGGTAGCTCATTTCTATCACTAAATTAGTATTGGCCTCTCCCTTTTTAACTCAAATTATACAAGAATTTTTTTGTTATAAATTTAGGGTTATAGCATTGAAGATATACCTCAACTCTTCATTAGTAAAATCAATGTAATTTTCTCTATAATATTACTAAACAAGGTCTGACATACTGATGAAAATACCTCACATAATGAATCCATGAGTAGATGGTAAGGGATCTTATAATGAGTACATTTCATAAGAATGTCCATAAATATATCTTTTGATTCATGTAAATACTCTCCAACCTCTTATAAAAAATATTTATTTTAAATTTTAGTTATCCTTCAAGTATGTTAAGAAAAAAAATTATTTTTAAATAATTATATACTTTTTCCCATTTTTAAATGAAGTTCTCATCTAGTGAGATGAACTTTTTTCAACCATTTTTGTTAAAATGTAACAAAAATCAACAATTCAATCTCATTATTATTTAATCTATGATGTGTTAAGTGTTTCAATACATTATATATTTAACCAATAAAGTGTAGGAAGACCTCATTAAGTAATACATGAAATATTGTCTTCTAAGAATGATATTGAATTTTTATTTCATGATTTTGAACCATTATAGATTTAAAAATGGATTATGGGATTCCTAAAAGTTGATGATGTTGATAATTCCTCATCATCGGAATTCCAACAATATCGTGAATGTGGTTTAGTTGGATACTTTTATTTCTATCAATAGGGATTATCTCTCTCTTGTTTTACACTTCAAATTTTTATATTTAAAGATCACTAAATTTCATATTAATTTATGGGATTATTGTATCTAGTTTTATAGGTTTTAACATCTGGATCAAAGAATAAAAATCATAAAAATTCAACAAAGAACATAAAATATATCATTTTAAAAAATATATATTGATAGTTTGATTATTTTAGTACGAGTTATAATTTGTTTTATCATTGTCGTATGAAGTCTTCCTTGGTAAAGGTTCTATATTCCTTCCCAATTGATAAGAGGGTTATTATTTTTATATTATTTCAGTTCATATTATCCCTAGTAAAATTTGATAGCATTCAAAGCACTAGGGATGGTGTGTGAAACAAAATAAGTAATAAAAAGTTAATAAAAACACAAAAACAACAAACAATTAAGAAGAAAAGTGTAAATGTGCATGTTAAAAGTATAATGAGTGATGAGTAATCAATTAAATAATAAACTTCATATAGTAGAATGCAAGAATTAGGGAAAAATATAAATAAAAAATTATAGGGAAAAAAGGGAAATAGTAAATGGATTATGGGGATTATTATTAATGAATATTGAAAAAATATTTTCATATAAGATTAGAAATAAATGATGGGCTGGAATAAACACCAAAAATATTTGAACAATGTTTTAATAAGAATTGGTCTCATTGTAAATATCCATATAAAATATTCAATTTAAAATAGTGTAAATAATGAATGAATTAATGGTTCCTTATTATAGAAAAGTTTTTTAATATAACTTCATTATTTTTATCTTTTGTTGAAATTTCTATTTAGGAAAAAAGTGTTTTATTTAATATTGTTCATGAAAATGATTAAAAATAGATCAAGTTAAACTACAGATAAATATTTAAAAATTAAAAATTTATATGATGAAGAGGAAAATATGATAGAAGAGTTAAAAAATCCAAAAAAATGAATAAAATTACTAAAAATAAACAATATTACTAATCATATAACCCTAAAGAAAGTTTAGAAAAGAAATATTTTTTGTTTGAATATTTTAAAAAAAAATTATATCAAAAACAATTAGAAGGTAAAAAATTAGTAATAATTACCATTTGGATGGATTCCCCACCAAGAAAAATCCTACATGGAATCCCTCTTGTCGTCCTATATATGCGACTACACCATATTTCTATCTCAAAAAGAATGTGTATCCCTCGTTTCTTTGAGAGTCCCTATTTTATGATGTTTTTTTAGCTTAGTTACTAACTCTATATTAATAATTTTATTTTTAAATCCAATATGTTCGAAATTATTACTATATATATTTATTAATGTTGGAATGAAATCATCCATATCTATGATCAATAGAGTTGTCAAGATAACATAGTTCCTTTTTTGGGTTTGCACTCAAATCAAATTGATCAGTAATCTCAACAACTAAAACTGGCCAAGTCAAGCTCATGAAGATTGTATTATTCTATATTAAAATTACTATATTGTATGACTGAGCCTCAAATATTGATCTTCTAAAATATTAAACTATGATCATTTCTATATTGCTCTTTGATTCCAAAGGCTAGTCACCAGTTTGGAACTCAATTCATCAACATCAAATGATTCCTTTTTCATAGAAAATGTAGAACATGAAGTATCATAGTGATTTAACTATTTGTTGGTCCTTATCTCAAAAATGGTTTATTATTCAAGACTTGTTTTCAATATAATTGAGTTTTCTCTAGTAATTGGTCCTCAAGTATTTTACTAGAAGACATGGATCATAATAATTATTCCTCAACATATCATAGATAATTATTTTAAAATATATTGTGTTCTCTAGCCCTGATTTGTTTCCACAGTGGCTGAGTACTTCATGGACTTCATAATTTTCAACCCTAAATCTATATAAAATGAAGGATTAGTGATGTTATTTTTCTTTCATCAATAACATCATTGTCTTGATGTGGTTATTATCTAAGATAGTCTTTGGAAACTTACATGGAACTATAATTTATTTTATATAATACTAATTAATAGAATGTAATCCTGAATTCTTAATAACACTTCCCATAGAAATTCATTGTAGCTCCAAACCATCCTTAGTTCTATACTAAGATCAATCTAAATCCCTTCACAATTATGATTTTGTCTCATAATTGTTTTCTAAAATTAACTATCGACTCACTCAATTTTTAATGGAATGATTATGATCATAATTACATCGCAACAATCTTGGGTATTTTATTTTATCATTATTATTAGATTTAATAGCATCAAATTAGATTATAATCAAATAAATATCATCAAACTTAAAAAATACCATGATTTAATTGCATTAAAAGATTTTCATTATCTTGTTTTTCTTCATAATTGTTTTATTTTATTTTAAAAACTCAATCCTTATTATGCGACTCTTCCATCAAAATGGTTATGTTTTTTTTCTTGGGTTTATTTTCTATTCATTATAGATCATAAAATGGCTTAATCGTGGTTATTTATTCGATCTAAGAACCCTTTGACTTATATTATGATATTGTGGCATCCAACGACTCATAAATTGTGTTGGTTCACTTATATAGAGCACTCATAAACTTGAACAACATGACTCGTGTACTAATTCATTTGATATATATCCAGGTAATAGTATTTTTAATATTTGAAAAATGATACCATTACTCATAGATGATTTATTCTCCCTCAAATGTTGTAGCTTTGTTCCGTCATATACTGCAAATATTTACTTGTATTCTATATATGTTTTATTTTAATGACTCAAACGTACTTCCAATATACTCATACACTAATACAAAACAACTCCAAACCTTTTTAAAAATGTAAATCATAAATTTTCACATAAAAATAGTAAATATAGAGAAAAATAATTAATTCGATGAATATTCCATATTAGGATGGTTACCATTTCAATATTTATCCTCCACTAGATCCACGTTGAAGACATCTATCTATTTCTACCCCAAGTTCCTGTTATCAAAATAATGTGTGTCTTCATCCTATCGCTAAAAATACCACTTTTAGAATATTCCACCGACTTCATTAACACCTAAATTTCAATAAATTTCCCTAAATTTACCTCCAAATGGATTTTCATTCTCTATATGTATATTAATTTCAGAAATATATAACAAATTTCTATGATCAATAAATTTTTTCCATCTTTCCTAGTCTACTTATATGGTTCACACTCAAAAACCACAGACCAAAAATCAAAATATATTAAACTATATGACTCAAGATTGAATAGTGGGTCTCCATACCTCATGATAGTAACTCATAGCTTAGAAGAGACTCTAATATAGAACCACTTTAGAAAATTTTAATTGTTCTTGCACATTATAGATCCTTCTAGATTATAGTCGATCATCACTTAACAAATTAATTTTTTTAACATAGATGATTCTTCTTTCCCAAAAAAGAAATCATGATAGATATCATCATCCCCTGAACAATTTTCAATTATTTTCTTAATCTTGGGTGATTTTGAAAGATCATATTTCACTTTTACTGAGTTATTTTTCAATTTTTAGCTCTTGATTCCATAGTATAAAGATTAAAATATGAAATTTACGTTTTATAGTCTCTAAAATAACACATCAAATGTATGGTGTGAACTCTAACCCAAATTCATAAATATATGGGTAGTGGAATTTGAGGCCTCCATAATCATCAAGATCAAACCTAAAAACTATAAAAAGCATGTTATTTAAATACTTATTTAGCAATGATAGCTTCATATTATTTTGGTTCATATTCAAGATTTTATTATAGTAGCATCTATGGAACTATAATCAATAGTCATTTTACACTCATCATTAGATAATATTCCTCACATATATATCTAATTGTTCACATTTTTTCAATAGATCACCATATTTACACCACATATCCACTAACCTCAATATAATTCCCTTATCTAACCTAATTCGGTCTAATATCATATTCTTCCAAAGTTCATCATTTTTTTTGTTCAAATAAAAAAGGTCCATTGGTTATTATAATTCATACTCAAGGTTATTAAGGATTGGATTTATTCAACAATGTTAGCTTAATTAGCATAAATACTATTTGTAATTTGTTAAAATCCATCAAAATTGTGTAACTAGATACAACAATGTTTTTAAACCATTTTCATTCCCTTTTTTAGATTCATCATTTTCGATTTTCTTCTACAATATCAGCTGAGGTTTTTTTTAGTCGTTGGATGATGTGTTTCTTTGAAATCAGTTCCTCTCAGTTATATTTGTTCTTCAATGTATATCAGGTAAAGGCTCCACTCTTCATACATTATATGATCTCTATATTTATTTACCTTGTACATAGATAAGGTAGAATATAGTAACTCATACATTTTGATAGATAAATTACATGAATAACCAATATATTATAGTAGCATGACTCATTCGTTTTTTCTTCTTATTCCTGCATAGATGATTCTTTTAACAAAATATAAAAATGATGTTATGAATCATATGTGGTTTCTACTAACAAATACATTTCACCTTTTTTAATTATTATTTATTTAAATTTTACTCCCACTCAATTGAAATTTTTGTTCAATTTTTCAAATTCTATGCTACCTCACTCATATTCAGTTGCAAAAATGTAAAATAAAATTAAAATTATTAATCGATGATTTAAAATATTTAACATAAAATAAATTGGAGATTTTTTTTAAATTAAATGAAATATATTATAAAATACTTCTTCAACTGATATTAAAATTTATAACATTCAAATTGTAAATAATAATAAAAATTTCATATGTACTTAAACAATAATATCCAAAGTATCTCTTAAATGAGGTTGATACAAAATGGAATCAAAGTATTCTACCATAATGTATATGAACGTCAATGAAAATATAATTTGGATATTTTAGAAATAAAATAGTATATTTTAAAAAAAAATGAAATGAAATTTATATTGAACACAAAATGATAATGATATAAATATTATTATTTATAACGAAATTTATTACTTAAAACACAGAAATTATTCCAAATTTTCAAAACCATGTATTAAAATAAATCAACATCAATATACATGACCCATCATTCACCTCACCATATACAATATGGTATGATTATGTAAGTACATAACCTTAAACTATTAGTAAAATATATCATTATATAAGTATTTATTTTCATTCATTCCACATTATCTTTTAGGCTTAGTGTTTTAGATAGTTATTTTATCACTCTTATAAAAATAAATATTACATTAGAGAGTGGAAACGTCCACTTAGTATTCACTTTTCACATAACACAATGAATTTAAGATGTAAAAATGGTTTTTCCATGACATATATTAACTATTATTGTCATGACCACATCCTTTTTCCAACTCAATCTTAAAGCCCAGTGAAAAAAATATTAAAATTTTGGATTATCATAAAAGATATGTAAAAATTGTATTGAAGGAAAGAAATAAATGAAGACAGTTATTAGTCTATGAAAACTCAAAAGAATTTTCCATCTTAAAAATTAACATCGAGCATAAAATGAACATTTATTACCCACTAAAACAACATCTATTTCAAAATATTTTCAGAAAATATTTAATAAGAAATTCTAAAGGAAAAATAAAAAATATAAAGGATTTTTTAATATCCTAAAAAAATATTAAAAATAATTTCAAAAATTTATATATATGAATATTAGGAAGCATAATATATATTCTTTTAAATATATGATTGATATATTACCATGTGATATCATACTATTTCTATAAAAAAATGTGACACTCCAATATTTATTAAGAAGAACATTATGTTCGACACTATATAGGACAGGTAACACCTAGCCTAAACAACCCACACTTTCACGAACTGTCCCCTGGGGCCCGTGCCGTGACAACCCCATGCCCGCCATCCCTAGGACAGGGGCTGGTGACTATCACCAAAGTCATAAATCCCTAAAATAGGGAAGGGATTGCCTTTATAAAGTATAGAAACACACAATAGAGTATAAGATCAAAGTAAAACGCTAAGAAAACTGTATACAAAGGATTGATGAAAAGTTAAATCGTCCAGAAATACAATCCCAACAGGAAAGTACAAGTACAACTGAAAAACAGGTACAACTAAAGAAAAGGTAAAGCAGCTCCTAGGTTGTCCTCTAGGGATTCCTACCAGAAGGATAGGTACAGATAGCCTCCTCAACACTCCACGTCCGTTAGTATCCTCCGTGTACTAACTCATCGTAAGGTCCACCTCTGGGTACCGTCCAGTCCTACTACTCTGATCCTCAGTTAGAGATGTTCATTGTCTACAACCAACACAACGAGGAGCGAGCATAGCCTGTGAAGGGGTGAGTATAATGATACTCAGTAGGGACCCTGAGACCCTCAAGGTCTCAAAAAATACAACAATGATAAACCAAAATGTATGAAATCAATAGATAACATCACTTAGTTATATGCTCATACATATACCTAAGTTACCAAGTATTCAATCTCAATCATGAGGTAAACACAAAACATATTGACTCAGCTCAACCATGGTTTTATTCTAGAGATAGTATCAAATAACATCCCTAGTCACATTGTCGAAACATAGGCTGCTGGAGAACTCCTCCTTTATCATGTACAGTGGGTCTACAGTACGACCAAGGGTCCCGCTCCAGTATTCATAGAGAAAAGTAACTGACTAGTCACATAGAAAGGGATGAGTCTGAAAAAGTCATCAGGTGACCCACTGCCTAGCCCAGCTGGAGGGAAACCCCTCAGAGGTCGTTGGGTAACCCACAGCCCAGCCCAGCTGGAGGGTAAACCCTAATGGTCAATGGGTAACCCACTGCCCAGCCCAGCTGGAGGGTAAACCCTAAGATCAACGGGTAACCCACTGCCCAACCCTACTGGAGGGTAAACCCAGAACTGGTCTGATATCTCTGCACTATGTTCACTCGTCTCCATGAGGATCCGCTCCATGAGCTACAGGTCGATAATCCAACTTTCACGATGTCCCACATATAAGTATCTCAAATGTATGCCTCGTCATAGGGGTCTCAACGCAATAGACAACGCGTTAATCGGACACCTGGTCCGTGAGTTATTAGAATTTTAGTCCCGGGGGCCCGGTTGGATTCATGCACGATCCAACTTGGCCGTATTTCATCATTACCCCAACCCCAGTGGGGTATACTCAAAGGGAGCGCCAAACTCCAGGAAAACCAGCGCCGTTGACGGTTCATCAAACGGTCATCTGGTGCAAAATATTTGGCCAAATAATGTAAAGGGGTCGGTAGTGGGCCTGAGTCTGGTCGGATCAACCCAATCCGACATCTTCTGGGCCGACCCAGTCTGGGTCGACCCGGTCACACCTATTGGGTCTGGCCTAGTCCATTTGGCGTGTAAAGACCCGCAAATTTCAAGGAAATTTTTTTCTTAATTTTCTTTGGAATTTTACAAGAGCGCAGCTTCAGACGGCACCTGATTCCGAGGCCCGGTGTGCCCGGAATCAATTTCCGAAGTTTGGCTCGGGTACGTTCAGTGAACGGACGAGCGGGTTTTTCTATCTTTTGAACCGGTGCCCGGAATCAAATTCTGAGGGCACCGATGAAATCGCAGCGCCGGTATTTGCTTAGAAACGCCTCTTCCGGAGTTGCGTTTGCTCAGACGTGGTTTTTAAATTTTGGGGCTTAAAGTCAGAAATAAAATAAAATTTGTGCGACAACTTTATTTTATTTCACTTAAGCTGCTTGGAAGTCACTTGGAAGCCACTTGAACTGAGTTAAAGCGGATAGGATGCTATCCAGAAATATCCTACCCCCTTGGTAGGATATTTGTGAGGTGGGGCCCGCACGAGCCCCGCCGTTTCTTTCGCTAAGTAACGCACCCGCGAAAACCCGTCAAGTAACTGAAAAGTCAACCGACGCGTTTTCTTTAATTCCTAACAGACCATTTAATTGGGCAGTTTATTTCGTGAATTAAATGGGCTGTTTCATTCGTTGAATTAATTCAACGAATTTAATGGGTCGTTACTTACGCGTTTGCGTTCGTTGGCAAAATAATAAAATAAGACCAACTCTTTCCTTTGGAGGATTACTCGTTGTGCGAGATTCTCTGGGCCTCCACCCTCCCCGCGAAGAACGCGAAGAACGCGAAGAACGCGAAGAACGCGAAGAACGCGAAGAACGCGAAGAACGCTGGCGACCGAAATTCGATGACGCACACCGAGATCTGCGACGTCGACGAGCTTTACCCGCGACGTTCTTCGGCGACGCCTCTTCTTCCGCGGCCGATCCTCGTTCGGCAACTAAGGTGAGAATCGGATCGTTTAAATTCTCCCTTTTTAAATTTCATGGCAACGGATTTAATTAATTAAATCCGTTTGTTCTTGATCCGGAGATTGGCAACGCGACGCCGGATACCGCGACGACGCGACGATCTCCTTCATCCGCGACGAGCGATTCCGCGACGACCTCTCGTCCGACGACGACGACAAGGTAAGGGATGTTGGAATATTTTATCTTATTTCCCCGTGTTTATTCTTTTAAAGTGAAGAACATGATCTCCGACAATTTTAATTTATTTAAAATTGTTGTTGATTATTCCTCCCATGGTTTATGACTAACGCGGAGGGTGCGGGTCTAACGAACAAGACCCGGCAACCCTCCGCCGAACTCTTTTGTTGTGCGGATATGGCGGACGATGACGAACCGCACGGCAGGGGCGATCTGTTGATACCGCAGTAAAGGTCTGCCCCCGGGAGGAGCAACGGCGCAGACGGGAGGCAAAACGGGCCACCGGAGCAACTCCGGCGGCCCGCGGAAGGCGGCAGCGGCGCGGGTCGCCGGCAAGGCGGCGCCGGCGACCGGAGGCGGCGGCGCCCGGCGCGCCGCCGTGGAGAAGATCCGCCGCGGCTGAAGCCGCGGCGGCGGAGGCCGGTTCCGCGGCCGCGCGGAACCGGGGAGGGACGCGGCGGCCCGGCCGCGTCCGCGTGACAGGCGGCCCCCCGCGGGGCCGCGTTTCCTTCAAGCCGCGGGTCAAACCCGCGGCGGCGGCTCCTTCGGCCGCTCAGCCGAAGCCGAGCCGGCCGGTCCGGTCGGCCGGGCCGCGCCCAGGCCGGACCGGACCCGGCCTAGCCGGGTCGGGCCAGATCGGGCCGACCCGGTTCGGGCCGACCCGGTTCGGCCGACCCAGGGGGGGGGGGTTCGGGCCGGGTCGCCCTGGGCCCAGAACCCCCGTTTCGGGCCCTCTTCGGTCTTTCGCCCATATCTTGGGCCTGGGACCTCCGATTGACGAACCGTCAGAGGCTACGCGATCCTTGGATCGAGACGGTCGTTTTGGTATATTACACTCAAGGTTTCGGAAGACTTTGTGTTCGGCCGGGTTGGTTCGTACACGAAACCAACCGGGCCCTCGGAGCGGAAACGCTCATAACTTGAGCTGCGGACGTCCGATCGACGTACCGTCAGCTGTGGTAGTTTCCTCTAAGTGAGACGGAAATTTTGGCATACTCCGCCCGAGGATCGGACACAGGCGGAGTACGGTCGGGTTGGTTTTGCCCAAAAAACCAACCGGGCCCCTGGGACGAAAATGCCAATAACTCTCAGACCGGGCGTCCGATTGATGCGCCGTCTGTTGCGTTGAGATCCTGTTGTCGATACGGAACTTTTGGATACATCAACTTCGGACTACGTGTCAGTTGATGTATCAGCCTCTCGGCTCGTGGAGCGGACCCTCCTAAACGAGCTCGCTATGTGCGGGAACCCTAGCGCTGGCTGTGACTTCGACGACAGAGCAGAGATCCTCCGTGGACTGCGACGACGGCAGAGCAGAGATCCTCCGTGGACTGCGACGACGGCAGAGCAGAGATCCTCCGTGGACTGCGACGACGGCAGAGCAGAGATCCTTCGTGGACTGCGGCGACGACCGTGCAGAGATCCTCAGTGGACTGCATCGACTACTGCACTCAGCGATCCTACGTGGATCAGTGCTACAGGTTCTGTGTGAGCCCGATCCTATGTGGGTCCTTACTACCGGTTCTGTGTGAGCCACTGCCTACAGGTTCTGTGTGAGCCCGATCCTACGTGGGTCTTTTGCGGGGGTTAGTACCTATCGATCCTTCGTGGGTCCGACGACTTAGATGGATCAGTGATCATCTTTGACGTCATCTGAAAAAGTATACCTGGTTGAGCTGAATCTTATGTTACTCTCCTTTGTGGATTGTGTTGAACTATCCTATGTGGATTTACTGTTTACTCTCCTTGTGGATTTGAGTCTTGCTTTCCTTTGTGGATTGAGTTGTTCTTGAGCTCGTGAGCAGAGCTAGAATTGGGGACTTAGGTATATGTATGGGCATATACCTAAGCCGAGTCAGATGTTACTTCGTGATTGCATCTTTCTTTTGTGCTATATCCTTTGTGGATTTCGGGAGACCTTCGGGGGTCTCGGGGTCCTTACTGAGTAGCTTGTACTCACCCCTGCACGGGCTATGCCCGCACCTTGTTGTGTTGGTTGCAGACGACGGACAGCGCTGATCACGGTTGGGGCATGGAGCAGGACGGTACCTGGAGGTGGACCACTGGGCGGGACGTGCTCGGAGCGGACGTGGGACCCGAGGAGCCTGGAGGCTATCTGTACCCACCCTTCAGGTGGGATTGCCAGTGGACGACACGAGGCCGCCGTCTTTTCTTCAGTTGATGTTCTTTACTTTTTCAGTTGTACTTTACAGTTGGGCTTGTATTTCCGGCCCCCTTTACTTTTCTGCACTTTACTTTCCGCTTGCTGACTCTGTGTGGTTGTTACTTATAAAGGCAATGCCTTCCCTGTTTACTGGGATTTTACGCCTTGGTGCTAGTCGCCAGCCCCTGGCCTATGGAAGGCGGGCTTGGGGTAGTCACGGCACGGGCCCCGAGGACGGGTCGTGACAAATTTGTATCAGAGGCGGTCGGTTCTACCGCAGACTCTGATCGTCTTTTCTTTCCATATTAAGCAATAGTGTTTAGTGTATTGAGTGTGGTTATCAGTTCAGGGAGCCCAGTGTTGGTGCGGAGGCCGACGTATCCGTACACCAGGACCCTGACTCCTGATTTCCGACTTAATGCATGAAAACATTGATTGCGTGTGTGTTCCAAGTTTTCTTTGTGATTACTTGTGTCAGCTCACCGGGTATACTGATCTGCTTTATGAAAGTCTCAAGTTTTCCTTGTGATTACTTGTGCCAGCTCACCAGGTATACTGTTCTGACTATGGTGCTCTTGTTCTATTTTTCAGGATGGCCCCGCGACGACAGCCAGCTAGGGTTCCGAGTGTAGGGCGCGACGGCAGCCCACCGAGCGACGAGGCCTCGGTGCAGGGCCCTTTGCCAGCAGTGGCACCGGCGGTAGACTTACCCGCCGAGCCACCGATGCTTCCAGTACCAGACGCTGACGATGCACGTCGCCTCAGGGCACTGCATGAGTTTCAGAGCCAGCGACCTCCCAGGTTTCGCGGTGAGGCGGACCCCCAGGCCGCCGAGGACTGGCTAGAGGCGGTGGTACGGATCTTTAGGCTAGTGAGGACACCAGCGGATCTCATGGTGATTCTCGCGGCGAGCCTCCTGCAGGCGGTGGCAGGACGATGGTGGAGCTTGATGCTCCAGGTTCACGGTGAGGAATCCTTGCTCTGGGCGGACTTCGAGAGCCTCTTCCGCTCTGAGTTCGTCCCGGACACCCTCCGAGCGGTGCGCATCCAGGAGCTTCTCCAGCTGCGCCAGGGCAGCATGACGGTCGCTCAGTACGCGGCGAGGTTCACTGACCTATCTCGCTACTCGACCGACATGGTACGTGACCCCTTCTTCCGGGCCCGGACCTTCGAGCAGGGCTTGCGACAGGAGATTCGGGCGTCGCTGATCTCCCTCAGCATTCCGACCCAGGCGGGAGTGCTGGAGCGAGCCCTCCTGATCGAGAGCTTCCTGGCAGAGCCTTCTTCAGCGGCGAGACCTAGCGCAGGGCGGCAGGTAGCTGAGTCTTCGGCAGCAGGTAGCTGACGGATGACTCTGGGGTCCAGGCAGACCAGACCCCCATGCAGACGGCCTCAGGACACCGGCTCAGCAGTGCGGGGCACACAACGGAGTGCCAGCCTTCCGAGAGGCAGGCTGTGCTACTCTTGCGGCGGGCAGGGTCACATGGCTCGTGATTGCCCGACTCGCCGACCAAAGGTGCAGCAGACGGTGGAGGGGCCACCCAGGCAGAGGCAGAGGGTCGACCGTGGCGGTCCGTAGGGAGGAGGCGGATGAGGCAGAGGAGCTGGCCGAGCAGCGGGTGGTGGGCGACGCTTCCAGGCTCTACCCCCACCACCACCAGGAGGGCCACCTCGACCATAGGGAGCTGGCGGGCAGGGACAGGCCCAGCTCCAGGCAGTGGATGCCTACGACCCCGACATGCCAGAGATGATTCGAGGTACGATCTGTGTCTATTCCACCTTTTCTGCAGTACTTATAGACACAGGAGTGAGTCACTCTTTCATAGCCTCTGCCCTTGTTCGGAGCTCGGAGATTCCGACTGAGCCGTTGGCTCGATCCTTACGGCTAGAGACTCCTACGGGAGCAGACTCGACGATTACGCACTGGTGCCGGCAGTGTGAGCTTACTCTAGGAGGCGAGAGCTTCGGCTGGGATCTCCTTGTAGCGGCGTCGAGGCCTTACGACGTCATCTTGGGCATGGATTGGCTATCCACGGTTCATGCCCAGATCGACTGTTTTAGGCGCAAGGTGCGATGTGTTCGCACCGACGGGAGCAGGTTTACCTTCACCGGCGAGAAGGGAACCTTTGCAGCACAGGATGGACTTCCGCAGAGGAGAGTGCAGCCCATCTCTCATCAGTTGGCTAGCCTCATCCTAGGAGCAGTGGACGTGCGGAGTCCAGTTTTTCCTGCAGTGGTGGACCAGTACGTGGACGTCTTTCCCGACGACGTTCCAGGGCTACCTCCTCGTAGAGAGGTAGACTTTTACATCGACTTGTACCCCGGGACAGCCCCGATATCTACTCCAGCATATCGGATGGCCCCCGCCGAGCTTCGGGAGCTGCGGGTACAGTTGGAGGACTTGCAGAGCAAGGGGTTTATCCGACCCAGTGTTTCACCCTGGGCTTCCCCGATTTTGTTCGCCAAGAAGGCGGACGGGAGCTTGCGACTATGTGTCGACTATCGTCGCCTGAACCAGGTGACAGTGAGGAAAAAGTATCCGCTGCCACGGATTGATGACCTCTTCGATCAGCTCAAGGGAGCGCGGTGGTTCTCGAAGATAGACCTCCGGTCAGGCTATCATCAGCTCAGAGTTCGAGACGAGGACGTGCAGAAGACGGCCTTCAGGTGTCGGTATGGCCATTATGAGTTCTTGGTTATGCCGTTCGGCGTAACCAATGCTCCAGCAGTGTTCATGAGCCTCATGAACAGGATCTTCCAGCCATACCTCGACCGATTTGTCGTGGTCTTCATTGACGACATTTTGGTATACTCGACGACTGAGGAGGAGCATGCCTACCACCTGCGAGTTGTGCTAGACACACTCCGAGAGCACCAGCTTTATGGCAAGCTCTCAAAATGCCAGTTCTGGTTACGTGAGGTCCACTTCTTGGGGCACGTCATCTCTGAGGCGGGAGTTGCAGTGGATCCCGCTAAGATCGAGGCAGTGCTAGCTTGGGAGCCACCCAGGAGCGTGACGGAGGTGCGGAGCTTCTTGGGCCTAGCCGGATACTATCGGAGATTCGTGCCAGACTTCTCCAGAGTTGCGGCACCACTCTCAGCCTTGACGAAGAAGGGGAAACCCTTCGTGTGGTCAGACAGATGTCAGCAGAGCTTCCAGGAGCTGAGACAGAGATTGACCAGTGCACCTATCTTGAGGTTGCCTGAGGAGGGAGTTGGATACGTAGTTTACTGTGATGCATCAGGGACTGGACTCGGGTGCGTCCTGATGCAGGAGCGGGCCGTGATCGCCTACGGATCACGTCAGTTGAGGCCGCATGAGCAGAACTACGCCACTCATGACCTGGAGTTAGCAGCAGTGGTCTTCGCTCTGAAGACTTGGCAGCACTATCTGATGGGCGAGCGCTTCACAGTCTTTTCTGACCACCAGAGTCTCAGGTATATCTTCTCTCAGAAGGACCTGAACCTGAGACAGCGGAGATGGCTTGAGTTCCTCCAGGACTATGACTTTGAGATAGTCTATACTCCTGGGAAGGGGAACGTGGTAGCCGATGCCCTCAGCAGGAGGACGGGCATTCAGCTACTTGAGGAGGCGACGGAGCAGCTAGCCTCCTTGCAGATATCCTTCGTGGATAGAGACGGAGTAGCCTTTCTTCAGTCTCTCATAGTCTCTCCTCCACTTCTACAGCGGGTCAGAGAGGCTCAGCGTGGGGACGCTGACTGTGAGACCCGGCGTGCACTGATATCCTCAGGTCAGGCGCCTGATGGTTTCTCCCTTGGAGCAGAGCACGATATCCTTTTCAGAGGACGTACCTTCGTACCAGTCGCTTTACGAGAGGAGGTGCTGAGAGAGTTTCACACTTCTCCCTTGGCGGTGCATCCCGGAGTGGCGAAGATGTACCAGGATCTCAGGCGACAGCACTGGTGGCCAGGCATGAAGAAAGCAGTGGCAGAGTTCGTTTCACAATACCTCACCTGCCAGCAGGTGAAGGCAGAGGATCAGGTACCAGCAGGCTTGGTACAGCCCTTGGAGGTCCCGGAGTGGAAGTGGGATGGCATATCTATGGACTTCGTGACTGGACTTCCACGCACTTCTAGAGGTCACGACTCCATTTGGGTGATTGTCGACCGACTCACCAAGTCGGCACACTTCTTACCCATCAGAGAGCAGGGCTCAGTGGAGAGCTTGGGACGTCTTTACGTCCAGGAGATCGTACGACTTCACGGTGTGCCATCGTCTATCGTCTCCGATCGAGATGCTCGTTTCACTTCCCGGCTTTGTAAGGGGTTGCAGGAGGCGTTCGGGACGCGGCTCCATCTGAGCACAGCCTTCCACCCTCAGTCGGATGGTCAGACGGAGAGGACCATACAGACACTCGAGGACATGCTCCGTGCATGTGTTCTCGACTTTGGTCGCAGCTGGGAGGACCACCTACCCTTGGTGGAGTTCACGTACAACAACAGCTACCACTCCACCATCGGGATGGCACCATACGAGGCGTTGTACGGCAGACCCTGCAGATCACCGTTGTGCTGGACAGACCCTGGGGAGTCAGCACTCGTGGGACCAGAGATGGTCCGAGCCACGACAGAGAAGGTCCAGATCATCCAGGAGAGGATGAGGATAGCTCAGAGCTGGCAAAAGTCATATGCTGACAGGAGGCGGAGGCCACTGGAGTTCGAGGATGGCGACCACGTCTTTTTTCGTGTCTCACCTCGACGTGGTTTACGGAGATTTGGCCGAGGCGGCAAGTTGTCTCCACGCTTCATCGGGCCTTTCCAGGTCCTCAGCAGGATAGGAGAGGTGGCTTATCGCCTGGCTCTACCACCTCAGTTGCACCGGGTGCACGACGTCTTCCACGTGTCTCAGCTGAGGAGATACGTGCACGACCCGACGCACATCATCGACTTTGGGGAGCTGGACGTGGATGATGGGGCGACTTTTGCGGAGGTCCCAGTGGAGATTGAGGATCGACAGGAGAGGGTCCTACGTGGGCGGTCGATTCCTCTTGTGCGCGTCAGATGGCAGCACGGGAACCTCCAGGAGAGCACTTGGGAGCGGGAGGCTCAGATGCGTGCTCAGTACCCCCATTTGTTCCCCTAGTTTTTGATGTATCTTTACGGGGACGTAAAGCCCTGAGGTGGGAGTAATGTAAAGACCCGCAAATTTCAAGGAAATTTTTTTCTTAATTTTCTTTGGAATTTTACAAGAGCGCAGCTTCAGACGGCACCTGATTCCGAGGCCCGGTGTGCCCGGAATCAATTTCCGAAGTTTGGCTCGGGTACGTTCAGTGAACGGACGAGCGGGTTTTTCTATCTTTTGAACCGGTGGCCGGAATCAAATTCTGAGGGCACCGATGAAATCGTAGCGCCGGTATTTGCTTAGAAACGCCTCTTCCGGAGTTGCGTTTGCTCAGACGTGGTTTTTAAATTTTGGGGCTTAAAGTCAGAAATAAAATAAAATTTGTGCGACAACTTTATTTTATTTCACTTAAGCTGCTTGGAAGTCACTTGGAAGCCACTTGAACTGAGTTAAAGCGGATAGGATGCTATCCAGAAATATCCTACCCCCTTGGTAGGATATTTGTGAGGTGGGGCCCGCACGAGCCCCGCCGTTTCTTTCGCTAAGTAACGCACCCGCGAAAACCCGTCAAGTAACTGAAAAGTCAACCGACGCGTTTTCTTTAATTCCTAACAGACCATTTAATTGGGCAGTTTATTTCGTGAATTAAATGGGCTGTTTCATTCGTTGAATTAATTCAACGAATTTAATGGGTCGTTACTTACGCGTTTGCGTTCGTTGGCAAAATAATAAAATAAGACCAACTCTTTCCTTTGGAGGATTACTCGTTGTGCGAGATTCTCTGGGCCTCCACCCTCCCCGCGAAGAACGCGAAGAACGCGAAGAACGCGAAGAACGCGAAGAACGCGAAGAACGCTGGCGACCGAAATTCGATGACGCACACCGAGATCTGCGACGTCGACGAGCTTTACCCGCGACGTTCTTCAGCGACGCCTCTTCTTCCGCGGCCGATCCTCGTTCGGCAACTAAGGTGAGAATCGGATCGTTTAAATTCTCCCTTTTTAAATTTCATGGCAACGGATTTAATTAATTAAATCCGTTTGTTCTTGATCCGGAGATTGGCAACGCGACGCCGGATACCGCGACGACGCGATGATCTCCTTCATCCGCGACGAGCGATTCCGCGACGACCTCTCGTCCGACGACGACGACAAGGTAAGGGATGTTGGAATATTTTATCTTATTTCCCCGTGTTTATTCTTTTAAAGTGAAGAACATGATCTCCGACAATTTTAATTTATTTAAAATTGTTGTTGATTATTCCTCCCATGGTTTATGACTAACGCGGAGGGTGCGGGTCTAACGAACAAGACCCGGCAACCCTCCGCCGAACTCTTTTGTTGTGCGGATATGGCGGACGATGACGAACCGCACGGTAGGGGCGATCTGTTGATACCGCAGTGAAGGTCGGCCCCCGGGAGGAGCAACGGCGCAGACGGGAGGCAAAACGGGCCACCGGAGCAACTCCGGCGGCCCGCGGAAGGCGGCGGCGGCGCGGGTCGCCGGCAAGGCGGCGCCGGCGACCGGAGGCGGCGGCGCCCGGCGCGCCGCCGTGGAGAAGATCCGCCGCGGCTGAAGCCGCGGCGGCGGAGGCCGGTTCCGCGGCCGCGCGGAACCGGGGAGGGACGCGGCGGCCCGGCCGCGTCCGCGTGACAGGCGGCCCCCCGCGGGGCCGCGTTTCCTTCAAGCCGCGGGTCAAACCCGCGGCGGCGGCTCCTTCGGCCGCTCAGCCGAAGCCGATCCGGCCGGTCCGGTCGGCCGGGCCGCGCCCCGGCCGGGCCGGACCCGGCCTAGCCGGGTCGGGCCGGATCGGGCCGACCCGGTTCGGGCCGACCCGGTCCGGCCGACCCAGGGGGGGGGGGGTTCGGGCCGGGTCGCCCCGGGCCCAGAACCCCCGTTTCGGGCCCTCTTCGGTCTTTCGCCCATATCTTGGGCCTGGGACCTCCGATTGACAAACCGTCAGCGGCTACGCGATCCTTGGATCGAGACGGTCGTTTCGGTATATTACACTCAAGGTTTCGGAAGACTTTGTGTTCGGCCGGGTTGGTTCGTACACGAAACCAACCGGGCCCTCGGAGCAGAAACGCTCATAACTTGAGCTGCGGACGTCCGATCGACGTACCGTCAGCTGTGGTAGTTTCCTCTAAGTGAGACGGAACTTTTGGCATACTCCGCCCGAGGATCGGACACAGGCGGAGTACGGTCGGGTTGGTTTTGCCCTAAAAACCAACCGGGCCCCTGGGACGAAAATGCCAATAACTCTCAGACCGGGCGTCCGATTGACGCGTCGTCTGTTGCGTTGAGATCCTGTTGTCGATACGGAACTTTTGGATACATCAACTTCGGACTACGTGTCAGTTGATGTATCAGCCTCTCGGCTCGTGGAGCGGACCCTCCTAAACGAGCTCGCTATGTGCGGGAACCCTAGCGCTGGCTGTGACTTCGACGACAGAGCAGAGATCCTCCGTGGACTGCGACGACGGCAGAGCAGAGATCCTCCGTGGACTGCGACGACGGCAGAGCAGAGATCCTCCGTGGACTGCGACGACGGCAGAGCAGAGATCCTTCGTGGACTGCGGCGACGACCGTGCAGAGATCCTCAGTGGACTGCATCGACTACTGCACTCAGCGATCCTACGTGGATCAGTGCTACAGGTTCTGTGTGAGCCCGATCCTATGTGGGTCCTTACTACTGGTTCTGTGTGAGCCACTGCCTACAGGTTCTGTGTGAGCCCGATCCTACGTGGGTCTTTTGCGGGGGTTAGTACCTATCGATCCTTCGTGGGTCCGACGACTTAGATGGATCAGTGATCATCTTTGACGTCATCTGAAAAAGTATACCTGGTTGAGCTGAATCTTATGTTACTCTCCTTTGTGGATTGTGTTGAACTATCCTATGTGGATTTACTGTTTACTCTCCTTGTGGATTTGAGTCTTGCTTTCCTTTGTGGATTGAGTTGTTCTTGAGCTCGTGAGCAGAGCTAGAATTGGGGACTTAGGTATATGTATGGGCATATACCTAAGCCGAGTCAGATGTTACTTCGTGATTGCATCTTTCTTTTGTGCTATATCCTTTGTGGATTTCGGGAGACCTTCGGGGGTCTCGGGGTCCTTACTGAGTAGCTTGTACTCACCCCTGCACGGGCTATGCCCGCACCTTGTTGTGTTGGTTGCAGACGACGGACAGCGCTGATCACGGTTGGGGCGTGGAGCAGGACGGTACCTGGAGGTGGACCACTGGGCGGGACGTGCTCGGAGCGGACGTGGGACCCGAGGAGCCTGGAGGCTATCTGTACCCACCCTTCAGGTGGGATTGCCAGTGGACGACACGAGGCCGCCGTCTTTTCTTCAGTTGCTGTTCTTTACTTTTTCAGTTGTACTTTACAGTTGGGCTTGTATTTCCGGCCCCCTTTACTTTTCTGCACTTTACTTTCCGCTTGCTGACTCTGTGTGGTTGTTACTTATAAAGGCAATGCCTTCCCTGTTTACGGGGATTTTACGCCTTGGTGCTAGTCGCCAGCCCCTGGCCTATGGAAGGCGGGCTTGGGGTAGTCACGGCACGGGCCCCGAGGACGGGTCGTGACATGGCGGGCCAACCAGTTAGGTTCGGCCCGACCTGGTGGGCCCAGCCCAGCGGGCCGCGTGGGTGGTTCTGCCCAGATCATTGCAAGGGCACAACACGGCTCGGCTCGGTCCAATTAGCACGGCCGAGCCGGTTCGTCCAGGGATCTGCGAGGGGGGCCGCATGCCAGTTCTGGAGGCCGGGCGGCCAGGCTGAGCGTGGCCAGGCTGGCACGGGGCGGGGAAGGGCGACAGGTGGGCTGGCGGGCGGCCAGGCAGGGCGCGGCCGAGCCGACAGGCGGACGGGATAGAGGGAGTTCGGGCCAACACTGTTCGGGCTAGTACGGTTCAGCATGGGTTGGGCCGACGTGGGGTGGCATGGTTAAACCTGGGCACGCGGGACACCGGCAGTGGTGCGGTCGGGTGCGCAGGTGGCTGGTGGTGGTTCGGCCCGCGAAGCCGGCTTGGTCGGGGAACCGAAACACTGCAGTGACAGTGCCATTCGCAGAGGCCTCCGGAAGCACAACCTTTTCCCCTACCTTCATCACCATTAATGTCGCTTCGTCTCCATGCCGAGAAACAACACAAACAAGAATGACAGTGGGGTCATGCCATGTTGGTTTGGGCCGCACATTCCGCATTTAGGGTGGTAACAATTGGCTCATCAAAGAGTAAGAAAGATGAACAACAATTGTCTTACAACCACGAAATGATTCCTTTCTAATCCGAAGTAGAGAAAGAGAAAAGTAAATTTACACAACAAATAAAAACTATACCTTTGATTTTCGGTCTTTGATGTTGAAGTTGCGGGAAGAAGTCAAAGGAGTTCATCGTTCGTCGCATCTTCCACGCACTTCCACTCCCAAGCTGCATCGACTCGTTGACAGCGATGCAGAATTCGGTCGTCGAAGACGTCTCACAATGGTTGAATCTTCGAGTAATAATTCTAAGAAGTTTAGCATTCTTCATTAATCGTTCTTCGTTGGGAGACGGGGTTCTTCATTGGGAGCTTTTTCCCAAATCCTCCACTCAAAGCAGCCACCAAAATGAATATTCCAACAAAATAATAGATTGTAATATCGTATTAATTTGTGGGAAAAAAATTAAATTTTTTCTAATTAGTTAGGTAGGATCCCCTTAATTAATTCAAAGGGTTGGCATAGGGAAATAATTAGGGGAGGTGAAGAGGCTCTCCCTCATTAATGAGGGAGAGTTGAGAGGTTTTCCTCTCCTCCCATTAATATGGGAGTTTATCCCCGTGTCATCCCCACGTCATAACCCATTGCAGGAGGTTAGGTTTAGTGGGCTCCACCACTAAAACCTTTAATGGGAGGATAAGGTGTGGTGGTCCCCCCTCTAACTTCTATGAGTATATTTTAACCATAAAATAAAAATAAATCCACACACTTTATTTTTATTTAATTCGAACTCAAAAAACCCCAAAAACAATCTTTTATTTTCGATTCACTACTGTTGAAGTGAAGGTCTCCTTGAGAGAATATCATCCCTACGAGTTCAACAGTTCCCTTAGATTTCAATTCCGAGCACCGGTTCAAAACATACAAAACACCACTCATGCGTTTACTAAGCGTACCCGAAAAATAGTTCAGAAAATTATTATTAGTCACCCTCAACCTGTGCCGGTCAAGGTTAGGATCTTCATAGGTGAAACACACCCCCAACGAATGCAATGGTACATTTGAATTTTTAATTTGAGTTACCATTTATATGTTATGAATTTTAAAATTAAACAATTTTTATTTATTAATTTTTTTTGTGGCCAAAAAATAACTTTTTCTAGTGGCCCGCGCCTTCCAAAATTAGAATCTCCTTAAATAAAGAATGCCCTCATGAGTTCAGCAGTGGTATCAAATTTTTATTCCGAGTTACCGTTTTTTAGTTATAAGAATTTTAAAAATCATATAATTTATTTAATTATTTTATTTACGATTATGCCATTTTTGGGTTTTCTCACAGGTGGCCCGCACCGACCAATCTTAAGTCGCGCCTAGGGTAAAACCGCCATCCTGAGCGCAATGGTGCCCTCATATTTTTTAATCTATGTAGCTGATTAATATTTATTTCACTTTTTTAGGAAAACTGCTTATATGTGTTAACTTAAGCTTGAAAAAACTTAGACCGATCATTCAGGGAACTCTAGGCCTCGAAATCGCGCGCTGTCAAGTTTCGCTGACTCATAAAATTCCCATATATTTAAAATAATTACATAGAAATTCCGGGTCTTTACATTATCCCCACCTTAGGGCTATACGTCCCTGTAATCCATAACTCAAACTAAGGAAACAAATTGGGGTATTTTGAACGCATCTAATCCTCCCTCTCCCATGTGCTCTCTTAGAGGTTCTCGTGCTGTCAACAAACACGTACCAGAGATATCGACCATCCACAAAGTACTGAATCCTATCGTTCCTAAATCTCTAACAGAACCTCTGTAAAAGTCACCACATCGATGTCCAACTCTCTATGGTTGATCTTGTGAGAAGGGTCGTGAACGTATCTCCTCAGTTGGGATATGTGGAAGACGTTGTGTACCTGGTGCAACTAGGGTGGAAGAGCTTAGTAGCAAGCCACCTCGCCAACTCAGTTGAGGACCTGAAAAGGTCTGATGAACCTCAGAGATAACTTGCCGCCTCGGACAAATCTCTACAAACCTCATCAATGTGTGACCCGTAGAAAGACGTGGTCACCATCCTCAAACTCCATAGGTCTCCATCTTCTATCAGCATATGAATTCTTCCTACTCTGTGCAGTCTTCATCTACTCCTGGATGATCTGCACTTTCTATGCGGTAGCCCATAACATCTCTGGTCCCATGAGTGAAGACACCCCTAGTTTATTCCATCACAAATTTGATCTGTATGTTCTCACGTACAACTCCTAGAAAGGTGTCATCACGATGGTGGAGTGATATTTGTTGTTGTATGCAAACTCTAACAAGGGTAAGTGATCCTCCCAATTACGACTGAATTCGATGGCACAAGCACACTACATGTCCTTGAGGGTCTGAATGGTCTGCTCAGTCTGACCATCCGTCTGAGGATGGAAGGCGGTGCTCAAACGAAGCTCATCCCAAAATCCTCCTACACATAAGGGCATCCCAAGCCCTATACTGAACCCTGATCTCTGGTTGGTAGGAAGTGGGCTGACTTGGTGAGTCGGTCGACAATAACCCAAATTGAGTCATGTTCTCTGAATGTACACAGAATTCCTGTCACGGAGTCCATGGATATCCCATCCAACTTCCACTCTGGGACCTCTAAAGGCAGAACTAAGCCAATGGGTACCTGATGTTCTGCCTTCACTTGCTGGCAAGTGAGGCTCCGAGAGACAAATTCTGCAACTTCTTTCATCATTCCCGGCCACCAGTGCTATCGTCGGAGGTCCTAGTAAATCTTCACGACTCCTGGATGTACCGCTAGAAGGGATGTGTGTAACTCCCTCAATACTTCCTTCTGAATTGATACTAGTACTATTGGACGTCCTCTGAAGAGGATGACGTGCTCCCCAACATCATAAAATCCATCAGGTGCCTGCCCTGTGGATATCTGAGCATATCGTGTCTCGCAATCAGCATCCCCATGTTGTGCCTCCATGACTCGCTGAAGAAGTGGGGTAGTGACTGTAAGAGACTGAAGGAAGGATGATACATCTCAATCCACGAAGGATGTCTATAAAGAAGCCAGCTGCTCTGTCACCTTAGTCAGTTTATGTAGGCCAGACCTCCTGCTGAGTGTGTCTGCTACCATGTTCCCCTTCTCAAGAGTATAGACTATCTCAAAGTCAACTTCCGCTGCCATGAGGGTGAGGTTGGCCAACTCATGAGTGATTGTTTTCCCCCTCCTATGCATGAGTTTATACTATGTTTCATGTGTTTCCTTTTTCGTAGAAAAAGGAAAACCACATCCCAACGCTGTAGATAAAACACAACCTATTTGCCTAATACAGTTAATCTAAGTGTGAACTGTGGATGTCAAGTCCAAAACCAAACTAACTTCGTAATTCCTCGATGCATCCACCAAGATTTTCCAACCGAAACTCTTTCCTCAAGGGTCATATGACACCTTCTGTGTAAGTGTGATTATCGAGTCTCCTACCAAAGGTATCTCCAGACGTGAGGGTCAAGTCAACGGTTTAACTGGAAATTC
The DNA here is from genome assembly GCA_963277665.1 of Viscum album. Classification (NCBI taxonomy): domain Eukaryota; kingdom Viridiplantae; phylum Streptophyta; class Magnoliopsida; order Santalales; family Viscaceae; genus Viscum; species Viscum album. Next base: position 776,143,281 of record OY728138.1, read on the forward strand.
TAGGTCGTGGACAAGATTTGTGGAAGGAAGTAACGATTGGTACCTATGTCTATTGAATCGGAAGAAAGTAGTAGAAAATACTGTAAATCGAATCATTGCTAGATCCCTTGGGTCTCATTCCTTGACCTCATGCAACAACTTTCTTCCCCTATCCTCAATCTCCCTGAGCATGGCAGGGTCCACAAAAAGAGGGTTGTTGTAAGTTGTCGAAAAGTAAACCACCAGATGCTGCTCTCCTAGATCTGATTCCACATCTGATGCTCTGATGATTCATCTGTTCCTAACACATTTTACACACCGAAGTCTCTGAGACTGGTGTCAGTTCTCTACTTTCCCACTGCTAACATTCACTGGTTGTATCCATTCAGTCAAAGAACATTCAACCATAAAGGTTCTCTCTAGAACCCAAGCATAATTAGGAATTCATAGAGTAATAGGGTTGGATAAGATTTCCTTTAAACACACATCTCTCAGAAGTTCAATCCTTGAAGCATTGATCTTATCTTATTCATCGAGTACAAGGAAATATCGGTATGCCTTGATGAATACTCAGCAACCAACACATCGTCCTACCGAAGCTATTGATGTTCTAGAGAACTCCCATCCACCTCCATGAGCCAGTCCTTAGCCTCCTATGAGTTGAGATCACCTTAGAACCTAAGAGGTATCAGATGCTGAAACACGTGTAAGGAATTAATCCTACATGGGTCCTCTACCGGTACTGCCCGCTGTAACTGCTGACCAATGGGTACTGATATAGCTGGCACACTCCCTGAAGGTACTATCTCAGGAAATGATCTATGTATTGAAGACTCATTACTAAGTGGACCATCATCATGGTAACTCACTGAAAAATACTAGTAGCTAAGATAACCACCTACTCTACTAGTGTCTCAACTAGATGAGAAACTCTAGCAGCTGCCTCTAGCCAGCCCTCAACTATGTGGGAATCTGTCTTGCCTCGAAACCGCTGAGGCCTCTGCATCTGGAACTCATGCAATGTGCTTAGTCGGCATGCACCGTATGCTTGTGTGGTTGGTGGTATCTACTTCCTAATGGGTGGTGATGCTGCTGGTATACCACCCGAAGGTACCAACATAGTAAGAGGGCCCTGTACAGGAGCCTTGTCACTCAGTGGGCTATCAGTGTGAACAACTCTTGAAACTCTAACTATTTGTCTGCATGGAGATATTCTAAAAGAAACATATGTGACACGGTGAAAGATTACACCTAATGAGCTGACCTGGTTGAGCTGACATAAAGAAAACTTTTGAAAACAAACACGCAATCAATGTTTTCATGCACTAAGTTGAAAATCAGAAGTTAGAGTCCTGGTGTATGGATACGTCAGCCGCTGCACCAACACTGGACTCCCTAAAATGAAAACCACACTCAGTACCCCTAAAACTATTTCTTCACAGAGAATAAATATCAGATTCCTATGTTCTGTGGTAGAACTGACTCCTGTGATACCAATTTGTCACGACCCATCCCACGGGACCCATTCCGTGACTACCCCATGCCCTCCTTCCATAGGCCAGGGGTAGGCGACTAGCACCAAAGGCCTAAATCCCAAAAACTGCGAAGGCATTGACTTTATAAAGTGTAAACACAGACAACAGAGTATGAGATGGAAGTAAAACACTAAGAAAAACTATATACAAATGAGTTCTGAAAAGTAAAAGGGGACAGAAATACAAGCCCAACAGGAAAGTACAAGTACAACTGAAAAATAAGTAAAACTGATGAAAATGTAAAGGAGATATTGCGTCATCCTCCGGGGATTCCTACCTAAAGGATACGTATAGATAGACTCCTTAGCACTCCACATCTGTCAGTCTCTTCCATGTACCAACTCATCATAAGGTCCACCTCCGGGTACCGTCCAGTCCTGCTACTCTAATCCTCAGTCAGCGTTGTCTGTCATCCACAACCAACACAACGAGGTGCGGGCAATGCCCCTTTAGGGGTGAGTATAATGATACTATGTAGGGACCCTGATACCCTCAAGTTCTCACAAAATCAAACAATGATAATCCAAAAGTTATGAAATCAACAGATAACCTCACTTAGGTATAGGCCAATACATATTCCTAAGTTACCAAGTAATCCATCTCAATCATGAGGTAAACACAAATGTTATTGACTCAACTCATCTAGGGATTTATTATAGGGATAGTATCAAATTACATCCCCAGTCACATTGTCAAAACCTCAGATGCTGGAGAACTCCTCCTCTATCAAGTACAGTCGTCTAACCGTACAACCAAGGGTCCTGCTCCGGTATTCATAGAGAAAAGTCACTGACTAGCCACAGAGAAAGGGTTCAGTCTGAAGAAGTCATCGGGTAACCCACTGCCTAGCCCAGCTAGAGGGTAAACCTTAAGAGGTCATCGGGTAACCCACTGCCCAGCCCAACTGGAGGGTAAATTCAAAAGGGAAACAGGTCACCCACTGCCTTGTCCAGCTGGAGGGTAAACACTAAGATCAACAGGTAACCCGCTTCCCATCCCCACTAGAGGGTAAACATTGAATTGGTATGATATTTCAACACTATGGTCACTCGTCTCTGAGAGTATCTGCTCCATGAGCTACCAATCGATACTCCAACTGTCACAAAGTCCCACCTAAATCATGTCTCAAAGGTTTGTCTCATCAAAGGGGTCTCAACGCAACAGACGACGCATCAATCAGACACTCGGTCTGTGTGTTATTAGACTTTTAGACCCAGGGGCCCGGTTGGATTCGTGCACGATCCAACCTGACCATATTTCAACTTTACCCCAAAATTCAGTGGGGTATACTCAAAGGGACCGTCGAACTCTAGGAAAACTAGTGCCACTGACGGTTCGTTAAATGGTCGTCGGGTACCAATGATATAGTGAAATAAAGTAAAGGGGTCAGTAGTGAGCCCGGGTCCGATCCGAACTGGTCGGATCGACCCAGTCAGACATAGTCGGGGCTGACCCAGCCTGGGTCGACCCGGTCAGACCTATTGGCTCATGCCCGGTCCATTGGGTGGGCCATCCTGTTATGTTCATCCCGACACGCTGGGCCCCGCCCAATCGGTTGCATGGGCAGTTCGGCCCGGGCTCGGGGTCGGTTTGTCCCGGACAGTCACGGGGGCACGGCCCGGCTTGGCTCATCCCGGAGGGCGCGGTTGGGCCGGTTCTTCCAGGGCATCACGAGCGGGGCCATGGGCCGGTTCGGGAGGCTGGGCGGTCGGGAAGAGGTCATGCAGGGCGCCAGGCATTCTGGCGGGCGGTCGTATAGGGTGTGGCCTAGCCGGTAGGCAGATGGGAGGTCGGTCTAGCACGGTTCGGGCCGGTGCGGTTCGGAATGGCATGGGCCGGCACGGGCTGGCAGGGTTCTTCCTGGCTACGCGAGAGGCTGACAGCGGTGCGGCTGGGCACGCAGGAGGTCGACGATTGTTCGACCCGCAGAGCTGGCTCGGTCGGGGCACCGGAATGCCGCAGGGGCAGCGCGGTTCACGAAGGCCATAGGGAGCATGGTCTCTGCCTATTCCATTTTCACCTTCAACGCCAATTCATCGCCATACTGTGAAACAAAGCAAACAAGAACGTCGGAGGGGTCTGGCCATGTCGGTTTGGCCCGCACCATCTGCGTTTAGGGTGGTGACCCTTGGATCATCAATGAGTATGAAAGATGAACAACAATTTTTTAAAACCACGTAATGATTCCTTTCCAATCCGAAGAAGAGAAAGAGAAAATTAAAGTTACTGTAAAAATTAACCCCTACCTTTGATTTTCGGTCGTTTATGTTGAAGTCACGGGAAGAAGACGAAGGAGTTCGTCGTTCGTCACATCTTCCATACACTTCCAATCCTGAGATACGTCGGCTCGTTGACGACGATACAGAAGTCATTCATCGAAGATGTCTCACGATGGTTGAAGCTTCGAGGAAGAAGTCGAAGAAGGTCGGCATTCTTCGTTCTTCATTCTTCATTGGGAGAAGGGGTTCTTCATTGGGCACTTTCCCCCAAATCCTCCTCTCAAAGCTGCGACCAAAATGAATATGCCAAAAAAATAATAGATTGTAATATCCTATTAATTTTTTGGCACAATATTCAAATTGGTCTAATTAATTAGGTAGGCTCTCCTTAATTATTTCAAGGGTTTGGCATAAAGAATTAATTTGGATAGTTGAAGAGGCACTCCCTCATTAATGAAGGAGAGTTGAGAGGTTTTCCTCTCCTCCCATTAATAGGGGAGTTTAGCCCCATGTCATCCCCACATCAAAACCCCATGCGGGGGGTTAGGTTTGGGTGGGACCCACCACCATAACCTCTTATGGGAGGTTTAGGTGTGGTGGTCCCACCTCCGACTTCCATGAGGAGATTTGAACTATCAAATAAAAATAAAGCCAGACACATTATTTTTATTTAATTCAAACTCTAAAAACCCAAAAAAAAATCTTTTATTCTCGACACACTACTTTTAAAGTGAAGGTCTCCTTAAGTGCATACCAGCGCTGCGAGTTCAACGGTGCCCTCAAGTTTCAATTCCGAGCACCAGTTCAAAAGTATCAATTCGCCACTCGCGCGTTTACTGAACGTACCCAATAAAAAGTTTGTAAAATTATTATCAGTCACCCTCGACCCGTGCCGGTCGAGGTCAGGATTTGAATCGGTGAAACAAACCGCAAAAAACAAAACTGTACTCTCTGATTTTTAATTTGAGTTACTCTTTAGAAGTAATGAATTTTACAATAAAATAATGGTCACTTAATTATTTTATTTGCGGCCAAAAAGTAACTTTTTCTAGTGGCCCGCGCCGGCCAAAGTTAGTATCACCTTAAATAAATAATGACCTCACGATTTCAAAGGCGGTCTCATATTTTTAATCTGAGTTACTGTTTTTGAGTTATAATCATTTGAAAGATAAAATAATTTATTTAATTATTTTATTTACAATTATTCCATTTTTGGGTTTTCTCAGAAGAGGCCAGTGCCGACTAATCTTAAGTCACGCCTAGGGTGGACCCGCCATCCTAAGCACAATGGTGCCCTCAGATTTCTTATCTGAGTAACTGTTTAAGTGTTATTCCTCTTTTTCAGGAAAACTATGTAGGCACGTTAATTTAAGCTTAACAAAACTTCGATAAATCATTCCGAGCACTCCGGGCCTCGGAATTGCCAGCCGTCAAATTTTGCAGACTCGTAAAATTCCCATATATTAAAAAAATACATGGAAATTCCAGGTCTTTACACACACAATATATGACTTGTATAACGTATATTTTAAATTTTTTGGTATTAATAATATTAACATTATTATGAAATATATAAACATCCTAATCAATATAAATTTTGTGATAAATTATTATTAAATAATCAATCAATTTTTAGTAATGTAATTTTATTCATCAAAAATAAGTTTTCTTCTGAAATTATTTTTATTGATTTCTATGAGAAAATTTTACAAATAATTTATATATATATTAAAAAAATATATTTGATAAAATGTAACTTGTTTTTTAAATTATCATATGAAATTTAAATTATGATTTTTTTGTATTTTTTTTAAAAATATTGACTTTTCAATAAATAGAAAGAAATGCTGGTTTTTGAAAAACAATCATTTATATTAAATAAATTAAGTAATTTAAAACATCATTTTTATTTGAATATTATTTAAACTAAAAAAATTATTCTTTAGTTATATTAAATAAATTTATCAATTTTTTATTCATATTTATACTAGATGTCAGTATAAGATTATTTTTGGGAAAAAACATGTCTTTTCTAAAAATAAATTAAATTTCATAATATCTCTCCATTTTAATTGAATATGACAATGAAAAATGATGAATTATTTAAATAAAGTTTATATAATATATATCTTTATATATTTAATTTTTAAATGTCATTTATGTCATTATTATTACTCAATATAGATTTAATATAAAATTCTCTTATAAAAACAAAATAAAACTATTGAAAAATTGATTTTTTTGAAGTCCACGGTTTATTTAAAAATTGAATAAATATTTGGAAACATAATAATTTACATTATCTAATAAGTTTAACAGAATTTTTCATCAAAATAAATTGTGAAAACAATGAAAATATTTTAGCAAGAATATGGTGAAAACGGGTTTACTGGGTGTTATACTAAAAATATAATGGTTAAAATGAAAAAAAAATGTTTAAATTATATAGGCTGGAAATATTTCTACATTATAAAATATATTTCTTGATAATGGTCCATTAAGGATCCGGGTGTCGTGTGAAAAAATGGTTATCAAATTTTCTTTCCAAAAAATATAAGTCTGCCACTCACCTCCCTTATAAAAGAACACCCCCTCTCCTCTTTTATTTAAATTTTGAAAGAATTTTGGATTATAAATTTCCTATATAAATACCTTTCTTACATTCATCAACAGGAACTGGGGCCCCTAGTTTGATTAGTAATCCATCTAATTAATTATTTTGGTGCTCACCTAAGTTGGTTGTCCAAATAAAAGGTATAATGCTTTACCATGCATTTTTTTATTTCTTATTTCACCTCTTAAAAATACTATTAAATTATTATGATATAATCACACCATCATATTCATTATAATTATAATTTATTGTTTTAATAAAATAATCAAAATATTTCTCATATTCCATAAAATGGGAAAGGAAAGAATCATTAACATGTATGGTAAAATTTTGACTCACAGACTGATGTAATTCGCTTTCCATCGTCACATATCACTATTATTTATAACGATTAATTTAAATTATATATGTTATATTTTAGCATAATTATAATTTATTAATTATAATTTTACCTGTAAATTCTAACATTCCATTAAATTGGGGAAGTGATAATGTTGCTCATATGTTCGATTGAGTACCACTTCATGAAGGGATGCTATTCATTTTTCACTAATGCATTTCATTAAAGGTCAAAAGGATAAATTTAATTCTTATATCTCATATATATGAATTAAATTTCATATTTAATATATTTTTTCATTCTTAAATGATAATAAATAATTTACTTTTTACCATTCCATTGACTAAACATGATAAGATCATTCATTCGTATGTGTTGACTACTACCACCATGATGCGGTTTGATTATTTTTTAATCACAAAATAAAATGGATGATATATACATCGATATATATATTTATTTTTATATTTGAAGAAAAAATATGGCATTTATAACAATTATATTAATTCTATATATCCATGTAATAGTTAACTTCTCTTTATAATGATCGTTGAGAAATGACATCATCACTCATGTGTACATATGACCAACCATATACATGATTGTAACAGAGTTCATTTTTCATAAAAAGAATTAATGACTGGTTTTGAATTATAATTGATTAATATAGAATAGGAATATTTAATATTATTATTTTTGATTTGTCTAAACAATTTTTTTATTGTTTTCAACACACTAAATTCATTTTGAAATAATGAACTGAACATCCTCAAAACACATGATGTGAACATAACTGATTAATTATTGAAATATTTAATTAAAATAAATAAAATAATTATAAAATTATATGCTAATAAACCTATAAAATTTCATTATAAAATAAAATTATATTTAAATGTTTACTGTACTTGGTTTAAAGGATACACATATAGTGTTTGGACTTCAGGTAAGATTTTCTGTCTCACTTTTATTTCTTTGAGACATATTCTATATTTTCCACTTTCTTTTATAGTGTGGTGTATATAATAACCTTGAATTTATTTTATGATTATTTTCATCATTTTTTTTAATCCATATTAGGTTCTCCATTTTATGGGGTTTTGATCGAGAGATTAATCAATTAGTAGTGTCTTTTCTATGAATTCCCCTTTATTGAGAAATATTTTATTATTATAAACCTAATATCATTTATATGGTATGTATACTACCCATATTAAATTTTATGTCATTAATAATTTTTATTTGATGGTATTTTATTTTGAAATTTGAATTATTTCATCCAAGGATATTTTACTTTAATGATTCCAATTTGTAAGGAATTTCATAACTATATTTCTTTCCATTGACTTATATTACTTATTTGTTGTATTTAGTATTCTATGATTATGTATGTACTAAATTTATACTATATTTATTTTTATTTCAAATTATTTTAGGTGGATTAATATATTATACACAAAATCTATACATTGATTAATTCTTAAATTCATTATTATGATCATTGTATGAGTAATTCATCTCAAATTCAATTTCATTAAGATATATATTTAACATTTTCACCTATATAAATTTTTGAGGTGTATATGATACCCTTTTAAAATGTTATATCACGAATATAATATTTTTCAGTGTATTTAAAGGTTAATTTTATTTTATTCTATCAAGAGGCTTATGGTTTAATATTTTCTAATGTTGAAAATTCATTATGTTATAATATAATTTCATTTCACATTTTTTAATATTTTAGGTTCTTTTTTAAGTATTAAGGTAATATTATTTTCTACATCCACATATCATTTATTCTTATTTAATTATAAATTTGGTTCACATATTTAATTTCTATTTCCTCCCTTATTGATCAAGGAAATATAATGATGTATTTTTAAGTGATACTGATCTTATATTTTCATTTCGATTGAAGACATTTTCCTTCCATATACATGTTTTCTTAAAAAAATTCAAAAAAAATAATATCATCCTATGATTATGATGTTCTTTTTACACATGTTTTACTTTTATAAATGTATTATAATTAGTATTGATTTATTTTTAAGAATTAGTAACATTTTAACATTTACTAGAAATGTTATTGGAATATTTGTTTTCACATGTATTGAATGAACATGATTTCCCTCTCTCGGGGCCAGTAAATCTTTTCGAGAATCCCTGTTAAGTATAAAAGGTTATTTTAAAAAGAAATTATTTCTTTAATGTTGTGATATTCATTCATTTTAGTTTTTTATCAAAATTGAAAGTTTATATTCCTCAAGAAATGTTCCAAGTGAAATTGAAAAATAATTTTCCATCTAATATTACATCATTTGATGTTACTCAATATGAAAAGGGTATTTTCCTCACAAAATTAATGATGTTTTAATAATATGTTCGTTCACCAATATCAACAACCCTATATGTTACTTATTATCCACTAGGATATGTTGAAATTATATAATTATTATTCACTCTATGTATGGATTAGGATTGTTTTAAGATATTTTCTTGTAACCCATTTTCATTTCCATATGTTAATGACATTATGAAATTAGTGATGAGTTTTAGTAGTTTGTTGTTAAATTTAACACTCTATCTACTTTATTCATTTTTTCATTCTTTGAAATGGTATATATAATAGGGTTAAGCTCCATTATCATTGGTATGAATATTATTATGTTACACTCATGTAGTTTAATTATGTCATCATATCTATTTCATATTATTATTATCGTTGATGAAATTTAATTGTTTATTATTATTTGTATAGTTAAAAATAATTTTATCTCACCCTTATTATATTTCATCTTCCCCAGGTTATCATAAAATATGTTAAATGAATTATGTCAAGAAATGTAGATGAAAATGATAACTTTATGAAATTAGAAATGAAAGGCATAGTAGTATAGATAATCTCATAATTTCATTAGTATTTTTTCAAAGACTTTTTTAGAATTTTATAAATTGTGAACATAAAATTTCAATGGGTATATAGGTGATATAACATTTTCTTTTAATGTTGTAAATTTTTTATCTAAAACAATTTTCAAAATTCATCTATAGTAAATCCATAAATATAATTTTTATGTTTTTATTGCCTATTTTGAGAGTACAGATTCCTGGATGTTATAAAAAAACATTTCGAGCATAGATAAATAACGAAGGTAACTGAAAACATCATTTACAAAAACACTCTTGAAAATGGAATATCCTACTTATTAAAATGCAATGATACATTAATAAGAACATATGAAGATATCATTATCCCTTTACCAAATTGATTGAAGAGAAATGTCGGGTTCACCCATCCTTGGATTATAAAATAACCATTCATACATGCTTTATAATGGATATAACCATATTAGTTATATAATGAAACCATCCATATTCATAAACAATTCCCAAGAACCGTAATATAATTGAATCTTTTGAAATATTTTTTAAAAAATATTCTTCGCACACATAGAAAACATTTCTAGATATTTTAATATCCATTTCATTTTAGCCAATTTTAAAAATAAACAAAACAAAGTGGAATATTGTTTTCATTGAAGAAATCATGAAACCTTACAAATAAATAAAAACATAAAATAACATTGATTGTTGTGGAAAATTCCATTGATTCCTTATATGTTTAAATTTAACATTGCCTTTGAATTTTTGTAATACTTTTATTAATAAAAAATATAATAGGTTTCCTGTTTTAAACCATTTGAATTAATTGAAAAATTAGCAAAAACATTACTTAATAATTTGATCATATCCGTAGAAATAAATAATTATAATAAAATTAAGAATATGGACATGTATGAAAAATATTTATAAAATCAATGTTTAAAACATTTAAAATAAGTATTTAATGGTAATGTTTTTTCCCTCTAGTCTATCTCATCATGTACATTCCTTAGATTATTGAATAATAAATATATTTTATTTATATAATTCCAAATTAACTCTATCATATTTTTAATTAATTTTATTTTATCTATTATCATGTTAAATATAATTCGATAATCAATTAAGTTCTTATCAAATGTTTGGAGGATATTAGGATCATTTGTTAAAAATGACGTTGGTATACTAACTATGGTCAAAGAGCTGAATTTTAAAAAATATATATAATTACAATCAATAAAAATTGTCATTTTATAAAATAATTATATTTTTTGAACCATCCAATAATTATGGTTATGAAAAAGGATTTATGTTGAAATCATAATGACGGTGGGTCGTACGTACGCATGAATGATGTTATTATTTTTCAATGGATAGAAACATAAAGAAATTATATAACACATTATATTTTCAGAATGAAAATAATTTAATTAATATAATATATATATATATATATATATATATTAAATCCATTATTATAACAAGTCATCATAGGTGATGATTGAAATGAATTACATCGATTCATAAGGAAATAATCAGTCGTACACAAGAACAATTATTTTGATTCCCATTGGATGGAAGAGGGGAAGAATATAAGTTATTACATTAAAATAATAACATATCATTACATTTAATAAATTGAAATAATTCTTTCATCATGGTTGAGTAATATTTAAAAGAGTTTTTAGATTAAATAAATCAAAAATGCTTGCTTAATTACAATAACTTTTCTTCAAACAATCTCTTTAAGTTTTTAGTTAAATATTTCCTAGGATAGATTTATAATTAAAAATGATGATAGTATATTATTTGTGAGTTTGAGGAGGTATTTTGGTAGGTATTTGATGAACTAATGTGATAAAATGGTTTTAGGGAGATATCACATGAGTTGTCCTTTTATAAGATATGAGACAAGTGCACTTTGAATTAATTAAATTATTAAATTAAAATAAATTAGTTTTTATGAAAAATGATTCAAAGCTGGTATATTTAAAATAATGTAGGATTATTTTTCTAGAATATCACATGAAATTAAATTTTTAAATGTTTGGGTTATGTTTTAATCCTTATTTCCTTATTTTAACACACGTTTAACCTTTTTATTATTACTATGAAATTAGTTTTTTTACTCTATATAGTACTAAAAAGTTACTATAAAAGGATGAATTATGGAAAAAAGGACCATGGTTGAATTTTTCAACCATATCCCATTGAATTTTAAGAATATTTTATTTTTTTGAATATTAACTCATTTAAGAAACATTTTTATTAAAAAAATATCATTTATTTTCTTTTTTTGAACTATTCACCTTATTTGTCTATCAACATAATTTAAAAATAAATTAATTTTAGTCTAAAAAAATTAAAATCCTAAATATTTTATTTTTATTTATGAAATTTATGGACTATTAAAATCACCCAAAAAATATTAATTTATGAGGTTCAAAAATAATTAACATGATTTTTGGACTGCATTCACAAGCACTGAGTCTCAGTTATATAAGCTCCTAACGTAATTATTTCCCTAGAAAAAATCCTAAAAATACCTGATAAGAAATATCATTCTTGTTATAAATAACATTTTATAATTGAAGATAAATTTTTTTATCTTTGTCACCATATATAATAGATATTAAAATAAAGAGAGCGATGCTTTTTCCTTAATCCTTTAATTAAATGATCACCATTTCAAAATCAACACTAAATGTAAAATAATTCCATATTTTAATCTTTTTGATGATTATGGATGAAATAGACATATCCAATGAAATAATTGATCGTGTTTTAATGAGTTTTAATCCTTACTAAATTACATTTAACCCTAATTATCTCATTATACCTTAACAATGGTAAAACAATTACATGGGTTACTATTTAAAATGAATAATAAAATGACCTATTTAAGAAATTTAGTCACAAAAATTCAAAATATGGAGTAATTTTTTTTAAGTTAAATATCTATAAGTAAAATAATTTAATATAAAATTAATTCTATAAAACATGATGAGAGCCATTTTATTGAATAATGTATTTTAAATATAAACATATTTATATACAAAAAAATCATGTTAAAATTCATTTCAATGACTATAATTGTATTATTTTTAATGAAGTGAAAATAATTGAATTTTAAAATTAATATAGAATATAATTTAAATTTGTAAATAACTGAAATTAAATAAAATTTCAAACGATAATAAGAACATTTATTATTCCCTGAAAATCAAACATTTCAGAAAATTGTCAAAATTTCACTCTAATATAATTTTGTTATTATGATTTCAAAATTGAAATTATTTTTCTAAATTGAAATTATAAAAACTAGATATAAAGATTTTAAATATTACTATATAAAATATTTGAACAAATTTTTTCAGAATATAACAATTCTCATTTTGAATATAAAATTACATAATTTTCTTATAATTAATATTATACCTATAAAACATAATCAGTGAATATTAAGAATACACTAAAAATAATTATTATAATATTACGTGGGTTGTTTCATTTTCCACCCTTTTAGATATTAAAACCTTAATATCCTATTCATTACATAAACAAGTAGGAATATTTTTACTTCATCGAATTTTTTGACTCTAATGTTGCTTCTTCAACCATATTGGTTTTCCAAAAAAACATTAAGGTAATGAATTATCTTATTCCAAAAAAAGTTCTTCTTATGGTCAATATTTCATACTGGATGTTCATTAAAAGAATTATTTTCATCCAACTGAACAACATCAGGGATCCAAATATGCAATTGATTTGGTACATATTTTTTTAATAATGAAACGTGAAATATGTCATGTACATTATATAAAATCAAAGACAATGACACTCGATATGTTGCTACTAAAATTGTATCCAGAATTTCATATGGTCTAATGGACCTTGGAAGTAAATTTCCCATTTTACTAAAATGTATAACTCTTTTTCATGTAAAAACATTAAGAAAAACATGATTTTCTACCTTGAAAGAAAGAACATTCCTCTCGTTATCCACATTTATTTTTTCTTAATCTATATTGTCCACATGTTCTGTTGAATCGTAATTAACATATCAACCATTTCATCTACCAATATTAGTCTTCTAATTTTATTTCCTGAATCTCATCATAGAAATCTAATGTTAAAAACATCATTAAATATAAATCCTCAAAAGGTGTTATCTATATACTAGAACTAAAAATGTTATTATTTCAAAAATCAACCAAAGATAAATTTTTATCCATAATTATCAGATAATATTTTGAACATTATCAAAGAATATGCTCCAAATTTTTAATGTTTCTCTCTAATTTTCTATCAAAATGAGGATGAAAAGTTTTACTAAAATTTAATTCAGTACCTAATGACATATATTTCCCTTTATATAAATTAAGGTTAATCATGGATCATGATTAGATACAATAGAAATTGTTAGTCAATGTAATTTAATTATCACATTAATATAATGTTGGGAAGGACAGTCCAAGTAAATATTATCTCATATGGGACTTCAATGATTATAATTGGATAAGAGATCAATAAATACACAAATCACATTATTACCGTAAGATGTCTTTGTTAATCCCACCTTGAAGTCTATTGATATGTTTCCATTAACCATTTTGGAATTGGTTAATTCTATAGAATCCACTTTAATAACCTCAATTCAATGGTAAGATATGAAAAATTAATAGATTTCATAGTTAAATCATTCATATATTTCTTTATTCCTTCCAACTAGAAATGGTCTCATATGTGTCTTTAATTTTTTTTACAACTATGATGAATCAAAAATGAAGATCTATATTCCTCAATATGTAAATATTTATTAAAATTGGTGTCACATGAACACATAAAATATTATTAATAAAAAGTACCTTAGTTTTTTATAAGAAATCCAGGAAACCTACCTTTATTAGTCTACCCCACCTTTTCTAATAAAATATTATATTCTTCATGAACTTTCATAATCCTTTATAACAAAGACAATTGTACTTTCCCCTGAATAAAAAATTTAGGGAACTCTATAATTAATAATTTCTAAGAAAATATTCATAAAATAATTTTAAAAATGATCATGTTCCAAAAATATAATTGTTAATAATGAATTTTCAAATTAATTGAATGCATCAACTACATAGTTTTATTTACCTTGATGTAAATGAATTATACCATCAAAATACTTTATCAATTTCATCTATCACCTCTGTTTATTTTATTACTATTTCTCAGTAAAAATAGAAATCAAATATATATTATTAGCATATTTTTCACACATCATTAAATAGAAATTATGTCTCCAAATATTTAAAGAAAACACTACATCTATTGAATTAAGGTAATGTGTTGGATAATTTTTCTCATGGGTTTTTAATTTAAGTGAAGAATAAAAAAATACATGATCATTATGTACTGAAACACATCCCAAATTCATTAAAAAATCATCTTTTTAGATAAAAAATCCACAATTTCAAGATAATAGTTCCAGAACTGGAGAATTAAGTAATCTTCTTTACAATTCCTTGAAACAGTAATCACATTCATTTTCCTAGATTAACCTAATTAAAATTTATGTTTACATGGTTAGTGGGGAAGATAACTGCGAAAATCACTCAATAGAATACCATAATATCCTAATAACCCAATAAAACTACAAATATAAGCAATATTTTTTGGAATTATTTATCCATCAACAATGTTATTTTTATCATGATCAAAAGTTATACAGTCTTTATTTATGATATGTCCAAGGAATGAAATCTCCTATAACTCAAATTCTCATTCACTATATTTTCCATAAAACTTCTTTCCTTTCATGGTATTAGTAATAATCCTCATATTATTTTCATGATGCTAAGATTTTTTTGAATAAAACAAAATATTATTAATAAATATAACAAAAAACTATCAAAATATACATGGAATAATCTTTTCATAAGATCCATAAATTCAACTGGTTCATTTTTCAACCAAAAGGGAACATGTCCCATTTCATAATTCATATACCTTATATAAAAAACTATTTTTTTATTTCACCCACCATCACATTTAATTGATTGTACCCTAACCATAAATCAACCATTAAATCCCAATGATCTCTAGGAAGTTGATCAAACAATTCATCATTGTAAGGAATTGAATACTTAATCATAATAGAATTTTCATTCAATGTTCAAAAATAATAAAAAACCTCGTGGAACTATATTTTTTTCTAAATAATCAAGATAAATCCATGATATAAATATGGGGTGATTGAAACCATTATCAAGAAACTCTTGTAATTTCATTTCTAAGTCTATAAGTTCTACTTGAGCTATTTGATAAGTCAATTTTAAAATTTTTATAGAATCTGGCACTATGTCAATAGTAAATTCAACTTCCCAATAAAATTTAATAATATGAAACTTATAAATAAAAAATAGTAATTATTTTACTTCCAACACATCATAAATTTAAATACTTACCTTAATTTTAACAATATGATTCAGGTACCATTCATTTTTATCTCATAACATTTTTTCATTTTTATAATATGTTATCAATGTTTTGAATTGATGCTTATATACAAACTAAAACTCAATTTTAAAGATAACTTATATTTCACTGTAATAAACCTTTTCAAGACAATTTGAAATCAAATCCATCTCTAGAGTAATATTAAATGTTACCTTGGGAAAGGCCATAAGGTTTTTTGGGAAAAAATCAAAATATAACAATAGGAATATCATGGCATATTATTTTTTTCATTATTATACTATGTATTTATTTTACTAAAATACCTAAATATATTTCATGGGCTGAAATTTTCATTTAAAAAATAAATTTATTAGATATGAATGAATATATAGAACATGAATGAAATAATAAATTACCATATTCAAACAATAAAACATGTAATGTACCTATTGATACTGTAACTGATCGTCCAACATCCACTAAAATATTTGAAAAGGATTTCACCACACCCTTTTACATATTAAATTTATTATTTTAATAATTCATGGCCTTTTTAAAAAATTCATCTGAAAAATCTCCCATCTCATTACATTTAAAACACATTACTAGTTATCAATCAATATTCGTCTTTCCACTTCCATGATCATTTTATTTTACATCATGAAAAATATTCTAAATATTTCCAAATCTAAAGCCCTTTCCATATTTTTTATAACATTCCCCATTGTGAGTTTTACAGAACCTATCAACAAATAGAATCTTGATTTTATTACCTTCAGGTTTCTTTGATGGATTATATCCCATATCCTTCCATCTTGTCATATATTTCTTCCTGTTTTCATAGAAAACCAGGTCCTAAGAAAATGAAATTTTTTCCTTTTTAGCACATCAAGCAAGTTTATCATAAATTTTGAATTTAAGGGAATCTAATTCACAATGATATCATTGATTTAATCTTAATTAAAGATGAATAATTTCACTATTAATATCCCAGATAAAATTTCTTGTGTACCTTTCCAATCATGAAAATTATTCTTCATATACATCCATCGAATCATCGTAATTATTCCTCAATTATGTGAATTTAATTTCCATTCAATGTCCAAGAACCTTAGGAAAATATTTATTAAGAAAAATATTCTTAAATGTGTCATATTCTACATAATCAATCTATTCAGTATCTCTATTATTCTTAAATATTGATCTAAACTAATCAACTTCAACTTCAGAATGTTAAATGGAATGAGTTACCAAGTCATGATTTCAATAACCCAAGACATAAAACATATTTTCTCGTGATTTAATCTATCTATCATCTACCACTATTTTATAAGTTCCACTGAATAATGGAGGGTATTATATCATAAAATTACCCACAATCAACATGGTTCTCTGTGGTATAACTAGATTCTCTCTAGAATGGATATAAACACAATTTATATCCTACATCAACTGATCCATCACAAAAACAAAATAATTAGTTCCAATTGAAACCATTCCAAGATTTCTATTTTGATGGATATTGTACTCTTAGGGCCTCCAACATCAGTTTCCCTATTTCCTCTGTTTAAAACCATTCAGAATAGATATAGTATAAATAAGGAAATATGGTAACTTTAAAATTATACAGCTTTATTATTATAATATAGAATATATTAATGGTTATTACTCATAATATCCTGACCTATAAAATTATCCAAACCATATCTTTAATAAAAACTATTGGTAACTAACCTTAAGTAATCTGTAAATTGAATCTTTAGACAATAATTCATTTTTTTAATTCATAATGATATTATAGAATAACACTTTTAGAGATTTAGTTCATCACAATTGAATAAATAAAATCTACATTATAAAGTCAACACATTCAATTGGGATCTATTTTTCCACAATACAAAAAAAATTAATATATAATAAGATTTATTTTCCTGAAATACCTTTAAAATTTTTATTTTGAAATTATATTTTTTTAACCATATATAAAGGTGAAGAAAATTAGAATAAATATTATGAGAAAAAATATCAATAAAGGACATATAAAAATTAATAAATAAAAATATAAAGACGTTATTTTTTTGTGAATACACACAAAAATTTATCATTTTCAAAAAAAACATCCAGCTTAGAATAAAAATTTTCATTCCCAGGAAATCAAATTCTCGACAAAAATATTTTCAAAAAAAATTCGAGAACTAATAAAGTAAAAAAATAGAACTCATAAATGATTCATTAAAATCATGAAATACTGATGAAAATTTATTCAAAATATTATTCATTCCTCACATATGATGTATAATATACACTACTTTAATCATTAGCTCAATATCATGCCTTGTGAAATCATAATATTTATATAAAAAATCATTGAAATAATAGGTACAACATATATGTAACTTAATATGAAACTTTTTATATCACTTTTAAAAATGAAATAACCTACCAGAAAAATTAAAATATTCTATTTGGAGAAAATTTATTAGTTAACTCAATCCCTTTACCTAATACATTGGATAGCTATATCTGGCTTATCCATACTTGGGTAATAATGACACCATTATTCTTAAAATATAATGGAACATCCCATATTTAGTTTACTTTAAAATCACAAGTCATCTTAAAAAAATTTCGACAACCATAACATAATCGTCACACATGGAATTTTTTTTAAATATATTCTTTTCACCCATAAGAAAAATATTTTCGGAACATGAAATTTCCATTCAATTTAAATTTTTTTTTTTAAATTAATCAAAACAAAATGATATAGGGTTATTCTTCGATAAATACATGAATTATTGTAGTGGAATTACAAACATAAAAAATGGTTATATTTGAGGGAAAATAAATTTATTTCATATATGTTTAAATAAAATATTTATTTTTTCCTTTTTTTCAAATTGATATATATAAGATAAAAAATATATCTTTTTTAAAACCATTTAAATAAAATAAAAAGTGAATAAAATAATTTTTTACTCATTAATATTTATATAAATACATAATTAAAATAATTTTATGAATATGTACATGGAATAATAATAATTTGAAAATAAATAATTAAATTATTTAAAATATGTTTTAAAAGTTGTAGTGTCCCTTACATTGTGTCTAACATATCAGATATTTATTTATGATTATAAATAATTAAATTACATTTTTTATTTATATTATTAATAACATTTTTCATGTTTATTATGCCTTGAATTTTATCTATTAATATGTTATATTCAATTACTTTATCAATTCATATGTTTTGATAATATTCAACCCATATTATCAAAATGAATTTGGTATGTTGACGACAGTCAAAGAGGTAACTTTTTCATCATATATAGAATAATAATCATGAAATGAATATCATATTCATACAATATTTATACATTTTATACCCAATCATTAATTATGGTGATGATAAAAAAAATTATGTTTTTATCATAGTGACGGTAGGTCATATGTACGAATGAAGAACATTTCCAATTTTTTAAAAAAAAAGAAGGAATCAAAATATGTATAATTTTATCTCTCATTAATTATGATTATATAATTAATATAATATAATTACTTTTAATATAAATATTTATATTTACAATTTGGTTTGTTCATTAAATAAATATCATCGATTTGTGGAGGTGGTAATCCACATCTACGCACGAACGACGTTATCATTTTTAAATGGATAGGAATGTATAAAAGTATATGATTTATTATATTTCTAAAATTATAAGTATATAATTAGTTTTATATATTTAAATTAAATACATCATTATAACCAGTCATGGGATATAGTGACATAAAATAAAGTGCATTGGTTTGTGAGGCAGCAGTTAGTGGTACACACGAAAGATGGTTAAATTTCTTATTTGATGGAAGAGTATATGAATATTAGTTATTATATTAACATAATAACATATAAATATAATTTAAATACTTATTTTATTATTTATTCATGTTTTTATAATATTATAAGGAGGTAAGAGGTAAAATAATATTAAATGTTCTGGTTAAAAACAATACCACTTCTTCGAACAAGATCTTTAGGTTTATACATAAATCTTTTATTGGTTGGTTTTCAGATAAAACCATGGCATATATGATATGTGATGTGACTTATAGGAGATATTTTGGTAGGTATTTTTCAAAATAACTTTCTCAAATGTTTTGAGGAAGATAATAGAAGTGATTCCCTTTTATAAGTGAGGGGAGGCACTCTTTGAACATATTAATGTATTAAGTAAATATAAATTAATTTCTATGTAAATTGGATTGGGTCTAGAATATATACAATATAATATGAGTGTATGTATAAATTATCAAAAAAATAAAAAAAACATGTTTATGAAGTTGTTCAACCTTTTCTTTTTATTTTAACCCTTGTTAACCATTTGACAATTTTTGTGATATCAATGTTTTTTACTCCTTAGGGGTCCAAAAAGTTACTATAAAAGGACAAGTGACTAATAAAAGGAACATGGATAAAATTTTAAATCATATCCCATTCACTTTTCCAATGATTGGATTCATAAAAAAATTACATCATTTAATAAAATATCACTTATTATAAAATATCATTAATGAAATATTTGGAACTATTCATTTAATTGGTATTGAAAAAAATATGAAAATACATTAATATAAATATAATCCATTAACACATACCTAATATGTTATTTGTATCTAATATGTTCATAATAAACTATAACCTAAAAAAACAATACTTCTAGGGTTTTTGAAATCATTTACCTTAATTTTCTCCTACTTGTGTAAGCATTAAGTCTACATTGTATATTCTATTAATGTAATTATTTCAAAACTAAATTTTCTAAAAACATTACCATGGTAAATAAATTAATTAACAGATTGAATAAAGTTTTTTAACCTTTTATAATCTTATTTATCCATTCCCCAAAATATTATAAATATTAAAAGTAAGATATTTCAACTGTTGACTTTATCCATTACATAGATATTATAAATGTAGAAATAAAGGATAAATGTAAAAAAGAACATATATCAGAATTTATAATGATTATGGAAGAAATAAAATCATGGAAAAAATTAAAGTAGGTAATTGAATTATTTTTAATCCCTGAAAAATTATTTTTAACTCATTTTACTCGTACCATTATAGAAAAACATTACTATGGTTACAATTCAAAATGACCAAGAATAAAAGAGACCAATTTAGAAACATTATGCCTCCTAATTCTCAAATTTTGAATTTTTTTTTCTTGATGGATTTTCATTATGTAGAACAATTTAATTTAAAATTAATCCTATGAAACGCGATGAAAAATGGTTTTCCCTAAAAATCAATTTTAAGAAAAAAATTTCTTATACTGAATTAAAAAATAAAATTAATTCCAAATACAATAATTTGATTATATTTAATAATAAAGAAATAATTAAATTTTCAAACTATTCCATAATATTATTTTCCTTTATAAATAATTTAAATGATAATATAGTTTCAAAAAAATATCTATATTTTTAACTATTATTTGAAAAATAAAACTTTTCATAAAATTATAAAAAATTCAATCTAAGATAATTTTAAGTTAATTATTTAAAAAATCAAATATTATTTATTAATTTATATTTTTACTTTTTTAATCATTCCATTAAATAAAACTATAAAATATATGTAATAATAAAAATAATAAAACTATTTCTTTTTTTACTCGAAAATTACATGATATTCATATAGTGAATATATCCCTAAAAATTAATTAATTAATATTAATAAGACATAAACATTTTTCATTCTACCATTACCTAGTTTTTTTTATGTTCTTCCTTTAATTGATTCCATTCCACTATGGTGTATCAGGATGAGTGAGTTGAGATAGAATCCCAAACTCCCTTACATAGTCAACAAATTATGGATTAAGATAATATACGTCATGGTATGAGTGGATTTTATTTACCTGTTTATAAATATAATTATTTAATTTATTTTTAAACTACATAAATATTTCAAAGGATTCAAACTTATACATCATCATGTAAATATAACCAATTCCTATCAAGCCATTGGTAAATATTATGAAGAAATAGTATCCATCTATAGATTCAACTTGTAAAGATACCAATACATATATATAAATGAATTAAATAGGCTTTATTTACCTTCATCCTTTTCACCAATGGAGTTTTAGTCATCTATCCTTGAATATATTTGCAACACATACAATTTTTTTTAGTTCAAAAGATTCTAAATAATCATCTTTTTATAACTTTGTCAATAGGTTTTCATTTATATGACCATGTAACATGTACAACTATTTTTAATGTTAGTCCAATGAATGTGATTTTGTTATAATTCTCCAATACTTGGTTTCCTTATTCTAAAACATTAATAATTTCATTTGGTTATTCAATATCATAACGAATATTATCTTTATAAAACAAGTTAATTTTAGTTCTAAACATGAATACAAATCCATTATGTTCTAATATATACAAGGATATTTTATTTTTTGTAACACTAAGAATGAAATTACTATTACATAAAACTAAAATAAATCTCTTCAAAAAGGAAGGTAGTAGTATCTAATATTTAGTGACACAATTTTTAATATTTTTGAAGATCAAAGATCCACCTAACTATTTAAAAACATTCTAAATATACATGGTTAATATATTTGTGTAAAAATTTCATAACAAAAAAATTGTATCTAATATAGAATAGGTAGATGTTGAAATGTTACAGTTGATTACAAAGGTACTTAAAGCTTCTACATTATTTTTCATTAAGGTGTTTTCATTCTATAGTGTCCATTCTTGCGACATTTAAAAAAATTCATCTTTTTCTCATTCTTGATTCTAGTAATTCCCATTCATGGTTTGGTAAAACAAAGAATCATTAGACATAACATTAGTCTTATAGAAATTTTTCATTCTGTTTTTACTCTTCACCATACGTTCTCTATCTTTTTCAAACGATGTGTCCTTATCACCTTATAAAATGATAATACCAATATATTTGGGTGAAATATATATATTGTTCATATTTTAAATCACTATAATATAAATGAATCTATAAAGAAGTAAGGTAGGAATGAAGAAATTGTAAAACTGATTGGATATCTTAAAACCCAATATGTATAAATACTCAATATAACAAATTTTCTATAAACATGGGATACGGCGGGAAAATAATTTCCACGATTGAATGATATCTTTTATATAGTGATTTCATACCTCCCTTATCTATATTTATCCTAATTAACATCATTGATGTTGGGAAACATGTTATATGTATTTTTTCCACATGAATCTTATGGATATAACTATAAATATATTATATCACGAGATATTGGACATAAAAATAATCATTAAAAAGATTCAAAAATATAGCTTCTTTATCCAGACTATCGCCTTAAAAGGGTCTTTCGTAGAAAATAGAACTCTAATATATATTTATTTTCCTTTCCTGGTATAGTATGATGTAAAATTTTCTATATCAATTATCTAAATTCATGTTATTGGGTATATTATCTCTCTCAATATGTTATTAAATCCCAATAATTCTTACCATTAGATCAAAATATCCAATTATATGTATTTTCAATTGGAGATGATCAATATTTTTATTCTCATAACCCAAATACATTTCCAGTAAAAATATCACAAAATTACCTTGGTCAGTAGTCTTTAAAACTGTATTACCTCACACTTCCCTGATATTTTTAGTGACTCCCAAATCGATGAATCCTAGAATCATATTTCCTAAAAACATTCCTCTAAGTTACACCAATTTTGGAAAGGGATAATACTCATGATGATTACATGGTTAAATCAACATAGACCTTTCATTATAAATATTGATAAATAGATGTATCCTAAAAAAGGGTTTGACTGAAATTTTGATATATGGTTTCATCCAAAATCGGGTAAA
The DNA here is from genome assembly GCA_963277665.1 of Viscum album. Lineage (NCBI taxonomy): Eukaryota > Viridiplantae > Streptophyta > Magnoliopsida > Santalales > Viscaceae > Viscum > Viscum album. Next base: position 776,167,201 of record OY728138.1, read on the forward strand.
GGGAGTTGTTGAAAACATAATATTTCTTTGATGAATTTTAATCTAATGCATAAAGGTTATTTATTTCATTATTTTTTATTCATATTGATATTCAATGGATTTTATAAAATAAAATAATAATTTGTTGATAAAATAATGTACAGAAGATTGAATTATTTCTTTATATTTTAAATTCATCTAAATCTATTTATTTTATGTGATTATATTGAAAAATAAAAAAAATAACCCTCTGCATGATATTAAATAAAAACATATGTGGTATGATTAAGATATTTAATACTATTATGTTTATCGATATGACAATAACAAAAACCATTAAATTATTAGAATAACTCTTTATACATGTTTGGTATTTTCACCATTCCACATATTCAACTTTGTATCTCCTTGTTTTATTTCACCTTGGTTCTATCTTGAACCATTTCCACTCACCTGGTAGATCCTTCCATTAAATATATTTACTCTCACACATGTGAGGGGAACCATGGGTATGGGGTTACAAAAAATAAACCATAGACAAGAAGGCCATTACATAATAATGATGTTGGGAAGATGGGAAGATGATTATTGTAATCAATTTATAATTATCACACATCACTTTAAATAATATATAAATTTAAATAAATCCAACACATATATGGGCCAATCATGCTCAAGAATATCCATTTCGGAAATGACTATGAATTTAAATTCTTTAATTTATAAATGATTAATAATATTATTATTTTTTATCAAAATTCACCATTAAAATAGACCATATGTTTCCCATTTTCTAAAATTTTCATAAAATAATAATTTACTTAATTTAGATTCATATCTGTATAATGTTTACACACAAAAGATAGAGTGAAAACTGTTTTCATCAATTTTAAATTCTATTTGGAATTTCAATATGGAACATATTAGAGTGAATACTACATCTACCATTATACTTGGGGTGTAATGACACTCGGATGGCCTGTGAATAAGATTTTTATAGTTGTATATTTTTATTGTATAAATACATAATAAATAACTTACATTGTATTTGATGATTTTACAGGGTTTATAGTTACATGAGTCAGGTTGATTAATATTCAAGGCATTATGGAATAGAAAACACCATTAATATATATATATATAGTTTATCTCTAAAATTATTGACCAACACTCAATGTGTACAAAAAATTGAAAATCATGTCATTTCTAAATTATGTGAAAATGTTTAATTTGATCATTTAGATTTAAAAATTCTATCATAGGTAACATACACCGACTATAATCCATGTAGTCCGGTTTTACACACCACATAACATCCACTCTGAATAATTAATACACATACTGTGCAAATTAACATGGTGTGTTCTCCACATGAAAATATTACATGCTAAATAATGTTCGCTTCTCTATAAAATTTATGTAATATATTACATTTTCATCTATATCACGTCACTATGGACTTCTCATGTATTCAAAATGAAAATTTATATGTTATATGATGTGTATTCTAGCTACACGTCATTTAATCACATCTAGACCATGTTTCTTATCCCTCATTCATCACACAACATGTAATTAATACATTTCGTATACTATGACCAAATGAATTCCATGATTCTTGTTGTTTCAAACTATGTAGGGTCACACAACATGTATGTCAACAAAATTTTGGGTAACCCATTAATTCATGTGCCTTCTGGTCATTCAATATGTAGCTAGTAAGTATGATGTTTTCTATTATCCCACACTACATTCAATGATTTTCACTACTAGTCTATGTTTAGTAAACATATGTAAAAGAAATATACAATTTATTTACATTTTATTTATATTATTCATCTGAACATAATCTCCATCACCACTGGATGGGATCATTGAATATTTTTCATTTATTCATTTTCATATAAAACTGAATGACCAATGTTATCTCAATTTTTGTATTAATAATAAAAAATTTAAATGACAAACTAACAAAAAATATACAATTCAATCAAAAAATTATAAATAACTATAAATTAATACGTAACAGCTTCAATTTCCTAGGAAGGTTTTGGGGAATAGTGGAAGTGTCTAAGCCGATTCCCAAAAATGAAATTATTTATTTCTTTAGAAAAAACCAAAGAATATTATTAATGAAACAATAAAATATTTTAGAGATGATATTTTTATATATAATATATAGTTAATTTTTATAAATAATAATTACATTTTTATATAATTCTATCTTCATTGTCAAATCAGATGACAACTATTATTATACTAACTTTTTGATGAAGGATACTAGTATAGAATACCTATAGTTGAATTCACACATTCTCAAGGAACTATAGACTAAGGACATAGAATTTAGGGGTTCTAGTGCCAATTACCTTAACTACTTCTGTTATTCACTATTAATCAAAAAAATATCTTCCAAAGATAAAGGATTATATCTATTACTATTTGGATTGAGGGGGGAGGAGGATCGATGATCATTATTCCTAAGAGAGTTGTTTGGAATGTTCTCTCAAATACCGAGTGTTTTTTCTAGTTATAAATGTTGTTCGTAGAAAGTCATTTTTTAGAAATGATATAATATTGGTTTATATTTAGGGTTATATATTTATTATTAGACAATGTCAATTTCATAATATATTTATCCATTATAAATACCCACTTAAAATATGGATTTTATTATTATGATCATCATTATTATTATTTTCATGATGTGTGATATCTCATGGAAATTTAATATATCATTTCAATAATCCCCTTAAAATTTCCATTCAATCATTTTCAGCATTAATTGAAACATGAACCATGAGTATTTATTTAAGTTAATAAATAACACAATATTATTAACTTTAAAAAATTTATTGTGATCAACCACACCTGGAAAATCAATTTTCTTTGAAACTAGTTGATGATATTTATTTTGATGTAAAATTTTAAATATAGTTAAACTGAGGTTATGGATAAATGTGTTACTCTATAGGCCTCTTTCTCACTAGCATTAGGCTCCCTTCCCTAAATTTCATGATTATATCTAAGAAAATATTCAATAACCCCATAGAGAAATATGTTAATATCATAATGAAAACAACTTATTAGTTATGTTCATAGTGTAATATATTCCCTTTATCTCAATATCGCATGAAGTAGGTTGCATACATCTATAATCAACCTATATGATTAGTATATCATCCTTTTAATTTTATGAAATCAAATTTTCCATAGACCACAACAACCATAGACATAATAATATTGTTTTATTCCAATAAACTGTTTGGAAATATCTACATGCATTAATTTTAAATGGACACATCCTTTACTTATTTTTTAATGTCATGTCACATATGATACACCTAATGTATCTTACCTCTCCCCATGTATATTTCAACACATTTTTTTTCAATACATTAATGTAAATGATTTATGATACATATTTAAATAATATCAAGACTATGTACCAATAAATGTGTCTGTATATATGAATATCAAATAATAAATATAACTTGTGGAATTTTTTCCGAAAAAATTGTTCTTATAATATCCTCTCTTATATATTACCAAGTGTGAAATTTATGATAAATATTTTATTAATATATTATAATAATCAAACATCATATTTTATTTTTAACCCATAAGATATATTTCATCCTTCCATAAAATAAATATTTATGAAAATTATCATAAATCTTCTAGGTTTTCATCATAGTAGAGAATTGATACAACCTTCGGAATAGAAGATGCTCAATAGAAATTTTCACATCAGGGTCACATAAAAGAACTCTCATCATGAGATAGGATATATATTAATTTTTATATCTTTTAAAATACATGTAATCAGAAGTAAAAAGTTGTTAGTTTTTTGGAAATAACATCAGCGTTATGCAAGAGTCAATATGTAGTGGTGGTAAGTGTTTCGTCATGAACTATTTATATATTTGATGAAGTTGTAATGAGGTTTCAATCATGTTTTCAGTTTTTAAATAATTTTCCCATGACAACTAGTATAGAACCACAACATCGATTGAACAACCTGAGTTTGTCAGGGTTGGTCTATTTTTCAAATTATTTGTATAGATATTAAATCAACAGTTCTATTTGGATATCATATTTATCATGGGACCCAGTGGAGTAATTATACCAACTAAACTATAGTTTTTATCGTTTTTTGGGGAATTTTGATACAACCATTTATGTTTCCCTATGATAGGAATGACTCATTTTCCCATTATAAATATTTAATGAGATCTCTCTCCCTTGGATTTCTCTTCACCTCCCTTGACCTCTCAACTTCTGGTGGTCCATTTTTAGAGCCCTAGTTATCTTGGATGATCCTTCAACCAATGAAGATATTTCTTTCTTTGTTACATATTACCAAATTAAGGATTAATGCATTATTTATAAATAATATCATGGGTAAGAATCATTTATCATATCTTGATTCATTATTTCAATAATTAATTAGGACTATATCTAAAATTTATTTATTGTTTCCATATGATGTCACTGTTGATAAGGGCTATCAATCTGTATGATAATTTTTTAACCAGTCCCTTCTTGATTAGTTTCTTATATTTTATATTGTGTTGTTTAATCATTATATTTAATACCCTTTGTCTCATGGAACAATCAACATGAATCCATCATCCCTTATGATAATGGATTGTGGAAATTTTGTATGATATTGGAAGCATGACATAAAGGTAATGGTATTGAATGGAAATTACGATTGTAATGAGTTTTTAGTGTGTAGGTTTTCATTATGCTATGAAAAGGAATTTCATGTAGAAATGTGGAGTCCCTTGAATTTTCTATAGCCACATTGGGAGGATCATTTCATAATACTACATGTTTCATAATGACCAGACCCTATTAGGTGGAAGAGAAGGGTAGACGATTCAATTTATAATGTAAGAAGGAAATATTATGTATAGGTCACAATCTTCATGTTATTTAAATATAAGGAGTTATATAACTTGGAGGGTTTTGGATAGTTGTGAATGTGATAGTTTTTTATGTGGGTAATCTTGTTGTGACATGAAACCTTTATGATAGAAATTACACTGTGATAGTGTGGTTCATGTTATGACTATGTTGATCTCAAAGAGAAATGACCTAGTATGATCCCTTTATTAGAATATACCTATACGTTTTTCATATATCAAATTAATGCATAGAGACAGTACATCATTATTATTTTTTCTTTTTAGAGAATGATGGTGTTATTTCTTAGACCACCTGAGTACTTTTACAATGTATATTAGATAGTATTAGTCATTATCCTCATAGATTTAATGACAGGATTCAGTCATGATTATGGAAGTATACTTCAAGGTTCAATAATCCCCCAATACTCGCCCATATTCAAATGTTGTGGGACCTCTGTAGTTTTGGAATGGATTGGTACACCTTTTCACCAAACAATGAGTAGGTACTCTGAAGGTTTAATTGATTTTGGTACTCCCCTATATTTATTTTTGAATCATCGGAGAATGGGTCCTCTATTTATTGATTTATTTTCTCCCTTGTAACATTTTCCAGTAAAAATAATATCCTACATCAGTGTATTAGTATGCCCTTTTTTGTCACTTATCATATAAAATCAGAGGTTATCATCTGTATCCAATGATAACATATGTTTTTGGTAAAACATGGTATCATGTATTTTATAGTTTCATAGGGTGAAATTTTTATTTGTGAAATTTGGTTTTTGATGAGTGGAACTCGTGTATAGAGTTATCTGACATGGAATAAAATTTGGGTTTTGTTCTATCATGTGCTTTTTCATTAGGTGTTTCATTCATTTCATATTTGGTTTTTATATTACTAATGTATATATATAATCCATTTTGGTCCTCATAGTTTTCCACTAGGTATGTACATACTCACCCCTACATGGTTGTTTCATCTACTTTTTTCAGTTATTTACTGATGAAAAACAGATTGGTGGTAACCTTAGTAGACTCAACATTGGTGGAGCAGAAGCATAGTGATACCTATATTTTCCTAGATCACCACAACATGTAAACTATAATATGGGATGAATTATAGTAAAAAACAAGATGTGGAATTATTTCCACCTTAATTTTAAAACTAATGAACAATAAGTACTTCTATTCTACCAAAATAATTTCAATGTAAAGGTATATGAATAGTTGATATTAAATAATTTTGAAATTTATGAACATAAAAAGAAGGAAAATATAAATTCGAAAAAAGGTAAGTAATAAACTTGTATTCATAGTGAAAATTTTAAAAAAACATAGTGATTATTAAAAAGTTATCGACTAATTAAAAGATATTACAAACCAGCATTATTTAACATGAAGGGGTAAAAAAAATTTAATATTATGTGTAGCTGTCATCAAATTTTTTACAATTCAAGGATCTATCTTCCAAACCCATATTACCTTGACATTATACCTTTTATAAATTATCCATGTAAATTCCCCAAGAACCCGATCTTCAAAATTAGAGCGCCCTCGATTAACTTGATCTGTATTGGTTCTGTATCAACCACCCATAATATCATGATTATAAAGATCAGATAAATATCAACATTTCTCATATAATCCCTCAATATCGATTGATAAAAAATAACGAGAATATAAAAATGAAATTATAATAGTTTTGAAATGATAAACTCACAAAAATACTCTTATAAGAACATTAAAAAAGAAAAATATAATCAAAATTACTCTTATGTTAGTAATCTATTATAGAATTCTTGTTATATTAGACATTTATAATTCTCAATGTAATATTCTTCATCAAATAAATAAAGTAATGGTTTCTAATAAAAAAAAATAAATGGTCCAAATCTTTGATCATCAAAAAAACATGTAAGAACATCAGTATTAGCCTTTACCTCTTCTAATGAACTGATAATCTCATAATTTTTTTCAAGAAAAATTATAGTGCTCATAAATTTTATGAATACATTGAAAACTAAATATCTATTCTATATATTTTTAAAATGAAAACCTTTTGAAATAAGGATACCAAAATTTCTTCTTTCATACCCAAAACACCCAAAACAATAACCTTCAAGTTTCAATAAACATAGATGTATTGAATTGTGATTTTATAAATAATAAAATAATTTGAGACCATGAACTAATAATCTACCCATTTTATAAACCATAATCCCAAATGAAAAAAATATTGATGAAATTTTAAAATAAATTTCATTAATCTTATATACATTATGATATAAATAAACTCTTGATTTACAAAAAAAAATTATCATTATAATATTATTACCTAAGCATAAAAACACTCCATCTATAATTTTAATAAAAACATTTGATTAAAATAAATTAAAATAAAATTTTCCCCTAGCTGAAATTGGATGATTTTTAAATTTTTCCAAAATTCTCCCTCTTCAAAATAATATTTCAAATTTATTGAATAGTATTTCTCTTTATGATATGAAATAAAAAATTAATGATGGAATCATTTTTTCTCAATCATTTACCATTTATAAACATAAATTCATCCATAATAATAATAATACTTAACATATTTCAAAAAAAATACAAAAAAAATAAATTTTCAAATTTATCAATTATTTGAATTTCTCATCATTTCAAATTTTTTATTTTCTCAAATTTCCCCCGATTTTTATTTTCAGTGGGAAATATAAAAGTATATTAAAAAAATCATTTTTAAAATTCTTTAAATAATATCACCTGATTAAATTTTTTTTTAAAAAAAATTATAAGGGCTTCAATTATAGAAATAAAAATTCTTAATGTAACATCTCATATATTAAATTTCATATATAATTACAAATTTTAATGTGGAATCCTTTCTTATATTATAGTTAATGATTTTTATTCATTAAAATAATACATAAAAATCAAAAACACCCTTTCACTAAATAACATTATTCAAGATATAAAAGATTCAATGGAAACAAAACATCTATGTAAAAAAATTAACAAATATAAATATAACAGTGAATGAAATTTTTAGTAAATGAAATATAAACCATTTATAAATTTTGATCATCCGCCACAAAATAATTTCCTAACATAGATAATGTTTTTTTCTCAACATCACGAGTGATTTAAAGTTGGATATTTTTTATAAAAATTGATATTATATTATCAATCTAGGATTACCTCCTTTTAAGATTCTTTGATATTTGTTATAGGGATCCAAGATTAAAATTATTCTTTTTGTCATCTTATTTGAATCATTCTATGTTCTGATCGGTTTGTCTATATTCATATTCATCCTCTTTAAATATTTTATTTTAATGACATGTGGAAGGATTGAACTCATAAAAATATATTTTATTATTCACAGTATGGTCCATAAGATACTTAATTTCAATGATTTGTATATTTTTATACATGAAAAAATTATTTAAATCATGAAAATTGTTTTCTAAAACATTTTTGAAGACAACATATTATAATTTTAATTCAACTATTGATCAAGAACTTTTCAAAAGGCTTGTGAAGTAAAAGATTCAATGATAATTTCATTCATTTGGTTCATATTTGAATTAATCATCTGACAAATATAAATTACGTTCTACATGTTAGAAATTCTTTACTTTTTTAGTCTTAATAACAATTGTTGTTTGATAAAATCCTCAAATAAACAATGAATATTAAAGTTCCTAAAAACTTTTATTAATATAATATTCTAACATCCTTGAAAAAACCCCATTTTAATAGTGATTTATTTTAATCATACCAAAATCAATCAACTAAAATTTCTCTAAAGATTTCCCTTATTGGAATTTTTCCAGCACATTCTATAAAAACAACAATCCAAACCTATAGAGGCTCATAATTAAAGATATAAAAACCTATAATTCTTTGAAATGAATACATAAATAAACTTTATGAAAATATAGATATTTATAACGAAATAATTTTCCAATAATGAACAAATTTTTAGAATTAGTCCATAATTTTTGATAACTCATCCCTGAGAAAACAATTCCAAAATAACTGAAATATTTTATTTCCATAAATTGACATTAGAATTTAAAATTAAAAATTCCAAATTCATTTCAAAATTGATTTTTTATAAAATTACTTAATAAATAAGTCTATCATAAAATAATGTATGCACATTTAGGGAAATATATTCAGGGGAAAAATAATCTAAAAGTGATAAGACAAACTATTAATAAAATTTTAAAAAGTTTTCGACCATGTTAATGCAATTATCTTCTACTTTTAAACATGTTTCAAGAAATATAATATCATAAATATCATATCATTCGTTGAAGAAATAGAGAATAAAATAACTACAATTTATTTTAAACTTATCCTAATAATATAAAAAACCTCTAAAAATGACGTTTAATTGAAATAGAAAAACTTTTGAGGATTTTGAAAGTTACAATAAAATATCAATCCCTAAAAAATGTAGGCTTAAAAAAGTAAAAATAATGTTACCATGTACCAACTATAGTTATTCAACTACTGATAATTATAAATCTCGTTTCTAAGGAACTAAAGTCCCTAAAATATAGAGATTAATTGGTCCAAATGTATTTTTGAAAGATCTTTTGGAACCCTTTTTTGTCATTAGTCCCCAAAAATATCATGTACTATTGAGATAAATTCTTGAGAACATTGGAAGGATGGAATTTTTTTCAATTAACATTTCTTCCCCTAATAAACTCATCTCTAAAACATGTTCAGAAAAGACACTCTACTAGTGACATTGAAATTTGATTTATATGTTGAAATTTTGGGGGACTTATATCTATGTATGGATTTATTTATTTTATAAGGCTTTAACAAGACATAAATTTTAACAACAGATTATTTACCATAAGTATATTTAGATGGTAACTTTTTTAAACATTCAATATCAAAATTAATATTTATAAATTTGGTATCATCTTGTGTAAATGATACATTGATTATTTTAATTCTCTTATCAAAAACATTAGAATTATATTTTTTTCTATGTATATTTTTATGAATTGACTATTACATTTCCATTCATATTAGAAGTTAAAATCGTCACTTGAAATCTCATATTATCCAAATCTTATATCACCTTAGCAATATCCTTTATTTCAGTCAATTTTCTACCACCATTAGAAAATTTTCACTAATTTAATACAACATAATCATCGATACATCCTTATTTTTATACATGTTCTGATAAATTTCATCACATTCAACAATATACACTTATAAGTTTTCTTATGTTTGAGAAATTATTTCTTCATTGTTAGAATAAGATGAACACACGCCACCAATATTCTTAATAGAGAATTTTTCAAGATTGTTATTTGAGGAATATTGGGATAAATTATCCACACTATAAAATTTTCTCTTAAAAAAGTCATATTATAAATAATTTTTATATCTTCATAAAATATGGTAATATATAAATTTTCATTACTTTAATTTGATGAACTCTTTGAGGAACTATAACATCCTATTTCACTCCATGTTCCTAGGAATTGTTTACACTTTTTATCCCCCATATTAGAGTACTTTTTACAATAAATTTTACCTCTCTTATCATACTTAATAAACGATAGTCTTATGTGGAAAGGATTTATACACTCATAAAAAAATATTTAAATAGAATATGATTTTATATTTCATCTCTACTGTTTCATTAATATTATCACTCGATAATTACAAATTTTTTATCATTGTCATTTCCATTTTAACTAGTTCCCAACCCATAGGTTCCAAACTAATATCATAAAAATTATTTCTTGAGAATCTAATAGATGATATCATTTTATAATTATAAGCTATGTAATGTAATCTATTGGAAATTAGTTCAATGAAAACAATGTTCTTATTCTTTTTATTACAAAATCTCCCTTCCATTGAACCTCATTTTGTATAATTTTTTATATCAAGTGATCCTAATTTAACATAGTAATATGTTCAGTATCATATATATTTTTATTATTAGCCACCCACTCCTTAGGTAGTCTGTATATAACTCTTTATATGAACTTATTATCTAGTAAATCTTTTTCCCCAATAGATTGTTGACTATTAATTATTTCTATTAAACTATAATGTATCCATGAAATATTCTCACATGTTGAAAAATAAAATTCTTTATATTTGTCCATAATCATAGCTCTGTTAGTATCCAGAAATTTTGATGTTCTGAATTTAATAAATTCCAACTTATTACATACACTATAAACAGATTTAGATGAAAAATATTGCAATATTTGGTTTTGAATTGAACACAATGCAGTCTTTATAAAATAAAAGTTCCAATGATAATCACTTTTATATTTTCTTTAATGATGATTTTTTTTCAAAAATTGTTTTCCTTCTGGTAAGAAAAATTAAATTATATATACCAATATTTGTAAAATATGATTCTATTTGATATCTCTTCTACTCATAGTTTGGACCCAAAAAATTTAATGGTAGATTTGGATTTAAATTATCAATAGAACCAACATTAATTCCTACCATTATGAAAATTAGAAATCTAATTTATCAAATATATAGTTATTATAATGAAATTTGAATACAATTTATAATAAACCAACTTATATACAATAATAAAATCTACCATAGTTTTAAATGTAGAGATAGACGTAGATAATACATGTTTTCCCAGATTACCTTGAAAAGTAAACTACAAGACGGGGTGAATTGTTGTAAAAAACATTACATTCATTTTTTATCCACATAAATTATTATAACTAATAGTAGATATGAACATTCATTCAACCCATAATAAATTAGAGTGAAATTATATGTGTTTTATAATGTATAATTATCAGAACATTCTGAACATTTGAGAAAAAAAAATGTACATTAGGAATAAAGATAAGTATGAAATCCACATGCTTATAAGTAAAATAATTAGATGATGTAAAGAAAATATTTTATCACAATATATTCTCACAATATTTTAGGATTATAGTTTTAGATATCTATGAAAAAATATTAACTAACAAACCATGTATTTTTTAACTAGTATACATTTTTAATAATTTATAGGAACCAATATAATCAATATAAAGTCTTAAATTTCTCCCACCAATTCTCTACACATTATACTCTTTTAGACACATCATAGGCATAAATGTTCTTCATAACATGGGTAAATGGAATGATAATGAATGGGTTATCTCAGTTTCTCATTAATGTTAAATATATGATATAAAAATCAATGATTATAAATTAGAATAAGATGAGATTGTGGGTATAATAAAGATATATAAGAAACTCATACCCAACATGTCATAGATCATAAACCATGTAATTAGTACTTGAATAAAACAAAAGAGTATAATATCTTATAATAAAAGCATAAACATAAAATATAAGATACTATAAAAAAATAAACATAGAATGCAATGACCCAAACTTTTGAATAATATTTGTTTCTTAATTTTTTGTGTTATTTTATTTTGTATTCAAAAAAATATATCCTTTTAGTCAATATGTCTGTTGGAAACTATACACTGAACGTTGTGATTATTTTTTATAAATACAAATTACATAGGTTAATTAATAAAGATTGAAGTGTTGATGGCCTCATCCATTAGATTCAGGCCCTTTGAAGCACATCCGTTAGAGCTTGAAAATGAGGTAGCATCACTTAGAATTGATTTGGACCAACCCCAATCCAAAATGTAGTGAATTATTCTTAAATATAATTGCTTATAAGAGAAATTCATGTTGATAGAAATCACCAATCGAGAAATGTTGTCTAAGACACCCCTTGATTCTATCACCATTGCACACATTACTCTTAGGTCCTATGCAGGTGTCATAAGGGGCTATGTAATGAGGCCTTAGTTACATTATGTAATCCCATGGTATAAATAAAATTTTTATTTCATCATTATTAATTTAATAATAGCTTCTCTAATCAATAAAATTTTAAATTAATACAAATAAGAAAAAAATATTTTAGAAGTAAAAAAATTGTACTTTTCATAGATTTTTCATACATAGAAAATTATTGTGGTACAATAATAATCATTTTTTTAAATTAAAATGTCACGATTAATATAGCATGAATTTATAAGAGTTTTATATTATGGATAAATATTGCAAAAATGGTATTTCAAAATATTTTTTTATACTTTAAATAATTAATAATGTGAAATGATTTTTGAATAATGGTCTTCTACATTTGTGACTTGTAAGAAATTTATATTCTAATAAAATAAACATAATTTTTGGTGAATAGTAAAATATGAATAGTAATATTACCCTCCTAAATATTAATGTGACCAATGGAATAGTAACCTTAGTTAAGAAATTCTAAATATAAGGCTGGCATCTTGATTGGTAATGTGATATAATAGCATAAGTAAATAACTATTTCAGAAATTATTAGTTAAGTATTATTATTTTTTCAGGTAAATAGTGTTTTTAATTAAAAATTAAAGATCTCATAATTTAAAAATTATTTTCATAAAATGATGTTTATTTTTGATTTCAGAGCATCGATATTAGGTGAAGGGGAATTTATGTGATTTTTATAAAATGTTTTGTTTTTCGGTGAATAGAAAAAATACAGTTTTGAGTTTTGGTGTCTTTAATGAAATCATTAATGATGCAATAATGATGTAATAATTCTAGTAAACTTTTTTATAGTAAAATATGTTATTAGGTGTTCCAAGGGGATATTACCATGTGAAAATATCATAGGTTAGCCCATGGTTTTGCAAATACCACTAATGAGGCGTCCCATGGAAATTAATAAAATATTCCCTCACTTTTGCTATAAATACCAAAACATTCCTTCATTACATTAATTAAAAATTCATATTCAACAATAATCTTGTCATTTAACCTCCAAATGAGTCCTCCCAAGGTTTCCTCAATCCCCCAAGGTCCCGACCATCAAGTTCATTAAGTTACCCTTCAAGGTAAGGGAACATTTCACCCTCCTCTTTTAGTCAATACTTCCATTATATTATGTATTCTAGTTTCCATTTTATTATTTTGGTGTGTGATATTATATATTGTTATTTATTTAAATATTATTTCCAAATGATGAGTTTGCCTTTCCACTCTCATTAAATTATTTTTTATGAATTTTAAGCAATGTTGTTTGGCTGTTGAATTTTCATAATGGAATTATCAACTTCTCCTTTTTCCATTCAAGTTATCTTTTTTATGGCATAAATTTAAATATTCTATGACATTAAAAACAACAAAAAAGTTATCATGGTAGTCCTTAAAGACTATATTCATCATATCTATAAAAATATAATGTGAATTAGTCAGTCCAATGTGAATAAAAACAAATTCATAATGCCTATATCTTTATTGGATGGATGTTTTTTTGGAATATCTTCTATCATCACGCATAATTGATGGTAACCAAATTGAAGATCAATATTAGAGAATAATTGAGCCCCATGAATTAGGTCATATAAGTCATCAATTCTTGGATGAGGGTATTTGTTCTATACAGTGATCTCGTTCTATTCTCAGTAATCAATGCATAGCCTCATTAATCCATCGTTCTTCTTCACAAAGAGAACAGGGTCTCCCCCAAGAGACACACATGGTTGGATAATCCCTATCTCCAAAAGATATTAGATTTGTTTCTTTAATACCTCCATCCCTACATTTTTCATCTTATATAGGTTCATTGATATCGAATGAGATCCATGTGTGAGTCTAATTGAGAACTCTACCTACCTTTTTGGGGAGGTTCAGGTAACTCCCGAAGAAATACATAAATGTATTCCTAGATGATGGGGACATTTTCAATCCTTATACTCTTATTTCCTTCTTCTTATTCAATGATCAACTCCATAGATAAGGATATGTGACGTAATTATAGACAATGATTAGGATGATATATATTTCCCTATGAATCTTACTATTGGTTTTCCATTCAAAACTACTGAGATTCCTGTTCTTCTGCATTTGATATTAGCATTAGACTTTTACAGCCAGTCCATCCCTTGTTTAATGTCAAATTCTTTCATGGAAATGACAAAATTATTTGTGATAATATTGTGATCACTAAATAAAATACTAGATTTTATAAACACTAACAATGCTTGGATAATCCCACCAAAAGTCTGGACTGATAACACTACTTTTATCTATTTAGGGGTCGATTCTAAATTCCTTGAAAACATGGAAGAAATAAAGGAATGTGTTGAACAAAAATAAAACAAAGTATTTTTTATATTTGTGAGAACAATAATAGTACCTTCCACCGCATCATTTGGAGCTTCAAAATCAACTATCATAATAGAAAAAGAACAATCATTCTCCCTTGGCCATTGTTGAGGCTAATGGTGGTTCCTCTTCACTGCCATCAGATTTATACAGTGATTGGAAAAGTTCCCAAGGTGTCCACATTTATAGCATTGGACATTAGGTAGTTCCTTCACTATATTCCATTTTTCGTTATTGTTGGTAAGTTGAGGCTTCACCTCACCAAAACAATTCTGCATGATATGGTCATCTCTTCTACACTTGTAGAACTTCCCGCTCCCGAGAAGGTAGCTCCTCGAATAATTCATCCAACATTCATTACCCATGGGATATTGAACTTGATTTCCTCCTCTTCCATGATCAAAGGCTTTCTCTAAGATAGGATATATTGATCTATTCTTGTCGTTGTATTTATGAGTCCACTATGTCTCACCGAACTCTAGTTCTACTTTCATCTCACTCTACATGATCTCCTCATAGCAATCATCGTCTTCTTTGGATAGATTCTTTTGCAGATGAGGTCTTAGTCCACCAAAGAATCTATCAACCTTCACATTAAGATCCTTGATAAATATTGAGCTGTAACAGGAAAGTCTTTTGAAGTTCATTTCATACTTCCAACATATTCATTATCCTTCTTTTTCAGCTCGAGAAACTCCTTCTCCATTTTTTTCATAGAATGGAGGTAATACGTATTAAAGAAGATCCCTATAAACTCTTCCCACTCCATAGCTTCAACCTCTACTCCTGGACTCAGGTTTTTAATTAATTCCCACCACGGATCATCTACTCCCTCTAAGAAGTAAACTACCAGAGTGACCTTCTCGTGTTTCGAACATCAGAGGACATAAAAAGATCTTCTCGATAGAGCTGATCCATTGTTCACCAATCAATTGATTGATAAATCCACTAAAGGATAGTGGTCATTGACACAAAAAGGGATCAATAGAATGTTTTTCCATTTTTGGTGAGATAGGTCTCTCAGCTTGATTCAAGTTATTTCACATAACATGAATCATTTAGTTTATCATTATGAGGAAATTTTCCATTCCAAATTTCATCTGAGGCTTGTCAGAAAATGGTCCATTTTTGTCACCATTTTCACGATTCCTCCTATTTCCCAAAATTTTCTAAAATAATAAAACCATATTTATAAGATTATTTAATTTATGAATTTCTTAACTATAAAGGATATTTATTTCATAAAACATTATTCTTAAACAATTATATTTCTCCATAAATCCTTCATAATGATTCATAAAAAGATTTTGATTAACATAACATATCCCTTGAGAGTTTCAAACCAAGTGTGCAGCAAGGACCTATCACGAACCAACCAGGGTAGACCCTGAACTGGTCACCCAATTCGGTCTACGACATGGCCCAAGAGGTGTTCCTCATCCTCTCGGGCTGGAGACAAGCACCAGGGAATCAAACGAGAGCTAGAGGGAATGATTTCATCCAAAGAAAACAAAAAAAATAAGCATAAATAAAATATAACAATGCAAAGAGAATAAACAAAACAAAAAATAAAGAAGGATAAACACAAAAAAACTAACCTGACCATGACCAAAACTACTCGCGACTCCGATATTTGCCTACCAAACAACAACCAACTCTCACTCGCGGAGAGCAAGCTCGAGTCAAACCTGCAACAGAAACTAAAAATAGAAAACACTATAGGCGTGAGTATTAAAACTTAGTAGGTGTTCCTAAAAAACTATTCCCAATACACTACCTTTAAATAATGAAAGTTACTAATTCCATGTTTGAACTAAATTATACAAAATAAGGGTTTCCACACACATAATTTCATTTCTAAATCAAGTAATGGTCCATTTCCCTTTTTAATTTAAAAACAATTTTAATGTTTGAAAGGAACAAGTGAATTGTATTTTAAAACATTATTGAGAACAATTTAGAAATCCAAATTTTAGTTGTTTGTCAAATGGAAAACAACACACAACACACAACACACACTAAGGGAAATGGAAAAGAAGTGGCACACAGGGGACCTCAACCAATCTATACCTCTCTATCGTCTGCCACATAAAAATAAACACTAAAGAAAACATGTGTCAAACCTAGGAGATCGTGAACAATCCATAACGTACCATAAATGGTACACATCCTGAAGGCATGCCTACTCTCGATGAAATCATAATGCCCTAAATCCCTACTATCGCCCTACCTGGCCTAGTTGAGGGGCCCAATCCGATAACAATAATAACAAAACACCTCTATACTATGGGCCAGTAGCCAGTGCGTAATATAAACTAGTGCAGAAATAATTCTAAGAAGATTCACTCATTATTCTTGGTTCCCATGTTAATACGTATAATAAAATGGAAAGGGGTGAGTCAACAGAGAAAATAAAGTAGCACAATCATCACACACAACTCATGCAATCAACATACACCAAAGATCACCCATGAGTCACCCTAAAGAGTGTTTTCCCAAATAATTTATTTTATTAAAGTTCCAAATGGGACTTCACAAATTTTAAAGAAAATCCTGATTTCTCAAGAGCACGAAAACACTTGTTCACACTTCAAAAGAAATAATTTATCAATAAACCAGAACAACATTTGAAATTTTATAAATTATGTTTAGAGGCCTAATGGGAATTCTTTCACAACCAGGTGTCCGTTCATCAAGAAACTATTTCCAGTGTCTTGTCTAAAATAAACGGCTCTTTTTACACCAAATAATCATTTAAAAATTAATTTTCTTATATTATTTCACATTTATTAAAATTAATAAAATATCAAGAAATTAATAAATTCTGAATTAAAAGGAGGGTGATGTGGGGGACCTACCTTGGCCCGACATCCAAACACAAAGGTTGGTCATGCCTCAAACAGGCGCACCAGCACATGCAAGCTAACAATCTTAGAATTGCAGAATTACCTCGCTAATGCACGGAGAGAGGAAGAGATCGACTTCAAAGGGAGAGAGCACATGACAGAGTAGGCAAGAGGGAGCATCAAAGGTCATTGGCGAGCAAGGCCAGTGGGAGGGAGCTAGAAGGAGGGTCAGGCTGGGAAGAGAGCGGCGTGAGGTGGGTCTTCTAGGGCACAATAGGGAGATGGAGGGTGGTGTTGCAGCGAGGAAGGTGGGGCGAGGGTGTTGGGATGCAACTGGTGGCGCAACGTGGTGGTGGCGCAATGTGCCAGGGGTGAGGGGGAATTGGCTGAGCATATGTAGCGTAGGGAAGACTGAGGGGTAGCTGGAGTTGACCAGTGCGGTGTTGGGAAGAGGGACCACCTGATGGCGGAGCTAGGGAAACCGGGTGGCAGAGAGGGGAAATTCCAGGAGGCAGACACAATAAGGGGGAAGATGGTGCTATGCGGGGATGGGATGGATGAGAAGGTAGGTTGGGTTCATGTGGCGTTGTTGGGTGTGGGGAGGAAGAGCGGCGAGCGGAGGCTTCATGAGGTCATGGAGAGTGCTGCAAAGATGCTGGGCAGGAGCAGATTTTGGTAGCTCATGTGTGATGGAAGGGGGCGCTGATAGAGGATGGTCCGGTCGGGGGAGTCAGGTAGGAGGCGCAAGAGGCAGCCTGCGCAAGAGAAGAAAACGTCAAGGGAAGGGAGGGTTAGCTTCACTGCAGTGGAAGGAGAAAGTGGTGGCTAGGGGGTGGAGGTGTGAGAAAAAAAGAAATAAGGAGTTGTAGGATTATGGTTAGGACAAAATAAAAAAATAATATAAAATAAAACAAAAAACAATAAATGAAATAAAATAAAAATTTATCTATAAAATAAATCATAAAAAATAATAAGAAGAATAATAGTAATATTAATAATAACTTTAATCTATGATAATAATAACAATGTCAATAATGAAAATAATATTACTAATACACACAATAAAAAAAATTTGATAATAACAATAATAAATGATAAAAATAATAATTTTAACCTCAACTAATATTTAATAATATTTGTAACATTAATGGAACATTTTTATGATAATAATAAAAATATTTTCTTTAATTACAATAATAATAATAATAATAATAATAATAATAACAATAATAATAAATCCTTATTAATAATAATACTAATATGAACATTAATAATTATACATATAAAAATATAAATAATAAGAATACCCAGTTCAAATTAATAAAAACAATAAATTCATTAGCAATAGTTTAAATTGTTAATTAAAATAATAAATTACAAAAGTTTCTTATTTTAATCGTTCTGAATATAGGAGGATCGTTTTGATTCATGGGTGAAGCCACACAGGGTTTCCAAAATTAGTTCTACCTTTGCATCCAACGACGTCAACTCAAAAACGTTCATTTTTTGACATAACTAAAATGTTTTTTATTCGGGACTCAACCCGGACCCGAAATGTTTTTTAAAATCTGAAGAAAATTATAAAATAAAATAAATGATAGGACAGGGTGTGAAAATTCCCCCCACCATAACACTTTCCGCCCTTGGAAAGCCACAACAAGATCAAGACCCAATGATGAAACTCTATAAGTTACACTCATCCCCAAAATTTTATGTGCCTCCAGTTGATCGCACCAAATGAACACCAAACTCCCATGACATGCAACATATCCACAAAACACAAACACTTTAAACACCACCAAAACGAAACCCAAAACGATACTCTAGTACTGCCATACGGTGGCCTAGATGGACTCCCCACCATAGAAATCAAGTCAAATGGAATTCAATGAGTCCCACGATGGGTCTCCCCACCATAAGTACTGATGAGATTAACCGAACTTGAAAGCTTTCCACACAGACCAAAACCCCCACCACAAGGGTAGGGGAAGGAAGTCCCCAAGCAATCGAACATCAAAAATACCTTCACCGCTACCTCAAAAACGTCACACCCTTAGAAGAACACAACCCATGGCACACCAAAGACCAGGACTAAAAAAATACCCTTCTTCACCGCTGGGGTTCTCTTGACTATGCGCTAGCTTCACTCTAGGGAATATGGCTGGAGCACCGATGATTGAAGAATCTCTTACCTCAAAGTCAGGCTTCAGAAATTTCCAAACATATTACACAAACCAAAATTTCACCAAAAACACATCCAATAAAATAAAAGTTTCAAATATGATTGATAATTACCATTCCTACAACTGAAAGAAAAAAGAAACACCACAAAATGCTACTAGAGACAACCACTACATCCAGTGAACACTACAAAGAGAAAACCACAAACTGGTCCCCAAACATCGACCTACTCCTACTAACGGGCTGAGGTGACCTTCAGCAAGCTAGGTATAGCTTCATTGTGCATCTTATAAATACCATAGAAGAATCGCTACAAGTAACCTAGACGTCCACAGGTGTGGTAGGGTCTCATAGCACTCGGGCACGTCGGCCTCTTGTGACCCCGTTTACCACACTGGTGACAGATCACAACATTGCACTGTGAATAATATGACTGAAGGTATGAAGGCCTATGGATTCCTCTATTAAATATACCAGCATCAGGTCACTTCTCATTATTCCTATCATCATCCTCTACACTGCCTCCCAAATTCGGGAGAGGATTTCCACATCAAGTCCTCCTGCTAAACCTGCTTCAGCCAAAAAAGCTTTCCCCACAATATCCGAGAAGGTAATTAGGTTGAGATCTTCCACTTTTGATCGCATTTCAGGTTGGAGTTCAGACTCAAATTGTCGAGCCTTCTCGGGATCATCTTCAATAAACAATTGGTTGTACGGAACTAGCTCTATGAAACGTTGATAGGATTACTATACCGATTCAATGCTCTACTGAATACAACACAACTTCTTCCTTTTCCTCAGCTTCGTGACCTCAGAGAAGTGCTTTTGGATGAATTATGACTTGAAAAACACCCATGTTATATCTTTTTGAGGTTTATTCGAAGACACAAACTTCCACCATTTCTTGGATTGTCCTCCAAGCATAAAGGTATCCAAATTCACCTTTAAAGAATTAGTAAATCCAGTGAAACTGATGTTCCTCTCAATCTCTTGAAACCACTCCTCCACCTCAAGTGGATATTCTTGGCCAAAAAATAGGGGAGATTTTAACTTCAATAACTCAAGGATGTAATCAATGGGTTGATGAACTAGAGGATCTTCTAAGGATGCACCACCCAAATTTGCACCTTTGGCATCCATCGAACCTTCGTGGGGGAGAACACTAAGGAACAAGAAAATAAAATATGGGTCAAACATGGTCATTTCCTTTTCAAATACCAAAGTAACATATTTCACAATGATTTTCAGAATGAAGGAAAACCCAAATGATTCACTAGGTAAAAAGTATTGATAATGGGTGACTCGACCATATGGTTGGCAGCCATACTCCAGTCACACCACCATCACTAAGAGCATTCTAAGGTATGGTCCCCCGCTCCACATGGCTTTCCAGACCATGAGAGCTCACGGAGGTCACTTTTCCGGCTCCAATTTCATTTACCAATACCAATGAAAACATAAGAATCAAAAGAAATTGACAACCCAAACATCCCATGGTAACCCGATGTTTGGAATGAGCACGGGTTCATGACATCCTTTTCATCCGTACACCCCGAGTCTTGACAATTCTACTCCTTCTACCATGACAACCCCAAATAATGATGGGCATTCTAATAAACAAGGTATGCTCAAGATTCAACCTCCCTGTGATATAATTTTATCATGAACCAACCCAGTTCAACCCTGAAACGGTCACCCAAGACGGTCCGCAACACGGCCCGAGAGGTGTTCCCGATCCTCCCAGGCTGGTGACAAGTGCCAGGGCATCAAACGAGAGAAATAGGGAATGATTTCACCCAATTAAATCTAACAAATATGCATAAAGAAAATAGAACAACTCAATGTGAATAAAAAACACTAAATATAAAGAACGATCAATACAAACAAACTAACCTAACCACGACCAAAACTACTCCCGACATCAAGAGTCGCTTCCCAATCCACAACCAACTCTCACCCACGGCATGTAAGCTCAAGTAAAACCTGTAATAGAAACTACAAATATAAAAACACTATAGGTGTGAGTATTAAAACTCAGTAGGTGTTCCTAAAAAACTATTTCAATGGACTGCCTTTAAATAAATAAATTTACTAATTCTAGTTTTGAACTAAATTATACAAAATATGGGTTTCCACACACACACTTACATTTCTAAAGCCAGTAACAGTCCAATCTCCTTTTTAATTTGAAAAGAAGTTTAATATTTGAAAAGAACAGGTGCATTTCATTTTAAAATATTCTTTCAAACAATATTGAAATTTAAATTTTTGTTGTTAGTCAAATGGAAAACCATACACAACATACAAAACACACTAAGGGAAATGGAAAAGAAGTTGCAGACAAGGGCCTACAACTGAACTAGACCTCTCAATCGTCCTCCAAATAAAAATAAACACTAAATAAATCATGGGAAGACATTAGGATCTCATCAAAAATCAAAAACATAACATGCATGTGACTCATACAGATGGAATTCCTACTTTTGATGACGTCATAACACCATAACGACTGACTATATCCCTACCTGGCTTGGTCGAGGGGCCCAACCCCATAGTAATAATAATAAAACACCTCTCTACATTTGGCCACTATCCCATGTGTAATCTAAACTAGTGTGGAAATAATTCTCAGAAGATTCACTCAATTTTCCTGGTTCCCATGTCAACATGTATAAAAAAGGAAAGGGGTGAGTCAACAAAGTCAATCAAGTAGCAAAAACATAACACATAACTCATGCAGTCAATGTACACTAATGATCACCCCTGAGTCACCCCAAAAACATATTTCCAAAATAATTTAATTTATTAAAGTACCAAACGAGCCTTAACCAATTTTAATGAAAATACTATTTTCTCAAGAGAACCAAAACACTTGTTCATGCTTCAAAATAAATCATTTATCAATAAACCAGAACTACATATGAAATTTTGTGAATTATATTTAGAGTCCAAAAGGGAATTCTTTCACGACTATGTGTTTGTTTATCAAGAAAATATTTCAAGTGTCGTGTATAAAATAAATGGATATTTTTACACCAAATAATCATTTAAAAATTAATTATCTTATATTATTTCACATTTTTTAAAATTAACAAAATAGCAGGCAATTAATAAATTTTGAATTTAATGGAGAGTGCAGCGGGGGACCTACCTTGGCTCGACATCCAAACACAAAGGCATGTCAGGCCTCAAACGGGCGCACCCGAATGTGCATGATAACGATCACAAAATTGCGTAATTAACTTTCCAATGCACGGATAGATGAATAGATCGAATTCAAAGGGATACGACATTGGTCGGGGCAAGAAAGAGGAGGAGTAAAAGGTCGGTGGTGAGTGAGGCTGGCAGGAGGGCGCCTTACGGAGGGTCTGGTGGGGATGATAGCGGCGTGAGGTAGGTATTCTAGACAGAAAAATGGAAAAGGAAGTGGACATTGGTGCGAGGAAGGTGGGGCGAGGGTTCTAGGATGCAATAAGAGGTGCAGTGATGTGGTGGCACAATGCGGAAGGGGTGAGGGGGCGTTAGTTGGGCATGTGAAACGCATGGTAGACCGAGGGGGAGTCGGAGCCGGCTGATGTGGTGCTATGAAGAGGGACCACATGTAGGTGGAGCAGGGGAAACCATGCGGCGGAGAGGGGAAACTCTTGGAGGCGGACACAGAAAGGGGGAAGACGGTGTTGTGCAGGGTGAGGACTAGAGGAGAAGGGAGGTCGGGTGTGTGTGGAACTGCAAGGTGCAGGGTGGCGGAGCAACAAGCGGAGGAATAAACTGGTAGCGGAGGGTGATGCACGGTTGCTGGGTAGGAGCAGAGATCTGTAGCTTGTGTGGGATGGAAAGGGTTGCCGGTAGAGGATGAGCCAACTAGGGGAGTCAAGAAGGAGGCACAGGAGGCAGCCTGCGCAGGAGAAGAAAACGTCAATGGTAGGGAGGGTTGGATTTGTTGCAGTGGAAGGAGAAATTGGCATCTAGGGGTGGCGGCATGAGAAAAAAATAAATAAGGAGGTGTAGGATTAGGGTTAGGACAAAATAAAATGAAATAAAATAAAGAAAAACCAATAAATGACATAAAATAAATATTTACCTATAAAATAACTCATAAAAATAATAAGAAGAATACTAATTATACTAATAATAAATTTTATCTATGATAATAATAATGATGTCAATAAAGATAATAATATTACTAATACACCCAATACTAAAAAAACTTTGGTAAAAAAATAAAAAATGATAAAAATTAAAATTTTAACCACAAAAAATCTTTAATAATATTAGTAACATTAATGGAACCTTTTTATGATAATAATAATAATAATAATATTTCCTTCATTAAAATAATAATAATAATAATAATAATAAATACTTATTAATAATAATACAAATATGAACATTACTAATTATACTGATAAAAATATAAATAATAAGAATACTCAGTTCAAATTTATAATAATAATAAAGTCGTTAGAAGCATTAAAATTTTTTAATTAACATAATAAATTAAAAAAAATTTATCATTTTAATATTTCTGAAGACATGCGGATCATCCCGATTCTTGGGCGAAGTCGCGGGGGGTTTCCAAAATGTGTTCTACCTATGAGTTCAGCGACGTCAACTCAAAAACATGCATCTTTTGACATAACTCAAATTTTTTTCGTCCAAGACTCAACCCGGACCCCAAAAAAATTTAATATTTAAATAAAATTATAAAATAAAATAAAATATAGGTCAGGGTGTGACATGACCATTGTCGTGTGCCCGGAGACCCCATATCATGCCCGAAACACCTTTTTAGAGTTTCCACTCCTACGTACATCTATGCTAGTGCCACATCCACTTGTTCATATCTAGACAGGGATGTATTTTTTTGAAAACCAATTACATAATATTTCATCAAAATACCAAGAGGATTTGTTATATTTAAACTTTTATATAGGGTTCTTCCAAAAAAATTCATATCCTAATATCCACAAATAACTAATATATCCTTTGATACTAACTAGGGCATAAATCCTTTTTATAACATATCTTTTCATTGCATTTTACAAACATAGGATCTACAAATTCTAGTGTCATGGTAATCAGAAACATAATACATGAAAACATAGAAAAATACTTTAATTCCCATGAAAAAATTCTTGAAAAGTTCATACCATGTACAATTACTACATATCATAACCTAGTGACCTAAATCAAGGGAATGGGTGGGAAGAAGGTCCAATAAGGAAAATAAGTGAAACAATTTAAATGTGTACTTGAGCGGTATTGATAAGAATATGGGTAATATAATAAAATAATGACAAAGAGGAAAATCATGATAATGTGAACAAGAATAATATATTTAATATGTGGGAAAAACTTTTAATTAAGACGTTCAAGAAGATATCTCCAAATTTTATCCCCAAGGTGTCATAAAAATTACCAAGGTTATTCACCTAGGTATTGTAATATTTTTCATCTCCAGAGATTATATTCATTACCAAATTCATTTGACCGCTATTAGGGAATAACCTAAATATATATTTATATTCATGTGTTCCACTTATATCATAATAAATGATTTCATAAATAACTCAAAGAGAATAATAGAAATGGGTTTCAGATCAAAATTGTGACAATTTAAAAGGTTCTTAAAAACCTGTTCATTATGTCATTTATAACCCACATAAAGGGAATTTGGGTTTTTGGTATCTCAATTCTAGAACAAAATATATTTTAATTTTATGTATTTATAAATACCCATATAAATTTTATAGATTTTGGTATTCAAATAAATAAAATATGACAATTTCTTGAGAAAAAGAGAGAGATTTTGAGACCAATATTCTACAGCATAGCGGCTATATAACATGGTTTTAAATAACATTAAAAAGAGAGGGTAAAAGGTTATTCCATCCATAAATTCCTCATAATAAATTAGAGGGAATGAATAAAATTTAAATAGGAACATTTTACGGGAACATGAAAATTATACAACATAAAAGATAACTTGAATGGAAAAAAATAGAAGTTGATAATACCATTATGAAAAATCAACAGCCTAACGACATCACATAAAATTCATAAGAATATTTTTTTTGAGTGGAGAGGTTCTCTCATCATTTGGAAATTAAAAAGGAAATAAATAAGAATAATGAATAACATTCCTCACCATTATAAAATAGAATTTAAAAGACATAACAAAAGAGAAGTCGTTAACTAAAAGAGGAGGGTGGAAGGTTCTCTTACCTTGAGCAGTAACATCAAAAACATTAAGGCTGGGACCGTGGGGAGATTGAGGGCACCTTAGGAGGACTCCTTGGGAGGGTAAAAGACCATATATTAATTAAATAAGAATTTTAAATAAATTTAATGAAATTATTGGTTGGTATTTATAGCCAAATTGGGGGAATATTTTATTAATTTCCAAGTGACAACTCATTATTTGTATTTAAATAACATTGGGAATTAACATGGTATTTTCCCATGGTATTGGCCACTTGGGACACCAAATAACATATATTACTATAAATTTTTTTTACCAGAATTAATAAGTCCTTATTACAACATTAATTATTTCATTAAACACATCGAAACTCAAAACTGCATTTTCATTATTCATTGAAAATTCAACTATTTCAGAAAAATCCCAAAACATCACCCTAACCATTTTTCGATTTGTAGAATCAAAAAGTGAACTCCATTTTATAAAAATTAATTTTTTTTGATGTTAAAATAAATAAGTTAAATACTAGTACTTGACCACAAATTTCTAAAACAGTTATTTACATATTCTATGATATAATTATATCACATTTCCACTTCAGATGAATAAATCTTATTTATACTTCCTTAGGTGATGTTACTATTCCATTGTAAAAATTACCACTCATAAGGGTAAATTTATAATTCCAAAGGGTAAAGTTACAATTCACCAAAAAATTATTTTGATCTTATTGAACCACATTTTTCACCCTAATTAAAACCATGTATGTCAAACTTTGGAAAATCAATTCACAGAAAAAGTTATTTAGAAATAAAATATTTTTGTACTATTCATCATAAACTATTCATAAAATTATATTCATCAAATTGAATCTTCATAGAAAAATTCTTAAAATTCATCCTAGGAAAATTTTGACATTTTAAATTTGAAAATGCGGTTTATTCTTCTATAACAATTACCTATGTATAAAAATTCTCTGAAAAGTTCAATTTTTTACTTCTAAAACCAATTTGTCAAATTTGTCTTAATTTAACTTATTCTTTATTTAGAAAATATTTTCTTAAAGCAAGAATGATGATATCATGACCTAACCCAATGGGGCTCAAGCCATGGCTCCCCAAGATCGCATCCAATAGGCCAGGGGCTGGTGACTAGCGCCGAGCAGGCTATCACACAAATGGGAGGAATTATAAAAAGGTACCTATACACACACACCCACATAAACCTTCATGAAGTAGTGCAGATATATATATATATATATATATTGAAAATAAATGAATTCATACATCTAACCCACAACCAGAGTTCAGCAATAGAACAAAAGGGAAAAAAAGGGCCCACCAAAAGTAAACTGAAAAAGCAACCAACCTACTCTGAAAGAGGGGATCACTGTCAAAAGTACCCACCTGTAATCTCCTCGGCACAGCTCCAGTAAACACCATGGTTAGTCTTTCTCACAATGCTCTTCCTACTCTGGGTCCTCCTGGGACTCCTTCAAAAGGCATGTGGTCTGCATAAGACCCAAACATGTGTTCGCAATAACAATGTAGGGGTGAGTATAAAAATACGTATTAGGAACCCCAAAAACCCCAAAATAATATAGATAAACAAAAAGGAAAAAGTTAGCTCATCCCAGCCAGAGGGAACCCAGACGAGAGAGAAACTCCATCTGAAGACCATCTTTGGATAAACATGAATAGTTATCTTAACTCAGAAGTATGCCCATAAATATATATCATGAACATTTACTCAGGTATATTCCCATACATATACCATGAATATCTAGATATATTCATTCACGCACCAAGTATCATGAGGTTTCATCCCATCTCCTACTACTGGTACAGAACTAGGAGAACACACTCCATGTTCTCTATCATCCCAGATGACACTCATTTGAGAGATAAACTCCATCGAGTCTCACACCAACATCCCATATGACCATCTGAGAGACCACGCTCATCAGATATCATCACTGGGAACATCACCCTGAAACAACGTAAATAATAAACTTATCAGATAGGGGATCACTCCATGTATCTGCTAGGGGATACAAGAACCCACTATGGTATCTCGAATATCTCACAGATATGGGATCACTCCCAATATCCATTGGGGATACCAAATCCCAATCTTACATTCTACAGTTCACATCACTCAGATAGAGGATTGTCGCCTATGTGAAGATGGTCATGACGATACTAGAAACCCAATCTGGTATAACTCACTATGAGGGGACCTAACTGAAGATGCACCAACCCTACTGAAAACCACCTGATGAGTATGGGATCATATAACCAACGATTCAGCAACCCTTCTAAAACTATGCCCTGATTAGGGGATTGTATACCTGATGATACCATAACCCTAATATAAACCACATGTTGAGCAGGGTGTCGTATACCCGATGATGCCACCACCCTACTATGCATGACCCACTACGTCGGGGATCATATTACCGGTGATGCCTCAAACCCTACGGGATTAACCTACTAGATTGGGGATCGAAGCTGATGGATAAGCGGTAATAGAAATACCATGAACCGAATCCAGGGAATTGAAGCTAGAAGATCCCACTCTAAACCCACTACAGGGATGCTGCAACTCTATCCGAAAAACATCATATTGTGGGGATCACAAACCTATACCATGGTTTTAATGCCATATGAACCATTATAGGAACTAACCAAGGTAGTACACTCAACCAATGTTGTTTCAAACATCCTTAACCCATGTGACATGCTACAGCACCACACTGCGCTCCTCCTAGGCCTATACCGAATCCAACACCGCGATCTATGCTGAAAAACATTAAGGATAGGCTGTTTACTCACCCGAAATGGAAAACCCGTGAAAAAGGTACTATTAATTGTAGCTAGCCTAGGTAGAGCCCATGGATCGATCCTGAAATTCATTAGGAGGATTACACCATAGCGATCCCCTCGAAAAAAACACATGAGATCGACTACTCGTTCGTCCAAAACTGACACCCGACAAGCAGTCATATTTCTCTATAAAGGAACAAAATAAGTCTCATGGGACCAATATCCTGATCTACATCCCAGCATCCAAAAACTATTTTTAATGTTCCTACATACTATCAAGATTACAACATCACTGATGGCACGTCAATTGGATGCATCATGCAAAAGTTACAGTGGGTTGAAGTTGGAAATAATAAAATATTATTATTATTTTCAACATTTCATGGCCCCGGGCTAAAAAAACCCGACTCATAAAATTTTTGAAACATGATCAAGGGCTCCATCGCATCACAAGGATCACGTCACTGCGAATATCTCACAAATTGGACTTAAAATGTCCATGTTATGGTGGTTTAAATAACCCCTGGAAAAAACTTTTCGGACCATCGCTTGGTCACTAGAAACCACTACCTGCATGACCAGACCACTGCCGCATGCCAAAATCCACTGTGACACCACCACTCTAATGCCTCCCTCACGAGAAACTTCCATTGCTACTTCCAGAAACCAGGTTTTCCACCGGAATACTTCCGGGAGGCAACGAAAGCACCCCAGTGCTCCCAATTCAGATCTGAAACAAGTTTCAGAAAGCTCAGGACCCGACCTACACAACCCTTAGGACTATTTGAAAAAACGCATGAACAGGATCCACGATTTTAAAACTCCATTTCCTACCTTTTTTTGGATCGTTGATACTTTTCACACTCCCCTGCTACTAATTCATGATCTGGAAGCATCCATTGTCGGATTCTGAGCTCATGGGAATTTGTTTGCTTGATTTGGTGGATCGCTGGCGAAGAACGGTGGAAGAAGGGGGGGGGTCGTCGGTGCATAGAGGATTGATAGGGGGATTGATATTTATTTTTTATTTTTTTAAACCAAATAAATCAACCCACACCCCACCCCAGACCAAACCTCCCAGCGTAGAGAAGATAAGGTCGCCCCTAGGGTAAAGTAGACATTCTAAACGCAACTGCAAGGTAAAATTTTGATCCGATACACTATTGATGAGTTATTCAAGCTAACACCCATAAAGAAATTTGTCCATTTATTTACGACAATTCCCCTAGTGGCTTTTTTTCAGTAGGACCGCGCCCGCAAATTTTACTCTCCGCCTAGGGTAAACAGAACACTCTGGACGCAACCATGCCTTCAGATTTCTGATCTGATCATCCATTTAGGAGAAAAAATAACCACACCCCATGCACAGTATAAAAATTCTTAATATTTTTATAAAATTAATTCCGGGAACACCAGGCCTCGGAATCACATGTCGTCTTCATGCCTGGCTCTAGAAGTATTCATAAGAATATTCCATAGTCTGATAAGGCCAAAACCTGAGTTTCTACATCCTCCCCACCATAGAACTTTTCATCCTCAAAAATCCATAAGTAAAAGTAATGAAAATTAACTCTCAACTAGGTCTCCCATGAGGTGAGTTCCCCAACAAAAAATCCTTTCTGAAAGGATCAGTAAGAGGGACTCATCTACCACACCTCAACAATATCCTCTTTGGGTGGCACTGACTTTGTCGTATGATTTTAATCATGTCACAAAAACTCTTCTCAGTGGGGGAAAGATCCCTCTTCCTCATGCATTCATAGAACATCAAAAAACACCCACACAAGGTCTTACCATCGCCCTGAACAAACCTCGAGAAAGAAACAAAAAGGAAAGATTACCACTAAATAGTGTCAATAAAAACTACTAGAGAAGTAGAAAGGACACGTAGCATACCTCCATCCACCCGTGGAGCCTCCATGTCAACAACCTCTATGTCCTGCAGCTGTCCTGACCCTCACCCTCTAGCTCATAACGTTTGGTGTGGACCACCACAGGGTGGCGTTGGTGGCATCTGATACCACCTAAAACCTCTCACCGTTGCACCATCTATATAACCATGTCCACCGCCCTGTGGGCCTCCATACTCAAGACATTGCCGCTGCTAAGGCGTCCTGTCAACTGGGTCCCTCTCAACAGCATAGCGGGACAGACACTCCCTAACAAGATGTCCCTGACCATCATAAGTGTAACATCGCCTCTCCTGTGGCTCACCAAAACTGGCTTGAGAGATCTGGGAGCCTTGAGCCTCAAAACCTCTATCCTAGGGTCACCTCCTGAAACATCGGGCATGTCTAGACCCATGCTCCTGCCATTGACTACCCGCTGTCAAGGTCTCAGATTCCACATGCCCAGCACTAATGGTTTGAATCTACTTAGATAGAAAGCATTCCACCACAAAGGCTAACTCCAACACTCCAGCATAGGTGGGTAGGCACCAGGAAACCACACCTTCCCAGATGTCTCTATATAGACCTTTCTCGTAGGTCTGAGCCCCAATGAACAGGTCTCAAACCATATCTAGGGAGTATCACGATAGGTCTGTAAACTTCACTGAGTACTCCGACACAGTCTTTCCCTCCTTACGAAGCTATAGAAGCTTATGGATATTTACTAACCTCAATGTCACCAGATAGAACTCTTCCCTAAAGAGCCACTCAAACTCTGCCTACGTGAACCTCTCCTCATCATGGGACTGTGTCACCAAACACATCTATCACTCGGTCAAACCATAGAAAAGGCTCTCCTCTAGGACCACCATCTGATCCGGTGGTGTCCTCACTAGGTGGAAAACTTGGGTGACTGCTTCGAGCTAGTCATCCGCTACCTGATGGTCTGGATCACCCCAGAACCTCTGAGGTCAATGCCTCTAGAACTCATGTAGCACACTCATCCTACATGCATCCTCATCTTGCACTGTCGGCACAACCAGATTCTCGACAGGTAGTGGCTCAAGTGGTGAACCACCTTGAGTTCCATCCTTAGAACCTACGCCCTATTCCACAGCCTCAGCATGGGGCAGATCGTCACCACAATCCCGCTACGGAACCCTCACTGGTTGTCATCGTGGAGGCATCCAAAAATACAATCAACATACACCGTGGTCAAAGACTATATATGGGTAGGTGACTCAAGAAGAACATGGGAAACCCAAAACCCTATCCTATATGATTCATGTACCATTATGTCCCTACAGATAGTGTCCTAATGTCCCGAGTCGAAATGAAGGTTATTAGAGTTCTGGTGAATGGATATGTCGAACGCCGTATCAACACTGGAGTCCCTGGACAGAAAGTAGAAATCAAAACATCCTAACACTGACGTGATGCAACCTAATCCAAACTCACAGCTAGAACACCTACACTCAGAGACCACCAAGGTGGAAACTCCTATGATACCACTCTATCATGACCCAAACCAACGGGGCTCATGCCGCAACTCCCTATCCCCCCTGCATTAGTCCAAGGGCTGGCGACTAGCATCGAGTAGGCTATCGTACCCATGAGAGGAATTAGCCTAAGGTACCTATACACACGCACCCACATACACCTCTATGAAACAGTGCAGAAATATATATAAAAATAGAAAATAAATTCATCCATACATCTAACCCATAACTAGAGTGAAACAAAATTAAAAAATGGAAAAGGGGCCCACCAATAGTAAACTGAAAAATTGTCCAACTTGATCTGATGGAGGGGATCACTGTCAAAAGTACCCTCCTATAAGCACCTCGGCACAGCTCCAGTAATCACCCTGGTCAGTCTCGCTCACAAAGGTTTGCCTCCTCATAGTCCTCCTAGGACTCCTTCAAAAGGCCTATGGTATGCATAAGAAAAAAACATTTGCGGGAAAATCCTGTGCAGGGGTGAGTATTAAAATACTCAATAGGCACCCAAAAACCCCAAAATAAAAAAGACCAACTAAAAGGAAATAGTATGCTCATCCCAGCCAGATGGAACCCAAAGAAGAGAGAAACTCTATCTTGAGACCATCCTAGGATAACCAGGACTAGTCAGCTCAACTTAGAAGTATGCCCATACATACATCATGTACATCTGCTCAGGTATATTCTCATACATATACCATTAATATCTAGATATACTCATTCTTTCACAATGTCTTATGAGGTTCTATCTCATCTCCTGCAACTTGTACATAACTAGGAGAACACACTCCCCAAGCTCTGTCATCTCAGATGACACTCGTCCAATAGATACTATCCATCAGGTCTCACACCAACATATGAGATGCCCATTTGAGAGATCATGCTCGTCAGATATCATCATAGAGAACATCACACAGAAATAGTGGAAACCCTAAACTTCTCCGATAGGGGATCACTCCTAGGGTCGTCTAGGGGATACAAGAACCCACTCCAATATCTCAAAGATCTCACAGATAAGGGATCACTACCAAGATCTGTTGGGGGATACCAGGACCCGATCTGACATTCTAAAGTTCACATCACTTAGATAGAGGATCTTCGCCTGTGTGAAGATGTCCATGACGATACAGGAAACCCCATCTAGTATAAATCACAAAGTAGGGGATCGAACCGACGATGTACCAACCCTAACAAAAACCACACGCTGAATAGGGGATCTTATAACCAACTATTCCACAACCCTACTGATACCATGCACTAGGAAGCAGATCCTAAACCCGACAATACCACAAACATACTATAAACCACATGTTGAGTAGGGGATCTTATACCCGATAATTCCATAACCATACTATGAACAGACCACAACATAGGGGATCATATTACCAATGATTCCTGAAACCATACGAGATTAACCTGCTAGATAAGGGATTTTCACCTCTGGATAAGAGGTAATAGTGGTACCACGAACTTGATCCAGGGAATCAAATCTAAATGATCCTACTCAGGACCCACTTGAGGGATGCTGCAACTCTATCTAGAAAACATCATATTGAGGGGATCACAAACCTATACTAAAGTTTTAATGGGACACGAACCCTCATAGGAACAAACTAAGAGTGTACACTCGACCACTATTGGTCCAAACATCTTTAAGTTGAGTGATCCACAACATTGTCACACAACACTCCTCTTGTGCTGATACTGAGGCCACCATCGCGATCTATTCAGAAAAACACGCAGGATATGATATTTACTCACCCAAAAATGAAAAACAGTGAATAAGATACAATTTATCACAGCTAGCCTAGGTGGGGCCCATGCCTTGATCAAGAAACTCATCAAGCAGATTGCTCTATTGTGATCCCCTCCGAAATAACGCATGAGATCAACTACTCGTTCTTCCAAAACGTACACACGATGAAAAAGTTGTGTTTCTCTGTAAACACATAAAATCCAGATCATGGGGCCCATATAATGATCTCTTTCCCAACAGCTGGAAACTATCCTGAAAGTTTTTCCTTACTATCAGGATCGCAACATCTCTGACAACACGTCAATCAGACGCTCCGTGTAGATGTTACGGCCAGTAGAAGTTGAAAATAATAAAATATTATAATTATTTTCAATGTTTGATGGCCCTGGGCCAAAAAAAACCCAACTTATAAAAATTCTGAAAGATACTCAAGGGGGCTGTCATGTAACGCAGATCGTGTCACCGCAAACGTCTCATAAATTGGACTTATTGTTTGCATGTTATGGGGGTTTAAAGTACCCCTAGAAAAAACTTGTCGGACCACTATTGTGTTGCCGAAAACCACTGCCTGCCTGACCAAACCGCAGTAGCCTATAGGAATCATCCATGATACCATCGCACCACCGCCTCCCTCTCTGGAAACCACCATTTCCACCACCAAAAACCAGGTTTTTTCACAAGAAACATTTGGGAGCCATTGGAAGCACACCGGTGCTCCAAACTCAGATCTGAAATATGTTTCAGAAAGCTCTGGACCCGAACTACATAATTCTTATGACTAATTGAAGAAAAAAATTCATAAAAAGGATACGGGATTTTAAAACTCAACTTCCTACAATTTGTCAGATCACTGACGCTTTTCACGCTCCCATGTTGCTACTTCACGATCCAGAAGTGTTCGTCGTCGAATTCTAAGCTCGTGCGGCGCTTTGATTTCTCGATTAGGCAGACCGCCAGTGAATAATGGAGAAAGGAGGATGAGAGTTTCATCAATGTTACACCCCAAGCTTCCATGGTACGCTTCTCTTTGAATAATACATTAGCATGTGTTGTACGCAACTTCGAGTTCTAACACACCACAACCAATCAAACTAGCCGTTATGAATAGTAATACCCACTTTTTGCAATTTTATAAATTTTATCATTCAAAATGGACTTCATTTTTGGATTCGGAATATCGAAATTAGCTTTGGGTAAATATTTGGTATTGTTCTGAAAGCTTTCAATTTTTGATGAATAGTGAAAAACAATGAGTTATAGTTTAAAACTGAATTTTTATTTAAATAATTATTTATTATATTTAAATTTATTTTAGGTCAAAATAGATATATAATACCTATATATTTTCAATTTAATTCATTAGAGTGAGTTTATAATAATATTAGATATATAATAATTTTATTGAACTTTTCATTGTCTTTTACCCACCTCCTAGGAGAATTTGCAAATTGTCATAAAACATAATTTTACCAGTTTTGTGAATGAAAATTCAAAAATTTGAGAGACACGAGTGATATCAGTAAGTAAAATTTGGTTCAATAAGCTGAAATAATTTTTGGTGAATTGTACCTTTTTTACTTTTATTTACCACAGTTAAAAGTAAATAGGGTAATTAAGGGTAAAAATGATATTATTATTACCCTAATACATGTCATAATTCTATTGGATAAGTATATTTTGACCAAAAACAACCTTAGGAATAAAATATGAATCTCTTTGGTCAACTTGGATTATATTAGGACATTTATTATTATTTAATTCAAAGAAGAGTTAAAAGAGTTAAAATCAAGTTTAATAACTAAAACATTTTTAATATAGGGTAATACATAATATAAATTCAACTATAAATATTTATTAGAAAGATAATATGATTTCCTACATAATTGTATTTTATTTATTTATTTCAGTCATTAAATAATTTAATTTATTTATGACACAATGATGATGCAGTAATTACCTAATTAATGAACTATTAAAATAATTGATATTATAAATATCCAAATATATCTAATTTTAGAATTTTAATGAATTACACTAATTTTATTGGTTGATATGACATATTAAGGTTGGGTATATGAATTTTTTGCGATGTAATAATGCTGTTATGAATTTAGAAAAAAACAAAATACCCAATAGTGTCGAAATTGACATAAAAGCGTTTTTAAAACAAATATTATATTATTAATTGATATTCTATTCCTAAAAATATAAGGTTTTGCCAAATGAATTATATAATTATAGGTTCATCATTATGAAACCACTTGGGATTAGCTTGGAAGTATATAGTAAGTTTATTAACTATATAATATAAAAATACAAAGAGACATGGTAAATGTCAAACTATTTAACTAAGAGTTAAATATAAAAGATAAAGTTAATATATTGACACAAACCTGTAAACAAAATATTGGTTGAGTGGTTTTAGACCCATCCCCACTTTAGCCTTTAAATAATCCATTTTGGAACCATTAAAAACCAAAAATTATTTATTATAAAATAATATTTCTAGCTTTTCTTAAGGTGCCCCTCACCCCTCTTATAAAAGGGAACTCCCTCTTCTCTCTAACTCACAGCTTCAAAGCCATTTGGCTCGGAAAACATCTACCCAAATACCCTCTCAAATATCCTACCTTAATCCTAGAGTCCTTCCTTTAGTCAGAAATCCATCCTATGGATCCCTTTTGATCAAATCAAAAGGAAGAACCCGAAGAAGAGGTAAATATTTCATCACCTCTTTCAAGTTCCTTTCTTCTTCCACATCCCCTTTCTTTGTTGTTTCCATTATAAAATAATAACTCTCATCTCTTTTATTTACTATGATTCTATTATAAATATGGTACAATAGTATTCATTATTCTATTCATCCTTTTAATGACATGTCACCGTACGTGCGTAAGTACGACTTACCGTCTCCACGTCGTGGTGTAATTATTATTCAATACATTATTCTTTGTATGGGTGTAATAATGATGTGTAGTTGATGTAAATAATAAATATAACATGATAATGATTCTATATATATGATATAACATCCAATTTTATATTATATTAATATCAAAAGAATGATATTGTCGCTCGTGCCTACGTACGGATTACAGTCTTCACATAGCAATGAGATTAATTCCCCATCGTATCCATTCAAGACTAATTTTCATTTGAAGATTAAAAATAATGTTTAAAGACTTGATATCATTCTTGATATGAATAAGATAAATCTCATCCATAACTATTATGACTCACATAACAATGAATATAAAGGAAATCGAATCTGTTAACACCTGAAACGATGAAAATACTAAGATATTATTAACAAAGCAATGTTAAAAGATCATATATGATATCATATTAATGTATATGATTATATTATAATTTAATAACAATTATTTCACTATTATACAGTAGTTTAACCTACCCTCGACCAAGGAAAAGTACAATGTAAGGGCTAATTCTACAATCTCTTCATTATCCGAGGTTGTTTATATGTAATTATCTATTGGGACCTCTTTATCATCCACATCATTGTTTATTAAAAATGTATTTCAAAACATTATTACTATTTTATAGACTATGAGTTAAATTCATTTATACCCTTGTTTTACTATTTATAATATGTTTATAAAGGAATCATTCTGTCGTTTTCCCAACATGGTACTTTTTAACCTTTTAGACAAAATTAAGTTAAGAATGTTTTTTTAAACTTATACGGCGGGTGTGGTTATTTTTTTCCATTATAAAATCGTCAAAGCTTCACTTACAAGCTTATAAGAATATTTTCAAAGTAAATGTTTTATTTTATAATTATGTGACTTTTAAATTAATTCAAAAATATATATATTTCTCTTAAATAGTTTTGATTTCTTCTATGTCAACATCCATTGCTGAAATTTATGCATATTTAAAGTTGATTTATTATGATAAAAAACTTCTATATAGTATTGAAGGTTTTGTGATATGTTTGAATGTGGATGTGTTATTTTTATACCATTCATGTTTTATGGATATAGTATTGAAATTTTGTATTCTAGTCTTAATATGAATTTTTATGTTATGTTTAAACCTGTTCATATGAGCAATTTATTGGAATTTGTAAGTGATGGGTGGAGCCTGCTATAGCTCCTCGATGCATCGATAGGTCTCATGAGACAAACTAGTGTCTTAGCACAAGGCCTTGACAAAATATTATTTGTAGTCTTGGCATAAGGCCTTGACTATGTGGTTATGATAGTCTGGCATTATGCATTCCATCATTATGAAATTGGTTATTGGTATTGCATGTGATTATTCGACTAGCAGAATATCCATGTGAATAAGTAAATGGCATTATTTAATTTTAATTTTTTCCATATTATGCTGAATTTAATGTTTAAAAGTCTTTTGTTTTAGTTATACATTGCCTTAAATGTTTATTCTTATTTATGAAAGTTCCTGCTATATTGTTATCTTTACTGAGGATTTGAGCTCACCCCTTTCTATGTTTTATTTTTCCTTGGATGTGAAGAAGTATTTTATGACTGACCTGGAGGGATATTCTGATGGGATATGAGTGAGTACTATGGAGACTATGTTGTTGTAGTTTTTCACTTTATCATGTAATGTAAGACTTATGCATGTATCTAGTGTTTCCAAGGCTACTAGACTAATCGGTCTTTCGGGACATGATATTATATGATCAAAAAAATGTTATGTAATAATGCTCCAACTCTGGGTAACTGGGGTCAGGGCATTACAGTTAGTATCAGAAGAAGTTTAGTACAAACCTTGGAAGCTAGATTTTGATAAACTCGAATTAGTGCACAGAGCCCTAAGATAGGCTTTGAGGATTAGTATAGAAGAATTTTCTTGTATTTTGGTATTATATTGATTTTGTGAGTTTTACATGCAATAAATCCTTGTATGGATATGAGTAGGTAGAGGTGGCTCTGGAACAGATGTACATAGGGGTAAAACCTGAAAACACCGCTTTGAGGTGGACTCAAATGGGAACTGGTTCACGACCACGGGCCTTTCTGCACTCTTGGTTACGACACTCACAGGGGATATGCTTGGGATAATTATCACTTTATTTACAAACCATTATGATGGGTTTGTGAGTATATACTTCCTCAAAGAAAACATTTTTTATGATTATGGATTATATCCATAAACTGTCCAATTTATGTTAAGTGTTTTACGAGTTTGGAATTATTTATTTCGTTTCATAAACTAATCTAGTTTATTCCATTATATAGAAATAGAACCTCGTGGAAGGAATGGAAACCATATCAATTCATTCACTCCATGTAGGGATTGTCCTCTTGCTCAAGATAATTATAGTGGAGCACATGATACAACTGGTGCTGATCATCTTATCACTATATTGGGACAACTCACTTAGGTTATTAATAATAACCTTACCCTTATGGAGCACCCTGATCCACAGCATGGAGGAGCAATGTTAGATCGCATCATGAGGAAAAAACCACCGACGTTCAATAAGAGTACAAATACTTTAGTAGCTGAGAAATGGATAAATTCCTTAGTTAAAATATTACATGCATTGGGGAGTAGTGAAAGGGAAAAAGTTATCATGGAAGTTAACTGCCTCATTGGAGATTTTGATCAATGGTGGTCATTGATTCAAAACAAAAAGGAATATGATGAAGTATCAAATATGGAATGGAGGGAGTTTAAATAGATTTTCTTAGAAAAATAATTTCTTTGTGGCCATTGAGAAGATATGGAATGGAATTTATGAGTCTGAGGCAAAAAGAGGATGGGAATGTCGCAATGTATGAGGCTAACTTTACAAGGTTAGAATGGCATGTTGTAGATTACATAAATAACCCAGGAAGTAAGATTGCTCATTTCTGTTATGGTTTAAAACCGCTTCTATATAGATTACTAGTCTCACAATCCTTCTCATCGTACGAAGATTTTGTCTCATGCGCTATCAAGACAGAAAAATAATTCTCTAAGTCTTACGACATTAAAGAAAAGAAAGAGAAGAATAGATCTGTTGATCACTATAGAAATGGAAATAAGGGGAAGAAGGGAAAAGTTGAATATCCATCGTGCAGTAAATGTGGGAAGAAACACCCCAGTACTTGCTTGAAGGGAATGGGAGTCTGTTACAAGTGTGGTGAAAAAGGCCACCAAGCTCATGATTGCAAGGGGAAAAAAGAATCTACCTATGTTCAACGATACAATTGCAGGGAGATGAGACATTATGAAAATGAATTTCATAAGCGTCATAGGAACTTAACTC
Source organism: Viscum album (assembly GCA_963277665.1). Lineage (NCBI taxonomy): Eukaryota > Viridiplantae > Streptophyta > Magnoliopsida > Santalales > Viscaceae > Viscum > Viscum album. The sequence goes on from OY728138.1 coordinate 776,207,744, forward strand.
AGAAATGGCCAAGGGATCAAGGCCAAGATTATGTCATCACTACTGATGAGTTAGATTCGCCTAAAGACGTGGTGGTAGGTAATTCAATGGTTTCCTCAAGTTTAGAAAATGCTTTATTTGAGTCTGGATCATCGCATTTTTTTATATCATCCCAATTGTCTAAGAAATTTATATATTCCCAATTTGATTTAACAAGGGAGTTTTCAGTTAAAACTCTTAAGGGAAGTATCATCGCAACAAAGTTTTGTGAATTCGATCCCATTAGAGCATATAAATGTGCTTTATCTGCTGATCTCATCGGGATACCTATGATTAAATTTGATATAATCCTTAGTATGGATTGGCTTTTGGGCCATGATGTGAATATTTATTGTAAGAAGAAGGAGGTTAAATTTTTTGATGATGATGATAAAGAACACCTTATCTTTAAGTGAAAATTGTCACCACCTGATTCTTATCTAGATACACCCCTAGTAGCTCAACTAAATTCAATTATTGGGGAGGAAGAGATTGAAATAATTGAGGGTGAGGAAAGGAATGTTCAAATAGAGGATGTATTATTGTGAAATAATATGTTGATGTGTTTTTCGATGATTTACCCGGACATCCTCCAGAACAAGATATTGAGTTTTCCATTGATTTAATTTTTGGTTCGAGGCCTATATCGAAGACCCCTTATAGAATGGCCCCTGTGGAATTAGTGGAACTAAATAAAAAACTAGAGGAATTGAGTAATAAGGGATTTGTTCTCCCCAATGTTTCTCCTTGGGGATCACCTTTACTTTTTGTTAAGACGAAAGATGGATCTATGAGGTTCTGCATTGACTATAGGAAGATCAATGATATAACAATAAAGAAAAAGTATCCCCTACCTCACATTGATGATTTATTCGACCAACTTCATGAATATAAATACTTTCCAAATATTGACCTTCGATCTGAATATCATCAGTTGTGTGTGATGAAGGAATACATTCCGAAGACATAATTTCAAACCAGATAAAGCATTACGATTTTACAGTAATTCCTTTTGGATTGACTAATGCACCCACTGTCATCATGGATCTAATGAAAAGAGTTTTCAAGGATTATATCGATGACTTTGTAGTGGTATTTATTGATGATATCTTGGTATACTCCAAAATCTATGAATATCATGAAAATAACTTGCGCATTATCCTGAAGACTCATAGAAGACATGAATTATATGGGAAGTTTAGCAAGTGTGAATTTTGGAATTAAGAGATTTATTTTCATGGCCATATTGTCTCTAAGGATGGAATATTTGTTGATCATTCAATGGCCAAGGCAATCCAAGAATGTCTAGCACTGACAAGTATAATTGAGGTACACAGTTTTATCTGTTTAGCTGGTTATTATCGACATTTTTCCCAGACTTATGCCGGATTGGCTAACCCATTAACCAAGCTCATAGGAAAAGGGGTGAAATATGTTTTGACAAAAGAGCATGAAGAATGTTTTGAAGAACTCAATAAAAGACTAGTCAATGCTCTTATATTGACTCTACCATCAGGGAATTATTGGTTCATTATTTATAGTGATTCATCGAAGAAAGAACTTGGTTGTGTCCTTATGAATAATGATATGGTTATTTCCTATGCATCATGATATCTGAAAATTCATGAGCAAAAATATCCTACTCACCATCTATATTTAGCAGCTGTAATCATTTCTTTGAAGAATTGGAGACACTATCTCTATGTTGAAAAATATGAGATTTATATAGATCACAAGAGTTTGAAGTATATATTCTCATAGAAAGAACTCAACATGAGGCAAAGGATATGTATTTAACTACTTAATGATTGTGATTGTACGATACACTACCACCCGAGGAAGGCAAATAAGGTGGAAGATTCTTTGAGTAGAAAGGATCATGGAGTTTTAAACAATATGATAGTTGAAAGGGATCCTATTTTCATGGATCTAGTAAAGATGGATATGGGAATCACCATGGAAGGTGAAACATCAAAACATTTTAAAATGGTTGCCAAACCAACTTTACTATAAAGGATATAGATTTCTCAGACCGATGATGAAGAGTTTAAAAGAATATTAATGCTGTGAATCATGGGAGATTGAGTGACTATGTGTATGAAGATGGAATTTTGAAATATGGGAAGAGACTTTGTGTTCCTGATATACCAGATCTAAAAATGGAATTATTTGATGATGATCATAGTTAAAATTTCACTATACACCCTGGGATCACCAAAATTTATAGAGGTTTGAAAGAATATTTTTGGTGGGACAACATGAAGAGGGAGATTGCTGATTTTGTGTTAAGATGTATGGTTTTTCATCAAGTGAAATCTGGAAGGCAACATCCTGGAGGATTCACGCAACCACTTCCCATACCGGAGTGGAAATGGGATAATATTATGATAGTCTATGTCATGGGACTACCTAATACTCCTAGAAGGAACGATGCAATATGGGTCATTGTTGGTCATCTTACCAAGTCAGCACATTTTCTTGCTATAAGAGAAGATCTACCACTTGAACGTCTAGAAAGACTATATATTAATGAATTTTTGATACTTCATGGAGTACCCCTATCGATTATTTCTGATCGTGATCCTTGTTTTACTTCAAGATTCTGGAAAAGTATTCAGAAATCCCCAGATACTGAGCTTCGTTTGAGCACTGCCTACCACCTCAAAACTAATAGACAATTAGAATAGACTATTGAAACCATTAAGACATGTTGAGATCATTCTCACTTGAATTTCAAGGTTTGTGGTATCAATATTTACCTTTGGAAAAAATTTCCTATTAGAATAGCTTCCATTCAAGTATTCATATGGCACCACATGAAGCGTTATATGGAAAGGGATGTCGCACATCATCTTTTTTGGGATGATGTTGGTGAAAGAATACTTATAGGCCTAGAACATGTTGAGGAAACACTGGAAAAGGTGAAGGTAATCCAAACCCACATCAATGCAGCACAAAGTAGGTAGAAGAGCTATACTGATAACCGATGGAAGGATTTGGAATTTTAGGTAGGAGATCATGTTTTCTTGAAGTTATCTCCATGGAAGGGTGTTATAAATTTCGGTAAGAAGGGTAAATTGAGTCTCAGGTACATTGGACCTTTTGAAATTCTAGAATGAATTGGGGTTGTAGCTTACCATTTGTCAATGCCGCCATGTCTGTCCAAAGATCACGATGTGTTCCACATATCTCTGTAGAGAAAATACATGCCTGACCCTGCACATGTACTCACTTATGAGAAATTAGAACTGGAACCTGATCTGTATTATTGCGAAGATCCAGTCAAGATTCTTTATATAATAAAACAAGTGCTGAGAAACCAGATAATTCATCTGATAAAAGTTCTATGGAAAAACAATAAGATAGAAGAGGCAGCGTGGGAACCCGAGGAACTTATGATGAAGAACCACCCAAGTATTTTCATGTGGTAGTATTCTAGAAATTTTGAGGACAAAATTATTTGAAATGTAGGAGAATTTAACACCCCATGTTTCCATGGTACGCTTCTCTTGGAATAATACAGTAGCGTGTGTTGTACGCAACTTCGAGTTCAGACACCACAACCAATCAAAATAGTTGTTATGAATAGTAATACCCACTTTTTAAAATATTATAAATTTTATATTTCAAAATGGACTTCATTTTTGGATTCGGAATATCTAAATTAGCTTAGGGTGTATTTTTGGTATTTTTCTGAAAACATTCAATTTTTGATGAATAGTGAAAAATACTGAGTTATAGTTTAAAACCAAATTTTTATTTAAATAATTATTTATTTTATTTAAATTTATTTTAGGTCAAAATAGATACATAATACCTATATATGTTCAATTTAATTCATTGGAGTCAGTTTATAATAATTATATATATAAAAAAAATTATTGAACTTTTCACCGTCTTTTACCCACCTCCTAGGAGAATTTGGAAAATCAAATATAACATAATTTTACCGCTTCTATGAGTGAAATTTGAAAAATAAAAGGGACAATGTTTATATTATTAAGTAAAATTTGGTTCAATAAGATGAAAATAATTTTTGGTGAATAGTAACTTTTTACTTTTATTTACCATGATTAAAAGTAAATAGGGTAATTAAGGGTAAAAATGATATTATTATTACCCAAACACATGTTTTAATTCTATTTATTTAGTATATTTTCACCAAAAACAACCTTAGGAATAAAATATGAATCTATTTGGTCCACCTAGATTAGATTAGGACATTTATTATTATTTAATTCAAAGAATAGTTAAAAGAGTTAAAATCAAAGTTTAATAACTAATATATTATTAATATAGGGTTATACATAAGATAAATTAGACTATAAATATTCATTATAAATAAAAAAAATATTTCATACATAATTATATATTTTTTGTACATTAAATAATTTAATTTATTTATGACACAATGTTCATGCAGTAATTACCTAATTAATGAACTATTAAAATTATTGATATTATAAATATCCAAATAAATGTAATTTGAGACTTTTTATGAATTATAATACTTTTATAGGTTAATATGGCATATTATGGTTGGTTAGATGGATTTTTTTTGAAGTAATAATGATATTATGAATTTATCAAAAACAAAATACCAAATAGTGTCAAAATTGACATAAAAGAGTTTTTAAAACAAATATTATATTATTAATTGATATTCTATTCCTAAAAATATAAGGATCAGCCAAATGACTTATATAATGATAGGTTCATCATTAATGAACCACTTGGGGTTCTCTTGGAAGTATATAGTAATTTTATTAACTATATAATATAAAAATACAAAGAGACATGGTAAATGTCAGACAATTTAACAAAGAGTTAAATCTAAAAGATAATGTTAATATAGTGACCCATACCTATCTAGAACCTATTATTTTAGTGGTTTGAGACCCATACCATCCTTAACCTTTAAATAATCTATTTTGGATCCATTAGAAACCGAAAATTATTTTATTAAAAAATAATATTTATAGCTTTTCCTAAGTACCCCTCACCCCTCTTATAAAAGGGAACTCCCTCGTCTTTCTAATTCACACCTTAAAATCCATTTGTATCATCACAAATCGTCCCAAATACCCTATAAACTATCATACCTTCATCCTAGAGGAATTTATTTAGTCATAAAACAATCCTATGGATCCCTTTTGATCAAATCAAAAGACAGAACCCGAAAAAGAGGCAAATATTTCATCACCTCTTTCAAGTTCCTTTCTTCTTACACATCACCATTATTTGTTGTTTCCATTATAAAATAATAACTTCATTATCTTATATATAATTTGATTCTATTATAAATACATTACAAACATATTGATTATTATATTCATCCTGTGAATGACATGTCACCATACGTGCGTACGTACGACTTACAGTCACCACGTCATGGTGTAATTGTTATTCAAAACATTATTATTTTGATGGGAATAACAATATTTTGTAATTGATGTAAAATTTAAATATAACATTATAATTATTCAATATATATGATATACCATCCTATTATATATTATTTTAATATAAAATTATGATATTGTTGCTCATGTATACGTATGGATTACCGTCTCCACATAATGATGAGATTCATTCCCCATCATATCCATTCTTGACTAATTTTAATTTTATGATTAAAAATAATGTTTAAAGACTTGATATCATTCTGTATATGAATAAGGTAAATCCCATCCATAACAATTATGACTCACATAACAATGAATATAAAGGAAAATGAAACTGTTAACACCCGAAACGACGATAATACTAAGATATTATTAACAAAGCAATGTTAAAAGATCATATATGTTATCATATTAATGTATATGATTCTTGTATAATTCAATAAAAATTATTTAACTATTATACATGAGGTTAACCTACCCTCAACCAAGGAAAAGTACAAGGTGACGATTAATTTTACAATCTCTTCATTATCTGAGGTTGTTTATACGTAAATATCTAATGGGACCACTTTATCATCCACATCCATGTTTCGTAAAAATTTATTTCAAAACATTATTACAATTTTATAGACTATGGTTTAAAGTAGTTTATACCCTTTTTTGAATTTTTATAAAATGTTTATAAAGGAATCTTTTCATCATTTTTCAAACAAGGTCCTTTTAAACCTTTTTGAAAAAATTATGGTAGGAATGTCTTTTTTTAACTTCTACGGTGGTTTCGGCTATTTTCCACCATTATAAAATCATAAAATCTTCCATTACAAGCTTATAAAAAAAATTTTAAAGTAAATGTTTTATTTTATAATTATCTGACTTTTAAATTATTTTAAAAAAAATTTATTTCTCTCAAATCGTTCTGATTTCATCTATGTCAACATCCTTTGATGGATTTTAAGCTTATTTGAAGTTTATTTACTATGATACAAAATGTCCATATAGTATTAAAGTTTTCATTATATGTTTGACTGTGGATGTTTTATTCTTATACCATTCATGGTTTATGGATAAAGTATTGACATTTCTTATGCTAGTTTTAATATGAATGTTTATGTTATGTTTAAACATGTTTATATGAGGAATGCATTGGACTTAGTAAGTGATGGGTGGAGCCCGCTATAGCTCATTGATGCATCGGTAGGTATAATGAGACAATCTATTGACTTGGCACAAGGCCTTGACAAAATCTTATCTGTACACATGGCACAATTCCTTAACTATGTGGTTATGATAGTCTGGCATTATGCATTCCATAATTATGAAAGTGGTTATTGATATTTCATGTGATTATTCAATAAGAAGAATATCCATGTTAATAAGTAAATGGAATTATTTCATTTTATTTTTACCATATTATTCTGAATTTAATGTTTAAAAGGATTTTGTTTTAGTTATACATTGCCTTAAATGTTTATGCTTATTTATGAAAGTTTCTGCTATATTGTTATCCTTACTGAGCATATGAGCTCACCCCTTTCTATGTTGTATTTTTCCCAAGATGTGTCGAAGTATTATATGACTGACCTACAGGGATAGTCTGAGGGGATATGAGTGTGAACTATGGAGACTATGTTGTGGTTGTTTTTACTTTATCATGTAATGTAAGACTTATGAATGTATCTAGTGTTTCTAAGAATACTAAACTAATCGGTATTTTTAGACTTGATCTTTTGTGATCATGCCAATGTTATGTAATAATGTACCATCTTCGGGTAACTTGGTTTGGGGTGTTACAACCAATGTGTAGAGGAAGGAGGGGGATTGATATTTATTTCATATTTTTTAAAACTAAATAAATCAACCCACACCCTGCCCTAGACTAAACCTCCCGACGTAGAGAAGATAGGGTCGCACCTAGGGTAAACACAGCATTCTGAATGCAACTATGAGCTAAAAATATTAATCTGAGACCCCATTCTGGAGTTATTCATGCCGACACTCATAAATAAATGTGTCCATTTATTTACGATAATTCCCTTGGTGGATTTTCAACAGCAGGCCCGCACCCACAAAGTTTACACCCCGCCTAGGGTAAACGACATGCTACGGATGCAACCGTCCCCTAAGATTTCTGATCTGAGTAACTTTTTAGGAGAAAATAAAACCCCAACACATGTATAGTATAAAAAATTCTTAATATTTTTATAAAATTAATTCTGATCACACCAATCCTCGGAATCTCATGTCGTCTTCACGCATAACTCTAGAAGTATTTGTAAGAATATTACAATGTCTGATAGGGCCAAAACCCGAGTTGCTTCAGATGAAAAAATAATTTTAATTATACCAAGGGATTACAAAATTTAACTAAGGCCTAGTTATATATACCCTTATAACACCTTCATAGGACCTAATAATAAAGTGTGAAATGGTAAAATAATCTTGGGGTGGCTCAAACAACATTGCCCGAGTGGTCATCTATATCAACTTGAACTTCTCCCATAAGGGATTCCGTTCAAGAAGAATGTGCTGAAGTTTGGCTTGGGCTATGTCTAAATTAAAGCCCAGTAATGATACCTCCTTCCCAAGAACCAATAAATGGGATTCATACTACCCGTGTATACTGGATGAGGTCATCAACTCTTCTTTCTATATTAATTAACAATGATCACTCTTATTTATAATAAATAATCAAAACGTTAAGAGTATAGCTTCCAAAAGTCATATTGGCCAATCGCCATATAATATTCAAAACCCAGTGGTCTCATTTTAATTATACTCACTTCATTAATAAAAGGATATAGTTTTTTTTAGTACGAAATAAAATAACACAAAAATTTAGGAAACAAAAATTATTCAAAATTGTGGGTCATTACATTCTTCCCACCTTAAGAAATTTCATCCCAAAATATTAACTCGTACCCATAGAATAGTAAAGGTGTGGGTACTACTGCCTCATAGGCTCCTCTAGTTCCCAAGAGGATTCTTCATATTTATTGTTCATCAACAAAACGTTAATGAGGTGGGTATTCTTGTTGCATAGAACCATATCTCTATAATCCATGATCTCCATCGGCTGCCCCCCATAAGAGAGGTCATGTTCCAGTTGTACCACCACTAGATTTAGTACATGTTAGTGGTCAAATATGTACTTACTCAAGAGGGATACATGGAAGAAGTCATGAAATTGTTCTAGATTTGGAGGAACTGTAAGCTGATAGTACATTGCTCCTACACAATCAATTATTTCATTGGTTCCAATGTACATAGGGTTGTTCTCCCCTATCTTCGAAAACATTATGAATCTATTCCACGGTGAAATTATAGGAATGAATTTTATTCACCAACATCAAATACAAAGTCCTTTAAACAATTGTCGGCATAGCCCTTTTACTGACTGTGAGTATCCTTAATGTGTTGGTTGATGGCAGGAACCTTTTTGGTAATCTCTTGCACAAGATCAGGCACAAGAAGTTTTCTCCCAAAAGTTTCACCCCAAAAAGTAGGAGTTGTACATAGATTCCCATATAGAGAATCATAGGGTTCTATATGAATGAAAGAGTGGAAACTATTATTGTAAGTGAACTCAACTAATGGGAGATATTGATTTCATCCACCATGATACACCATTGAGAATTTTCTCAACATGTCCTCAAGTGTTCGAAAAGTCCTTTTAGATTGGCCATCAGTTCGGGGGTGATGAGCCATATAGAAATTCAACTCAGTACATAGAGAATTTTATATAATTCTCTGAAATTTTGACGGGAACCTTGGATTATGTTTAGATACGATAGAAATCGGATCATCATGCAGCCTTACAAATTCATTCGTGTAAATCCTAGAAATTTGATCAAGAGAGAAATCTTCCCAAAGAGATATAAAATGGATAGTCTTGGTGAGACGTTCCACTATAACCCATATATCATTTTTTCCCTTGGATGTTCTCGGGAGACCAGTGAAATAGTCAATAGTAATATTGCCACACTTCCATGTTGGTAGGGGTATTGGTTGTAATACCCCTTTAAGAAGTTGTCACTATGCCTTCACTTGCTGATATACCAAGTACCTTATTGTACAGTTATCAATATATCTTTTTATATTATCCCACCAATAATGATCATGATGTTCCCTATACATTTCCGTGCTTCTAGGATGTATAGAGAAAATAGAGGTATGAGCTTCATCCATCATCTCCTTATTTATTTCCGAAACATATGGAACACATAGTCTAGTAGGAAATTTTAGTACACATTCTTGATCAATATTGACCTTAGGAAAATTCACATACTTCACAACCTCAAACTTATTTTGTAACAAAGGATCTTTTTGGATCTTTTTTATCTTCTCTAGTAATGAAGTTTGAGAAATAATTTGGAAAAGGGTTTATGATGTCCCTTACCTTATAATTCCCATGTCTTTCTTTACTAGGTCATTGATAAAAGGATCACTTTCAATCATCATCATGGATAGAACAACTGTGTAATTCCTACTTAATGCATCAGTGACATTATTTTCTCTATCGGGATGATAATTAATTGAAAAATCATATTATTTAAGAGGTTCCAACCATATCCTATGTGTCATGTACAATTCCAGTATTGTCAAAATATACTTCAAACATTTATGGTTTGTGTATATATCTCATTTCTACCTTTAAAGATAGTGCCTCCATATATTTGGAGAAACAATTACCACAACCAGCTCCAAATCATGTGTATGATAGTTCTTCTCATGAGTCCTCAACTATCGAGATGCATAAGAAAGGAATATCTCATTTTTCATGGGGATGTACCCAAGACCTTTCATAGAGGCATGACTAAAAATATAGAATCTGTCTCCACTTGATGGAAGGTATTACATGGGATCAACAACCAGTCACTTATTTAGCTCTTGGAAACATTCCTCACACTCATTTTTTCAGATGAACCTGGCCGCTTTTCAAATTAACTTGGTTAATGAATTATAAAGTCAGGAAATTTTTTCACAAATATCCAATAATATCCCGCTATTCTAAGGAAACAATGAATCTTAGTTATTTTTGTTGGATGAAGTCACCCCTCGACATAATTTTTCTTTACAGGATCAACTATGATTCATTCATTGGTTATAATGTGGCCCAATAAAGAAAAATTTTGTAAAACAATTCCTATTTGTTGAACCATTAAAAAATACACAACTTCAATAGAGTTGTAAAATAGCCCTTATATGATCCTGAGAATCCTTGTTTCTTTTGAAATATATCAGAATATCATCAATAAAAACTACCACAAAGTTTCCAAGGTAGTCCATAAAGATTATATTCATCATGTCTATAAAATTCTCAGGTGCATTAGTCAGCCGGAAGGGCATAACAACAAACTCATAATTCCCTTATGTTTATTAGAATGATTTTTTAGATTATATTCATTCTTCACCCCCCAATTAATGATAACCAGATCAAAGATCAATCATAGAGAACAATTGAGTGCCGCGAAGTTGGTCAAATAAGTCATCAATTTCTGGAAGAGGGTATTTGTTCTTCACTATGATCACTTTTAGTTCTCTATAATCAATGAATGGCCATATTGATCCATCCATCTTCTTCACATAGAGAACAGGTTCTCCCCAAGGAGACACAATTGGTTAGATAAACCACTTCTCCAAATGACCTTGGTGTTGTTTCTTTAATTCTTTTAGCTTCACATTTGCCATCCTATACTATGTCTTTGATATCGAATGATATCGAGGAATGAGTTTATTGGAGAAATCTACCTCTCTTTCTGGGGGAGGTCTAGGTAAATCCTTATTAAATACATCAATTTATTCCGGGATGATGGGGACATTTTTCTATACTTATACTCTAATTTCCTTATTATTCTTCACCAATAAAAACTATAAATATTGACATAGAAGGTTCTTCAAGAAAACATCTAGGTTGAGATATCTCTCCTAGGAAGATAACTGCAGGTCTTCCATTCAATATTACTATGTTTTCTTTACTTCTGTAATTGATCTTAGAATTATACTTTGAGTGTTATTCCATCCCTGGTATAATGTCGAATTATGGCATTGGAATGACTACTAGATTTCTGAAATGAATGTTCTCACTAAAGTAAATATTATAGTTTCTAAACACTGACCATGCTTGGAAAACCCCACCTGGAGTCTTGACTGATAACTCTACTTTTAGCAATTCAGGGGTTGATTCTAAATTCCTTGAAAACATAGAGGAAATAAAGGAATTCCTATAACCAGAATCAAAAAAAGTATTTTCTATGATTGAGAGAAAAACAAGGGTACATTCCACCAAATCATTTGGAACTTCTACATCTTCTGTCGTGATAGAAAAATCACGGCCTTTCTCCCTTGGACATTGTTAAGGATAGTGGTGGTTCAACTCCACTGCCCTCAGATTTGGACAGTGATTGGAAAAGTGTACAAGTTGTCTACACATATATAATTGGACACCATGTAGGGCCACAAAATCATCCCTTTGTCGTTAGAATTGAGAAGTTGAGGCTTCACCTCACTAGGACAATTTTGATCGATATTGCCATCTCTCCAACAATTGTAGAAATTCCTTCTCTAGAGAAGGCAGTTACCCAAATGATTCTTCCCATATTTATTACATTGTAAATGTTTCACTTTCTTTCCTCCTCTTCCCTGATCAAAGACTGACTCTATGCTAGGCTCCATTGATATCTTCTTGTCATTATATTTATGATACCAATGTGTCTCACTGAACTGAAGTTCAACTTTCATCACACTCCACATAGTCTCCTCATAGCTATCAGAGTCTTGGTTGGAAATATTCTTCCACAGATGAGGTATCAGTACACCAAAGAAAATATCAACCTTCCCATTATATTCCATGACAAATCTTGAGGAGTAACAGGAAAGTCTTGTGAATTTCATCTCGTAGTTTCCAACAGATTCATTCTTCTTCTAATTCATCTCAAGAAACTCCATATCATTTTTTTCTCATAGAATAACGGAAATACTTATTGAAGAACATCCATTTGAACTCTTACCACTCAGTAGATTCAATCCCCACTCTTTTCCTCATGTTTTTAATCAGTTCCCACCACTGATCTGCTTCTCCCTCTTAGCCATAATTATCCAGAGCGACCTTATTTTGTTCCTAACAACAGAGCCCAGAAAAAATCCTCTCGACAGAGTTGATCCATTTTTCAGCAATCAATGGATCAGTAGATCCACTAAATATTGGAGGTCATTTACATATAAAGGACTCAACATAATGTTGTTACCTTTGTGGTGAGATCAGTCCCTCAGCTTTATTCAAGTTATTTCCCATAACTTGAGTAAGTTGGTTCATCATTCCAATGAAAGATTTAATTCTGGCTTTCTTTGGAGGGTTGTAAGCACATGGTCCATTGCAGTCATAATTTACACAGTTCCTCATATTTCCATCCATTTTATAAAATAATAAAACCTTAGTTATAAAATTATATCATTTAAGAATATTTTAACTATAAAGGGTTTTTCTATCTTAAAACTTTGTTCTTAAACAATTACATTTCTCTATAAATCCTTCTTAATGATTCATAAATAGATTATGATTAACCAAACATATCACCAAAGAGTGTCAAGATAAGAGTGCAGCAAGTCCCATTGTCTTGTACTAGGATACTATGGTTCGAGACCAAAACTCTGTGTCAGAGTTTTCACTCCAAGGTAAATTTGTGCCAGAGCGACATCCACTTGTTTGTATCTAGATAGGAATTTATTTGTTCAAAAAATACTTACATAATATTTCACCAAATACCAAGAAGTTTTCCAATATTTAAATTTTCTATAGGGTTCGCAAAAAAAATTTCATAGCCTAATTTCCAAAAATAACTAAAATATCATATAATACCAACTACGGAATCCTCATTTCTATTACATAACTTTTCATTTCATTTTAAAAATATGGGATTTTTAAAGTCTAGGGTCTTGAAAATCGGGAACATAATACAAGAAAACATAAAACATTATTTTAATCCACATGATAATATTATTTAAAAGTTCATAATATGTACAATTACTGCATCTCATAACCTATAGGAAAACATCAAAGGAAAGTGTGAGAATAAGGCTTAGTAAGGAAAACAAGTGATACAATTTACATGTGAACTAGAGCGATATCGATAAGAACATGGGGAATATCACAAAGAAATAATAAAGAAGAATATAATTATTGTAATAACTTGAATAATATATTGAAAATGTGGCTAAAAAATTTAATTAAGACATTCATGAACATATCACCAAGGACCATCCCCAAGGCGTCATAAAAATTACCTAGGTTATTCCCCAAGATATCATAAAACTTGTCATCTCTAGAGATTAAATTATCCACCCAAAGCATTGGAGTGATATAAAGGTGCACCATTAATATGTATTTATCTTCATGTTTTACATATATATCATAATCAACCATTTCATAAATAACACAAATTTAATAAAGAAAATGGTTTTTATATCAAAATCACGATGTTTTAAAAAGTACATAAAAACAAGATCATTATGTCATCTATAACCCATAGAAAGGAAATAAGTGTTTTATGTATGTAAATTATAGAATAAAATATATCAATTTTAAGTCTTGGTTATTACCTTTAGAAAGGAAAAATGTTTGGGTATTCACATTTATAAAATAAGATCATTTCGTGAGAAAATGAGTTATTTTGAGATGAAAATTTTCCAGCATAACAACAATGTAACATGGTTTTAGAAAAAATTTAAAAGAAAGGGGACAAGGTTAACCCACTCATAAATAACTAATAATAAATTATAGGGGAAAAATAAAATATAAATAAGAACATGGTATGGGTATTTTAATGGCATAACACCTGAAAAGAAAACACGAATGAAAAGAGAAGAGGTGATTTCTTTTACAAAAATTTGGCAGCCTAACAGTATCACTTAAAATATAATGAAATGAATTGATGAGACAAAAAATGTTCTATCATCACATGGAAATAAAATCGAAATAAATAAGTATGTAGAAGAATATACCCCACCAAAAGGAAATTGAAATTTAAAAAGACATACCTTAAGAGATGTTATTGACTAAAAGAGGAGGGTGAAGGGCTCTCTTACCTTGAAGAGTAACTTCTAAAACATGAAGTTTGGGTCCTTGGGGAATGAAGGAACCATTTGAAGACTCCTTGGGTGTTAAAAATACCTTATATTCATTGAATAGTAACATGTAATGAATGGAATTAATGGAATGAAGGAATGGGTTGGTATCTATAGCAAAAGTGTGAGAATATTTTATTAATTTCCAAGGGACACCTTATTAGTAGTATTTGCAAAACCATGGGCTTTCCCATGGTATTTTCCAATTATATTGGACACTTGGGACACATAATAACATCTATTACTACAAAAAAGTCTATTGTAATTGTTACATCATGATTACATCATTTATTATGTCATTTAAAACACCAAAAGTCAAAAACTGTATTTTTACTATTCACTAAAAAATCAACTGTTTTAGAAAAATCCCAAAAATTAACTCTAACCCTTTGTCAATGTGTAGAAACGAAAATTGAACTCCATTTTATAAAAATCAATTTCATTTTAAATTAAATTGAATAAATAAAATACTAATACATGAAAAATAATTCCTAAAACATTTATTTACTTATACTATGATATAATTATGTCACATTACCACTTAAGATGACTAAAACATATTTATACTTCCTTAGGATATGTTACTATTACAGTGGTAAAATTACCATTCATAAGGGTAAAATTACAATTCCAAAGGGACAAGTTACTATTCACCAAAAATTTATTTTGATCTTATTGAACCGTATTTTCACCCTGATTACAACCATGTATGTCTCATTTTTTAAAATCATTTCACAGAAAAAAATTATTTAACAATATAATATATTTTTACTATTCATAAAATATTATTCATAAAAAAAATTAATAAAATACT
Organism: Viscum album; assembly: GCA_963277665.1. NCBI lineage: Eukaryota > Viridiplantae > Streptophyta > Magnoliopsida > Santalales > Viscaceae > Viscum > Viscum album. The sequence continues at coordinate 776,223,101 of OY728138.1, forward strand.
ATTCATCAAATTGAATATTCTTAAAAAATCAAAAATTTATCCTAGGTTAATTTTGACATTTGAAATTCAAAAATGATTTTTATTTTACAATAATAATTTTCTACGTATGAAAATATCTGAAAAGTTATATTTTTTATTTATAAAATCAATTTATCAAATTTGTATTAATTTAACATATTCATTGTTAAGAAATTATATTCTTAAAGAAAAAAGGATGAAAGAAAAATTTTATTAATACGAAGGGATTACAGAAAGTAACTATGGCCTCATTATATATCCCCTTATAACACCTGCATAGGACCTAAGAATAAGTTTTGAAATAGTGATAGAATCTTGGGGTGGCTCAGAAAAAATTTCTCGAGTGGTGATTTCAATCAACTTGAACTTCTCCTGTAAGTGATTCCATTTAAGCTTAGCATGCTGATGTTCGACTTGGGCTTGGTCCAGAGTAATGCCTAGTGATGCTACATCCTTCCCAAGCTCTGACAGATGGGCTTTGTACAACCCGAGTCTACTAGATGAGGTCACCGACTCTTTATTCTATATTGATTAACCATGATTGTGGGTATTTATAAACAATAATCATAGCGTTAAGAGTATAGTTTCAATGGTTATATTGACTAATGGTCATATAACAGTTGAAACTAAACAGTCTCATTTTAATTATACTCACTTTATTTATGATAGTATATCGTTTTTTAGTACAAAAAAAACAAAACTTTAGGAACAAAATATTATTCAAATGTTTGGGTCATTTCATTTTTGGGATTTTCCTGAAACAGTTGAATTATCCGTGAATAGTAAAAATGCTATTTTGAGTTTAGGTATGGATAATGACATCATTAGTGATTTAATCATGATGTAATAATTCTTCTTGAGTTTTGTATACTAATATATGTTATTTAGTGTCCCTAGTGGAAAATACCATGGGAAAATACCATTGGAAATACCATGGTTTTTCAAATACAGCTAATGAGGTTTCTCTTGAAAAATTAATAAAATATTCCCTCAATTTTTCTCCAAATACCAACCCATTCCTTCATTACATTCAATCCAAATTCCTCCTCAACAAATATCTGGTCTTTTAACCTCTCAAAGAGTCCTCCCAATGTTCCCTCAAGCCCCCATGGTCCCAACATTCATTTTTTTATGTTACCCTTCAATGAAAAAGAACATTTCACCCTCCTATTTTAGTCAAGGTTTTCTATTATGTTATGTCTTTATATTCAATTTTCTTATGTTGGGGATATTATTCTATATCCCTTTTTCTTTAAATTTTATATCCATGTTATGGGATACCCTTTTTGATATCTTTAATTCATTTTTAAAATTTTTAAGTGCCCCCATTAGGCTACGGAATTTTTGTAAAAGAAATAACCTCTTCTCTTTTCTTTCATGCCTCCTTTTCATGTCGTATATCCTTTAAATAAACATAACATGTAACGACCCAAAGTTTCATTAATGGAAATCCCACTTGATCTAATTAAATTTCTCTTTATGTAAAATTTTTATATAAAATGTCAACTTCTTTGATTTTATGTTAAGAATATTGACCATTTCTAATTTAGTCGTTGATCAGTGATCACATGATTAGTATAAATATAGGGCTTTAACAAATCCAATTTAATCAGACAAAAGAAGCGATGGCCTCATCCAGTAGAATTTCTCCATATGAATCCCATTTGTCAGAGCTCGGAAAATAGGTGGCGTCATTGGGTTTCGCTCTTGACTAAGCCCAAGCTGAGCTTCATCATGTCAAGCCCGAACGGGACTGTCTATGGGAAAAGTTGAAGTTGATAGAGATAACCACTCGAGCGATGTCATCTGAGTCACCCCAAGAGTCTGTCACCATCGCACACCTTAGCCTTAGATCTTATGCGGCTGTTTTAAGGGGTTATGTAAAAAATCTCTAGGACTATGTTCATGCACATTATTTTTTTATATAATAATGAATATACTTTATTGTCATTATTGATACATTGTAAGTAGTTTTTAAAGCAAAAAATAGTGTTTTAAGTTATTATATAATTAATAATTATATATTATTAAATTAAGGGATTTTTGAAATTAATAATATTTTAATAAAATATTATTACTATTATTGAATTAATTTTTTTTTAAAATATAAATGATCTTATAATTTTATGAATGCAATTATAAATTTTATTAAGTTTTGAAATCCATTTTTGTCAAAACCCGTGAATTTTTTATATATGTTGGTTTTTATTTTAAAAGTGTAAATTATAATATTTAGAAAATTATTTAGATAAAATGAATGTTATTTCTGTAATCAGGTCTTCGAAATTATCCAACGGTGAATTTTTCATAATTTTCTGAGACAGTCAAATTTTTGGGTAAAAATTAAATACCGTTTAAATTTATAATGTTTTTATGACATCATAATGACCCAATAGTGATGTAATAAAATACTATAAGCTTTATGTTTGGACAATATGTGTTTTAATATTAAAATAAAGTGATTTTGGGTTTCTTTGACGAATTTTACAAAGCATTAATGGACCCTTCAAGACTTATTAAACATCTTGTCTTTTAAAATTGTTTTCCATGGGAGTGTGACTCACTTCCACATAAGAAACCCCATTATTTTAAGAATTTCGTACTTTGGCCTTATAAAATATTTTTTTTCTAATCCCATTTTCCAAAAACCATGGGAAAAACCATGAGCTGATTTGTGGTTTGCATTAGTTTAATGTTAGGGTTCCCAAACCTAAATAATAAAGAATTCACTCACCTTTCCTATATAAACCCACCAAAGTTCCCACATCCTCCTCACTCAAAGCCTTTGGAGTTCATTCAACCTCTACCCTACTCTCTCTATAATCCTCCCAAGGTTCCCCAATCTCCCAAGAAGACTCTCTCAAGCCTCTCTCAAGCCTTTGAAAGCACACTTCCACGTAAGGGTTTTTCTTCCTTTAACTTTTTTCTCCAATTTTCATAATATTGTTATGCCCTATTAATTTCAATTATAAATGTTGGAGTATGGTTTCTCACCTCCCCCATACTGCCCTGTTATTTTTTGAATGATGGGAGACCCCTTTTTCTCTCATTAAATGCCTCCCATGTACACCCGTTACTATACCAAAATTCTGAAAGGAACTTCTCTCTCCTCCTTTACATTCAAGTAATAATTTTGTATCATGAATAAAAATTTTATTATAATTGTAGGGAAATGTATCTATATGAACCCTTACTGTCCATTTCATGTATATATTATGAGACACACCTTTCACTCTCATCAACCATTTTTATGAATTCTTATATCACGCCGCTATACTGCTGAAATTGCACCAATTTTCGAAGCCAATGACATTGTGTAGTGAATACCATTCCCATTTCTCCATAAAGGGTATTCACCTTCATGCACATTTACTTATTAATTATAAATTTTCATTCCACATTCCTTTTTCGTGGAATAAATGATTATGTTTTATGAATCCATGTTTTATGATCCATGTGGCACACTCATGAATGAAATGAAATGTTTAAGAAGGGTGCACCGTTATAGCGCTCCAATGCATTAGGTAAAGTATAGTATCATGATATGTCATGTGAAATGAGTGTTGACTCATGATAATTCAAGTGCAACAAGGGTTTACTCATGCTTCATGTGCAATGGTGATTTACTCATGCTTCATGTGCAATGGTCCTTGGCTCATGCTAATTTTATGTTAAGTGTTGTTTCCACATTTCCATGTTATGATTATCATGATTTATCATGCCTTTATGTCCATGTCTCTCTTGTGCTCTATTGATATTCCTATTTCCTAACATGTACTTTAATCCTCATGTATTCCATGTATATTCCTTTACTGGGCTTTATAGCTCACCCTTTTTTTTGCATGTCCTCAGGTTATCCCATGCAATGCTAAGTACGGGGGAATGTAGTGGTCATGTAATGGAAGTTTTCAATAAAGATGTTGTATTTTATGTTTTAAGTTGTTATGTAATGATCCTAAACCCCAAAGACACTAGACCTCTCGATCTTCCATGTGTTATCAAGTGAATAGTTTATGTAATAAATCATGTTTATGTTTGTAATAAAAGCAGGGATTTCTTAGTTGGTATCAGAGGATAGGTTTAGTTATTTTTGGGATTTGGATTAGAAAACCCTAGTAAACCCTTAGATACAAGACTAATTATAATAAAAACGTCCCAAAGTTTTGGTGAGTATTCAGTAAATGGGTTATCAAGAAAATACATCCCTGTCTGGATATGAGAAGGTAGAGGCGGCTCTTACACAGATGTATCCTAGGGGTTAAACCCGAAAACACCGTTTTGAGCTAGACTCGACGAGAACTGGTGCATGACAACGGGCCTTACTGCACTCTTGGTTACGACACTCCTGGGGGATATTATTTGGTAAATTCACAACCTTAGTATGAACCCTTATTAAGGGAATAAAAAAACCCCTAAGAATATATGTTAGAGAGTAGATCATGAATGTCTTAGATTCAAGCCTATAGACTCATGAGTTAAGGAAATAAAAGTTTATTTATAAGTCATAAACTTTTTTATTTGGATTACCCTTTATGTGTTATCCCTAACTTTCTTTTTATTCCAACCAATAGGTCGTAATATGAGGACTCATGCTAACAACTGATGTGAAGATCAGTGTGATGATTGTACTATTGAGACGCCCAATCCAATGGGAGTGGGAATCATGAACTTTTTCATGCTTCTCTCTCATATAACTCAAGATTTGAATAGACACACCAGTCAAGAGGAACGTTCAACCCCCCTAAGAAAGAACAAGTCACTATAAATAGCTTTATGAGACAAAGGCCTCCTACTTTTAGTGGATCATCTGATCCCACGATCGCTGAACAATGGATCAACTCCATTGAAAAGATCCTCTCCATACTTCAATGTTCTGAACAAGAGAGGTTTCTCCGGGCGGCTTATCATATGGATGGTGAAGCTGATCAATGGTGGACGTTGATCAAAAATATTAATCCTGAGAAAGAGATCAAGGCGTTGGAATGGAAGGATTTCCGAAAGATGTTTTTCGATAAATATTTTTCGTGCACCCTGCGGCATAAGATGGAAAGGGACTTCTTTTCCCTCATGAAAAAAACAATGAATCTGTTGGAGTGTACGAGGAAAACTTCACAAGGCTTGCACGATATGCTTCCAGATTTTTCGTTACCCCCGAATTCAATGTTGACCACTTCTTTGGTGGGATGGAGCCTAGCCTATGGAAATCATTAACGATCCGTGACTTCTACAACTATGAGGAAATTGTTCGATGTGCCCTATGGAGATCGGGGAATCACAGGGCTATCATGGGGAAAAGAAGCGTAAGGTGGACCTCAGTGCTAGCGGTCCGATTGATAAATCCAACGGTGCTATGAATATTCAGCACCCCACTTGCCAAAAGTGAAAAAAGAATCACCCTGGAAATTGCCTCAATGGGATGATAAAATTCATTAGGTGTGGAAGAGAAGGGAACCTAGCTATTAACTATCGGAAAGAAAGACCTGCGGCTGCGAAAGAGGATATGAATGCTCTGTTCGAACCACAACGTGTTGTTCATTGCTACAACTACAAAGAACCAGGGAATTTTTCAAATCAGTTCCCTAATCCAAGGGTTTTCGGAGGCAACCAACAACCTCCAAGGTAGCAAGGAAGAGCTTTTTTCATCACTTCTGCCGAAGTGAACCCCTAAAAATAAGTGGTGAAAGGTACGCTAGTTATTCATTCAAGAATAGAAAACATACTTTTTGATTCAGGTTCTATTCATTCTTTTATATCTCAAAATATTAGTAGGACAATCCTAGCACCACCACAAATCATGGAAGTGAAGTTGTTGGTGAGTATAGAAATTGGGGAAATCATTACATCCCATGAATATAAGTCTTCTCTTGTTATAATCTGTGGATTTAATTTCCTGGTGAACCTCATCATACTCCCTCTGGTGGAATTTTATGCAATTCTTGTCATGTATTTTCTTTCCTTATATAGAGCCAACATAAATTTTCGGGAAAGGGAAATCACACTCCATATGGGGAATAGACCCCTGATTCTTTACAACTGTAAGGAGGAAGATGAATCTCCTTTAGCTCCATCATCTCAAGCATGGATATTACTGCCCTATGAGAACGCGTATCTGGATCAGATGATTGAGTCCAAGGAAGAGACCATCCTTGAAGAAATGCCTATTGTGAGGGATTTTACTGAAATGTTTCCTGAGGAACTGCATGGTCTTCCTCCTAGAAGAGATGTTGAATTCTCAATTGAGCTTATACCAGGGGATCCACCAATATCCAAGACTCCATATAAAATGGCTATTGTGGAGCTTGAAGAGCTGAAGAAACAACTACAAGAGAATATGGATAATCAGTTTATACGCCCAAGTGCTTCACCATGGGGTTCACCAGTCCTCTTCGTTAAGAAGAAGGATGGTTCAATGCACCTTTGCATAGATTATCGTGATCTCAAAAAAATCACGATAAAGTACAAGTATCCTCTCCCATGAATTGATGAATTGTTCGATCATATGTGTAGATCACAATACTTCTCCAAGGAGGACTTGCGTTCGGTATATAATCAAGTAAGGGTGAAGAAGGAAGATATCCCCAAGATAGCTTTTCGCACAAGATATGGGCACTATTAATTCATAGTAATGAATTTCAGACTCACTAATGCTCTAGAAATCTTCATAGACTTGATCAATATAGTCTTTAGCGATTATCTTGAAAAATTTGTGGCAGTCGTTTCAGATAATATTCTAATATACTCCAAAACCAAGGAGGATCATGAGGAGCATTTAGGAACTATACTAGAGACTTTACGCAAGGAGAATCTCTATGAAAAGTACAAAAAGTGTGAGTTCTGGTTGAAGGAGGTCTCATTCTTGGGCCATATCATCACAAGAAATGGGATATCTGTGGATCCCTCTAAAACAGATGCAATTGAGGGACGGTCGAGGCCGACATAGGTAATGGATATCCGTAGCTTTTTGGGGTTAGATGGATATTATTGACGATTTGTGGGAAATTTCTCTCGATTGTACAACCCTCTTACCAAGAAAACTCTAAAGGGAGTAAAGTTTTCTTGGAGTGATGAATGCGAAGAAAGCTTCAAGGAGTTAAAAAGGAGGCTTATCAATGCACTCATGCTCACTTTACCCACAAGTGGGGAACCTTTTGTGGTATTCAGTGATGCTTAAAAGAAGGGATTAGGTTTTGTGCTAATGCAGAATGATAAAGTGATATCTTATGCCTCAAGGAAGTTGACAATACATGAGCGAAACTATCCAATGCATGATCTGGAGTTGGCGGCGGTGATCTTTTCCTTGAAAATATGGCAGCATTATCTCTATGGGGAGAAATGGGAGATATATACTGGCCACAAGAATCTTAAATATATATTCACACAGAAAGAGCTTAATATGCGCCAGAGAAGATGGATAGAGCTCATCGAGGATTATAACTGTTCAATACATTACCACCCTGGGAAAGCGAACAAGGTGGCAGATTCCCTAAGTAGAAAGGACCCAGTGATTCTATCAATGATGAGAATTGAGAAGGATAAAATCTTCTTAGACTTTATGAAGATGGACATGGGAATCATAAAGAAGGGAAAATCATCAATTCTTTCACAAATGATTGCTCAACCGTCTCTTTTAGAAAGGTTAAAGGATGCTCAAAAGGATGATGTGGGAATTCAGGAGAATGTATAAGCTATCAAAAAAGGAGAATCCTCGGAGTTTAATGTTAATGAAGAAGTAATTGTGCGATTTGGGAAAAGAATATGTGTTCCATAAAGTCCGGAGCTGAAGAAGGAACTTTTGGATGATGCACACAGCTGAAATTTCTATATTCACCGAGGGAACACAAAGATGTATCGAGATCTATGAGAAAACTTTTGGTCGGATAATATGAATAAGGAGATTACTGAATATACATCAAAGTTTCTGGTGTTCCAGCAAGTGAAGGCAAAGAGGCAGAAGTCTAAGGGGATGATGAAACCATTGCCCATACCATAATTGAAATGGGAGAACATCACTATGGACTTTGTCACAGGACATCCGAGGACATCCAAAGGCAATAATGCAGTCTGGGTTGTAGTGGATCGTCTTTCAAAGACTGCACACTTCATTACAATTCATGAGGATTTCTCATTGGATCAACTAGAACAGATATATATCAGGGAAGTTCTAAGGCTACCTAGAGTGCCAATATCTATTGTTTCTAATCGAGAGCCAAGATTCACCTCTATGTTTTCGAAGAGTCTTCAATATGCTCTGGATAGTGAACTATATTTTAGTACGACCTATCATCTTCAAACTAATGGACAATCTGAGGGGTCTATCCAAACACATTAGGACATGTTGAGAGCATTCTCAATGTAATTTAAAGGAGGATTGGATCAACATCTTCCTCTGGTTGAGTTCTCTTATAATAATATTTTCCACTCAAGCATCCAAATGGCACCTTATGAAGCCCAATATGGGAAAAGGTGCAGAACACTAGCATGTTGGGATGAGTTCAGTGAACTTAAGCTACTTGGACCAGAAATGCTCGAAGAAATGGTGGAGAAGGTGACAACCATTCAACAGCATATCAAGGCAGCCCAGAGTTGACAGAAGAGTTATGCAGATAATCGTCGACGATACCTTGAGTTTAAAGTTAGAGACATGGTTTTTGTACGCATATCTTCATGGAATAAGTTCATGATGTTTGGAAATAAAGGGATGTTAATTCCAAGGAACATCGGCCCCTTCGAGATTCTTGATCGTGTTGGGGTTGTGGCCTATCGACTAGCACTTCCACCTACCATGGCCAAAGTACATGATGTATTTCAGGTATCCCTCTTAAGGAATTACATACCAGACCCTTCATATGTACTCTCTTCTAAGGTGGTACAGTTGGAGGATGATCTTTATTTTGAGGAGAGACCAATGAAGATCATAGATCGTAATTAAAATGTTCTACTAAATAAGATAATGCCCCTCGTCAAGGTGTTGTGGAGAAACCACACTTTTGAATAAGAGACTTTAGAATCGGAGGAAATGATGAAGCTGAGTTACCCACATCTGTTTTACTGTGGGAAAAGGAAATTTCGAGGGCGAAATTTCTTAAGGGGGGAATATTGTAACGACCCAAATTTTCATTAATGGAAATCCCAATTGATCAAATTGAATGTCTCTTTATTTGAAATGTTTATATAAAATGTCAAATTATTTAGTTTTATGTTAAGAATTTTTACCATTGATAATATAGTCATTGATCAGTGATCACATTATTAGTATAAATATAGGGCTTTAACAAATAAAATTACTCAGACAAAAGAAGTGATGGCCTCATCCAGTAGAATTTCTCCATACGAAGCCCATTTGTTCGAGCTCGGAAAAGAGGTGGCGTCCTTGGGTTTTTCTCTTGACCAAGCCCATGCTGAGCTTCATCATGTCAAGCTCGAATGGGGCCGTCTATGGGAAAAGTGGAAGTTGATAGAGATTACCACTCAAGCGATGTTATCTTAGCCACCCCAAGAGTCTGTCACCATCGCACACCTTACCATTAGATCTTATGTGGCCGTTTTAAGGGTTTATGTAACAAATCTCTTATACTATGCTAATGTACATTATTTTTTTATATAATAATGAATATACTTTCTTGTCATTATTGATACATTGTAAGTAGTTTTTAAAGTACAAATAGTGTTTTTAGTTATTATTTAATTAAGAATTATATTTTATTAAATTAAGGGATTTCTGAATTAAATAATATTTTAATAAAATATTATTACTATTATTAAATTATTTTTTATTAAATATGAATGATCTTATAATTTTATGAATGCAATTGTAATTTTTATTAAGGTTTGAAAGCCATTTTTGTCAAAACCTGTGAATTTTCGATAAATGTCGGTTTTTCTTATAAAAGTAAAAATTAAAATATTTGAAAAATTATTTAGATAAAATAAATTTTATTTCTGGAATTGGTATGTCAAAATTATCCAATGGTGAAATTTTCATAATTTTCTGATACATTCAAATTTTTGGGTAAAAATTAAATACCGTTTAAATATATAATGTGTTTTATGACATCATAATGACCCAATAGTGATGTAATAAAATACTATATGCTTTATGTTAGGCCAATATATGTTTAACCATTAAAATAATGTGATTTTCTGCTTGTTTGACTTATTTTACAAAGCATTAATGGACAACTCAAGACTTATTAAACATTTTGTCTTTTTAAATTTTTTTCCATGGGAGTGTGACTCACCTCCACATAAGCAACCCCATTATTTTAAGAAGTTTGGACTTTGGAATTATAAAATATTTTTTTACTCTACCCTTTTCCAAAAACCATGTCCAAAAACCATGATCTGATTTGTGGTTTGGATTAGTTTAATGTAAGGGTTCCCAAACCTAAATAATAAATAATTCACTCACCATTCCTATATAAACCCACCCAATCTCCCACTTCCTCCTCACTGAAAGCATTTGGAGTTCGTCCAAACTCTAACCTAATCTCTATATAATCCTCCCAAGGTGCCCCAAGCTCCCATGAAGCCTCTCTCAAGCCTCTCTCAAGCCTTTGGAAGCACACTTCCATGTAAGGGTTTTTCTTCCTTTCACTTTTTTGTCCAATTTTCTTAATATTGTTATGCCCTTTTAATTTCAATTATAAATGATGGGGCCTGGGTTTAAACCTCCCTCGTACTTCACTCTTATTGTTTTAATGATGGGATACCCCACTCCCTCTCATTAAATTCCTCCCATGTACACCCGTTACTATGCTGAAATTCCGAAAGAAACTTCTCTCTCATCATTTACATTCAAGCAATACTTTTGTATCATGAATCTAAATTCCATTACAATTTTTGGGAAATGTATCTATATTTCCATCTTACTATCCATTTCATGTAGATATTATGAGACACCCATTTCTCTCTCATCAACCAATTTTATGAATTCTTATATCACGCCGTTACGCTGCTGAAATTGCACCAATTTTCTAAGCTAATGTCATTGTGTAGTGAATACCATGCCCATTTCTCCATCAAGGGTGTTCACCTTCATTCACATTTACTTATTAATTATAATGTTTCATTCCACATTCCTTTTTCATGGAATAAATGATTATTTTTTATGAATCCATGTTTTATGATCCATGTGGCACACTTATTCATGAAATGAAATGTTTAAGAAGGGTGCGCCCTTATAGCGCTGCAATGCATTGGGTAAAGTATAGAATCATGATACGTCATGTGAAATTAGTGTTTAATAATGCTAATTCATGTACAATGAGGGTTTACTCATGCTTCATGCGCAATGAGGACTTACCCATGCTTCATGTGCAATGGACCTTGGCTCATGTTAATTCCATGTTAAGTGTTGTTGCCACATTCCCATGTTATGATTATCATGCTTTATCATGCCTTTATGTCCACGTATCTATTGTGCCCTATTGATATGCCTATTGTATAACATGTACTGTACTCCTCATTTATTCCATGTTTATTCCCTTACTGAGCTTTATAGCTCACCCTTTCTTATGCATGTCCTCAGGTTATCCCATGCAATGCTAAGTAAGAGGGAATGTAGTGGTCATGTAAAGAATGTTTTCAATAAAGATGTTGTATTTCATGTTTTTAGTTGTTATGTAATGATCATAAACCCCAAATACACTAGACCTCTCGATCTTCCATGTTGTATCAATTGAATAGTTTATGTAATAAATCATGTTTAAGTTTTTAATAAAAGCAGGGTTGTCTTATAGCATGTTCTTAATTACACTGTATTCTTTCACTATACTTTATTATGAGTTATTTATGAGTGGGTGACCCTTCTCTTCCCTCTTTTAAATGTTTTCAAAAACCACATTGCATAGTCGTTGTGCTGCAGAATTATCTTTTGGAAACCTCTCTTTTTCACAAGAAATTCTGTTATTTTGTTTATGTGTATACCCAAACATATTCGGTTTCATGGTTATTCACCAAGATATTAAAATTATATATTTTATTTGAGAATTTATATACATAAAACCCTTATTCCATTTCCATGGGTTACAAATGACATAATTATTTTGTTTTTAAGAACTTTTTAAAACGTTACGATTTGGATTTGGAACCCATTTATTTTATTCTCTTTGGGATATTTATGAAAATTATTATTATGATATATATATATCACATGAAAATAGAGACATAAAAAGGGTGTTCTCTGATATCACTCCAATTTATTGGGTAAATAATTTAATCTCTAAAGATGACAAGTTTTATAACACTGTGGTGAATAACCTTGGTAATTTTTATGAAAACTTGGGGATGGACCATGGTGATATGCTCATGAATGTCATAATTAAATGTTGTAGCCAAATTTTCGAGATATGATTCATGTTATTATTATCATTGTATTCCTCTTTTTCATTCCTTTATGATATTCCCCATGTTCTTATAGATATCTCTCAAGTTCACTTGTGAACTGTTTAAATTGTTTTCCTTACTGGGCCTTCGGATCACCCTTTACTTTGATGTATGCCTCCAGGTTATGAGATGTAGTAATTGTACATATGATTAGATTTTAAAAAACCTTTTCATGGGGATTAAAATAATTTTTTTTATTTTGGTTTAGTATGTTCCTGATTTCCAAGACACTATACTTTAAAGAACCTATTTTGTAAAATGTAATGAATCATTATGTTATAAAAAAGGCGGGATGCAATAATTTTGATTAGGGTGGGTGAGCTTCTGGGAAGTTTCCTTGGGAGGTTGCGAGTGAAGAAAAAGAACACTAAAAATGACATGTTTTAGATTATGGGGGACATTCATTAGTCAGATGACCCATTCAGGCACGTGGGTGGGCCCTAGGAAGGGGACCACGTGTTTGCAGGGCAAATGGTGGTACCTGGTGGGCCAGGACCCAACAACCATAATAAGGCGAGGTGTTTGTGCTCTCAGCGGGACCTTGTTTTTACATTCGGTATCAAATCCAGAACCCAACATTAAGTGTGGTGCACTACCTACGTTGAGATATAGGGTCCACAATGAGGGCATTGTGATCTAAGGGTGTATGAATGTAACACCCCAGAATGGTAATGGGTTAAATGACTAAAAGATATGACTCATGTCAACAAGGTGCACCTTCCTTTTCAGGATCCTACTCGATTGGAACTTCACAGTTATGTGTGGTTGTCCGGGATTAGTGATCAGGATGGGTGACCTTTTGGGAAGATTATCCGGATGTGTGTAATTGAGGACAAATCATGCTGGAAAAGACATGTGTTGTCCTATGGGGACAGTCATTAGTCAGGTGACCAGTTCGGGCACTTGGGTGGGCCCCAGGGTGGGGACCATGTGTCTGGAGGAAAAACAGGTGGTACCTGGCGGGCCAAGGCATGATGACCATGTTAAAGGTGGGGTGTATTTTCTGTCAATGGGACCCACTAATAGAAAAATTACCAATACCAATGGTTTGGAACCATTGGTATAGGTCCCCAAACCGTTGGTATTGCCTATACTAACGGTTTGGGGAGCGGTTAGGTGATTTGTCGCGGGGAAATACCTATCCCAATGGTTTAGAGAAAACCAATGGGATAAGTCTTTCCCAATGGTCTGAAGATACCATTTGGATAGGTAAATATATAAAAAAGAGTTCCAGTGGAGGTTTTAAGCCATAACATCCACGTTATATATCAATCACTTTACCACTATCCTAGAGTGTCCTTTGTGAATATATTTATATATATATATATATATATATATAATTTATATACTGATTTATTTGATAATATTCTATAAATGTACTCATAAAAAATAAGGGCACATATCCCAATGGTTTTGAGAACCATTGGGATAGGTCCCACCCTTTCCCAACGATTTGGCCAAACCGTTGGGAAAAGTGGCCTCATAGTGGACTTTTTCCAACAGTTTGGCCAAACCGTTGGGAAATCCATACCCTTCCCTAATGGTTTGGCAAAACCATTGGGTAAAGTGGCCTCACAGTGGACTTTTCCAAACGGTTTGGCCTAACCGTTGGGAAGTCCATACCCTTTCCAAATGGTTTTCGGAAAACTATAGGGAAAAGTGACCTCAAAGTGGGATTTTCCCAACGGCTTGGCCAAACTGTTGGGAAAGGCGACCAATACCAATGGTTTTTCAAACTGTTGGTATAGATGCATTGGTATAGGTCATATTTCCAATAGTAACCTAATTTTCACATTTGGTATCGGATTTGATACCCAACCTTAAGTGCAGCGCACTGCCTGGGTTGAGATGTAAGGGTCCACAATGAAGATGAAGTACTCTAAAGGGGGTGGGGGTGGGGTTAATGTAACTCCCACAAATGATAAATGGTTATATGATTAAATGATATGACTCAGGTCAACAAGGTAAACCTTCTTTTTTGGGAGTCTACCTAAATAGAAATCCACAATTAAGCTTGCTTGGACAGGAGTGGTGATCGGGAGGGGGGACCTTCTAGGAAAATCATAACGTTTATAGTATAGTTTCAAACTGTAATATTGACCAATAGTTATATAATAGTAGGAACCCAAAGGTATCATTATAATTATACTTATTTCAATAATAAAATTATATATATTTGTTGAATACAAAATAAAATAACTCCCAAATTTAGGAAATGAATATTATTCAAAAGTTTGGGTGTTACATTCTTTCCCCCTTAAGAAATTTCTTCCTAGAATTTTAAGTTGTACCCTTAGAAGATAAAAGGTGTGGCTACGTATACCTTATAGACTCATCTGGTTCCCATGTGGATTCATCATATTTTTTCTACCTCCATGACATCTTAATCAGGCGGGTAGTATTATTGCATATAACATTGTCTCTATGATCCAAGTTCTCAAACAGTTGCTCCTCATAAGATATGTCTTGTTCCAATTATAACAAATATTTATTTTGTACATGTGAAGGGTCAGTATGTACTTCCTCAAGAGGGATATGTGGAAGAAATCATGAACTTTTGCAAGATTTGGAGGAAGTTCAAGCTGCTAGGACAGTGCTCTTATATAATCAAGGATTTCATAGGGGCCATTATGTCACGAACTAGGTTGGATCATCATCCAATATGGTGCCTGACCCAGACCATGACATAACCTAAAGGGTGTTATCAATCCCCATGGGCAGACCCAGGTGCCCAAGTATCAAAAATAATACGTGGGAATGATTTACCTGAAACAAGAGACATAAAAAATTCAACGAATAAATAAACAAAAGCTAGAAAAATAGAACATAACAAACCCTTAACATTTGAAAAAATTTAATGTTTACAACTTAACCGAAAATGCAGAGAAGACTACAATGAAAAGAAAACTAAAACATCTACTCGGACCTTCATGCAACAAGAGTATCTAGCTTCTCAAACAACCATCATCAAACCTGCACAAGAATTCCATTGACAACCAGAACTACCATCACTAAGCACGATGCCTCAACCTGAAATACACAATGAACAAGGTCTGAATACATCCAATTGTGCATGTATGGTATGATCCAAGAGCCTAGTATGATACCACCCAATAAAATGGTTTTATTCCACAACATCAAAGCGATAATTTAACATGATTATTTAAAAACATACTTTTAAAATGATTTAAAGGAAATCATTTAAATGATGGAAGTAAAAAAGTAAATAACATTTGAAGAAAACCCATTTCACAAAATAAAAATTTAAAATGGAAGTTAAATATAATAAATAACATGAAAATACTCAAGCGGTCCTCTGTATGCTGACTGAAGGCACCATGTCATGAATAGTAGGTCACTATGGGTAAATCCTCTAAGGTACCTAGGACGCATGGGATGTTAAAGACATCTTACATTAATGTAAATGTGGCATAATAGCCACAATAATCAATGCTCTCATGAAAAATCCACTAGTAGGGAAACACATCCATAATATAGTGGTATCCAATCATCAAAAATATTTTTCAGTGTGGTAATGTCAACCTTGCTAGATAGAACTGTGAGGAACAACTTCTGTAACATCTAGAGTACTAGTACCAATCTACCCACCTAGGTACCTGAAGTTTTCCCTTGTGTTTAATCAAGTTTCACATTCACATAATATATCACCTTCATATATCACCAACCAAAAGTGAAATTAAAGACAAAATACACCACTTCCTTACCCAAACACCATTTCAGAAACACCCGAACACCAAAATACATTTCCAAAATATATTTATCGTAACTTAATAATTTCACAAAGAGCCATTTGGCAACACTCAAAGAAGAATAATATCAATTTTCACAACTTAGAAAAAATTATTAAATAACACAATAAGGGCTGACAAAATAAAAATACCCAATTACTAGTATGAAAGTCATTTCAAAACACTTTCTAAACAAATTATCCTTAAAACTAGTTTCACACCACTTTCACAATTAAATGAACTATTTAAACCATTTATAAAACACCACCAAGTGACAAAAAGAGAGTTTACACAAAAAACATGTCTCTTTTTATATAAATGAACTACTTTAAAAATGAACACATATTTAACTCTTTCAAAACCACAATTTCGTGCCATCTATATAAATCAATAAATTATTTGAGCTACCTATGAGATCATTTCAAGAAAAACCAATAAAATTTTACACAAAAACCACTTGATTCCAAATATAGACATCAATTTAAAACTATATGCAAAAGGTAACCATATCAAAACATGTTTTCCATTATTCAAACAATTTTTCAATTCAATTTCCAAAGTTCACAACAATGAAAACACACCCAAAGTGATTTATTTTCCATTGAAAAACGCCATTTAAATACACACACCTAAAGTGCCTTGAAAACACATTTCACACCAACCAAAAAAACCCAAGAACCTTTAAAACATGTTCCGCATTACAAAAACCACTTAAATTTAAAAATTATCAACTTATATAAAATTTTATAGGCATTCCACAAGGTCACACTTCCAAACACAAAAATTTCATATAAAGGGAAAAAAATTAAAATAAATTATAACTATAATATTTTTAAAAACTAACATCACAAAAAAATTTAATCTAAATAATCAATTATACAAATAATTAAACGTTTCAAAGAATCAAATGGCACTTAACACAAAAATATAACTACAATCTCTAATCTAAAACAAAATTCAAATCATAACCCTTTTCAAAATATGGTTTACATAATTCTAAATATAATATAGAATGTATTTATATAATCAAATAATCATATAAAATTAATCTAGTAATGCAAGGGGATGGAACCACCTACATCGGTGTTTACTTTTCCCAAATCATGTCGGATCTTCATCCCCACCTAATACGACCCACAAAAAAACCAATGGGACCCTAAAAAAATAATTTTAACCATAAACATCAAATTAGTACAATAAAATCAGACCCCTAAAGAGTGGAAAACCTCTTCAATGAGGGAGTACTGGAGTGGGTCGCCAAGGGGCGAGAGGAGGGCTGGAGGTGGCGGTGTTGGCTGGTGATGAGACTGAAAGAAGGCGGTTTCCAGATGGGAGGAATGGGACATTGCTAGATGTGGAAGGGGGTGGATGGATGGGAGGAAGATGCCGATCAGGGCGATGTGGGTTTGTTGGAGGAGGAGGAGAGCGGCTGCGCCGAGGCTAGTAGGGAGAGGGAGGGTCATTCTCGGAAGGTCACTCCGCAAGGGAGGGTGTGCAAAAAAAGTTCCCTAGGAGGGGGGTCGCGCTTTGTGGGGGAATAAAGGGAGAGAATTAATCAATTTAATTGAAATCCTTGTAATAAAAGTAAATTAGAAAATTAAAATAAAAAATAAAACTAACTTAAAACAATTATAATATTTATAATCAAAATAACCAACAAATTATTACATTAATAAAACTAAATTATTAACCCTATCATTACAGTATTAAAAATATTGTTGATAAGATTAATATCAATAATTATTATTATTTTTATATTAATAATAATAATAATAATTAAATCATTTATAATATTAACAATAATAATAACAATCATAGTAATTATAATAAAGAAAAAAATTACAAATTATATTATTGTTAAAATAATTATTTAGACTTTATTTATTTATTTATTTATCTCTTATCTTACATAAACCTCATTTAATTAACTTTACTTCATTTTTTTGTTTGGAACATCGGGTTGGCCGTGAAGGCAACTGGGCAAGGTCACGATTTGACTCGGGAAAAGTCGAGCATCTTTGATTGTCCCATGCCTATGTGTCAAAAACTGCCAAAAACAAAATAATAATTTATCAGTAGAATTTAAAATTCCAATCGATATTTTCCTACACATCGACAAATATTTTCAATAGAAAATAAAAATAATAAATATAATAAAATAATTTTTTTAGAAATCCGGGTGTGGAAATTCTCCCTACCAAAGAACGTTCCTTCCATGGAAATCCATAACTAAATATGAACCCCGAAGTAGAAACTGATACCCCCTTGGAGTTCAAAATGTATCCCTTTGAAAAGAAAGTGAAGAGAGGCAAACACACTATTCTTATATAAAGTGACATAAATGACCACCTCAAGTAACCCGTAAAAAAGATTTTTTTTCTCTATGTGTCTCCCACCCTAAAGAGCTAAAACGCCACTAGTTGATTGAATAAGGAATGGAACTATAATACCCATAGACACCATATTAATATGCCTATACATCTCAAGAAACATTGAAAAAAAAACACCCCATCATATTGGAACAAAAAAACAAGTTTAAACCACATCCAAGGAACACTCTTATCACTAACCACCAAACCATATTTAGGAACCGAACCCAAAGTCCTACATGGAGAACCCCAAAGATACTCTCCACCATTATTATTCCAACTAATGCCTAAGATAAGACTAGAAAACCAACATGGGGGAGGCTCGAGTGGACTCCCCACCATTATGAAAAAGGCCAAAACTAATATATTCTATTGATATTTGAGCAAGACCCACTGTGGGTCTCCCAATCGTCGAAATTGAAGAAAGATACAAAAACATTGAAAATATCCCCATGGTGGCCAAACACCCCCACCACTAGGGGTGGGGAGGGTAGGTAACAAATACTGGGGCATCAAAACCACGACCCAAGACAAACTAGCATCTCTGTGTCCATAGATGAGAACTATTCAAATTTGAGACTGATTTACCCAAACAGAACCCAAAAGGATTGTTATGCAGGGGCCCATGGTTGGTGAGAAACAACCACTAGGATTTAAAGAAAATGAAATAACAAAGCCTCCACATACACAAGTGATAACCCTCACACTCAAATAGGATGTAATGTTGAAACAGGGTCCCCCCTCCACTCTCCACCAAAATTGGACAATAGAAAAAGGATAACAATGATGGAGGTTTAAATTATTCATATCTTACATATTGAGATCATTAATTAAACCCAAGCCATTCATGACCCATGATTTTCCATGACTACGCTCCAACTTCACTACAAGACATATGGATTGAGCTTTGACGATTGTAGCATCTCCTGCTTCGTAGTCAGCCTGCAGAAACAGCCGAATGAGACTTCTTTTCCTGGTTCCACAAGCTACCCCACCACAATCAAGATAATTCCAACTGACACAACACACCTCAACATCCAACTTCTCTCTTGCAACACATCCACCAAAACAAGGGTTTAGATGAAGCACATGCTTTACCTCTTCACCATAAATATGAAACTTGAAAAGGAAATACGCATGAAAAACACTCCCCTTTGAATATAAAATTTAAAACTCTCTATGGGGAGGACACATTCCTAGGAAAACAGGGATTTTCAGAGGGTTTTATAAATCCCACCTTTCCACTTTGAAGAGAACTCACACTGCAAGATGTCATCAAATATGACCCTTGTGGATGATGAAATCACTATAATCCATTCAAGACATCAGTCAGCATCGATAAATCTGAACCGCCTTCACCCTTTCCCACAGGAATTCCATTCACCACTTCTAGGGGGAACCTTCAGATGCAACAGTTTCAAACATTATACCTGACAAATTAGACAACTCAAAAAGACCAAAAATCGCTTCAACTTCCCTCGCATTTTTCATCCTGCTACGAAAGTATCCGCTTAACTGAAAAGGATAAGGGATAGACTTAGCACTATCACTCAAAAGAGAGACTCCTTGCTTTAATCATCTCGAGGACCGTGAAATGGAAAATTTACCGTGGCCACACTTCACTCATATGCTAATGATTTTTTGGGCACACAGTAGTCAAGAATTAAATCCATGTACCCAATAAAATTGGTTCCAATATCCATGACATACCACAAGTTAACACTAAATGTTTAGGGGGAACCACTACAAGGGATTCCTGAATAACTTTTCAAAAAAAACCACTAACCAAACACTTTCACACCAACATACCAATAAGAATTCAAACTCAGGACACAAATTAGTAAAAAAGGATTATTGGCTTTGAACACCTCACATACATCATTTCCAAAAAAAAATGACACACCACATAATAACCGGTTATTAAAACACAAAATTATCTTTTAACAAAACATTTTGAAAATAAACAAAGCTTGTGGGTTGAAAAAACAGCAATGGTGTCTCCTAGGCCTAAAACATGTATATTATCGTGCCACACTGGCACCCACCTCTTTCCCATCCAGGCACTCATATGATCATGTCATTAACCAATTCTCTTTCCATATACACCCTTTAATGAGGTTTCCCATGAGGGAACCATGGATCAAAACCATGCCATTCTAATTTAATAATCCAAACATTTAACCCACACCTTTTAAACCTCATACATCATTTTCTTTTTAAGACGCTTTATTTCAAAACATTTTCCAAGACCAAATCATTTTTACATAAAACCCAAATTTCCACGATTCCAAAACATATAGATGAGAAACAATATAATAAGAAACTAGTGTCAATGGGTGACTGGAACATTTGGTTGGAGGCCATATATCAATCATTCCACCACCACAGAGATTATCCTAGGACAGCATCTCCGACTCCACATGGTTTTACAGACACTGTGAAATCACAGGGACCACTGACCCTACTCTATTTTTATTCCCCCAAAACAAGGATAACCACAAGGACCAAAGACTCATACAAATCTAAAATTACCCTAGTAAATAAGATCACACAATGAGGTGTGCAAGCTAGTCACCTTTCGTGTAGCTAGAAAGTCAAGTTCTGACACCCTTAACATTTTTCTACACTAACCCTATCCCAAAGAAACACAAACCAAAAGAGAAAACCTACTCTGATACCATCTTGTCACAAACTTATATGGGTCGTCATCTGATCTAGTGCATGACCTAGTCCGCGATATAGCCTGAAGGGAATTACCTATCCCCACGGGCTGGAAAAAGTGACCGAGTATCAAGAAATATATGTGGGAATGATTTACCCGAAACGGGATACATAAAAAACCACCAATAAATAAATAAACAAAATATGGAAAAAGATAAACAAAAATGCCCTTAACATTTGACCATATTTATAGTTTACAACTTAACCCAAAATGCAGTGAAGACTATAATGAAGAGAAAAACAAAACATCTACCTGAACCTTAATGCAATAAGAGGAGCCTCCTCCTCAATCCACCGTCGTCAAACCTGCATGGGAAGACCATAGAAAACCCAAACCACCATCACTAATCATGATTCCTCAACCTGGAATACACAAATAACAATGTCTATATACACCGAAAGGTTTATGTAGTGTGTGAGACAAGATCCCAGTAGGATACCACCCAATAAAAATGGTATATACCACAACATCAAAGTGATAATTTAACATGCTTATTTAAAACCATACTTTTAAAACTCTTTAAAGGAAAAAATTTAAATTATTCAAGTAAAAACAAATAACATCTGATGACAAACCATTTCAAAAAATACTACATTAAAATGGTAGTGGAAAATTATAATGAACATGACCATACTCAAGCGGTCCTCTTTATGCTGATGGAAGGCACGACATCATCAATATTAGAGCACTATGGGTAAATACCTTAAGGTAGATAGAATGTGTGGGATGCTAGATACATCATACCTAGGTGTAAATGTAGAACTGGAACCACACTAGTCATTGTTCTCGTGCCTGATCTACTAGTAGGGAAACACATCCATAACCTAGTGGTCTCCAAACATCACAAAAGTTTACTTAGTTTTGTATCATCAATTATGCTAGATGAAACCGGGACGAACCGCTTCTATAACATCAAGAGTACTAGCCCTAATATTCCCACCTAGTAACCCAAGGTTTTCCCTTATGCTCAATCAAGTTCCACCTTCACATAATATATCACCTTCAACTATAAAAAACCAAAAAAGACATTACACACAAAAACCACCACTTTCATACCCAAACACCATTTTAAAAACACACTCACACCAAAATACCTTTCCAAACTATATTTTTTTTACTTAATAATTTCACAAAACCCCATTTGGAAATAGTCAACAAAGAATATACTCAATTTTAACAACATAGAAAACATTATTAAATTACACAACAAGGTCCATCACAATAAACATACCAAATTGCAAGAGGGGAAGTCATTTCAAACTACTTACTTTACAAATTATCCATAAAACTAGATTCTCACCACTTGCACAATTAAATGAACTATTTTTACCATTTATAAAACACCAACAAGTGATGCAATTAGATATTACACCAAAAACATGCCTCATTTTATATAAACATACTACTTTAAAAACAAACATGTATTCAACTGTTTCAAAACACCACTTTTTTCCATCTAAATAAAACAATGAATCATTTTACCTATCTATGAAATAATTTGACGAAAAACCAAGAATAATTTAAACCAAAAAAAACATGATTCTATATAGAGATGTCACTTTAAAACTAGATGCACAAGGTAACCATATCTTAACATGTTTTCCATTATTAAAATAATTTTTCATTCCAGTTTCCAAAGTACACAACAAGGAAAACACACCCAAATTGATTCATTTTCCTTTTAAAATCTCAATTTAAATACACACACCTAAAGTTCCTTGAAAACACATTTCTCACCTATCAAAAAAACCCCTATAACCTTTCAACCTTGTTTTTCATTCCAAACACCACTTAGATAAAAAAATGCTAAATTTTTAAGACATCTCCCAAGCATACCACAAGGTCTCACTTCAAAACACACAAATTTCACATGAAGAGAAAAACATTTTAAAATCAATTTCACATAAAAGAATTTTAAAAAAATACCTTCACAAGACTACTATAATCAAAGTAATCAATTACACACTTAATAAAATGTTTCAAATAAACGAAGAGAACTTAACACCAAAATATAACTAGAATCCACTATCTAAAACCAAACACACATCATAATCCTTTTCAAAATATGACATGCGTCATTAAAATACAATATAGAACATATTTATAGAATCAAATACACATATTAAATTATTCATGTAATGAAAGGGCATGGAACCACCTACCTCAGTGTTAATTTTTTTGCAAATCATGTGCAGATCTTCATCTGCACCTAATACGCACCACAAACAAACCCAATGAAACCCTAAAACAAGAATTTGATCCATAAACATCATCTTAAGACCATAACATCAAACACCTAATGAGAGGAAAACCCCTACATGGAGGGAGTACCAATGTGGGTCATGTGAGGAGCTGGAGGAGGGTCTTTAGTGGCGGCACTGGATGGTGATGAAGTCGGAGTAGGGTGGTCGCCGAACGGGAGGAATGGTATGTGGCCGGATGTGGAAGGGGGTTGGCTGGATAGGAGGAAGCTGCCAAGAAGGGTGGTACAGGTTTTCTGAAGGGGGAGGAGAGCGGTTATACTGGGGCTAGACGATAGAGGGAGGGTCATTCGCTAGAGGTCACTACGCAAGGGAGTATGTGCGAGATAGGTCTGCAAAAGGGGGGATTGCTCTGAATGGGGGAAGAAAGGGATAGTGTGAAATATGTTAAAATAATCCCTTGGAATAGAAGAAACGAAAAAAATTAAAATAAAAAATGAAACTAAGATAAAACATTTAAATTATTTATAATCATAATAAAAAAATAATTAATTTAATAAAACTAAATTCTTAACCCAAAAATTCTAGGATTAACAATATTGATGATAACATTAATATCAATAATAAAAATAATAACTATTATAATAATAATAATAATAATAATAATTTACCCATTGATAATAATAACAACAATAAATAAAATCATAATAATTATAATAAAGAAAAAAATTCCAACTGATATTATTATTAAAAAAATCATTAAAATTGGTTTATTTATTTATTTATTTAACTATTATCATACCTAAACCTCATTTATTTAATTTTACTTCATTTATTTGTTCTGAACATCGAGCATGCCATGTGGGAAACTAATCAAGGTCGCATGGTGACCTAGGAAAAGTCATGCGGCATCGACCATCCAATGCTTGTGCGTTAGACACTGCCCAGCCCAAAATATTAATATATAAGTATAATGTAAAATTATAATCGGGATTATCCCTCACATTGACAATGATTTTCAAAATAAAATGAAAATGAGAAAAATAATAAAATAAAAATGGTTTTAGAAATCAGGGTCTGACACAATGTACCCATCCTCCTTTAAATTCTATTAAGTATTTTCTCATCATGTCCTCGAGTGTTTGAATAGTCCTTTCAGATCAGCCAACAGCTTGGGAGTGATCGACCGTACTAAAATTCAATTCGGTACACAGAGCATGTAGAAGACTTCTCTAGGATTTTGATGTGAAACGTGGATCATGATCAGATACGATAGAAAGTGGAACACCATGAAGCCTTACAACATTCTTCACGTAAATCCTTTCATGAAGATCAAGAGAGAAATCTTCATGAATGGAGATAAAATGAGAAGTCTTGGTGAGACAGTCCAAAATAACCCATATCACATTATTTCCATTGTAAGTTCTTGGGAGACCAGTGAAAAAATACATAGTGATATTATCCCACTAGAATGTTGGTATGGGTAGTGATTGCAATACACCGTTAGTTATTTTTCACTCTTCTTTACCTTGCTGACATACCAAGCACCTTGTAGTGTAGTCATCAATATCCATTTTCATATTATCCCACCAATAATGGTCAAGAAGATCCCAATACATTTTTTTTCTTTCAAGATGTATATAGAAAGTAGAGCTATGAGCTTCATTTATCATATCTTTCTTTATTTCCAGAACATAGCGAACACCAAGTCTTGTATGAAATTTTAGAACACCTTCTTGATTAATATTGATCTCCGGAAACATCCCATCTTTCACAAACTCAAACATATTATGTAATAAAGGATCTTCATTATGATATTGTTTATCCTATCTAGTAATGACAGTTGAGAAATAATTTGAGTTATGGTTGATGATTTCCCTTCCCTTATAATTCGCATGTCCAGCATTACTAGGCCATTGATCATAGGATCTCTTTGAATCCAAATCATGGAAATAACAATAGGGTATTTCCAACATAATTCATTAGCGGCATTATTTTCTATTCTGGGAAGATAATGAATTGACCATTCATATTCTTTATGAAGTTCCAACCATCTCCTCTAAATCATGTTAAATTATTTTTTTTTGTGAAAATATACATTAAACTTTATTGTTCTCTGTATATATCACATTTATCCCCAAAAAGATAACGCCTCTATATATTTAGAGAAAAATAGACCGCATCAAGATCTAGATCATGTGAAGGATAGTTCTTCTCATGAGTCTTCAATTGTTGAGATGCATAAGTAACAACATGTCATTTTTCATGAGGGCGGACCAAATCCCTTTCAGATATGCATTGCTAAAAATAATGAATCCTTCTCTACATGAGGGCAGAGTGTTAACACAGGTGCAATTACAAATCTCTTGTTTAGATCTTGGAAACATTCATCACACTCCTTGGTCAAGATTAACATGGCCACTTTTTGAGTAAACTTGGTTAATGGATTATAAATTCATGACTTCGTTTTCGCAAACCTCTTCTAATATTCCACTAATACAAGGAAACAAAAAATCTAAAATATTTTTGAATGTTGAGGTAACTCTTCTACAACCATTTTCATTGTAGGGTCAACTTTGATTCCTTCATTGGTTACATGGTTCCCTGAGAAAGAAAATTTTTGTAACCGAAATTCGCATTTGATTAACTTTCCCAAAATCCTCCCCTTCTGTATATTTTGTAAAATCACCCTTAAATGATTCTCATTCTCCACACAAATTTTGTAATATGTAATAATATCATCAAAAAAACTACTACAATGTTATCTAGGTAGTACTTAAAGATTCTATTCATCAAATCCATAAAATTTGTTGGTGCATTAGATAGTCTGATAAGAAATAACAACAAAATAATAATTCTCATATCTTGATCGGAAGAAAGTTTTTGGAATATCTTATTTATTCACCCTCAATTGATGATAACCAGATCAAAGATCAATCTTGGAGAAGAATTGACCCCCACAAATTTGGTCAATTAAGTCATCAATTCTTGGAAGAGGGTATTTTTTCATCATTGGGATCCAGTTCAGTTCTCTATAATCAATTCATAGCTGCATTAATCCACACATCATCTTTAAAAACAGAAAAGTTTCTCCCCAAGGAGACACACTCAGTCGGATAAACCCCTTCTCCAAAAGATCTTCTATTTGATTCTTTACATCGTAATACTCCACATTTTTTAACCGATATGGGGCTTTTGATATCAGATGAGATCCGTGTATGATTTCAATGGATAACTCTACCTCTTTTTCTTGGGGAGGTCTAGGTAACTCCTTAGGAAATATATCAATGTATTCCTAGACTATGGAAACATTTTCTCTCATTATACTCCCATGTCCTTCTTCTTCTTCACTGATAAAATCCATAAAGAAGGATATTAGAAGTTCTTCCAAAAAATATCAGGTTGATATATCTCACCTCAAAAGATAACTATAGGTTTTCCATTCAAGACCACTTATATTTCCTTGCTTCTGTATTTGATCTTAGAATTATACATTGAGTGCCAGTCTCTCCCTAGTATAATATCAAATTGCAACATGGGAATGGATACTTGATTTGTTCTAAGATTGTTCCCACTAAAGTAAATACTAGATTTTCAAAACACTGAAGATTCTTGGGTAATCCCACTAGGAGGCTTTGACTAACAACTCTACTTTTATCAATTTAAGGGATTATTCTAAATTACTTGAAAAATTAGATGAAATAAAGGAATAAGTATAACCAGAATCAAACAATGTATTCTCTAGCTTTGAAAAAAAAGAGTACCTACTCTGACATCATTTGGAGCTTCAACATTAGCTGTTGTGATAGAAAAAGCACGACCTTTCTCCCTTTGCATTTACTGAGGCTGATGGTGGTTCCCCTCAACTGCCCCCAAATTTGGACAGTGATTGGAAAAGTGCCTATATTGTCCACACTTATAGAATTTGACATCATGTAGGTTTGACAACATCTTCCCTTTGTTATTAGTGTAGGGAAGTTGACTGTTCACCACACAATGACAATTCAGCATGATATGTCCATCTCTTCCACAATTGCAGCACTTCCCGCTCAAGAGAAAGAAGTTCCATAAAAGCTTCTTCCCAAATTTATTATATGTGGGACGTTGCACTTTCTTCCTCCTCTTCCCTGATCAATATTCCTCCCTAAGCTAGGCTCTATTGATCTATTCTTTTTAATGGATTTATGAGACCACTGTGTCTCACTGAACTCTAGTTCACATTTCCTCGCACTCCACACGATCTTCTCATAGCTATCATAGTCTCGATTAGTTAGATTCTTTTACAGATGAGTTTTTAGTCCACTAAATAATTTATCAACTTTCCAAATTGGATCCATGAAAAAGCTTTTGGTTTCATGAGATAGTCTTGTGAAGTTTATCTCGTAGCTTTCAATTGAATCATTCTCCTTCTACTTCAGCTCGAGAAACTCCATCTCTATTTTGTTCTCAAAGAACAAGGGAAATTCTAATTGAAGAAGACTCAGCTCAACTCTTCTCACTATATATCATCTACCTCAACTCTTAGCCTCAGGTTTTTAATCATTTCCTACCATTGATCATCTTCTCCCTCTAAGTGTAAAATATCCAGAGTTCCCTTATCTTGTTCTGAATAGTGGAGCACAAAAAAGATCTTCTTGATAGAGATGATTCATTGTTAATCAATCGATATATTTGTAGATCCACTAAAGGGTGGTGGTTGTTGATTCATTAAGAAGTATATATAATGTTGTTCCCTTTAAAATGAGATCAATCTCACATCTTGATTCAAGTTATTTCTCATAACATGAGTTAGTTGGTTCATCATTCTCATGAATGTTTCCATTTTGGATTCCATCAGAGGGTCATCCGGGCATGATCCATTGCAGTCACCATTTACACGGTTCCTCCTATTTCCCAACATTTTATACAACAATAAATCCTTTGTCAGAATCTTATTTTATTTTTGAATCTTTTAACTGTAAAGGATTTTTATGTCTTAAAACATTATCCTTAAACAATTACATTTCTCTATAAATCCTTCATAATGATTCATAAAAAACATGTGATTAATCAAAAATATCCTCTAGAAGTGTCAAACCAGTAGTGCATCAAGTTCCATTTTCATGTACCAGGATACCTCGGGCCTAGATCTAAACTCTTTGTCATAGTCTTCACTCTTAGGTACATCTGTTCTAGATCCACATCCACTTTTTTCCATCCAGATAGGGATTTATTTTTTTGGAAACTTATTATTTAATATTTTACCAAAATACTATGATGTTTTCCTATTTTTAAAATTTTCCATAGGGTTCTTCCTAATGTTTTCATAACCTAATTTCAAAAAATATCTAAACTATCCTTTCATAAAAAATATGGAATCCCACATTTTTATTACATAACTTTTCATTACGATTTACAAACAGAGGATGTTTAGAGTCTAGTGTATTGGAAATCAGGAACATAAAACAAGAAAACTAAAAATATTATTATGATCACCTTGAAAAGATTCTTGAAACATTCATCATAAGTACAATTACTACATCTCATAACTAGGAGACATACATCAAAGGAAAGGGTGAGAAGAAGACCATTTAATTAAAACAAGTGAAATATTTTATATGCGAACTTGAGTGATATCAATGAGAACATGAGGAAGATCATAATGGAATAATAAAAAGGCATTTCATGATAATAATAACTTGAATAAAATCTTGAAAAATTTGATGCAAAATTTAATTAATACATTTCTTGAACATATCACCAAGGTTCATCCCTAAGGTGTCATAATAATTACGAAGGTTATTCACCAAGGTATATTAAGACTTGTCATCTATAGAGATTTAATTATTTACCCAATCCATTGTATGTCTATCAGGATGAACCCTTAATAGGTATTTATTTTCATGTGATACACATTGATCATAATCAAATATTTTCTAAAAAACCCAAACAGAATAAACTAAATGGGTTTAATATCAAAATTGGGAAATTTTAAAGAGTGCTTAAAAACATGTTCATTATGTCATTTATAACCCACAGAATGGGAATGAAGGTTTATGTATGTAAATTCCAAGAATATATTATATATAATTTTTATATATTGAATAATACCCCTAGAAGTGAAATAGATCTAGGAATTCACATAAATAAAATAAGAGAATTTCTTGAGAAAAAGTAGAGATTTTGAGACAAAACTTCTGCAACATAACGGCTATATAACATGGCTTTCGAAAAAATTAAAAAGAGAGGGGAGAAAGGTATACCATCCATAAATGAATCATAATACATTATAGGGTTAGAATAATTTTTAAATAAGAATAGGGTATATAAACTTGAAAGATATACCACATAAAAGAGAACAAGAATGGACAAAAAGATAAGTTGGGAATTCCCTTATGAAAATTCGGTAGCCTAACGACATGACATAAAATTCAGAAAAAATAATTTTATGAGAGTGGAATGGGTATATAATTAATTTTAAATAAAATGGGTAGAAATAATTATATATAATAATGAATCTAGCATAATAAAATAGAATTTAAAAGACATAACATAAGAGAAGTCATGGGCTAAAAGATGAGGGTGAATGGTTCCCTTTCTTTGAAGAGTAACTTAAAAACATGAAGGGTGAAAATTTTGGGGGATTGAGGACACCTTGGGAGGATTCATTGGGAGTTAAAAAGGTCAGATATTCGTTAATGAGGAATTGGGAATGAACGGAATTAAGGAATGAGTTGGTATTTATAGCAAAACTGAATGAATGTTTTATTAATTTCCAAGGGATACGACATTTTTGGTATTTGGAAAACCAGGGGATTTTCCATGGTATTGGATACATGGGACACTTAATAACAAATATTAATATACCCAAGTCTACCAAAATCATTACATCATGATTATAACATTATTAATGTCATTAAAAACACCGAAACTCAAAACTGTATTTTTACTATTCGCTAAAAAAATGAACTATTTCAGAAAAATCCCAAAAAATCACACTAACCATTTTTCAACTTGTAGAATCCAAAATTATACTCCATTAAATAAATATTAACATCATTTTAAATTAAATTATATAAATAATATACTATTTCTTGACCACTAATTTCTAAAATAGTTATTTAGTTATATTATGATATAATTGTATCCCATTACCACTTAAGTGGACAAGAACATATTTATACTACCTTAAGTGATGTTATTATTACATTGGTAAAATTACCATTAATGACGGTAAAATTAATATTCCAAAGGGTAATGTTACAATTCTCAAAAAAAATATTTTGATCATGTTGAACCACATTTTTCATCACCATTACCTTAAAATTCTATTTTTATTTGATTTTTGAAAACCGCTTTTTGGGTGAGTGGGAACTAGACCATACATGTGATACCAAATCACTGATGTCCAAAAACTATGTATATGAATATTCAAAATTCAAAATAGAGGACATCGAACAACTCTGGTACTTGAAACCATGATCGGCCTCCTTGATCTGCACCCCCAACGCCATCATCACTGTTGTACAATCAACAGAACACCAAAATCAACATTACCTTGGAACCCGATTCCATCACCACCCTCACCTTACCGCCAACGTCGCATGCACCGACCTGATACTTATTCCACCGACACCACCATCACCTAGATCAATCACTTTTTACATCTTTATCAATGTGTCATCCCTATCGGCCACTTCCCGATGTTTGTCGCCAGTCTTAATCTCCATCCGCCACCACACTGTCATCGCTGTTCAAACATCCACCCAATATTCCAAAGTCATCAACAACATCATACTCGACACTGAAACGTCTTCTCACCACCAACAACCAACACCAGAGAATGAAACCACTATCTTAGAACAAATCGTACAAAATGTCGAGGAATGACCCACAATGCTCTCCACCTGTGACCTCTGAAAAACAACCACCGTAAATCAATGAAACAGAACACCATTCCCGATAAACACCAGCCACCAGGAAAATATTCGTCCGTAGGAACCCAAGGTAAGGAACAAATATAACGAGGATGGGCCTCTTGAACCACCATCGACCTCTAGAACAAAACATCCCAAAACTTCCTAGTAACCACCGCACTAGTCCAGACTGGGAGAGAAGCGGGGGAACATGAAGCCAAAGCAGAGTAGGAGTGGACAAAGGCTTCAACAGAGAGACTAACCTTCACCAGGACCACAATCCCCTTCCATCAGGACACCTTCAAATGAACAACACACCTGCAAAAACACCACCACGAACGAAAAACCACCTGAAGAAACTACAACGAACAACCCAACGAAAAGGAAAAGCGTCGCCGGCAGGACCCCAATGGAAGAATAAAATCCAAACATGTATGTTAGATTTTTTATAATAATTTAATAGAAAAAGTTATTTAATAATAATTTTTTTACTATTCATCAAAAAACACTATTCATCAGACACTATTAATTAAAAAATAATATTCATAAAATTTAATCCTCTTAGAGAAATTATAAAAATTCAGCCTTGGTTAATTTTGACATTTGAAATTCAAAAATGATTATTATTTTTCCATAATAATTCTCTATATATAGAACGTCTCTGAAAAATACGGTTTTTTACTTCTAAAATCAATTTATCAAAATTTTCTTAATTTAACACAATCTTTATTAAGAAAAGATATTCTTAAATCATGAATGATGAAGTAAAATTTTTATTTATACCAAGGGATTAAAAAATAATATAAGGCCTCTTTAAATAGACACTTATAAATCCTACATAGGATCTAAGCGTAAGGTGTGAAATGGTGATAGAATCTTGGGGCATCTCAGACAACATTGCCTGAGTGGTGGTTTCTATAAGCATTATCTTTTCCAATAAGCGATTATGTTCAAGATTAACAGGTTGGAGTTCGGATTCGGCTTGGTCCAGAGAAAATATATAGCGACTCAAGTTTTGGACCAGCCAGACTTTGGAATACTCCTATGAATAATGCCAGAGTTAGGTGTGAAGACGGTGTGAAATTCCAAGGTCCGCTGTGCCCGAAATTAGTTTTATAAAAATATTAATTATATTTATACTATGCATGTGGAGGGGGTGTGTTATCTCATAAATGGTAGCTCAGAACAGGAATCTGATGGCACGGTTGTGTCTGGACCGTGCTGTTTACCCTAGGTGGGGTGTTAACGTTAGGTGTGGGGGCCTGCAGTGAGAAACTCCAGCATGGGATTTTTTGTAAATAAACGGAAAAGTTTATTTATGAGCATCAGATCGAATAAAATCATAACGGAGTCTTGTATCGAAAATCTGAGACCACGATTGTGTTCATAATGTTGTGTTTACCCTTAGAGCAACATAATTTTACTTGCCACTGGGTGCCGGGTCGGAGGCTTGTTGGCGGGGAGTTAAGATGAAGTTTTTATTTAAAATTAATAATAATAATCAATCAAGCCCCCGCGTCTGAATTTTCTCTTCTCTATACACAACGAAACCCTTCCCCCTACCTCCGATCTTCGCCAAATCGAGCCACAGTCATTTGTTTTTTGTGCTGATCGTCAGCAGATCCAGCTTCAGGGCATCGCGGGCGTCGTTATGCACCTGAAGCTTCGACGATCCGCCAGCAGGTAGGATTTTTCAATTTTGAAATCCTGGATCCTGATTGGTTTGGTTTTTCTCCATTTTGAGCCTTCATATGTGTAGATCTTGTCCTAGGGGTGCACATATGGCTTCAGAATCACGTTTGGACCCCCGGGTGCCCCCGGCGGACCTTGGATGGTTTGTCGGGGCCGTCGATGGCCTGCCGCGGGAGTCAACCAGGACCGCCACACTATGACAGTCCGGATTCAATCACCGTCACCCCCCCCCCCCCCCCCCGTGGGGGGGGGGGGGGGTCGGACATGCACGCGCACGCTCCACCCCGCAGCAGCCGGGTCGGCCGGTGCGGGCCAGCCCTCTTCTTATACATGGGAGGTTTTAAAACCACTGTATCTTGCTCCCATAAGATCAGAATCATGTTTTTTTCTATGGTGAATCAAAACTGGTGATGACACAAAACCTTCGGTGTGGGTTCAGGGGTTTCAAAATTCAGTATTGTGGCCCGGGTGCTAGAAACATAGAATAAAATAATGATATTTTATTATTATTTGACTTCGGGCCATTGTATCTTCTACCCGGAGTGTCTGATTGTCGTGTCATCAGAGGATTTGAGACCCTGACGGTACTGTGGAATTTTCATGATGGTTTTCTGGTGTTCTAAACGAGAATAGGGTGTGGGCCCCATGAGGCTAGGTTTTGGAGTTTTCGGAGAAACCCAACTTTTCCACCAGGAGTCCGTTTTGGACAAACGAGTAGTCCATCCCGTGTGGTTTTTCTAGGGGATAGCAATGATTCAATCTTCTTGATGAGTTCCGAGATCATAGTGTGGTCCCCACACGGTCTAGCTATGGTGAATAGTTCCTTTTCCACCGATTTTCCATTTCAGGTGACTAAACAGCCTATCCTGCGTTGTTTCCCGTGTGGATCACGATGGTGGCCTTAGTATCGGCCATGGAGATGCGTGGTGTGGATTTGTGGCAGTTGGCTCGGGTTAGCGACATTTGGACCAGCAGTGGTTGATGGTACTCCCTTGGTTCGTTCCTACGAGGGTTCGCGCGACATCACAACCTTAGTATAGGTTTTTGATCCTCTCGATGGGATGTTTAAACTGTTAGAGTTGTGGCATCCCATCGGTGGGCCTCGAGCGGGATCCTCTAGCATAGTTTCCCTATATAGGGTTATTGGTATCACTATGACCACTTATCAATGGGCGGCGATCCCCTATCTAGCAGGTTAACCCCGTAGGGTTTCTGGCATCATCAGTAATATGATCCCCTACGCAGTGGGTCGTGCTCAGTAGGGTTGTGGCATCCTCGGGTATATAATCCCCTACCAAGCATGCAGATTATAGTAGGGTTGCAGTATCATTGGTTATACAATCCCCTACTCAGCACGTGGTTTCTTTAGGGTTGTGGCATCATCAATCTGATCCCCTATAGTGCGAGATGTACTAGATAGGTTTTCAGTATCGTTGTGATTTTCATATTAATGTATATTATTCTTGTATAATTTAATAACAATTATTTCTCTATTATACAAGAGTTTAACCTCATCTTGACCAAGTAAAAGTACAATGTAAGGGTTAATTCTACAATCTCTTCATTGTCCGAGGTTGTTTAAACGTAATTATCTAATGGGACCTCTTTATCATCAACATCCTTGTTTCTTAAAATTGTATTTCAAATTATTCGTAATATTTCATAGACTATGGGTTAAAGTCATTTATACCTTTTTTTGACTTTTTATAAGATGTTTATAAAGGAATATTTCCGTCATTTTCCAAACAAGGTCCTTTTTAACCTTTTAGACAAAATTAATGTAAGAATGTGTTTTTAACCTATATGGTGGGTGCGGCTATTTTCCGCTATTATAAAATCGTCGATGCTTCCCTTACAAGGTTATAATAATACTTTCAAAGTAAATGTTTTATTTTTTAATTATGTGACCTTTAAATGATTTCAAAAAAATATATATTTCTCTCAAATTGGTTTGATTTTATCTATATCAACATCCTTTGATGGATTTTAAGCTTATTTGAATTTGATTTATTATGATAAAAAAATTCCATATAGTATTGATCGTTTTGCGATATTTTTGACTGTGGATGTGTTATTTTTATACCATTCTTGGTTTATGGATAAAGTATTGACATTTTTTAAGCTAGTTTTAATATGAATTTTTATGTTATGTTTAGACCTGTTCTTATGAAGAATGAATTGGACTTAGTAAGTGACGAGTGGATCCCGCTATCACTCCTCAATGAATTGTTAGGTCTCATGAGACAAACTAGTGTCTTGGAGCAATGCCTTGACAAAATCTTATTTGTAGTTTTGGCACAAGGCCTTGACTATGTGGTTATGATAGTCTGGTATTATGCATTCCATCATTACAAAAGTGGTTATTGATATTGCATGTGATTATTCGTCTAGCAGAATATCCATGTGAATAAGTAAATGCAATTTTTTCATTTTATTTTTTCTATATTATGTTGAATTTCAAGTTTAAAAGGATTTTGTTTTAGTTTTATATTGCCTTAAATGTTTATTCTTATTTATGAAGGTTTCCTCCATATTGTTATCCTTATTGAGCATCTGAGCTCACCTCTTTCTATGTTTTATTTTTCCCAGGATGTGAAGATGTATTTTATGACTGACCTACCGGGACAATCTGATTGGATATGAGTGTGAACTATACAGACTATGTTGTCGTAGTTTTTGACTTTATCATGTAATGTAAGACTTATGAATTTATCTAGTGTTTCCAAGGCTACTAAACTAATCGGTCTTTCGAGACGTGATATTTTGTGATCATGCCAATGTTATTTAATAATGCACCGACTCAGGGTAACTAGGGGTGGGGTGTTACAGTTGGTATCAGAGGAAGTTTAGTACAAACCTTGGAAGCTAGATTTAGATAAACTCTAATTAAAGCACATAGCCCTAAGATAGAATTTGAGTATTTGAATAGAAGAACTTCCTAGAATTTTAGTATTGTAGAGATTTTGTGAGTTTTCCAAGCAATACATCCCTGTCTGGATACGTGCAGGTAGAGGCGGCTCTGGAACAGATGTACCTAGTGGTAAAACCCAAAAACACCGCTTTGAGCTAGAATCGAATGGGAACTGGTGCACGAAAACGTGCCTTACTGCACTCTTGGTTACGACACTCACGGAGGATATTCTTAGGATAATTCTCATCTTCTCTACAAAACATTATAAAGGTTTTATGAGTATATATATTTCCTCAAACAAATTTTTTTTATGATTATAGATTATATCCATAAACTGTTCAATTTATGTTAACTGTTTTTCGAGTTTGGAATTATGTATTTCGATTCATAGTCTAATCTAGTTTATGCCATTGTTTAGAAATGGCGCCTAGTGGAAGGAATGGAAACCGTATCAATGCATGCACTCCATGTATGGATTCTCCTTCTTCTCAAGATAATTATAGTGGAGCTAGTGATACAATTTGTGCTGATCATGTTATCACTATATTGGGAGAACTCACTCAGGTTATGAATAATAACCTTACCCATATAGAGAACCCTGATCCACAGTGTGGAGGATCAATGTTAGATCAGTTCTTGAGGCCACAACCACCAACTTTCAATGGGAGTACGAATCCATTAGTAGCTGAGCAATGGATAAATTCTTTAGAGAAAATATTACATGCCTTGGGGAGCAGTAAATGAGAAAAAGTAATCATGGTCGTTTACCACCTCACTGGAGATACTGATCAATGGTGGTCATTGATTCAAAACACAAAGGAAGATGATGAAGTATAGAATATGGAATGGAAGGATTTTAAATATATTTTCTTAGAAAATAATTTCCTTGTGACCATCGAGTAGATATGGAAAGGCAATTTCTGAGTCTGAGGAAAAAGGAGGATGAGAATGTCACAAAGTATGAGGATAACATTACAAGGTTAGAGAGGCATGCTGTAGATTATATACTTAACCCAAGAAGTAATACTGATCATTTCTTTGAGGGGTTAAAACTATTTCCCCATAGAGTATTAGTCTCACAATCCTTCTCATCGTACGAAGATATTGTCTCATGCAATATTAAGATAGAAAAAAAATTTCTAAGTCTTACGACATTAAAGAAAAGCAAGAGAAGAAGAGATCTTCTCATCACTCTGGAAATGGAAATAATGGGAAGAAGGGAAAAGATGAATATCCATCCTATAGTAAATGTTGGAAGAAACACCCTGGTACGTTCTTGAAGGGAATGGGAATCCGTTACAAGTGTGGTGAAAAAGGCCACCAAGCTCATGATTGGAAGAAAAAATAAGAAGCTACATATGATCAATGCTACAATTTCAGGGAGATGGCACATTATGCAAAATAATGTACTAAGAATTAGGGAAACTTACCTCAGAAAATGCCAATGGATCAAAGCCCAGCTTATGCTATCACTACTACTGATTTAGAAGCTCTGAAAGACGTGGTGGCAAGTAATTTTATGGATTCCTCAAGTTTAGAAAATCCTTTATTTGAGTCTGGATCAACACATTATTTTATATCTTCCCAATTTTCTAAAAACAATTAGATATTTCCAATTTTATTTAACAAGTGATTTGTCAGTTAAAAATCCTAAGGGAAGTATCATCGCAACAATTTTTTGTGAATCTGTTCCCATTAGAGCATATAAATGTTCTTTATCTGCCGATATCATCGTCATACCTATGATTAAATTTGACATAATCTTTTGTATGGATTGTCTTTTGGACCATGATGTGAAGATTTATTGTAAGAAGAAGGAGGTTACGATTTTTGATGATGATGAGTAATAAGGGATTTATTCTCCATATTGTTTCGCCATGGGGAAACCTTGTCCTTTTTGTTAAGAACAAAGATGGATCTATGAGGATATGCATTGACTACAGTGAGATCAATGCTATAACAATAAAGAACATGTATCCCCTACCTCGCATTGATGATTTATTAGACCAAATTCAAGTACCTCAATAATTTTCAAAGATTTACATTTGATCTAGATATCATCAGTTGTGTGTGAAGAAGGAAGACATTCCGAAGACAGTATTTCAAACCAGGTATGGGCATTACGAGTTTACAGTAATGCCTTTTGGATTGACTAATGCACCCTCTGTCTTCATGGATCTAATGAATAGAGTTTTCAAGGAATATCTTGATGACTTTATAGTGGTATTTATTGATGATATCTTGGTATACTCCAAAAGCTACGAAGATCAAGAAAATCACTTGTGCATTATCCTAAAGACTCTTAGAAGACATGAATTATATGGGATGTTTAGAAAGTGTGAATTCTGGCTTCAAGAGATTTATTTTCTTGGACATATTGTCTCTAAGGATGGAATCTCCTTTGATCCTTCAATAACCAAGGAAATAAATGAATGGCCATCACCAACAAGTATAACTGAATTACACAGTTTTATTGGTTTAGAATGTTATTATCGATGTTTCGTACAGAATTTTTCCCCGATTGGCTAACCCATTAACCAAGCGCACACATAAAGGGGTGAAATTTGTTTGGAAAAAACAGTGTGAAGAATTTTTGAAGAACATAAGAAAATATTATTTGATGCATCTATATTGACTCTACTTTCAGGGAATGATGGGTTTGTTATTTATAGTGATGCATCGAAGAAAGGACTTGGTTGTGTCATTATGCAGAATGATAGGGTTATTGCCTATGCATCTCGACAGCTGAAAATTCATGAGAAAAACTTCCCTACTCAAAATCTTGAGTTAGCAGCTGTAATCTATGCTTTGATGATTTGGAGACACTATCTCTATGTTGAAAAATGTGATATTTATACTGATCACAAGAGTTTGAAGTATATTTTCTCACAGAAAGAACTCCACCTGAGGAAAAAGAGATGGCTTAAACTAATCAAGGATTATTATTGCATGATAAACTACCACCCAAGGAAGGAAAATAAGGTGGCAGGTGCTTTGAGTAGAAAATATCATGGTGTTTTGAACATGATGAGAGTTGAAATGGATCCTATTTTCATGGAACTAGTAAAGATGGACATGGGAATCACTATGGAAGGTGAAACCTCAATAATTTTTCAAATGGTTACCATCCCATCTTTACTAGAAAGGGTAAAGAGTTCTCAGAACGATGATGAAGAGTTTAAAAAAGAATATTACAGCTGTGAATGATGGATGATTGAGTGACTTTGTGAATGAAGATGGAATTTTTAAATTTGGGAAGAGACATTGTGTTCCCGATATACCTGATCTAAAAAGGGAATTTTTGGATGATGATCATTGTTACAATTTCTCTATACACCATGGGAGCACCAAAATGTATAGAGATTTGAAGGAACATTTTTGGTGGGACAACATGAATAGGGAGATTGCTGATTTTGTGTCAAGATGTATGGTTTTTCATCAATTCAAAGCTGGAAGGCAACATCCTAGATGAATCATGCAACCTCTTCCCATACTGAAGTGTAAGTGGGATAATATTACGATGGACTTTGACATGGGACTACCAAAGACTCCTAGAATGAACGATTCAATATGGTTCATTGTTGATCATCTTACCAAGTCAGAACATTTTCATGCTATAATATAATATCTACCACATTAATTTCTAGGAAGACTATATATTAATGATGTTGTGAAACTTCATCGAGTGCCCCTATCGATTGATTATGATTGAGATCCCTGTTTTACTTCATGATTCTTGAAAAGTATTTAGAAATACCTGGATACTGAGATTCATTTGAGCACTACCTACCACCCCCAAACTAATGGACAATCAGAACGGTCTATTAAAACCTTAAGAGACATGATGAGATCATGCTCACTTGACATTCAAGATATGTGGGATCAATATTTACTTTTTTCAGAATTTTACTATAACAATAGATTCCATTAAAGTATTTAGATGGTACCATATGAAGCGTTATATGGAAAGAGATGTCGCACACCAATTTTTTGGGATGATGTTGGTGAAAGAAAACTTATAGGCCCAGAAAATGTTGAGGAAACCCTAGAAAAGGTGATGGTAATACAAACCCACATAAAAGGAGCTCAAAGTAGACAGAAGATCTATGTTGATAACCGAAGGAAGGATTTAGAATTTCAGGTAGGAGATCATGTTTTCGTGAGGGTCTCTCTATGGAATGGTGTTATACTTTTCAGTAAGAAGGGTAAATTGAGTCCCAGATATATCGAACCTTTCAAAATTCTAGAACGAATTGGGGCTGTAGCTTACCATTTGGAAATGCCAACAAGTCTCTCCAAAGTTTACGATCTATTCCACGTATCACTGTTGAGAAAACACATGCCTGACCCAACACATGGACTCACCTATGAAAAATTAGAACTGGAACCTGATCTGTCTTATTGTGAAGAGCCTCTCAAGATTCTTGATACAAGATAACAAGTGCTGAGAAACCGGATGACTCTTCTGGTATAAGTTCTATGGAGAAAATATAAAATGGAAGAGGCAACGTGGGAACCCGAGGAAATTTTGATGAAGAACCACCCAAGTATTTTCATGCGGTAGTATTCTAGAAATTTTGAGGCCAAAATTATTTGGATGGGAGAACGTAACACCCCAAAGTTCCACGACACGCTTCTCTTTTAATAATACAGTAGCGTGTGATATACCCAACTTCATGTTCTGAAACACCACAACCAATCAAACTAGCTGTTATGAATAGTAATACCCATTTTTGAAATTTTATAAATTTTATCTTTCAAAATGGACTTCATTTTTGGATTCGGAATATCAAAATTAGCATAGCGTGAATTTTTTGTATTTTTCTGAAAACTTTGAATTTTTGATGAAAAGTGAAAAACAATGAGTTGTAGTTTAAAACCAAATTTTTATTTAAATAATTATTTAATTTATTTAAATTTATTTTAGGTCAAATTATATACACAATACCTATATTTGATCACTTTAATTCATTGGATTCAGTTTATAATAATTTTAGATATATAAAAAGTTTATTGAACGTTTCGCCATCTTTTACCCACCTCTTGGGAAATTTTGAAAATTCACATAAAACATGATTTTACCGCTTCTGTGAATGGAATTTCAAACATCCAAGATACATGGTTGATATCAGTAAGTAAAATGTGGTTCAATAAGATGAAAATAATTTTTGGTGAATAATAAATTTTTACTTTTATTTACCACGGTTAAAAGAAAATTGGGTAAATAAGGGTAAAAATGATATTATCATTATCCTAACACATGTCCTAATTCTATTGGATAGGTATAGTTCGACCAAAAACAACCATATTAATAAAATATGAATTTTTTTGGTCCACATGGATTACATTAGGACATTTATTATTATTTAATTCAAAGAAGAGTTAAAAGAGTTAAAATCAACGTTTAATAACTAATACATTTATAATATAGGGTTATACATAAGATAAATTAGACTATAAATATTCATTAAAAATCTAAAAAAATTTACTACATAATGATATTTTTGTATATTTTTTAGACATTAAATAATTTAATTTATTTATGGCACAATGATGATGTAGTAATTACCTAATTAATAAACTATTTAAATTATCGATATTATAAATATCAAAATAAAAGTAATTTGAGACTTTTTATGAATTACACTAATTTTCTAGGTTAATATAAAATATTAGCGTTGGTTAGAAGTATTTTTTTGAAGTAATAATGTTGTTATGAATTTATCAAAAACAAAATAACCAATTGCGTCAAAATTGATATAAAAGAGTTTTTAAAACAAATATTATATTATTAATTGATATTCTATTCTTAAAAATATTAGGTTTAGAAAAAGGACTTATATAATGATAGGTTCTTCATTAATGAACTACATGGGGTTTTCTTGGATGTATATAGTATGTTTATTAACTATATAATATAATAATACAAAGAGACATGGTAAATGTCAAACTATTTAACTAAGAGTTAAATCTAAAAGATAAAGTTAATATAGTGACCCAAACCAGTCTAAAACATATTGGTTGAGTGGTGTCGACCCATCCTTACCTTATCCTTTAAATAATTCATTTTTGATCCATTAGAAACCGAAAATGATTTTATTATAAAATAATATTTC
Organism: Viscum album; assembly: GCA_963277665.1. NCBI lineage: Eukaryota > Viridiplantae > Streptophyta > Magnoliopsida > Santalales > Viscaceae > Viscum > Viscum album. Next base: position 776,265,158 of record OY728138.1, read on the forward strand.
TAGATTTTCCTAAGGTACCACTCACCCATCTTATAAAAGTGCACTCCCCCCTCTCTCTAATTCACAACTTCAAATCCATTTTTCTTGGCCAACCTCTTCCCAAATACCATCTCAACTATCCTACCTTCATCTTAGAGTCCATCCTTTAGTCATAAGGCCGACTTAAGGATCCCTTTTGATCAAATCAAAAGGAAGAACCCGAAGAAGAGCTAAATATTTCATAACCTCTTTCAAGTTCCTTTCATTTTCCACTTCCCCTTTCTTTTATGTTTCTATTATAAAATAATAACTCTAGTATCTTATATATAATGTGATTATATTATAAATATGGTACATCCATATTCATTATTCTATCCATCCTTTGAATGACATGTCACCATATGTGCATACGTATGGCTTACCGTCTCCACATCGTGGTGTAATTGTTATTCAATACATTATTATTTTTATGGATATAATAATGATGTGTAATTGATGTAAATAATAAATATAACATGATAATTATTTTTTATATATGATATACCATCCAATTATATATTATTTTAATATCAAAAAATTGATATTGTCGCTCGTGCGTACATACAGATTACCGTGTCCACATAGCGATAAGATTCATTCCCCATCATATCCATTCAAGAATAATTTTGATTTGATGATTAAAAATAATGTTTAAGGGCTTGATATCCTTCTAGATATGAATAAGATACATCTCGTCTATAACAATTATGACTCACATAACAATGAATATAAAGGAAAACGAATTCATTAACACCCGAAATGACGATAATACAATGATATTATTAACAAAGAAATGTTAAAAGATCATATATGATAAAATATTAATGTATATTATTCTTGAATAATTTAATAACAATTATAAAGGAATCTTTCCATCATTTTCCAAAAAATTTCCTTTTTTAACCATTTCGACAAAATTAAGGTAATAATGTCTTTTTTAGCTTATACGGTGGGTGCAGATATTTTTCGCCGTTATAAGATTGTCAAAGATTCCATTACAAGCTTATAATAATATTATCAACGTAAATGTTTTATTTTATAATTATGTGACTTTTTAATGATTTCAAAAAAATAGATATTTCTGTCAAATCATTTTTATTTCATCTATGTCAACATCCTTTGATGGATTTTAAGCTTATTTGAAGTTGATATATTATGATACAAAACATCCATATAGTATTGAAGGTTTTGTGATATGTTTGATTGTGGAGGTGTTATTTTTATACCTTTTATGGTTTATGGAAAAATTATTGACATTTTTTATGCTCGTTTTAAATCGAATATTTATGTTATGTATAAACCTGTTCATATAAGGAATGCATTGGACATAGTAAGTGACGGGTGGAGCCCGCTATAGCTCCTCGATGCATTTGTAGTTCTCATGAGAAAAACTAGTGTCTTGGAATAGGGACTTGCCAAAATATTATTTGTAGTATTGGAACAATGCCTTGAGTATGTTGTTATGATAGTTTGGATTTATGCATTCCATCATTATGAAAGTGGTTATTGATATTACATGTGATTATTCGACTAGTAGAATATCCATGTGAATAAGTAAATGGAATTATTTCATTTTATGTTTTCCATATTATTTTTAAGTTCACGTTTAAAAGAATTTTTTTAGCTATACATTGCCTTAAATATTTATGCTTATTTAAGAATGTTTTCGCTATATTGTTATCCTTACTGAGAATCTGAGTTCACCCCTTTCTATGTTTTTTTTTCAGGATGTGAAGAAGTGTATTATGACAGACCTGCAGGGATAGTCTTAGGGGATATGAGTGTGATGTTTGGATACTGTGTTGTTGTATTATTTTACGTTATCATGTAATGTAAGACTTATGAATGTATCTAGTGTTTCCAAGACTAGTAAACTAATCAGTATTTCGAGACATGATCTTTTGTGATCATGCCAATGTTATGTAATAATGTACCGACTCCGGGTAACTAGGGTCGGGGCGTTATAATCAATGTGTAGAGGAAGGATAGGGGATTGATATTTATTTCTTATTTTTTTTAAACCAAATAAATCAACCCACACCCGCCCCAGACTAAACCTCCCGGCGTAGAGAAGATAGGGTCACCCCTAGGGTAATCACCGCATTCTGAACGCAACGACGAGTTCATAATTTTGATCTGTGACTCCATTATGGAGTTATTCGAGCCGACACTTATAAAGAAACTTGTCCATTTATTTACAAAAATCCCCCTGGTGGATTTTACCATAGCAGGCCCGCACCCACAAAGTTTACACCCTGCCTAGGGTAAATGACATGCTACAGATGCAACCGTCCCCTAAGATTTATTATCTGTGAAACTATTTAGGAGAAATCACAAACGCACAACATTTATAGTATAAAAATACTTAATATTTTTATTAACTTAATTCCAAGCACATTGGGCCTTGAAATCACATGTCGTCTTCATGACTAACTCTGGAAATATTCGTAAGAATATTACAAAGTCTGATAGGGCCAAAACCCGAGTTGCTACAGATGAAAAAACAATTTTATTTATACCAAGGTATTACACAAAGTAACTAAGGCCTAATTACATATCCCCTTATAACACCTTCATAGGACCTAAGAGTAAAGTGTGAAATGGTAAAAGAATCTTGGGGTGGCTCAGACAACACTGCCCGAGTGCTCATTTATATCATATTGAACTTCTCCCATAAGCCATTTCGTTCAAGAATAATGTGCTGATGTTTGGCTTGGGCTATGTCCAAATTAAATCCCAGTGATGCTACCTCCTTCCCAAGAACCAGTAGATGGGATTCATACAGCTTCAGTATACTAGATGAGGTCATCGACTCTTATTTCTATATTAATTAGCGATGATCATTTTTATTTATAAACAATAATCATAACGTTAAGAGTATAGTTTCCAAAGGTGATATTGACCAATCTCCATATGATATTCAAAACCCAATGGTCTCATTTTAATTATACTCACTTCATTAATAAAAGGATATAGTTTTGTTTAGTACAAAATAAAATAACACAAAAAAATTAGGAAACAAATATTATTCAAAATTGTGGGTCATTACATTCTTCCCCCCTTAATAAATTTCTTCCCAAAATATTAACTTGTACCCATAGAAGAGAAAATGTGTGGGTACTACTACCTCAGAGGCTCCTCTAGTTCCCACGTGGCTTCTTCATATTTGTGGTTCATCCGCAACACTTTAATGTGGTTTGTATTCTTGTTGCATAGAACTATTTATCTATGATCCAAGATCTCCATCGGCTGCCCCTCATAAGAGAGGTCATGTTTCAGTTGTACCACCACTGGATTTAGTACATGTTAATTGTCAACTATGTACTTCCTCAGGGGGAATACATGGAACACGTCATGAAATTTTTCTAGATTTGGAGGAACTGTAAGCGGATAGGACACTGCTTCTACACAATCAATTATTTCATTGGTTTCATTGTACATAGGGTTGATATCCCCTTTCTTCCCAAACATTATTTCTATATTCCAAGGTGAAATTATAAGAAATAATTTTTCACCAACATCAAACACCATGTCCCTTCAACAGTTTTAGGCATAGATATTTTGCTGAATGTGAGCAGCCTGAATGTGTTGGTTGATGGCATGAACCTTTTTTGTAATATCTTGCACAAGATCAGGCACAATAAGTTCTCTCTCACCAGTTTCACCCGTAAATAGTAGGATTTGTACATATCTTCTCATATAGAGAATCATAATGTTTTATATGAATGCAATAGTGGAAACTATTATTGTAAGAGAACTCAAATAATGGGAGATGTTGATTTCATCCACCATGAAATTCCATTGAGCATTTTCTCAATATGTCCTAAAGTGTTTGAATAGTCCGTTTTGATTGTCCATCATTTTGGGGGTGATAGGCCATACTGATATTAAATTCAGTATACAAATCATGTTATAGACTTTTCCAAAATTTTGACGTGAACCATTGATTATGATAAGGTACTATATAAAGTGGATCGTCAGTCACCCTTACAAATTCATTCATGTAAATCCTAGAAATTTGATCAAGAGACAAATCTTCCCAAATAGAGATAAAATGGATGGTCTTGGTGAGATGTTCCACTATAACTTATATAGAATTTTTTCCCTTGGAAGTCCTCCAGAGACCAGTGACATGTTCCATAGTGATATTGTCCCACTTCCATGTTGGTATGGGTATTGGTTGTAATACCCCTTTAAGAAGTCATTACTCTGCCTTTTCTTGCTAACATACCAAGTAACTTGTTGTGTAGTCATCAGTCTCCATTTTCATATTATCCCACCAATAATTATCACAAAGTTCCCTATACATTTCTGTGCTTCGAGGATGTATAGATAAAGTAGAGGTATGAGCTCCATCCATCATCTCTTTATTTATTTTCGAAACAGATGGAACACATAGTCTTGTTGGAAATCTTCGTACACCTTCTTGATCAATATTAACCTTAGGAAACATCACATCCTTTACAACCTCAATCTTCTTTTGTAACAAAGGATATTTTTTGAACTTTTTTTATCCTCTATAGTGATGATGTTTGGGAAATAATTTGGAAAAGGGTTTATGATGTTCCTTACCTTATAATTACCATGTCTAGATTTACTAGGTCATTGATAAAAGGATCTATTTCAATCATCATCATGGATAGAACAACTGGGTATTTCCTACTTAATGCATTAGTGACATTATTTTCATTCTCGGGAAGATAATGAATTGAACAATCGTAGTCTTTAAGAGGTTCCAACCATCTCCTCGGTATCATGGTAAATTCCTTTATTGTTAAAATATACTTATAACTTTTATGGTCTATGTATATATAAAATTTCTCCCTATAAAGATAATTCCTCCATATCTTTGGAGAAAACATTACCACAACCCGCTCCAAATCATGTGTACGATAGTTCTGCTGATGAGTCATCAACTATCAAGATGTATAAGAAATGAATTTTTCATTTTTCATTAGTATATACCCAATCCCTTTCAGAGATGAATCACTAAAAATAATGAATCCATCTCTACTTGAGGGCAGGTATCACATGGGAGCAGTAACCAATCTCTTATTTAGCTCTTGGAAACATTCCTTACACTCCTTTTTCTAGATGAACCTGAAACCTTTTCCAATTATCTTGGTTAATGGATTATAAAGTCAGGAGACTTTTTTCACAAATATCTAATAATATCCCGTTAATCGAAGGAAACTATGAATCTTAGTTATTTTTGTTGGATGAGGCCACCCCTCGACATCCTTTTTCTTTGCAAGATCAACTGTGATTCCTTCATTGGTTATAATGTTCCCCAAGAAAGAAACTTATTTTAACAAATATTACTATTTTTTGAACCTTTCAAAAAGCCACATATTCTATAGAGTTCGTAAAATAGCCCTTATATGATCTTCATAATCCTCGCAGCTTTTGGAATATATTTTAATATCATCAATAAAACTACCACAAAGGTGTCAAGGTAGTCCATAAAGAATATATTCATCATATCTATAAAAATAGATTGTGCATTAGCCAGTCTGAAGGGCATAACAACAAACTCATAATTACCATATATTGATTAGAATGATTTTTTTGGAATATATTCATTCTTCACCCACAATTAATGATAACTATATCAAAGATCAATGATGGAGAACAATTGAGCCCCACAAAGTTGATCAAATAATTCATCAATTCCTGGAAGAGGGTATTTGTTCTTCCCTATGATCACTTTTAGTTCTCTATAATCAAAGAATGGACACATTGATCCATCATTCTTCTTCACATGGAGAACATGTTCTCCCCAAGGAGACACACTCGATCAGATAAACCCTTTCTCCAAATGTCCTTGGTGTTGTTTCTTTAATTCTTTCAACTTCACATTTTACATCCTATATGGGGTCTTTCATATCGAATGAGATCCAGGTATGAGTTCATTGAAGAAATATACCTCTCTTTTTGGGGGAGGTTGAGGGAAATCCTTAAGAAATACAGAAAAGTATTCTAGGACGATGGGGAAATTTTTCTATCCTTATACTATAATTTCTTTATTCTTCTTCACCAATCAACTCTATAAAGATTGATATAGGATTTTATTATATAAAGCTACTAGGTTGAGATATCACTCCTAGGAACATAACTATAGGTTTTCCATTCAAGATTACTATGTTTTCATTACATCTGAATTTGATCTTAAATTATAAATTTAGAGATATTCTATCCCTAGTATAATGTCAAATTATGGAATGGGAATGACTACTATATTTGTGATACGATTTTTCTCACTAAAGTAAATACTATAGTTTCTAAATACTAACCATTCTTGGAAAATCTCACCTAGAATCTTGACTGATAACTCTACTTTTATCAATTCAGGGGTTGATTCTAAATTCCTTGCAAACTTGGAGGAAATAAAAGAATGCCTAGAACCAGAATCAAACAAAGTATTTTCTATGATTGAGATAACAAAAAGGGTACCTTCCACAAAATCATTTGGAGCTTCAACATCTACTTTCATGATGGAAAATGCACGGCCTTTCTCCCTAGGCCTTTACTGAGGCTAGTGGTGGTTAAACTCCACTTCCCTCTAATTTGGACAGTGATTGGAAAAGTATCCAAGTATCCCAAACATATAGAATTGGACCCCAGGTAGAGCCTAAACCCTCATCCCTTTTTCGTTAGTGTTGAGAAGTTGAGGCTTCACCTTACTAGGACAATTTTGATCAATATATCCATCTCTCCCACAATTATAGCAATTGCTTCTCTAGAGAAGGCAGTTACCCTAATGATTATTCCCATATTTACTACATTTTAAATGTTTCACTTTCTTTCATCTTCTTTCCTAATCAATGTTTGAATCGAAGCTGGGATCCATTGATCTCTTCTTGTCATTGTATTTATGATACCACTATGTCTCACCGAATTCATGTTCAACTTTAATAGCACTCCATAGAGTCTCCTCATAGCTATGAGAGTCTATGTTGGAAAGATTCTTCCACAGATGATGTATCAGTATAGAAAAGAATCTATCAACCTTCCCATTAGGATCCATGATAGAGCTTGAAGTGTAACAGGAAAGTCTTGTGAATTTCATCTCATAGTTTATATTAGATTCATTCTTCTTCTGATTGATCTCAAGAAACTCCATCTTCTTTTTTCTCATATAATGAGGGAAATACTTATTGAATAAGATCCATTTGAACTCTTCCCAATCAATAGATTCAACCCCCAATATTTTCCTCGTGTTTTTAATCAGTTCCCACCACTGATCTTCTTCTCCCTCTTTGCTGTAAATAGCCAGAGTGACCTTCTTTTTTTCCTAATAGCAGAGCCCAAAAAAGATCTTCTTGATAGAGCTGATCCATTGTTCAACAATCAATGGATTATTAGATCCACAAAATATTAGAGGACATTACCACATGATGGACTCAACATAATGTTGTTCCCTTTGTGGGCAGATCAGTCTCTAATCTTTATTCAAGTTATTTCCCATAACTTGAGTAAGTTGGTTCATCATTCTCATGAATGTTTTAATTCTGGTTTCCTTTGGAGGGTTGTAAGCACAAGGTCCATTGCAGCCATAATTTCCACAGTTCCTCCAATTTCCTTCCATTTTCTAAAATAATAAAACCTTAGTTATAAAATTATTTCATTTAAGAATATTTTTTTACTATAAAGGGTTTTTCTATCTTAAAATGTTGTCATTAAACAATTACATTTCTCTATAAATCCTTCATAATGATTCATAAAAATCTTATGATTAACCAAACATACCCCCCGAGAGTGTCAAGACAGGAGTGCAGCAAGTCCCATTGTCTTGTACTAGGATACTTTGGTTTAAGACCAAAACTCCTTGTCGGAGTTTTCTCTCCGGGGTAAATTTGTTCCAGAGCGACATCCACTTGTTTGTATCCAGATAGGGACTTATTTGTTCAAAAAATACTTACTTAATATTTCATAGAATACCAAGATATTTTCATATATTTAAATTTTTCTATATGGTTAGCACACAATTTTTCATAGCCTATTTTTTAAAAATAACTAAAAAATCATCTAATACCAACTATGGAATCATCCCTTCTATTACATAACTTCATATTTCATTTTAATAATAGGGGATCTTTAATGTCTAGTGTCTTGAAAATCAGAAACATAATACAAGAAAAAATAAAATATTATTTTAATACACTTGAAAATATTATTTAAAAGTTCATAATAAGTACAATTACTGCATTTCCTAACCTGGAGGCAAAAATCAAAAGAAAGTGTGAGCATAAGGCTTAGTAAGGAAAACAAGTGATACAATTTACATGTGAACATGAGCGATATCGATAAGAACATGGGGAATATCTTAAATATATAATAAATAAGAATATAATTATTGTAATAACTTGAATCATATCTTGAAAATGTGGCTACAAAATTTAATTAAAACATTCATGAACAAATCACCAAGGTCCATCCCCAAGGTGTCATAAAAATTACCTAGGTTATTCACCATGGTATCGTAAAACTTGTCATCTCTAGAGATTATGTTCTCCACCCAATGAATTTGAGTTCTCTCAAGTTTCACAATTAATATGTATTTATATTAATGTTTAAAATATATATCATAATCAAACATTTCATAAATAACCCAAAGAGAATAAAAAAATGGTTTTCATTTCAAAATCACAACGTTTTAAAAAGTACATAAAAAAAGATCATTATATCATTTATAACCCATGGAAAAGAAATAAGGGTTTTATGTATGTAAATTCCGAAATAAAATATATTATTTTTATGTCTTGGTGATTAACCCTAGAACGGAAATATGTTTGGTTATTCACATAAATAAAATAAGATCATTTCTAGGGAAAATTAGTGATTTTTAGATGAAAATTATGCAACATAACGACAATGCATCATGGTTTTAGAAAACATTTAAAAGAAAGGGGACAAGGTTAACCCACTCATAAATAACTAATAATAAATTAAATGGAAGAAATTAAATATAAATAAGAACATGGTATGGATATTTGAATGACATAACACTTGAAAATAAAACATGAATGAAAAGAGAAGAGGTGATTTCTTTTTAAAAAAATTGGCAGCCTAATGGCGTCACTTAATATATAATGAAATGAATTGATGAGAAAAAAAATGTTCTATCATCGCTTGTAAATAAAATAGAATGAAATAAGTATTTATAATAATATACCCCACCTTAGGAAATTGAAATTTAAAAAGACATACCTTAAAAGAAGTCATTGACTAAAAGAGGAGGGTGAAAGGCTCTCTTACCTTGAAGAGTAGCTTAAAAAACGTGAAAGTTGGGTCCTTGGGGAATGAAGGAACATTTTCAGGACTCCATGAGAGGTAAAAATACCTTATGTTCATTGAGGAGTAATATGGAATGAATGGAATGAAGGAATGTGTTGGTATCTATAGCAAAAGTGTGGGAATATTTTATTAATTTCCAAGGGACACCTCATTAGTAGTATTTGCAAAACCATGGGCTTTCCCTTGGTATTTTCCAATGACATTGGACACTTGGGACAAATCATAACATATATTACTACACATAAGTCAAATATACTTATTACATCATTATTACATCATTAATTATGTCATTAAACACACCGAAACTCATAACTGTATTTTTACTATTCAGTGAAAATTCAAATGTTTTAGAAAAATACCAAAAATTCACCCTAAAAGTGTTTCAATGTGTACAAACAGAAATTGAACTCCATTTTATAAATATAAATTTTATTTCAAATTATATTGAATAAATAAATTACTAATACATGACCAAAAATTTCTAAAACATTTATTTACTTATACTATGATATAATTATGTAACATTACCACTTAAGATGACTAAAACATATTTATACTTCCTTAGGAGATGTTTCTATTACATTGGTAAAATTACCATTCATATGGGTAAAATTACAATTCCAAAGGGACAATTTACTATTCATCAAAAAATATATTTTGATCTTATTGAACCAAATTTTCACCCTGATTACAACCATGTATGTCTCATTTTTGAAAATCATTTCACAAAAAAAATTATTTAACAATAAAATATATTTTTACTATTCATAAAATCCTATTCATTAAAAACACTATTCATAAAATACTATTCATCAAATTGAATATTCTTAAACAATCTAAAAATTTATCCTATGTTAATTTTGACATTTGAAATTCAAAAATGGTTTTTATTTTACCATTATAATTTTCTATGTTTGAAAATATATAAAAAGTTCAATTTTTTACTTCCAAAATAAATTTATCAAATTTTTATTAATTTAACAAATTTATTATTAAGAAATTCTATTCTTAAAAAAATAATTATGAAAGAAAAAATTTATTAATACCAACGGATTACACAAAGTAACTAAGGCCTCATTACATAGCCTTTTATAACACCTTCATAGGACCTAAGAGTAAGTTGTGAAATGGTGATAGAATCTTAGGGTGGATCAGACAAAATTTATCAAGTGGTGATTTGTATCTACTTGAACTTCTCACGTAAGTGATTCCATTTAAGCTTAACATGCTAATGTTCGACTTGTTCTTGGTCCATAGCAAATCCCAGTGATGCTACATCCTTCCCAAGCTCCGAAAGATGGTCTTCGTACAACCCGAGTATACTAGATGAGGTCATAAACTCTTCATTCTATATGGATTAAACATGATCATGGGTATTTATTAAAAATAATCATAACGTTAAGAGTGTAGTTTCATTGGTCATATTGAACAATGGTCATACTGACCAATGGTCATATTGATCAATGGTCATATAGCGGTTGAAACCCAACGGTCTCATTTTAATTATACTCACTTAATTTATGATAGTATATAGTTTTGTTGAGTACACTATATAAAAAACAAAAATTTTGGAAACAAATATTATTCAAACGTTTGGGTCATTTCATTTTTGGGATTTTTCTGAAACATTTGAATTTTTAGTGAATAGTAAAAATATTATTTTGAGTTTCGGTGTGGCTAATGACATCATTTGTGATTTAATCATGATGTAGTAATTCCTCTCGAGTTTTTTATACTAATATACGTTATTTAGTGTCCCAAGTGGAAAATTACAGGGGTAAATACCATGGGAAATCCCATGGTTTTTCAAATACCAATAATGAGGTGTCCCTTGAAAATTTAATAAAATATTTCATCAATTTTTCGATAAATACCAACCCATTACTTCAATAAATTCATTCAAAAGTACTCATCAAAAAATATATGGTCTTATTATCTCTGAAAGAGTCCTCCCAATGTTCCCTTAATCCTCCAAGGTCCCAACATTCATGTTTTAGATGTTACTCTTCAAGGAAAAAAGAACATTTCACGCTCTTCTTTTAGTCAAGGTATTCTCTTATGTTATATCTTTTAAATTTAATTTTCATTTTTAGGGATGTTATTATATATCCCATTTTCTTTCCATTTTATGTCCAGGTGATGGGATACCCTTTTTGATATCTTTAATTCATTTTTTGAATTTTTAAGTGACACAGTTTGGCTACTGAATTTTTGTAAAAGAAATTGCCTCTTCTATTTTCTTTTATGCTTCCTTTTCATGTGGCATATCCTTTAAATATCCATACCATTTTCTTAATTACACGGTATTATTTACCTATACTTTATTATGAGTTATTTAAGAGTGGGTGACCCTTCTCTTTTATCTTTTTAATGTTTTAAAAAACCACGTTGCATAGTCGTTAAGCTGTAGAATTTTCTTTTCATAATCTCTCTTTTTCACAAGAAATTATCTTATTTTATTTATGTGAATAACCTAACATATTTTGTTTCATGGGTATTCACCAAGACATTAAAATGATATATTTTATTCATGAATTTAGATACATAAAACCCTTAATCCATTTCATTGGGTTACAAATGAAATAATTATTTTGTTTTTAATAACTTTTTAAAACAATGCGATTAGGATTTGGAACCCATTTATTTTATTCTATTAGGGATATTTATGAAATATATGATTATGATCAATGTGTATCACATGAATATAAAGAAATATAAACAGTGTTCTATGATATCACTCCAATGTATTGGGTAAATAATTTAATATCTAGAGATGACAAGTTTAATGATACTGTGGTGAATAACCTTGGTAATTTTTAGGACACCGTGGGGATGGACCATGGTGATATGATCATAAATGTCAAAATTAAATGTTGTAGCCAAATTTTCAATATATGATTCATGTTATTATTATCATTATATGCATATCTGTCATTCCTTTATGATATTCCGCATGTTCTTATAGATATCTCTTAAGTTCACTTGTGAACTGTTTAACTTGTTTTCCTTACTAGGCCTTCGGCTCACCCTTTACATTGATGTATGTCTCCAGGTTATGAGATGCAGTAATTTTACATAATATTAACTTTTAAATAACCATTTCATGAGGATTAAAATAATTTTTGATGTTTTGATGTATTATGTTCATGATTTCAAAGACACTAGAATTTAAAGAAACTCTTTTTAAAATTTTATGAAACGTTATGTTATAAAAAAGGTGGGATGCAATAGTTTTGATTAGGGTGGGTGAACTTCTGGGAAGTTTCTTAGGGTGGTTTTGAGTGAGGAAAAAGAACACTAAAAATGACATGGTTAGGCTTATGAGGACATTCATTAGTCAGATGACCCATTCAGGCACGTGGGTGGGCCCCAGAACGGGGAGCCATTGGTATAGGTCCCCAAACCGTTGTTATAGCCTATACCAATGGTTTGGGGAGCCGTTGGGTAATTTGGCATGGAGAAAGACCTATCCCAACGGTTTGGAGAAACCCATTGGAAAATACCTATCCCAATGGTTTGAGGAAACCGTTGGGATAGGTAAATATATAAAAATGGGTTCCAACGGAGGTTTGAAGCCAAAACCTCCACATTATATATCAAGGACTTTACCACTATCCTAGAGTATCCTTTGTTAATTTATTTGGATATATATATATACATATTTATATGTAATTTATATATTGATTTATTTGACGATATTCGATAAATGTACTCATAAAAAATAAGGGTACCTATCCCAACGGTTATCAAAACCTTTAGTAAAGGCCTATCCCAACAATTTGGAGAACCGTTGGGATAGGTACCCACCCTTTCCCAATAGTTTTGCCAAACCATTGGGAAAAGTTACCTCATTGTGGAATTTTCCCAATAGTTTGGCCAAGCCGTTGGGAAATCCATACCCTTTCCAAATGGTTTCACCAAACCATTGAGAAAAGTGGCCACAAAGTGGACTTTTCCCTATGGTTTGGCCAAACTGTAGGGAATGCCATACCCTTTCCCAACAATTTTGGAAAACCGTTGGGAAAAGTGACCTCAATGTAAGATTTTCCCAAATGTTTTTCCAAACTGTTGGGAAAGGGGACCTATATCAATGGTTTTTACAAACCGTTGGTATAGATGCATTGGTATAGGTCAGATTTCCAATAGTGACCTAATTGAATCATTTGTTATCAAAGGTGGTTCCCAACCTTAAGTGTAGCGCACTTTCTGGGTTGATATGTAAGGGTCCACAATGAGGATGATGTACTCTAAAGGGGGGGTTAATTTAACTCTCCCAAATGATAAATGGGTATATGATTAAATTATATGACTCAGGTAACAAGGAAAAACTTCTTTTTTGGGAGTCTACCTAATTAGAACTCCATAATTAAGTGTGTCTGGCCAAGAGTAGTGATCAAAAGGGGGACCTTCTGGGAAAATCATAACATTTAGAGTATAGTTTCCAATAGTCATATTGACCAATGGATATATAATAGTAGAAACCCAAAAGTATAATTATAATTATACTCACTTCATTAATAAAATTATATAGATTTTTTTAATACACAATAAAATAACTCCCAAATTTAGGAAACAAATATTATTTAAAAGTTTGGGTTTACATTCTTTCCCCCTTAAGAAATTTATTCCTGAAATTTTAAGTTGAACCCTTAGAAGAGAAAAGGTGTGGGTACTTATACCTTATAGACTCATCTGGATCCCATGTGGATTCCTCATATTTTTTCTACGTCCATGAAATCTTAACAAGGTGGGTAGTGTTGTTGCATAGAACATTGTCTCTATGATCCAATATCTCAAATGGTTTCTCCTCATAAGATAGGTCTTGTTCCAATTATACCACATCTTTATTTAGTGAATGTGAAGGGTCAGGTATGTACTTCTTCAAGAGGGATATGTGGAAGAAATCATAAACTTGTGCTATATTTGGAGGAAGAGAAAGCCGATAGGACATTGATCTTATATAATCAAGGATTTCCTAGGGACCAATATGTCATGAACATGGTTGGGTCATCATCTGATCTGGTGCCCGACCCGGTCTGTGACATAAACTAAAGGGCACTATCAATCCCCATGGGCAGACCCAAGTGCCAGAGTAAAAAAATAAAATGTGGGAACGATTTACTCGAAACAAGAGACAAAAAAACTCAATGAATAAATAATCAGAAGATGAAAAAGTAGAACCAAAAAATCCCTTAACATTTGACAAAATTTAATGTTTACAAATTAACCCAAAATGCACACAAGACTACAACAAAGAGAAAACTAAAACATCTACACAAACCTTCATTCCACAGGAGTATCTACCTTCTCAAACAACCATCGACAAACAAGCACAATAATTCCATTAAAAACCTGAACCACCATCACTAAGCATGATGCCTCAACCGGAAATACACAATGAACTAGGTCTTAATACATCCAATGGTCTATGTAGGGTGTGATCCAAGATCCCAGTATGATACCAACCAATAAAAAGGTTCTATGACACAACATCAAAGTAATAATTTAACATGCTTATTTAAAACCATACTTTTAAAACGATTTAAAGGAAAACATTTAAAATATGGAAGTAAAAAAGAAATAACACTTGAAGAAAAACCATTTCATAAAATAATACTTTAAAATTGAAGTGAAAAATTATAAAGAACATGAACACACTCAATGGGTCCTCCGTATACCAACAAAAGGCACCATTTCATGAATAGTAGGGCACTGTGCATAAATCCCCTAAGGTAGTTAGGACGCGTGGGATGTTAAAGACAGCGTACCTCAATGTAAATGTGGCATAATAACTACAATAATCAATGCTCTCATGAACAAGCCACTTGTAGGGAAACACATGCATAACCTAGTGGTATCCAATCATCGCAAATGTTTAGTCAGTCTTGTAATGTCAATATTGCTAGATGAAACTATGAGGAACCACTTCTGTAACATCTAGTGTACTAGTCCTAATATTCCCACCTTGGTACCCAAGGTTTTACCTTGTGGTTAATGATGTTCCAAATTCACATAGTATATCACCTTCACATATCCCAAATCAAAAGTGAAATTAAACACAAAATTCCCCACTTTCATACCCAAAATCCATTTCAAAAACACCCGAACACCAAAATACATTTCCAAAATATATTTACCGTAACTTAATATTTTCAAAAATACCCATTTGGAAACACTCAAAGAAGAACATTCTCAATTATCACAACCTAGAAAAAATTATTAAAAAACACAATAAGGGCCGACAAAATAAACATACCCAATTACTAGTATGGAAGTCATTTCAAACCACTGTCTAAACAAATTATCCTTAAAACTAGTTTCAAACCACTTTAACAATTAAATGAACTATTTGAACCCTTTATAAAATACAACTAAGTGACATAGTGAGTGTTTACACCCAAAACATTTCTCATTCTATATAAATAAACTACTTTAAAAATGAACACATATTTAACTCTTTCAAAACACCAATTTCGAGCAATCTATATAAATCAATAAATCATTTGAGCTACCTATGAGATCATTTCAAGAAAAACCAAGGAAACATTACACCAAAAACCACTTGATTAAAAATAGAGACATCACTTTAAAACTATATGTACAAGGTAACCATATCAAAACATGTCTTCCATTATTCAAAATGTTTCTCAATTCAATTTCCAAAGTTCAAAAAAAAGAAAACACACCAAAATTGATTCATTTTCCTTTGAAAATTCCATTTAAATACGCACACACCTAAAGTTCCATGAAAACACATTTCAGACCTACCAAAAAAACCCAAGAAACATTCAAACATGTTCTGCATTCCAAAAACCACTTAAATAAATTAAATCTCAATTTATATGACATTTCAAAAGCATTCCACAAGGTCTCACTTCCAAACACAAAAATTTCATATAAAGGGAAAAACATTTTAAAATCAATTAAACATAAAATAGTTTTAAAAACTAACTTCACAAAAAAAATTAATCTAAATAATCAATTATAAAAATAATTAAACATTTCAAAGAAGGTAATGGTACTTAACACCAAATTATATCTACAATCCCCAATCTAAAAAAAAATTCACATCGTAACCCTTTTCAAAATATGGTTTGCATCATTCCAAATAGAATATAGAAAATATTTATATAATCAAATAATCATATTAAATTAATCTAGTAATGCAAGGGCATGGAACCACCTAACTCGGTGTTTATTTTTCCCAAATCTTTTCGGATCTTCATCCCCACCTAATACGCACTACAAACAACCCCAATGGAACCCTGAAAAAAGAATTTTAACCATAAACATCAAATTAGTACAATAAAATCAGACCCCTAATGAGAGGAAAACCCCTACAATGAGGGAGTACCAGAGTGGGTCACGCAAGGGGCTAGAGGAGGGACGATGGTGGCAGTGTTGGCTGGTGATGAGACTGACATAGGGCGGTTTCCAGACAAGAAGAATGGGACGTTGCTAGATGTAGAAGGGGGGGCAGGGTGGGAGGAAGCTGCTGATCAGGGCGATGTGGGTTTTCTGGAGGAGGAGGAGAGCGGTTCTGCCAGGGCTGGCCAGGAGAGGGAGGGTCATTCTCTGAAGGTCGTTGTGCAAGGGAGGGTTTGCGAATAGAGGTCCATATGAGGGGGTCACACTTTGTGGGGGAATAAATGGAGAGAATGAATCAATGGAAATTAAATCCTTGTAATAAAAGAAAATAAAAAAATAAAAAAAATTAAACTAACTTAAAACAATTATAATATTTATAATCGTAATAATAATAAAAAATTAGTTTAATGAAACTAAATTATTAACCCTAACATTATAGGATTAACAATATTGATGATAATATTAATATCAATAATAATAAATATTTTTATATTAATAATAATAATAATAATTAAATCATTTATAATATTAACAATAATAATAAATATCATAGAAATTATAATAAAGAAAAAAAATTAACAACTTCTATTATTGTTAAGATTGTTATATAAAATTCATTTATTTATTTATTTATCTATTATCTTACATCATCCTCATTTATGTAATTTTACTTCATTTATTTGTTCGGATCATCGGGCTAGTTGTGCTGGCAATCGGTCGAGGTGGCACGGTGACCCGGGAAAATTCGAGCGGCTTTGATCATCCCATGCCTATGTGTCAGACACCGCCAAACACAAAATAATAATTTATCAGTAGAATTTACAATACCAATCAATATTTTCCTGCACATCGACAAATATTTTCAATAGAAATTAAAAATAAAAAAAATAAAATAATTTTTTTTAGAAATCCGAGTGTGGAAGTTCTCCCCACCAAAGAACGTTCCTTCCATAGAAAGCCACATCTAAATATGAACACTGACGTATAAAGAAATACCCCCTTGGGGTTGAAAAATTTTCTCTTTGAAAAGAAAGTGAGGAGAGGCAAACACACCATTCTTATAGAAAGTGACTTAAATGACCACATCAAGTAACCAGTAAAAAAATAATTTTTTTCTCTATGTGTCCCCCACCCCAAAGAGCTAAAACACCTCTAGTTGATTGATTAAGGAAAGGAACTCTAATACCCATAGACACAAAATTCATAGGACTATACATCTCAAGAACAATTGAACAAAAACCACACCGTCATATTCTAACAAAAAAACAAGATTAAACCACATCCAAGGAACACTCTTATCACTAACCACCAAACCATCTTTAGGAACCGAACCAAAAGCCAACATAGGGAAGCCCAAAGATACTCTCTAGCATTATTATTCCAGGTGATGCCTGATCTGAGACTAGAAACCCGACATGGGGAGGCCCAAGAAGACTCCCCACCATTATGAAAAAGGCTAAAACAAATTTATTCCAATGATGTTTGAGAGAGACCCATCGTGGGTCTCCCAATCATTAGAACTGAAGAAAGATACATAAACATCAAAAATATTCCAACAGTGACCAAACACCCCACCACAAGGGGTGGGGAGGGTAGGTACCAACTACCGGGGCAGAAAAACCACGACCCAAGACAAACTTGCATCTCTATGTCCCTAGATGAGAACTATTGAAATTTGATATCGATTTACCCAAATAGAACATATAAGGACTGTTATGCAGGGGCCTGTGGTCGGTGAGAAATAACCACTAGATTTTAACGAAAATGAAATAACAAAGCCTCCACATACCCAAGTGAGAACCCTCAAACTCAAATAGGCCATAATGAGGAAATAGGGTCCTCCTACCTCTCTCCACCAAAATAGGACAATCGAAATAGGATAACAATGCTGGAGGATTAAACTATTCATATATTACATATTGAGATCATGAATTAAACCCAATACATTCATGACCCTGGATTTTCCCTGACTATGCGCTAGCTTCACTACAGGACCTATGGCTAGAGCTTAGATGATGGAAGCATCTCCTGCTTCATAGTCAGGCTGCAGAAATAGTCGAATGAGGCTTCTTTTCCTGGTGCCACTAGCTACCCCACAACAATCAAGATAATGCTAACTGACACCACACACCTCAACATCCAACTTCTCTCTTGCAGCACATCCACCAAAACAAGGGTTTAGATGAATCACATGCATCACCTCTTCACAATAAATATGAAACATAAAAAGTAAAGACACACGAAAAATACTCCCCATCGTTTTCCAAACAAGGTCCTTTTTAACCATTTCGACATAATTAAGGTAAGAATGTCTTTTTTTAACTTATACGGTGAGTACTTCTATTTTCCACCATTATAAAATCATCAATGCTTCCCATACAATCTTATAATAATATTTTCAAAGTGAATTTTTTATTTTATAATTATGTGACTTTTAAATGATTTCAAAAAAATAGACATTTCTCTCAAATCATTTTGATTTCATCTATGTCAACATCCTTTGATGGATTTTAATCTTATTTGAAGTTGATTTATTATGATACAAAATATCCATATATTATTGAGGGTGTTGTGATATGTTTGACTGTGGATGTGTTATTTTTTTACCATTCTTAGTTTATGGATAAAGTATTGACATTTCATATACTAGTTTTAATATGAATGTTCATGTTATGTTTAAACCTATTTATATGAGGAATGCATTGGACTTAGTAAATGATGGGTGGAGCTCGCTATAGCTCCTCGATGCATCGGTAGGTCTCATGAGACAAACTAGTGTCTTGGCATATGGACTTGACAAAATCTTATTTGTATTCTTGGCATAATGCCTTGAATATGTGGTTATGATAGTCTGGAATTATGCATTCCATCATTATGAAAGTGGTTATTGATATTACATGTGATTATTTGACTAGTATAATATCTATGTGAATAAGTAAATGAAATTATTTCATTTTATTTTTTCTATATTATGATGATGTTAATGTTTAAAAGGATTTTTTTAGTTATAAATTTCCTTAAATGTTTATTTTTATTTATGAATGTTTCTGATATATTGTTATCCTTACTGAGCATCTGAGCTCACCCCTTTCTATGTTTTATTTTTTCCAGGATGTGAAGAACTATTTTATGACTAACCTAAAAAAATATTCTATGGGTATATGAGTGTGAACTATGGAGACTATTTTGTTTTAGTTTCTCACTTTATCATGAAATGTAAGAATTATGAATGTATCCAGTGTTTCCAAGGCTACTAAACTAATATGCCTTTCGAGACTTGATCTTTTGTGATAATGCCAATGTTATGTAATAATGCACCACCTCTGGGTAACTGGGGTTGGGGTGTTACAATAAATTTTTAGAGGAAGGGGGGATTGATATTTATTTCTTATTTTTTTTAATCCAAATAAAACAACCCACACCCCGCCCAAGACGAAACCTCCCGGCGTAGAGATGATAGGGTCACCCCTAGGGTAAATGCAGTGTTCTGAATGCAACTATGAGCTCATAATTTTGATCTGAGACTCCATTCTAGAGTTATTCGAGCCAACACTCATAAATAAACTTGTCCTTTTATTTAAAATAATTCCCCTGGTGGATTTTTTCACAACAGGAAAGAACCCACAAAGTTTACACCCCACCTATGGTAAATGACATGCAACGGACACAAATGTCCCCAATGATTTCTGATCCGAGAAACTGTTTAGGAGAAAACACATCCCCGCCCCATGTATAGTATAAAAATACTTAATATTTTTATAAAATAAATTATGAGGACACCGGGCCTCGGAATCGCATGTCGTCTTCACGCCTAACTCTAGAAATATTCGTAAGAATATTACAAAGTCTGATATGGCCAAAACCTGAGTTCCTACAGATGAAAAAAACAATTTTATTTATACCAAGGGATTACACAAAGTAACTAATTCCCCATTAAATATCCCCTTATAACACCTGCATAGGACCTAAGAGTAATGTGTGAAATGGTAAAAGAATCTTGGGGTGGCTCAGACAACATTTCCCAAGTTTTCATTGTTATCAACTTGAATTTCTCCCATAATTGATTCCGTTCAAGCATGATGTGCTGAATTTTGGCTTGGGATATGTCCAAATTAAAGCCCATTGATGATACATCCTTCCCAAGAATCAATAGATGGGATTCATACAACCCGACTTTACTAGATGAGGTCATCGAATCTTATTTATATATTAATTAACAATGATCATTTTTATTTATAAACAATAATAATAACGTTAAGAGTATAGTTTCCAAAAGAAATATTGGCCAATCACCATGTAATAGTCAAAACCCAATGGTATCATTTTAATTATACTCACTTCATTAATAAAAGGATATAGTTTTGTTGAGTACAAAATAAAATAACACAAAAATTTAGGAAACAAATATTATTCAAAATTGTGGGTCATTACATTCTTCCCCCCTTAAGAAATTTCATCCCAAAATATTAACTCGTACCCATAGAATAGAAATGGGGTGGGTACTACTACCTCATAGGCTCTTATTGTTCCCACATGGCTTCTTCATATTTTTGGTTCATGCACAACACTTTAAAAGGTGGGTATTCTTATTTCATAGAACCATATCTCTACGATCCAAGATATCCATCGGCTTCCCCCCATAAGAGAGGTCATGTTCCAGTTGTACCACCACTAGATTTAGTACATGTTAATGGTTCACTATGTACTTCCTCAAGATGGATACATGGAAGAAGTCATGAAATTGTTCTAGATTTGGAGTAACTGCAAGCTGATATGGCACTGCTCCTACACAATCAATTATTTCATTGGTTCCAATGTACATAGGGCTGATCTCCACTTTCTTCCCAAACTTTATGACTCTCTTGCAAGGTGAAATTTTAAGAAAGAATTGTTCACCAACATCAAACACCATGTCCCTTCGATAGTTGTCAGCATAGCTATTTTACTTACTGTGAGTAGCCTTAATGTGTTGGTTGATGGTAGGAACCATTTTTTTAATCTCTTACACAAGATCAGGCACAAGAAGTTTTCTCTCACCAGTTTTACCCCAATAAGTAGGAGTTGTACATAGGTTCCCTTATAGAGAATCATTGGGTTCTATATGAATCCAAGAATGGAAACTATTATTGTAAGAGAACTCAACTAATGGGAGACATTGATTTCATCCACCATGAAATTACATTGAGAATTTTCTCAACATGTCATAAAGTGTTTGAATAGTCCTTATAGATTGACCATCAGTTCGGGGGTGATAGGCCATACTAAAATTTAATTCAGTGCACATATCATGTTATAGACTTCTCCCAAATTTTGACGTGAACCTTTGATTATGATTAGATATGATAGAAAGTGGATCATCATGCAGCCTTAAAAATCCATTCATGTAAATCCTAGAAATTTAATCAAGAGAGAATCTTCCCAAATAGATATAAAATGGATAGTCTTGGTCAGACGTTCCTCTATAACCCATATATCATTGTTTCCCTTGGAAGTCCTCGGGAGACCAGCGACATAGTTTATAGTGATATTTTCCCACATCCATGTTGGTATGGGTATTGGTTGTAATACCCCTTTAAGAAGTTGTCCTTCTTCCTTCACTTGCTAACATACCAAGTACCTTGTCGTGTAGTCATAAATCCCCCTTTTCATATTATCCCACCAATAATGATCATGAAGTTCCCTATATATTCTCGTGCTTCTAGGATGTATAAAAAAAGTATAGGTATGAGATTCATCCATCATCTCCTTATTTATTTCTGAAACAGATGGAACACATAGTCCTGTATGAAATTTTAGCACACCTTCTTGAACAATATTTATTTTAGGAAACTTAATATCTTTCACATCCTCAAACTTCTTTTGTAACAAAGGATATTTTTTAAGCTTTTTTATCTTCTCTAGTAATGAGGTTAGAGAAATAATTTGGAAAAGGGTTTATGATGTCCCTTAACTTATAATTCCCATGTCTAGCTTAGCTAGGTCATTGATAAATGTATATCTTTCAATCATCATCATGGATAGAAAAACTGGTCATTTCCTACTTAATGCATCAGTGACATTATTTTTGCTTCCGGGATGATAATTAATTGAACAATCATAGTCTTTAAGAGGTTCCAACCATCTCCTCGATATCATGTTAAATTATTTTATTGTAAAAATATATTTCAAACTTTTATGGTCTGTGTATATATCACATTTATCCCTATAAAGAGTGTGCCTCCATATCATTGGAGAAAAAATGACCACAACCATCTCCAAATAATGTGTATGATAGTTCTTCTCATGAGTACTCAACTATCAAGATGCATAAGAAATGAATTTTTCATTTTTCAGGAGGATGTACCCAAGCCCTTTTAGAGAAGCATCACTAAAAATAAACAATTCGTATCAACTTGAGGGAAAGTATTACATGGGAGCAGCAATTGATTCTCGCTCAAATTTACCCAAGAGAAGGAGGTAAGACGGTCCTTGTAGTTTAGATTGGGTTATCGAATCCTCAGAGACCTAAGAAGAAACCTATAGACACATACATTATATGGACTATTTTTGGCTATGAAGTGGCCAACTTGGGTTGATTTTATATGGTTTTAATGTATAACTAACAGATTTAAGTGAATTCAATTTAAAATAATGAGTTGATCCTAGGTTATCGCTCGGGGTGGATTGGACTTATTTTCTTTTTAATGATTTCAATTTCTTAAATTTTAGATGGGTTTATTTAAGGAGATAAAACAACATCATCACTTACTGGTTTAATGACTACACCCTTTAATACTAATAACCTATATACTTAAATGATCAATGTTTTGAGCACTTCAAGGTAAATGTTCGTATTAGCACTTGAAGTGTGTGGCATTAAATTCAACAAGGACGATGGAGTTTAAAAATAATCAAATAAAAATCTCAATTAAAGAATTGAGTATACATTAATGAGGTGATAAATAAAATCCAATCCAGCCCCTTTCTACTCCATTGGATCATACCATAAGTGGGTTATCTCTCCATTGATTTTATGTTTTCAATGGAAGCGGAAAGTAGACTCATAATGGATGAAATGGAGAAGTAAAAAAAACTCAATAAAATAACAATCACTCCACCGTTGTGTGAAATTCTCACAAGGTTTGGTATGAACAAGTTCACACCTTGAAAAAAAGGTATCAAAGTGATATGGAGAAGAAAAGAATAATAAGAGAAGAAGAACTTTTATTAAGAAACAAGGATGAATTAAAACAACTTACATGTGATGGAAGAACATTACAAAGAGAAATTGGCAGCATAACATTAAGATGAAAACAAGCTCAAAGATTCTTCAATCCTCAAACACAACTGCCTTAAATAGGCATTTTTGAGCCCTTGGTTCGAGCCTCCAACAGTACAAGTCATCCAACTTGAGTATGGTAGGTCTAGGGCAGATGAAAGTTTGTGGAAAGAAGACTTTCCACCCTTGACCCGAAAAGGCATCCAGCTTTCATGCACCAAACAGACGCGCTTGAAACACCTTCTAGATGGCCGAATTTGGGTGGTCCATAGAATACTTCAATTAATCTCCGGATGTCCCCTAAAGGCCTGTAAAATCTCAGCCCAAAAGGAGCTATGGTGTTCGAGATATGGTTTAATTGGTGGGCTGTTTTTCTGGGCCGCAGAATCTGGCCCAGAATTTTATCTCTAACTTGGGCCGCCTAAATGACCACCATGGAGGACGAATTAGCATTATCTACTGCAAAGGGATTTGTTCCTATACATTTCTTATAAAATACCACGAAATTTGGGATTAATTGGGCTTGTATTTTGGGCCCCACAGTCTCATCAGTGGGCTGGTGTCCAATCTTCCTTCTCTAGAATTGCTTCCTTTCATTGCCAAATATTTCCATCATCCTCCATGAATTCTCCATTGATCCCTGAATGAAACATGTTCATATTGGAGTGTAGATCAGTTATCAAACTAAAATATGTATAATAAGATGAATCATTTGGTACTTTAAATGATGTTAAAAAATGTACCACATAATAGTGCATTTTAAGAAGGTATTACAATCATAATGTGAAATGATGTTCAAAGTGTAAAATGCACTAAAATGGTGTTTATGAATAATAAAGAACATGAATATTATATATATTAACAATGAATATTATTCTCATTTGGTGGCTAATCAGCAAACAATCTCTTATTTAGATCTTGGAAACATTCCTCACACTCCTTTTTCCAGATGAACCTAACCCCGTTTCTCAATTAACTTGGTCAATGGATTAGAAAGTCAGGAAACATTTTTCACAAATATCCTATAATATCCCGATAATCCATGGAAACTATTAATCTATGTTATTTTAGTTGGATGAGGCCACCCCTCGACATTCTTTTCATTGCATGATCAACTGGGATTCCTTCATTGGTTATTACGTTCCCTAAAAAAGTAACTTTTGTAACAAAAATTCACATTTGTTGATCCTTTCAAAAAGCCACATCTTCTATAGAGGTTTTAAAATAGCCATTATATGATCCTCAGTATCCTCATGAATTTTAGAATATATCTGAATATCATCAATAAAAACTACCACAAAGGTTTCAAGGTAGTCCATAATGATTATATTCATCATATCTATAAAAATAGCAGGTGCATTAGTCAGTCTGAAGGGCATAAAAACAAACTAATAATTCCCATATATTGATTATAATGCTTTTTTTGGAATATATTCATTCTTCACCCCCAATTAATGATAAACATATCAAAGATCAATCATGGAGGACCATTGAGCCCCTCGAAGTTGGTCAAATAAGAGTTTAATTCCTGGAAGACGGTATTTTTTTCTTCACTATGATCACTTTTAGTTCTCTATAATCAATGAATGGCCACATTAATCCATCCTTCTTCTTCACATGGAGAACAGATTATCCCTAAGGAGACACACTCGTTCGAATAAACCCCTTCTCCAAATGACCTTGGTGTTGTTTCTTTAATTCTTTCAGCTTCACATTTTCCATCTTATAAAGGGTATTTGATATCAAATGAGATCCAGGTATGAGTTCATTGGAGAAATATACCTCTCTTTCTGGGGGAGGTCTAGGTAAATCCTTAGGAAATACATCAATTTATTCCAGGACTATAGAGACATTTTTTAATCCATATACTCTAACTCTAAAGACCCGTAAAATTCAAGGGAAATTTTTTTTTTAAATTTTCTTTGGGATTTTACAAGAACACAGTTTTTGACGGTGCCTGATTCTGAGGCCCGATGTGCCCGAAATTAATTTCCGAATTTTAGCTTGGGTACGTTCAGTGAACGAACGAGCGGGTTTTTTCTAACTTTTGAACCGGTGCTCGGAATTGAAATCTGAGGGCACCGATGAACTCGTAGCTCCGGTAATTTCTTAAGAAGACCCCTTTCTGGAGTTACATTTTCTCGGGATGAGTTGTCTAAATAAAGAGAGGGATAATAATATAATTGTTTTACAATTATATTTTCTTTTCTTGTTAAGTGGATTAAGTGTTGTGTCATAACACTTTTCCTCTATATTATGTGGTTATAACCTATGTGAGAGAGTTAGGGGTGGGACCCACTTTTGGATAACTACCTTTGAGAGGATTAAGGTGGGGTGGGGCCCACATGAGACCAACCCCTCACCTTCCCCTAACTTCATAACTTTTCCCTTCTTAAATTTTTTAACTCTAAAAAAGAAACCCCCCTTTTTAAATAAAGTCAACTCCTTAATTGTGTAGGTTTTTCAAGTAATTAATTCATGGATTTTTTTTGAATTTTAAATGAATTACTTTGGCTTGTGTGTTAATTAAATAAGACTAAGTCTTATTTCGTGGGAGAATAGTTGATGGTGCGAAAGGATTTGAATAGAAATCTCTAAGCTTTAAAGAACTTATTTCTTCTTAAGTAACACACCCGTACCCCATATTAATGAAGTCAAACCATGCATTTATTCTGGTTAAGAAACGCCTCATTAATTTGGGTGGTTAAATTGTTACAATTAATTCATTTAATTGATTGTTTCTTTTTGAATTTCAAAGGTTGACTTGTGCGTTAATAAAATAAGACTGTTCTTATTTTATTTCTGTTGGAACTCATTGCGTGGAGAGGATTTGGAGGAAAGCGTTCTTCTTTGGCGAAGTACGTGAAGAATGCGAAGAAGGCTGACCTCCGAAGAAGGTCGAAAAGAACGTCGAATCCTCAGAGATCGACTACGCGACACTGTATACCGCGACGCCAACGACGTTCCTTCCGTGACGCTTTCTTCCATGACGATATTTCTCTTCCACGATGATCCTCTTCTTACACGACGGTTAATTCCATGACGAAATCTCGTTCGACGACAATGCTTGAGGTAGGGAATTAATTTGAGAACGATTTTATTCCCTCGTTTCATTCATTCTAAGGAAAAAAAAGAACACAGATCAACTTATTATCTAGTTGATCCGTGAATGTCTTCCTTCAGGGTTGGGACTAAATTGTTGGGGGAAGTGGTAGTGGTTTATTGCTTATTGTTCGTGAAACATCCTTTGTCATTCCTCATCTTTTATTTTTTTTGGTCCTCTTGATGTCAACTTAACGGGAGGAGGTCGGACCGCACGAACATGGCCGACCCTCCTCCCCCTTTGTTGTTGTGTTGTTGCAGTTTGGAAGATGGTTGCACGGTGCAACGGCACCGTGCTGGAACTTGGAGGGATGCGGCAAGGATGCGCGATGCCGTCGTGCCGCGCCGTTGAGGCCGAACGAAAGTGTGGTGGTAGTCGGGGCCGCAAAGGCGAACCGAAGACTCCGCATTTTGTTCTTTTGACGTGCGAATCGACGGGAATTGACGGAACAGGCCACAGAGACGATTTTTTGATTCCAAAGTGAAGAACACGACAAGGGATGAGCTTCGGTGTAGACGGAATTGAAAACGGACCACCGGAGCAACTCTGGTGACCCGCGGACACCACCGGCGACCGGAGGCGGCGGCGCCCCGGCGAGCCGCCTGGAAAAACCACCGCGGTTGAAGCGGAGGCGGCGAGCGTGTGGATCCCACGGCCATGCGGGATCCAGGGGGACGCGGCGCGCACCGCGTCCGTAGAGCGCCAGCTCGCTGGCCGAGCCAGTGAGCCGCCCGGCCGAGCCGGGCCGGGCCGCACCCAGTCGGGCCGGGCTACGCCCTGCCGGGTCGGTCCGGGCCCATACCCCCCATTTTCGGACCTATTTCGGTCTTTCGCCCATATCTTGAGCTGTGTACCTCCGATCGATACACCGTCAGTGGAAATGAGACCCTTGGATCGAGACGGTCGTTTCAGTATATCACACTCAAGGTTTCGGAGTAGTTTGGGTTCGACCGGGTTGGTTTGCACATGAAACCAACCGGTCCCTCGGAGCAGAAACGCTTATATCTTGAGCTCTGGACGTCCGATTGATGTTCAATTTCTCTCATTGAATTCCTCTTGATGAGACGGAACTTTTGGCATACTTCTCCTGAGTTTTGGTTGTTGTTGGATAGTGTCCGGGTTGGATTGTACCCGAAATCCAACCGGGCCCCTGGAACAGAAAAGCTGATATCATTCAGACCGGACGTTCGTTTGACGAACCGTCAGCGGCATTGGTGATCACGTTGAGAAACGGTCCCTATGAGTATACCCTATGAGTGTTCGGGGTACAGTTGAGAAACGTCCGGGTTGGTTCGCTCACGAAGCCAACCGGGCCCCTGGGACGAAAAGGCTAATAACTCACAGACCGGGTGTCCGATTGACGCGACGTTTGATGCGTTGAGACCCATATGATGAGGCGGTCCATTGAGATACTTCTTCGTGGGACTTTGTGATACTTGGAGTATCGACCAGTAGCTCATGGAGCGGACCCTCCCAGAGACGAGTGCTTGGTTGTAGCCGCAGACCCGTGGTACTCAACAGAAGGAGTACCTCTAGAGGCTATGAGGGGGAGTGCTTGGTTGTAGCGGCATTCCCATGGTGGGAAGCGCTTGGTTGAAGAAGCAGGCCCACAGTACTAGACAGAAGGAGTACCTCAGCAGTCTTAGGTTAGTGAGCAGTACCTTGGAGTTGTGACAGGACCACTGTACACTTCAGAGAAGGGGCTCTTCAGCAGTTACGGTTTCGATCATGAAAATCCTGGTTTCAACTGAGTCTATGACCTTTGTGTTTACCTCATGATTAAGATGGGTCACTTGAAAACTTAGGTATATGTATGGGCATATACTTGGGTAGTGGTTATCCATTGATTTCATAATTTTTGTGTTTCCTCATGATTGAGATGGGTTACTTGAGAACTTAGGTATATGTATGGGCATATAACTAAGTAGAGGTTATCTATTGAGATCTTCTTTGTGGGTATCCATGTTGGTTTTAGTGATACCTTGAGGGTATCGGGGTCCCTACTAAGTATCTTTATACTCACCCCTGCACGGGCTATGCCCGCACCTCGTTATGTTGTTTACAGACGACGGGCAGCGCTGGCGGAGGCCGAGTGTTCGAGGACTGGGCGGCACCCGGAGGTGGACCACACAACGAGTCAGGACCCGGAGGTGGACCACACGATGAGTCAGCATCCGGAGGTGGACTTCATGGCGAGACGACACTCGGAGGAGGTTGACGGGCGAGAGCATTGTGGAGGCTATCTGTACCTACCCTTCAAGTAGGATTCATGGTGGATGATCCAGGAGTTGTGCCATCTGTACCTACCCTTCAGGTAGGATACAAGGAGGATGACCCTGGAGCCGCTTCTGTTATTCCAGCTATTGTATTTTTTTCTGTTGTACTTTTGTGTAGTTGTAGCTGTACTTTCATTTGGGTTTCTATTCTGGCCCAGTTACTTTTCACCACTTTCTTCTGTACTTAGTGTTCTAATTCCACTCGTACTCTGTGGTGTTTTGTTTACTTTTATAAAGTAAATTACTTCCCAGTTATCGGGATTTACTCCTTTGGTGCTAGTCACCAGCCCCCGGCCTATGGAAGGCGGGCTTGGTGTAGTCACGACACGAGCCCTGAGGACGGGTCATGAAAAATTGGTATTAGAGGAGTCGGTTCTACTGCAGAACTTATAACTCTGATATTTCCTTTCTGTGAAGTAATAGTGTTAAGGGTATTGAGTGTGTTCTTTAGTTCAGGGAGTCCAATGTTGGTGCAGGCGGCAGACGTATCCATACACCAGGACCCTGAAAACCGATTTCCGACTTTGTGCACGAAAACACTGATTGTTTGTGTGTTTCCAGAAGTTTTTTAGTCATCTCAAACCAGGTCAGCTCAGCAGGTATAATCGTTTGAACATGTCATGTTGTTTCTTTCAGGATGCCTTTTCACGGACGACCAGCTAGAGCCCAGAGGGATGTGCGTACTAACTGCATGCCGAGCGACGAGGCTTCGGTACAGGGCCCTCTTGCAATTGAGGCACCAGCGATACTACCATACGTTGGGCCACCGATGCCACCAGCCCCAGTAGTAGGCGATGCATGCCACTTGAGTGCGCTGCATGAGTTCCAGCACCAGAGGCCACCCAGGATTTGGGGAGAGACGGACCCGTAGGCGGCTGAGGATTGGCTGGAGGCTGTGGAGAGAGTCTTCAGGCTGGTGGGGACGCCAATAGACTTCATGGTGATCTTTGCTGCTAGCCTTCTTCAGGCAGTAGCAGGCAGGTGGTGGAGCCACATGTTCTAGTTTTGCGACGGGATGACCTTCACATTTGATTACTTAGAGACCTTCTTCAGGGTGGAGTTTCTGCCAGTAGCTCTACACCCCAAGAATGTACAGAAGCTTCTGCCTTTGCCGCAGGGTTTTCGATCAGTAGCCGAGTAATCTGTGGGATGTAGACAGATGATGCAGAGGTCCAAGAGGACCAGAGCCAGCCATACGAGGAGAAGGAAGTGTTATGAATGCGGCAGGAAGGGTCACCTGGCACGTGACTGTCCGACTCCTCGCACAGTCGATTGACAGGCATTGGAGGAGCCACCGAGGCAGAAGTAGTAACGAGTGCTTGAGAAACAGCCGAGCAGTGGACAAGGCAGTAGAGCTCCGGGAGCAGGTGGACAGGAGCGGAACTAGTGGATACGTCCCTTGTACTTCTAGTTCCATATTGATGTTGTATTCATGTCTTTGTACTATGAGCTGCAATAATAAAAAGACATTTATCTTGTGATGTTCTATTTCCTGTCCTTTTGTTTGGTTGATACTGAGAGGTCCCGGTTAAAACTGTTGACTTGACCCTCACTTTTGATATTTCTACTGGAGGAGACCCAGTGACCTCACACTGATGCCGATAGTGTGACTCGACCCTTAGAGGTGAGAGTGACGGTTGGATCCCTTGGTAGTTACATCGAGGCCTTACGACGTCATCCATGGCATGAATGCATCATTCATGTCAGGATTGACTGTTTTAGGCAATGGGAGTGGTTCATCCAAGGGATGAGACCGAGTTTCTTTTTTCGGCAAAGGAGAAATTTTAGCAGCTCTTTCAGATCATAGGATAAGAAGGTGCAGATCATTCAGGGGTGGATGAAGACTGCATAGTGCAGTAAGAAATAGGAAACCGACGCCAGTCTTAGAGACTCGAGTGTGATAAATGTTTCAAGAAGAGGAATATTTAAGGAGAGATGAGTCTGTGAAGTAGCAGACATGGAGGCAGAGCTAGGAGAGCAGCATGAGGTGGTGTACATCTTAACATGCTACAACCACCCGCCTTAGTTATCCCCGCCAGGCTCAGGGAGCTGGAGGGTGAAGGAAGAGTGCGGCTGCATGCGGTCAACGAGTGTGACCCAATGGCTCTAAAAATTATTCAAGGGATAGTCTGTGTCCACTACTAGCTGCTGTAGTAACAGACATCGATATGAATCATTCCTTGCTTTCACAAATCTTTTCCCGGACCTAGAGTTTCCGGTAAGCCGTAGACTTGACCCTCACGTTTGGAGATACCTTGGGAGAAGACTCGATAATCATACTTACGCCGACGCTGTAGTCAGACCCTCGAGGCGAGAGTTTTGGTTAGAATCTCTTGGTGGCAGCGTCGAGGCCTTACGAAATTGGTTTGATTATGGACTGGGCAATCACAGTTCATACAAAAATTGACAGTATTAGGAAAAAAGGTTGTGGTTTAACTACAACGTCGGGATGGGTTTTCCTTGGTCGGTGAAAAGGAAACCCCAGGTAGCACATGATAAACTCATGCACAGGAGGGTGAGACCGATCACTCTTGAGTCGGTCAACCTTACCCTCATGGTAGCAGTCGTTTTGAGTTTCATTTCTAATAGGAACTGGAGACCTTTAGAGTTTGAGGATGATGATCACGTCCTTATACGGGTCTCACCTCGACGAGGTTTACGGAGATGTGGCCAAGGTGGCTAGTTATCTTCGAGGTTCAGCGGACCTTCTTAGGTCCTCAGCTGGGTAGGCGTGGTGGTTTACTGCTTGACCCATCCACCTCAGTTGCACCTGGTGCACGAAGATTTCCAAGTATCTCAACTGAGGAGATACGTGCTCGACCCTTCGCATATCATCGACCATGAGGAGCTGGACGATGGCGATGGGGTTACTTTCACGGAGGTTCCAGTGGGGATCGAGATCAACATGAGCGGATCCTACGAGGATAGTCGATTCCTCTGGTGTGTTTCTTTGGCAGTACGGGAACCTCTAGGTAAGGACATAGGAGCGAAAGGCTCAGATGTGTGATCAATATCGCTTTTGTATCCCTAGTTTGTGTTAAAGCTTTACGAGGATGTAAATCCCTGAGGTGGGAGTAATGTAAAGACCCGTAAAATTCAAGGGAAATTTTTTTCCTAAATTTTCTTTGGGATTTTACAAGAACGCAGTTTTTGACAGCGCCTGATTCTGAGGCCCGATGTGCCCGGAATTAATTTCCGAAGTTTAGCTCGGGTACGTTCAGTGAACGAATGAGCGGGTTTTTTCTAACTTTTGAACCGGTGCTCGGAATCAAAATCTGATGGCACCGATGAACTCGCAGCTCCGGTAATTGCTTAAAAACCCCTTTATGGAGTTGCGTTTTCTTGGGATGAGTTGTTTAAATAAATAGAGGGATAATAATGTAATTTTTTTACAATTATATTTTCATTTCTTGTTAAGTGGATTAAGTGTTGTGTCACAACACTTTTCCTCTCTCTTATGTGGTTATAAACTATGTGAGGGAGTTAGGGGTGGGACCCAATTGTTGATAACTACCTTTGAGAGGATTAAGGTGGGGTGGGTCCCACATGAGCCCAACCCCTCACCTTCCCCTAACTTCATAACTTTTCTCCTCTTAAATTTTGTAACTCTCAAAAAGAAACCCCCTTTTTAAATAAAGTCAACTCCTTAATTGTGTAGGTTTTTCAAGTAATTAATTCTTGGATTCGTTTGAATTTTAAATGAATTACTTTGGCTGGTGTGTTAATTAAATAAGACTAATTCATATTTTGTGGGAGAATAGTTGATGGTGGGAAAGGATTTGAAGAGAAAGCTCTATGCTTTGAAGAACTTCTTTTTTATTAAGTAACGCACCCGCACCCCCTATTAATGAAGTCAAAACGTGCATTTATTCTGGTTAAGAAATGCCTCATTAATTTGGGTGGTTAAATCGTTACAATTAATTCATTGAATTGATTGTTTTTTTTTTGAATTTCAAAGGTTGACTTGTGCGTTAATAAAATAAGACTGTTCTTATTTTATTTCTGTTGGAACTTGTTGCGTGGAGAGGATTTGGAAGAAAGCGTTCTTCTTCGGCGAAGAACAAGAAGAACACGAAGAAGGCCGACCTCCAACGAAGGTCGAAAAGAACGTCGAATCCTCGGAGATCGACTATGCGACACCGTATACTGTGATGACAACGACGTTCTATTCGTGATGCTTTCTTCCGTGACAATCCTTATCTTCCGCGACGATCCGCTTCTTCCAAGACGGTTAATTCTGCGACGAACTCTCGTTTGACAACAATGCTTGAGGTAGGGAATTAATTTGAGAACGATTTTATTCCCTCTTTTCGTTCATTCTAAGGAAAACAAAGAACACGAATCAACTTATTATCTAGTTGATCTGCGAATGTTTTCCTTGCGGGTTAGGACTAAATTAATGCGGGAAGTGGTAGGAGTATATTGATTCTTGTTCGTGAAACATCCTTTTTCGTTCCTCGTCTTTTCTTTTTTTTGGGCCGCTTCTTTTCAACTTAACGGTAGGAGGTCGGATCGCACGAACACGGCCGACCCTACTCCCCCTTTGTTGTTGTGTTGATGCGGTTTGGAAGATGGTGGCATGGTGAGACGGCACCGCACGAGAACCTGGAGGGATGCGGCAAGGATACGCAGCGCCGTCGCGCCGCGCCGTTGAGGCCGAACGAAAGTGTGGTGGTAGTCGGGGTCGTGAAGGCGAACTGAAGACTCCACAGTTTGTTCTTCTGACGTGCGAATCAACGGGCATTGAGGGATTTGGGCCACAGAGATGATTTGTTGATTCCGAAGTGAAGAACAGGACCCAGGATGTGCTTCGGTGTAGAAAGAATTGAAAACGGACCACTGGAACAACTCCAGTGGCCCGCGGACCCCACCGGCGGCCGGAGGCGGCGGCGCCCCAGCGCGCCGCCTGGAGAAACCACCGCGACTGAAGCTGCAGCGGCGAGCGTTTGGATCTCACAGCTGTGAAAGATCCAGGGGGATGTGGCGCGCGCTGCGTCCGCAGAGCGCCAGCTCGCTGGACGAGCGAGCGAGCCGCCCGGCCGAGCCGGGCCGGGCCGCGCCCAGCCGGGTCGGTCCGGGCCCAGACCCCCCATTTTCAGACCTCTTTCAGTATTTCACCCATATCTTGGGCTGTAGACCTCAGATCGATGCACTGTTAGTGGCGATGCGACCCTTGGATCGAGACGGTCGTTTCGGTATATCACACTCAAGGTTGCAGAGTACTTTGTGTTCGGCCGGGTTGGTTCGCACACGAAACCAACCGGGCCCTTGGAGCGGAAACGCTTATATCTTGAGCTCTGGACATCCGATTGACGCGCCGTCTATCTTGTTGAATTCCTCTTGATGAGACCGAACTTTTGGAAAACTTCGCCTGAGTTTTGGTTGCTGTTGGATAGTGGCCAGGTTGGATTGTACCCGAAATCCAACCGGGCCCCTAAAACGGAAAAGCTGATATCTTTCAGACCGGACGTCCGTTTGACGAACCATCAGTGGCGTTAGTGATCACTTTGAGAAACGGTCCCTATAAGTATACCCTAAGAGAGTTCGGGGTACAGTTGAGATACGGCCGGGTTGGTTCGCTCACGAAACCAACCGGGTCCCTAGGATGAAAAGGCTAATAACTCACAAACCGGGCGTCCGATTGACGCGCCATCTCTTGCGTTGAGACCCCTAGGATGAGGTGGTCCATTGAGATACTTCTTCATGGGACTTTTTGATACTTGGAGTATCGAACAGTAGCTCGTGGAGCGGACCCTCCCAGAGACGAGCGCTTGGTTGTAGCGGCAGACCCGCGATACTCAACAGAAGGGGTACCTCTAGAGGCTATGAGTGGGAGCACTTGGTTGTAGCGGCAGACCCATGGTAGGAAGCACATGGTTATAGTAGCAGGCCCACAGTACTCGACAGGAGAAGTACCTCAGCAGTATTATGTTAGTGAGTAGTACCTTGGAGTCGTGACAGGACCACTGTACACTTCAGAGATGGGGCTCTTCAGTAGTTACGGTTTCGATAATGAAAATCCTGGTTTGAGCTGAGTCTATGACCTTTTTGTTTACCTCGTGATTGAGATGGGTCACTTGATAACTTAGGTATATGTATGGGCATATACTTGGGTAGTGGTTATCCATTGATTTCATAGTTTTTGTGTTTCCTCATGAATGAGATGGGTTACTTGAGAACTTAGGTATATGTATGGGCATATACCTAAGTAGAGGTTATCTATTGAGATCTTCTTTGTGGTTATCCATGTTGGTTTTAGTGAGACCTTGAGGTTCTCGGGGTCCCTACTAAGTATCGTTAAACTCACCCCTGCACGGGCTATGCCCTCACCTCGTTGTGTTGTTTGCAGACGACGGGCACTGCTGGCGGAGGCCGAGTGTTCGAGGACTGGGCGGCACCCGGAGGTGGACCACACGACAAGTAAGGACCCGGAGGTGGACCACACGACGAGTCAGCATCCGGAGGTGGACTTCACGGCAAGACGACACTCGGAGGAGGTTGATGGGTGAGAGCATTGTGGAGGCTATCTGTACCTACCCTTCAGGTAGGATCTGTGGTGGATGATCCAGGAGCTACGCCATCTGTACCTACCCTTCACGTAGGATCCAAGGAGGCTGACCCAGGATCCGCTTCCGTTCTTCCAGCTGTTGTATTTTTTTCTGTTGTACTTTTGTGTAGTTGTATTTGTACTTTCAGTTGGGTTTGTATTCTGGCCCATTTACTTTTTAGCACTTTCTTTTGTACTTAGTGTTCTACTTCCGCTCGTACTCTGTGGTGTTTTTTTACTTTTATAAAGGCAATGCCTTCCCAGTTATCGGGATTTACACATTTGGTTCTAGTCACTAGCCCCTAGCCTATGGATGGCGGGCTTGGGGTAGTCACGACACGGGCCCTGAGGATGGGTCGTGACACTAACTTAATTATTCTTCTTCAATAATTAACTCTATAATGATTGATATATGATGTTCTTATAGAAAACTACTAGGTTTAGATATCTATCCTAAGAAGATAACTATAGGTTTTCCATTCACGATTACTATGTTTTCCTTAATTATATATTTGATCTTAGAATTATACTTTGAGAGCTATTTCATCCCAAGTATAATGTCGAATTATGGCATGGGAATTACTACTAGATTTGCGATACAATTTTTCTCACTAAAGTAAATACTATATTTTATGAACACTGGACATGTATGGAAAATCCCACCTAGAATATTGCTTGATAACTCTACATTTAGCAATTCAGGGGTTGATTCTAAATTCCTTGAAAACTTGGAGGAAATAAAGGAATTCATAGAAGCAGAATCAAAAAAATAATTTTCTATGATTGAGAGAACAACAAGGGTACGTTTCACCAAATATTTTGGAGCTTCAACATCAGCTGTCGTGATAGAAAAATCACGGCCTTTCTCTATTGGCCTTTGTTGAGCCTATTAGTGGTTCAACTCCACTGCCCACAGATTTGAAAAGTGATTGGAAAAGATTCCAAGTGTTCCAAACTTATAGAATTGGACACCAGGTATGGCCCAAACCATCATCCCTTTTTTGTTTGTGTTGAGAATTTGAGGCTTCACCTCACTAGGACAATTTTGATTGATATATCCATCTCTCCCACAATTGTAAAAATTATTTCTCTTGAGAAAGAAGTTACCCAGATGATTCTTCCCATATTTATTAAATTTGAAACATTGACCTTGATTTCCTCCTCTTCCCTGATCAAATTTTGACTCTAATATGGGCTCCATTGATCTATTCTTGTCATTGTATTTATGATACCACTGTGTATCAATGAACTCAAGTTCAACTTTAATTTCACTCCACACAGTTTCCTCATAGCTATCAGAGTCTTAGTTTGAAAGATTATTCCACAGATGAGGTACCAGTACACCAAATAATCTATTAACCTTCCCATTAGGATCCATGACAAAGCTTGAGGTGTAACAGGAAAGTCTTGTGAATTTCATCTCATAATTTCCAACGGATTCATTCTTCTTCTGATTCAGCTCAAGAAACGCCATCTCCTTTTTTCTCTTATAATGAGGGAAATAATTATTAAAGAACATATATTTCAACTCTTCCCACTCAATAGATTCAACACCCAATCTTTTCCTTGTGTTTTCAATCAGTTACCACCACTGAACTACTTCTCCCTCTTAGCCATAAACAGCCAGAGTGACCTTCTTTTGTTCCTAACAGTGGAGCCTAGAAAAGATCTTCTTGATAGAGATGATCTATTGTTCAGAAATCAATGGATCAATAGATACACTGAAGATTGTAGGTCATTTCCACATAAAATACTCAACATAATGTTGATCCCTTTGTGGTGAAATCATTCTCTCATCTTTATTCATGTTATTTCCCATAACTTCAGTAAGTTGGTTCATCATTCCCATGAATGTTCTAATTATGGATTCTTTTTTAGGATTGTAAGCACATGGTCTATTACAGCCATAATTTCCATAGTTACTCATATTCCCTTCCATTTTATAAAATAATAAAACCTTAGTTATAAAATTATTTCATTTAAGAATATTTTAACTATAAAGGGTTTTTCTATCTTAAAACTTTGTTCTTAATCAAGTACATTTCTCTATAAATTCTTCATAATGATTCATGAAAAGCTTATGATTAACCAAACATATACCCTAGGAGAGTCAAGCAAGGACTGCAGCAAGTCCCATTGTCTTATACCAGGATACTCCGGTTCAAGACCAAAACTCCTTGTCAGAGTTTTCTATCCTAGGTAAATTTACGCCAGAGCAACATCCACTTGTTTGTATCTAGATAGGGATTTATTTGGTCAAAAAATACTTACTTAATATTTCACCCAATACCAAGAAGATTTATTATATTTAAAATTTTCTATAGGGGTCACACAAAATTTTTCATATCCTAATTTCCAAAAATAAATAAACTATCATATAATACCAACTATGGAATCCTCCTTTCTATTACATAACTTTTCATTACATTTTACAAATATGGGATCTTTAAAGTCTAGTGTCTTGAAAATTAGGAACATAATACAAGAAAACATAAAAAATTATTTTAATACACTTGAAAATATTATTTAAAAGTTCATAATATGTACAATTATAGCATCTCATAACCTGTATGTAAAAATCAAAGGAAAGTGTGAGCATTAGGCTTAGTAAGGAAAACAAGTGATACAATTTACATGTGAATAGGAGAGATATAGATAATAACATGGAGAATATCATAAATAAATAATAAATAATAATATAATTATGGTAATAATGTGAATAATATCTTGAAAATGTGGCTAAAAAATTTAATTAAGGCATTCATGAACATATTACCAAGGTCCACTCCCAAGGTGTCATAAAAATTACCAAGGTTATTCACCAAGGTATTGAAAAACTTATCATCTCTAGAGATTAAATTCTCCACCCAATGCATTGGAGTGCTATCAAGGTTCACCATTAATATATATTTATCATCATGTTTTACATATATATCATAATCAAACATTTAATAAAAAACCCAATGAGAATAAAAAATTGTTTTCATATCAAAATCACGACAATTTAAAAAGTACATAAAAATAAGATCGTTATGTCATTTATAACCCATTGAAAAGAAATAAAAGTTTTATGTATGTAAATTCCAGAAAAAAATCTATCATTTTTATGTCTTGGTGATTACCCCTATAATGAAAATATGTTTAGGTATTCACATAAATAAAACAAGATCATATCTTGAGAAAATGAGTGATTTTGAGATGAAAATTATCCACCATAACGACAATGCAACATGGTTTTAGAAGACATTTAAAAGAAAGGGGAAAAGGTTAAACCACTAATAAATAACTAATAATAAATTATAGGGACAAAATGAAATATAAATAAGAACATGGTATAGATAATTAAATGACATAACACCTAAAAAGAAAACATGAATGAAAAGAGAAGAGGTGATTTCTTTTACTAAAATTTCGTAGCCTAATGGTGTCATATAAAATATAATGAAATGAATTGATGAGATAAAAAATGTTCTATCATCACTTGGAAATAAAAGAGAAATAAATAAGGACGTATACTAATATACCCAATCATAGGAAAGTGAAATTTAAAAATACATACCTTAAGGGAAGTCATTGAATACAAGAAGAGGGTGAAAGGCTCTCTTACCTTGAAGAGTAATTTAAAAAACGTGAAGGTTGGGTCCATGAGGCATGAAGGAACATTTTGAGGACTCCATGGGAAATAAAATGTAACACCCGAGATTTTGTGAGAAATATTTTGTTTTTATGTATTATGTTATGTGCATCACCAAATGAATATTTCACTACACACAACACTCTCTTGGCTTGCGTTACACACAAGAGCAACCTTCCTCGATAGCTTGTGTTGTACGCAATACCGAGTTTCGCTAAACAGTGATATGTAAATAAACTATTATATAAACTATCCATTATGAATATTAATACCCACTTTTTGAAATTTTATATATTTTACCTTTCAAAATGGACTCAATTTTTGTATTGGTAGTATCGAAATTAGCCTAGGGTGAATTTTTTTTATTTTTCTGAAAACTTTCAATTTTTGATGAATAGTTAATACATTGGGTTACTATTAAAAAACCGACTTTTTATTTAAAAAATTATTTATTTTATTTAAATTTATTTTAGGTCAAAATTGGTATATAATACCTATATAAGTTCAATGTAATTCATTGGATTCATTTTATAATAATTTTAGATATATAAAATTTTTAATGAACTTGTCACCGTCTTTTACCCACTTCCTAAGAGAATTTGAAAATTTACATAAAACATAATTTTACCGCTTCTCTGAGTGGAATTTTGAAAATCTGAGAGACACGGTTAATATCAAGGAGTAAAATTTGGTTCAATAAGATAAAAATAATTTTTGGTGAATAGTAACTTTTTACTTTTATTTACCACGGTTAAAAGTAAATAGTGTAATTAAGGGTAAAAATGATATTATTATTACCCTAACACATGTCCCAATTATATTGGATAAGTTTAATTCGAAAAAAACAACATTAGGAATAAAATATGACCATTTAGGTCCACTTGGATTAGATTAGGACACTTATCACTATTTTATTTAAAGAAGAGTTAAAAGAGTTAAAATCAAATTTTTATGACTAAAAACATTTTTAATATAAGGTTATACATAAGATAAATTTGACTATAAATAGTATTTAGAAATATAAAAATATTTCCTATATAATGGTATTTTATTTATAATTTTTAGACATTAAATAATTTAATTTAATTTTAACACCATGATGATGCAGTAATTACCTTATTAATGAAATATCAACATAATTGATGTTATAAATACACAAATAAATGTAATTTGAAACTTTTTATGAATAAAAATAATTTTATAGGTTAATATGACATTTTATTATTGATTTAATTAACTTTTTTTTCGAACTAATCAAGCTGTTATGAATTTCACAAAAATCAATTACCAAATAGTGTCAAAATTGATATAAAATAGTTTTTTTAAGGTATTATATTATTAATTATTATTTTATTCGTAAAAATATAAGGTTCAGCCAAATGACTTAGATAAGGTTATATATATTAATAATTAACCACTTGGGGTTCTTTTGTATTTTTATAGTAAGTTTATTAACCATATAGTGTAAGAAAAGATGAGGACACAGTAAAAGTTAAATTATTTAACTTAGAGTTAAATCTAAATGATATGGTTAAAATAGTAACCTAAACTTTTCTAAAACCTATTGGTTTAGAGGATTTAGACCCATCCCCACCTTAGTTCAAAATAAATCAATTTGGAGCTATTAAAAACCGAATAAGACTTTATTATAAAATAATATTTTAAGTTTTTTCAAAGGTGCCCCTCTCCTCCCTTATAAAAGGGCACCTCCTTCCTCTCCTCCTAACACAATTTTGAGCTTTAAAGCTCGTCCAATCCTTGCCCATTTCCCTTCTCAAATTCCCTAGAAACATACTATAGGTTCTGATCTTCTTCAAAGAACAATTTTAGTGCCCTAAGAGGAGGTTACAAAGAGGCGTGTCGAAGAAGAGGTAATATCCGTTACCGATTCTTTCAAATTTATTTCTTCTTCTACTTCCTCTTCTTTAGTTGTTTCATTATGAAGTAATAACATCAGTATCACTCATATACTGATATGTCATTATAAATGTTAAACAACCCTATTTCACCTTCTATCCATCCAACGAAAAATGAAGTCACCGCGCGTGCGTACGTACGGAATACCGTCTCCACGCTGTGGTGTAATCTGTTTTCCACCACCACCATACTTGGAAGGGTATAATGGTATAAATAATAACTATGTATGATTATTGAAAAGTTATAGTGATTCTGAACTAGTATACATAAACTTCAATACAATTCCATGATCATGGGAACAATATCATCGCTCGTGCGTACGTACGGTCTACCGTCTCCACGATGTGATGCGACTCGTTTTACATGATATTCATTGAATAATGATTATATAATTGAATTGAATGAATAAATATGATATATATTATACTAATAACACTATTTAAATGATGTATATATAACCTAAAAATAATAATAAGAATTCATTCGACAAAACACGCATAAGAACATGAAGCAATGAACACCCGAATAACAAGTAGCAATGAAATATTATTAATAAGAAGATAAGAATATGAGAATATATGATATCATAACAATGAATATGATTCTGTAATAATTAAATTAAATTATTAAATCATTATACAGGAGGTTCAGATATGTATGAAGCATATCGGACCTAAGGTAAGGGAAAATCTCACATTCTCATTTTTATCTGAGATTGTTTATAATTCAGAATTTACTGGGGAATATTTATTATCCACATCCATGTTTCGTCAATATTTAATATTATTTATATCCTCCTACAATTGTTTAAATCTAATTTTACTCATTGGTGAGTTTTTAGTAAAAGATATGAAAGGAATCTTTTGTCGTTTTTAGTACGAGGTACTTTTTGACTTTTCCAGCAAAAGTACGAGAAGAATGTTTTTTTAACTTATACGGCATGAATAGATTTTTTTGATTTCATAGAACACTATTTCCATGAATATTACTTTACAAGTTTTCAGGTTTATTTTTAATTAACTTCTTTTTGTTTAAAATTGTATGACATGTTAAGAAAGGAAAATTGTTTTTGAAGTAGAAAGGATATTATCCTCAAGAATGGAGTTCAAGTGTTTTATCAAAATTATTTTAGATCTAAGATAATATAGGGTTTTATTTCTATCCCTATTTTTACATTGATTTGATTATTTTATGATGGAATTATTTTTATGAAGTCCTTTTATCTTACATGGATTATGTTATGATGGCATGAAGTTTAAGAATCCCATTTTTATTACATGGGTTATGCTATGATATATGCTTTATGATTTTGTGGCACACATAAGGATGATTTCTTTATAAGATGGGTGGGACCTATATCTCCCTCCAATGCGTTGGGTAAAGATTTATATCTCATGATATTGACATTTCTGGATTAGAAAGTTAATCTGGTTCAGTGATACAGGACTGGAACGAGGAGTGAACTCGGTTCAGTAATAGACTTTTTCTGCTATGATGGTTTTGGAAAAGAGCCTTCACTAATATAAAATGATTTTCTATGATTATGTGTGTATGCCAGAAAGTGTCATGTTTTAAGTTATGATTATTGGGATTACATTTCACTACTATGATTTATCCCATGTTATGATATTATGATCTCTTTTGCAGGTTAAGATTTTCAAAATGTTATGTTCTTATGAATATGAAATGATTGATATTTCTTTTGTTACCCTTACTGAGCATTTGAGCTCACCATTTTGTATTTTTTCTTTTCCCCAGGTCAGGAAGAAGGGTATTAAGTAGGATATGCCAAAAGGGACTCTAGATATGATGAAATAAATGAAAGACAGTGTACATTATTTATGAACCAGTTGTTTATATTTCCCAGTTTCTAAAGATATTATAGATATACGATCCTTTCATGGTTTTTTATATGATGTAATAAGTTTGCTTCAATTTTTAAGTAATAACATTGTATGTAATGTATGGGTCGTTATAGTTGGTATCAGAGTAAAGGTATAGTCAACCTTTGGAAACTAGGATGTGAAAGACTTAGTAAGAACTCTATGGATATGTCTAAACATAGAACACAATATTAGTGTTTTAGAAATGGCCATGAACAACCTATGATAAGAC
Source organism: Viscum album (assembly GCA_963277665.1). Classification (NCBI taxonomy): domain Eukaryota; kingdom Viridiplantae; phylum Streptophyta; class Magnoliopsida; order Santalales; family Viscaceae; genus Viscum; species Viscum album. Next base: position 776,308,691 of record OY728138.1, read on the forward strand.
CTAAAGTGTAAAATTTTATTTTTGATTATGGGTTTTTCCTATTATGATTAGTGTTTCTCACACTATGCTTATTGGTTCTAGTCAATGGCTGGAACCCGAAGGAACTGTGTTAATGCTGAATGTGATGGGCAATGAAATGATTATCCCCTGGAGCAACCAAACATTATGGGATCTGGAATGAAAAATCTTGTATCCATGCTCACACAACTTTCTCAAGCTATGAATCATACAGTACATCCAAACGAGAAAATGAAGGAACACAATCTTGTTGAATCCTTCATGTGGCAGTGTCCACCTTCATTCAGTAGGTCTTCTAATCCATTAGTGGATGAACAATGGATCAGTACCACTGAAAAGATATTTTTTAGTTCTACAATGTTTTGAACATGATAAAGTCATCTTATTAGTATATCGTTTGGAAGGTGAAGCAGCTCAATGGTGGAATCTTATTAAGAATACGAGGAAAAGGGATGAAATTGAGTCCATGGAAGGGGATGAGTTCAATAACTTATTTTTCAATAAGTATATCCCTCGTATTATTTGAAAAAATATTGAGAAGTAGTTTCTTGAACTGAAGCAAAAGGATGATGATTCTGTTGGTACCTACGAAGCAAATTTTACAAGACTTTCAAGGTACTCTTCCGAAATTATTATCCAATCTGAGAGTAAGATCGATTGATTTTTAGTGGCATAAAACCAAGTCTTCAAAGGTCGTTATCCATAAGGGACTTCAATAGCTACGAGGAAATTGTTCGATGTGCTCTCAAGGTTGAGATGGAGATTGGAGTAAGCCTTCAGTCATATGGGTTTGATAAGAAGAGGAAAATGGAATTAAAATGGAAATATAAAGACCACACTGAAAAGAAGATGAGTTTTCCCTTATGCTCAAAGTGTGGAAAGAAACATGGAGGGAATTTTCTTAAAGGGACAAGTAAATGTTTTATGTGTGGAAAAGAAGGTAATTGGGTAGTTGAATGTCTAAATAATGGGAAGAAGATGTCTAATGATGCGAACAAAGAAAGGGATACATAGAATGAACCTCCTAAACTTCAATGATTCAAGTGCAAGGAAATGGGGCATTATTCAAATCAATTCCCTAATCTAAGGGTTGATTATGATGATCGACGTCAACAAACTATTAAGTCCAAAGATAATGTAAAGTCATGTGCATTTTCTATCGGCGATGTGGAGTATGATAACGAAGTGGTGAAAGGTACACTTACCATCCACTCTAAAGTAGCAAATGTTTTATTTGATTCTGGATCCACCCACTCATTTATTTCTAAAGAATTTTCTAAGGGTATAGTTGTACTACCTCAACAATTAGATGTTGAGTTAGCTGTGACAACTCCTGAAGGCACAACAGTTGCATCAAAAGTTTATAATTCTTCTCCAATTGAAGTGTGTGGGAAAGTGCTTCCTGCAAATATTATGATCCTTCCTATAGTGGAATTTGATGTCATTCTTGGCATGGATTGGCTTTCCTTATACTGAGGTCATATCAATTGTTAAAGAAGGGAAATCACATCTAATATTCCCGATCAATCTACTATCATCTATCGATGAAAGGATGAATATGTAACAACCCAAAATTTTGAATAAATCTTGTTTCCTAATTTTATGTGTTATTTTATTTTTATACTCAACAAAAATGTTTCATTTGATAACATGAGTATAATAAAAATGATACTGTTGGTTTTTGACTGTTATATGACCATTGGTCAATATGACCTCTGGAAACTAAACGTTTTGATTATTGTCTCTAAATACAAGTAATCTTGGTTAATTAATATAGAAAGAAGATTCGATGGCCTCACCCAGTAGTCTTGGACCAATCGAATCCCATCTAACAGAACTTGGGAAGGAGGTAGCACCACTGGGCTTTGCTCTGGACCAAATCCAAGCTGAACTTCATCGTATAAAGCTAGAACGGGATCGCCTTTGCGAGAAGTTCAAACTGATAGAAATTACTACTCGTGCGATGTTGGCCGAGCCTCCCTCGGATTCTCTCACCTTATCACACCTTACACTTAGGTCCTATGCCGGTGTGATAAGAGGCTATGTAAGGAGACCGTAACTGCCTTGTGTAATCCTTTGTTTTAAATAAAAATTGGGATTTCTTCTTATGATGAATTTTATGAATTTTCAAATGACCGGATAAATATACTTTGCATATTTTTGATGAATTTTAGAAAAAGGATATTTTAAAAATGGTTGTATAAACCTTAAATAATTAAAAATGTGTAATGATTTTCGAAAAATGATCTTCTACAATTATGTTCAGTACGAAATTTAGAGTCTAATAATATCAACTTAATTTTTTATGAATAGTAAATTATGAATAGTGATTTTATGATTAGGATTAGTAATGTGTCCAAATGGATTAGTAATCTCACTTAAAGAAAGTATTAATATAATCTAGGCACTTTGATTAAGTAATGTGATTCAATAAAATGGTTAAATAACGGTTTCATAAATTATTATTCAAGTATTAGTTTTTTTCATGTGAATAGTGTTTTTTAATTAAAAATTTAATTAAAAATATTTAGATAATTATTTTTATAAAACGGATTTCATTTTTTGAACTCAGATCACCGATATTATGCTATGGTAATTTTTGGGGTTTTTTCTGAAAAAAAGGAATTTTCGGTGAATAGTTTTTTTTATTTAAAAATTAAATGAAAATTATTTAGAAAATTATTTTTATAAAATGGATTTCATATTTGTAATCCGAGCGTTGATATTTTGTTAAGGTGAAATTTTGGGATTATTCTGAGAAAGTTGAATTTTCGATGAATAGTGAAAATACAGTTTTTAAGTTACGGGTGTTTAATGACATCATTAAATGATTTATTAAGTTTGTAATCAATATGTTCGATTTATGAATAGTTAGATAAGGTATGAGGTGTCCCAATTGGCCAATACCATGGGAAAATACCATGGGAAAGCCCATGAGTTTTCCAAAACCACTAATGAGGTGTCCCTTTGCCATTAATGCCTTGTCCCCTCACTTTCCCTATAAATACCAAGCCATCCTCTCATCCATTCGACTCCCCACTCTCCCCCAACGAAGTTCTGGTCTCATTACCTCCCAAGGAGTCCTCCCATGGTGCCCCCAAGCCCTCAAGGTCCTAACTTTTGAGTTTTAAGAGTTATGTTTTAAGGTAAGGGATCCGATCTCTCTCTTTCTTTTCAAGTAATCTCTTTTATGTCATTCCTTTTATTCTCCATGTTCTTATGTTGGAGGATGTTCTTTTATACTCATATTACTGCCCTTTTCATGTTCATATAATGAGAGATCCCCTCTTACTCTCATTATTTCGTTTTATGAAGTTTTAAGTGGCGCCGTTAGGATGCCGAAATTTTTGTAACAGATTCTTTCTCCCTTCTCATTTTTTCAAGACCTATTTTCATGTAAAGTATTTCAAGTTCCTTTTTATTATGTTGGGGTATTATCTCTAAATTTATCATACTGATCTTTTATGATCATATTATTAGAGACCCCATTTGATCTCTTCAATTAAGTATTTTGAAGTTTTAAGTGGCGCCATTAGGCTGCCGAATTTTTAAGTGGTTCTTCACCCTTCTCGTTTTGAAGTTCTACTTTCATGTCAATTCTTTCAAGTTCCTTTTTGTTATGTTGGGGTATAATCTCTATATCTATCATACTGGACTCTTATTTTCATATGATGAGAGACCCCATTTTATCTCTTCAATTCAGTATTTTGAAGTTTTAAGTGGCGCCGTTAGGCTGCCGAATTTTTAAGTGGTTCTTCACCCTTCTCGTTTTGAAGTTCTACTTTCATGTCAATTCGTTCAAGTTCCTTTTTGTTATGTTGGGGTATGATCTCTATATCTATCATACTGGACTCTTATGTTCATATTTTGAGAGACCCCATTTGATCTCTTCAATTCAGTATTTTTATGTTTTAAGTGGCGCCGTTAGGCTGCCGAATTTTTAAGTGGTTCTTAACCCTTCTCATTTTGAAGTTCTACTTTCATGTCAATTCTTTCAAGTTACATTTTGTTATGTTGGGGTATTATCTATATATCTATCATACTGGACTCTTATTTTCATATGATTAGAGACCCCATTTGATCTCTTCAATTCAGTATTTTGAAGTTTTAAGTGGCGCCGTTAGGCTGCCGAATTTATTAAGTGGTTCTTCACCCTTCTCGTTTTGAAGTTCTACTTTCATGTCAATTCTTTCAAGTTCCTTCTTGTTATGTTGGGGTATGATCTCTATATCTATAATAATGGACTTTTATGTTAATATTATGAGAGACCCTATTTGATCTCTTCAATTCAGTATTTTGAAGTTTTAAGTGGCGCCGTTAGGCTGCCGAAATTTTAAGGGATTCTTTCACCCTTCTCATTCTTTTCAAAGTTCTACTTTCATGTCAAGTCTTTCAAATTCATTTTTAATTATTTTTGAGAATTATCTCTATATCTATCATACTGAAATCTTATGTTCACATGATGAGAGACCCTATTTGATCTTTTCAAATCATTTTTGTTGAAGTTTAAGTAACACCGTTAGGCTGCCAAACTTTCATAAGAGAAATCAAATTTTTTTCTTCCTTCCATGTTTTTCATTTCAAATGTTATGTCCTTGAAATTTCATTACCATGATCATGTATCCATCTTATTCTGTCCATCTACTGTTTTATGGGTCATTTATGAATGTTTGACCTATTTTCCCTCTCTTTTTAATGTCTTCTAAAATCTCGTAACATAGCCGTTATGCTGCAGAATTTCGGTCTCAAAATGTCTCTCTCTTTTTCTAAAGTTCTTTTATATTATTAAGTGAATACTCAAAGAACATTCTTATAAAGGGTTATTCACATATATATTAAAGTTTTATATTTTAAATTCTGGGATTTACATACATGAGACCCACCTTCCTTTTTTGTGGGTTTTAAAGTGACGCAAAGATCATGTCTTTAAAGCAGTTTTTAAAACGTTATGATTATGAAATGAAACCCGTTTATTTTATGCTATATGGGTTATTTATGAAATGGTTGATGATGATATATGTGGCTCACATGATAATAAAGGAAAATTTAAGGGTGCGCCCTGATAGCGCTCCAATTCATTGGGTAATGATGTAACCACTAGAGATTACAATTTTCACGATACCTTGGTGAATAACCTTGGTAATTTTCAAATGACACCTTGGGGATGGACCTTGGTGATATGTTCATGATTGTCTATGTTAAATGATGTAGCCACATTTTCATGTTACGAAAAATGTTATTTTTATTATGATATGCCTCCTTATTTCATTCTCATGCCTTAAAGTTCTTTTTCATGACCTTATTGAAGTATCTCAAGTTCACATGTAAAATGTTTCTCCTGTTTTCCTTACTGGGCTTTTTTCTCACCCTTTCTTTTGATGTATGCTCCCTGGTTATGTGATGCAGTAATGAACCTAGGATGAACATGAGGAGAAGCCTTTCAAGTGTTTTAGAAGAATGTTTTATGTTTTCATGTTTAAAGTTCCTGGTTTCCAAGACACTAAACCTTAAAGATCCTCGGTTTTGTAAAATGTAATGAAAGTTTATGTGATAAAGAGGCAGGATGCTATAGTTGGTATCAAAGGATGGTTTAGTTATTTTTGGAAATTAGGATATGAAAAATCTAGGAAGAACCCTATAGAAAAGTTTAAATATTGGAAATCTTCCTTTTATTTTGGTGAGTATTGAGTAACGGGTTTCCAATCCAATACATCCCTGTCTGGATACGAGCAGGTAGAGGTGGATCTGGAACAGATGTACATAGGGGTAAAACCTGAAAACACCGCTTTGAGCTAGACTCGAACGGGAACTGGTACACGACAACGGGCCTTGCTGCACTCTTGGTTACGACACTCCCCGGGGACATGCTTTGGTAAATTCATAAGCCTAGTATGAACCATTATTAAAGGAACAAGGATAAAACAAAATAAAGATTCACATAAGAATATATGATCATGGATAACCTAGATTGGAACCTAGGGGATCACAAGTTAGGATATACTTTTATTCTACATGTTTATCCTTTTATGCTTAAAGTTTCCTTTTCATGATTATTAGCTAAGTAAATAAGCCCCTAATTATAGTTTCTTTTCTTAGTTAATGGCGGGAAATGGAAGAACAGGTCCCAAAAACCAATGTGATAGGAAATGCGACGATTTTCGTATTAATATGACAGAGGTGATTAGGGGATTAAAAGATGATTATTATTTTGGAATACGTTCACTATTTTAGGGACCCTATATGATCGAGGTAAATAGATTACTACGGTATTTTCATTGAGGAGTAAGGTTGACTTATATTTTGAAGAATCGATGAATTTATGGTGGACTTATACTAATTTAGGTCACTTATGGGAATGATTAACCAATCTTGGGTAAAATATGTTTAGTTTAGATACTTTTGTTGTAAGATGTTAGGATTTGTTGATGTTGTTTGGAGATGAACAATGAAGTTTATTTTGGAAGACTATGTTATCAAATCCTTCTTGTATTTGGGTTTCAATCTTAGTTTGGTTTATTTTGAGGAATTTTAAGGACCGTTATTTATGGGATGGTCTATGATAAACTTTGGGTATTACCATGGAACATTGAAGATTTAAAATTAGTTTCCATTCCTATGTGATTCTTCCTTTTTGAAGAGTTGTTTAACCTTACCCTTTCTGTTTTTGGGATAATGTTTAAAGATAGAAGAAATAGATAGTTAATCTTTTGTGGATTATGTGATTCTCTAGAAGATGATTCTTGTGTTTTGATGAGACCAAGTAGTCTTGAATTCTCATCGTTTGGGAGAAAAGATTAGTTTTGGTAGAAACTTATTAAAGGGTCAAACTCTACATGAAGGTTGATATATTTCCTTATGTTTTTATTCTACGTTGTAAATGAATTCCTCAAAATTATGAAAAGGAACGTAAAACAAAAACGTTGTTGGTTTACGTTTCCTACTAGGTAATCAAATATCGTTTACACACATCATAAGTTTGGGATTTTCTTATGGTTAACTTTCTCCTAATCATGTTCTCTGTCACTCTCCCTCAGAACTTGACCCTTTGTTTTCTCCTCCATGTCCATGTTTTCCAACATGGAATCCTAGTGTGGGTTAACTCGGGTGACCTTCGTACTTCCCTTTCATTTTTTTAAAGTAATAGTTTTACTGAATCCTTTTCCGATGTGGGACTTTCAATGAAATTTCAAAACCTAATTTTAAAAAAATTGCGAGGACGCAATTTCTTAAGGGGGGAAGATTGTAACAACCCGAAATTTTGAATAAATCTTGTTTCCTAATTTTATGTGTTATTTTATTTTTATACTCAACAAAAATGTTTCATTTGATAACATGAGTATAATAAAAATGATACTGTTGGGTTTTGACTGTTATATGACCATTGGTCAATATGACCACTGGAAACTAAACGTTTTGATTATTGTCTCTAAATACAAGTAATCTTGGTTAATTAATATAGAAAGAAGATTCGATGGCCTCACCCAGTAGTCTTGGACCAATCGAATTCCATCTAACAGAACTTGGGAAGGAGGTAGGACCACTGGGCTTTGCTCTGGATCAAATCCAAGCTAAACTTCATCGTATAAAGCTAGAACGGGATCGCCTTTGCGAGAAGTTCAAACTGATAGAAATTACTAATCGTGCGATGTTGGCCGAGCCTCCCTCGGATTCTCTCACCTTAGCACACCTTACAGTTAGGTCCTATGCTGGTGTGATAAGGGGCTATGTAAGGAGACCGTAACTGCCTTGTGTAATCCTTTGTTTTAAATAAAAATTGGGATTTCTTCTTATGATGAAGTTTATGAATTTTCAAATGACCGGATAAATATACTTTGCATATTTTTGATGAATTTTAGAAAAAGGATATTTTAAAAATGGTTGTATAAACCTTAAATAATTAAAAATGTGTAATGATTTTCAAAAAATGATCTTCTACAATTATGTTCAGTACGAAATTTAGAGTCTAATAAGATCAACATAATTTTTGATGAATAGTAAATTATGAATAGTGATTTTATGATTAGGATTAGTAATGTGTCCAAATGGATTAGTAATCTCACTTAAAGAAAGTATTAATATAATCTAGGCACCTTGATTAAGTAATGTGATTCAATAAAATGGTTAAATAACGGTTTCATAAATTATTATTCAAGTATTAGTTTTTTTCATGTGAATAGTGTTTTTTAATTAAAAATTTAATTAAAAATATTTAGATAATTATTTTTATAAAACGGATTTCATTTTTTGAACTCAGATCACCGATATTATGCTATGGTAATTTTTGGGGTTTTTTCTGAAAAAAAGGAATTTTCGGTGAATAGTTTTTTTTATTTAAAAATTAAATGAAAAATATTTAGAAAAATATTTTTATAAAATGGAGTTCATATTTGTAATCAGAGCGTTGATATTTGGTTAAGGTGAAATTTTGGGATTATTCTGAGAAAGTTGAATTTTCGATGAATAGTGAAAATACAGTTTTTAAGTTACGAGTGTTTAATGACATCATTAAATGATGTATTAAGTTTGTAATCAATATGTTCGAATTATGAATAGTTAGATAAGGTATGAGGTGTCCCAGGTGTCCAATGCCATGGGAAAATACCATGGGAAAGCCCATGGGTTTTCCAAAACCACTAATGAGGTGTCCCTTTGCCATTAATGCCTTGTCCCCTCACTTTCCCTATAAATACCAAGCCATCCTCTCATCCATTCGACTCCCCACTCTCCCCCAACGATGTTCTGGTCTCATTACCTCCCAAGGAGTCCTCCCATGGTGCCCCCAAGCCCTCAAGGTCCCAACTTTTGAGTTTTAAGAGTTATGTTTTAAGGTAAGGGATCTGATCTCTCTCTTTCTTTTCGAGTAATCTCTTTTATGTCATTCCTTTTATGCTCCATGTTCTTATGTTGGAGGATGTTCTTTTATACTCATATTACTTACCTTTTCATGTTCATATAATGATGGATCCCCTCTTACTCTCATTATTTCGTTTTATGAAGTTTTAAGTGGCGCTGTTAGGCTGCCGAAATTTTTGTAACAGATTCTTTCTCCTTTCTCATTTTTTCAAGATCTATTTTCATGTAAAGTATTTCAAGTTTCTTTTTATTATGTTGGGGTATGATCTCTAAATTTATCATACTGATCTTTTATGATCATATTATAAGAGACCCCATTTTATCTCTTCAATTAAGTATTTTGAAGTTTTAAGTGGCGTCGTTAGGCTGCCGAATTTTTAAGTGGTTCTTCACCCTTCTCGTTTTGAAGTTCTACTTTCATGTCAATTCTTTCAAGTTCCTTTTTGTTATGTTGGGGTATTATCTCTATATCTATCATACTGGACTCTTATGTTCATATTATGAGAGACCCCATTTTATCTCTTTAATTCAGTATTTTGATGTTTTAAGTGGCACCGTTAGGCTGCCGAAATTTTAAGTGGTTCTTCACCCTTCTCGTTTTGAAGTTCTACTTTCATGTCAATTCTTTCAAGTTCCTTTTTGTTATGTTGGGGTATGATCTCTATATCTATCATACTGGACTCTTATGTTCATATGATGAGATAACCCATTTGATCTCTTCAATTCAGTATTTTGAAGTTTTAAGTGGCGCCGTTAGGCTGCCGAATTTTTAAGTGGTTCTTCACTCTTCTCATTTTGAAGTTCTACTTTCATGTCAATTCATTCAAGTTACTTTTTGTTATGTTGGGGTATGATCTCTATATCTACCATACGGGACTCTTATTTTCATATGATTAGAGACCCCATTTTATCTCTTCAATTCAGTATTTTAAAGTTTTAAGTGGCACTGTTAGGCTACCGAATTTATTAAGTGGTTCTTCAGCCTTCTCGTTTTGAAGTTCTACTTTCATGTCAATTCTTTCAAGTTCCTTTTTGTTATGTTGGGGTATAATCTCTATATCTATCATAATGGAATTTTATGTTCATATTATGAGAGACCCTATTTGATCTCTTCAATTCAGTATTTTTAAGTTTTAAGTGGCGCCGTTAGGCTGCCGAATTTTTAAGGGATTCTTTCACCCTTCTCATTCTTTTCAAAGTTCTACTTTCATGTCAAGTCTTTAAAATTCATTTTTAATTATTTTTGAGAATTATCTCTATATCTATCATACTGAACTCTTATGTTCACATTATGAGAGACCCTATTTGATCTTTTCAAATCATTTTTGTTGAAGTTTAAGTAACACCGTTAGGCTGCCGAACTTTCATAAGAGAAATCAAATTTTTGTCTTCCTTCCATGTTTTTTATTTCAAATGGTATGTCCTTGAAATTTCATTACCATGATCATGTATCCTTCTTATTCTGTCCATCTACTGTTTTATGGGTCATTTATGAATGTTTGACCCATTTTCCCTCTCTTTTTAATGTCTTCTAAAACCTCGTAACATAGCCGTTATGCTGCAGAATTTCCGTCCCAAAATGTCTCTCTCTTTTTCTAAAGTTCTTTTATATTATTAAGTGAATACTCAAAGCTATTTCTTATAAAGGGTTATTCACATATATATTAAAGTTTTCTATTTTAAATTCTGGGATTTACATACATGAGACCCACCTTCCTTTTCTGTGGGTTTTAAAGTGACGCAAAGATCATGTCTTTAAAGCAGTTTTTAAAACGTTATGATTATGAAATGAAACCCATTTATTTTATGCTATATGGGTTATTTATGAAATGTTTGATGATGATATATGTGGCTCACATGATAATAAAGGCAAATTTAAGGGTGTGCCCTGATAGCGCTCCAATGCATTGGGTAATGATGTAACCACTAGAGATTACAATTTTCACGATACCTTGGTGAATAACCTTGGTAATTTTAAAATGACACCTTGGGGATGGACCTTGGTGATATGTAAATGATTGTCTATGTTAAATTATGTAGCCACATTTTCAAGTTATGAAAAATGTTATTTTTATTATGATATGACTCCTTATTTCATTCTCATGCCTTAAAGTTCTTTTTCATGACCTTATTGAAGTATCTCAAGTTCACATGTAAAATGTTTCTCCTGTTTTCCTTACTGGGATTTTTGCTCACCCTTTCTTTTGATGTATGCTCCCAGGTTATGTGATGCAGTAATGAACCTAGGATGAACATGAGGAGAAGCCTTTCAAGTGTTTTAGAAGAATGTTTTATGTTTTCATGTTTAAAGTTCCTGGTTTCCAAGACACTAAACCTTAAAGATCCTCAGTTTTGCAAAATGTAATGAAAGTTTATGTGATAAAGAGGCGGGATGCTATAGAATATATCCTTCCAGTGGAAATTTCTTCCATCTTATGGGTCTTTATTCCAATAAATGAATGTTATTTATCTCAAATGGTTGGAGAGAAACTCACGATTAAGAATACACTCATTGTATGGGAGTTTGATGAAGTCTTTCCAGAGGAATTATCAGGTCTTCCACCAAATCGTGAAGTTGAGTTTTCAATAGAACCCATACCGGGTGCTATGCCCATTTCGAAGACACCTTATAGAATGTCCCCAATTGAGTTGTAGGAATTGAAGAAGCAACTCCAAGAGAATCTTGATAAGGTATTCATACTCCCTAGTTCATCACCTTGGGGAGCACCTATTTTTTTCGTTAAGAAGAAATATGGATCAATGAGACTATGCATTGATTATTGAGAACATAACAAGATCACTATCAAGAACAGATATCCTCTCCCACGCATTGATGAATTATTTGACCAACTATGCAGAGATCAATACTTTTCCAAGATTGATCTTCGTTCAGGGTATCATCAATTAGGGGTCAAAAATAAGGATATACCAAAGATGGCTTTCCGTAAAAGGTATGGACACTATGAATTTATAGTGATTCCATTTGGTCTTACTAATTCCCCCACTATCTTCATGGATCTAATGAATAGAGTCTTGAAAGACTATCTTGATCAGTTTGTGGTAGTCTTTATAGAAGATATTCTTTTATAATCAAAGAATAAGGAAGAACATGAATATCACTTGAGAATTGTATTATAGACCCTAAGAAAAGAGAAGAATTGTGCCAAATTTACCATGTGTGAATTTTGGCTTCAAAAAGTTTCATTTTTTGGTCATTTAATCTCAAAATAGGGGATATCTGTGGATCCAGCAAAAACCGAGGTTATCGAAAGATGGTCAAGACCAACAACAGTAACTATGATCCGAAGTTTTCTGGGTTTGGCTGGATATTATCGATGTTTTGTGAAAGATTTTTCACGATTATCTAATCCACTCACCAGGTTTCTCGAAAAGGAGTAAAGTTCATGTGGGTAGAGGAGTGTGAAGAAAATTTCAAGGAGTTGAAAAGAAGGTTATCTAGCACACCTATGCTCACACTGCCTTGTAGTGGAGAAAGGTTTTTGATCTACAGTGATGCATCCAAGAAGGGATTGGGGTGTGTTCTCATGAAAAATGATATGGTGATAGATTATGCCTCATGACAATTTAAAATCCATGAGAAAAATTACCCAACTCATGATTTTGAGTTAGCTGCGGTAATATTTGTGTTAAAGATTTGGAGGGATTATCTTTATGGTGAAAGGTGTGATATTTATACTGATCATAAAAGTTTAAAGTATATTTTCACACAAAAGGATCTAAATATACACCAAATAAGATGGTTGGAGCTGAATAAGGATTTCAACTGCTCAATTCATTACCACCCTCAGAAAGAAAACAATGTGGCAGATGCATTAAGTCGACAAGACCATGCTAGCTTATCCATGATGAGGATAAAAAAAAGATCCAGTATTTATGGATTTAAAAAGGATGGATCTTGGAATTATAATGGAAGGGGAAAATCATATCTTTCCCAAATGAAAGTTCAACCATATATACATGTGAAGATTAAAGAGGAAAAAATAGAAGATGTAGAATTACAAAAGAAGGCAAGAAATGTTCCTGAATTAAACATTTATTGTGATGGGATAATAAGGTTCAAGAATCGGGTTTGTGTTCCTCCCATCCCCGAATTAAAGAAGGAGATACGGGATGAGGCTCATAGTTCTTCATTCTCTATTCATCATGGAAGTAGGAAGATGTATAAGGACCTGGAGGAGTACTTCTGGTGGGATGGCATGAAAAAAGATGTTGCTAAATATGTCTCTCGATACATGGTTTGTCAACATGTTAAAGCTGAGAGACAGAAATCTAAGGGGATGTTACAACCATTACCCATACCAGAATGGAAATGGGAAAACATCACTATGGACATTGTCACTGGACTTCCTAAAACATCCAGAGGCAATAATGCTATCTGGGTTATAGTTGATCGTCATACGAAGTTGGCACACTTCATTGCTATTAGGGAATATTTTTCTCTTGATCATCTTTCCATGATATATGTAAAGGAAGTGGTAAGATTGTATGGAGTACCACTTTCCATTATATCTAATCGAGATCCGAGGTTTACCTCGAAGTTCTGGAGAAGTCTTCAGCATAATTTAGATACAGAGTTGAGTTTCAGCACTGCTTGTCATCCTCAGACAGATGGTTAGTCTGAGAGAACAATTCAAACTCTAGAAGATATGTTAAGAGCTTGCTCTATACATTTCAAAGGTGTTTGGTATCAACACCCACCTTTGGTGGAATTTTCTTATAATAATATCTTTCAGTCCAGTATTCAGATGGATCCTTATGAAGCTCTCTATGATATGAAATGCAGGACTCCAACTTGCTGGGATGAAGTTGGGGAAGGAAAGATATTAGGACCTGATCTTGTTGATGAGATGAGAGAAAAGATCAGATCTATTCAACAACACATAAGAGCAGCTCAAAGTCGACAAAACATTTATGCCGACAACTGAAGAAAAGACCTAGAGTTTGAAGTGGGTGATAAAGTGTTCTTACGAATATCTCCTTGGAAGAGAGTAATGAGATTTGGAAAGAAGGGAAAGCTGAGCCCTAGGTATATCAGTCCTTTCGAAATACTGGATCGTGTTGGGAAGGTAGCTTACCGATTGGTGCTTCCTCCGAATATATCTCAAGTTCACAATGTGTTCCATGTATCTCTCCTGAGAAATTACATACCCTATCCTTCACATGTACTAAGCTAAGAATTTCTACTGCTAGAGCAAGATCGTTCTTATGAAGAACAACCGATAGATATTTTGGATCGTAGTCAAAAAGTTCTACGGAACAAGACCACTCACTTGGGGAAAGTTTTATGGAGTAACCACAAATTAGAAGAAGCTACATGGGAACTTTAGGATATGATTAGGGAGAGGTATCCTCATCTGTTTGTTACAAAGTGACGAATTTTGAGGGTGAAATTCATTTTAAGGGGGGTAGAATGTGACACCCAAGATTTTATGATAAATATTTTTTTTATGTATTATGTTATGTGCATCATCAAAGAAATATTTCACTACACACAAAACTGTCTTGGCTTGCGTTACACACAAGAGAAACCTTCTTCGATAGCTTGCGTTGTACGCAATACCGAGTTTCCCTAAACAACGATATGTTATTAAAATATTATATAAACTAGCCGTTATGAATAGTAATACCCATATTTTAAAATTTTATAAATTTTACCTTTCAAAATGGAATTCATTTTTGGATTCATAATATTGAAATTAGCCTAGGGTGAATTTTTTGTATTTCTCTGAAAACATTCAATTTTTAATGAATAGTGAAAACACTAGGTTACTATTTAAAAACCGACTTTTTTTTAAATAATTATTTATTTTATTTAAATTTATTTTAGGTAAAAATTTATACATAATACCTATATAAGTTCAATGTAATTCATTGGAGTCATTTTATAATAATTTTAGATATATAAAAATTTTATTGAACTTTTCACCGTCTTTTACCCACCTCCTAAGAGAATTTGAAAATTTACATAAAACATAATTTTACCACTTATCTAAGTGGAATTTTGAAAATCCAAGAGATACGGTTAATATCAAGGAGTAAAATTCGGTTCAATAAGATAAAAATAATTTTTGGTGAATAGTAACATTTACTTTTATTTACCACGGTTAAAAGTAAATAGCGTAATTAAGGGTAAAAATGATATTATTATCACCCTAACACAAGTTATAATTATATTTTATAAGTTTAATTCGACCAAAAATAACATTAGGAATAAAATATGACCATTTAGGTCCACTTGGATTAGATTAGGACACTTATTACTATTTTATTCAAAGAAGAGTTAAAAGAGTTAAAATGATTTTTTTATAACTAAAAACATTTTAAAATAAGGGTATACATAATATAAATTAGACTATAAATATTAATTAGAAATCTAGAAATATTTCCTACATAATGGTATTTTATTTATAATTTTTAGACATTATATAATTTAATTTATTTTTGACACAATGATGATGTAGTAATTACCTTATTAGTGAAATATTAACATAATTGATGTTATAAATACCCAAATAAATGTAATTTGAGACTTTTCATGAATAAAACTAATTTTATAGGTTAATATTACATGTTAGTATTGATTTAATTAACTGATTTAGAACTAATCATGTTGTTATAAATTTTATAAAAATAACTTACCAAATAGTGTCAAAATTGACAAAAAATAGTTTTTAAAACTAATATTATATTATTAATTGAAATTTTATTCCTAAAAATCTAAGGATCGGCCAAATGACTTAGATAAGGTTATATATATTAATAATCAACCACTTTGGGTTTTTTTTGACTTGTTATAGTAAGTTTATTAACCATATAGTGTAAGAAAACAAGAAAACACAATAAAAGTTAAATTATTTAACTTAGAGTTAAATCTAAATGATAAGGTTAAAATACTAACCTAAACTTGTCTAAAACCTATTAGTTGAGATTTTTTGGACCCATACCGACCTTATATTAAAAATAAATCATATTGGAGCTATTAAAAACCGAATATTACTTTATTATAAAATAATATTTTATGTTTTTCTAAAGGTGCCCCTCTCCTCCCTTATAAAAGGGCACCTCCTCCCTCTCCTCCTCACACAATTTTGAGCCTTAATGATCGTCCAAACCCTACCCATTTCCCTTATCAACTTCACTAGAAACATTATATAGGTCTTGGTCTTCTTCAAAGACCAATTTTAGTGCCCTAAGAGGAGGTTTCAAAGAGGCGTGTCGAAGAAGAGGTAATATCTGTTACCGATTCTTTCAAATTTATTTCCACTTATACTTCCTCTTAATTAGTTGTTTCATTATGAAGTAATAACATCAGTATCAATAATATACTGATATGTTATTATAAATAAGAAACAACCCTATTTCACCTTCTATCTGTCCTACAGAAAACGAAATCACCGCGCGTGTGTACGTATGGAATATTGTATCCACGCTGCGGTGTAATCTGTTTTCCACCACCACCTTTCTTGGATGAGTATAATGGTGTAAATAATAACTATATATAATTATTTTAAAGTTATATTGATTCTGAAATAGTATAATACACATCAATACAATTCCACGATCATGGGAATGATATCATCGCTCGTGCATACGTACGGCCTACCGTCTCAATGATGTGATGTGACTCATTTTATATGATCTTCATTGAATAATGATTATATAAATGAATTGAATGAATAAATATGATATATATAATAATAATACCATTCTATAAATGATGTATCTATAACCTAAAAAGAATAATAAGAATTTATTCGACAAAACACGTATAAGAACATAAAGCACTGAACACCCGAATAACAAGTAGCAATGAAATATTATTAATAAGAAGATAAGAATATGACCATATATGATATCATGACAATTAATATGATTCTATAATAAGTCAATGACATTATTTAAATCATTATACAGGAGTTTTGGATACCTACGAAGCATATCAGACCTAAGGTAAGGGAAAATCTCGCAATCTCATTTTTTCCGAGATTGTTTATACTTCAAAATTTACTAGGGAATATTTATCATCCACATCCATGTTTCATCAATATGTAATATTATTTATATCCTCCTAAAATTTTTTAAATCCAATTTTAACCATTTGTGAGTTTTTATTAAAAGATATGAAAGGAATCTTTTGTCATTTTAAGTACGAGGTACTTTTTGACTTTTCTGGCCAAAGTACGTGAAGAATGTTTTTTTAACTTATACGGCATGAATGAATTTTTAGGATTTCATAGAATATTATTTCCATGAATCTTCTTTTACAATTTTTCAAGATTATTTTTAATTAAATTGTTTTAGTTTAAAATTTTATGACATTTTAAGAAAGGAAACATGTTTTTGATGTAGAAAGGATATTATCCTCAAGAGTAGAGTTCAAGTGTTTTATCAAAATTATTTTCCATATAAGATAATATAGGGTTATGTTTCTATATTTATTTTTTCATTGATTTGATTATGTTATGATGGAATTATTTGTATTAATTCCTTTTATCTTACATTTATTATGTTATGATGGCATGAAGTTTAAGAATCCCATTTTTATTACATGGGTTATGCTATGATATATGATTTATGATCATGTGGCACACATAAGAATGGTTTCATTATGAGATGGGTGGGACCTATATCTCTCTCCAATTCATTGGGTAATGATTTATATCTCATGAGATAGACATGACTAGAATTCCAAGTTAATCTAGTTCATCGATATAGGACTGGAACGAAGAGTGAACTCGGTTCAGTAATGGACTTTGTCCACAATGATGGTCTTGGTAAAGAGCCTTGACTAATATGAAATGATTTTCTATGATTATGTGTGCATGCCAAAAAGTTTCATGTTTTAAGTTATGATTATTGGGATAACATTTCACTACTATGATTTATCCCATGTTATGATATTATGATCTCTTTTTTAGGTTAATATTTTCAAAATTTTAGGTTCTTATGAATATTATATGATTGATATTTCTTTTGTTGCCCTTACTGTGCATTTGAGCTCACCCATTTGTATGTTTTCCTTTCCACAGGTCAGGAAGAAGGGTATTAAGTAGGATATTCCAAAAGGGACTCTATATATAATGAAATAAACGGGAGACAATGTAGGTGATTTATGAACTAGTTGTTTATATTTCCGAGTTTCTAAAGACACTATACCTATACGGTCCTTTCATGGTTTTGTTATATGTTGTAAAAAGTGTGATTCAATTTTAAGTAAAAAAATTGTATGTAATGTATGGGTCATTATATAAAAAGACCTTATATTCATTGAAGTGTAATATAGAATGAATAGACTGAAGGAAAGGGTTGGTATCCATAGCAAAAGTGTGGGAATATTTTATTAATTTCCAAGGGATACATCATTAGTGGTATTTGAAAAACCATGGGCTTTCCCTTGTTATTTTCCAATGATATTATCCACTTGGGAAACATAACAACATATATTACTACACAAAATTTGACTATAATTATTACATCATGATTACATCATTAATTATGTCATTAAACACACTGAAACTCAAAACTGTATTGTTACTATTCACTGAAAATTCTATTATTTTAGAAAAATCCCAAAAAATCACCCTAACCATTTTTCAACGTGTAGAAATCAAAATTGAACTCCATTTTATAAAAATTAGTTTCACTTTAAATTATATTGAATAAATAAAATAATAATACAAGACCAATAATTTCTAAAACACTTATTTACTTATACTATGATATAATTGTGTCACATTCCCACTTAAGATGACTAAAACATATATATGCATCCTTAGGAGATCTTATTATTCCATTGGTAAAATTACCATTCATAAGGGTAAAATTACAATTTTAAAAGGACAAGTTACTATTCACCAAAAAATTTATTTTGATCTTAGTGAACCACATTATCACCCTGATTACAACCATATATGTCTCATTTTTGAAAATCATTTCACAGAAAAAGTTATTTAACAATAAAATATATTTTTACTTTTCATCAATTACTATTCATAAAAAACACTATTCATAAAATACTATTCTTCAAATTGAATCTTCTTAAAAAATCTAAAAATTTATCCTAGTTTAATTTTGACATTTGAAATTCAAAAATGATTTTTATTTTACCATAATAATTTTCTATGTATAAAAATTTCTGAAAAGTTCAATTTTTTTACTTCTAAAAAAAATTTATCAAATTTTTATTAATTTAACATATTCATTATTAAGAAATTATATTCTTAAAGAAATAATGATGAAAGGAAAATTTTATTAATACCAAGAGATTACACAAAGTAACTAAATCCTCATTACATATCCCCTTATAAAACCAGTATAGGACCTAAGAGTAAGTTGTGAAATGGTGATATAATATTGGGGTGGCTGAGACAAAATTTCTCGAGTGGTGATTTTTATCAACTTGAACTTCTCCCATAAGTGATTCCATTTAAGCTTAACATGTTGATGATTGACTTGGGCTTGATCCAGAGCAAAGCCCAGTGATGCTACATCCTTCCCAACCTCCAACAGATGTGCTTTATACAACCTGAGTCTACTAGATGAGGTCATCATCTCTTCATTATGTATTGATTAACCATGATCATGGATATTTATAAACAATAATCATAACGTTAACTGTATAGTTTCAATGGTTATATTGACCAATGTTCATATACCAGTTAAAACCCAACGGTCTCATTTTATTTATACCCACTTAATTTATTGTAGTATATAGTTTTTTTGAGTACAAAATAAATAAATAAAAATTTAGGAAACAAATATTATTCAAAAGATTGGGTTATTTCATTTTTGGGATTTTTCTAAAACAATTGAATTTTTAGTGAATAGTAAAAATACTGTTTTGAGTTTCAGTGTTTCTAATGACATCATTAATGATTTAATCATGATGTAATAATTCTTCTCAAGTTTTGTATACTAATATACGTTATTTAGTGTCCCAAATGGAAAATACCAGTGGAAAATCCCATGGGAAATCCCATGGTTTTTCAAATACCACTAATGAGGTGTCACTTGAAAAATTCATAAAATATTCCCTCAATTTTTCTATAAATACAAACCCATTCGTTCATTACATTCATTAAAAAGTCCTCCTCAACAAATATATGGTATTTTTACCTCTCAAATAGTCCTCCCAATGTTCCCTCAAGCCCCCAATGTCCGAATATTCATGTTTTTTATGTTACTCTTCAAGGAAAAAGAACATTTCACCCTCTTCTTTTAGTCAAGGACTTCTCTAATGTTATGTCTTTTAAATTAAATTTTCTTATGTTGGGGATGTTATTATATATCCATTTTTATTTTGATTTTCTATCTATGGTATGTGATACCCTTTTTGATATCTTCAATTCATTTTTTGAATTTTTAAGTGACACCGTTAGGTTGCTGAATTTTTGTAAAAGAAAACACCTCTTCTCTTTTCTTTCATGCTTCCTTTTCATGTGGTATATCTTTTAAATATCTATACCTTGCTCTTAATTACATTGTATTCTTTACCTATACATTATTATGAGTTATTTATGAGTGTTTGACCCTTATCTTCTCTCTTTTTAATGTTTTCAAAAACGACGTTGCATAGTCGTTATGATGAAGAATTCTCTTCTCAAAATATTTCTTTTTCACAAGAAATTCTCTTATTTTATTTATGTGAATACCCAAACATATTTAATTTCATGGGTATTCACTAGGACATTAAAATTATATATTTTATTCAGGAATTTATATACATAAAACCATTATTCCCTTTCCATGGGTTACAAATGACATAATTATTTTTTTAAGAACTTTTTAAAACGTTACAATTTGGATTTAGAACCCATTTATTTTATTCTCTTTGGGATACTTATGAAATGTCTGATTATGATATATGTGTATCACATGAAAATAAATAAATATAAAGGGTGTTCTCTGATATCATTCCAATGTATTGGGTAAATAATTTAATCTCTAGAGATGAAAAGTTTTATGATACTATGTTGAATAACCTTGGTAATTTTTATGACACTGTGGGGATGGACCATGGTGATATGTTCATGAATGTCTTAATTAAATGTCGTAAAACAATTTTCAAGATATTATTCATGTTATTATTATCATGATATGCCTCTTTATCAGTATTTTATGTTATTCCCCATGTTCTTATAGATATCACTCAAGTTCACTTGTAAACTGTTTAACTCTTTTTCCTTACCGGGCCATCAGATCACCCTTTACATTGATGTATGTCTCCAGGTTATGAGATGTAGTAATTATACATAGGATTAACTTTTAAATAAACTTTTCATGGGGATTAAAATAATTTTTTATGTTTTGATGTATTAGGTTTCTGATTTCCAAGACATTAGACTTTAAACAACCTCTTTTGTAAAATGTAATGAAACAGTATGTTATAAAAAAGGCGAGATGAAATTGTTTTGATTAGGGTGGGTGAAATTCTGGGAAGTTTCCTATGGAGGGTGTGAGTGAGAAAAAAGAACACTAAAAATGAAATGTGTTGTATTATGAGGACATTCATTAGTCAGATGACACATTCAGGTACATGGGTGGGCCCTAGGAAGGGGACCACATGTTTGCAGGGCAACTAGTGGTACCTGGAGGGCCAGGACCCAACAACCCGATTAAGGCGAGGTTTTTGTGCTGTCCCCGGGACCTAGTTTTCACATTTGGTATCAAATCTCGAACCCAACATTATGTTTGGTGCACTGCCTACATTGAGATATAGGGCCTACAATGAGGGCATTGTGATCTAAGGGTGTATGAATGTAACACCCCAGAATGATAATGGGTTAAATGACTAAAAGATATGACTCATGTCAACAAGGTGCACCTTCATTTTCCAGATCCTACCAGATTAGAACATCACAGTTATGTGTGGTTGGCATGGAGTAGTGATCAGGATGGGTGACCTTCTGGGATGATTATTTGGTTGTGTGTAAGTGAGGACAAAGTATGCTGGAAAGGACATGTGTTGTCCTATGGGGATAGTCATTAGTCAGATGACCCGTTCGGGCATGTGGGTGGGCCCCAGGGTGGGGTCCATGTGTCTGGAGGGGAAACAGGTGGAACCTAGTGGGCCAAGGCTCGATGACCATGTTAAAGGTGGGGTGTCTATGCTGACATTGGGACCCGCTAATGGAAAAATTACCTATACCAATAGTGTGGAACTGTTGGTATATGTCCCCAAACTGTTGGTATAGCCCATACCAACGGTTTGGGTAGCCGTTTGGTTATTTGGTGTGGGGAAAGACCTATCCCGACGGTTTGGAGAATACCGTTGGGAAAGACCTATATCAATGGTTTTCAAACCATTGGGATAGGTCTTTCCCAAGGGTTTGAAGAACCAATTGGGATAGGTAAATTTATTAAAAAGTGTTCCAGCAGAGGTTTTAAGCCACAACCTCTACATTATATATCAATCACTTTACCAATATCACAGAGTATCCTTTGTGAATATATTTGGATTAATATATTTATATATATATATATGTAATTTATATATGGATTTATTTGACGATATTCGATAAATGTACTCATAAAAAATAAGGGCACCTATCCCAACAGTTCTCAAAACCATTAGGGAAGGCCTATCCTAATGGTTTTGAGAATCATTGGGATAGTTACCCACCATTTCCCAATGGTTTGGCCAAGCCGTTGGGAAAAGTGGCCTCATAGTGGACTTTTCCCAATGGTTTGGCCAAACCGTTGGGAAAGCCATACCCTTTACCAATGGTTTGGTCAAACCATTGGTAATAGTGGCCTCAAAATGGACTTTTCCTGAGGGTGTTTCTAAACTGTTGGGAATGACATACCCTTTCCCAACTGTTTTGGAAAACCGTAGGGAAAAGTTACCTCAAAGTGGGATTTTCCCAACAGTTTGGCCAAACCATTATGAAAGGGGACTTATACCAATGGTTTTTACAAACCATTAGTATAAATGTGTTGGTATAGGTAATATTTCCTGTATTGACCTAATTTTCGCATTTGGTATCAGAGGTGGTACCCAACCTTAAGTGTAGGGCACTGCCTGGGTTGAGATGTAAGGTTCCACAATGAGGATTATGTACTCTAAAGGGGGTGGGGGTTAATGTCACTCCCCCAAATAATAAATGGTTATATGATAAAATGATATGACTCAGGTCAACAAGGTAAACCTTCTTTTTTGGGAGTCTACCTAATTAGAACTCCACAATTAAGCGTTCTTAGCCAAGAGTAGTGATCAGGAGGGGGGAACTTCTGGGAAATTCATAACGTTTAGAGTATAGTTTCCAATAATCATATTGAACAATGGTTATATAATAGTAGAAACCCAAAGGTATCATTATAATTATACTCAATTCATTAATAAAATTATATATATTTGTTGAATACACAATAAAATAACTCCAAAATTTAGGAAACAAATATTTTTCAAAAGTTTTGGTGTTACATTCTTACCCTCTTAAGAAATTTTTTCCTGAAATTTTAAGTTGTACCCTTAAAAGAGAAAAGTTGTGGGTAATTCTATCTTATAGACTCATTTGGTACCCATGTGGATTCCTCATATTCTTTCTACCTCCATGACATATTTAAAAGGTGGGTAGTCTTGTTGAATAGAACATTGTCTCTATGATCCAAGATCTCAAACGGTTGCTCATCATAAGGTATGTCTTGTTCCAATTATACCACATCTTTATTTTGTACATGTTAAGGGTCAGTTATGTACTTCCTCATTAGGGATATGTGGAAGAAATCATGAACTTGTGCTAGATTTGTAAGAAGTACAAGCTGATAGGACAATGCTCCTATATAATCAAGGATTTCATAGGGACCAATATGTCACGAACCAGGCTAGGTCATCATCTGATCTGGTGCCTGACCCGGTCTTGAACATAACCTAAAGGGAATTATCAATCCCCATGGGTAGAACCAAGTGCCCGAGTATCAAAAATAATGTGTGGGAACGATTTACCCGAAAAAAGAGACATAAAAAATTCAACAAATAAATAAACAAAAAATAGAAAAATAGAACCAAACAAGCCCTTAACATTTGAAAAAATTTAATGTTTAAAACTTAACCCAAAACACAAAGAATACTACAACGAAGAGAAAACTAAAACATCTACTTGAACTGTTATACAATAAGAGTATCTACCTTCCTAAACAACCATCGTCAAACCTGCACAGGAGGTCTATCGGAAACCCGAACCACCATCACTAAGCACGATGCCTCAACCTAAAATACACAATGAACAAGGTCTAAATACATCCAATAGTGTATTTAGGGTGTGATCCATGAGCCCGGTATGATACCACCCAATAAAAATGTTCTATGCCACAACATCAAAATGATAATTTAACATGCTTATTTAAAACCATACTTTTAAAAACAAATTAAAGGAAAACATTTAAAATATGGGAGTAAAAAAGATATAAAACTTAAAGAAAACCCATTTCACAAAAAAATAATTTAAAATGGAGGTGTAAAATCATAAAGAACATGAACATACTCAAGCAGTCCTCTGTATGCTGACAGAAGGAACCATGTCTTGAATAGTAGGGCACTGTGGGTAAATCCCCTATGATAGCTGGGATGCGTGGAATGATAAAGTCATCCTACATCAATATAAATGTGGAATAATAACCACAATAATCAATGCTCTTATGAACAAGAAACTTGTAGGGAAACACATCCATAACCTAGTGGTCTCTAATCATAATAAATGTTTAGTCAGTGTTGTAATGTCAATATTTCTAGATGAAACTATGTGGAACCACTTCTGTAACATCTAGAATACTAGTCCTAATCTACCCACCTAGGTACCCAAGGTTTTCCCATGTGATTAATAAAGTTCCACATAGACATAATATATCACGTTCACATATCACCAACCAAAAGTGAAATTAAACACAAAATCCACCACGTACATACCCAAACACCATTTCAAAAACACTCGAACACGTAAATACATTTCCAAAATATATTTACCATAACTTAATAATTTCAGAAATACCCATTTGGAAACACTCAAATAATAACATTCTCAATTTTCACAACTTTGAAAAAATTATTAAATAACACAATAAGGGCTGACAAAATAAACATACCCAATTACTAGTATGAAAGTCACTTCAAACCACCGTCTAAACAAATTATCCTTAAAACTAGTTTCACACCACTTTCACAATTAAATGAACTGTTGGAACCATTTATAAAACACCACCAAGTGACAGAAAGAGATTTTACACCAAAACGATGTCCCATTTTATATAAACCAACTACATTAAAAATGAACAAAAATTTAACTCTTTAAAAACATCAATTCTGTTCCGTCTATATAAATCAATAAATCATTCGAGCTACCTATGAGATCATTTCAAGAAAAATCAAGGAAAATATACTCCAAAAACCACTTGATTCCAAATAGATACATCACATTAAAACTATAGGCACAAGGTAACCATATCAAAACATGTTTTCCATTATTCAAAAAAAAACTATACAATTTCCAAAGTTCACAACAAAGAAAAAACACCCAAGGTGATTCATTTTCCTTTGAAAAATTCCATTAAAATACACACACGCCTAATGTTGCTTGAAAACACATTTAACACCTACCAAAAAACCCAAGAACCTTTCAAACATGTTCCGCATTCCAAAAACCACATAAAAATTCTCACTTTATATGACATTTGAAAAGCATGCCACAAGGTCTCACTTCTAAACATACAAATTTAATATAATGGAAAAAACATTTAAAAATAAATTATACATAAAATATTTTTAAAAACTAACTCCACAACAAATTTTTAATCTAAATAATCAATTATTCAAATAATAAAACGTTTCCAAAAAACCAATGGCACTTAACACCAAAATATAACTGCATTCCCTATTCTAAAAAAAATTCACATCATTAACCTTTTCAAAATACTGTTCGCTTCATTAAAAATAGAAAATAGAACTTATTAATATAATCAAATAATCATATTAAATTAATCTAGTAATGCAAGGGCATGGGACCCCCTAACTCGGTGTTGATTTTTCCCTAATCAAGGCGGATCTTCATCCCCACCTAATACGCACCACAAACAAGCCCAATGGAACACTAAAAAAATAATTTTATCCAATAAAATCAAATCAGTTCAATAAAATCAGACCCCTAATGAGAGTAAAACCCCTACAATGAGGGAGTACTGGAGTGGGTCACGCAAGGGTCTAGAGGAGGGTCGGTGGTGGCGGTGTTGGCTAGTGATGAGACCAACACAGGGTGGTTTCTAGATAGGAGGAGTGTGACATTGATAGATGTGGAAGGGGGTGGTCGGATGGGAGGAAACTGCTGATCATGGGGATGTGGGTTTGCTGGAGGAGGAGGAGAGCGACTGCACCGGGGCTGGCCGGGAGAGGGAGGGTCATTCTCCAAAGGTCGTTGTGTAAGGAAGGGTGTGCGAATAGAGGTCTGTAGGAGGGGGGTCACACATTGTGGGGGAAGAAAGGGAGAGAATGAAGCAATGTAAATGAAATCCTTGTAATGAAAGAAAATAAGAAAATTTAAATAAAAAATAAAACTAACTTAAAACAATTATAATATTTATAATCATAATAACAACAAAATTATTAGTTTAATAAAACTAAATTCATAACCCTAATATTACAGGATTAACAATATATATGAAAAGATTAATATCAATAATAATAATTATTGTTATATTAATAATAATAATAATAATTAAATCATTTATAATATTAACAATAATAATAACAATCATAGTAATTATAATAAAGAAAAAAAATTAAAACTTCTATTATTGATAAAATAATTATTTAAACTTCATTTATTTATTTATTTATATCTTTTCTTACATCATCATCACTTATTTAATTTAACATCATTTATTTGTTCGGAACATCGGGATGGCTGTGCGGGCAACTGGGTGAGGTCACGCGGTGAACCTGGAATAGTCGAGCGACTTCGACTATCCCATGCCTATGTGTCAGACACCACCAAACACAAAATAATAATTTATCAGTAGAATTTAATATTCCAATCGATGGTGGCTTGTACATCAACAAATATTTTCAATAGAAAATAAAAATAATAAAAATAATAAAATAATTTTTTTAGAAATCCGTGTGTGGTAATTCTCCCCACCAAAGAACTTTCCTTCCCTAGAAAGCCACAACTAAATATGATCCCCGAAGTATAAACTGATACCCCCTTGGGGTTCAAAAGGTATCCCTTTGAAAAGAATTCAAGGAGAATCAAACACACCATGCTTATAGAAAGTGACTTAAATTACCACCTCAAGTAACCCATAAAAAATATTTTTTTTCTCTGTGTGTCCCCCACCCTAAAGAGCTAAAACACCTCCTGTTGATTGATTAAGGAAGGGAACTCTAATACCCACAGAAACCAAATTCATAAGCCTATACATCTCAATCATCGTTGAACAAAAACAACATCGTCATATTGGAACAAAAAAACTAGATTAAACCACATCCAAGGAACACTCTTATCACTAACAACCAAACCATCTTTAGGAACTGAACCAAAATCCCAACATGAGGAAGCCCAAAGATAGTCTCCACCATTAGTATTCCTGCTAATGCTTGAGATGAGACTAGAAAATAGACATGGGGAGGCCCGAGCGGACTCCCCACCATTATGAAAAAGGAGAAAACCAATTTATTCCAATGATATTTAAGCAAGACCCACCATGGGTCTCCCAATCATTGGAACTGATGAAAGATACAGAAACATCAAAAATATCCCAACGGTGACCAAACACCCCACCAAAAGGGGTAGGGAGGGTAGGTACCAACTACTGTGGCATCAAAGCCACGACCCAAGACAAACTAGCATCTCCACATCCCTATATGATAATTATTCAAATTTGAGACCGATTTACCCAAACAGACCCCATAAGGATTGTTATGCAGGGGCTTGTGGTTGGTGAGAAATAAGCACTAGGTTTTATAGAAAACAATATAACAATACCTCCACATACCCAAGTGCTAACCCTCACACTCAAATAGGGCATAATGTGGAAACAGGGTCCTCCTGCCACTCTCCACCGAAATATGACAATCGAAATAGGATAACAGTGATGGAGGTTTAAACTATTTATATCTTAATTATTGAGATCATGAATTAATCCCAAGCCATTCATAACCCTGTATTTTCCCTGACTACGTGCCAGCTTCACTACGGAACCTATGGCTGGAGCATAGACAATTGAAGCTTCTATTTCTTCGTAGTCAGGCTGTAGAAACAGCCCAACTAGACTTCTTTTCCTGATGCCACTAGCTACCCCACCACAATCAAGATAATTCCAATTGACACAACACACCTAAACATCCAACTTCTCTCTTGCATCACATCTACCAAAATAAGGGTTTAGATGAAACACATACCTCACCTCTTCACCATAAATATGAAAATTAAAAAGGAAAGACGCACGAAAAACACTCCCCTTTGAATAGAAAAATTAGAACTCCCTAAGGGGAGGACACATTCCTAGGAAAACATGGATTTTCAGAGGGTTCTATGAATCCCACCTTTGCACTTCGAAGCGAACTCACACTACAAGATGTCATCAAATATGACCCTTCTGGTGAATGAAATCACTATAATCTTTTCAAGACATCGGTCAACACCGATAAATCTGAACCTCCTTCACCCTTTCCCACTGGAATTCCATTCACTACTTCCAGGGGAACCTTCGGATGCAACAGTGGCAAACTTCATACCTGACAACTTGGACAACTCAAAGAGGCCAAAAATCCCTTCAACTACCCTCACATTTTTCATCCTCCTACGAGAGTATCTGCTTAACTGAAAAAGAGAAGGGATAGACTTAGAAATATCACTCAAAAGAGAGACTCCTTTACTTATTCAAATCGAGGATCGGCCAATGTCAAATTTACTATGGCCGCACTTCAATCATATGCTAATGATTTTTTGGGCACACAGTAGTCAAGAATGAAATCAATATAACCAATAAAATTGGTTCAACAGCCTTGACATACCACAACTAAACGTGTAGGGGGCACCACTACAAGGGCTTCCCGATTAACTTTTCAAAATAAACCACTAACCAAACACTTTCACACCAACATACCAATAAGAATTCAAACTCAGGAAAAAATTAGTCAAAAAGGATTCTCGGCTTTGAACACCTCACATACATCATTTCCAAAACAAAATGACACACTACAGAATAACCAGTTATTAAGACACAAAAATATCATTTAACAAAACATTATGAAAATAAACAATGCTTTTGGGTTGAAAAAACACCAATGGTGTCTCCTGGGCCTCACACATGTATATTATCATGCCACACTAGCTCCCACCTCTTGCCCATCTAGGAACTCGTATGATCATGCCATTAACCACTTCTCTTTCCATATATACCCATGCATGAGGTTTCCCATGAGGGAACCATGGATCAAAACCATGCCATTCTATTTTGAGAATCAAAACATTCAACCCACACCTTTTAAAGCTCATACATAATTTTGTTTTTGAGATGCGTAATTTCAAAAAAATTTCCAAGACCAAATCATTTTTACATGAAAACCAAATTTCCACAATTCCTAAAAAGAGAGATGATGAACAATGAAATATGAAACTAGTGTTAGTGGGTGACTGGAACATTTGGTTGGAGGACATATACCAATCATTCCACCACCATAGATATTATCCAAGGACAGCAACCCTGACTCCACATGGTTTTACAAACACTGTGAGCTCATAGGGACCATTAAACCTACTCCATTTTCATTTCCCCCAAACAAGGATAACAACACAGAAAAAAGATTAAGACAAACCTCAACTTACCCTGGTATATTAAGTCTCGTCATGAGGTGTGCTATCCAATCACCTTACTTGTAGCTAGAAATTCATGTTATGACACCCTTAACAATGGTCTACACTGACTCTATCTCAAAGAAACACAAACCAAGAGAGAAAAACTACTCTGATACCATTTTATCACAAACTTATCCAGGTTTTCATCTAATCCAGTGCATGAACCAGTCTGTGAAATAGCCCAAAGTGCATTCTCGATCCCAACAGGCTGGCACAAGTGCCCGGGTATCAAAATATATACATGGGAATCATTTACCTGAAACATGATACATAAAAAATCCAATGAATAAATATAAAAAATATGGAAAAATATAACTAGAAATGCCCTTAAAATTTGACTAGATTTATTGTTTACAACATAACCCAAAATGTAAATAAGACTAAAACGAAGAGAAAACTGAACCATCTACCTGAAACTTAATGAAATAAGAGGAACCACCTCCTCAGTCCATCATCATCAAACCTACATGGGAATACCATAGAAAACCCGAACCACCATCACTAAGCATGATGCCTAAACCTGGAATACAAAAATAAAAATGTCTACATACACCTAATGGTTTATGTAGGATGTGCAACAAATTCTAGTAGGATACGACCCAATAAAAAGGGTCTATACCACAACATCAAATAGATAATTTAACATTTTTTTTAAAACCATACTTGGAAAACTCTTTAAAGGAAAAAATTTAAATTATTCAAGTAAAAACAAATAACACTTTATGGAAACCCATTTCTCAAAATAATACATTAAAATAGAAGTGGAAAATCATAAATAACATGCCCATACTCAAGCGGTCCTCCATATGCTGATGGAAGGCACCACATCATGAATATTAGGGCACTGTGGGTAAATCCCCTAAGGTAGATAGAATGTGTGGGATGCTAGAAACATCATTCCTAGGTGTAAATGTAGAATAGGAACCACACTAGTCATTGTTATCGTTCCTGATCTACTAGTAGGGAAACACATCAATAACCTAGTGGTCTCCAAACATCACAAAATTTTAGTTAGTTTTGTAACATCAATTATGCTAGATGAAACCCAGAAGAACCGCTTCTGTAACATCTAGAGTTCTAGTCCTAATATTCCCACCTAGTTACCCAAGGTTTTCCATTGTGCTCAATCATGTTCCATGTTCACATAATATATAACCTTAAATATAACAAACTAAAAAAGACATTACACAAAAAAACCACCACTTTCATACCCAAACTCCATTTTAAAAACACACGCACACCGAAATACCTTTCCAAAGTATATTTTTTGTTACTTAATAATTTCACAAATCTGCATTAGGAAACAATAAAAGAAAAAGATAATCAATTTTACCAACATAGAAAACATTAATAAGTTACGCAATATTGTCCAACACAATAAACATACCCAATTTCAAGAGGGAAAGTCATTTCAAAATACTTACTAAAAAAATTATCCATAAAACTATATTCTCACCACTTGCACAATTAAATGAACTGTTTGCACCATTTATAAAACACCACCATGTGATGCAATTAGAGTTTACACCAAAAACATTCTTCATTTTATATAAACATACTACTTTAAAAATGAACATGTATTCAACTGTTTCAAAACACCACTTTTATTCCATCTAAATAAATCAATGAATCATTTTAGCTATCTATGAAATCATTTGAAGAAAAACCAAGAATAATTTTAACCAAAAACAACTTGATTCCATATAGATATGTCACTTTAAAACTAAATGAACAAGGTAACCATATCAAAACATGTATTCAATTATTCATATAATTTTTCATTCCAATTTCCAAATTACACAATAAGGAAAACACACCAAAGTGATTCATTTTCCTTTGAAAAGCTCTATTTAAATACACACACCTAAAGTTCATTGAAAACAAATTTCGCAACTACCAAAAAACTCCCAAAAACATTTCAACCATGTTTTTCATTCCAAACACCACATAAATAAACAAATGCTAAATTTTTATGACATCTCCCAAGCATGCCACAAGGTATCACATCAAAAAACACATATTTCACATGAAGAGAAAAACATTTAAAAATCAGTTTCACATCAAATAATTTTAAAAACTACCTTCACAAGACTATTATAATCCAAATAATCAATTACACACTTAATAAAACGTTTCAGAAAAAACCAAGAGCACTTGACACCAAAATATAACAAGAATCCACTATCTTAAACCAAACACACATCATAACCCTTTTAAAAATATGATCTACATCATTCAAATACAATATAGAACATATTTATAGAATCAAATACACATATTAAATTATTCATGTAATGAAAGGGCATGGAACCACCTACTTCAGTGTTAATTTTTTACAAATCGTGTTCAGATCTTTATCTGTACCTAATACGCACCACAAACAAACCCAATAGAACCCTAAAACAAGAATTTTTACCATAAATATAATCCTAGGACCATAACATCAAACCCCTAATGAGAGGAAAACCCCTAAAAGGAAGGAGTACTAATGTGGGTCACGTGAGGAGCTGGAGGAGGGTCCGTAGGGGCGACAGTAGCTGGTGATGAGGCCGGAGTAAGGCGGTCATCGAACGAAAGGAATGGGATGTGGACGGATGTGGAAGGGGGTTAGCCATACACGAGGAATCCGCCAAGCAGGGTGGTGTGGTTTTTCCAATGGGGGAGGAGAGCGGCTACATCGGGGCTAGACTGCAGAGGGAGGGTCGTTCCCTAGAGGTCGCATTGCAAGGGAGTGTGTGCAAGAAGAGGTCTTCAAAAGAGGGTGTCACTCTATATGGGGGAAGAAAGGGAGAGTGTGATAGAGGGTAAAATATTCCCTAAGAATAAAATAAATGGAAAAAAATAAAAAATGAAAATAAGATAAATCATTTATAATATTTATAATCATAATAACAACAAAATTATTAGTTTAATAAAACTAAATTCTTAACCCTAAAATTCTCGGATTAATAATATTGATGATAAAATTAATATCAATAATAAAAATAATAACTATTATATTAATAATAATAATAAAAATTTACACATTAATAATAATAACAACAATAAATAAAATCATAAGAATTATAATAATGAAAAAAAATTACAACTAATATTATTATTAAAATAATTCTTTAAACATTGTTTATTTATTTATTTATTTATCTCTTATCTTACCTAAACCTCATTTATTTAATTTTACTTCATTTATTTGTTTTGATCACTGGGCATGCCATGTGGGAAATCGGTCAAGGTCACATGGTGACCCAGGAAAAGTCATGCGGCTTCGACCATCCCCTACTTGTGTGTTAGACACCGCCAAGCCCAAAATATTAATATGTCAGTAGAATGTAAAATTCTAATCGGTCTTAGCCCACACTTTGAAAAAGATTTTCAAAAGAAAATAAATATGATAAAAATAATAAAATAAAAATGGTTTTAGAAATCAGGGTCTGACACAATGCACCTTGGGATGAGCTTCCCTTCCTTCCCAAGCCCCATGACTCTCTTCTAAAATGAAATTAAAAGAATGACTTTGTCACCAACATGAAACTCTATGTCCCTTCGATGGTTGTCAGCAAAGCCCTTTTACTGACTCTGAGCACCCTTAATGTGTTGCTGGATGGTGTGATATTTTTATGTCATCTCTTGCACAAGATCAGACCCAAGAAGATTTCTCTCACCAACTTTATCCCAACAAGTATGATTTCTATATCGATTCCAATATAGAGCTTCATAGTTTTCCACATTAATGGTAGAGTGAAAACTATTATTTTAAGTGAACTCAACTAATGGGAGACGTTGATCCCATCCTCCTTTAAATTATATAGAACATGTTCTCATCATGTCCTCGAGTGTTTGAATAGTCCTTTCAGATTGGCCATCAGTTTGGGAGTGATCGACCGTACTGAAATTCAATTCGGTACACAGATCTTGTAGAAGACTTCTCTAGGATTTTGATGTGAACCTTGGATCACAATCATATATGATAGAAAGTGGATCTCCATGGGGCCTTAACACTTCCTTCACGTAAATCCTTTCAAGCATATCAAGAGAGAAATATTAATTAATGGAGATAAAATGGGAAGTCTTGGTGAGACAGTCCACAATAACCTATATCGCATTGTTTCCTTTGTATGTTCTTGGGAGAACAGTGACAATATACATAGTGATATTATCCCACTTCAATGTTGGTATGGGTAGTGGTTACAATTCCCCTTTAGTAAATTTTTACTCTTCCTTAACTTATTGGAATACCAGGAACCTTTTACTGTAGTCATCAATATCTCTTTTAAAATTATCCCACCAATAATGATCACAAAGATCCCTATAAATTTTCTTGATTTCAAGATGTATATAGAAAGTAGATCTATGAGCTTCATTTATCATATCCTTCTTTATTTCCAGAATATTTGAAACACCAAGTATTGTATGAAATTTTAGAACACCTTCTTGATTAATATTGAACTCCAAAAACATCCCATCCTTCATAGAATCAAACTTCTTTTTTAATAAAGGATATTCTTTATGTTATTTTTTATCCTCTCTAATAATGATGGTTGAGAAATAATTTGAGTTATGGTTGATGATTTTCCTTCCCTTATAATTCGCATGTCCAGCTTTACTAGGTCATTGATCATAAGATCTCTTTGAATCAACATCATGGAATGAACAACCGCGTCTTCCCAACATAATGCACCAGAAACTTTCTTATCTATTCTTGGAAGATAATGAATTGAACATTCATATTATTTATAAACATCCAAACATCTCCTCTATCTCATGTTAAATTATTATTTTTTGGGAAAATATTCTTTAAAATTTAATGTTCTCTATATATATCACATTTATCCCCATAAAGATAGTGTCTCCATATCTTTAAGGAAAAATTGACCGCAGCCGGATCTAGACCATGTGAAGGATAGTTCTTCTCATGAGTCATTAATTGTTGAGATGCATAAGTAATGAAATTTCATTTTTCATGAGGGCGGATGCATGCCCTTTCAGATATGAATTGCTAAAAATAATGAATCCTTCTCCACATGAGGGCAGAGTTAACATGGGTGCAATAACCAATCTTTTGTTTAGATCTTGGAAACATTCCTCACACTCATTGGTCGAGATGAACTTGGACACTTTTTGAGTAAACTTGGTTAATGGATTATAAAGTCATGTATTTTTTTTCACAAACCTCCTCTAATATTTCTTAAATACAAGGAAACAACGAATCTCAAATATTTTTGAATTTTGAGGCAACTCTTCTACAACCTTTTTCTTTGTAGGGTCAAATATTATTCCTTCATTGGTTAAAATGTTCCCTGAGAAATAAAATTTTTGTAACCCAAATTCACATTTTATGACCTTTCCAAAAATAAACCCCTTCTTTATATTTTGAAAAATAACCCTTATATGATCCTCATTCTCCACGAAATTTTTGGAAGATGTCATAATATCATAAAAAAACTAGTACAAAGTTATCTAGGTAGTCCTTAGAGATTATATTCATCAAATCCATAAAAATAGTAGGTACATTAGATAGTATGAAAAGAAATAACAACAAACTCATAATGCTCATATCTTGATCAGAATGTAGTTTTTTAATATCTTATTTATTCACCATCAATTGATGATAACCAGATCAAAGATCAATCTTAGAGAATAATAGACCCCCACAAATTTGGTCAATTAAGACTTCAATTATTGGAAGAGGGTATTTTTTTCATCATTATGACCCAGTTCCGTTCTCTATAATCAATTCATATCCACATTAATCCATACATCATCTTTACAAAGAGAAAAGGTTCTCCCCAGGGAGACACACTCAGTCTGATAAACCCCTTCTCCAAAAGATCTTGGATTTTATTCTTTACATACTAAGACTCTACATTTTCCATCATATATGGGGTATTTGATATTGGAAGAGATCCACGTACGATTTCAATGGAGAACTCTACATCTCTTTCTTGGGGAGGTCTAGGTAACTTCTCAGGAAAGATATCAATGTATTCCTAGACTGTGGGGACATTTTCTCTCCTTATACTCCCATGTACTTCTTCTTCTTCACTGATCACATCCCTAAAAAAGTATATAGGAGGTTCTTTTAAACAACGATCAGGTTGATATATATCTCCTCGGAAGATAACTATATCATTTATATTCAATACCACTTAGATTTCCTTGATTTTGTATTTTATCATAGAATTATACATTGAGTGTCAGTCCCTCCCTAGTATATTATCAAATTCCAGCGTGGGAATGACTACATGATTTGTGCTATGATTTTTCCCACTAAAGTAAATACTAGAGTTTCAAAACACTGAAGATTCTTGGGTAATCCCACTAAGAGGCTCTGACGAATAACTCTACTTTTATCAATTCGAGGGTTAATTCTAAATTCCTTGAAAAAAATAGATGAAATAAAGTAATGTGTATAACAAAAATCAAACAATGTACTTTCTAGATTTGAGAAAACAACAAGAGTACCTACTCCCACATCATTAGGAGCTTCAACATTAGCTGTTGTGATAGAAAAAGCACGACCATCCTCCCTTTTCCTTTACTAAGGCTGATGGTGGTTCCCCTCAACTGCCCTCAGATTTGGATAGTGATTGGAAAAGTGCCCATGTTTTTCACACTTATAAAATTGGACATCATATAGGTTTGACACCATATTCCCTTTGTTATTAGTGTAGTGAAGTTCACTCTTCACCTCCCAACAAAATTTCAGCATGAGATGTCCATCTCTTCTACACATGTAGCACTTCCCGCTCAAGATAAAGTAGTTCCATAAATAATTCTTCCAAAATTTATTATATGTGGGACGTTTCACTTTCTTCCTCCTCTTCCCTGATCAATGTCCCTCCCATAATCTAGGCTCTATCGATCTATTATTTTCAATGGATTAATGAGACCATTGTGTCTCACTGAATTCTAGTTCATCGTTAATATCAGTCCACATGATCTTCTCATAGATATCATAGTTTCGATTGGTTAGATTCTTCTACAGATCAGTTCTTAGTCCACTAAATAATATATCAACATTCCAAATTGGATCCATGACAAAGCTTGTGGTTTCATGAGAAATTCTTGTGAATTTTATCTCATATCTTTCAATAGAATCATTATCTTTCTACTTCAGCTCGAGAAACTTCTTCTCTATTTTTTCTCAAAGAACAAGGGAAATTTTTATTGAAGAAGACCCCTTTGAACTCTTCCCCCTATATATCATCAACCTCCACTCATAGCCTCGGGTTTTTAATCGGTTCCTAACATTGATTATCTTATCCATCTATGTGGTAAATAGCCATAGTTCCCTTCTCTTATTCCGAACAGTGGAGTATAGAAAAGATCTTCTTGATAGAGATGATTCATTTTTCATCAATCAATGGATCAGTAGATCCACTAAAAGTTGGTTGTTGTTGACGTATAAAGAATTCCATATAATGTTGGTCCCATTATAGTGATATCAGTCTCTCATCTTGATTCAAGTTATCTCTCATAACTTGAGTTAGATTGTTCATCGTTCTCATGAAAGTTTCTATTTTGGAATCTATAAGAGGGTCATCAGTGCATGGTCCATTGCGGTCTCCATTTGCATGGCTCTTCCAATTTCCCAAAATTTTATAGAATAATAAAAACTTAGTTATAATCTTATTTAATTTTTTAATCATTTAACTATAAAGTATTTTTATTTCTTAAAACATTATCCTTAAACAATTACATTTCTCTATAAATCCTTCATAATGATTCATAAATAGCTTGTGATTAACCAAACATATCCTCTAGAAATGTCAAACCAGTTGTGCATCATCTTTCGGTTTCATTTAACAGGATACACCAGGTCTATCTATAAAATCTTTGTCATAGTTTTAACTCATAGGTACATCTGTTCTAGAGCCACATCCACTTTGTTTCTTCCAGATAGGGATTTATTTGTTCGAAAACCACTTATTTATCATTTCACAAAAATACCAAGAAGTTTTACTACATTTAAAATTTTTTATTGGGTTCTTCCTAATGTTTTCATAATAAAATTTTAAAACAAATAACTAAACTATCCTTCCATACAAAATATGGAATCCCACATTTTTATTACATAACTTTTCATTATGATTTACAAACAGATGATATTTAGAGTCTAGTGTCTTGGAAATCAGGAACATAATACATGAAAACATAAAAAATTATTTTTATCGCCTTGAAAATATTCTTGAAACGTTCATCCTAACTACAATTACTGCATCTCATAACAAGGAGACATACGTCAATGGAAAGGGTGAGAAGAATACCCTGTAACGAAAACAAGTGAAATATTTTATATGCGAACTTGAGTGATATCAATGAGAACATGAGGAATATCATAATGGAATGATAAAGAGGCATATCATGATAATAATAACTTGAATCAAATCTTGAAAAATTTGATAAAACATTTAATTAATACATTTCTTGAACATATCACCAAGGTTCATCCCTAAGGTGTCATAAAAATTACCAAGGTAATTCACCAAGGTATCGTAAGACATCTCATCTCTAGATATTTAATTATTTACCCAATGCATTGGAGCTCTATCAGGATGCACCCTTAATTTGTATTTATTTTCATGTGATCCACATTGATCATAATAAAAAAATTTCTAAAAAACCCAAAGAGAATAAACTAAATTGGTTTAATATCAAAATTGGGAAATTTTAAAAAGTGCTTAAAAACATGTTCATTGTGTCATTTATAACCCACAGAATGGGAATGAGGGTTTTATGTATGTAAATTGTAAGAATAAATTATATTCCATTTTTATATATTGATTAATAGCCCTAGAAATGAAATAGATTTGGGCATTCACATAAATAAAATAAGAGAATTTCTTCAAAAAAAGTGAGATATTTTGACACGAAAATTCTACAACATATCGGTTATATAACATGGTTTTCGAAAAAGTTAAAAAGAAAGGGGAAAAAGTTATAACATCCATAAATGACTCATAATATAGCATATGGGTAGAATAATTTTTAAATAAGAACATGGTATATAAACATGAAAGATATACCACATAAAAGAGAACTTGAATAGACAAAAAGAGAAGTTGGGAATTCCCTTATGAAAATTCAGCAGCCTGACGACATCGCCTAAAATTCAGAAAAGTCATTTTATGAGAGTGTAATGGGTCTCTAATCAATTTGACATAAAATGGATAGAAATAATGATATATAAGATGAACCCATCATAATAAAATGGAATTTAAAATACATAACATAAGAGAAGTTCTGGACTAAAAGAGGAGGGTGAATGGTTCCCTTACTTTGAAGAGTAACATAAAAAACATGATGGGTGGGAAATTTGGGGGATTGAGGGCACCTTGGGAGGACTTATTGAGAGTTAAAAAGGCCATATATTTATTAATGAGGAATTGGGAATGAACTGAATGAACGAATGGTATGGTATTTATAGAAAAACTGAAGGAATGTTTTATTAATTTCTAAGGGATGCCTCATTAGTGGTATTTGGAAAACCAGAGGATTTCACAATTTTTTGGCTACATGGGACACCTAATAATATATATTAATATACCCAAGTAGACCAAAATTATTACATCAGGATTACAATATTATTAATGTCATTAAACACACCGAAACTCAAAACTGTATTTTTACGATTCGCTAAAAAATCAACTATTTCAGAAAAATCCCAAAAATTCACCCTAACCATTTCCCGATGTGTAGAATCCAAAATTAAACTCCATTTAATAATAATTAATTTCATTTTATATTAAATTAAATAAAAATTATACTATTACCTAAACACTAATTTCTAAAACAGTTATTTAGTTATACTATGATATAATTATATCACATTACCACTTAAGATGACTAGAACATATTTATACTTCCTTAGGTGATGTTATTATTACATTGGTAAAATTACCATTAATGAGGGTAAAATTACTATTCCAATCGGTAATGTTACAATTCAAAAAATAATATTTTGATCTTGTTGAACCAAATTTTTCACCGCCATTACAAAGATGTATGTTAGATTTTTTATAATAATTTAATAGAAAAAGTTATTTAATAATAAAACATTTTATTACTATTCATCAAAAAACACTATTCATCATACATGATTAATAAAAAAAATACTATTCATACAATTTAATCCTCTTAGACAAATTATAAAAATTCAGCCTAGGTTAATTTTGACATTTGAAATTCAAAAATGATTATTATTTTTCCATAATAATTCTCTATATATGAAACATCTCTGAAAAGTATAGTTTTTTACTTCTAAAAATTTATCAAATTTGTCTTAATTTAACACATTCTTTATTATGAAAATATATTCTTAAATCAAGAATGATGAAGTAATACTTTTATTTATACCAAGGTATTAAAAAAATCTAAGGCTTCGTTACATATCCACTTATAAATCCTATATAGGATATAAGCATAAGGTGTGAAATGGAGATAGAATCTTGGGGCATCTCAGATAACATTTCCTGAGTGGTGATTTCTATCAGCTAGATCTTCTCCCATAAGCGATTCTTTTCAATATTAACATGTTAGTGTTTGGATTGGGCTTGGTCTAGAGCAAATCTATAGTTGATCAAGTTCTGGCCCTCTCAGACTTTGGAATATTCCTATGAATAATGTCATAGCTACGTGAAAAGACGGCAAGCGATTCCGAGGTTTGGTGTGCCCGAACTTAATTTTATAAAAATATTAAGTATATTTATAATATGCACCTGGAGGGGGTGTGTTATCTCCTAAACGGTAACTCAGAACGGGAATCTGAGGGCACGGTTGCATCTGGAGGGTGTCGTTTACCCTAGGCGGGGTGTAAACGTTAGGGGAGTGGGCCAGTTGTGAGAAAAGCCAGTAGGTGTGTTTTCATAAATAAATGGAAAAGATTATTTATGAGTGTCGGCTCGAATAAAATCTGAAATAATTCTCGGATTCAAAATATGAGTCCGCAATTGCATTTAGAACGTCGTGTTTACCCCAAGCGTGACATAATTTTAGTTGGCACCGGGTGCTGGGTCGGAGGCGTGTTGGAGGGGAGTTAAGATGATCTTTTTATTTAAAAATAATAATAATAATCAATCAATCCCCTCTTCCCAATTTCCTCTCCTCTATGAACGATGAAACCCTTCCCCCTACCTCTTTTATTCACCAAATTGAGCCACAAACATCCATTTTGGGTACTGATCATCAGTAGATCGAGCTTCAGGGCGTCGCAGGCGTTGTTCTACACCCGAAGCTTCGGCGATCCGCTAGCAGGTAGGCATTTTGAGTTTTGAAATCTCTGATCCTGACTGGTTTGGGTTCTCTCCATTTTGAGCCTAAAGATGCATAGATCCGGTTCTAGGGGTGCACAGATGGCTTCAGAATCGCGTTTGTACCCCCGGGGTGCCCTCGACAGACCTTGGAAGGTCTGCCGGCATGGCGGTGCTGGGGCGGCCGGCGGCGGCGGGCCGCGGGAGTCAACTGGGACCTCCACACTGCGGCGGTCTGGCTTCAATCACCACTGATATACCTAGGGGGGGAGTCGGACATGGGCACGCGTGCGCGCCACCCCGCAGCGGCGGGGTCCGCCGACTGGAACGGCCGGCGGCGACGACGACCGGGTCGGCATGTGTGTGCCGGCCTTCTTCTTGTACATGGGGGTTTTAAAACCCCCGTATCTTGATCCCTACATATCATAATCACATGATGTCTATGGAGACGCGACACTGGGGACGATTCTAACCCTTAGGTGTGGGTTCAGGGGTTTCAATGTTCGGGATTAGGGCTCGGGTTCTAGAAACGTCGGATAAAATAATGATATTTTATTATTATTCGACTACGGGCCACTATATCTTCTACCTGGAAAATTTTATTGATGTTTCATCAGTGTAGTTGAGACCCTAAAGGTACGGCAGACATTTCATGATGGTTTTCGGGTGTTCTAACAGAGTATAGGGTGTGGGCCCCACGAGGCTGGGTTTTGGTGTTTTCGGAGAAACACAATTTTCCACCGGGTGTCCGTTTTGGATGAACGAGTAGTCGATACCGTGTGTTTTTTCGAGGGGATCGCAATGGTGTGATCTTCGTGATGAGTTCCAAAATCATAGTGTGGGCCCCACACGGGAAAGCTATGGTGAATAGTGCATTTCCCACCGGTTGTCCATTTCGGGCGAGTAAATAGCCTATCCTCTGTTTTTTTCACGTGGATCGCCATGGTGGCCTCGGTACCTGCCTAGGATATGTGTGATGTGGCATTGTGGTGGGTCGCTTGGGTTAGCTTCATTTGGACCAGCAGTGGTTGAGAGTACTCCTTTGGTTCGTTCCTACGAGGGTTTACGCGGCATCATAACCTTATTATAGGTTTGTGATCCTCTCGATTGGTTGTTTAATCTGTTAGAGTAGTGGCATCCCTCCGGTGGGCCCAGAGCGAGATCCTCTACCATCGTTTCCATAGATTGGGTTCTTCGTATCGTTGTGACCACTTATCATGAGGCAGCAATCCCCTATCTAGTAGGATAACCCTGTAGGGTTTGTGGCATCATCAGGAATATAATCCCCTATGAAGTGGGCCGTGCTCAGTATGGTTGTGGCATCATCAGGTATATGATCCCCTACTCCGCATGAGAATTATAGTAGGGTTGTAGTATCGTTGGTTATACGATCCCCTACACATCACGTGGTTTCTGTAGGGTTGTGGCATCATCAGTCTGATCCCCTATAGTGAGAGATGTACTATATAGGGTTTTAGTATCGTCGTGACCATCATCACACAGGTGACGATCCTCTATCTGGGTGACGTGTTTCTGACGAGCACCAGATCGGGTTGTGAAATCCCCTAGCGAATCCTGGGAGTGATCCCCTATCTGTGAGATCTATGAACTCTAGATTGGGTTATGGTATCCCCCAGCACACTTGAGAGTGATCCTCTATCCGTGAGATCTTCTTATACCGTTGTGGATTCCGGTATCCCCTAGAGGACCCTAGGAGCGATACCCTATCTGGGGAGTTTGGTGTTTATGTTTTTGCAGTGAGGTTTCCTCAGTGATGATATCCAACGAGCATGATCTCTCGGGTGAGCGTCTATGATGTTTGTGTGGGACCTGATGGAGTGTAACTCTCAGATGAGTGTCATCTAGGATTACAATGATCTTGGAGTGTTCTCTCTTGGTCATGAACCATTGTTGGTGATGTGGTCGGTACCTCATGCGGCTTGGTGCGTGAGCTGAGTATATCTGATTTGTTTTTGTATACATAAGAGTGTATATCTGAGTGGATGTTCATGGTATATATATGGGAGTATACTAGGGAAGATGTTCGAGATATATGTTTGGGAGTATTCATGAGAAGATGTTCATGGTGTATGTATGGACATACACCTGGATTGGGATGACTAGTTGTGTTTAGTCGAGGATGGTCACGAGAGGGAGTTTCTCTCGCGTCTGGGTTCCCTCTGGCTGGGATTAGTGGACTGTTTCCTTTCAGTTTCTCTCTTTTATTTTGGGTTTTTGGGGTTCTTACAGAGTATCGTTATACTCACCCTTGCACGGGCTTTTCCCTCACATGTTTTTGTCTTGTGCATACCATAGGCCTTTCGACGGTGTCCCAGGAGGATTCGGAGCAGGCGGAGCTGAGTGAGCGAGACTGACCGTGGAGTCTTACTGGAGCTGTGCCGAGGAGTATTCCGGTGGTGCTTTTGGAAGCGTTTCCCTCCTCCCGAGTAAGTTGGATGCTTTGTAGTTTTTTTTTGTGGGCCCTATTTTTCCCTTTTTTACTACTGTTGTACTCTGGTTGTGGGTTAGATGTATGCATGGTTTTCTTTCTAGTTGTTTTTATATATCTTTTCACTATTTCATGGATGTGTATGTGGATGCGTGTGTATAGGTACCTTAGGCTAATGCCTTCCATGTGTGTGATAGCCTACTCGACGCTAGTCTCCAGCCCCTTGCCTATTAGAGGCGGGCTTTGGGAGTCGCGGCTTGAGCCCTGTTGGGTCAGGTCGTGACAAAATCCCATTGATACTACCTTCTTCCCATGCTCCGACAGATGGTCTTCGTACGACCAGAGTCTATTGGATGAGTATATCGACTCTTCTTTCTGTATTAATTAACAATGTTCATTTTCATTTATAAACAACAATCATAATGTTTAGAGTATATTTTACAATGATCATATTGACCAATGGTCATATAACAGCTGAAACCCAGTGGACTTATTTTAATTATACTCACTTCATTAATAAAAGGATGATGTTTTTTTCACACA
Organism: Viscum album; assembly: GCA_963277665.1. NCBI lineage: Eukaryota > Viridiplantae > Streptophyta > Magnoliopsida > Santalales > Viscaceae > Viscum > Viscum album. Next base: position 776,352,670 of record OY728138.1, read on the forward strand.
AAATAAAACTCTTGGGCGAAACGAAGCCCATCTGTCTGATCTTGGAAAGGAGGTAGCATCATTAGGCTTTTCTCTAAACCAAGCCCATGGAAAACTTTAGCACATTATGTTTGAATGGAATCGCTTATTGGAGAAGTTGAAGTTGATAGAAATCACCACTTGAGCAATATTGTATGATCCACCCCAAGATTCTATCACCATTGAAAACCTTAATCTTAGGGCATATGCAGATGTTATAAGGGGATATTTGATAAGGAATTAGTTACTCTGTGTATTCCCATATAATATATAAATTTTTTATTTCAACATTCATTATTTAAGAATAAATTTTCTTAATAATGAAAATGTTAAATTAAGGAAAATTTGATAAATTGATTTTAGAAGTAAAAATGTGTACTTTTCAAAGAGTATTCATACATAGAGAATTATTATGGTAAAATAAACATCATTTTTTAATTTCAAATGTCAAAATTAAGCTAGGCTGAATTTTTAGAATTTTTCTATGAATATTCAATTCGATGAATAGTATTTTATGAATAGTGTTTTTAAGATTAGTATTTGATAAATAGTGTTTTTGATGAATAGTAAAAAAATATTTTATTATTAAATAACGTTTTCTAGTAAATGATTTTCAAAAATCTGACATACATGGTTATAATTAGGGTTTAAAATGTGGTTCAATAAGGTCAAAATAAATTTTTGGAGAATAGTAACTTTTCCCTTTGAAATAGTAATTTTACCCTTATGAATGATAATTTTACCAATGAAATTTTGAATTTTCCTAAGGATGTATAAATATGTTTTATTCAACTTATGTGGTAATGTGACAAAATAATACCATAGTTCAAGTAAGTAACTGTTTTAGAATTTATTTTCCACGTATTAGTATTTTATTTATTTAATTCAATATAAAATGAAATTAATTTTTCTAAAATGCAGTTCACTTTTAAATTCTACACATAAAAAAAATGGTTAGGGTGAATTTTTGGGATTTTTTTTGAAACAGTTGAATTTTCAGTGAATAGTAAAAATACATTTTTGAGTTTCGGTGTGTTTAATGACATAATTAATGATGTAAACATGATTTAATAATTATGGACAACTTCTGTATAGTAATATATGTTATGTGGTGTATTAGGTGTCCAATACCATGGGAAAATACGATGGGAAAGCCCATAGTTTTGCTAATACCATTAATCAGATGTCCCTTGGAAACTAATAAAATATTCCCTCACTTTTTCTATAAATACCAACCCATTCTGTAATGCCCCTACCCTAGTTACCAAGATTCTGTGCATTATTACAAAACATTGGCTTTATCACAATAGTTTATGTCTCAAAAAACTGATTAGTTTAATAGCATTGGAAGTACTAGATACATACAGAAGTTTTACATTACATCATGAAATATAACAACTAAATTGTGACCCCTTTGAACACAATCATATCCTTTGGCCTATCCCTATAGGTTAATCATAATATACTTCATCACATCTTGGGAAAATCAAATGAAAGGGGTGAGCTCAAATGCTCTATAAGGATAACAAAACAATGGAAACATTCATAAACAAGAACAAACATTTAAGACAATATATAATACGAAAACACAAACCTGTTGAACATAAAATTCGTCATAATATGTAAAAAATAAATCATATAATGTCATTTACCTATTTAGATTGATATTTTTCTAGTCGAATAATCACCTGTAATATCAATGTCTAATTTCATAATGACGGAATGCATAAGGTCGGACATCATAACCACATAGCCAAGGGCTCATGCCAAGACTAGAAATAAGATTTTATCAAGACCTTGTGCCAAGACACTAGTTTTTCTCATGATACCTACCAATGAATCGATGATCTATAGCGGGCTCCACCCATCACATACTATGTCCAATTCATTCATCGTATGAAAAGGTTGAAACATGAAATAACCATTCTTTTTAAAACTAGCATATGAAATGTTAATATTTTAACCATAATCCATGAATGGTTTAAAAATAATATATCCATAGTCAAGAATATCACAAAACCATCAATACAATATGGAAGATTGTATCATAATTAAACAACTTCAAGCAAGTGTAAAATCCATCAATGGATGTTGACATAGATGAAATCAAGACTATTTGAAGAAAATATATATTTCTATATTGAAATTATTTAAAAGACACAAAATTACAAAAAAAACATTTTCTTTGAAAATATTCTTATAATCTTGTAATATAATCTTCAATGGTGTTATAACTATTGAAAATAGTTGCACCCACCATATAGGTTAAAAAACATTCTTACCCTAATTTTTCGAAAAGGTCATAAAGTACCTAGTTTGGAAAACGACGAAAAGATTCCTTTTGAAAACATGTTAAAAAAATTCAAACAAGGGTATAAATGAATTTAACCCATATTCTAGAAATAGTAAAAATGATTTGAAATACATTATTTAGAAACATATATCTGGATGATAAAGAAGTCCCAGGAGATACATACGTATAAACAACCTCTAATAAATAAATAGATTGTAAAATTAACCCTTAACTTGTAATTTTCCATGGTAGAGGGTACGTTAAACTCATGAATAAAATTTAAATCATTGTTATTAAATTTTACAAGAACCATATACATAAATATGATATTATATATGATCTCCTAATGTTGTTTTGTTAATAATATTTTAGTAGTATCATTGTTTCGGGTTTTAATTGATTCATTTTCTTTTATATGTTTTGTTACATAAGTCATATTTGGTATGGATAGGATTTATTTGATTAAAATACAAAATTATATCATGTTCCTAATAATTATTTTTAATCATAATATAAAAATTATTCTTGAATGGTTATGACGGGGAGTGAATCTCATCTTGTTCGTGGAGACAGTATTCTGTACGTACGCACGAGATACAATATTATTATATTGATTGTAAAATAATATGTAATTGGATGGTATATAAAATGTACAGTATCATTAAAATTTTATATTTATTATTTACTTCAATTATAATTATTATTATTCACATCCAAATAATGATGTTTTGAATAACAAACTACACCATGACGTAATGTCGGTAAGCTGTACGTACGCACGTATGGTGAATTGGTCATTTATAGGACAAATATAATAATGAATATGGTTGTAACATATTTATATAAACACCAAAATTTGTTAAAGGTACTACATTTATTAATTTTTTATGGAAACAACAAAGAAAGATGAAGTTGAAGAAGAAAGGAACTTTGAAAGAGGTGATGAAATTACTACCTCTTCATCAGGTGTTTCCTTTTGATTGGATCAAAATGGATCCTTGGGTAGGATTTATGATCAATGTAAGGCCTATAGGATAAATTTATGGTATTTGGGAATATATTTGAGTAGTTTTTGGCCTTTTCAAATGGCTTTGGTGGTGTGATCTTGATAGAAGTGTAAGTACCCTTTTATATGTGAGGTGATGTTCACTTTAGGAAATGTTTGAAATATTATTGTATTATAAATTAATTTTCGGTTATAATGGTTCCAAAAGGATTTATTTAGAGGGGAAGGTGGGGTTGGTTCAAAAAACTTCTAACCAATAGGTTTTAGATAGGTTTAGTTCACTATATTAACCTCATCTTTTAGATTTAATTCTTAGTTAAATAGTTTAACTTTTACCATGTCTTTTTGTATTTTTATGTTAAATGGTTAATAAACATTCTATAAAATTCTAAAAGAACCCCATGTGGTTAATTAATGACATATATATATCATTATATATGTCCTTTTTATGATCCTTATACTTTTAGGAATATTATATCATTTAATAATATAGTATTTGTTTTTAAAAACTCATTTATGTCAATTTTAACATTATTTAGTATTTGGTTTTGTGAAATTCAAAAAAACTTGAATACTAATAAAAAATATATTAAATCAATCCTAACATGTCATTTTAACATATAAAATTAGTGTAATGCATAAAAAAGTTCAATTTCAATTTATTTAGATATTTATACTTTCAATTATTTTAATCTTTCATTAATATGGTAATTACTACATTATCATTGTATCATAAATAAATTTAATTATCTAATGTCTAAAAATTATGAATAAAATTCCATTATGTATAAAATCTATTTCTCTCTCTAATGAATATTTATAATCGAATTTATCTTATTTATAATCCTATATTAAAATGTATTAGTTAGGAAAATTTGAATTTAACACTTTAACCTCTTCTTTAAATAAAATAATAATAAATATCTTAATCTAATCCAATTGGATCAAAGGGGACCATATTTTATTCCTATGGTTGATTTTGGTTGAAAAATAAATTATATAATAAAATTATTACATGTGTTAGGGTAATTAGAAAAACATTTTTACCTTTAATTACCCTATTTACTTTCAGCCATTGTAAATAAAATTCAAAAGATACTATTCATCCAAAATTATTTTCATCCAATTGAAACAAATTTTACTTACTGATTTAAACTGTATCTCTCAAATTTTTTAAATTAAATTCAATTAAGTGGAAAAATTATGTTTTATGAAAATTTGTAAATGTGCCTAGAAGATGGGTAAATATGCCTAGAAGTAGAATAAAAAGATGTTAAAAAGGTTCAATAAATTTTGATATATCTAATATTATTATAAATTTACTATAATAAATTAAATTGGTCTAATATATTTATTATGTATCTATTTTTAAATTAAGATAATTTAAAAAAAATTAAATGAAAGGTCGGTTTTAATATACAACGCAATGTTTTTTACTATTCCTCAAAAAATTAAAGTATTCAGAAAAATACCAAAAAATAACCAAAAGATAATTTTGATATTCCAAATTCAGAAATTATGTATATTTTACCAAATTCAAAACATATAAGTTTCATTAATTCATTTAAATTTAATTCCCTTTTTCAAAACCAGAAAGAGGGTTTTTGAGAAATAAATACTATCAAAATATTGATAAATGTTTATGTCCAATTTAAATGTGAAATTACATCCAATGACCAACATTGGATTAAATGATAAATATATATTAAAATTATATGTTAAAAACATTCCAACTTATAATTTATCATAGTATATTATTTTGATTAAAAAATTTGTTTTAAATTAAAATTTAGTATTTTTTACTTTTCATCAAAATATGAATGTTATCAGAAAAACACCCAAAATTTATCCAGACAAATTTGTTGTGTCCCACTTCTAAATAAGAAGTTCATTTTTTCGTCAAAGTTACTTTTTTATTATAAATACAATCAAGAAAACAAAAAAAACAAACATATGAAAGAAGAAACCTAAGGAGGTTAAAAATAGTCCAATCCAAGGGCATCCCATAATTAATTTGACCCCTTTAGGATTAAAGGTGGAAATTCATGATAAAAGATCAGGTAAGGACCATGGACATCCATAGAAGCATGGTGATCTGCCACTTGGTTACCCTCATGCAAGGAGTTACTGATTTTAGTTCCGTTAAAGATGATATCTTTTCACTTTTTGATAATGTAGAAAATGGACCAAGGAGGAGAGCATATATCATTTAGGACCTCATGGAGAATTTTTTAATCTGTTTCAACCTCAACAAGATCAAGACCCTTCTGATGAAAAAGGGTAACCCCTGTGAGAATGGCCTTAGCTACGGCCTGTAGAGAGGAGCCATTGTCTAACTAGGAGGATAATTCTAGAAGGACCGAACCCCAAGAGTCACGAACCACCCTACCCCCGCACATGACTCCCATTGAACATGAACCATCAATATTGAGTTTAAGGCCCCAGTAGGGGGGAGACTAACAAACCCAAATACAACTGTTGATATTCTCTCTCAGCAGGGATCCATGATGATTGGAAACTAGCCAGCTGAAGGAGGGTTCACCCCGACAATTATAGAGGTGATGGTCTAGATCAGTAAGGATGCTTTTCGTACTGAAGATAATGGAATTACCAAAAGCATGACTCCCCTTATATGTGATCTTATTTTTGGATTTCCAAAACCACCAGCATCCAGTATGAAGAATCAAAGAGAAATCCATATTCTTCAGTCTTCTAACTTCTGATCTGTGGAACCATATGTCCAAGAATGGGAGGGCCCCTAGAGAAGAATCTCGATACCCTGTAAAATCCTCGAAGAAGCACCAAACTGCATCTGCCAAGTCACCCGAGAAGAAGGGGTGACCAATCATTTCCTCCTTAGAGTTTGTACAGCAAGAGCACTGAGAGGGATACTAGATACTGCATCTCTTAATATTATAGTCAATGGGAATGGCTTTTTTCATTGTCCTTCATGAGAGGAATTTTTATTTTGAGGTCACTTATTTGTTCCATATAAGATTGTTCCTCTCATCTGTAGCTTCTAAGATGCTGTTAATGCATCGAAGAACCTTAGATAAAAACCCATGAGAAGGAAGGAGTGAAAACACACCGGTCAGGGTCCAGAGATAAGTAAATGAGATTGAAGAGGTCCTTTTCTCCTCATCCAGCACCGTGTTAATAAGGCCTTGGTACAAGCTAGATTCCCTTAAGGAAGTGGAAGGAGTAGGGTATCCAGGGAAACTCAACACTCTCCACACATAGTTATGATACTAGAAGGAAATTTTACCCCTCTATATGACCCATTGTGAGTGGCAGAGAATCTCTGAGATGGTTTGCGGAAGGTTAGGCCATAGTGTATAACCCCTTCCTTCCACCGAGGACTAGCGGAGAAATAGATTATGCATAGTGTTCCCACCACAATGTACTCTGATCCACAATTTCCCAAGCCTATTTAGCCTGCATACTACTGAGAGTGTCAGACAAAATATGGACATTAATGCCACCTTCCCTAGTAGGCCTATCCACTTTACTCCAAGAGGTCTATTGTGTCTTCCCCTCTACAAGAGGACCCTAGATTAAATCATCCAGAAGTTTGTCAATACAGGAGATAACACCCTTTGGTGCCATAAATGAAGATACATCATGAACTAGAGTATCCAAAATCACAGGCTTAATGAGAGAAATACGTTTACCAAAGGATAAATACATGTTTTCCCTGTTGTGGATGCTATCCTATATCTAATTGGTAAGGAAATCAAAGTCTCGAATCCAAAGTCTAACAAGGTAAATTGGATCCCCAAGGTAGTGCATAGAAAAACAGCCACTTTGCATGGAAAAGTTAGTTTGAATATAAGAAATATGACTTTGAGAGCATTTGTTTGACATGAAGAATAAAATTTTCTCTTTGTTGATAAGTTGACCACTCCATTAGTAGTACTCTTCTAGAATCCTGTTCAAACCATAACTAGACATTTTTCCAGCATTAATAAACATAAGAGTATCATCAGCTAACATAAGATCGGAAATGGTCGAAGCCCTCATACTCCATCGGTATGCCCTAATATCACCATTATTGATGCTTCAAATAATGAACCTACTTAGGACCTCCTGGGTGAGGATGATGATGCTTGGAGACAAAGTATCACCTTGGCGGAGGCCTCAAATGGCCTAAAAGAAACCAAAGTACTTACTTAGAAAAGATACCTCCATCCACAGGGAGCTGAAACATCTAAAAATAAGGTTAATATTCTTGGAAGAAAATACCATACTATCCAACACCTTATTGATGATACCCCCCTCCACACAATCGTACACTTTTTCATATCCAACATGAGAGCTAGATTTGATCCTAGAGTTTTAAAGTTAATATCCCTTATAAGTTCATGTGTAGAGGCAATGTCCCCTTGGATAGATCGACCCCTCACAAATCCATGCTGCTCTATGGAGATCCACCAAGTGAGATAACTATACAATCTAGGATTAATCACACTAGCATAGACATTGTTCGGGAAGTTTCACATGCTCGCCGGTTTGTACAACATGATAGAGGAGGGGATCTAGTTTTTAAGAATAAGAAACATGGTCATTTCACAAGAAACCCTCAACAGGTTACCTCCCCTGAAGAACTCCTAAATCCTTGCAATGATATCCGCCGTTACCACCTCCCATGAACCGCTATAGAAGGAACCCGGGAAGCCATCAGGTCTCGGAGCACTGTCTCGGTGGAGGGTCATCATGGATTTTAAGACATCCTTTTCATCCGGTAAATTACTCAGCCTCTCATTTTCCTGAGCAGACACAAAATTGGAAATTCCATCAATAAACCCATTGTCTCTTCCTGGGTACCCACTGGGCATATGAACATTAGGACTAGCCAACAAATTCTTGAAATAAGAGAGGTCCATCCCTCCCACAACATCTTTATCATCCATGTAAGAACCATATTCCAAAAGAATATTAGGCTTCATAGGTCTATTTATTTCTTTAAAGAATGCATGAAAAAATTAAGTATTTCTATTCCCTTGTCTGAGCCATTTGATTCTTGAGGCTTCCCTAGATTTTTGTTCCTGAGCTAGAAGCAATTCAGTAAGACATTCCTTTCTGTTAGAAATCTCCTCAAAAGATTTTTCATCCAAAATTTCTTCCAACCTCACTTCAATAATTTCAACCACGAGAATTTATCAATCAATCTCACTATCAACCCAAGGGATTTCTTTTTCCCATGAAAGGAGATGAAGATTAAGGTGTCTTAGTTTATCATGAAGGGAAGGTCAAAAGTTAACCTATACCAGATAATTCCAAATACCACTAACCATCTACAAATAACCCGGCTTGCTCAACCATAGTTACAGAAAAAAAGAACCTCTCTTGATGGTCCCACCCAGAACAAATCAAAACCAATAGGGGGAATGGTCAGAGATACCTCAGACCAAGTGAAGCACTTTTGAGGTAGAAAATGTAGAGATGTCTTCCATGTTGTCCAACCATCTTTCCAGATGGCTCCATGAGTGGTGAGATCCCTTTTTGTTGTTGAAACAGGTAAAATAATCACTTGAGTGTCCTAGATCGAACAAACCTTTCTGCGCCATGAACAGATTGAACTCTCTACTAGAGTTCCTCTGAAAAGGATCTCGACCATTCCTTTCCTCTGGGGAGGCAACAATATTAAAGTCCCCTCCAACAAACCATGGTTAGTTTCTCAGGAGAAAACTATTTAAATCACTCTAGAGCATGACCCTTTTAAGAGGATCACAGCTCCCATAAAAACAGATCATGAAGAAGAAGTTGACTCTTAAAGTCACCTTGGTAGTAATAAATTGATCCCCACCATGCACTATCTCCAAAAAAGTATTCTTGTTCCAAAATATCCAAATGTGATTCTGATTTGGAGAATCATGTTGAAAACCGTGCATTTTGATCTTCCACACAAAATCTCGTATCCTGGAAGGGGTTTTCTTGTGTTCAATACTGGCCACAACTACATCCTTATGTTCCCTTATTGCAAAGGCAATGAAATCAGTCTTTACCCAGGAACCAAGTCTATTATATTACCATATAAAGAATGGAATCATTATAAGGAAGATGCTCTGGCTTCAACCCCAGAACTAATAGCCCATTGGAAATGGGAGAAGGATCTCTCCTTCAGTAACCTTGCTTTAGAATTAGTTCAAAGTCTCTAAATGGTAAATATCCTCACACTAAATGGGTATGAAGATCCAGCAGGGCAAGATATCGACATGAAATTGGGCTTGGAACCATTTAAGGGAGGATCCTCTAAAGTAGAGGGGGAACTTGGATTGTCTTCCAACTACAGATCTTGACCCATCCCTTGGGGAAGGGACTCAGGGTGAGCACAACATATATGCTGAACTACATCAGAGGCCTCCACTGGAACCTCCAAGAAAACCACAGGCGAACCAGAGAATAGGGGTTCCAATTCTCGAAGACCTGAAGTAGAGGGTCTTGATGCATTAAAACATGCCTTAGAGAACATCCTTTTCAAGAAAAAATAAATGAGGTTGGGGGAAATAGATAACTTAGCCACCAAAAAAATGATCCCACCTTTCAGAACATTAGGAAATAAGTCTGAGCACATAACTGCATCACCCTCATGTATAGGGCCTGAAGAAATCTCAAATCCCTGGGCAAGGGAGGAAGGATTAGGAACTGGAACGACCCCTATATCCATGGAATACCCTGGCGGAACCTCTAAAGGAAAATTAAGATACTGAGACCACAAATTGGCCTTGAAAGTCAAAGACTTATGAAGATGACTCTCTACTCCTTATCATCGTCTAAGACATACCTGATGCGAATGACCCTGCAACAGGCAATGAGAGGAAATATGAGGAAACAGTGGGTAAAAGATCTCTTGATTCAATCTTAGGAAATCTTGAACATGAAGATAAATCAATCATGGTGGGGGAGAGAGGTATACAATTATACACAAATGTCAGCCACAAAAATGTCATCACCACTGGAAGTTCTTGCATTAGATCTCAAGAAGACGTCGAGATAATTCCCAATAGCCCTGAGAAACCACCCATATTGAAAAGGGAGAGGAAGTCCTGGGAGATGGATCCTAACCATATCCAAAAGATTCGCCTAGCCCCAATGAATATCACAAGACCAATGCAAAAGAATAAAACTCTAGTGGCTAAAAACATGAGGGGCCTTACACAACGCGTGTAAGAAATCAGCTTCTGAAGACATAACAAGGCTGAAAGACTTCCTGTGAATATCCGAAATCTGAACACCAGAGAGGAGGACCCAAGAGTGAAACGATCTTTCAAAGACTGCTAAGCAGGGATTCGCTGAGCCAAAACAATCCACAATCATCCACTTTAAGCATGACTCTGGCGCCACCAAAGCAGAGATATGAAACTCTATGAGAGACCACCTTCGACACGTGAAACCTTCAGATCCGGGACACAGACGTCTGAGAAGCAATAGCGATGAGCAGCATTAGACAGAATTCAAAGGAACTCATTGAAAGATCCACACCAAGGGGTTATAGAAGCAGGGAAAACTCATTCACAGGCCACTGGATCGAGTGGGGCTGAGGTGGGGGAACCCTCCGGCAAGCGAGCCGAAAGAATATCATCGGATCGAAAATTTGAAAAGAGCGGCAGTGCGTAAGGTGAATTCTCTGGGGAGGAATAGGAAGCCATATCTTACTAATGTGGCCTTGATAATTAATAAAAAGATTAATTTTTCAAATTGAATATATAAATGTGTAAAATATTGGATTCAAAAAGGGTTCTCCATTAAAATATTGTAAAATTGCATTTTTTTAAATTACTTATTTTATCTGAAAAAATGAATTTTTTCTTATATTATGTCAAATAAACAAATAATATGGATGTTAAAATTATTTGCAGTTCACAAAATTGAAAATTCAGTTAATATTATTCATAATTTCTTTTTAAATAGCTAGTTTGGTAAGTCGTGCTGCACTCGAATTCGATGTTGTGTGTGGTGCAATCTATTTAATTACTTTAAAGAGATAACATACTATGATATCCTAGGTTGTTATATTCTCCCCTCATTCAATAAATTTCAACCTCACTATTTGAAATTGTTTTTGAAAATAAAATGTTAAAAATAGAAAATACCTTTTTGGATAACCCACATCAGAAATATATTTAATAAAATTTAGTCTTAATAAGAGGGTAAGTGAAATGAAAATTTCAACACCAAATTAGGATTTCTAAGAGAAGAACATTGATGGAAATTTAAGACACATAATTGGATGAAAATTTTAAATATTTATAGGGATTGATTGAGGTCATCAATCACAAACATGTTAACAAAAAAAAGAAAATTGAGGGCATCATTTCCATAAATCAATGATGACTTAAAATATCATTGGTACATAAAAAATAAATTATTAAGATAACACATTTTTTGTTTTAAAATCTATTACCTAAATTTTAAGAATTAATTTCTTCATATGATAAGATAAAAAATACTTGACAAATAGAGTTCTATCCTTTAACTAAGTTCTTCTACAAACTCATATATCACTCCAAAAGATAATAGAACTCAAAAAATTTCCATTTATCCTAATCATATAGGGTTTAAAAAATATGAATATATAATTCATCTATCAGATCATTTAAAAAACTACATTATACAAACCAGGACATCATAGAGGCTAGTGGTAGGTGATGCCCCTTATTACCCTTTAGTTTCAGGTTCATGTCTTTCAGCCTTACCGGATGCAGCGGGTTGTCATCCAACCATTGGGTTGTTCTTTTTATAAAAAAATCATAAAATAATATTAAGAAATTTTTTAAACATAAACCATTGTATCCAATTTTCAACTTAATCCATTAAAACCTTTAGACTTATCCAAAATAATTGTGTCCAAACTCATAGTCCAAAAATTTATAAGGAAGGTCAACATATCATAATGAGGATCTATTTTTTCCACATAAATACATCTGAGAACCTTCATCATGTATTCTCTTAAAATATGGTAACAACCTAAATTACCATAAATCCTTATTTATTACATTCATTATCCCTTATTCCTTATATAATACTAGATATACTATTTATATCCAAATATTTTGAATACTCCAACAATGATGGAATAAACTAACCATTAATCAGTTTCAAGGTAGTCAAGAATATCGAATATAATTTTCCAAATCAACCATCCTTTATTGCGGAATAAATACATCAGTATCAGGACCATATAAAGGTTTATATTTACTTCAACCATGTATTTTACAAAAAATATTAACTTGTTGTTGAGTTACTTTTCTTAGTAACATATAATCTCAAATCCTTAATGAAATAGTACTAGAATACAATCCTTATTTACTTCCATAATTAATACACTACGGTAAAAAGGGGTTTTTGCGACGGGTTATTTGCGACGGGAATAAATCCCGTCCCAAATAAACTTATTTGCGACGGGGGTATTTTCCCGTCGCAAATAACCACTTATTTGCGACGGGTGGTTACCACCCGTCGCAAATAACAGGCGGTGGTAAAAACTATTTACGACGGGAATATACCCCGTCGCAAATACCCGGCGGCGGTAAAAACTATTTGCGACGGGAATATACCCCCCGTCGCAAATAGTATGTCGGCAGGTTAATATTTGCGACGGGACCCGTTGCAAATAACTATTTAACTGTTGACCGTGATAAATGCGGGCTCAAGTATTTGCGATGGGTTCCATCGCAAATAATACTATTTGCGACAGGTATCCTGTCGCAAATACTCCCGTCGTAAATAATCTAACCTATAAATACCCCCACCCGTTTTTTTCCATTCATTCTCAACTTCTCTAAAAACTCTATTTTTAGAGTTCATAGTTTCTGAAGTTTAATTTTTATTTCCAGATTTGATATTGATGTCTTCAACAATTATCGGAGATCAACCTCAGATCAATTTTAAAGGTATTTATTTTCTTTTTAATTTAATATTTAATTTAAATTTTTTATTTGTTTTATTTATTTTTAATTAGTTGTAATTTAATTGTGTTTATATTGTTTTGTTATTTAATAAATTTAAATTATTAGTATTAATTGTTCATAGTTAATGGTAATTAGTAGTAATTAATAATAATTAGAAATAATTAATAATAAATAGGAATAAACCTCTCCCATGCGCGCATTAACCTTTACAACTAATCCATTTCATTTTTTTATACATTTAATGATCTATCTATATATATAGAGTTATATATATTCGTATATTAATATATATTTATTATATATATATATATGTAGTTATAAGTTTTTATTCGTATATTTATTTGTATATTAATTAATATATATTTATAAGCTTAGTTTTAAATAAATTTATAAAATATGGGTTTTTATGTATATGTATAAATAAATAAATAAATAAATAAATACATATATACAATAGATACACACACACACACACACACACACACATATATATATATATATATGTATAGTTATGAATGAATACATAGGAATGAGGGGGTGAAAATCCACCGAGAATGTTAAAACGACTATAACTTCTAATCCGTAAGTCCGTTACAACTCCAGAACCAGTCAAATAGAAGAACATGAAACGATCTTCGATATGATATGCGGTACAGGCCAAACGGACATCCGGATCAGATGTTATAGCCATTTGAATGTTTAAACGACCATAACTCCTAATCCAGAAGTCCGTTTCAACTACACAATCAGTCAAATCAAAGAACATGAAATGATCTTCGATATGATATATGGTATAGGTTTATCGGACATCGGGAACAGAAGTTATAGCTGCTTAAACGGTGAAAAATCGGGGTACCCTGACTAAAAACTCAGTTTTAGAGGCCTTTTGGGCCTTTTTGGCCTTGAAACAACCTTGGACAGGTTCCATCGGTCCATAGCGCTGTAGAGCTCGTCGCAGGCTTCGATTTGATATGCTGTGGAGCTCAAACGGAGTCCCTGATCAAAAGTTATGTCCGTTTGAAGTTTGGGTTTCATTTTTAACTTATTTTCCATATTTCATTATTTTTTTTATTTTTTTTATATTAAAAGAGTTATTAAATGACTATTAACTGATAAAAATTACATAATTACTAATTAAAAATATTTTTAATTTATTTTATAAGCCTCTTTTACTGAACATCTTATACATTCATATTTGATTTTCATTCTTCCTTTCTAAAACATATTTAAAAAATAAATATTATATTTATATCAATATAAATAGGTTTATTGATTTATATAATAATAAATAAATTTTTATTTTTTTTTGATTTTTTTATTATTATTTGCAACGGGAATATATTCCCATCGCAAATACTTATTTGCGACGGGCCCATCGCAAATACCCGCTTCGAAGCAACCATTTGCGACGGGAATATGGCCCGTTGGAAATACTTTTTGTGACGGGCCCGTCGCAAAAGATTTTTTAAAAAAAACCAGAAACCTATTTGCGACGGGCCAATTTCCCGTCGCAAATACCTGTTTTTGCGACGGGCTCGTCGCAAAAAAAATTAGTTGCGACTGCGTTTTCTGCAACGGGCGATTTGCGACGGGGCCCCGTCGCAAAAGGCTATTTGCGGCGGGATCCCGTCGCAAATGACCCGTCACAAATATCTATATTTCCCATAGTGATATAACTAGTACATCATTGATACGACACTAAAATGACATAACTCATCAATAAAAATATAATGACACTAATTATTCCTCTTCATTTTTGGTAGAATCATAACTTTATTATTATCCAATAGCATAATTTGGGGTATACACTGATGATTGGGACATTGATTCATGTAGTTTCCCAACTCCTTTTAGATGAAGCATTGTAAATTTGAAACCTTTTTATTACCCTTAGAATCACATACTTGGGGTTATTTTTATCCACACTTATAAAAAACACCCATTCTCTTCAAACATTTACCATGGTGATTCTTTACACACTTATTACATATGGGAAAATACTTATTTCCCTTCTTCTCTTTATCAATCTTTCTATCTAACACCCTTTTCTTATCTAGCTTCCCTTCAAGGCCATAGGACTTAGAGAATTATTTACTTATCTTATTAACACATGATACTATTTCTTCATATGTTGAGAATACGTGAGAGACTATTTCCCTTCTAAATATTGGCTTAAGAACACGAAAGATACGATCCTACTTACTCTTTGGATCATGATTATTTCTAGAGTTCCCATTCCATCTACTAGGAACCATTTCTAAACAATGGAATATTATATGTTATTTTATGAATCACAATGCTTAATTCCAAACTAGTAAAATACCTAACGCAAATTGAAAAGTTTATGCATATAATCCAAAATCATAAAAATATTTTTTTTGAGTAAATAGTTACTCATAAATCCTTTATAATGGTTTATAAAGAAAATGTGATTTATCTTAAGCATATCTCCTGAGAGTGTCATAACCAAGAGTGTAGAAAGGCTCGTTGTCGTGTACCAGGATACCCCTGGACAAGGCAAAAACTCCTTGTCGGAGTTATCACTTCTAGGTACATCTGTGCCAGAGCCACCTCTAACTTCTTGAATCCAGACATGGATGTATTTTTCAGAAAACTCACAAAATCTCTACATTAAAAAATCTTAGGATGTTATTTTATACTAATACTCAAATTTTATCCTAGGGTAGTGTTCTCTAATAAATGTTTTTTTTTTAATATAGTTTCCATGGCTTTTACTATACTTCCTCTGATACCAACTGTAATTCCCTGACCGTAATTACCTAGTGTCAGTGCATTATTACATAACATTATCGTGATCGCAAGAGATCATGTATCGAAAGACTGATTATTTTAGTAGCCTTATAAGTAATAGATATATATCAATGTTTTACATTACATCATGGAATAAAAAACAACATTATATCACCTTTGAACACACTCATATCCATTGGCCTATCCCTGTAGGTTAATCATAATTTACTTCTTCACATCCTGGGAAAAAACATAAGAAATGGGTGAGCTCAGATACTCAGTTAGGATAACAATATAGAGAAAATTTCACAAACAAGCATAAACATTTATAAAAATGAATGAGACTAAAACACAACCATTTTAAACTTAAACTTCATCATAATATGGAAAAGGTAAATCAAATAATTCCATTTACTTATTCACATAGATATTCTATTAGTCAAATAATCACATGTTATATTAATAGCTAATTTCATAATTATGGAATGTATAATGTCGAACATCATAACCACATAGTTAAGGACACGTTCCAATACAAAAAATAATATTTGGTCAGGGTCATGTGCCAAGACACTAGTTTTCCTCATGAGACCTACCGATGCATCGAGGAGCTATAGCAGGCTCCACCCGTCACTTACTAAGTCCAATTCATTCCTCATATGAAAAGGTTGAAACATAACATAAACATTCATATTAAAACTAGCATAATAAATGTTAATACTTTAACTATAAACCATAAATGGTATCAAAATAACACATCCACAGTCAAACATATCACAAAACCTTCAATACAATATTGAAGATTGTATCATAATAAATCAACTTCAAACACATTTAAAATCTATCAACGGATATTTCCATAGATGAAATACAAACTATTTGAAAGAAGTATATATTTATATTTTGAAATAATTTAAAAGTCACATAGTTATAATATGAAATATTTATTTTTAAAATATTATTATAAGCTTGTAAGGTAAGATTCTATGGTGTTATAATGGCAGAATATAGCTGGACCTACTGTATAGGTTAAAAAACATTCTTACCTTAATTTTTCAAAAAGGTCATAAAGTACATTGTTTGGAAAACGATAGAAAGATTCCTTTTGAAACATTTTATAAAAATTAAATCTATGCTATAAATTAATTTAACCCATATTCTAGGAAATTGTATTTTTTTAAAATACATTATTAAGAAACACAGATGTGGATGATAAAGAAGTCCCAAAAGATACTTACGTATAAACAACCTCTGATAAAAATAGAGATTGTAAAATTAACACTTACCTTGTACATTTCCTTGGTCAAGGGTAAATTAACTTCATTTATAATAGATAAATATTTTTTTAAAATTATAAAAGAACCATATACATAAATTTGATATTATATGTGATCTCCTAATATCAATTTTTAGTAATATTTTAGTAGTGACATTGTTTAATGTGTTAACTAATTCATTTTCATTTATATGTTTTGTTAATTAAGTCATGTTTTCTATGAATATGATGTATTTGATTCATATTTATAATGATATTAAGTTTCTAAAAATAATTTTTTATCATAAAATAAAAATTATTCTAGAACGGTTACGATGTGGAATGAATCTCATCACGTTCGTGGAGATAGTAATCCGTACGTACGCACGAGCGATAATAACATTCTATTGATGGTGAAATAGTATGTAATTTGATGGTATATAATATATAAAGAATAATTAACATGTTATATTTATTATTTACATCAATTATACTCATTATTATACTCATCCAAATAATGAAGTGTTGATTGACAAACTACACCACGACGTGGAGATGGTAAGTTGTACATACGCACGTATGGTGAATTTTTCATTCATAGGATGGATAGAATAGTAAATATATGGTTTTACCATATTTATAGTAAAATAAAATTTTTCATAAGGTATTTAATTTATTATTTTTGGTATGAAAACAACAAATAAAGGTGATAAATTATTACCTCTTCTTTGGGGGCTTCCTTTTGATTTGATCAAAATGGTACCATAGGTCGGATTTTTGATAAAATTAAGGCATATTGGTTGAATTGAGGGTAGTTGGGAAGATCTTTGAGAAGTTTTTTGTCCATACAAATGGCTTTGGGGGCTTGATTTTGAGATAAGGGGAAGTACCCTTTTACAAGAGAGGTGAGGGTCACTTTAGGAAAAGCATGAAATATTATTTATTATAAAATCATTTTATTCTTTATAATGGCTCAAAAAGAATTTATATCATGGATTATGTGGGTATGGGTCTAAAAACTCTCAAAAAATAGGTTTTATACAGTTTTATGTCACCATATTAACCTTATATTTTAGATTTAATTCTTACTTAAATAGTTTACCTTTTACCATGTCTTTTTTTAATTTTTATTTTACATGGTTAATAAAAATACAATGAAATGCCAAGAGAACCCAAAGTGGTTCGTTACTAAAATATATATCATTATATAAGTATTTTGGCCCAACCTAAAATTTTTAGGAATATCATATCATTTAATAATATAGTATTTATTTTAAAAACTCATTTATGTCAATTTTGACACTATTTAGTATTTAGTTTTTTTGAAAGTAAAAAAACATTATTGTTTCCAAAAAAATAAATTAAATAAATCCTAACATGTCATAGTAACCTATAATGTTACTTTAATTCATAAAATGTTTAAATTTACATTTATTTGGATATTTATAATATCAATTATTTTCATCTTTCATTAATAAGATAATTTCTGCATCATCATTGTGTCATAAATAAATTTAATTATTTATTGTCTAAAAATTATAAATATAATACCATTATGTATGAATGTTTTTTAACTTTCCAAGTAATATCTATAGTATAATTTATCTTATGTATAAACCTATATTAAAATGTTTTAGTTATAAAATTTTGAATTTATCAATTTTAACTCGTCTTTGAATAAAATATTAATAAATGTCTTAATGTAATACAAGTTGATTAAATAGGACCATATATTATTCCTAAGGTTTATTTTTGTCAAAAAACAGTTATCTGATATAATTATTACATGTTTTAGGGTAATTATAAAATCATTTTTTACCTTTTATTAATCTATTTACTTTTAACCGTGGTAAATAAAATTCAAAAGTTATTATTCACAAAAAATTATTTTTATCCTATTGAACCACATTTAACATAATGATGTAAACCATGTCTCTTAAATTTTAGAAATTAAATACACACATGTGGTAAAATTACGTCCTATGAAAATTTTGAAATGTGGCTAGAAGGGGGGTAAATGTCCCTAAAAGGTGAGTAAAAAGATGTTAAAAAGGATCAATAAAATTTTATATATCTAATATTATTATAAAATAACTCCAATGAATTAAATTTTACTAATATATGTATTAATTATCTATTTTTACATTATGATAAATTAAAATTAATTTAAACTAAAAGGTCTATAACACCCCGAGCTTCCATGATACGCTTCTCATTCAATAATGCAATAGCTTGCATTGTACGCAACTTCGAGTTCTAACACACCGCAACTAATCAAATTAGTTGTTATGAATAGTAATAACCACTTTTTAAATTTATAGAAATTTTATATTTCAAAATGGACTTCATTTTTGTATTCGTAATATCGAAATTATCCTAAGTTGAATTTTTTGTAACTTTCTCAGAACTTCCAATTTTTTTATGAATAGTGAAAAATACTTAAAACAACTTTTTTAATCAAAATAATTTATTGTGATAAATTATACTATTTATTGGTTTTAAAGTATAATTATAATATATTTTTACCATTTTATCCAATGGTGGTCATTAGAATTAATTTAACATTGAAATTGGACATAAACAACTGCCAATCTTTTGATATAAATTGTTTCTTAAAAACACGCTATTTGTTGTGACAGCGGGAATTAATTATAAAATAAATTAATGCAACATATATTTTTGGAATTTTGTCAGATAGACATCATTTTTGAAATCGGAATATCAATTATAGCTTAGGGTGAAATTTTGGCATTGTTCTGAAAAACTTCAATTTTTGATGAATAGTGAAACCAGTAAGTGGTAGTTAAATAACTGATTTTTCGTTTAAATGAAATATTACCACCTCTGTGATTTGATTTTTAAAAATCCGACATACATGGTTTTCATTAATAAGTAAAATTTGGTTCAATGAGATTAAAATAATTTTTGGTGAATAGTAACTTTTAAGTTCTTAATCGCGATTAGAGGTAATTAGTGTAGTTTAAGGTAAAAATAATTTTTTAATAATATGAGATGAGCTTGACACATGTCCTACCCTCATTGTATGTGTCATGTCCGACCAAGACAATCCATGGGTCAACTTGGGGACCCCATGGAGCCACTTTAGTTGGAAAATGACATAAATACCTTTTATTTAATGTTAAAGTAAAAATTGACACAAACAAGAAATGTTTTACTAAAACAATTTTTACATGGGGTTATACAAGTCATATTTTTTACTATAAATAATCATTGGAAATATAAAAAGATTTCCTACATCATAGTAGTTTTTTTTCAATTTTTATACTTTAAATAAATTAAATTATTTATGACATCATGATGATGCAATGATGACCTCATTATTTAACGATTTAAATAAAATGGAAGGATAATGTAAAATCTAAGGCTTACACTTGTCAAAAATCTATTGGATGAGGATATTTCGAACCCTTATCACCTTATCCTCGAATTATATAAGTGTGGGACCTCTAAAATCCGAAACTCATTTTATAATAAAGTGACTTTTCTTTACTTTCCAAGAGTGCCCCTCCTCTCCACTTATAAAAGGCCCCCACATCTACCACCTCATTCACACTTTCAAGCCATTTGACTCGTCCAACCTCTGCCGAGATACTCTCCCAACTTTCCCCTCTTACTCCTAGAAGCCTCACATTGGCCATAAGTCTTCCCAAGGAAGCCTTTGGCTCAAATCAAAAAAGTTACCCAATTTTAAGGTAATGTCTTCTCTAATGTTGTTTTGTTTTATTTTTCTTCTCCAACCCCATAAACACTTTTTATTAATTTCTTTTATAACAACAACAGTATACTCAATATACTAGGATGTTTTTATAAGAAGTATTATAGCTACACTTACACACACCTACATCTAATGGTTAAAGAACATACGGTTTCTGTGGATGGCGAATTTATGCCTCACAAAACGATGATTGTTCAACACTCATATAACACTTTAAAAGGTGGACATTAAGATGTAACTATATTTATATATGATATATAATATGTTTATTTTTTACTTATGCTTCTGTATTTCTCATTTATGGCATACTTTATGATTTCCATTATGGGTAAACGCGATAATTTCATTTTAGGAAGTGCGGACTACCGCCCCCTCAAAGTGATTTTAATCGTTAATGCCATATGTGGGATGTATAAAGGATGGAGTAAAGGGTATAATACATTATATTATACTTTAATTATATTATAACTTTATACAATTATAACATCATTCCATTAAATACGAAATAGAAATGAAAGTAGCGTTAATGCGTACGTACGGCTTACCGTCTCCATGAACGGTGCATTTCATTTCTACCCTCTAAATGTTATGTAATATTATAAATGCATGTATATACTGAATATATATGTTATATATGATAATTAAATCATGAATATAATTCTGGATATAATGGATATTTCACCACATGAACAACTTGTAATTATAAGAAGTTTATTGTTGACTCAACTACCAAAGATCGACAAAACGACCGTTATTAGCTTAAATAATTACATAATGTTCATATCATTGTAATAAGTGATATAAAAAGGATAATGAAATTGAAAATTGTTCTTAATAAGGTATATATTAACTCTATTTTATTATTCATGAGGTTAAAGAACAGTTGAGTCAAGTCAGACACGAGGTAAGGGAACTTCTTAACCCACTTTCCATTCTTTGGGTTAATCTCCTACTTTCAAATTATGTCATGATATTATTATGACTTATTTTGTATTTTTACTTTATTTATGTGTACCTATAGTGAATACACATAATAGATCTATTTTATTTAAAAAATGATCTTTTATGGACTTCGTCTCAATCTCCTTTCATTGAGGCATATTTGGTTTTATACACAACTTTCTTTTATACGGTGTATAAACCCCATTGACTTTTATGTTTATTCAAAAGGAATATTTTTTTTATACGAAGCATTTTACTAAAAGGAAAAAAGGGAATGTTTGTCTTTCCGTACATGTGTGGCGACAACGACTTCTCCGCTGCCGTGTCCATTAATTGAGTTTCGGCTTCCTCTACAAGCCATCACTTTTTTTTAATGAAAAATAAATACAAAGTTTTAAATTTCTTTTATTTTTGTATTGAAAATGGTTTTGAAAGCGTTTTCATTATATCAATGTGTTGTATTGATATCTTGTGATTGAAATGTGGAAATGTTATGTTTCCTTTATGCATGTTTTATGTGATACGATTATGTTATGGTTTATGATATGTTTAAACCTATTCATATGAGGAATGTATTGGACTTAATAAGTGACGGGTGGAGCCCGCTATAGCTCCTCGATGCATCGGTAGGTCTCATGAGACAACTAGACGTGGAATTGGCCGAGGCCCTTTCCCAATTTGATTTATGGTTTCGGCCGAGGCCTTAATCATTTTAGACGTCTTGTCCGAGGCCTTGACAAAATGTTTCAGAATTTCTGGCATTATACAATCCCTCATTATGAAAGTGGTTATTGATATTGCATGTGATTATTCGACTAGTAGAATATCCATGTGAAGAAGTGAATGGCATTATCTCATTTCACTTTTTCCATATTATGTTGAAGTTCAAGTTTAAAAGGATTTTGTTTTAGTTATACATTGCCTTAAATGTTTATGTTTATTGATGAAAGCTTCCGCTATATTGTTATCCTTACTGAGCATCTGAGCTCACCCCTCTCAATGTTTTAATATTTTTCCAGGATGTGAAGAAGTATTTTATGAATGACCTGCAGGGGTAGTCAAAAAGGGATATGAGTGTGGACTATGAAGACCATGTTATTGTAGTTTGTTTACTTTTTGATGTAATGAAAGACTTATTAATGTATCTAGTGTTTCCAAGGCTACTAAACTAATCGGTCTTTCGAAACTTGATCTTTTGTGATCATGCCAATGTTACGAAGTAATGCACCGACTCTGGGTAGCTGGGGTCGGGGAGTTACAGTTGGTATCAGAGGTAGTTTAGTACTAACCTTGGAAGCTAGATTTAGATAAACTCTGATTAGAGAACATAGCCCAAAGATGGACTTTGAGGATTAGTATAGAAGAAATTCCTAGAATTTTGTTATTGTAGCGATTTTGTGAGTTTTATGAGCAATACATCCATGTCTGGATACGAGCAGGTAGATGCGGCTTTGGCACAGATGTACCTAGGGGTAAAACCCGAAAACACTGCTTTGATCTAGACTCGAACGGGAACTGGTGCACGACAACGGGCCTTGTTGCACTCTTGGTTACGACACTCCCGGGGGATATGCTTAGGATAATTCTCATTTTCTTTACAAACCACTATGAAGGGTTATGAGTATATACTTTATCAAAGAAAAGATTTATTTTTATGATTATGGATTATATCCATAAATAGTTCAATTTATGTAAAGTGTTTTACAAATATGGAATTATGTATTTTAATTCATAAACTAATCTAGTTTATGCCATTGTTTAGAAATGGCGCCTAGTGGAAGGAATGGAAGCCATATTAATGCACACACTCCATGTAGGGATTTCCCTCCTACTCATGATAATTATTGTGGATCTGGAGATACAACTGGTGCTGATCAACTTATTACCATACTGGGACAACTCACTCAGGTTATGAATAATAACCTTACTCGTATGGAGCACCCTGATCCACAACGTGGAGGATCAATGTTAGACCGCTTCATGAGGAAACAACCACCAACATTTAATGGCGGTACAAATCCTATAGTTGCTGAGCAATGGATAAATTCCTTAGATAAAATATTCCATGCCTTGGGGGGTATTGAAAGGGAGAAAGTTGTCATGGCAGTTTACCGCCTCACTGAAGATTCCGATCAATGGTGGTCACTAATTCAATACACAAAAGAAGATGATGAATTAACAAACATGGAATGGCAGGAGTTCAAACAGCTGTTCTTAGAAAAATACTTTCCTTGAGACCATCGAGCGGATATGGAAAGGCAATTTCTGAGTCTGAGGCAGAAGGAGGATGAGGATGTCGCAAAGTATGAGGCTAACTTTACAAGGTTAGCGAGGTATGCTGTAGATTACATACGTAACCCAAGAAGTAAGACTGATCGTTTCATTGATGGGTTAAAACCATTTCTCCGTCGAGCTTTAGTATCACAAACCTTCTCTTCATACGAAGATATTGTCTCGTGCGCTATCAAGACGGAAAAGGAATTCTCTTAGTCTTATGACTTTAAATCAAAGCAAGATAAGAAGAGATCCACTGAAAACTCTGGGAAAGGAAATAAGGAAACAGGGAAGAAGGGTAGAAATGAATTTCCACCCTGTGATAATTGTGGTAGGAAGCACCCTGATGTCTGTCTAAAAGGAAAAGGAGTATGTTACAAGTGTGGTGAAAAAGGCCACCAAGCTCATGAATGCAAGGGAAATAAAGCGGTTGTCAACATGGAATGCTATAATTGTAGAGAGAAGGGACATTATGCAAATGAATGTACTAAGCATCAGGGAAACTTACCTCAGAAAAGGCCAAGGGAACAAGGCCAATCTTATGCTGTGACTACAGTTGAAGTGAAATAATTAATGTATTGGTGCTTTTGGATTCATGGATTATATTCTGGTTATTAGAATAATGTGATATATATATAAGGATTGTACTGTAGTAAATGTTGTTTTCATTAAGGATTTAATATGATGAAGGTAATCATATTTTTAGTATGTGAAAATAAGAAAAACTTTACTTTGTTTGGGGAATATGAGGTTACAATTGATTTTGGAATTTAGAGACCTTTTAGAGAAAGTCTGGACGGAGGTATTTTGGATAACTATAAAGGTTGGAATGGGTTAAGTTGATCTTTGGATAGTATTGTTTAAGGTTAAAACATTTCTGAAGATTATTTTTGGAATATTATAATACTATAGTTTTAGGAAAAGGACAACCTGCAGGGTGGGGCATAACCCATCGCGTCGGACAAAGCTGCAGGAATCGAACCCACAACCATAGTGCGACATGCCTTTATTACCTACCACTAGCCTACAGGAAGTCTCTGGTTATTAAAAAATAGTTTTACTAATCTAAATGATATGTGTTAATATTTGGAACCTTATACAATTAGGATAAATAGAATATTTTTGAGTTGTATTACCTTTTAGAGTGAAAGATGGGTTTGTGGTAAAAAATTATTAAAGAATGAAAGTCTACGTGACAAGTATGTATATTCCCTTACGTTCTTAGTAAATCTCCTAAATAAATTCCTCAACTTTATAAAAGGTAACTCAAAACAAAAATGTTGTCGGTTAACTTTTCCTACTGGGGAATCAATGATCATTTAACCAATCACAAGGTTGCGATTTTCTTGTAGTTAAACATTCTCCTAATCCTGTTTTCTATAACTCTCCATCAGACCTTGATGGTTTGTTTCTCCTCCATATCCATATTTTCATAGAATCCTAGAATGGGCTATCTCGGGTGACCTTTGTACTTATCTTGCTTTCTTTTAATGTTATATATTTATTAACATTATTTCCGATGTGGGTTTTCCACAAAGGTATTTTCTATTTTCAACCTTTTGTTTTCAAAGAAAAATTTCAAATTGCGAGGATGAAATTTATTGAAGTAGGGGAGAATGTAACACCCAGAGCTTCCATGATACGCTTCTCATTCAATAATGCAATATCTTGCATTGTACGCAACTTCGAGTTCTAACACACCGCAACTAATAAAATTAGCCGTTATGAATATTAATAACCTCTTTTTAAATTTATAGAAATTTTATATTTCAAAATGGACTTCATTTTTTTATTCGTAATATCGAAATTATCCTAAGTTGAATTTTTTGTAACTTTCTCAGAACTTCCAATTTTTTTATGAATAGTGAAAAATACTTAAAACAACTTTTTTAATAAAAATAATTTATTGTGATAAATTATACTATTTAGGGGTTTTAAAGTATAATTAGAATATATTTTTACCATTTTATCCAATGGTGGTCATTATAATTAAATTCACATTGAAATTGGACATAAACAATTGTTAATCGTTTGATATAAATTGTTTCTTAAAAACACGCTATTTGTTGTGACATCGGGAATTAATTATAAAATAAATTAATGACACTTATATTTTTGGAATTTTGTAAAATAGAAATCATTTTTGAAATTGGAATATCAATTATAGCTTAGGGTGAAATTTTGGCATTGTTCTGAAAAACTTCAATTTTTGATGAATAGTGAAACCACTAAGTGGTAGTTAAATAACTGATTTTTCATTTAAATGAAATATTACCACCTCTGTGATTTGATTTTTAAAAATCCGACATACATGGTTTTCATTAAGATGTAAAATGTGGTTCAATGAGATTAAAATAATTTTTGGTGAATAGTAACTTTTAAGTTCTTAATCGCGATTAGAGGTAATTAGTGTAGTTTAAGGTAAAAATAATGTTTTAATAATATGAGATGAGCTTGAAAAATTTCTACCCTCATTGGATGTGCCATGGCCGACCAAGAAAATCCATGGGTCAACTTGGGGACCCCATGGAGCCACTTTAGTTGGAAAATGACATAAATACCTTTTATTTAATGTTAATGTAAAAATTGACACAAACATGAAATGTTTTACTAAAACAATTTTTACATGGTGTTATACAAGTCATAGTTTTGACTATAAATAGTCATTGGAAAGCTAAAAATATTTCCTACATCATAGTAGTTTTTTTATAATTTTTATACATTAAATAAATTAAATTATTTATGACATCATGATGATGCAACGATGACCTCATTATTTAACGATTTAAATAAAATGGAAGGATAATGTAAAATATGAGGCTTACACTTGTCAAAAACCTATTGGATGAGGATATTTCTAACCCTTTTCACCTTAGCCTCGAATTATATAAGTGTGGGACCTCTAAAATCCGAAACTCATTTTATAATAAAGTGACTTTTCTTTACTTTCCAAGAGTGCCCCTCCTCTCCACTTATAAAAGGCCCCCACCTCTACCACCTCATTCACACTTTCAAGCCATTTGGCTCGGCCAACCTCTGCCCAAATACTCTCCCAACTTCCCCCTCTTACTCCTAGAAGCCTCACTTTGGGCATAACTCTTCCCAAGGAAGCCTTTGGCTCAAATCAAAAGAGTTACCCGATTTTAAGGTAATGTCTTCTCTAATGTTGTTTTGTTTTATTTTTCTTCTCCAACCCCCTAAACACTTTTTATTCATTTCTTTTGTAACAACAACAGTATACTAAATATACTAGGATGTTTTTATAAGAAGGATTAGAGATACACTTACACACACCTATATCTAATGGTTAAAGAACATACGGTTTCTGTGGATGGCGAATTTCTGCCTCACGAAACGATGATTGTTCAACACTCATATAACACCTTCAAAGGTGGCCATTAAGATGTCACTATATTTATATATGATATATAATATTTTTATGTTTTACTTATGCTTCTGTATTTCTCATTTATTTCATACTTTATGATTTCCATTATGGGTAAACGCGATAATTTCATTTTAGGAAGTGCGGACTACCGCCCCCTCAAAGTGATTTGAATCGTTAAAGCCATATGTGGGATGTATAAAGGATGGAGTAAATGGTATTATACATTATATTATACTGGAATTATATTATAACTTTATACAATTATAACATCATTCCATTAAATATGAAATAGAAATGAAAGTAGCGTTCATGCGTACGTACGGCTTACCGTCTCCATGAACGGTGCATTTCATTTCATACCTCTAAATGTTATGTAATATTATAAATGAATGTATATACTGAATATATATGTTATATATGATAGTTACATCATGAATATAATTCTGGATATAATGGATATTTCACCACATGAACAACTTTTAATTATAAGAAGTTTATTGTTGACTCAAGTACCAAAGATCGACAAAACGACCGTTATTAGCTTAAATAATTACATAATGTTCATATCATTGTAATAAGTGATATAAAAAGGATAATTAAATTGAAAATGGTTCTTAATAAGTTATATATTAACTCTATTTTATTATTCAGGAGGTTAAAGAACGGTTGAGTCAAGTCAGACACGAGGTAAGGGAACTTCTTAACCCACTTTCCATTCTTTGGGTTAATCTCCTACTTTCAAATTATGTCATGATATTATTATGTCTTATTTTGTATTTTGACTTTCTTTATGTGTACCTATAGTGAATACACATAATAGATCTATTTTATTTGAAAAATGATCTTTTTAAGGACTTCGTCTCAATCTCCTTTCATTGAGGCATATTTGGTTTTATACACAACTTTCTTTTATACGGTGTATAAACCCCTTTGACTTTTATGTTTATTCTAAATAAATCTTTTTTTATATGAAGAGTTTTACTAAACGACAAAAAGGTAATGTTTTTCTTTCCATACATATGTGGAGACAACGACTTCTCCGCCTCCGTGTCCATTATTTGAGTTTCGGCTTCCTCTACAAGCCATCACTTTTTTTTAATGAAAAATAAATACAATGTTTTAACTTTCTTTTATTTTGGTATTGAAAATGGTTTTGAAAGAGTTTTTATTATATCAATGTGTTGTATTGATATCTTATGATTGAAATGTGGAAATGTTATGTTTCCTTTATGCATGTTTTATGTGATACGATTATGTTATGGTTTATGATATGTTTAAACCTATTCATATGAGGAATGTATTGGACTTAATAAGGGACGGGTGGAGCCCGCTATAGCTAATCGATGCATCGGTAGGTCTCATGATACAACTAGACGTGGAATTGGCTGAGGCCCTTTCCCAATTTGATTTATGGTTTTGGCCGAGGCCTTAATCATTTTAGACGTCTTGGCCGAGGCCTTGACAAAATGTTTCAGAATGTCTGGCATTATACATTCCCTCATTATGAAAGTGGTTATTGATATTGCATGTGATTATTCGACCAGTAGAATATCCATGTGAAGAAGTGAATGGCATTATCTCATTTTACTTTTGCCATATTATGTTGAAGTTCAAGTTTAAAAGGCTTTTGTTTTAGTTATACATTGCCTTAAATGTTTATGTTTATTGATGAAAGCTTCCGCTATATTGTTATCCTTACTGAGCATCTGAGCTCACCCCTTTCAATGTTTTAATATTTTTCCAGGATGTGAAGAATTATTTTATGAATGACCTTCTGGGGTAGTCAAAAAGGAATATGAGTGTGGACTATGAAGACCATGTTATTGTAGTTTGTTTACTTTTTGATGTAATCAAAGACTTATTAATGTATCTAGTGTTTCCAAGGCTACTAAACTAATAGGTCTTTTGAGACTTGATCTTTTCTTATCATGCCAATGTTACGAAGTAATTCACCGACTCTAGGT
Source organism: Viscum album (assembly GCA_963277665.1). Lineage (NCBI taxonomy): Eukaryota > Viridiplantae > Streptophyta > Magnoliopsida > Santalales > Viscaceae > Viscum > Viscum album. Next base: position 776,382,208 of record OY728138.1, read on the forward strand.
AGCTGGGGTCGGGGCGTTACAAGGTCGGTTTTTATCTACAACACTGTTTTTACTATTCATCAAAAATTGAATGTTTCTTGAAAAATACCAAAAAATAACCCAAAGATATGTTTGATATTAAAAATTCATAAATATTTCTATTTTACCAAATTAAAAACATAGAATTTTCATTAATTAATTTAAAATTAATTCTCGTTGTCAAAACCAGAAAGCGGGTTTTGGAGAATTAAACTCTATCAAAAGATTGATATATGTTTATGTCACAATTTAAATGTAAAATTACAACCAATAAAAAAATTTATTAAATGATAAAAATTAATCTAATTATACTTTTAAAAAATTTAAATGTATAATTTAACAATATACAATTTTTTATTAAAAAATATGATTTCAATTAGAATTTAGTATTTTTCACTATTCATCAAAATGTCAATGTTATCAGAAAAACCCTAAAATTTTATCCAAACAACATTTTCTGTGATTATTAAAAATAGGAAGTCTATTTTTTCATTTCTAATATATAAGTGTGTCAAATATTATATTTAAAAGGGGTTCTCCATTAAAAGGTTCTAAAATTGTATTTTTTTTAAAAAAATACTTCTTTATTTGAAAAAATGAATTTGTTCTTAAATTATCTCTCAGAAACAATTAATATGGATGTTAAAGTTATATGGAGTAAAATGTATTCATTATTTATTTAATACTATTCGTAACTACTTTTTAAACGGCAAGTTTGGTAAGTCGTGGTACGCTCGAACTCGGTGTTTCATGTGGCTCAAGCTATTGAAATACTTTAAAGAAATAACATACTATGATATCATGGGTTTTTACACATTATTTAATTCATTTAAATCCAAATTTATTCTACAAAAATATCTAGAATTTTACATCCAATTTAATCCTTCCATGGTTCTCACAAGCCCCAAAGGTCCCAACCTTCGAGTTTTTTAAGATACTTTTCAATGTAAGGGAACCTTTCACCTTCCTCTTTAGTCAAATAATTCTCTTATGTTATGTCTTTTAAATTACATTATATTATGTTGGGGTATATTAATATATGTCCTTATTTATTTTCATTTTATTTCCACATTATTAGAGACCCTTTTGTCTCTCATCAATTTATTTTTTAAATTTTTATCTTATGTTGTTTGGCTGCTGAATTTTCATAAAATAAATCATATATACTCTTTTTTGTCAAGTTTTCTTTTCATGTGGTATGTATTTCAAATATCCACACCATTATGTTATTTATATTTTATTCTTTTCCTATACTATAAAATAAGTAATTTATGGATGGTTTAACCTTTTACCCTCTCTTTTTAATGTTTTTTAAAACTGTGTTAGATAGCTGTTATTCAGATGAATTTTCGTCTCAAAATATCTCTTTTTTTCTCAAGAAATTATCTTATTTTATTTATATGAATACCCAAAAATATTTAATTTCCATTTTTATTCACAAATACATAAAATTTATATATTTTATTATGTTATTGACATACATAAAACCCTTATTCCTTTTCCATGGGTTATAAATGACCTAATGATCTTTTTTTAAGAACTTTTTAAAACATCATGATTTTGATATGAAACCCAATTATTTTATTCACATTGGGTTATTTATGAATTTGTATGATTATGATCTAAGTGGATCAAATTAAAATAAATACATATTAAGGGTTCTCCCTGATAGAGATCTAATGCATTGGGTAAATAATTTAATCTCTAGAGATGAAAAGTTTTACGATACCTTGGTGAATAACCATGGTAATCTTTATGAAACATGTGGGATGGACCTTGGTGATATGTTATTGAATTTATTAACTAAATGTTTTAGCCAAGTTTTTTTGATATTATTCATTTTCTTATTATTATGATATGCCACTTTATCATTCCTTTATTATATTCCGCATGTTCTTATTGATATCACTCAAGTTCACATGTAAATTGTTTCAAATGTTTTCATTACTGGTCCTTATACTCACGCTTTCATTTGATGTATGTATCTAGGTTATGAGATAAAGAAAATGTACTAAGGATGATATTGTAAAGAATATTTTCAAAGGTATTAAAAGTATGATTTATGTTTTCATGTATTATGTTTCTGATTTGTAAGACACTAGACATTAAGGATCCTCTGTTTGTAAAATGTAATGAAATGTTATATAATAAAATAGAGGGATGCCATAGTTGGTATCAAAGTCTAGTTTAGTAATTTTTGGAAATTATGCTATTAAAACATTAGGAATATCCCTATATAAAGGTATAAATATAGTAAAACTTCTTGTTGTTTTGGAAAAATATTATGAAAGTCGTTTTTGAGTAAATAAATCCATGTCTTGATAGGAACAAGTGGATGTGGATCTGGCACAGATGTTCCAATGAGTGAAAACTTCGAAAAGGACTTTTGGGCATGAGTCAAGGTATCCTGGTACACAACAACGGTTTTTGAGGCACTACTGGTATGACACTCTCAGGGGATATGTTTGGTTAATCATATTCTTTTTATGAATCATTATGAAGGATTTATAGTGGAATGTAATTTTTTAAGTATAATGTTTTAAGACATAAAAATCTTGTATAGTTAAAAGATTCATAAATGGAGTAATATTCTAAAAAATATTGATTCTTATAGAAAATGGGGTGAAATAGGAGGAACCGTGCAAATGGTGACCACAATGGATCTTGCACTAACGGCCCTCTGATGGAATCAATAATAGAAACATTCATGAGAATGATGAACCAACTGTCTCAAGTTATGGTAAATAACATGGATATAGCTGATAGACCTATCCCACTAAAAATGGAAAAACATTTGGATGATTCTTTTTTGTGTCAACCACCACCAACCTTTAGTGGATCTACTGATCGATTGATTACTGAACAATAGATCAGCTCTATCGAGAAGATCTTTTTTATGCTCCACTGTTTGGAACAAGAGAAGGTCACTCTAGATTTTTACCACTTAAAGGGATATTCTTATCATTAGTGGGATTAAAAACATGAGGCCAAGAGTGTAGGTTGAATCTATGGAGTGATAATAGTTCATAGGGAACTTCTTTAATAAATATTTCCTCGTTATATGGGAATAAAAATCGAGAAGGAGTTTCTCAAGCTGAACCAGAAGCAGAGTTAATCTGTTGTAAGATACGAGATGAACTGAAAAATACATTCCCATTGCACCCAAATATTTTTCATGGATATTAATGGGATGTTTTATATACTCTTTTGTGGAATAAGACCACATATGTGGAAGAATCTTGCCAACTGAGACTATGATTCCATTGAGGAGATCATGCATAGTGCGATGAAAGATGAATTGGATTTCAGTGAGATGAAATGGTCTCATTAATCCAATTATAAGAAGAGATAAATGGATCCCATATTATGGAGGTTCATTGATTAGTGAATAGGAGGTAAGAAGGTTAAACATCCCACATGTAATAAATATGGGAAAAAGAATTAAAGGAACTTCCTACTCGAGAGCAGGAAGTGCTAGAAATGTGGAAGAGAGGGCCATATCATGTGGAATTGACTATGTGAGGTGAAGCCACAACATACCAACCATATGGACAAAGGGAATATGGTTTATTCCCTACTTGATGCACAATTTTACAAGCGTTTAAAACTTGGGCACATTTCCAATAAGTATCCAAATCTAAGGCAAGTGAATGGGAACCACCATCAGCCTCAAAAAAGGTTAATGAAGCAATGTCGTGATTTTTCTTCCATGGAAACTAATGTTGAATCTCAAAATGATGTGGTGTAATTTAATATTATTGTTCTATCAAATCTATAAAATACATTATTTTATTCTGGTTCTATGCATTATTTTACTTACTCCAAGTTTCCATGGAATTTTGAATCCACACCAGTACTGCTAAAAGTGGAGTTATCAATCAAGACTCTTGGTGGGATTATCCAAGCATCATCAGTGTTCATAAACTCTAGTATTTACTTTAGTGAACAAAATCTTATAAAAAATATAGTGTTCATTCCCATGTTGGAATTCAACATTATAACAGGGATAAACTTGCTCTCAAATTATAATGCTAAAATCAAACACAAAAGTAATGAAATATTATTATTCTTGAATGGATACCCTACATTTATCTTCCAAGGAGAGATATCTCAACTAAATCTTTGTCAAAAAACCCTCCATATCCTTATTTATGGAGTTTATCAGTGATGAAAGTGAATAAAATGAGAGTATAATAGAAAATGTCCCCATCATCAGGGAATATATTAGTGTATTTCTTAAGGAGTTACACATATGTCCCCCAGAAAGGGAGGAAGAGTTCTACATTAAACTCGTACTTGGATCTCAACCGATATCTAAGACCCCATATAGGTTGGAAAATGGGGAGATGATGGAATTAAAGAAACAACTCGAAGATCATTTTTAGAAGGGGTTTATTTGACCAAGTGTCTCTCCTTGGGGAGCACCACTCTTCATTATGAATTAGAAGAATGGATCAATGAGGCTATGCATAGATTATATAGAACTGAATGGGATCACCGTAAATAAAAAATACCCTCTTACAATAATTTATGACTTATTTGACCAAATTCATGGGGCTCAATTCTTCTCTAAGATTGATCTTTGATTTGGTTATCATCATTTTATGGTGAAGAAATAAGTTATTCCAAAAATGGCTTCCAATAAAGATATGGGAATTATGAGTTTTTTGTTATGCCCTTCGGACTGACTACATAAACTATTTTTATGTATTTGATGAATATTGTCTTTAAGGACTATCATTATAACTTTTTGGTTGTGTTTATTGATGATATTCTGATATATTCAAAAATCCACAAGGAGCATGAGGATCATATAAGGGTTACATTGAAAACCCTACAAAAGGAGAGGCTTTTTGAAAAGATCCGAAAATGTTTATTTGTTACAACAAGTTGCTTTCTTGGGTGCATTGTAACTAATAATGGAATCACACTTGACCCTATAAAGAAATAAGTTTTAGAGTAGTGTCCTAAGCCTACAACAATAAAAGAGATTCTTAGTTTCCATAGATTAGTGGGGTATTATAGGAGGTCTATGAAAAAATATTCCATGAATTTCTAATCCATTAACCAAGTTAACTTGATAAGGGGTCAAGTTCATCTGGACAATGGTGTGTGAGAAATGATTCCAATAGAAAAAGAAAGAGATTGGTTCATGCACCCATTTTAACTCTTCCCTCATGTAGATAAGGTTTAATGATGCCTCTATGAAAAGGATTGTGTACTTCCTTAGGCAATATGAAAAATTTATTACTTTTGCATCTCGACATTTGAAGACTCATGAGAAGAACTATCCTACACATGATCTAGAGCTGGCTACAACCAATTTTGCTCTAACTATATGGAGGAACTATCTTTATGGGAAGAAATGTGATATATATACACATACCATTAATTTTTTATGTATATTTTCACACAAAATGAATTGAACATGGGAGAGAGAAGATTGTTGGAACTTTTTAAAGAATATGATTGTTTAATTCATTATCATCTCATAAGAGCAAACAATGTGGCTGATGAATTAAGTAAGAATGACCCAATTGTTCTTTCCATGATGAGGATTCAAAGAGATACTTTTATCAATGAACTATTAAATCTAAACATGGGAATTATAAGGTAAGGGACAAAACAAAACCTATTCCAAATTATTTATCAACTGTCATTACTAGAGAAGATCATAAAATCTTTTAAAGAAGATACTTTCTTACAAAAGAAGTAAAAGGATATAAAGGATCAGAAGTTTCCTAATTTCAATATTGATCCAGAAGGTGTATTGAAATTTCATACAGTACTATGCGTTGTATATATTTTAGAAATAAAGATGGGGCGGATGGATGAAGCTCATAGATCTACTTTCTCTATACATCCTGGAATCAAAACAATGTATAGGGGCCTTCGTGATCAATATTTGTGGGATAATATGAAAAGGGAGATTTCTGACTATAATAAAAGGTGCATGATATGTCAGTAAGTGAAGGTAGAGAAACAAATTCCTAAAGGGGTATTACAACCACTACTCGTACTCGCGTGAATGTGGGACAATATGACTATGAACTTTGTCACTATTCTCCTAAGAACATCCAAAAAACAATGTGATATGGGTTATTATGGATTGTCTCATGAATATTGTCCATTTTATATCTATTCGGGAATGTTTCTCTCTTGATCAAGTTTCCATGATTTAAATGAAGAAAGTGGTAAGGCTACAGGGAGTTCCACTTTCTATCTTATATGATCGTGATCCATGGTTCACAAAAAAATTATGGAGAAGTATCCAACAATATATGTGTACCAAATTGAATTTTAGTTTGGCCTATCACCACCAAACTGCTGTACAATCTAAAAGAACTATTCAAAAACATGAGGACATGCTGAGAACATGCACAATGGAATTTAAAGGTGGATGGGATCAACATATCCCATATATTTGAGTTCTCTTAAAATAATAGTTTCCACTTGATCTATAAGGACCCGACTTTATTATATTACATAATCTTAAATTTAGTCAAGAAATCACTTTCTTTCACATTGAAGATAATTTCATGTTTAGAGATTTAGATAATTAGGAAATAATTAAATCAACAATGTTACTAATTAATATATATTGGATACCACAAAAATAGTGTTCATTTCTTACAAAATATAAAACATTACAATTAAAACACGATCTCATTGAAAACTCTTAAAAAATTATCATGGATTAATTCTTTATCATACACATTATTATAACCTATGAAAATAATTTAAAAACATGGCGTGAGAAAAAAAATCTAAGTAACGGATATAAAAATAAGGATAGATAACATTAGTCCATTAATATTTTTAATGTATGAAATCATTTTCAAAAGACACACTTGTCACCCATTAATACTTAGTTTCTAAAACATGAGATTTCCACAGGATTTCCAAAATATATAAGAAATAAAATATAACTATAAAGGTATCTATTGTAATTACTTAAATAAACTTGTAACCCTATCTTCTACCTTACAATTTGTAACCCTCATGGGTACCTTACAATTTGTGTAACCATCACAGTTACACTGGGAGGAACAATACGGATGACATCCAACCTGCACATACCCAATGTATTGGAGGTAGATATAGGTTCCACCCTTCATCATAAAAAATTCCCTATAATTATAAAATAATCATACAACATGAATAATATCATAAAAACATTGCTTTTGAATTTTGTTAATAGAATTTTTAAAGAGGATTTTAACAGAAAAGACCATTATATATATCATAAAATTGAAGAGATACATAATAGAGTGGATGGAATATGTATATAAAAGGTAATTACATATAATTAAACATAATACAAACAAAACTCATCACAAAAACAATTTTAATATCACATACATAACAAAGTCTATGGTTATTCCAAAGAATGGAAATCTTGTTAATAATTTCCTTACCTCGGGTTTGTCTTACTTCAAACTCATTTAAAACTCATGTTTAAAGTTTAAAAGAGTGTTATTAATATCTTATAGAAACATATTCATGTTTATAAAAACTTATATTATCATTTAATTACATCATTTTACCCATTAATTATTAGTATTTTGTTCCTTCCATTGTTTTGGATGCATTATTACATATTTTTCATGATCTGTTCATGATGGATGTTCTTTTCGATTGGAAGTGAAAATACAGAATTGAAATGGGGTAGTATTTACATATTTATAGAACCATAAATTATACTATTGATCATTTTTAATTTTTACATGATGATGATTCATAAGTTAAAACATTATTAATATTTGTTTAGGTCATTTTGTTGATTCTTTGATCTTAGAGAACTCATTTTGTATTATAAATTAATAAAATGTGTGAAAAATTATTCAAGAACATTATATAAGATATAATACATAAATTATAATCTGGTTCAACAATAAAATTGGTTTCATGACCTGTCTTGAAGGAATTAAAATAAATTTAAATCACATCGTCTAAGATGTCGATAATTCGACACATCATGGATAGTGTTTTAATTTCTTGAATAATTGGTAGAGGAGAAGAAATGTAATGTTTAGTATTCATGAAACATGTTAAATCTAGAATATATAATATAGTGGATAATTAAATCCTCTTGGATAAGGGGAGTGTGGAAATAAAAAGAAAATTAGGGAATCTCAAAATAAAAGAAAGGTTGAGAAATCTGTTAAAAAAATTTGGCAGCCAAACGACGTCGCTTAAAATTTCATAAAATATTTTGATGATAGAAAAGGGGTATCTCATAATTATTACATAATATAAGAATTTAGGGGGATATGGAATGACATATACCAATATTATCAAAAGAAAATTAAATATAATAACATAAAATTTACGAAAAGAAAGAAAACAAAATAGGTTGTTTGCCTCTTGATCTCTTCTACATGAGATCTTTCTTAAGGCCTTTGGTTTTGGACATTTGGTGAGACCAAAAGATATAAGACATGGGGAAGAGTATTGGGAGGAGTATTGGACAGAACATAGGTAAGGCTCAAGGTTTTAAAGGTGTAGGAGGAAGAGGGGAATTAGGGTGGTATTTATAGTGGAGAACATGAGGTATTTTATATTATTTTAATCATTATTATAATATATTTTTTCTCAACACTATGAATAGTCTTAATTGATGAAGACCCCAAATAGGTATAATGATATGTGAGTTCAAACCATGTGGTCATGCATCAGCCTTGAATCACCTATGATGAAATAAATCAATTATTTAGCATTTATCGTATTTTATCGTATTTTACTATTCATCAAAAATTCTAAAATTTCAGAAATTTCCCAAAAACTCACCATAACCATTTTTCGTTTTGTAGAATTCAAAAATGAAATACATTTTTAGAAAATAATTTTATAATTATTATTAAATTAATTTTTAAATTAAATAATTCTTTATTCAAAAAGTAACAATTTTAAAACTATAACTGGTTTTATATAACATTGAAAAATTAACCAAGATGTCATTATATTAAATCCTTATGAAAATAAAATAATAATAAAATTTACTTTTCATTGTGGCCATATTACTATTCTTATTACTATTTATAACGATATGTTACTATTCACCAAAAATTAAGTTGGTTCCATTAGACTCTAAATAATTTACTGAAAAATGTTGTAGATGAAAACTTTAAGAAATTCAAAACATTAAAGTGGAAAAAAATTTAAAGAATAATTATAAATATCTATTTAAAACAAGGTTTAATGAATTTCAATTTATTTCTAAAAACCTAGGGTGTTACATTATCCCCGCTATTTAGAAATTGTGTCCGTGCAATTTTATTTACTTATTAAACAACTGAGGGTACCTTTCCCTCATAGAATTTTTAGACTCCCATGTTGCTTCTTTAACCAGATGGTTTCTCCACAAAACATTTTCCAGGTGGATTACCTTATTTTGCAATACTTGTTCCCTTCGATCATAAATATGATCTGGTTTCTCTTCATAAGAATGGTTCTTCTCCAGCTAAAATAATTTTGGTATCAAGACATGAGTTGTATCTAGAACATAATTTCTCAACAATGAAACATGAAAATCATTGTGTAAATAAAAAAACTCATACGCAAAGCTACTCGGTATGCAACTGGTCCAAAATTCTCTTGGATTTCAAATGTACAAATGAACTGTGGACTTAGAGTTTCTTTCTTACCAAAATGCATCACACATCTCCATGGAGATATTTTATGGGAAACATGGTCACTAACCTCAAAAGAGAAGAATTTCATTCTATTATCTTCATAACCTTTTGGCATGATCTGATCTATCATCATGACCTACTAGATAATCATCACTTTCTCAACCACTTCCTGTACTAATTCTTCCCCCATAAACTTTCTTTCACCGACATTATCCCAAAATGCTACTGCCTGACACCACTTCCCATATAATTCCTCGAATGGTGCCATCTATATTCTGGAAGAGAATTTTTTTAAAAAAAAAACTCATCTAAAGAAATATGATGATCCCGACTTCCTTGGAAGTCCATTGAACAAGATCGAAGCATATCCTTCAATGTATGAATAATTTTTTCTGACAGCCAATTTTATTGAGGATTTAAGGCTATACTAAAATTTAATTCTATGCACAACGACTTCTGAAACCCCTTCCAAAAGTTAGAAGTGAACCTGAGATCCGGTTAAGACAAAATGGAAAGAGGAATATCATGTATCCTGAAAATCTATTTTAGGTACACTCAAAAAAGTTGATCCAAAGACATTGTATCTTGAATGGAAAGAAAATGTACAGATTTAGTCAACTGATCAACAATAACCCAAATCACATTATTTATTCTATAAGTCTTAGGTATACCACCACAATGTCTCTAGATACATTCTCCCTTTTCAAATCTAGATCCAGAAATGGCTAAAGCATCCCCTTTGCTAACTACAGCTTTACTTTAACCTGTTCACATGTCAAACATTTCATGGTAAAATCAACAATATCTCTTTTTATTCTTTTCCACCAATAATACTCCCGTATGACTTTGTACATTTTAGTACTTCCAGGATGAACCAAAAGTACAGAACTATGAGCTTCACACAACAAATCATTCTTTGATTAGGAATCACAAGGAACACAAAAACCTTTTCCAAATCATAAAAATAATCTTTATCAAGGTTAAATTCTGGAAAGTTACATATTTTAACCAATTCTACCTTTTTCTATAGCTCGTGGTCTTCCTTCTGAAATTTCTTCATTCTATTTAATAACGATAACTACAGTGAAACCTAAAACAAAACATAGGTATTTCATGCACCAACAAATTCTATTCCAAAATTCATAAAATCATTAATCATGGGATTATATTCCAAACATAACATGGTTAATGGTGCATGATGTTTTCAACTCAAGGAATCCACACACTTGTTTTCTTTTCCTAGACAGTAATTGATCATGCAATCATATTCCATTATCATTTCATGCCATCTTATCTGCCTCATGTTTAATTTGTTTGATTGATTATATTATTCAAAAATTTATGGCTATTATATTTTTGACATTTCAATCTGTATAAATGATGCCTCCAAATTTTCTAATCCAAAATTAAAGATTCCATTACTAAATCATATGTGGGATTATTTAACTCATGTGGTTTTAGTTATCTTGATGCATAAAAAATTATCTGACCATTTTTCATAAAAAACAACCAAGTACCTTCAACAAAGCATTACTATAGATGAGAAACTAGCCATTATGGGAAGGCAAGGCCAAAAATAGAGCATTCACCAATCACTTCTCCAGTTCCTAAATACAAACATCACATTATTCTGTCCAAAACAAATTTAACCCCTTTACATGTTATCATAGTGATCAACATAGATAACTATGAAAAGTTCTTAACAATCCATCAGTAATAACCAACTAATCTAAGAAAGCTATGAATCTTTGTAACATTTTTAGGTCTTGTCCATACATGAAACACTTTTTTTACATGATCGCCTATTATTAAATGATTATATAAAATTTTCCCAAGATTAGAAATCTATTTAAACCAAAAATCACACTTTCTAAATTTTCTATATAGTTTATTCTCATTTAAGGTTTGTAATACAACCATTACATGTTTGTCATTCTCCTTTTTTTTGAAATTACCATTATTCCATGAATAAACACACACAAAAAACTTCTCTAAGAACTCATGAAATAATATATTTATAATATACATGAATATAATAGGTGCATTATTTAATCCAAATGGCATAAAAAATTCATAATGGCTATATCTAGTACAAAAAGATTTTTTCAGGATGACATCGTCCTTCACCTTTAACTGATAGTATCCGGATATCAAGTAAATCTTGGAAAAGTACTGAGATCCCTAGGGTTGTTTAAACAAGTCATCCATGTGAGGGAAATGATATTTTTTTAATAGTGATGTTACTAAAATATCTATAATCAATGAAAAGTATCAAGGAACCATCTTTGTTTTTAACGAACAAAACATGAGCACACTATGATGAAGTTCTTGTATGATTGAAGCCTTTATCAATAAAATACTACAACTGATTTTTCAATTCAAGAAGATCTATTTGATCAATATGATATGGGGGTTTTGAAATTGGATTAACATCAAGAACTATTTCAATGGTGAATTTGACTTTCTGATTAGGTATGACATCAGGTAACTCATCGGGAAAAACAAGAAGGTATTAATTTACCACTGGAACATCATTAATCTGAACAGTTCCCTTATTTCAAAAAATATGATCAAGATAACATTCATTTCAATATTTATACATTTTCTCAGCTTCCTGATATGTTATTAATTGTATGGGTTCATTCATATATAAAAACTGAAACTCTTTATAAAAGACAACTTCTTTATCTCTGCAGTCGATCTTAGCATGGTACACAGAATGCCAATCCATTCCCAGAAATACATCAAAATTGAATAAGGGAAAAACCAAAAGTTTTTCAAGTAAATTATTTCCACATACCATAATAGAAAAATTCTAATAATTCCTCTTTGTTATAATATTTACCCCCTGTGTTTTAACAATAACTTCTGGACTCATTTGTTGATGTGATATTTCCAATTTACCAGAAAATTTCTCAAAAATGAAGGAATATATAGACAACGTATCAAACAAAACTTTAGAAAAATCAGAGTAAACCAACAAGGTGCTAGATACAACTTCATTGGATGTCCCAGTATCTACTAACATAGTCAAAATGAATCTCACTACACCATTATGCTTATAGTCTGACTTCTTTGTTTCATTTGGATCTCTCTTTGGGAAAGCATTTTCATAATGACCCATCTCACCACTTTTAAAAAACACAACAGTTTTCATATAAGGATTTATATTAGGATCATTTTCATTAAAATCTCGAGCCATATGTCCAAACATACAACATTGAAAACACTTCCCAGTTTTGGTAAGACATTTCATATGGTGATTCTTCCCATAGTTTTCACAAACCAGAAACTGTAATTTCTTACCATCATATTTCTTTGGTCGATTCTTACCCATATCCTTCCATATGTATCTCTTCTTCTCCTTATTTCCAAAATTCATGGGATCATAAGAAAACTCCATCTCTACCATCTCAACACATCTGATGAGTTTCTCAAAACATTTGAATTCAAGAGAGGTTAATTCCCTTCGATAACTAGGATTTAGTCCTAAGTAAAAGTGTTTGTTTTTTATATCACGATACAGAATAAGATTTGGAGAATACCTTGCCAGTCAGGTGAAGTTTTATTCATAAAAAACCTCTGAATCTCCCTCTGTTAGATTCAATTCAATTATTTTCTTCTCTATCTTAAGTCTCACTACCTTAGGAATATATTTTTTCAAGGAAAAGACTTTAAAATTCATCCCACTCTAAGGCATCAATATCCTCTATATCCCTGATATTCCTTACCATTTCCCACCACTAATCATCTTCACCTTAAAAAGGAAAAATGGAAAGGCTTACCTTTGGATTATCTGAACATCCCATAACATCGAATATCTTTTCAAGGGCTTTAATCAACCATTCAGCCCCTATTGGGTCAGAAGATCCATTGAAAGAAGGAGGGTGTTTTCTCATAAAATGTTCCACTATTGACATGTTATTTTGTAGTACCTCTGGTTGTTCTCTTGAATGGATGCCACCACCATTTATTTTCTGTGTCAACTAATCCATTACTATTAGAAACTACTCAGTTCTAATACGTACCATTTCGGGCTGTAGATTCGGAAGGATGGCGTTCTGCAGGTGCCTCCTCTCTCCATCTTCCCTCTTTCTTATGTGGATATCCATTCTAAAAAAATATATATTATTCATATAAACATAATAATATTTAAGTTCTATCACATTTTAAATTAACCATATAGTAAAAAAGAATTTGTGGTATTATATTAACAACATCCTAACCCCTAAAGTTATCTAAACCATCCTCTAATACCAACTTTAAGGACCCGTCTTTATTACAATAGATAATCTTGAATTTCATCAAGAAATCACTTCCTATCACATTTAAGATATTTTTTTGTTTAATGATTTTGATAATTGGGAAAAATTACATTCATAACATTACACATTAATATATATTGGATAACATAAAAACACTGTTCATTTCTTCCAAAATATAAAAGTTTTCAATTAAAACATGATCTCATTGAAAACTCTTCAAACATTTAACATTGATTCCTTCTTTATCTTAAAAATACTTATATCCTATGAATATAATTTAAAAACTTGGTATGAGAAAAAAAGTCTAAATAAGGGATAAAAAATAAGGAAAGAGAACATTAGTCCATGAATACTTTTAATGTATGAAATCATTTTCAGAAGACACACTTGTCACCCATACATACTTATTTTGTGAATCACGATAGTTCTAGAAGATTTCCACAATACATAAGAACATAAACAGAACAATAATGTTGTCTTATAAAAGTACTTACATAATCTTGTAACCCTCTTGGATACCTTATAATTTGTAAATCTCACGGCTACCTTACAATTTCTGTAACCATCACAGTTACACATGGAGTAACCATACGGCCGACCTCCATCATACATATACCCAATGTATTAGAGGAAGATATATGTACCACCCTTCATCATAGAAAATTCCCAAGAATCTAAAAATAATCTTACAATATTAATAATTTCATAAAAACGTTTCTTTTGAATTTTTTCAAATGGATTTTTTAAAGAGGGTTTTAAAAGAAAATCCACTTATAAATATCATAAAATTGTAGAGAAACTTAATAAAGAGGATGTAATATGTATATACACTATAAATAAATATAATCCAACATAATAAGAAAAATCCATCACACAAACAATTTTAATACCACATATTTAACAAAGTAGAAGGTTGACCAAAAGAACAGAAATCGGGTTAAGAATTCCCTTACCTCAGGTTTGTCTTACTTAAAACTCATTTAAAACTCATTTATAATGGTTAAAATAGATTTATTAATATATTAAAGAAATATATTAATATTTATAACTCTTTATATTATCATTTCATAACATCATTTTACCCGTTAATTATTAGTATTTTGTTTCTTCCATTGTTTTGGGTGCGTTTATTACATGTTTTCCATGATCGGTTCATGGTAGATGTTCTTGTTGATTGGAAGTGAAAATAAAGAAATATAATGGGGTGGTATTTAGATATTTAAAGAACCATAAATTATAATATTTATAATTTTTAATTCTAACATGAGAAAGATTCATAAGTTAAAACATTGTTAATATTTATAGGCCATTTTGGCGATTCTTCGATCTTAAAGAACTCATTTTGATTTTTAAATTAAGGAAATTTGTGAAAAATGATTCCATAACCTTATATAAGATATAAAACATAAATTATAATTTGTATCAACCAAAAAAATGGTTTCATAACCATTATTGATGGATGTAAAAGAAATTGAAATCACATCACCCATGATATTAGTAATTCGACACATCATAGACAGTGTTTTAATTTATTGAATAAGTGGGAGGGGAAAAGAAATGTAAGGGAGAGTATTCTAGAAACATGATTAAATATATAATATTTAAGATACTGGATCATCCATTCCACTTGGATAAGGTAATGTGAGTAAAGAAAAAGAAATGAAGGGAATCTAAAAATAAAATAAAAGTTGAGAAATATCTTACAAACATTTGGCAGCCAAACGACATCGTATAAAATTTAAAAAAATATTTTGATGAGAAAAAAGGGGTCTCTCATCATTCAAACATAATATGGGTAGTAAGGGGGATATTGAATGAAATATACCAACATAGTAAAAATGAAATTAAAAAGAATAATAGAAAATGAATGAAAAGAATGAAAACAAAAGAGGATGTTTAACTCTTGATCTCTTCTCCTTGAGATCCTTCTTAATTCCTTTGGTTTTGGCCTTTTGGTGAGACAAAAAGCTCTATAACGTGGGGAATAGTCATGGTAGGAGTATTGGGACTAAATCAGGTAAGTATTTAGTCTTGAGAGGTGTGGGAGGAAGAGGATAATGAGGGTGGTATTTATAGTGGAGGAGATGAGGTATTTTACATTATTTTAATCATTATTATAATATTTTTTCTTAAGACTCTGAATAGTGTAAATTCATGTGACACCAAAAAGTAATAATAGAATGTGAGTTCAAAACAAGTGGTCATAAATCATCCTTTTCTCACCAATGATGCATTAAATCACGTATTTTTCATTTATCATATTTTATCATATTTTACTATTCATAAAAAAATCTACAATTGCAAAAATTTCCCAAAAATCCACTCTAACCATTTCTTGACATATAGAATTCAAAAATGATATCCATTATTTGAAAATAATTTTTTAAATATTGTTAATTTAATTTTTAAATAAAATCATTATTTATTCAAAAATAAAAAAAAAATTAACTGAAATTATTTTATATCACATTGAAAAATTAACCAGGATGTCATTATCTTAAAGACATAAGAAAAAAATAATAATAAAATTTAATATTCTTTGTGGTCATATTACTATTCATATTACTATTCAAAAAGGTATATTAATATTCACCATAAATTATGTTAGTTCCATTAGACTCTAAATAACGTACTAAATATTATTGTAGATGACCATTTTTCAAAAGTAGAAACATAGAATTGAAAAAATTATTTTTAAAGTATAGTTATAAATATCTAAAGAAAATAAAGTTTCATGAATTTCAATTTATTTTAAAAAACATGGGGTCTTACACGAGCATTCATATGGAACCATATGAAGCTCTATATGGGATGCAATTTAGAACTCCTACTTGTTCTGATGAATCTAGTGAGAGAAAGCTTCTTGGGAATAATCTTGTGCAAGAGAAGACATAAAAGGTTTATGCCATCCAACAACACATTTAGGATGATTAGATTTAGAAACATATCTATGAAAACAATCGTCGAAGGGACTTGGAGATCGATGTTGATGAAAAAACATTCCTTCAAATTTCATCTTGGGAGTGAGTCATGAGGTTTGGGAGTAAATGAAAGCTCAGTCCTAGGTACATTGGCCCCTATGAAATCTGTGATTGTGTACGAGAAGGGGCTTATCGGCATGCACTTCATCTAAATCTAGGATAAGTACATGATGTATTCCAGGTATCCCTCTTGAGAAAGTACATACCTGACACTTTACAAGTACTAAATCCATAGGTGGTACAACTTGAACATGAAATCTCTTATGAGGAGAAGCCGGGGGAGATCTTGGATTGTAGAGACAAGGTTTTACGCCACAAGACTACCCACCTTGTTAAGGTTTTTTAGATGAAACAAAAAATGTGAAGAAGCCACTTGAGAACCAATGGAGTCTATGAGGTGGAATTATACACAGCTTTTCTCTTATGAGGGTACAAGTTAAAATTTATAAACAAAATTTCTTATGGGGGAAGAATGTAACGACCTGAACTTTTAAATAATATTTTTTTCTAATTTTTTTTGTTATTTTATTTTGTACTCAACAAAATTATATCCTTTTATTAATGAATTGTGTATAATTAAAATGAGACTATTGGGGTTTGACTATTATATTACCATTGGTCAATATGACCATTATAAACTATACTCTAAATGTTAAGATTATTGTTTACATATATAAATGATCATTGTTAATTAATACAGAAAGAAGAGTCGATGACCTCATCCAGTAGACTCGGGCCATATGAAGCCTGTCTGCCGGAGCTTGGGAAAGAGGTGGTATCACTGGGCTTTTCTCTGAACCAAGCCCAAGTCAAACATTAGAACATCATTTTTGAATTGAATCTATTATGGGATAAGTTCAAGCGGATATAAATCACCACTTGGGAAATGATATCTGATCAAACCCAAGATTCTATCACCATTTCACACCTTACTCTTAGGTTATGTGAAAGTGTTATAAGGGGATATATAACGATGCCTTAGTAACTTTTTTTTCAATCCCTTGGTATAAATAAAAATGATATTTCATCTTTTTTTTCTGTGAGAAAATACTTCCTTAAAAAATAAAATGTAAAATTAAGAAAAAATTTCATAAATTAATTTTTGAAGTAAAAAATTTTACGTTTTAGATATTTTTCATACATTGAGAATTATTATGCTAAAATAAACACCATTTTTGTGTTTGAAATTTCAAAATTACCCTAGGTTGAATTTTTAGATTTTTACTAGGAAGATTCAATTTGATGAAATGTATTTTACGAATAGTATATTTTTTAGGAATAGTACTTGATAAATAGTAAAAAAATAATTTATTATTAAATAACTTTTTCTGTGAAATGGTTTTCAAACATCTGACATACATGGTTGTAATCATGGAGAAATATGTGGTTAAATAAGGTCAAAATAATTTTTTTTGAATAATAGCTTTACCCTTTGTAGTATTAATTTTACCTTTATGAATGGGAATTTTACCAGTGGAATACGAACATCACCTAAGGAATTATAAATATGTTTTACAAATCTAAAGTGGTATTGTGATATAATTATATCATTGCATAAGTAATTAACTGGTTTAGAAATTATTAGTCAAGTATTAGTATTTTATTTGTTTAATTTAATTAAAAATAAAATTAATTTTTATAAAATGGAATTAATTTTGATTCAATGGGTTGAAAAATGGTTAGGGTTATATTTATATATATTTTTTGAAATAGTTGAATTTTATGTGAATAGTAGAAATATAGTTGTGAGTTTCGTTGTATTTAATGACATCATTAATGAGGTAATCATGATGTGATAATTCTGGTCTACTTTTTTACATTAATATATGTTATGAGGTTTCCCATGTGTCCAATACCATGGGAAAATACAATGTTAAAGCCCATGGTTTTGCAAATACCACTAATAAGGTGTCCCTTGAAAATTAATAAAATATTCCCTCACATTTGATATAAATAACAACCTATTACTTCATTACATTCATTCCAAATTCCTCCTCAATGAAAATATAGTCTTTACCTCCCAAGGATTCCTCCCAAGGTACCCCCATTCCCCCCCACAAGGTCTCAGCCTTCGAGTTTTTTGAAGTTACTCTTCAAGGTAGGGGAACCTTTCAACCCCCTATTTTTGTCAAGGACTTCTCATATGTTATGTATTTTAAATTCCATTTTCTTGTGTTGGGGTATATTCTAATATATCCTTATTTTTTTCCATTTTATGTATATGTTATTAGAGACCCTTTTTTATATAGTCAATTCATTTTCTACATTTTTATGTGACGTCGTTAGGCTATCGAATTTTTATAAATGAAATTGCCTCTTTTCTTTTCCTTCATGTTTCTTTTTAATGTGTTATGTTATTCAAATATCCATACCATGTTCTTATTTACATTTTATTCTCACCCTATTCAGTATTATGAGTTATTTATGTGGGGGTGACCCTTGTCCCCCCCTTTTAATGTTTTCTAAAACCATGTTGCATAGCTGTTATGCTGTAGAATTTATATCTCAAAATCTCTCTTTTTCTAAAAAAAAAATCCCTTATTTTATTTATGTGATTACCCAAACATATTTCATTTCCAACGTTATTTACCAATGCATAAAAATGATATATTTTATTCTATAATTTACATAAATAAAATCCTTATTCCTTTTTCATCAGTTATAAATGACATATTGATCTTGATTTTAAGGACTTTTTAAAATGTCATGATTTTGATATGAACCCCATTTCGTTTATTCTATTAGGGTTATTTATGAAATGTATTATTATGAAATAATTGGATCAAATATAAAAAAGTTCATATTAATGGTGCACCCTGATAGTTCTATAATGCATTGGGAAAAAAATTAATCTCTTGATATGACACGTTTTATGATTCCTTGGTGTATAACCTTCATAATTTATATAACACTTTGGGGACAGACCTTGGTGATATGTTCATGAATTTATTAATTAAATTTTTTAACCATGTTTTCAAAATATTATTCAGTTTATTATTATCATGATATTCCTTTTTATCATTCTTTTATGATATTCCCCATGTTCTAATCGATCTATCTCAAGTTCACATGTAAACTATTTCACTTGTTTTCCTTACTTGGTATTCTACTCACCCTTTCCATTGATGTATGTGTAGAGGTTATGCGATGAAGTAATTTAACTTAGGATGAAATTTTCAAGAATACTTTCATGGTAATTAAAATAATTTTTTATGTTTTCATGTGTTATGTTCTTAATTTCTAAGGCACTAGTCTTTAAAGATCCTCTATTTGTAAAATGTAATGAAAAGTTATGTAATAAAATGGTAGGATGTCATAGTTGGTATTGAAGGATATTTTACTTATTTTTGTAGATTAGGATGTAATAAACTTAAGAATACCTTATAGAAATGTTTAAATATAGAAAAATTTCTTGGTATTTTGGTGGAATATTAAGAAAGTGGTTTTTGAACAATTAAATCCCTATGTGGATATAAACAAGTAGATGTAGATCTGACACAGATGTACCTGGGAGTGAGAAATCTGGCATGGAGTTTCGGTCCTAACCTAGGGTATCCGAGTACATGACAATGGGCCTTTATGCACTCCTAGTTTGGAACTCTCTTAGGATATGTTTGGTTAATAACAAGATTTTTATGAATCATTATAAAAGATTTATAGAGAAATTTATTTGGTGCTAAAAAATAATATTTTTAAGCATAATGATTTAAGACAATAAATCAATTATAGTTAAAATATTCATAAATTAAATGATATTATAAATGTGGTTTTATTATTTTATAAAATTGGGGGCAATAGGAGGAATCATGAAAATTGTGACCATAATAAACCATGCACTAACGGCCCTCCGATGGAAGCTGGAAAGGAAATTTTCATGAGAATGATGGACTAACTTACTCTAGTTATTGGAAATAACTTGAATGAAGCTTAGAGAAAAATATCATCATTAATGGAACAAATTTATGTTGAGTTTTTTATATGTCAATGACCACCAACCTTTAGTAGATCTACCAACCCATTGATTAAGTAGTAGTGGATCAGATATATTGAGAAGATATTTTATGTGCTGTGCTGTTCAGAATAAGATAAGGTCACCATGGATATTTACTACTAAGAGGGAGAAGTTGGTCAATGGTGGGAACTGATTAAAAATACGAGGCCAGGAGTGGAGGTTGAAGCTACGAAGTGGTAAGAGTTCAGAGAGACATTCTTCAATAAGTATTTCCCTTGTTCCATGAGAAAAAAATGGATAAGGAGTTTCTTCAGCTGAAGAGAAGAAGAATGAATCTGTTGTATGCTATGATATGAACATCACAATACATTACCATTACTCCTCATGAATTGTCATGGATTCTAATGGGATGGTGAATAGATTCCTAGGTGGACTAAGACCTCATCTGTTGAAGAACCTACCCAACTGAGACTATGATAGCTATGAGGAGATAGTGTGGAGTGTGATGAAAATAGATCTGGAGTTCGGTAAGACACATTGGTCTCATAAATTCAATGACAATAAGAGATCCACGGATCCCATATTAGAGAGTACCTTTGATCAGGGAAGAAGAGGCAAGAAAGAGAAACATCCCACATGTAATAAATGTGGGAAGAAGCATTCAGGTAGCTGCCACATTAGGAGAGGGAAGTGCTAATATTGTCAAAGAGATGGACATATCGTGCAGAATTGTTGTACTAAGGTGAAGCCTCAACATCCCAACACTAATGGCACGGGGAAGATGGTTCATGATCTAAATGATGTCCAATGGTATATGTGTGGACAACATGGGAACATTTCCAATCACTGTCCAAATCTAAGGGCTGTGGAGGGGAATCCCTATCAAACTCAAAAAGGCCAGGGGAATAGGGTCATGCATTTTCTATCACTACAGATGAAGTGGAAGTGCCAAATGATGTGGTGGTATGTATTCTTATTTTTCTCTCAAACCAATAAATTATTTTGTTTGATTCTAGTTTAACACATTCCTTTATTTCCTCCATGTTTGTATGGAATTTTGAATCAACCCCTAAATTTATAAAAGTAGAGTTATCAGTCAATACTTTTAGTGGGATTATCCAAGAATCATCTGTTTTTAGAAACACTACTATTTACTTTAGTGAGCACAATATTATCACAAAACATGTAGTCATTCCCATGCTAGAATTCGACATTATACTAGGGCTGTATTGAATCTAAAAGTATAATGCTGATATCAAAAGAAAAAGCAAGGAAATATCAGTAGTCTTGAATGAAAAACCTATAGTTATCTTCCAAGAAGAGATATATCAACCTGATATTTGTCTAGAATAACCCCCTATATTCTTTTTTATGGAGTTGACCAGTGAAGAAGAAGAAGTAAAAGAGAGTATAAGGATATAAAATGTCCCCGTCATTCATGAATACATTGATGAAATTAATAAGGAGTTACTCAGACCTCCCCTAGAAGGAGAGTTAGAGTTCTCCATTGAACTTATACATGGATCTCATCTAATATCAAAGACCCCATATAGGATGTAAAATGTGGAGCTGGAGTAATTAAAGAAACAACTCCAAGATCTTTTGGAGAAAGGGTTTATCCAACCATGTGTGTCTCTTTTGAGAGAACCTGTTCTCTATGGTAAGAAGAAGGATGAGTCGATATGGCTATGCCTTGATTATAGAGAACTAAAATGGTTCATAGTAAAGAACAAATACCCTCTTCCAAAAATTGTTGAATACTTTGACCAACTTTATGGGGTTGAATTCTTCTCTAAGACTGTTCATTGATCTGGTTATCATCAATTGAGGGTGAAGAAAGAAGATATTCCAAAAAACACCTTCCAATCATGATATGGGCATTATGAGTCTATTTTTCTTCCCTTTGGACTAACTAATGAACCTGTTATTTTTATATATTTGATGAACAGAGTCTTTAAGTACTACCTTGATAACATTGTGATAGTTTTTATTGATGATATTCTATTATATTCCAAAATTCATGAGGAGCATGAGGATCATCTAAGGGTTATTTTAAAAACTCCACAGAAGGATAGGCCTTTTGAAATTTAAAAAAATGTGAATTTTGGTTAAGACAAGTTTTTTATAGGGGAGAATTGTAACCAATGAAGGAATCACAATTTACTTTGGAAAGAAAAATGTTGTAGAGGAGTGGCCTCAGCCTACAATAATAATTGAGATTCATAGTTTCCTGGGATTAGTGGGATATTATAGGATGATTGTGAAAAAACTTTCATAAAATTATAATCTATTAAGGAAGTTAACTTTATAAGGGGTCAAGTTCATTTGGACCACAGAGTGTGAGGAAATTTTCCAAGAGCTGAAGAAGATATTGTTTATAGAACCCGTGTTAACTCTACCCACAAGTAAAGAATGATTCTTTCTTTTTAGCGATGCATCTCTGAAACGTCTTGGGTGCGTCCTCATGAAAAATGAAAAGGTGATTTCTTATGAATATCGTGTCACACCTTCTGCCTTTAAATTATTTATTTTGTTAAATTTTTTGGGAATTGGGTTGTTCGGGTTGAAGCCTGACCAAAAATTTAGATTTCTTATTTAAAAATGCACATTTGGCCATGACAACGTTCAGCGCACCGCAGGTGATTCCACGCAGCCCTGCTTGGGTCACCACACAACTTCATCTGGTTCACCACATGGCTTTTCTGATGACCAATTAATTAAAAATAATGGGCTAATAATAGAGATATAAAATTAAATTATTAATTAAACAAAAATAAAATAAAATAAAAAGAGTGAAAAAATTAGTGAATTTTTTTAATAATAAAATTATTTATATTATTTGAAGATATTAATAATTATCATTGAGTATTATTATTATTATTAAAATTAGTGATGATAAATAAGTTATTTTATTTAATATTATTGCTCTTGTTTTAGTTTATTATTATTACTGTTATTGTTGTTGTTGTTTTAAATTTTAGTTTAGTTGTATTAATATTACTATTTTTTTTTTTAATTTCTTTGTTTTGGTAGGGATTATTTCGCTAGGTTGTCCCACCCCATTTACGGAAAAACCATCCTTTACCCTCCCCCAAGAATCCTATCACGCCACAGCTAAGGCTTGCTGCTGGCCTCCTCCCTAACTGACATCACCCACACTAGTTGGTGTCGCCCTCGCACTGCTCCCTCCTATGTTGTGGCGCAACGAATGTGTGTGGTAACTCAAACACACAAAAACAGGAGCAAACAGAGCAACACAAGAATTTTAACGCGGTTCGGCGAGTTGCCTACGTCCATGGGAGGAAGGTCATTCTCTATATTTCTCTCTTCTCCAAATCTCGTCGGAGGATTACAAAAACACAAATTACACCTGTTACATCTCTCCCTCCTCAGATCTAAACGGAGGATTAATTCCCATTTTATAGAGGAAGTTGGGTAGCTCATCTACCCATGTGAACTCCTCCTGCCGCCGGCTGCCCACCAAAGGAGACTCCTTCTCCTTGCCGACAGTGAAACTTTCACAACCGCCTAGAATGGTGCTGCCTCCAAATGAGACTCCCGCAAACTTCCACCCAATATTGGGAGTGGCCCCCACAAATATCCCCCTCACGACCAATTTGGGGTAGAAGCAAGACATGTAGTCTCCTTGCAGGTGCTGAAAGTTCATCAGTAAACCGAACATGCTTCTTATTCGCCCCATCATCAACTTAGCCTATCGAGCAACAACCCCGCTCGAGTTCACTGTTGTCGCGGCTCGCCACAACAAATGCTCTCCGTTGTGTCCCAACAACATCATCCTCATTGTCACAAAACACGGTCACCACTGTCTCTTTCACACTCCTTAATCACCACCTGATAGAGTACGAATTTACAAAGACTAACCGCACGGATGTGTCCAGAACAGTCGAAATAGTCGGAATCGACTCCTGGATCACCGAAATCGGACACCAATTGAACGAGATATAGTCAAAACACGTTCAATGGTCCAGATTGCTCACTGACATGGCGCTGACGTGGCACTGACATGTCGCTGATGTGGCACGCCGGAATTCTCACTGGAATATTGCTGGAATTTTTGCCGGCGGCGTGAACAGTACCGTCTTCTCCGGCACGGGGTTACTGTTCACCCGCGAGTTTGACCGAACTTTGACCAGCCATATCTCCTTCTTTTCAACTCCATTTTCTTCGTCGTTTGTGCCATTGGAATAGTCTCGTCGTCCTCTTCCCGAATCTTCCCTCGGAAAAATTTTCCGACCACTTTTAATTTTCTAGCCACCGGAAAATTTGTTGTAGCCTCGCCGGTTCACCTCCATTCGCTCCGCCTCGCCTCTGATACCATTTGTTGGGGCGCAGCGGAGGTGCGTGGTAACTCAAACACACAAAAACAGGAGTAAATGGAGCAACACAAGAATTTTAACGTGGTTCGGCAAGTTGCCTACGTCCACGGGAGGAAGGTCGTTCTCTATATTTCTCTCTTCTCCGAATCTCGTCGGAGGATTACAACAACAAAAATTACACTCGTTACATCTCTCCCTCCTCAGATCTAAACAGAGGATTAATTCCCATTTTATAAAGGAAGTTGGGTAGCTCATCTACCCATGTGAACTCCTCCCGCCGCCGGCTGCCCACCAAAGGAGACTCCTTCTCCTTACCGATAGAGAAACTTCCACAGCCACCTGGATTGGTGCTACTTCCAAATTAGACTCCCACAAACTTCCTCCCCACATTGGGAGTGGCCCCCACATCCTCCCACTCCAGCCCACTGGTCTGCCTCCCTTTCTTCCCAACCAACGCCCTGTCTCCCTCGCTCAGACCCGCGTACCTCCTCCCATTCATCCTAACATCCAATGAGATCATCTTCTTCCTTCTGGCTGACCGGTTCCCACCACCTCTTCGGACAGCCACACATCGTCCCCAACCTCCCTCCCAAAACCTGCGCGCATGACCCCCTTATCCGTACATCCCTTCTCGGTCGGATTTTCCAGCGCTCCGCACCTTCAACACCTCCTCATCATTCTTGGCCAGAATCTTGTACCCACTCTGTAGGTGTGTGATTATTTGTCTGTTGGTGTCTTCCAATTGATAGAATTACAGTTCCGGTTTTAGGTTTTCAGCGGGTATGGTGTTAGGTAAAGAGTTGATTATTTTTTAATCTTACTATTTTGTTACATCTTGGCTTCATAGGGTTCTCTACTGGTTTTTTTGTTGTGAAAATTAAATTTTCTTCAATTTTTAGGTTCCCTACATCTGTGAAAAGTGGTTCTATGCCTTTACATCTTTTAGATAATTTATTTTTTTTAGTTAAATTTAATATATTATATGATTTAATTTCATGGTGAGAACTATGTTTTGAATGATTTATCATGTTTGTTTGAAGAAAATGGATTTTGAAAATAATATATTATTGTCGTTTATATGTGTGTTGTTTTATAAATGCTTGGTAGTGCATTATAGGTGGTGATAAATTCTCTTTAAAGATGTTGTGACATGCACACATGATGAAAATTTCACATTCTTTTAGAAATTTTCATTTTTTTGCATTTCTACCTTATTGTGGAAAATTCAAGAAGTGTTAAATCGATTTTTTATGGGGTGAGAATGAGGTTTTACAAGGTTTGAGTAGTAAAATTGATATTAAAATGGTTTATTTTGCTTGTGATATGTTTTATAAAATAAGAAATTATTTATTTAAGGGGTATTTGGGATGGGAGACATGGTTGGAAGGGTGTTTGGGGTTGTCTGGTCAGTATGAAATGAGTTTTCAGGGTCTTTTAGGTGTGTGTGTAATTAAATGGAGATCTTCAAAAGAAAATTAATAAATTTGGGTGTGTTTTCCATATTGTGACTTTTAAAATTGAATTTAAAATTGTTTTAACAATGGAAATCATATTTTGATAAGCATATTCTCTACTTGTTGTTTTAAAGTGGCTTTCTTATATTAAATCTGGTGTGTCATTCTTGTGTAACCCATTTATTGCTAATTTTTAGTGGTTTATAAATTTATAGCTATATTTATTAAATTATATGTGTATTTTGGGAGTTTTATTTGATAGGATTACCTGTGCATTATGTTTTTGAAGGAACAATTCTATGTGGAATTGGGAATTTTTCATGTAAAAACCCTTATTTTGATATTTAAAAAAGTTATTTAAATTGTTTAAATATTTTATCAAGTTAGGATAGTGATGCGAATTATTTCGTGAAATGGTTTTGGTGTGCATGTGTTTTTAAAATGGTGTTTGGGTATGCTAGTGGTGGATTTTTCATGTAATTTATGCTTTGTTTGGGATATGAGAAAGAGATATACTTTGTGAATGGTGAACTTAATTGAGCACAAGGGAAAACCCTAGGTACCTAGGTCGGAAGATTAAGACTAGTATGCTAGACGTTATGTAACTGGTTCATCCCGGTTTCATCTGGCAGGATTGAAGCAACAACACTAACTAAACTTTTATGATGATTTGAGACAACTAGGTTATGGATGTTTTTCCCTACTAGTGGATCATGCATGAGAGAGTTGATTATTATGGTTCAAATTCCATGTTTACATTAAGGTAGTATATCTCTAGCATCCCAATCATTCTATATACCATAAAAGATTTACACATAGTGCTCTATTATTCATAACGTGGTGCCTTCTATTAGAATATGGAGGACTACTTGAGTGCGTGCGTCTTCCTTAGGTATTGTCTTGTCAACATTAAATTATTAAATGTGAAATGTGTTTTCTTTAAACATTTTTTTTGTCTTTTTTACTTTTAGCTCGTAAATTTTTTCCTTAATAATATTTTCTTTAGAAAGAATGTTTTTAAGAATATTAAATTATCCCTTAGATGTTGTGGCATGGAAGATATTGATTGGGTGGTATCCTACTAGGCTCTTAGATCACACCCTACATACACCCTTGGGTGTATTTATACCTTGTTCATTGTGTATCTCATGTTGAGGCATCGTGATCATCGATAGTGGTTTGAGTTGTTGATGGTATTCTCATGCAGGGTGGTGTTAGTAACTTTTGAATATTACACATCTCTTGTTGGTTGGAGGTTTGATTTAGTGTTTTAGTTTATTTTGTTATCGTTTCATTTTGAACTAATTTGATTGGGTCCATGGTTTTATTTATTGAATAGTGCACCCCCCCCATAAATTATTAACATGTGATTGATGTGTAGTCATGGGAAATTCTCCATTGGCCAGCCCTCCAGTTGATTAAAGTAAGAACTCTCCATTTTTAGTGATAGCGTTAAGTCCATCCTTTTTTCCTTTTAGGTTAAGCAGATACTCTCACTGCGGGATGACAGATGCGAGGGGAGTTGAAGGGAGTTCTGGTCTCTTTGAGTCATCTGAGTTGTCTAGTGTGAAGTTTGACACCATTAGGTCTAATGGTTCCCTCTGGAAACGGTGAAAGGAATTCCAGCGGGGAAGGGTGAAGGCGGTTTGAAGTTATCGGTGTTCATCGATGTCTTAAAAGGCTTTTAGTGATTTCATAGGCCAAAAGGGCCATGCTTGGTGATGTCTTTAATTGGGAGTTCTCTTTGAAGATGAAGTGTGGATTTCATAGAATCTCTTGGGAGTACCTATTTTCAAATGAGTGTGTCCACCTGTTAGAGAGTTCTAATTTTTCTGTTCAATGGGAAGTGTTCTTCGTGGGTCTTTCATTATAATGTTTCTTGGTTAAGGTGAAGAAGTGATGAATGTGCATCATATAAACCCATGTTTTGGTGGATGTGTCTTGAGGGAGTATTTTTATGTTGGTGTGTATTATGTCTGATGGTGTTGTCTTGAATGTAGTATGGTTGCTTGTGACACCGGGAAAGAAGAAGATTTGTTTGAGAGTCTTCAATACATAACTGTGAGGCAAGATATGCTTCAAAAATCAGGACTTCAACTGGAGGACTTGGATTGAAGCTGACACATGGTCTCGAACCCCTGAGAGTATATGGGACCTTGACCGTATTTCTGACATCGATGTTGAAAGTCAAATAAGTTTAAATTATTTTCTATGGTTGATCCATATCGAATGGCCCGTTTGGGTGCATGATGTTTCATGTGGCTATAAGGAGGAGAGGATTTCTCATTACCCTAAATTCATGAGGGGTTCATCCCACCGAAAGTAATCACTTTTACTATTCCTTATGGGGTCTATTTGTTAAATCGATCTCGAAGATGAATAGTTTTCATCTAGGGATGTGGAGATGTTGGTCTGTCTTCAGCCGTGGTTTTGACGCCCCGATAGTTTTGCTCGGCCCTCCTTACCCCATATGGTGGGGTGTTTGGTCCCAGTTGGGAATTTTTTGAGGTTCCTTTATCTTCTATCTGTTCTAATTGTGGGGAGTCCACTCGGGCCTCCCCATGTCGGTTTTCCAGTCTTTTCTCAGGTTTTGGTCAGTTTCTAATGGTGGGGACCCCCTTTGGTCTTTACCATACTTTATTTTAGTTCTATTCCTAGAGAAAAATTGGAGGTAGATGATAAGAGTGTTCCTTGGATTTGGTTGTTCTGGTTTGATAATTCTGTTCTAATAGTGTGGTTTTTATTTAACGGTTCCTGAGGTGTTCAGTTTGTGATGTTGGGTTTCATTGGTGCGAGAGTCTCATTCCTTAATCAATATACTGGATGTGTTTTTACTAATTGGGGTAGGTGACACTTAACCAAAAAGTAATTTTATGTTTCACTTGAGGTTTTCATTTTAGTCACTTTCTCTTAGCATGGTGTGTGTTTTTCTTTTCACTTGTTGTTTGTAAGGATCCTTTTTGATCTCCCAGTGGGTATCAGTTGCTATTTCATGGTTCAGCCATATTTGTGGCTTTCTGGGGATGGAATGAGCTATGGTGGGGAGAATTGTCACACCCACTAATTTTAAATTATTTATTTTATTAATTTTTCTGGGTATTGGGTAGTCCGAGTTGAAGACCGACATAAAATTTCATGTTCTTATTTAAAAACTCACATTTTGGAATTGACAACATTCAACTCACCATGGTCGAAGCCGCACAGCCTCACCTGGTTCACTGCACTACTTCTCCTGGTTCACCGCATGGCATGTATGATGTTGAATTAATTAAAAAGAATGGAATAATTATAGAGAAATAAAACTAAAATATTGATGATGTAAAAAATAAAACAAAAGAAGGAGAGTGAAAACAATAATGATTTTTTTTAATAATAATAATAATATTATTATTATTAGATAATTATTATTGTGTAATATTTTAATTAATATTAGTGATGATAATTATGTTATTTTATTTATTATTTTCTCTCTTGTTTTTTTAATTATTATAATTATTATTATTGTTTTACTTTTTTGTTTAGTCTTATTATTATTATTATTTTTTATTTAATTACTTTTTTTTGTAGGGATACTTCCCCTAGGTCACCCCACCCCCAATTTATAGGAAAAACCTCATTTCCCCTCACCCTATAATTGTTTCACACAGAAGCCATGTCAAGTTGTCGACCTCCTCACCAACCGGTTTCACCCTTACCAGCCTCCTAACCAGCTGGAATCGCCCTTGCGTTGCGCCCTGTTCCCTCTCCAACCCACTCACTTGACTCCCTTTCCTCTTGGCCGATGCCCTGCCTCCCCTGCTCATACCCACACAACTCCTCCCATTTGGCCGGACATCCTGTGAGATCCTATTCTTCTAGGTGCCTGACCGACACCCTCCACCTCATCAGACAACCACATGTCATCCCCTATTATAACAAACCTGCTCTTTATTACACACATAAATTTGATTTATTACCTAAACAATTTACTTGATACAACATGGTAGATTTAGAGGTCTATTGTCTTAGGGGATTAGGATCATTTCATAACAACATGAAACATGAAATATTGTATCTTTATTGAAAACTTCCTGTATATGACCACTACATTTCCTCGTACTTAGAATTGCGTGGGATAACCTAAGGAGATGTATAAGAAAAGGGTGAGATATAAATACTAGTAAGGGAAATAACATGGAATAACATAAGGAATACAATACATGTTATTAAATATGAATATAAATGGAGAACAAGGGAAACTTGAACATAAAGGCATGATAAAGCATGATAATCATAACATAGAGATGTGGAAACAACGCTTAACATAGAATTAGCATGAGCCAAGGCTCATTGATCATGGAGCATTAGTAAACCCTCATTGCAAATAAAGCATGGGTAAACGATAGTTTCACATGAATTATCATGATTAAACACAAATTTCACCAGATTTATCATGATACTATACTTTACTCATTTAATTTGAATGCTATCAGGGCGCACCCTTCTTAAACATTTCATTTCACCCATAAGTGTGCCACATGGATCATAAAACATGGATTCATCATATATTATTACACAATAATGGAATATGAAATTACTACTTGAAACTATATAATAAATAAGTAAATGTTCATAAATTTGAATACCCTTGATAGATAAATGGGCATGGTATTCACTACACAATGACTTTGGCTAGGAAAAACGCGGTACAATTTCGGCATCATAACAACGTGACATAAGAATTCAAAAAAATGGTTGATGAGAGATAAAGGGATGTAACATCATATGTAAATGAAATGGAATGTAAGGGGTTCATATAGATACATCTTTCAAAAAATTTAATAGAATTTATATTCATGATACAATAGAATTACATGAATGTAATTGAGGTGAGAGAAATTCCTTACAGAATTTCAGCCTGTTAACAAGTGTACATGGGAGGAATTAATGAGAGAGAAATGGGTCTCTCGTCATTAAAACATAAATAGGGAAGTATGTGTGAGGTTTTAAATCATACCCCAACATTTATAATTGAAAATAAAATGGAATAACAATATAAAAAACTTGGACATAAATAAGGAAAGTGATAATATCTTACTTGGAAGTGTGATCCCAAAGGCCTGGGAGGGGATTGAGAGAGGCTTCTTGGGAGATTGGGACACCATGGGAGGATTATAGAGAGAGGAGGGAAGTGTTTGGACAAACTGAAAGGGCTATTTGTGAAGAGGAAGTGGGATCTTGGGAGGGTTTATATAGGAAATGAGAAGGAATTCTTTATTATTTAGGTTTGATACACCTCACATTAACCAAATCAAAACCACAAACCAGCCCATGGTTTTTTCCCATGATTTTTTCCAAAGTAGAGTTGAAAAATATATTTTATATGGAAAATGTCTGAACTTCATAAATTAATAGTGTTTCTTTTGTGGAGGTGAGTCAGACTCTCAAGGAAAACAATTTAAAAAGACAAAATGTTTTTTATGTCTTGAAGGGTCCACTAATGCTTTGTAAAATAAATCAAACAAACAAAAAATCAAATTATATTAATGGTTAGACATGTATAATCTGGGATAAATATTTATAGTATTTTATTACATCATTATTGGGTCATTATGATGTCATAAAACACATTATATATTTAAACGGTAATTAATTTTTTCCCAAACAATTGACTATCTCAGAAAATTATGAAAAACACACCGTGGGATAATTTCAAAATCCATATTCGAAAAATAATATTAATATTATCTAAATAATTTTCTAAATATTTGAATTTTTACTTTTAAAATAATAAAATACATTTATTGAAAATTCCTGGGTTTTGACAAAAACAGCTTTCAAACCATAATAAAAATTACAATTGCATACATAAAATTATAAGATCATTTATATTTAATAAATAGTAATATAAAAATAATAATAATATTTTATTAAAATTTTATTTAATTCAAAAATCCATTAATCCATCAAAATATATTTCTTATTTGAATATTAAAAGAAAAAACTATTTGCACTTTAGAATCTATTTACATAGTAACAAAAATAAAATGAATGTATATTACCTATACAAGAATAATATACATAATCCTAGTGCTAGGGTCTTGTTAATTAACCACTTATAACACCTGCATAAGACTGAAGGGTAAGGTGTGTGATGGTGACATACTCTTGGGGTGGCTCAGATAACATCGCTCGAGTGGTAATCTCTATCAACTTCCACTTCTCCTGTAGGTAGTTCCGCTCAAGCTTAACGTATTCAAGCTCAACATGGGACTAGTCAAGAGATAAGCCCAATGACTCCACCTCCTTTTGGAGCTCTAACAAATGAGCCTTGTACGGGGAAACTCTACTAGATAGGGCCATACGTTCTTTTGTTTGAGTAAATTGAATTTGTTAAAGCCCTATATTTATATTAATCATGAGATCACTGTTTAACGACTATGTTAGCAACGGTCACAGTGCATAATGGTATTTTAAAATATAAAAACATAAAACCAAGGAAGTTCATAAGTTTTATATTTCCATAATAAGACA
Organism: Viscum album; assembly: GCA_963277665.1. Lineage (NCBI taxonomy): Eukaryota > Viridiplantae > Streptophyta > Magnoliopsida > Santalales > Viscaceae > Viscum > Viscum album. The sequence goes on from OY728138.1 coordinate 776,415,363, forward strand.
TCTAAATTGATCAATAGGAATTTTCATTATTGAATGTTTGGGTGGTTACAATCTTCCCCCCTTAAGAAATTTTGCCCCCAAAATTTCTTTTTCCCACACTAAAATAGATGTGGGTAACTCTTTATCATTACTTCATTAAATTCCCACGTCTCTTCATAAAACATGTGGTTTCACCACAACACCATTATGAGGAGTATTGTCTTATTTTGTAGAACTTTTTCTCTACAATATAAGATCTTCACTGGTTTCGCCTCGTAAAAAAATCCATCATCTAGTTGTACTACCTCTAAAGAGATTACATGTGAAGGGTCTGGTATGTACTTCCTTAAGAGGTATACATGAAGGAAATCATGTACTTTTTCCATGGTATGTGTAACAACATGTTGATAGGCCACAACCCCGACATGATCAAGAATCACGAAGGGGCTGATGTACCTAGGACTTAACTTCCCCTTAATTCCAAACCTCATAACCTTCTTCCACTGAGATATGCTTAGAAATTCCATGTCTCCAACATTGAACTGAAGGTCTCTTCGAATGTTATTTTCATAACACTTATGTTGACTTTGGGATTCCGTGTTATTTTGTTGAATGGTTATCACCTTTTCCACCATTTCTTATACCTTTTCATGTCCTAGAAGCTTACGCTCAGCAACTTCATCCCAACACACCGGTTTTCTACACCTTATCCCACAAAGGGCTTCATATGGTGTCATTCAGATGCTCGAGTGAAAACTGTTATTGTAAGAGAATTCAAACAGTGGAATATGTTGATCCCATCCTCCTTTGAAGTCCATTGAGCATGCTCTCACCATGTCTTCAAGTGTTTAGATAGTCCACTCGGATTAGCCATCAGTTTGAGGATGATAATCCATACTAAAGTTCATCATAGTATCCAGAGCATGTTGAGGTATCTTCAAAAACATAGAGGAGAATATTGGATCTTGATCAGATACCATCGATAGTGGTACCCCATTAATCCTTACCACATCTCTATTGTATATTTGTGCTAGTTTATCAAATGATAAGTCCTCCCGAATTGTAATTAAGTGTGCAACCATTATAGGATGATCCACAACTACCCAGATATCATTGTTTCCATTGGATGTCTTTGGAAGTCCAGTGACATGGCCTGTGGTAATGTTCTCCCATTTCTATGATGGTACGGGTAATGTTCATATCATCCCATTAGACTTATGCCACTCTGCCTTCACTTCCTAACACACCTGGAAATTTGATGTATACTCAGTGGTCTCCTTCTTCATATTATCCAACCAATAATTCTTTGGAGATATCGATTCATCTTTGTGTTTCATGGGTGAATAGAAAAATTTGATCTATGGAAATAATCCAAAAGTTCCTTCCTCAACTCCGGACATGATGGAAACATAGTATTTTCCCAAATCTCACAATTAATTCTTCATTAACATTGATATTTGAGGATTTCTCTTTTCTGATAGCTTCCACTTTCTTCTGAATTCTCACATCATCCTTTTGAGCATCATTTAACTTTTCCAAAAGAGATGGCTGGGTATTAATTTGTGAACATATGGATGTTATTACCTTCTTTATGATTCTCATTCCCATATTCATCAAATCTAAGAAGATTCGATCCTTCTCAGTTATCATCAATGATATAATCGCTGGGTCCTTCTTACTTAGGGCATCTTCCACCTTGCTCTCTTTCCTAGGGTGGGGATTGATTGAGTAGTCATAGTCTTTGATTAGCTCTAACCATATTTGTTGGAGCATGTTCAACTCTTTTGGTGTGAATATATAATTGAGGAATTTGTGGTCTATATATATTTTACACTTCTCCCCAGAGAGATAATGAAACCAAAATTTTAAAGCGAATATCACCACATCCAACTCTTGATCATGTGCTGGAGAATTCTTCCCATGAACATTCAATTTCCTTGAATCATAAGAAATGGATTTTTCATTTTGCATCAACACACAGCCCAGACCCTTCTTCTAATCATCACTGAATACCACAAAAAGTTATCCACTTGTGGTTTAGGTGAGCACGGTCACATTGATAAGCCTCTTTTTCAACTCCTTAACGATTTCATTGCATTCATCACTCCAAGAAAACATTACCCCCTTCCGAGTAAGCTTGGTTAGAAGGTTTGACAATCGTGAGAAATTTCTCAAAAATCAGATATAATATCGAGATAACACCCAGAAACTACATATATCTTTTACAAATGTGGCCTTGTCATCCCTCAATTGTAGCTGAACTGGGGGTATCCAATTATATCCCATTTCTTGTGAGGATATGACACAAGAAGGTTACCTCCTTCAACCAGAACTCACACTTTCCGTACATTTCATAGAGCTTCTCCATCTGCAAGGTCTCTAGTACAGTTCTTAGATGCTCGACATGATTATCCTTGGTTTTGAAGTATATTATAATATCATCTATATAGTATAGAAAATATTTTTTAAGGTAAACTCTAAAAAAATTATTCATCAAGTCCATGAAGATTTCTGAAGCATTAGTGGGTCCGAAAGGCATTACTATGAATTCATGGTGCCCATATCTTGTACAAAAAGAAGTCTTGGGGATATCTTCCTTCTTCACCCTTACTTAATAATATCCTGACCTCAAATAAACCTTGGAAAAGTATCGTGCTCCACGTAGCTGATTGAACAATTCGTCAATTCATGGAAGTGGATATGTTTTATTTATCTTGATTTTGTTGAGCTCACGATGATCAATGAAAAGGCGCATTGAACCGTCCTTCTTCTTGGTTAAGAGGAATGGTTCACCCCATGGTGAATCACTTGGGCATATAGACCCTTTATCCAGATTCTCCTATAGTTTTTTCTTCATATTCTCAAGCTCCACGAAAACCATTCTATATGGAGTCTTGGATATTGGAAATGCCCCATGTATAAGATTAATTGAGAATTCAACATCTCTTCTAGGATGAAGAGAATGAAATTCCTCAAGAAACACTTTAGTGAATTACCTCACAATAGGCATGTCTCCAAGGTTGGCTGCCTACGTAGAGTCAATCATCTGAGCCTGATACACATGCACATAGAGATCTAATATTCATGCTTGAGATGATGGTGCTAAAAAATATTCATCTTCCTCCTTGCACATGTATTGAATCAAGGGGTCTATTCTCCACATGGAGAGTGATTTCCCTCTCAGAGAATTTTATATATTCTCTATATATGGAAAGCCAGTCCATGCCTAGAATTACATAAAATTCCACCAAAGGGAGTAAGAAGAGGTTTGCTGGGATGTTTAATCCACAAATTATGACAGCGTTGGAGTTATATTCCTGGGATGAAATGATTTCCCCATTTGTTGTACTCCCTGACATCTTTACTTCAATGATTTGTGATGGTGTTGGGATTGTTCTACTAAACTTATGAGATATAAAAGAATTTGTAGAACCATGTAAGATAACCCAACCATTCACTTTTTGATTCTCGTTCTAATCTAACAAATATATACATAGGGATTAGTATATTAAAGGATTAACACACAAAGGAGAATCTAATGACAAAAACAGATAACTTTTAAATTAATTTAATTTCCTTAACTAATGAATTTAAAGTCTTTAATATATGTTTTCTATGATCTACATTCCAACATATATTCTCAGAGGCATTTTTTCATCCCTTAAAATGGTTCATACTAAGATTTTAAATTTACCAAAGGATTTCCCTTGGTAGTTTCGTAACCAAGAGTGTAGAAAGGCCTGTATTCATGTACCATAATACCTTGGGTCAAGCCTAAAACTCCTTGTCAGAGTTTTCACTCCTAGGTATATCTATTCCAGATCCTCCTCTACCTGATCTTATCCAGACATGGATGTATTTTCTTGATAAAACACTTACTCAATACTCACCAACATTTTGGTATGATTTTATTAAACTTTGTCTTGTATATAAGGCTTCACTAGGGTTTTCTAATCCTAATCCCAAAAATATGTAAACATATCCTCTAATACCAAGTATAACAACCCTGCTCTTTATTACACACATAAACATGATTTATTACATAAACTCTTCACATGATAAAACATGGAATATCTAGAGGTCTAGTGTATTTGGTTCTTAGGATCATTACATAACAATGTAAAAAATGAAATACAACATCTTTATTGAATACTTTCTTTACATGCTCACTACATTCCCTCGTACTTAACATTGCATGGGATAACGAGAGGACATGCATAAGAAAGGGGTGATATATAAAGCTCAATAAGGGAAATTACATAGAATAACATGAGGAATAAAATACATGTTAGTAAATAGTAATATCAATGGAGCACAATAGAAACATGAAAATAATGGAATGATAAAGCATGATAATCATAACATGGAGATGTGGCAACAACACTTAACATGAAATTATCATGAGCCAAGGATCATTGCACATGGAGCATGAGTAAACCTCATTGTACACGAATCACGACTAAAACCTCATTGCACTTGAATTATCATGATTAAACACCCATTTCACATGACTTATAATGATACTATACTTTACCCAATGCATTGGAGCTCTATCAGGGCGCACCCTTCTTAAACATTTCATTTCATGCATAAGTGGGTCACATGGATCATAAAGCATGGATTCATCATCGTTTATTCCACAATAAAGGAATGTGGAATTAATTTTTGAAATTATATAATCAATAAGTAAATGTTAATAAAGGTTATTACCCTTGATATAGAAATGGGCATGGTATTCACTACACAATGACTTTGGCTTGGAAAAACACAGTGCAATTTCACTAGCACAACAGCATGACATAAGAATTAATAAAATGGTAGATGATAGAGAAAGGGGTGTCTCATCATATGTAAATTAAATTTATTTTAAGGGGTCATATAGATTCATTTTCCAAAAATTTTAATTGAATTTAGACTCATGATACAAAAGAATTACTTGAATTTAAATAAAGAGAGAGAAATTCCTTACGAAATTTCGGCATGGTAATTGGTGTACATGGTAGGAATTAATAAGAGAAAAAGGGGTCTCTCATCATTAAAATATAATAAGGTAAGTATGGGGGAGGTTCAAAATCATACCCCAACATTTATAATTTAAAATAATAGGTCATAAAAATATAAGGAAACATGGACCGAAATAATGAAAGTGAGAACCCCTTACATGGAAGTGAGATTCCAAAGGCTTGGGAGGGGCTTGAGAGAGGATTCATGGGAGATTGGGGTTCCTTGGGAGGATTTTAGAGAGATCAGGGAAGAGTTTGGATGAACTCAAAGGGATTTGAGTGAAGAGGAACTCAGATATTGGGTGGGATTATATAATAAATGAGAAGGAATTGTTTAATATTTAGGCTTGGGATACCTCACATTAAACTAATCAAAACCACAAACCAAACCATTCTTTTTGTCTATGGTTTTTTCCAAAGGGGAGTGGAAAAAATCTTTTATAATGAAAATGGACGAAATTTTTTAAATAATTGGGTTGCTTATGTGGAGGTGAGTCACACTCTCAAGGAAAACAATTTAAAAAGACAAAATGTTTTATAAGTCTTGAAGGGTCCACTAAAGCTTTGTAAAATAAATAAATCAAACCCAAAATCACATTATTTTAATTCTAAAATATGTATTGTCCAAACATAATATTTATTTTATTTTATTACATCACTATTTGGCCATTATGATGTCATAAAACACATTATATATATAAACAATATTTAATTTGTGCCCAAAAATTTGACTATCTAAGAAAATTATGAAAAAATCACCATTGAATAATTTGAAAATCCTTATTCCAAAAATAATATTAATTTTATCTAAATAATTTTATAAATATGTCAATTTTTATTTTTAAAATAAAACGAACATTTATCGAAAATTCATGGGTTTTGACAAAAACAGCATTCAAACCGTAATAAAAATTACAATTGCATACATAAAATTATATGATCATTTATGTTTAATAATAAGTAATTTAATAATAATAATAATAATATTTTATTAAAATATTATTTAATTCAATGATCCATTAATTCATCAAAATATAATTCTAGGTTGAATATTAAGAGAAAATACTATTTGCGCTTTTGAAACTATTTACAAAGTAACAATAATAAAATAAATGTATATTCTCTATACAAGAATATTTTGCATAATCTTAGTTATAGGGTCTTGTTATATAACCCCTTATAACACCCACATAAGACCTAAGGGTAAGGTGTGCGATGGTGACAAACCCTTGAGGTGGCTCGGATAACATTGCTCGAGTGGTAATCTCTATCAACTTCCACTTCTCCCACAGGAAGTTCCACTAAAGCTTAACTTATTCAAGATCAGCTTGGGCTTGTTCAAGAGAGAAGCCCAATGACTCCACCTCCTTTCTGATCTCTGAAAAATGTGCCTTTTATGGGGAAAGTCTACTAGTTGAGGCCATCACTTCCATTGTTTGAGTAAATTGAATTTGTTGAAGCCCTATATTTATACTAATCATGTGATCACTATTTAACGGCTATATTAGCAACGATCACAATGCTTAAAGGTATTTTAAAATCCAAAAACATAAAACCAAGGAAGTGCATAAGTTTTATATACCCATAATACGACAGTTAAATTGATCAATTGAAATTTTCATTAATGAATGTTTGGGTCGTTACACCTACCTCCCTCGTAAAACCTACACACACCACCCCCAAAGCCTCACATCCCTTCTCAGCCAGATTTTCCAGTATGGCTCACCTCAGACACCTCCCCATTATGCTTGATCAACATCTTTAAACCATGCCATATGTGCATTCTTCTTTATTTTGTTGGAGTCTACCAATAGTTAGAATTACGGTTAGGGTTTTAGGTTTTCAGTGGGTAGGGTGTTAGGTTTATAGTTGAATCTTGTTTAATCTTGTAGTTTTTTGTTACATCTGAACTACTTAGTGTTATATTGAGGAGATTTTGGCATGAAATTGAAATTTTCACCTATTTTGAGGTTTCCTACACCTGAGGTATAAGGTTCCATGTCTTATTATCTTTTAGATAATTTAATTTATTGGTTTAGTTAATTTTAATATGTTCTATGATATAATTTCATGGTGTGGACTATTTTTAGAATGTTTTGACATCATTGTTTGATGAAAATGGATTTTTAGAATAATATATTTGGGTCGTTTATATGTGGATTGTTATATAAATGCTTGGTAGTGATTTATAGGTTGTGAGAAATCCACTTTAACAATGTTGTGACATGTGTGCATGATGAAAATTACACATTCTTTTAGAAATTGACAGGTTTTTCATTTCAACCTTATTGTGGTAACTTCTAGATGTTTCTTAATAAATTGTTTACATGGTGAGAATGAGGTTATAGAAGGTTTGATTTGTAAAATTGATTTTAAAATGGATTATTTTTCATGTGATATGTTTTATAAACTAAACGTTTTAATTTAAGGGGTATTTGGGATGAGAAACATGGTTGTAAAGGTGTTCGAGGTCGTTTGGTTGATGCAAAATGCGTTTTCAGGGTCTTTGATGTGCGTGTAATTAAGTAGAGTTTTGAAAAGAAAAATGAATCACTTTGGGTGTGTTCTATATATTTTCTACTTCAAAAATTGAATTGGAAATTGTTTGAAAAATGGAATGAATATTTTGATATGCATATTCTGTACTTTTGGTTTTAAAGTGGATTTCTTATATGAAATCGGGAGTGTCCTTCTTGTTTAAACCTTTTCTTTCTAATTTTAAGTGTTTTATAAATTGTTAACTGGATTTATTAAATTATATTATGAGTGGGGGGTTTTATTAGATAGGATTACATGTGCGTTATGTTCTTAAAAGGAACTCTTATATGTGGAATTGGGCATTTTTCATGTGCAAAACCTTATTGTGCTATTTAAAAATGTACTTTAAATTTTTTATATAATTTATCAAGTTAAAAAAGTTATGAAAATTTGGTTGTAAAATGGTTTTGGTGTGCGTCCGTTTTTAAATTGTTGTTTGGGTGTGCAAGTGGTGGCTTTTGTGTAATGTCTTGTTTGGTTTGTGACAGGATAAAGCGATATACTATGTGAATGTGGAACTTGATTAAGCATAAGGGAAAACCCCTGGTACATAGATGGGTGGATTAGGACTAGTACACTAGATATTATAGAATTAGTGCATCCTGGTTTCATCTGGAAGGATTGACGTTACAACACTAACTAAACTATTGTGATGATTAGAGGCCAATAGGTTATGAATGTGTTTCCCTACTAGTGGCTCATGCACAAGAGCATTGATTATTGTGGTTCCTATTCCACGTTTACACTAACGTATGTTTACTCTAGCCACTACCACAAAACTGGGCAAGGCCAGCGCCACCCCTTTATCAATGCTAATGAAAAAGCGCTGATAAAGGGGGGGGCCTTTATCAGTGCTCAAAAAAGCGCTCATAAAGGGTACCTTTATCAGCGCTAAAAAAACGCTGATAAAAGTACCCCTTTATCAGTTCTTTTTTTAGCCCGGATAAAGGTCCCCCCTTTATCAGCGCTTTTTTTAGCACTGATAAAGGGACCCCCTTTATCAGCGCTTGTTTAGTAGTGCTGATAAAGGGTCGAATTCAAAAAAAAATTAAAAATATATATATTAATATATAAATATAGTTATATAGTTATATTTATATAAATATAATATATAATTTTTAAATATATTTTAGATAAGTATAAATGTACATTTACACTTAATATACTTAATATATATGATATTTAGTAAAAATGGATTCTTAAAAAATTAAAAAAAAAATTAATAATTTGATAATTATTATGGAGTAATAGTCATTAAATAATAATTTGAAGAATAAAAAATTAAAACAAATTAAAAAAAGATCCAAAATATGTTGAAAACGCAACTCAAACTTCAAACGGCCATAACTTTTGATCCGGGTGTCCGTTTGAGCTCTACCATATATCAAATCGAAGCCTGCGATGATCTCTACGTCACTGTGACCCGGGGTAACCCCATTAAAGCATTTTTAGAGGCCAAGAGAGGCCAAGAAGACCTTCAAAACTGAGTTTTTAGTGGGGGTACCCAGATTTTTTAACATTTTGTGGATTTTCAGCCTCATTTAAGGGGGTATTATTGGATTTTTTGGTGGGGAATGAATTTATTCCAAGTTATTACATTCATATTGATATTATGTATTTGAAATTTTATCGTTTTTTATAATTCACTGCTATTTATAATCAAATATATAACTATATGTACATATTTTTTATATATTAACGCCTAAAAATTAAATTTTTTAAATAAATAATTAAACATATTTACATATAAAATATACTATATTTATCTAAATAATAACTAATATCCATTTTATTTAAAATACTAATATATGAATAGTTATATAACTATTATATATTAATATAACTATATATATATATTAATATAACTATATATATATATTAATATAACTATATATATATTAAGATAACTATATATAAATATATTAATAAAACTATATATATATTAATATAACTATATATATATATTAATATAACTATATATATTAATATAAATACATATTAATTTATGAATAAATATAAAGAAATATATATATATAAATAAAGAGATATATCATGAATAAGAGAACAAATCAATATAGGGTAGTGGCAAAGGTTTTAGGTGCGCATGGGGGAGGTATCGAGATCAAATCCGGGTGGAAGCAAGGGTGCGTGCGCAAAGGTTATTTAAAGGGATAGCACTAATAAAGGGTGTAGGCAGTGCGGGCGGGTGCTGGATGTGCGGGAAAGTGCTGATAAAGGGGGGCTCAAGCGCTGTAAAAAGCCCCCCATGAGATTGGCAGTATTTTCTTATTATTATTTTTATTAGTGCTAAAAAAAAGCGCTGATAAAAGGGTTCTTTTATCGGCGCTAAAAAGAAAGCACTGATTAAAGACCCTTTTATCAGCGCTTTTTTAGCGCTGATAAAAGGGGTCTTTATCAGCACTTTTAGGAGCAGTGATAAAGCCCCCCCCCCTTATCTTCGCAAGCATTATCAATGCTTTTTCTAGCGTTGTTAATGGACATTTTTAGCGCTGATAAAATCCATATTTATAGTAGTGAGCATCCCATGCGTTCTAGATATTTTAAGGGATTTACCCCCAGTGCTCTAATATTTATAACATGGTGTCATCTAACTGTATAAAGAGGACCAATTGAGTGTTTGTGTCTTCATTATGTATTTTCTTGTTCACATTAAAGGATTAATTGTGAAATGGTTTTTCTATAAACATTATTTTCCTTTTTAAATTTCACCTTTTAAATGTTTTCCTTAACAGTATTTTCTTTAAAAATCATGTTTTTTAAGAATATTAAATTACCTTGCCGTTTTTGTGGCATGGAACCTTTTGATTTGGTGGTATCCTACTAGGCTCATGGATCACACCCAACATACACCATTTTGTGTATGCATACTTTGTTCATTGTGTATCCCAATTTGAGGCATCGTGCTCAGCGATGGTGGTTTGGGTTATTGATAGTCTTCTCATGCAAGTTGGTGTTATAAGCTTGCAAATTTTTTTACCACTTTTGTTTCTTGGATGATTGAGTTAGAGTTTTAGTTTATTTTGTTTTTGTTTCTTTTTGGATTTTGGTTCATGTTGCAAACCTTTAAATTTGATTTTAGTTTAAGTTCTTATTTGGTTGTCAGTTTTCAATTTATTTTATCTTTTCTGTGGGTTGTTTGTGTTTACTATTTTAGGTAAATCATTCACTCAAATTATGTTTGATACCTGGGCACTTATTCCATCCCATGGGGATCAGTAATATAGCATCCCGCCTTTTTTGTCACATAAACTTTCATTACATTGTACAAAACCGAGGATCTTTAAGGTCTAGTGTCTGGGAAACCAGGAACTTATTACAAGGGAAAAAAACATTCTTCTTAAAAACATGAAAGTATTATTCATTTGTTCATCTTAAGTTCATTACAGAATCTCATAACCTAGGAGAATACATCAAAGGAATGGGTGATCAAAATGCCAAGTAAGGGAAACAAGGGAAACATTTTACATGAGAACTTGAGATACATCAAAAGTCATGAAAAATAACTTTAAGGCATGAGAAAGAGATCATGAGGCATATCATAATAAAAATAACATGTTTCATAACTTGAAGATGTGGATACAAAATTTTACAAAGAAAATCATTTCCATTTCACCAAGGTCCATCCCCAAGGTGTCAATAAAAATTACCAAGGTTATTCACCAAGGTATCAGTCTAAATGGTCATCTCTAGAGATTAAGTATTGACCCAATGCATTGGAGCGCTATTAGGGCGCACCCATAAATTTGTCTTTATAATCATGTGATCCACATCTATCATCATCAATAATTTAATAAACAACCCATATAGCATAAAATAAATGGGTTTCATTTCATAATCATAACATTTTAAAAACTACTTTAAAGACATGATCTTTGTGTCACTTTAAAACACACAGAAAAGGAAGGTGGGTCTCATGTATGTAAATCACAGGATATAAAATAGAAGATTTTGGTACATATTTGAATACCCATAAAGAGGATATATCTTTGAGTATTCACTTAATAAAATAAAAGAACTTTAGAATAAGAGAGAGAGACATTTTGAGACGGAAATTCTGCAGCATAACGACTATGTATTGGGTTTTAGAAAACATTGAAAAGAGAGGGGACATGGGTAAAACATTCATAAATGACCCATAAAACAGTATAGGGACAAAATATGAAGGATATATGAACATGGTAACGAAATTTGAAAGATATACCATATGAAATGATGAACATGAAAGGAAGACAAAAATAAGATTTCTCTTATGAAAATTCGGCAGCCTAACGGCGTCACTTAAACTTCAAAAAATGAATTGACGAGATCAAATATGGTCTCTAATAATATGAAAATAAAAGATCAGTATTATATATATAGATATCATACCCCAACATAATAAAAAGGAACTTGAAAGACTTGACATGAAAGTAGAACTTTGAAAAATGAGAAAGGTGAACGAATCCCTTAAAAATTCGGTAGCCTAACAGCGCCACTTAAAACTTCAAAATACTGAATTGAAGAGATAAAATAGGGTCTCTCATCATATGAACATAAAATATCAGTATGATAGATATAGTGATAATACCCCAACAAAATAAAAAGTAACTTGAAATACTTGACATGAAAATAGAACTTGAGAAGGGTGAAAGAATCCCTTAAAAATTTGGCAGCCTAACGGCGCCACTTTAACATTCTTAAAATGAAATGATGAGAGCAAGAGGGGTTATCTCAGCATATGAACATGAAAAATACAGTAGTATGAATATAAAATAACATCATCCAACATAAGAGCATGGAGCATAAAAGAAATGACATAAAAGAGATTACTTGAAAAGAAAGAGGGAGGTAGGATCCCTTACCTTAAAACGTAACTCTTAAAACTCAAAGGATGGGACCTTGGGGGCTTGGGGCACCTTGGGAGGACTCCTTGGGAGGTAATGAGACCAGAGCTTCATTGGGGGAGTGTTGGGAGTCGAATGGATGAGAGGATGGCCTTGTATTTATAGGGAAAGTGAGGGGACAAGGCATTAATGGCCAAGGGACACCTCATTAGTGGTTTTGGAAAAACCATGGGCTTGCTCATGGTATATTCCCACGGTATTGGCCACATGGTACACCTCATACCTTATCTTACTATTCATAAATCGATCATATTGATTACATACTTAATACATCATTTAATGATGTCATTAAACACCTGTAACTTAAAAACTGTATTTTCACTATTCATAGAAAATTCAACTTTCTCATAAAAATCCCAAAATTTCACCTTAACCAAATATCGATGCTCTGATTTAAAAAATGAACTCCATTTTATAAAAACAATTTTCTAAATATTTTTAATTTAATTTGTAAATAAATACACTATTCACCGAAAATTCATTTTTTTCAGAAAAATCCCCAAAAATTACACAACATAATATCGATGCTCTGAGTTCAAAAATGAAATCAATTTTATAAAAATAATTTTCTAAATATTTTTAATTTAATTTTTAGTTAAAAACACTATTAACCCGAAAAAACTAATACTTGACTAATAATTTATGAAACTATTATTTAACCATTTTATTGAATCATATTACTTAATCAAGGGGCCTAGATTATATTAATACTTTCTTTAAGTGAGATTACTAATCCATTTGGTCACATTACTAATCCTAAGCATAAAATCACTATTCATAATTTACTATTCATCAAAAATTAGGTTGATCTTATTAGACTCTAAATTTCGTACTAAACATATTTTTAGAAGACCATTTTTTGAAAATCATTACACATTTTTAATTATTTAAGGTTTACATAAACATTTTTTAAAATATCTTTTCTCTAAAATTCCCCAAAAATATGCATACTATATTTATCCGAACATTTGAAAATTCATAAACTTCATTATAAGAAGAAATAAAATTTTTTATTTAAAACAAAGGATTACACAAGGCAGTTACGGTCTCCTTACATATCCCCTTATCACACCAACATATGACCTATGTGTAAGGTGTGCTAAGGTGATAGAATCTAAGGGAGGCTTGGCCAACATCGCAAGAGTAGTAATTTCTATCAGTTTGAACTTCTCGTGAAGGAGATTCCGTTATAGCTTCACATGATGAAGTTCGGCTTCGGTTTGGTCCAGAGCAAAGCCCATTTGTGCTACCTCCTTCCCAAGTTCTGTTAGATGGGCTTCGATCGGTCCAAGACTACTGGGTGAGGCCATCCAATATTCTTTCTATATTAATTAACCAAGATCACTTCTATTTAGAGACAAATATCGAAATGTTTAGTTTCTAGCGGTCATATTGACCAATGGTCATATTACAGTCAAAAAACCAACAGTCCCATTTTAATTATACTCATGTTATCAAATGAAACAGTTTTGTTGAGTATAAAAATAAAATAACACACAAAATTAGGAAACAATATTTATTCAAAATTTCGGGTCATTACAAGTAATGCCCCCAGGCCATGTCGCGGACTGGGATGGATTGCAACCCTTCCTAGTTTTTGACATCTCAATAGTTGAATATCCATGAGCAGAACATTCATACGTGTGATCTCGAGCAGGTTGTGGTCGTTTTTTCTCTCTAGATATGGAGGCACTATCTTTATGGGCGAAATGTGATATATACACAGACCATCAAAGTTTGAAGTATATTTTCACACAAAAGGATTTGAACATGAGACAGAGGATATGGTTTTATCTTTCTAAAGACTATGACTGTTCAATTCATTATCATCTCGGAAAAGAAAAAAAATCGCTAATAGATTATGTAGGAAACACCCAGTTGTTCAGTCCATGATGAGGATTCCAAGATATCCTTTTTTCAATGACCTAGTAAATATATACATGCGAATTATAAGGGATGTGACCTCATCAACCCTATTCCAAATTATTTTTCAATTGTCATTACTAAATAAGATAGAAATAGATTATAAAGAAGATCCTTTATTACAAAATAAGTTTGAGGATGTGTAGGATGGGAAGATTCTTGAGTTCAATATTAATCAAGAAGGTGTACAGAAATTTCATACAAGAATATGTGTTCCATGTGTTCTGAAATTAAAGAAGGATATGTTAGATGATGCTCACAAATATACTTTCCCTATACATCCTATAGGCGCCAAAATTTATAGGGACCATCGTGATCGTTATTGGTGGGATAATATGAAAATAGAGATTGCTGACTACACTACAAGGTGCCTTGTATGTCTACTAGTGAAGGCATAATGACAACTTACTAAAGGATGATTACAACCACTACCCATATCAGCATGAAAAGTGGGACAATATCACTGTGGACTTTGTCACTAGTCTCCAGAGGACTTCTACGGGAAACAATGTGACATGGGTTGTTGTAGACCATATCACCAAGACTACACATTTTATATCTATTTTGGAATATTTCTCTTTTGATCAACTTTTTAGGATTTACGCAAAGGAAGTGGTAAGGATGCAAGGAGTTTCAATTTATACCATATCTGATCATGATCCAAGGTTCACATCAAAATTCTGGAAAAATATAAAATATTCTATTTGTACCAAATTGAATTTCAGAACGGCCTATCTCCCCCAAACTGGTTGTCTATCTGAAAGGACTATTCAAACAGTTAAGGACATGCTGAGAACTTGCTCAATGGAATTTCATGGTGGATAGTGTCAAAATTTCCCATTAGCTGAGTTGTCATACAAGAATAGTTTCTAATCGAGCATTCATATGGAACCCTATGAAGCTCTATATGGGAAGAGATGTAGAACTCCTACTTTTTGGGAGAAATCTGGTGAGAGAATTCATCTTGGTCCTGATCTTGTGCAAGAGATGACAAAAAAGGTTTATTCCATGCAACAACATATTAAGGTTTCTTAGAGTCAGAAAAAGATATATGCCAAAAACCGTTTAAGGGACTTGGAGTTTGATGTTGGTGACAAAGTATTTCTTCAAATTTCTCCTTTTAAGAGAGTCTTGTGGTTTGGTAGGAAAGTGAATCTCATCTTTAGGTATATTGGCCCTAATGAAAATACTTTATTTTGTAGTAGTAGTGGCCTGTCAGCAAGCACTTCCTCCAAATCTAGCACAATTACATGTTGTATTCCACGTATCCCTCTTGAGGATGTACATACCTAATCCCTAAAATGTACTAAATCCATAGGTTGTACAACATGAAATTGACCTCTCTTATGAGGTACAACTAGTGGAGATCTTAGATCATAGAGACAAGGATCCACACCAAATACTACCCACCTTGTTAAGGTGTTGCAGAGGAACCAAAAATTTGATGAAGCCCTGTGGGAACCAGAGGAGTATATGATGTAGAAGTACGAATACATTTTCTCCTCTGAGGGTACGAGTTAAAATTTCACGGTGAAATTTCTTAAGGTGGGAAGAATGTAACGTTATGAAATTTTTTATAAGATTTGTTTCCAAAATTTCTGTGTTATTTAATTTTGTACTAAAAAACAATATCTTTTTATTAATGAAGTGAGTATAATTAAAATTATATAGTTCGGTTTCAACTGTTATAAGACCATTGTTCAATATGACCATTGGGAACTATACTGTTAACATTATGATTATTTTTTATAAATACCAATGATCATGGTTAATTAATACCAAAAGAAGAGTCAATGGCTGCATCCAGTAGACACGGGCCATACGATGTTCATATGTCGAAGCTTGGAAATGTGGTAGCATCACAGGGCTTTACTCTAGACCCAGCCCAACCAAAACATTAGCATGTTAATCAGAAACATAATTTCTTATGGGAGAAGTTCAAGGTGATAGAAATCACCACTGAGACAATGATGTATAATCCCCCCATGATTCTATCACCATAGTATACCTTAATCTAAGGACTTATTTAGGTGTTATAATGGGCTATATAATGAGGCATTAGTTATATTGTGTAATCCTTTTTTATAAATAAATTTTTTATTTTTTATTATGGATAAATTTTTGAATTTTAATTGTCAAGATAAATATAGGCTGAATTTATAGGAGTTCTATACTATTGATGAATATTGGAAA
Source organism: Viscum album (assembly GCA_963277665.1). NCBI lineage: Eukaryota > Viridiplantae > Streptophyta > Magnoliopsida > Santalales > Viscaceae > Viscum > Viscum album. The sequence continues at coordinate 776,431,903 of OY728138.1, forward strand.
AATGGTATTTTAAAATATTTTTTTATACTTTAAATAATTAATAATGTCAAATGATTTTCAAAAAATGGTCTTCTACATTTGTGATCAGCAAGATATTTAGATTATAATAAGACAAGCATTATTTTTGGAGAATTGTAAATTATGAATAGTAATATTACCTTCATGAATAGTAATGTGACCAATGGAATAGTAACCTCACTTACAAAATTACAAATATAATGTAGGTATCTTGATTGGTAATGTGATATTATAGCATTAGTAAATAACTGTATCAGAAATTATTAGTCTAGTATTTTTTCTGGTGAATTTCGTTTTTACATAAAATATAAATATATGTTAATTAGAAAATTATTTTCATAAAATGGAGTTCATTTTTGACTTCATATCATCGATATTAGGATAAGGTGAATTTATGAGATTTTTATAAAATGTTTTGTTTTTCAGTAAATAGTAAAAATACATTTTTGAGGTTTAGTATGTTGTATGACATAATTAATGATGTAATAAGGATGTAATAATTATGCTTGACTTGTGTACAATAATATATGTTATGATATGTCCCATGTGGACACTACCATGGGCAAGTCCTTAGTTTTGGAAATACCACTAATGAGGAGTCCCTTGAAAATTAATAAAATATTCCCTCACTTTTGCTATAAATACCAACCCATTCTTTTATAGAATTCATTCCAAATTTCTCCTCAACGAAACTATGGTCATATTACCTCCCAAGGAGTCCTCCCAAGGTTCCCTAAAGACCCCAAGGTTCCAAACATCGAGTTTTTTTTATGTTACTCTACAAGGTAAGGGAACCTTTCTCCCTCCTCTTTCAGTCAAGGAATTAACTTATGTTATGTGTTTTAAATTCAATTATCTTTTGTTGGGGAATGTTCTTCTATATCTATATTTCTATTATTTTATGTCTATGTGATCAGATACCCTTTTTTCTCTCATTAATTAATTTTCAGAATTTATATGTGATGTTGTTTGGCTGCCATTTTTTCATAAAATAAATCACCTCTTCTCTTTTCTATTATCTTCCTTTTTCATGTGGTGTATGTAAGAACACAAATTTTTAAAATGTGTCAAAATCCCAACCCTGTTTGAATTTTTGACTGCTTTTCTGAGAAAATTGGAGAAACTAGGTAGATTCTCTATATTCCAGATAACACATTGTGTACCTTCAGTACACGTCATGTACTCCTTACCGTGTGTGAAGGCCTTATATGGTGTGTAAGATTGTTGGCCGGGTAGAATGATTTTATCATGTACACTCCATGTACTATTTGTACATGCCGTGTAGAGGGGTTGTGTATGGGGATATACATGGTGTGTTGGGGATGTCGGTCGGGTGGAGAAGTACATGTTGTGTACCCTCTACTGACACTCTATGTAGTCAGTCTAAAAGTCCTCGCAGAAATATCAATTATCATATAAATAGTAAAATGATATACACGACATGTATTCCTAAGTACAGACCGTGTATTTTTCTTTTTTATGCTAAAACGGGCAGTAGCCTATTTTTGAGGCAAAAAATCAAACCCTCAACGAGTTTGAGTGAGGAGATCTAGACAAAGATCATTTTTTCTACTGGATCTTCATCCAAACTCCATTTTGATCTTTTTAGATGAATTGTAACCCCCTCATTAAGGCCATGATTCCGCTTGAGTCATACATCATGATTTCTGTTCTAAACCGAGTTATAGGAGTTTGAGTGTTTTTTAATCTTCTATAGATCTTCCTTGTTTTAGACCTAATTGGAGGCTGTTATCAGAGGAGTATTAACATACTATTATGATGTAGGTGGTTTATACCTTCTTTTCATGTTTTCACGGACTTTTGGGTGGCACAACCAATAGAGCGTATTTAGGCATTTTGAGAAAGACCATTTCATACCTGCTTTAATATGTTAAATTGATTATGAGACCCATGGGATGCCTTTGGGTGTGCCCTTTTACTTGTTTTTCTTGAGCGGGGTTGGGCGAGGGGTTGTTTCTCATTTGTGGCATTTTGGCCGGGGTGCCAATTTGGTGTAACTTGTTTTTGTTTGATTAAACTGCTAAGTTTAATTTATTAAGTTATGATATTAATGGTTAGAGGCTTCCAAGACGTTGGTGCTGGTATGGGAAAACACATAGCTTGTGAAATTTAACTTTTTAGTTTTTTTCCTATTTAAAATATTTATTTTCCTTAAATATATGTGATGTATGATATTTCATATGATGGAACCTTTAGGTTGTACTGTGCATGGACCTGATATAATTGAGTGATGATAATCATAGGTTGGGCTTGACTTGTGTTACATTGGAAGGATCTGACCATGGGATTGGGCGTTATGGACGTTGACTTGAGCCAGTATGACTGTTAGGTTGGGCATGGCCTGGGTTACATTGATGGCGAGACCATCAGACTTGAGATACATGGTCATAGGGACATGAGGTGTAAGAGAAGATGTGTCTTTGGTACAATTTTGGTGATTTCCTCTCACCCAGAAAAATTGACAAGTTCACACACACTGAGAATCTATGATGAGGTGGTCTTGACCACTCGTATGGGTAGAGGCCCCTGTTAGTTGTGATTTAGGTACTATTGGTTTGGGGGTGTTTGTCATAGGATGCCACATGTAAAGTGAGGAGCCTTCATAGGATAGCATTAAGGCTATAAGGATTGAAGAAGAGGCTCCCTGTGATTTTAGGGAAGACATCGTTGTCCCTTCGGTTATTTGTTTGAGGGAAGAAATCATTGTTCATCTAGTTACATTATTTGAGGTCAGACATCAATGTCCCTCCGATTACATATTTTAGGACAGGAATTGTTGTTCCTCCGGGTTACAACTTCTTGGGTGTGCCTTCAGGATGTCGGTACCTTGAGACATGAGGTGTCAAGAGGTACATGATGCCATGTTACAAGACAGAGATTCCGACTTTAGCCGAAACAGGTGACACTCCATGGTGGCTACTGAGCACTAGTGGAGTTTATGTTTATTTATACATCATACTATTTACAATTTTACTTATAAATTCATGCATTCTTAAACACTTATATTAGGCATGAACCATTGAGTGGTATCCTATAGAGATTCATCTCACACCATACATGGGATCTTTTGGACACATGTAGACTTAATGTATTTACGTGAAAGAAAGAGGTCAGCTTCAGGAGATATATTTTATTACCTATTCCTTGGAGATGGTATGGACCTTGAGGTCTTTCCTGGATGGAGTTTACATTGTTTAGTTTCCATTTTGTATCAATATGAATACTTGTTAGTGTAGCTACAATTGGTTAGCCATTGGAACCCCCTTTATATATTGACATGATATGGATGAATTAATTTTCTATTCTAGTAGTTATTAAAAGTGATCAACAAGGTGTTGTGTTTACATTCCTCTTCACTTTATTATTCATTGCTTCCATTGTTTATAGCTTTTTATTATGCTTCCACAATGCGGGTCTGGTTTGAGTCTACTAAGTCGTTTATTTATGCTACATGTTATATATTATTACTCGAATCAGTACCATTAATTTTTCTTCCTCGGAGAGGTTATAGCCTCCCCATTATACCTTTCATAACCTCGCTACTAGTCTTCAACCATTTTCGTTTGGGGAGGTGCACCTAAGCTAGTAATACATGACCCATTTAACACTATTCAAGTGGTTGTTCGGGCCTGGGTCCTTACATTATGTCATTAAAATATCCATACCATGTTCTTATTTACATTTTATTATGTCCATACACATTATTATGATTTATTTATAAGTGGGTTACCTTTATCCCCTCCCTTTTTAATGTTTTCTAAAACCATGTTGCATAGTCGTTATGCTATAGAATTTTCGTCTCAAAATATCTCTTTTTGTCAAAAAATAATCTTATTTTATTTATTTGAATACCCAAAGATATTTACTTTCTATAAGTATTCACCAAGACATAAAAATGATATATTTTATTTTTTAAATTTACGTACATAAAACCCTTATTCCTTTTTAATGGGTTATAAATGACATAATAATCTTGTTTTTAAGAACTTTTTAAAATGTCCCAATTTTGATATGAAACCCATTTATTTTATTCTTTTTGGTTTATTTATGAAATGTATGATTATGATATATGTGGATCGCATGAAAATAAATACATATTAAGGGTGAACCAAAATAGTTCTTTAATTCACTAGGTAAAAATTTTAATCTCTAGAGATGACAAGTTTTACGTTATCTTGGTGAATATCTTTGGTAATTTTTATGACACCTTGGGTATGGACCTTGGTGATATGTTCATGAATGTATTAATTTAATTTTGTAGATGAATTTTCAAGACATGATTAACGTTATTATTATCATGATATTCCTATTTATCATTCCTTGGTGATATTCCCCTTATTCTTTTTGATATCGCTCAAGTTCACATGTAAACTTTTTAACTTGTTTTCTTTACTGGGCCTTCTACTCACACTTTCATTCGATGTATGTATCTAGGTTATGAGATGTTGTAATTCTACATTGGATAAACTTTTCTAGAATCATTTCAAATGGATTAAAATAATTATTTATGTTTTCATTTATTATGTTCCAGATTTCCCAGACACTAGACATTAAAGATCCTCTATTTGAAAATGTAATGAAAAGTTATGTAATAAAATGGAAGGATTCTATAGTTTATATCAAAGGATAGTTTACTTATTTGCGGAAATTAGGATATGAAAACATTAGGAAAATCCCTATAGAAAATTTGAAATATAGGAAAATTTTCTGGTATTATGGTGAAATATTATGTAAGTGGTGTCTAAACAAATAAATCCCTATCTGGATATGAATAAGTATATGTGGATTCAGAACAGATGTACCTTGGAGTGAAAACTCTAAAAAGGAGTTTGGACTTGACCTGTGGTATCCTGGTACAAGACAATGGGCCTTGATGCACTCCTTATTTTACACTCCTGAGAGATATGCTTGGTTAATAACAACATGTTTATGAATCATTAGGAAATATTTATAGAGAAATGTAATTGTTTAAGCATAATGTTTAAAGACATAAAAATATGTTATGGTTAAGAGATTCATAAATTACATAAGCTTTAAAATAAGGTCATATTTCTTTAGAAAATGGAGGGAAATAGGTAGGATCCTTGCAAATGGTGACCGTAATAGACCATATGATGGTGACCCTATGATGGAATCCAGAATGGAAACTTTCATGAGAATGATGAACGAACTTACTCAAGTTAAGAGAAATAAATCGAATCAAGATGAGAGACCTATCTCACCACAAAGGTAACAACATTATGTTGAGTCCTCTATCCATTAATGACCAACAATATTTAGTAGATTTACTGACCCATTGATTGTTGGACAATGGATAAACTCTATTATGAAGATCATTCCAGTGCTCCACTATTTGGAACTAAAGAATGTCACTCCTGTTGTTTACCTCTTAGAGGGGGAAGCTGATTAGTGTTGAGAATTGATTTAAAAAACGAGTCCAAGAGTGGAGGTTGAAGCTATAGAGTGGGAAGATTTCATATGGATATTCTTTAATAAGTATTTCACTAATTCTGTGAGAAAAAAATGAAGAAGGAGTTTCCCGAGATGAGTTAGAATGAGAATAAATATGTTGGATGCTATCAGATAAACTTCACAATACTTTCCCATTACACCTCAACCATGGTCTAGGATCACAATGGGAAGGATGATAGATTATTTGGTGGACTAAGACCTCATCTTTAGAAGAATCATGAAAAATGAGACTACAATAGCTATGAGGAGATTGGGAAGAGTGCGATGAAAGTCAAAAAATAGTTAGATGAGACATAGTGGTCTCATAAATCCAATGAAAATAAGAGAACAATAGAGCCCATCTTAGGGAGGACATTCGATCTGTGAAAAGGGGGAAGGTAAGTGAAACATCCCATGTGTAATAAATGTGGGAAGAATAATTTGGGGAACTACTTTAATGGGAGTGGGAAGTGCTACAAGTGTGGAAGAGATGGTCATATCACAAAAAATTATTGTAGTGAGGTGAAGCCTCAAATTCCCAACCCTAACGGAAAGGGGAAGATGGTTCTGGCCCTAGTTAATGTCCAATTCGGTAAGTGTGGACAACTTGTGATCTTTTACAATCACTGTCCAAATATGAGGGCAGTAGGGGGGAACCCCCATCAGCCTCAAAAAAGGGTTTGGGAGAAAGGTCATGATTTTTCAATCACTACAACTGAGGTTGAAGCTCCAAATTATATGGTGGCAAGTACTCTTGTTGTTCTCTCAAATCTGGAAAATACTATGTTTGATTTTGGTTTTGTGCATTCCTTTATTTCCAAAAATATTGCATGAAATTTAGAATAAACCACTAAATTGTTAAAATTAGAGTTATCATTCAAGACTCATGGTGGGATTATCCATGCATCGTCAGTGTTTAGAAACTCTAGTATTTACATTACTGAGCACAATCTTATCGCAAATCTAGTAGTCATTCCCATGTTAGAATTCAAAATTATACTAGGGATGGAGTGGATTAGAATGTATAATGCTAATTTAAAATTAAGAAGTAAAGAAATCTCAATAGTCTTGAATGGAAAACTTGTAGTTATACCCCTAGGAGAGATATATCAACCTGATCTTTTCCTATAAGAACCTCATATATCCTTCTCTTATGGAGTTTATTGGTGAAGAAGAAGAAGAAGGAAATGAGTGTATAAGGATATAAAATGTCCCCATCATTTGGAATACATTGATTTATTTTCTAAGGAGTTACCCAGACCTCCCCCAGAAAGAGAGGAAGAGTTCTCCAATGAACTCGTACCTAGATCTCATATGATATTAGAGACCCTATATAGGATAAAATGTAGTGTTAGAGGAATAAAAGAAAAAACTCCAATATCTTTTGGAGTTAGGGTTTGTCCAACCGAGTGTGTCTCCTTGGGGAGAACCTTTAATCTTTGTGAATAGTAATGATGGATCGATGCAGCTATGCATTGATTATAGTGGACTGAACAAGATCACAGTAAAGAAAAAATACCCTCTTCTAAGAATTAATTAATTAATTGACCAACTTCGTGGGACTCAATTCTTCTCTAAGATTGATCTTTGATCTGGTTATCATCAATTGAGGGTCAAGAAAGAATTTATTACAAAAAATGCCTTCCAATCAAGATATAGGCATTATGATTTTGTTGTTATGCCCTTCAGACTGATTGATGCACCTACTATTTTTATAGATTTGATGGATAGAGTATTTAAGGACTACCATAAAAACTTTGTGGTAGTTTTTTTTATGATATTCTGATATATTCCAAAAGTCACAAGGATAATGAGGATCATCTAAGTGTTATGTTTAAAACTCTAAAGAGGGAGAGGATTTTTGGAAGGTTCAAAAAATGTGAATTTTGGTTATAACAAGTTGCTTTCCTAGGGAAGATTGTAACCAATAAAAGAATCATAATTGACCCTGCAAAGGAAAAGGTTGTAGAGGAGTGTACTTATCCTATAAAAATAAATGATATTCATAGTTTCCATGTATTAGTAGGATGTCATAGGAGGTTTTTGAAAAAAAATCATGTCTTTCTAATCCATTAACCAAGTTAAATCGAAAAGGGGTCAAGATCATCAGGAAAAATGATTGTGAGGAAGGTTTACAAGAGCTGAATAAGAGATTGGTTACTACACCCATGTTATCTCATTCTCATGTGAGGAAGGATTCATGATGAATCATTAAAAGGTCATGGGTGTGTCCTTAGGAAAAAATACAAAGCCATTGCTTATAAATCTCGACAGTTGAAGACTCATGATCAGAACTATCTTATGCATGATCTGCAGTTGTCTGTGGTCATCTTTATTCTAAATATATAGAGGCACTATCATTATTGGGATTAATGTGATATATACACAGACAATAAATGTTTGAATTATTTTTTTCAAATAGAAGTAATTGAACATGAGACATAGGATATGGTTGGAACTTCTTAAAGACTATGATTGTAAAATTCATTATCACCCCGAAAGAGAAAACAAATTCACTAATGCATTAATTATGAAAGACCCAATTGTTCATTCCATGATGAGGACTCAAAGAGATCCTTTGATAAATGACCTAGTAATGCTAGATATAAGAATTATAAGGTAAGGTACATCATCAAACCTATTCTAAATGATTTTCAACCATCATTACTATAGAAGATCAATAAATCTCAGAAATAAGATCCTTTGTTTCAAAAGAAGTTTCATGCTATGAAGTATGGGATGTTTCCTAAGTTCAATGATGATCAAGAAGGTGTACTGAAATTTTTTACAAGACTATGTGTTCCATTAGTTCCAGAAATAAAGAATGAGTTGATGGATGATGCTCATAGCTCTACTATCTCTATACATATTGTAAGAAAAAAAATTAGGGACCTTCGTGATCATTATTAGTGGGATAATATGAAAAGTGGTATTTTTGACTACACTATAAGGTGATTACTATGTCAGTGAGTTAAGGAAGAGTTAAAAATTATTAAAGGGTTATTACAACCACTACCCATATGAGAATGGAAGTGGGACAACATCACTATATACTTTCTCACAAGTCTCCCACAGAATTCCCAGGGAAACAATGTGATATGGGTTATTGTGGACCATCTCACCAAGACTGCCCAAGTTATCTCTATTCTGGATGATTTATCTCTTCATCAAATTGCTAGGATTTACGTGAAGGAAGTGGTAAGGCTACATGTAGTTCCTTTTTTTATTATATCTGATCATGATCCGTGGTTCACATAAAAATTCTAAAGTAGTCTTCAACATGATCTATGTACCAAATTGAATTTTAGTATGGCCTATCACCCCCAAACATATGTCCAATCTGAAAGGACTATTCACACACTTGAGGACATGATGAGACCATGCTCCATTGAATTGAAAAGTGGATGGGATCATCATATCCCATTAGTTGAGTTCTATTATAATAATAGTTTCCACCCAAGAATTCATATGGAACTCTATGAAGCTCTATATGTGATGAAATGTAGAACTTCTACTTGTGTGGATGAAACTAGTTAGACAAATATTCTTGGGCCTGATCTTGTGATAGAGATGAAAGAAAAGGTTCATGCCATCTAGAAACACATTAATGCTGCTAAGAGTTGGAAAAAGAGATATACCAACAAACATCAAAGGGATATAGAGTTTGATATTGACAACAAATTCTTTCTTTGAATTTCACCTTGGAATAGATTCCCAAGGTTTGGGAAGAATGGGAATCTCATCCCTAGGTACATTGGTGCCAAATAAAACCTTGATCGTGTAGGAGCAGTTTCCTATAGAATTGAACTTCCACCAAATCAAGAATGTGTTCATGATATCTTCCATGTATCTCTCTTGAGGAAGTACATACCTGACCCTTCACATGTACTAAATCCAGAGGTGGAACAACTGGAACATGACCTCTCTTATGGTGATCATCTGGTGGAGATATTGGATTATGGAGACAAGGTTCTATGCAATATGACTACTCTCTTTGTTAAGGTGTTAAGGATGAACCAAAAATGTGAAGAAGCCATGTGGGAACCTAAGGAGTCTATGATGAAGAAGTACCCACACCTTCTCTATTCTTAGGGTATGAGTTAATGTTTTAGGATGAAATTTCTTTATGCTGGAATAATGTAACAACCCAAACTTTTGAATAATATTTGTTTCCTAAATTTTTGTGTTATTTTATATTGTATTCAAAAAAAACTATTACCATTTATTAAGAAAGTTAGTACAATTATAATGAGATTGTTGGATTTTTACTGTTATATGAGAATTGGTCAATATGACTATTGGATACTATACTATTAATGTTATGATAATTGTTTATAAATACCAATGATCATGGTTAATTAATATAGAATGAAGTGTTGATAGCCTTATCCAATAGAGTCGGGTCGTACGAAGCCCATTTGTCGGAGCATGAGAATGAGGTAGAATCCCTGAGCTTTGCTCTGGACCATGTCCAAGATGAACTTCAGCATGTTAAGCTTGAACATAATTACCTATGGGAGAAATTCAAGTTTATAGAAATCACCACTTGAGCACTATTTTTTGAGCCACCCCATGATTTTATCTCCATTACACACCATACTCTTAGATCCTATGGAGGTGTTAAAAGGGGCTATGTAATGTGGCCTTAATAACTTTTTCCGTGATGCCCCAACCCTAGTTACCCAGAGTCAGTGCATTATTACATAACATTTTCATGATCACAAGGAAATCATGTCCTGAAAGACCGACCAGTTTAGTTTTATTGGAAACAAGATTCATACATAATCTCAACTTTACAACTTGAAAAGAAATTCAACATGAATATATTCCATTAGAAACATCCAAGCCTACTAGATTATTCCTACAAGTCACTCATAACTAACTTCTTCATATCATGGGAAAAAGAAACATTAGAATGGGGTGAGCTCAAATGCTCAGTAAGAGTAAGCAATACAGTGTAATATAACATAAATATTAAGCATGGTGAATAATTGAAACCACATGCCTTTACCAATAATAAACATGAAAAATTTTATGGTAGGAATATGAGATGAGTAAATAATTCCATAATAAAACATAATCACGTGTATTCTACTAGTTTAATGACCAAATTAACCATCAATATTATTTTCATAATGAGGGAATGTATAATGCCGTACATTATGAAGTATTTTGTCAACACCTCGGCCAAGACTTCTAAGAATGATTAAGGCCTCGACCTAAAACATATATCAAATTGGGAATGGCCTCATCCAATTCCACTTCTAGTTGTCTCATGAGACCTACCGATGCATCGAGGAGCTATAGCGGGCTCCACCTATCACATACTAAGTCGAATACATTCCTTATATGAAAAGGTTGAAATATAACATAAACATTCATATTAAAACTAGAATATGAAATGTCAATACATTAACCATATACCATGAATAGTATAAAAATAGCACATCCACAGTAAAACATATCACAAAACCTTCAATATAATATGGAAGTTTTGTATCATAATAAATCAACTTCAAATAAACTTAAAATCCATCAAAGGATGTTGACATAGATGAAATAAAAACCTTTTTAAGAGAAATATCTCTTTCTATTTTGAAATATTTTAAAATTCATATAATTATAAAAGAAAAAAATTAATTTTTAAAAATTATTATGAGCTTGTAAGGGATGCTTTGATTATGTTATAATGGTGGAAAATAGCTGCACCCGCCATATAAGATAAAAAACATTCTTATCGTAATTTTGTCGAAAAGGTCCTAAAGTACCTTGTTTGGAAAATGGCGGAAATATTCCTTTCAAAATCATCTTATAAAAAGTAAAACAAGGGTAAAAATGAATTTATCCCATAGCCTAGTAAATATTAAAAATGTTTTGAAATACATTTTTAAGAAAACACAGATGTGGATGATAAAGAGGTCCCATTAGATAATTACATATAAACAACCTCGGATTATGAAGAGATTGTAAAATTAACCCTTACCTTGTACTTTTCCTTGGTCTAGAGTAGTTTAACCTCATGTATAACGGTAAAATAATTGTTATTAAATTATAAATGAATCATATTGATTAATATTATATCATATATGATCTTTTAATATTGCTTTGATAATAATATTTTAGTATTACCATCATTTTGGGTGTTAACTGATTCATTTTCCATTATATTATTTCTTATGTAAGTAATGTTTGTTATGGAAAGGATGTATATTATTAATATTCATAATGATATTATGTCTTTAAACATTATTTTTAATCATCTAATGAAAAATATTCTAGAATGGATTACGATGGGGAATGAATCTCATTGCGGTCGTGGAGACGGTAATCTGTATGTACGCACGAGAGACAATGTCATTATTTTGATATTAAAATAATATATAATTGTATGGTATATCATATATATGGAATAATTATCATGTTATATTTATTATTTAGTTAAATTACACATCATCATTATACCCATCCAAATAATAATGTATTGAATAACAATTACACCGCGACATGGAGACGGTAAGTTGTACGTACTCACGTATGGTGACATGTCATTCAAAAGATGGATAGAATAATGAATATGGTTTTACAATATTTATAATATAATCACAATATATATAATATATTGGATTTATTATTTTATAATTGAAACTACAAAGAAAGAGGAAGTGGAAGAAGAAAGGAACCTGAAAGAGGTGATTAAAAATATTTACCTATTCTTCAGGTTCTTCCTTTTGATTTGATCAAAAGGGCTCCTTAAGTTGGATTTATGACTAAAGGAAGGCCTCTATGATGAATGGAGGATAGTTTAGAGGGTATTTTAGCATATTTTGACCAAGATAAATGGATTTTATGGTGTGAATTAGAGATAAGGGGGAGTTCCCTTTTATAAGATGGGTGAGGGGAACCTCAGGAAAAGATAGAAATATTATTTTAAAATAAATTCATTTTCGGTTTATAATGGCTAGAAAATAAATTATTTAAAATATAAGGTGGTTATTGGTCTAAAAACACTCTAAAAACAGGTTTTAGAGAGGTTTGGTTCACTATATTAACGTTTTCTTTTAGATTTAACTCTTAGTTAAATAGTTTGACATTTACCATGTCTCTTTATATTTTTATATTATATGGTCAATAATTATACTATATACTTCCAAGAGAACCACAAGTGGTTCATTAATGATACAAATATCATTATATAAGTGTTTTTTTTGAACCTTGGTTTTTTAGGAATAGAATATTAATTAATAATATAATATTTGTTTTAAAAACTCTTTTCATTCAATTTTTACACTATTTGGTATTTTGTTTTTTATAAATTCTTAATAGCATTATTACTTCTAAAAAAATTCATATAAACAACCCCAATATGTAATATTAACCTAGAAAATTAGTGTAATTCATAAAAAGCCTCAAATTACATTTATTTGAATATTTATAATATCAATTATTTTAATCATTCATTAATATGGTAATTATTTCATCACCATTGTGTCATAAATAATTTTAACTATTTAATGTCTAAAAAATATAAATAAAATACCATTATGTATGAAATCGTTTTATAATTCTAATGAATATTTATAGTCTAATTTATCAAATGTGTAACCCTATATTAAAAATGTTTTATTTATTAAACTTTGAATTTAACACTTTTAACTCTTTTTTGAATTAAATAATAATAAATGTCCTAATCTAATCCAAGTGGACCTAAAGGATCATATTATATTCCTAAGGTTTTTTGTGGTCGAATTAAACTTATCCAATAGAATTAGGACATGTGTTATGGTAATAATAATATTATTTTTCCCCTTAATTACCATATTTATTTTTAACCGTAGTAAGTAAAAGTAAAAATTTACTTTCCACCAAAAATAATTTTCATCTTATTGAACCACATTTTACTTAAAGATATCAATAGGCTCTCTTGGATTTTTAAAATTCAACTCACAGAAGTGGTAAAATTATGTTTTATGTAAATTTTCAAATTCTCCTAGGAGTTGGGTAAAAGACGGTAAAAAGTTAAATAAACTTTTTATATATCTAAAATTATCATAAGCTGACTCCAATGAATTAAATTGAACTTAAATAGGTATTATGTATCTATTTTAACCTAAAAAATTTAAATAAAATAAATAATTATTTAAATTAAAATTCTGTTTTGAACTATAACTCAGTGTTTTTCATTATTCATCAAAAATTGAATGTTTTCAGAAAAATACCAAAAATTCACCCTAAGCTCATTTCGATAATACGAATCTAAAAATAAAGTCTATTTTAAAAGATAAAATTTATAAAATTTCAAAATGAGGTTATTACTATTCTCAATGGCTAGTTTTATTGGTTGTGGTGTGTTAAAACTTGATGTTGCGTACAACACACACTATTGTATTATTCAAAGAGAAGCGTACCGTGGAAGCATGGGGTGTTACATTCTACCCTCCTTCAAATAATTTCATCCTCAAAATTTCTAGAAATTTCTACATAAAAAGACTCGGTTGGTTCTTCATCATAAGTTCCTCGGGTTCCCACGTTGCCTCTTCCATATTATGGTTTCTCCATAAAACTTTTACCAGACAAGTCGTCCGGTTTCTCAACACTTGTTCTCTTGTATCAAGATTCTAGACAGGCTCTTCGCAATAAGACATATCGGGTTCCAGTTCTAATTCTTCATAGGTGAGTTCATGCATTGGGTCAGGCATGTATTTTCTCAACAGTGATACATGGAACACATCATGAACTTTTGAGATACATGGCGGCATTTCCAAACAGTAAGCTACAGCCCCTATTCGTTCTAGAATTTCGAAAGGTCTGATGTAAATGGGACTTAATTTTCACTTTTTACCGAATCGTATAACACCCTTCCATGGATATACCCTCAAGAAGACATGATCTTGTACTTGAAATTCCAGTTCCTTCCTTCGGTTATCGGTATATCTCCTCTGCCTACATTGAGTTTCTATGATGTGGTTTTGGATTACCTTCACCTTTTCCATCATTTCCTCCACCAGTTCTGGGCCTACAAGTTTTCTTTCACAAACATCATCCCAACAGGTTGGTGTGTGAAATCTCTTTCTGTATAACGCTTCATATGGTTCCATATGAATACTTGAATAGAAGCTATTGTTATAGGAAAATTTTACTAGAGATAAATATTGATCCCACATACCTTGAAAGTCATGTGAGCATGATCTCAACATGTCTTCTAAGGTTTGAATAGTCTATTCTAATTTTCCATCAGTTTGGGGGTGGTATGTAGTGCTCAAATGAAGTTTAGTGTCCAGGGATTTCTGAAGACATTTTCAGAATCCTGAAGAATAACGTGGATCATGATCCGAAACAATCAATAGGGGTACTTCATGAAGTCTCACAACTTTATTAATATATAGTATTTCTAAACGTTCAAGTGGTAAATATTCTCTTAAAGAAAGAAAATGTGCTGACTTGGTAAGATGATCAACAATGACCTGTATTGCATTGTTCCTTCTACAAGTCTTTGGTAGTCCCCTAACAAATTCCATCGTAATATTATCCCATTTCCACTCAGGTATTGGAAGAGGTTGCATAACTCTTCCAGGCTGTTGCCTTCCACCTTTAACATGTTGAAAAACCATACATCTTGACAAAAAATCAACAATCTCACTATTCATGTTTTCCCACCCAAAATGTTCATTCAAATTTCTATACATTTTTGTGCTCCCAAGTTGTATAGAAAAATTGGAGTTATGAGCATCATCCAACAATTCTCTTTTTAGATCAGGTATATTGGGAACACAAAGTATCTTCATAAATTTCAAAATTTTATCTTTATACACAGAGTCACTCAATCTCCCATCATTCACAACATTAATCTTCTTTTCAAACTCTTCATCCCTGGTCTGAGAACTCTTTATCTTTTATAGTAAAGATGGTTTGGCAACCATTTGAAAAAGTATTGATGTTTCACCTTCCATGGTTATTCCCATATCCATCTTTACTAGATCTATGAAAATAGGATCCCTTTCAACTCTCATCTTGTTAAAAACAGCATTATCCTTTCTACTCAAAGAATATACCACCTTATTTTCTATCCTCTGGTGGTAGTGTATAATGAAATCATAATCCATGAGTAGTTAAATCCATCACCTTTGCCTCATGTTGCGTTCTTTCTTTGAGAAAATATACTTCAAACTCTTGTGATCGGTATATATCTCACATTTTTCACCATAGAGATATTGTCTCCATATCTTCAAAGCAATGATTATAGCTGCTAACTAAAGATCATGAGTAGGATAGTTTTTTTCATGAATTTTTAGCTATCGGGATGCATAGGCAATAACCCAATCATTCTGCAAAAGGGCACAACCAAGTCCTTTCATTGAATCATCACTATAAATAACAAACCCATCATTCCCCGATGGTAGAGTCAATATAAGAGAATTGACTACTCTTATCTTCAGTTATTCAAAAAAAAATTCACACTCCTTTGTTCAAAAAAATATAACCCCTTTATGTGTGAGCTTGGTTTAAGGGTTATCCAATCGGGAAAAATTCTGCATGGAACGCCAATAATAACATGCTAAACCAATAAAACTGGGTAACTCAGTTATAATTGTTGGTGTTGGCCATTCATGGATTGATTTTTTATTAGAAGGATCAATAGGTATTCCATCTTTATAGACAATAGGGAGAAAAAAGAAAACTCATGAATCCAGATTTCACAATTGCTAAACATCCGATATAATTCATGTCTTCTAAGAGTTTTCAGGATAATGCGCAAGTGATTTTCATGATCTTCGTAGCTTTTGGAGTATACCCAGATATCATCAATAAATACCACTACAAATTCATCAAGATAATCCTTGAAATCACTATTCATTAGATCCATGAAGACGGAGGGTGCATTAGTCAATCCAAAAGGCATTAATGTAAACTCTTAATGCCCATACCTAAATTGAAATGTCGTCTTCAGAATGTCTTCCTTCTTCATGCACAACTGATGATATCCAGATCGAAGGTCAATCTTTTAAAATTATTGAGCTCCATGATGTTGGTCGAATAAATCATCAATGGTAGGTAGGGGATACTTGTTCTTTATTGTTACATCATTAGTCTCCCTGTAGTCAATGCACAACCTCATAGATCCATCTTTCTTCTTAACAAAAAGGACAAGCGATCCCCTTGGAGAAACACTAGGGTAAATAAATCCCTCATTACTCAATTCCAGAGGTTGTTTCTTTAGTTCCACTAATTCCATAGTGGCCATTCTATGAGGGTTCTCTGATATAGGCGTTGAAACATGAATTAAATCAATAGAAAACTCAATTTCTCATTCTGAAGGATGTCCAGGTAAATCTTTTGGAAACACATCAACATATTCTGGCACAATAGGTACATATTCTATTTGAACATTACTTTCCTCACCCATATTTATTTCATTCTATTCCTCCCTAATAATTTAATTTAGTTGAGCTACATGGGGTGGATCTAGATAAGAATCAGGTGGTGACATTTACGCTCTAAAGATAAGGTGTTCTTTATAATTTTCATCAAAAATAGTAACCTCCTACTTCTTACAATAATTTTTTGTGTCATGGTCCGAATGACAATCCATACCGAGGATTATATCAAATTAAATCAATGGTATGACGAGTATATCAACAAATAAAGAATATTCATATGCTGTAATGGGGACTAAATCACAAAACTCTGTTGCAATGATACTTCCCTCATGAGTTTTGACTGAAAACTACCTGGTTAAATCAAATTGTAAATATCTAATTTTCTTAGAAAACTGAGAAGATATGAAACAATGTGATGATCCAGAATCAAATAAAGCATTGGCTAAACTTGAGGAAACCCTTAAATTACCTCCCACCATGTCTTTAGAGGCTTCAACCTCAACAGTAGTGATCGCATAATCTTTTCCTTGATCCCTTGGCCTTTTTTGAGGTAAGTTACTCTGATTCTTGGGAAATTAATTTGCATAATGTCCCATCTCCCTACAATTGTAGCACTTAAAATTGTTAGTGTCTTTCATTCCCTTACAATCACTAGCAAGATGGCCTTTCTTTCCACATTTTTAGAATACTCTTTTCCCTTTTAGATAGGCACCAAGGTGCCTCCTTTCAAAATTATCATAGGGTGGAAATTCAATTATTACCTTATTCTCTATTTCCTTATTTCCTTTCCTAGAGTGTTCAATAGATCTCTTCTTCTCTTGCTTTACTTTAAAGTCATAAGACATGGAGAATTATTTTTCTGTATTGATAGCACACGAGACAATATCATCGTATGATGAGAAGGATTGTGATACTAATTCTCGATGGAGAAATGGTTTTAACCCATAAAAGAAATGGTCAATCTTATTTCATGTGTTAATTATATAATATACAGCATGCCTCGCTATCCTTTTAAAATTAGCTTCATACTTTGCGACATTCTCATCCTCATTTTTTCCTCATAATCAGAAATTGTCTTTCTATATCCGCTCGATGGTCATGAGGAAAGTATTTTTCTATGAAAATTTCATTAAACTCCCTCCATTCCATATTTGATACTTCATCATCTTCCTTTGTGTTTTGAATCAATGACCACCGTTGATCCGCATCTCTAGTGAGGTGGTAATCTACCATGACAACTTTTTACCTTTTGCTACTCCCCAAGGAATGAAATATTTTCTCTAAGGAATTTATCCATTTTCTCAGCTACTAATGGATTTTTACCCACATCGAATGTTGGTGGTTGTTCCCTCATGAATCAATATAACATTGATCCTCCACATTGTGTATTAGGGTTCTCCATACGGGTAATGTTATTATTCATAACATGTGTGGGTTGTCCTAGTATAGTGATAAGCTAATCAACACCAGTTGTATCACCAGCTCCACTATAATTATCTTGAGCAGGAGGGAAATCCCTAAATGGAGTGTGTGCATTGATATGGTTCCCATTCCTTCCACTATGAGATATTTTTAAACAGTGGAATACACTAGATTAGTTTATTAATCGGAATATATAAATCCTAACTTCTAAAACACTTAACATAAATTGAACAGTTTATGAATATAATCCATCATCATAAAAAAATTCATTCTTTTAGAAAGTATATACTCACAAACCATTCATAATGGTTTGTAAATAAAATGAGAATTATCCTAAGCATATCCCCCAGGAGTGTCGTAACCAAGAGTGCAGCAATGCCCGTTGTCATGCACCAGTTCCCATTCAAGTCTAGCTCAAAGAGGTGTTTTCATGTTTTACCCCTAGGTACATCTTTGCCATAGCCGCCTCTACCTGATCGTATCCAGACATGGATTTATTTCTAGGAAAAATCATAAAATCAATACATTACCAAAATTCTAGTATGTTCTTCTATACTAATCCACAAAGTCTATCTTAGGGTAATGTGCTATAATCAGAGTTTATCTAAATCTAGTTCCAAATTTTGTACTAAACTTCCTCTGATACCAATAGTAACGCTTCGACCCTAGTTACCCATATTCGGTGCATTATTACAAAACATTGGATTGATCATAAGGAAATCATGTCTCGAAAGGACAATCAGTTTAGTATTACTGGAAACAAGATTCATACATAAGTTCAACATTACAACTTGAAAAGAAATAAAACATGAATTTATTCCATTAGAAACATCCAAGACTCCATGATTATTCCTGAAAGTCACTCATAACTAACATCTTCATATCCTGAGAAAATTAAACATAAGAAAAGGGTGAGATCAAATGCTTAGTAAGGGCAAGCAATACAGTGGAAGATAACATAAATATTAAGCGTGGTGAATAATTTAAACCACATGCCTTTACCAATAATAAACATGAATACTTTTATGGAAGGAATACGAGTAGAGTAAATAATACCATAATAAAACATAATCCTGTGTATTCTACTAGTTGAATGACCTCATGAACCATCAATATTATTTTCAGAATGAGGGAATGTATAATGCCATACATTCTGAAACATTTTGTCAAGGCCTCAGCCAAGAAGACTAAGAATGATTAAGGCCTTGGCCAAAACCATATATCAAATTGGGAGAAGCCCCAACCAATTCCACATCTAGTTGTCTCATGAGACCAACCGATGCATCAAGGACCTATAGTGGGCTCCACCCATCACATACTAAGTCCAATACATTCCTCATATGAAAAGAGTGAAATATAGCATAAGCATTCGTATTAAAACTAGAACACAAAATGTCAATATTTTAACCATAAACCATGAATTGTATAAGGATAAAACATCCACAGTCAAAAATATCACAAAACCTTCAATAAAATATGGAATTTTTTTATCATAATAAAACAACTTCAAATAAACTTAAAATCCATTAAAGGATGTTGACATAGATGAAATCAAAACATTTTTTAGAGAAATATCTCTATCTGTTTTGAAATATTTTAAAATTAAAATAATTAGAAAAGAAAAATTCTAATTTGGAAATATTCTTATGTAATTTTAAGGTAAGATTTGATGATGTTATAATGGCGGAAAATATCCACACCATCCATATAAGTTAAAAAACAACATTCTTACCTTAATTTTGTCGAAAAGGTCATAAAGTACCTTGTTTGGAAAACGACAGAAATATTACTTTCAAAAAAATCAAATAAAAAGTCAAAAAAGGTATAAATGACTTTATCCCATAGTCTAGTAAATAGTAATTTTTTTTGAAATACATTTTTAAGAAAACACGGATGTGGATGATAAAGAGGTCCCAGTAGATAATTACGTATAAACAACCTCAGATTATGAAGTGATTGTGAAATTAACCATTACCTTGTACTTTTCCTTGGTCAATGCTAGGTTAAACTCATGTATAATGGTGAAATGATTATTATTAAATTATAAAAGAATCATATACATTAATATGATATCATATATGATCTTTTAATATAGCATTGTTAATAATATTTTAGTATTATCGTCGTTTCGGGTGTTAAATGATTTTATTTCTTTTATATGATTTGTTATAGAAGTAATATTTGTTATAGATAGGATGTATCTTTTTCATATTCATAATTATATTAAGTCGTTAAAAATTATTTTTAATCATCAAATGAAAATTTGTCTTGAATGGATTATGATGGGGAATGAATCTAATAGTGTTCGCGGAGACAGTAATCTGTACATACTCACGAGCGACAATATCAGTCTTTTGATATTAAAATAATATATATTTGTATTTTATATCATATATATAGAATCATTATCATGGTATATTTATTATTTACATCAATTTCACATCATTATTATAACCATCCAAATAATAATGTATTGAATAGCTATTATACCATGACGTGGAGACGGTAAGCCGTACATACACACTTATTGTGACATGTCATTCAAGGGATGGATAGAATAATGAATATGGTTGTAACATATTTATAATAACATCATATTATATAGACTATACTGGAGTTATTATTATATAATGGAAACAACAAAGAAAGAGGAAGTGTAAGAAGAAAGGAACATGAAATAGGTGATTAAATATTTACCTCTTCTTCGGGTTCTTCATTTTGATTTGATCAAAAGGGCTCCTTAGGTTGGTTTTCTGACTAAATTAAGGCCTCTAGGATAAAGGTAGAATAGCTGAAAGGGTATTTGGGGAGAGGTTGGCTGAGACAAATGGCTTTGAAGGTGTGAATTAGAGAGAAGGGGGAGTTTCCTTTTATAAGAGGGGTTAGGGGCACCTTAGGAAATGCTAGAAATATTATTTTGTAATAAAATCATTTTCTGTTTCTAATGGCTCAAAAATGTGTTATTTAAAGGCTAGGGTGGGGATGAGTCTAAACCCCCTAAACCAATAGGTTTTAGACAGTTTTGGGATACTATATTAACTTTATCTTTTAGATTTATCTCTTAGACAAATAGTTTGACATTTACCATGTCTCTTTGTATTTCTATATTATATGTTTAATAAAAACAATATATACTTAAAAGATAACCCCAAGTGTTTCATTAATGATAAAACTATCATTATATACGTATTTGTTTCTGATCCTTAGGTTTTTAGGAATAGAATATCAATTAATGATATAATATATTTTTTTAAAACTCTTTTATGTCAATTTTGACACTATTTGGTATTTTGTTTTTTCTAAATTCATAAAGGCATTATTACATAGAAATAATTTCATATAAACATCCCTAATATGTCATATTAACCAATAAAATTATTGGAATTCATAAAAGCCTCAAATTACATTTATTTGTATATTTATAATATCAATTATTTTAATTCTTCATTAATACTGTAATTACTGCATCATCATTGTGTCATAAATAAATTAAATTATTTAATGTCTAAATAATATAAATAAAATACAATTATGCAGGAAAGTTTTTTATATTTCTAATGAATATTTATGATCTAATTTATATTATGTGTAACCTTATAATAAAAATGGTTTAGTTATTAAACATTGAATTTAACACATTTAACTCTTCTTTGAATTAAATAATAATAAATGTCCTCATATAATCCAGGTGGACCTAGAGGATCATATTTTATTCCTGAGGTTGATTTTGGTCGAATTACATTTATCCAATAGAATTAGGACATGTGTTAGGGTAATAATAATATCATTTTTACCCTTAATTACCCTATTTACTTTTAACAGTGGTAAATAAAATTAATAAGATACTATTCACCCAAAAAATTTCATCTTATTGAACCAAATTTTACTTACTGATATCAACCGTGCCTCTCAGATTTTTCAAATTCAACTCAAAGAAGTGTTAAAATTATGTTTTATGTAAATTTTCAAATGCACTTAGGAGGTGGGTAAAAGACGGTAAAAAGTTTTATAAAATTTTTATATATCTAAAATTATTATAAACTAACTCCAATGAATTACATTGAACTTATATAGGTATTAAGTATTTATTTTGACCTAAAACAAATTTAAAAAAAATAAACAATTATTTAAATAAAAATTCTGTTTTAAACTATAACTCCGTGTTTTTTACTATTCATCAAAAATTGAAAGCTTTCATAAAAATACCAAAAATTCACCCTAAGATAATTTTGATATTCTGAATCCAAAAATGACGTCTATTTTGAAAGATAAAGTTTATAAAATTTCAAAAATTGGGTATTACTATACATAACGGCTAGTTTGATTGGTTGTGGTGTGTTAGAACTCGAAGTTGCATACAACACACGCTATTGTATTATTCAATGTGAAGCGTACCACGAAATCTTGGGGTGTTACATTGAGTAAAACCATAGTATAAATAAAATTATAATTTTATCATTATTTCTTTAAGAAAATCATTTCTTAATAAATAGTATGTTCAATTAAGACTAAATCTGATAAATTTATTTTAGATGTAAAAAAATTGTACTTTTGAGATATTTTTAATATATAGAGAATTATTATGGTAAAATAAACATTATTTTTGAATTTCGAATGTAAAAAATTAACCTAGGCTGAATTTTTAGAATTTTTCTAAGAAAATTCAATTTGATGAATAGTATTATATGAATAGTGTTTTTCTTTTAATAGTATTTGATGATTATTGTTTTGTGATGAATAGTGAAAAAATATTTTATTATTAAAAAACTTATTCTGTGAAATGATTTTAAAAAATATTACATATATAGTTGTAATCAGGGTGAAATATTGGGTTCAATAAGATCAAAATAATTTTTTGGTGAATAGTTACTTTACCCTTTGGAATAGTAATTTTACCCTTATGAATTTTAATTTTACCAATGGAATAGTAACATAACCTAATGAAGTATATTTATGTTTTATTCATCTTAAGTGGTAATGAGATATAATTATATCATTGTATAGGTAAATAAATATTTTATAAATTATTGGTCAAGTATTAGTATCAATTTTATTTAATTTAATTTAAAATGAAATATTTTTTTATAAAATGGGGTTATATTTTGGATTATACATGTTGAAAACCTATTAGGGTGATTTTTTGGATTTTTCTGAAACAATTGAATTTTCAGTGAATAGTAAAAATAAAGTTTTGAGTTTTGGTGTGTTTAATGACATCATTAAAGATGTAATAATGATGTAATAATTCTAGTCTACAAGTGTATAGTCAGATATGCCATGAGGTGTCCCAAGTTTCCAATACCATGGGAAAATACTTAAGTCAAGCCCATGGTTTTGAAAATACCACTAATGAGGTGTCCCTTTGAAATTAATAAAATATTCCCTCACTTTTGATATAAATACCAACCCATTACTTCATTTCGTTCATTAAAAATTCCTCTTCAACGAATCTATATTCTTTTTACCTTATAATGTGTCCTACCAAGGCACCCTCAATCTCCCCAAAGTCACAATCTTCATGTTTTAGAAGTGACTCATCAAGGTAAGCGAACCTTTCACCCTCCTCTTTTAGTCAATGATTTCTCTTATGTTATGTCTTTTAAATTCCACTTTCTTATTTTCAGGTATGTTCTTCTATATCATTATTTATGTCCATTTTATGTCCATGTGATGAGAGGCCCTTTTTTATCTCATCAATTCATTTTCTGAATTTTTTTGTGATGTCGTTAGGCTTCCTAATTTTCATAAAAAATCATCTCTTCTCTTTTCATTTATGTTAACTTTTCATGTGGTATGTCATTAAAATATCCATAACATGTAATTATATTCATTTTATTATGTCCCTGTCCTTTATTATGAGTTATTTATGAGTGGGTGACCCATTTCCCCTCTGTTTTTTAATGTTTTCTAAAACCATGTTGCATAGTTGTTATGCTGCATAATTTTTGTCTCAAAATATCTATTTTTCGCAAGAAATTATCATAATTTATTTATGTGAATACCAAAACAAATTTTGTTTCTAGGGGTATTCACCAAGACATAAAAATGATAAATTTTATTTTTTTAATTTACATATATAAAACCCTTATTCCCTTTCCATGGGCTATAAATGACATAATGATTTAGTTTTTAAGAACTTTTTAAAACGTCATGATTTTCATATGAAACCCCTTTCTTTTATTTTATTTGGTTTATTTATGAAATATATTGTTATGATCTATGTGGATCAAAATAATGTAAATACATATTAAGGGTGTTCCATGATAGTGCTCTAATGTATTGGGTAATGAATTTTATCTCTAGAGATGACAAGTGTTACAATACCTTTGTGAATAAATTTGGTAATTTTTATGAAACCATGGGGATGGACCTTGGTGATATATTCATTAATGTATTAATTAAATATTTTAGATACATTTTCAAGATATGAGTCATGTTCTTATTATAGTGATACGACTTTTTATAATTAATTTATGATATTCACCATGTTCTTATTGATATCGCTCAAGTTGACATGTAAATTGTTTCACTTGTTTTTCTTACCAGGCCTTCTGCTAACCCTTTCCTTTAATGTATGTATCCATGTTATGAGATAAATTAATTTTACCTAGGATAAATGTTTCTATAATATTTTCATGGGTATTAAAATAATTTTTTATGTTTTCTTGTATTCATGTATTATGTTCCTGAATACCATGACACTAGACTTTAAAGATCCTCTTTTTGTAAAATATAATGAAAATTTATGTAATAAAAAAGAAGGATTCAAAAGTTGGTATCAAAGGATATTTTAGTTATTTTTCTAAGTTTGGATATGAAAACTTTAGTAAGATCCCTATACAAAAGTTAAAATATAGGAAAAAATCCTGGTATATTGGTGAAATATTAGTAAGTGGTTTCTGAAAAAATAAATTTCTATCTGGATAGGAACAAGTGGATGTGGCTCTGGAAAAGATGTACCTAGGATTGAAAACTCTGACAAGGAGTTTCGTACTAGACTCGGGGTATCCTGGTATTGGACAACAGGCCTTGCTATACTGCAAGTTTTGCACTCCCTGGGGATATGTTCAGTTAATCACAAGCTTTATATGAATCATTACGATTGATTTATAGGGAAATGCAATTGTTGTTAATGAATAATATATTTATGCATTAATTTTTAATACATAGAAATCCTTTATTGTTAAAATATTTTTAAATGAAATAAATTATAACTAAGGTTTTATTCATTTAAAATGACTTAGGAAATTGGAGGAACTGAGAAAATGGATTCCACAATAGACCATGCACTGACGGCCCTCTGATGGAAGCTGGAATGAAAACTTTCTTGAGAATGATGAACTTATTGGCTCATGTTATGGAAAATATCTTGAATCAAGATGATAGACTGATTTCACCAAAAAGGGAAAAACATTTGGATGAGTACTTTATGTTTCACTAACCACCAACCTTTAGTGGATCTATGGACCCATTGATTTATGAACATTGGATAAGCTCTATTGATAAGATCTTTTCTATGCTCTACTATTCAGAACTAGAGAAGGTTACCCTTGCTATTTACCACCTAGAGGGAGAATCTTATCAGTGGGGGAAAATTATTAAAAACACGAGTCTAATAGTGGAGGTTGAAGCTATGGAGTAGGAAGAGTTCATAGGGATCTTCCTCAATAAGTATTTCCCTCATTCTGTGGGAATAAAAATGGAGAAGGATTTTCTCGAGCTGAAGAAGAAGTAGAATGAATCTATTATAATCTAAGAGTTGAAATTCACAAGGCATTCCTGTTACATATCAAGCTTTTTCATGGATCCTAATGGGATGTTTCACTGATTATTTGTGGACTAATACCTCATCTACAGAAGAATCTAGCCAAATGAGACTATGATATCTATGAGGAGATTGTGCAGACTACGATGAAAGTCGAACTGGAGTTCGATGAGATGAAATTGTATCATAATTACATTGACAAGAAGAGATCCATAGAGCCCATATTATAGAGGACCATTGATCAGGGAAGAGGAGGCATGCAAGTGAAACATCCCATGTGTATTAAATGTGGGAAGAAGAATTTGAGGAACTTCTTTCTCGGCAGAAGGATGTGATACAAGTGTGGAAGATATGTCCATATCTTGTGTAATTTTCGTAGTGAGGTGAACCCTAAACTTCCTAACACTATAGATAAAGTTAAGATGGTTCATGAAAAAATTATTTCCAATGCTATATGTGTGGAAAACATGGTAACTTTTACAATCACTATCCAAATCTGAGGGCGGTGGAGGGGAACAACCATCAGCTTCATCATTGGCCAAGGATGCAAGGTTCTGCTTTTGCTGTCACGATAGTTGATGTTGATGATCCAAATGATGTGGTGGTAGGTATTCTTGTTTTTCTCTCAAATCTAGAAAATAATTTTTTTGATTCTGGTTCTACTCATTGATTTATTTCCTTCAAGTTTTCATGGAATTTAGAATCAACCATTGAATTTTTAAAAGTAGAGTTATCAGTAAAGAACTAGGAGGGATTGTCCATGGATCATCAATTTTTAGAAACATTGTTATTTACTTTATTGAGAAAAATATTTTCACACATATAGTTGTTATTCCAATGAAGGAACTTGACATTACACTAGGGATGGAACAGATCTCAATGCATAACGCTAAGATCAGATGCAGAAGCAAGGGAATCTCAGTAGTCTTGAAAGGAAAATATATAGTGATCATCCGAGGAGAGATATCTCAACCTAGTATTTGTCTAAAAAAATCTTCTATATACATCATTATAGAGTTTATTGATGGAGAAGAAGAAGTAAATGAGAGTATAAGGGTAGATAATGTTCTCATCATCCCAGAATACATTGTTGTATTTCTTGAGGAGTTACCAGGACCTACCCGAGAGAAGAAGGTAGAGATATCCATTGAATTTGTACCTATATCTCATCTGATATCAAAGACCCCATATAGGATAGAAAATGTGGATCTGAAGTAATTAAAGAATTAACACCAAGATCTTTTATAGAAGGGATTTATCTAACTGAGTGGGTCTCCTTGGGGAGAACATGTTCTCTTTGTGAAGAAGATGTATCAATGTGTCTATGTATTGATTATAGAGAACTAAATGGGATCATAGTGGTAAAAAAATTACCCTCATCCAAGAATTGATGACTTATTTGGCCATCGTTGTGGGGATCAATTCTTCTCCAAGAATGATTTTTGATCTAGTTATCTTCAATTGAGGGTGAAGAAAAAAGATATTCTAAAAACCACCATCTGATCAAGTTAATGGAATTATGAGTTTTTTGTTATGCCCTTTGGACTGACTAATAAACCTTCTACTTTTATGGATTTTATTAATATAGTCATTAAGGACTATATTGGAAACATTGTGGTAGTTTTTATAGATGATATTCTAATATAGTCTAAAAGTCGCAAGGAGCATGAGAATCATCTAAGGGTTATTTTACAAACTCTATGGAAGGAGGGGATTTTTGGAATGTTTGGAAAATGTGAATTTTGGTTACAAAAAGTTACTTTATTGGGGAACATTGTAACCAATGAAGGAATTATGGTTGACATGCAAAGACAATGTTTGTAGAGGAATAGCCTTATCCTATAAAAATAACTGATATTTGTAGTTTCCTGGGATTAGAGGGCTATTATTGGAGGTTTGTGTTCATGACTCTATAATCTACTAACCAAGTTAAATAAAAAAGGGGCCTTTTCATCTGGAAAAAGGAGTGTGAGGAATGTTTCCAAGTGTTGAAGAAGATATTGGTTATTGCACTCATGTTAAATTGGCCCTCATGTGGAGAGGGATTCATTGTTTTTAGTGATGCATCTATGAAAGGGATTTGGTGTGTCCATATGAAAAATGAAAAATTAATTGATTATGAATCTAGAAAGTTGAAGACTCATGGGAAAAAAATCCTACGCATGATCTGGAGCTAGCTGCAGTCATTTTTTCTCTAAATATACTGAGGCATTATCTTTATGGGGAGAAATGTGATATATACACAGACCATGAAAATATGAAGTATATTTTCATAGAAAATGAATTGAACATGAGACATAGAAGATGTTTGGAAATTCTTAAAGACAATGATGGTTCAATTGATTATCATCCTGGAATAGAATACAAAGTCAATGATTCATTAAGTAAGAAAGACCCATTTTTTCTGTCCATGATGAGGATTCAAAGAGATCCTTTGATCAATGACCTAGTAAATATGTACATGGAAATTATAAGGTAATGGAAATAATAAACCCTATTCAAAATGATTTCTCAGCCGTCATTACTAGAGAAGATCAAGAAATCTTAGATAGATTATCATGTTTTACAAAAGATGTTTTTGGCTGTGAAGGATGGGATGTTTCTTGAGTTCATTATTGATCAAGATGGTTTACTAAAATTCCATACAATAATTAAATTCCATGTGTTATAGAAATAAATAAGAGAAAATGGTTAAAGCTAATATATCTAGTTTCTATAGACACCATGGAAGCACAAAAATGTTTAGGGACCTTCATGCTCATTATTGGTGGGATGATATGAAAATGGAGATTTCTAACTGCACTACAAGGTGCCTAGTATGTCAGCAGGTGAGGTAAGAGTGAAAAATTCTTAAAAGGGTATTAAATCTACTACCCATACCATCATGGAAGTGGGACAATATCACTATGTACTTTGTCTCTGGTCTCCCGAGGACTTCCAAGGGAAACAATGCAATATGGGTAATAGTGGGTCGTATCACCAAGACAACCCATTTTCTCTCTATTTAATAAGATTTTCCCTTGATCAAATTTCTCGGATTTACATGAAGTAAGTGGTAAGGATATATGTAATTCTAATTTCTTTAATATCTTCTCACGATCCAAGGTATCAATATTCTGGAGAAGTCATCAACATGCTATGTGTACTGAATTAAATTTCAATACCGCCTATCTCCCACAAACTAATTGACAATCTGAAAAGGACTATTCAAAACTCAAGTACATCCTAAGAACATGATCAATGGAATTTAAATGTGTATTGGATCAACATATCCCCTTAGTTGAGTTTATTTACAATAATAACTTTCACTCGAGGATTAATATGGAACCATATGAAGCTCTATATGGGAAGCAATATAGAACTCCTAGTTGTTCCGATGAAGCTAGTGATAGAAAGCTTCTTGGGCCTAATCTTGTGCAAGAGAAGACAGAAAAGGTTCATTCCATCCAACAATACATTAAAGATGATTAGAGTCTGAAAAATATCTTTGCCAACGACCAAAAAAGGGACTTGGAGTTTGATGTTGGTGGAAAAATATTTCATCAAATTTCACCATGGAAGAGAGTCATAAGGTTTGGGAGTAAATGAAATTTCAATCCTAGTTACATTGCCCCCTATAGAATCCTTGATTTTATAGGAGCTGTGGCCTATCATCTTGCACTTATTCCAAATATAGAATATGTTAATGACAATGTCCATGTATCACTATTGAGGAATTACATACCTGACCCTTTACATGTACTAAATCTAGAGGTGGTAGAATTGAAACATGACATCTCTTATGAGGAGCTGCTGGTGGAGATCTTGAATCTTAGAGACAAGGTTCTATGCAACAAGACTACCCACATTGTTAATGTGTTGTGTAGGGACCACAAATATGTATATTCCATGGGGGGACAATAGGATTCTATAAGGTAGATGTATCCACACATTTTCTCTACTGAGGGTACGATTTATAATTTCATAAAAAAATTTCATAAGGGGGGAAGAATGTAACGAACTGAACATTTGAATAATATTTGATTACTAAATTTGTGTGCTATTTTATTTTGTAAACAACAAAAAAATATCATTTTATTAATGAAGTTAGTATAATTAAAATGAGACCATTGGGTTTCAACTATTGTAGGACCATTGGTCAATATGACCATTGGAAACTATACTCTTAACATTATGAATATTGTTTATAAATAAAAATGATCATGGTTAAATAATACAGAAAGAAGAGCTGATGGCCTCGTCTAGTAGACTTGGGTCGTATGAATCCCATCTATCAGAGCATGGGAAATAGGTAGCATCACTAGGCTTTGCTATGGACCAAGCCGAATGTCTGCAAGTTAATCTTGAATAGAATCTCTTACCAAAGATGTTCATGTTGACATAAATCACCACTCAAGAAATGTTGTACAACCCATCCCATGACTCTATCACCATTTCACACCTTACTCTTAGGTACTATGCAGGTGTTATAAGGGGCTACGTAATGAGGCCTTAGTTTCTTCATGTAATCCCTTGGAATAAATAAAATTGTTATTTCAACATTCTGGCTTTAATAAAAGTCATTCTTAATAAAGAATATGTTAAATTCTGAAAAATTTGGTAAATTTATTTTAGTATTAAAAAATTGTACTTTTCAAATATTTATCATATATAAAGATTTATTATGGTAAAATAGACATCATTTTTGAATTTCAAATGGGAATGAATTTTTATAAATATTCTAAGAATATTCAATTTGATGAATAATATTTTATGAATTGTGTTTTTTTATGAATATAATTTTATGAATAGTGTTTTCTAATGAATTGTAAAAAAATATTTTATTATTAAAAAACGTTTTTCTATGAAATGGTTTTCAAAAAATCTGACATATATGGTTGTAATCAGGGTGGAAAATGTGGTTCAGTAAGATCAAACTAATTTTTGGTGAATAGTAACTTTACCCTTTGGAATAGTAATTTCACCCTTATGAATGTAAATTTTACAAATAGAATAGTAACATCACCTAAGGATGTATAAATATGTTTTAGTCATCTTAAGTGGTAATGTGATATAATTAGATCATAGTATAAGTAAATAACTATTTAGAGTTAGTCAAGTATTCATATTTTATTTATTAAATTTAATTTAAAATGAAATTAATTTTTATAAAATGGAGTTCACTTTTGGATTCTACCCATCTAAAAATTGTTAGGGTGAATTTTTGGGATTTTTCTAAAATAGTTGAGTTTTCCGTGAATAGTAAAACTATTGTTTTGGGTTTTAGTGTGTTTGATGACATAATTAATGATGTAATCACAATTAAATAATTTGGTTAGACCTTTGTACAGTAATATATATTATGATGTTTCCCATGTGGCCAATTCTAGGGGAAAGTCCCTTGGGAAGGCCCAAGGTTTTGAAAATACAACTAATGACATGTCCCATTAAATTAATAAAATATTACCTCACTTCTGCTATAAATACCAACCCATTACTTCATTCCATTCATTCAAAAATTCCTTCTCAACTAATATCTAGTCTTTTACCTACCAAGGAGTCCTCCCAAGGTTCTTTAAAGCTCCTCAATGTGACGTCCCAGACCCAGCTGCCCCTCAACCCGAGCCCCGAGCCTGGTTGGACACATGACCCTTGGCTCGTCTCCCCATAGGCCAGGGGTTGTCGACTAGTAGTGGGGGTGTAACGGTAAGTCAGTGAGGATACTGTACCCCCATGTTAGATTAAACAGCGGTATAGAATCATAGTAATAAATATAGTGGAAGCACAACCAATGGACAAACATGAGAAAAGGGAAAACATACAACCAAACAATAGAAGTAAGGAAAACCCTGATAAATATACAAAAGCCACACATGCAGTGTCTGATACAAAATGGATGCATGGCATGCTAGTACAATGGAAATAGAAGAAAATAATTCTATACAATAATACAAAAAGAACAAAAGTAGTCCACAAGCATCTCTAGCCAATCTCGATCCTCTACTCTGGATCTCCAGCTAGAACATACATGTATCAACAACCTGAAGCTGCGACTTTGCCAAAACTAGTACCTGCAGTAGGGAAGTCTACACGGGTACCCAAGAGGCCACCCTGGTATGGTGTGAGAAAAGTCTCAGTAGGACACCATAAACTTTTTCTATGTGTAATCCAAATAGGTGTTTGCAAGCAAAGTGAGTAATAGACTACATGTAAGTAAAGAAAAGGATATAAAAAACACTCATGCTCAGGTTCTGGAAGGACACATGGACGGTCTACCTGCTTCAGCTCATGGCTGGGATTCTGAATAATCACCAGTGGTATAAGTACATAGATATAGGTTATCACTGGCATGAGATAAGCATGCCTCTCGTCCATGCTTCTCACATATGTACAATTATCACTGGCCTGAGGTATGAATGCCTCTCGTCCACAAGCACTGTAACTGGAATGGGGTAGATATTCCTCCCACCTGTAAAGGTAATATGGGAAAGAGGTATAAATGCCTCTCGTCCTCAATCACTGTAGCTGGCATGGGGTAGAAATGCCTCCCACCTGTAAAGGTAATATGGGCACGAGATATAAATGCCTCTCGTCCTCAATCACTGTAGCTGGAATGGGGTAGAAATTCCTCCCACCCATAAAGGTTATGTGGGAATGAGGTATAAATGCCTCTCATCCTCATGCACTGAGATATATCTGGCACAGGGTAAGAATTCCTTCCACCAAACACACGAAGATTCATCTCGCACAGGGTAAGAATGCCTCTCTCCCACACACGGGTTATCACAAGCATTCCAAAAAAACAAGCACAACCATTCACATCACATTATATAAGGAAAAACATATTATATCATATCACATTAGAAAATCATGACATACATTTATTTCAATTCATTCAAGGGGTTCAGGCTATCTCATTCTAGCCAACCTCTAACCAAGTCATCTCATTTGCCTAACATGGAAAATGCCCTTTCAAGACATATCATTAAGGTTAAAAGGTGAAAAATGGGAAAATCTCAAGACATATCACCTATGGTTGACCACTCCTAGTCCATATCTAATCTAAAAACCCTAACATGGTTAGATTTATAAATCCAATACCACTCGGGTCATTTAGATTGTAAGCAGTCAATATAAATAAGGGGTTTGGTGAAAGACGAACTACGACATGACGATAATTAATCAAAAATTCAAAAACCCAAAATTGAAACCATGTGACCACCTAACTTAAATCTGTAGACATAGGCTCGCTTGATATCAACCTCAGATTCATAGTAGATTGGAAGAGATATGAGTTCCAGTCCAATGCCCTGAAAATAGGGCATATGAGCCTGCATCAAAATAACAAGACGAAAGGAAATATTTGCCAATGAAGGAAGGGTGTGCGAGGTTAGCCTTACCTTGCCCCTTCCAACGCTTTTGACGGATCAAGAATCAGACATCGGATGAAGAAACGACAAGAGATTGAGAGAGGAGAGGGTTTGGAGCTCAAAAAGAGGTCCTCCCTTGAGTTTTGTCTGCTGGAATAAAAAAGGAAAGGCTTAAGGCCATAAAGATATTTAAGGAGAAAACTGTAAATTTACCCAGATCTGGGTCACACGGTTTAGGAACATGGTTTAACAAACAGTGCGCAAATCGTGCAAACTTCCCTTCCTCCAGAAAAAGGGTCGCACGTGTTAGGCACACGGTTTTCCCAAACTGTGCGCAAACCGTGCACACCTCCCTGCTTCTAGACCAAAGGCCGCACGGTTTACCCAACCATGCGCAAGCCATGCATCCCTGTCTGAAAGTACATTTCTCAAACTCCAGGGCTCTGAACCAACCCCGGACACTCCATAGACCTTCCATAGAACATTATACACACAAAAAAAGCATAAATTACTGATTCGAAAGAAAACTAACTATCCGTACATTTGTCAAAGAGTCAGGTCGTTACAACCTCCCCTCCTTAAAATAACTCATCCCGGAGTTGGAATTCCGAGGTTACCGAGGTGTCATTAATGAAGAGATCTGGAAATTGAGAACGTACATCAGCTTCTCGCTCCCATTTCTTGTCATGTACTCGGTCGTGCGGCCATAGCACCCGTACAAGGGGAACAGACCTTCCACTAAGTGTCTTCACACTCTTGTCAACAATTCGCCTCAGATACTCCTCGAAGGAATCATCCATATCCAATTAAACCTCATCAGGCTGAAAAACATGAGTCAGATATGAAAAAGTACCGTCGTATATGAGATACATGAAAAACGTCATGCATGGCCTAATATCTCTATGGAAGTGAAAGTTGGTAAGCTACTGGCCTGATCTGCTTCATCACCTCAAAGGGTCCTACGAACCTCAATTAAATCTTACCATACTTTCATATACGTCTCTACCCCAAACTGGGTGAGACCTTCAATAAAACACGGTCCCCAACCTCGAACTCAAGAGTTCGTCGGTGGTTGTTAGCATATGAATGTTGTCTAGACTGAGCTATCTGTTTACGATTCCAAATAAGATGTATATTCTCCATAGTCTCCTTCACAAGACGTGGTCCTAGAACAGCTGCCTCCCCTACTTCAATCCAACACAGAGGCAAGCGACAAGGCCTACCATATAAGGCTTCATAGGGAGCCATATCAATGGTAGCCTGGAAGCAATTGTTATAACTGAACTCGAAAAGAGGAATGTGTTTCTCCCATGAACCTCTAAAATCGAGAACATCGGCACGTAACATATCCTCTAGTACCTGTATAGTCTGCTCGGTCTGTCCGTCAGTCTGTGGGCGATAGGTCATGCTCAGAAGTACCTGTGTACCCAAGGCCTTCTGTAAACCCTGCCATAACCGAGATATAAAATGAGGATCTCTGTCCGAGACAACAAGTTTTGGTGCTCCATGGAGGCGCACTATTTCATTGACATGCAGTCTTCCCAATTCATCAACCATGAAGGTCTCCCGCATAGGTAAGAAATGCACGACCTTTTTCAGATGATCAACGATAACCCATATTGCATCATTTCCACGAGGTGACCTAGGTAAACCAGTTACAATGTCCATAGATCGTCCCATTTCCACTCCGGAATGGACAATGGCTGCAAAATCCATGCCGAATGCTGATATTCCGCCTTCACCTGCTGACAGGTGGAACAACGCATGATAAAACCAGCTATTCCTCGCTTCATGTTAGGCCACCAGAACTGTCGTCGCAAATCACAATACATTTTGGTGATGCCTGGGTGAACTACCCATGATAAGGCATGGAAATCCCTCATCAGCTCCTATATGATGTCTGATGGGACCCATACCCGCCCACAGAACAATAAAGTATCACCTTCATCCATGGTCCAATTTGTAGAGGAATCATCAGTGGCACTTTCATGTTGAACAAGGCCTTCCAGATCTGATAACTATCTACCCCTGACTCATTCCAAAAGAGTAGACGTCACCGCTAAGGCTGGGAGAACAGTCTGGACCTGACCCTCATGAACCTCCACATGCTTCTCTAAAAATAGGGCCATCAGTTTCCACTCCTCATTATATTCCCGATCCACTTGTGTCTGAGTTGTCCATCTTAGCGCATCAGCTACTAAATTTCCTTTCCCAAGAGTGTAGGATAGTTCGAAATCAAAGGATTGCAGGTACTCGACCCACTTGTGTTGCCTAAGATTTAGATCCTACTGAGTGAAGATATATTTGAGGATTTTGTGGTCAGTGAACACCACAAAATTCTCTCCATCCAAAGAGTGTCTCCAACAATGTAAGGCATGTACAAGTGCTACGAGCTCGAGTTCGTGTGTCGGATAATTCCATTCATGAGGCTTTGACTGAAGAGAACCATACACAATGACTCGCTCGTCCTGCATCAAGATAGATCCAAGCCTGATACCTGACACATCACAAAAGACCGTGTAAGCTTTGCCTGGCTCCGAAAATATTAGTATCAGTGCAGAAGTTAGTCTGGCCTTCAGTTCCCGAAAAGCTACTTCATAAGGTTATGACCATTCAAATCTCAACCCCTTTTTGGTCAAATATGTAAGCGGTCCTGTTAGGCGTAAAAATTCTTTAATGAACCGCCTATAATATCCGGAAATCCCCAAGAAACTTGTGATATCAAAGACGTTTTTGGGATGTTCCCAAGAAATTACAGCACTCACCTTCTCAGGGTCAACTGAAACTCCAGAATCAGAAATAATGTGACCCAGGAAGTGAACCTTATTTATCCAAAAGTTGCATTTAATGAGTTTAGCATAAAGCTGATTCTCTCTTAGTGTCATCAACACGATCTCAAGATTAGTTGCATTGTCATTTCTCAAGCATGAATAGACTAAAATATCATCCAAAAATACAACCACAAAATAATCAAGGTAAGGGTGAAAAATCCAATTCATAAGATCCATAAACAATGCAGGTGAATTCGTAAGCCCAAACAGCATGACTAGGTACTCTTATAGACCATACCTGCTCTTGAAGGTCGTGTGAGGTATGTCTGAAGTCCTAACACACACTTGGTGATAGCCAGACCACAAATCTATATTTGAAAACACCTTATCTCTTTGGAGATGATTGAAGAGGTCGTCAATTCGAGGTAAGGGAAACCAATTCTTAATGGTCAGTTGATTTAACTCATGATAATCCACACAAAGATGAAGGGTACCATCTGCCTTCTGGGAAAAAAGAACTGGTGATCCCCAAGGAGAAGTACTAGTATGCATAAAGCCTTTTGATTCCATGTCTTCCAACTGACTCTTAAGCTCCAGAAGTTTTTTAGGTGCCATCTTATAAGGAGGAATGGTCACTAGTGTTGCTCCTAGTATAAGCTCAATAGTAAACTCCACCTCTCGCACTATAAGTAGACAAGATAAATCATCAGGAAAGACATAACTAAAATGTTCCACCATGGGAGGATAAATAGAGGGTTGTAACCCTTGGTCATCGAGATAAAGACTGTAAACCTATGCTGTGACACCACCTAAACTCTGGTGTTTCGGCCCTTCTCGTGTCACACTAAGATCCCATTCTCCCTGATGCATATGTGTGTCGCCCTCTGGTGACATAAACGCCACCCTCCAACAATATTAGTCAATCTGGGCTCTATATGGAACTAACCATTCCATCCTGATTATTAAATCAAAGCCTTTCATATCCAGAACATACATGTTCAACATGAAAAGGTCATCACCCACCTCGAGGGGACAATTCTGACAACGACGATGTCCCACTGAACGGATACCTAATGGGGTATCTAAAGTGATCATACCATGATATGACTCCATGTCGAGGCCCAAACTTCCAATAATCGCCTCTGATATAAAAGAGTGAGAAGCACATGTATCAAAAAAAGAAGATACTAATGTAGAGGCAACAAGAATTATACCTCATACAGTAAATGGTCTGGCATACTGCTCCTTCAGCGTAGGCTCGACTGTATACAACTGGCCGGTACCACAGCCCTGAGTCACAACCTGACTACCTTGAGCAGACCCACCCTACTGGTGCTGAGAGTCATACACCTGATTACCTCTGCCTTTACTACTGCCACAGCCTGATCGACCGGTGGTATTCCAGCCACCTGACTGACGTGATCCTACCGATCCTATGCCATATCATGGATTAGGTAAAGATCCCTACTCACTGGACCCTGGGGGAAAACTCCTGCAGAAGCACTGGAGATGACCCAACATACCAAAACCTCTACACTCTATGGGGTTCCGCGTACACTGCCTCTTCATATGTCCTAGAACCCCACATTGGTGACAGATAAGATTACCAAATGTGAAGAGGATATAACCACCACTAACATTGTGAGAGTCCTCAAAACGCTGCTTCTTCCCAGAAGTAGATCCACTAGAACCCTTCGGTGCCGAACCGCCCTGGTTCACACTATCTGCTTCTCTCAAGTTCCTATATGTGATCAACACCTGATTAACAATTTATGAAATAGTCGTCAACCTAAACACGTTAACCAGTGACTGGATGGCGTTACACAGCCCATCCTTAAAATTCCTAGCAGTCGTGAGATCATCAACATCTAGTGTAGGAGAAAAACATTGTAACTCAGTGAAACAGGATGAATATTCCATGATAGTCATGGTCCCTTACTGCAGATTCATAAAATACCTAGCTCTGTTAGCTCTCAAAGTCTGGGGGAAGAAATAATCAAAGAAGACGGTTTGGAAATCAGCCCAGATCATCTCTCTCTATTGTCCCGACTGGGCAATGACATCCCACCACCTCCTAACTGAATCACGTAGCATATAAGCTGTGAGCTTGACCCTCCGCTCCAGAGGCATCTCAAGGTTCTCAATGATGGTCAGAATAGCTTCCAACAAAGAATCCACAGTTAGTGGTCCGCCATCCCCCATAAAAGTAGGAGGATGCTGCGACTAAAACTCATGGGTCAACTCTGCCATACTCAGGGCAGGTCGCACTCCACCTTTGACACTCTGCATCAAATGCAAGAAGCTCTCACAGAACTGGGCATCGGTGCCCATCTCAGGAATTGCAAGAGGAGCCATGGGTGGCTCGACAAAAGGTTCAACTGGTGGCTTAGGGCCCACCACCTCAGGAACGTGATCGTCGCCACCTTCATCACGCGCGACTCGAGGACGTCTCGGAGGCATAGTGTTACAAAGCCAAATGAACATCTAAAAAAAAGAAACCAACAAGTTAAAGGTTTAACTCTAGAAGATATGACAGGTACTAAGCCTTCTTGCCCCTAAGATCACCTATCCACACCCATATGATAAACTTAGCCAGCCCTCTAACTTCTCAAATTAAACTTAATCTAGTGATCTAGAATTTACTAGCCCATAAGGTCCCATACTCCTCATGAACTGAAAGATTACACACACACATGGATGTCATTCTTCATTTACTACTACTAATCAAGCATTTGAATTTCCTCTAAATCAAATGATTGGTTTAGTTAGAATGTCATTTTTTGATCCATAAGGGCCCATACACCTTATGAACCAAAGAGTGAAATCCACTAAAATTACATCATTCCCCAACTCACAACATGCATGAAAGGTTAGAAAAAAGAGCGTTGTCATGGGCACCCTCAAATGATTAATTTGATTTTGGGGTACTTAGGTGCAGCAGAGTGGCTGATCAAGGTCGTCTCTCAAAGGAGGAAGTGGATTAAAACAACTTTCTAGAGGTATTCCAAAAATAAAATAGAATATAATTAAAACACTACTTGGAAGGATGGGGTGATTATAGTTTATAAATCTAGAAGAATTTTTCTGGAAGAAGATTGCATTTTTTTTAATTTTGAAATGAAGTTTGATTAAAAAGACACAACAAGAAGATGTTTTTTAGAAAATATTTTAAAAGATGTAATCGATCTAACTCTACCTCTTCAATAAATTATTTATCATTATCATTTAAATTAACATCCACTTAATTATGAACCCTTAACTTGTTAACCCCTGAACCCTACGATAATTAACCTTACCACAAAGATGATGTTAATTAAACCCTAGGTTATCTTCAGAACATGTAATCACAACACCCTATTTTGATTGATGTTCTAAGGATATCTTATGGTCAGTGGTAAATTAAGACACATATCCATTCTAGAAATGAGGATGAATTTTTTTTAGGGATTATATATTAACTCTAAAAATTTAACCCATATGGTCTTGGATTAACGATTAAGATCTCGCTCTCACAATTTACACAAAATCCCGACCACACGTGTTTTTGTGTTAATTGTTCAATTACATGCTTAGTTTCTTACAATTTAAAAACACAACTCATGGATCATATTATGTTAATTACAGTATATCAATGATTCAAAATAATTAAATGAGTATGGTATAATATAGATCGATTACTAAAAGACTACTCTTCCCTGGGTGGCGTAATCATCGTAGAAGCGTTTTTCATGTGAAAAGGTTTATAATGGGTATAACCCAATAATGCTTCTACTCAAGAATTCCAAACCAATTATGAAGATTAATAGAAGAATAAATTTAAACAAAAAAGAATAAAATATGAGGAATAAAAGAAGATCAAATATGTTTATTACGCAAATGAAAGCATTACAAAATGAAGAAGAGAAGGAGGCTTCGATGAGGGGATCCTTGCTTCAAGAGCTACCCCTCTTACAATGGTTGGATAATTTAGGTGAAACCAATTATCCTCTACCTCCAATCTCCTAATGCACGTACAAACCACACAAAATGAGAAAAACACCAATTTATATAGTGGTGGGGAGGCTAGGTTCAAATTGGTTTCAAGTGTGAATGGGGAATCTTGGTGAAATATTTTATTCCAACTTGCAACGCCCATTTGACCACCAAAACGAGTGAATTTTCTGGCCTTCCAGAAGAATCATAGGTGTTGATATAGGTCATCTATCTGCCATAAAACTATGGGCTCAATTAAAGTCCATATGAAGGAGATATGGTCAAAATACATAAGCTTCTTCATTTTGGCGTGTCCAGCCCACCTTTGACTTTATTGCCCAATTACTTCATCCAGATACATTCTTTTTATCATGTTTCCTGAATAAAAGTTGTATCCAATGAAGTAAGAAACACATTTGAAAACTTTTAAGTTCAAATAATTCAAATAAAAATATTTATGATTGAAATATTACAGTGATTTTGAAAGGGTAAAACTGGAATTTTCATCAAATATTCAAATGAATGATCTAATCCCAAATACTATCTAATTGAACATATTTAACACAATGTGAGGAAATTATATCATTTATTATAAATAAAATATTCAATAAAATATTGTTTTATCAACTCCCCCACACTTACCATTTTTCACTCCTGAACAAAATCTCATATCAAGTAAACATCAATATCAATTCAAAACCAATTTTAAAACACATATCCTTGAGATCAAACAATTAAAAACCAAGAAACAAAAGATATAATGTCTCATAAAAAACTATTATTTCAAGTTCTTCATTTATATCATTCAATATATTTCCACTTTGTTTATCCTCCCATGCACAGAACACTTACATCACTTGAATTTTCTCTTATCACACAAATGTCATTTTTTTCAATGTCTTTCTCATCCAAACTCATACAAGGGTCACCATAGGCTTGATAAATTCCTACATATCCACCCGATGTGAGTCAAGGATTTATGTTTATCATGAAGACTTTTTAGGTTTGTTCTGTGGCTTTCGGTTGGTAGGATTTATATGTGAAAAATTATGAGGCTGAATGAGGAGGGATTGACTCTTTTTGAAACAAAATTGCATTAATCTAATTTTCACTAAAATATGGTCTTCTACTAAATCCCAATAGTATCAATTCAACTCCATCATCATGAAAAGTCTTGAAAGGTTTACACCATTCATCATCTCAACATAAAAAAGGTCAATCTTCTCAAACATGGTTTTCTTGAAAGCTCCAGATAGGCACAACTTTCCACCTCAATTAGAAGCTCCAGAAAAGGAACAACTTCACTTGTCATGAAAGCTCCAGAAAACGCATGGATTTCAATATAATGAATTTCTTCAGCAGAAAAAACATCTCTTCAGAATTTAATTTTCCACCCAAAGTATCACAGAATGTGGTAGCAAAACACATGATAGATTCCCCGACACTTAATCTCAACTAGATTATGAAATTTCACTTCAAGAGTTGGTTGGATAGGGAAAATTGTCTTGTAATGTGGCTAACCTAACAGGATGTGCATGGTTTATAAGGTCTAAAAGGATTAAATGTTCAAGTTAGGCCATTATAAAAAATGATTCTTTGAAATATGGTCTTTAATACCAAAAAAATGCCTCAATCATTTAAACATAAGTACCTCAAACCCTCAAGTGTTGATAGAAATAGATCAAATTCTGGTTAAATCAAGCATGGTTTGGTTCTCTCAAGAAATGAGGTGAATGTAATGAATATGAAAATAATGGTTCAGAAGCCTCACATGAAATTGATTTCAAATATAAAGACAGTGAGATGTGGCATGGGATTCAAAATTCAGTGTACTTTTCATGAAATTACTAAATATTTGACCTTGAAACAAAGTCATTTCAGCATTCATATAAGCTTAGTTTCAAGGGATAAATTGTTTCACTCATTGATATGAATTTCAAAATTGTGATGAGAATCATTTCAGCTCAAAAATTTCATAAACTCAACGAAAATTGAAAAATAAACACAAAAAATTTGAAAAACACACAAATTTATTTTTGTTTTTTTTAACAGGAAAACAATTGAAATTACTAAACTAAAAGGTTCCCTCCCCCACACATGAAATATTGAATTTTCCTCAATGTGAACCCATGATATGATATATGCACATGAAATGAATAATTTTTAAATAGGACAAATAATATAAAAGTGAAAGGGTTAGGAACATCCTGATGTGCTCAAGTGATGATGGGGTCATATAGTGTGATAAAATCCACTACATTAGTAGGAAGTCCCTCAATGTATCTCTTCAAACATTTCCCATTGACTGTATAGCTCCTAGTGTCTTCTTGTGTGATCTCCACTGTGCCATAAAGAAAAACATTAGATACAATATAAGGACCTAACCATCTGGAATGCAACTTACCAGGAATCAGCTTCAGTCGTGAATAGTAGAGAAGGACTTTCTCTCCAAAATGAAACTCCCTTTGTTGTATCATTCTATCATGAGTTTCTTTTGATCTTTCCTTGTAGATCCTTGAGTTCTCATATTAAGACAATCTAATCTCCTCAAGCTATTGAATTTGCAGCTTCCTTTGGATTTTATCTTGGGCCAAATCCATGTTGCATTTCTTTATAGCCCAATAAGCCTGATGCTCAACTTCCACGGGGAGATGACACTCTTTCCCAAAAACAATCCCCAATGGGGATATGCCAATGGGTGTTCTTTATGTTGTCCTATAAGACCACAATGCATCATCCAAGCGCTGGCTCCAATCCTTCATATTTGGCTGCATAGTTTTCTCCAATATTTGTTTCAACTCACGATTTGAAACCTCGGCCTGGCCATTTGTTTGGGGGTGGTGTGGTGTTGATGTTTTTTTGTGTCACCCCATAATTTTGAAGGAGGGAAGGAAAATCAATATTAAAAAAGTGTGTCCCTTGGTCACTGGTGATGGGCTTGGGTACTCCAAACCTGCAGAAAATTTGAGCCTTGACAAAATCCACTACAACATTAGAATCGCCAGTCCTGGTGGCCTTGGCCTCCACCCATTTAATCACATAATAAATAGAAACCAAAATATACAAAAATCCAAATGAACAAGGAAAAAGACCCATAAAATAAATGCCCCATACCTCAAAAATCTCACAGAATAGTATGGGTTGTTGGGGTATCTCATGTATCATAGAAATTTTCCTAGTGTGTTGGCAATGAGGGCATGGCTTACAAAACAAATGGGCATCATGGAATAAGCTAGGCCAATATAATCCAGATTCCAAAACCTTCCTAGCTGTCCGTTGGGGTCCAAAGTGTCCACCACAAGAAATTGTATGACAGAAATGCAAAACAGACTCAAACTCATGATTGGGAACACACCTCCTAATGACATGATCACTACACATGCGCCAGAGGTAAGGATCATCCCACACATAAAACCTATACTCACTTTTTAATTTTTGGACTTGATGTTTCTTTAAATTTGCAGGGATTTCAGAGGCAACAATGTAGTTAACTAAATCTGAATACCAAGGATGCGTACCAGAGATGGAATAAAGATGATCATCAGGGAAAGTGTCCCGAAGTGGTACCTGGTCCAAGGTGTCATCCTATTGTGTGTGAGTAATCCTACTCATGTGGTTCGCCACCAAATTCTCTGACCCCTTATTGTCCTTTATCTCAAGGTCAAACTCTTAAAGAAGGAACATCCAACAGATAAGTCGTGGCTTTGCATCTGGCTTCTTCAGGAGGTACCTCAAAGCTGCATGGTCAGAAAAAACAACTACCTTAGATCCCAATAAATATGAACGAAATTTATCTAATGAAAATATAACAGCAAGAAACGTCTTTTCTGTTGTGGTGTAGTTTGATTGGGCAGAGTCCAACATCCTCGATGCATACAAAATCACATGTGAACGTCCCTCCGCCCTCTGAGATAAGACAGCTCCAACCGTGATGTTGGAGGTGTCACACATAAGCTCAAATGGAAGGGCCCACCTTGGGGGCTGTATGATCTGTGGAGTGGTCAGACACTTCTTTAGCTCCTCAAATGATACCCTGCATGAATCATAAAAATTGAAGTCAATATCTTTTTGAAGCAATCGAGATAAGAGTATAGCGATCTTACTAAAATCTCTGATGAAGCGTCGATAAAATCCAGCATGTCCAAGGAATGATCGAACATAACGCACACATGTAGGATATGGGAGGGATGAAATAAGGTCTACCTTAGATTTGTCAACTTCAATTCCATGTTGTGAGACTATATGACCTAAGACAATTCCCTTTTTGACCATGAAATACATTTTTCAAAATTTAATACTAGATTCTTC
Source organism: Viscum album (assembly GCA_963277665.1). Taxonomy (NCBI): domain Eukaryota; kingdom Viridiplantae; phylum Streptophyta; class Magnoliopsida; order Santalales; family Viscaceae; genus Viscum; species Viscum album. Next base: position 776,476,355 of record OY728138.1, read on the forward strand.
TCAATAAAATGATGCAACACATCACCCAAACTAGAGATACATTAATCAAATGAGGATCCATAAACTGTAAAATCATCCATAAATACCTCCATGAAGGTCTCAATGAAATATAAGGAAATACTCACCATGCATCTCTGGAAGGTACCTGGGGCACTGCAAAGTCCAAATGGCATCCTTCGGTAAGCAAAGGTATCGAATGGGTAGGTGAATGTCGTCTTCTCCTGGTCCTCTGCTACAATGGGAACCTGAAAATAGCCAGAAAATCCATCCAAGATACAATAGTGTGTCTTCCCAGCTAGTCTCTCAAGCATCTGATCAATAAATGGGAGAGGGGAAATGGTCTTTGCGTGTGGAATGATTTAGTTTCCTATAATCAGTACACACACGCCAACTGTTTTGTACCCTCATTGGAACTAACTCATCTTTCTCATTTTTAACAAAAGTAACACCACTTTTCATAGGTACATTCTGAATAGGACTTACCCACTGAGAATATGAAATGGGATAGATTATACCCGCCTCGCGCAATTTTTCAACCTCTTTTTTAACAACCGCCAGAAGGGTTGGATTAAGTCTCCTTTGTGGTTGCCTCACTGGTTTAGCCTCATCCTCCAAAAGAATCCTATGCATGCAAATTGAGGGGCTAATAACTGATATGTCAGCCAAGGTCCACCCAATTTCCCTGATATTCTCCCTCAAAATATTCAAAAAAATTTCTTCATGATCAAAAGGGAGATTGTTAGCAATGATAACAGGTAATTTCTCACCACATAACAAGTATGAGTGTTTGAGATTTGGTGTCAATGGCTTGAGATCCAGTGTAGGGGGGTGGTGTATGGATGGGGTCATAGAAGGAACTAAAATATGTGCACAAAGAGAATCAGTATCAGAATATAAATCATCAAAATCAGAGAATAAAGTATCAAATCCATCAGCATACTCAACAACCATGTCATAATTAGAGTTCACATGATCAAAATAAGAATATGATTCCATTTCAAAATCAAATCTTAGAGAGTATTGTTCTATAGAAACAGGTGTGGAAGTACTCTTAGACATCAAACTAGAACCAATACTCATAATCTCCCTAAGCATAGGACAATACAATTCCATGGTGTTTTTACTTGGTGGTTTAAAATTGGAGATAACAAAAGCAGAATGGTCCTCATAGGGGTACTTCATGGAGTCCATAACATTAAATATCACAACTTCATCCCTAAATTACATGAAAAGTGTACCCTCATTGACATTTATGATAGTTTTTGCAGTTTTGAGGAAGGGTCTACCTAAGATAATGGGGGCATGAGAACTTACCTGATCATCCTCCATGTTAAGCACATAGAAATCCATTGGAATGATCATCTCTCTTACCCGGACAAGTACATCCTCAAGAAATATTGCTGGATATGCCATATCTCTGTTCGCCAACTGCACCACTACTCTCATCAGCTTCAACTCACCAACCTGTAAAGAAGAGAATACAGAGTGAGGAATCACATTTATTGAAGCTCCTAAATCACAAAGAGCATCAGATAAATGCAACTCCCCTATGGTACATGGGATGGTGAATTTCCCAAGATCTTTGCACTTTGTTGGCATTTCTAGAGTTTGTGTAATGAGTGCTGAGACATTCCTTCCAAGGTTGATCCTTTCATTTCCCTTGATCCCTCTTCGAATGGTACAAATTTATTTTAAGAATTTCGCATACCTTGTAATTTTGTTAATGGCTTGATGTAGAGGAATGTTGATATCCACACCATTGAATGTGTCCAAAACCTCCTTTTTCATTGCTTCTTCATCCATATTCTTGGTTTGAACAAACCTGTTTGGAAATGTAAGGGGTTTAGGAGGAACATCAACAATAGTTTTCTTACCTTAATCTTTCTCCTTGGATTGATCATCAGTTGGTATAGAATGCGGATTTTCTGGAGTTGAGGTGAATCCCGGTGGAATGGTAGGTACAGATGTATCGTTAATTTGCTTCCCACTTCTCAATGTGATGGCACTAACATTCGCCTTTGGATTTGGAGTGGGTTGGGAAGGTAGATTTTTGGAATTCTTACTTACAAGTTCATGGAGGGCGGTGGCAATCTGGCTCATTTGAGTCTTCAACTCCCTTAGCTCTGAACCTTGACTCTTCAACTCATTCTGTTGATTAAGAACAATTTGTTTCAAAAGATCATTAGTGTTATTTTCTACCTCATGTTGTATATTCCCTTGTTGTTGTCTTGTTGATGTTTGAGCTTCGAATCTCCTTTGTGGTTTTTGGAAACCCTGTTGGTAAGGCGGAGGCTGTAGGAAGTTTGGTTAAAAGGGGGTCTTTGTTGTTGCCAAGAGCCATACCTCGTGTCTGATTGACCCTTCCACCCTTGGTTGAATGTTTGTGAAAAATAATCATACTTGTTTTGGGGATATGTCTGTTGTTGCTGCTAATATGGTCTCCCAGGGAACACTGCTGCACAATCTTCTGTTTCTTGGAGTTGTGGGCAACAATCAGTAGGGTGGCTTGTCTCAGTGCAAATACCACAAGGCCTTGAAGGAGTGGGTTGGGATTTCTTTTCAGACAAATAAATATGCCTCACCATAGTGGTTAATTCTTCCAAATTGGTATCAATCAAATGACTTTCAAGAGAATAAGGACTTACCTGATGTACTCCCCTGACATGTGGTGTACCTCTATCGCCAAATTGTTGTGAGTTTTGGTCCATCTTGTCGATCAACGCACGTGAAAATACTGGTGTCTTGTCCACCAATGATCCTCTAGCTACAACATCCACCATGATTCTCTCCATAGGTGTGAGTCTTTCACAGAAGTACTGGATGAGTAATTTCTCACTGATTTGGTGATGTGGGCAGCTTGCACACAACTTCATGAATCGCTCCCAATACTCATACATTGACTCCCCTTGTGCTTTCTTGATCCCCGAGATCTCCTTACTAATGGAAGTGGTCCTTGATTCTGGAAAAAATCTCGTCAAGAAAAGAAGTTTCAAATCGTTCCAACATGTTACATCTTCAGGTTGTAAATAGTACATCCAATCCTTTGCAGCTCCATCAAGTGAAAATGGGAATGCTCTTAATTTGATTTGATATTCAGATACATTTCTAGGATTCAGTTTTGAGCAAACCACATTAAATTATTTCAAATTCTTATTTGTATCCTCACTAGAGAGGCCATGAAACGTTGGAAGTAAGTGAATTTACCCATATTTTAGGTCAATGTCCGATTTGAGATTTGGGTATGCAATACAATTTGGTTGATAGTTAATATCAGGTGCAGCCAATTCTCGAATGGTTCTATTAAGATAATTTCCATTATTGTCAGCCATTGGTTCTTGTTTTATGGTTGAATTTGAATTACTTCCAATTTCAATTTTCTGATATTGGATTAATTCTCCAACTGGTTGAATGTTGAAACTTCCCGTAGACTGAGAATGTCTGATTCGTGCCCTAAGGCTGCATTCAATCTCAGGGTAAAGATCTAAGAGATCCTTGGGATTAGTTCGTGTCATAAATTAATGAAAAATGAAAAGAAGGAAAGTGGACCATATTAAAAAAAATTGAAGTTTGATTTTATGGTCTAAAAATAAGTAGAAGAAAATAAAAGAAGAAGAGAAAAATCAGATTGGGTAAAGATGAATGAAGTAAGAGAGGAAGAGAATAAAATGTAAAATAAAATAAATAAATCTAATTGGTTGAAATAATTACCTGCCTCCCCGAAAATGGTGACAATTTGAAAGAGTGTTGTCGTGGGCACCCTCAAATGATTAATGTGATTTTGGGGTACTTAGGCGCAACAGAGTGGCTGACCAAGGTCGCCTCTCAAAGGAGGAAGTGAATTAAAACAACTTTCTAGAGGTATTCAAAAAATTAAATAGAATATAATTAGAACACTACTTGAAAGAGTGGGGGGTGTTTTTAGTTTTTAAATCTAGAATAAGTTTTCTAGAAGAAGATTTCATTTTTTTTGTTTTTAATTTTGAAATGAAGTTTGATTAAAAAGACACAACAAGAAGATGTTTTTTTTAGAAAATATTTTAAAAGACGTAATGGATACAACTCTACCTCTTCAATAAATTATTTATCATTATCATTTAAATTGAAATCCACTTAATTATGACCCCATAACATGTTAACCCTCGAACCCTACGATAATTAACCTTACCACAAAGATGAAGTTAATTAAACCCTAGGTTATCTTCGGAACATGTAATCGCAACACCCTACTTTGATTGATGATCTAAGGATAGATTATAGTCAGTGGTAAATTAAGGCACATATCCATTCTTGAAATAAGGATTAATTGTGTTTATGGATTATATTTGAACTCTACAAATTTATCCCATATGGTCTTGAATTACCGATTAAGATCGCGCTCTCACAATTTATACAAAATCCCGACCTCGCGTGTTTTTGTGTTAATTGTTCAATTTCTTTCTTAGTTTTGCAAAATTTAAAAACACAATTCATGGATCATATTAAGTGAATTAAAGTATCTCAATGATTCAAAATAATTAAATGAAGATGGTAGAAGATAGATCGATTACTAAAAGACAACTCTTCCATGGGTGGCGTAATCATCATGGAAGCGTTTTCCATGTGCAAAGGTTTATAATGGGTATAACCCAATAACACTTATACTCAATAACTCCAACACAATTATGAAGATTAAGAGAATAAGAAATTTAAACAAAATAGAATAAAAGATGATGAATAAAAGAAGATCAAAGAAGTTTATTACACAAATGAAAATATTACAAAATGAAGAAGAGAAGGAGGCTTCGATGAGGGGATCCTTTCTTCAAGAGCTAACCCTCTTACAATGGTTGTAGAATTTGGTTGAAACCAACTCTCCTCTGACTCCAATCTCTTAATTCACTTCCCAACCCCACCAAATGAGAAAAAACCAATTTATAGAGTGGTGGGTAGGCTAGGTTCAATGTGGTTTCAAGTGTGAATGGGGAATGTCGGCCAATATTTTATTCCACATTTCACCACCCATTTTACAACCAAAAAGCGTGAATTGGCAGGTTTTCCAGAAGGATAATATGTGTGGATGTGGGTTCTCTATCTCCTCTAATGATTTGAGATCATTCCAAGCCCATATAAAGGAGTTATGGACGCAATACAAAATCTATTCCATTCTAGCGTGTCCAGCCCACCTTTGAATTTATGGACCAATTACTCCATCCAGATGAATTCTGTTTATCATGTGTCCTGAATAAAAGTTGTATCCAATGAAGTAAGGAACACAATTACAAAATATTAAGTTCAAATAATGCAAATAAAAATATATATGATTGAAATACTACAGTGATTTTTAAAGGGTAAAACTGGAATTTTCATCAAATATTCAAATGAATGATCTAATCCCAAATAATTTCTAATTGAACATATTTAACACAATGTGAGGAAATTATATCATTTATTACCAATAAAATATTTAATAAAATAGTGTTTCATAATTATCACAGTTGCACACGTATTATCAAGGCATGGAAATAAACATCATACAATGCTCGCTAAAAATTTTAAACGTGGCATGGAAAGATGCATTGCCTAATCATATTGTGCCTGTCATGATGCATGTTCTATTTCATAACCCTCATTTCATCGGGTAAAACCATGAAATCCAGATTATAACTTTTCAAATCTTAATAACATCACAAGACATGTGAATCACCCAACAGAGAAACAATATCAACAGTAAATAGCAGAATCATTAACAACATAAAATATGCAACTTGGTCTTTTCCCCATACATGGGTTCACGATGCCCAAGAACGACTTATAAATAAGTCCTTATGCATTCCTGATCTCCAATTCTGTCATCGCCAAATAGAAAAGAAAGTAAGAAATAAAACCTCTAATACCACTTTGTGACGTCCCGGACCCTGCTGCCCCTCAACCCAAGCCCCGAGTCGAGTTGTCCCCATGACCCCTGGCTCGTCTCCCCATATGCTAGGTGCTGCCGACTAGCAGCGGGGGTGTAATGGTATGTCAGTGGGGAGACTGTACCCCCATGTTAGAGTACATAGCAATATAGCATCATAGTAATAAAAATAGAGGAAGAAAAACCAATGGAGAAATAGGAGAAAAGGGAAAACATACAACCAAACAACAGATGTATGGAAAACCCTGATAATTATACAAAATCCACACAGGCAATGTCTGATACAAAATGGATGCATGTCATGCTTGTACAATTGAAATAGAAGAAAATCATGCTATAAAATAATACAAAAAGAACAAAAGTAGTCCACGAGCATCTCTATCCAAGCTCGATCCTCTGCTCTGGATCTCCAGCTACAACATACATGTTTCAACAACCTAAAGTTGTGCCTTTGCCTCTACTAGTACCTGCAGTAGTGAAGTCTACACGGGTGCCCAAGAGGCCACTCGGGTAGGGTGTGAGACATGTCTCTGTAGGTCACCACCAACGATGTCTACATGTAATCCAAATAGGTGTTCACAAGAAAAGTGAGTAATAGACTGCAAGAAAGTAAAGAAAAGGAAATAAACAACCCTCCCGATGAAGTTCCGAAAGGACACCTAGCGGGTCTGCCTACTTCAGCTCATGGATGGGATTCTGAACAATCACCAGAGGTATAAGTACATAGATATAGGTTATCACTGGCATGAGGTAAACATGTCTCTCATCCATGCTTCTCACATACGTGCAATTATCACTGGCCCGAGGTATGAATGATTCTCATACACTATCATTGTAGCTGGTGTGGGGTATAGATGCCTCCCACCAGTAAAGGTAATATGGGAAAGAGGTATAAATGCCTCTCATCCTCAATCACTGTAGCTGGCATTGGGTAGAAATGCCTCCCACCCGTAAAGGTAATATGGGAACGAGGTATAAATGCATCTCGTCCTCAATCATTGTAGCTGGTGTGGGGGTAGAAATGCCTCCCATCCATAAAGGTTATACGGGAACAAGGTATAAATGCCTCTCGTCCTCAAGTACTGAGATTTATCGGGCACGGGGTTAGAATGTCGCCCGACCAACACACATGGATTCATCTGGAACGGGGTAAGAATTCCTCCCGCCCACACACGGGTTATCACAAGCATGTCAACACAACAAGCATAACCATTCATATCACACTATAAAAGGCAAACCATCTTATATAATATCACATTATGAAATCATGGCATACATACATTTCAATTCATTCAAGGGGTTCAGGCTATCTCGTTCTAGACAACCTCTAACCAAGTCATCTCATTTTCATAACATGGAAAATTCCCTTTCAAGACATATCATTAATGTTAAAAGATGAAAAGGGGGAAAATATCAAGGCATATCACCTATGTTTGACCACTCCCGGTCCATACCTCATCTAAACACCCTAACAATGTTAGATTCATCAATCCAATACCACTTAGGTCATTTAGATAGTAAGCAGACAATATAAATAATGGGTTTGGCGAAAGATGAACCACGACACAATGATAATAACTCAAAAAGGTGAAAACCCAAAATGGAAACCACGTGACCACTTACCTTAGAGCATTAGACGTAGGCTTGCTTGATATCAACCTCAGATTCGCAGTAGATTGGAAGAGATCTGAGTTCCAGTCCAATGCCCTGAAAATAGGGAATATGAGCCTATATCAAAATAACAAGAAGGAAGGCATGATTTTCCGATGAAGGAAGGTTGCATGAGGTTATCCTTACCATATCCCTTCCAATTCTTTCGACGGATCAAGAATCAGACTCCAGACAAAGAAACAGAAAGAGATTGAGAGATGAGAGGGTTTGGAGCTCAAAAAGAGGTCCTCCACTGAGTTCTGTCCACTGGAATGAAAAAGGAAATGCTTAAGGACTTAAAGATATTTAAGGGAATAACTGTAAATTTACCTAGATCTGGGTCGCACGATTTAGGCGCACGGTTTACCAAACCATGCGTAAACCTTGCACACTTCCCTGCCTCCAGAAAAAGGGCCGCACGGGTTAGGCACACGGTTTACCCAAACCGTGTGAAAACCGTGCGCACCTCCCTACTTCCAGACCAAAGGCTACATAGTTTACCCAAACCATGTGCAAGCCATCCGAAAGCCGTGCGGCCCTGTCTGCAAGTCCATTTCTCAAACTCCCGGGCTCCGAACCAGCCCCGGACACTCCCCAAACCTTCCTTAGAACATTACACACACTAAACATGCATAAAGGAAATATTAGAATGAAAACTAATGATGCTTACCTTTGTGAAAGAGTCGGGTCGTTACACTCAAGGTCCCAACCTTCGATTTTTTGAAGTTACTCTTCAAGGTATGGGAACCATTCACCCTCCTCTTTTAGTCAGGGATTCACTTATGTTATGTCTAAGAAATTACATTTTCTTTTATTTGGGTATGTTCTTCTATATACTTATTTCTATCCATGTTATGTCCAATTGATGAGAGACCCTTTTTTTCTCATCAATTCATTATCTGATTTTTTTTTTAACATTGTAAGGCCGCCGAATTTTCATAAAATAAATCGCCTCTTCTCTTTTCTTTCATGTTTCATTTTCATGTGGTATATCATTAAAATATCCATAACGTGTTTATAAATAAATTTTATTCCACCCCTATATTGAATTGTGATATATTTATTAGTTATTTACCCTAATACTCTCTCTTTTTAATGTTTTATAGAACTATATTTCATAGTCGTTATGTTGCCAAATTTTCATCTCTAAATCCCTCTTTTTCTCAAGAAATTCTCTTATTTTATTTATCTGAATACCCAAACATATTTTGTTTCTACGGTTATACACCAAGACATAAAAATGATATATTTTATTCTATAATTGAAATCCATGAAACCCTTATTACCTTTCCATGGGCTCTAAATGACCTAATGATCTAGTTTTAATCATTTTTTAAAACAAAACAATTTTGATATGATACCCAATAATTTTATTCTCATTAGGTTATTTATGAAATGTATGACTATGATCTGTGGGGATCACATAAAAATAAATATATATTAATGTTTCTCTTTGATATATCTCCAATGCATTGGGTAAATAATTTAATCTCTAGAGATGGCAAGTTTTACGACACCTTGGTTAGTAACCTTTGTAATTTTTATGACACCTTGGGGATGGACCTTGGTGTTATGTTCCTGAATGTCTTAATTAAATCTGGTAGACACATTTTCAAGATCTTATTCATGTTTTTATTATCATGATATTCTTTTTTATCATTCCTTTAGGATATTTATCAAGTTCTTATAGACATCGATCAAGTTCACATGTAAACTGTTTCACATGTTTGCCTTACAGAGCCTTCTGATCACCCTTTCCTTTGATGTATGTTTCCAGGTTAAGAGATGCATTAATTTATCTTAAGATGATCTTTTCAAGAATATTTTCGAGGGTATTAAAAGACGTTTTTATTTTTTCATGTATTTTATTCTTTATTTCCAAGACACATGATTTAAAGATCCTCTATTTTTATAATGTCATGAAAAGTTGTGTAATAAAAAGGTAGGATGTCATAGTTGGTATCAAATGGATGTTTAATTATTTGTAGAAATTTGGCTATATAATTTTTAGGAAGTACCATACAAGAAATATTTAAATATAGGAAAACATCCTGGTATGTTGGTGAAATATTAATAATTGGTTTCCAAACATATAAATCTGTGTCTGGATATGAAGAAGAGGATGTGGATCTGGAACAAATCTACCCAGGAGTGAATACTATAACAAGTATTTATAGGCTTGAACGGGGGTATCTTGGTACATGAAAACGGGGCTCGCTAAACTCATGGTTTGACACTCCTGGGGAATATGATTGGTTAATAAAAATATTTTTATGAATCATTATGAAGGATTTATATAGAAATATAATTGTTTTAGAATACATTTTTAAGACATAAAAATCTTTTAGAGTTAAAAGATTCATAAATTAAATAAGATTAAAACTATGGTATAATTATTTTATAAAATATAGGGAAATAGGAGGAACCATGAAAATGGTGACCGCAATGGACCATGTGCTGGTGACCCTCCGATGGAATATAAAATTGAAACTTTCATGAGAATGATGAACCAACTGACTCATGTTTTGGGAAATAACTTGAATCAAGATGAGAGGCCGATCTCACCACAAATTTAACAAAATTATGTTGAGTTTTTTATTCATCAAAAACCATTAGCCTTTAGTGGATCTACAGATCAATTGATTACTAAACAATGGATCAACTCTATCAAGAAGATATTTTTTGTGCTATGTTGTTCGGAAAAAGAGAAGGTCACTTTGGTTGTTTACCGCTTAGAGGGAAGAGTTGATCAGTGGTGGGAACAGATTAAAAACATGAGGCCAAGATTGGAGGTTGAATATATGGAGTGGGAAGTGTTTAGATGAATCTTATTCAATAATTATTTCCCTCATTCTATGTGAACAAAAATGGAGACAAACATTCTTGAGCTGGAGTAGATGGATAATGAATTTGTTGGAAGCTACAAGATGGACTTCACAAGACATTCCTATAACACCTAAAGCTTTGTTATGGATCCTAATGGGAAAGTTGGTATATTTTTTGGTGGACTAAGACCTAATCTGTGGAACAATCTAGCCAATAGAAATTGTTATTTCTATGAGAAGATCGTGCAAAGTGAGATGAAAGTCAAACTAGAGTTCGGTGAGATGCAGTGGTCTCATAAATCCAATGAAAATAATAGATCAATAGAGCCCATCATATAGAGGACTTTTGGTTAGGGAAGAGTAGGAAAGAAAGTGCAACATACCACGTGTAATAAATGTGGGAAGAAGCATTCAGTGAACACCCTTATCGGTAGGGGGGAGTGATAAAATTGTCGAAGAGATGGCCATATCATACAGAATTTTCATAGTGAGGTGATGCCTCAACTACCCAACACTGACGACAAAGAAAATATGGTGCATGCCCTACCTGATAGAAAATTCTATAAGTGTAGACAACATGGAATATTTTCCTGTCATGCCCTGAATTTTTTTTTTTTAATTATTTCTTGGATCTGGGTTATCGTGGCAAGGTCCGGGCTAGGTCTCGATTTTAAATTTTTGTCGTTCAATATTTTTAATAGGCTTTAAACTTGTTCGCGGTCACCGCGTGGTTGGCGGTAGCCGTGTAGTCGGCCTAGGAGTCAAGAAATTTCTCATTATTCTTGTTATAATTATTCTTTATATTATTATTATTATTTAATTATTATCTCTATTATTGTTATTTTTATTATTATTGGCATAATTATTATTTTTATTATTATTCATTATTATTATTAATTTATTTATTATTGTTATTATTATTATTATTGATATTATTATTATAATTATTATTATTTTTCTTTTGTATTGTTATTATTATTATTTGTCTTATTATTATTACTATTACTATTATTATTGTAATAATATTATTATTAAAAGAATGAAAAAAAAGAAGATCCATAACCCTAAGCGCTACCTGATCGCCAACTTCCGGATATTTTTTTTACGTTTAAAAAAAAATATTTTCCAGAAAATGCTTACGACAATTTATTTTTTCAATATTCACCTTAAAGGCGGCATCTCGGATGCCGCCTTTGCATTTCGGGGGCAAGGCGGCATCTGCGATGCCGCCTTTGCGCTGAGGGTGAAAGGCAGCATCTGCAATTCCACCTTTCTCCTAAATAAAAATTTTGAAAATTTTTATTTTTATTTTTTGTTTTGTTTATATATATATATATATATAAACAAAACAAAAAATTTCAGTATAATTTCTCTACTATTAAAGATCCAGCGCTACAGCCATTACAGCAGTTTGGATTATGACAGAAACTCTTACCCAGACCTCCCTTTTATATGAGGGTTTGCCCTGAAAATCATTCTGCATTTTCGATGTGGGATTCAGGTTCTACCTTTACTGTGCAGTACATTCTGCATTTCCGATGTGAGATTCTGTTTCAAGTACGTGACTTTGAAATTCAATAAATTATAAACTATAAGTCCAATATAAATGAAACATTAAACATTGATTAAACATATAAAAAATAGTTGAAAACAAAAAGAATTTCCTCAAAAATGTTGATGAAAAATAATCTATAACCTTTCAAAACCGCCTACTTGAAACGTAAAAATGTTTCAAATACGTGAATTTGAAAGACTGTAAAATATAAACTATAAACCGAATATAATTTAAACTTTAAACATTGATGAAACATATAATAAATAGTTGAAAAAAAAAGAAATTTCCAGAAAAATGTTGATGAAAAGTAATTTATAAGCTTTCAAAACCGCATACTTGAAACTTAAAAATTTTCAAGTGTGTGAATTGGAAAGACCATAAAACATAAAATAGAAGACCAATATAAATTAAAAGTTAAACATTGATTAAACATATAAGAAATAGTTGAAAACAAAAGCAATTTCCAAAAAAATGTTAATGAAAAAAAATTTATAAGCTTTCAAAACTGCCTACTTGAAACTTAAAAATGTTTCAAGTACGTGACTTTGAAAGATTATAATTATATTATTAATTAACTAATTAATTATTTTATAATTAATAGTTATATTAATAATTAACTAATTAATTATTATATAAGTAATAATTAATGAGTAATAATTAATAATTAATAATTTAATAAATAGTTATAATTAATATTTATATGACTAATTAACTAATTACTTATTAATAATTATTAATTACTAATTACTAATTATAATGAATAATTATAATAAATATTTATATTACTAATTAACTAATTAATAATTAATAATTACTAATTACTAATTAATTAGTTACAATTATTAATTGTATTTCTAATTAACTAAATATTTATTATATATGTAATAATTATATTACTAATTAATTATTATATAATTAACGATAATATTACTAATTAACTAATTAATTATGACATATTTAATTATTAATAATTACTAATTAATAATTTAAAATTATAATGAATAAATTTAATTAAAAATTATATTACTAATTTACTAATTAATTGTTATATAATTAATAATTATATAACTAATGAACTAACTAACTATTGTATAATTATTTATTAATAATTAATAATTAATAATTATAATGAATAATTGTAATTAATATTTATATTACTAATTAACTAATTAATAATTAACAATTACTAATTACTAATTAATAATTAATAATTATAATGAATAAATGTAATTAAAAATTATATTACAATTTTAGTAATTTATTATTATATAATTAATAATAATATTACAAATTAACTAACTAATTTTTATATAAATAATTATTATTAATTACTAATTAATAATTATAATGAATAATTATAATTAAAAATCATATTACAAATTTACTAATTAATTATTATAATGAATAATTATAATTAAAAAACATATTACAAATTTTCTAATTAATTATTGTATAATTAATAATAATAATATTAATTTACAAGTTAATTTTTACATAATTATCTATTAATAATTACTAATTAATAATTATAATTACTTATTATAATTAATTATCTTATTTATAATTAACTAATTAATTATTATATAATTAATAATTATATTACTAATTAAATAATTATTTATTATATAGTTAATAATTATATAATTAATCATTATATTACTAATTAAGTATTATATAAATAATAAATAATAATTAATAGTTATAATGAATAATTATAATGAATAAATATATTACTAATTAACTACTTATTTATTATATAATAATTTTTAATAATTACTAATGAATAATTATAATGAATAATTATATTACTAATTAACTATTATATAATTAATTATTAATAATATTAATTTAATAGTTAAATAAATTATTATATGTTTAATCCATGTTTTAACTATAAATTATATTAGTCTTATAGTTTATATTTTAGTCTTTCAAAACCGCGTACTTTTATCATTTTAAGTTTCAAGTATGTGGTTTTGAAAGCTTATAAATTATTTTTCATGAACATTTTTTACGAAATTCTTTTTATTTTCAACTATTTGTTATATGTTAAATCCTTGTTTTATGTTTCATTTATATCGGTCTTATAGTTTATATTTTATAGGCTTTCAAAGTCACGTGATTGAAACATTTTTAAGTTTCATGTTGGTCGTTTTGAAAGATTATAAATTATATTTCATCAATATTTTTTACGAAATTCTTTTTATTTTAAAATATTTGTTTTATGTTTAATTCATGTATTAAGTTTCATTTATATTGGTCATATAATTTATATTTTATAAGCTTTCAAAATCACGTACTTGAAACTTCTTATGTTTAAAGTAAGTGGTTTTGAAAGCTTATAAATTATTTTTTATCATCAATTTTATGATTTTTTTTCTTTTCAACTATTTTTTATATGTTTAATCCATGTTTTATGTTTCATTTATATTGTCCTTATAGTTTATATTTTATAGTCTTTCAAAGTCACGTACTTGAAACAGAATCCCACATCGGAAATGCAGAATGTTCTGTGCAGGAAATGGAGAACCAGAATCCCACATCGGAAATGCAGAATGATTTACAGGGTAAGCTATCTTATAAAAAGGAGCCATGGGTGAGAGCTTCTGTCAGAATTCAGATTGCTGTAATGACAGCACTGCTGGATTTTAAATAACGAATAAATTCTGCTGAAAATTTTATTTTTGTTTAGTTTTGTTTATATATACATATATATATGAAGAAAACAAAAACAAAAAAATAAAAATAAAAATAAATTCTAGATTTTTTTTGTTTTAGGGGAAAGGCGGCATTAAGGATGCCGCCTTTGTGGCGTATTTTCGAATTTTTTTTAACCTAGCCTGTTTTTAAAAAATATTTTAAAAAAAAATTATTTTAAAAAAAACTCCCAACTTCCCATATTCCGCACTAAGGGCTGCCCCTACCCCCTTGTTTTGTTTCTTGGTTTACCAAGACACCGCTCCCCAGCCACCTCATCTGTATTCACTTTCCTCATGATCCAACTCCTTGACGCTCGCCCAGCTGTGCTCTATCCCTCCACCTTGCTTAGACCCTTCTGCACTCGGCCCGTCCAGCATCATTATCGGAGGCACCTGTTTCCCATAGGTCCCCCAACCCATCTCCCATCATCACCTACTCTGAAACCTTTTCCTCACTCCATCCATCCCCTCATCTCCCTCATGCCACCGGCCAGCCATCCAAGCCCCATTGTCAAAGCCCACACTCCGGCCCTCCCCGCCACCTCTCACCCATGACGGAATCAGCCTCTCACCTCACCACTCTTGACCAAGCGACGACACCCTCTCCTTCCGCCCTCTCACCCCAGTTTCCCCGGATGTCTTCCGGCACCTTGGCCTTATGCCCTTCAGGTCCATGATTTCTCTCCTATTCTACAATCAGCTGACAGATAGCCTCTCCCTCGCCCAATACCTCGCCCACACTGGTCCCCGCCACACATGCCCCTCTTGGTTCTCTCCCGTCACCGGACTCCTGGCCAGTAGCGTACCCAGCCCCTGCTTTTCTCCACAGTGTGCACCCTCTCTCGGCGCATCAGGCCTCCGACCTTCTCTCCGATGACCGGACCAAGCAAGCCTTCAGTACAGCCATACCCTCTCTCTCGGTGGCAGTCCCACTTCCCCTCATTTTCAGCAGTCTTCATCACATGAGCCGACAGTGACCTCCCACTTCTGCTCGTCCAACCCTGAGTTCTCTAGGCCAACAATCTTTCATGTGGTAGTTTTCTTCCCTTTTTTAGTGCTTTTATTTAATTGGTCAAACCCCAACATCTTGGGTGTTTATTGGTGCTCTATTCTAGTATTTTATGTGTGTAATTGGTGCATTAGAGGTTATTCCTCTTTCCCTGGAAGCAACATCACGTTGGCTCAAATTTGAGGTAGGAGAATCTGAATTTTCCTTTACAAATAAATCTATATAATGATTTCATGTTTTTTATTAATTCTTTTAATTAATTCACACCTTTGAAAATTAATTGTTCGATATACTATATTGTTTCCAAGTTAGTTGGTTTTGGTAAAAATATTTTTCATGTTTTCTAGTTTGTATAATTTGTTTAATCTGTTTATAGAATTTTTAATAAACTATTTTATTCCTTATAAAACTATTTATAAATCATTTGTTATATTTATTAAATTTCTTATAATTTTCTTTTCCTTTTCATGAAATTGATGAGAAATTGTTTTGTTTATTTTATAATGTTTTCATCAATTTAGTGTTATTGAATGACATAGTGAATATGTTTTGGTGTGAGTTTGGAAAGGAAAACCGCTCACCTAACAAATGTGAGGTATTCAGGTGTGTGCTTGGTTATATCTGTTTAAAGGTCCATTTAACATGTCTTCAAAAGTTTCATGTTTTTCCTAAATGGATTTTAAATTTTTACATAAAGATGGTCCCCTTTAGTGGTTTCTAAGGAGAGTTTAAAATAAGGTCTTATAAAGTGTTGTTTTCTGTTTTATGGAAAACCTATTTTTTAATGGCTTCATTAAGGATTGAAAATTTGGTTTGAAACATGTTTTGGGGTTTAACATTGTTTTGAAAGTGGTTCTTAAATGTTTATTGTTATGTAATGTTTCTGAAAATGCGTGTTTTAGTAAATTCATGTTTTCTTGAAAGAATATTTGAATGTTTTGGTCAGTCTAACCATGTTTTTATGAAAAGAAGTTTACTACTGTTTTGGAAATATTTATATATGTTTTTTTAAATGGTTCAATGAGGTAAAGCTAAAGGCTTGTTTGGAATCCTTGAAAGGGTGTGTTATAAAACCCCTCTTTGGTTAGGTCTCTTTTCTTGTTGATTAATCATGAGATAATAGGTTCCTCAGTATGGGCCTCCTTTTGAGAATATTTATTTTAAGGTATGAGACTAATCGTGAGTTGGTCGGCTTGGTTCCTAATTTTTCTGAATGATTTTTTATATAGATATGGCTTTTTGTTTGAATGTGTAGAACACCTCTTTATGAATATAGCATAGAAGCATAGTATAGAACGGGGGTTTACTGAAAACAATTGTTGCACTGGTTTAGACTACGTAGTGGCTAGTGGACTTAGTATGGACTTTGTTCTTCTAGGGGATCTTTCCCCTCGGTTAGGCCAGGTAGGGAAACACTGATCATTTGGGAAATATGATGTCATCGAGAGTAGGCACACCTTCATGATGAGTCACATGTATAGTAAATTCCGGCCTTTCTATAAGTTCCTTGGTTTTCTGTGATCCTTTGATACGAGTACTGTCAGCACAATTTCCCTGGATGTGTGTGTGGAATCACACCCTTGAACTTGGTTTTTGTGTTTTCTTGGAAAAATATTTAATGTGTTGTTAGTTTTTAAAAATGATTTCAAATTTGTTGTTTTGGAAAATTTTGTGTGATCTCCTCTTTATTTATTTTCGTTATTTTTGAATTATAAGGGCAATAGAATTGTGATTTTTATTTTTCAAAATTCATTGTATACATGAAAACCTTATTTTTATAACTATAGTTCAAACTAGTGTTATTCATCTGTTTTGGAATGGGAAAATGAATGGATTCTGTGGTTAATTTTTGGCATCCCTAATGAGAATTTTTATTCTCATGTGTATTCTACCATTTCAATTTTAGGGTCCCTTTTCTCATGTTTTCATGGATGGATTTATCATTATTGGAAAAGGTCGGCCTTTGGTTGGGAGGTGACCTGGAAGGACACATGGATGTACGGTGAGATGTTCTGTTTATTTATTTTCGCTGCCCAAGATCTGTTTTATTAATCTATTTTTCATTGTAATTTATTTATATTTTATGAGAAAAATAATTCCCAACAGTTAATTGAGATTTCTGGCACACCTTTCCAGCCCATGGGGATTGGGAACGCCTCTCGGGCCATGTCGCGAACCAGCTCAAGAGACCAGTTCAAAGTCGATCTGGGTTTGTTTGTGAAAAAATGGTATCAAAGGGGTACTTATTTTTTGTGGTGTCCGGTAGATTGATATTAAGACTATTGGAACTCGATAGGCAGGTACACAAAGTACTTCATGAACCCTCGCCTATTCTGAACCTCCAGTCTCAAGGGGTTGTCCGGGAATTGAGTCCTTATTTTGTTCTGGTTTGTTTTAGATTGAGGGATGAAAACATAGGAAACCAAAATGTTACATCTTGATATCACATGGAGTAGTGACCCATGTAGATTTTGAGTACATTGTTTAAGTTCTTCCTTGTTGTTGACACTTAGATGGGGCATGGCCCACTACCATGTCTCTAGGTTAAGCATGACTACTCATCCCTCACTCTGATAGTTTGATGCAAGTTAAGTGTTGTCTTGGTTCTAATTGGTGTGAGTGTTCTTTTGAAAATGAAAAAGGGTTTTTGAAATGAGAATTATTTATTTTAATAGGATTTAAATTCATTAAAAGGGTTTTAAAACTGAATTTTCTTGGTCTATAGATCTAGTGTTTGCTTGGAACTAGTAGAGAAATGGTTTGTGTGAAATATCTAGTAATCTTTACAAATGTTTGAATTTGTTAGGGGATACATGAGAATTTAATTTTGGTGTATACGAATGAAAGTTGAGGAAGACATGTGAAATGGTTCATGGTTTTATTGGGGTGTGTAATTTGAATTAAAGGCTTAACCTTGTTTTTATAAAGTGATTAGGGAATTGATTTTGGAAATTGATTTTGGATTGAAAAGTGTCCTGGAAAGAGGTAGGTTTTTTAATCTAAAATTAAAAGGGGTTTTAAAAGAGTAATTTTGGGTTGTGGTTGTTTTTGTTTGGTTTTTGAGCTGGTCATTTTGGATCAGGATGATAATTTTAATTTTACCTTTATTTGATATCAGTTTCGGATTTTTAATTTACATGTTGTTTAGAAAATTCCGCCTAGAAAGGTCCCCAAGGTATCTGATAAGTCATGCCCAGGTTTTGGTACTTCTTGCACATTGTCTATCCTTCACAGTGATCAGGGTCTGTTAGAGGCATTAGAGTGGCTTGAAGAGGTCAAGTGCATCATCAGGGTATTGAGAACTCCCGAAGATGACAGTGTGTGTGATATTTTGTCTCTGTTCGAAGGTAAAACTTTGGATGAATGAGATGTGTTATCCCCACCATCAATGGATGTTGGGATGACATGGGATGTATTTAAATTTGTCTTTATTTAGTGGTTAATCCCTGAATAGGTGATGACAATGGAAAGGGAAGAGATCATGCATATTCAACAAGTCCAACAGATAGTGAATAAATATGTTGACCATTTCAAGGAACGTGTTTTTTTCTCTGGAGGTAGCATCATAGGATTTGATGAAGACATATATCTTCATTGGGGGTCTTTCTCTAGAGATCATGAAGCACGTCCTCCCTTCTAGGACTATCGTTTTGAGAAGCTGGTGGATGACGCATTTTTAGCTGAGTTTGTCTTTAGAGTGCATATGGTTGGAAATCCAGCGTATCTGGTTGCTCGGAAGGTTCCCCATCCAGTGAGAAGGGTGTGCTAGAGAAACTTTTTTCTATAGAGTCCAATGTAGTGGTTCTGGCTTGCAGTTCATCGGATCGTTCAGTGGTATGCCACTAGTGTGGCCGGTTCGGGCACGCAAATCCATCACGTTGCATCCCTCCCAAGACATGTCATCGTTGTGGCTGTCAGGGAAATTTGGAGAAGTTTTTCAGGAATAACCACCTAAAGAAGATGTTGTGACCGGAGGAATTTCAGTGCCTGACTATGATCCAGGAGATGAACTAGCCATCAGAGCCCCAACCATAGGTCTTGGGGTGATGCTCAGACATAGTTAGGAGTTGTCAGGGGTGTGAAACCTTAGTTCAGGTATTTTGTTTCGTGTTGGCGGTGGAACATTTAATTTTTTTTCATTCTTGTTTCTCTACTATAATAGTTTCAACTTTGTTGTAAGTTTATTGTTTCATCCTGATTTTAGGATGGAAATGTTCAATTATAATAGAAATAGTCTTTTTTTTTCTGAATAAAGACTTCATAATCATGTGTTCTTCTTAAAAGTGTATTTGGAACTTGTGTGGGTTAATCTCGGTTCGACTGTGATCATTTAGAGATGTAAGTTACTATTGAAAAATCATTATTTTTAGTTATGATCGGGTTCACTTCTGGGATTAGGTTCAACTTGGCGGTTTTTTTCTCAAGTGTTCAGGGTTTCTAGTCTGGGTCGAGAGTTCCAAGTTTCAGCGTCGGTGTTGTTTCACTCATACTATATAAATTAGTTGGATCAGTTCGAAGTTACTCCGTTGGTCGCCCCTTCCCAGGGTGGTGTGTTTGGGTGTTAAACTTCTATACAAGTTGATTTCTTGTGGTGGGGAAAGCCATCTCTAATTCATCCATTCTCTTGTGTTGTGTTTTCATTCAGTTTCAATCAGGCATGGATTCTTGTTCTGATTGTCATTTGGTTGGGTGACATTATATGGGAAGAAAGTGTCTGTGGTGGGGAGAATTGTCACAACTTGGCTTTTAATTTAATTTTTATTTTATTATTTCTTTGTAACGTCCCTGACCCAGAAGCCACTAAACCGGTGCTCCGAGCCGGGTGGTTATATGACCTTAAGGTGCCTCCTTATACGCCAAAGGCTACCGACTAGCAGCGGGGGTCTATAAAGTCATGTGGGGAGACAATACCCCCTTTTATCAGAGTAAGCCACAACAGAAATAAACCAAATAGCGGAAATAATAACCAGTAATCAAGGAACCTGTATAACAACCATTTCCAATAATAAATATGTCACGTCATACTACAAGTGGAAAAGTGGACACAACCCCAAAATAAAGACAATGGCCAAAATCCCCTAAAATGGTCCCCACTCCAAGTTTGGATCCTCCACCAAATGCTACCCATGACCACTGAGCTATCTAGCAAGGACCCTTTCCCTTGTCCTGACCTGCAAACATGAAGTCTGCTCGGGTACCCAACGGCGGCCCGAGCAGGGTGTGAGTACAACTCAGTAGGCCACCACCAATGATGTCTACAAAATATCTAGTGTAAACAGGTAGTGCATGCAAAGGGAAAAAATGATAAATTCCAAGTAATTATTTAAAGTGCCATTAACAGATTTAAGACCCAATCCATTTCTATTCCATTACCATTCATTCATTACCATTTACCATCACTTACCATTTCATCACATTTCCATGGGTTAATCACATTCATCATGTTACATGGGTCTAAGGCCAACAATCACATGCAAGAGGGTAAACACATTGTTATCCTATCTCACTAGGACTAACCCCTCATAGAAACCATATCCTCACCTCGAAGCCTCAGTCTGGGTGGATGCAACCGTTAGGAGAATAGACCCTCAGTCCCCTTTCCTAACCCGTGCATTTAGGGTGGAGTTTAGAGCCTCAGTCTTTACTTGACCCGTGGGCGTAGATCCTCAAGTCATACCTCACTCTACCAAGACATGTGCACATGATTATATATAAGTAACTATCAACCTTCCAACCATTTCCAATCGAAAAACATCATTCACAACAACCCACATGGGAAACCACATCATGCCTTAACCCATTAACACATTACTATTTCACATCATTTAACCATTCACCCAATTCCCATGTGTTATGCCTATCTCACTATGATTTTCCTCCTAGACCCATAATCTATCCCATTATGGTCTTTAATCAATTTACACATTAACCCCTTTAACCCTTTCACCATTTCCATGAATGACCCATTCATTCCATTTCAAGTAACCCTTTGATTATTACCAAGCCTAGGTGTATCAACTAACTTCTATTCCATGTTCAACCAATCATGACAACATATTTATCAAGGGTTCTACCATTTACCACAAAAATATCACTTGCTTAATAACAATCCCTAAACCCTGGAAAAGCTGGCACATCCCACAGATGGCCCCAATTAGGTCAATTCTATCCCAACACATCCCACAGGGATCGTGAGGGTTCCAATTTTACATTTTAAACATCATTAATACCAAGCATGCCAATGTTATTCAAAACCTAACCAAGGGAAAACAATAACACAAGTAAACATGCACAAAACCCTAAATAACCATGAGATATCACTTGTAGACCACCTACCTCGAATCAGTGGTTGAACGCACCCTCAATCGAGTCCTTAGAACTTGATTCGACCAACCCTCAGAGCTTCAACCTAGAACTCACCCAAAAGATAGGGTTTTTGGGTTTCGGAACAAGAGAAAGAGAAGACACAAACCGTAAACCAAGAAAATAACCAATGAGGAGATTAGCCTTACCCGGAGCTTCAATCAGCAACCAACGATGCTCTAAACGGCCAAGAATCGAAGGAGAACCACCCTTGGGAAGCTTGGGTCAGCCATGTTCGTTGCTTTGGCTGAGAGAGGAGGAGAGGAGGAAAATC
The DNA here is from genome assembly GCA_963277665.1 of Viscum album. NCBI lineage: Eukaryota > Viridiplantae > Streptophyta > Magnoliopsida > Santalales > Viscaceae > Viscum > Viscum album. The sequence goes on from OY728138.1 coordinate 776,498,623, forward strand.
CCGAGTTGGGGTTATAAAGCCCGTAGTGGAAATTTTGAAAATTTTCCAACTTTAAGTGGTCGCACGGTTGAGCCGCACGGTTTAGAAAACCGTGCACAAACCATGTGCACGCCACTGCCCGGAGGAGGAGGAGTCATACGATTTAGCCGTAGGGTTTGGAAAACCGTGCACAAACCGTGCGCTCACTTCTGTCCAGATGAGGGACAGTCGCACAACTTAGCCTGGGCATGCCGCACGGTTTTTCTGACCATGCGCAGGCTATGCGCCTTGGTCTGCTTTGCCCAGACTTCCCTTCTTCCATGCCCCGAGCCCCCGAAACACCCCCAAGGCCTCTCAAACTTCAAAGAAACCTATTAAATCCCCCAAAGCAAAGGGTTAAACCCAAAACACCACAAAACATACCTTTCCAAATACCAATATATTACAACCTCCCCACCTTATAACGGCTCGTCCTCGAGGAGAGCTTCCAAGCCTCATTGCTCTACCGAGGAGAAGAGTTCGGGTCACGGATCCCGCATATCCGATTCCCGCTCCCATGTTTCTTCTTGAAATTTCTCATGCTGCTATAGTACTCACACTAGTGGCAAAACCTTGCCTTGCAAGACCTTTTCACAACGATCCATGACATGAAACGAATGCTCCTCAAAGGACGCATCAACCTAAAGCACCACATCCTCAACATCAACAACATGAGATGGGTCGGGGTGATACCGTCAAAGCTACGACACATGAAACACATCATGCATCCCACTATACTATTGTGGAAGATACAATCAGTATGCCACTGGTCTGATCCTCTCCACAATCTCAAAATTTCCTACATACCTGGGCGCCAACTTACCCTGCTCCCGAATCCATCTGTGACCCAACCTTGGCGACACCCGAAGGAACACTTTATCACCCACCCTAAACTCGAGAGGTCTACACCTTCAATATGAATACGACTTATGCCTACTCTGATCCATATCCATTCGCTTCCTGATCAACTGAACTCTCTCCGAAGTCTCCTGCACGAGACTCGGCCCCCACAACTCATATTAACCGGCCTCTAGCCCACACAATGAAGATCTACAAGGTCTCCCATAAAGCGCCTCAAACGGTTCCATCTGAATTGTAGCTTGGAGACTATTCTTGTATGAAAACTAAAATAACGGTAGGTTTCTCTCCCAAGAACCACCAATGTCCAAGACCCATTCTCTTAACATGTCTTCCAACACATGGATCATACGTTCCGACTGCTTGTCCGTCTGTGGGTGGAAAGCCGTAGTCAAAAATACCTGCGTACCAAGCGCCTTCTGAAACCCTTGCCAGAAACGTGATGTGAAACGTGGATCTCAGTCCGAAACTATGTTTCACGACACCCTGTGAAACTGCACCATTTCCCGAACATACTCGTCACCCAACTGATCAACGGTATAGGTCTCCTGAATCGGTAAGAAATGAGCCACTTTCTTTAACTGATCCACAACCCCCCATATTGCATCATTCATCCATGTCGTCCTAGGAATACCCACGAAAAAATCCATCATTACATCATTCCACTTCCATTTTGGAATTGGAAATGGATGAAACAAACCACCTGGGGGTTGATGCTCAGCCTTCACCTGCTGACAGGTAAGAAACCATGCCACAAAGCCTGCAACTTCATTCTTCATCCCAAGCCACCAAAAATGCCTTCAGAGATCACATTACATCTTTTTCAAACCAGGATGCAATGCCCACATCGATGAATGAAACTAGTGAATCAACTCTTCCCGTTTACATTCTGGCACAACCACACGATTACAAATGCAAACAACACCATCCTCACCGATGGCCCAACCAGAAGGTATCTCCCCACCTTTAAGATTTTCCTTCATGATCAAACACTCAGGGTCATCAAGATGACATTCCTTAACTCGAATCAAGAGCGTCGACTCCATCGTTAAGGAAACAAGTGTGACCTGACCGTTATACTCATGCACCTCCAGGTGAATATCTGAAAACAAGGCCATCACCTTCCACTCGGTGCTGGTCTCCTGAACAGCCAGATTTTGAACCTTCCTGGTCAGAGCATCAGCAACACTGTTTCCCTTTCCCGGGGTGTACACCAAATCAATGTCGAAATACTGAAGATATTCAACCCATATTCTCTGCCGAAGATTCAGATCCCGCTGTTTGAAGATGTACTTTAAACTCTTATGGTCGGTAAAGATAGTAAACCGTTCTCCCAACAGATAGTGCCTCCAGCACTTCAAGGTGTACACTACTGCAGCCAACTCAAGATCATGTGTGGGATAATTACGCTCATGGGGTCTCGACTGCCTTGACTCATAAGCCACCACCCGCTCATCTTGCATCAACACAGCCCCAAGTACGATTCCAGACCCATCACAAAACACGGTGTATTTCTTACCCGGCTCAGGTAAGATCAAGATAGGTGCGGTCGTCAACTACTTATTCAACTCTTGGAAGGAATCCTCACAAGCCCCCAACCACTCAAACCTGATTCCTTTCTTGGTCAATCCCAAGAGTGGTGCTGCCAAGCGAGAGAAATCCTAAATGAACCTTTGGAAATACCCGGCTAAACCCAGAAATCCTTAAACATCAAAAACATTCATGGGATGCTCCCAAGATACAACTGCTTGCACCTTCTCTAGATCCACTGACACACCTGCCTCAGATATGATGTGACCTAGAATATGCACATCACCTATACAGAATTGACACTTTGATAGCTTGGCATATAGTCGATGCTCTCTTAGCATACCCAAGACGATGTCAAGGTGTTGTCATGATCGCCATGAGTTTTCGAGTACACTAAGATATCATCAACAAAGAGAACCACAAACCGATCTATATAGAGATGAAAGATTCGGTTCCTTAAATCCATAAACACTGCCAGTGCATTGGTCAAGCTAAAAGGCATTACCAAAAACTCAAACAACTCGTACTGACTTCGGAAAGCGGTCTGTGGTACGTCAGAAGTCCACAACTACAACTGGTGATAACCTAACCTCAGATCAATTTTAGAGAGCACTGATGCACCCCTCAAATGATCAAACAGGTCATCAATTCTAGGAAGAGGGTACCAATTCTTCACTGTCATCTGATTCAACCTCCGATAGTCAACACACAACCTCAACGACCCATCAGCCTTCTTGGAAAAAAGCATTGGAGACCCCCAAGGAGACGTACTAGGACGGATAAAAACCTTACGCTACAACTCCTCAAGCTATAACTCTAGCTCCTGGAGTTCTTTCGATGCCATTTGTTATGGCAGAATAGAAACTAGCTCCGCTCCCAGAAGAAACTCAATCGTGAACTCGACATCCCTCTCAGGTGGTAACCTCGAGAAATCATTGGGAAACACGTCCTGAAACTGATCCACAACGGGAGAGAAATTAGGTCCTTCCCCTCCCTCACTATCATCATGCATGAGACATGCCACTTGCGCCGTGAGTTCACTCATCCGTTGACCCAACGGTCCTGTATGACCTACTAGAACATTCCACTTGCCATGGTGGACATAAGCATCACCCCCAAGTAACCTGAACAATACCCTGTGAAGATAACAGTCAATGTGAACCCGATACAACACCAACCAATCCATCCCCAGGATTAAGTCAAATCCTGACATCTCGAGAATAAAAAAATACCACAGAAAATGACACCAAATTAGAGGGCACATCCCTTACACTTCTTGATATCCTCAACCCGCACCACCAACAGAGTGTCAGTTGACATCACCCCACACACCCCCTCCACAGGTAAACCTAGTGCTACCACTAGTTGAGAAGAGATAAAAGAGTGTGTGACACCTGTGTCAAACAACGCACTAGAAAAAGTAGAAGCTACGAGGATCATTCCTCGAATAGTCGACGGTCCGGCCTCGCCATCACCTGGTGAAAACTGAACTGCCTGAAGCTGACTCGCCCCTCTACCCTGGGCTCTATCCTGAACGCCCCACACTGTACTAACCTGCTGGCATGAGCGATCATGCCCTGGATTTTCATGTCCACTGACCCTGCCAGTATGACCCGTGGATCTCCAACTGCCTGCCTGATACGGGGCAACTGATCCTCTTCCCGTATCTGGTATCTTCTTTCCAACATCATGCTCCCCTGCCTGTCGAGGATTCCTGCAGAACCTCTGCACATGTCCCATCCTGCCACACGAACGAGACTTAACTGGAGGTCGAGGACACTGACCACGCATATGCCTCGGCCTACCGCACTAATAACAGAACACCAGATCCCCACTCTGAGAGGCTGGCCCTCTCTTCCAGCCACTTTGAACACTTCCACCATGCTATGATCCCTCATGGCATCGCTTTCGACCCTCGGTAGTTGCACCACTCTTCTTCCCCACTGGCACCACAATCCCGCTACCTAAGGCTCCCTTCAGGTTCCCTTCCAAGATCAATGCCTGATCTACTACCTCTGAGAACCTCTTCTAGCGGAAGATGTTTACTTGAGACCTGATCTGATGTCTCAGCCCATCCTGGAAACGCCTTGCTACCACTGCCTCATCCCATGCTGACACTGGGAAAAAGCGTCTCAAACCAGTGAAGTGACTAGTGTAGTCCATCATCGATAGCGATCCTTGAGTCAGGATCATAAAATCTGCAGCCCGATCATGTCTCAAAGTCTCTGGGTATAAATGCTCTAGAAATATTTCTTGAAAAGCCTTCCACGTCATTCCCTCAGCCTGCTCGATTTGGGCCTGAATGTCCCACCAACGCCTAGCCTGGCCTCGTAACATATTAGCGGCCAGCTTTACTCGCTTTTCAATGGGGGTCTCTAGATGATCCAGTATCGTCTACACAGACTCTAACCAGAACACAACTACATCTATCCCACCCTCTCTGGTGAAAGTTGGAGGGTGATGCAGCTAGGACTCCCTATTTAGCTCGAACATACTCGGTGAAACCCGCCCTGGGTCCTGATCCATCATCTGCATAAGGCGAGTCAAGTTCTCTCAGAACTAGTCTTCTCTACCTTCATTGATCACCACATTTTCTTACTCCCCTACTATAGGAGTGTTCTCAGCAACACCCTCCCATTGCCCAACTGGTAACCGACGCCGTGGTGGAATTTTCCTACAATGCCAAGCACGAGTTTTAGCATACATACTCTAACATTGATGACTCCACCAAAATATCTTTACTAGCTACAACAACCCAGTTTTCATATTCTAACCCAACAACATTTTTCCAACTTGTTTCAAACCCTATTACTCCATTAATCATCATTTACCCACTTGTTTTATTTCATTCTTCTCATTATTTCTTGGTTTCATGAAATTCATGATGTACCCTACTTTCCTGCCTCACACACCCACCCCAAGCATGTGTCTAATACAATGCATGTCACCTATATCCCTAGGTTTATATAATGATGCGTGAATGCCAATTCTCGTGCCATTAGTCCATGAGCCAAATATCATAAAATAGTCACATCAAACCACATGTGCATTACCCAACGGTAAAATATCATCAACTGTAACAACACACAACCAAGAACAACATTTCCCACCCAGGGCCACTTGGGTTTTCCCCCGTGCCTAGGTTAGATACTCCCAAGAACATGCTCATTGACAAGTCCTGAAACATCCTACCCCTTGGATACCAATCACAAATAACAAGACCTTAGAGACGGAGAAGAGAAACCTCCTCTGATACCACTTTGTAACATCCCCGACATGGAAGCCACTAAACTAGTGCTCCGAGCTGGGTGGTTACATGAACTTAAGCACCCCTCCCTATACGCCAAAGGCTGCCGACTAGCAGCGGGGGTCTATAAAGTCAAGTGGGGAGACTATACCCCATTTTTATCAGAGTAAGCCACAACAAAAATAAACCAAATAGAGGAAACAATAACCAGTAAACAAGGAACCAGTATAAAAACAATTTCCAATAATAAATATGTCATGTCATACTACAAGTGAAAAAGTTGACACAACCCCAAAATAAAGGCAATAGCCAAAATCTCCCAAAATGGTCCCGACTCCAAGTCCAGATCCTCCACCAAATGCTACCCATGTCCACTCAGGTTTCTAGCAAGGACCCTTGCCATTGTCCTGACCTGCAAACATGAAGTCTGCTCGGGTACCCAACAGCGGCCCAAGAAGGGTGTGAGTAAAACTCAGTAGGCCACCACCAACGGTGTCTACAAAATATCCAGTATAAATAGGTAGTGCATCCAAAGGGAAAATGAATTATTAATGGCTAGTAATTATTTAAAGTTCCATTAACCGATTTAAGACCCAAGCCATTTCCATTCCAATACCATTCATTCATTACCATTTACCATCACTTACCATTTCATCACATTTACATGGGTTAATCACATTCATCATGTTACATGGGTCTAAGGCCAAAAATCACATGCAAGAGGGTAAACACATCGTTATCCTATCTCACTAGGACTAACCCCTCATAGAAACCATATCCTCACCTCAAAGCCTCAGTGTGGGTAGATGCAACTGTTAGGAGAATAGACCCTCAGTCCCCTTTCCTAACCTATGGATTTATAGTGGATTTTAGAGCCTCAGTCTTCACTCGACCTGTGGTAATAGATCCTCAAGTCATACCCCACTCTACCAAGCCATGTCCACATGCTTATATATAAGTAAACATAAACCTTCCAACCATTTCCCATTGGAAAAAATCATTCACAACAACCCACATGGGAAACCACATAATGCCTTAACCCATTAAAACATTACCATTTCACATCATTTAACCATTCACCCAATTCCCATGTGTTATGCCTATCTCCCTAAGAATTTAATCCTAAACCCATAATCTATCCCATTATGGTCTTTAATAAATTTACACATTAACCACTTTAACCCGTTCATCATTTCCATGAATGACCCATTCATTCCATTTCAAGTAACCCTTTGATTATTACCAAGTCAAGGTACATCACCTAACTTCTATTCCATGTTCATCCAATCATGCCAACATATTTATAAAGGGTTCTACCATTCACCAAAACCAGATCACTTTCTTAACAATGATCCCTAAACCTGGGAAAAGCCGGCACATCCCATGGATGGCCCCAATTAGGTCAAGTCCATACCAACACATCCCAAGGGGATCGTGAGGGTTCCCATTTTCCATTTTAAACATCATTAAAACCAAGAATGCCAAGGTTATTCAAAACCTAACCAAGGGAAAACAAGAAAACAAGTAAACATGCACAAAACCCTAGATAACCATGGGATATCACTTATAGACCACCTACCTCGAATCCGTGGTTGAACGCACCCTCAGTCGAGTCCTTAGACCTTGATTCGACCAAACCATGGAGCTTTAACCTAGAACTCACCCAAAATATAGGTTTTAGGGTTTTGGAAAAAGAGGGAGGGAAGACACAAACCCTAAACCATGAAAAGAACCAAGCAGGATATTAGCCTTACCCAGAGCTTCAATCCTCAACCAACAATGCTCTAAACGACCAATAATCGAAGGAGAACCATCCTTGGGAAGCTTGGGTCACCCAAGTTCGTCACTAGGGATGAGAGAGGAGGAGAGGAGGAAAATCCTGAGTTGGGGTTTTAAAACATGGAGTGGAAATTTTTTACATTTTCCAACTTTAAGTGGCCGCACGGTTTAGCCGAATAGTTTGGAAAACCGTGCGCAAACCGTGTGCACACCACTACCCGGAGGAGGAGGAGTCGCATGATTTAGCAGCACGGTTTGACAAACCCTGCGCTCGCTTCTGTCTAGAGGAGGGAGGTTCACATGGCTTAGTCCTGGTAGGCCGCATGGTTTGTCTGACCCTGCGCAGGCCGTGTGCCTTGGTCTGCTTTTCCCGGACTTCCCTTCTTCCGTGCCCCGAGCCCCCGGAACACCCCCAAGGCCTCTCACACTTCCAAGAAACCTTTTAAATCCCCAAAAGTAAAGGGTTCAACCCAAAACACAACAAAACATACCTTTCCAAAAACCAGTATCTTACATTCTTGGCTTTGGGTTCTCATAATAAGGTTCGGGATGGGTCCGGGTTTATGTTTTTTGTCGTTTAATATTTTTAATGGGCTTCAAACCTATGTGTGGTCACCGCGTGGTTGGCGGTAGCCATACGGTCGGCCTAGGAGTCAGGAAATTTCTCATTATTATTCTTATTATTATTCTTTATATTATTATTATTATTATTTCATTATTATCTATATTATTTTTTATTATTATTGTTATAAATATTATTTTTATTGTTATTAATTATTATTATTATTATTATCTTTATTATTTTAATTCATTTATTATTATTTTTGATTTTATTATTGTTGTTGTTATTATTATTATTAGTATTTGTATTATTATTATTCTTACTCTTTCTGTTATTATTATAATAATATTATTATTACAAGAATAAAAAAAATAAAAACCCTAACACTAAGTGCTACCCTATCAACCCTTCCCTATTCCGCATTGTGTTCTGCCCCACCCGCCCCCCTTGTTTTCTTTATAGGTTCTCCATGACCCTACTCTCCAGCCACCTTGTTCGTCTGCCCTTGGTTTTTTATGGGTTTTATGGAATAAGTAATTCGGGATAGGGGATCAGGGTTCCGATATTTTTAAAATTGGGTCTGGGAGGCGTGAACGTCGTTCATGCATCACTGCCATGGCTCAGATGCGTGAACGACATTCACACATCCCAGACCCAGGCAGTCAGGCGTGAACGGAGTTCACGCGTGCTTCGCTGACCTGCTAAAGGACGCGTGAACGCCGTTCACGCCTGAATGCCTGGGTCTGGGAGGTGTGAACGTCGTTCACGCATCCTTCATGGACTAGCTAAAGGATGCCTGAACACGGTTCACGCATCCGGCCGAGAATTTATATAAAAGGAGGTGTCCCCCCCCCAAAACACATTGTTCTCTTCTGGTTTTTGTTGCGAAGCCCTGTATAAATTCTTTCTCAACAAATATTTTCTACTTTTGTTGAGGTAAAATTTCTATTTAATAATTTAATAATTTAATTGTGTTTTTTTATTTCATTTGTATGTTTAATTGTGTGTATGATTTATTTATTTCATATGTTATGGATGAAATGTTTTGTATGATTTAATTTTCTTGATGTTGAAATTTCGTATGATTTAATTTTTTGAATGTATGTTGTCTGAATATTGAATGTTTTATGTTATGTCTAAAATTTTTAATGTTTAGGAAAAATAATTTATGTTAGAGAAATTTATTTTAATGAATGGATTTAATAACAAAAGTGATTATTATGTAAATCTCAATTAGATCAGTTATAATAAAATTTATTAAATGTTATTAATAATTATATATATATATACACACATGAAGTTAAATTTTTGTAAAAGAGGTGTAGAATTTAATATAGATTTTATATAATACGGATAATATAATAAATATACCAAATAACATGGTATGAGTGATGACTAATCGTGAGATGACCGACCATGCATAATTGAAATTGCATGTTTTATTTTGTGTATGATGTTATTCAATTTGTAATAACTGCATTTTTTCCGCATTGATGACCTGCGAGTCATCTCTCAGTAAGTGTAAGGACCTGCGTGTCTACTTATAATAATTTATATATTTCATACCCCTATACACCCTCACATGCATGTGAATAAATTTTTAATTAAAAGACAGACGCCCCGAAGAGGTGTCCCCGAACAGGCTTCCCCGAAGAGGTGTCGACGAAGAGGCATCCCCAAAGAGGTTTCGACGAAGAGGAATTCGAGAACTCATTCAAGAGGAGGCGTTGCTGTTTAACAGGAGATTGGCGGTTGCTGAAATATTTGATAATAGAGACAGGAGTTCACCCATAGGTTGTGGTTAGTTTATCAGATGATAAACTAATCGTAAGTCTCAAGATCATGTCATGATTATATATTCATAAGTAATTAATCTTTATGAAACATTATATTAAATTTTCTTTTGTGCTAATATCACAATCAATATACCTTAACAGTGATAAATCAATACATTAAAAAGTCTCAAGATAATAAATTATTCAAAACCAAATTAAATAATTTAAAATTTTATTGTAGTGTATAATATTTTTTAAATTATTTTTTATAGGTAATTATGTATGCTCAAATATATTCCAACGGTGAGGTAATTTATACTGAGCAGGGTTTTAGCTATAGTGTACCACCTGTCCAAGTGGTAAATATCCATGGTTGTATGACATTGGATGCAGTTCGTAATATGATTCAGAGTCGGTTAAAACTGAGTGCTGGACAAGCAATCACTTCAATTAGATAACGAAATCTTCAATATCCTGAGCGTCTGTGGAAGAAAGACTACCATATAGTCAATGATGAGGATTGGATGGAGGCTTATCAGTTATTCAGGCAATAGTGTATTAATGCTTTGATGGAATTATTTATTGTCATTTCTGATATTGATGTGGTGCAATCGATTACTACAGAACCATGCTTTGCGAGCTCTGTAGAAGCTAGTCATTCACATCAGTCTTATTCATTGTCTCCTCCTCATATGACTCCTGTGGAAGAATTTAACGAGGAAGATCATCAAAATTTGGAAGGAAATGTATATGACATCGCTTTGTGTGCTGATATAGTGCATGAAAGTTTATATGAGGAAGATGAATCTGGGGAGTTAGTAAGAGATGATGTGGTTGGGAATGAACCTTTTGAGATTCCTTTGAGAGATAGACATCCACTACATCCACCAGTTAGTGGTAATCAGCCTTCAATTTTGAGTTCCTTAGTTTAAGGAATGTCTCATGAACAACATTTTGATTGGGATGTCATTACACCAGCTTCTGAATTCTCTGGAATTATTGGGAATATGCCTGCATCAAATGATAATGCCATATATGTTGGGCAGGATTTCGAAAGTAAACAGGTCCTGAAAAATGTCATAAAGCAATACCACATTGAGCGACATTTCACATTTGTGGTTTATGAGTCAAAGAAGACCAACTATCTCATTCTTTGTGAAAAATATGGGTCAGAATGTAAATTTAGATTAAGAGCAATATTTGATAAATATTATGGATGTTGGAAGATAACTAAATTAGAAGTCCCACACACTTGTCTTCATCCCAGCTTGGCACAAGATCACTCTTCCCATGATGCAGAGTTTATATCTACTGTTATTTGCGTGATGATTCAAACAAGTCAGGATGTTACTGTTTGCCTTGTTCAGGAAAGAATTCAATAGTTGTATAACTATAAGATATCATACAACAAAGCTTGGAATGAAAAATAGAAATCCATTGTAAATGTGTATGGTGATTGGGATGAGTCTTATGCGATGTTGCCATAGCTTATGGAATTTTTGTCTCTCAATAATAATATTTTTTATCAATTGGACAGTGTTGAGTATGTATCCTAGAATCATCGAGTTGATCGGTCAAAGGTGAAGTTCAATAGGCTTTTTTCAGCATTCAGACCGTGCATTACTGCATTTCCCTATTGTAAACAATTTATTCAGGTAGATGGAACATTCTTTTATGGAATGTATACAGGTGTCCTACTCATTGCTGCCACACAGGATGGTAATCATGCTCCTCTGTAACTTTCTTTTGCTGTTGTTGAAAAAGAAAATTTTGAATGCTGGAGCTGGTTCTTGGCATGTGTACGTGTTCATGCCACGCAAAAACAGGGTGTGTGTCTGATATCTGATCGTCATCGAGTGATTGTAGAGGTCGTGAGTAGTGATGGGGTTTCTTGGACTGAGCCGAATGCTTATCACCGTTATTGCATTATAGATATTGCAAGTAATGTGCATAAGCAGTTTAGAGATGAGGCCATAAAGAAGGCGATCCTCAAATTGGGTATGGTTTTCTAAACATTCTTTTTTTAACAAAATTTAATATCCATTTTAATACATTATTATCTTATGGTTTCATCATATGAACCCCAAAAAGAAAGGTTTGATCGACGTCTTGAAGAGATTCAAACAGTTAATGAGGAGGTATATGAATATATGATGCAAATTTCAAAGGAAAAATGGTCATTAGCATACGATGGTGGCATGAGATATGGTAATATGACCACTAATATAGTGGAGTGCATAAATGGGTTCCTCAAGGGTGTGCACAAACTCCCAATCACAAGGTTAGTGAAAGAGACATTTTTAGACGTGTTCACTACTTTGTTGACTGGTCCCAAAAGGCCTACCAGAGGATGGAAAATTGGATGCTTTTTACTGAGTATTTTCAAACTGATATGGACCAGATACGGAATGTGGCTTTACGATGGACTGTTATAGCCTTTGACCGGGAAAAGATGAGTTTTCGGGTAAGACAATGCTACGACCCGGGTGCATGCACTAATGGTTGAGTGTTTGTCGTGCTGTTGGACAATAGGTACTGTGATTGCGACAGCTTTCTGGAATTGAGATATCCATGTGTACATGTTATTGCAGCTTATGCTTTGGTAAATATATCATGTGAGCCATATGTTTACCCATTGTATCACATGAGCACTTTGGTTAACTGTTATAGTGCTTCTTGGATGCCTGTTGGTGACTTCCATTCTATCACATTGTCTGCTGATCAACCGACCACCATCCCTGATATTTCCAGGTTTTCATAAGTTGGCTTTGGTTTCATTTATAATTTTTTCAATGTCTATCATTTTCAAAATTATTGGCTTCATGCTACCAGGTTGTAGCCCCGAGGAAGACCGAAGTCAACTCGCATCAGAAATGAGATGGATTGGCCTTGGCAATGAGGATGGAGAATACAATGAAGTATCTGTCACGCAGAAGGACATACTCATAAGAGGTATCCCCAAGTGGCCGGACAGAGTTCCACATCTCATCATCCATGATCGAGTCTGTGTACCTGATCCATTTTTGTGATAAATATAATTTTCTAGAGTGTTAGTTGTACTTTTTCTGGAGGAGTTCAAGTGCGTTGTTTTGGAGTCATCAATGATCGTTTTCATGAGAAGGTTGAAAGACTTGTTTTGAGGGCCTAGTTTCCCTGTGGATTTATTTTTTCCAGTTAATTTTTTGATGTGCTATAGATATGAGCAGGTTAAAGCTGGGAATACCTATTGGGGAGATGTTGAGAGATGAAATTCTCACTTATGAATATGGATGTTCTTGGTTGCATGTTTCCTCTTAGAGGTAGCTTTGGATGGCCTTCCAAGAGTACATGGTTTGGATTTTTCTTAAAGGGAACGGAATTTACACTGATGATTAATTTAATGCAATTTAAAATAATGTGGAATAATTTTAATGGTTATTTAATGGATAATGGATAAATTGATAAAAGTAATTTCACAAAAAAGAAGAAATAAATAATTTTTCACTTTTAAATTCTGGTTTTCTTATAAGATGTCTAGTTTTTGTAATGTTATCTGAGTGTCTGAGCATCATTAACTAATGTTGATTGTGAGACTAGGCTAATGTTGATTGTGACACCAAATGAAAATGATTATATCATGCTTCCACTATTAATAAGTAACGATGATATCATGTGTGCAGATGGTAGGTTTTCCTTTGCTTACATCTCAGGCTACTCATGTATCATGACTGCTTTTAGAGGGATGTCATGTGGCTCCCTTGAGTGTACGTAGATGTCACTATTTCCATCATACTACACCACCTCCTGCTATCGTCCCACATCTTCGTCGAGCTGGATTCTATGGAGTAGCGATGTGCGACTTCACATTTCTTGATCATCAGCTCATTTCCGCACTTGTAGAGAGATGGAGACCAGAGTCACATACATTTCATTTCAGTGAGGGGGAGATGACTATTACGATGTAAGATCTGGCCATTATGTTGGGCCTCCCTATCGATGTACATGATTTGACAGGCCGAGTTCCATCAGATTTTCCTGAGCTTGTTCATAGACTTCTGGGCATAGAGGTCCAGGATGATGGTCGGACCATCGTCGGTGATAGATTTTGGATGCCTTGGTGCACTTCACACATTTACCAGATGATGCTGATGACGTCACCGTGCTGCGATTTGCACACGCATATATTTTGAGGCTGATCGGTGGAACGCTTTTTTTGACAACTCTACTACTTTTGTGCACCTGATGTATCTATCTTTTTTGGAGGATTTGGACCTGGCATGCCGATATAGTTGGGGGGTCTTCCTGCCTAGGATATACATACGGGGACCTATGCAGTGCATGTCGCATTGATAAGATGCATATCACAGGATGCATGGTTCTTCTACAGATGTGGGTATGGGAGCACATACCTCGTTTATCTCCACATGCCCGTGCACCATTACCCATAGATATTGTAGCAAAAGATCCACATGGACGTTGGTATGTAATTAATTCATTCTAGTATCTACCTTAATTGTATAAGATTCTTTTATGAAATGTAAAAATAAAAATGTTATCTATAGGTGGAGTCAGGCACATCAACATTCAGATTCTCCCAGACATGATGTCCACGCCTACAGACTTATATAAGACAACATTCGACCTAACGATGTAAGTGATTATTATTTATATTGTTAAATCCTTACTCTTTATTGTACATATATTCATTTATTAATTGATTTTTCATTTTTTTTCTTTCAGATTAATGGATGACATATACAGATGATATCCTTCAGAGTCTTCCCCCATACTGTACAATGATGCTTGATATCGGCTCCTGCATGGTTCCACTGATTCATTTCCATATAGTCGAGTGTCATCAGACGGATAGGGTTATGAGACAGTTTGGATTCTTTCAGCCAGTTCCTGACCCACCCAGTCAGTTGGATTCATTGCATTCCTTGAAGATGTCAGGGAAGAAATATTTTGATTGGAGGAGCTACCATGCCAGATATGTTGCGTTATGGGACAGATGACGGGAGTCCCAGTTGCGAGGGGCTGGGACAGTACGTTTTCATTTGATGGATCAGATGGATTATGCAGGCTGGTACATCAGGTCCCCAGTCAGATTTCTGACATGGTACGGATGGGGCTTCCATGAATTGGTATGCATTCTTCCTTTCATTGTTCAACATATTTTTTATTCATAATAGTTAACAACAGAATTTGTTTTCGCAGGATGCTCGTATTTTTCATCTACTTCATATTTCTGATCCAATGGAGAGAGATTCCTTTGACCCGTCATATTTTCACACCCTTGTACGACAGATGCTACTGTCGATGGACGAGATTTATCATGGCATTTTTTTGATCCACCACCTACTGCAGAGGCCGCTGAGCCTACTAAGCCTCACATAAGTGTACCTTGGGGTGACGACCCTGTTATGGATGCTGTTGTTCCACATGAGGAGGCTGCTCAGCTTGCTCGGCCACATGATATTGTTCCACTGGAGGAGGGTGTTCAGCATGATCAGTCAGATGCTTCTCCTGCTTCTCAGGCACAGCCACAGGTACTTACAGACGATGACTGAATTGAGTTTGATGTTTTATTGCAATCATCTGCAGTAGAGAAGCCATCTACTTCCTATGTTGGTGAGAGTTCCAGCCAGCTTCCACTATCCTTCGATGCATGCCAGGGTACAGGCGGTGAGACTGTACATCCACTGCCTGTCACACAGGAAGATGTGGAGGTGGCTGTCGATGAGGATGCGCAATGTACGCCAGAGCACAGACGTAGACAGACACAGCGTGGATGCATCCAGTATAGGCCTGGCTGTGGGACAGAGGAACATCCACACCAGAGGCATAGATTAGGTTGACATTGATTTATGATACATTTTGTATGTGTATTACTGTTATCTAGAATTCTATTCTATTTTTAATAAGTGTCTTACTGTTATCAAATTATATACCAATGTATATATATATATGTATAATAAATAATATTATTAAATTAAATGATAAATATTAGTTATATTAATTATTTCGAAATAAAATAGATTCTGGATGAAAAGATGCACGAACTTGAAGAAATCATGAAAAATATTATTGATCTCAATGATTTAAAATTAGATGTAAAATCCTAGAATATCATGGAACATGATTATTTGTTTACAAAAATTAAATTGCATAAAGAATAATTTTAATTAATAATGGATATTTTTGAAGAGTAGATGATTATGATTGAAGATCAGAATAACTACGATATGAATTAGAAGTTCATTTGGCCAATTTTGAGAAGATACATATTCAGACTTTATAAAAGGAAACAGTTTCTACTGGTACGCAATCTAAAGAGTGAGATTATTGAGTATGCATCGCAAAACTTTTTTACAGTAAGTAAAGGATGAATGAAAGAGGTAAAAGAGGATGATTAAACTATTACCCATTAAAATATAAAACATCACCATTTTATAAAGGCCTACATTATAAATATTTCCATTCAGTTTATAGTTGATCAACATAGAATTTTTTCTTACTTCATTACTATTTTGAGAGAATTTCACACTCTATCAACATACCAATATATAAATAAATAGGTCAATTTACATGGATTAAATATTTATATTATATCTAATAGAGACCCAAGGATCTCTATGATTATTTTGGGAATTATTTAACAATCATCGAATACAAAAATTAGATTTGAACTACTAACCACACTAAAACTCATAGTAAGTCTAAAAGGATCATTCATAGGCTTGTAGATCAGCTAATATATTTCTTGATCTATTTCAAGAGATATTGTGGTCAACAACATTTATTAGTGGAATTCATATATAATAACAGTTTCCACTTTAAAATAAAAATGGAACCATATGAGGATATTTATAGAAATAGATGTATAACAACAACATTTTGAGATGATTTGAGTGAAAGAAGCTAAGATTATATCTTTCTCAATATATGTTAGAGAATACTCAATCCATTCTATTAATAATTATCTAATGAATATCTATTATTCATGAATATTTATTAATAATTATTAACATTATTTCAATATTTTCTATTATTTAATTGATATTTATTAATATTTCAAAATTTTTACTTTAAGTTTATTAGTTTATAATTAATTGTTATACATTTTGAGGAGAATTTGAGCTCTCGGTGAGATGCATGAACCCCGTTCACACATCCCTCCTCTCAGGAGGATTCATGAATGGGGTTAACTCTTCTTCAGTGAGGCTAGGATGTGTGAACGACATTCACGCATCCCAGACCCAGTTTTAAAAATATCGGAACCCTAGTCCCCTATCCCGAATAATTTATTTCGTGAAACCCATAAAAAACCCTCTTCCCTTGCCTCGCGCTTCAACTCCTTCGCGCTCGCCCAGCCATGCTTTAGCCAGGAACCTTACATAGCTCCTTCGGTGCCCGCCCTTTCCAGCCTCACTATCTATGACGCCTCACACCCATAGGTCCCCACACCCAATACCCACCTACACCTGCTCTGCTACCTTTTCCCTCACTCTGGCCCTCCCCTCATCTCCCTTGCGCCTCCGGCTAGCCAGCCATGCCCCAACCGCCTTTCCCTCACTCTGGCACTCCCCGATGCCTCTCACCCATGCTAGACTCAGCCTCTCACCTTGCCACTCCCGACCATCCAGAGACACCACGACCTTCCACCCTCTCTCCCCATTCGCCCCGACCTTCTACCTACGCCTCGGCCTCATGCCTTGCATGTCCATGCTCGCTCTCCTGCTCTACAACCTGCTGACAGCCAGCCTCTCCCTCGCCCAGTGTCTCGTCCTCACCCAAGCCCTTGCCTTCAGTGTTCCCAACCACACATGCACCTCCCGGTCCTCTCCCCTCACCGCACTCCCGGCCAACATAACACCCACCCACCCTGCTTGGCTCCACAACACATGCTCGCTCGGAGCACACTAGGCCTCCTACCTTCTCTCCATCCACCTGACCTAGCCATCCTTCCGTCTAGATATCCCCTCTCTCCCAGTGGTGGTATGATATCCCCTCATTTCTAGTGGTCTACATCACGCGACCTGATGGAGACCTCCTACTTCTGCTCCGGCCATCCATGAGTTCTCCGGACCCACGACCTCACATGTGATATTTTTCTTCCCTTTTTCATTGTTTTAATTAAAATGGTCAATCCCTGACATCTTGGGTGTTTATTAACATGCATTGATTGTTTTTTTAGGTTTGTGATTGGTGCCATGGAGGATGTTCATATTTTTGCAGAAGCGATGTCACAATTTCTTGACTTTGAGGTTGGAAAATCTGCATTTTCCTTTCCAAATAAGTCTATATAAAGCTTTTATGTTTTAAATTAATTCGTTTAATTAATTCGCTCATTTTAAAAAAAAAATTCGATATGATATAGTGTTTTCAAGTTAGTAGGTTTTGATAAAAATGGTTTGTTATCATGTCTTCTAGTTTTTGTAATTTCTTTGATATGTTTATAGTATTTTTAATAAATAGTTTGATTCGTTATATCATTTTTTGTAATCATTTAGTCTATTTATTAAATTGTATATAAATTATTTTTCTTGTTCGAGAAAATGTTGAGAAATTGTTCGGTTTATTTTATAATGTTTCCATAACGTTAAATTTTTTTAAAGACAGAGTGAATATTGTTTGGTTTGAGATGGAATGAAAACTAGTCGCTTGAACATTATGAGGTATTCGGTTGTCTGCTTGGTTATATCTAGTTAAGGGGCTGTTTGAAATTTCTTCTAATGTTTCTTGTTTTTCGAAAATGGGTTTTAAATTTTCAAATAAAGTTTGTCCCCTTGAGTTGTTTCTAAGGAGATTTTTAAATGAGGTCTTATAATATGTTGTTTTATGTGTTTTGGAAAACATGATTTTTAATGGGTTATTTAAGGTTTGACCAATTGGTTTGAAACACGTTTTGGTGTTTAACATTTTTTTGAAAATGGTTCATAAATGTTTCTTGTTTTAGATTGTTTTGGTAAATTCATGTGTTTTTTAAATGAATGTTTTTGTGAAAGAATATTGGCATGTTTTCTTCCATCTTACCATGTTTGTAAGAATTGAAGTTTACTAATGTTTTAGAAAAATTTATAAATGTTTTGGTAAATGGATGAATGAGGTAAATATAATATCTCTTTTAGAATCTTTGAAATGGTATGTTGGAAAACCCCTCTTTAGTTGGGTCTCTTGCCTCATTGATTAATCATGAGATAAGAGGGTCCTTGGTATGGGCCTCTTTTTGATAATATTTATTTTAAGGCATGGGACTAATCCTGAGGTGGTCAGGGTGGTGCTATATTTTGTTGTGTAAATGGTTATATATATATGGATTATTGTTTGAATGTGTGGAACACCTCTTTGGGAATATAGCATGAAACCATATCATAACAAGGGGGTTTACTAAGAATAATTGATGCACTAGTTTAGACTACGCACTGGATAATGGCTCTAAGTATAGAATTTTCTCTACTAGGGGATTAGGCCCCTCAGTTAGGATAGGTAGGAAAACACCGAGCATTTGGGCATTATGACATCACTGTGAGTAGGCATTCCTTTAGGATGAGTCACATGTATAGTATGTTCTGACCTTCCTCTAAGTTCCATGGTTTCCCATGATCCTTTGATAAAAGAACTGTTAGTACCATTTCCCTTGTTGTGTGTGTGGAATCATACCCTTGAACTTGGTTTTGGTGTTTTCATTGAAAAATGTATTACATGTGGTTGGTTTTTAAAAAGGATTTCAAAGTAGCGGTTTTGGAAACGTTTGTGCGGGCCCCTCTTTATTTTTTTACATTTTTTTATTTATAAGGGCTATGGAATGGTGATTGTTAGTTTTGAAAATAAATTGTATACATGAAAAACTTATTTTTATAACTGTAGGTCAAAATAGTGTTATTGGTCTGTTTTGGATTTAGAAAATGCATGGATTCAGTGGTTCAATTTTGGCATCCCTACTGAACGTTTTTATGATCATTCCAATTATACCATTTCAATTGAAAGTTTCATTTTCTCAGGTTCTCATGGATGGATTTCTAACTTTTGGAGCAAGGTCGGCCTTTGGTTGGGAGGTGACCTGGAAGGTCACATTGAGGTATGTTGAGCAGTTATGTTTATTTTTTTCCCACTGCTCTAGTTCTGTTTTATTATTTTATTTATTCTTGGTCATTTATTTATCTTTTATGCAAAAAATCATTCCCAATTGTTAATTTGGATTCCTAACACTGGTTTCCAGCCCGTGGGGATTAGGAACACCCCTTGGTTCATGTAACGGACCGACTCAGGTGACTTGATCAGGGTCAACCTGGGTTGGTTTGTTACATATCCAATCCCTTCCTAAATCTAAGGGTAGTGGAGGAGAACCACCATTAGCCTCAACAAAGGCCAAAGTAACAAATTCATTCTTTTTCTATCATGAATGCAGATGTTGAAGTTTAAATGATGTGGTGGAACATACTCTTGTTGTTCTATCAAATCTAGAAAATATGTTGTTGGATTCTAGTTATATGCATTCTTTTATTTCTTCCCAGTTTCCAAAGAATTTAGAATACAACCATGGATTGCTAAAAGTAGAGTTATCAGTCAAGAATATTGTTAGGATTATCAATGCATAGACAGTGTTTAAAAATGATAGTATTTAATTTAGTGATCATAATATTATCACAAATATAGTGGTCATTACCATGCTAGAATTTTACATTATAATAGGGATGGATTGGGTCTCAGAGTATAATGAAAATATCTAATGCATAAGTAAGGAAATCACTATAGTATTGAATTGAAAACCTATAGTTATCATCCAATGAGAAATATATCAAACTGATCACTGTCTAGAAGAACCCCTTATATCCTTTTCTATGGATATTTTTAGTGAATAAGGAGAATAAAATGAGATTATAAGGATAGAAAATGTACCCATAGTCTAGGAATACATTGATTAATTTTCTAAGGAGTTACCTGAACCTCCCTTAGAAAGAGTGTTTGAGTTCTGCATTGAACTCGTACCTGGATCTCATTCGAGATCAAAGACCCCATATAAGATGGAAAATGTGGAGCAAGAGGAATTAAATAAACAACTAAAAGATATTTTGGATAATGGGTTTTTCAAAACAAGTGTGTCTCCTTGGGGAGAACATTTGTGAAGAATAAGGATGGATCAATACAACTATGCACTAATTATAGAGAATTGAGCAGGATCTTAATTAAGAAAAAATACACTCTTCCAAAAATTAATGAATTATTTGACCAACATCATGGGGATAAATTCTTCTTCAATATTAATCCATGATCTGGTTATCATCAATTCAGGCTAAGGAATGAAAATATTCCAAAAACTTCCTTCCAATCAAGATATGGGCATTATGATTTTGTTGTTATGCCCTTCAGTTTGACTGATGTTTTTATGAACCAAATTTGGATATCATCAAAACTAGTTTCAAAAAAAGCATGTGGCAAGTCCCAATGGGCGTTCCCTATCCTAATAGGCTTCGAAAAGTTCCTGGGTATCAAATACTTTCGTTTGGGAACTATTTACCTGAATATGGAAGCATAAAACATCAAAACTAGTCAATAAACTGAATTTGAAAATTTCATACCAATAGTGGTTTACACAAAATTCATAACTGAATAAATATGTTTCAAAATTGATTAAGAGGTCCATAGACACATAAAAACATCAGTAAAACATCCCCCATGACTCCACATGACAATGGTTATCACCCTCAAGTCTTCTCCACAACATCGCACCATGAAACGGAACTAACAACCAGAACCACCATCACCAAAATACTTTACTTTAACTATGTCATACATGACCAAGTCTACTTACAGTCAATGGGAGTGACTAGGGTGTGAGCCTAATCCCTATTGGATACCACCCAGATATTCTAGAGAGTAAAAAATACAAGATAAAAATCTTGCCATTTTTTTATAATCAAGAAATGGTGAAAATAATTTCTAAAGAATGAAACATTTAAATGTAAATGGTTTATCAAAGGGTATTTTCCATGAATGAAAACATTTAAGTAAAACATGTAAGATAATTTATTTTTCAAAAAAACAACCATATTACAAATATAAATATACAATATCCAATGAGCACCAATCTTAGGAACACCCCTAGGCACTAGGTAGTCTAGGGCCCCATGTACCATGTACCTCGGTGTAATGTAACAATAATAAAATCCCTTTTTGTGAAAAATACACTAGTAGGGAACATAACCACAAACTAGTGGTACCCAATCATCATCAATATTGTTTTTTAGTATTTTTTTATCAATTTGTCTCAGTGAAATAGGGACAAAACCCATCCAGATCACTAGCGCACTAGTACATATCTGCCCTCCTAGGAACCTGAGCTTCCCATTTGTTCTCTAACCATTATCTCAGGATTCCAAAATCCATTATCACATAAAAACATCATTTTTTGTCATAATAAACTCAAAAATGAATCTATATATGTTTTTCACCACTTACACTACTCAATAAAACCACTAGAATTTGAATAAAACAACTTCAAAAAATTTAACAATGCTTTACACAAAAATCCTTTTAAAATGGTACTTCAAAAACCATAGTCATACCCATATTTACCAAAAAAGAATTTAAAGCATAAAAAACGTTTCTATAAATCCATTACTTGAGTTACAAAACATACCCAATTGTCATAACAATAAATTGATATGTAAAACACCCAATTTAGGACAATATTGGTACCTAAAAATCATTTTTTGGACAGACATCACCAAAACTTGATTTCACAGCAAGGATAACGAATAATATGTGTGCTAAAAATATAAATTCCATAAATATAACTCATCTAGCATTGATTACCCATGGAATCACCTACCAAAAGTGTCAAACCCCATGAATCATGGTGCGAAACATCAACCGCACCACCGCCACACCACAAGGAAGATAAATCGTGCCCTAGCCCACAAAATTTCACCAAAAAGACTCAAGGTTAATCCTTATGTATGAACACTATATTTTGGACACTTTAAAACTTCATGAATGAAGAATGAAAACCAAAGGAAGATGGAAGCAACCCCGAAGGAGTTTACTTATGTGAAAGATCATGAGGGTTATCCACCAAATACTCCATAACATATTAGTTCCATGGGAGCTTGAGGGAACATGGAGGCCTGCCATGGATGTTGGGGTGGAATGGGGGAATAATGGTGCAGATTAGGTTTATTTCTGGGATGACGAATTGGGAATTTAAAAATATTTCTAATGACTTGGAAACCTTGCATGGTTGGTTTCACAGTTTAGTAAACCCTGCAGCCAAATTTTGTGGCCTATTATGGCCACCCAAAACCAAGCCATTATTCTCTAATTTCATTGGGATATAAGGGGTAAACCAAGGAGGAGTGATAGTCCAAGTATAGAAAAAATAATACTGAAAATAATACCACCCTTTCACCACAAGACTCATCCAACTCAAGGGTATAAACTACCATCAACAACATACCCCACAAGAGGTGCCACTAGGAGTGTCACAAATTCATTTACATATCACCTCATCCTCATACATTATCATTATGAAAATACAATTCCAAATAACATCCAATAATTGAATGAATAATTACTTATATCAAGAACACCCATGACACCAAATCTAATCTCAGAACACCCAAAGACCTAGAAAAAAGCAAGAACCGATATTTGGTTTTGAAACAAAGGATGGAAATTGAAAATCCAAGTGTGAAAATTCTTCCGACCATAAATATTTTCACCCCCAAAATCCACAAAAACAGCTAAAGATATAAAAACAAATCCCAAACAATAGACCAAGATAGACTCCCTTATCATGTTTTCACCCACCTTCAAAAGTCCAAACACCTCCATTTGATCAAATAGAGGAAGATAATACTCTCACCAACCCAAAACATACCCCACTTACGTGAAATGGTTAATCAAATTAAAATTAAATACCAAAAAAACACCTTTAACACTGCCAGATGATTCTCAAGAAAACCACATGAAGCGAACAACAAACCCGAATAATGCTACCACAACCTTACTTAAACCAATCCATCAGGCATGCTCCAATCCCAACATTACCCAAGCAAGAAATGGGTGTCTAGATAAACTTGAACGAGAATACATCCAACCAAGAAAACACCAAGGAGAAAACCAAGTCACTATTATGGGGTGACCCAAACAGACATCCCACCATAAGGGACATCATAATTTTTTATACAGAATCACGAGTCCAGTTGGGGGAGGCTCGAATGGTCTCCCCATCATAAGGGGTAAAACAACATTAGAATTTTTCCTAGAGAACTTACATGAGACCCATGATGGGTCTCCTCACCATAAGAACTAACCATTTTAACTGGCCAGTATGGGCTGTCATGAAATGACCCCTAAATTTAAAGAGTTGGAACGACGGCATGGTTAGTCCACACAGTTTAGGAAACAATGCGCTTACTGAGAAAATAATTCTTTTCAAAGGGGATGCTTTTCATGGATACATGGTCTATGGCGCACAGCCGTGCAGAGATAATGTCGTAGATTATGTCTCTTATCACATAGTTTCCTAGGTTGGTTCACAATTACTATTAATCATGCGCAAATAGTGAACTTCAATATTCGTAGCCCAAATTTCATCATTTTCTATAAAAATTCAAAGGAAACCCAAGGTAATAACATCAACTCAGAATATAACATGGAAATGAGGTCCTCTAACATCCACCACTGAACGTGAAAAATTGGAACAAGATGAAGACACCAGAGCTTTAAAATATTCCCATATGCCATACTAATGATAGGGTTTTGACCAAAGGTTTGAATGAATTTGGGTTTTCCCATGAATACACGCCAGCTTCACTTTGGGACCAATGGATGGAGCTCAAATGATTAAAGCATCTCCTGCCTCACATTCATGCTTTAGAAACCCCCGAATGAATCTTCTTCTTCCAGTGAAATAAAAAATTACACTGTGTTCTCAGATAGTTTCAATGAGACATGAAAAACTTCAAACCCACTTTACCCCAACTCATCATTTTACACAAATAAGGGATTAGTGGATGCACTCACTTCACCCCTTTTTTCTTTAGATGGGAAACATACGAATTAAAGGAAAAATAGAGACACCTTCCTCTAGAACATACGATTTCTAAATTCCTTGTAGGGAGACACACATCTGAAAAAACAGAGACTCTCATAAGATTAAAAAACCTTGACCCTTATATTCAAATAAACACACAAAATCGCAAGGCATCACCGAACAGGACCATTGACGCTGAAAGAAAACACGAGGAGAGGTACCTTATGCTGAGTCCAAAATAGAAAACGATTCCAGCAAGCATCCATAAATGCCACTCTTGTCCAGATTGTCCACACTTGTGTCTAAACATGAACTCTTGATTCGATGAGACTGAAAAAAGACCCAAAGGCCCTTTAAGACATCATTCTACACTGACAACCCTGAACTGCATTCACCTTCTACATCTCAGAAAACATAAGAAAAAAAATCTATTTCAACCTCCTACAACCACTCTACCTCTACTAGGGGAGCCACATAATCGAAAAAGAAGAGGGGTAAACTCAATCTACAAAGATCAAGAAGAATTTCCTTATGTCAATCAACTAGAGGATCATCCAACTACGATTCGCCATGGGCAACACAAGAATCATACAATAACTCTTTATGGGAACATACCCTAGCCAACAAGAAAACCCAAAAGACCAACCAATCTGGTCACTTGGTCACAAAATACCACAAACCTGATCCGAACATATGAGGGGATCCACCACATTGGCCTCCCAAAATTTTCCTCAAAAGAGACCACTGACCAATGCTTCATTCCAACATATCGTCGAATCACCAACCCAAAAAAACATTTAAACAAGAGGGGTTCCTGAACTCAAAACATCCCACATTAACAATCCCAAAAACACATAATACACAACTGCCAACCACAAATTATAAAAACACAAAAAATTCCTCCAAAAGAATTATAAAAAATAGTGTTGGTGGGTTGTGCATTACCAATGGTATCTAATGAGCCTCGCACATGCATGTTCGCATGCCGCACCAGGAACCCACCACATATCTATCATGAAAATCATTCAGTAGATCCATTAACCATCCATATTCACATATAAACCCATGCATGTATTCACCCTTGAGAACACCATAGAAAAAAAGCAATCCTTTCTTATTTTCAAAATCAAAACCTTTTTAACCATAGTTTCCCTTTCTCAAAATTTCTAACCATAAAATCACAACCCAATTTATAAAATCACCGATATTTTAATAAATACCCATATTCATGCATTTCATAACCATTTCAAAATATTTCAACACAGTTCAAAACTATTCTAAATTCATGAAAAACACCAGTTCATAAATATCCTTTTAATTAATAACACAACTCTTATCATTTCAAAAAATGATTCTAAAATTTCATAAAACTTTTCAAATACTTAGTAGTTACCAAATAAAAATACATCTTCAACCCCCACATAAATTCTAGACTATTTAAATCAATTCTAAACACTTTTCCATGGTATATAAAATTCTACAGGAAACACATTTTCATAACCCCCTTTAACATAATTCATACATTTAAAAGAGGTGTAAACACATTATTTAACATTTCAAAATAAATATAAATTTTCATTTATATATTTTAAAAAATATAACCATGTCATCTTAACTATAAAATCACTTCACAAAAATTCACACTCCGTAAAATCGAGTCATTTTTTCTTTAAAAACCAAGTTTCCAAGATTCCAAAACAAAGAAACCCAAGACAATGTGAGGGGAAATTAGTGTTATTGGGTGACTTGGACATATGGTTGTAAGCCATATTAAAATCACTTCACTGTCATAGAGAGTGTTTTTAGGAGAGATCCACGGCTCCACATTGCATTCTAGGCCCTGTGAGCTCACTAAGACCACGAACCCAACTCTCTTTTAATTTCCCCCAATCATCAATGAACCATGAGAAATAATAAACTCATATTAAACCCAACATACCATGTAACCATGAATCCCATCACTGGGAGTCTTTTCTAGTCACATAACCCATAACTAGAATGTCAATTCCTGACAATCCTAGCTCTATACTATTCTGACTCTTCCCCAAATAACATGACCCAAAGAGTGAACCTCCTCTGATACCATTTTATCACGAACCAAATATGGCCACGATCTAAACAAATGCCAAAAACGACCTGTGAAAAGGCCTGAAGGGAATTCCCTATCCCCACAGGCTGTCTCCAGTTCCCGAGTATCTTATTCATTGGTTTGGGAATGATTTACCAAAATATGGATGCATAAAATATCGAAACTAGTCGATAAAACAAATCTGAAAAATTCATACCAAATAAGTTCTAAAAAATCCAGAACTGAATAAATATGTTTAAAAATATAATAATAGGTCAAAATAAATAAAAATATAGTAGTAAAAGAGCCCCAATTATGCCACATGACAAGGGGTTATCACCCACAAGCCGTCTTTACAACGCCGCACCATGGAAGGGAACTAACAACCTGAACTACCATCATCCAAAGCCGTTCCTTTACCTATGGCATACATGACCAAGTCTAATTACACCCAATGGGAGTAAGTAGGGTGTGATTATTGTCTCTATATAATACCACCATGTGATTCTATATAGTAAACAATATAATATAAAAATCATGCCATTTTTATGATAAGTGAGAAATGGTGGATGTAATTTCTATAGTATGAAACCTTTAAATGTAAAACTTATTTCAAATAGAATTGTCCATGAATGAAAAAATTTATGTAAAACATGTATTCTACTTTATATTCTAGAAAAAAAACCATATTTCAAATATAAATACACAAGAGTCAATTAGCACCAATCTCGAGAACACCCCTAGGCACTAAGTAGTCACAGGCCCCATGTACATCATATCTCGTTGATAATTAACCATAGAAAAAATATTCCCATGCCTAGGAGACTAGTAGAGAACATAAACATTACCTATTGGCTTCCAATAATCGTCAATATAGTTTTTTTAGTGTTTTTGTTATCCATTTGTTTCAGCGAAATAGGGACAAAACCCTCCCAGATCACTAGCATACTAGTACATATCCACCCTCCTAGGTACCTGGGCTTCCCTATTTGTACTGAAACCATTATCTCATGATAAAAAAATCCATAATCACAAAAAAAACATCATTTATGGTCATAATAAACTCAAAATAGTAGGTAAAAATGTTTTTCACCACATAAACCACTCAATAAAACCTTTAGAATTTCGATAAAATAACTTCACAAAATTTATCAATGCTTTACACACAAAATCTGTTTAAAATACCACTTTTAACACGATGGAAATACCCATATTTTCCAAAAATAGAATTTTAAGCATCCAAAACATTTCTATAAACGCATTAAATGAGTTACAAAACAAACCCAATTGTCATAACTTGAGATACATATGTCAAACACCCAATTTAGCAAAGAATTGTTACCTAAAAATAATTTTCATAACAAACATCACCAAAACCATATTTTCTTGAATGTTTAATGAATAAAAAATCTACTAAAACATAAATTCAGAAAATATAACTAATATATAATTTATTACCCATGTAATCACCTACCACAAGTGTCAAAACCCTAGAATCTTGGTGCGAAAATTCAACCAGACCACCACCGCACCACAAGGAAGATAAATAGTGACCTACTGCACAAAATTTCACAAAAATGACTCAAGGTTAAAACCTAGGTACGAACAATAGATGCCTAAAAACTTTACAACATCATGAATGAAGGAATAAAAACAATGGTATATGGAAGAAACCAAGAAGTAATTTACCTATGTGATGGATTTTGATGTTTCTCCACCAAATCTTCCGTAAAATATGAGTTCCATTGGATCTAGAGAGAGTTTGGAGGCCTCCTATGGCTTCTGGGGTCAAATGTGGGAAGAATGGGGGGAATTGTGTTGATATATTGGATATAAAAATTGGAATTTCAAAAATAATTTTAATGACCTGGACACCTTGAACAATTTGGGTTTACCGTTTTGTAAACCGTGCGGCCAAACCGTGCAGCCAATTCGGGCCACCCAAAACCATTCCATTTTCCGCTAATTTCATGGGTCTCCAAGAGATAAAACTATGGAGAATGATAGTCCAAGGATATGGAGAAATAATACCCAAAATCAAACCACCCTTTCACCCCAAGACTCATCCTACTCAAGGGTATAAAGCACCCCAACAACATACCCCACAAGAGGCGCCACTAAGAGTGTCACAAATTTATTTCCAAAGAACCTCATCCTCATACCATCCCTTTAATAAAATACATGTACAAATACGATACAATAATGCCAAGAATAATTACTTAGTTCAAGAACAACTGCGATACCAAATCTAATCCCCGAACACCCGAAGACCAAGAAAAAAACAAGAAACAAAATTTGGTTTTTAAATAAAGGATGGAAATTGAAAATATGGGTGTGATTAATGAACCTACTATTTTTATGGATTTTATGAATAGAGAATTCAATGACTTTCTTGATATCATTTTAGCAGTTTTTATTGATGATATTTTGATATATTCCGAAATTCATGATGAGCATGAGGATCATCTAAGGGTTACATTACAAACTCTATGGAAGGAGAGGATATTTGGAAAGATAAAAAAATGTGAATTTTGGTTACAACAAGTTTATTTCTTGGGGCACATTGTAACTAATAAAGGAATTACATTTGAACCTGAAAAGACAAGGTTTATAGAGGAGCAACCTTAGCCTATAATAATAATTGAGATTCATAGTTTCCTTGGATTTGTGTGATATTATAGGAGGTTTGTGAAAACCTTTTCATGAGTTTCTAATTCATTAACCAATTTAACTATATAGGGGGTCAAGTTCATTTAGAAAAATGAGTTTGAGGAATGTTTCCAAGAGCTGAATAAGAGATTGTTTACTTCCCCTGAGTTAACACTACTTTCAAGTGGAGAACAATTTTTTATTTTTAGGGATGCATCTCTAAAAGGGCTTGGGTGCGTCCTCATGAAAAATGAAAAATTCATTGCTTATGCATCTCGACAGTTGAAGACTCATGAGATGAACTATCCTACACATGATCTAGACCTAGCTGCAATCATATTTTCTCTAAAGATATAGAGGAACTGGCTTTATGGGGATATATGTGATATATACACAGAACAAAAATGTTTTATGTATATTTTCACACAAAATGAGTTGATCATGAGATAGAGGATATGTTTGTATCTTCTTAAAGACTATTATTGTTCAATTAATTATCATCTTGGAATACCAAAAATAGTTATTTATGAATTAAGTAGTAAATACCCAGTTGTTTTTTCTGGGATGAGGATTCAAAGAGATCATTTGATCAATGGCCTTGTAAAGCTGGACCTGTGAATTATAAGTGAAGGGATATCATCAACCCTATTACAAATGATTTATCAACTATCATTACTAGAGAAGATCAAAAAATAATATAAATAATATACGTTGTTACAAAATAAATCTGAGGCTATGAAATATGAGAAGTTTCCTTAGTTCAATATTGATTAAGAAGGAGTACTGAAATTTCATACAAGACTATATATTCCATCTGTTTTGAAAAAAAAGTTGGATCTGATGGATGAAAGTTGTAGATGTACTTTCTCTACACATCTTGTAAGAATGAGAATGTATTGGGACATTCATGATCATTAATGGGAGGATTATATGAAAATGAAGATTGCTACCTACACTACAAGGTGCCTGGTATGTCATCAAGTGAAGGAAGAGAGACAACTTCCTAAAGGGGTATTGCAACAACTACCCATACCAGCATGGAAGTGGGAAAATATCACTATAGGATTTGTCACTGGTCTCTCGAGGGCTTCCAAGGGAAACAATGCGATAGGGGTTATAGTGGACCATCTCACTAAGACATCCCATTTTATTTCTATTCAGGAATATTTTTCTCAAGATCGAATTTCCAGGATTTAGGTGAAGGATGTGGTAAGGCTACATAGAGTTCCACTTTATATCGTATATGATCAGGATCCATGGTTCACATCAAAATTATAGAGAAGTCTTCAACATAATGTGTGTACCGAATTGAATTTAAGTATGACCTATAACCCCCAAATTAATGGCCAATCTAAAAGGGATATTCAAACACTCAAGTACATACTGATAACATGCTCAATGGAATTTTAAGGTGGATGGGATCAACATCTCCCATTAGTTGAGTTCTCTTACAATAATAGTTTCCACTAGTGGAGTCAAGTGGCACCCTTTGAATCTCTTTATAGGAAGTGATGTATAACTCCTACTTGTTTGGATTAAGCTAGTGAGAGAAAGATTATTGGTCCTGATCTTGTGCAAGAGATGACAAAAAAGATCATTCCATCCAGTAACACATTAAGGCTGCTTAGAGTCGGCAAGAGAGCTATACAAACAACTATCAATGGGACTTGGAGCTTGATGTTAGTGACAAAGTCTTTCTTCTGATTTCACCTTGGAAGAGAGGCATGTGGTTTGGAAATAAAGGGAATCTTAGCCGTAGGTACATTGGCCCCAATTAAATCCCTGATGGTATATGAGCAGTTGCCTATAGGCTTTCACTTCCTCCAATTATAGAACATGTTCATGATGTCTTCCATGTATCCCACTTGAGGAAATACATACCTAACCCCTCACATGTACTAAAACCAGATGTGGTACAACTGGAACGTGACCTCTCTTATAAGGAGAAGCCAGTGAAGATCTTAGATCATAGTGACTAGGTTCTACATAGCAAGACTACCCATCTTGTGAAATTGTTATGGAGGAACCACATATATGAATAATCCAAATGGGAACTAAAGGAGTCTATGAGGTAGAAGTACCCACACTTTTTCTCTTCTAAGGGTACGAGTTAAAATTTCGGGAGGAACTTTTTTAAGGGGGTATGAATGCAACGACCCGAAATTTTGAATAATATTTGTTTCCTAAATATGTGTGTTATTTTATTTTTTACTCAAGAAAACTATATCCTTTTATTAGTGAAGTGAGTTTAAATAAAATGGGAATATTGGGTTTCGACTGTTATATGACCATTGGTCAATATAACCATTGGAAAGTGTACTCTTAAAATTATGATTATTGTTTATAAATAAAAATGATCATGGTTAATTAACACAAAAAATAGATTCGATGGCCTCATCCAGTAGACTCGGGCCGTATGAAGCCCATCTGTCGGAGCATGGGAAAGAGTTACCATCACTGGGATTTGCTCTGGACCATGCCCAAGCCGAACATCAACATGTTAATCTTAAACAGAATCACTTGTGGGAGAATTTCAAGTTGTTATAAAACACCACTCAAGAAAAGTTTTCTAATCCACCCCAAGATTCTGTCACCATTGCACACCTTACTCTACGGTCCTATGCAGGTGTTATAAGGGGCTATGTAATGAGGATTTTGTTAATTTATGTAATCCTCTATTGTAAATAATTTTTTTTATCATTTTTGTTATGAGAATATAATTTCATAATAAATAATATTTTAAATTAAGAAAAATTTAATTAATTTATTTTAAAAGTAAAAAATTGTACTTTTCATAGATTTTTCATACAGAGAATTATTATGGTAAAATAAAAATCATATTTTAATTTCACATGCCCAAATTAACCTAGGCTGAATTTTTGGAATTACTATAAGATGATTCAATTTTATGAATAGTGTTTTATGAATAGTGTTTTTTATGAATTGTAAAAAAACACTTTATTATTAAAAAAAATTCTGTGAAATGATTTTCAAAAAATTTGACATACATGGTTGTAATCTGGGTGAAAAATTTGGTTCAATAAGATCAATATAACTTTTTTGTGAATAGTAACAATACCCTTTTTAAAAGTAATTTTATCTTTATGAATGGTAATTTTACCAATGGAATAGTAACATCACATAAGTATAAACATGTTTTAGTCATCTTAAGTGGTAATGTGATCTAATTATATCATAGTATATGTAAATAACTATTTCAGAAATTATTGGTCAAGTATTAGTATTTTATTTATTTAAAATAATTTTAAATGAAATTAATTTTTATAAAATGGAGTTCACTTTTGGATTCTACACGATGAAAAATGGTTAGAGTGAATTTTTGGGATTTTTCTGAAATAATTAAATTTTCAGTGAGGAGTAAAAATATAGTTCAGAGTCTCAGTGTGTTTAATGACATCATTAATGATGTAATCATGATGTAATAATTCTGATCGACTAGTGTTCAATAATATATTTTATTTGTTATCCCAAGTTTTCAGTACCATGGGGAAGCCCATGGTTTTGCAAATACCAATAATGAGGTGTGTCTTGGACATTAATATAATATTCCCTCACTTTATCTATAAATACCAACCCATTATATCATTACTTTCATTCCAAATTCGTACTCAATGAATCTATGGTCTTCTTACCTCCCGCGGAGTCCTCCAAAGGTGCCTTAAATCCCCCAAAGGTCCCAACCTTCATGTTTTGGATGTTACTCTTCAAGGTAAGGGAACCTTTCACCCTCCTCTTTTAGTCAAGGAATTATCTTATGTTATGTCTTTTAAATTCCATTTTCTTATGTTGGGGTATGTTCTTATATATCCTTATTTATGTCTATTTTATGTCCATTTGATGACAAACCCTTTTTTCTCTCGTCAATTAATTTTTGGAATTTTTATGTGACGTCGTTAGGCTGCCGAATTTTCAAAAAAGAAACTGCCTCTTCTCTTTTCTTTCTGGATTCCTTTTCATTAGGAATTTCATTCAAATATATATATACCATGTTCTTATAAACATTTTATTATTTTCCTTTATGGTATTATGTGTTAATTATTATTGTGTGACCATTTTCCACATGATTTTTTAATTTTTTATAAAAGCTTGTTTCATAGCTGTTATGCTGCAGAATTTTCGTCCCAACCTCTCTCTTTTTCTCAAGAAATTATCTTATTTTAGTTATATGAATTCCTAAAAAAAATTTGTTTCTATATTTATTCACCAATAAATAAAAATGATATATATTATTCTTGAATTAACATACATCTAACCATTATTCCCTTTCCGTGGGTTATAAATGACATAATGATATTGTTTCTAAGAACTTTTTAAAATGTCATGATTTTGATATGAATCCCATTTCATTCATTCTATTTGGGTTATATATATGTAATTTATGATTATGATATATTTATATCACATGAACATAAATACTTATTAATGGTAAACCCTAATACCACTCTAATACATTTAGTAAATAATTAAAACTTAAAGATGATGAGTTTTATGGTACCTTGGTGAATAACCTTTGTAAATTTTATTACACGTTAGGGATGTGCTTGGGCTATATGTTAATGAATGTGTTAATTAAATGTTATAACCACATTTTCAATACAGGATTCATGTTATTATTGTCATGATATTCCTCTTTATCATTCCTTTATGATATTTCCCATGTTCTTATTGATATCGCTCGAATTCTTATGTAAGTTGTTTCACTTGTTTTCCTTACTGGGCCTTCTTCTCACCCTTTACTTTGATGTATATATCACGGTTATGAGATGCAGTAATTTTACATATGATAAACTTTTGAAGAATATTTTCTAGGAGATTGGAATAATGATTGTATAAGTCAGAGTATATTACTCAAGAGGGGGGGGGGTGAATTGAGTATTTATAAAAAATTATGATAAAATTAGTTCTTAGAAAACATTGCCCAATTTAAAATATAATCAATGTCAGTTTTTAGTGAATTTATAATATTCTAGAATGGAAAATTGATTTTTTTTGAAGATTGATTAGTTCTCAGCTATAGTAATCTAAATATTTGTATAACATTTGAAACTAACTTACTGGTTCAATATAGATATATACACTTTCTAAACTAACTATCAAAGATCAATTTAGTTTTATGAAATAATGATAAAATAGAGTATAAACAAAGAGTAAAACATTGAGTAAATAAACAATAGGTTCAGTGTCAAGCTAATACTTAGTCCTCTTCAGTTGGTTATCACATTACACCAAGAATTTTAATTAATAAATAATTTTATCCACACCCTAGATCTGGTGTTCACAATAGTAAAAAAGACTATTCAGGTCACACATGACCTCTACCATAGTTATTCATGGGAAAAACAAAAAACACATCACACTAGACCTCTTCCACTATTCTATGTGGGATATAAAAGATAATAATGAGAGTTAGTTTGAGGATATCAATTATCCTGCAGTTATGCATAGGAGTCAGTGTGTGTTAAAAACAGATACACACACTACTCCAAAGGGAATGTAAAATAACAGAACAGAGCTAAAGATGTAGATAAATGTATACCAATCTTTGTTTGTTGTGAAATGAAGCATTGGAATCGTTTGATATAGTGGAAATAATGTTTGAGTCCTCTTATAGAAGTCAGCTCTGGAATAGAGTATCGCAGTCTCTGTTATCTGGAATTGAGGAGTATGAAGTGTACAGATCCTTGTTGTAAATATGTTCACTGTAATGTAGTAGGTATTGCTTGTCTTTTTTATGTCCTTGTGTTTTCCTACTTTTAGTTCATTATATTTTGATAAAATCTTGAGAGCTGCAGAAATTTTTAGTTATTTTGTTCCTTCTTTTTCTTTTCAGCGTATTCCTCATCATCTTTTACAATACATTTTGTAATTATTTTATACTTCGAGGTCTTATAGGCCTGAATATCTCCCCACATGCATGTACCTCATACTATCTACTAATATTCCTACATACATCATTAAATAATGTCAGAAACATTAATTTGTACAAATATGATTGTTAGATATAAATTTAGATTAATAATGTAAAAGTAGTTTTTTATGACTATAGATGAGTCATAAGTGTCAGTATCGTATTGGAATCAGTATGTCATTATTAGGGAATCTATGAATTAGTGAGTATTTTCCATCACTATCAGTGAATCTGGGTATCATTGTCTCCTTTCTTTGGTTAGACAGATGAGCTAACAGTGACTCATATCAACAGCGATTCCTTCTATCTGTTGGTGAGACAGTTGAGCCAACACTAACTCATTTTAAAAATAGGTGAGTCTTGGAATTTGTAGAATAATGCAATGTTAGGTCACATGTACTAACTAACTGTAGGTCGTTTTCATTAGTAGCATGTGAAATGGTGAATCCTCTTTTGGTTAGTGTCATGTCCAACAGTGAGTCTTTTGTAACGGTTTCTGCTTCAAATACATAGAAAATATGCCTATTTGATCTGTCTATTAGTAAGAATTATGTATGACAATGAGTCAACAACTTGTCAGTGTCAGTGAATTATACTTGGAAAATTTTAGATTCTTTGTCTATCTTGCTATTCAACAATGTTAGAAACTGGTAATCCTCATAATTACACAAAGATAAACAATTAAAATCAGGATTAGACATAAGCACACATAAATAGTTATAAATGATCTATTATTCAAGATAATATTTGATCATAATATTTTATATAAGATAATATAAGATATATGTTAATATATGACATGATTTTTGTTGATTAAAACCTTTAGTTAGAGATAGTTAGCATCTATGGGCCAATAATCTCTCAGTTTTTTTGATAATCACAAATCGTGGAATCAAATAATTACATTATCAAATTTAGTAAAAGTTTAATAAAATATCTCTTTCTTTTGAGATTAGGAAAATTTGATCGGATAAACGAATATGAAAACAGTAAAGTATAAACAATAAAATAGGATTCATAAACTAAGTGCTCTAAGAAAATATACAAGAACCTAGCCCTATCAAATCAAAATCAGTCTACAGTATAGGATAGGATCAAGCGGTCGGATCAAGGGGTTCCTTATCCTTATCAGACAGATCAATAGAAGGTTGAGAAGGAGGGTTAGAATGAGGATCAGGAGGGTCTGAATGAATTTTGAGAGGAGGTAGAGGGACTCCTTTAGGAATTATAGAATAAAGGGTATGTATTAGTTGAGAAAGAACCGGAGATGGAACAGTTTATGTGATGATTGGTCTGATGTCGTATAAGTCCGGATAAACTCACATTTGAGATTGAGTAGTCAAAAAACTAGCATGTCCAAGAATTACAGCATGAAGGAATACAATGGATTCACTTTGAATATGAAGTTACAGTTTTAATAGCTTGATGAATTTTTTAGTTACCTTTTCAAAATATCTCATATCTTTTTTAAAATCATCCTTGTTTTCAATAACCTTATCCAAAAAATGAGTAAATTCTATGATTTTCTAAATCGTATCCTTAAAGGCATTTTTCACTGGAGGAGGAGTAATATTTTTCTCCATGTACTTAAATAGATAGGTCAGTTGGTGATTTGGGATGACTTTGGAGAAAACTCATTAATCCTTTTGGTCAACTCTTTTTGAGTCT
Source organism: Viscum album (assembly GCA_963277665.1). Lineage (NCBI taxonomy): Eukaryota > Viridiplantae > Streptophyta > Magnoliopsida > Santalales > Viscaceae > Viscum > Viscum album. Next base: position 776,535,725 of record OY728138.1, read on the forward strand.
GTAAACCAGTCCTTGTATAATACTACACATGATGAAGAACATTATCTGATGTAACCTCAACATTGGCGATTCTTGTAGTGAAAACATTTTTCTTCTCTTTAAACATTGAACTAACAGTACCAAGATCTGCAAAGATCTATACATTGTGAGGACTGAGCAGGTGGAGATGAACCTGAAGTTAGAGTTGAAGAGGTGAGATCCTTAAAATCTTTTCTCAGCTTGGAAAACTCAAGAGATTTAAAATGAGAAACATGGTTCTCAAGGCCTTTCTTGTTTTTTTATTCTATTCCTATATTTTTTGGTCAATGCATTGATCACAGTTTTCAACTTCTTTATATAATCTCAGATCTTGGTATTTCTTGTCACAATTGTCTCTTCAGTTGTGATTAGATTTTTCCGAATCTCTTTTAACACTGACCTTGAAACAAAAATAGCATAATCTTGAGATAGACTAGTAAAGGCAGAAGAAGATCTAGAATCACCAGGGTACTTTACACCATCAACAACAGATCTCATTGCTTTCAAATTCTCTGTCATCTCAGAATTCTATCTCCTAGATTCATCTATTTCATACCTCATTTGAGAATGAAATGAGTGTCTTATGGAGGCACATATTTCTTCTTTGTGTTTTTCAGAATCGAATTTAGTGAGATAGTCACTAGAAGTGGTCACATCCACCAGTTCCATTACAAGAAGGGAAACAAAATCATCATCAAAGTATTCATAATCTAATTCCATAGTTACATATCAATGATTTATTATCCATTCCACAATAATATCATAATCCAAATAAGAAATAGTATCAAGGCTTAATCTTCCTATTTTATGCTCTTCATAAACTTGAGAAACTGGTACTCTAGGCCCCCTAAATTTTAGCAGTTATGAAAGATGTCTCCCCTCATTCATGGTTTCTTAGATAGGTTGCTTTATATTTAAGTAGAATTCTTTTCCTAGTGTATACAAATTGAGAAACAGGTTAATCTGGAGAAAGATTTTATTCTTGAACAACACCATCAATAGAGACCCCCGTATTAGATTCAGTAACTTACATACTCACAACATCTAGATTTTCATTAAGGTGAACAGGGTCACTGTCACTTTCACATTCACTGCATTCTTAATTATTACTATCTTCATTATGCTCATCTTTGAATTGTTCATCGCCTTCTTCCCTAACTGATTCTGAACCATTTTCACCACTTAAAGATTCTTCCTCTTCATCTTCTTCATTGGATTCACTAATATACTCTACACTACCTTCAACATCAGTTTCATCACTATCATAAGATTTGAGAATAGGTTTATGAGAGGGAAAATACATAGGTGGACTTGCAGGTCCAATAGAGACCCTTTTTGATGGCCCAATAGTGTCTAGGTCACTTCGATCATCAACTTTTCATCCCACATATTTAATTGGGGTAGCAGGTTCCTACTCCCCAATTGAATAATAAGTTATTTGTTCACCTAAACTGATACCAGGATCCACTAGATCCCTTGGTCCAACAAGATGGTCTATGGGATTGAACTTCACATAAAACATGTCTTCATCACCAACCCTTTCTTTCTTCTATGCGTTCCAATTTATTTTCATTCTTTTACAGATGTTAGAGCTTATGCAGATTCCACTACATTCGCTAAAAACCACATCCTCAAATTCATTTATACAACCCCTCTCTTTCAGCAAAGATGAAATCATTCTTTAATAGAATAGAAAATTATACTTACTCCCGGGTTTTATCATCTCATTTATGTGAGCTATAAAATATCTACAAAGATTCCATTTAACACATTTCTGAAGAAAATAAACCAAGTATACATCTTGATACTCACTACTACAAATTCCCCTTTTATCATCACTAAAAATGGCCATTAACAGCGCTAGAAAAGTGATGTTAAATCTGGCATAGATAAAGGGGGGTCCCCTTTATCAGCACTCCAAAAAGCGCTGCTAAAATCCCCTTTTATCAGTGCTAAAAATAGAGATGATAAAAGGGGTATTTTATCAATGCTAAAACGAAGAACTGATAAAAGGGTCCTTTATCAGCACTGATAAAAGACATCTTTTATCAGTGCTTTTTTAAAAGTGCTGATAAAAGATAAAAAAAAATTAATTTTTTTTAAAAAATACCTGGAAATTTATAGGGGGTGGGGGGGATTTTACAACGCTTGATCCCCCCTTTATCAACGCCTTCCTGCACCTCCAACGACCCCACACACCCCCTCCACCCTTTATCAGTGCTATCCCCCACCCATTATCAGCACTACCTCCCATATTCTACCATGCGCGCGCACCCCTGCCTCCACCCGGTTTTGAACTCAAGACCTCCCCCACTGCGCGCCTAAGCCCTTACCACTCCTCTATTTTGATTTGTTTTCCATTTCATGATATATATATATATATATATATATAATTATATTTATTCATTTAGTAATATATATATATATTAATATATATATAGTTATATTAATATATATATGGTTATATTAATATATATATATTTATAGTGATATTAATATATATATTTATAGTTATATTAATATATATATGTAGTAATATTAATATATATATATAGTTAGATTAATATATAGGTATATAAATATTCATATATTTGTATTTTAAATAAAACGGATATTAGTTATTATTTAGATAAAGCTAATATATTTTATTATTTATATTTATAATTAAATTTTTATGTGTTAATATATAAAAAATATGTATATATTGTTATATATTTGATTATAAATAGCATTTTATTAAAAAAATGATAAAATTTCAAATAAATAATATCAATATGAATGTAATACCTTGGAATAAATTCAGTCCCCACCAAAAAAGCCAATAATACCCCCTTAAACGAGGCTGAAAATCCACAAAATTTTAAAAAAATTTGGGTATCCGGACTAAAAACACAGTTTTGGAGGCCTTATGTGCCTTTTTTGCCTCGAAAAAACCTTGCCCAAGGTCTCCTGGTCACATGGGTGTAGATCTTATCGCAAACAACGATTTGATATATGGTAGAGCTCAAATGGACACCCGTATCAAAAGTTATGGTCGTTTGAAGTTCGAGTTGTGTTTTCAACATATTTTGGATCTTTTCATAATTTCTTTTAGTCTTCAAATTTTTACTAAATGACTATTACTCCATAATAATTCGAAAATTATTAATTAATTTTTTTTAAAATTTTTTATAAGCCATTTTCACTAAATATCTTATATATTAAGTGTAACTGTATATTTATACTTATCTAAAATATATTTAAAATTATATTTAAAAAATATATATTATATTTATATCAATATAACTATATCTATATATTTAAATATTAATATTTTTTAATGATTTTTTTGGAAGTAGACCCTTTATTAGTGCTACTGAAAAACGCGCTGATAAAGGGGTACCCTTTAACAGTGCTTAAAAAAGCGCTATTAAAGGGGTTACCTTTATCAGCGCTAAAAAAAGCGGTGATAAAGGTACCCTTTATCAGCACTTTTTTTAGCGCTGATAAAGGTACCCCACCTTTATCATCCCTTTTTTGTTAACACTGATAATGGGTGGTACTAGCCTTGGCCCGTTTTGTGGTAGTGACTTTAGAGAAGCAATATCTCATTTCCTCAGAAAAATATGTTGTTGAATGAACATGAAGATAATTCTACAGTCACCATTCAATTATGAGGTGATAGGTCTCATGTGTTCTTCATTTTCAGTTATCTCCTTTAGAGAAGTCTCATAAAATAAGAATTCACTTTTAGGAGGAAAATAACCTTGGTAATCATCAAACCTTCCTTCATTAGGTACCATAAGACATTCATCCCAATGTCTTGAAGAGAGACGGTATTCTCTTCCCTTTCATAATCAACTTCATACATGCAACATAATTTCCGTCCTAAAAAAGTTCTAGATTCATATAAAAGTCATAAACTAGCTTCAGATAAAAGACTCTATCATTATTTGTAAACCATTAATGCTATCCTTGATCTTTCATCACTTTAAACAACAAAGATTTTATCTCTAAGATCAATTCCACTAAAACTTCTTTCTATGGTCTTACAAAACAGTTTACGAGACTAGGATTCGAAGGACAAGTGTATTTGCTTGATTCCCCTTTTTGTTTCATGGAAGGAAGAGACACACCCTCTTCCAAAGATCACTTTATTCACACCATTCCGATCAGTTCAGTCCAAAGGTCAGAAGGTGAATGGTTGGAATAGAGAATGGGAAAGGCAACAAAGAGAGAGAGAGATAGTAGGAGTAATCGGAGTATAGTGGATTGACACAAATTTATATCATTTAGGAATTTTAAGATTTTACAATAAAAAATCAATAACTAGGTTCATTAGAATAAATGAAACACGGTAATTTTGATAAAAACATACAATGTATAAAAATTATGAGTCATCAGTGTCAGCATGACCTATTTTTAAAAACAGTAATGGTGTCAGCATGAAAACGGTGTCAGCATGACAGTAGTGTTGGCATGAAAATGGTGTCATCATGACGACAGTGTCGGCATGAAAACATCACAGAAAAAGATTAAAGGAGAGATAAACACAGGGTCTTACTATTTGATCATTCCCAACTCATGTATGTTGTAATTTATCTTTTCAGAGTTCAATGGATTAGTTAATATATAAAAAATATGATGTTCAGTTCTAATAAATTCTAATGTAATATCACCCTTTTAATAATAATCTCTCATAAAGTGATATCTTAAATCAATATGTTTTTTTCTAGAGAGTGAAACTGGATTCTTAGAAATGTTAATAGCACTTGTGTTGTCACATTTTATAGGTACTAGTCTAAATTGATATCCATATTCCAAAAGAGTGTGATTAATCCATAAAATTTGTGCACAATGGCTACCAGTAGCTTTGTATTTTTCTTCAACAGTAGATAATGCAACAAATTTTTTCTTCTTACTACACCATGAAACTGATGATTCTACTAAAAATAGAATGTCCTAAATGTTCTCTTTCTATGTTACTTAAATCCACAAAAATAAGCATCGGAATAACTCACTATATCAAATCATTGTTCGTTAGGGTAAAACACGGCTAAATTGATAGTATTTTTGAGGTATTTGAAAATTATTTTAATAGAATTCATGTGATATTATTTGGGATTATCTTGAAAAAGAGCACACATGCACACTCTAAACATTATATCTGGCCTACTAGCAGTCAAGTAGAGAAAGCTTCCAACCATTCATCTATAAGTGGCTTGATAAATAAATTTACCATTTTCATCAAGATCTAACTTACAATGAGTACTTATGGGAGTGAAAATAATTTAAACACGATCAAGGAAAAATAATTTTAAAATATCTTTTGTATACATACATTGAATTAAATTGATTCCATCCTTATTTTGAAATTTTTAAATTCAAGAAGGAATTTGAGTTCACCCCTTAAACTAATTTCAAATTAATTTTGCATAATTTTAGAAAATTCAATACATAAATAATTTTTTGACGATCTGAAAATAATACCATCAACATAGATTTTAACTACTAAAACATCTTTTGAAATTTGATTTATAAAAAGAGTATGATCTTCAATTACTTCGGTAAAACCTTTTGAAATAAAAAAAAATTATTAATCTATCATTCCAAGCTCTTGGATATTGTTTTAAACCATATAAAGCTTTTATCAATTTGAAGACATGATTTTGAAAATAAGGATTTATAAAACATGGGGTTGTTCAAAAAAAATCCACAAATATATATCTATTTTGGAATTCACACTTAACATCCATTTGATACAGTTTGAAATTAACAAGCACAGCTTAAGGAAGTTAGATTTTGATGGCTTCATGTCTAATAATAGGTGGAAAGGTTTCTTCATAGTCAATTACTTCCTCTTAACTATAACCTTGTGAAACTAATCTAGCTTTTTTTCTAACAATATTACCAGCTTCATCTAATTTATTTATATACACCGAATTTGTTCCTATGATGAAGGTGTATTTGGGCATATCCATAACCTTACAAACATTATTTCTTTCAAATTCATTATGTTCTTATTTCATTGACATCACCCAAAATTCATCATTTAGTGCATCATATATTTTTTTGGTTCAGGATGTGACAAAACTACTTCATGTTCAACCTGATTTGTAAGATATGATCTAGTTTGTGTTCTATTATCAATTTGTCCAACAAAAGCATCCAAGGGATGGTTTTTAAGGGTTATAGTCGGTCTAGAAAAGGTAGGACTAGTTATTTCACGTTTATAATTTTGATATGGTTCATTATGGCTAGATTCTGGAGAATTTCCAGAATTGTTTGATTTCACAGATTTCTTGACATAAGGATTAGATGACGTTTCATTTATGTCATGATTTGATATATCATATTAAAATTTGTCTATAAGGGTATTAGGATCATGTGGATACGTTTAATCAAATTTTATATGCAAAAATTCTTCGACACACTTGGTTCTTTAATTAAAGACTCTATTGGCTTCACTAGAGGTTGAATAACATAGAAAAATTCCATTAGTACTTTTGGATGCGAATTTTTTCTAGATTTTATATAGTGTTTAAAATATAAAATTTACATAAAAACACTTCAAAATAACTTAATTTGGGTTTCCTATTATTCCATAACACATAAACAGTCTTCTTAATGATAGGTCTGATTACGAATCTATTTATTATATAAAATTTTGTATTAACAACTTCATCCTAGAAGTAAATTGGTAGGTCGTATTCATTCATCATAGTTCTAACAATTTTTTGCAAGGTCCTATTTATCATTTTTATAACTCCATTTTGTTGGGGGTGTCTTAGAGGCAGAGAAGTTATAACAATAGCCATCATGTGAGAAAAAAGATTCAAAGTCTAGATTTTCAAAATCACACCCATGATCACTTCGTTGATATTTAATTCTATGTCAACAAATATTTTCTACAGTTTTATCATACTTGGTGAAGTACGTACATGCTTCAATTTTTTGAGCTAAGAAATAATCCCATGTATACCATGAATAGTCATCTACAAGAACATAGACATAGTGCTTCCCATTTAAACTAGAAACTCATGAATTCCCAAAAAAATCCATGTGAAAAAACTCGAAAGGTTGATAAGTTGAAACTTATTTTTTTTATTTGAAAGATATTTTATGATTCTTTCCTTTTTGAAAAGGATTGCACACTTTTTTTCTAGAAACTCTAATTTGGGAAGGTCTTTAACTAGCCCATTTCTCCAAAGTTTTATAAGAATGTGTATGTTGAAATATCCTATTCTTCTATGCCAAATCCATGAATATTTCTGAATGGTACTTAGACAAGATACATTCATTGAGGCTAGTGTGTCTAAATTTATAACATACACATTATCATTTATAAGAGATATAAATAATATGTTATTATTGGCATAGAAAACATGGAATGAATCATTTTTTATTTTTAAATTAAATTCATCCTAACACAATTGAGATATGCTAAGAAGATTATACATTAATCGATCAAACATAACGTACTTGGGAAATTGAAATTGAGACTGGCTTACCAATCTGTCCTAGGATGAATATTTTTTCTTTACTATTGACACCAAATGTGACATTTCTTCTATCAATTTGGATAATACTTTTGAATCTTCAGTAGTACCCTACCATGTGTCTTGAACACCAACTTTCCATGTACCATATATTTCTACATGAACCCTTTAGGCAGTTTTCATAAAACGCAATTTATCCAAGAAATGATTTTGGTCCCAGTTTTTTCTGGGTCCACAAACATTAGTAATAAAATCTTTTGGAACTCACACTTTTCTTATGGGTTTTTTTATATCCAAAATATAAGGTATTTGAAAAATAAACTATGTTTGGTCTAGAAGAACTGGATGAGGTAAAAGAATTTTTAGAAATGGAGTTTGCAATAAAATTATGGTTTTTGAATAAAGAAGAAGATTTTCTTGTCATGGATATAAATGTTTTTGGATAATTTCCTTTGTCATGGTTGATTTCCAATTTCAGCAGTATACTTAGAAGGTATCTATTTACAATGAATTTGGGTAATTGTGTTTTGACCATTGGTAAACATTACAGGAACCTTCTTTAATTACTAATTAGACATTTTTAACTCATTTTTACCTGAGTAGTTGAGAATTTTTCTCTTTTTTAATTTTATGTTTAGATGTAACAGTTATAGTAAGAGAAATTTGTTTCTTTAAATAATTATACTTATCCTTTAGTTCATTACTGTTCTCTCCCATCATGTTTTAGTATTCTATTAATTCTTAACATTACCTATTCTCAGACTCACTTTAATTTTCAGAATAGTGAGAATGTCAAAAAAAAGAGTTTAAGATTACCTCAGGTGTGTTTGTCATAAAACACGTATTTTCCATGTCTTATTTCTCATCATGAGAAGAAGCAGATTCACTGGAGCGATCCTCATAGGCACTCTAGGTGGCCTTCCCGACTTTATTATATTTTCTGTTCTTATAATAATACTTTCTTTTATATTTGATCTTGCGAAATTCAGCCTTTACATGTACTTTAATTTTAGATATGTATCACACTATCTCTTATGATTTATCATTTCTCTTCAAATCCTTTTTCCAACATCCCTTGTTATCATACATTCTTTTGTAATAGGGATTTTTAAAAAAGGTATTTTTCCTATAAAATATCATGAACCATTTTTCCAGCTTGTCCATTTCTTCATCACAACATGAAGGTGAATTCTAACTATTAGACCATTCAAAAGAAACTTGAATTTTTTTATTTGTATTTATTTTTATAGGCAGTAGTATTGAATTCTATAGACAACCTCTTAGGTTCATCCTCCTCCTCTTGATTTACATTGAGTTCATCTTCATACATCATCATCTTTCCAGTGAGTTCTTTGACAGGTAACATACTAATATCACATGATTTTCTATTTGAGATAGAGGTTCCTCTCAATTTATCAGGTAGGCATCTAAGAATCATCATGATTTATTCTTTGAAAGTGACATATCTTCCAATAGAGATCATTGTATTGAAAATATCATTGAACCTGAGATACATATCAGAAAGAGATTTATCATGATTCATTTTAAAGATATCATACTTAATTTTATAAGTATTACGTATCATTTCTTTTACATTAGTAGTTCCCTCATGAGAAATAGAGAATGTGTCCCAAATTTCATGGGCGGTTTTTCAAGTAGAAATACAATTAAGCTCTTCATCTCATAGTGCATATTATAAGGAATTCATTTCTTTACAGTTATTGTTATAGTCCATCTTGGTAGGTTTATCGCAAGTGTTTCTGGAAGTTTCAGGAATTACATATTTACATTCAATAGAAGCCCAAATTTCAAATCCAATTCTTTCTATATGTATTTACATTATAAGAATCCACTAAGCATAGTTGGTTCCATGAAAAAATGTGGTCTATTATTAGTAGATCCTTCTAAATGGTTTTCCATAATATAAATTGTAAAATGATTCTAAAAAGAATTTTTTTTATAAAATATATAAATATTAAGACCTTTGAAAGAAAACTAAAATCACAGATGAAGAAGATTTAAAAAGCTTTGAAAAATGAAAAATTTCAACAACCTCTTGTAGGATTGAAATATAATATGAGATGCTCAATATACAAGAGGGGGGGTGAATTGTATACTTTAAAAATTCCTTTGGAACCTTTAAAGTTAGTTAAGAATAACTGTGTTTTCCTTAAGTTAAGGTAAAGACTATGTTTAACAAAGTTAAACTTAAGTAAATTCACAACACCTCTAACACCGAACTGAACTTGGAAAGAGATTCCAATAGTAGGTTCCGGAAATATGGTTCCGGAATTTGAAACATAACAAAAGTTACAATATGAGATTCTACCTTAAAGCGTATAGAATCTAAATGAATCAGAGTAAGTAAGGAAGTATAAGAAAGTTATACTTTCCTTAAGATACAAATTGCAGCGGAATAAAAACAAGTAGTAAAACTACTAGTAACAAGATAATAGTCTTTTAACCCAAAGAGAAGGGTATCCAACAACCTTGGATAAAGGTCCCTTGATTTATACTTTCAAGGAAGTCTATCTTACCCACACCAGGGTAAGCCCTCGATACGAAGATCAAAGTCTCTGTCTTGCTATCCCCGCAAGCCCTAAACTTCAAGGTAGTTGGCAACCTCTGTCTTCCACAGCAAGAAAGCCCTCGATCTTTAAGGTAGTCGGCACCTCTGTCTTCCTATCCCCGGAAGCCCTCGAATGTAATCACCAACATTCGGAGTCGCACGAAGCTTTGAGAGTTAATAAGAGTCTCTCTCTCTAGAAATCACTTCAACAGCATGTATGCACAAAGTCCAAATTGTTCATCCATCCGTTGTGAGCTTTTTCAAATGAGCTCCTATATATAGGTAAGGTCGACTCCTTCTCCAACGGTCATATTTTCCTTAAAGATCGGAGGGACCTGTACACGTGTCACATAGACAACGGTTAGTTTATAACAAAACAGACGACATCGTTTTATAACAAAACAAGTGTAACAGAATGTACGACATCGTTTTAAACCATGACATAAAGGTTCAGAATGAAAACTTTGGAGTGAAAGTTCGGAGTGAATAAATTCAGAGTGTATAAAACAATGATAATCAGATTCTGTTTAATAGGTGAATTCGGAATGAGAATTCGGAATAGGAATTCTTCATCAGAAATCGTAATGAGAATTCATCATCAGAATTCGTAATGAGAATTTGTCATCAGAATTCCTAATGAGAATTCGTCATCAGAATTCGTAATGAGAATTTGTCATCAGAATTCGTAATGAGAATTCTTCATCAGAATTTGTAATGAGAATTCTTCATCAGAATTCGTAATGGGAATTCGGAATGAGATTTCTTCATTAGAATTCATAATGGGAATTCTTTATTGGAATTCGTAATGAGAATTTGTCATCAGAATTCGTAATGAGAATTCGTCATCAGAATTCGTAATGATAATTCTTCATCAGAATTCGTAATGGGAATTCGGAATGAGATTTCTTCATTAGAATTCGTAATGGGAATTCTTTATTGGAATACGTAATGAGAATTCAGAATGGGATTTCTTCATTAGAATTCGTAATGAGAATTCTTCTTCAGAATTCGTATCCTGAATCTGGAATAGAACTTAGTCAGAGTTCATATCCGGAATTCGGAATGAAACTTCCTTATAGTTCTTTTCCAGAATCCGAATCCTAAAACAGAATTCTTTATATAAAAGTTTCAATGATTCCGAGAAAATGAATCCGAAACTTATACTTAAGAAAAATATGGATGAAAATATGATAAGGATAATTTTTCTTATAAAAGTGATTTTCCTTAAGAAATCAATTTTCCTTATAAAAGAAATTTTCCTTAAGAAAGCAATTTTCCTTAAGAAAGCAATTTTCCTTAAGATAAGGTTTTTGTGATTTTCAAAACAAGAAGGAATGGAAAAGTAATAAGGAAAACCTTATGGACTCAACAATCTCCCCCTTTTTGGAAAGCACAAACATCCTTACGAAAAACAAAAAAATCTAAGAAGAAAGAAACATATTAATGCTTATCCCCCTTGTTTTAAAGATATAGATGAATATGACTAACTACCCCTTAGGATTTGAAACTCTAAGGATCATATTCATATATCCGGAGTGATATTTCGTAAGAAAGTCTTCTTTAAGAAAAACTCCCCCTTAAACAAACTCTTATTAGAGTTCTTTTTCCTTGGGTATTTTTTCTTTCTCCCCCTTTGATAAACTCTTATTAGAGTTCCTCTTTTTCTTAAGGATCTTTTCCTTCTCCCCCTTTGAGATTTTCAAAAATAATTGGAGGGAATGGAAAGAAAAAAAATAACGAAGTACCAGAAAGATTAGTAATGACAACAATAGAAACAACAAGTACGACTTTCATTAAATTTGAAAACTCGACAACAATGAAAAAATTACAACAAAAAGATCGGATTAGGTTATTTCAGATCTTTCTCCTTCGACATGAGCCCCTTAAGAATCGTCTTGATCTTCTTTAAGTCTTTATGATCTTCTTCTGCTTGCTTCTCTAAGGCGACTATTCTTGCGGACTGAGCTTCAATTTTTTCTTCCTGAGCCTTCAGTTTTTCTTCCTGAGCTTGGATCTTTTCTTCCTGAGCCTTCATCCTTATTTCAAAATCGATCCGATGATCCCTTTAAAATTTCCAATTCTGAGAAACAGAATTCAACTTCCCATTCAGATCCCTGACTTCTTGGATCTGGAAGTTCTTTTCTTCAGTCAGCTTTTCTTCAAAGGAGGAAGTCAGCTCGTTAATCTTCTTGTCCTCGGTTTCAAAGGCATCCTTAACATTATCTTGAAACTCATCGAAAAGCCTCATCTCTTCCACAGTCTTCTTAGACCAGCTTGTCATCATCTTGCAAGATCTTTTATGGGCTTCGTAACCAATAAAGAAGTTTTTGAACTGTGATTCAATCTCAACACACTTATCCATAACCATGGATACGGAGTCTGTTTTCAGATTCAACGCATGTTGGAGCATCTGGCATCTAGAGTCGATACTAGAGAAGGTCGGAATGGTTCCTACCAACTTCTTCAAAGACTGAACAACAAAGTCATGCCCCAGAGAGGATGACTCCGAATCCGAAACTTTGCTAGGAGAATTTTCTTCCTCAATAAGCTCCAACTTTGTTTTAGAAGAACAACCAGCTTCCTTCCTCTTTCTTACTTCTGAGCTCAGAGTCTCGGTAAGAATTTTCTTTCCCTTATCTTTTTCCGGAATTGAAACCTGTTCCGGAGATCTCTTCTCACTATCAGAGACTTGAACAATATTATCTTCCTCATCAGCAACATCTATATTTTCCTTCTGAGCAGAATCAAGTAAAAGATGTTCTTCTTCTCTCAGATAAGAAACTTCTTCTTCACCTTTCTCTTCTTCCATTGTCGGAGTAACAAGCTTTGAAGATTCAGCTTCAGAAGTTCGGAGCGATAAGTGTTCCGAAGGAGTTCCCTTGTACTCATCTACTTGTTTTAGCACATCTCCTGTCTCACCACTTCCTTCATCAGCCTCTTCAACTTGTTCCACTTGCTCTACTTCCTCAGTATTCATAGCAACAGCCTCTTCCGGAGCAACAAGATTTCTTCCTGGAGTCTTAAGTAGAGATTCCAGAGAGAAGGATCTCGGAACTGGAATAGTTGCTGAAACCATTTTGTTGAACTTTAACAACGCTTGAACAGCCTCGGCTTCTGACATCTTCTTCTTAAGCTACTTCTCCTTTTCTTGTTTTTCAATCTCATCAGCGGTTTTCTCCTTCAAAGCCTTAGCCTCCGCAGGATCCAATCCGAACTGCAGATCCCCTTCTTTCCTCTTCTCTTTTTCAGCTCTCCACTTTGTAACAACCTCATCAGGATAGGTCTTCTTCTTCTTAGGCTTTGGTGGTGCGGAGTGGACTTCCTTAGACTTGGGATCTTCGACTACAGCTGCAACTTCCTTCAACTTCCTTTTCTTCCCTGGTTTGGATGAATCCGGTTCAGCAGCCTTCGGAACCGTTTCTTCTTGATCAGGCAAGTCAACGAACTCTCCAATCTCTTTGTTGAAAGCCACATTCATCCTCTTAAGAGTGTCATCACTAAGCAACACGATTTTACAAACCCTTGGCTTAGATCTTCAAGCTACCTTGAATGATTCTAGGCACCGAACTATGAGCTTTGATAATATTGCTGGGTACATAACGATCTGAGCTCTGAGATTTCCTTTCTTGAGGTTCTCAATGGTTATAAGGATGTGCCTCATGAAATTAAACTTCCTTACATTTATCAGAAAATCTAAGATATAGATCTCACTTTTCTTCAAGCTGTCCTTATCACCTTTTCTCGGTACGATAAGTCCTTGCACCCATAATTCCAGAATCCGAAAATTTGTAGAAAGACTTGCAATTTTCGGAGCCTTGTCATCAGCCAGTCCGAGAGTTTCTAAGGCTTTCTCTTTGTTGAAACTACCCTTAGAGTCCGGCAATATGTGAGAAATAAACTCAGCTTCACCTTCATAAGATAACCTTACCAAGCTTGAAGCCTTGGTGTAAGAAAGCTTATATGTCTTACCATACGATTTGAAAGAAAACTTCTCTCTGTCATCTTCCTTAAAGAAAGAAACTGATTCATAAAATTCGACAAGTAAATCATAATAAACTTCATCTTGATTCCCGGTTTTAGATACCGCAACATCCTCCCATCCATTCAGCTTGATGTTCTTTGAGATAAGGGAATCATAATTGTTGAAGAAATCCGGATGGAGAAATATTTCACTGTATACTAACCACTGAGAAATAGGCTTGGTTGAAGACATTTCCTGAGAAGCTAACTCTGCCGACATCCGGATCTGAAGTCCTCTGAGAAATTTGGAACGGGGAAAACTGAGGTTCGGAACGGCCTTAAATCAGAGAGGCAGAGCTTCAGCACGCGAAAGCTTGAAACCGATGTGGGACGAAAATTTATGGTCCCCTTTATATAGGCAATGGGATGACGGTTCACCTTCCATGGTTGATCTAACGGTTGGAATGAGCTAAGATCAGATCTGACGGTTGAAAACTTGAATCCGATCTTTTTGAGGTTTTTTTTTTAAAAATAAAAAAACTGAAATCCGAAAACATAATACAAGAAACTACCAGCAAGTAAAATATGAATACGAAAACTTGAGTAAGGAAATCATACCTTTCAGATTAGCTTAGGAAAGTTATTCGTAATGGGTAATATAAAGATGACTACGAAAAACTCAATACGAAAAACTAAATATGAAAAACTCAATACGAAAAAGTAAATACGAAAAAGTAAATACGAAAAACTCAATACGAAAAAGTAATTATGAAAAAGTAAACACTAAAAAAAACTTGGTACGAAAATCTGGTTATGAAAGTACTAGTACGAAAGTTTCCATTCCGGAAATTTTCAATACGAATACTTCCATTCCAGAAGTATTCTGTACGAAAATATCCATTCTGGAAAATTGTAGTTCCGGAAGTTCCATTCCGTAAATCTTCGTTCCGAAAAGTTAGAAAGCAAAATTTTAAGAAACACTTTGTTAAACAAACAATCAAATGTACTCCCCCTATAAAAAGGAGTTTATTACTGTAAGGAGACTTTTTCAAACAGAAAGTTAATTAAGGAATATTAATTTACGGTTATGATTCCTAACTTCTATTTAATATATTCAAATCTATCAGAAGGCAAAGATTTTGTGAAAATATCAACAAGTTGATCTTGCGTTCCGATAAACTGAAGAATAATATCTCCTTTAAGTGTGTGATCCCTAAGAAAGTGATGACTAATATCTATGTGTTTTGCACGTGAGTGATGTGCAGGGTTCTTACTGAGGGCAATGGAACTTGTGTTATCACACAAAATTTGAGTTTTGGTAAAACTCAAGCCATAGTCTGTGAGTGTGTGTTGCATCCACAACACTTGTGCACAACAACTTCCAGGTGCTACATATTCAGCTTCAGCAGTGGAGAGTGCTACAGAATGTTGCTTCTTACAGGACCAAGAAACTAATTAATCTCCTAAGAAATGACAAGTTCTGGATGTACTTTTTCTATCCATTCTACATCCACCAAAGTCAACATCAGAAAATCTTTTTAGAACGAAATCATTTCCAGAAGTATAAAATAATCCTAGATCCATGGTTCCTTTAAGGTAGCGAAAAATTCTTTTTACTGCCTTTAAGTGAGATTCCTTAGGATTGGATTGATATCTTTCACATAAGCATACTAAAAACATTAAGTCTGGTCGACTAGCTGTTAAGTAAAGTAGACTTCCTATCATACCTCTAAAAGATGTTTGATCTACCGGTTTCCCAGCTTCATCAAGATCTAAAGAGTTTGAGGTACCAATGGGAGTACTTATACTCTTAGTGTTGTCATAACCATACTTTTTAAGAAGATCTTTAATATACTTATGTTTAGATATGTAGGTTCCTTCTGGTTTTTGAGAAATTTGAAAACCAAGAAAAAATGTTAACTCACCCATCATACTCATTTCAAACTCAGATTTCATTAGACTAGCGAAAGATTCAGTCAAAGATTGCTGAGTTGAACCAAATATAATGTCATCAACATAAATTTGAACAATTAAAACATTTTTCTTATCTTTCTTTATAAAAAGGGTTGGATCTGCATTTCCCTTAACATAGTTATTTTGAAGCAAAAATCCAGTGAGTCTATCATACCATGATCGTGGGGCTTGTTTAGGGCCATACAATGCTTTGGTAAGTCTAAAAACATGATCTGGATGTTTTGTATCTTCAAAGCCAGGAGGTTGTTCAACAAAAACTTCCTCTTGAACATAACCGTTAAGAAAAGCACATTTCACATCCATTTGGAAAAGTTTGAAATTAAAGAATGCTGCAAAAGCAAGTAGAATACGGATAGATTCAAGTCTAGCTACTGGAGCATAGGTTTCTTCATAGTCTATTCCTTCTTGCTGATTATAGCCTTTAGCAACAAGTCTAGCTTTATTTCAAACAATGACTCCATTTTCATCACATTTATTTCTGAAAACCCATTTTACTCCAATAACAGAAGTTTCCTTAGGTCTTTCAACCAAGGTCCAGACTTTATTCCTTTCGAATTCATTTAGTTCATCTTGCATTGCTTTGATCCAATCATCATCACCTAAATCTTCATCAGTGCTTTTATGCTCTAATTGGGAAAGAAATGCTAGATGTTCTACTTCATTTCTTAAGGAACTTCAAGTCCTTACAGGTTGATTTACATCACCAATGATACTATCACTGGGATGATTCTTAAGAAACACCTGATTTGGGTTTTGTAAAACCTGTTCATCAACATAGGGTAGAAAGTCTTCTGGGGTAAATGTTTCAGAAGTATCTTCTAGAACAATTTCCTTATCAGAAGGTTCTTCTATCAAAGGTTGATAATCAGTTTTTGAAAACACATCCGAAGATGTAGGTTGAGATGGTTTGAAAACAAAAGGATTTGACTCATCAAATTTCACATGCACTATTTCCTCAACAGTACAAGTATTTTTATTAAAAACTCTATAAGCCTTAGAGGTTGTGGAATAACCTAAGAAAATCCCTTCATCTGATTTTGGTGTGAATTTATGTAAGTTATCTTTAGTATTCAAAATGAATATTTTGCAACCAAAAACCTTGAAGTAGGAAAGTCTATGTTTTCTACCATTCCATAACTCATAAAGAGTTTTATTAAGAAAAGTTCTAATCAAAACTCGATTTATAGTATAACAAGCAGTACTTACAGCTTCAGCCCAGAAATGTCTAGCAATAGAATATTCACTCAACATGGTTCTAGTTATCTCTTGAAGAATTCTATTTCTTCTTTCAACTACACCATTCTGTTGAGGAGTTCTAGGTGCTGAAAAATTGTGAGTAATACCTTTCTTACTACAAAAAGTTTCAAAATCAGAATTTTGAAATTGATCACTATGAATAGTTTTCAATGGAAGGTTTTTCTCATTTTTAACTTGAGCTCTAAAACTTTTGAAATAGGAAAAAGCTTTAGATTTCTTTGCTAGAAAATAGTCCCAAGTAAATCTAGTGTGATCATCAACTAGAACAAACACATAGTATTTGCCTCCAATACTTCCAGTTTGTGTTGGACCAAAAAGATCCATGTGCACCAACTGTAATGCATCGGTTGTTGAGACTTCACCGATTGACATAAAACTAGATTTATGTTGCTTGCCATATTGACAAGGATCACAAACTTTAGAAGAATCAAATCTAAGCTCCGGTAGATCCTTAACAAGTTTCTTCTTAGAGAGTTTACATAGGTACCTAAGATTACAATGTCCTAATATTCTATTCCATAACCAAGAATGATCTTCCATTGCACTTAGGCAAGGTAAATCTTGGCTTTTTAGGTCTTCTAAATTTAAGGTGTAAACATTCTCTTGCCTGTTGGCTGAGAGAATAAATTCTTCCTTGGAATTGTGAACTAAACACTTATCATTCCTAAAATTCACAAGGTAACCTTCATCACATAACTGACTTATGCTAATGAGGTTGTGCTTAAGACCTTTAACAAAAAGAACATTTGAAATTAAGGTTTTACCTAAAAGAACAATATTACCAATACCAACAATCTCTCCCTTAGCATTGTCTCCGAAAGTTACCTTTCCTCATTTCGTTTTGATAATATTTTCGAAAAAACTTTTGTTACCAGTCATGTGCCGGGAACATCCACTATCCATGTACCATATATTATTGCTGGAACTTTCTTTATCTTCCTGAAATTAAGAAAAAAGTTAGATTTTTGGAATCCAAACTTGCTTGGATCCGAGATTTCCAGACAATAAAATTTTAGGAACCCATATTTTCTTAGAAAAATAAGCTTTATGAAAACCTAAGGATTGGGTTTTGTTTAAGGAACAATTCTTTGCCCAGTGACCACCACATTGACACTTGGTACAAAATGGGGCACTTTGAGGAACAAAATAATTGTTACTGAAAACTGGTTTTGCATGGGTATAACCAAATCCAGATTTATTTCTTAAAGGTCGTATTTGAGAATACATCTTATCAAAATTTTCCTTACCATGGGTAAAGTTTGATAAACACTTCTTTAAGGAAAAAATTTCGGACTTGAGTTTTACAACCAAGTTTTTATCCTCAAAATCATTAGTTTTTGAACTAGAGTTAGGCTCGAAAATATTTTTATTAGAAATTACTTTTTCTAATTCTTTAGAAGGTTTGTTCTTCTCAGAACTTACTTCCTCAAGATTTTTTGAAATATTTTCAAAATCAGCATTTTTCTTATCAAGATCATTAGAAAGATCTGATATCTCTTTTATAAGAATATAATTCCTAGAGTTTTCCTTATCAAGTTTCTTACTGAGTTTGGAATTCTCAATCTCAAGAAGTTCAGCAAACCTAGAGACTTCTTCAAAAGTAGGTAAAGTATTTTCCTCATCAGAAGATGATTCTTCATCAGAAGAGTTATAATACTTACTATCATTAGTATTTAAAGAAACATTGGTCAATGATTCAGCATTTCGTACCTTAGCCATAAGACAATGATTATCAATAGGTAATCTGGCTATAAGACCAAGATTCTTCTGTCCTGAAGATTCCTAATCAGAAGATTCATCTGAAGAGTCACCACCACTGGCAGTCCAGGTGTCATTAGCTTTCAGAACATTCTTAGCTTTGGCTTTATAATACTTCTTCATGTTCCTGTCTGAATGTCTTTCCTTCCTTTCTTTCTTTTTGAGCATAGGGCAATCTGGTCTAATATGTCCAGCTCTTTTGCATTCATAACAAGTTACTTCTCCATCTTTCTTATCTTTCCGGTCCTTCTTCTTATACTTGGATTGAAAGTTTCTCTGTCCAGCTATCTTGTTCATCCTTCGAGCAAGATTGGCTAATTCATTTTCTGAGACTTCACTCTCACTAGATTCGGATTGGAAAATGACTTTCTTAGACTTGGATCTGGTTACTCTCTCAGGAGTCTTAGCTTTCATCTGATTTGAAGTTGTAGTAAAAGCAACAGTACCATTTCCATTCTTTTTCTTGATGTTGTCAGCATCTCTCTTCATTCTTGTTTCATGTTGTAGAAGAGTTCCAAATAATTCATCATGAGTAATTTGAGTGACCTTCCGGTTCTCATCTATAGTTGTTCTCTTGGATTCCCACTCATTGGGCATAATGTCAATTATCTTGTCCATAAGAGCTTCATCATCTAAACCTTTCTCTCCCATAGATTGTAGACTGTTGACAATAGTCATAAACCTTTGTTGAACTTTACAGATAGGTTCTCCATAAGGAAAATTGAAGCCATGATATTCAGCTCTAAGCATAGCTCTTCTAGTCTCAATCACCTTAGAAGTCCCAAAGTGTGTAACCTCTAACTTCTTCCATATACAGTTAGCTGCTTCACAAGAAGAAATTTGGCTATATATATTTCTGGTCATTGAACATAGTAAAGTATTGCGTACCTTATAGTTGAGTTGATATTCTTGCTTTTCCTGGTTAGTAAAGGTTCTGACTTCCTTGTTAGGAATTTCATAATCACCAGTAAGCATAACAAAGTTGTCTACTCCAGTATTGATAACAAATGTCTTCATACGATCTCTCCAGTATTCATAGTCATTACCATCAAATATATGTGGTCTTGTAGGATTCAGATTGTCAATAGATCCAACATTAATTCCTGCCATACTAGAAATAACTTTGCACACAAACTTGTTAGTAGCTTAGAATCGTAATCACAAAGTTCGGAATAAGACAAGTTCGGAATGGATAAATCGGTATGACAAAGTTCGTAATGGAAAAGTGAGCAAGAAAAACTTGTATGTGAGTACAAGTATTTCAGTAACCGGCTCTGATACCAAATGTAAGATTGGTATAGAGTAAGAGGTTTCCAACCTCTGATACCAATTGTAGGATTGAAATATAATATGAGATGCTCAATATACAAGAGGGGGGGTGAATTGTATACTTTAAAAATTCCTTTAGAACCTTTAAAGTTAGTTAAGAATAACTAAGTTTTCCTTAAGCTAAGGTAAATACAAAGTTTAACAAAGTTAAACTTAAGTAAATTCACAACACCTCTAACACCAAACTGAACTTGGAAAGAGATTCCAATAGTAGGTTCCAGAAATATGGTTCCGGAATTTGAAACTTAACAAAAGTTACAATATGAGATTCTACCTTAAAGCGTATAGAATCTAAATGAATCAGAGTAAGTAAGGAAGTATAAGAAAGTTATACTTTCCTTAAGATACAAATTGCAGCGGAATAAAAACAAGTAGTAAAACTACTAGTAACAAGATAATAGTCTTTTAACCCAAAGAGAAGGGTATCCAACAACCATGGATAAAGGTCCCTTGATTTATACTTTCAAGCAAGTCTGTCTTACCCACACCAGGTTAAGCCCTCGATACGAAGATCGGAGTCTCTGTCTTGCTATCCCCGCAAGCCCTCAACTTCAAGGTAGTTGGCAACCTCTGTCTTCCTCAGTAAGAAAGACCTCGATCTTTAAGGTAGTCGGCACCTCTGTCTTCCTATCCCCGGAAGCCCTCGAATGTAATCACCAACATTCGGAGTCGCACGAAGCTTTGAGAGTTAATCAGAGTCTCTCTCTCTAGAAATCACTTTAACAGCATGTATGCACAAAGTCCAAATTGTTCATCCATCTGTTGTGAGCTTTTTCAAACGAGCTCCTATTTATAGGTAAGGTCGACTCCTTCTGCAACGGTCATATTTTCCTTAAAGATCGGAGGGACCTGTACACGTGTCACTTAGACAACGGTTAGTTTATAACAAAACAGACGACATCGTTTTATAACAAAACAAGTGTAACAGAATGTACGACATCGTTTTAAACTCTGACATAAAGGTTCGGAATGAAAACTTCGGAGTGAAAGTTCGGAGTGAATAAATTCAGAGTGTA
Organism: Viscum album; assembly: GCA_963277665.1. Lineage (NCBI taxonomy): Eukaryota > Viridiplantae > Streptophyta > Magnoliopsida > Santalales > Viscaceae > Viscum > Viscum album. Next base: position 776,557,084 of record OY728138.1, read on the forward strand.
TAAAACAATGATAATCAGATTCTGTTTAACAGGTGAATTCGGAATGAGAATTCGGAATAGGAATTCTTCATCAGAAATCGTAATGAGAATTCATCATCAGAATTCGTAATGAGAATTTGTCATCAGAATTCGTAATGAGAATTCTTCATCAGAATTCGTAATGAGAATCTGTCATCAGAATTCATAATGAGAATTCGTCATCAGAATTCGTAATGAGAATTCTTCATCAGAATTCGTAATGGGAATTCGGAATGAGATTTCTTCATTAGAATTCGTAATGGGAATTCTTTATTGGAATTCGTAATGAGAATTTGTCATCATAATTTGTAATGAGAATTCGTCATCAGAATTCGTAATGAGAATTCTTCATCAGAATTCGTAATGGGAATTCGGAATGAGATTTCTTCATTAGAATTCGTAATGGGAATTCTTTATGGGAATTCGTAATGAGAATTCGGAATGGGATTTCTTCATTAGAATTCGTAATGAGAATTCTTCTTCAGAATTCGTATCCTGAATCTGGAATAGAACTTAGTCAGAGTTCATATCCGGAATTCGGAATGAAACTTCCTTATAGTTCTTGTCCAGAATCAGAATCCTAAAACAGAATGCTTTATATCAAAGTTTCAATGATTCCGAGAAAATGAATCCAAAACATATACTTAAGAAAAAATATGGATGAAAATATGATAAAGATAATTTTTCTTATAAAAGTGATTTTCCTTAAGAAATCAATTTTCCTTATAAAAGCAATTTTCCTTAAGAAAGCAATTTTCCTTAAGAAAGCAATTTTCCTTAAGATAAGGTGTTTGTGATTTTCAAAACAAGAAGGAATGGAAAAGTCATAAGGAAAACCTTATTGACTCAACAATCTCCCCCTTTTTGGAAAGCACAAACATCCTTACGAAAAACAAAAAAATCTAAGAAGAAAGAAACATATTAATGATTATCTCCCTTGTTTTAAGGATATAGATGAATACGACTAACTCCCCCTTAGGCTTTGAAACTCTAAGGATCGTATTCATATTTCCGGAGTGATATTTCATAAGAAATTCTTCTTTAAGAAAAACTCCCCCTTAAACAAACTCTTATTAGAGTTCTTTTTCCTTGGGTATTTTTTCTTTCTCCCCCTTTGATAAACTCTTATTAGAGTTCCTCTTTTTCTTAAGGATCTTTTCCTTCTCCCCCTTTGTGATTTTCAAAAAGAATTGGAGGGAATGGAAAGAAAAAAATAACGAAGTACCTGAAAGATTAGTAATGACAACAATAGAAACAAAAAGTACGACTTTCATTAAATTTGAAAACTCGACAAAAAAGAAAAAATTACAACAAAAAGATCGGATTAGGTTATTTCGGATCTTTCTCCTTCGACATGAGCCCCTTAAGAATCATCTTGATCTTCTTTAAGTCTTTATGATCTTCTTCTGCTTGCTTCTCTAAGGCGACTATTCTTGCGGACTGAGCTTCAATTTTTTCTTCCTGAGCCTTCAGTTTTTCTTCCTGAGCTTGGATCTTTTCTTCCTAAGCCTTCATCCTTATTTCAAAATCGATCCGATGATCCCTTTCAAATTTCCAATTCTGAGAAACAGAATTCAACTTCCCATTCAGATCCCTGACTTCTTGGATCTGGAAGTTCTTTTCTTCAGTCATATTTTATTCAAACGAGGAAGTCAGCTCGTTAATCTTCTTGTCCTCGGTTTCAAATGCATCCTTAACATTATCTTGAAACTCATCGAAAAGCCTCATCTCTTCCACAGTCTTCTTAGACCAGCTTGTCATCCTCTTGCAAGATCTTTTATGGGCTTCGTAACCAATAAAGAAGTTTTTGAACTGGGATTCAATCTCAACACACTTATCCATAACCATGGATACGGAGTCTGTTTTCAGATTCAACGCATGTTGGAGCATCTGGCATCTAGAGTCGATACTAGAGAAGGTCGGAATGGTTCCTACCAACTTCTTCAAAGACTGAACAACAAAGTCATGCCCCAGAGAGGATGACTCCGAATCCGAAACTTTTCTAGGAGAATTTTCTTTCTCAATAAGCTCCAAATTTCTTTTAGAAGAACTACCAGCTTCCTTCCTCTTTCTTACTTCTGAGCTCGGAGTCTCGGTAAGAATTTTATTTCCCTTATCTTTTTCCGGAATTGAAACCTGTTCCGTAGATCTCTTCTCACTATCAGAGACTTGAACAATATTATCTTCCTCATCAGCAACTTCTATATTTTCCTTCTGAGCAGCATCAAGTAAAAGATGTTCTTCTTCTCTCAGATAAGAAACTTCTTCTTCACCTTTCTCTTCTTCCATTGTCGGAGTAACAAGCTTTGAAGATTCAGCTTCAGAAGTTCGGAGCGATAAGTGTTTCGAAGGAGTTACCTTGTACTCATCTACTTGTTTTAGCACATCTCCTGTCTCACCACTTCCTTCATCAGCCTCTTCAACTTGTTCTACTTGCTCTACTTCCTCAGTATTCGTAGCAACAGCCTCTTCCGGAGCAACAAGATTTCTTCCTGGAGTCTCAGGTAGAGATTCCAGAGAGAAGGATCTCGGAAATGGAATAGTTGCTGAAACCATTTCATTGAACTTTAACAACGCTTGAACAGCCTCGGCTTCTGACATCTTCTTCTTAAGCTTCTTCTCCTTTTCTTTTTTTTCAAGCTCATCAACGGTTTTCTCCTTCAAAGCCTTAGCCTCCGCAGGATCCAATCCGAATTGCGGATCCCCTTCTTTCCTCTTCTATTTGTCAGCTCTCCACTTTGTAACAACCTCATCAGGATAGGTCTTCTTCTTCTTAGGCTTTGGTGGTGCGGAGTGGACTTCCTTAGACTTAGGATCTTCGACTACAGCTACAACTTCCTTCAACTTCCTTTTCTTCCCTGGTTTGGATGAATCTGGTTCAGCAGCCTTCGGAACCGTTTCTTCTTGATCAGGAAAGTCAACGAACTCTCCAATCTCTTTGTTGAAAGCCACATTCATCCTCTTAAGCGTGTCATCACTAAGAAACAAGATTTTACAAACCCTTGGCTTAGATCTGCAAGCTACCTTGAAAGATTCTCGGAACCGAACTATGAGCTTTGATAATATTGCTGGGTACATAACGATCTGAGCTCTGAGATTTCCTTTCTTGAGGTTCTCAATGGTTATAAGGATGTGCCTCATGAAGTTAAACTTCCTTAGATTTATCAGAAAATCTAAGATATAGATCTCACTTTTCTTCAAGCTATCCTTATCACCTTTTCTCGGTACGATAAGTCCTTGCACCCATAATTCCAGAATCCGAAAATTTGTAGAAAGACTTACAATTTTCGGAGCCTTGTCATCAGCCAGTCCGAGAGTTTCTAAGGCTTTCTCTTTGTTGAAACTACCCTTAGAGTCCGGAAATACGTGAGAAATAAACTCAGCTTCACCTTCATAAGATAACCCTACCAAGCTTGCAGCCTTGGTGTAAGAAAGCCTATATGTCTTGCCATACGATGTGAAAGAAAACTTCTCTCTGTCATCTTCCTTAAAGAAAGAAACTGATTCATAAAATTCGACAAGTAAATCAGAATAAACTTCATCTTGATTCCCGGTTTTAGATACTGCAACATCCTCCCAGCCATTCAGCTTGATGTTCTTTGAGATAAGAGAATCATAATTGTTGATGAAATCCGGATGGAGTAATCTTTCCCTGTATACTAACCACTAAGAAATAGGCTTGGTTGAAGACATTTCTTGAGAAGCTAACTCTGCCGACATTCGGATCTGAAGTCCTCTGAGAAATTCGGAACGGGGAAAACTGAGGTTCGGAACGGCCTTAAATCAGAGAGGCAGAGCTTCAGCACGTGAAAGCTTGAAACCGATGTGGGACGAAAATTTATGGTCCCCTTTATATAGGCAATGGGATGACGGTTCACCTTCCACGGTTGATCTAACGGTTGGAATGAGCTGAGATCAGATCTGACGGTTGAAAACTTGAATCCGATCTTTTTGAGGTTTTTTTAAAAAAAAATAAAAAAACTGAAATCCGAAAACATAATACAAGAAACTACCAGCAAGTAAAATATGAATACAAAAACTTGAGTAAGGAAATCATACCTTTCGGATTAGATTAGGAAAGTTATTCGTAATGGGTAATATAAAGATGACTACGAAAAACTCAATACAAAAAACTAAATACGAAAAACTCAATACGAAAAAGTAAATACGAAAAAGTAAATACGAAAAACTCAATACGAAAAAGTAATTATGAAAAAGTAAACACTAAAAAAAACTTGGTACAAAAATCTGGTTATGAAAGTACCAGTACGAAAGTTGTCCATTCCGGAAATTTTCAATACGAATACTTCCATTCCAGAAGTATTCTGTACGAAAATATCCATTCTGGAAAATTGTAGTTCCGGAAGTTCCATTCCCGAAATCTTCGTTCCGAAAAGTTAGAAAGCAAAATTTTAAGAAACACTTTGTTAAACAAAAAATCAAATGTACTCCCCCTATAAAAAGGAGTTTATTACTATAAGGAGACTTTTTCAACAGAAAGTTAATTAAGGAAGATTACCTTACAGTTATCATTCCTAACTTCTGTTTAATATATTCAAATCTATCAGAAGGCAAATATTTTGTGAAAATATCAGCAATTTGATCTTGCGTTCCGATAAACTGAAGAATAATATCTCCTTTAAGTGTGTGATGCCTAAGAAAGTGATTCCTAATATCTATGTGTTTTTCACGGGAGTGATGTGCAGGGTTCTTACTGAGGGCAATGGCACTTGTGTTATCACACAAAATTTGAGTTTTGGTAAAACTCAAGCCATAGTCTGTGAGTGTGTGTTGCATCCACAACACTTGTGCACAACAACTTCCAGCTGCTACATATTCAGCTTCAGCAGTGGAGAGTGCTACAGAATGTTGCTTCTTGCAGGACCAAGAAACTATTGAATCTCATAAGAAATGACAAGTTTCAGATGTACTTTTTATATCCATTCTACATCCACCAAAGTCAGCATCATAAAAGCTTTTTAGAACGAAATCATTTCCAGAAGTATAAAATAATCCTAGATCAATGGTTCCCTTAAGGTAGCGAAAAATTCTTTTTACTGCCTTTAAGTGAGATTCCTTAGGATTGGATTGATATCTTGCACATAAGCATACTGAAAACATTAAGTCTGGTCGACTAGCTGTTAAGTAAAGTAGACTTCCTATCATACCTCTAAAAGATGTTTGATCTACCGGTTTCCCAGCTTCATCAAGATCTAAAGAGTTTGAGGTACCAATGGGAGTACTTATACTCTCAGTGTTGTCATAACCATACTTTTTAAGAAGATCTTTAATATACTTATGTTGAGATATGTAGGTTCCTTCTGGTTTTTGAGAAATTTGAAAACCAAGAAAAAATGTTAACTCACCCATCATACTCATTTCAAACTCATATTTCATTAGACTAGCGAAAGAGTCAGTCAAAGATTGCTGATTTGAACCAAATATAATGTCATCAACATAAATTTGAACAATTAAAACATTTTTCTTATCTTTCTTTATAAAAAGGGTTGGATCTGCATTCCCCTTAACATAGTTATTTTGAAGCAAAAATCCAGTGAGTCTATCATACCATGCTCGTGGGGCTTGTTTAAGGCCATACAAAGCTTTGGTAAGTCTAAAAACATGATCTGGATGTTTTGTATCTTCAAATCCAGGAGGTTGTTCAACAAAAACTTCCTCTTGAACATAACCGTTAAGAAAAGCACATTTCACATCCATTTGGAAAAGTTTGAAATTAAAGAATGCTGCAAAAGCAAGTAGAATACGGATAGATTCAAGTCTAGCTACTGGAGCATAGGTTTCTTCATAGTCTATTCCTTCTTGCTGATTATAGCCTTTAGCAACAAGTCTAGCTTTATTTCTAACAATGACTCCATTTTCATCACATTTATTTCTGAAAACCCATTTTACTCCAATAACAGAAGTTTCCTTAGGTCTTTCAACCAAGGTCCAGACTTTATTCCTTTCGAATTCATTTAGTTCATCTTGCATTGCTTTGATCCAATCATCATCACCTAAAGCTTCATCAGTGCTTTTAGGCTCTAATTGGGAAAGAAATGCTAGATGTTCTACTTCATTTCTTAAGGAACTTCTAGTCCTTACAGGTTGATTTACATCACCAATGATACTATCACTGGGATGATTCTTAAGAAACACCTGATTTGGGTTTTGTAATACCTGTTCATCAACATAGGGTAGAAAGTCTTCTGGGGTAAATGTTTCAGAAGTATCTTCTAGAACAATTTCCTTATCAGAAGGTTCTTCTATCAAAGGTTGATAATCAGTTTTTGAAAACACATCCGAAGATGTAGGTTGAGATGGTTTGAAAACAAAAGGATCTGACTCATCAAATTTCACATGCACTGTTTCCTCAACAGTACAAGTATTTTTATTAAAAACTCTATAAGCCTTAGAGGTTGTGGAATAACCTAAGAAAATCCCTTCATCTGATTTTGGTGCGAATTTATGTAAGTTATCTTTAGTATTCAAAATGAATACTTTGCAACCAAAAACCTTGAAATAGGAGAGTCTAGGTTTTCTACCATTCCATAACTCATAAGGAGTTTTATTAAGAAAAGTTTTAATCAAAACTCGATTTATAGTATAACAAGCAGTACTTACAGCTTCAGCCCAGAAATGTCTAGCAATAGAATATTCACTCAACATGGTTCTAGTTATCTCTTGAAGAATTCTATTTCTTCTTTCAACTACACAATTTTGTTGAGGAGTTCTAGGTGCTGAAAAATTGTGAGTAATACCTTTCTTACTACAAAAAGTTTCAAAATCAGAATTTTGAAATTCTCCTCCATGATCACTATGAATAGTTTTCAATGGAAGGTTTTTCTCATTTTTAACTTGAGCTCTAAAACATTTGAAATAGGAAAAAGCTTCAGATTTCTTTTCTAGAAAATAGACCCAAGTAAATCTAGTGTAATCATCAACTAGAACAAACACATAGTATTTGCCTCCAATACTTCCAGTTTGTGTTGGACCAAAAAGATCCATGTGCACCAAATGTAATGCATCGGTTGTTGAGACTTCACCGATTGACTTAAAACTAGATTTATGTTTCTTGCCATATTGACAAGGATCACAAACTTTAGAAGAATCAAATCTAAGCTCTCGTAGATCCTTAACAAGTTTCTTCTTAGAGAGTTTACATAGGTTCCTAAGATTACATTGTCCTAATCTTCTATGCCATAACCAAGAATGATCTTCCATTGCACTTAGGCAAGGTAAATCTTGGCTTCTTAGGTCTTCTAAATTTAAGGTGTAAACATTCTCTTGCCTGTTGGATGAGAGAATAAATTCTTCCTTGGAATTGTGAACTAAACACTTATCATTCCTAAAATTCACAAGGTAACCTTCATCACATAACTGACTTATGCTAATGAGGTTGTGCTTAAGACCATTAACAAAAAGAAAATTTTAAATTAAGGTTTTACCTAAAAGAACAATATTACCAATACCAACAATATCTCCCTTAGCATTTTCTCCGAAAGTTACCTTTCCTCCTTTCGTTTTGATAATCTTTTCGAAAAAACTTTTGTTACCAGTCATGTGCCGGGAACATCCACTATCCATGTACCATATATTGTTGCTGGAACATTCTTTATTTTCCTGAAATTAAGAACAAAGTTAGATTTTTGGAATCCAAACATGCTTGGATCCGAGATTTCCAGACAATAAAATTTTAGGAACCCATATTTTCTTAGAAAAATAAGCTTTATGAAAACCTAAGGATTGGGTTTTGTTTAAGGAACAATTCTTTCCCCAGTGACCACCACATTGACACTTGGTACAAAATGGGGCACTTTGAGGAACAAAATAATTGTTACTAAAAACTGGTTTTGCATGGGTATAACCAAATCCGGATTTATTTCTTAAAGGTCGTATTTGAGAATACATCTTATCAAAATTTTCCTTACCATGGGTAAAGTTTGATAAACACTTCTTTAAGGAAAAAATTTCGGACTTGAGTTTTACAACCAAGTTTTTATCCTCAAAATCATTAGTTTTTGACCTAGAGTTAGGCTCGAAAATATTTTTATTAGAAATTAATTTTTCTAATTCTTTAAAAAGTTTGTTCTTCTCAGAACTTACTTCCTCAATATTTTTTGAAATATTTTCAAAATCATCATTTTTCTTATCAAGATCTTTAGAAAGATCTGATATCTCTTTTGTAAGAATAGAATTCCTAGAGTTTCCCTTATCAAGTTTCTTACTGAGTTTGGAATTCTCAATCTCAAGAAGTTCAGCAAACCTAGAGACTTCTTCAAAAGTAGGTAAAGTATTTTCCTCATCAGAAGATGATTCTTCATCAGAAGAGTTATAATACTTACTATCATTAGTATTTAAAGAAACATTGGTCAATGATTCAGCATTTCGTACCTTAGCCATAAGACAATGATTATCAATAGGTAATCTGGCTATAAGACCAAGATTCTTCTGTCCTGAAGATTCATAATCAGAATATTCATCTGAAGAGTCACCACCACTGGCACTCCAGGTGTTATTAGCTTTCAGAACTTTCTTAGCTTTGGCTTTATAATACTTCTTCTTGTTCCTTTCTGAATGTCTTTCCTTCCTTTCTTTCTTTTTGAGCATAAGGAAATCTGGTCTAATATGTCCATCTCTTTTGCATTCATAACAAGTTACTTCTCCATCTTTCTTATCTTTCTTGTCCTTCTTCTTATAATTGGATTGAAAGTTTCTCTGTCCAGCTATCTTGTTCATCCTTCGAGCAAGATTGGCTAATTCATTTTCTGAGACTTCACTCTCACTAGATTTGGATTGGAAAATGACTTTCTTAGACTTGGATCTGGTTACTCTCTTAGGAGTCTTAGCTTTCATCTGATTTGAAGTTGTAGTAAAAGCAACAGTACCATTTCCATTCTTTTTCTTGATGTTGTCCGAATCTCTCTTCATTCTTGTTTCATGTTGTAGAAGAGTTCCAAATAATTCATCAAGAGTAATTTGAGTGACCTTCCTGTTCTCATCTATAGTTGTTCTCTTGGATTCCCACTCATTGGGCATAATGTCAATTATCTTGTCCATAAGAGCTTCATCATATAAACCTTTCTCTCCCATAGATTGTAGACTGTAGACAATATTCATAAACCTTTGTTGAACTTTACAGATAGGTTCTCCATAAGGAAAATTGAAGCCATGATATTCAGCTCTAAGCATAGCTCTTCTAGTCTCAATCACCTTAGAAGTCCCAAAGTGTGTAACCTCTAACTTCTTCCATATACAGTTAGCTGCTTCACAAGAAGAAATTTGGCTATATATATTTCTGGTCATTGAACATAGTAAAGTATTGCGTACCTTATAGTTGAGTTGATATTCTTTCTTTTCCTGGTTAGTAAAGGTTCTGACTTCCTTGTCAGGAATTTTATAATCACCAGTAAGCATAAAAAAGTTGTCTACTCCAGTATTGATAAAAAATGTCTTCATACGATCTCTCCAGTATTCATAGTCATTACCATCAAATATATGTGGTCTTGTAGGATTCAGATTGTCAATAGATCCAACATTAATTCCTGCCATACTAGAAATAACTTTGCACACAAACTTGTTAGTAGCTTAGAATCGTAATCACAATGTTCGGAATAAGACAAGTTCGGAATGGATAAATCGGTATGACAAAGTTCGTAATGGAAAAGTGAGCAAGAAAAACTTGTATGTGAGTACAAGTATTTCAGTAACCGGCTCTGATACCAAATGTAAGATTGGTATAGAGTAAGAGGTTTCCAACCTCTGATACCAATTGTAGGATCAAAATATAATATGAGATGCTCAATATACAAGAGGGGGGGGGGTGAATTGTATACTTTAAAAATTCTTTGGAACCTTTAAAGTTAGTTAAGAATAACTATGTTTTCCTTAAGCTAAGGTAAAGACTAAGTTTAACAAAGTTAAACTTAAGTAAATTCACAACACCTCTAACACTGAACTGAACTTGGAAAGAGATTCCAATTGTAGGTTCCGGAAATATGGTTCTGGAATTTGAAACTTAACAAAAGTAACAATATGAGATTCTACCTTAAAGCGTATAGAATCTAAATGAATCAGAGTAAGTAAGGAAGTATAAGAAAGTTATACTTTCCTTAAGATACAAATTGCAGCGGAATAAAAACAAGTAGTAAAACTACTAGTAACAAGATAATAGTCTTTTAACCCAAAGAGAAGGGTATCCAACAATCTTGGATAAAGGTCCCTTGATTAATACATTCAAGCAAGTCTGTCTTACCCACACTAGGGTAAGCCCTCGATACGAAGATCGGAGTCTCTGTCTTGCTATCCCCGCAAGCCCTCAACTTCAAGGTAGTTGGAAACCTCTGTCTTCCTCAGCAAGAAAGCCCTCGATCTTTAAGGTAGTCGGCACCTATGTCTTCCTATCCCCGGAAGCCCTCGAATGTAATCACCAACATTCGGAGTCGCACGAAGCTTTGAGAGTTAATCAGAGTCTCTCTCTCTAGAAATCACTTCAACAGCATGTATGCACAAAGTCCAAATTGTTCATCCATCCGTTGTGAGATTTTTCAAATGAGCTCCTATTTATAGGTAAGGTCGACTCCTTCTCCAATGGTCATATTTTCCTTAAAGATCGGAGGGACCTGTAAAAGTGTCACTTAGACAACGGTTAGTTTATAACAAAACAGACGACATCGTTTTATAACAAAACAAGTGTAACAGAATGTATGACATCGTTTTAAACTCTGACATAAAGGTTCGGAATGAAAACTTCGGAGTGAAAGTTCGGAGTGAATAAATTCAGAGTGTATAAAACAATGATAATCAGATTCTATTTAAAAGGTGAATTCGGAATGAGAATTCGGAATAGGAATTCGTCATCAGAAATCATAATGAGAATTCATCATCAGAATTCGTAATGAGAATTTGTAATAAGAATTCGTAATGAGAATTCGTCATCAGAATTCGTAATGAGAATTTGTCATCAGAATTCGTAATGAGAATTCGTCATCAGAATTCGTAATGAGAATTCTTCATCAGAATTCGTAATGGGAATTCGGAATGAGATTTCTTCATTAGAATTCGTAATGGGAATTCTTTATTGGAATTCGTAATGAGAATTTGTCATCATAATTCGTAATGAGAATTCGTCATCAGAATTCGTAATGAGAATTCTTCATCAGAATTCGTAATGGGAATTCGGAATGAGATTTCTTCATTAGAATTCGTAATGGGAATTCTTTATTGGAATTCGTAATGAGAATTCGGAATGGGATTTCTTCATTAGAATTCGTAATGAGAATTCTTCTTCAGAATTCGTATCCTGGATCTGGAATAGAACTTAGTCAGAGTTCATATCTGGAATTCGGAATGAAACTTCCTTATAGTTCTTGTCCAGAATCCGAATCCTAAAACAGAATGCTTTATATCAAAGTTTCAATGATTCCGAGAAAATGAATCCGAAACTTATACTTAAGAAAAATATGGATGAAAAATATGATAAGGATAATTTTTCTTTTAAAAGTGATTTTTCTTAAGAAATCAATTTTCCTTATAAAAGCAATTTTCCTTAAGAAAGAAATTTTCCTTAAGATAAGGTGTTTGTGATTTTCAAAACAAGAAGGAATGGAAAAGTGATAAGGAAAACCTTATTGACTCAACACCTCTGATACAAAATGTTGGTTGAAGTCGATTACACAAGAGGGGGTGAATTGAGTATCTGTAAAAATTTTTGTTAAAATTGTTTCTCTGAAAATTTCCCTTAATAAAAATATAATCAAAGTAAGTTTTTAGTTAATTAAAAAATGTATTTAATGCTCAATTAATTTCTCAGATGGTTTATTAGTTCTCATCTATACAAATATAAAGATAAATATAACTATTGAAACTTAATTTCTAGTTCAAAAAAATATAAACATTTTCTTAACTTACTATTAAATTTCAATTTAGTTTTATTAAATTGTGATAAAAAAAAGTAAAACTAAATAGTAAAACATAGTGGAAATAAACAAGAGGTTCAGTCTCAAGATGAGACTTAGTCCTCTTCACTTGGTGATCACCATCCATAAAGTAGTTTAATTTAAAAACAATTTCATCCACACACAAGAATGGTGTTCACAACAGTACATAAGACGGTCGAGGTCACACTTGACCTCAACCACAATTATTCATGAAAAAACAACAAACATGTCACACTGGACCTCTTACACTATTCTACATAGGAACAAAAGATAATAATGAGAGTGAGTTTGAGGATATCATGTATCCTCCAGTTATACAAAGGATTCAACATGTGTTAGAGACAGATACACACACTACTCAAAAATGTGTGTAAAAGAACAAAAAAGAGTAAAGATGTAGATAAAGGTTTAGAAGTCTCTATATATTATGCAATGAAGATCTGGATTCGTTTGATGTAGTGGTAATGATGTTTGAGTCCTTTTTTGGAAGTCGGCTCCGAAACAGAGTATCACAGTCTCTGTGATCTGGTTTCAAGGAGTGTAGAGTGTTCAGATCCTTATTTGAAAGATGTTTAGTGCAGTTCAGTACATCATGCTTATCTTGTTTATGTCCCTGTATGTTCTTACTTGGAGTTCTTGGGGTTTTGAAGAATGATCAAGAGCTGTATGAATTTTCAGTTATTATGTTCCATCTTTTCCTTTTCAATATATTCCTCATTTCCTTTTACAATCCATATTGTAATGATTTTATACGATGAGGTCTTGAATTCAAGAAGATCTCCCCATGTTCATGTACCTCATATTGTCTACTGATATTCATATAAAAAACATTAAATAATGTCGGAAAAATTAATTTTTCTAAATATGACCATTAGATATAAAATTGAATTAATTATATAAAAATAGTTTTTATGGAAGTCGGTGAGTCATAATTATCGGTGTCTTATTGGCATCGTTCTGCCATCATTGGTTACTATATGCATCGGTGAGTCTTTTCCATCGGTATATGTGACTATGGGAGTCAATGTCTCCTTTCATTGGTGAGACATATGAACTAAAAGTGACTCATATCAATGTTTAGTCCTTCCTTCAGTTGGTGAGACAGTTGAGCCAACAATGACTCATTTTTACTATCAGTGAGTCCTTTCATCAGTTGTATCATGCAGCAGTAGGTCACTAGAACTAACGATAGGTCATTATCATCGGTAGCATGTGCAACAATGAGTTCTCTGTCTATCGATGTCATGTCCAGTGGTGAGTCTTTTGTAAAGGTGTCGGCTTCACCTACATAGAAAATATTCACTTTGGATCTATCTATCAGTATGACTTATGTATGATGGTGAGTCAACAACTTTTTAGTTCCAGTGACTTATACATGGACAATTTTATATTTTCTGACTGTCTTGCAATTCAAAAAAGATAAAAACTAATAATACTCTTAATTACACATAGATAATCAATTAAAAGTTGGGTTAGACATATTCACACATAAATAGTTATATGATTGTAATGATCAGGTATTCATGAAATTTTTTTATCATAATATTGGATCTAACATAAGATATGACATATGTTAATATATGACATGACTTGTGATAATTAAAAACTTTAGATAGATTTACTCAACATCTATGGCCCAACCATTTTATGTGTATATGAATTATGTTCCTGATTTACAAGATAATATACTTTAAAGATCCTCTGTAAAATTTAATGACAAGTTATGTAATAAAAAGGTGGTATTCCCTAGTTGGTATCAAAGTATAATTTATTTATTTATTGAAACTAGGTTATAAAAACATTAATAAGAACCGTATAGAAAATTTTAAATATATTAAAACTTCCTGTAATTTTGGTATAATATTAATTAAGTGTGTTCTGAACAAATAAATCCCTACCTGTATATGAACAAGTATATGTGGTTCTAAAATAGATGTACCTATGAGAGAAAACTATAGCAATAATTTTATCTCTTTACCCATGGTATCCTGGTACACGAAAATGATCCTTGATACAATCACGGTTTGACACTATTGGGGAATATGTTGGGTTAATCACAAGATTTTTATGAATCATAATGAAGGATTTAAAGAGAAATGAAATTGTGTTGGCCTAATATTTTAAGACATAAAAACCCTTTATATTTAAAATAATCATAAATGAAATAAGTTTCTCACAAAGGATTTATTATTTTAGAAACTGGTGGGAAATAGGAGGAACATTGCAAATGGTGACTACAATGGACCATGTGCTGATAACCCACTGATGGAGGATAGAATGGAAATATAATGAGAATGACTAACCAACTGACTCAAGTTATGGGAAAGAACAAGAACCAAGCAAATAGACTATTCTCACTCCAAAGGGAACATCATTCTATTGATTCATTTATGCGTCAATGACCACTAACCATTAGTGGATCTACCGATCCGTTGATTGTTGAATAATGGATCATCTTTATCGGGAAGATATTTTATATGATCCACTGTTTAGAACAAGAGAACGTCACTATGAATATTTACCACTTAGAGGGGGAAGTTGATCTGTGTCAAGAACTGATTAAAAACACGAGTCCATGAGTGGAGGTTGAATATATGAAGTCAGAAGAGTTCACATGTATCTTCTTTAATAAGTATTTCATGATTTCAATGAGAACAAAAATGGTGAAGGTTTTCTCCAACTAAATAAGGACAATTAATCTATCGGAAGTGATGAGATGAACTTCACAATACATTCCCATAACACCTCATGCTTTTTCATGGATCTTAATGGCAAGGTTGAAAGATTCTTTGGTTGACTAAGACCTCATCTGTGGAAGACTTTAGCCAACTGATACTATGATATCTATGAGGAGAGCATGTGGAGTGTGATAAAAGTTGTACTAGGGTTCAGTGAGACTAATTGGTTACATAAATACGGTTAAAATAAGAGATTAATGGATCCCACATTAGGGAGGACCTTTGTTTATGGAGGAGGAGGAAAGAAAGTGTAACATCCCACGTGTAATAAATGTGGGAAGAAGCATTCGAGGGACTACCTTCTGAGGAGCAGGAAGTGATAAAAGTGTCGAAGAGAAGAAAATATCTTGTATAATTATTCTAGATAGGTTAATATTCAACTTCCCAACAATTACAAAAAATTGAAGATGGTGTAAAGTACTTTATTTATCTCCAAGATTGAAAATACTTTGTTTGATTCTGGTTCTACGCATTCCATTATTTACTCTAAGTTTACAAGGAATTTAGAATCGAACCCTGAATTTCTAAAAGTGGATTTATCATTCTATACTCTTGGTGGGATTATCCAATAATAGTCAGTGTTTGGAAACACTAGTATTTAATTTACATAGCACAATCTTATCGAAAATCTAGTGGTCATTCCCATGCTGGGATTCACCATTATACTAGGGATGGACTGGATCTCAATGTATAATTCTAAGATCAAACGCAGAATCCAGGAAATCACAGTAGTCTTGAATGGAAAAACTATAGTTTTGTTCCTAGGAGAGATATATCACCATGATCTTTGTCTATAAGAACCTCCTACATCCTTCTATATGAATTTTATCGATGATGGAGAAGAAAGAAATGAGAGTATTCAGAGAGAAAATCTCCCCATCATCTAGGACTACATTGATGTATTTCTTGAGTAGTTACCTAGACCTCCCCCAAAAAGAGATGTATATCTCTCCATTGAATACATATCTGGATCTCATCTGATATCAAAGACCTCATATACGATGGAAAATGTGGAGATGGATGAATTAAAGAAACTACTCCAATATCTTTTGGAGAATGGGTTTATCTAACCGAGTGTGTCTCCTTGGGGATCACATGTTCTTTTTGTGAAAATGATGGATGTATTAACGCAGAAAGGCATTTATTATAGAGAACTAAATGGGATCACAATGAAGAACAAATACCCTCTTCCTATAATTGATGAACTATTTGAACAATTTTGTGGCGATCAATTCTTCTCTAAATGGATCTTCAGTCTGGTTATCATCAGTTGAGGATAGATAAAGAAGATATTCCAAAAACTACCTTCCAATCAAGATATGGGCATTATGAGTTTTTTGTTATTCCTTTCAGACTAGCTAATTCACCTACTATTTTTATGGATTTGATTAATAGAGTATTTAAGTACTACATTGATGAAATTGTGGTAGTTTTTATCAATGAATTTATGATATATTCTAATAATTTCAAGGAGTTTAGAATCATCTATGGGTTCTTTTACAAACTCTATAGAATTAGAGGATTTTTTTAATGTTCAGAAAATGTGAATTTTGATTACAAAAATTTCTTTCTTAGGGCCAATTGTAACGAAATAAGGAGTCACAATTAACCCTAAAAAGAAAAATGTTGAAGAGAAGTGGCCTCAACCTACTACAATAACTAAGATTCATAGCTTACTTGGTCTAGCGGGATATTATAAAAGGTTTTTGAAAAACATTTCACAAAATTCTATTAAATTAAACGAGTTGACTCGAAAATGGGTCAAGTTCATCTGGAAAAAAGAGTGTGAGGAATGTTTCCAAGTGCTAAAGAAGAGATTGGTTATTGTACATGTGTTAACTCTTCCCTCATGTGGAGTAGTATTCCTTGTTTTTATCAATGGATCTCTAAAAGGGATTGGGTGCATCCTCATGAAAAATGACAATGTCATTTCTTATGAATATCGACAGTTGATGACTCAAGAGTAGAAATATCCTACGCATGATCTATAGTTGGCTGTAGTCATTTCTTCTCTAAAGAAAAGAAGGCATTATGTTTATGGGGGAGAAATATGATATATACACAGACCATCAAAAGTTGAAGTATATTTTCACAGAAAAGTAATTGAACATGAGACCGAGGAGATGGTTGGAACTTCTTAAGGACAGTGATTGTTCAATTCATTTTCATCTTGGAAGAGCTAACAAAGTCATAAATCTATAAGTAGTAAATACCTAGTTGTTCTATCCATGATGATGAATCAATGAAATCCTTTAATAATTTATCTAGTACAGCTAGACATTGGAATTATAAGGTAAGGGACATCATTAACACTATTCCAAATGATTTCTCAACTGTCATTACTAGAGAAGAACAAAAATGCTTAGAAAAAAGATCCTTTGTTACAAAATAAGTATGAGGCTATGAAAGATGGATGTTTTCAGAGTTCAATATTGATTATGATTGTGTACTGAAATTTTGTACAAGACTATGTGTTCCATCAGTTTTGGAAATAAATGAAGAGATAATGGATAAAGCTCATAACTCTACGTTCTCAATAAATCCCGAAAGCATGAAAATGTATAAGGACCATTATACTCATTTTTGGTGGGATAATATGAAAAGTGATATTTCTAAATAAACTAAAAGGTTCCTAGTATGTCATCCAGTGAAGGCAGAGTGAAAACTTCCTAAATTGGTATTACAACCAATACTCATACTATCATGGAGGTTGGATAATATCATTATGGACTTTGTCACTGGTCTCATGAGGACTTCGATGGGAAACAATGTGATATGTGTTACAGTGCACCATCTCACCAAGACATCCTATTTTATCTCGATTTGGGAAGATTTCTCTCTTTATCAACTTTCTTGGATTTATGTTAAGGAAGTGGTAAGGCTACATGGAGTTCCACTTTCAATCGTATCTGATCTTGATCCAAGGTTCACATAAAAAATCTAGAGAAGTATTTAACATGCTCTATACATTGAATTGTATTTTAATATGGATTATCAACCCCAAAATGATGGCCAATATGAAAGGAATATTCAAACTCTTGAAGACATGCTGAGAAAATACTCATTGAAATTTAAAGGTGTATGGGATCAACATATCATATTATTTAAGTTCTCATAGAATAATAATTTCCACCAAAGAATTCATATGGAAAAATATGAAGATCTACTTGGTAAACAATGTAGATTTTCTACTTTTTGGGATGAAATTGGTGATAGAATGATTCTAGGGTTGATCTTGTGAAAGAGATGATATATAAGGTTCATGGAATCCAGCAACACATTAAGGCTTCTTAGAGTAGGAAAGAGAGCTATGCTGGAAACCATTGAAGGGATGTGATGTTCGATGTTGGTGAAAAAATATTTCTTTGAATTTCACCTTCGAAGAGATTCATGAGGTTTGGGAAATAAGGTAAGCTCATCCCTAGGTACATTGGACGCTATGAAATCCTTGATCATGTAGGAGTCATGGCATATCGGGTTAGAATTCCTCCAAATCTAGCTAAATTTCATGATGTCTTGGACGTATCCATCTCGAGGAAGTAAATACCCGACCCTTCACAAGTACTAATTCCAGAGGTGGAACAATTAGAAGATGACCTCTCTTATGAGGAGCAGCCGATGGAGATCTTGGATCGTAGAGACAAGGTTCTATGCAATAAGACTACCTACCATGTTAAAGTTTTGTGTAAGAACTACAATGTAACGTCCCGGATCCAGATGCCGCTCAACTGGTGCCCCATACCCGGTTGGCCACATTGCCTCAAGTGCATTTCCCCAAACTTCAGAGGCTTCCGACTAGTAGTGAGGTCCTAAGGTGTGATAGTGGGGAAACTATCCCTTCATTTTAAAAGTGTATCATATCATAATAAATAGTCATATAATAGTGGAAGCAGTAAATAGTAAGAAATTTAAGTAAGCAATGGAAGAATAAATGATCAATATTACAAGATGTTATATAATATCAAAATGATACAGCAAGTCCTATGTTTTAATAAAGAAGACAAAAAAAGATACACAACAATCATGCACAAAATACAATAACAGGGTATGACAATACAAAATGAAATTCAGTATCATCACAAGCCTTGTCTTGGTCCAATACTCTCCTACTCATAAGCGAAAATCAAGTACCTCTATACAGAGACTTTCCCCTATTTACAACTTCAGAAATATAGTTTTTTTGGGCCTAAAACATGACCTAAATAGGGTGTGTGAAATTAATCCTTGTAGGAAAAAAACTAAAGATCCTTTCTTATTTGTCAGGGAGTAAATGAAATTTCATTGTGCAATAATGAATGCAATAAACTAGAAAGTACTCAAAATTAAACATTCCTTCTTGTCATGTTTCTATTTATTTAGTAATGCTCATTTAAAAATTCAATTTAATTGAATTATATTTTCTTGAGATCTGGCCTCAGCCCGTTGATCCCCTAAAAGAAGTAATCACAGTAGATACCTCTACATGATATCTAACAAGTAAAAAGATAACTAAATACAAGCTTGTGCGTTGACTTGGATGATGAATCATAAGTAATTACCATAGTCAATACATAGTTTTAAACCTTTCCCTCATGCATTCCATAGGCATAACAAATCATTACCCTCAGGCAGGACCAAGCGTCTCCCTCAGGTAATTTCCTCTAAGAATAGAAGACATTTCCCACATGCATGATAAATCTTCACCCACAGGCATCCCACATGAATAGTTAAAAAACAGGGCCAAGCCCGACATATAATAAATTTATTATAACACAACACATGAAATATACACAATTACATGGTTAACGAAGATATACCTCACTTGGTAAACATTTAATTTACCAATTCATTCCAAGATAACCATAAAAGGAAACAATAGAGGCATACCCAGAGGTATCCTAATCTAAATTTCCCAACGATAGTTATACAAGGGAAACACACCCATGGGGTGGCGCTTAATCAAAATTAGTAGTCTCAAAAAATATTTAGTTCATATAATTAATCACCTAAACATCCTTAGGTATCAACGTGGACAATGTCTCAACAAAGAGACACCCTAAACATGGTCGCGTGACACAATGAAATGTATAAAAAACTCTAAATAGAAAAATAAGCATGAGACCACCTACCTCGTTGCAGTAAGACTATCCTCGTCCATCCTCGAGATCTTATTTGAGCAAGAACGACATAGATCTATGAAACAAGAAAAAAACTCAATAATAAATTACATCCTCTAGAAAACGAATTTGGAATAACAACTCAATATTAATCTAGAGCTTACAGATATAGTTCAAACTCAACTGACAATGATTGAATCAGAGTCTGGAAGATGATTTGGGAGAAAGATGAATTTCCAACGGTGCTTGTTCTTCAACCAAGTGAGCCCTCTGTCTATTATACTGAATGGAGGGTATTCTACCCATTTTAAGTGAGAAAACAGATATACACTATGTGTAATACCATATACAAGGAGTTTATATCATTTTACTATTCATTTGGTGGTTTTTCCACTGGCTTACATTTTAGGGCATTCCAACATGACTACACGAAATGTACTATGAAGGACATGGTGTGTAGTTGTTTTTTTCATTTTTCTTGATAATATGCATAGATTAATTGTATTCCCTTCATACATGTCCATACTACAAGGCGTGTGATTTGGATTACATAGCGTGTAACCTTTTCTTCTAGTACTTTTCTAGTTCTCCCTTGTTTTCTCAAAACGAACTTGAAGGAATAGAAAAGAAGAAACTCATACCTCAATGAAAGAACCGGGTTCTTACAAACTCCCCCCATAAAGAAATTCATCCCCAAATTTTCCTTAAAATTGTGGTTAAGAAATATATGATAATTACTCCATCCACTGAGAATGTACATCAACCTCCCTCTCCCATGTCTCATCCTACATTTGTCCATGCTACCATAGCACCCGTACAAGAGGAACTGAAATTCCTTAGAGAACCTTTATGATTATGTTAACTCTACAAATCAGATGCTACTAAAAAGATGCATCAACCTGAAGCTCAACCTCTTTGGGTTATAAAAAATGAGACAAGTCTAAGTGATAGAAGTGTAGTAGAGATACATAGATGAAGTCATGCATGGACCAGTACCTCTAAGATAACTATAACTGATTGGAAACTGACCTGAGTATCTCTAAAATCTCAAACGGTCTAACATATCTTGGTGAATTTATAACCAGCATCATAATCCTGTTGTGTCCCAACCTTGGTTTGGCACATAGGAAAACTCAATCACCAACCTCAAAATCCAATGCACCTCTACGACGATAATCGTATGATTTCTGACGAGATTGTGCAATAGCCATCTGCTTCAGAATCTAGTAAACATGCTCAATGATCTCTTAGACAGGGTGAGGACCAATCATAGCTACCAATCCCGGCCTTAGACAACATAGGGGTGATCAACATGACCACTTGTATAAATCCGAATATAGGTCCGTATGAATAGAATCCGGAAAGATATTATTATAGGCGAACTCAACCAGGGGTACATGATTCTCCCAAGTTCCCCCAATGTCTAGGACACATGCATGCAATGAATCCTATAAAACTTGTGTCATACACTCTGACTGGCCATCAATCTAAGGGTGGTATGATGTGCTTAGAAGTACCTATGTACCCAGCACCCTCTGAAAAATCATCCTAAAAATGAGACGTAAAGAAGGAGTACCTATATGAAATGATAGAATGATGGACCCCATGAAGTCATACCACCTCTCCAATACAAAACTTTTCAAGATCATCCATACTAAGGTATCCTTGATCCTCAGGAAATGAGCAACCTTCGTAAGTCTGTCAACCACAACCCAAACAACATTGTTGCATCTAGGCAACCTCAGTAACCCAGTCAAACAATCTATCGCGACATCATCCCATTTACACTATAGAATAGGTAACTTTTGTAAAATCCCAACCGGGCATTGATGTTCTTTTTTCACCTAATAACAAGTGGAACACCTCATAAAAAAAATAAGAAACTTCTCACTTTATACCTCGCCACCAGTAGTGACCGTGTAAGTCACCGTACATATTGATTACTTTGGGATGCACTTCCTATGCTGAGGCATGAAAATCTCACATCAGCTTCTCACGTATATCCCATATAACCATCAAACGTCTATGGATACACATAATTTCATCATCCCCTATCACCCATCCAAGAGGAGGGTCCTCACTAGCCACAGTCTCCCATAGAACTAGGCCTTCAGAATATGATAGTTGTCTAATCCTTACTCTATCTAGTAGGGTAGAGGTAACATCCAAATATGAGAGATAAATATGTCCCTAACCATCATGAACCTCTCAATGCATCTCAGAGAACAAATCCATAAGCTTCCATTCACCATTGGCCTTCATCACTGCATGTATCTGAGTCCTCCTACTAAGTGTGTCATCCACTGCATTGCCTTTTCCAGGAATATAAGCACACTCAAAATTAAACTATTGAAGGTATTCCACCCAACATCATTGTATTAGATTAAAATTACACCGATTAAAGATTTATTTGAGACTTCTCTGGTCTGTGTACACCAAAAAAATTTCTCCCAATAAATTATTTCTCCAATAATGCAACGCATGGACAACTGTATATAACTCGATATCATGCATCTATTAATTACACTCTTATGTACTCAACTACTGAGACTCGTGCACAAAAACATGACCCCCTGCAAAATCACTTCTCCCATCTCAATACCTGATGCATCACAATACAGAGTGTAAATATTTCCCAACATTGGAAATATCATTATCGGTGCTGAAGAAAAATGTCTATTCAGCTCCTAAAAGGATGCGTCACAAGAATCTAACCACTCAAACATCACACCATTCATAGTCATGCCCGTCATCGATGCTTCTATGCGTGAGAATTCCTATATAAAATTCATGTAGTATTCATCTAGCCACAAGAAGATATGTACCTCAAAAACGTTCTAGGGTTGCTCCGAGGTCACTGTTGCTCTCAACCTCTCTAGTCCAGTAATACTCCATTCTCTAAGATGACATGACCTAGGATGTAAATATGATCCATACAGAAGTGAAATTCAATGATCTTAGCATATAACTGATTCTATCATAGTGTATTCCAAATGATCTCAATGTGTTTGGCATGGTCGTGTCGATTGTGAGAATACACCAAGATATCTTCCTTGAAAACCACCATAAAATAATCCAGTTAAGGATGGAACACTCATTTCATCAGTGCTATGAAAATTGTTAGCACATTGTGAGTCCAAACGGCCTAACCAAGTACTCATAGAGACCATTACTGCTACAAAATTTTATATGAGGTATTTCTTCCAATTGAACATGTACCTAGTGGTATCCTGGCCATAGGTCAATATAAGAGAACACTCAATCTCCTCGAAGTTGACTAAATAGGTCTTATACCCTGGGCAATGGATACCTATTTTTAACCATCAATCGGGTCTGTTTTTAATAGTCCACACATAGACTAAGGGTACCATCTGCCTTTTTCATGAAATGGATCGGTGAACCCCAAGGAGAAGTTCTGGGTCAGATAAATCCTATAACTCTCATATCTTCCTACTACCTCTTGAGCTCTTGAAACTCCATCATAGTCATCTTGTAAGGAGGCATGGATACCAGTGAAACTCTTGGCACTAGCTCAATAGTTAACTCCACCTCTCTAACTAGAGGTGAGCGTAAAAATCTACCCGGAAAACATCTCTAAAACAATCAACCACGAGAGCGAAATTATCCAGACATGTTCCCTGATCATCTAGATATAAACACACAATATGGGTTGTCATCCTGCCCAACCCATGATGCTTGGGTATATCTCGTCTCACCTGGACATCCCATTCACCATATGATGAAACTTTTCACGCTTTAGTGATGTGAAACTCACCCTGCCGTGAAAGGAATCGACAAAGGATTGTAAGGAAACCAGCCAGTCCATTCAAACAATGACATCGATTCATATCATCTCAAAAACATAGAGGTACTATAGAAAGTGAAACCGCCAACCTCAAGGGGGAACTCCATGCATAGACACACTGTCACAACCCATCCTAGTGGGGCTCGTGCCGTGACTCCCCAATCCCGCCTCCAATAGGCCATGGGCTGGTGACTAGCACCGAGTAGGCATATTAGTAACATGGGAGGAATTTACAAAGTACCTGTACACACACACACATCTCCAATACCACAATGATGAAATGTAAAAATCACTACGGAACAAAAATTCATGCATACTACTAAACCCATCCACCAGAGTGCAATGGAACATAAAGTGCTGGAAGTAAACTGGGCCAAAAATACAATCCCACCAAAACAAGAATCTAAAAACAGAAAAGTCCAACCTGTGAACACAAAGAGTTGCTGGGAATGCTACTCGTAGCCATAGGAATGACTTGGCCTATGGGGAACTCATAAATCTTGGTCCTATCCTAGTCCGCCCTGGACTCTGTCAAAAGGCTGCTCGTCTGCACAAGACACGAGACGTGAGGGCAAAGCCCGTGCAGGGATGAGTATAACAATACTCCGTAGAGGACCCCAAAAACCAAAAAACAGTAATGAAAAGCTATAGTCAGCTATGTGAAATATATTTCAACAAATCATATAGCAACACAAACGAGATATATTCAATTCTCATACACGTAGTCTAGAGGAAATTCAAACAACCGCATACCCCATCTAGGGATTCCGTTCGAAGATTCCACGAAGCACTCATTACGGGAGACACACTCCATGAGTCTGGTATATCTGATGACATCCATCCGAGAAGTACTTTTCATCGGGAACCGCCATGAGAGGTCGATTCACTCATTACAGGAGACACACTCTAGAGTGGGAAGGATCACGATAGATAGAAACACTCATTACGGGAGACACACTCTTGAGTGGGAAAGATCACGATACATAGATAAGGATCACTGCCAGGGCCATGGCGGATACTGCGACTCATCTGGATTCACCAACAAGGTGATACACCAGCTAGGTAGAGGATCAATGCCCAGTAGAGTTGATCACATCGATTCCTTACTCTACCTAGGGTCAGGAATGGATAGAGGATCTCGCTCCGGGCCACTTGTAGGGTTGCCGACTCTATCACAGAATGTCCTGCTGAAGGGATCATACGCCTATAGAAAGAAATGATGCATGACCTTTAGGGGAACGAGAAGAATGGGAACTAACCCAAATGAATGATTCCAAAGATACGGTGAACAAGAAGACCATGCCATTTTCTAAAAAGTACATGGCATGTAGAAAGATTACACGCCTTGTTGTCTAACCCCGGGTAATGCCAGTGTACAACGACCCGTGTCGTAAGGCTGGTCATGTAGAAGAGTTAGTACACGACGTGTAGTACTATGTACATGCCGTGTCCGAGTTCCCGGGTTTAGCTCTGTGTACACTGGCAATGTGCATGTACACAGTCTTCAACCCATGTACTCTAACCCATGTAATCGGTACATGGGGTGACCCGCGTTACTAGCCTCACTTGGCTGTGTGATGGAGTACATGGTCCTGTACTCTATTCTATGTCTGTGTACCCCCTCGATACACGCCGAGTCCCACGTAGCTGCCTCTTTCGTGCTTTACACGCCGTGTTCTGAAGCCGTGTAGTTCATCCCGTGTCTGTGTATTTCCAAATATACACACCAAGATTCGGCGAAAGTCTAACATGCCGTGTGATTCCTCTCAGACCCCCAAAACCCTAGCCGCCCTGCAAGCACAAAATGGTTTGTTCTTCGGAAGTACATGTCGTGTATTCTTGAAATTTATAGAAACAACGCGCTTTGTCGACGTGCCTCCCGTGCTACCCCGATCGTTGATCATGCCATCCGATTTCCAAGAAACACTTAAGTTTTGGTCAACCCGACACTACAAAGCTACTTCCAGTGTTTTCAGACCTTTGATTGGTCTCGAAAATAAGTTTTGATCTTCCCACGCAAAGAACCCTCGAAGAATGACACTTCTTGATCTAGACTGATTCGTCGTCCGCCATCGTCGTCGCACCTCCACAAGGTCATTGTGGTGTCGATTCTTTACTTTGGGATCGTTGCATCACTGAACAGACATTCAATGATCTGTTCTTCATCACACCGTGAAGAACGCGAAGAACACGTGAATGAAAAGGGAAGAAAATCCAATAAAACAAATTTTAGTAACGAACCTCCTCTGTCGATCATCACGGAATTGATCCTCTCTCATTAATAGGCTTAAGTAGAGAAGAAAAATCAATAACAATAAATCAACATGGAATCAATTCCCCAAATAATCCCAATGAAATCCCTCCCATAAGAACATATGAATATGTCAATCAACTTGTTCGTGGTTGATCCGCGTTCATCGTTTAAACTCAAACTTAGGGAAATAATTAAAATAACAAACCCCTACCTCAACGGTGATCGATCATTGATGAAGTTGTCATTCTTTCGTTGTCATCGAGATCCTCCAACTTCGTTGGCGCAGCAGTTCTCGACCTCGATCCATTGTCATTCATTGTTGAGGGTTTTCTCCAGTGCCCGACGGATCCTCCAGAGATTTCTCTTAATCGTCCCCAATGAGTAGAATACCATTATCCTAATAAAAAGGAAACGAAATTTTATTCTCATAATGTTGCGGCATTAGTGAGTCCACCATGCCATTTTTGAGTCATTATGACAAGGAATTTATTAAAGTTATCATTGCCCCATCGCCACGCTACAACGGATGTTTCCATATAAAGAAACAAAATAGACTTTTCAAATTTAATTAATTTTATTTTACTTAAAACTTATGAAAAATAAAATTTTCCCTCAACCCACGCCGGTTGAGGGTAGGCTCGTTCTTTGGTAAATTCGTCGTCCTGGATGCAATGGTGCCCTCAATTTTTTAATACGGCCATCTTTTTGGAAACTGCCACAACCGCTCACAAGCACTGACCCACTTAACTTAAAATTTTCAAACCACCATTCCGGGCTCACTGGGCCTCGGAATGATTTTCCTTTTTCGCTCTTGGTGTTGTAATAATTTCATATATTATTTAAAAATAATACAAGGAAAAATCAGAGACATTACATTGTCCCCACCTTTGGGATTTACGTCCTCGAAAAGCCAAAACAATGGCTACTCAAAAAGATGTGGGTACTGGGAAAGGATCTGGGCCTCCTGCTCCCTCGTGCTCTCCTGAAATTCTCATGCTACTATCGGATGTGCACCAAGGGAATCGATCACCCAAAAATGATCCGCTTCTTCTGATCCTCAATCTCTACTGGGTACTCAGCAAAGGTCACTCCATCCTCGATGTCCAGCTCTCCCCAGTCAATGACGTGCGATGATTTATGAACGTACCTCCTCAGCTGTGACACGTGGAAGACATCATGTACCCGATGCATCTATGGCGGTAGAGCTAGGTGGTACGCCACATTTCCAACTCTACACAATATCTGGAAAGGTCTGATGAAACTTAGTGATAGCTTGCCGCCCTGGCCAAATTTCTATAACCCTCGTCGAGGTGACACCTGAAGAAAGACATGGTCTCCCTCTTCAAACTCTAGCGGTCTCCATCATCTATCATCATAGGAATTATGCGGGATTTGTGCAGTCTTTATCCACTCCCGGATGATCTTCACCTTCTCAGGGGTAGCTCGCACCAACTCTAGACCCATGAGTGCTGACTCTCTGAGGTCAGTCCAGCAAAGAGGTGACCAGTAGGGTCTTTCATACAAGGCCTTGAATGGTTCCATACCAATTGTGGAGTGGTAGCTATTGTTGTACGTGAAATACACCATTGGTAGGTGGTCCTCCAAAATGCAACCAAATTCCATGATATAGGCCCGCAACATATCCTCCAGAACCTGAATAGTCCTCTCTGTCTGTCCATCTGTCTGGGGATGAAACGCTATGCTCAAGCGTAGCTGAGTCCCAAGAGCCTCCTGTAATTCGTTCCACAACCGGGATGTAAAGTGGGCGTCTCAGTCTGAGACTATAGTCGAAGGGATGCCATGAAGCTGAATTATCTCCCGCACGTAGAGGCGTCCCAAGATCTTTATAAAACTCTGCTCCCTGATAGCGAGGAAGTGGGCTGACTTGGTGAGTCGGTCAATAATCACCCATATGGAATCATGCCCCTTGGACGTTCATGGTAAGCCTGTTATGAAGTCCATCGAAATTTCATCCCACTTCCACTCTAGAACTTCCAGGGGGTGTGCTAATCCAACTGGAACTTGGTGCTTAGCCTTCACCTGCAGTCATGTAAGGCATCGAGAAACGAACTCCGCAACTCCCTTCTTCATGCCTGACCACCAAAACTGCCATCGATGATCCTGGTACATCTTTTCCACTCCAGGATGTACTTCCAAGGGGGGTGTATGAAACTCCCTCAGGAACTCCTCCTAAAATTCCACTGGTACAAAAGTGCGTCCTCGGAAAAGAAGTACATGATCCCCACCTTGTGAATATCCATTAGGAGCATGTCCTGTGGATAACTGAGCACGTAAAACCACACAGTCGACATCCCCAAGATGTGAATCCCTAACTCGCTATAAGAGTGGAGGGGAGGAAACCATTGATTGTAGATAAGATATATCCTCTCCATCAATGAAGGATAACTACTATGCAGCTAACTGTTGTGTCGCCTCACTCAACAGCTGTGAGATCGACCTTCTGCTAAGAGCATCCGCCTCCTTGTCCCGCTTTCTAGGGATATAGATGATCTCTAAATCATAATCCTGGAGGAACTCTAACCAATGCTTCTGCCTCAGATTCAGATCCTTTTATGCGAATATGTACTTGAGTCTCTTCTTGTCAGAGTAGACAACGAACTTCTCAACCATGAGGTACTTTCGCCACATCTTCAATGCGAATAATACCATTTCCAACTCAAGATCATGGGTCACATATTTCTACTCATGTGGCCTAAGCTGGATTAAACCATAAGCAATCACTGCCTGCCTCTGCATCAAGACACATACAAGCCCAGTCCCTGATGCGTCGCAGAAAACTATGTACACGACACCCTCCTTTGCCAACCTCAAGACTGGGGTGCTCGTCAAACCTTATCTCAACTGCTCAAAAGTCTACTAGCACTTCTTCGTCCAGACAAAGGTTTTCCCCTTTCTAGTCAAGGCTGTCATTGGTGCTGATATCCGGGAGAAATCAGGAATGAATCTCCCGTAATACCCTGCCAACCCAAGGATGCTCTGCACCTCCATCACACTCCGAGGTGGCTCCCATGCTAACACAACCTCCACCTTGGCTGGGTCTACAGCTACTCCATATTTTGAGGTGACATGTCCCAAAAAGTGGACCACCTGAATCCAGAATTGGAACTTTGAGAGATTACCATAACGATGGTGCTCCCGAAGTTCATCCAGAACCATTCGCAACTGTCTCACATGCTTCTGTTCTGATGCCGAGTACACAAGGAAGTCATCGATGAAGACCACTACAAACCAGTCCAAGTACAAATGGAAGATCCGGTTCATTATTCCCATTAAAACTGAAGGGAATTTATTCAATCCAAAAGGCATCACCAAGTACTCATAGTGACTGTAGCGGCATCTAAAGGCCATCTTCGGTATATCCTCGTCCCGTACACGTAACTAGTGAAAACCTGATTGAAGGTTAACCTTCTAGAACCACTATGCCCCTATCAGTTGATCGAAGAGGTCATCAATCCTTTTTAGTGGATACTTGTTCTTCACCGTCACCTATTTCAGGCGTCGGTAATCCACACACAACCTTAGACTTCCATCTGCATTCTTGGAAAACAATACTGGGGCTGCCTAGGGTGAAACACTGGGTCTCACGAAACTCATGCTCTGCAAATCCTCCAACTACACCCTTAGCCCACAAAGCCTTGCGGGAGCCATATGATACGCTGATGAAGAAATCGGTTCCATCCTGGGGTGTGAGTCGATGTAGAAGTCGATTTCCTGGCGGGGAGGTAATCCTGGAACATCTTCGAGAAAGGCGTCCTCGTACTCCACCACCACTGCTGGGAATTGGGAGCTCACAACATCCACTACTCCAAGGGAAAGGCTAGCTAACTCATGAGCGATTGGATGAACCCTCCTATGCATAAGCCCATTCTGTGCTACCTGGGTTTCCCTTTCTCTGATAATGAAAAACCTCATTCCATCACGGTGAATACACAACACTCTTCGCCTAAAACAGTCAATCTGGGCATTGACCGAAGATAACCAATCCATACTAAGAATTACTTCGTTAGGCCTCGACGCTACCACTGAGAGGATCCAACAGAAACTCTCACCTCCAAGGGTATGATCACATGGTCTGCAAAGGTTTGTGATCATCGAGTCTCCTCTTGAATGTGTCTCTAAGCGTAAGGATCGAGTCAATGGTTCTACCAGAATCTCAAGGTTTCATACAAGACATGTGGCTATGAAGGAATGACTGGAAACTGTGTCTACAAGTATTGAAACTAAGGTAGAAAAGACATAGATCATACCTCGAATCATCCCTGGAGGCCCTCGATTGTATGCCTCGACCGCATGCAGTTGTCCCAGTCCCCCAGCTCCCTGAGCCTGGTGCGGACCTCCTGTGGGTGGTGGTGGAAGTAAGTCAAAGAATCTGCCACCACCCCCAGCTCTCCCTGATCCTCTGCCATGTCTTCCACCTGGAAGGTTTGTCTTATCCACTCGCTGCCTCTACCTCAGTGGTCCATACACAACTTCCCTATCAGCAGCTCGACGGGTCGGGAAATCTCTAGCGAGATGCCCCCTACCATTGCATGCGTAGAATTGCTTCTCCCTAGGATGACTAGATGCAGCCTGAGATCCCTGGACTGTCAACCCCCTGTCCTGGGTCCTCCTCCGACGTCTCCCACATCCTAATCCCTGCATCTAATGCCGGCTCCCTGCTACCGAGGTCTCTGCACCCGTCTTCCTGCTGCGGATTATCGTCGGCTGTCTCTGCTCCGCCAAGAATCTCTCGATCACCAAAGCCCACTCGGGCACTCCAGCATAAGTCGAAATGAATAGAGTCACGAAACTAGCTCAGATGTCTCTTTGTAGACCACATTCAAAGGTTCAAGCTCTGAAGTACTGATCCCTGACCATATCCATCGAGTACCGGGCGAGGTTGGTGAACATCAAGGAATAGTCTGCTATTGTTATACTTCCCTAATGGAGCTGATGATTCTTCTGGATGTTCACACCTCTCAACATAATCGGAGAGAACTCCTCCCTGAAGATTCACTCACACTCCGTCCATGAAAGAGTCTCCTCATCATGAGTCTATGTGGTCAGACTCCACCATTGTCCTGCCGAACCCTGAAGAAGGCTCGCTCCAAGGATCACCATCTGGACCACTGGTGTCCTCACTAGACAGAAAACTCTAGTCACCGCCTCAAGATACTCCTTAGCCGCATAAGGGACGGCCTCACCTCAAAACTTGAGGGGTCTCTGTCTCTGGAACTCATAGAGCACGCTAATCCATCGCTCCTCGTCGATCGGTACTGCAGGTACAACTGGTTGCTCCACTGGTGGTGGCATAGCAGGTGCACCACATGGTGGAAACACCTGGGGAACTATTCCCTGTATCGAAGCCTCGTCACTGAGGGGGTCATCCTTGTGATCATGCTGATGAATCCTAGAGGGTATGCGTCACGGAGGCATCCAGTAAAGAAACAAGATGTACCATGGTCAATGAGTATATCTGGATAGCTAACACAAAGGATATGGAAAACACGACCCATTCCTATATGATGCATGTATTATTATTTTTTTCTCCACAACCAGTGTTTTCGTTTAGAGCCTTGGTGTATGGATACGTCGGCCACCACACCAATACTGCAGTCTCTAGCCTGAAAGTCAAGCTCAAAACACTGAACACTGTTTACCCCAACCAATATCACAGACTCTTGGTCCTAAGGTAGAACTAAACAGATCTGATACCACTCTGTCACGACCCGTCCCAGTGGGGCCCACACTGTGACTCCCCAAGCCCGCCTCTAATAGGCTAGGGGCTGTTGACTAGCACTGAGTAGGCATATTACTAACATGGGAGGCATTTCCTAAGTACCTTTACACACACACATCTCCAATCCCACAATGATGAAATATAAAAACCACTAACTAACAATAATGCATACATACTACTAATCCAAACCACCATAATGCAATAGAAAGTAATGTGCTGGAAGTAAACTGGGCCAAAAATTCAAGCCCACCAAAAAAAGAGTCTAAAATCTGCAAAGTCCAACCTATGAACAAAAAGAGAAGCTGGGACTACTTCTTGTAGCCGTAGGAATGCCTCGGCCTATGGGGAACTCAGAAATCTCAGTCCTGTCATGGTCCACCATAGACTCTATCAAAAGTCTGCTCTTCTGCACAAGACATGAGACGTGTTGGCAAAGCCTGTGCAAGGGTGAGTGTAAAAATACATAGTAGAGGACCCCAAAAACTACAAAGCAGTAAAGCAAAGGTAAAGTAAGATATATGCAGTATATCTATACAAAGAATATATAAACACAAACTAGATATAATCAAAACTCATACACATATTCTATAGGCAAGTCACACAACCGCATACCCCGTCAAGGAATTCTGTTTGAAGATTCCACGAAGCACTCATTACAAGAGACACACTCCACGAGTCTGGTAGCTCCGATGACGTCCTTCAGAGAAGTATTGTTAATCGGTAACCGCCACGAGAGGTAGAAGCAATCATTATGGGAGACACCCTCTTGAGTGGGAAGGATCACGATAGATAAAAGCAGTCATTATGGGAGACACACTCTTAGGATGGAAAGATCACGATACACAAATGAGGATCACTGACAGGGCCATGCCGGATATCGCGGCTCATACGAATTTACTAGCTATGTGATACACCAACTAGGTAGAGATCAATACCAGGTAGAGTTGGTCACGCCGATGCCTTACTCTACCTAGGGTCAAGAATGGATAAAGGATCTCGCTCCGGGCCTCTCGGAGGGATGTCGACTCTATCAAAGAAAGTACTACTAAATGGATCATACTCTTGTAGAAGGAAACGATGCCTGACATTCAGGGGAATGAGAATAAGGGGCACTAACCCAAATGAAATATTTCCATGATACGGTGAACAAGAAGAACATGCCATTTTCTAAAAAGTACACGGTGTGTAGAAAGGTTACACACAGTTTTTTCTTACCCCGGGTACTGCCCGTGTACAATGGCCCATGTCTTAAGGCTGGTTGTGTAGAAGAGTTAGTACACGACATGTAGTACTGTGTACTCTCCATGTCCAAGTGCCCGGGATCAGCTTCGTGTATGCTGGGCATGTGCCTGTACACGGTCT
The DNA here is from genome assembly GCA_963277665.1 of Viscum album. Classification (NCBI taxonomy): domain Eukaryota; kingdom Viridiplantae; phylum Streptophyta; class Magnoliopsida; order Santalales; family Viscaceae; genus Viscum; species Viscum album. The sequence goes on from OY728138.1 coordinate 776,590,033, forward strand.
TCAACCCGTGCACTCTAACCCGTGTAATCCGTACATGGGGTGACCTGGGTTACTGGCCTTGCATGGCTGTGTGATAGAGTATATGGTCATATACTCCATCCCGTATCCGTGTACCCCCTGGATATATGACGATTCCCACATAGCCTCCTCTGGCTTGCCGTACACACCGTGTTCTGAAGCCGTGTAGTTCATCCTATGTCCGTGTATTTCCCAAGATACATTCCAAGCTTCGGGGAATGTCTAAAATTCCATGTGACCAGGGTAAAAAGCCGTGTGATTCCTCTATGACCCCCAAAACCTTAGTCTTCGTGCAATCACTACACGGTGAGTTCATCAAAAGTACACGCCATGTATTCTGGAAATTTCCATAAATGGCGCTCTTCCCCGGTGCGTCTCCTGTGCTACCCCGATCATCTATCCCTCCATATGATTACCACAAAACTCTTGGGATTTGGTCTCCCCGAAACTACAAAGCTTCTTCTGATGTTTTCAGACCTCTGATTGGTCCTGAAAACATGTTTCAATCTTCCCACACGAAGAACGATTGAAGAACGACCCTTCTCGATCTGGCCCAATTCATCATCAGCCATCGTCACACACACCTCCGCAAGGTCGTTGTGGTGTCGATTCTTCACTTTGAGATCATTGCGTCATAGAACGGACATGAAATGATCCGTTGTTCATCACCCCATGAAGAATGTGAATAACCCCCAAAAGAAAAGGGGAGAAAATCCAATAAAACAAATTTGAGGAACGAACCTCTACCATCGTTCGTCACATTGTTAATCCGCTCCCGTTAATAGGCTTACGAGGAGAATAAAAATCAATAATAATAAATCAACATGTAATCAATTCCCAAAATAATCCCAAAGAAATCCTTCCCGCAAGAACTTACGAATCCACGATCAACTTGTTCGTGGTTGATCCGCGTTCATCGTTTAAACTCAAAAATGTAGAAAGAATTAAAATAACAGACCCCTACCTCAATGGGGATTGATCACTGATTGAGGTTTCATGATTTCATCGTCATCAAGATCCTCCAACTTCATTGGCAAGACAGTTCTTGACTTTGATCCATTGTCGTTCGTCGTTTAGGGTTTTCTCCAGTGCTCCGTGGATCCTCCAGATATTTCACTCAATCGTCTTCCAACGAGTAGAATCCCATTATCCTAATATAAAGGAAACAAAATTTTCATCTCATAATTTTATGGAATTAATGATTCCACCTTTCCATTTTTGAGTCATTATGACATGGAATTTATTAAAGTAACCGTTGCCCCATCGTCACGCTGTAGCAGATGTTTCCATAAAAAGAAATAAAATAAACTTTGCGAATTTATTTTATTTTATTTTACTTAAAACATTAGAAAATTAACATTTTCTCTTGACCCACTATGGTCAAGGTTAGGCTCTTTATTGGGTAAATTCATCGTTCCAGACACAACGGTGCCCTCCGATTTTTAATCCGGGAATCTGTTTGAAAACAACCACAACCACACACAAGCACCGACTCACTTAACTTAAAAAGTTCAAAACACCATTATGGGATCATTGGGCCTCAGAATGATGTTCTGTTTTCACACCCGGTCTCTTAATAATTCCATATAATATTTAAAAATAATACATGGAAAAATCGGAGACATTACAAGAACACTAAGAGTTCTAATCCCTAATGGAGTTTCTAGCATCATAACATCAATAGAAGTATAACCATAGAGCCCAAGGCTCTTCAAAACATCCACAACTATAATAATATGTGTAGCACCAGTATCAAAAAGTGCAGAAGATAAAATAGAGGGTACTAGAATAGTACATCTGATAGTGGAAGGTTCAGGATCCTACTCTTAATGAGTATGTTTCTCAACATATGTTTTTCATGTACCGTGGCCCTAGGACATTGCCTGGCTAACTTAACCTGACCCAACCTACTATCTCTGGGATCCTGAGGTCTAACTACCATGGCCTTGGAAACCACCTTGGCCTGAATACCCTGACGTATTCCAGTTTCCAGAATGGGGAGAAGTTACTGACCCTGCTCCTGCACATGGAGTTTGAACAGACCCCCTCTTACTAGCAATTGGTGGAAAATCCCTGTAGTAAAAATATCGATGGACCATCTTTACACAAGCTCGATACTAAATTGGGTCCCTTAGGCACTACGGTATCTTGTTCCCAACCCTTATACACTGGTATCATGTCACTTGGCCCCCGGAGGAAATGTTCTGGCTGCTACTTTCACCATGAGATAACTCCACATGTTGCTTCCTCTTTCCGGTTGGGATAGTACCAAAAATCAACGTTGAACTGCTCTGGCTCGCACCACTAGATTCCTATAGATTTTGCTCACTGATCAGTACCTAATTCAAAATAGCATGTACAGAAGGCAACCTAAAAATTTTCATCTATGCTCAGATGTAATACTGAATAGCATTCTCAAAATTATTATCTCTTGATATATCCTCACCCATCAGAATATGTTGGAATCACTGGAGTTCAGTTAAATGTCCAGAGTAGTCCATCACCAACATAGCACCATGCTTGAGATACATGAGCTCCTAGGATCAATCTTCCCTCAGTGTATCAGGAACGAAATTGTCATAGAAGATAGCCTAAAAATCTTCACATTCCATGTCCCGATGACACTTTGTCTAAGTGTTAACATCCTACCACTTATTGGAAGAATGAAAAAGCATGTATGTTTTGAGCATGACACTCCTCTTAAGAGGCATCTCTAGATTCCCAGAGATAGTCAGCATTGATTCCATCCATGATTCTGCATCTTGTGGTCCGCTATCCTCTAAAAATGAAGTTGGATGCTTCTAATGCAATATAAGTTTCACCTCTACCATATATTTGACAACCTATGGTGCTCACTAAAAGGTCTTCATGAACTTCATAAATTCTTCACATAACTATGAATCTGTACCTGCATCTGGTATAACAGATTGTGTCCCAACAAGCATGAATGGAGGATCCATTGGTATCCCATGCCCTACCATCTCTGGAGTATGACCACCACATCTCTCCTGACGTACAACTAGTGGTCATCATGGAGACATGAATCTATAAGGTCAAGAACATGATTTATTCAATCTTATTTTCGTGTTTTCCCTTTCAAAAGTGCCATGAAGGAAACAAGAAAAGATCCTCAAAATTTGGAAAAAATGGACTACATGGTGTGTATAAAGAATACATGGTGGGTACCCTTATGGCATCACATGGTCATGTGATAATGCTAGCCTGGGTGTGTATCAACCCTAAGTACATGGCTTGTACATAGGCCTATCCTCCTAGAAATGTACTCCCACATGGATGGGTCTACACGGGTTCAACCTGGGTAGCCTACACGATGTGTATTGAAGGAACACATCATATTCTAATCAGAACTCTCTGACCCATGTTTTCTCTCACATGTCCTATTACATGGTCAAATACTACACAACGTGTAAACATGGTGCATGAATTTTACATTTTTAAACATCAAACACCTTCTTCCCTGAACAGGAAGAACCCATGGCATGTTAGGAAAAACTATATGCTGTGTATACTGGGTTTTTTAGGACAGAAGCTCCAAATTCCCCAGAAACCTCTTTTTTTAGAAAATCCAACTCATGGGATTGAAAATTTTTATCCATGAGGTCCCAAACTCCCCATGAATCAATGTTTGGAACCATAGAATAACAAATAATAGAAAAATTAATTATGAATTTTTGAACGATGATCCACCAAATTCTGGTCCAAGAGGGCCCATACAGCTCAGGAACCAAATTTTGGTGTCCATTCAATCCAACCATAGCATGTACTGATACACCATTCAAAACTCCATGTATATCTATCATGGTACTATCACAACAACATGCATCTCTCTCATTAAATCTATCACAACAATATGCAATATATATTTCATCCTAGATGTCATGGCACAATACATGTCATGTAAATCTAACAAGTGCCTATATGATGCATGAGTTGAAACACACTCATCTCATCATGTTTAAACTTAAATAGAACCCACAATTGCTTCAATAGTAATACCAGAAATAAAGTCTGTCACCCAACGGTGATATCAAATCAACTATAATAGATCAAAATGAGAAAGAACTATTTAATTCGAGGCAATTTGGATTATCCCTGTTCACAGGGTAGCTACTCTTTGGAACAACTAATTACCCAATTTGATATCCTTCACATAAATGAAAAATAGTAAAAAAATGCAGAAAAGAAACCTATGATACCCCTTTGTAACGTCCCAGGTCTAGATTCCACTCAACTAGTGCCCCGTACTTGGTTGGCCACATATCCTCAAGCGCATTTCCCCAAATTCGAAAGGCTTCTGACTAGCAGCGAGGGGCTAGGGTGTGAGAGTGGGGAAACTATAACCCCATTGGCAGATTGTAACACTGCATGATATATAGTAATAGAATAGGGGAACTAGTAAACAATAGGCAAATGGAGTAAGCAATGGAAGACTAAGTGATACAGATAACCAGATGGTATATAATATAAAAATCATGCCACAAGTCATATGGTCTAAGAAAGAATCCATAACAAGATACATTGCAATCAATTCTGAAATACAATACCAAGGTACATCAATACAAAATGAAACTCAGCAGCATCACAAGCCTTGGCTTCATCCCTTGCTCCCCTTCTCCTAAACGACAATAAAGTACCTGTATAAAGAGCCTTTCCCCTAACGACACCTAAAACAATATAGTCCGTTTGTTCCCAAAACATGACCAAAATAGGGTGTGAGAAATAAATACCAATAGTCAACCACCTAAAGATCTATGCCTATATTTTAGGGATTATATGAAACAAAATTGTGCACTCAGGATGGAAATAAACTAGAACGTACTCAAAAGTAAACATTCCTACTAGTCATGTTTCTGTTTATATAGTTCATCTTCATTTAACAATTCAATTTAATTGAATTATATGTTCTTGAGATCCGGCGTCAACCCGTCGATCCCCTAAATGATGTAAGAACAACATATACCTCGACAAGCTATCTAACACGTAAAAAAGATGATTGAATCCAAGATTTTTCTTTGACTAGGAAGATGAATGATAAGTAATTACAGCAGTCAATAATTAGTTTGAAACCTTTCCCTCAGATAGCCTGTATACATAAAAAATCCTTACCCTCAGGTAGGTGAAAGTGTCACCATTAGGTAATTTCCCAAAGGCATAGAAGACGTTTCCCATAGGCATGATAAGTCATCACCCATAGGCATCCCACATTAATAGTGAAACAATAGGGCAATGCTCGACATATAAGCAATTCATCATAAGAAAACACATGCAATATAAATCATTGCTTAGTTAACAAAGAAATTTCTCATGTATAAACATTTAATTAACCAATTCATTCCAAGAAAACCATAAAAGGAAATAATAGAGGTATACCCATAAGTATACTATTCCAAATGGCGAAACAATAGTTATCCATGGGAAACACACCCCTAGGGTGTCCCTTAATCAAAATAATAAGTCTCAAACATGATTTAGTTCATATAATTAATCACTTAAACCTACTTAGGTATTAAAATGGTCAAATTATCAACAAAACAACACAATAAACATGGGATCATGTCACAATGTCATGTATAATCAACTTTACATCAAGAAATAAGCACAATCCCACCTACCTCATCCTAGTATGACTATCCTCGTCCAACCACAAGCTCTTATTTGAGAGAGAACAATGTAGATCTATGAAACAAGAATAAAAACTCAACCATATATAACATCATCTAGAAAATGAATTAGGAAGAACATATCAAGAGTAATCGAGATCATACTGATACAGTTCAAATTAACTAACGGCGATCGACTCAGAGTCTGGATGAAGATTTGGGAGAAGTTTGATGTTTTGACGGTGGTTATTATTCAGCCCGGCGATCCATTTGTTCGTTCTACTAAAAGGAGCAGACTCTACCCATTTTAAGTGAGAAAACACATATAAACAGTGTGTAATAACATATACAAGACATGTATATTATTTTACTATTCATATGGAATCAATTTTCCATCGACTTACTTTCAAGGGCCTCTCGATATGACTACACAACATGTACTAAGAAGTCTACATAATGTTGTTGGTTTTTCCATTTTTCTAGCTAACATGCCCACACACAATGTATTTCCTTTATATACGACCATACTACACAATGTGTTATTTGGATTACATGGTGTGTAGCGTCTGATTTTAGTACTTTTCCTATTTTGCCAAATTTTCTCAAAAACAACTTGAAAGAAAAGAAAAGAAGAAACTCATACCTCAATGTAAGAACCAGGTTGTTACAGAAAAATATGAAGAAGCCATGTAGGAACTAGAGAGGTCTATGAGATAGAAGTACCCACACATTTTTTCTTCTGAGGGTATAAGTTAAAATTTCAGGATGCAATTTATTAAGGGGGTAAGCATGTAACAATTTGATATTTTGAATAATATTTGTTTCCTACATTTGTGTGTTATTTTATTTTATAGTCAACAAAACTATATCCTTTTATTAATGAAGTGATTATAATTGAAATGAGTCAATTGGTTTTCTACTATTATATTACCATTGGTCAATATGACCATTTGAAACTATACTCTTAACATTATGATTATTGTTTATAAATACAAATGATAATGGTTATTTAATACATAAAGAAGATTAGATGGCCTCATATAGTAGACTCGGGACGTACGAAGCCCATCTGTCAAAGGTTGAGAAGGAGGTAGATTCACTGGGCTTTGCTCTGAACCAATACCAAGATGAACATTAGCACCTTAAGCTTGAACAGAATCACTTGTGGGAGAAGTTCAAGTTAATAAAAATCACCACTCAGGCAATGTTTTCCAATCCACCACAAGATTCTATCACCATTTCTCACCTTACTCATATGTCCTATGTAGGTGTTATAAGGGGATATATAATGAGGTCTTAGTTCATTTGTGTAATCCCTTGGTAAAAATAAAATTTTTATTTCATCATTATTTTTTTAAGAAAAACTTTGCTTAATAACGAATATGATAAATTAAGACAAATTCGATAAATTCGTTTTAGAAGTAAAAACATTGTACTTTTCATAGATTTTTCATAGATAGAGAATTATTATGGTAAAATAATCTTCATTTTTCAATTTCAAATGTCAAAATTAACCTAGGATGATTTTTTAGAATTTTTATAAGAAGATTTAATTTGATTAATAGTTTTTTTATGAATATTGATTTTAAGAATAGTATTTTATGAATAGTGTTTTGTGATGAATTGAAAAATATATTTTACTATTAAATGACTTTTTCTTCGAAATGATTATAAAAAATATAACATACACGGTTGTACTTATGGTAAAAAAAGTGGTTCAATAAGATCAATTTTTTTGGTGAATAGTAACTTTACACTTTAGAATATTAATTTTACTATTATGAATGGTACTTTTACCAATAGAATAGTAACATCACCTAAGGATGTTTAAATATGTTATAGTTATATTAAATGGTATTGTGATATAATTATATCATAGTATAAGTAAATACCTATTTTAGAAATTATTGATAATGTATTAGTATTTCATTTATTCATTTTAATTTTAAATGAAATTAATTTTTATAAAATGGATCTCACTTTTGGATTTTACACGTTGAAAATAGTTAGGGTGAATTTTGGGGATTTTTCCTGAATAGTTGAATTTTCAGTGAATAGTTAAAATACAGATTTGAGTTTTGGTGTGTTTAATGACATCATTAATGATGTAATCATGATTTAATGATTCTTGATGACTTGTGTATAGTAATATATTTTATTAGGTGTCCCATGTGGCCAATTAAATGTGAAAATACCATGGTAAATCCCATGGTTTTTCAAATACCAAAAATGTGGTCTCCCTTGAAAATTAATAAAATATTCCCTCACTATTGATATAAATACAAACCCATTCCTTCATTCCATTAATTACAAATTCCTCCTCAACAAAGAAATGGTATTTTTACTTCACAAGTTGTCCTCCCAATGTTCCCTCAAGCCCTCAAAGGTCTCAGCCATTGAGTTTTTCTGGTTTCTCTTCAAGGTATCGGAACCTTTCACCATCCTCGTTTAGTCAAGGACTTCTCGTATGTTGTGTCTTTTAAATTCATTTTTCTGATTCTAGGAAATTTCTTTATATATTTTTATTTCTATCAATTTTATTTCCATGTTACTAGAGACACTTTTTTTCTCTCAGAAATTGATTTTCAGAATTTTTAACTGACGTCATTAGGTTGCCGAATCATCATAAAAGAAATATACTATTCTCTTTTCTTTCAGGTTTTCTTTTCATGTGGTATGCCATTAAAATATTCATACCATGTTCTTATTTAAATTTTATTATATCCCTATACTTTATTATGAGTTATTTATAATTGAGTGACCCTTTTCCTCTCTCTTCTCATTGTTTTCTAAATCCATGGTGCATAGTCGTTATGCTGTAGAATTTTTGTCTAAAAATCTCTATTTTTCCTTAACAATTATCTTATTTTATATACATAAATAACCATGAATATTTAGTTTCTACGGGTATTCAACAAGAGACAAAATAGATATATTTGATTCTGTAATTGACATTCATAAAACCATCTTTCCCTTTAAATGGGTTATTAATGATATAATGATCATGTTTTTAAGAACTTTTTAAAAACAACATGATTTTGCAATGAAACCAATTTATTTTATTATCTTTGGGATTTTTATGAAATGAATGATTATTATCTATGTATCACATAAAAATAAATAAATATTAAGGGTTTTCCTTGATAGCGCTCCAATGCATTGGTTAATGAATTGAATCTCAAAAGATGAAAAGTTTTTCGATAGCTTAGTAAATAACCTTGGTACGTTTTATGACACTATGGGGATGGACCGCAGAGATATGTTCATTAATGTCTTAATTAAATGTTTTATAAACAATTTTATGTTATTATTAAAGTTATTATTATCATTATATAACTCATTATCATTTATTTATGATATTCCCCTTATTCTTATTGATATCGCTCATGTTCACAAGTAAACTGTTTTACGTATTTTCTTTGATGGGCCATATGCTCACCCATTCCTTCAATGTATGTCCCCAGGTTATGATATGTAGTAATTGTACTAAGGATTAACTTTTCAAAAATATTTTCAAGGGGATTAAAAGAATATTTTATGTTTTCATGTATTATGTTCATGATTTCTAACACACTAGACTTTAAAGATCCTCTGTTTTAAAATGTAATGAAAAATTATGTAATAAAAATGTGTGATGCCATAGTTGGTATAAAAGGATTGCTTAGTTATTTTTGGAAACTAGGATATGAAAAATTTATGAATAAACCAATATAAAAATTTAAATATAGGATAACATCCTGGTATTTTTGTGAAATATTATGTAATTGGTTTCTGAACAAATAAATCCCTTTATGGATTCAAACAAGTGAGTGTGGCTTTGGAACAGATGTACCTATGAGTGAAAAATTTTGCAATGAGTTTCAGGATTAACCTAGAGTATCCCGGTATAGGAAAAAGGGCCTTTATAAACTCCTGGTTTGACACTACTGAAGTATATGTTTGGTTAATCCCAAGAGTTTTATGAATCATTATGAAGTATTTATAGGGAAATTTAATTATTGTGGATAAATAATATGTTTAAGCATAAATATTTAAGACAAAAAATTACATTCTAGTTAATAGCTTTAGAAATGAAATAAGCTATTAACTAAAGTTTTATTCTTTTAGAAAATTGAGTGAAATAAGAGGAATCATGCAAGTGGTGACAATAATGGACCATGGACTGAAGACCCTCCGATGGAAGTCGGAATGGAAACTTTCCTGAGAATGATGAACCAACTAACTCAAGTTATAGGAAATAACTTGAATCAAGCTAAGATACCAATATCACCACAAAGGGAAAACCATTATGTTGAGTTTTTTATGTATCAATTACCAAAAAACTTTAGTTTATCTACCAAACCATTTATTGTTGAACAATGAATTATCTATACAGAGAAGTTATTTTAGGTGCTCCACTATTTAGAACAAGATAAGGTCACTCTGGCAGTTTACCGCTTAGAGGGAGAAGCTAATAATTGGTGTAAATTGATTAAAAACACTAGGCCAAGAGTGGAGGTTGATTATTTGAAGTGGAAATTTTTCAAAGGTATATTCTTCATTAAGTATTTCCCTCGTTCTATGAGAATGAAAATGGAGGAGGAGTTCTTGAGTGGAAGTACAAGGAGAGTGAGGATGTTGGATGCTATGAGATGAACTTCCAAAGACTTTCCCATTACAACTCATGAATTTACATGGATCCTAATGGTAAGGTTTATAGATTCTTTGGTAGAATAAGACCTCATTTGTGGAATAATCTAGCCAATCAATACTATGATAGCAATGAGGAGATCATGTGGAGCGAGATGAAAGTCTAACTAGAGTTCAATGAGACACAATGGTCTCATTTATCCAATGATAAGAATAGATCAATGGAGATAATATTAGAGAGTACTTTTGATCAGGGAAGAGGAGGAAAGAATGTGAAATGTCCCACATATAATAAATGTGGGAAGAATCATTCATGGAACTGCCTGCTCAGGAGCAGGAAGTTCTACAAGTGTAGAAGAGATACCAATATCACACAAAATTACCACAGTGAGGTGAAGCCTTAACATCCCAAAAAAACGAAAAAGGTAAGATGGTGTAGGCCCTACCTGATTTCCAATGATATAAGTGTGGATAACTTCGGAACTTTTCCAATCACTATTAAAATTAGAGGGTAGTGGATATGAACAACTATCAGCCTCAGAAAAGTCCAATGGAGAAAGGTCATGATTTATCTATCACGACAACTAATATTGAAGCTCCAAATGATGTGGTGGAAGGTTCCCTTATTGTTCTCTCAAAGGTAGTAAAAACTTTGTTTGATTCTGGTTCAACACATTACATTATTTCCTCCATGTTTGTAAGGAATATTTAATCAACCCCTTAATTGCTAAAAGTAGAGTTATCAATAAAGAGTCCTGGTGGGATTATCCAAGAATTATTAGTGTTTAGAAACACTAGTATTGAATTTTTGGAGCACAATATTATCACAAATATTATAGTCATTCCCATGCTTTAATTCTTCATTATACTAGGGATGTATTGGATCTCAATGTATTATTCTAAGATCAAATGCAGAATCTTGGAAATATCAATATTATTCAATAGAAAACCTATAGTTATTTTCCTAGGAGAGATAACTCAACCTGATCTTTGTCTAAAAGAACCACATATATCCTTTTTTATGGAGTTGATCGGTAAAGAATAAGAAGTAAATGATAGAATGAGGATCGAAAATGTCCCTATTGTCCAAGAATACATTGATGTATTTCTTGAGAAGTTACATGGACCTCCCCCAAAAAGAGAGGTATATTTCTCCATTGAACTCATACCAAGATCTCATTCAATGTCAAAGACCACATATAGGAGAGAAAGTGTGAAGTTGGGGGAATTAAAGAAACAACTCCAAGATATATTTGAGAACGGGTTTATCTGAATAAGTGTGCCTCCTTGGGGATAACTTATTCTCCTTGTGAAGAATAAGGATATATCAATGACACAATGCATTGATTATAAAGAATGGAATAGGATCACAGTGATGAAAAAAGTCCTTCTTCCAAGAATTGATGAATTATTTGACCAACTTTTTGGTGATCAATTATTCTCCAAGATTGGTCTTTGGTATGGTTATCATAAATTGACGGTGAAGAAATAATATATTCTAAAAAATTCCTTCCAGTAAAGATATGTGAATTATGTGTTTGTTGTTATGACCTTTATATTGACTAATGCACCTGATATTTTTATGGATTTGATAAATAGAGTCTTTAAGGACTACATTGATAATTTTTTGGTAGTTTTTATTGATTATATTTTGATATATTCTAAAAGTATCAAGGAGGATGAGGATCATATAAAGGTTATTTTAGAAACTCTATGGAAGGAGAGGATTTTTGGAAGGTTTAGAAAATGTGAATTTTGGTTATAATAAGTTGCTTTCATGGGGAACATTCTAACTAATGAAGGAATCATAATTGACAATGTAAAGGAAATGGTTGTAGGGGAGTGGCGTAATCCTAAAATAATAAATATGATAACTAGTTTCCAAGTATTGGAGAGATATTATAAGAGGTTTGTGAATAACATTTCACAAAATTCCAATCCATTAACCATGTTAACTCAAAAATGGTTTGAGTTTATCTGGAAAAAAGAGTGAGATGAAATTTACAAGATCTAGAGAAGAGATCGGTTACTACACCTGTGTCAACTCTACCCTCAAGTGGAGAAGGAATCTTTATTTTTAGCGATTCATATCTGAAAGGGATTGGGTTGGTGTACATGTAAAATGAAAAATTCATTTATTATCCATGTCTACAGTTGGAGACTCATGAGCAGAACTATCCTACCCTGATCTGGAGCTGGTTGCGGTCATTTTTTCTCTAATGATATGGATGCACTATCTTTCTGGGAAAAAATGTGATATATATAGAGACCAAAAAATTTTGACTTATATTTTCACACAAAAGTAATTGAACACGAGGTAGAGAAGATGGTTGGATCTTCTTAATGTCTATGATTGTTCAATTCATTATCATCCCGGAAGAGAAAAAAAGTCACTGATGCATTAAGTAGGAATGACCTAGTTAGTCTATCCATGATGAAGATTCAAATAAATCCTTTGATCAATGACCTAGTAATTCTAGAAATGGGATTTATAAGGAAAGGGACATCATCAAACCTATTCCTAATGATTTATCAACCATCATTACTAGAGAAGATCAAAGATGATCAGAAAGAAAATCCTTTATTACAAATGAATTTTGAGGATATGAAAAATGGGAAGTTTCATGGGTTCAATATTAATCTAGAAGGTGTACTGAAATATTTTATAAGACTATGTGTTCCATATGTTATGGAAAAAAAGAAAAAGTTTATGGATTAAGCTCACAACTCTACATTATCTATACATCATAATAGAAAAAAATGTATAAGGACATTAGTAATCATTAATGTAGGGATAATTTGAAAATGGAGATTTTTGACATCACTAAAAGGTTCTTGTTCTGTCAACAAGTGAAGGAAGATCAATAAAATCTTAAAGGGGTATTACAACCACTACCAGTACTAGCATAGAATTGGGACAATATCACTATAGATGTTTTCACTGGTCTCTTGAGAACTTTTAAAGGAAACAATGTGATATTAGTTATTATGGACCGTCTCAACAAGACTGCCCATTTTGTTTATATTTGGGAAGATTTCTCTCATCATCAAATTACAAAGATTCATTTGAAGGAAGTGGTAAGGCTGCATGGTGTTGCACTTTCTATCATATCTGATCGGGATCCAAGGTTCATGTCAAAATTCTGGAGAAGTCATCAACATGATATGTGTACCAAATTGAATTTCAGAATGACCAATCACCCCAAACTAATGGAAAATATAAAAGGACTATTCAAACACTCATGGACATGATGATAATATGCTCAATGGAATTTAAAGGTGGAGGGGAACAACATCTCCCATTATATGAGTTCTCTAACAATAATAATATCCACTCGTGCATTCATATGGACTGATATGAAGATCTATATGGGATGTGATGTAGAACTCATACTTTTTGGGATAAAGCTGGTGAGTGAAAGCTTCTTGTGATTGATCCTATGCAAGAGATGACAGAAAATGTTCATGCCATCCAGAAACATATTAAGGCTACTCATAGTATGCAAAATATTTATGCCGAAAACTGTCGAAGGAACATGTATTTTGATATTGGTGACAAAGTATTTCATCGAATTTCACCATGGAAGAGATTCATGAGGTTTGAGAGGAAATGGAAGCTCATCCATAGGTATATTTTCCCTTATATAATACTTGATCCTGTAGGGTAAATGGCCCATCAGCTTTCACCTTGTCCGAATCTTGCACAAGTTCATGATGACTTCCATATATATGTCCACAGGATTTAAATACATAACCCTTCACATGTAATAAATCTACATGTGGTACAACTGAAACATGAATTCTCTTATGAGGAGAAGTTGGTGGAGAACTAAGATCCAAGAGACAAGTTTCTATACAATAAGACTTCCCACCTTGCTAAAGACTTTTGGAGGTACCAGAAATACGAAGATTCTAAGTGGGAACCAAAGGAATCTATGAGGCAGAAGTACCCACATTTTTTTTCTTTTGAGGGTTTGAGTTAAATTTTAGGATGAAATTTCTTGAGGGGGAATAATGTAAATACCCGAACATTTGAATACTATTTTATTCTTAAATTTGTGTGTTATTTTATTTTTTACTCAACAAAACTATTTCCTTTTATTAATGAAGTGAGTATAATTAAAATGAGACTGTTGGGTTTCGACTGTTATATGACCATTGGTCAATATGACGGTTGGAAACTATACTCGCAATGTTTTGATTATTTTTTATAATTAAAAATTATCATGGATAATTAATATAGAAAGAAGATTTGATGGCCTCATACAGTATACTCTTTCCATATGAATCCCATCTTTCAGAGCATGGGAAGTAGGTAGCATTACTTCTCATTTATCTAGACCAATCCTAATATGAACTTTATCATGTTAATATTGAATGGAATCACTTATGGGAGAAGTTCAAGTTGATATAAATCACTACTTGGGAAATTTTTTCTGAGCCGCAGCAAGATTCTATCACCATATCACACATTACTCTTAGGTCCTATGTAGGTGTTATAAGGGGATATATAACGAGTCCTTAGATACTTTGTTTAATAATTGTGTATAAATAAAATTTTTATTTCTTATTATTGTAAAATTTGTGAATTTCAAATGTTAAGATAAATAATTAATGAATTTATAAAGGTTCCATATTATTGATGAATATTGGAAAAACGGAAATATAAAATACTTTGTTGTACTTTAAATAATTAATAATGTGAAATGATTTCCCAAAAATGGTCTTCTGCATTTGTGATCAGTAAGAAATTTAGAAACTGATAAGATCAAATTAATTTTTTGTGAATATTAAATTTTGAATAGTAATATTACCCTTATGAATATTAATGTTACCAATGGAATAGAAACCTCACTTATAAAAGTATAAATATAATATAGGCATCTTGATTGGTAATGTGATATAATTATATCATAGTATAAGTGAATAACTATTTATTAAATTAATGGTCAAGTATTAGAATTTTATTTATTTTATTTAATTTAAAATGAAATTAAAATGGAGTTCACTTTTGGATTCTACACGTCGAAAAATGGTTCGGGAGAATTTTTTGGGATTTATCTAAAATAGTTGAATTTTCTAGAAATAGTAAAAATATAGTTTTGAGATTTGGTATGTTTAATGACATCATTAATGATGTAATCATGATGAAATAATTATGGTATACTTGTTTACAACAACATATGTTATGAGGTGGTCCTAGTGCCTAATACAATTTGAAAATACCTAGGGAAAGCCCATGGTTTTAAAAATACCACTAATGAGAAATCCCTTGGAAGTTAAAAAAATATTCCCTCACTAGTGCTAGAAATATCAACCCATTCCTTCATTATATTCATTCCAAATTATTCCTCAATGAAGATATAAAATTTTTACCTCCCAATAAGTCCTCCCAAGAAGTCCTCCCAAGGTTCCCTCAAGACTCCCAATGTCCAAACCTTTGAGTTTTTAAAGTTACTCTTAATGGTAAAAGAACCATTCACCCTCCTATATTAGTAAAAAACATCTCTTATGTCATGTCATTTAAATTTCTTTTTCTCTCATCATTTCATTTTCTAATTTTTTAAGTGACGCCATTTGGCTACTGAATTTTCGTAAAAGAAATCACCTCTTCTATTCTCTTTCATGTTTCCTTTTAATGTGTTATTTCATTAAAATATCAATTCCATGTTATTATTTTAATTATATTCTATCCCTATACTGTATTATGAGTTATTTATGAGTTAGTGACCTTTTCCTCTCTGTTTCTAATTTTTTAATACCATGTTGCATACCTGTTATGCTTTAGAATATGCGTCTCAAAAACTCTCTTTTTCTAAAGAAAATATCTTCTTTTATATATGTGAATACCCAAAAATATTTTGTTTCTACGGGTATTCACCAAGCCATAAAACTGATATATTTGATTCTATAATTTACATATATAAATCCCTTATTCACTTTCCATGGGTTATAAATGACATAATGATCTTGTTTTTTAGAAATTTTTAATGTGTCAAGATTTTGATATGAAACCCATTTAATTTATTATATTTGGGTTATTACTTTAATGTATGATTATGATCTATGTGGATATCATGAAAATTAATACATGTAAAGGTTGCGCCCTGATTTCACTCCAATGCATTGGGTAATGAATTTAATCTCTAGAGATGACATGTTTCACGATATCTTGGTAAATAACCTTAGTAAATTTTATAACACCTTAGAGATGGAGCTTGGTGATATGTTCCTGAATGTATTAATTAAGTTTTATAGCCACATTTTCAAGATATAATTCAAGTTCTTATTTTAATTATATTCATCTTTATTATTCCTTTGTGATATTCCCCATGATCTTATTGATATCACTCAAGTTCACATGTAAATTGTTTCACTTGATTCCATTACTAGGCCTTATGCTCACTATTTCCTTTGATGAATGCCTCTTGTTTATGAGAAGTAGTAATTGTACATAGGATGAGATTTTAAAGAATCTTTTCAAGGGGATTAAATGAATATTTTATGTTTTCATGTATTATGTTCCATATTTCCAAGACACTGGACTTTAAAGATCCTATAATTTTAAAATGTAATGAAAATTTATTTAATAAAAAAGCAGGATGCCATAGTTGTTATAAATTGGTATTTTAGTTATATGTAAAAACTAGGCTATGAATTTTTTTGGATGAATCCAATAAAAATGTGTTAATATAGGAAAACATCCTGGTATTTTTGTGGAATATTATGTAAATTTTTTTAGAACAAATAAATCCTTGTCTGGATATGAACTAGAGGATGTGGTTCTAGAACCGATGTACATAGGAGTGAAAACTACAACAAGGAGTTTTAGGCATTACCAAGTGTATCCTGGTGCTGTTCAACGGACCTTTCTGCACTCCTAGCTTGACACTCCTGGTGTATATGTTTGGTTAATCTCATGATTTTTATGAATCATTGTGAAGTATTTATAGAGAATTTTATTTTTTTGTTAACGAATAATATATTTAAACACATATTTTAATACATACAAATAATTTATAGATTAAAGATTCATAAATTACATAAGCTTAAAATTAAGGTTTTTATTTCAAAAAATGTTGGCAAACAGGTGGAACCATGAAAATGGACACAACAATGGACTATGCATCGATGACCCTCTGATGGAAGCTGGAATGCAATCTTTCCTAAGAATGATTACCAAACTGACTCAAGTTATGGGAAATAACTTGAATCAAGATGAGAGACCAATCTCACCGAAAAGGGAACAAAATTATTTTGAGTTCGTTACGCATCAAATACCACCAACCTTTAGTGGATCTACCAATATATTTATTTATGAACAATGGATCAGCTATATCAAGAAGATCCTTTCTGTGCTCTACTTTTCAGAAAAAGAGGAGGTCACTCTGGCTATTTACCTCTTAGAGGGAGAAGCTGATCAGTAATATAAAATGATTAAATCTTCTAGGAATAGGGTTTTGAATGAAGATATGAAGTGGGAAGTGTTTAGAGAGATCTTCTTCAATAAATATTTCCCTTGTTCCATGAGAACAAAAATGTAGAAGGAGTTTCATGAGCAGAAGAAGAAGCAGAATAAATATATTGGAATATATAAGATGAACATCAGAAGACTTTACCATTACACCCCATTCTTTGTTAAGGATAATAATGGTATGGTTTATAGATTATTTGGTGGACTAAGACCTCATATATAGTAAAATCATTCCAACTGAGACTATGATAGCTATAAGGAGATCGTGCAGAGAGCAATGATAGTTGAACTGGAGTTCAGTGAGATGCAATGGTCTCATAAATCAAATGACAGGAAGAGATCCAAGGATCCAAATATAGGGAGTACATTTGATCAAGGAATAGGAGGAAATAAGGTGAAATTACCCATGTGTACTAAATGTGGGAAAAAGAATTCAAGGAACTTCCTGCTTGGGAGTAGGAATTTCTAAAAGTGTGGAAGAGATGGCCTTACCACTCAAAATTATTGTAATGAGGTGAAGCCTCATTTTACCAAAACTAAAGACAAAGGGAATAGGGTGTAGGCCCCACGATATGTCTAATGCTATATGTGTGGGCATCATGGGAAATTTTCCAATCACTTTCCAAATCTAAGGGCATTAGATGGGAACCACCATCAGCCTCATCAATGGCCAAGGGAGCAAGGTAGTGATTTTTCTGTCACGAGATCTGATGTTGAAGATATAAAACATGTGGTGGGAGGTACTCTTGCTATTCTCTAAAATCTTTCAAATACTTTGTCATATTTTGTTTCAACCAATTCATTTATTTTCTCCATGTTTTCATGGAATTTAGAATCAACCCCTGAATTTCTAACAGTGGAGTTATCATTCAAGACCCCTGGTTGGATTATCCAAGCATTATCAGTTTTTATAAACTATAGTATTTAATTTATATAGAAAACTATTATCACAAATCTAGTAGTCATTCCCATTCATGAATTCAACATTATAGAAGGGATGTACTACATCTCATAGTATAATTTCAAGATCAAATGGATAAGACATGAAATATTAGTAGTTTGGAATGGAAAACCAACAGTTATATTCCTAGGAGAGATATCTCAATATAATATTTGTCTAGAATAACCTCCTATATCCTCTTTTATAGAGTTGATCGGTAAAGAAGAAGAAGGAATTGAAATTATAAGGATAGAAAATTTCATCATCGTCCATTAATACATTGATGTATTTCTTGAGGAGTTACACGGACCTCCCTAAAGAAAGAGAGGTAGAATTCTCCATTGATCATGTACTTCGATCTCATCTAATATCAGAGACCCCATATAGGATGGAAAATGTTGAGTTGGAGGAATTAAAGAAACAACTCCATGATCTTTTGAAGAATGGGTTTATCATACTGATTGTGTCTCATTGGTAATAACTTGTTCTCTTTGTGAAGAAGAAGGATGGATCAATGCAGCTTTGCATTGATTATAGAGAACTAAACGAGATCACTGTCAAGAAAAACACTATCTTCCAAGAATTAAAGACTCATTTGACCAACTTCGTGGGGATTAATTCTTCTCCAAGATTGATCTTATGTCTGGTTATCATCAATTGTGGGTTAAGAAATAAGATATTCCAAAAAACACCTTTTGATAAAGATATGGGAATTATGATTTCGTTGTTACGCCCTTCAGATTGACTAATGCACCTGCTATTTTTATGGATTGTATGAATAGGGTCCTTAAGGAATACCTTGATTACATTGTGGTAGGTTTTTATTGATGATATTTTGATATATTTCAAAAGTCACAAGGAGTATGAGGATCATCTAAGAGTTATTCTACAAACACCAATGAAGGAGGGTCATTTTGTAATGTTCATAAAATGTGAATTTTGCTGAAAAAAAGTTGATTTCATGGGGAATATTTTAACCAATGAAGGAATAAAAGTTGACCCCTTGAAAATAGAGGTTGTAGAGGAGTGGCCTCAACCCATAAAAGTAACTTAGATTCGTAGTTTCCTTGGATTAATGGGATATTATCTGAGGTCTGTAAAAAACTATTCATGAATTTCTAATCCATTATCCAAGTTAACATGAAAATCAGTCAAGTTCATATGGACAATGGAGTGTGAGGAAAATTTCCATGAGATTAAGAAGATATTGGTTACTACAACCATGATAAATATTCCCTCAAGTGGATAAGGATTCGTTATTTCTAGTGATGCATCTTTGAAAGGGCTTGGGTGAATCCTCATGGAAAATTAAAAAGTCATTGCTAATGCATCTTGATAGTTGAAGACTCATGATCAAAACTATCCTACACATTATTTGTAGGTGGTTGTGGTCATTTTTTCTATGAAGATATGGAGAAACTATCTTTATGGGGAGAAATGAGATATATACAAAGACCGCCAAAGTTTGAAGTACGTTTTACCACAAAAGGAATTGAACATGAGACAAAGGAGATGGTTGGAACTTATTTAAGACTATTATTGTTCAATTCATTATCATCCCAGAAGACTAAACAATGTTTCAGATTCATTATGTAGGAAATACCCAGTTGTTTTATCCATGATAAGGATTCAGAGAGATCCTTTGATCAATGACCTAGTAAATCTAGACATGGGATTTATAAGGTATGAGACTTTAACAACACTATTACAAATATTTTCTCAACCATAGTTACTAGAGAAGATAAAAAAGAATAGAAATAATATCCTTTGTTACAAAATATGATTGAGGCTATGAAGGATGGTAAGTTTCCTATGTTTAATATTGATCAAGAAGGTGTACTAAAATTTCATACAAGACTATGTGTTTTATCTATTCCGGAAATAAAGAAAAAGCTAATGGATGATGCTCATAAATATACATTCTATATACATAATGGAAGGAATAGAATGTATAGGGACCTTCATGGACATTATTGGTGGGATAATATTAAAAGGGATAGTGTCGACAACAATACAAGGTTCCTGGTAAGTCATTAAGTGAAGGCAGAGTGATAACTACCTCAAGGGGTAATACAACCACTACCCATACCAACATGGAAGTGGGGAAATATCACTATAGACTTTGTAACCAGTCTCCTAAGTATTTCTTTGGGAAACAATGAGATATGGGTTATAGTGGACCATATAACCAAAAATTCCCATTTTATCTTTATTTGGGACGATTTCTCTCTTGATTAACTTTCAAGGATTTACGTGAACAAAGTGGTAAGGATTTAGGGAGTTACACATTATGTCGTATCTAATCATGATCCCAGTATCACATCAAAATTCTGGTGAAGTCTTCAACATGCTCTGTGTACCGAATTGAATTTTAGTATGGACTATCACCCCCAAACAGATGGCTTATATGAAAGGACTAGTCAAAAACTTGAGGACATTCTAAGAACATGCCCAATGGAATTTAAAGGTGGATAGGATCAATATATCCCATTATTTGAGCTCTCTTACATAAATAGTTTCCACTGGATCATTCATATAGCACCCTATAAAGCTCTATATGGGAAGCGATGTATAACTCCTACTTGTTTGGATAATGCTGGTGTGAGAATGCTTCTTGGGCCTGATATTATTCCAGAGAAGACAGAAAAGGTTCATGACATCTAGCAACAAATTAAGGCAACTCAAATTCGGCAAACAAGATATGGAAACCACCGTCAAAGGGACATAAATTTTGATGTTGGTGACAATGTATTTCTTCGAATTTCACCTTGGAATATAGTCATGAAGTTTTAGAAGAAAGTGAAGCATATCCCTAGGTACATTGGACCCTATGAAATCCTTGATTGTATAAGAGTAGTGGCCTATTGGATTTCACTCCCTCCAAATCTGTCACAATTTCATGATGTCTTCCACACATCCCACCTGAGAAAGTACATACCTGAACCTTCACATATACTAAATCTAGAGGTTGTACAACTGGAACATGAAATTTTATTATGAGGAGAGGCTGGTGGATATCTTGGATCATAGAGAGAAGGTTCTACACAACAAGACTAACCATCTTGTTAATGTGATTTGGAATAACCAATAATATAAACAATCCATGTGGGAACCATAGGTGTCTATGAGGAAGAAGTACCCACACCTTTTATCTTCTGAGGAAATGAGTTAAAACTTCAGGATGTGATTTATTATGGGGGGAAGAATTTAATGACCCAAACATTTGAATAATATTTATTTCCTAGATTTTATTATTATTTTATTTTTTACTCAAAAAACTATATCCTTTTATTAATTGAGTATAATTAAAATGATACCATTGTGTTTATACTATTATATGAGCATTGGTCAATACGAGCATTAGAAACTATACTCTCAACGTTATGATTATTTTATATAAATAAAAATGATAATGGTTATTTAATAAAAAAAGAAATTCTATGGCCTCATCTCATAGACTCAAGTAGAATGAGGCACATATATTGGAGCTTGGGAAAGAAGTAGCATCACTAGGATTTTCCCTAGACCAAGCCCAATACAAACTTTTAAACGTTAATCTTGAATAGAATCACTTACAGGAGAAGTTCAAGTTGATAGAAATCAGCACTCAAGTAGTGTTTTCTGATCCGCCCCACTATTCTATCACCACAGAACACCTTAATCTTTAGACATACATAGGTGTTATAAGGGGATATGTAATGATTCCTTAGTTACTTTGTGTAACTCTTTTGAATAATAAATATTTTATTTCTTATTATGGAAATATATGTGAATTCCAAATGTCAAGATTAATATAGGATGAATTAATAGAAGTTCCATATTATTGATGAATATTGGTAAAATGGTATTTTAATATATTTTTTATACATTAAATAATAAATTACATTGAAATGTTTTTCAAACAATGGTCTTCTACATTTGTTATCCTCATGAAATTTAGATTCTAATAAGATCAATTTAATATAAATTGAATTTCAAATTATGAATAGTAATATTACCCTTATGAGTAGTAATGTGACCAATGGAATAGTATCCTCACTTAAGAAAGTATAAATATAATGTAGGTATCTTGATAGGTAATGTGATATAATTGTATCATAGTATAAGTAAATAAGTGTTTTAGAAATTATTGTTCAAGTATTATTATTTTATTTATTTAATTTAATTTAAAATTAAATTGAAATGGAGTTCACTTTTGGATTATACACATCAAAAAATAGATAGGGTTATTTTTTGGGATTTTTTGTAAATAGTTGAATTTTTATTGAATAGTAAAAATATGGTTTTGAGTTTCAGTGTGTTTAAAGACATTATTAATGTTGTAATCTTAATGTTATAATTATAACTGACTTTTGTATAGTAATATATGTTATTATATTTCTCTAGTGGCCAATACCATAGGAAAATACTATGGTTTAGCCCATGGTTTTGCAAATACCACTAATGAGGTGTCCCATGGAAATTAATAAAATATTCTCTAAATGTTGCTACAAATACCAACCCATTCCTTGATTACATTCATTAAAAAATTCACCTCAGCGTTTCTTGGGTATTTTTACCTCCCAAGGAGTCCTCCAAAGGTTTCAACAAGACCCAAAGGTCTCAACCCTTGTATTTTTTAAGTTACTCTTAAATGTAAGGGAACCTTTCACCCTCCTCTTTTAGTCAATGAATTATCTTATGTTATGTATTTTATATTACATTTTCTTATGTTGGGGTATGTTCTTTCATAACCTTATTATATTCCATTTTATGTCCAATTGATTAGAGACCCTTGTTTTCTCTCATAAAATCATTTTCATAAATTTTAAGTGATGTCGTTAGGATTCCAAATTTTCATAAAAGAAATCATATCTTCTCTTTTCATTCATGTTTTCTTTTAATGTGTTATGTCATCAAAAAATCCATACCATGTTCCTATTTTAAATTTAATTATAACCCTATATTGTATTATCAGTTATTTATGACTGTTTGTACCTTTTATCTTCTCTTTTTAATGTTTTCTAAAACCATGGTGCATAGTCGTTATTCTGTAGAATTTTCATCTCAAAATCTCTCTTTTTCTCAATAAATTCACTTATTTTATTTATGTGATTTCCAAAAATATTTCTTTTCTAGGGATATTCACCAAGATATAAGAATGAGATATTTTAATCGGTAATTGACATAGATAAAACCCTTAATCCCTTTCCATGGGTTATAAATGACATAATGATTCTGTATTTAAGAACTTATTAAAACATCATAATTTTTTATATGAAACCCATTTCTTTTATTCTCTTTTAGTTATTTATGAAATTTTTTGTTATGAACTATGTGGATCACATGAAAATAATGAAATATCAAGGTTACGCTTAGATAGTGATCCAATGCATTGGGTAAATTATTTAATCTCTTGAGATAACATGTTTTATGATACCTTGGTGAATAACCTTTATAAGTCATATGAATCCATGGGGATGGACCTTGGGGATATGTTCATGAATGATTTAATTAAATATTTTAGCCACATTTTTTATATATAATTAATGTTCTTATTATCATGATATTATTATTCCTCATTCCATTATGACATTCTCCATGTTCTTATTGATATCGCTCAAGATCACATGTAAACCATTTCACTTGTTTTCTTTATAAGGCCTTCTACTGACCCTTTCCATTAATGTATGTCTCCAGGTTATGAGATGCATAAATTCTTCATAGGGTGAATATTTAAAGAATATTTTCAAGGGGATTAAAATAATGTTTTATTTCTTTCATGTATTATATTCCTGATTTCCAATACACTGGACTTTAAAGATTATATGTTAGTAAAATTTAATGAAAGGTTATGTAATAAAAATGTGGGATTTAATAGTTGGTATAAAAGGATAGTTTAGTTTATTGTGTAAATTTTTCCATGAAAACTTTTGGAAGAACCCTATATAAAAGTTTAAATATAGGAAAACTTGCTGGTATTTTGGTGGAATATTAAGTAAGTGGTTTCCAAACAAATAAATCTCTGTCTGGATACGAACAAGTGGATGTGGATCAGGAATAGATGTACCTAAGAGTGAAAACTCGAACAAAGAGTTTCAGTATTTACCCACGGTATCCCAGTACATCACAACAGGCCTTGCTACACTCCTAGTTTGACACTCCCAGGGGATCTGTTTGGTTAATCAAATAATTTTTATGAATCATTATGAAGTATTTATAGTGAAACGTAATTGTGTTTAATGAATAATGTGTTTAAGTATAATGATTTAAGACATAAAAATAAACTGTTGTTAAAATAATCAAATATGAAATAAGATTATAACTAAGGTTTTATTATTTTAGAAAATGGGAAGAAATTGGAGGAACTATGAAAATTCTGACCATAATGGACAATGCACTGGTGACCCTCTGATGGAAGCTGAAATGGAAACATTCATGAGAATGATGAACCAACTGACTCCAATTAAGGGAAATAACGTGAATCATGCAGAGAGACTGATCTCACCACAATGGGAACAACATTATGTTGAGTCATTTATGCATTAGTGACCACTAACCTTTAGTATATCTAAGAATCCATTGTTTGCTAAGAAATTTATCAGCTCTATCAGGAAGATATTTTTCTATTCTCCAATATTCAAAATTATAGAAGGTTACTCTAGATGATTACCTCGTAGAGGGAGAAGATGATATGTGGTGGGAACTGATTAAAAACACAAGGCCAAGAGTGGAGATTGAAGCTATGGAGTGGAATTAGTTCAGAGGGATCTTCTTGAATAAGTATTTCACCCATTCAATGAGAACAAAAATGGATAAGAAGTTTCCTGAGATAAAGTATTAGGAGAATGAATTTTTGGAAGCTACGAGATTAACTTCACAAGATATTTCCGTTACATCTCAAGATTTGTCATGGATCCTAATAGGAAGGTTGATAGAATGTTAGGTGGACTATGTCCTCATCTGTGAATAACTATAACCAACTGAGACTATGATAGCTATGCAGAGTTCATGCGGAGTGCGATGAAAGTCAAACTGGTGTTCGGTGAGATGTAGAGGTCTCATAAATCCAATGACAAGAACAGATCCATGGATCATAGATTAGAGAGGACCATTGATCAGATAAGAGGAGGTAATAATGTGAATTGTTCCACATGTAATAAACATGGAAAGAAGCATTCTAAGAACTACTATTTCAGGAGCAGTAAGTTCTACAAGTGTGGAAGAGATGACCTTGCCATGTTGAATTGTTGTAGGGACGTGAAGCGTTAACATCCCAACACTAAAAAAAGGAAAGATGGTGCAGGACATACCTAATGTCCAATACTATATGTGTTGAAAACTTGGGAACTTTTCCAATCACTATCCAAATCTGAGGGAAGTGGAGGGGAACCACCTTCAGCCTCAACAAATGCCAAGGGATCATGGTTGTGCTTTTTCTATCACGAAAGATGATGTTGAAGCTCCAAATGTTGTGGTGGCCGATACTCTTGTTGTTCTCTTAATGATAGAAAATACATTGTTTGATTCTGGTTCTATACATTTTTTTATTTCCCCAATTTTTCAAGGAATTTAGATTCATCCCCTGAATTTCTATAAGTTGACTTATCAGTCAATACTCATGGTGGGATTATCAAAGCATTGTTAGTGTTTAAAAACTCTAGTATTAACTCAAGTGAGCAAAATATTATCGAAAATTTAGAATTCATTTCCATTATTGAATTCAACATTTTTTAGGGACGAAATGTCACTCAATGTATAATGGTATGATCAAATATAGAATCAAGGAAATATCATTAGTCTTAAATATGAAACCTACAATAGATATCTCATCCGGATATTTGTTTAGAAGAACCTCACATATCTTTCTTTATGGAGTTGATCAGAGAATATGTATAAGGAAATGAGAGTATAAGGATAGAAAATATCCCCATTGTCTAGGAATACATTGATGTATTTCCTGAGGAGTTACCCAGACCTCCCACAAAAATTCAGGTAGAGTTCTCCATCGATCTTTTACATTGATCTTATCTGATATCAAAGACCCCGTATAGGATGGAAAATGTGAAGCTGGTGGAATTAATGAAACAACTAAAAGATATTTTGGAGAAGGGGTTTATCTGAACAAGTGTTTCTCCTTGGGAATCACATATTCTCTGTATGAAGAATAAGGATGGATCAATGCTTCTATTCATTGATTAAATAGAACTGAACACGATCACAGTTAAGAACGAACACTTTCTTCCAATAATTGATGACTTATTTGACCAACTTCATGGGGCTCAATTCTTCTTGAAGATTTATCTTCAATATGGCCATCATTAATTGAAATTTAATAAAGAAGATATTCCAAAAACTTCCTTCTGATCAATATAGATGCATTTTGATTTTTTTGTTATTCCCTTCAGACTAACTAATTACCCTATTATTGTTTTGGATTTGATGAATAGAGTATTTAAGTAATACATTGATAACTTTTTGGTAGTTTTAATTGATGATATTATGATATATTCCTAAAGATTTGAGGAGCACGAGTATCATCTAAGGGTTATTTTACAAACTCAATGGAAGGAGAGGATTTTTGGAAAGTTCATAAAATGTGAATTTTGGTAAAAAAAATGTTTCTTTCATAGGGAAAATTTTAATATATGAAGGAATAATTGTATACCCTACAATGAAAAAAGTTATAGAGGAGTGGCCTCATCCTAAAAAAATAAATGAGATTCGTAGTTTCTTTGGATTAGCGGGATATTATAGATGGTTTTTGAAAATATTTTCATGACATTCTAATCCATTAACAATGTTAACTTGAAAAGGGTTCATCTTCATTTGGAAAAAGGAGTGCGAGCAATGTTTCAAAGAGATAAAGAAGAGATTGGTTACTACACCCGTGCTAACTCTACCCTGAAGTGGAGAAGGATTCATTATTTTTAGCGATGCCCCTATGAAAGGGCTTGGGTGAGTTCTCATGAAAAATGGAAAAGTCATTGTTTGGCATCTCGACAATATATGACTCATTATAAGAACTATCCTAAACTTCATGTAGAGCTAGCTACAGTCGTTTTTTCTCTGATTATATGGAGGCATTATCTTTATGGGGAGAAATGTGATATACACACATACCATCAATGTTTGAAGTATATTTTCACACAAAAATAATTGAACATGAGATATATGAGTTAGCTGGAACTTCTTAACGACTATGATTGTTCTGTTCATTATCATCCTTCTAGAGAAAAAATAGTCATTTATGTATTAGGTAGGAAAACTCAATTGTTCTGTCCATGATGAGGTTTCAAAGAGATCCACTGATCAATGATCTAGTAAATAAATTCACATGAATTATAAGGTAAGGGAAATCATCAACCTTATTCCAAATGATTTATCAGCCATCATTACTATAAAATATCAAAAAATAATAGAAAGATGATTTGTTGTTACAAAATAAGTCTGAAGCTATGAAGGATGGGAAGTTTCCTGTGTTCAATATTGATCAAGAAGGTGTACTGAAATTTCATACAAGACTAAGTGTTCAATCTATTATAGAAATAAAGAATGAGCTAATGGATGAAGCTCATATCTGTAATTTATCTATATATCTTGGATGCAATAAAATGTATAGGGATCTTCATGATCATTATTTGTGGGATAATTTGAAAAAGGATATTGCTGACTACACTAAAAGGTGCTCGATATGTCAGAAAGGGAAGGAAGAGAGATAAGTACCTAAAGGGGTATTACAAAAACTACCCATACCATCATGGATGTGGGACAATATCACTATGGGCGTTGTCACTGGTCTCCCAAGGACTTCCAAGGTAAACAATGCAACATGGGTTATTGTGGACCGTCTCACCAGGACAACCCATTTTGTCTCTATTTGGGATGATTTCTCTCCAGATCAACATTCCAGGATTTACATGAACAATGTAGTAAGGTTTTATGGAGTCCCACATTCCATCGTATCTAATCATTATCCATGGTTCAAATAAAAATTCTGGAGAAGTCTTCAACTTGCTCTGTAAACCGAATTGACTTTCAGTATGACCTATCACCCCCAAACAGTTGGACAATCTGAAAGGACTATTCAAACACTCGAGTACATACTTAGAACATGCTCAATGGAATTTAAAGGTGGTTGGGATAAACATCTCCCATTAGTTGAGTTCTCTTACAATAATAGTTTCCACTCAAGCAATCATATGGAACCCTATAACGAATTATATGGGAAGCCATGAAGAAGAGATGATAGAAAAGGTTCATTCCATACAGAAAAAAATTAAGGATACTTCGAGTCATAAAAAGAGTTATGCCAATAGTTGTCAAAGGGACTTGGAGTTTGATGTTGGTGACAAAGCCTTTCTTCGAATTTAACCTTGGAAAAAAGTCATGAGGTTTGGGAAAACAAGGGAGCTCACCCCTAGGTACATTGGATCCTATGAAATACTTGCTCATGTAGGAGAAGTAGCCTATCAGCCTGCACTTCCCCCAAATCTAGCTCAATTTCATGATGTCTCCCATATATCCCTCTTGAAGAAGTATATACCTGACCCTTAACATGTACTAAATCGAGAGGTGGTATAGCTGAAACATTACCTCCCTTATGAAGAGCAGTCGATGGATATCTTAGATTGTAGAGATAAGGTTTTATGCAACAAGACTGCCCACCTAGTTAATGTGTTCTGGAAGAAACGAAAATATGAAGAAGCCATGCAGGTACCAGAGGAGTCTATGAGGCATAAGTACCCACACCTTTTCTCTTCTGAGGGTACGAGTTAACATTTTGTGAAAAAATTTCATAAGGGGGGAATAATGTAACAACCTGAAATTTTGAATAATATTTGTTTCCTAAATTTGTGTGTTATTTTATTTTGTACTCAACAAAATGATACCCTTTTATTAATTGAGTATAATTAAAATGACACTGTTTGGGTTTTGACTGTTATATGACCATTGGTCAATATGACCATTGGAAACTATACTCTTATTGTCATGATTATTGTTTATAAATACAAATGATAATGGTTAATTAATATAGAAACAACAGTTGATGACCTCATCTAGTAGACTCGGGTCATCTGTAGCCCATCTGTCAGAGCTTGGGAAGGAGGTAGCATCACTAGTCTTTTCTATAGACCAATCCCAATATGAACTTTAGTACATTATTCATGAACATAATCAGTTATGGGATAAGTTCAAGTTGATAGAATCCACACTCGAGTAATGTTTTCTGAG
The DNA here is from genome assembly GCA_963277665.1 of Viscum album. Taxonomy (NCBI): domain Eukaryota; kingdom Viridiplantae; phylum Streptophyta; class Magnoliopsida; order Santalales; family Viscaceae; genus Viscum; species Viscum album. Next base: position 776,619,929 of record OY728138.1, read on the forward strand.
CCACCCCAAGATTCTATAACCTTTTCACACCTTAATCATAGATCCTATGCATGTGTTATAAGGGGATATGTAAAAAGGCCTTAGTTACATTGTGTAATCCCTTGGTATAAATAAAATTTTTATTTTATCAGTCATTCTTTAAGAATATATTTTCTTAATAAAGTATACGTTAAATTAATACAAATTTGATATTTGATAAATTGTAAAAAATTATTATTAAATAAATTTGTTCTCTGAAATGATTTTAAAAAATATGACATATATGGATGTAATCTGGGGAAAAATTATGATTCAATAAAATCAAAATACTTTTTTGGGGACTAGTAAAAATACAGTTTGGATTTTTGGTGTGTTTAATGACATCATTAATGATGTAACCATGATATAATATTTCTAGTAAAATTTTTTAAAGTAATATATGTTATGAGGTGTCATAAGTGGCTAATACCATGGGATAATACCATGGGCAAGCTCATGGTTTTGCAAATACAATTAATGAGGCATACCTTAGAAATTAACAAAATATTCCCTCACTTTTGCAACAAATACCAACCCATTACTCCATTCCAGTCATTCCAAATTCCTCCTCAACAATGTTCTGGTCTTTTAACCTCTTAAGGTGTCCTTCCAAGGTTCCCTAAATCCCCCCACGGTCCCAAACATCAAGTTTCTTAGGATACTCTTCATGGTAAGGGAACTGCTAACCCTCCGCTTTTAGTAGAGGACTTCTCTTATGTTGTGTCTTTTAAATTGTGTTTTCCTATGTTGGGTTATGTTTTTATAAATCCTTATTGTCATCAGTTTTATGTCCAAGTTATGATAGAACCATTTTTTCTCCCATCAATTCGTTTTCCTAAATTTTTAGTGACACTGTAAGGGTGGAAAATTTTCTTAAAAGAAATCATGTCTTCTCTTTTCTTTCATCTTTCCTTTTCATGTGTTATATCATTAAAAATATCCATTAAATGTTCTTATTTACATTTTATTCTGGCCCTATAATGTATTATGAGTTATTAATGAGTGTTTGACCCTTTTACCCTATTTTTTAATGATTTATAAAACCATGTGGCATAGACATTATTATGCAGAATTTTCGTCTCAAAATATATCTTTTTCAAAAGAAAGTCTCTTATTTTATTTACGTGAAAATCGAAACATATTTCATTTTCTTAAAGAATTCACAAATACCTAAAAATTATATATTTTATTCTATTATTGAAATACAAAAAACCCTTATTCCATTTACATGGGTTTTAAATGACATAATGGTCTTGTTTTTATTCACTTTTTAAAACACCCCAATTTTGATATGAAACACATTTTTTTATTCTCTTTGGGTTATTTATGAAATGTACGATTAATATGTATGTGTATATCATGAAAATAAATACATATTAATGTTGTTACATGATATCCCTCTAATTCATTTTGTAAAGAATTTAATCTCTAGAGATGATGAGTTTTACGATACCTTGGTGAATAACCTTGGTAATTGTTACAACACCTTGGGGGTGAAACATGGTGATATGTTCATGAATGTCTTAATTAAATGTTCTAGCCTCATTTTCAAGATATTATTTAAGTTATTTGTATCATTTTATGCCTATTTATCATTACTTTATGATATTCCCCATGTTCTTATTGATATTGCTCAAGTTCACATGTAAACTATTTCACTTGTTTTACATACTGGATATTCTGCTCACCCTTTCCTTTGATGTATGCGTCCTGGTTATGAGATGTAGGAATTTTCCATAGAATGAAATTTTAAAAAATATTTTCAAGAGGATTAAAATAATGTTTTATGTTTTCATGTAGTATATTCCATATTTCCTCGACACTAGACATTAAATATCCTATTTTTGAAAAATTTAATGAAAAGTTATGTAATAAAATGGCGGGATTCCATAGTTTGAATCAAGGGATAGTTTAGTTATTTGTAAAAATTAGGTTATGAAAAAATTGGGAAGAACCCTATTAAATTTTTTAAATATAGGTAAAATACATGGTATTTTGGTGAAATATTAAGTAAGTGGTTTCATAACAAATAAATCAATATCTGGATATGAACAAGTGGATGTGGCTCTGGCACAGATGTACCTAGGAGTAAAAAATATAATAAGGAGTTTCGGTCTTGACCTGGAGTATCCTGATACATGATAATGGGCCTTGATACACTCATTTTTCGACGCTCCTGGGGGATATTCTTTGGTTAATCACAATATTTTTATGAATCAATATGAAAGACTTATAGACAAATATAATTTTATAATAATTATGTTTTAAGACATAACAAATCCATTATAGTTAAAATATTCATAAATAAAATGAGATTATAACTATGGTTTTATTCATTTAGAAAATTGAGAGAAATAGGTGGAACCATGCCAATGGTGACAATAATGGACCACGAACTGGGGACCCTCGAATGGAAGCCAGATTTGATGCTTTCCTGAAAATGATAAAGAAAATAAATCAAGTTATGGGAAATTACATGAATCAAATTGAGAGGTTGATCTCACCACAAAGGAACCAAAATTTTTTGTGTTCTTTATGCATCAACGACCCCAACCTTTAGTGGATGTACCGATCCATTGATTATTGAACAGTGGATCCGCTCTATCAAGAAGATATTTTCTGTGCTCCACAGTTTGGAACAAGACTTGGTAACTCAATATGTTTACCTCTTAGAGGGAGAAGATGATCAGTGGTGGGAACTGATTATGAACATGAGCCCAAGAGTAGAGGTTGAAGATATAGAGTGGTAAGAGTTTAGAGGGATCTTATTCAATAAGTATTTTCCTACTTCTATGAGAATAAATATAGAGAAGGAGTTCTTCGAGCTGAATCAGAAGGAGAATGAATCTGTTGGAAGCTATGAGATGAACTTCACAAGACTTTCCTATTACACCTCAATATTTTTCATGGATCCTAATGGGATAGTTGATAGAATCCTTGGTGGACTAAGAGGTCATCTATAGAAGAATCCAGACAACAATGACTACGATAGCTATACAGAGATCGTGCAGAGTGCGATGAAATGTGAACTAGAGTTTGGTGAGACGCAGTGATATCATAAATCCAATGACAAGAAGAGATCAATGAATCCCATAGTACTGAGGAACATTGATCAGGGAAGAAGAGGAAAGAAGATGCAACGTCCCACCTATAATAAATGTCAGAAGAAGCATTTGGAGAACATTCTACTTAGGAGCAAGAAGTGTTTCAAGTGTGAAATAGATGGACATACTATGTAGAATTTTCATAGTGAGGTGAAGCCTCAAATTCCCAACACTATCGACAATGGGAATACGGTACGTGCCCCACATGATGTCTAATTCTATATGTGTGGACAACTTGGGTACTTTTCCAATCACTGTCCAAATCCAATGGAAGTGGAGGGGAACCACCATCATCCTTATAAAAGGCCAAGGGAGCAAGGCCGTTTTTTTATCATGACAACTAATATTGATGCTCCAAATGATGTGGTGGAAGTTAATCTTGTTTTTTATCAAATCTAGAAAATACATTGTTTGATTCGGTTTCTATGAATTATTTTTTCCCTCCAAGTATTCAAGGAATTTAGAATCAAACTATGAATTTATAAAATTAGAGTTGTCATCTAAGACTCCTTGTGGGATTTTCCAAGAATCGTCAGTGATTAGAAACACTAGTATTTACATTAGTGACAATAATATTATCGCAAATATAGTAGTCATTACCATGATGTAATTTGACATTATACTAGGGATGGACTGGCACTCAAAGTATAAATCTAAGATTATATGTAGAAGCAAGGAAATATCAATCGTCTTGAATGGAAAACCTACAGTTATCTTCTCAGGTGAGATATCTCAACCTGATATTTGTCTTTAAGAAACTTCTATATCCTTCTTTATGGAGTTCATCGGTGAAAGAAAAGGAAATGAGAGTATAAGGATAAAAAATGTCCCCATTATCCAGGAATACACTGATATATTTCTTCATGAGTTGTAGAGACCCGAAGCTTGACGTACATTGACATTACATTACATTTGCGAAATACTTAGTGCATAACAAAAACACACACACAAGGATCATAATAGTTTAGTGTCTTTTGAAACTCGGAATATAATCTTCTAATCCTGGTGAAAGATCTTCAACATCTCCCATAAATATCTTCCTTTTTTTATACCTAAAACCTTTCTTTATATCCTGGGGAAAAGTAAACATAAAAGGGTGAGCTCAAATGCTCAGTAAGGGTAATCAAAATAAATATCAATCAAATCATATACATAAGAACATAACTTTTGGAAATCTTAACCTGTGAAAGAGATCATAATTTCATAACATGGGATAACTCATGGCAGTGAAATGTAATCACAATAATCATAACATAAAGCATTAAACATTGTGGCATGCACACATAATCACAGAGAATTATTTCTTGTTAGTCAAGACTCATTTCCAAGACTATCTTAGTGGACAAAGTCCCTTTCTGAACCGAGTAACCCTCGTTTCAGTCCTGTTTCACTGAACCGGTATAACCTACCATTCCAGCCATGTCTATCTCATGAGATATAAAATCTTTACCCAATTAATTGGAGGGAGATATAGGTCCCACCCATCTCATAATGATACCATTCTTATGTGTGCCACAAAATCATAAATCATACATCATTGCATAACCCATGTAATAAAAATGGGAATCTTAAACATCGTGACATCATCAAACAATTCATATAAGATAAAGGAATTCATAAAAATAATTCCATCACAACATAACCAAATCAATGTAATAATAGGGATAGGAACAGAACCCTATGTTATCTTAGATGGAAAATAATTTTGATAAAACAAATGAAATGAAATCTTGAGGAAAATATCCTTTCTTCTTAAAAATCAATTTCTTTTCACAAAACGTCATGCAATTTTAAAAGAAAGAGATTTTATTGAAAATAGTCATGAAATATTTTAGAGGAAGCTTCATGAAAAATAAGGCTTTATAAAACCGTAAAAATCCATTTGTGCCGTATAAGTTAAAAAAAACATTCTTCATACTTTTGTCGAAAAAGTCAAAATGTACCTCGTACGAAAAACGACAAAAGATTCCTTTCATATCTTTTACTAAAAACTCACCAAAGGGTAAAATTATATTTAAAATAGTGTATATGGATGGAAATAATATTACATATTGAAGAAACATGGATTTGGATGGTAAAATACACCCCAGTAAATTTCAAAGTATAAACAATCTCGGATAAAAATGAGATTGTGATATTTCTCGTACCTTAGGTCCAATTTGCTTCGTAAGTGTCCGAACCTCCTGTATAATGATTTAAATAATTTCATTGACTTATTAAAGAATCATATTCATTGTTATGATATCATATATGGTTCACTTATGACTTTATATTACCCGTTCTTTTGTAAATTCCATGTTAAAGAGCGTTTTGGGTAAAATTGTCTCATTTGTCGTCCGTGTTTTGACTTGTAATTATTCATATGATTACATAGATCATGATTAATTAATTCCAGAATATAAAACATGATTTATATATATATATATATATTCAGAATATACATATATATAATAAATCAGTAAATGGAAAGAAATACACCGTTCATGGAGACGGTAGTCCGTACGTACGCATGAACGCTGTTTTCGTTTCCTTATTGAATTTAATGGAATTAAGTAGATGACATACGTATAAATATACATAAATCCAGTATCATTATTATGTAATATATTTCATTAGTACTTATTATATACACTTTATAATCATTCATGAATGGTTAATCATTGAGAATGAATCTCATCGTGTCGTGGAGACGGTAGTCCGTACGTACGCACGAGCGATGATATCATTCCCATGGTCGTGGAATTGTGTTAAAGTGTATGTATACTATTTCAGTATCAATATAACTTTATTGTAATCATATATAGTTACTTATTACACCATTATACCCATCCTTGTAAGGTGATGGTGGAAAATAGATTACACCACGGCGTGGAGACGGTATTCCGTACGTACGCACGCGCGGTGATTTCATTTTTCCGTAGGATGGATAGAAGGTGAATTAGGGTTGTTTCATATTTATAATAACATATCAGTATGTAAGTAATACTGATTTTATTACTTTATCATGAAACAACTAAAGAAGAAGAAGTTGAAGAAGAAAGAAATTGAAAAGATCGGTAATGGGTATTACTTCTTCTTTTAAACGCCTCTTTGAATCCTCCACTTAGGGAACTAAGATTGGTCTTTGAAGAAGACCATGACCTCTAGGATTATTCTAGGGAAGTGTAGAAGGCATTTTTGTAGGGTTTTTCCGAGCTTGAGTGCTCAAATTGGTGTGAGGAGGAGGGGGAGGAGGTGCCCTTTTATAAGGGAGGAGAGGGGCACCTTTGGAATAACTCAAAATATTATTTTATATTAAAGTCAAAATCGGTTTATAATGGTTCCAAAGGGTCTTATTTCGAAGGTAAAGTGGGGAAGGGTCGAAATCGTATCAACCAATAGGATTTAGACAAGTTTAGGTTATTATTTTAACCTTATCAATTATATTTAACTCTAAGTTAAATAATTTAACTTTTACCGTGTGTTTTTGTTTTCTTACACTATATGGTTAATACACTAACTATAACATGACAAACGAACCCCAAATTGTTTATTATTAATATATATATCCTTATCTAAGTCATTTGGCCGAAACTTAGATTTTTAGGAATAAAATAACAATTAATAATATTTTATTTTATTTAAAAACTATTTTATGTCAATTTTGACACTATTTGATATATGATTTTTGTGAAAGTTATAAAATAATTATATGTTCGAACCAAGTTTATTAAATCAACACTAATATATCATAGTAACCTATAAAATTAGTGTAATTCATAAAAAGTCTCAAATTACATTTATTTTGGTGTTTATAACATCAATTATGTCAATATTTCATTAATAAGATAATTACTGCATCATTGTTGTGTCATAAATAAATTAAATTATTTAATGTCAAAAAATTACAAATAAAATACCATTATGTATGAAATATTTTTATCTTTCTAATAAATATTTACAGTCGAATTTATCTTATGTATAACCTCATATTAAAAATGTTTTAGTAAATAAACTTTGATTTTAACTCTTTTAACCCTTCTTTAGATAAATTAATAATAAATATCCTAATCTAATCCAAGTGGGCCTAAATGGTCATATTTTATTCCTAATTTTGTTTTTGGTCGAATTACATTTGTCCAATAGAACTAGGACATGTGTTATGGTAATAAAAATATCATTTCTACCCTTAATTACCCTATTTACTTTTAACTGTGGTAAAAAAAAGTAAAAAGTTACTATTCACCAAAAAATTATTTTCATCTCATTGAACCACATTTTACTTACTGACATCAACCGTGTCTCTCGGATTTTTTAAATTCCACTCACAGAAGCGGTAAAATTAAGTTTTATGAAAAATTCAGTTTTTTAACTACCACTTAGTGGTTTTACTATTCATCAAAAATTGAAAGTTTTCAGAAAATGCCAAAAATTAGGCCTAAGCTATATTTGATATTATGAATTCAAAAATGATGTCTATTTTATCAAATACAAAACATATCAGTTACATTAACTAATTTAAAAAATTAATTCTCGTCGTCAAAACAAATAGCGTGCTTTTAAGAGATAATAACTAACAAAAGATTGACAATTGTTTATATCTGGTTTAAATGTGAAATTACATCCAATGAACAACATTGTATTAAATTGTAAAAATATATTCTAAATATATTTTAAAACCACTCAAAGTAATAATTTATCACTATTAATTATTTCAATTAAAAAAGTTGTTTTTAATTAAAATTTAGTAATTTTCACTATTCATCAGAATATGAAAGTTATCCGAAAAGTACCAAAATTTCACCCTAAGCTAATTTTGATATTCTGAATCCAAAAATGAAGTCCATTTTGAAAAATAAAAGTTACAAAATTTCAAAAAGTGGTTATTACTATTCATAACGGCTAGTTTTAATAATATTTTAATAGCATATTGTTGTTTAGTGATACTCATTATTGCGTACTACACACGCTATCGAGGAAGGTCGCGATTGCGTGTAATGCAAGGAAAGTCAAGGATGCGTGTTGTGCAAGCTCCTTTTGGTGTAGCGTACAACACAAGACATTAGTGAAATTAAAAAGAATATTTTTCATAAAATCTTGGGTTGTTACATTCTACCCCCCTTAAAATGAATTTTTCCCTCGAAATTCGTTGGGGTTATAAATGGTTTACTTTTCGAAAGTTTCTTTAATAGAAACACACATCGTAAAAAGGAATACCAAAACCAATCTTTAAAAATGAAAGTATGAAACGTAACGGTTACCCAAATAAACTAATCACTGGGTTTCCACATAGGTGAAAATATGGATATGGAAGAAAAATCTAACCATCATGTTCTGATGGAGAATGGTAGAGAACATGGCTATGGAAAAGCCAATAATCAAAAATCCATAAATTTGTGACGATCTATGGTACCATCTGATTAATCAGATATAAGAGCACTAGGACAACATTTTTGGTTTTCAAGATCATTTCCCTAAAGTTGAATAATTTGAATACTTACTTTATTTTGGTACAATCTCACTGTTGTTCGTGCCTTGAACAATTTCCACTTCATCTCTTAAATAAATGATGTTGAATTTGTTATTCGTGAAGTGATAGCAGATCATGTGATAGAATGACGGGTCATTCCATCTGTCTCAAACAAAAGGTTAGCAAAAGTTATTAAATATACATAAGTCAATCTATAGTGAGATTAATCATATATGGTTCCTAAAATGGACTTATACTTCATATATCATACTGCTTAATATAATTAAACTAGTTTCTACTAAACAGGGACTTCCTGTAGGCCAGTGGTAGGAGATAAAGGCCAGTCGCACTTCGGTTGTGGGTTCGATCCCCACAGCCTTGTCCGAAGCGATGGGCTGTCTCCCATCCTGCAGGTTGTCCTTTTTCTAAAACTATATTACTATAACATCCCATCAATAATATCTAAACAAAACTTCTATCCTTAAACAATACTAACTTATGTCCAACATAATCCATTCCAATCTTTAGGCTTATCCATAATACTGTAGTCCACTCTCATAACATAGTGAAAACGATTACCAGAGATTTAATACCATCGTTGATCCCCATATATCATAAGATATGTTTTGTTGGTCACATTCCAAACATTCAAAGTCCTTAATCATGTATTCTCTTGAATACCCCTTGAACCTTAGTGAAAACATGAATGCAGTTAAAAGTTAACACCTTCCACATACCAAAATCCTCAAAATTATATATACTCAAACCATGATATCACTTAGTCCTTATATCAATCATGAGCTCATGAATACTGTTAAACATTTCATTTTCTCGTTTTCTCTTCATTATGCACATATCATCTTATTTCCAAAAAATATCTCAATCACTTTGAATACCACATTAGAGAAATACATAAATATTCCAATACTCCACAACATTATTACATAAACACTTAATCATTCCACCACATCGTTGTCATATTCAACATTTCCAATAGTGATCGCATGTGACTTCCCTTTGTCCTTTGCCTTAAGCGGTTTCTCATGTCTATCATCACTAACCCTTGGATTAGGGCATTTATTAGCATAATTCCACATTTCCTTGCACTTGAAGCATTGAAGTGTTGGTGGTACGTTCTCTGCAGTCTTTGCTTTATTCACATCATTAGAATCCCGTTTTCCATTACTTCGACACTCAGCTGCTCGATGACCTTCTTTTACACACTTAAAACATTTTCTAGTCCCTTTAAGACAATCTACACCATGATTCTTTCCACACTTTGATCATAAGGAAACATTCATCTTCTTTTCACCATTATTCTGAGATTTCTCCTTAAACTCCATCTTTCGTTTCTTGTCAAGACCATGAGATGGATATGTAACACCGACTTCCATTTCTACCTTGATAGCACAACGCACAATTTCTTCATATCTACTGAAGTCTCTTATAGCTAATGCCCTTCGAAGACTTGGTTTTAAGCCACTGAAAAATCGATCAACTTTACTTTCAGGTTGGATGATAATGCCAGATGCATACCTTGCAAGTCTTGTAAAATTCACTTCGTATATACCAACAGATTCATCATCCTTTTTCTTTAGTTCAAGAAACTCCTTCTCCATCTTTGTTCGAAGAATACGAGGGAAGTACTTATTGAAAAATAAGTTCTTGAACTCATCCCATTCCATGGACTCAATTTCATCTCTTTGCCTCATATTCTTGATAAGATTCCACCATTGATCAGCTTCACCTTCCAAACGATATACTACTAAGATGACTTTATCATGATCAGAACATTGAAGAACTGAAAATATCTTTTCAGTGGTACTAATCCATTGTTCAGTAACAAGTGGATCGGAAGACCCACTGAAAGAAGGTGGACATTGCCTCATTAAGGACTCAATAGAATATTGTTCCCTTCTCTGCTCATTTGGAAGTCCAGAATGATTCATAGATTGTTTAAGTATAGCAATAAGATTTTTCACTCCATCTCCCATAACATTTGTTTGTTCAGGAGGACAATCATTGCATTGTCCATTGCATTGATCAACACGGTTCCTTTGGGTTCCAACCATCGTCTAAAACCCAAAATGAATAGTGTGAGAGGCAAAATCATGATAGGGAAAACAACATAATAAAGGGGGAGTACCCTCAATATCTAACATCTTAGGTTAAATTCTAAGATCTTTAGCGCAATTCTAGGACTGTAACCTATACGTATACTTAACCTTAGAGACATCCCTAGACAAACCTTAGAAATATCTCTAGGAATCTCACTAAAGTTCTCTCATCCTAGTTTCCAATGGTGGACTAAACCTTTCCGCTGATACCAACTGTATAGACCCGAAGCTTGACGTACATTGACATTACATTACATTTGCGGAATACTTAGTACATAACAAAAACACACACACAAGGATCGTAATAGTTTAGTGTCTTTGGAAACTAGGAATACAATCTTGTAATCCTGGTGAAAGATCTTCAACATCTCCCATAAAGATATTCCTTTTTTTATACCTAAAACCTTTCTTTATATCCTGGGGAAAAGTAAACATAAAATGGTGAGCAAAAATGCTCAGTAAGGGTAAACAAAATAAATATCAATCACATCATATACATAAGAACATAACTTTTGGAAATCTTATCCTGTGAAAGAGATCATAATTTCATAACCTGGGATAACTCATGGAAGTGAAATGTAATCACAATAATCATAACATAAAACATTAAACTTTGTGTCATGCACACATAATCATAGAGAATAATTTCTTGTCAGTCAAGACTCATTGCCAAGACTATCTTAGTGGACAAAGTCCTTTTCTGAACCGAGTCACCCTCTTTTCAGTCCTGTTTCACTGAACCGGTATAACCTACCATTCCAGCCATGTCTATCTCATGAGATATAAAATCTTTACCCAATGCATTGGGGGGAGATACAGGTCTCACCCATCTCATAATGATACCATTCTTATGTGTGCCACAAAATCATAAATCATACATCATTGCATAACCCATGTAATAAAAATGGGAATCTTAAACATCGTGACATCATCAAACAATTCATATAAGATAAAGGAATTCATAAAAATAATTCCATCACAACATAACCAAATCAATGTAATAATAGGGATAGAAACAGAACCCTATGTTATCTTAGAGGGAAAATAATTTTGATAAAACACTTGAAATGAATTCTTGAGGAAAATATCCTTTCTTCTTCAAAATCAATTTCTTTTCACAAAATGTCATGCAATTTTAAAAGAAAGATATTTTATTGAAAATAGTCATGAAATATTTTAGACGAAGCTTCATGAAAATAAGGCTTTATAAAACCATAAAAATCTGTTCGTTCCGTATAAGTTAAAAAAAACATTCTTCGTACTTTTGTCGAAAAAGTCAAAAAGTACCTCGTACGAAAAACGACAAAAGATTCCTTTCATATCTTTTACTAAAAACTCACCAAAGGGTAAAATTGGATTTAAAATAGTGTAGATGGATGTAAATAATATTACATATTGATGAAACATGGATTTGGATGGTAAAATACACCCCAGTAAATTTCAAAGTATAAACAATCTCGGATAAAAATGAGATTGTGATATTTCCCTTACCTTAGGTCCGATTTGCTTCGTAAGTGTCCGAACCTCCTGTATAATGATTTAAATATTGTCATTGACTTATTACAGAATCATATTCATTGTTATGATATCATATATGGTTCACTTATGACTTTATATTACCCGTTCTTTTGTAAATTCCATGTTAAAGAGCGTTTTGGGTAAAATTGTTTCATTTGTCGTCCGTGTTTTGACTTGTAATTATTCATATGATTACTTAGATAATGATTACTTAATTACAGAATATAAAACATTACTTATATACATATATATTCATAATATAAATATATATAATAAATCAGTAAATGGAAAGAAATACACCGTTCATGGAGACGGTAGTCCGTACGTACACATGAACGCTGTTTTCGTTTCCTTATTGAATTGAATGGAATTAAGTAGATGACATACATATAAATATACATAAATCCAGTATCATTATTATTTCATATATTTCATTAGTACTTATTATATATACTTTATAATCATTCATGATTGGTTAATCATTGATAATGAATCTCAACGCGTCGTGGAGACGGTAGTCCGTCCGTACGCACGAGCGATGATATCATTCCCATAGTCGTGGAATTATGTTAAAGTGTATGTATACTATTTCAGTATCAATATCACTTTATAATAATCATATATAGTAACTTATTACACCATTATACCCATCCTTGTAAAGTGATGGTGGAAAATAGATTACACCACGACGTGGAGACGGTATTCCGTACGTACGCATGCACGGTGATTTCATTTTTCCGTAGGATGGATATAAGGTGAATTATGGTTGTTTAATATTTATAATAACATATCAGTATGTATGTAATAATTATGTTATTAATTTATCATGAAACAACTAAGGAAGAAGAAGTTGAAGAAGAAAGAAATTGAAAAGATCGGTAATGGGTATTACCTCTTCTTTTAAACGCCTCTTTGAATCCTCCACTTAGGGAACTAATATTGGTCTTTTAAGAAGACCAGGGAATCTAGGATTATTCTAGGGAAGTGGAGAAGGGATTTTGGCAGGGGTTGTCCGAGCTTGAGTGCTCAAATTTGTGTGAGGAGGAGGGGGAGGAGGTGCCCTTTTATAAGGGAGGAGAGGGGCACCTTTGGAATAACTCAAAATATTATTTTATATTAAAGTCAAAATCAGTTTATAATGGTTCTAAAGGGTATTATTTCGAAGGTAAAGTGGGGATAGGTCGAAATCCTATCAACCAATAGGATTTATACAAGTTTTGGTTATTATTTTAACCTTATCAATTAGATTTAACTCTAAGTTAAATAATTTAACTTTTACCGTGTCTTTTTGTTTTCTTACACTATATGGTTAATACACTAACTATAACATGCCAAACGAACCCCAAATTGTTTATTATTAATATATATATCCTTATCTTAGTCATTTGGCCGAACCTTAGATTTTTAGGAATAAAATAACAATTAATAATATTTTATTTTATTTAGAAACTATTTTGTGTCAATTTTGACACTATTTGATATATGATTTTTGTGAAAGTCATAACAGAATTATATTTTCAAACCAAGTTGATTAAATCAACAATAATATATCATAGTAACCTAAAAAATTAGTGGAATTCATAAAAAGTCTCAAATTACATTTATTTTGGTGTTTATAACATCAATAATGTCAATATTTCATTAATAATATAATTACTGCGTCATCATTGTGTCATAAATAAATTAAATTATTTAATGTCTACAAATTCTAAATAAAATACCATTATGTAGGAAATCTTTTTAGATTTATAATGAATATTTACAGTCGAATTTATCTTATGTATAACCCCATATTAAAATTTTTTTACTAAATAAACATTGATTTTATCTCTTTTAACCCTTCTTTAAATAAATTAATAATAAATGTCCTAATCTAATCCAAGTGGGCCTAAATGGTAATATTTTATTCCTAAGTTTGTTTTTGGTCTAATTACACTTGTCCAATAGAATTAGGACATGTGTTAGGGTTATAATAATATCATTTCTACCCTTAATTACCCTATTTACTTTTAACCGTGGGAAAAAAATTAAAAAATTACTATTCACCAAAAAATTATTTTCATCTCATTGAACCACATTTTACTTACTGACATCAACCGTGTCTCTCGGATTTTTGAAATTCCACTCACAGAAGAGGTAAAATTATGTTTTATGAAAAATTCAGTTTTTTAACTACCACTTAGTGGTTTTACTATTAATCAAAAATTGAAAGTTTTCAGAAAAATTCCATAAATTAGGCCTAAGCTATATTTGATATTATGAATTCAAAAATGATGTCTATTTTATCAAATTCAAAACATATCAGTTACATTAACTAATTTAAAAAATTAATTCCCGTCTTCAAAACAAATATCGTGTTTTTAAGAGAAAATAACTAACAAAAGATTGACACTTGTTTATATTTGGTTTAAATGTGAAATTACATCCAATGAAAAAAATTGTATTAAATTGTAAAAATATATTCTAAATATAATTTAAAACCACTAAAATTAATAATTTATCACTATTAATTATTTCAATTAAAAAAGTTGTTTTAAATTAAAATTTAGTAATTTTCACTATTCATCAGAATATGAAAGTTATCTGAAAAGTACCAAAATTTCCCCCTAAGCTAATTTTGATTTTCCAAATCCAAAAATGAAGTCCATTTTGAAAAATAAAAGTTACAAAATTTAAAAAAGTAGTTATTACTATTCATAATGGCTAGTTTTAATAATATTTTAATAGCATATTGTTGTTTAGTGAAACTCGTTATTGCGTACTACACACGCTATCGAGGAAGTTCACGATTGCGTGTAATGCAAGGAAAGTCTAGGATGCGTGTTGTGCAAGCTACTTTTGGTGTAGTGTACAACACAAGACATTAGTGAAATTAAAAAGAAAATTTTTCATAAAATCATGGGCTATTACATGAGTTACCCAGACTTCCCACAGAAAGAGAGGTAGAGTTATCCAATGAACTCATGCCTAGATCTCATACGATATCAAACACCCCGTATAGAATGGAAATTTTGGTGTTGGAGGAATTAAATAAATAACACCTAAATCTTTTGGACAATGGGTTTATCTGATCGAGTGTGTCTTCTTGGAGATAACATGTTCTCTTTATGAAGAAGAAGGATGTATCAATGCGCTTATGCATTGATTACAATGAAAATAACGAGATCACAGTGAAGAACAAATACCCTCTTCCAAGAATTGAGGAATTTATTGACCAAAATTTTAGGGCTTAATTCTTCTCTGATTTTTATAATCAATCTGGTTATCAAAAATTAACGGTGAATAAATAATATATTCCAAAAACATCATTCCGATCAAGATATGAGAATTATGATTTTTTTGTTATACCCTTTAGAATGGATTATACACCTTCTAATTTCATAGATTTGAGGAATCAAGTCATTATGGACAACCATGATAACATTGTTGAATTTTTTATTGATGATATTATGATATATTACATAATTCTTGATTAGTATGTGGATCATATAAGGATTATTTTACAAACTCTATGAAAAGAGATGATTTTGGGAAATTTCAAAAAATGTGAATTTTGGTTACAACAGGTTGCTTTCTTGGAGAACATTGTCACCAATGAAGGAATCATAGTTGACCCTGGAAAGGAAACGGTTGTAGAGGAGTGGCCTTAGCCTACAAAAATAAATGATATTTTTAGTTTATTTGGATTAGTGGGATATTATAGGAGGTTTTTGAAACACTTTTAACAACATTATAATACATTAACCAAGTTAACTCAAATTGTTGTCAAGTTCATCAAGACAAATGAGTGTGAGGAATGTTTTCAAGAGCTGAAGAAGAGATTGGTTACTCCACCCATGTTAACTCTTCTCTCAAGTGTTGAAGGATTCATTATTTCTATTGATGGATCTCTAGTGTAGCTTGGGTTTGTCCTCATGAAAAATGATAAATACATTGCTTATGAATCTCGACAGTTGGAGACTCATGAGAGGAACTATCCTACGCATGATCTGAAGCAAGCTACTATCATTTTTTTCTAAAGATCTAGAGGTACTATCCTTATGGAACGAAATTTGATGTATAAACAGACCATCAATGTTTGAAGTATACTTTCACACAAAAGGAATTGAACATGAGGCAGAGGAGATGGGTGGAACTTAATAAAGACAATAATTTTTCAATTCATTACCATCCCAGAAGAGAAAACAAAGTCATTTATGAATTAAGTAGGAAAGACCCAGTTGTTTTGTCCATCATGAGGATTCAAATAGATCCTTTGATCAATTACCTAGTAAAGATAGACATGTGAATTATAAAGGAAGGGTCATCATCAACCCTATTACAAATGATTTCTCAATCTTCATTACTATAGAAGATAAAAAAATCTCTGAAAAAATAGTATTTTTTTACAAAAGAAGTTTGAGGCTATCAAGAATGTGAATTTTCCTAACTTTAATATTGATCAATAATGTGTACTAAAATTTTGTATAAGACTATGTGTTACATCTGTTGTGGAAATAAAGAAGGAACTGATGGATGAAGCTCACAGCTCTACTTCCTCTATATATTCTGGAAGCAAGAAAATGTATAGAGACCTTCTTGATAATTATTTTTGGGATAATATGAAAAGGGAGATATCTGACTACACTAAATGTTTCCAGGTGTGTCATCAAGTTAATGAAGAGAAACAACTTCCTAAAAGGGTATTAAACCAATAACCATAGCATCATGGAAGTGGGACAATATCACTATAGACATTTTTACTGGTCTCCCAAGGGATTCTAAGGCAATCAATGTGATATGTGTTATAGTGGACCATATCACTCGGACTTCCCATTTTATCTCGATTTATGAAGATTTATCTCTTGATCAAATAGCCAGGATTTATGTGATAGAACTGGTAAGGATTCATGGAGTTCCACTTTCTATCGTATCTGATCATGATCCAATTTTCACATGAAAATTATAGAGAATAATTCAACATGATCTGTGTACTGAATTTAATTTCAGTACGGCCTATCAACCCAAAAATGATTTCCAATCAGAAAGGAATATTCAAACACTCAAGGACATTCTGAGAACATGCTCAATGAAATTTAAATGTGGATGGGATCAACATCTCCCATTAGTTGAGTTCTATTACAATAATTTTTTCCACTCAAGCATTCAAATGGGACCCTATGAAGCACTATATGGGAAGCGATGTATAACTCCTAATTGATGGGATGAAGCTAGTGAGAGAAAGCTTATTGGTTCTTATCTAGTGTAATAGACGATAGAAAAGGTTCATTCCATCCAGCAACACATTATGGCTGCTTAGAGATGGCAAAACAATTATGCCAAAAGCCGTTGAAGGGAATTGGAATTTTATTTTGGTGAAAAATTATTTATTTTAATTTCACATTGGAAGAGTTTCATGAGGTTTGGGAAGAAAGGAAATCTCAGCCCTAGGTAAAATGGCCCCTATGAAATCCTTGATCGTGTCGGAGAAGTGTCCTATTGGCTTGCACTTCCTCCAAATCTAGCACAAGTTAATGATGTCTTCCATGTATCCCTCTTAAGGAATTACATACCTAACCATGAACATGTACATAATATAGAGGTGGTACAAATACGACATGACCTATTTTATGAGGAGCAGTCGGTGGAGATATTGGATCGTAGATACAAGGTTCTATGAAACAAGACAACTCACCTTGTTAAAGTGTTGTAGTGGAACCCCAAATATGTAGAAGCCACGGGGGAACTAGAGGAGTCTATGAGTCAAGAGTACCCACACCTTTTCTATTATGAGGGTACAAGTTATAACTTTTAGATGAAATATCTTAGGGTGGGAGAATGTAATGACTCAAACATTTGAATAATATTTGTTCCTACATTTTTCTGATATTTTATTTTGTACTCAGCAAAGCTGTATCCTTTTATTAATGAAGTTAATATAATTAAAATCATACTGTTGGGTTTCAACTCTTATATGACCATTGGTGAATATGACCATTGGAAACTATACTCTTAACATTATGATTATTGTTTATAAATACAAATGATCATGTAAAATTAATACAGAAAGAAGAGTAGATGGCCTCATCTAGTAGACTCAGGCCGTATGAGGCGCATCTGTCAGAGCTTGTGAAGGAGGTATCATAACTGGGCTTTGCTATGGGCCAAGCCAAATTTGAACTTTGTCATGTTATTCTTGAACTGAATCTCATATGGGAGAAGTTCAAGTAGATAGAAATCATCGCTCAGGCAATGTTGTTTGAGCCACCCCAAGATTCTATCACCTTTTCACACCTTACTCTTAGGTCCAATGAAAGTTCTATAAACAATTATGTTAAAAGGCCTTATTTACATTGTGTAATCCCTTGGTATAAATAAAATTGTTTTTTATTCATTATGATTTATGAACAAATTTTCTTAATAAAAATATGTTAAATTAAGAAAAAATTGAGAAATTTGTTTTAGAAGTAAAAAATTGTACTTTCTAGATATTTTTTTACAAAGATAATTATTATGGTAAAATAAATATCATTTTTCAATTTCAGATGTCGAAATTAAACTGGGTTGAATTTTTAGAATATTTCCATGAACATTTAACTTTATGAATATTATTTTATGAATAGTGTTTTCTTGATGAATATTATTAATGAATAGAGTTTTTTATGAATAGTAAAAAAATATTTTATTATTAAAAAACTTTTTCTGTGAAATGATTTTAAAAAATCTAACATATAGTTGTAATCAGGTTGAAAAATGTGGCTCAATAAGATCAAAATAATTTTTTTTGGGTGAATAGTAACTTTTCCCTTCATAATATTAATTTTACCCTTATGAAAGGTAATTTTACCAATGGAATAGTAACATCACCTAAGGAAGTATAAATATATTTTAGTTATCTTAAGTGGTAATGTGATAAAATAATATCATAGTATTTGTAAATAACTATTTTTAAATTTATTGGTCAAGTATTAGTATTTTATTTATTTAATTTAATTTAAAATTAAATTAATATTAATAAAAAGGAGTTCACTTTGTGATTCCACATGTCGAAAAAAAATTAGGTTGACTTTTTTGGATTTTTTTGAAATAGTTGAATTTTTAGTTAATAGTAAAAATATAGTTAAGAGTTTCGGTGTGTTTAATAACATAATTAATAATGGAATCATGATGTAATAATGCTGGTCGAATATTGTAAAGTTGTATATGTTGTGAGGTGTCCCAAGTTTCCAATACCATTCGAAAATACCTTGGTAAATTCATGGTATCACAAATACCATTAATGATGTGTCCCTTGGAAATTAATAAAATATTCCCTCACTTTTTCTATAAATACCGAACCATTATTTCATTCCTTAAATTAAAAATTCATCATCAATGAAGATATGTACATTTTACTTCCAAAAGAGTCCAAACAGGGTTCCCTCAAATCCCACCAAGGTCAAAAACATCATGTTTTGGAAGTTACTCTTCAAGGAAAGGGAACATTTCACTCTCCTCTTTTAGTCAAGGACTTATCTTATGTTATGTCATTTAAATTCCATTTTAATATACTAGGGTATGTTCTTATATATCCTTATTTATTTCAATTTTCTGTCTATGTGATTGTAGAACCTTTTTTCTCCCATCAATTCATTTTCTGAATTTTTAAGTGACGCCTTTCAGCTGCCAAATATTTGTAAAATAAATCGCCTCTTCTCTTTTCTTTCATGTTTCATATTCATGTAGTATTTCATTGAAATATCTATACCATTATCTTATATACATTTTATTCAATCCCTATTCTCTTATATGAGTTGTTAATGAGGGGTGACCCTTGTACCCTCTATTTTAAAGGTTTTTTAAAACCATATTGCATAACCGTTATGTTCTAGACTTTTCATCTCCAAATCTATCTTTTTCTAAATAAATTATACTATTTTATTTGTGTGAATACCCAAACATATTTCATTTCCAGTGTATTTACCAATACATATAAATGATATATTTTAAATTTTAATTGACATACATAAAACATCTATTCACTTTCTCTGGTTTATAAATGACATAATGATCTTGTTTTTAGTACTTTCTAAAAAGTCACGTTTTTAAATGAAACCCCTTTCTTATATTATCTTTGTGTTATTTATGAAATGTATGATTATGATCTATGTGTCTTAAATGATAATAAATATATATTAAGGGTGTTGTCTGATACCTCTCCAATTCATTGGGTAAAAAATTTAATCTATACAGATGACAAGTTTTATGATACCTTGGGGAATAACCTTGGTAATTTTTATGACACCATGGGGATAAACCATGGTGATATGTTAATGAATTTAATAATTAAATTTTTTGCCACATTTTTAAGATATGATTAATTTTTTTATCATGATATTCCTCTTTATCATTTATTTATGACATTATCCATCTTCTTATTGATATCTCTCAAGTTGACATGTAAACTATTTCACTTGTTTTCATTACTAGGCCTTCTACTCACCATTCCCTTGGATATATGTCTGCAGTTTATGAGAAGATGTAATTTTACTTAGGATAAACAATTCAAGAATATTGTCATGCATATTAATATAATATTTTATGCTTTCATGTATTATGTTATTTATTTCCAAAACATTGAAAAGTAAATATCTTCTATCTGTAAAATGTAATGAAAATTTATGTAATAAGAATGTGGGAAGCCATAGTTGGTATCGAACGATAGTTTAGTTATTTGTGGAAATTAGTAAATAAAAAATATAGGAAAACCCCTACAGAAAAGGTTAAAGATAAAAAACATCCTTGCATTTCGGTGAAATATTAAGTAAGTTGTTTCCGAAAAAATAAATCCTGGTCTAGATACGAACGAGAGGATGTGGCCTTGGAACATATGTACCTAGGGGTGAAAACTCTGACATAGAGTTTTAGGTTGACCTATGGTATCTTTGTACACCACAATGATACTTTTTTTCACTCTTGGTTTCACACTCCTAGGGGATATATTTTGTTAATCATAAGCTTTTTATGAATATTTATAAAGGATTTATTGAGAAATGTAATCATTTAAGCATCAATTTTTTAAAGTCATAAAAGTCCTTTATATTTAAAATATTCATAAATTAAATAATCTTCTAACTAAGATTTTATTATTTTAAAAAATTTCAAGCAATATGAGGAACCATGTAAATGGTTACCACAATGGACCATGCACTAACGACCCTCCGATGGAAGCTGGAATGGAAATTTTCATGTGAATACTGAAACAACTGACTCATGTTATGGGAAATATCCTAAACCAAGCTAATAGATCAATTTCACCATGAATAGATCTAGTGTCCCATTTATTAATTAACAATGGATCAACTTTATCGAGATGATCTTTTCTGTGCTCTACCATTCAGAACAAGAGAAGTCCACCCTAGCTATTTATCACTTAGAGGAAGAAGATGATCAGTGATTGGAATTGATTAAAAACATGAGACCAAGAGTGGAGGTTGAAGCTATGTAGTGGGAAGATCTTAGGGGGATCTTATTCAATAAGTATTTACCTCATTCTATGAGAAAAAAATGGTGAAGGAGATTCTCGAACTGAAGTAGAAGGAGAATTAATCTATTGGAAGATGTAAGATTAACTCTAAAAGACATTCCCATTACACCTAAAGATTTGTCATGGTTAATAAAGGGATGTTTTTTAGATTATTTGGTACACTAAGACCACATATGGGGAAGAATCTAGCCAATTAATACTATGATAGCAACGATTAGATCGTGCAGAGTGAGATGAAGTCAAATTGGAGTTCGGTGAGACGCAGTGGTCTCTTAAATCCAATGATAAGAAGTGATCAATAGATCCCATATTAGGGTGGATCATTGATCATGGATGAAGATGAAATCATGTTCAATTTCCCACATGTGATAAATGTTGGAAAAATAATTAGGGAACTACCTTCTCAAGAGAGAGAAGTGATAAATGTGTGAAAAAGATGGCCATATCGTGCGGAATTTTCATATTGAGGTGAACCCTCAACTTCCCAATACTAACGTCAAAGGGAAGATGGTGCAGGCCCACATGATGACCAATGCTATAAGTGTGGAAGACTTGGTCACTTTTCCAATCACTGTTGAAATCTGAGAGCACTGAAGGGGAACTACCATCAGCCTCGGTAAAGGCCAAGGGAGAAAGGCCATGATTTTTCAATCACGATAGCTGATGTTGAATGTCCAAATGATGTGGTGGAAGGTACTCTTGTTGTTCTCTAAAATATAGAAAATAATTGATTTTTTTGTTCTATTCATTCCTTTATTTACTCCATGTTTTCAAGGAATATAGAACCAAACCCATAATTTTTAAAATTAGAGTTATCAGTCAAGTCTCCTGGCGGGATTATCCATGCATGGTCGTTGTTTAGGAACTCTAGTATTTACTTTAGTGAGCACAATATTATCTCAAATAGAGTAGTCATTCCCATGCTGGAATTCAACATTTTACGAGGGACAAACTATATTTCAATGTATAATGCTAAGATTAAGCAATGAAATCTCCATAGTTTTGAAGGGAAAACCTACAGTTTTCTTCAAATGAGGGATATCTCAACCTGATATTTGTGAAGAAGAACCCCCTATATCTTTCATTATGTAGTTTATCAGTGAATATGAAGAATGAAATGAGAGTATATAGAAAAAATTTCCCCATCATCTATGAATACATTGATATATTTCCTAAAGAGTTACCCAGACCTCCCACATAAATAGAGGTAGAGTTTTCCCTTGAAATCATACCTTGCTCCTATCTGATATAAAAGACCCCGTATAAGATGGAAAATGTGGACCAGGATGAATTAAAGAAAAAAACAAGATCTTTTGGAGGAGGGGTTTATCTGACCGAGTGTGTCTCCTTGGGGAGCACTTGTTCTATTTGTAAAGAATAAGGATGTACCAATGCAACTATGCATTAATTATAGAGAACTGAACGAGAAGACTTTGATGAAAAAATACTGTCTTCCATGAATTGATAAAATATTTGACCAACATCATGGGGATTTATTCTTCTCTATGATTGATCATTGACCTCATTTTTATCAATTGAGGGTGAAGAATAAATATATTCAAAAAACCACCTTTTGATCAAGATATGCGCATAATGAGTTTGTTGTTATGTACTTCGGACTGACTAATGCACCTGTTATTTTTATAGATCTGATGAACATATTATTTAAGGAATACCATGATAACTTGTGATAATTTTTATTAATGATATTTCAATATATTTCAAATGTCCTAAGGAGCATGAGGATCATCTAAGGTTTATTTTGAAAACACTAAGGAAGGAGAGGATTTTTGTAATGTTCATAAAATGTGAATTTTGTTTACAACAAGTTGCTTTGTCGGGGCACATTGTAACCAATTAAGAAATCACAGTTGAACCTAAAAAGTCAAAGGTTATAGAAAAATGCATCAACCTACTACATCAACATAGATTCATAGTTTCCTTGGATTATCAGGATATTGTTGGAGGTTGGTGAAAAACATGTCACAACTTTCTAATCCATTAAAAAAGTTAACTTGAAAATGGGTCAAGTTCATCTAGAAAAAGGAGAGTGAGTAATGTTTACAAGAGATGAATAAGAGATTGGTTACTTTGACAATGTTTACATTTCCCTCAAGTGGAGAAGGATTTTTTATTTTTAGAGATGCATCTCAAAAAACCCTTGGGTGAGTCCTCATGAAAAATGACGAAGTCATTAATTATGCATCATGACAGTTGAAGACTCAGGAGTAGAACTATCCTGCACATGATCTTGAGATGGAGGTGGTTGTTTTTTACCTATTTAAATGGAAGAACTATCTTTATGAGGAGAAATGTGATATATAAATAGACCATAAAAGTTTGAATAATATTTTCACACAAAATGAATTGATCATGAGATAGATGAGATGATTGGAACTTTTTAAAGAATATTATTGGTCAATTCATTATCATTCGAGAAGAGAAAACAAATTTACTGATGCATTAAGTAGTAAAGACCTAGTTGTTCTGTATATGAAGAGTATTCAAAGAGTTACTTTGATCAATGACCTAGTAAATATAGATATGGGAATTATAAGGGATGATACATCATCACCCCCATTCAAAATGGATTCCCACCCACCATTACTAGAGAAGATCAAAAAAATACCAGAAAGATGATCCTTTGTTACAAAAGAAGTTTGGGGATTAGAAGGATGGGAAGTTTCCTGAGATAAATATTGATCAATAAGGTGTATTGAAATTTCATACAGGGATATGTGTTCTATTTGTTCTAGAAATAAAGAAGGATCTGATGAATGATGCTCAAAAATCTACTTTTTCTATACATCCTAGAAGCACCAAAATGTATAGGTCCCGTCGTGGTCATTATTGGTGGGATAATATGAAAAAGTAATATTGTTGAATACACTACAAGGTTCATGGTATGTAAGCAAGTGAAGGCAGAGTGAAAACTTCATAAAGGGGTATTACAACCACTACCCATGCGAGCATAGAAGTGGGACAGTATAACTATGGACTTTTTCACTAGTCTCTCGAGGAATTACAAAGGAAACAATGAAATATGGGTTAGAGTGGACCATCTCACCAAGACTGCCAATTTTATCTCTATTCTGGAAGATTTATCTCTTGATCAACATTCTAGGATTTATGTTAAGGAAGTTCTAAGGATGCATGGAGTTCCACTTTCAATTGTATTTTATCATGATCCAAGTTTCACTTCAAAATTATGGAGAAGTCATCAACAAGATCTGTGTAGTGAATAAAATTTCAGTACAGACTATCACGCACAAACAAATGTCCAATCAGAAAGGACTATTCAAACACTTGAGGACATTCTAAGAACATGCTCAAAAAAATTTAAAGGTGGATGGGGATCAACATCTTCCAATAGTTGAGTTCTTTTACAATAATAGTTTCCACTCGAGCATTCATATGGAAACCTATTAAGATCTATATGGGATGTGATGTAGAAATCTTTCATATTAGGATGAAACATGTGAGAGAAAGCTTCTTGGTTCTGATCTTGTACAAGAGATGATAGAAAAGTTTCTTTCCATCCATCTATACATTAAGGCTGCTCAATGTTGGAAAAAGATCTATACTGACAACTGTCAAAGGACATGGAGTATGATGTTTGTGACAAAGTATTTATTCGAATTTCACTTGAGAAGAGAGTCATGAGGTTTGGGAAGAAAGGGAAGCTCATCCCTAGGTACATTGGACCATATGAAATCCTTGATCGTGGAGGAGGTGTGACCTATTAGATTTAACATCCTCCAAATCTAGCACAACATCATAATGTCTTCCACATACCCCCCTTGAGTAAGTACATACCTGACCCTTCACATGTACTAAATCCAGATGTGGTACAACTGGAAGAATAACTCGCTTATGAGGTACAGCCGGTGGAGATCTTGGATCGTAGAGACAAGGTTCTAAACAACCAAACTACCTGCCTTGTTAAGGTGTTGTGGAGGAACCAAAAATGTGAAGAAGCCACATGGAAAAAAAAGTAGTCTATCAAGAAGAAGTACCCAGACCTTTAATCTTTTAAGGGTACGAGTTGAAATTTCAGGGATAGAATTTATTATGTGGGGAATAATATAATGACCAAAAAATTTGAATAATATTTGTTTCCTGATTTTGTGAGTTATTTTATTTTGTTCACAACAAAACTATATCCATTTATTAATGGAGAGAGTATAATTAAAATGAGACCATTGGGTTTCGACTGTTATATGACCATTGGCCAATATGAGCATTGGAAACTATACTCTTAATGTTATGATTATTATTTATAAATACAAATTATCATGGTTAATTAATATAGAAATAATAGTTTATGGCCTCTTCTAGTATACTCGGGCCATATGAATCCCATCTGTATGAGCTTGGGAAGGAGGTAGAATCACTGGGCTTTTCATTGGACCAATCCCAAGCCAATATTCATCACATTAAGCTTGAACATAATCCCTTACGGGAAAAGTTCACGTTGATTTAAATCACCCCTCGAGAAATGATATCTGAGCCACCCCAAGATTCTATTACCATTTTACACCATACTCTTTTGTCCTATATAGGTGTTATAAGGGGTTATATAACAAGGCCTTAGATAAATTTTTTAACCCCTTAGTATAAATAAAATTGTTATTTCATCATTATTTATTTTTGAATTTCTTTTCTTAATATATAATATTTTAAATTAAGTCAAATTTGATAAATTTATTTTAGAAGTAAAAAAATTGTACTTTTGAGAGATTTTTTCATACATAGAGAATTATTATGGTAAAATAAATATTATTTTTTAATTTAAAATCTCAAGATATATATAGGATGAATTTATAGAAGTTTCATAATATTAATGAATATTGTAAAAATTGTATTTTGAAATTTTTTATTACAGTTCAAATAATTAATAATGTGAAATGATTTTTCAAAAAATTGTCTTCTACATTTGTGATCTGTAAGAAATTTAGATTCTAATAAAATATAATTAATTTTTGTTGAATAGAAAATTAAAAATAGTAATATTAAACTTATGAATAGTAATATGACAAATTGGATAGTAACCTCACTTAAGAAACAATAAATATAATGTAGGAATTATGATTTGTAATGTGATATAATAGCATTAGTAAATAACTGTTTTATAAATTATTAGTTAAGTATTAGTATTTTTCTCGTAAATAGTGTTTTTACTTAAATATTAAATATCTCATAATTTGAAAATTATTTTCATAAAATGGTGTTAATTTTTGAATTTAAAGAATCAATATTATGTTAAGGTGAATTTGAGATATTTCTGTAAAATGTTTTGTTTTTTAGTGAATAGTAAAAATACAGTTTTGAGTTTTAGTGTGTTTAATGACATCATTAATGGTGTAATAATGATGTAATAATTATTTTATACTTATTCACAATAATATATTTTATTAGGTGTCCAATATTTCCAAAACAATGGGAAAATACCCTGGAAAAGTCCACGGTTTTGCAAATACCACTATTTAGGTGTCCCTTTGAGACAAATAAAATATTTCCTCACTGTTTCTATAAATACCAACCCGTTACTTCATTCCTTTAATTGAAAATTTATCCTCAATAAATATATGGTCCTTTTTACTCCCAAGGAGTCCTCCCAAGGTGAAATCAAGATCCCCCAAGTTTGCAACCATCGAGTTTTTGAAGTTACTCTTCAAGGTAAGGGAACCATTCACCCTCCTCTTTTAGTTAACAATTCCTTTATGTTATGTCTTCTAGTTTCCATATTATTATGTTCAAGTATGTTATTAAATATTATAATTGCTATCCATTTTATGTAAAAATGAAAAGAGACCCTTTCAACTCTCATCAACAGATTTTTTCTGAATTTTAAGCAATGTTGTTTGGCTGTAGACTTTTGGTAAGGGAATTCTCAACTTATCTTTTTTTTCATTCATATTCCCTTTTATGTGAAACAACATTCATGTTTCCATAACATATTCTTATTTCCATATTATTTTTTCCCCATACTTTAATATGATTCATTTATGGATGGAATATCCTCATCCCGACTATATTAAATGTTTACTAAAAACATGTTGAACAACCATTATGCTGTAGAATTTTCATCTCAAAATCTCTCTCTTTTTTCACAAGAAATTAACTTGTTTTACTTATGGGAATACCAAAATTTTTTGATTTATAAGGGTATTAATCATGAAATAGAAATGATAAATTTTATTCTATAATTTACATACATAAAACCCTCATTCCATTTCATTGGGATCTAAATGATATAATGATCTTGTTTTTAAGGACTTTTAAAACATCACGATTTTGAAATGAATCTCATTTATTTTATTCTTTTTGTTTTATTTATGATATTTCTTATTACGATATATGTGGATCAAATTAAAAGATTTAAATATTAATGGTGTGACTTGATATTACTCAAATTCATTGTGTAATGAAATTAATCTCTTGAGATGAAAAGTTTTACGATATCATGGAGAATAACCTTGGTAATTTTTATGACACCTTGGGTATAGATCATGGTGATATGGTCATGAATGTATAAAACAAATGTTTTAGCCAAATATTAATGTTATGATTAATGTTATTTTTATTATGATATTCCTCTTATTCCATTTCTCATGTCATTATGTTTCTCATCAAGTTTTTATTGATGTCACAAGTAAACTAATTCCCCTGGTTACCCTTACCGGGCTTTCTGCTCACACTTTCCTTTGATGATTGTCCCCAAGATATGAGATGTAGACATTTTACATAGGATTAACCTATGGGGAATCCTTTAAAGAGAAATAATTTTTTTTTATTTTTTCATGTAATATGTTCATGATTTCTATGACACTATACTTTAATGTTCCTCTATTTGTAAAATGTAATGAAAAGTTTTGTAATAAAAAGATGGGATTCCATATATAAAGGTGTCACAATCATAATCATAGGAATACATTGGGAGAAAATTTATTTTTATCACATATTTTTGAATAGACACATTATGTAGATTCATTAAAATGTGAAAATCTTTATTATACATATGCATTCATGAACAAAATTATTATGACAATGTATTAAAATGTCTGAAAAGTCATTTTTTTCTTTAAGATCATGATCAAAATCATTATCTACTTGCATTATGATATTAATAAATATAAAAATTCACCATATTATTGGAGGTATATTTATTACCCCACCCATCATCATTACCACATATATGTTCCAAATAAAATCAATCATCAAAATATCATAATGAACACATTAAAGAGAATGGTTTTCATAAAAGATGTAAAAATATCACCTAAAATAAAATTTATAAATCCCAAGGAATAAAAATTATCATATGAAAATTAATTATTTCATAATAGAAAGTATATTGTGATCAAAATACTTCTTCATGAGAGAAATTACCTAGAAAAAAATAGTGTTGAAAATAATAATTTTTTCACAAAACCCATTTAAAAGATTTGAAAAAACACATCAATGATTCATTTTTCATTAAAAATATGTATTTAGGAGGGGAAGAATAATTTTCAAAATATTAGTATAAGAGTTCAAAATAATATATACTTTATAAGAAACTAATTCCAATATAATAAATTTGGATGGGAATAAAATTTTAGAAAGAAAAGTGATGTCATTCTTAATGTTTAAAATACTTTAAAAGAATCACGCATCCGAAAAAATTTATTTCATTTCTGAAATAATTTTAAGTAAATAATGGAAATAAAAAAAACATAATTAAATCAAAATAAATTGAATAGTTTTGTATGAAAAAACCTTTTAATTTAATGAGAAAGTTATGTTGTTAATAACCAGAGTTATTATCACCAATGTCAAAATATTTTTGAAAAGGTAATTTATGTAAAAAGATATTTTTGATAAAGAGGTGTAATTTTACAAGGAAAAATAGAAATAATATTATCAAAGAGAAAAGGTGAAAGATAAAAAAAATATTCCTTTATTATCATAATGAATTAGTAATTCGTATAACCCAATGAGTAAGAAATTGGGTAAATGAAAACTATACCTTAAATTCATGATTATTCAAGATATCCTGAATATATATTATAGAAATCATAGTTATTTCAATCACATATTTAAAAAATTATTCATGTATATAAAGTTATATAAATTTAATTTTTAATTATTCTCTATATGTATATTAGTTAGTTATTATATATTTTTAATATCAGGCATAAATAATATTGATCACTTTGAACTACATCCACAAAAGTGTTGTTTTTCATTGTTCTTATATAAAATTTCATCATTAAAAAATTATTCAGGATATATTAGTCATTTTATTTTAATTATTCCTTAAACCCCATTTAATTAGGTGAAATAGATCGATATGGTTTTTCAAAAGGGATTTTGCGAGGAAAGATTTATTGTGTATCTAATGATTGAAAGTTGATTTACTAATTAATAGAATATGGATTAGTAAATCCTTTAAAAAATAACTATAAAATTTTGTATACATTTTTATTAAATAATATTACCATTATATAACATTAATTAATCATTCATTATTAAAACATTATAAAATTGATTATGTATGTGAATAAAACCAACCTAAAAAGTTTGTGCTATAATGATTTTATGAATACAGAATTTTTTATATATATTATTAATGTAAATTTTAAAAATAAGTAAGATAATCATAAAATTAAATAAAATTCATTAAATTTATTTTTTTAATGAACCATGTGTGGTGGTGATGAAAAATATAATTCATCATTCATGGAGGTTGTACTCTGCACATATGCATGATCGATGTTTTTCAATTTTATTAGTGGATAGAAAGGATTGGATATTGTTTTATTCATTAATAACATAAAATCTTAGTATATAAATAATACCAGTATCATTATATCAAAATTTATTAAAGAAATAATGAAGACTAATATTATAATAAAGACAATTGTGTACGAAATACTCATGTTGAGAACTGAATATTTCTCTAGGAAATATCCATGGAAATTGATGCCTTAGGATAACTAATTTAGAATTGGGGTTTATAAAACTGATAGAGGAATATATTTGGATAAATATTTGAAAATTTTAGGTAAAACTTTAATGGAATTGGGTTATCATGAATTGGTGGAAGTGTAACCCTCTTATTAGTGAATAAAACAAAACTTTTATGAATTCCCATTATTTGTAAATAATGGCATGACAATATTCCAAGGTCAATGGATCCAAAAGGGGTAAATAATGTATATTAAATTTTATTTGGATTTATAATACTCTAAAACATTTATTTGGACAAAATATTGAGAAATTTAGGGCCTTTGAACTTAGATTTTAACTTCTATAATAACTAACCATTTACTATGGTAATTACTTCAAAACCATTGTAATTAGTTTTCATGAAAAAAATTGAAATGAAAATTTCTAATTAATTTTAATATGATAATTCAAAATATGAAAATAATATTGAAAACAAAATTTATAAGTGTTATAAAATTTTAATTTTTTTATTATCACCCAAAACAAAAAATAACAATTTTTTAGAAAATATTTAATTATAGCTTAAATTTTATGAATCGGTAAAAATAATAAAATTAGGTTGATTTTAATGACATAAACTGGTTTATGATAAATTAAATAAATTTTATATAGTCTCTAGAGTAATCCAAAATCCAATATCACCATGAAAATTATTAATTAAAGAAAATAGACTGGAAAATGATTTTAAGATTACAATGATATGTTACATATTTTCTAAAATATTGAGCATATGATAATAAAAATATATATTATTTTAAATAATATAATTTTTCTTCTTAAAAATATTTTTTAATTAAAATATTTAATAAACTTATAGTTCTTATTTATATAATAATAATGTCATAAAATATAAAGTTTTGTTAAAAAACACTATTTTTTTACTATTCACCTAAATACTAATTATTTTATAAGTATCAAAATTTCATACTCGTATAGTTATGGGATTCCCAATTCAAACATGAATTTATTTTTAAAATTTCAAAATTTTAAAAAATTTAAAATGATCTTTTAAATACAATTACAAAATATAAAGTAAATTCTTATTTTTTTAAAAATTTACATTTAATAATAATAGGTCTTCTTAATATAATTTTGCATGAATTTAATGTTATTTAAAATATTTTTAATTGAGGTTTTATTTCTCATAAATTTTATTATTAATATTCCTTTAATATTTCATTTCTTTTTTAGTCATTTATTTTATGTAAGACAAGCTGGAAAACATAGTATAATTTAAAGAAGAATATGTTCCAAAATCTCTACGTGTTACACCCCTAAATAAATTTCATACTAATTATTTTAATTATTATTAAATAATGAAATACGGCGCCAATAAGATATAAATGAATTCAAATTTAAATTCTAGTGATGTTTCATTCTCACAATCCGTTTAATGAGTAGTGAACTTTTCATTTCCCTCATAATTGGATTATAACTAATGTTGAGTTTTCCATTAACTGTTTTTTCTAAATAACCAAATATAATTGATGTAAATATTAATATAAATCTTATTTTAATCCTTAATAAGTCTTAATGGGTTTATTTTCTGATGATATTTTCCTTTCTTAAAAATTATCATCCTCTAGAGGACCAATCGATGGGTAATATCATATTATATTCGACTAAATGGTTGTATAATTGGTTTAATAAGAATCACATTCATATATACATCAATTAGAGAAGGGTTATATTATTTTGATATAATAATTGTACCACAGAAAGTTTTTATTAATAATTTAACATATATACATTTAGGTGGTTATTTATGTTATTATGTATCTAGGAGTAGGCTGAACAACATAGAAGTATAACCCTTATTGTTCCTGAGTGGGTGATAAGTTTTCCTCATCGCATATAATTTTTGAAACCAACTTCTTTAGTTATAGTTTCATAGATATTCCTTTTCTTATATTGTAATGGTTCCTATAATCCATTATAATTAATTAATTTGGACATTGATGTGGAAAATTGTAGTATCCCAATATTTTAAAATTACTCATTGTTTGATAGCATATACAATACATAACACCAAGCATATTTGAACCACAAAATATTATTTTTATAATATGATTATTATTTCCAACTCATTTAATTTGAATATAAAAATAGGATTATCCAAATTATAAAAACAAAATTAAAAATTTCATACCCAAAAAAAATTTATTAATTATTTTTTTTAAATATTCACTCAATTTTTAGTAAGTTCATCTCATTCTTTAAATGTATGTTCTCTTCAAAAAATATTTTTCATATGATTGTGATAAAATTTTATTATTAATTTATTTAATTTTTGATGTTTATATTTTATAAATAATTATCATTCTTAAATTTATAATCTCAAAATTATTTTAAATATTTTCTTGATTTTTTTCTAAAAAATTAATTTTTTATAACGAATAGTTAAAATAAAAACAGTGAAAATTATATTGTTATTTAAAGAAATTACCAAGATATTTTTTTATTGTGGTTTTAAAATTAATATTATTTCATTATATCAGGTATAATTTAAATAAGGTCATTATAATTAATTTTTATGTATTTATTTATAAATACATTTCATACTTGAGAAATAATTGTTCTTTAGAACGATGGTTTTCTTTGTGTTTTGTGGGTTCATTTTAAAATGAATTTATACCGCTTATAGATATTTAATCATTAAAAATTTATTCCATAGTTTTAATTATGATATTCAAAATTTTTAAATAGGTCCCATTTAATTTTTTTCATTATGAATAGTAAACATAGATAATATTATTAGCTGAGTATGGGTAGAATGAGTTAAGCACTATCAAAACATTGGGATGAGGCTTCAAAATTAAACTAAAACGATCATTTTTCATATTAAACGAATTTAATTCATATATATCCGTCATAAACTCTAATATATGATATTTTTGTTTCATTTCACCTTGGTAATGTCATTTATATTTTTTTATGTAATTAAAATTTCAAAATGTCATTTTTTTTTGAAATTCAATTACATGTTTACATAAAAATAATAACATTATATGAATGTATCAAAATTATTATTTTGAATTTAAATATTTTATATTCTTCATGATAGTTAATTTTTTATTTTTAGTGATTGAATTATTAGATTTATTCTTACAGAACGTTGACATAGTATTTATTCAATTAAAACGATAAAATTAAATTATTTTAAAAATATTAAAAGTAATATTTTTTTAATTAATATGACTGATATATTTTATAGATAAATATAACATATCTATTTTTTAATATATTATATTAAAATTCCATCTTTCACTTGATGTTTTAATGTTATTTTAAACATGTACTATGAAAAATGATATTATAAATATTTTTTTAAAAAACATTTTATTAAATTCCTTAAAAATCATAAATGTATTT
Organism: Viscum album; assembly: GCA_963277665.1. Taxonomy (NCBI): domain Eukaryota; kingdom Viridiplantae; phylum Streptophyta; class Magnoliopsida; order Santalales; family Viscaceae; genus Viscum; species Viscum album. The sequence continues at coordinate 776,654,006 of OY728138.1, forward strand.
ATCTAGGAAAATATAGATAATATATGGTAGAAAATTTCACCTTTTTTTCAATTTTTTGATCAATTATCCATTTATGGTAGTATTCATCACCCTTAAACTGTAGTTAAGCTTTTATACTACTGTAATTGTCAAAAGGGTTGATAAAAAGTAAAAACTAAGAGATTAGGGTGAAAACATAACTAAAAGAATGATAATATTTTTTTATTGATAGTTTTTAGACATATATTTATTATATGTTCTAAATTTATCATCTCAAAGCCACTTCCTTACAAAAAACTAAATTATATTTATTTAATACATTAAGTAATTTTTAGGGTTCTCCTCCCCTAACCTATAAAAATACACTCCTTCTCTCTTTTCATTAAACTTTCATGGGAAATTAATCATGAAAAAAGCTTATCCATTTCTCATATAAACTTATTTATCGATGAATTATATGGATTTTATCTTCTTTATATATCATTTCAAGGGTAATTAATAAGGTATTTAAAGGATGTTTACCTAAGAAGGTGTAATTGTCTATACTGAATGTCTCAAAAAAATATTCTCATACTACCTCCAAATCATGTATACACAAAATAAAATAATAATATCAGTGTAATAAATATACAAATTTTTTTATCCATATGGAAAAATTATTTTAGACCTCTTTTCCATCTTATTGAAATATATAACATTGCTCATGCCTAAATATGGCTTATCAGCTCCATGTAATGGTGTAATTCATTTTTTTTTCATTTTACTTGTATGGTTATAAATTCGGAACTAATGAATATTTATCATTTTTAGTAAAAAAAATAAGAAATTATAATATCATATCTACCTTTTTACCTTCCAATATATTGAAAAACAATAATTTCACTTATCTGTACGTGTAGACAGCAACCACCAAAAAGTGATGTGATTATTTTTTCAATTCCAATTTACATGGATTATAATAAGGATAGATTTCATGTTTATATATGATTTATATGATTTAAAATTTATCCTATAATTATTAATTATTATTTAAGTTTTTTTGGTTCCATTATTTTAATGTAAAATCGTGATTTTTTCGTACAAATGGCCTACCCTCTCAATAAAAATTGTAATTCATTTTCCTATCTCTATACTTTTTATATAACTATATATATAAATTATTTATATATATTATCATTATATTATGATTAATTTTATAAATATGATGGAACCATAATAAAATCATAACAATTGTAATTTCCCATCTTAAATCCTCTTGAATAATGAAGAAGTTAACACCTGGAAAAATTATAATAAGAAAATATATCTAATAACATGTGATAATATGTTATAAATGGATAATATATGATAATAAAAATATATATATTATTATGGAATTAAATTATAATGAATCTAAATTCATTACACATTAGGTTAAAAGCCCTTATGAGCCATTGAAACCTAAGGTAAGGGGTTTCTTAACCAAATTTCATTTCATTTTGTTATATCGAATCTTTATTCGTTCTATTTTTTATTGATTATGTTTGAAATGAACATTAAATTTATTATGTTTTATTTACACTAGTCTTATAGGCTTTTAGATTTTATATGCATAATCTCTTCATTGGCTAACCTTCATTTCAATGTTTTGATCTTTATAAGTGGTTTCTTAACCCAATTTCCTTCACATGGGCTATATCACTTCTTCAAAGATTCTAGTATGTCATGATTATGTGAGAAATTAAGAATGATTGTATGGTGTTTTATTTCCACATGTATTGTTGGATTAACATTTTTTATCCACAATCCCTTCATTGATTAATTCTCATTTCAATTACATGATCATTGTAAGTGTTTTCTTAACAAAATTTTCATTCATTAGGTAACACTTCTACTTCATTGACTTTGTTATACCATGATTATGTGTGAAATAACTTATGATATTATTTTTTTGTATTTACATTTTGTATTTACATTTTATACACATAATCACATCATTGATTAACTTCCACTTCAATTATGTTATCTTTTTAAGGGATTTCGTCTCAATTTCTACTCAATCGACAAATATTTGGTATTATGAACCTATATAATTTTATGCGATGTATAATTTTTCCCTAATGTAGAAAATGGGAATATATATATATTCATTATGATAATATTTTCAATTATAGTTACTATTTCATGGGGTTAAGACATAAAAGATACCAATATGGTAATAATTCATTTTAAATTCTCATTTTCATTGGGGATTTATTATATTTTCTGTGAAGGAAAGTTATAAACATTCCTTCATAAAATCCATCATTTTTATTATTTTTCTACATTTATGATATTATCTTTATTTATAACAGCTATTCCCCTCATTCAAAGTTTAATTTTGAAATGAAAATCTTTAAATAGAGACTAATCTCATTTCTTTTTTTGATCAGGTATATTTTTCATCCTTGTCCATATTTATAAAAAAATAAAAATGTTCTTTTAATTAATCATATTATTTATTAATTAATTTTTATGATATTATTGAATTTTGAAAAGGATTCAAATTAATATTTCTAATGTTTTATAAAAATATTGTCTTCAATATTCTTTAGAAAAAGTTACAAATGAATGTTTCTTTTTTACATATTTATTGTTAACGGATCATCCCACCGCCATAACCATTTTATTCCCTTTAGATACTTCTATTATACTTAACTGATTTTATAATGAAAAAACCTTATGAAAACATATTTTAATTTTTTCACTTCCATTTTATTATATTCTTTAAAATATAATTTTTTAAAAAATCTACATTTCTAATGGTCATCCTAATTCACTTGATTAATTTAGTGTTTATTAACCTTCTCTTGAAACATTAATTTTTTCATGATCATTTGATATTATATTTCTCTTAAATATTCATATTATATGTGTCATGAATATGAGTATATACTAAATAATATACTATTTCGACATATGGTGTTTTACATTAAATGTCATAATATTGAAAAGGGAAATGTTGATATTTTGTATTCCATATTCAAAATATATACTATTCTATATGAATATATTTATGAATTAAATTAATCATTAAAATTATAAGGAATACATTACACATGAAGGGATAAGTGAATCCCAAAGTTATATGGTCCCTCAAATCATCAACAGGTCTCATGAAATAAACATGTTAGCTAGTCATATTAAATGGGTTGTTGGTGTGTAACTACCCAGAGTGTAATCTATCTTTATGTATGTCTTTGATAGTGAAGATATCAAGATATCAAATATCACGATTTCCAATATTATTCAATTAATTCATCTTGAATTTCATCATTATTATTATTATCTCTGATATTATTGAATTGATATTATCCATGGATTCATTTAATGACAAGTTTTTGATTAAATGAACTGTATTTTTAGTTATTTACCATTTCATATTGAATAATCATTATTTATTCATGGTATATTCCATATTATGTATAATTTAATAAGCATATAATATTTCCACATTTTAACTTTCCCTAATATATGAATAAGGAATATTTGAATAAGTTCTTGGATGAAGAATAATTAATTTAACTATGTTTAATATATTTTATTCATTTTAATTTGAAAATAATGTATATATCTAGTTTTCCAAGACTACTAAACTATTCATTCCATTGGGAAGTGATCTCATAAATCTATTAAAAAAGGCAGTAAATTAATAATCGGTACTAGGAAACTCCATTTGGTGTCTTTACAATAATTCACGAGTGCCTCATATTTATTCCATTAAACTATTAGTGGTACATACAAATGAACTCTATTACCATACACTGTATCCACTAAGATCTTTATTTTAACCCAAAAACTATTCTCTCTATATCCACTTCTTCCAGAAATACAATATCTCCCATTTTATAGACAATTCCCTCAATTATTCCTACATAATTTTTGATACGAATGAAATTAAATCTTCTTTCTTTAATAATATTCATCCCCTAAACATCTATGAGACACCATGCTTCTCTTATTTTGTGTGTTTTGAATCTCAACTAATTTCACATCATTAATCATAATCTATGGTAAAATATTCAGCATTGACCATAATATTTCTAACAATAACTCTTATCACATCAGGTTTATCAATATTATAATCACTAGATTTTCCCTGAAATATATTGTTAATATGCTTCCTTTTATATTCAATCACTAATAGAACCAAAAGAAGTTATTCATTACTAATAAATAATTAAAAAGATAGTATAATTATTTTATTTAAAATTCAACCTCAATATGTATTACTTATTAAATTTTTATATTATCTTCCAGTTAAACCTAAATCACTCTTAGTTGAATCAAGGTTTTATCTCATTTAGTTATCTCTCATTTTGTAACCTGATCATTTACAATAAATAATAATTCTTAATGTCTTTTAAATATAAATTTATTAACACAAAAAACCTATATGAGGTACTATATGAGAGTGTTATCTTAGTCCCACTCATCTTTCACTATAGTTACGATTGAGTTGAAACAAAATCAACAAGTTTAATGATGGTTTCCTCTTAGGGAATAAATGCCACAACCGTATCCACTTTACAGTATCTAGGAACTAATGTAATATCTAGGATAAGAACACAATATATATATTACCAAAACTTTTTGATATTATCATATTATTAGACTTATTCATTATACTTATACATATGGTTTTAACTAACGTTATCTTATCCTAATCACAAAAATTTTAAAAAATAAACATGAATAATCTTGGCTCAGATATAAACTATGGAAGACAACACACATTAATATCTAATAATTACAAGAGCAAAAGAAAACATCTCATTACAATATATTGCAAAAAAAAATTAAGATAATAGTTTTAGAGAATTAGAACTCATGTTTTAACACAAAAACCCATTTATTTTTCAACTAATACAAATTGTTTCCATTATATTGGAAACTTCTTAATCTATAAGAAGCCATCATCATCTCTCAAAATTTATTTCTTAAAAGTCCTATTATAGAATCATCGTATGTATTTTTTTCATCACACCCTCTATAAATGCAAGAATAATAATTGGGTGAGCTCAAATTTTTAGTAAGGTTAAATGTACATGATAAAGATCAACATTTATAAGAGTGAATTAGATGATAAAATGGGTATAATAAAGATACAACAAAAAAATTTATACACAATAAAGTGTAGATCATAAATCATGGAATAAGGTATGAAATATTATAAAAGTATATAATATCTTATAAATGATTTTTAAACATAAAATTTACCATATAATTAAATCAAAAGAACCCTATAAAGGTGATATAATCATAATCCTAGGCGAAACATGTGAGGATGCTCATTAGTCCCACCCCTTTTTGAAAAAAACTCATTATATACAAACATTAAAAAATGATAAATATAATTATTTGAAGAACCTTGTGAAAAAAATCATTTTGTGCACAAATTAAAATGACATCAAACACATTATTCCCATGCTTTTCAAGAAAAAATCACTTTGTCCATGCATTAAAATATGACTGAACTTCTTATGCCCGTTCCTTTATAAAGAAACACATTATGTCAATGTATTACTACCCCAGGAGATATCAAACATAACCAATTCATTTGAGGGTGATATAGGACCCCACCTATCATCATCTATACATATGTGTGGAAAATAAAATTAATCATAATCATATCATAAAGAACCCATATAATGAAAATGGGTTTTATAAACATTCCTAAAATCATCAAATTATATAAACATAATAAATCATAGGACATTAAATGTAAATTTTCTAAAAGTAATTATGTAATATAGTATATAAAGGGGGATCATAACATTACTTCATGTGATAAATTAATTAAGAGGAAAATAGTGATGAAAATTAAAAAATTGTTCATATAAACTTTGTAAACATTGTCATAAAAAAATGGAGATATAATTTTGAATAAAATAAGTTTCCTATTAGGATAAAAATAGTTTTGAAAAAAATACTATAAGAGTTTCAAATATTGTATTTCTGATAGGAAACTAAATTCAAGACAATAAATTCAGCGTGGAGATTCATGATTCATACATGAAAAGGTAATTTATTTCTTAAATATTATGTGTAATTTAAAGAGAACCCCAGTCATATAAATGTTAAAATATTTTATCTTTAAATGTTGTAATATAAAATACATAAATAAAAAATAAAAAAATATTTCATTTATGAAAATATTTTGAATAGAAATAAAAAATATATGGAAGTGTAATATTAATTATTATGTATAGGATTAATTCTCACTAACATCATTGTTTTTCTTGATAATGTAATTCATTTAAAAACCATTTATTAATGAAGAAAAGTAATTTCACCAGAATAAAAAAGAAACAAAATTAATATATTGAATAAGGGAAAGGTAAAATAAAATATTAATTAAAGAGAATATTTAATTAAGAATGATTATGGGTGAATGAGTAGAAAATAAAATTTATGAAACCCTTATATTAAATTATTGACTACTCAAACATTATATCACATCTTGTAAAAAACATAAATATATCAATCATTAATTTTATAACCAAATTCATGTCAAAACACATTTATAAACATATATTATAGTTTGTTACTACATGTATATTAGTTATTTATTATCTATTTTCTCTATTAGGTGTCATTATTCTTGATCGTTTTGAACTAGTTTCATAATAGTGGTGTTATTATTTATTATTCTATTGATGATAATCATTAACAAATTAATCAATATTCAATAATAAGTATTTTTCTTCACCTTTTCTTCTTTTTTTTAGGGTTCTGATTTCGGCATTAGGAAGCAAGGATACGATGGCGGCGAGGGAAGCTGTTTCTGGTTCGCCGATGGTGGTAGTGAAGAAGAAACCTATTTTCATCAACATAGATTAACTAAATCCAGGAACAAGCAGCCACACGCTGACTGTGGAAGTGGTGAGTTCAAATATGGTGGTGGAGAAGGGCCGGAACGTGACTCTACAACCACACCACACACGGATTACAGAGTGTCTCATTGGAGACTACATCGGTTCCATAGTTTTCACCCCTCACAATGAACAAGTTGAGATCTTGGAGCCCGGTGAGATAGTGATTCTGTGCAATGAAAAAATTGACATGTTCTAGGGGTCGATGAGGCTTGTGGATGACAAGTGGGGGCGCGTGGAGGTCACGAAGCTAGCATGTTTTGATTTTAAAGAGGAGAACAATTTGTCTATGATGGAGTATGTAAAAGTCAATGTTGTGGAGGAGTGATTGCTATTATTCTAAATGCAAGTGAGTGATCTAGGATTTGGGGTTATTTGTTTATCATTTGAGATGCAGTTTTTTTTTAATTTTTTGGGATATTTGTCATTTTGTGGGTGGGTGGGTTTTTATAAGAAAATAATTTTCAAATTCATATCATCAGATTGTGATTTGGAAAAATATATATATATTATGTGGTGGTTATAATAATTATTTTTTAATTAATCTTTATTTTCCAATTTAATTTGGTGAGGTACATAGATATTATTTTGGAAAAATAAATTTTTCATAAACTAGTTCTTGTCTGTACAACAATATAATGGTAGTATATTAATAAATATAATAAATAAATAAATAAAGTTCATTAAAAATAAAAAATATTATTAAATTATATTTCTATTATTTATAATTCCAAAATCATTTATAAATATTACATTATAGCATCATTCACATAGTTAGTAAAAACGACGGAAAAGAGAGCGTGTTATAATGATATCCCAAATAAGGGCATGTTTTTATATAATATTAAAAAAAACATAAATAAAATATATAAATTCATAAATATAATTTAACTTAATTTAATTATTTCTTAGAACTATCCATGTAGAGTTGTGATTAAAAATAATTTTTATTCATTTGTAAAGGCAGTAGTTTTCACATACACACGATTAATGAATCCCTTTCTCAATGAATTGGATAGAATGGTGGTATATAATAAATTAACATTTTAAAATTATAACATTGAAATATTCAACATATTAATACCTTAAATATATCATTGTTTCCAACCATGAAACATGGTAATGAAAAATTTTCAACATCACTTCACAGTTGTGGAAGTCTGAATGTGTGCATGATCTATGCTATTTTGTTTTTATTAGTTTATCGAAAGGATTGAATAATAATTGATTGATTAATATAATAACATTACATTATATTTTAAATTATTTTATTATTATATTTTGGTGTCTAGAATTTATTTTGATGGAGAATATTATAATGAAAAATCAAGGAGTAAGAAATACTAACATTGAGAAATTGAGAGTTCTCTATTAAATATCCTATGAAATGGAGGACTTATTATTAATAAGTTATACGAGAGGATTATGAATAACAGATATGATTATATGAGAAGAAAAATGGCCCATTTTAGGTATAAATTCCAATTAATAATTTTTTATGTTGTTTGACCCTTTTATAAGTGATAAAAATATCACTTTTGTGAATACATATTACTTTTCAATAAAGACTTGAAAATATTCAAGGAAAAATTGCTCAAAAAGGGTACATAAAAAATAAATTGTGATTTTGATCTATAAATATCTCCACCATTAATTTTCAGACAATATTGTGACATTTATTTCTCCTCCCCTTAGTTTTTATCTTTTACCATAATTATCAATATCTTTGGTAATTATTTCGTATCATATATAAATAATTTTAATAACTATAATTGAAATAAAAAATCTGTAATAATTTGGATTTGATAATTTAAAATATGAAAATAGGCACAAATTATGAATTTTTTTTATGGATAGAAAATTTATTATTATAATGTTTTCACCTTTTTAGAAACTGTTTATTAGAAACTATTTATTTTAATTAAAGATTTTATGTATATATTATGATTATAAATTTTTATATTTTAATGAAATAAAAAAGATTTCTATAAATAAAATAATTGTTTTATGTCTTCTAATTAAATCCAAAACTAAATGTAACCATTAAATTGTATAATTAAGATAAAAGACCTAAAAATAGTATTTTCATAAGAATTAAATGATACGCAGGATCTTAAATGATGAACATAGGTTTTATAGGATTGAAATATTATTTAAAAATACAAACTTTGACACAATAAATTCATATTTGGTCAATTAAAAGGTTGTATAAATTTATATATATTACTTATATAATAATAAATTCATAAAATGTATAGTTTTGGTAAAAACGATTTTTTCACCGTTCAAATAAAAAAATTAATTTAGAAAAGTAAAAAAATATCATAATTTTTTTTATTATAAATCAAAAAATAATTTTAATCTTACCAAATTAGTATTCATAAATTTATAGATTTATATATTAAATAAAAAACAAAATATGAAGGGAAAGTGTTTTAATTAAAAAATAATAAAACATTAAGTATTATTAATCCTATTTTGTATGATGTAATAATTGATTATAGTTTAATTTATAGAATTTTTTTAATTCATAAATTTTCATAATTATATACATGAAATATGTTTCAATTTATTTTATTTCAGGGTTGCATGATTGAAAACCTTTCGGTCATGGCACTAGTTTAGAGAAAAATATTATTTAAAATCTCAGGATGTTACAAAAAGTAACAAACTCATATGAATATATTTAATTTAGAAAAAAATAAAGTATTAGTTAATAGTCTAACTACTCATTTAAGGATATTAAAAACCAAATCACATAAACCCAAATAGTTAATGATGTTTGAAAAAATTATATAGGTGTCCTTGAATTTATACCTATCAAAAAGGCTATCTTTTTAATCTAGAATCCATGAACATTATTATTGTTTAAAGGTATTAGTTTATTATTCCAAAACACAATTTCTTCCAATCCTAGAATCCCTTGATCATCCTAATTTGGAGCAGTACTGCTTCTATAACCTGGAATGTCATAGTCATAAGAATAAAATTTTGATTTTTTTCTTCTTTGAAGACATCAATCTTGAATAAACCGAAACATAGTAATTGAAATAAGAAATGATAATAGTTTTACAATTAAAACCTTTAAAAAAAACTTATTAGAACACTTATAAAAATTTATACAATATGAATTACTCTAATTATGAAAAGTTGTTGTAGAATTCAATTGATTTTGAACATTGAGAATAATATATCTAATATTATTATTCCAATCGATGAAGTGGTAGTCCTTTTATAAGAAATATATTTCTGATGCAAATATATGATCTTTGATATTTTTTTTAAAAACATCGTAATTGTCTTTTTCATTTCTGATGATATCAATATTTCATTGTATCTTATTAAGAAATTAGTTTAATATTGGAACAATGATCCTAAATATGGTGAATGAAGTCTAGAACTATGACTCTTGTCTATAGATTTTCTATGTATAATCCTTCAGAAATAATGTTATCCAAATACTTTTATGAACACAAAAAACACACAAAATATTAACCATTAAATTAAATAGAACATAGATTAAGTGTATTTTTTCTTACAAAACATTGAAATAAAGTGATCATACAATCAATTTCCAAGAGGTGATTCTTATAGAAGAAATTTGTGACATGTGATTTTTTGTGGAGATATATTTACCTTAGTAGTGTTATGTTGATCTGAACATACATTTAATTGGAGTGTATTCATTACCCTTTAATTTATGTTTTATGTGATATTTTTATCTCACCTTTATATCTTATAATGAGTCATAGAAGTTTATACATGTTCCGGTTGGTTACTTATTTGGTATTACATTATTTCTATCATACATTGTCATTAGTGTTTGTGTATAGTTTCATTAGGATAATCCCTATCATCTTGTGAGACATACCTACATGGTGCAAGATACCAACCCTTATCCTATTGTGGATAGGTTTACAGTGGAACACTCAACTAATTATTATTCTAGGTATAGGCCTTAGTGAGATGGGTCATAATAAAATTACCATTACCCCGATGTGTCAATGAGGGATAGATATATATATGTATTGTGTATATTTTTTAATTAAATATTTACATATCTTAATTAAATTAAAAATATGTTTTTATAAAAATTAACTATTTTCAATGGTTTTTTGGAAATGGGGTAGGTGGATAAAAAATATAAAATTAAAAAGAAGAACATAAATGATTTAATTTTACCTTGTTTATTCATGTCTGTTCTTCACTATGAACATTAATGACATTTTTTCTAGGAGTTTTATTACACTGAATCATCCATATTTTTCAAGAAAAAATAATAGGGAATTGGGCATATTTTAGTAAATGTAAAATTGTTAAAAGTGATTTTCATACTTTATTTATAATTTTTTTTCTTAATTCAAATGATGGTTCTCTTGGATTACTATTTTTGTTAGACATGACTCTATATATTTATAGATTATACTTAGGACATTTTCTTTTTTACTTCACCATTATGTAATTTTTAGTTTTAATGAGTACATTTTTCCTTGAAATGTAATATTATTTTCTTAATGAAAGAGTATAGTGTGGTATTATATTACGTAGAGCATGTATTTTACCCTATATCAAATTCCTAAATATGGAACACACACACAAATATATATATATATAGTAGGAAAATATTACATAGAAATGATAGGATTAGTGAATGATATGTATACCCTCAAAACATAATGATGTATTCCAAAGTACCACTATCATATCAATATACATAACAACTATGTTCAAATTTACCAACTCATCAGATTATTACTTGACCTATCAATAACTTCATGTCTTGTTAGATAACCAAACACCCAAATATAATAATAAATAACAATTAATCCAAGAATCTCAAAAATTGTAAATCAAATAGTGCATATACATTAATAAAATTTTAATGAATAAATTAAACTTGGAATGAGAATTCAAAGGGGGACCAAGGTATCAAATGACAAAAAATAGTCTAATGATAAAAAATAGGAAAACATAGAATAGTGAAGAATATATTGAAAAAACATAACATATATCCCATGTGCTACATATCTCATCCTATAAGTCCTTATCAAAACTATAATCCGAACCACCCATGGAGCACTAATGGATTTATCCTATTCATTACATATCTGAGGATTCAACCCACTTCATGAAAGTAAATCTCTCAAGATATACCTTGATCACTCTGGCCATACAAATAAACGTTCATCGTCTAATAAAAAAATGCATGTTCCATGGTGGTGGTCTAACCTAATGTGGATTCATTGAAAGATATAATCCATCCCTATTTCATGAATTTCTTCACCACCACCCATGTTTTATCCATTATACCACCTAGTGCCTCTCCAAACACCACTCCAAATTATGGATTTCATGAGGAAGAGCACATAGTGTGAGATTCATACACTAAAAAAGAAAATTATCAATGTACATGGCCTCATAAACTACAAGAAAATAGTAATCCACGATAAATCCATCAATATAAAAGGAAATCTTGGTTTTCACTTCCCAAGGATATAAATACTCTTTTAAGTGTTTCATTTTAAAAATCAAACTGGTTTTCTTGCTATATTCTTAGTCTCTCCAACTCATACAGAATAATATTTTATGCATTCAAAATGAAACTCACCATCATCCATAATACAACAGAAGAAATAAATCTAACATCACATATCCCAACTCTTGATCCACATCAAGGATGTCTAACTAATATGAGAAATACCAATGAACTCCCTTAAATCCATATGTTGATATATAAAGGGACCAACTAAATAGGGTTTTTCTACTGTACTATTTACTAGGGGGTTTTAATTATTTTTTCTTACTTTATGGTTTTTGGTTTTACTTAATTGATTTATTGTAAAGGAACCATGTTAATTATTAGTGTGATGGATAATGTAATGATTTCCCACTTGGTAATCCAAATTTTATGTGAGTTTGAATAGAAAATCTCATTTATAAACTCATGAAAATTTCTCAAGATATGGATCATTATGGACATCCAAATGATCAATAGAGTCAAAAAAATTATATCAAATCCTTCATGAGGTTATTTATCCCTTATTTTAGTGCTTCTTCAAATCGACTAGGGTTTGAATAATGGATCAGAAACTCAAAAAATAAATTTTTTATTCTTCAGTGCTTGGAAAATGAAAAAATAATTTTGGTTGGATACAATTTTGAAGGTGAAGTGAATCAATGGTGGAATATTTTTAAGAATATATGTCAATATGATGAAATTGACTACATGGATTGGAATTTTTAAAATAAATTATATTTATATAAGTAAATTACTTATATTATTTGTGTAAATATGGATAAATATTTCATTGAGATAATGAAAAAAATTGTCCAATATATTAGTACCTATGAGGAAAATTTTATAGGACTTGTGGGGTATGGTTCTTGAATTATCATACAACTTGAAAGTATGTCTGTTCAATTATTCATTGGATTAAAATAAACTTTAATAAGGGAGTTATTAATAAAACAATTAGTAGCTTTCAATTGATTTTATGATATTCTATCAATGTGGGAATGGTAGGTGGATTTACATATCATTCTCAGGGTTTTGATAAGAATAAAATAATGAAATTAAATGAAAAATATAAGAACCACAAAGATAAGAATATGATATTTCATTTATTCTCAAAGTGTAAGAAGGATTATGGACCGAATTATCTAAAGGGGGATAGTAAATGTTTTATGTGTGTAATGAATGTTCATTGGGAAATTTATTTCCAAAGTGATGTAAAAAAATTTTAAAATGATGAAAATAGTGAAAAGGAATCATAAAATGAATGACACACACTCTAGTGTTTCAAATTCATGTATTACATGAATTATGATAACCAACGCCAAAATCTGAAGCTAAATGATGAAGATCAACATTAGAAACCTCTCAATCAAAGATACATAGGAATATATCATTTGATCACTATTTATATAATGGATTTAATTACTAATATGGTGAAATATACACTTACCATCCACTCTGTAACTATTAATTCCTTATTTGACTATAGATATACCCATTACTTGAAATATGATTAATATTATAAGGGTGTTAATATTACACACAACTAAAAATATATAGAATTAGATGTGAATACCCCTAATGGTATGATGACCACATCTCAATTTATAATTCCTCTCCGGTTTATATTGTTAGGAATGCACTTCCTTTAAATCATTTCACTCTTCTTATGGATTAGTTTAATGTTATCATATTCATGTATTGACTATCTCTACATAAACCCCACATCAATTATAAATGAAGGAAAGGTAAATATAATATCACAAACCAAAAAAAGATCAAATATCAAGGTTATTATAGGTTTGAACTTATGATAGATATCTTATCGATCATATAAGACTTAATATACATTTAGAATGGATAATTATCCAAATGTTTGGGGAGATATTTGACATATATGACTTTCCAATTATGAAAGAGTTTTTTGAGGTCTTTATAAAATATATTTCTAGCATTCCACTAAAAAAATGATGCTTATTTATCAATAGAACTCATTTTTGGTTCAATAAAAATTACAATAACTCTCTGTAGAATGGCCCTGATTTAGTTTCTAGAATTGAAGAATAAAATCTAGGAAATTTGTAAAATGGGATTCAATTGGAAAAGTGTGTCACCTTGGGGAGAACCTTTTCATTTTCGTTAAAATAAATGATGGATAAATGATACACTGCGTTGATTAGAATGTGTTGAACAAGATAAAAATTAATAATAGGTATTATATTCCCCATAGTTATGGATTTTTTTATCAAATACATTTAGATTAATACTTTTCCATTACTGACCTCCATTTTTGATATCATCAATTGTGGTTCAAGATGGAGGTTATTCCAAGGATAGAATTATTTACATGTTATAGAAGCCATGAATTTATAGTAAATAAATTAATTATTACTAATGGATTTGTTATCTTCATGGATTTAATAAATAGAATACTTATAAATTACTTAGATCAGTCTGTGGTAGTATTTATAGATGATATTAAAATCTATTAAAAGGGAACGAGAGAGCTTGAATATCACATGAGAACTTTACTAAAGACCCTATGGAAGGGAAAATATGTGTAAAATTTAATTATTATTACTTTTTTGATCAAAAGGTTTATCGTTTTGGTCATATAATCTCAAGAAGGATATATCAGAAGATTCATCCAAGATAGAGGCTATTAAATACTGGCCTATACCACCCATGGTGACTATGATCCAAGGTTTTCCTAGTTTATTAGGATAATATCGATGGTTTATGGATGATTTTTCCTGAATATATATTCCTATTACCAAGTTAACTTATAATGGATCTAAGTTCCTTAGGACATATTAATGCGACATAATTTTTAAGGAATTAAAGAGAATATTAGCCTCCTCACCTAGGATTACATTACACTATAGTGCATAAGGGTTTTTAACCTACATTAATGTATCCAATATGGGACTAAGATGCGTTCATATGAAAACTAACATGGTTATAGATTATTCTAGACAAAAATGGGTATTCCTGTGAAAAATTACCCAACTCATGATTTGGAGTTAGATATGATAATTTTTTCAGTAAGGGTTTAGAGGCATTATATTTATGAAAAAATATGTGATATATATACTAATACTTAGATTAAAAAGTATATATTCACACATATATATTTTAATGTGTTAAAAATAATATGGTTACATGTGAATAAATATTGTTACTTCTCACTACATTACCACCTTAGGAAAGATCACAAGGTGGTTGAATCTTTGAGTTGAAAGGATCATGCTAGATTATCTATAATGAATATTACAACAGGTATATTATTTATAGATTTATATGGATGGATATTGAAATATTATTGAAATGGGTAAAATAGTATCTTGATAAATTTAATTTTTATCCATATATCCATGTGAAGATTAATGATGTTAATAAGGTAGTCTTAGATTTGAAAAAGAAGGTTTGTAATTTTCCTAATTATAACCTTGATCGTGATTGACAAATATGGTTCAGGAACTGTGTATTAATTACACAAATACCATATTTTAATAAGTATTTTTAAGTGGAAGCTAATAGTTCCTAATTTTCTATTCATCTGATAAGTAAAAAGATATATAGATATTAGAAAGATTATTTCTGGTGGGATCATTTGAAGAGCGATATCAAAGATTTTGTATCTTGGATATTAGTATATCACAAGTTAATGATGAAAGAAAAAAGTTCAAGGGTATGTAAAATCTATTTTCTATACAGAAATTGAAATGGGAAAACATCAACCAGGATTTTTTATTGGACTCCCAAACCATCAAAAGGGAATCTTGTTATTGTTGGGCGGAGAAAGAAAGGAAGTAGATGGCAAGAGGGGGGGGGGGTGAATTGCCTTTTAAAAAATGATTAACAAATTAAAATCAAAGTTGAAAGTGCAGCGGAAATAAATGAGGCAAGACACAAAATTGATAATGGAGTTCGGCCTAAAACCCGGCCTACGTCTCCGCTCCCAACTCAACCGTTGAGAGATTCTACCGCTTGTTTTTCAATGGTTTTAGCAAGAAACCCACTAGCCTTTTTACAGGTGAAGGCTAGCTCACCTATTACAGCTTGCTTTTTAATGGTTTGAGCAAGAAACCCACTAGCCTTTTTACGGGTGAAGGCTAGCTCACCTTTGACTCAAGCTTTTTAAAAGGAAAGGCTTGACTAACCTCTTCACACCTTAAAGGTGGTGTGAAAACCCAAAAGAAAGGGAGATGAGAAAGGGATGGGGTTTGTAGGCACAAATCCAATTTGATGCTCAAAAATGATAAACAAGAAAAACCGTAATTGGAGAGAAGCCTTGGGCGCCAATGGATGATTGGAGTTGAAGACGTGCACTCCCAAGCTTCTATTGTGGTGCTCCTTGGATATGGAAGTTGGTTGGAGAAAGTGGAGTTCCCTTGGAAGAATCCGCCGGAGGTTCGCCAAATGATCAAAGATGTGTCCGTTGGCTTCCGTATGTCTTGGTTAAGTTTTCGGGGCTTCCTAGTCCTTTATTTATATAGGGGGAACCCTCATATGGCCTTTGGAGGTCTTCAGAGCCGTTGGAAAGGGCTTCGGAGCCATTGGGAGGCAAGTGGACCAGTCTGGTCAAAGGCCCAACGGCTAGTTTGACTGGCTCCACCGGCTGACCGGTGCTGAGCCACCGGTTGGCCGGTGTGTGCAAAAAGGAGAGGCCTTCGGGCTCAGGCTCCACCGGCTGGCCAGTGCTGAGGCCACCGGTTGGCCGGTGCTGAGGCAGTAGCAAGCACTGTGCTGGCTGGGAGCCACCGGCTGGCCGGTGCTGAGGCCACCGGTTGGCCGGTGAAGAGGCAGTAGCAACCTCTTCTTTCTAGGTGCCACCGGCTGGCCACTGGTGTGACACCGGTTGGCCGGTGGTCTAGACAGAAGGATGCCTTCTGTCGAGGCCTCCATCGGCTGGCCGGTGCTCTTCCATCGGTTGGCCGGTGGACTGAAAATCAGTCCACTTTGGCTTTTTGCCTTCTTGGCCTTCTTGGCCCAATTCCTTGGCCACCTTAAATCATTCCTATCATCCAAAAACACTTAAAACAATATTAGAAAAACAAGAGGGTGATTGTGATCATGAAAATAAAACCACGAGGGGTTCGAGAGGTACAACAATCTCCCCCTATTTTGATGATCACAAGAACCAAAACAAACAATGTAGAAAGTGAAATGAAAAACATGCGTTAAAGAATTTTTCCCCCAATCAATCAAGAATTTCTCCCCCTTTGTGATTATCAAAATAGCACGGGGCATAAAACTTGATTGAGGGAAAAGTTTGAAAATCAAGATAGAGATTTTAAACCAATTGAAATTTTCGAAATTTGAATTGAAAGTTTTGAATCAAAAATTTTGAAATGAAAAAAATTGAATAACAGTTTTAATTGAAAGTTTTGAATCGAAAAATTGAATAACAATTTAAAAAATTTGAAACCAAGTGTTGAAATTGAAAGTTTGAATCGAAAATTTTGAAATTGAAATTAAAAGGGTTTAAACGATCCTAACTCCCCCTAAATAAAAACAACAAATCACCGGGGAGAGGTTTTTGAAACCGAGACAAAATATGGCCCGGAGAGACTCGCTAAGAGGGATTTTTCAATCCATACTTGTCTAGTGGCGGGTCTTCTCCTATAAAATTCATCATTTAAGAAAATAGTTTTGGGGCGGCCATACCGGGCGTTTTTGCAATTGCACTCAAAAATTAAGTGCCCGGGTTTTTTACAATAATTGCAAAATTTGTTTTGAGAGCTCCCCCTTACAAAAATAGTAGGTGCATGGGAGGAGGAAGCTTGCTTGGAATAGCCAAGCCCTTCGGTGGTTCTAGATAAACGTTGGGAACCAAGCAAATTGTTCAAATTTTGTTCCCCTTGGGTGAACTTGGCTAGAGTCTCCCTTAGATCTTTGATGGTTGATTCCATGGAATCAACATCGGGAAGATTTTGGATTTTGAGGGACATCTCTTCCTTCTCTTTGAGAAGTTGTTCTTTTTCGGAAGAAAGTTTTTTGAAATTCTTTTTTAAAGAAACAAATTTGGAAGAAAGTTCGTGAAAACCTTCCTCCAATTGATCTCTAGCATGTTGGAGATCCTCGTACGATAAATGATTTAAAGAATTTGAAGAACTAGAGGAAGAGGTGTCGGAAGATGTTACCTCATGGAATGCCATTAAGCATTTGTTACTGTTGTTGCTCGAGGAGGAGGAGGAGGATGTGGAGCTATCACTCCATGTGGCCTTGAATGCCTTCTTCTTCTCCTTTTGCTTGGCCTTTTTCTTGTTGAGTGGGCAATCGGGCTTGTAATGGCCTTTCTTGCCACACCCGTAACATTTTACCTTGGGCTCGGATTTTTCATTGGGTTGAGCCTTGCGGGATTTCTTCTTTTTGTGCTTCTTCATGAACTTGTGCATCTTGCGGGCAAGATCCTCCATTTCGGAATCGCCGCTTGAAGAGGAAGAAGATGAGGAGGAGGAGCTTTCTTCTTTTTGTACCTTGAAGGCGATGTTCTTTGGAACTTTGATCGGTTTTCCTTCCTTTTCAGCTTGCCTCCTCATGGTGATCTCATAAGTCATGAGGGATCCGATGAGCTCTTCTACCGGCATGTTTTTGATGTCCTTTGCTTCTTGGATTGTCGTGACTTTCGGAGCCCATGAGCTTGGTAGGATCCATAGGATCTTTTTGACCATCGTCTCTGCAGAAATATTATCACCAAGAGACTTTCTACCATTGCAAACGTCAGTAAACCGTGTAAACATATCAGAAATATTTTTATGTGGGTGTATAGAAAATGACTCAAAATCTTGACGAAACATGTCCAATCGAGTGTCCTTGGCTTTTTTGGTCCCCTCATGGGTAACCTCCAAAAGTTTCCAGATTTCGTGTGATGAGGTGCATGTGGAAACTCGATTGAACTCATTACGATCAAGGCCGCAATGAAGAGCGTTCATGGCTTTTCCATCAAGCTCGAAATTTTTAATGTCGGCTTGAGTCCATTTGGATTCATCGGGGGAAGAGAGAGTGTAACCTTGCATGACAATTTTATAAATGGGATATCCTATTCTTCTAAGAAAAGTAGCCATGCGGGTTTTCCAATAATTATAGTCAGTTCCATCAAAAAATGGAGCACGACCCAAAGAAAATCCTTCGGGGGCGAAAGAGGTTGAAGCCATCAAAAAAAGATCTTGAATTTGAAACCGGTGAAGGTATTACTGAAATTTTGCCTTTGATACCAATTGTTGGGAGGAGAAAGAAAGGAAGTATATGGCAAGAGGGGGGGTGAATTGCCTTTTAAAAAATGATTAACAAATTAAAATCAAAGTTGAAAGTGCAGCGGAAATAAATGAGGCATGACACAAAATTGATAACGGAGTTCGGCCTAAAACCCGGCCTACGTCTCCGCTCCCAACTCAACCGTTGAGAGATTCTACCGCTTGCTTTTCAATGGTTTTAGCAAGAAACCCACTAGCCTTTTTACAGGTGAAGGCTAGCTCACATATTACAACTTGCTTTTTAATGGTTTGAGCAAGAAACCCACTTGCCTTTTTACGGGTGAAGGCTAGCTCACCTTTGACTCAAGCCTTTTAAAAGGAAAGGCTTGACTAACCTCTTCACACCTAAAGGTGGTGTGAAAACCCAAAAGAAAGGGAGATGAGAAAGGGATGGGGTTTGTAGGCACAAACCCAATTTGATGCTCAAAAATGATAAACAAGAAAAACCATAATTGGAGAGAAGCCTTGGGCGCCAATAGATGATTGGAGTTGAAGACGTGCACTCCCAAGCTTCTATGGTGGTGCTCCTTGGATATGGAAGTTGGTTGGAGCAAGTGGAGTTCCCATGGAAGAATCCGCCGGAGGTTCGCCAAATGATCAAAGATGTGTCTGTTGGCTTCCGTATGGCTTGGTTATGTTTCTGGGGATTCCTAGTCCTTTATTTATAGAGGGGGAACCCTCATATGGCCTTTGGAGGTCTTCGGAGCCGTTGTAAAGGGCTTCGGAGCCGTTGGGAGGCAAGTGGACCAGTCTGGTCAAAGGCCCAACGGCTAGTTTGACTGGCTCCACCGGCTGACCGGTGCTGAGCCACCGGTTGGCCGGTGTGTGCAAAAAGGAGAGGCCTTCGGGCTCAGGCTCCACCGGCTGGCCGGTGCTGAGGCCACCGGTTGGCCGGTGCTGAGGCAGTAGCAAGCACTGTGCTGGCTGGGAGCCACCGGCTGGCCGGTGCTGAGGCCACCGGTTGGCCGGTGAAGAGGCAGTAGCAACCTCTTCTTTCTGGGTGCCACCGGCTGGCCGCTGGTGTGACACCGGTTGGCCGGTGGTCTGGAAAGAAGGATGCCTTCTATCCAGGCCTCCATCAGCTGGCCGGTGCTCTTCCATCTGTTGGCCGGTGGACTGAAAATCAGTCCACTTTGGATTTTTGCCTTCTTGGCCTTCTTGGCCGAATTCCTTGGCCACCTTAAATCATGCCTATCATCCAAAAACACTTAAAACAATATTAGAAAAACAAGAGGGTGATTGTGATCATGAAAATAAAACCACGAGGTGTTCGAGAGGTACAACAGTTATAAGGGTTGTAGTCAATCCCCTTACTAAGCCAACACACTTCAATGCGATCAAATAAGTATTTTCCCTAGATCATGCCTCTAGGTTATACATTAAGGAAGTGGTAAGGTTTCATGAAGTACCACATTCCATTGTTTATTAATAGGATATGAGGTTTACCTCAATGTTCTAGTGAATTCATCAGTCAGATCCTAATTCAGAGTTTAGTTTCAGTAAAACGTATCATCCTCAGGAATATAGTCATTAAAATAGAATAATTAAATCCCTAGAGGATATATTGAGATCATGTTATTTGGAATTAAAATGTGGATGGGATCAACACCTTCGTCTAATTTAGTTTCCATACAAAAATAGTCTTCACATGATAATTCATATTGTTCATTAAGAATATTCATATTGAAATAATTTTAGAGATCCAATGTGTTGGAATGAAGTTAGAGAAAAAAATATATTGGGACCTAATATAGTCGAAGAAATGGTAAGGAAGGTTATATCCTTTCTGAAACACAATAAATAATCTAATTGTTGAAAAAAATTTATGTTTATAGTCAATATTATTGCCTATAATTTGATGTTGGTGACAAGTTATTTCTATGAATTTATCTATGGAATAAGGTTATGAGATTCAGAAAAAAGGGAAATTCATCCTCATGTTTTTCAATACCTCTAATTTTTTATCAAATATACACCATATCTTGTCACTTTTTTCTTCCACCAAACCACAATAAAGTCCACAATGTCTACCATGTATCTATCTTGAGAAAATACATACCTCACCATTCACATGTATTAAACTCATAGGGAATAAAACAAGAGAAATATATTTCTTATGATGAACAACAATGGGAGATTATGGATCATAATGAGAATGTTCTATGAAATAATGCCACTCAAATGGTCAATGTTTTGTGGTAAAACAACCCATTTATAGAAGATACATGGGAACTTGAGGGTAGTACGAGGTATATGAATCTTCATTTGTTTGTATCTTAGTGATGAATTTTGAGGGGAAAATTCTTATAAGGGGAGGTATAATGTGACAACCCATGTTTTAATGAATTATTTATTCGAAAATAAATTATATTTTATGGATTTCTTATATTACATGTAACACCAACTTATGTTTTTGCTAAACCAAAAACTATGTTATCTTGTTTTTCACATGATAAAGAGTTTTGACTAAACAAAGATTTATTATTAATATAGTTATTTAAACATGATTATTATAACATTTATGTTGAAAAGAATGATAGGAATAGTAATAAATTCGTTCAAAATATTAATTATAATTTTTTTCATCAATGAAAAATATTTATTAAGAAAGAAGTTAATCTTCTGTAAATTCCTTATAGGTTTTTAAAGTGCAATTTTATAAAAACAAAATTTACTTCTATTCTGAAAATTACTAAAATTATGTTTCCATAATTTTAGAAAATTAATTTTATTAAATAAACATATTTTTTTTGATCACCTTGCTAGAAATATCTAATGGTGTTTTTTTTATATTTCTGAAAAGTTTCAATTTTTGATAAATAGTAAAAAATAGTTACTTTTACATGAAAAAATCCATTTTGATTAATTTATTAATAAAGTTAAATTTTTTTTTACATAATGTTAATTCAATTATTCATCCATTTATAAAATTCAGGTTATTGAATGAAATTTCAAATCGAATTTGGATAAAAGATTTACAAACATTTGAACATTTTCTCTTTGAAAAACTAGTTTTCTCATATTGTATGTGGGATAAGTATTAATTTGAAATTCATATATTATCTGAATAGAGTATGAGAAAATGTATTTAATATTAATAAAAATAATAATTAATATTATTTAATATGTTTAACATATTTTTTGACTAAAAATAATAGTGACAAAAAAATATTTACTATAGTTAAGGTAAAAATTGGTTTACTAATGGTTAAACTAAAATGAGATGGGATAAAAATAACAAAAAACCGTTCCAAAACCAATTTTATGGAAATAGTTTTATGTTAAATATTTTATCATTGAAATTGGTATATTATTTTATCCTTATCAAATCAATAATATAAATTGTTTTGATTTTCCATCCAAAAAAATTACAAGTGTACCACTAACCTCACATATCAAAGGCCACCCATTCTCATCATCACAAAAAACTATAAACTAATTTTTATTCATAAAATAACTACTTTAATACCTTCCGAACATTATTCTTATAATCTAAGAAAACTTACATAGGATATAAATCCATCCTATTAGGATTTTAGTGGAAGCCTAAGGCGCATACCTAAGATGGTGGTAGCATTCATTA
This sequence comes from Viscum album, assembly GCA_963277665.1. Taxonomy (NCBI): domain Eukaryota; kingdom Viridiplantae; phylum Streptophyta; class Magnoliopsida; order Santalales; family Viscaceae; genus Viscum; species Viscum album. The sequence goes on from OY728138.1 coordinate 776,677,235, forward strand.
ATGGGTGTTTTAGTTTTATTTCTCCCTCCGCCTCCTTAAATTGTTATTATACTATTATGATATAATAGTATTTATATATTAAATATAATTTTATGTTTTTATGTTTATTTCATGACCTAAAACACATTCTACTTCCATCAAATGGGTTACAAAATCTTCGTTCAGGTGTACGGTGGACTATCGCCTCACGAACCAATGTCATTCATTTTTCAATTACAACCAATAAAATATTTTTATAATGGTAGATAAAATATTTAAATAAAATATTTATTATGTTTTTATACTTATATAATTATGATAACACTCTTAATTTCATACTCTCTGTATTTGGGGAAAATGATAACGTTACTTCTGTTCATGGCAGACTATTGCCTCGCGAAGTGATATGATCCATTCACGCTTTAAATGGAAGAAAATAATGAGGGTATTAATAAAGATATATGATATATATAAAATAATAAAAATAAATATTTTATTATAATATATAATTTACTTTTCTTTCATCCAATTCGATAAGAATTTTGAAACAACGTTCTTACACATATATGTCCTACTGTCGCCTTTTATGAGGCATTTCATTTTATATCACTAAATTTTATGGATTACTCTGAATAAATTTATAATGAATATATATTATATAAATATAATTGTTAATATTATGGATATTATTGAATAATTTTAAAATTATGTGTACCAAAAGTAACAAATCAATGAATATACGAAAAAACTGGTTATTAATCAAAACATAAAATTAATAAGGAAATATTAATAAAAGGGTAATAAAATGTCCTTATAAAATAATATATAGTATGATATATGTAAATATTTTTCTATAATATATTTATTATAAAAATATATTTATTATACATGGGTTTTGAACTTGTATGACATAGGTCAAGACTTGATGTAATTGATTTCTAGGATTTCTTTAATTTTACGGAGACATATTCAATACCCCCCATTTAATTTATGTAGTGTATATAATAACCATGAATGTATTTTAGTATTATTATAATGAAAATTAGTGGGTATTTTATATCCATTTTAGGTTCTATCATTCATGAGTTATACAGTTCAAAAGTTTCTAAATCAGTGAGAGATTTTTGTCCCAATTTTTCTTCTTGGATATGTATGTTATGTTATGAACCAATATTCTTTCACATGGGGTATAAACACACAATTTTAAATATAAAATAAATAATTTCTTTACAAAAATTATATTTTATATTCTATATGATGTTGTTACATCATGGGGATTATTATTCAAAGATACCATTTTAGTAATATTTTTATATTATAATCTCATCATTTATCTGGATTGTTTATCATTATGTTTCTGATGATAAAATATTATGATCTAAATTTAATTAACCTCATTAATTTTATTATCATGTGTTTATTAATGATATTTTTATGTAATACTACCACTTTTCCATTCTATTGTACATAATGTTATTGATAATATTTTGTTTTTAAGAAAATATTATTTTATTTCGCTCTTTAGTTAGAAATAAATTTTCTTCCAAAACCATGTCTTATAAAAAATTACAATTATTTTATTATTTTATGGTTTTTATAATTAATAATTACCCATGCTTTAATTTTTATAGAATTTTTTTTAATTAATTTTATTGTCAATTTCCTTACAATTCCCATTCATCTTTTCTTGAAAATGTGAATGAAATCTTTGTTTAAACATGTACGGAATGAACCAAACCTCCCATTTTCATGGAAATTATTTTTTTGAAATTAATTTATATGTTATCTAGTATAATATCAAAAACATTTATTTAAAAAACGATTTAATTTACAGAATAGTTTTTTTCAATGAGGAAATTATATTTTCACCAAGAAATGTTTTAAATGACCATTAAATATCATTTTCCATCTAAGATTAAATCTATTGTTGTTTCCTATAAATTAAATATAATATGATCCAAGGATATCAGTCTTATTCATTCTATCAATAGTATATTTTTGTTATGATAATATGTTTTTGAAACTATTTTATCTTCCTTGGGTCGTATCATCATAGAATTCTTATAAAAATGGATTCTTTTTCGACAGGTTATACTAGGAAGAAAAGATGAAATGATTATGAAACCTATCTATTTTTTATAGGTAATTATATTATGAAATATTTATGAAACCCATTTGATTCATTTTTTATGATAGGATGAATTTTTAATTATTTTTCTTCACACCTATATGTGGTTTTCATAAAGTGATGGGTGAGACCAATATCTCCCTCAAATGTATTGGGTGAAGGTAAATATTCTATGAGTTCAGTGGGTAAGTGGATAGATATCCCATTAATAAAAAATAGATAACATGATTGGTTATTCTGATCCCTAAAGAGAGTACATGGGTGGTGATCCTAGGCCTAGCGCATGTACATAGGTGGTTAGACCAAGCAAAAAATGTTATGAATGTCTTGGTGGGTAACCTTGACCTAAGATTTTCTATGCTTATTTATATATGATAAATATATATATTATTAATTTTTTATGATCTAATGGAACATATTAATTTATTCTCTACGATTCATGTCTTATGAACATCCAATACTAATCCCAGGACTCATTATTGTGATCATTGATATGCAGGGTATGTTATAAAATGTCATGTTCATGTTATCATACCCTTGTGGTCATGTTATGCTTATATATCTCACTATTTACCCATACTAAGCATCTAATATCAATGTTTATTATATATCATTTCCCCATGTTATAAATAAATGTATTATGTATGATATGTCTATGAATGGTTATAGATATGAAGATCATAGTGGGAGATGATGTAGTTTACCGATGGACTAGATGTTTGCGTTTCTAATTTTCCAAAAACACAAACTATTATTATTCTCATCCATTTTATTATGTAATTTAATGTATATTCATAAAAATGATCTAATATAAAGGTTTGATAATCTTGGTTTTTTTATATCTGTGGCACCTATGTATTCACATACCTTAAATTCTAGGTGTCATTTAAAACAACCACCATAATAGTTATCATTCTCAAGAAGCATCAAATATCCTTAAATTATAAATAGTTACCTACAATGATAATTAATTCAGTATTAATATACCCATATCTATCAATACGTTATGATCTTGTGTCAAACACACAACTTACATTCCCAAATTCGCTATTCAATGGTATCCACATTACCATGTCATTAAAACATACTCTAATATCCCATGATAAACTACACCTCAACTGAATCCTTTTATATTTATCTATCCATTAATTCATTTATAATATATTTCCTCTCACCCATGTAACCTACTCATACGCAACATTAAAACAGATTTGTAGTGGATGAATACCACCACTCATCTATAACACTAATAATCCTATAGAAAAAATGGTATCCAACAGTGGAATCCCATGGTGTATTAAAAAATATATATTATAGACTATATGAATGAATCTATAGAATTAAGTATTCAAATATCTATAATGATATGAAAAGAAATAAATTTTCTTGTACCATAGTCATTTCATATGTAGTAAATTATTGAAATAAAGTACATTTTCTTATAGCCTAACTCACTAAAAAATATTCTATTGAACCATTAGACTTCATAGTGCAACTCATCCAAATCCATAAGTCTATATCCAAGATGATACAAGACCCTATAATTAAAATTAATTATTTACCCATGTATATCAAAACACAGGTTATGTATATTGGTAGGGGTGAGTCCAATATCCTAGTAGGATTCCCCCAGTCATCTTAACTCACTACGAACTGTTCATCATGTGGATAAAAGTTTAAAACTATGTTTTGTGTCACTCAATGAAACTAAAATATTTCTCAGGAAGGATCATTCAATACAATTATACATATATATATATATATATTATCATGGATTAGAAGATACACACCCCTGAATATACACAAAAATGTTACCTAGCCTATAACTACCCACATAGTCAGGTGTTAACTAATGTTGAAGAAAAATCATATATTAGTATAGTGAGATTTATATGAATGTAAAAATGGGAATTTTAATTAATGAAAAATTGATTTAAATGTTTTGATGAAAATTTAAATGAAAAATTTGAATGATAATAGATGAGTAAAACTATTTTTGGTGGGTATTTGGGAGTTATATAAATGTGGGGTTCTAGTAGTCTATAGTAAAAGGCCACTGGAACCACAATGGTTGTTTTAAGGAGTTGGGATAGCCTATAAAATAGTATAAAACCATGAACCTATAACTATTAACTAGATTTTATATCAATAGGATACCGACTGTCATATCTAGAGCATAGTGAGGGTCATCATTCATCAAGTGGAACTCTAGAACACTAATTTTACATTTTGAATTTTTTGTTTTTCTAGGATGATTTTTCTTAAAACTACCTCCCTATATTTACATATATCACATGATATTAACAGGAGGATATTCCCTCTTTTATCTCATATCATCCCTTTTTTCTTTATAGTATGGATCGATCCTAACATCATTTCTATTATTATATCAATGAACAATCAGTGCTATTATTATTTATCTCCATGACTATGGAAACACACTCTTTTATTTAACTTTTTCATTAATATTTCATGGTTTATCACATTATATCATTAATATAATTACACTAGAAAGGTTTTCTTTAAATATCTCAAATTACTAGGGATTGAGCGATGATATTTGAGGGGTAACTCCTATTGGTGCAAAACATTATTCCCTAACTTATTTATTAATGTATTATTTCATTCATGTGTGATATAGTACGTGTACATAGAAATTTCGTACAAATATATCTTAATGGATATCGAATAGGTTCAAAAGTATGAGGTAGAGTAGGTAGATCCAATTATCATTGAAATAAACATTCCTCATGTGGTTAGTTGATTTTAGTGTTTCTTATTGGTCATTTTCACTATATTTATTGGGATGGTGTTGAATGATGGGATATTAATGTGTTTCTTAAATGATGAAAAAATTTACTGTATTTGGATGGCCCTTTGTGATGATGATAGAATTTCTAGAGAGTGATGACTAAATTTTGGATAGTTTGATGATCGTTTCACTTTGTGAGTAGATATCGATAAAAAGAATTAGTAATGGTATAAGTTCTTTGGGTTTCACCATGGAGGTTAATATTGAGTGTGGTATGGTTTAGATCATGGTAGTTTATGTTCGGATGAGTGGGGAAAATTGGAGTAGTCATTGGGTAGTGTAATTGTGTGTCAAGTATCTAGATAATGATTCAATCAAAGGGTACAATGTATATATGTTATAAAGATAGAGTCAAAAGGATTAATAAACATCTCGAATGATATTGAGTTAATTGTGTGATACCATGTGTGGAATGGTGTGACTATTTAAATAGAATTGTTGAGGGTTGTATGGTTAGGTGACTATTCAAAAGAGTTTACCTTGAGAGTTAGGGTATGTAAATGAATTTTTATGTCCTACATGTTATGTGGTCATCTAATGGATAATTCTGTTGTGATGAGGTGTTATTTAGATAGATATGATCTAAATATAATGTAAAAAATCATATAATGAAAGTAATTTTATGATTCTCATCTTAGGATTTATTATGTCCTGTTTGAATATTGGATGCATGAGTTGAATAAATGTATAGATAAGGGATCAGATGATGGGTTGTGTAATGTCATGTGATTATTGTGTGTTTATCCTGACCTATGATTGGATGTGTTACAATGACTATGGAAGAGACTATGTGTCATCTTATTATATAGTGCAATAGTTATTATCTATATATAGACACTTATCTTCCATAAAATCCTTTGAATTTGTGGTTACCATGATGAAGGAGGTGTATAAATGTCATAAGCCACAACCTTTCCACTAGTACCCCTATTTTGATGAAAGTGAGTATGATGAGTGACACTTGAGCCCAGCCTTTAGTAACCCCAGGGATGGTCATGGGAACCAAGGTTATATCAAAGAACCATTTGACACATGACCCTAAAAAATCCAATAACATAAAGAGAATATTACTAAGCAACATGAAAAGTAAATATATGAAAATCCCATATGATAAAACCCAAAATTCAAGAAAATAAAAAAGATAAAAAAAACTCTCCAAAATAAAACAATACCAAAAGAATCATGTTATAGGATGCATAAAAAATCCTATACCATATCTGGTGTTTTTTAATTTTATTAATATATTCCTCCTAGAATCTAAAAAACTAGTTTATATAAATACATGGTGTGAGGATAACAAGTATACTCATTTGGGTCATACCCAAGGTCTTTTATGAAAAAATGAAAGGAACATAGTAACACTCATGTGAACATAAAAAAGAACAAACCAACACTTACACAGGTAAAAAAATATCCTCAATCTCACCAAGTCCCTCTCACCATAGACATCAATAATATTAGTAAAGTTATATCATTAGAATATTGATAAATTCTCCTGGTAATAATTTTCCCTACTGATTTTCCACTCCCACCCCATGAGAATACATCCTTTACTCCCATCCATTCCATATCCACTAATGATGAAACCAACCATATATCATGTCTCATGGAACCAATATCAATTATCATATCTCATAACAAAGGTGATAGGGTATCATGACAGCATATAAAATCAACCATATTCCCTCCCCCTACCACACATCACTGCCAACACATATCATATCATCTATAACTAGTATCACAAGAAGCATATACTGAAGTAAGAGTGGTCTGGTGGGGTATTTATCCATATATATCCTCCCCCCTAGATTTTAGGGGAAAACACTCCCACCTATGTTCTCTGGGTGTTGTTCAAATAATCCGACTGAGGTGGGGTTAATATGATTAAAATAAGAGGACAATGGTATAAAATTATCTCACACAATCCCACACCTGTGGGTTCAAATAAGAAACATCTCCACAACCCCAATTTGAATAATACATTTATCATGAAGTTGAGAATTGCCTATAATATAGAAAAACCAACCCAAATCATTACACAAGGGAAAAAACCTATTTTCATTTCTTATCAATTTATTTAATTATTCATCACTAATGTTCAATCCATATAATTATTTACTTAAATTCATAATAATGAGTTATTTATCCATTAACAGATTAATGTATTTGTAAAAAATATTCCTTTGTGGCATAACCAAAACCCTGAATCCACTATTTCATGTTCTTACATCACAACCAAGGCCACAAATCTACAAATATATATAGATTACGATTTGAAAACAACCAAGTACACCTAGCCATACACAACCAAGGCCACAAATCCATATAAAACAAAGAAACCATAGATGTGGAATAATCGACATAGTTTGTTACCATCTTTAATTATTTAACTATTTAATAATCATTTTAATATACAGAAAATCCTAAAATTAATAATTTCATAACAATTATATAACCTGAAATAGAAATATTCAATATCATGGAGAGTTAGTATCCTTATACACATTACAACATACCCTTTCAATTTAGTTTTCCAGTTAATTTCCATCATTATTAAAATTCCTACCATTTACTAAAAACATAAAAAAATTATAATATCATTGATGAACATAAAGGGAGAGGTAACTTTAATCTTGTACCTCAAAATAAGGTTTATGATTCATTGAGTAAAGAAAACGTTGTATAGGAATAATATCATGACCAAATCCACACATTGGACTCTCAAATCAATCTAAAACACATTGATACCATATATACACATTATCCTAATAAACCCCAAACATTAATTAGAATAACCACTATGAAATATTTTATGAAATAAAGATGAACGTAAAGAGAAAAAGAATTGGAACTCACCAGGAATAAGCGATATTAAATATTTTAAATCCAAAGAAGAATTCCAAAGATAAAAGGTGGACATGGATTCCAAAATTAAATTTGGATTTATATAAGTTCAAGAGAAATTATAGGAGTAATAGGTAAATCCATGGAATATAAAACACAAAATAATCCTTGAAAATACTAAATTCATGATGAGAATGGCCAGCTCGAACTATGAACCTTATGTGGTTTGCATCCTCCAAAAATATTTTCACTTGATCTAACAACCCAAGTGTTATTTTAGATCATGAATATAGAATTTCATGTCATGATATATTTAATGATAAAGCCACTAAGAACATTCCCCCAAACATTCTTGTCATGAACAAAAATTCACATCATCAACTAATCCAGGGAAAAAAATTCTGGAAATAGGGTCTCCCAAATCATAAATCCACTTAATGAAATAGTATTCACACCATGAACTAGTGATACATAATGTGAATCACCACAAAATGTTAAAAATTAAACACTATATTATCCAATCCTTTCCTCAATCCCATATCAGGTCTCCCAATACAAACAACTAACAATGGAACATGATGGAAGCATATATGCAGTTAAATTAATTACCTCTAAATTCATTATAATACCCAAATATAAAAACCAAATAAGAAGACAAACACCATCCTTTAGAGTAACCAAACACTCCCCTGAGAGATATCTCTCAACCAAGGATTAAATGATACCCCAAAACATAAAAACAAGATTATGAAATATAATAATAATAAGTAAATACCATTAAAAATATCAAACATCGTAAAGGAACAACATATGGGAATAAAAACATTCTGGTACTATGAATAAATCCATGACTCATACACCCAAAAACTCTCCAATATGCCACCATGCCACTATAGAACCTGGAAAAATTTGATGAGACACCCTCATTGCAACTTATCCTAATGGACCTAAATCTTGAGTGGTCATTCCATGAATGTAGAAACATCCCTAATATCTAACTACCCCTTTTAATAAGAAGGAAATCATCGTGAATATATTATTAAATATGGGACATATGGAAAATATCAATAATAGTTAGAATTTGTGGTGGAACTTCCAACTGATAAGCCACCTCACCAATATGCAGCAACACCTCGAATGGTCCAACAAACTAGGGTGACACATTTATCCCTGCAAAAAAACCTATATTACTATTTTCAATGAGAAAAAATCATAAAAATATAGTCCCCAACCTCAATCTATAATGTTATACTCCATCAACCAAGATATAATTTCTTGAGGTACCACAAAACCTTGATCCTCTCACATAACACTTGACCCTTCTCTACCAATCTATGCACCACATCAATCCCGTGAACCGCTACCTCCCCACTCTTTTTCCCAATAATGTGGATTCAAATTTTACTCTCATGAAATACCTAAAAGTGGTCCATGTAGATAGATGTGTTTTATATGGTATTAAAATTAAACTACTTTTTTTTTTGTGTTGCACCCATGATTAATAAAAAAACAAGAAACACACTCAATGTAAATCTTCAAACATTTTGATGAGCCTATATAACTATCCATCTATCTAGGGGTTGAAAGTAGTGATATGAAAGAACTATGAGTCAAATTTATTCTAAAATACACTCTAGATCCATGAAATAAACCAATTGTTTTGGTCATATAAAATGGTCCTCATATCTCCATTATGTCTCCCAACATCATCCATGTAGTGTCTCACTAAAATGTTTGTGGTACTATACTCATGTATTACAATATGGTGGACCAACATCGTCAGTTAATCCATGATCACCAAGATAGAAGCAACCCCCCTTGATCCTCGGTTATCCTTGTGAAAATCCGTCAATATTCCCACAAACATTCACTTAGGGACACCCAAAGGCTGAAACATATCATTAGAGACATGATTTTCTTCTATCTTACTTTCACATACTAGTCATCATTCCTTGAACTCTACCATTGATAGCTTCAAACCAAGTAACAAATACTTATTCCTAAAGACAAGATACATTTTAGATACATTAAGGGGATTAAAATTGTGATATATTAGGTCCATGGATGATTTCCACATTCATTTTCAATGTAATGAAAATCGTTACATAGAACATAACATGATGTTGGTAATCCTCTGACCATCCCATACGGGAATCAACATGAATGAGTTGATCACCATCACCACCACCTATGAGTCTCCTCATTAAGAACCTTAGAACTTATATAACCAATAATTCTTTCTACCTTGTCTTGAAAAAGTATCCTAAGCCATCAACCTCCTTTTCACTATGACTAAAAGTCCCTAACACCTCCATCATGCTCCAAGCATCATCATGTTCTCAAACAAAACACTGTTACTTCTTACTCATTATGTCTTTTAGAAAATTTTCCTTTCCTATTTTATAATAGATCTCAAAATTATAGTCATTGATAAAATCCAATTAAATCCACTATAATAGATTCAATTATATATGAAAAAATATATAAATTTGGATTTATTGATCCATGAAAATAACAAAGCATTCCCTAATGAGGTACTCACACCATAATTTTAGGGTAAACACAACTGCTTCAATTGATAGATCGTGGTTGGAATATTTATAGTCATGGGGATTAAATTTTAAATACCCATAATATATCTTTTCTAACATAAACATTGATTATCATTCTAAACCATAATAAGAAGAACCATATAAAATCTCAAAAATAATTCCCTCCATAGGAAATCAAATAATTAGGGTTCTGAGTAAATGAACATAAATATAGATGATTATTGTTTAGCACTAATTGGTTAAAAAAATCATGTTCCTTACTCATTTGGGATAATATTAGAGGTAAAATCTATTTAAAATTGAATGAAAACTAATTATAATAACTTATGAGACCAATAAATTTATGGAGCTCTTTTACATTCTTGGGTGCTGCCTAAGAGAAAATCATCTCATCCTTTTCATAATCCACAAATACTTTTTTATAGGACACCACATGTCTACAAAAATTCATCTATCATGTCTTGAATTTACATGATGATAATTTATCATACATTTAGGTGTGTAAAATGTTAATTGGATATAAGATAGAAATAGGGGAGGTGAATTACCTTTAAAACTTTCTTCAAAAACCAATGGTATAAAATGAAAATGATTATTATTCAAGAAATTGGATTAATAATAAAGTAATAAAGGTGTAGTGATCATAGTGGAAAATAATATTTATGTGTAAATGAATGTAAATATAGGAAATTAAAAAGGAACACTTTGATAATAGACTTCGATAATAATATAAGAATGAGATCCTATGTCTCCTCCCTTCCATAATTCCAGAGATGGATATATTTTTACATTAGTTTTAATAGTTAATAAGAACCAAATAAATATAAAGGAATACCTTGGATTTAATGGAAAACAATTGACATATAATTAGAGCCTTGGTTTTAACATAAATAAAGAACCAACAAAACACAATATAATAATGATGATCACCTAAAGAAGATAATGAAGAAGGGGAAGGTTCATTTTTACAGAACTATTACAAATAACTATACTCACTCTAGAATACATAAAAAATATAGAAGATGAATATATAATGAGATATGTAATAAGATGAGCCTTTAGTAACTGATAAAAGGTTGTAAAAGGTATGTCCAAAATAAAATAGTTAAATAAAATTTAAATTTGGGTCATTGAATCCCAGTTTCCTTTTACAAATAGATGTTTTCATAATGTTCACATAAAAATTATAAATGTACATTTATCAAGAATAATTTTCTGGAAATTGGTTATTTTTAATGTTAATGTTTTGATCAATTCCACCCTTAAATCCTATTTATGGATTCATAGGGTGTAGAAGATCCAATGGTTGATTAAATACATTAATGAGACGAATCTAATATTTATGTTCAATATTAAATGAATATTATAACGATGTGGAATGAATCTATAAGATAGTATAATGATTTCATCATCCAATAGGTGTGTTCTTGTAGCCTACATGGATTCCATAAAACTCACTAGTTTACCAGTGAGCCTCTACCATGAAGTTAGTGGTACTATAAGATCTGATGATGTTCTATTTGATATATCATCTATCTAGTGCACTCTTATTGGGTGTTTGGTGATCCCATTAAGTGAAAATCTTGTAATGAGTCCTCCATAATCTATTTTATTCACTTTATTTCTTATAATGAATACCTTTTAATATTTATAAGAAATATGTCTAAAATTCATTAATTAACAATGTTCAGAAACACTATTACTGAATTTATTTATGTAAACAGTTATATGTTAAAAAATGATCTCTCTTTGATGATCACAAACACTTATTTAAGATTAAAAAAATAAAAAATAAAAAATATGTTAATAATAAATATAAATTAAAAAGAGTTAAAGCACAATTTTTTTTTAAAAATACTACTTCTATAAAATAATATGCCTCCCCCTTGAATCAAAATCCTTCTCTTCCTTTAAAAATATTATATTCAAAAATAGATATCTTTTAACTTTTTAAAGTATTTCCCTATATAAAACAAAAAGAATTATGTATTTTTTAAACAATAATTTCCCATATACATTAGACATTTATCACCCTTTTGATTAGTAAAGAACATATTAAACCAAAGTGGAAGGTAGATAAGAGTAAAAAATAAAAAAATTGATCATAAAAAATGATTTTTGATATTTGAAAATGTATTTTTAAAACAAATAACGAATTTTAAAAAAAAATCCGGATTTGAAAAACATATACAATATTAGATAAGAAAAAATGATCCATAGAAAATGATTACTTCTGAAAGGACCAGACTCTAGTAGCCTAGAGCCAGTGCCTTATTTTATTACATTGGTATGTAAAAAAGGAATATGTATCCTAAAGGACCAATTAGTTTTGTAGCTTCTGGAAACAAGATACATATATATGTTTAACATTACATCACAAAAGGAAATACGACGCTAATTTATTTTATTAGAAACATCCATGCCTCCTAGATTATGCATCCAAGTCACTCATAACTTACTTCTTTATATCCTAGGAAAATGAAACATGAGAAAGGCATGAGCTCAATTTCCCAATAAGAGTAAAAAATACAATGTATGATACCATAAATATAAAAATAAGTCATTGTGAATAATTGAAACACATTACTTTTCGAATAATAATGTTGAACACATTATTGCAGGAATATGAGTTGAGTAAATAATTCCATAATAAGACATTATCATAGATATTATAGTAGTAAAATAACCACATGATATTTCAATTAATAGCTTTATAATGAGGTAGGTTCATATTTCAGACATTCTGAAACATACCATCAAGGCATCAACCAATACTTCTAAAAATTATTAATGCCTCATCCAAAACTATATCTCAAAACAGGCAAGGCCTTGGCCAAGTCCACATCTATTAGTATCATTAGACCTACCGATGAATTGAAGGGATATAACGGGACCCACCCATCACAAATTAAGTCCAATTCGTTTCTCATATGAGTGGGTATAAGCATTAACAACATATACATTCATATTGAACTTAATATATTAAATATAAATAACTTTCCCTAAACACTAACCTTAAACACTAACCATTCGACGTAAATTATTGAATGGTTTTAAGATAGAGCATCCACAATAAAACTATTCATAAAACATACAATTAAATATGGTATAAGATACCATAAAAGAATAATCCCAACAATACATAATAATCAACATCAGAGTTGAAACATAAGAAAACACTCTTATAAAATCATGGAGTAATTCTTGAGATAAATGCTCTTTTATTTTGAAAAGAAGATTAATTTTGGAAATGTATATGTATAAAAATAAATTATGCAAGATAGTGATTTAATAATAAAATGAGTTATTTTATAAATATAATTGTTTCTAAAAAAAATTATAGAGTTCCCTTTACAATTTGTAAGAATTTGAGAAATTCCCTTGAACCGGGCTTGTATATAAGAAATAATTTTGAATGATCCATTTAAAACATGTAACCGTCCATAAAATAAGGAAGGATTATGGTTGGTAAACATATATATAATACTAAAAAATAATTTATTAGGATTAAAAAATAATATAAAAGAACTTCATTGTGGTAGGTAGATAATAAAAGTAACCCAATTGAAAATGGAGGCTCGGGTGAAAACCGCTAATCTTAAGACTGAATGTGTTCTTCACTTGATCCAAAGGTCTTGGAATATTAAATTAGACTTATTAATAACTAAATTAAGAATATATTGGAGATTCATTTAGTTTATCATGATTTTATTAAGTCTATTATGTTTTTATTTATTAGTTATAATATTGAATTTTGTCCTTCTAGATTATTTGTTTTCTTGATTTTCATAATCGGTTCACTTGTTGTTATTTAATGGAGTTCTTGTGGAATAGTTGTAAATCTCCAGAATTGAATTTAAATATTATTTATGAATGTCCATCTTTTTTAATGGTCATTTATATAATTTGGTTACATGTAATGAGGATGAATCAATAGATGAAATATAAATGATAATCACTTAGATTATTTTAGATGCATTTGATTATTAGGAACTAGTTTTGTCATATGATTTAATATAATGTAAATTTAATGGTTAATGAATATTAATTAAGTTATAATACATATATAATGGTATTTTTCAAAAAAAGGTTTCATTGCTAGTAATGAAGGAGAAAATGAAAATTGAAACTTCATGGTCCACGAAGGTTGTAAATTATAACCTCATAGACGACGATTTCATTTATAAAATAAATGGGTGAGAGTAATTGATGATGGTTATTCCATTAACATGAAATAATTATAGTATATTTATTATAATGGATTTATCATTGTTATTTGGATAGAGTATGCGAGGATAGGATAACAATAGGAAGGAACATGAATTGAAAATGAAAGAAATAAAATTTGAATTTACCTCTTGAATCCACCTCCTTGAGTATCTCTTTAAGGGAAAGGGGTTTTGGTATTTTGGAAAGAAAAAGAGCTTCTTGGACGTGGAGAGTGACTAGGGAATGGTGTTCGTGAATAACATTGAGGATATTCAAGGCTTAGATGAGTGACGATAAGAGGGAGTAAGTGAGGGTTTTTATACTGTAGGAGAGGAGTGAATTTTAATATTTTATTCATTATTTTATAATTTCCATATAAAAAATGAATACTGTTGTTTCATGTGACCGCTAATATTAATAAGTGCATGATATTTTTAACCATGTGTCTTTACATCATTCATGATGTCTTAAATAGTATATTTAACTGATAATTTGTATATACTATATTTTACCGTATTTCGCTATTCCTCAAAAAATTAATGAATTTCATAATAATCCTAAAAATTCTCCTTAACATTTTTTTCAATGTGTCGAATTCAAAAAAAAATATATTTTTCAAAAACAATTTTCTACATATTATTAAACTACTTTTTAAATAAGATCATATTGAATTCAAAATATAAAAAATTTAAATGTATAATTAGTTTTATATCAGATTGAAAAATTCATTACGATATCATTATCTTATTACCTTAAGAAAATAAAATAATATAATTATTTACTACTCATAAGTTTCACGTTAATATTCATATTACTATTCATAAGGGTATTTTACTGTTCATCAAAAAAATAATGGTGGTTCTATGAGACTCCAAATGACTTATTGATAAAAACTCTAGATGACGGTTTTTCAAAATTCAAAATATAGTAGAGGAAATGTTGTGTTTAAAATATAGATTATAAATTGTGTTTTTTATAGGGACTTACTGTTTCATTCATTCAATATTTATTTTCCAAACCTCGGGGTGTTATATTCTCCCCTCCTTATTAAATTATCGTCTTCGAAAGTAACATATCATTTCCTCATAAAATAGTTTGGGTAGAACATCACCATAAGCTCCTCAGGTTCCCATGTTGCCTCTTCAAATTTATGATTCCTCTAAAGTATATTTACTAGAAGATTCGCCCGATTCCCTAAAACATGTTCTTTACTGTCCGTAATCTGGATAGTCTCTTCACAGTATGATTGGTAAGGTTCCAAATCTATACCTTCAGAAGTGAGGACTTGTGTTGGGTCTAGCATGTACTTTCTTTGCAATGAGACTTGGAACACATTGTGTACTTTGGATAGGCATGGTGGCATAGCCATATGATATGAAACAACTCAAATTACATCCAGAATTTCAAAATGGCCTATATACCTACGGCTCAGTTTCATTTTCATCCCAAATCGTATAACACCCTTCAATATAGATACTTTCATGAAATAATGGTCTCCCACATGAAATCCATATACATACTTTGATTATCATTATAGCACTTATGTGTAATTTGAGCTTCTTTGATATGACCTTGAATATTCTCTTTTTTTTTGTTTCCTCCAGAAGCACTGGGCCCACAAGCGTCCTTTCACCAACTTCATCCCAACAAGTTGGTGTACGACATCTCCTTCCGTACAATGCTTAATATGGTGCCATTGGAATACATGAATGGAAACTATTACTATAAGAAAACTCTACAAAAGGTATGTATTGATCCCACATACCTTTTAAGTCCAGTGAACAGGATATCAACATGTCCTCTAAGGATTGATCATCCTTTCGGATTGCACGTCAGTTTTTGGGTGATAATCGGTACTCAATCGATGATTGGTATGCAAAGAATTATGAAGACTTTCCCAAAATATCGATGTAAATATTCAGTCACAATCAATCACAGTTAAGGGAGGTTATCCATGAATTCTCACAGATTCATTGATATTGAGTCTTTCTAGGTACTCTAGTGGAAAATCCACCCTTATTGCGAGGAAATGTGCAAATTTCATAAGTTGATCCACAATTACCCATATCACATCATTCTTCCTTGTACTTTTGGGTAATCTAATGACAAAATCCATGGTGATGTCATCCCATTTACATGCAAGAATAGGTATATTTTTCATGAATCTTTTTGGTTGTTGCCTTTCAACCATTACTTTTTGACATATTAAACATCTTGATACATAATCCTCAATTTCTATCTTCATGTTGTCCCAAAAAAATGTTTCTTAAAATATTTATACATTTTAATGCTTCCAGGATGTATAGAGAAATTTGAAATATGAGAATCATCCAATAACTCCCTTTTTATCATGGTTATAGTCAAAACACAAAGCCTATACTCAAATTTTAGAACACCATATTTATACAAAAAGTAATCCATCTTCCCATATTTCAAAGCATTAATTTTCTTTTGAAGTTTCTTTTATTCAGGATGAGATGCTTTAATTATTTTCAATAAAGATGGCTTGGAAAACATATAAAAAAGTAATTATTTTCACCTTCTTTGATAATTCCATAGTCTTTCCTTACTATATCCATGAACAATGGATCCTTTTCAATCCTCATTTTGTTGAGAACTCCATGATCCTTCCTACTCAATGCATTAGATACATTGTCTTCTGTACCTAGGTGGTAGAGTATAGTACAATCACAACCCTTGAATAGTTCAAGTCATCTCCATTGCATCATGTTGAGTTATTTCTATGAGAAGATATACTTTAGACTCTTGTGATCTGTATATATAAAATATTTTTCACCATAGATATAATGTCTCTATATCATCATAGAAAATATTACCACTGCTAACTCAAGATCATGGGTGGGATAGTTTTTTGCATGAATTTTTAACTACCTTAACTCATAGGAAATAACTCTATAATTATGCATAAGGATATAACCAAGACCTTCCTTTGATGCACTTTTATATATCACAAACCCATCATTCCCTGACAGTAGGGATAGGATCAGAGCATTCAAAAACCACATCATTAATTCGTCAAAAAAGTCCTCACATTCTTTTATCCATATAAACATAACACATATATGTGTAAGAAAGGTCATTGGGTTGGATAAATGAGAAATGTTTTCAAAAAAAGATTGATAATAACCCGCTAAACCAATAAAAATAGTTACCTCAGTTATGTTCATTAGAGTAGGCCATTCTTTCATAACCATTGAATTTTCAGGATCAATAGATAATCCATCTATAGAGACAATGTGGCCCAGAAGAGAAAATGATTGAAGCCAAAATTCACACTTTCTAAACTTACCATATAATTCTTTATTCTAAGAGTCTTTAGTATAGTGCACAAGTGATTTTCATGGTCTACATGGAATTTAGACTATACCAAGATATCCTTAGTAAATACCACCACAAATTCAACAAGATATTACTTGATAACTCTACTAATTATATCCATGAAAACAAAAGATTAATTAGTCAGTCCAAAAGTCATTAATCTAAACTCACAATGCCCATACCTAGTTCGAAATGACATTTTTAGAATGTCTTCCTTTCTCATAAGAAACTGATGATATCCTGATTGAAGATCAATATTCAAAAAATATTGGGCAACATGAAGTTGATCAAATAAATCATCAATGCAAGGTAAGGGATACTTGTTATTTAATGTTATATAATTGATCTCCCAATTATAAATGCACAACCTTATGGATCCATATTTCTTTTTAAAGAAAAGAATAAGGACTCCCCATCGAGAAACACTGGGGAGAATAAATCCTTTATCACTCAATTACTCCAGTTGTTTCTTAAGTTACACTAATTATACATTTTCCATTATATAAGAGGTATTCGATATGGGCCTTGAAACATGAATTAAGTCAATGGAAAACTCAATTTCATGCTCTGGAGGATGTCCATGTAAGTCTTAAAGAAACACATCAACAAATTCTTGCACAATCGGTACGTCCTCAATATGAACAGTCATCTACTTACCCATAATTATTGAATTATCTTCCTACCCAGTAATTGAATTCAATAGAGATGCTGGGGGTAGATCTAGATGAGAATTAGATGGTGATGTTTATACCCTAAAGATAAGGAATTAAAAATATTCCTCAAAAATTACAACCTCCTTCTTCTTGAAATAAATTTTTGCATCGTGGTTCGAAAGACAATCCATAACAAGGATTCAATCAAAGTAAAACAATGGTATGTCAATAAAATCTGTATATAAAAAAAATTTATACACTATAATGGGGACTATCGAACACAACATTGTTGCAATGATAATCCCTTTAGGATTTTTGTCTGAAAAGTCCCTTATTAAATCAAATTGGAAATATCTAATTTTCTTGGAATAATAGAAATATTAGAAAGAATGTGATTGTCACGACCCGTCCCAGTGGGGCCCGAGCTGCAACTCCCCAAGCCCGTCTCCAATAGGCTAGAGGATGGTGACTAGCACCGAGTAGGCATGTTACTAACATGGGAGGCATTGTCTATAAACTTGTACACATGCACACACATTTCCAATCCCACAAAGCTGAAAAGTAAAAAGTACTAAAAAGAAAAGATGCATGCATACACTATAACCCAACCAACAGAGTACGACAGGAAGGTGAAGTACAATAATGTAAAAACCCGAGAAAAATGTACAAGCCCACAAAAAGAGAGTCCATAACAAAGTCCAAACTGTAAAGAAAGGTACTGGGACTGCAATCTGTACCCGTAGGAATGCACCCCGGCCAGTCTGATCTCACTGAGTACCGTCCGGTCCTGGTCCGCCTAGAATCATGTCAAAGGCTCGCTCATCTGCACAACACATGACACATACGGGAAAAGACTGTGCTAGGCTGAGTATAACAATACCCAGTAGGAAACCCTGAAACCACAAAGGAATACAACATGGGAAATACCAAAAAATAATGATACAGTCAGCTCTACATAGTATATGTCTACAGAACATATGACAAGAATATCAAGATATACACATACACAAATGACCATTGTGAAACCACCACTAAGATACAGCTCGATGATTCCACTAAGCATGCAACCAGGAGAACACACTCCTAGGTCTGAAGAGTGAGATACGAAGTACTCGTTCCGGGAGAACACACTCCAGAAGTACTTTGGGAACATGATGCTCAGATAAGGATCACCACCAAGTCATAAGGTGATTCCGACAACTCAGTCTAAGGTGATCCACTAAGAAGATGATTGGCGCCTGGGTAAAGTTGGTCACATCGAAACCAAGAACTATACCTAGGGTTCCAGGAATGAATAGAGGATCTGGATCTAAGTCTCATAGAGGGGATTCCAACAAATCTATTCAGGATGTCCTGCGGCAGGGATCATACTTCCGTATAAAGGAAATGATACCAGAACCTTCTGGGGAAAGACCAAGGGTACAAACCCTAAGAAATCTAGTCCAAGTCACAGAATATAAGTGGCTCAAGCCATTTATGAAAGGTTACATGGTGTGTAGTATGGTTACACGTCGTGTTCCTTTACCCCGGGTACTGCCCGTGTAACGGCCTGTGTCATCCATCCAGGCTATATAAAACTAGACTAAACGGAATGTAGTAGGCTTACATGCCGTGTTCCTTGAGTCATGGTACTTCCCATGTAAACGGACTGTGTTATACGTTGAAGTCGTAAAGGAAGGCATATACACTGTGTGTAAGTCAAAGCACACGCCATGTCCCGCTAACTACAAAAAACCCATGTACTCTGGCCAGAGGCCCGTACACAGTGTCTGTGTCCGTGTCACCTGCATGTGTACCAGTACATGGGGTATCCCGTGTATCTAGCTGGGTCTGGCTGGGGAAGGGTATACATGGCATGTCCTTGGCCGTGTACCCAACCCGTGTCCGTGTACTCCCGGAGTACACACCAGGTGGTCCGCCGACGAACCCACCCCGTGTAGGCCATACTACACGCCGTGTAGTCGGGATTTTTTTTCTTCCAAAAACGCCGTCTTCCTCCTCGCACCGTGGTTGATCCTCCAGATCCACAGTTTCTCGTTCTTTCACCCCGATACTCCAGGGGTTTGTTTGTTTCATCATATGAACACTGTAACGGGTGTTTTCGGTCCTTAAACCGGATCATAAACCTCGAATGATCCATCCGAAGAAAAACAATTGAAAACTTATATATCTCGATCTGCTCCAAATCATCCGCCAAAACCGTCGTCACACCTCCATGTCATCGCTCTGGGGTTGGATATTCAATCTCGGATCGTTGTGCCAACAAACGAATGGGCAACGGTCGATTTCCTCCATGAACGTGTGGAACGCAACGAAAAACGTGGGGGAAAAATACAATGAATCGAACAAGAGGGAAGAACCTCAATCGTTGTTCGTGACGATTTGGTTTCATCTCTATTAGATCAAAACCACAACAATCAATAGATTATAAATCTCGAGTATTTGATCTCCCGATAAAACGCTAATTCACACCTGCCCGCTAAACGATTGATCTGTGGGCTCATCAGTTTGCAGATTAGTCCCCGTTCATCGTAGAAATCAAGAATTGGGAAAGGAATCAAGATCAAACATCCTACCTGGATCCATGGCGTTCATTGGAGAAAATCTGGTCATCGCGTCGTCGTTGCTGACGAAAATCGTCAAGAATGTCGTCGCCGCGTTGGGAGGTTTTCCCCAGAGCTTCCAGAGTCGCCAAGGGTTTCTAGGTTATGAGTTTTGTTACCCTGGACCCCTACACAAGCCTTTATTAAGAAAGATAATTGATGACTATTGCAACATATTTAAAAAGATTTCACTACAGAATAAAATATTTTTATTAAATATTTTATTACTATTACGTCCAAAAACTAGATTTCACCACTGACCTGCGCCGACCGATTTTTGGCCTCACCTAAGGTAAAATCGCTGTTATGAAGGCAAAGGTGCCCTCAGATTTCTGATATGAGCACCCATTCTAAAGTTATTCCACTTTTTCAAGAAAACTGCACATGCATGCAATTTTATTATTAAATTAAATTCCAACATTTGTTCCGGGCTCACTGGGCCTCGGAACTATACGCCATCTTGAAGAATGGTCTCGAAATGATACCCACATAATATTAAATTTAAAAATGGTAAAAATCCAAGACATTACATCACACCCTCCATAGGGATTTTACATCCCCGAAAATCCAAAACAAAGGCTACTAAAAAAGATGTAGGTACTGCACACGAATCTAAGACTCCCGCTCGCACGTGCTCTTCTGGAGATTCTCGTGCTGCCACCGGATATGCACCAAGGGAATAGCTCTCCCACGAAGAACCTTCTCCTTCCGATCCTCGATCTCCACTAGGTACCCCGCAAAGGTCGCTCCATCATCGATTTCCAGCTCACCCCAGTCGATGACGTGCGATTGATCATGCACGTACCTCCGTAGCTGCGACACATGGAAGACGTTGTGTACCTCGTCCATTAGAGGAGGTAGAGCCAAGCGATACGCCACCTTGTCAACTCTACTCAGAATCTGTAAAGGACCAATGAACCTCGGAGATAGCTTGTCGCCTTAGTCAAATCTATGCAATCCCCATCAAGGTGAGACCCAAAGGAACACATGGTCTCCCTCATAGAACTCCAAGGGAATCCGCCTCCTATCGTCATAAGACTTTTTCCGACTCTGTGCATTCTTCATCTGCTCCTGGATTACCTGCACTTTCTCTGTAGTAGCTCTCACAATCTCTGGGCCCATGAGTGATGACTCTCCTGGGCCAGTCCAGCAAAGTGGTGACCTGCATGGTCGCCCGTACAGAGCCTCGAATTGTGACATACCAATAGTGGCATGATAACTGCTGATGTAATAAAACCCCACCAGTGGTAGGTGATCCTCCCAGATACGACCAAATTCAAGAATGCAAGATTGAAGTATATCCTCCAGAACATGGATTGTCCGCTCTGTCTGACCATCATTCTGGGGATGAAACACTATGCTCAAGTGTAACAGAGTCCCAAAAGCTTCCTGAAATCCCTTCCACAACCAAGATGTGAAATGAGAATCACGATCTAAGATGATCGTGGATGGAACTCCATGAAGTCAAACAATATCATGCACGTAGAGGCGTCCCAAGCTCTCTACTAAAATATTCTCTCGTATGGCTAGGAAGTGGGCTGACTTGGTGAGTCGATCAACGATCACCCAGATGGCATCGTGTCCCCTGGACGTATGTGGTAAACCCATCACGAAGTCCATGGATATCCCATCCCACTTCCACTCTAGAACCTCAAGGGGTTGGGTTAAATTTGATGGCACCTGGTGCTCAACCTTTACTTTATAACAAGTAAGGCACTGAGAAAAAAACTCTTCCACACTCTTCTTTATTCCTGGACACCAGAACTGACGTCGGAGGTCCTGGTACATCTTTTCCCCTCCTGGATGAAGTGACAAAGAAGATGTATGGAACTCCCTCAGAAAATCCTTCCACAACATCACTAGTACTACTATACGACCTCTGAAAAGAACAACATGGTCCCCACCTTTTGAATATCCATCGGCAGCATCACCCACAGATATTTTAGCACATAGAATCTCACAGCTAGTGTCCCCGAGCTGTGCTTCCCCGACTCACTGTAAGAGTGGAAGGGTAACAAACATCGACTGAAGGTATGACCCCTCATCTCTATCCATAAAGGATAACTCCAGGGAGGCCAATTGCCTCATCGCCTCATCCAGCAACTGTGAACTGGATTTCCTGCTGAGAGAATCTTCCACAACATTGCCCTTCCCAGGTGTATAAACGATCTCAAAGTCGTAATCCTAGAGGAACTCAAGACATATTCTTTTTCTCAATTTCATATCCTTATGAGAAAAGATATATCTGAGACTCTTGTGATCAGAGTAGATGGTAAATCGCTCTCCCATCAGGTAGTGCCGCCTCATCTTCAACGTGAAGACCACCGCTGCCAACTCAAGATCATGGGTCATGTAGTTCTGCTCATGGGGCCTCAACTTTCATGAGCCATAGGCAATCACCTCTTGCCTCTGAATCAGGAAACAACCAAGCCCGGTTCCTGATGCGTCGCAAGACACTACATACTCGACACCCTCCTTCGGTAATCTCAAGATCGGGGCACTCGTCAGACTCTGTCTCAACTACTGGAAAGCCTACTGGCATCTCTTGGTCCACACTAAAGGATGAACCTTTTGGGTCAAAGCTGTCATGGGTGCTGAAATCCTAGATAAATCAAGAATGAATCTACAATTTAGCCTTCCAACCCAAGGAAAATATGCACCTCCGTCACGCTCTGGGGTGGCTCCCATGCTAGAACTGCTTCCACCTTGGCTGGGTCCACTTCTACACCATCTGTTGAGATAACATGTCTTAGAAAGTGGACCTCCTGTATCCATAACTGACACTTCGAGAGTTTCCCATACAACTGGTGCTCTCCGAGTGTGTCCTGAACCATCATATTGTGCCTCACGTGCTCGTCCTCGGACGCAGAGTACACAAGGATATCATTGATGAAGACCACTACAAACCGATCCAGATAGGGATGAAAAATCTGTTTCAGGAGTCCCATGAACACTGCCGGGGTATTCTTCACGCCGAAGGGCATCACCATGTACTCATAGTGACCATAGAGACATCTGAAAGATGTATTTGGTACATCCTCATCCCGTACTCGCAACCGATGATAGCCTGGTCGTAGATCAACCTTCGAGAACCATCACGCCCCTCTTAACTAGTTGAAGAGGTCATCGATCCCCGGTAGTGGATACCAGTTCTTTACGGTCACCTGATTCAGGCATCGGTAATCCACACATAGCCTCAATCTCCCGTCTTCCTTCTTGGAAAACAACACTGGGGACGTATAAAGACCCGCACTTATTCCATACGTAATCTTGAATATATTCAAGAAAACACTTCCTTTCACATTTAGGATCTTTTCATGTTTAGAGCTTTAGAGAATTAATAAAAAACATTCATAACATTACACATTGTTATATAGTGGATAACATAAAATCAGTTTCCATTTTTCTCAGAATATAAAACATTAAAACTTAAAACAAGACTCCTTGACAATTCTTAAACATTTAATATGTCTTCTTTCCTTGTATTACTCATCCATTAACCTGTGAAAAATCATTTAAAAACTTGGGATGAGCACAAAAGCTCAGTAAGGTATGAAAAAATAAGGAAAAATTACATTAGTCCGTGAATACTCATGATGTATGAAAACATTTTAAAAAGACACGCTTTCCACCCATAAATACTTACTTTGTGTAACATTAGATTTACACAAGATCCACACAAACATTAATATTATCATAGAGGTATCTTGGGGCATTACATACATAATTTTGTAACCATCTTGGCTACCTTAAAATTTGTAACCCTCACGGCTACCTTACTTTGTTTAACCATCACAGTTACACTTGGAGTAACCATACGGCCGACCTCCAACTTACTCATACCCAATGAATTTGAGGGAAATATAGGTCCCACCCTTCGTCATAAAAGATTCCCAATAACCAAAACATAATCATACCACATAAACAATAGCATAAAAACATTTCTTTTGAATCTTATAAAACCGAATTTTAAAAGAGGATTTTAGAAGAAAAGTCCCTTATAAACATCATATACTTGAAGTGAGACTTAATAGAGTGGATGTAATATTTATATACTCTTTAAATAAACATAATGAAACATAATATAAACATAACCCATCACACAAAAAATTTAAATAGCACATAAATTACAAAGTAGAAGGTTAACCCAACGAATGGGAATGGGGTTAAGAATTCCCTTACCTTAAACTTGTCTTACTTCAAAATTGTTAAAAACTCCTGTATAATGGTTAAAAGAGTGTTATTAGTATTTTACATAAACATGTTAATGTTTATAACATCTTATATGGTCATTTCACAACCTCACTTCACCCCTTAATTGTTAGTATTTTGTTCCTTTCATTATTTTGGGTGAGTTCTTTTGTGATTTTCACAATCGGTTCATGATGAATCATTCTTGTTGATTGGAAGTGAAACTCCAGAATTGAAATGGATTAGTATTTACATATTTCCAGTACCATAAATTATACCATTTATCACTTTGATTCTTTATATAAGGATGATTCATTAGATAAAACATTAATGATGTTCGTTTAGATCATTTAAGTGGTTCTTTGATAATAACAACATCATTTTCCCTTTTAGATTAGAACCATGAGTAAAAAAAGAATTCTAGAACCTTATATGAGTCATAAAACATATATTATAACCTGGTTCGACCATATAAATTGTTTCATGACCAGACTTGAAAGAATTAATGGAAATTGAAAATACATCGTCCACGATATCGGTAATTCGACACAAATGGAAAATGTTTTTTGATTCTTTAAATAAGTGGAAGAGGAGAAGAATACTGATGAGGAATTTTCCATAATCATGATAACATAATTAATATACATGATTCTTGAGGTTTCATGCCTCTTTGATAAGAGTGAGTGAGGAAAGAATAAAAATGAATCATGAAATAAAAGAAAATCTTGAGAAATTTCTCATGAAAATTCGGCAGTCTAACGACATCTCTTAATATTTCATTAGAACAAGATTGATGAGAGGAATGGAATATATAATAATTCATAAAATATATGGACAGTAAGGGGGGAATATTTAATGAAATATCCCAACACAAGAAAAAGGTAATGGAAGAGAATAACAAATAATGAAAGAAAAGAAAGAAAATAAAAGAGGTCGTTTACCTCTTGATCTCTTATCCTTGAGATCCTTCTTAAAGGCTTTGATTTTGGTTTTTTGGTGAGACCATATGCTCTAGGAAGTGGGGAAGAATATTGGGGAGGGAATTTGGCAGAAATTAGATAATTCTTAAGGCTTGAGAGGTGTGGGAGGAAGAGGGGAGTGAGGGTGATATTTATAGTGGGGGAGGGGAGGTATTTTAGATTATTTTAATTATTATCGCAATATTTTTATCAAGACTTTGAATAATCTCAAATGAAGTGGCCCTAAATAGTGAAACTATCATGTGAGTTAGAAGAAAGTGGCCTTGAATCACTTATGATGTCATAAATAGTGCATTTTTACTGATAAATTGATTATACGGTATTTTATCGTATTTCACTATTCACCGAAAATTCAAGAGTTTCAGAAAAATACCAAAAATTTACCCCAACCATTTTTCGATGTGTAGAATTCAAAAATGAACTCCATTTTTCATAAATAATTTTCTAAATATTATTAATTTAATTTTTAAATAAGGTCACAGTTAATTCGAAAAATAACTATATTGAAGTGCAATTAGTTTTATGTGACATTGGAAAATTAATTAAGATCCCATTATCCTATTTCCTTGGGAAAATAAAATAATAATATTATTTACTATTCATGAGGTCATATTACTATTCATAAGGGCATGTTACTATTCACCAAAAAAACAAGTTTGTTTCATCAGACTCTAAATAACATACTGAACACAATTGTAGATGACAGTTTCTTGAAATTCAAAACATAAAAGAAATAAAATTATGTTTAAAGGCTACTTATAAATATATACCTTAAACAAAATTTCAAGCATTTTCAATTTATTTTTAGATAACCTTGGGATGTTACATTATCCCCACCTTCTTGAAATTGCGTCCTCGCAATTTTATTTAATTATTCAACAACTGAGGGTATTTTTCTCTCATAGCATTTTCAGACTCCCATGTTGCTTCTTCAACCATGTGGTTTCTCCACAAAACATTTACCTGGTGGATTACCTTATTCCACAATACCTATTCTCTACGATCAAGAATCTGAACCGGTTTTTCTACATATGAAAGGTTCTCTACCAACTGAACTGCTTCTGGCCTCAAGACATGTGATGAATCTGGAACATACTTTCTCAACATCGAAACATGAAAAACATTGTGTACCTGAAATAATCTCAGTGGAAAAGCTACGCGGTATGAAACTGTTCCAACTTTATCCAAAATTTCAAAAGGACCGATGAAATGTGGACTTAGTTTCCCTTTCATACCGAAACACATCACACTTTTCCATGGATAGATTTTAAGGAAAACATGGTCACCTACCTCAAAAGAGAAGTCTTTCCTTCTGTTATCTGCATAACTTTTCTACCTGCTCTGAGCTATCCTCATGTGTTGCTGGATCATACTCACTTTCTCATCCACTTCTTCTACTAATTCTAGCCCCATCAACTTTCTTTCACCGAATTCATCCCAAAACGCAGGAGTCCGACACCGCTTTCCATACAAGGCCTCAAAAGGTGCCATCTGAATACTGGAATGGAAACTATTATTATAAGAAAACTCAACAAATGAAAGATGTTGATCCCAACTTCCCTGATAGTCCATTGAACAAGCTCGAAGAATATCCTCCAATGTTTGAATCGTTCGTTCTGACTGCCCATCTGATTGGGGATGAAAAGATGTACTGAAATTCAACTCTGTGCCCAATGACTTCTGAAGTCCCTTCCAAAAATTAGAAGTGAACCTGGGATCTCGGTCAGACACAATGGAAAGAGGAACTCCATGTAACATGACAATCCCCTTGATGTACAATCGAGAAAGATCATCTAATGTCATTGTATCTCGAATAGAATGAAAATGGGCAAACTTTGTTATCCGATCAATAATAACTCATATCGCATTGTTACCTCGAGAAGTCTTTGGTAGTCCCACCACAAAATCCATGGATATATTCTCCCATTTCCATTCTGGCACTGGAAAAGGCTGAAGCATCCCCTTTGGTAACTGTCGCTCTACTTTAACCTGCTGACATGTCAAATATTTCATTGTAAAATTTGCAATATCTCTTTTCATCCTATTCCACCAATAATACTCTCGAAGGTCTCTGTACATCTTAGTACTTACAGGATGAATAGAAAATGGAGAACTATTATCTTCACACAACAATTCTTTATTTAGATGGGAATCACAAGGCACACACAACATTTTTCCAAATCTTAAAACACAATCTTTATCAAGATTAAATTCTAGCAACTTACCCATTTTAACCAATTCTACCTTTTTCTGTAGCTCACGGTCTTCCCTCTACGCTTTCATATTTCTGTCTGACAAGGAATACTGCACTGAAACCTGAAACAAAACAGATATATTCCTTGCACCAACAACTTTTAAGCCAAAATTCATCAAATCATTAATCAAGGGATCATGTTCCAAACGTAGCATGGTTAATGATGCATGATTTTTCTGAATTAAGGCATCCACTACTTTGCTTTTCCAGGATGGTAGTTGATCGTGAAATCATAATCCATTATCATTTCTAGCCATCTTCTCTGCCTCATTTTTAATTCCTTCTGAGTGAATATATACTTAAGACTTTTATGGTCAGTATATATTTGGCCTTTGGTTCCGTATAGATGATGCCTCCGTATTTTCAAAGCAAAAACCACAACTGCCAATTCCAAATCATGTTTGGGATATTTTAGCTCATGAGGTTTAAGTTTTCTCGAATCATAGGCAATTACCTAATCATTCTGAATCAAAACACAACCATGTCCCTTCAAAGAAGCATCACTGTAGATGACAAACTCACCATTCCGGGAAGGTAAGGCCAAAACTGGAGCATTTACCAATCTCTTCTTTAGTTCATGAAAAAAACATCACATTCTTTTGTCCAAACAAATTTAACCCATTTCCATGTTAACTTGGTTATTGGGCTAGATAACCGTGCAAAGTTCTTAACAAACCATAGGTAATAACTTTCTAAGCCCAAAAAACTACGAATCTCTGTTACATTTGTGGGTCTTGACCATTCATCAACTACTTTTGTTTTGGCAGGATCAACTGTTATTCCATCCTTATTTACAATGTTCTTAAGAAAAAAAATCTATTGCAACCAGAAATCACACTTGCTGAATTTTCCATATAGTTTCTTTTCTTTTAATGTTTGTAAAACAACACATAGATGTTTTTCATGCTCCTATTTATTTTTAGAAAAAACAAGAATGTCATCAATAAATACAACCACAAACTTATCCATAAACTCATGAAATACTCTATTCATAAGATTCATGAATACAACAGGTGCATTAGTTAACCCAAATGGCATAACAACAAATTCATAATGCCCATATCTAGTACTAAAGGCTGTTTTTGGGATGTCATACTCCTTCACCTTCAGCTGATGGTATCCGGATCTCAAGTCAATCTTGGAAAAGGTCTGAGCTCCCTGGAGCTGATCAAACAAGTCATCAATATGAGGAAAAGGATACATGTTTTTAACAGTGATATTATTCAAAGCTCTATAATCAATGAAAAGTCTCATGGAACCATCGTTCTTTTTAACAAACAAAACAGGGGCTCCCCATGGTGATGTGCTGGGACGAATGAATCCCTTGACAAGAAAATCCTGTAATTGATTTTTCAATTCAAGAAGTTCTATTGGAGCCATACAATATGGGGGTTTTGAAATTGGCTTAGCATCAGGAACTAAATCAATTGTGAATTCGACTTCTCATTCAGGTATGACACTGGGTAACTCCTTAGGAAAAACATCAATGTATTCATTTACCACTGGAACATCATTAATTTGAATAGTTCCCTTGTTTTCAACAATATGAGAAAGATAAATTTCACTTGCATCTAACAGTAGTTTCTTAGCTTCCTGATATGTTATCAATTTTATGGGTTCATTCGTGTATACAAACTGAAACTCTTTCTGAAAAACAACTTCTTTAGATCTACAGTCAATCTTAGCATGATAATCAGAAAGCCAGTCCATCCTCAGAATAACATCAAACTCGACTAAGGGTATAACAACATGTTTTGCAGGTAAAGTCTTTCCA
Source organism: Viscum album (assembly GCA_963277665.1). Classification (NCBI taxonomy): domain Eukaryota; kingdom Viridiplantae; phylum Streptophyta; class Magnoliopsida; order Santalales; family Viscaceae; genus Viscum; species Viscum album. Next base: position 776,707,553 of record OY728138.1, read on the forward strand.
CATACCACAATAGAAATATTCTTATAATTCCTCTTTTCTATAACATTTCCCCTAGTGTTTTAACAACAAGTTCAGGTCTAATTTGTTGAGGTGATATTTCCAATCTACCAGAAAATTTCTCAGAGATGAAGGAATGTGTAGACCCCGTATCAAACAAAACTTTAGCAAAATATGAGTGAACAAACAAAGTACCTGATACAAATTCATTGGATGGCCCAACACCTGCTGACGTAGTCGCAAAGGATCTCACTACACCTTTTTTCTTGTAGTCTGGCTTCTTTGCATCATTTGGATCCCTCTTTGGACAGGCATTTGCATAGTGACCTATCTCACCAAATTTAAAACACTTTATAGTTTTCTTATCAGGATTAGTCTTTGGATCATTTTCATTGCAATATCGGGCCATATTTCCAAACTTACCACATTTAAAACACTTCCCAGTTTTGATAAGACATTCCCCAGGGTGCTTCTTGCCACACTTTTCACAAACTAGAAACTGGATTTTCTTACCATCAGATTTATTTGGTTGATTCGTACCCATTTCTTGCCAACGGGACCTCTTCTTCTCTTTTTTTCCAAAACGAATGTGATCGTTAAAAAATTCCATCTCTACCCTCTCAGCACATCGGACAAGTTTCTCATAACTTTTGAATTCATGGGAGGCCAACACCCTTCAATACCTTGGCTTCAATCCTGAGTAAAAGCGATTGATTTTGCTATCGAGATCCAGAATATTATTTGGAGCATACCTCGCCAGTCGGGTGAAGTTTGCTTCATACACAGCCACTGAATCTTCCTCCTTTTGTTTCAATTCAATGAATTGCTTATCCATTCTATGTATCACCACCTTAAGAAAATATTTTTCAAGAAAAAGACTTTTAAATTCATCCCACACTAAGGCATCAAATCCTCTCTACCCCTGATATTTTTTACCATTGACCACCACTGATAAGCTTCCCCTTCAAAACGATAAATGGCACGACATACCTTTTGATTGTCCAAACATCCCATAACATCAAATATCTTTTCAAGGGCTTTAATCCATCCTTCTGCTGCCACTCGGTCAGAAGATCCATTGAATGCAGGATGATGTTGTCTCATAAAATTTTCCACCACTTTCATGTTCCTTTGGGGTACCTCTATTGGTTCTATTTCATGGATGCCACCACCATTTATAGCCTACGTTAGCTGAGCCATTACTATCACAAACTTCTTGGTTCCAATCCCTACCATTCTGGGCTGTAGATCAGGAAGGATGTCATTCTGTTGGTGCCTCTCCTCTTCAGCATCCCTGTTCCTTCTGTAGACAACCATTCCGAACAAACATTTCTTAGATGAAGCAACATGGTAATCTTTAAATGTTATAACAAATTAAACATAGAGTGAAAATTATTTATGATATTCTATTAGCATCACCTTAACCCCTAAAGTTATCTAAACCATCATCTAATACCAACTATAAAGACCCGCACTTATTCCATACATAATCTTGAATTTATTCAAGAAAACACTTCCTTTCACATTGAGAATCTTTTCATGTTTAGAGATTTAGACAATTAAGAAAAAACATTCATAACATTACACATTATTACATAGTGGATACCATAAAATCAGTTTCCATTTTTCTTAGAATATAAAACATTATAACATAAAAAAAGACTCCTTGACAATTCTTTAACATTTAACATGTATTACTTCCTTGTATTACTCATCCATTAACCTGTGAAAAATCATTAAAAAACTTGGGATGAGAACAAAATCTCAGTAAGGTATGAAAAAAGAAGGAAAAATCACATTAGTCCATGAATACTCATGACGTATGAAAACATTTTCAAAAGACATGATTTCCACCCATAAATACTTACTTTGTGTAACATTATATTTACACAAGATCCACACAAACATAAATATAATCATAGAGGTATCTTGGGGCATTACTTACATAATCTTGTAACCATCTTGGCTACCGTAAAATTTTTTAACCCTCACGGCTACCTTACTTTGTGTAACCATCACAATTTCACTTGGAGTAACCATACGGCCGACCTCCAACTTACTCATACCCAATGCATTGGAGGGAAATATAGGTCCCACACTTCATCATAAAAAATTCCTAATAACGAAAACATAATCATACAACATAAACAATAGCATAAAAACATTGCTTTTGAATCTTATAAAACAGAATTTTAAAAAAGGATTTTAGAAGAAAAGTCCCTTATAAACATCATATACTTGAAGTGAGACGTAATAGAGTGGATGGAATATGTATATACTCTATAAATACACATAATGAAACATAATATAAACATAAACCATCACACAAACAATTTAAATAGCACATAAATTACAAAGTAGATGGTTAACCCAAAGAATGGAAATCGGTTTAAGAATTCCATTACCTTAAGCTTTTCTTACTTCAAACTTGTTAAAACCTACTGTATAATGGTTAAAAGAGTGTTATTAGTATTTTACATAAACATTTTCTTGTTTATAAAATCTTATATGGTCATTTCATAACCTCACTTCACCCCTTAATTGTTAGCATTTTGTTCCTTGCATTATTTTGGGTGAGTTCTTTTGTGATTTTCACAATCGGTTCATGATGAATCATTCTTGTTGATTGGAAGTGAAACTCCAGAATTGGAATGTATTAGTATTTAAATATGTCTAGTACCATAAATTATACCATTTATAACTTTGATACTATATATGAGGACGATTCATTAGATAAAACGTTAATGATGTTCGTTTTGATCATTTAAGTGGTTCTTTGATAATAACAACATCATTTTGTCTTTTAGATTAGAACCATGAGTAAATAAAGAATTACAGAATCTTATATGAATCATAAAACATATATTATAACCTGGTTCAACCATATAAATGGTTTCATGACCAGACATGAAAGAATTAATGGAAATTGAAAATACATCGTCCACGATATCGGTAATTCGACACAAATGGACAATGTTTTTTGATTCTTTAGATAAGTGGATGAGGAGAAGAATACAGATGAATTTTGTTTGCATAATCATGAGAAAATAATGAATATACATGATTCTGGAGATTTCGTGCCTCTTGGATAAGAGGGATTGAGGAAATAATAAAAATGAATCATGAAATAAAAGAAAATCTTGAGAAATTTCTCACGAAAATTTGGCAGCCTAACGACGTCTCTTAAAATTTCATTAAAACAAGATTGATGAGAGGAATGGAATATATCATCATTAATACAATATATGGATAGTAATGGGGGAATATTTAATGAAATATCCCAACACAATACAAAGGGAATGGAAGAGAATAACAAAAAAATGAAAGAAAATAAAGAAAATAAAAGAGGTCGTTTACCTCTTGATCTCTTCTCATTGAGATCCTTCTTAAGGGCTTTGATTTTGGTATTTTGGTGAGACCAGTAGCTCTAGGTCGTGGGGAAGATTATTGGGGAGGGAATTTGGCAGAAATTAGATAATTCTCAAGGCTTGAGAGGTGTGGGAGGAAGAGGGGAGTGAGGGTGATATTTATAGTGGAGGAGGGGAGGTATTTTAGATTATTTTAATTATTATCATAATATTTTTATCAAGACTATGAATAATATCAAATCAAGTGGCCCTAAATAGTAAAAATATCATGTGATTTCGATGCAAGTGGCCTTGCATCACTTATGATGTCATAAATAGTGCAATTTTACTGATAAATTGATTATACTGTATTTTATCGTATTCCACTATTCACCGAAAATTCAAGAGTTTCAAAAAAATACCAATAATTAAACCCTACCATTTTTCTACCTGTAGAATTCAAAAATGAACTCCATTTTTCAAATATAAGTTTCTAAATATAATTCATTTAATTTTTAAATAAGGTCACAGTTAATTCAAAAAATAACAATATTGAAGTGCAATTAGTTTTATGTGACATTGGAAAATTAATTAAGATCCCATTATCCTATTGCCTTGGGAAAATAAAATAATATTATTATTTACTATTCATGAGGTCATATTACTATTCATATTACTATTCATATTACTATTCATAAGGGCATGTTACTATTCACCAAAAAAAGAAGTTTGTTTTATCGGACTCTAAATAACATACTGAACACAATTGTAGATGACAGTTTCTTGAAATTCAAGACATAGAAGAAATAAAATTATGTTTAAAGGATACTGATAAATATATACCTTAAACAAAATTTCAAGAATTTTCAATTTATTTTTAGAAAACCTTGGGATGTTACAGGCCGCCCAGGGTGAAATGTTGGGTCATACAAGGCCCTTCTTCTGCAAGTCTTCCAATTGCACCCTCATCTCATGAAGCTCTACAAGAGCCATCTGATATGCTGAAGCTGATATCGGTGTCTTCCCCGATTGAAACTCAATGCAGAAATCTATCTCTTGATGGGGAGGTAGTCTGGGTACATCCTCCGAAAAGACGTCCTCGTACTCAGCAACTACTACTGGAAACTGGAAACTTGTAACATCTGTTGCGCCAAGGGCTTGGATAGCCAACAGATAGGATATTGGTGGCACCTTCCTATGCACGACACCATCCTGCTCTACCTGGGTCTCTATTTCACCAACAAAAGAGAACGTTGTTCCATAATTGCAGACACACCGCACACGTCTCCTAAAACAATTGATCTGGGCATGAACTGTGGATAGCCAATCCATACCAAGAATGACATCATAAGGCCACGACGCTACCACCAAGTGGTTCCAACCGAAACTCTCGCCTCCAAGGGCTAGGTCACACTGTCTGCAAAGGTGCGTGATCTCTGAATCTTTTCCAGTCAGTGTTTCTAAGCGTAAGGGTCGATTCAACGGCTCAACTGGAATCTCAATGTCTCGAACAAGATAAGAAGCCAGAAAGGAATGACCAGCACCTGTGTCTATCAGTACGACAACCAAAGTAGAAAAGACACAGATTATACCTCTAATCATTCTGGGAGTACCTAGGTCATACGCCTCTATCGCCTGTAGCTGTCACTGCCTCTGTCCACCAGCTCCCTGAGCCTGGGGTGGACCTCTTGAGGGTGGTGGTGGTAAAGGGTCAAAATGCTAACCACCTCCAGCTGCTCTCCCATCTTATCTACCATGTCTTCCGACCCGCATATCTGTCTGCTCCACACGTTGCCTCTACCTTGGTGGTCCATCCACTGCTCCCATGTCAGTAGTATGGTGGGTTGGACAATCTCTAGCGTGATGTCCCCTGCCATCACATGAGTAGCATCGCCTCTCTTGAGGCTGGCTGGATGTGCCCTGTGAACCCTGTACGACAGATCCCCTGTCCTAGGATCTCCTATGAAAACGTCTCCCACGCCAGGGTCCCTAGCGTCGGCTCCCTGATGCCGTGGTCTTTGCACCAGCTCAACCACTACTGACAACTTTCGGTTGTAACTGCTCTTCTAAGAAGCTCTGGACCACAAAAGCCCACTCGAGCACCCCATCATAGATAGGAATGCTCATAGGGATGATGCTATCTCGTATATATCTGCGTAAGCCTCGTTCAAAAGTCTGAGGTATGAAGTACTGATCTCTGACCATATCCATCAAGTACCGCAAGAGGTCGGTAAACCTCGATGAATAGTCCACCACCATCTTGGTTCCCTACTAGAGCTGAAGAAGCTCATATATACGTACTGCTCTCAGGGTGACCGGTGAAAACTCCTCTCTGAAAAGATGCTCAAATCCAAACATGCAAGAGTTGCCTCGTCATGAGTCTGAATAACCAAAATCCACCATCGCCCTGCTGATCCCTCGAGGAGGATCGCTGCCAAGATCTCCATCTGGTCTACTGGTGTCCGGACCAAAAGGAAGACTCTAGCCACTACCTCAAGCCAATCCTCTAGTGCCTGAAGGTCAGGCTCGCCTCAAAATCTAAGGGGTCTCTATCTCTAAAACTCATGGAGTGCGCTCAGCCTGCGCTCCTCCTCCACTGGTACAACAGGCACTAAACACTGCTCCATAGGTGGCGGGATAACTGGCACACCACCTGAAGGTAAAACTGGGGGATCTAGTCCCTGTATCGAAGCCTCATCACTGAGAGGGTCATCTTTGTGATCAACATCGGCCGCCTGCACCAACATTGGGGTCCCTGGCCTGAAATCCGAACTCGAAACACTTAACACTGTTGCCCCAAACTGACTCACAGACTCTCGGTCCTACGGTAAAACCGAACCCCTCTGATACCACTCTGTCACGACCCGTCCCGGTGGGGCTCAATCCGCAACTCCCCAATCCCGCTTCCAATAGGCCAGGGGCTGGTGACTAGCACTGAGTAGGCATGTTATTAACATGGGAGTCATTACTTATAAACCAATACACATGAACACACATTTTCAATCCCACAAAGCTGAAAATTAAAAAGTACTAAAAGGAAAAGACGCACACATACACTAAAACCCAACCAACAGAGTATGATATGAAGGTAAAGTACAGTAATGTAAAACCCTGGGCAAAAAGTACAAGCCCACCAAAAGAGAGTTCGTAAAAAAGTCCAAACCTGTTAAGAAAGGTGATGGGACTGCAATCTGTAGCCGTAGGAATGCACCCCGGCCTGTCTGATCTCACTGAGTACCGTCCAGTCCTAGTCCTCCTAGAATCTTGTCAAAGGCTCACTTGTATGCACAAGACACGACACGTGCGGGCAGTGCCCATTCAGGGGTGAGTATAACAATACCCAGTAGGATACCCCGAAACCACAACGGAATACAACAATATAAAAACCACAAAAAAAAGATACAATCAGCTCTACATAGTATATGTCTACAGAACATATGACAATAATATCTAGATACACTCATACAAAAATGACTATTGTGAAACCACCACTAAGATCCAGATCATAGATTCCACAAAGCATGCAACTGGAAGAACACACTTCTAGGTCTGAAGAGATAGATACGAAGTACTCATTATGGGAGAACACAATCCATAGGTACTTTGGTAAAATGATGCTCAGATGAGGATCACCACCAAGTCATGGGGTAATTCTGACAACTCAGACTGAGCTAATCTGCTAAGCGGAGGATTGATGCCCAGGTAAAGTTGGTCATGTCGATACCAAGAACTCTACCTAGGGTTCCATGAATGAATAGAGGATCCAGCTCTAAGTCTCCCAGAGGGGATTCCAACAACACTATTCCTAAAGTCCTGCTGAAGGGATCATACTCCCATATAAAGGAAATGATACTAGAACCTTCAGGGGAAAGACCAAGGGTATGAACCCTAATAAAGCTAGTCCAAGTCATATAAGACAAGTGGCTCAGGACATTTAATACAGATTACACGACATGTATTATGGTTACACGCCGTGTTCCCGGACCCTGGTTACTGCCCATGTAACGGCCCGTGTAATCCGTCCAGGCTGTGTAAAACTAGACTACACGGCATGTAGTAGGATTACACGCCGTGTTCCTTGACTCTGGGTACTGACCGTGTAAACAGCCCAAGTCAGACATTGAATTCATAAAGGAAAGACAATAGACAGCATGTAAGTCAATGAACACGCCGTGTCCTGCTAACTGGGAAACACCCGTGTACTCTGGTCGGATGCCCGTACATGGTGTCCGTGTCTATATTGCTTGCCCGTGTACCAGAACACGGGGTATCCTGTGTATCTAGCCAGGTCTGGCTAGGGAAGGGTATACACGACGTGTACTTGGCCTTGTACCCAACCTATGTCCGTGTACTCCCGGAGTACACACCAGCTGGTCTGCCGACAAACACACGTCATGTAACCCATACTACACGCCGTGTAGTCAGGATTTTTCCAGAAATTCTGTCTTCCTCCTCGCACCGCGGTTGATCCTTCGGATCCACGTTTTCTCGTTAGTTCATCCAAATACTCTAGGGGTTGGTTCATTTCATCATATGAACACCATAACAGGTGTTTTCGGTTCTTAAATCGGATCATAAACCTCAAACGATCCATCCGAAGAAAAATGCCTGAAAACTCATATCTCTTGATCTGCTCCGAATCGTCTGCTGAAACCGTTGTCACACCTCCATGACATCACTCCGGGGTTGGATCATTAATCTCATATCGTTGCGCCAAAAAATGAATGTGCAATGATCGATTTCCTCCAAGAACACGTTGAACCCAACGAAGAACGTGAGGGAGAAAAATACAAAGAATCAAACAAGAGGGACGAACCTTGATCATTGTTTGTGATGATCCGGGTTCTTCGCTGTTAGATCAAAACCATAATAATCAACAGATTATAAATCTTGAGTATTTGATCTCCTAATAAAACCCCAAATCACACCCACCCTCAAAACGATCAATCCATGGGCTAATTGGTTCACATATTAGTCTGTGTTCATTGTAGGAATCAAGAACAGGGAAACGAATCAAGATCAAACATCCTACCTGGATCCACAGCGTTCGTTGTAAAAAATATGGTCACCACGTTTTCTTTGCCGGTGAAAATCGTCAAGAATGCCATCGCCGCGTTGGGATGTTTTCTCTAGAGCCTCCAGAGTCGCCAAGGGTTTCCGGGTTATGGGGTTTATAACCCTGGACCCCTACGCAAGCCTTTATTAAAAAGGATAAAGGATATCTGTTGCAACATATTTTAAAATATTTCACTGCAGAATAAAATATTTTTATTAAATATTTTATTACTGTTACATCACAAAACTAGATTTCGCCACCGACCTGCGCCGGCCGATGTTAGGCCTCACCTAAGGTAAAATTGATGTTATGAACGCAATGATGCCCTGAGATTTCTGATTCGAGCACCCATTTGGGATTTATTCTACTTTTTCAGGAAAACTGTACGCACACGTAATTTAATTATTAAATTAAATTCTATCATTTGTTTTGGGCTCACCGGGCCTCAGAACTGTACGCCGTCTCTAAGACTAGTCTCAAAATGATTCCCACATAATATTAAATTAAAACATGGTAAAAATATGAGACATTAAAATGATGATACAAAATCAAATAAATCATTGGCTATGTTTGAGGAAAATATTAATGTACCAGCCACCACATAATTTGGAACTTCAATATCAGTAGTTATGATCGTATAAGTTTTTCCCTTCTCCGTTGGCATTTTCTATGGATTGTTTCCCTGACACATTGGAAAATCATTAGCATAGTCTCCCAAATCCCTACAATTATAGAATTAAACATTAATAGCTTCACTCTTCCCCTTGAAATCACCAATAATATGGCCTCTCTATCTATATTTTTAGTATACTCCTTTTCCCTTTAAGCCGACACCAGGGTGTTTCCCTCCACAATTATCACAAGGTAGAAATTCAACTCTTCCCTTCTCCCCTGTTTCCTTATTTTCTTTTCCCAGAGTTCTCAACAACCCTATTCTTCTCTTGCTTACCTATAATGTCATAAGACATATAGAATTACTTTTTTTCTTGGTAGGACATGAAACTATATCCTTATATGATGAAAAAAATTGGGTGACCAGTGCCCACAAGAGGGATGGATTTAGGCCATGAAATAATTGATCTCTTTTGTTACTTGGATTTCATATGTAGTCTGCAACATTTCTTGATAAACATGTGATGTTAGCTTCATAAATTGCAACATTATCATCATTTTTTCCTCAAATTCAGAAACTTCCCTTCTGTATCTGCTCGTTGTCCACAAGGAAGGTATTTCCCTATGAATATTTCCTTAAAGACCCTCTAATCCAAATCTTATACCTACTCCTCCTCATTTTTGTTTTGGATTAAGGACCACCACTGATCCCATCTAACAATAGAAAATAAACTTCCATGTTGACCTTCTCTCTTTTGTTACATCCCAAAGAAAGAAATATATTCTCTAGGGAACTTATCCACTGCTCAGCTACAAATGGATTTGTAGTACCATTGAATGATGAAGGTTTTTGTCGCATAAATAGATCTAATAAAGATCCTCCAATTGGTGGATATGGATACTCTATATTGTTAAAGTTATTGTTTATATCCCGATAAAGTTTTCCCAGTATATTTATAAGGTCCTCCCTCTAGTTGTAGCTCGAGGGACAACATAATTATATTTCATCAGAGGGGAATCCCTTCATGGTATATGTGTGTTCAGGAGGTTTCTATTCCTTCCACAAGGATCCATTTCTAGATAATGGCATTCACAAGATTAAGTTATGAATCGTAATGTATAATCATAACTTAACAAAATACTTACCATAAGTTGAAACCCTATGACTTAATATCTCATAATCACAAACATGGTTTCATTTAGGAAAATTTAGATTTAAATCCTTCATAATGGATTGTAAAAAAAATGTAAATTATCCTACGCATATCCTCATGGAGTGTCAAACCAGGTGCAATGTAATGATCGTTTTCATGTACCACGATACCCCTAGTCAAGCATGAAACTCCTTGTCATGGTTTTCACTCCTAGGTACATCTATTACAGAACCAATTCCACTTATAGTGTCCAGACTTGGATATATTTTATAGAATGATCCATAAAATCTATTCTTTACCAAAATTCCAAGATGTTATTGTATACTTATCCTCAAGGACTATATTAGGGATTTATTCCCTAATCTATGTTTTCTAAATATAGTTTCCATGTTTTCTACTAAACCTCCTTTGATACCAGCTTAAGGACCTGACTCCAGTTGCCCGAAGCTGGTGCCTTATTTTATTATATTTCCATATAAATAAAGAATATGCATCCAAATGTACAATTTAGTTTAGTAGCCTTTTAAAAAATGTATATAAATATATATTTTTAAAATTACATCATAAAAGGAAATACAAAACTAATTTAATCCATTATAAACATCCATTTATTCTAGAATATGCATGAAATTCACTCATAACTTACTTCTTCATATCCTTGGAAAATAAAACATAAGAAATGGGTGAGATTAAATGATTAGTAAGAGTATGAACTATAGAATAATATAACAAATACATGAACATTAATCTTGGTTAATAATTGAAACACATTCGTTTACGAATAATAAACTTGAACACGTTATTGTAGGATTCTGAGCTGATTAAATAATGTCGCAATAAAACATAATCATGGATATTCTACTTGTCAAATAAAGATATGAAATTTCAATTACTATATTCATAATTAGGTAAGGGAATATTACACACCTTCAGAAACATACCTTCAAGGCCTCGTCCTAGATGCCTAATTATGATTAACACCTTGACCAAAACCATATCTCAAAATGGGAAAGTCCTCAGGAATGTCCACGTCTATTTGTCTCATTAGACATACCGATGCATCGAGGGGATATAGAGGGTCTAAAACATCACATAATAAGTCATGTCTATTTATCATATGAGAGGGTATAAACATAAATGACATATACATTCATATTGAAACTAACATATAAAATTTAAATAACTTTCCTCAAATATTAAGGTTAAACACTAACCATTGGGAGTAAATTGGTGAATGGTTTTAGGATAGCACATCCACAAAAAAACTAGACATAAAACATCCAATCAAATATGTTAGATGATACCATAAAATAATAATCCCAATAATACATAATAATCAATAAGATTGTAGAAATATATGAAATACTCTAATAATATCATTGAGTAATTCTTGAGATAAATGCTCTTTTATTTTCAAAATAAAATATCTGTTGGAAATGTATTAGTATAAAACCAGAACTAAAGTAAGATAATATTTTAATAATTTTTTTTTAATTTAATAAAGGTAAATTTTTTTAAAAACATATTATAATGTTACCTTTAAAATAGGTAAGAATTTGAGAAATTCCCTTGAATCAGGCATGTATTTCGGAAATAATTTCGAATGATCAATTAAAAACGTGTAACCATCAATAAAATATGTAAGAATTGTCGTTGGTAAAAATATATAGAACACTAAAATATAATTTATTAGGATTACACAATAATACATAAGAACTTAATTGAGGTAGTTAGACAAAAAAATTTACCTAAATGAAATTGGAGGCCTTGGTGAAAAACCCTTACATTATGTTTAAATGTGTTCAACTCTTGAACTTATATTCCAAAAATATGAATTTAGACTTATTAATAAAATAATTAAGAACCTATTCTACATTTATTTATTTTATCATGATTTTATTACACCTGTTATGTTCTCATTAATTAGTTATAATATTTAATTCTATCGTACCTGAGTGTTTTTTATTCTTTATTTTCATAACTGGTTCACTTGTTTTTATGTAATGGAGTTCTTGTAGAATGGATGTAAGTCTCCAAAATAAAATTTTCATATTATTTATGAACATAAATAGGTTTTGATTTCTATTTTTCTTATTTGGTTACATTGAATGAGGATGAATCATTAGATGAAATATTAATGATAATCACTGAGACTGTTTTAGCAGTATTGGATTATTAGGAACTAGTTTGGTCTTATGATTTAATATTATGTACATAAAATGGACAATTAATCTTAAATATGTTATAATAAATATATTATATTCTGTTTCAACCATCAAAATGGTTTCATGACCTGTAATAAACAAGAAATCGAAGAATAAAACTTCTTCATCCACAAAGGTTGTAAGTTGGAACCTCACAAGCAATGATTTCATTTATAAAATAAAAGAGGGAGAGTATGAATATTGATGGTGGTAATTCCATTAAAATTCTATTATTACATTATAAAGATGATAATAGAGTTATCATGGTCATTTGAATATAGGATATGATGAGAGGATACCAATAGTAAGGAACTTGAAATTAAAATGAATGAAATAAAATGTGTATTTACCTCTAGAATCCACCTCCTTGAGAATCTCTTTATGGGAAGGGGTTTTGGTCTTATGGAAAGACTAAGAGCTTCTTGGACGTGGGGAGTGACTAGGAAAGGGTATTTTTGCAGAAAATTTAGTAGTTTCATGTCATATAAGAGTGAAGATAAGATGGAGTAAGGGGGTGGGGGTTATAGTGGTTGAGAGGAGCGATTTTTGAATATTTTATTTATTATTTTATTATTTCCATCAACACAACCAATTGTGTAGATTAATGTGATCCCTAATAGTAATAAGTTTATGTGTGTTAAAACCAAGTGGTCTTAAATCATTCATTATGTCATAAATCATGTATTTAACTGAAAATGTGTATATACAACATTTTACCTAATTTACTATTCACCACAAAATTATAGAATTTCAGGAAAAACCCAGAAATTGACCCTAACCATTTTCTGAAGTTTATAATTCACAAATGAACTCCATTTTTCAAAAATAATTTTCTAATATTATTTATTTAATTTTTAAATAAAATCATAGTAAATTTGAAAAATATCAATTTTAAAGGTACAATTTGTTTTATATGAGATTGAAAATTTAATTAAGATCTCATTATCTTATTACCTTAAGAAAATAAAAAATTATCATTATTTAAAATTAATAAGGGTAATATTAATATTCATATCGCTATTCATAAGGGTATGTCACTATTCACACAAAAAATCATGTTGGTTCTATCAAACTCAAAATGACTTACTAATGACAACTCTAGATGACAGTTTTTCGAAATTCAAAACCAAATAATAGAAAATTGCTTTTTAACGGATAGATTATAAAATTTGTTGTTTATTAGGGACTCAGTGTTTCATACATTCAATATTTATTTTCAAAATCTTATGGTGTTACATCTTCCTTCCCTTTTAATAATAAAAAATATCTAAGTCAAGAGATTTTTAGATGATTTCAACTAATTGTAGATCAATACTAAGATATTCTAACCTGATATATATTTTCTGAAAGTGGTATCTCTAAAACGGTTTTTGAATATTAATGTTCTCATTTTATGCATGATTATGGAGAATTATAGAGGGGCTTATGACTATAGAAGTATAAAATTTAATTAGACAATGAAAAAAGTTGTCCCAATATCGAAGATATATTTTTTCATACATATAATTTGGGTACAAATTCTCTCAATGGATATACATTTTAAATGAAATATAGATATATCAACTAATTGTTTCTCATTACTACACTAAGATATTAAAAAATATAAAATAAATCATTAAATATAAATTGTATATTCCCTACCTAGTTTCTTTTTTCCATTGGTGTTGTTGGAAAAAAATAGAAAGATAAATAGAGGCTCATATAGGATAGAATAAACCATGATAATTAGAACTTTTTTCAAGATAATAATGCTATGATTTTTTAAATTTTATTATTTATGATTTTTTTAGAATCAAACACCAAAAAAAACAAAATGTAATGTCTATTGGTACTCAATATGGTAGAAAATAATTAAAATCATTCATTAATTAATATTTTCATAAAATTACTTCATGACATTATAAAATGTTATCTTATAACTAGTACTCATACGTCTTTCAATTTCATTATTTTGATCTATTAGGAAGCACAATATAATTTAATTATTGTATTTTATTTATCTTAGAAAAATACCATCCTTGTTTTGTGATATTTGAAAATCTATGAAATAATTTTAACTCACCCATGAAACCAATTTAAAATTATTTTCTCATACTATATGAAAAATAATTACATAGAGGCTTATTTTTTGATGAAAAAACTACATCATGAGAAAATATTTGAATCATTTGAAGATCATTTGGAATATTTATTAAAAATAGTGTCGAATAATAACCTCCCATTTTAAAATTATTTCGTATAATAAATCCTATTAGAAATTCATATCCTGATTGAGGTGATGGTTTTAAACTATATATATCTTTGCGTAAAATAAAAATTTAATTAATAATATTTTGGACATTCAAAACATGGTGATTTTTTATATAAAAATAATTCTAAAATAAAACCATTTTTAAAATAACTTTAAACAAACACTAATTTTTTTTTAAAATTTTGATGGGAAGTTAATTATGAAATGATTATAACAGTTTTTATTCAAATAATTAGTTTAAAGGATTATTTTTAATTATTTATTTTTTATTATTTCCATTATAAATTAGTATAGATTTGTTACATGGGATGTTATCATGCTCATATAATTTATTCTTATGAAACCATTTTTACCAATAACTTTTCGATCATTAGTTCTTTAAAAAAAGTCAAAACATTATTCTTTTGGAATTCTTTTAGATCTACATGCATAAAAAATACTATTTTAATTATTTTTAGAATCGTCACAATTTTTAGGTTTTATAAATGTAATTAATGAATGATGATAAAATTAATTTTAAATAGAATGTCTAGTATGAGTATTAGTTTTTATATAATTGATAATATTTTCTATGTCATAATCATTGGGTTTTTTCAAATCTATTTATAATGGAATCGAAGGTAATGTATATTTTATAGGATCTTTAGTAGAATTTGGATTATTAAATGTTAAAGGTTATGGGTTATCCACAAAATAATTGAATTGGGATGATGTTTGAGGAATATTTTCATCAACGTTTATACAAATGGAATCATCAATGACTATGTATCATTTATTGAAGATATAGTTGGATTTACATGATTTCAATTAACCATGAATTATTTATTTATTTTATTTTGGTTCAAATTTCATAATTTTATATTACTATTTTAGGAATATAAGATTTACATATGAAAAATTTGAAAAGTTAAACTATCCAAATATTATTTGTCAGTTTTCATAAAGCATTTTTCTAAGAATTGGTTTTACAATAGCATAGTTTATGATATAACTTTCATTTTCTACCACATTATCCCAAATATAATGAGGATGTTTGAAATTGTTCTATAGGGATCTCTATATTTATTGAATTTTTTGATTTAGTCTTCTAACAACCCAACTTTATATCAGTGTTTTAGGAGTTTGAAAAGAATGATTATCACAATGTGAAACAAAAAGTTCATCAATCTATTTTTCATAATACTTTCCCCCAGGATCACTTAAGATAAAAATAATTTTGTCCCATTATTAATATTCAACGTTAATGTAAAATATTATGATGATTTTTCAGTATTAATCTTGTATTCCATGAAAAATACCCTACAAAATCTTTTATAATCATCAACAATCACAAAGGAATATTATTTTCCTCTCCTAATTTTAACATGATTTGGTCACAAAAATAATGGTTAACAATATCAAGGGATTTAGATGTAAAAATTTATTTTTTAAAGTTTGAAATAATTTTTTTGTTACTTACCATGATGGAAAGGTTATCAAACAAAATAGTCATTGTAATGGAATTTGTTAAATTCTTATACTAGATTATTCTGGTAGATTTTAATGAATGTGTGTGATACATTGACCAATGTTTCTATGTCAAAGAAATCATTCAATATATTTAGGACTCAATAATTTATCATTTTGAGATGAAATAGATTTTAATTCAATAATATAAATATTTTTATAATTAAATGATGTAAACAGAAGTTCTCTCTTGAATTTAAAATCATTACAAAAAACATTTTTGCAAAAGAGATTTCAAAACCATATCATACAATTGGATAATTTTGAGAAATTTTATTTTAAAACATTAAGTAATACAACATATTTTATTAGATTCATGTTGTGGAAAATATTTTTTTTAACTACCTATGATTTTCATTCATGAATTGTAACTGAATACCGTATATCTTCTATTGAGTTTTTTCACGGTGATTAAATTTGTAGTGTTCACCAATAAAGTGTTGTGATCATTAACTATCCATGAACAAAATTTACATTTTGGATTTAATTTTTAATTTTTTTTCTTTAATTGATCCCTGAGAAATTTTGTGTTTTTTTATTTTGGAAGGATTTATTTCTTTTGAATTACTTTTATATCATCTTGTCAATATGGTTGTTTCATCACTTTCTTATTTTTCATCAGTAATTACTTTTAATCAAATTTTAATTATATGACTGACTTCATTGGATTGTCTCTATATTGTGATCTCATGTGTCCGGATATTCTTAAATAGATCATCATCTCATATGTTCTTTATATCATTTGATTCTTTGATTACAATCATCTTTGGTTCCTAATAACTCAGAAAACACCGTAGTATTTTTTTATAAGTGTCTTAAGTAGTAATATAAACACCAATATAAATTCTTATATTTCATATTATAGTAAATAATGTAGAAATATTAGTAATATAATTACTAGGATGAATAAAAAAAATTATAAATAATTCATATATATATACCAAATCTAATATCTTTATATTTATTGTTCCATTCTATGTAACTTCTCATAGTTTCTCCATTACATCTGTAGTTTTACTTGTACAAATAAAATAAAATTTATTTTGTTATAAAACACCATGAATGGAATTTGAATCATTTACATATAATTAAAAATAAATAATATCATCATGTATCCATTTTTGTTTTCATGAAAAGTTGGAATATAACCAAACATACAAATTTTCCATACTAGATAAACAATATCTCCTAGAATGTTTGGAATACTTTTCTTCCCATAAATATAGTTTGAAAAAAAATAAGGTACATTACTCATAAATAGTCATTCAATATCCCTTTGGGTGTTTGAATAATATTTACGCTTTTAAAAAGATCAATCATTAAAATTAGTTAAGACATATAAAAAATGATGATTTTTTGAAATAAAACACAATGAATTGTTTTAATGAAAAAACCAAAACCCCATTTTATTCAAAAATTTAAATTGTAAAAATAATTGAAATATGGGTGAATTACCTTTTAAAAGAATTTTAAAATGATGCAAAAAAATAAAAGTGACTATCATGATGGAATTAAATTTTTTAATAAATGAATAAAAGTAAACATAGTAAAAATTAAGACATTAATCATAGTTGAAATGGATTGTGGTATTTAAAAACACATGAATTGACAATGGAGTTCAAAAACAGATAATGAATCATCCCTAATGTATCATTTCTTCGAGAAGGATTCAGATTTTTTATATTAGTCCCTTTGTTTTAAAGGAAACCAAGAACCAAAAAAGATGAAAGGAATTCTATGATTTTAATGGAAACCAAGAACATAATAAAAATACCCTTATAATTAATTGAGTCGAGGGACCAAAAAATCTAAATTTATTGTTGTTGATCACCTTAAAAAATATAATAAAGAGAGTTATTTTATTATAAAACCATTAAAAATAACACAAATCTTTCTAAAAGATATAAAGAATATGAAATGTTTAAATACTGATAAACTATAGAATATGATCCTTTATGAATGAAAAAAGGTAGAAAAAGTAAAATTCTTAATAAAAATGGAAATGGAAATTGAAATTATTACTATTAATGCTCATGTGTCACTTAATAAGGGTTGTTTTCTTGAAAATATCTCAAATATGATTATCTTGGATTGATGGAGAATTATTTAGTGGAAATTTTTTGTTGTTTTTTTCATAGTTTAGATCCAAGAATCCCCTAATTTCGATTTATAGTCATCATTGTTTCTAGAGGAGCATATGTCTGAGTCAATAAATTAATGATATGAATCTAATATTTAAGACCAATATTTAATACAAAATTTATTGTTCTTAAATGAAGCCACAAGTTATCCAGATGACCCCACTAGATAGATGGTGAGGATTTATATCCTAAAATAATTCAATATATCTCACTATGTGGCTAGAGAGCCTCAATTGGGTATCTAGTGCTACTTGAATAGCTGAGGAGGTTCTATTTTATGTAATAACTAGTCATTGGACTCATGTCGGATATCCAGTTATTCTAGGTAATAAGGGGATGGGAAATAGTTTTTTATGTAACTATTAATTCCATCATTTAGTATAATAACTACCTTTAAATATGTCTAATTATTATGAGTAAAATAAACTTATATCCAATGTTAGAAATAATTTTTGTAACTATGATAATAATAATAAATTATAGGGTCTACATTGAAGAATATATAAAATGATCCTTAAGTTCTTGTAATTTTACTCGTATAACCTTTATTATATGTTAATTTAATCCTTGTACACAACTATGACCTAGCCTAGGAACTCATGGAACAATGTTTTTATGAGTACCATGAACATAACCAATGAGTTCATGTCACTGATAAATATAATTAAAAATTAAATTTTATTATAAAAGTACCAGAAATAAGTATTTGAAATATCTACCTCTTTCATAATAAGCTTTTAATATCCTGACCATATGTTATTCATGAAAAAATAGATATATCTCTTCAAATATTCACATAGATCGTGAATTTTTAAAAGAGGGTAAAGACTCATGATCATCTTTGATTCATCCTCTAGAGTATATATTATAAAACCAAAATATTTATTTGAAATTTTGTATATAAATTTAATCTACTAGTTGTATTTTCTTATTGAAAATATTGTGTTTGTATTTCATTTCATTCAACATAGGTTTTGAATTTTTTTACACATAATAATTAATTTAACTTGGGTTACATGCAATTTCTAATATCAACGAAGTAAGACTTATTTTATGAAATAATAATTTAATATAATAGTTATCAACTAGAGATAGGAATATAAGAAATGAGAATGATTAATTAAATAATTATAAAATATATAACACATATAATTAATTCTTTTGTGATAAATTAATGAGAAATAAAAATAAATCCCTTTTGAAAATAAGAAGAAATCTTTTTCTGGAAAAATAACTTTTTGGGAACAATTGTATTTTACATAAATAATTTAAAATATATCTTTTGGTAAATTTTATTGATATATTATATATTAAATCTAAATTTTAAAATTCTTCTGGTCAAAATTTTAGAAAATAGATAAGAATAAATCTAATTTTAGGCTTGAAACTATATTTTTATTAAAAATAATTTTTTCACCTTTGGAACAACTGTATTAAAATTAATTTTTACAATTTTAAGTAAAATTATTAGACCAAATAATAATATTTTTATAAATAATCAGGTATAAATTAACATAGAGTGAATGTTTTTGATTTTTCTGAAATGTTTAATTTGTTGGTGAATAGTGAAAAATAGTTAACATTAAGTGTTAAATGCATTTCATTTAAGTTATATATAAATTTAAATTATATTTTAAATTCATTTAAATGTATAATTAAAACAATAATATAACTATTAAACTAATTTAAGTCCCCAAAATTAATTTAACATGTAATTTTTATATAAAAACATTTTAATGTTTTGACCATTTTCTCTTTGAAAACCTACTGTATAAGCACATCTATGGTATGAATTTGAAATTTAATTCTGAAAATTATGTGAGTTTAATTAAGAAAAATCTATTAAATATTTATAATTCCCATATTTTTTATTTTATAATAATGTAAAATTAATTCATTACTATAATGATTAGTGAAAAAGTAAAAAATTAAATTAATGTGATTAATGCTGAATTGGGGGTTTGTGCATTACTTATGTTTATGATAAAATTAATTATCCACATGTAAATTATTTTTATTTAATAAATAATTTTTCATATTTATAATCCTTAGGTATAAGTTATATAATATTTCTCAGTTACATTTTAGTCTTAAATGATAAATTACCTTGGTAAATAAAAACATTCAAGTTACCATGGTAAAAACTAAAAGGGTAAAATTGAGTAAAATTAAAGACTAAATAATAACATGATAAAAAATTTGTTTAAATTTTTTGGTTTTGTTTTTATATACCACATAATCCTTACACTATATTTTTGATATATTTTGGAGGTGTATTCGGTAAGATTGACCCCCCAATAGTGAATATTTTTTGGTATTTACACAAATGTTATTCCACCTCAATTATAAAAGGGAACTCACTAACATCATGTATTCACACATATAAAGTATTTTAATTGAATAGAAACAACCCAAATATCTTACCAAATTCCATTATATCATCCTAAAATCCTTATTTTGGGCAAAAAAAACAATCCTAGTAAGGCTTTTGGTGCAACCCTAAAAAAGATGCCCAAAGAATATGTAATGTTCATCAATGAGTGTTTTCGTATTATTTCCCCATCCAATTAAATATTTAATATATATACTATGATGATATAATAACCTAATTAATTTCTATACACTAATATATTTTAATATTGAAGGATTGATCTTAGACCATATACACCTCCATTAAATAGGCTATGAAATATTTGTAGGTTTGTATGACAGACTACCACCTCAAAAACCAATTTCATTTGTTCATCCTTTACCACCATTCATAGTTGTGTATTATAGTAGATAAAAATTATAAAAATTATAAATATAAAATACTTATACTTATTTACCAATTATATCATGCATACCCTTTTAATTTCCAATTTTTAGGTAATATGATAACATCACTCGAGTGTAAGGAAGACAAAGACCTCGTGAAGCAATGTGATTCATTTATCACAATAACATTACATGGACGTTGATGTGGATAAATATATGAGATATTAAATAAATAATTATGATATTTCTAATATATGTATCATTACATAATCACAATGTATCATTTTTTTCTTACCATTTCACACGTTGATATTGTTGTTTTTGTAAACATAGATGACCACCTTCACATAGAGATATTGCTCGCTTTTCATCACCACACCAAATGAATGATATTAATAAATATATTTATTGAAATAATATCATAATTTAAGATATTATTATAATTTATAAAATATAATATTTTAATTTACACTTTTCCAGAATGATAATTGAAAAATGTAAATGTTACTCGTGTATATGTACGTCCCAACATCTCTGGGATCATAACAAACTTCATTTCTCAAAACCATCTGTAATGATTGGTTATGAAAATATAATTTGTGTATAAATATGATAATTATTTAATTTTAATTACTTAGTAGTTTATGTAAACATGACTAAATTAATCAGACCGAAAATAAAAAATCAAAACACATACAAAATACAAAATAGTTATTACCAAAACCATGAATTTAACATTGAATTCTTAGTATATGAATAATAATGCAAACGAGCCAGTACCCAACTTGTTGAGGCTCTATCTGGACATCCAAAAGACCTTGGATCAAATCTGAGAAGTGGAGGAATTCGTAATTTATTTTAGCAGTACTGCATCAACATTGTAGTAGGAAATATAGCAGTATTATAGAACCAGAGGTACAGTAGCAGTAGTGGAACTGTAGTGGTGGAGTTACTATAGTAGGAACATTATTGGAATCAATACAATAGCTGGTACTATAGAAGCATGGGTACTATAGCAGTACAATTCAAGGAAGGGCCCTTTGGTCCAAAAAATTAGCTTTCAAGCCTTGTACTCAGGCCACTAAAACATGGGCCTTCAGGTTATGTAATGGTTCTCCCTCTACCACAACAAAAATAGGTCTTTACTTTAATAATAAAATGAGGATTCGACCACAACCTTTAAATAAAAAAATAGATTTAATATAAACTAATATTTATATTTATGGAGATCTGTTTATGTATGTTGGATGTCCAAATTTAATGAAAGGGTTGTCTGGTCAACCACTTTACTTCTTTGAGATACATACTATATTCATCACCTCATTAATTTATGTGGTGTATATACTTCCCATGAATTTTTTATATGGTAATTATCTTAATATTTTTTTATATACATATCCATTTTAGGATCTTTCCTTTATTGTGTGTAGGATTCAAAATTACCAAAGTGGTAAATATTTTATCTTACAATCTTATAGTTTATCAGCATTGTTTTATTATGTTTTTGATGAGAAATTTTATGATAAATATCTTAATAAACTCATGAATTGTATTTTCCTATGGTTATTCATTATATTTAAAAGTAATAGAACCATTTTCCCACTCATTGGTACTTAAAATAATTGAGAAATTAATTTTCTGTAAATTTGAATTATTTTCTCTTTGAGAGAAAATATTTTTTCTTCCAAAACCAAGTTTTATAATTATGTTCTCAAATTTTTTTTCACTCTCATATTATTATAATAAAAATTAACCATGTTTTAATTATGAATTTTTTTAAGGGAATCATCATTTAATTTCTCAAAACAATAATCATTTGGATTTTACTGAAAATGTGGAAAAAATATGTAAGATCCTAAGATGTTATGGAGAAATATCAGGCATGTTTTCATGTAATTTTTGTTATTATTAAGTACCTTTTGGTTGGGGTATGACTTGGTGTGTGTTTGGGTGAAGTTTTTAAGGATCTTGGGAAGACATGGGGTTATGTACGGTTTACACATGGTTTGGAAAAACAATTTGAACAATAGATGTTAGAATGGTTTGAACATGATTTGACTAATAGTGAACCATAGATCCATGGGGGCAGTGGAAGACAACACGTTTGGTGCACGGTTTGGCCAAACCATGCAGCCTCCCAAGTGAAACCGTGCACACATAGCAGTTTAATCTGAAAATTGGTTTTTAAACCACCCGAACCTTTGAAACCTCTCTAGTTCGACCTAGGCTTAGGCTTAACAATTTATTGGTGATATTATAGAATTCAATAGGGATTCAAAGGAAATCTAAACTCTTTACATCAAGATCAAAATCTCGGATCAAATATCCATTCTTGTCCTGGTATATAGATTTCATCCCGATGTTTCTCCTATTATTTCCTCAACTTTTTCCTTGATCTTTACATAAAATATCTCCACTGTTTCCATGGAATTACAAATATGGGTTGAGATCTAGATCTTGGATTGTGTATCTAGATCTATATTTTCTTGATCCTGCTGCCTTTGATCTTAATTTTAGTAAAGGGAATTAGATCCAAATCATGGTTGATGACGTTGTGCCGTCAGATTTTGGGGATTTCCATTAGGCTAACATCCATCAATAAACCGAGTTAGGTCATCTAAATCAAACACCTATAGTCGTGATTTTGATATGTGTTTGTGAGTTTATGATTTTCTATATTCCTTTTATAATTGATATCCTAAATTTGAGTAATTAGGAATGTGGAATTTATTTATCATTACCTTGGTGATTAATTGTTAACTGAATCACATAGAGAATGAAGGGGGTGTCCCAAATAGGTATTTTGGAGATTTTTATTAGTTGATATATATTATTTTATATATTCAATTTATTGAGTTAAGATAATTAATTTTGGGGAATTAATTAGGAAATGATGTTGGCTGTGTAAAATAATTAATTGTGGGAATTAATTATGTTCCATGATGTTGACAAAGGATAATTAATTATGAGAATTGATTATTTTCTAGGATCTTGATTAAAGATAATTAATTTTGATAATTAATTATGACAAGTTGAGATTTTATTTGGATAAATAATTGTGAATAATTAATTTGGGAATGAGAATTGTGTTGATTGATTAATTAATTGATGAATTAACTAATGGGTTTCGTGCTTAGTTAAATGTTGAGTTAACTAATGGCCTTTGAAATGTTCAACTAAATTTTGTATTAGTAATGGAATTATATGGAATGATTGTGTTAATTAATCAATGATTAAATGGATGATATTTTTGTGGTGCTAGATATGTTGTTCTAAACTGATTATAAGTTAGGACATGTACATGTCGTTTCTCCCCAATAGTTATGCAAGATTGAGATTATGGGTTGCTAGGCATGAGAACCTACACCGAATGAGATATAGACTGATAGGAATGGATACCTACACATAATGAGATTTGGGTGATAGGTATGGAAACCTACACATAATGAGATTTGGGGTGTTAGGCATGACGACCTACACCAAATGGATAATAATAATGAATGAAGATTCAAAAGGGAAACATGAATTGAAAATGGCATAATGGGATGATTAAATGTTAAATTAAAATGTTGTAACTATTTAAAATATGTATTGTATTTATTTATTCATAAAACTATATGCACTATCCTTTGACTGGACTCGTTTTAGACATCGTTGGTGGTGGCCTTCTGAGTTGTACTTACACCAAATTTGGGAAGCATGATCAGAACCCGAGTACACTTTTTTATTAAAGTATAGTATAAAGGAAAGGTCTTGGGATAGGTAGTTGTTTGGGATTAGAGCATTGGTGAAAGAACAAAATGTGGTTCAGGACACACATGGAGTTGTTGTGTCTTTACTCTGAGTTTCACTATAGACACTTGAAACATTCATTTTCATAACATGTTTTACCTTCCTGTTGAGTATTGTATTTTTCATGTTTTACTAGAATATGAAATCGTATTATTCTAGTTATTTATACGCTTTTGAAACTGGTTATTTTTGTTTGCATTTGTTGGTGTTTTGTTCGGATAAAAGAGGGTATACTACCCCCAACACTGAATTACCAAACACTCACTGCTAGTTGGCACCCTCTGGTGTATGGGGAGGTGCACTTGAGGGCATGTTGAAAATCGACTTGTGGCACCGTTCAGTGGATCTCAGGTCAGGGTGTCAGGAAGTGGTATTAGAGGAGTTATATTTTATTTCTTCTTCTTTTATATTACTATTTTCGGAATGGTAGATAGAGTACTTGGAAGATTCAAGGCTTGGTAATGAGATCATGTATGGGAGGTTCAAACCCATGTACGGGGGAAAATCTGGTTACTTAGGGTGGGATTTTTGTGATTGTTTTTTGTTGTTACAATTGGATATTATTCCACCCTAAATAACATAATTGTGGTGTAATGTGATATTTGTTTTTGAAGTTGTTAAATTTTGATTCGTATCCTAAAGTGGAACTATAATTGAGTATACAGGCATCATTCTGGGCACTTAGGGTTATTGTGGCATGTATCATTCTAGGAACTCATGGGAAAATAGACTATGGGTATGTTGTTGAACATGAACTATTTTTCCTTGTTGTGAGATTTAAATAATGGATCAAAATGAGAATAAATGGGTGTCTAATGAGAAACTTGACTGATGAAATGAGTATGATAAATTAATTAATGGTTGAATTAATTAATTTAAGATAATGTGATTAATTAATTGTTGGATTAATTAATGATAATGAATGTACCCTTGTTAACCAATACGTAGGAGTATGATGGTTAAGGGTAGTGATAAGGCCATAGTGTTGACCGTGTGGTGAGAAAAAGGGGGAATGGAAATGTTGAAACCCATTGTGTTAGTTTCTTTCCTTACATAAATGATATATTATTTTTTTAAGAGAGTAAATAAGTGTGTTTTTATTTGAAGAGATATGCCTCCTCGACAGTTGTTAAGGAAATGATCGACTGGTAAGGCCGAAATGATCTTCCAGACTGGGAGATTGAGGCACCAAAGGTGCAAGATGAGGTGCAAGGGGATTATTTTTGAGGGAAAATTTCTAATTTCATGTAATTCATGGATAGAGACCTAGGTCATGTTTAGAGAATTATGTAAAATGTTGATAAGGGAGTTTCAACTACAATACCCTCATAATTTTAAGAGGGTGGGTGGACCTGAGGGTGGTGAATTCTTTATTGAATCCATAGAAATGATACATAAAAATATAGATACTCCAGTTGGGAGGAGGATCAAGTTGGATACTTATATTCTATAGGGTTTAGTGAAATGAGGGTGGGATATTCAAGTACCATCTGGACAAACTGATGATATGTTTTGGAAGGACTTTTTGGAGAATCTCTTGGAGAACATATATCCAGACAGGCTGAGACAAGAGAAGACTTCAAATTTAATGCATCTGACCTAAGGAATTATATCCATAATGGAGTACATTGAAAGTTTCAAATATTTATAGTGTTTTCACCAGCTTTGGTGGAATATGAGGTTTCTTTGGTAAAAGAATTTTAGAATGGACATAGGTGTGAAATTAAGTCCTATGGGAATATCTTTAGGCTGAAGAAAATCTAAAAAATGGATAATCAGGCTCTCATTTAAAAGGGAAACCTAAAAAAGGCTTCTAGTACTAGGATGGTAGCTATCACTAGACGATCATTAAGTGCACATTCCTGGAGGAGGAAGCATCACTACGAGAATCTTAGTAAGGACAATGGAAAACTAGTTGGACAGTCAAGAGGAATATTTGTATCAGATCTTACACATGTGATTTTCCTCAAGTGTGGTAGGTAGGGACACTATCACGCACATTGTCCTCGACCGCCAATAGGGTGCTGGTATTTTGGTAGGATGGGGAACTTATAGATTTTTTGAAGGAAGTATCGACAAGATGGTGCTGAGGGAGCAGCTACTCAGAGTCAAAGTGTGGGAAGGGGATCTTCTACCCCTCATTGGTCTGGCAGCTGGGGTTTTACTGTAAGAGGCGATAGAGGTAGTTGATGTGGTTCTTCAAGGTATGAGCACCCATATCAGTAGAGTTGTGCTAATCAAGTGAGTTAGATGACATCATAGGGAAGAGGGGCATGAAATTTACATGCAGTGTAACCTATAGTTGCGGAGAGCAAGGCAGGTCCATCAACAGTGAGAGGTACTAATCTAGTTATTTATACATTATCCAGTTCCTTTTTTATACTAGTGCCTCTTATTACTTTATATATATTTAAATCTTGTTAATGTCATGAGCCTGGAGGTGTATCCTCTAATAGTGATGATGAATATCGATACACAGTTTTGAACAAAGACTAGGGATGTCTATTTGTGCAAGGGATGTTCACTAGAGATCTGAGACTTTCTCTTCATAGGGATATCTATGTCCTTAATATAATGGGATTCAACATCATTATGAGTATGGACTGGCTAGTCGCATACAGATCCCACATATATTTTTACAAAAGGAGAGTGACCTTTGTATCTCCTGAGGGTGACCAGTATGATCTCCAGGGAGAATGGGATATCCATGCAGGCAGAGCAGGGGCAATCACTCTGCAGCTAGGAGAGGTGACAACCCATATTGCTAGTATTTTACTGGATGATGGGAGTAGTATGCAATATTTCCTTCCACCAGTATTAGAATTGATTTAAGATGTCTTTAATGAATACTTTTTTGGGTTTCCACCAAAGAGAGATGTGGAATTCACAATTGAGCTCAAGTCGAGAGCTGAGCTGATATCTGTTCCACCTTACATAATGGCACAAAATGAACTTAAAGATCTCAAAAAAATGTTGAGGAGTTTTAGGATAAAGTTGTTATCTTTCCATGAACGTCACCTTGGGGATCACCTTTTTTTCTTGAAAATAAGGACAACTAAAAATTATATTTGTGTGTCAATTACGGAAAGTTGAATAAATTGACTATGAAGAACTGATATCCTCTTTCTTTTATCGATTATCTATTTAACCAGCTGAAGGGGGGCTTGTGTGTTCTCAAAGACCGATTTAATACCAATGTATCATTAGGTGAGAGTTCATACTTTGGATATATCGAGAACTACTTTTAGAATATGTAATGTCCTTTATGAGTATTTTTAATGCCATTTGGGTTGACAAACACTCTAGTAGTATCCATGGCCTTGATAAACATGATATTTCATCCGTACATAAAACAAATTGTAGTTCTATTTATGGACAACATCGGGTTGTACTATAATACTCATGACGATCATGCCCAACATCTTGACATTGTTCTAGGTATACTGAGAGAGCATTGAATTTATGCTAAGCTATCTAAATGTCAGTTATGAATTGATAGGGTACACTGTAACACCCCGAGATTTTATGAGACATATTATTTTTAATTTCTATGATGTCTTCTATTATACACTACACCATTTTTTGCTTGTATTATATGCAACACTGTATTAGCTTTCAGTATATGCAACACTATTCTTGGCTCGTGTTAAACACAATTTCAAGTTTATTTTGTGGAAATTATTTTACAAAACGTTAAGTATAGATTTTTTAAAATGTATAAATGAAATAAGTTTCGATTATGTTATACGCAACACCAAAGGGAGCTTGCACAACACGCATCCCTGACTTGGCTTGCATTACACGCAATACCGGGTTTCACTAAACAATGATATATTATTATAATATTATTATGGACTAGCCGTTATGAATAGTATTAACTATATTTTAAATTTTATTACATTATTATTCATCTTACACATTTTCTAGAACATGGTATGAGAACAAAATAAATTTTTCGGCTAAAATATGTATTTTAAAAAAATGCATTTTTGCCGCCTTTTGAAGGCGCACCCACTTTAAATCTTGTTTTTGACATTTTTATAAGTTAAATTTGACAAAATAAAATTCTTCTTTGGAATATGGATATAAAAATTTACTTTGGATAAAATTTTCATATTATTTTGATAACTTTCATATTTTAATGAATACTAAAACACGCTATATTTTAATTAAAAACAACTTCTTTCATCGTAATAATTTATATGGTTAAATTATAATATTTAACTGTTTAAAAGGATAAATAGAATATATTTTTACCATTTAATATAATTTATGTCATTACCATTAATTTTACATTGAATTACTAGGTAAAAACATTTCAATCTTTAGCAATGTTTTAACATTTAAAACCCGTTTTCTTAACAATGGGATTAATTTTAAATTAATTACTGAAACTTCTATGTTTTTAATTTTGAATAATGGTATAATTATTTGAATTTAATGGGTCTAAATTATGTTAATAGGTTACTTTTATTTTTTTGATATTATAAGTAGTCATTACGGAAATTTTTATTTACTGCAGTTAAAGGTAAATCCGGTAATTAAGGGAAACAATAAGATTATAAAATTACCCCAACACATACCAAAATTCTATTGGATGACTAAAAGTCGAACCATATCACCTAATTGTCGTAATAGATTAATTTTAGGGGCTTTTTACAATGAAAATAATTTATTTATTATTAAAAGCAATTAAAGTGACAACATGTCACTCTCTTAAATCTTATAAGTAAAATAATTTTAATTTAGTGATAAACATCATAAAACCTGAAATATAAATAATATACATAAATCTAATAAAATTATCTACATCATTACAATTTATTTAGTATATTTAGGGATTAAATAATTGACATTAATGGTGACACAATAGTGACTCAAAAATTTTTTATTCAGGGAAAAATAAATAATATAGTTTTTATTAAACTAATAGTGACCTTAAAAGGAACTAAAAACCTGACCAAAACATATTGGTTATTTACAGATCATCCAATTGTCTAATACTTGACCATTTTTAGCCTTATAAAATTGATTATGACACTTATATTATTTTATTTTAAATGAAGTCAAAGTTGTTACCTTCCTAAATTAATAAAGATAAAATTTTAAAAGTGGGTTGTTTTAGAAGATAAATTTGGATAAAAGTATTATTATGAAATGTATTATATTAATATTCATCATAGTATTTTATTTTTATATTTTATACAACAAATAAGTATATTAAATAATTATACAAAAATGTTGTATTAATTGTTTTATTAAGAGAAATATCAAATAAATGATTTTAAAGTATTAAAATAAATATTATATGAACAAATTAATGTGCTCAAATAATTTTGTAGCTTAATTTTACTTCTTATTAATCTATTAGATATTTTTTTTTTCGAAAATATATTCTATTTTTAGTTTATTTTAATTCAAATAAATGAATTGTGTCAAAATTGACAGTATTGATATTTTATATTATTAAATTGTTTAAAAATCATAAAAATATTTAAAAGTTAAAAAATAAAATTTATATGATCTAACATGTCATATTATATCCAATTATGTATAATTAATAACACATAAGTAATTATTTGTAACCATATAAAATTTATAACATTATTACCACAAATAAAATTAAATAGATTAAATAATGATAATTCAGAATGATAAGGTTTAAAATAAAATCGAAACATGTCTAAATTTAATTTTTTTATTATATTACAGCAATATATTTTCTAATATCCTAATTTGAGTCACTTTTAATGTTTTTATGTGGGGTTTGGGTTTATTATAAATTAACATTTTAGAGGTTTCCAAATGTTCCCCTCTCCTCCCTTATAAAAGGGAACCTCCTCCCACTTCTCTTTACACAACCTTGAGACTTAAAGCTTATAAAACCCCTGCCCATTTATATTCTACACTTCCCTAGGAACATTATGGAGGTTCTTTTCTCCTCAAAAGACCAACTCTAGTGCCTTCATAGGAAGCTTAAAAGGGTTGCGTCGAAGAAGATGTAATCTCTTCTACCGATTCTTTCAAGTTTTCGTTCGTCTTAAACTTATTCTTCTTTAGTTGTTTCATTATAAAGTAATAAAATTAGTATCAATAATATACTAATATTTTATTATAAATATGAAACAATCCCATTTCACCTTTTATCCATCCTACGGAAAATGAAATCATTGCACGTGCATACGTACGAAATAATGTCTCCATGCCGTGGTGTAATCTATTTTTCCACCACCACCTTACTTGGATTGGTATAATGGTGAAAAGAATAACTATATATAGTTATTATAACATCATACTGATTCTGAGATATTATATCATCCACTCTAATTTAATTCAATAATTTTGGGAATGATATCATCGCTCGTACCTACGTACGGATTATAGTCTCCACAACATGATGCGATTCATTCTCCATGTTAACCACTCAAGAATGATTATAAAGTATATATAATGAATAATAATGAAATATATGACATGATAAAGCTACTGTATTTATGTATATATATATATATGTCATCTCCTTGCTTCCATTAATGTTAATAAGGAAAAGAAAACAGGGTTTATGCGTACGTATGGCCTACCATCTCCATGAACGATGTATTTCATTTCATTTATATATCTATTATATATATATATAAACTAAATATATATGATATATAAATCTTTATTTAAATTCTTGAAGTAATTAAATAATTATATAAGTAATAATAATATCAAGAACAACAAGTCCAATCACATATGATAAATAAAACGATTTTACCCAAAAGGCTGCTTTAACAAGGAATTTACAAAAGAATGGATAATTTAAAGTCATAAGTGAACCATATATGATATCATAAGAATGAATATGATTCTTTAATAAGTCAATAACATTATTTAAATAAATATAAAATAGTTTTGGATACGTGTGAAGCATATCAGACCTAAGGTAAGGGATAACTATTCCAATCTCGTTCTTATCCGAGATTTTTATTTATTAGTATTTACTGGGTTTATTGTTATCATACATGTACATATTTTCTAAAAATGATTTCATGTATGTTTAAAGTCATTTTTACCCATTTTTTAAATTTACCACATGTTATGAAAGTATTCTTACTTTTTTTACCAGACAAGGAACTTTTTGACTTTTTCGAAAAAATTACGAGAAGAATGTTTTTTTACTTATACGACATGAACAAATTTTTTAGTTTTCATAACGCCTTATTTTCATGAAGAATAATCTAAAAGATTTAATGAATCTTTTCACTAAATATTTTTCTTTTAAAATTTCATGGAATTTTGTGAAAAGAAAATGATTTGAAGAAGAAATGATATTTTCCTCAAGAATTCATTTCCAGTGTTTTATCAAAACCATTTTCAATATAAGATGGAATTATTTCATATGTTTTTGTTTCAAGTATAATGTCTCAATTATTTAAATGGTTTCAATTTTCTTATGATGAAATGATATCCATTTGTTTTATATGGATTATGTTATGATGGAATGATGTTTATGAAACCCATTTTATTCTTTCAGTTATGATGAATGATTTATATTTATGTTGTGGAACACATAAGAATGGTTTCATTATAAGATGGGTGGGACCTAAATACCCCTCCGATGCATTGGGTAAAGATTTATATCTCCTGAGATAGACATGGCTAGAATGGTAAGTTAATCCAGTTTAGTGATAAAAGACTTGAACGAGGAGTGAACATGATTCAGAAAGGGACTTTGTCCACTAAGATGGTCTTGGAAGAAATGACTTGGCTACTATGGAAATCATAACATGTTCTTAATGGTTACCAAAATTACATGTTTTATTCCCATGATATTTTATCATGATTAATATTTCCTCATGATCTATGCCCAACGTACTGCCATGTTTTATGTCATTGGTCAAGATTTTTATGTATAACATTATGTTCATGTTTTTTTAAGTTCAAATGTATATGATTTGTTTTATTTTATCCATGCTTACCCATACTGAGTATTTGAGCTCAGCCTTTTAATTTTTTGTTCTCCCTAAGATTTAAAGAAAGGTTTTAGGTAAGAAAACAAAAGGGGAAGATCTTTATGGGAGATGTTGAAGGTCTTTCACCACGATTAGAAGATTATATTCTGAGTTTCCAAAGACACTAAACTATTACGGTCCTTGTGTGTATGTTTTTGTTATGTATTAAGTATTCCGCAAAAAGTACTGTAATGTCCCTGTATGTCAAGCTTTGGTCTCTACAGTTGGTATCAGAGGAAAGGTTTAGTCAACCTTTGGAAACTAGGATGCGAGAACTTTAATGAGATCCCTAGATATATTTCTAAGGTATGTATAGGGATGTCTCTAAGGTCTAGTATAACTATAGGTTATAGTCATAGAATTATGTTGATGATCATGAATAATCTATGGGGAACATATAGTGTCTTGGATTAAATAATTTGTGATAAGTTAGACATCCCATAAGTTACTTTTTATGATTATGTGGTTCCTTGTTATTTTAATTGTTTCTTACACCATGGTTTTTGGTTTTAGTCAATGGAGGAACCAGAAGAAATGGGGTCAACATTGAATCCAATGGAAAAATTGGTGACTATGAGCAACGAAATTTCATAATTCCTAGAAATAAAGATTTTTTGATTTTGCTGAATCAGTCATCACGATATATGATTAACAAGGTGAACTTTAGTGGTAATCCTAATTCATCAAATAAGAGGAAGACATACTTTTATGCATATTCACATGGTGAAGAGCATAGAGAAAGGATGATTGAGATTTCTAAAGAAGGGAAGAATAACCTTGTTTAATACATCAAATAGAGGGGAAAATGTTATTTGTGTCGAGAGAAGGGTCATAGAGAGACAGACCGTTATGGAGTTCAATGTCTTATCTGTGGAGAACATGGGCATTACCCAACTCAATTCCCTGACCTAAGAGGTTACATATAAATCAAAGAAGGACTTATTCAATGAAAATCATTAAAGAGAATGCATTGAAGTGTTTATGTATTGGTATTCAAGAATAATGTTGTTGAGGTAATTATGTGGTATATTGGAAAATCTATGTATTGGTCCATTGTGGTTTTAAAAAAATTATATGGTACTGGTAACCATGAAAAGTGATTGAAATATTTTTGGAAAGCATATGATATGCGCATAATTAAGGTATAAGGAGAAAATAATATGTTTTATAGTATTCATGAGCTCATGACTGATATAAGGACAATGTGATATCATGGTTTGAGTATAGAGAAATTTTGGGATTTTGGTATGAGGAAAGAGTTATCTTTTGACAACATTCATGTTTTCACTAAGGTTCAATGGGTATTAATTTTTCAAGAGAATACATGGTTAAGGTATTCATATGTTTGTAATTTGACCAACAAGATATATCATATGATATATGGGGGATAAATGATGGTTTTCACATGCTCGACAGATGAAATTTCTAGTAATTTTTTTCTTTATACTATGATCTTGGACATAAGTATTTTGGATAAGCCTAAAGATTGGAATTGATTATGTTGGACATAAGTTAGTATTGTTAAAGGCTATTAGTTTTTCAATATTATTGATGGAATGTTATAATAATGTAGTTTTAGAAAAAAGGATAATTTACAGGAAGAGCGACAACCCATCGCGTCGGACAAGGCTATGGGAATCGAACCCACAACCGAAGTGCGACAGGCCTTTATCGCATACCACTGGCCAACAAGAAGTACCTGGTTAGTAGAAAATAGTTTTATTATATTAAATAGTATGATATTTGAATGATAAGTCCATTTTAGAAACCGTATGTGATTAATCTCCCTATAGATGGACTTATGTATATTTGATAACTTTTCCTAACCTTTTGTTTGAGACAGATGGAATGACCCATCATTCTATCACATGATCTGCTAACACTTCACGAACGACAAATTCAACTTCATTTCTTTTAGAGATGAAGTGGAAATTGTCCAAGGAATGACCAACAGTGAGATTGTACCAAAATCAGGAATGTATTTCTTCTAATCCCAATTTATTCAACTTTAGGTCAATTATATTGAAAACCAAAAATGTTGTCCTACTGCCCTTATATCTGATGAACCAGATGGTACCTTAGATCATCACAAATATATGGCTCTGTGATTGTTGTCTTTTTCATTGCCATGTTCTCTACCACTCTCCATCAGAACTTGATGGTTATATTTCTCTTCCATATCCATATTGTCACCTATGTTCTCTTATGCGGAAACCTAGTGATGAGTTAATTTGGGTAATAGTTATGTTTTATAATTCACAATTTAAAATTAAGTTTTAGTATTCCTTTTATGATGAGGGTTTTTACAAACGAAACTTTCAAGTAGTAGATGATTTATAACCCTGAAGAATTTCGAGGGCGAAATTCATTTTAAGGGGGGAAGAATGTAACACCCCGATATTTTATAAGATATATTATTTTTAATTTCTTTGATGTCTTCTATTATGCACTACACCATGATTATCTTGTACCATACGCAACACCGTATTATCTTGCAGTATACGCAACACTATTTTTGGCTCGTGTTACACACAATTTCAAGTTCGTTTTGTGGAAATTATTCTATGCAACATTAATAATAGATTTTGTATAACTTAGAAACGAAATATGTTTTGATTATGTTATACACAACACCAAAGAGATCTTGCAATACATTCATTCCTAACTTGTCTTGCATTACGAGCAATCATGACCTTCCTCGATAGCGTGTGTAGTACGCAATACCGGGTTTCACTAAACAACGGTATATTTTTATAATATTATTATGGACAAGACGTTATGAATATTATTAACTAAATTTT
Organism: Viscum album; assembly: GCA_963277665.1. NCBI lineage: Eukaryota > Viridiplantae > Streptophyta > Magnoliopsida > Santalales > Viscaceae > Viscum > Viscum album. Next base: position 776,743,168 of record OY728138.1, read on the forward strand.
TAATTTTAAAACATTATTATTAATCTTACACATTTTCTAGAACATGGTATGAGAACAAAATAAAATTTTCAGGTAAAATAAGCATTTTTCAAAAAATGCAGTTTTGCCGCATTTTGAAGGCGCACCCACATTAAATATAGTTTTTGACATGTTTATAAGTTTAATTTTACAAAATAAAATTCTTCTTTGGAATCAGGATATAAAAATTTATTTTGGATAAAATTTTCATATTATTCTGATAACTTTCGTATTTTAATGAATAAAAAAACACGCAATATTTTAATTAAAAACTACTTATTTCATCAAAATAATTTATATGGTTAAATTATAATATTGAATGGTTTAAAAGTATAAATAGAATATATTTTTACCATTTAATATAATTTATTTCATTACCATTAATTTTACATTGAATTCATAGGTAAAAACATTTCAATCTTTTGCAATATTTTAACTTTTAAAACCTATTCTCTTAACAAAGGGATTAATTTTTAATTAATTATTGCAACTTATGTGTTTTGAATTTTCAAAAATGGAATCCATATTTTAATTCAGTGGGTCCAAATTATTTTAATAGGTTACTTTCATTTTTTTGATATTATAAATAGTAACTACAGTAATTTTTATTTACTGCAGTTAAAGGTAAATCGGGAAATTTAGGGTAAAAATAAAATTATAAAATTACCCTAACAGCTACCAAAATTCTATTGGATGACTAAAAGTCTACCCATATCATCTAAATGTAGGAATATATTAATTTTATGGACTTTTTACCATGAAAATAATTTAATTATTTTTAAAACCAAAGAAAGTGACAACATGTCACTCTCTTAAATCCTATAAGTATAATTATTTAAATTTAGTGATAAACTTCATAAAACCTCATATATTAATTTTCTAAAGAAAGATATTAAAATTATCTACATCATGAGAATTTATTTATAATTTTTAGGGATTTAATAATTGTCATTAATGGTGACACAATAGTGATGAAAAAATTGTTTATTTAGTGAGAAATCAATAATATAGTTTTTATTAAACTAATAGTGTCCCAAAAAGGAACCAAAATCTTTTGGTAATGTACCCGTAAACCATAATCATCTAATGGTCTAATAATTGACCATTTTTTGCCTTATAAAATCGATTATGACACTAATATTATTTTATTTTAAATGATGTCGAAGTTGTCGCCTTCATAATTTAATAAAGATAAAAATTTAAAGGTGAGTTTTTTAAGAAGATAAATTAGATTAAAATTATTATTATGAAATATATTATATTTATATTCATCATATATGTTTATTTTAAATTTTTATACAACCAATAAGTATATTAAATAATTATGCAAAAATGGTGTATTAATCATTTTATTACGAGAAATATCAAATAAATGATTTTAAAAGATTTAATATAAATATTGTATGAACTAATTAATGTACCCACTAATTTTATAGATTAATTTTACTTGTTAGTAATCTATTAAATAGTTTTTTCGAATATATATAATATGATTATTTTATTTAAATTCAAATAAATGAATTGTGTCAAAATTTACACTACTGATATTTTATAATATTAAATTGTTTAAAAATCACAAATTTTTTTTTTTAAAAATACATATTAAAATTTATTTGATCTAACATGTCATAGGATATAAAATTTTTTATAATTAATAACACATCAGTAACTATTTATAACCATATAAAATTTATAACATTATTACAACAAATAAAATTAAATATATTAAATAAGGATAAATCAAAATGATAAGGTTTAAAATAAAATTAAAACATGTCTAAATTTAATTAGTTTATGATATTACAACCATATATTATCTAATATCCGAATTTGAGTCACTTTGGATGTTTTTAAGTGGGGTTTGTGTTTATTATAAATTAATATTTTAGAGGTTTCCAAAGGTGACCCTCTCCTCCCTTATAAAAGGGAACCTCCTCCATCTTGTTTTTACACAACCTTGAGCCTTTATGTTCGGCCAAAACCTGCACATTTCTCTTCTACACTTCCCTAGATACATTTTAGAGGTTCTGGTATCCTCAAAAGACCAACTCTAGTGCCTTAAGAGGAATCTTAAAAGGGGTGCGTCGAAGAACAGGTAATCTCTTCTACCGATTCATACAAGTTTTCTTTCTTATTTGACTTATTCTTATTTAGTTGTTTCATTATAAAGTAATAAAAATAGTATCAATAATATACTGATATGTTATTATAAATATGAAATAGTCCCATTTCACCTTCTATCCATCCTATAGAAAACGAAATCACCGCACATGCGTACGTACGGAATACTGTCTCCACGCCGTGGTGTAATCTGTTTTTCCACCACCACCTTAATTGGATGGGTATAATGGTGTAAATAATAACTATATATAGTTATTATACAATCATAATTATTCTGAGATATTATATCATCCACTCAAATTCAATTCAATAATTATGGGAATGATATCATCGCTCGTGCGTACGTACGGATTACCGTGTCCACGAAGCGATTAGATTCATTCTCCATGTTAACCACTCAAGAATGATTATAAAGTATATATAATGAATAATAATGAAGTATATGACATGATAAAGCTGCTGTATTTATGTATATATACATGTCATCTACTTACTTCCACTCTAGTCAATAAGGAAAAGAAAACATCGTTCATGCGTACGTACGGCATACCGTCTCCAAAAACGGTGTTTATCATTTCAATTATCTATCTATTATATATATATACTGAATATATATGATATATAAATCATGATTTACATTCTGGAAGTAATTAAATCAAGATATAAGTAATAATAATATCAAGAACAACATGTCCAAATGCGTACGATAAATAAAATGATTTTACCCAAAATGTTGCATTAACATGGAATTTACAAAAGAACGACTAATATAAAGTCATAAGTGAACCATATATTATATCATAACAATGAATGTGATTCTGTAATATTTAATAAACATTATTTAAATAATTATATAAGAGGTTTGGATACGTACGAAGCATATCAGACTTAAGGTAAGGGATAACTATTCCAATCTCGTTCTTATCCGAGATTGTTATTCGTAAGTATTTACTGGGGTTATTATTATCATCCATTTCCATGTTTTGTAAAAATGTTTTCATGTATTTTTAAAGTCATTTTTACCGATTTTTTAAATTTACCACATGTTATAAAAGAAATATTTCTTTTATTTACCACAAAAGGAACTTTTTGACTTTCCCGACAAAAGTACGAGAAGAATGTTTTTTTACTTATACGGTATGAATGAATTTTTACAGTTTAATAACGCCCTTTTTCATGAAACGTACTCTACAAGACTTAATGAATATTTTCAACAAAATCCTTTAATTTTAAAATTGCATGGAATTTTGTGAAATGAAAATGATTTTGAAGAAGAAAGGTTATTTTCCTCATGAATTCATTTCAAGTGTTTGATCAAAACCATTTTACATATAAGATTGCATTATTTCATATGTGTATGTTTCAAGTATAATTTCTCTATGATTTACATGGTTTCACATTTCTTATGATGAAATGATATCCATTTTTTTATATGGATTATGTTATGATGGAATGATTTTTATGAAACCCATTTTATTATTTGGGTTATGATGAATGATTTATGTTTTTGTTGTCGAACACATAATAATGGTTTCATTATGAGTTGACTGGGACCTATGTCTCCCTCCAATGCACTGGGTAAAGATTTATATCTCATGAGATAGACATGGATGGAATGGTAAGTTAATCCGATTCAGTGATACCGGACTAGAACGAGGAGTGAACTCGATTCAGAAAGGGACTTTTTCCACTAAGATAGTATTGGAAGCAATTACTTGGCTACTATGGAAATCATAACATGTGCTTAATGGTTTCAACAATTACATTTTTTATTCCCATGCTATTTTATCATGATTAATGTTTCTTTATGTTCTATGCCTTACGTACTTCCATGTTTTATGTCATTGCTCAATATTTTGATGTTTAACATTATATTCATGTTTTTTTAAGTTCAAATGAATATGATTTTTTTTATTTTATCCATGCTTACCCTTATTGAGCATTTGAGCTCACTATTTATATGTTTTCTTTTCACTAGGATTTAAAGAAAGGTTTTAGGTAAGAAAACCAACGGGGAAGATCTTTATGGGATATGTTGAAGATCTTTCACCATGTTTAGAAGATTATATTCCAAGTTTCCAAAGACACTAAACTATTACAGTTCTTGTGTGTCTATTTTTGTTATGTATTAAGTATTCTGCAAAAAGTAATGTAATGTCCATGTACGTCAAGCTTTGGGTCTCTACATACACTTTTTGGGGCACATCATCACGGAAGATGGTGTGGCAGTTGATGCAGAAAAAGTGTAGGTAGTGGTTTCTTGGGGGTAGGCCAAGAATGTTATAGATATGTGAAGCATTTTAAGATTAGTTTGATATTATAGGAGGTTTATCTGGGAATTTTCCTAATTGACAGCACCACTTAATGGTTTGATAAAGAATATGATGAAGTTTGATTGGACACAAGCATGAAATAATTATGTGTAGGTGTTGAAGAATCACATATCATCGACACTAATTTTGATCTTACCTGAGTCGGGTGAGGAGTATATGGTGTATTGTGATGCTTTTGGGATCAGACTCAGAGCTGTGTTGATGAAAGGGGGTCGATTCTTTGTTTACGAGTCTCAGTAATTGAGGCCACATGAACAGAATAACCCTATGCATGACCTTGAGTTGGTAGTAGTGGTTTATGATCTTATGTTATGGAGACACTATATTTTGCGTGAAAATTTGACTATCTTTACGGATAAAAAAAGCTGGAAGTACATCTTTTCATAGTGAGACTAGAATCTTCGATAGCGAATATAGGTATAATATATACAGTCCTTTGATTTTTGAACTAAAATATACACCTAGAAAGGGGAATAGTGTGGCTAATGCCTTAAGTAAGAAGACTCGGACTCATTTGGGACATGAGTTGAGTGCAGAGTGTAAGATGATGACTTTGCTGGTAGAAATGCATGTTGTAGTTCAAGAGAGTAAGGAGTGGATGACCTTGGTTTCTGTAGCAGTTGAGCCTACACATTTAAGATGGATCAAGGACATGACGTACGAGGGTCCAGAGTGTTTACCCTTAAGGAAATGCCTTGAAGGTGGGGAGACACCATCATACTGGTTAATAGAAAAGGATGAGATCATTTATGTGAAAAGCCATGTTTTTTTCTTACAAATAAATGAGAGTAACTCACATGATATTTTCATACCTCAAAGTGGGTGGTACATCTAGGGGTGATGAAAATTTACAATGACCTAAAATGAAAGTTTTGGTTTCCATGCATGAAAAAGGAGATAACAAGGTTTGTAATAAGATACTTCACCTGTTAGTAGGTGAAGGTAGAGCATCAATGAATAGGAGGCCTATTGTATCCATTTCCTATTATAGAATGGAAGTCGGGTAACCTGACTATGGATTTCATAGTAGGACATCCAAAGACTCTTAGGAATAATGATTCTATTTGGTTTATTGTGGATTGACTAATGACGGTAGGTCATTTCATGACTATTAGGTAAACCTTTACAGTAGAATAGTTGGGAGAAATGTATGTATGAGAGATAGTTTTTTTCCATGGGGTGCCACATAATATAGTTTCAAACTACAACTCAAACATTATATGGTATCTCGCCTTTTTAATTCATAAGTTTTCATTACATTTTACATACAGAGGATCTTTAAAGTCTAGAGTCTTGGAAATCAGGAACAATAAAACTTGAAAACAACATAAAAAATTCTTCTAATACATTTGTTAGGATTCATCATAAGTTCATCCTGACTATAATTACTGCATCTCATAACCTGGAGACATACATTCAATGGAAATGGTGTGCAGAAGGCCCAGTTAGGGTAAGCAAGGGAATCAGTTTAATTGTGATATCAATACTAACTTGAATAAAACATAAAGACAAGAGAAATGAAATGATAGGCATATGATAATGAAAATAATGTGAATCATAACTTGAATATGTGGCTATTACATTTAATTTAGACATTCATGAACATATCACCAAGGTCCAACAGAAAGTTGTCATAAAAATTACCAAGGTTATTCACAAAGGTATCATAAAACTTGTCATCTATAGAGATTAATTATTTACCCAATGCATTGGAGCGCTACCAGGGTGCACCATTAATATGTATTTACTTTCATCTGAGCCATATAGATAATAATCAAACATTTCATAAATAACCAAAATAGAATCAATGAAATGGGTTTCCTGTCAAAATAGTGATGTTTAAAAAGATCTTAAAATTAAGATCATTATGTCATTTATAACCCATGGAAAAGGAATGAGGGTTATGTGTATGCCAATTACAGAATAAAATGTATCATATTTATATATTTATGAACACCCATAGAAATGAAATAGGTCGGGGTATTCACATAAATAAACAATCAAATTTCCTGAGAGAAAGAGAGAAATTTTGAGATGAAACTTCTGCAGCATAACAGCTATATAACATGGTTTTAGAAAACATTGAAAAAATAGGGGACAAGGTTCAACGTCTAATAAATAATTCATAATACGGTATGGGTACTAAATAAGATCATGGTATGAATATTTTAATGTCATACCACATGAAAAGAAAACATGAATGAAAAGAGAAGATATAGTTTCTTTTATGAGAAATTCGGCACCCTAACGACATCACTCAAAAATTCAGAAAACAAATGGATGAGAGTGGAAAGGTAATCTCAATAATTAGACATTAAATGGATAGAAATGAAAACATATAAGAACATACCCTCAATATAAAGAGATGGAAATTATAAGACACAACATAAAGGAAGTCATGACTTAAAAGAGGAGGGTGAAAGGATCCCTTACCTTGAAGAGTAATTTTGAAAGCATGAAGGTCAGGACCATGGGAGGCTTGAGGGAACCTTGGGAGGACTCCGTGGGAGGTAAAGAGACCATAACCGTTTTGGGAAGGATTTGGAAACGAAATGAATGAAGAAATTTCTTGGTATTTATAGGATAAGTGAGGGGACAAGTCATTAATGGCCAAGGGATACCTCGTCAGTGGTATTGGAAAAACCACGGTCCTGCCCATGGTATTGGCCAATTGAGACACCTCATACCTTATCTTACAATTCATAAGTCTACCAGAATGAATACATAATTATTACATCCTTAATGATGTCATTAAACACCTGAAACTAAAAATTTTATTTTCACTATTCATCGAAAATTCATCTTATTCAGAAAAATCCTAAAAAATTACCTTTACCTATTATAGATGATCTGAATTGAAAAATTAACTCCATTTTATAAAAATAATTTCCTAAATATTTTTAATTTAATCTTAAAATAAAAAACATTATTCACTCGAAAAAACTAACACTTAACCAATAATTCTTGAAAGAGTTATTTACCTATTTTATTTAATCAAATTACTTAATCAAGGCACCTAGATTATATTAATAATTTATTAAGTGAGGTTACTTAATCCATTATATCACATTACTAATCATAATCATAAAATCACTATTCATAATTTACTATTCATTAAAAATTAAAATGATCTTATTAGAATCTAAATTTCTTACTGAACATAACTGTAGAAGACCATTTTTTGAAAATAATTACACATTATAAATTATTTATGGTTTACATAAATATTTTAAAATAACATTTTTCTAAAATTCATCAATAACATGCATAATATATTTATCCGTACATTTAAAAATTCTAAAAACTTCACAATCAGAAGAATTCACAATTTTTATTTGTATCAAAGGATTACAAAAAGAAGCTAAGGTCCAGTTACATAGCCCCTTATAACACCAGCATAAGTCCTAAGTGTACGGTGTGCAATGGTGATATAATCTTGGGGTGGCTCGGCCAACATTGCCCAAGTGGTGATTTCTATCAGCTTGAACTTCTCCCAAAGGTTATTCTGTTCTAGCTTCACACGATGAAGTTCAGCTTGGGTTTGGTTTAGATCAAAGCCCAGTAGTGCAAACTCCTTCCCAAGTTCCATCAGATGGGCTTCGAACGGCCCAAGTCTACTAGAGGAGGCCATCAAATCTTCTCTCTGTATCAATTAACCAAGATCACTTGTATTTAGAAACTATAATCACAACACTAAGAGTTTAAAATGCGTAGTCTTGGTGAGACGGTCCATAATAACCCATATCGCATTGTTTCCTTTGGAAGTTCTTGGGAGACCATTGATGAAGTCCATATTGATATTGTCCCACTTCCATGCTGGTATGAGTAGTGGTTGCAACACCCCTTTAGGAAGTTATTGCTCTGCCTTCACTTGCTGACAGACTAGGCACCTTGTAGTGTAGTCAACAATCTCCCTCTACATATTATCCCACCAAATGATCACGAATGTCCCTATACATTTTTGTGCTTCCAGGATGCATAGAGAAAGCAGAGTTACGAGCATCATCCATTAGCTCTATATTTATTTCAGAATAGATGGAACACATAGTCTTGTACAAATTTCATTACACCTTTTTGGTCATTATTGAACTCAGGAAAATTCCCATCCTTCACAGCTTCAAACTTCTTCTGTAACAAAGTATCTTCTTTCTGATCTTTCTTAATCTTCTCTAGTAATGACGGTTGAGAAATAATTTGGGTTATGGTTGATGATGTCCCTTCCCTTATAATTCCCATGTTCATCTTTACTAGTTCATTGATCAAAAGATCTATTTGAATCCTCATCATGGATAGAACAAATTGGTTTTTCCTACATAATGCATCACCAACTTTGTTTTCTCTTCCAGGATGATAATGAATTGAACAATCATAGTCTTTAAGAAGTTCCAACCATCTGCTTTTTCTCATGTTCAATTCATTTTGTGTGAAAATATACTTGAAACTTTGATGGTCCATATATATATCACATTTCTCCACAAAAAGATAGTCCCTTCATATCTTTAGAGAAAAAATGACAGCATCCAGCTCCAGATCATGCATAGGATAATTTTTCTCATGAGTCTTAAACTGTCGAGATTCATAAGCAATGACCTTGTCATTTTGCATGAGGATACACCCAAGACATTTTATAGATGTATCACTAATAAAAATGGATCCTTCTCCACTTGAGGGCAGAGTTAGCACGGTTTCAGTAACTAATCTCTTCTTCATCTCTTGGAAACATTCCCCACACTCCTTTGTCCAAATGAACTTGATCCCTTTTTGAGTTAACTTGGTTAATGGATTCAAAATTTGTGAAAAGTTTTTCACAAACCTCCTATAATATCCTGATAATACAAGAAAACTACGAATCTCAGTTATTGTTGTATGTTGAGGCCACTCCAATACAACTTTTGTCATTACAGGGTCAATTATGATTCTTTCCTTGGTAACAATGTTCCCCAAGAAAGCAACTTGTTGAAACCAAAATTCACATTTACTGAACGTCCCAAAAGACTCTTCTTCCATAGTGTTCGTAAAATAGACCTTAGATGATCCTCATTATCCTCGTGAATTTTGGTATATATCAGAATATCATAAAAAAAATACCAAAAAGATATAATGGTAGTCCTTAAAGACTCTATTCATCAAATCCATAAAAATAGCAGGTGCATTAGTCTATCCTAAGGTCATAACAAGAAACTCATAATTCCCATATCTTAATCTGAAGGGAGGTTTTGGAATATATTCTTTCATGACCCTCAATTGATGATAACCAGATCGAAGATCAATCTTAGAGAAGAATTTAGCCCCACAAAGTAGGTCAAATAAGCCATCAATTATTAGAATAGGGTATTTGTTGTTCACTTTGATCCCATCAGTTCTCTATAATCAATGTATATCCACATCGATCCATCTTTATTCTTCACAAAGAGAACTGGTGATCCACAAGGAGACACACTCGATCAGATAAACCCCTTCTCTAAAAGCTCTTGGATTTATTCCTTTAATTACTCCAGCTCCACATTTTCTATCCTATATGAGGTCTTTGATATTGGATGAAAACTAGGTATGAGATCAATAGAGAACTCTACCTCTATTTCAAGGGGAGGTCCCGGAAACTCCTTAGGAAAAACATCAATGTATTACTGGATTATGGGGACACATTTTATCCTTAATCTCTCATCTTCTTCTCCTTCTTCACCAATAAAATCTATAAATAAGGATATAGGGGTTTCTTCTAGAAAAGGATCAGGTTCAGATATCACCCCTTGCAAGATAACTGTTGGTTTTCTATTCACGACTACTGATATTTCCTTGCTTCTGAAATTAATCTTAGCATTATTCTTTGAGAGCCAGTCCATCCCTAGTATAATGTCGAATTCATGCAAGGGAATGAATACTAGATTTGAGATAAAATTGTGATCACTAAAGTAAATAGTAGAGTTTCTAAACACTGATGATGCTTTGATAGTCCCACCAGGAGTCTTGAACGATAATTCTACTTTTAGGAAATCAGGGGTGGAATCTAAATTCTTTGAAAACATGGAAGAAATAACGAAATGCGTAGAACTAGAATCAAACAAATTAATTTCAATCCTTGAGAGGAAAATAAGATTACCTACTACCACATCATTCGGAACATTAAATTCAGTTGTTGTGATAGAAAAAGCATGACCTTTCTCTCTTGGACTTTGCTAATGCTGACGGTGGTTCCCCTCTACTACCCTCAGATTTGGACAATGTTTGGAAAAGTGACCACATTGTCCACACTTAAAACATTGTACATCAGGTAGGTCATGCACCATCTTCCCCTTTTTGTTTGTGTTTGGATGTTGATGTTTCACCTCACTACGAATATTCCTCACAATATGGCCATCTCTTCCACACTTGTAGCATTTCCCACTCCCAAGAAGGCAGTTCCCCAAATGATTCTTCCGACATTTATTACACCTGGGAAGCTAAAATTGCTTTTCTCCTCTTCCCTGATCAAAATTCCTCCCTAATCTGGTCTCCATCGATCTATTCTTGTCATTGGATTTATGAGACCACTGCATCTCACCAAACTCTAGCTCGAATGTCATCCCACTCTACACGATCTCCTCATAGCTATCATAGTCTCAGTTGGCTAGATTCATTAGCATATGATGTCTAAGTCCACCAGATAATCTATCATCCTTACCATTTATATCCATGACAAAGATAGAGGTATATAATTAAAGCCTTGTGAATTTCATCTCATAGATTTTGATAGATTCATTCTCTTTCTCCTTCAGCTCGAGAAACTCCTTCTCTATTCTTGTTCTCATGGAATGAGGGAAATACTTACTAAAAAATATCCATTTGAACTCTTCCAACTGCATAGCTTCAACTTCCACTCATTGCCTCATGTTTTTTATCAATTCCCACCACTGATCAGCTTATCCTTTTAAGCGATAGACTTCCAGGGTGACCTTCTCTAGCTCTGAACAGTGGAGCACAGAAAAGATCTTCCCAATGGAGCTGATCCACTGCTCAGTAATAAATGGGTCAGTAGATCCACTAATGGTTGGTGGTCATTGATGCATAAAGGACTCAACATAATTCTCCTTCACGGTGAGATCAGTCTCTCAGTTTTATTCATGTTATTTCCCATAAGTTGAGTTAGTTGGTTCATTATTCACATGAATGTCTCCATTTCGACTTCCATCGGAGGGTCATCAGCGCATTGTCCATTGCAGTCACCATTTTCATGGTTACTCCTATTTCCTACCATTTTTCTAAAAGAGTAAAACATTAGTGAGAAACTTATTTCATATATGAATATTTTAACTATAAAATATTTTATGTCTTAAAACATCATTATTAAACAATTACATTTCTCTATAATTCATTCATAATGATTCATAAAAAGATTGATATAAACGAAACATATCCCATGGGAGTGTCATCACCAAGATTAAAACAAGGCCCATTGTTGTGCACCAGTTCCCGTTCGGGTCTAGCTCAAAGCGGTGTTTTTGAGTTTTACCTCTACGTACATATGTTCCAGAGCCGCCTCTACCTGCTCGTATCCAGATAGGGATGTATTTGTTTGATAAACCACATACTCAATACTCATCAAAATACCATGGAGTTTTCCTATATTTAAACTTTTTTATAAGGTTCTCCCTAAAGTTTTCATAGACTAATTTCCATAAATAACTAATATATCCTTTGATGCCAACTATGGAATCCTACCTTTTTAATACATAACTTTTCATTATCCCCCTTTTTAATACATAAATTGTCATTACATTTTACATATAGAGGATCTTTAAAGTCTAGTGTCTTGGAAATAAGAAACAATAAAACATGAAAAAAACATAAAACATTATTCTAATACACCTGTAAGGCTTCATCATAAGTTCATCCTAAGTAAAATTACTGCATCTTGTAACTTGGAGACAAATATTCAATGGAAAGGGTGAGCATAAGGCCTAGTAAGGATGAGCAAGGGAATCAATTTACTTTTGATATAAATACTAACTTGAATAAAACATAAAGACAAGAGCAATGAAAGAATAGGTATATCATAATGAAAAGAACATGAATCATAACATGAATATGTGGCTACTACATTTCATTTATACATTCATGAACATATCACAAATGTCCATCCCCAAGGTGTCATTAAAATTACCCAGGTTATTCACCAAGGTATCGTAAAACTTGTCATCTATAGAAATTAATTCTTTACCTAATACATTAGAGTGCTATCAGGGTGCAACCTTAATATTTATTTATATTCATGTTATCCAAATAGATCATAATCAAACATTTCATAAATAACCCAAATAAAATCAATGAAATGGGTTTCCTATCAAAATCATGATGTTTAAAAAGAGCTTAAAAATAAGATCATTATGTCATTTATAACCCATGGAAAGGGAGTTAGGGTAATATGTATGTCAATTACAGAATCAAATGTATCATATTTATAAATCTATAAACACCCATAGAAACTAAATAGGTCTGGGTATTCCCATAAATAAACAATAGAATTTCTTGAGAGAAAGAGAGAAATTTTTAGACGAAATGTGAGCAGCACAACAACTATATAACATTGTTTAAGAAAACAATGAAAAGAGAGGGGAAAAAGGTCAAACACTCATAAATAATTAATAATACAGTATAGGTAATTAATAAGATCATGGTATGAATATTATAATGACATACCACATAAAAAAACATAAAAGAAAAGAGAAGATTTGATTTCTTTTACGAGAAATTCGGCAGCATAACAACGTCAATTAAAAATTCAGAAAACAAATTGATGAGAGTGGAAACGGTCTCTAAACAATTATACATGAAATGGGAATAAATGAGATAATTTAAGAATATAAACTCAATATAAAGAGATGGAAATTATAAGACACAACATAAAGGAAGTCATGACTTAAAAGAGGAGGGTTAAAGGATCCCTTACCTTGTAGAGTAACTTCGATAGCCTAAAGGTTGGGACCTTGGGAGGCTTGAGGGAACCTTGGGAGGACTCTTTGGGAGGTAAAGAGACCATAACCTTGTTGGAGAGGATTTTTAAGTTAAATGAATGAGGTAATGTCTTGGTATTTATAGGAGAAGTGACAAGACAAGTCATTAATGGCCAAGGGACACCTCATCGGTGGTATTGGAATATCCATGGGCTTTCCCATGGTATTTTACCATGGTATTGGCCACTTGGGACACCGAATACCTTATCATACTATTAATAAGTGTACCAGAATTATTACATAATTATTACATCCTTAATGATGTCATTAAACACCCGAAACTAAAAACTGTATTTTTGCTATTCACCGAAAATTCAACTTTTTCTGAAAAATACCCTAAAATCACCTTAAACTAATATCAATGGTCTGAATTCAAAAATTAAATCCATTTTATAAAAATAAGTTTCTAAATATTTTTAATTTAATTTCCAAATAAAAAACATTGTCCTACCGAAAAAACTAATACTTAACAAATAATTTCTAAAATAGTTATTTAGCTTTTTTATTAAATCACATTAATCAATCAAGGTGTCTAAATTATATTAATAATTTCTTTAGTGATGTTTCTTAATCCATTTGATCACATTAAAAATTATAAGATTAAAATAACTATTCATAATTTACTATTCATCGAAAATGATGTTGATCTTATTAAACTCTAAATTTCATACTGAACATAACTATAGAAGAATATTTTTTGAAAATAATTGCACATTATTAATTATTTAAGGTTTAAATAAATATTTTAAAATATCCATTCCTCTAAATTTAATCAATAATATGCATACTATATTTATCATGACATTTAAAAATTCACAAACTTAACCAAAAGAAGAAATCACAATTTTTTTTGTATCAAAGCATTACATAAAGCAGTTAAGGTCTCATTACATAGATCCTTAAAACACCAGCATAGGAACTAAGTTTAAGGTGTTCTATGGTGATAGAATCTTGGGGTGGCTCGACCAACATTTCCCGAGTGGTGATTTCTATCAGCTTGAACTTCTCCCGAAGGCGATTCCGTTCCAGCTTCACACGATGATGGTTGGCTTGGGTTTGGTCCAGAAAAAATCCCAGTGGTGCTACCTCCTTCCCAAGTTCCGTTAGATGGGATTCAAATGGCCCGAGTCTATTAAAGGAGTCCATCAAATCTTCTCTCTATATTAGTTAACCAAGATAACTTGTATTTATAAACAATAATCACAACACTAAGAGTTTAGTTCCCAACGGTCATATTTTACCAACAGTCATATAACAGTCAAAACCCAACAGTCTCATTTTAATTATAATCATTTTATTAAATGAAATATTTTTGTTGAGTATAAAATAAAATATCAAACAAAACTTGGAAACAAAAATTATTAAAAAGTTCAGGTCATTACACATTACATCACCCGTATGGTAAGGTTTACAGAAGGCAGTTGTTACATATGTTTCCACCCATAGAAAGATGGTTAGTTGGAGCATACCATATAGGTTTTATAGGATATGTTGCGAGCATGTGTGATTGACTTTGGTTGTTCTTGGGAGAAGCACATTGATTTAGTGGAGTTACCCAATAACAACAATTATCTGGTAACTATCTGAATGGAACCATCTGAGGAAAGTTATGGAAGACCTTATAGATCACCGCTATGTGGGTTAGAGGATAGTGGGTTAGAGATGTGGGAATCAAGTCTCATTCAAGAGACATCATATTAGGTTTAGTTGATTCCGAAAAGTATGGTAATGGCTCAGAGTATCAAGAAGTCATATACTGATAGATAAAGATGACCCCTAGTGTTTACAGAGGGTGATCATGTATTCCCTCGGGTTGTACCTAGATTTCTTCACTATAGGATTCATTGGCAGGGCATGTTGGGGCATAGGTTTGTATGACCATTTGAGGTGTTGGAGGGAATCGGTCCAATGGCATACCGATTAGCCCTTCCACAAAAATTCAGAACTATGAATGCAGTTTTTCATGTGTCACAACTGTATAATTATCACCCGGACCCTTCTCATTTGATTTATGAGGAAGAAGATAACCTTATGATAGATGTGTCCTTTGTGGAGAATCTGATATGTGTGATGGGTCATAGTGAGAGAGTGTTACTGGGAAAGGCCAAACAATTTTTTCTTTTGTTATGGACAAATTTAAGTGTTCAAGAGAAAACATGGGAATTGTAAGAATACATGAGGGCTCGATGGACAAAAAATTTTGGCTCAAAATCATAGAGCTGTTCAAAATTGAGGTTTGAGGAAGAGTTGTTGTATGGTAGGAAGATTGTAATATCCTGACCTTTTTTGGAGCAATTTGGGGCATCTTTTCAGTTAAATTTGGTTTTTATTAAGTACCTTTTGTTAGTGGTATTCCCTAGGGTGTGTTTGGGTGATGTTTTTAAGAAACATGGGAAGACAGGGGTTGTGCACGATTTGAGCATAACTTGGAAAAACTGTGCCCAATCTAACCATGCAAACGGTTGTGGCCAGCATAGTTGGCACATAGTTTTCCAAACCATGAACCATCAAGAAATGCAGTTAGTGGAAGACCTCATGGTTGGCACATCTTTTTTCCTAATTGTGTGTCCCCTTTGGTGAAACTGTGCAGGTGGAGCAGTTTAATCCAAAAATTGGTTTTAAACCCACCTGAACCCATGAAACCTCTCTAGTTCAACCTAGGATCAGGCTTCCCAATTTCTGGGTGATCTGAGAGCCTTTCATAGGGATTCCATGTCAGTCTTAATGTATTTCATTGATATCAAAATCTTAGATCGAAGATCCATTCTTGTTCAGGTATGTAGATTTCATCTTGATGTTTCTCTCATTCTTTCCTATATTTTTTCCTCGATATTTTCATGGAAGATCTCCACCATTTACATGGATATAAACCTATATGTTGAGATATAATCTTGGATTGTGTATATAGATGTATATTTGAAAGATCTTGAGGCCTTTGATCTTAATTTTGGTATATGGATTTAGATCTGATGCCTGATCGACAACGTTGTGCTACTCTGATTTTGGGGATTGACATTGGGAAAACATCCATCAATAATCCAATTTAGGTGGTCTAAAATTAACACCCATAGTTTTATTTTGATATGTTTATGTGATTTTATGATTTACTAGATTATATTGATCATTTATTTTCTTAATTGGAGTAATTAGGAATGTGGAATTGACTTGTGATTGACTTGTTGATTAATTGATAATTGAATCATGTAATGAGTAAATGGGGGTTTCCCAAATATATACATTTGTTATTTTTTTGGGCTGAGATATCATATTTGAAATATTGAATGGATTTTTTTAAGATAATTAATTGGGGGGAATGAATTATGAAATGATGTTGGATATGTAAGATAATTAATTTTGAGAATTAATTATATGCCATGATGATTACCAAGGAATATTAATTGTGAGAATTAATTATGTTCCATGATGTTGATAAAAGATAATTAATTGTGATAATTAATAATGGAAAGTTTATAATTGATTTGGATAATTAATTGTGAAGAATTAATTATGGAATGAGAATTGTGTTGACAGATTAATTAATTGATGAATTAATTAATGGCTTATGTTCTTAGTTAATTTTTAAGTTAACTAATTGCCTTTGAAATGTTTACCTAATCATTGGAATAGTAAAGGAATGATGTGTAAAATTCTTATGAATTAATTAATGATTAAATGGATGAAATTTATGTGGTGTTAAACATGGCGTTCTAGACTGATTAGACATTGGAACATGGAAATGGCGTTCCTCCCCAATTGTCACCCAATAATGAGATTATGGGGTGCTAGGCAAGATGACCTACACTGATGCATGGAGACCTACACATAATGATTTTTCGGGTTATATTCATGGTGACCTACACATAATTATATTTGGGGTGCTAGGCATGACGATTACACCAAATGGTTGATGATAATGAATGATGATTCAAATGGGAAACAAGAATTGAAATTGTCATAATGTGATGATTAAAGATTAATTGTCAATTTGATAACTATTTAAATTATGAATTCTATTTATTTCTTCATAAAACTGCATACAGTATCGTTTGAATGGAATCGTTTTAGGCATTGTTGGTGGTGGCCTACTGAGAAGTACTAACACCCTATTTGGGATGCCTAATTGACACCTAAGTAGACTTTGTTATTGTTGGACAATATAAGGGCAAGTCCCATGGATAGATTTTTATTTGGGATTATAGCATGGGTGAGGGAACTAGATGTGGTTCAGGACTCTCTTGGAGTTGTTGTATCTTTACTTTACATTGAATCAAAGACACTTGACACTTGTATTGTCAAAGCATGTTTTACCTTCTATTTAAGTATTTTATTTTTTGTTTTTGAATATCATATGACATGGTATTATTCTAGTTATTTATACCATTTTGCACTTGGTTATTTTTTTTCTTTTATTAGTGTTTTATTCTGATAAAAGGGGTTATAGTCTCCCCAAAACTAACTTACCAGACCATCGATGCTAGGCAGAATCCTCAGGCTTATGGATAGGTGTGCTTGAGGGCATGTGGCCAACCGGATTGGGGCACCATTCAGTGGCTCCCAGGTCGGGGCATCACAAAATATTTTGTTTTGAATGTGTATAGAAGGAATGTAATTACCTACCATCATGAACATTATTTTCCTTGAATATTAATTTATTATTTTTCATGTTTCATTCTAGGAAATATATTCTCAAACTATTTTATGTTTTAATTTTTTTCAATGATTAAAGGATATTTTTCTCAATAATTTTTTTGAATGATTTTAAAGAATCCAATTTTTGTTTCAAAGTAAAATTTAAAAGAAAATTATTTTGAATATATTTTATATTTAAAAAAATCCATTTTGAAAGGATATTTTACCCATGAAATTTACAATATAATTATTCAAAATCATTTTCCATCTTTGATTAAATCCTTTTTTGTTACTAATTATTTACAAGGGATTCTATCCAAGGATTCCATTATTTTTATTCATCTGAATAGTTTATGTTTATGATGAAGATATGTTTATAAATTTTTCTTTCCATCCATGGATTATAACATTTTAAAAATCTTTTAAACCAAGATTCTTTTTCTACAGGATATTCTTGGGTGAAATGATGAAATGATCATGAAAATATTTTATTCTCTAGAGGTTATGATAATATGTTTTTGAAACCCATTTCATTTCCTGTTTTCTAATATGGTGCATTTTTTTATTGTGTGGCACCCATATGAATGAATTTCATTATGTGATTGTGGTTACATTATAACCAGGGATGGTTTTTATAATATAACCAAGGACATTGGATACATTATAACCTAATATGGGTGGGACCTATATCTCTCTCCAATGCATTGGGTAAAGATTTATATCTCATAAGATATAAATTAATATAATGGATTTTGAATGTGGTACAAGAAGGGACTTTGTCCACTATGATGGTCTTGGGAGAGAACCTTGACTACTATCATCTTTTGGGGAGTGAACCCCTTCCAATTTGAGGAAAATGTTGCTACTGGGATGGTGTTCTTTCCCACCAAGGAGGTGTATCCACCAATGAAGTTCTATGATAATTAGTTAAATTATCATTTCCTACATGGGATGTTGTTTTATATGATTATGTGTATTCCACACATCTATGTGTTCTTTCAATGTTATTCTCTTATGTATCATGTTCATTGATTTCCTTATGATTCAGGTCTTATGAATTCATAATCATCATTCCATGAAACATGGTTATGATATATGAAATGTTGGGTATGGTTTTCAAATTATATTATCATGTTTTTATACAATTATGTAAATATTTTTATTACATATCTCTATTTTTTACAATTATCGAGAATCTTTTCTCACCCTTTACTAGGAAAATATTCCCAAGGATATCAATAATTTTCATTATATAGGGGTTTTTGTGAATAGTACTAAAGGGGAAGATCATTGCAGTATATTTTTAAGATCTTTAAAAAAATTATGATTTTATGTACACAGACTCTAAACACATTAAAATATTATAGTCCTTAGGTGTTTTTTATAATGTATTGAATTTTCCTTTAAAAATATATTGTATCTATAAATTAAAATCCAAGGTCTCTATAGTTGGTATCAAACGAAAGGCTTAGTTAATATATTTAAATTAGGATGAGAATTATTTCATGAAATCCCTATTGGTGTTTTTAGGATTGTATCTATTAATACCTCTACGGATAAGTCTCAAGATGAGTCAAATTATAGGAAAATGGCCTAGAATTTTTTTCACTAATAAAAAATAATGATTTTAAATAAATGTCATTTATTTCTGGATACAATATGTTGATTTAACTATCTCATAGAGGTAACTATGGAAAATATCTTCTAAAAGGGTATATTTAGAAAGACTCAACCAATACCTAGTGTATGAAAATGGTCCTTATTTCACACCTATTTTGAAACTGTTGAGGGATATGATTTTGGAATTCAAAATCATTTTACGAACATTCATAAAAGATTTAAAAATGAATATGAATAACCTAGGGTGTCATGGATTTAAAATATGGATTCTTGATATAGAGATTATATTACTGATTTTTCATGATTAAGTAGTTCTCTATGATGATTATTTTTATTACACTATTATTTATGTTTTATTTAATCGAGGAAACCATAAGTAACTAGGTTAAAATTTAATTTTATAGACAATTTTTTATTTATAATCAATATAGAATGATTATTAGAGTGAAGGATATTGTGATTATGTCTATTCAGTTATCACAAAACATGTAAAATAATATGTACATTAACCAACACTTGGACTCACCAAAGAAGTGAAGGTTAATGTTCACTGTGTTTTTAGGAAGTTGAGACCATAGAGGAAATAAAATTAGATTTTAAATATGTTAAGAATGTGGGAAGATGTGAAAAAGTGAATGTATCAATGGAACGAGAAGTCGTTTTGAGTGTTCAAAGGAAGGACTAAAATTAATTAATTTACAAGGAAAAAGGAAAAGTTTAATTAAACAAATGGATGGGAATATTGGTGTTCCTAAAGTATTGACAAAGGATTAATTTATTTAATTGGAAATAATGGACATTATAAAAACTGATATCGAAGTGAAAACATCATGAAGATAATACACATAGTGGAACTATTAATGGTTATATTACAAACACATAAGATACTACAAATAATATATTAAAGGTGTGGGTTATAAAAATAAATTTTTTATATAACGATTAAATTAAGTTTGATGAATGTTACGAAATTATTCATATTTCATATAGTGAGAATGACGTATTACGACATAACATGATGTAGCCTATTTAATATTTTAATAATTAAATAGGATTATTGAAGTGTATATATATTATAATTCAAGAATTATGTTTTGTTAATCATGAAATATACATAGACTTTTCTATATATGTTTTTCATTATGTATTTTCAAGAATAATTTGACCGGTTATGATAACCTATAAAAGTTATATATTAGTAAAGTGGTATATTGATAAAGGGAAGATAACACTTATTATGTTACAAATGTTTAGATAATGACGTTGGGATAAAGAGATTTTGAATAGGAATAAATTGAATTTGATTGTATTTATTACGTTATAACTAATTAAAGATTTGTGAACAATGTGGTTTATGTTATCAATGGTAGAGTTTACTATATTATAGAGTTTATAAAATATATTCAATAATATGTTGTATATTTAAATAATGAATATGTATTTAGGTTTTCATTATGTTATTATGGTAATTTTTGTAATTAATGTGATTCAAGAAATTATATGACTAATTTATTCACATGTTTGGTATGCAACAATAAAATTTTAATTTATGTTTCCATAATGTTATGTTGATTTTGATAAATTTAGTGACCTTCCTTATAAATTTTTGTTTTTGGATGTGTTATATGGATATCCATTTATGAAATGGTTTAATTACTACTTTGAATGAGGATTTAGGGAATAATGTATTACTTAACCATATGAATATATATGAATATTGATAAACCTATGGATCCCATTTTTTTTTGATGATAACTAAAGATATTTGGAATGAATGATCAATGTATTTATAGATCATAAGATCTATTACATATTCAAGAATAAAAAAAACTTCATTTCTTGTAGTATGATATAAAGTGGGAATTGATCCTGGAAAAACCTACAAGTGAGATTTTTTGAATCAAATGGAATGAAATTAAGTATGAATATATTCTAAATAAAATCCCCCAACATTAGGATCCAGATCTTGAAATAAAATGCATTCATTTTATCATCATTTTTAATGATATAAATAGCCTTTTTAACACCTATTGGAATATTCATTTATGATATTTAACCTTGTATATATCACCTTATTTCTTATGATCATTTATGTTTATCACATTCTAAAATTGTTTAATCTTTTATTCCATGTCCAAATACTCACTTCCCACCTATGTTCACCAATGAGAAATCATATTCTTGATTTAATATAGGTAATAATTATGTTTCCAACTTTCCATTTTTAATTTATTTTTTATTATTAATTTTTACAATTTGGTATTCTATAAATGCATTTTCAATTGTTTAACATTTGATTACTTAGATGAATTTTGGGGGTGAAATTTATTTTAAGGGTGGTAGAATGTAACACAACACGTTTTTTTGATTTTTTTGGAAATAAATTTAATCTTTTTGATATCATGCATTATAGGCATCAATTATTTTAGATTTCATTACATGGAACATTATGTTTCTCTGTTGTTACATGTAATACTGATTTTATCTTATGTTATATGAAACACTGAGTGTAAACAAAACATAACATACCTTTAAGATATTATTATTTAATATTGTAGTTATCACAAAACCATTAGAACAGAGAATATGAATATGATAAAATAAATTATGAAAATACTTTTTACACATATAATGATTTCTTTGGTGACAAATTATTGTGGAATATAAATAAAATCCTTTTAAAAATAAAATGAAATATTTTTATGAAGAATTAAATTTATGCCAAAAAGTGTCTTTTACATAAATAAACTAAAAATATATATATTTTTGAATTATATTTATATATTATATATTCAATATAATTTTCAACATTCATCATATGGTTTTTATTTAAAAGAGATAAGAATAAATTCAATTTTATTCATAAAACTGTATTTTTCGAAAACATTGATTGGCCACCTTTACCAGAATTATAGTAAAGTCATTTTTTAACACATTTAGGAAAAAATTATAAAAAAACTTATTTTTTGAAATAATAATTTAAAATATATATTTGGGTTAATTCTTGGTTTTTTATAAAATTTACATTTTTAGGTGAATAATGAAACAAACAAAATTTTAATTGGAAGGTCACAACTCAACTAAATTACACATTGAGTAAAATTATTTGTAAAACTATTTTTAAATTATTATTAGAAAAATTATTTATATATTAATACAAAATGGTTTATTTTAATTATTTTCAAAATTCAATTTTGATAATAAAAAAAGCTCTGTAGCATTTTAAACAATTTCTCTTTGAGAACTCACATTATCATCACGTCTATATGAATAATTTTGAAATAAATTCTTCCACTAATGCCAATGGAAGTTGGAAAAATTTATTATATATTTTTTATAATAATAATTGACATCATCTAAAAAGATAAAATAATATTTTGACCATAATTATTCAAGAAAACAATTAAGATTATAATATCGTGGTTAAGGTTAAAATAGTGTTTTCTTCATTACATGTGATTGTGTCAGAATTAATTCTCCACGTGAATATGATTTTAATTCATTAACATAGATATAAAATTTATAACTATTAAGTTTAAATTTTTGTCTATATTTCATTTTATGATTATTCTTAAAAGATAAATTTCTTAGGTAAATAAAAAGATATAGGTTGTGTTGGTATAAACTAAGGGTATAATTGAGTAAACATAATTATATTGAATGACTTGATAAAATTTGCTTATTATGGGTTTTGGAGGTTTTTATCAACCAAATAATCCCAAAAAACATTATTTTCCTATTTTTTAGGAATACGAGTTATGTGTGACCCCCAATAGTGAATAATTTTGGGTATTTAAAAAAATGACAATCCTCCTCAATTATAAAAGGGCACTCAGTCTCTTAAATTATTCACACCAACCAAGACATTTTAGTTTACCAATAGCGTCAAAAATAAATTCCTAAATCCCCCCATCCCTCATCATGGAGTCCCTATATTTTTACATAAATATATACAAGGAAGGATTCTGGTGCAATCCTAAGGAGGATGCCTTAAGAATAGTTAACGTCCATCAATGACCGTTTCTGTTTTATTTCTTCTTCCACTTACTTAAATTATAATTATACCATTATGGTATATTAACCTCATTATCATCAATATAATATGTTTTTTATGATAAGGTAATTTTCATTAAACCATATCTACTTCCTTTGAATTGGTTACAAATTCACAAATCATGTGTATAGTGTACTACTGCATCGCAAACCGATGTCATTCGTTCTTCCATTATCACCACCCATGATTAGGTTAGATGATGGATATAAGCTATATATAGGATATATATATATATATATAAAATAACTATACCTATGGAATAATTATATCATATAAAACATTGAAAATTCCATTCTATAGGGGATATAGTAACGTCACTCATCTGTACGGTGGACTACCGCCTCGGGAAGCAATGCGATTCATTTTCCACTAACACTTTTCATGATAGATAATAACGATAAATATATTTGATATAAATGAAAAAATATGATATTAAGGAAATATTTATCATTATATAAGACTAATATATCATTTTTTCTTACATTTTCACACACTGAAAGATGATAACATCATTTGTGTACAATTGGACTACCGACTCCACGGATCAATGTGGATATATTTTCAACACCACACTACATGGATGATATGTGTTACTGTTTTCAAATAAGTAATATAATGTTTATAATATTATGATTAATCTGGAAAATATAATATCTAAAATGAATCCATTCCATAATGATCATTGAAAATTGGAAACATTGTTCATTCGTACGACCTACCATCTCCAGGGTCATAACATACTTCATTTCAAAAACAAAATATTTCTTAACTTGTCATAAAAGTATAATTAATTTATAAATATGAAAATTGGTTTATTATTATTAATATATACGTGTTTTAACCATCACTAATATATTATTTCTGAAAATAAAAAATCTAAACACATACAAAGAACAAAATAGTTATTAATGGAAACATGAATTTAACAGAGAATTGTTAACTAATGGGTAATAAAATGACATAAGTAAATCATATATGGTACTACATATGTAATTATTGATTCATTATCATATGTTAAATAAAATTTTATTTATATTATAAGAGGTTTTAATGTGTTTGAAGTAATTCTAGACATACGGTAATGGTTTTTTCATCTCACTTTTTTACTCTTGTGAGACACAAGACATATTCAACAACTATTTAATTTGTGTATAGTATATACATACAATCAATGTTTTATATTATTATTATACATATATTTATTATAAATTACATATCCTTTTTAGGATATCTAATTTATAGGGCATATGATTCGATGTTACCAAAGTTGTAATGATTTTATGTTATAGTGTCGTCGTCTATCGAGATTATGTATAATTATGATTCTGATGATAAACTATTATAATCAATATATCAATAAACTAATTTAATTTGTTATATTCTGGTTATACAACATATTTTAAAGTAATAGTACCGTTTACCACTCTTTTTTACTAAAAATAATCATAAAATGTTATATGGTAATTCAACTTTATTTTTCTCTTTGGTTGGGAATCTGTTTCTTCTAAACACATTTTTTCCAAAACATTCTTTAAAAATATTTTCTTACTATAAAATTATTTTAAAAAAATTAATGATTTTTTGAGTTTTAACAAAATGTTTTAAATGTCATCTTCAATACATTTTATAAAAAAATTATTTTTTCTTTCACAGAAAATGTGAAAGGAATCCTTTTTTATGCGTACGACATGAACAATATTTCCCAATGTAAATAAAATTTAATTATTTTATAATTTATTTATATATTTTAAATTTAACTTTAAAATAAAATTAATTTCATAATTTTCTAGTGTAATAAAATGTTTTTTCAATTAATATAGGATATTTTGATAGAGAAATGTTTTTAAATTCTTTTTAAATTTCCCCATATAATTTTAAAAGGTATTTTAAAATATTTTCTTCAAAAATGTGATGGGTTTTAAATAGCGTTTTTCCAAGAGGAAATGATATTTACCTCAAGATATGTTCTAAGTAATATTTAAAAATCATTTTCTACTTTATATTACATCCTTTTATGTTACATATTGTTTACTTGGTATATAATCCATGGATACCGGTCTTATTATTTTCCTAAATGATTTATGATTACAATGAAAATATGTTTATTAATATTGTTTTTATTCTATAGTACATACCATGATATTTTTATTATTAAACATACTTATTTTTTCATGTTATATTTTTTGATGAAGTAATGAAGTTATTATGAAACCATTTTCTTCCATACAGGTTTTCAGGGAATGATTATGGAATCTATTTCATTGCATGGGTTCTGATATGATGATTGTTTTATGAACTTATTTAACATATATAAATTATTTTAATTATGTGATAGTGGTTACATTATTACTAATTATTCTAGAAATGTTATAACCAAATATCGGTGAGACCTATATCTATCTTGAATGCATCGGGTAAGGATTTATATCTCATGAGATATAAGGGACTGTAGTTGGGAGTGAACTCAATTCAGTAAGGGACATTGTCTACAATGATGATATTGGGAGTGAACCTTCAATACTATAATTTTTTGAGGAGTGAATCCATTATACAATGAGAGAATGTATACCACTGTGCATAGTGGTGTGTCTCGCCAAGGAGGTTTAGCCACCCATGGAGTGCCCTGATATATTTTTCTCAAGGATCATTGTTTAATAAATATATTATTTCTTATAGTTATGTGCATGCAGCATATCAATGTCGTATTACAATGTTATGTACTAATATATAATGTTCTTCATTTTCTTAATGGTTCATTTCTTAGTAACAACCCACATTTTTTCCATGAATTAATATTATGATCTTTTATATGTGATGTATGGTTTTTAAATGATATGCACTTGTCACCATATTCGTATGCACAATTTATTCATACATATCTCCCTTTTTACACGCATTGGGCTTCTGGGTGAACCATTTCTTATGTTTTATTTCCCCAGGTCATGAATAATGGTTTTAAGTAGGTTAAATTTGTGAAGAGTACTAAAAAAGGATATATTTATGGGATATATTGAAGATAATTAACAAAATTAAATGATTGAATACCTAGTCTCCCAAGACACAAAAAATATTAATGTACGCATGTTTTTTTGGTGTATTTATTTAATAATCATTTTAAAAATATGTAATATTTATGTATGAAAACCCAAGGACACTATATATACGCACCCAAGGAATATCATTCTTTATATTTGTGTAAAATAAACATTTTCATGTTGACACACAATGCTTAATAATTCTTTTTTCTATTGGATTGTCTACCTGGGTCCCAATCTCATGAAATATTTAGGGTAAAATCAAATAAATAACCATCAAAATTAGTTTATTACTTGTTTGTAACATTATTCCAAACACAAGATCATGTTCAGGGGGTACTGTCACAACCCCATTAGAAAAAAACCAAGATACCCTACAATAACTATGGGGATATCCATATTTTGAGGTATCATTTAATATACCAACGAATACAAAATCAAGGAAAGAATTGGATCTCATCACCTAAATCCCATATGAAAACATCACTCAATAGAATTTTGGTATAAAGGATGGCCTTTATTGTAAATGAAGTATGGTTTTTTTAATCCTCAATGAGAGATCTAGGTGTTTACAAGGGAAGAGATCTTGTAGTTTATGTAGAAAACAATATTGAAGGTGG
Organism: Viscum album; assembly: GCA_963277665.1. NCBI lineage: Eukaryota > Viridiplantae > Streptophyta > Magnoliopsida > Santalales > Viscaceae > Viscum > Viscum album. The sequence continues at coordinate 776,770,588 of OY728138.1, forward strand.
CTTTGTTTCCCAGTGTTTTTCAAATTTTGGTAACCAAAATGTATAGAATGGAAAGCATCAGGAAAAGTGGTTTTTCATTATGTACTTATAAAAATATGTCAAAGGGATCAGTTTCACAAAGATGTGCTATGTGAGTGGTGTTTCACGAAGTGTTAATGAATTTTAAAGGTTTTCTTTGCAATTATGGTGAGTATCATGAACAACGGAGAATTAGATCATTAGGATTAGTGAGAGTGATCACTGTGTTTACGATAATTGAAGCATCACAATAGTGCGAAGGGTTTGATATAGAGCATCATGAAAATGTAAAATCACAATGGTGTTTCATTAAGGGAGGAATGATGTGACGATTTTTTTGATGGATCAAAAATACACACTAAAAGATATGGAACTTTGGGAATAGTTGAGTCTATAAATAAGAGGATAACCCTCTGCACCTTTGATGAATTGTTCCATGGAAAATCTAGAATCGCTCAAAATTCACGAAACTAAGGGATCTTTACAAAACAGACAATCAATTCAAGCTTGAGAATCATGAAAATACATATAAATTAATGATGAAGGTTGTTTATTTTTGTAAAATGGTGCTTCATTATGATATGTTTTACTGTATTGACATTGTGAGATTCATAGTGGTAGTTTGTTCAGAAAAGGCAAGGGAGATTTGAAAAAGGAGCTTCACGAAAAGCTATTTTGAATGTTTGGTTTTTAGTGAACATTTTATTCAACTCCATCAATCCAGTAATTCTATACATGTAGAATCTCATTCTGGTATGAGATAAATAATTCAATTCCATTCTATTGAAGATACCTTAAAGTCAATAAACTGGGTAAGAATTCACCCACAATAGTGGGGAAGGGGAAGTCAATAGAAGTGTTCTTAGGTACACAATGTGCTATCCCTAAAATCATTATATACATAGAGTGCCTGGAATACAGTGACTATGTTTGAACTCTTTTTCTCCACAACTACTGAAGAGTTGTTGACTTTGGTATGACTGAAATATTGTCATCATATTTTCCTTGGAATATCCCATAGTGGTGAACCATGTAAAATTGTTGTGTCATTTCATTGCATGTGATTGTTTCCTATCTTCACATTCTCCTCATATATGTTTAACTGGTTTCTACCAATGTGGGTACTAGATTAATATGTTTAAAAGAAAATTTGACACCTTGATTGACCCCTCCTTTCTCAGGGTGTTTTGGGGTCCTATAAGGAAAACACCACATGCATTCCCCAAATATTGGAAATCTACACCCTATTCTAGAAATAATCAACCACTACATGAATTGAATACAACCAATCCATGCCAATAATGGAATTATATGGTTTCATCTTAAATGCAATGAAATTTATCGATGACTAATGTTTCTTTTTTATATATCGGTATCCCTAGCAAATAGAAAAATATATTCAGGCCACTGACCATCGTTGATAACACTAGGTTAATGAAAAGCCTCTCTACATCCTACCCCAATGCATGGACCAAGGTGGGTGAACAAAATGAGTGAAAATATATAAAATAAAAATAAACTATAGTAGAAGATAAAATTATCTAACTAAGAACAACCTCTAAGCCCTATAGAATGGATTCCTCTATCACATGCATCTATATTAGGACAATAATACTTCCTCACTAAGGATGTCTTCTACATCGAAACTCTTACATGTGTTCTTGATGGTGAGGGACATCATGTGGATACCCTCTAGACCCCAAACCTCTTCCCAGATGAGTATAACCCCACTAAAAATGTTTTTGAACATAATATGGAGGGTTATTCTTAATATAATACCTCAAGGGAGACTTATGATACTGGCGAGATGGTCCTGGTCTCCCTACACATACATTATCTATAGGGTTTAAGGAATTGTCCCTAATAATGACCATGAAATCCACAACCCAAACATAAAATAGGAGATCTCCTGGTAGATAAGCAAGAACATCCAACCCTCGAGAAATGTGATATTTATTACTTAGGTTATCTCCACGCCATACAGAATATTGAATGTACCAACATTCAAAGCCCTCCAGCTGATGAATTTCTACTAGGTGGTCACTAATTTCCCTCAACTGTGTTTCCTCCATCTAACCCATTCACCCTCTCCACCACTAAAACTATCTTATTCACATTAAAATACATAGGTATCATTAATGGACAGACTAAATAAAAATGGAAGGGTGAAAATCTTCCTCGATAAACAATGTTTAGGACTCTATATCTGTAAAGATATTAGGAAAAACCATACAGGGTACCAAAATTTGATCTCAATATCCTAAACTCTCATACTCTCTTACTAAAGCGAGAGAAACTCTTTCCTCATAGCTTCCTTCTCCATCATTGGTATGAGCTCAAATTAAACTCATATTCAAAGGCATCCCATGAAACATCAGTCTCCTTATACCTCTATGATATAGAATCCCCCACATATGAATTGTTCCACTCTATTGGATAACTACAAGGGGAACCTAATATTAATTTCGAGCACCAATCAATGAAAATTCATCCAGCTAGCACACTGTCTCTATGATCAAAGACACTACCCTCATTCATTTATCGTATTAGAATATTTAATATATGAAAATTATACTTCAACTTATCATAATTTTGATTAGGATCATCCCACTTATGGTTAAGGGGGTAATTCAATAGAACATTCCCAACTCAAACCACATGTGAGCAGAAATAAACTTGAACCACTGAATGGAAAGGATGAGAACCTTAGGCTTTTAATAATGGTTTTATTTGGATTCATTAAATTATGTTATTTATGACTCCCCAAAACTGCCCCATTCAAAACATAACTCACAAAATTATGATACATGTTCCTCTCCAAAGTCTCTACTCAATTAGAGTTTCTTTTATTAGTGATTTTACTAATCTTACATTAAATATATTTGATCACATGAGTGGAAAAGACATGTTTCCTAGTTAGTATCCTTTCTATTCATCACATAAAAAGTATTTCTAACAATGTTTACATGCCAACCCATACAATATTCACTAATTACATACTCCAAACACCACCATATTTCTTAAGAAATAACATTGATACCTTTCTACTATTATCCCACATCCACTGGTACCCCTCCGGAGCCTGTAGTTGAGAGAAATTGTGACCCCCTGAGTCCTGTCTCTATTACAACCCAGGTTGTTGACTATAACTATAGGAGTTTCAAAAAATTATGGGTGGCATTACCCTCAAATAACATTTAAAAATACCTAAAATACAACTAACCAAAAATGATGAAATGTAAATAGATGAAAATCCCATTCAACAAAAACTATAAATTCCCGAACCCATAATAGATGTAGAATATTCTAAAATTAAACAATCCAGAAGAATCATATGGCTGTAATTACAAAAACTCTAAACCCTAATCTATTGTTTTCTATCCTAATTAAAGAATTCATCTTGGAAACCTAAAAATAGTATTTATAAATGTGTAGGGGTGAGAATAATTATTTTTCTCATTAGGATCATTCCAAAGGTATCTTGTGTAATAATGAAAATAGAATACTAATTCACTAATGAACAAATAGTAGAACTAACCACCTCCAACATAGGTAAATTACATCCCTCGTCCTCTATAAGGCTTTCTCAATAAATAACACATCCAAGAGTAATAATATAATTTCATATGAATTTAGTTAACTAATCTAAGAAACCACTTTACATACTAATTTTCCTCTATCATTGAATGAAATACTTCATTTTCTATCATCCCTTCTATATCCATCGATAAAGGAATAAACCATATATATTGTTTTATAAATCCAACCACATATCACATATTATTTCACCAACCACATATCTTATATAACATAAAAGGGTGGTATGGTAGCAAGATTGTGAAGGAAATCCACATTATGCCTTATTTTACAGAGCATGACCCACATCAAAAATATCATAGTCCACCATTGGTGTCAGAAAATGCTACTGTTGATGTGAGAACATAAGAGAGGGGGGTGACAACCATTTGTATCTTCTCTATCCTAGATGTTAGGAAAAAACACTCATAGGGTATCTGGGTCTTAATAGGGTTATTATACATGTGTGGGATTTGTAGGAAAACTAGAGTATATACATATATAATAGTCTCACACATTCCCACAACTATGGTTTCATACATGAAACACCACCCAAACAAGAATCAGAACACTTCTTATATCACACCAACAATAATTTCTTATAGTATAGGACAATAAAACCACATTAATCACACAATGGGCCAAAACATGGGTTCTATTTATCATTATTTTATTTAAATATTTGGCCAACAAGATTTAACCATTAAATTATTGAATTAAATTCAATTCAAAAACATCATTATCCATTAGAATATTATAATATATGTCAATATTATTCTATTTCTACTAAACCACTACCATAAAACCACCATGTCAAGCCACAACATCACAACCAAGGCCACTAATCCCCAAAAAACCAGGTATCCGAAGCAACAACCAACCAAGGACACAATGTCGTGGGAAATGAGGTTCATCATGCTTTATAGATCCAAGGACAGAAATTCACGAACACCAATTCAATCATAAAATAAGAATATTCAAATTATCCTTTTTTGTTTATATTATTTAGGTATTTAACTAATTAATACTTATGATCATATTTAACCAACATTGTAATTTATAGTTCTATAATGTCATATATGAAGAAAAAAATTGATATTAAGGAAAGTAAGTAACTGCATGTGCATCACATTTTCTGCATTTAGTTTCATTGGTCACATTTATGACATTAATTATGAAAATAAATATAGTTAAACCAATGAAAGTAAACAAGAATGATAATCTCATATATTAACATAAAAGGATATAAAACTCAAATCCCTTTCCTCTAAAGAATCTTTTTGATTTGTTATTAAAATCTAAATAAATAGAGGAAGAATTATGGATCAATAACTACACAATAGAAACACATATCAATCTAAAACCTAAATATACTACACAAGAATGATATCCAAATAATAATTAAACTATAATACTTACATAATATATGAAATATATAAATACTAATGGAATGAATCTTTGAGAAATAGAAGAATAACTAACCAGGAATCACATATATTTGTTCTTGAAAATCCAAGGTTGAACACAAAATATTAGAGGTGGTGAGGGATCCCAAAATTACATACGTATAACCTGAGGGTAAAGAATAATTATGTGAGAGAGGGGGTAATTTGATGGATTATAGAATATATATATTTTTTAAATCAATTCATTCACACTATTAAACTTTCCCAACCTAGCCCGACATGGCCCATGTTGCAACTCCCCAAGCCTACATCCAATAGGCTAGATGCTGGTGACTAGTTTGGAGTAGGCATGTCACTAAAATAGGGGGGATTTAATATATACTTGTACACACAAACACATATCCAATATACAAATTAATTAATTTTAAAAACCAAAATCAACCAATGCATGCATACATCTACATCCCATAACTAGAGTACAATAAAAGTACAAAAACCAAAGGAAAAAATAACACCCACTAATGTATACAATAAAAGCATCCAAACATCACAGAAGGATGGGATCAATATCAATTGAAAATGTCAGAAATATCCTCATCCCAGTTATGGTAAATACCTCGGTCTACCTAACTCAAAAATCTCTACCTTCCTCGAGTCCTCCATGGACTCCATAAAATAGCATGTGGTTTTATAAAGACACAAAAATGTGCAGGTAAAGCCCATGAAGGGGAGAGTATAAAAATACTCAGTTGGAACCCAAAACCCCCAAAATAAAAAGGGAGAAACTAAAATTAAAAAATAAACTAGACCAAGCTATAGGGAACCCAATTCAAGAGAGAAATTCCATCTCGAACCACCCTTAGCCATACATGACTAGTCATTTTGGTCTACAAGGGATGTAAACCCCGACATATGACAACCCCACAAGGACTCCCAAAAATCACCAAGACATACTTCTATTAGTCACTAAGTATCATTTGGTTCCAACCTCATAGTGAGCAATATGATTCTCCTCATAGTACTTAACTATATCATGAAACCCGGAGAACACACTCCACATGATCAACCATCCCAAATGGCACACATTTGAGAGATACACTCCATCGAGAACAACATTATCATTTATAATAGTACATTTGAGATAACTTTCTCCATCTGGAATGTTTAAATTTGTCCAAATCTAGTACCCAACACAAGATATCCAATTTTTATTACCTTGTTCCCAATGAAAACTAAGGAAACCCTAGTGAAGAGGCCAAACCTCACCATTTCACACAGTTGAGGGAGCACTACTCTAGGATATGCACCGCGTGTATCATCTCTAAAAAAATAGAATTAAGGGAACCAAACCTCATTATATGCCTATAGAAAAGGTAGTACTACTCCAAACAATCCTGAGAAAACTCTATCACTCCTGTATAGTATTCCCTACCCATGTGTCCGTTAAGGGAGCACTAAACCCTAACTAGAAATCGTTCACTTCGAGTGGGGATGCCCGTTCCTCATAAATGTATCCCAAAGATGAGGGAGCTCCAACTCTATTAGAGGAACCACAACCCACTATTACTCGAAGACAGGGGAGTACCACTCTATAAGTGGGGACCTGTACCCTAATCCAATAGGGTATTACTACTCATATAATGGAAGACCCACACCCTGAAAAAAGGGGATGTACTACACCATGGATCGAGGACCCACACCTTAACCAGGTATAGGACTACGAATTAGTGGCTAGATGAACCTCTCTCTAGTAGGATACGGGAGTAGAGACTCTATCAGCTTATTCCCTATGGGGGACCCACATCCTGATATGATTGCAGATTATCGACCCCAATCTTGATGACCTGCACCCTAGCATGGTTGGTGAGTTCCAACTCTGCCAGAACAACACGTATGGAAGACTCAGACGCTAGAATGATAGGGGTGTGTTAACTCCTAGGATAAGGGAACCTCACCCTAATAAATAAGAGGAGTACAACTCTTCTTATATATCATATATGGAGGAGCCATGCCCATGTCCAATAGAGGAGAACTGTCCATCTTCATGAACATCACCGGGAAACCCACACCATAGTCCACCAGGGGAGTAACACACCCATGGGAAATTACCCAAAGGTAACGAACATGATCCCATGACTTTGGGATTCTGATATTTACCTATGTAGAGAGGTAATGGTAAATGTTTCCCTATTCTAACAGGGGTGTACTCGTCACCATCTCTATATGTGTACCACATCGAGCTCCAACATCTGTTTAGAACATCTTCACATGATTATTTCTATAATTATTTCACCAAATATCTATTAAGATACAAACGAGTCCATCATATAATTCTATAAAGAAAAACACTTAGTATAGGCTACTCACAATCTAGAATCTGAATCCCAGACATGAAGATATGGAAGGCCGAAAATCCCGGGAGGATCTCCATGGAGTACAAAACATTTACCAGGGAACACTTGGCATATGAACCCATCCAATAACCTAGACACGTATACTATATATATGTATTATCAAAAAATGTTGGGTTACATGAAATGTAGCGTAGGTACATGTCATTTCCCTCTTCACTCAGACCTTGGTCGTGTTCCCCTTCTACACCAATCGACCAATAATGTCCCTTATAAGCCATGCATCCTATGCTACGCGACATTATTAGGATAAATATCCACCTTCCCAAGTAGTTTTCTAATGTCCATGTACCATACACTATTTCCATGTATCTTGGCCATGTGTTATTATATGGCCATGTATTTTCACATAACTAACCCAAGTCATGTCCTATGGTCACACGGTTTTGGTCCCTACACAGTGTGTAACACCTATACATGATGTGTAGTCCCAAAAAATATTATTCCCCAAACAGGAAGAGATACACGGTGTCTTTCACTAAACTAGAATCCGTGAATATTGTATATACAGTCAAGAATTACATTAAAAACACCCTAATTCATCCGATTCATCCCCAAAACTGATAAATCTACCTAGTACGTATCAATAGAAATTGTATTTGGGATCTTGAACCTTAAAAAAATCATAGTCAAAATTTAAATAAACCTACCTCATTAAAGAAATACAAAATCATTAAATGATGAAGGATGCCAAGATCATGTTGCTCCTCGATGAGATGAAGATCTTTGTAAAGAAAGAAGATCGACAGCACCTTGATTTTTCTATTTGGTTTGATTCCATTCACCAGACAAAGAAATGATGATAAGGGAGAGGCGGAGCTCATCTAGGGTGTGTCATTATCCAACGAGAATGGGGGGGAATTAATTTAGTTTTTTTAATTAATTTAATTATCATTTAATGCACCACATAATGACCCACCAACTCACCTCCGACTAAACCTCATGGGACGGAAAACCATAGGTTGTTTGTAGGGAAAAATGACATTCTAGACTCAATCACGGTCTTCTAAATCTAATATGAGACTCCAAACTGGAGTTATTTACATTTCAAGAGAAATTGCATGAGTGTGACAACATATATTTACTATTTTTAATATATTTTCACTGAGGCTCCCTAAGCCCTGGCTTCCTGCAGGGACTCAGCGCCAAACATTGGAAAAATTCTACGAAATATTCCAATATATTATGGATTAAAACCCAGGTAATTACATTCTCTCCACATTATTGAGTTTCATCATCAAAAAGATAAATACTATACACAATGGATGAAACTGAGTTCCCCACTAGACTTTCAGGCCAACGAGCTCACTGAGGGTTCTCGTGATGCTTAAAATCACACACACAGAGGAACCACTAATGTCAAACCAGTATTAGGTCCAACTTCAACTATGATAACTTCTTCAAACAAATTGTATCATGTCTCTATAGCTGTGTGAAAGAGCACTGTCGTGGGTGCCCTCAAATGCTCAGTGGTTTTTGGGTTCTTAGGTGTAGTAGAGTGGCTGACTAAGGTCGTCTCTAAAAGGAGGAATTAAATTAAAGAAACTTTTTAGAGGTATTCTAAAAATAAAATAAAAGAGAATGAAAACATTTCTTGAAAATATGGGGTTTGGTTATAGTTTATAAATCTAGAAGAAGTTTTCTGGAAGAATATTTTATTTTTTTGTTTTTAGTTTTGAAATGAATTTGGATTAAAATGACACAACAAGAAGATATTTTTTAGACAATATTTAAAAGATATAATTGATCTAACTATACCTATTCAATAAATTATTTATCATTATCATTTAAATTAACATCCCCTTAATTATGATCCCTTAACTTGTTAACCCCCGATCCCTACGAGAATTATCCTTACCACACAGATAAAGTTAATTTAACCCTAGGCTAACTTCGGAAGATGCAATCGCAACACTATTCTTTGATTGATGTTCTAAGATTAGCTTATGGTCAGTGGTATATTAAGGAACATTTCCCCTCTATAAATTAGAATTAATTGAGTTTATGGATTATATTGGAACACTACAAATTTACCCCATATGGTTTTGTATAACCGATTAAGTTCACACTCTCACAATTTACAAAAAATCTCGTCCTCGCGTGTTTTTGTGTTAATTGTTCAATTTCTCGATTAGTTTCAATTAAATTAAAAACAAAATTAATTGATCATATTATTTGAATTACAGTATATCATTGATACAAAATGAATGAATGTATAAGGTAAGATAAAGATCTACTACTAAAAGACTACTCTTCTATGGGTGACGTAATCATCGTAGAAGCGAATTGCATTTGCAACAGTTTATAATGGGTATAACCCAATAACGCTTCTACTAAATAATTCCAGACCAAATAGGAAGATTAAGAGAATAATAAATTTTGATAAAACATACAAAAATAAAACAATTAAATGAAGAACAATGATGTTTAAAACACAAATGAAAATATTACATCATGAAGAAGAGAATGAGGCTTCGATGAAGGGATCATTGTTTCAAGAGATAAACCTCTTAAAATGGTTGTAAAATTTGGTTCAAACCAAATATCCTCTTCCTAAAATCTTCTAATTCACGTCCCAACACCTCAAAATGAGAAAAATTCTAATTTATTGAGTGGAGGGGAGGCTAGGTTTAAAGAGGATTCAAGTGTGAATGAAAAATCAAGTCAAAATATTTTATACAACTTGAACCGCCAATTTGACCTCCAAAACGAGTGAACCAACTCTCCTTCCATCATGATTATTTGTTATAAAATGCATCCCTGAGATCCTTGAAAACGTTGGGAGTAATAAAATAATGGATGAAGAAGTTATGGCCCAAATACAGAACCTATGTCCATTCTGGCGAGTCCAGCCCATCTTTGACTTCATGAACCATTTTTCAATAAACAAATGCACTAATTAGCTCTAATGTCCTGAATAAAAGTTGTATAGAAATTAGTTTGGAAAACATTTTTAAAATTTCATGTTCAAATAATAAATATAAAAACATTTATCTTCGAAATACTACAAGGCACTATAAAGGGTTAAACTGGATTTTTCACCAAATTTTCAAATGAATAATCAAATCCCAAATATTTAATAATTAAACATATTTAACACAATTTGATGAAATTATGTCATTTATTATCAATAAAATATTCAACAAAATAGTGTTTTATCAACTCCCCCACACTTACTCTTTTGCACTCCTGGGAAAAACCCCATATCAAGTAAACATCAATATCAAATCAAAACAAATTTTAAAACACATATAATTGAGATCCATCAATTACACACCATGAATCAAAAGATATCATTCCTCATAAAAAACCTTATTTCAATTTATCCATTTATATCGTTCAATATATTTCCACTTCATTTATCCTCTCATGCACAAAACACTTACCTCGCTTGAATTTTCTCTCATCACACAAATATCAATTTTTTTGCAATGCCTTTCTCATCCAAACTCATACAAGGGTCACCATTGGCTTGATAAATTCCTACATATCCACCTGATGTGAGTCAAAGACATATGATTATCATGATGACTTTTCAGGTTTGTTCTATGGATTTTGGTTGGTAGGATTAAGGTGTGAAAATTATGAGGCTGCATGAGGAGGGATTGACTATTTTTGATGCAAAATTGAAATAATATAATTTTCACTTAAATATGGTCTTCTCCTTAATCCCCATAGTATCAATTCAGATCCATCATCATGAAATGTCATGGAAAGTTTACACCATTCATCATTTCAGTATCAAAAATGTCAATATTCTCAAACATGATTTTCTAGAAGGCTCCAGATCGGCATAGATTTCCACCTCAATTAGAAGCTCTAGAAAAGGCACAACTACACCTGTCATGAAAGATCCAGAAAAGGCACAACTTTCAATATAATGATTTTCTTCAATAGAAAACACTTATCTTCAGAATTTAATTTTCAACCCAAAGTATCACAGAATACGGTAGCACAACACAAGATAGCTTCCCTCACACTTAAGCTCAACTAGATTATGCAATTTCACTTCAAGAGATGGTTGGATAGGGAAATTGGCTTGTAATGTGGCTAACCTAATAGGATGTTCATGGATTCTAATGGATACAAGGATTAAATTTTCAAGGTAGGCCATTATAAAAAATGGATTCTTTGAAATAGGGGCTTTAATACCAAACAAATTCCTCAATCATTTAAACATAAGTACCTCAAACCCTCAAGTTTTGACAGAAATAAGTCAAATTCTGGTTAAATCAAGCATGGTTTGGTTATATCAAGAAGTGAGTTTAATGTAAAGATTATGAAAATAATGGTTTATAAGCCTCTAAGGAAAGTTGTTTCAAATATAAAGACAGTGAGATGTGGCATGGGATTCAAAATTCAATGTACTTTTCATGAAATTACTAAATATTTGAACTAGAATCAAAGTCATTTTCAACATTCATTTAAGATCAGTTTAATGGAATAAATTGTTTCACTTATTGGCATGCATTTAAAAATTGTGATGAGAATCATTTCAGCTCAAAAAATTTAAAAAAATAAATAAAATTGAAAAATAAACACACAAAATTTAAAAGACAAACATTTTTTTTGTTTTGTTTTGTTAAACAGGAGAACAATTAAACTTAATAAACTAAAAGGTTCCCTCCCCCACACATAAAATAATGAATAATCCCCAATGTGAACCCATGAGATGATATATGAAAATGAAATGTAGAATTTTTTAATAGGATAAATAATATAAAAGTCAAAGGGTTAGGCATAGCCTGATGTGCTCAAGTGACGATGGGGCCATGCAGTGTGATAAAATCCACTACATTAGTAGGAAGTCCCTCAATGTATCTCTTCAAAAATTTCCCATTGACAGTAAAGATCCTTCCAGTGTCCTCTTGTGTGATCTCTACCGCACCATAAGGATAAAAATTAGATACAATATAAGGACCTAACCATCTACAATGCAACATACCAGGAATCAGCTTCAGTCGTGAACTGTAGAGAAGGAATTTCTCTCTAACATGAAATTACCTTTTCTGGATCATTTTATAATGAACTGATTTTGATCTTTCCTTGTAGGGCCTTGAGTTCTCATATGATGACAGTAAAATCTCCTCAATCTCTTAAATTTTCAACTTCCTTTGAATTCCAGCTTGGGCCAAATCCATGTTGCATTTCTTTGTAGCCCAATAAGCTCGATGCTCAACTTCCACATGGATATGACACGCTTTCCCAAAAAAAATCTGAAATGGGGACGTACTAATGGGTGTCTTGTATTCTGTCCTATTAGCCCACAATGCATCATACAAGCGCTTTCTCTAATCCTTCTTATTTGGCTGCACGATTTTCTCCCAGATTTGTTTCAACTCACGATTTGAAACCTCAGCCTGGCCATTTGTTTGGGGGTGGTATGGTGTTGATGTTTTGTGGGTCACCCCATACATTCGATGGAGGGAAGAAAAATTCCTATTGCAATAGTGTGTCCCTTGGTCACCGATGATGGCCTTTGGTACTCCAAACCTGCAGAAAATTTGAGCCTTGAAAAAATCCACTACAACATGAGAATCATCATTCCTAGTGGCCTTGGCCTCTACCCATTTACTTTCATAATCGACAAAAACAAGGATATAAAAGAAACCAAATGGACTAGGAAAAGGGACCATAAAATAAATTCCCCAAACATCAAAAATCTCACTGAAGAAAATTGGTTTTTGGGGCATCTCGTGTCTCCTTGAAATGTTTCCAGTGTGTTGGAAACAAGAGAATGACTTACAAAAATCATGAGAATCATGGAATAATCTAGGACAATATAATCCAGAGTATAAGAATTTTCTAGTAGTAAGTTGGGGTCCAAAGTTTCCACCACAAGCATGTTTATGAATGAAATGAAAAACAGACTCAAACTCATGATCAGGAACACACCTCCTAATGACTTGGTCACTACACATGCTCCCGAGGTAAGGATCATCCCACACATAAAACCTGGACTCACTTTTTACTTTTTAGACATGATGCTTCCTTAAATTTACTGGGATTTCATAGGCAAGAATGTAATTAACTAAATCAGCATACCAAGGATGTGTACATGAGATGGTATATAGATTCTCATTGGGGAAAGTGTCACGAAGTGGTACCTGGTCTAAGGTGTCACCCTCTGGTGTGTGAGTAAGCCTACTCATGTGGTCTACTAACAAATTCTCTAACCCCTTCTTGTCGTTTATCTCGATGTCAAACTCTTGAAGAAGGAGTATCCAACGGATATGTCGTGGCTTTGCATTTGTCTTCTTTAGTAGGTACCTCAAATCTGCATGTTCAGAAAAAACAACTACTTTAGATCCAAATAAATATGAACGAAATTTATTTAAAGAAAATATAATAGAAAGAAAATCATTTTCTGTTGTGGTATAGTTTTATTGGGTAGAATCCAACGTCCTCGATGAATATGAAATAACATGTGAACATCCCTCTATCCTCTGAGATAAGACAGCTCCAACCACGATGTTGGACGCATCACACATAAGCTCAAATGGAAGCTCCCACCACGGGGGATGTATGATCAGTGGAGCGGTCAAAAACTTCTTTAGCTAATCAAATGATACACTTCATGAATCGTCAATATTGAATACAATATCTTTTTGAAGCAATCGAGATAAGGGTTGATCGATCTTACTAAAATCTCTGATGAAGCGTCAATAAAATACAACATGTCCAAGGAATGATCGAACATCATGCACACATGTAGCATATGGAAGGGATAAAATAATGTATACCTTAGATTTATCAACTTCAATTCCATGTTTTGAGACTATATGACCTAAGACAATTCCCTTTTCGACCATGAAATGATATTTTTCAAAATTCAAAACCAGATTTTTCTCAATACAACGATGAAACACGTCACCCAAACTAAAGATACATTCATCAAATGAGGATCCATAAACTATAAAATCATCCATAAATACCTCCATGCAGGTCTCAATGAAATCTGATAAAATACTCACCATGCATCTCTGGAAGGTACTTGAGACATTGCAATGTCTAAATGGCATCCTTCGGTAAGAAAAGGTACCAAATGGGTAGGTAAATGTCGTCTTGTCCTGGTCCTCTACTACAATGGGAACCTGAAAATAGCTAGAGAAACCATCCAAGAAGCAATAATGTGTCCTACCTACAAGTCTCTCAAGCATCTAGTCAATGAATGGAAGTGGGAAATGGTCTTTATGAGTGGATTGATTAAGTTTCCAATAATCAATACACACTCGCCAACTGTTTTGTACTCTCACAGGAACTAACTCATCATTTTCATTTTTTATAATAGTGAAAGCAGTTTTCTTTGGTACAGCCTGTAAAGGGCTAACCCATTGTGAGTCATAAATAGGGTAAATGATACCCACCTCAATTAATTTTTCATCTTCTTTCTTAACAACTTCCAAATGTGTTGAATTAAGTCTCCTTTGTGGCCGCCTAATCGGTTTAGCCCCATCCTCCAAGAGAATTCTATGCATTAAAATGGAGGGGATAATACATGATATGTCTGCCAATGTCCAACTATTTTCCCTAATGTTATCTCTCAAAAGATTTAAAATTTTTTCTTCATGTTCAAAAGAGATATTGTTAGCAATGATAACAGCCAATCTATCACCACTCAGCAAGTATGAATATTTAAGATTTGGGGGCAATGGCTTGACTTCCAATATAGGGTGGTGATGTATGGATAGAGAAATTGATGAAACAGATATATCTGCCCAAAAAACATTAGTATCAGAATAAAAATCCTCAAAATTAGAAAATAATGCATCAAATCCATCAGCATACTCAACAGCCATGTCATAATCAAATTTTATATGATCATAATTTCAATCCACCTCAAAATCAAATCCAAGAGAGGTTTTTCCATCAAAAACTAATGTGGAAGTACTCTTAGGCATCAAAATAGAAAAAATACTCATAATCTCCCTAAGCATAGGAAAATCAAATTCCACGGAGTTTTTAATTGTTGGTTAAAAATGGGAGATAACAAAAGTAGAATGGTCCTCAAAGGGGTACTTCATGGAGTCCATAAAATTAAAAATTACAACCTCATCTCCAAAATCCATGGAAAGTGTACCCTCATGAAAATTTATGATAGTTTTTTCAGTTTTGATGAAGGGTATACCTAAGATAATGGGAGCACGAGAACTTACCTGATCATCCTCCATTTTGAGCATAGATAAGTCTGCTGGAAAGATCATGTATCTTACCCGGACAAGTACATCCTCAAGGACTCCTGCTGGATATTCTGTAGCTCTATTCGCCAATTGCACCACTACTCTTGTCAGCTTCAACTCACCAACCTATAAAGAAGAGAATATACAGTGATGCATCACATTTATTGAAGCTCCTAAATCACAAAGAGCATCAGAGAAGTGCAACTCTCCTATGGTACATGGGTTGGTGAATGTCCGGGGATCCTTGAACTTTTTTGGAATTTCTAGAGTTGGTGTAATGAGTGCTGAGACATTCCTTCTAAGGTTGATCCTCTCATTTCCATTTATCCCTCTTCGATTGGTGCAGAGTTCTTTTAGGAATTCGACATACCTTGGGATTTGATTGATGGCTTCATGTAGAGGGATGTTGATCTAAACACTCTTAAATGTGTCCCAAACCTCCTTTTTCATCGCCTCTTCAGCCATATTCTTGATTTAAAAAACCCTATTTGTAAAGGGAAGAGGTTTAGGAGGAACATAATCAATATTTTTCTTACCTTTATCTTTCTCCTTGGGTTCCTCATCAGTTTGTATGGAATGGGGATTCTCCGGAGTTGAGGTGAATCCCAGTGGAATGGTAGGTGGGGAATCATCAGTTGTTTACTTCCCACTTCTCAATGTGATGGAACTGACATTCCCCTTTGTATTTGGAGTAGGTTGGGATAGTAGTTTTCCAGAATTATTACATACCAGTTCATGGAGTGCAGTGGAAATCTGGCTCATCTGAGTCTTCAACTCCCTCAGCTCCAAACCTTGACTCTTCAGCTCATTCTATTGATTAAGAACAATTTGTTTCAAAAGGTCTTTAGTGTAAGAATCTACATTGGATGGGGGATTCCCTTGTTGTTGGTTTTTTGATGCTTGATATTCAAATCTCCTTTGGTGTTTTTGGAAACCCTATTGGTAAGGTGGTGGCTGGTGGATGTTTTGTTGAATGGTTGGCCTTTGTTGTTTTCCAGAGCCATACCTCATGTCAGATTGATCCTTCCACCCTTTGTTTTATGTTGGATCAAACTTCTTTTGGGGATATGGTTTTTGATTTTGCTGCTGATATGGTCTCCCAGGGAACACTGCTGCACAATCTTTTGTTTCTTGGAGTTGTGGGCAACACTTAGTTGGGTGGCTTGTCTCAGTGAAAATACAACAAGGCCGTGAAGGATGGGGTTGGGATGTCTTTTGTTCCAAAGAAATCTGTCTCACAATAGTTTTCATTTCATCCAAATTGGTATCAATGAAATGACTTTCAAGGGAAGATGGACTTACCTAATGTACTCCCCTAACATGTGGTGCACCTCGATTGCCAAAATGTTTGGAGTTTTGGGCCATTTTGTCGATCAACGAACGTGCAACTACTAGTGTCTTGTCCACCAATGCACCTCCAGCTACGAAATCCACCATGCTTCTCTCCATAGGTTTGATTCCTTCATCTAAGTATTGGATGAAGAGTTTCTCACTGATTTGGTGATGTGGGAAACTAGTACACAACTTCTTGAATCATTCCTAGTACTCATACATTGACTCCCGTTGTGCTTGCTCTATTCCAGAGATCTTTTTTCAAATGGAAGTGGACCTTGATGCTGGAAAAAATCATTGCAAGAAAAGATTTTTCAAATATTTCCAAAAAGTTACATCTTTGGGTTGTAAATAATACATCCAGTCTTTCACAGCTCCATCAAGTGAGAATGATAATTCTCTTAGTTTTATTTGATCTTCAGAAACATTTATTGGTTTTATGTTTGAGAAAACCACATTATATTCTTTAAGGTGTTTATTGGGATCCACACCAGAGAGGTCGTGAAATTTTGGAAGCAGGTGAATTAATTTATATATCAGTTCAAAGTCTGATTCAAGATTTGGGTTTGCAGTACATTTTGGTTGATAGTTAATATCAGGTGCATCCGATTCTCTAATGGTTATATTAAGATCATTTCCATTATTTTCATCCATGGGATCTTGTTTTATGGTTGAATTTTAATTGCTTCCAATTTCAATGTTCTGATATTGGAGTAATTCTATAACTGGTTGAATGTTGAAACTTCCCGTAGACTGAGAATGTCTGATTCTTTCCCTAATGCTACGTTCAATCTTAGGGTCAAGATCTAAGAGATATTCAGGATTAGTTCATATCATAAATCAAATAAAAATGAAAATAAAAATATGTGACCATAGTAAAATAAAAATAATTAGTTTGAGTTGATGGTCCAAATATAAGTAGAAGAAAATAAAAGAAGAAGAAAAAAATCAGATTGGTTAAAGAAGGAAGAAAGAAGAGAGGAAGAGAATAAAATGTAAAATAAAATAAATACGTCTAATTGGTTTAAATAATTACTTGCCTCCATGGAAATAGTGCCAATTTGAAAGAGCACTGTCGTGGGCTCCTTCAAATGATTAGTGGTTTTTGGGTTCTTAGGTGCAGCAGAGTGGCTGACTAAGGTTGTCTCTCGAAGGAGGAAGTAAATTAAAACAACTTTTTAGAGGTATTATAAAAATAAAATAAAAGATAGTGAAAACACCACTTGAATGGATGTGGGTTTGATATAGTATATATATCTATAAGATTTTTTCTGGAAGAAGATTGTATTTTTTTTGTTTTTAGTTTTGAAATGAATTTCGATTAAAATGGCACAACAAGAAGATGTTTTTAGACAATATTTAAAAGATGTAATCGATCTAAATCTACATATTCAATAAATTATTTATAATTATAATTTAAATTAAAATCCACTTAATTGTGATCCCTTAACTTGTTAACCCCCGAACCCTACGAGAATTAACCTTACCACAAAGATGAAGTGAATTTAACCCTAGGGTAACTTCAGAACATGCAATCGCAACACCCTGCTTTGATTGATGTTTTAAGATTAGCTTATGGTTAGTGGTAAATTAATGGACATTTCACATATGTAAATTAGAATTAATTTTGTTTATAGATTATATTTGAACACTAAAAATTGATCCTGTATGGTTTTGTATAACTGATTATGTTCGCACTCTCACAATTTTCACAAAATCTCATAATCGCGTGTTTTTGTGTTAATTGTTCGATTTCTTGCTTAATTTCAATTAAATTAAACACTAAATTAATTGATCATATTATTTTAATTACAGTATATCATTGATTCAAAATAAATGAATGTAGAAGGTAAGGGATTGATCGATTACTAAAAGACTACTCTTCCATGGGTGGCGTAATCATCGTAGAAGCGAATTGCATTTGTAATGGTTTATAATGGGTATAACCCAATAACGCTTCTAATAAAGAATTCCAGACCAAAGAGGAAGACTAAAAGAAGAATAAATTTTAATAAAACATAATAAAAGAGAATAAGTTAAAGAATAACAATGAAGTTTAAAACAGAAATGAAAATATTACAACATGAAGAAGAGAATGAGGCTTCGATGAGGGGATCCTTGCTTCAAGAGATACCCCTCTTACAATGGTTGGATAATTTGGTGGAAACAAATTATACTTTTCCTAAAATATCCTAATTCATGTCCCAACCCCTCCAAATAATAAAAACACTAATTTATAGAGTGGAGGGGAGTCTAGGTTTAAAGAGGTTTCAAGTGTAAATGGGAAATCTCGGCCAAATATTTTAATACAACTTGCAACGCCCATTTCACCCCCAAAACTCATGAACCGTCTCTCCTTCTAGAAGGATGACATGTGAAAAAATGAATCCTCGATCTCCTCGCAGGCCTAATACAATCAATGATGAAGAAGGTATGTCCCAAATATAGAACCTATGTCCATTCGGGCGAGTCCAGCCCAACTTTGACTTCATGGCCCATTTTCAACAACCAAAGGCACTTTTTATCTCTAATTTTCTGAATAAAAGTTGTATAAAATTACGTTAGAAATATAGTTACAAAATTTCAAGTACGAATAATAAATATAAAAATATTTATCTTTGAAATACTACAGTGCACTATAAAGGGTAAAACTGGAATTTTCACCAAATTTTCAAATGAATGATCAAATCCCAAATATTTTATAAATAAACATATTTTACACAATGTGAGGAAATTATGTCATTTATTATATATAAAATATTCAAAAAAATAATGTTTTATCACTGTGACATATGGAAAATCATCAAGCACCATGGTCTATCTACAATCATGAGATCTAGCGGTACTCCAACTTGCTAACCTGACACAAATACTAATGGAACTTAATAGTTCTCATCCAACCTTGGATTTTCTATACAACATCCTCCTCAATAATAATTTATTCAAGGATGACAGTGAAAATGTAAGGGTATTCACAAACAAAACCTGGCTTCCCAAATGTAAACACAGGGTCTTACCAGACCCATCTTCTACAAACCTCCAGGTCTAACAGAGCTCACCCAAATAGAAACACTGTCAAATCCACTAGTGGAATCCCAATGGAGTATGGTTTCTAGGAGAAATTCAACAATATGAAAACACCGTACGACCTAAATATACCAAAAAAAAATTAATCTAAGCAGGGGTATCTATCTATTAGAGCATCAAAGCTAATGGATTTGAGTAGAGAAACTCCATTGGAATGACCTGGCCCTGCTCTGAAACTTCTTCGCACAATGTCACCCATAACCCACATGTCTAAGAAACTCATCTAACACACCTTAATACTATCAGTGTTGGGAAGAACTGACTAACCCATAAGGTTTTGGTCATGTCACAAAAAAATGTCTTAGTGGGAATGCATCCCTATCCCTTGTGAGTTGGAAGAATTATTAAACCACACCATATCCTCCTCGATCATGTCTTGTAAAAATATGGCACCAAACACTCGAGGTTACTAACAGAAAACAATGTTCTGAAAAAAAAAAGAAATTATGTGTCATACTGGGCCCTCTGTTGTAACTATCAACATAGGATTCAATCGATGCCCCACATCACCATAGATAAACCATGAGTAGGAAACATAAATAAATGTGTACCCAAAATAGTGTCAAAAAATCGCTACTACATAATGAAGGAAGGATACAAGGAATGTCTTTATTCAACTTTGTATCTTCTAGGTCAATGGCCTCTATGAAATTCAGTTCCCCTCACCCACATCATTTTTCTCCCTAGTATTGTTGCGGACCTCCTGGGGGTGGTGGTGGAATCAACTCAAACTTCATGCCACCTCAATCCACTCTTCCAACTCCCCCACATCATCCTCCCCCACACGGATCACCCTACTCCAAGAACTGTTTATGCCAAGGAAAATCATCAGCATGATCTCTATCATAAGTACAACTGGTTGGGAAATCTCTAGTGATATTCCCCCAGATGTTGAAAGCGGAGCATTTCCTCTCATGTGGTTGACAAGATCCTCGATGCTGGTCTAATATACATACCCACACATCTGTGTCTGGACATCGGTATGACTCCTACAACATGATCCACCCACATGTCTTCTACAATATCTTATTGATGCCTCGGCCTCATGAACAATAATACATGTCACATCCACATGTTCCTCATCTAGGAAACATTCCATAACTTGACCTCACTCCAGCACTGTATTATTTGTGGGAATGCACAACGGAATCACATATTCCCTAATCTTTTGATGCAAGCCCTGATCGTAGGTCTGTGCTCTGAAGAATGGATCTTGAACCATATTCACGGAGTATAATTACATGTCTATAGACCCATCTAAATGCTCATCCACTGTCATGCTACCCTACTGAATCTATAGAAGTTCCGTGATGGACACTGATCTTAACATGGTTGGGTAAAACTCATCCATGAAGAGTCACTCGAACTCCTCCCAATAGTGATTCTCCTTGTCATGAGACCGTATTTCCAAACTCTACAATCTCCCATATAAACCCTCAAGAAGGGGCACCATTAGGACCCTAATCAAATAGAGAGGTTTCCTCTATAAGTAGAAATCTTGCATGACTACCTCAAGCCAGTCATCTACTACCTGAGGATCTATATCACTCGGGTACCTCGGTGGCCACTACCACTAAAACATGTGTGGAACACTCATCCTACGTGAATACTCATACTAAACTATCAATAATACCTAGTACCCAACATGTGGTAGAACCCCAAGTATACAATATAAAGGTAAAGCCTCAAAATCAGTGTCATGCACTAAAGCCACATCACAAGGTGGATAGTCATCACAATCATGATGTGGAATCCTATCTAGCTATCATCATGGTAGAGTATAGTAATAGAATCATGATTTACCATGGTCAAAGAGTATATCTTTGGAGATAACTCAAAACCATAAGAGAAACCAAAACCCAGTCCTAAATTATGCATGTATCATGTATTTATCAGCGACCAGTTTCCTAACATACCAAGACAAAATGTTGGTTATCAAATTCTTGGTGAATGGATATTTAAACCACCACACCAACAACAAAACCTCTTTTCTGAGGTCAAAACTTGAAACATCCTCACACTATCTCTATACATCCCAAACCTAGCTCATGAAATTATGGTACCAATGTGGAACTGACTAGCTTTGATACCACCCTGTCATGACCCGACCCGATGGGGCCCAAGCTGCAATCTCGAATCCCACCACAAATTGGAAAAGGGCTAGCGACTATAACCATGTACGAATATCACAAAAATCAGAGTCATTACCTATGTACCTGTACATGTGAACACATGTCCATGCTTGATATGTTAAAAAAATGTAAAAACCTAAAGAAACCAATGCATACGTACATCTAAATACCACAACCAGAGTACAATTGATGTACTAAAAGTGAAGGAAGGGAAAAATGAAAAAAGGAAAAGAAAAATTTAAAAGAATCCAAACTACTCATAAGGAGGGGATCACTATCAAATGAAACTGTTGGAAAGATCTGTATCCTAGATCTGGTATACACCTCAGTCTATCTAGATCACTAAGATCCTCCTTCCCCAAGTACTTTATGGGCTCCGTTGAAAGGCATGTGGTCCACAGAAGACATAAAAAATGTTTGTTCAAATCCCGTGAATGGGTGAGTATAAACATAACTAGTATAAACCCCAAAACCACTAAAATATTAAGGTATAAAATGATTGTAAACCATCCTCTCGACTGGCCCAAAGGGAACCCCAATAAAGTGAGAAAATTCACATAGAAACATCATGATCCATACATGACAAGTTAGTTAGGTCTACCATGGGTGTAAATCCCGACATGTGACAACACCACCAAGACTCCCAGAAATCACCCAGATATACTCATCTCAAACACTATATCTCATGATGTTCCAACATTATAGCCAACAACATTATTCTTTTTATAGGCTCTAACCAGATCAAAAAACTACGAGAAAACACTCCAAGAGATCAATCATCCCATATGGAACCCATCTGAGAGATAAAATTCATCAGTAAAAACCTACCATTCCAAATGGTACATGTTATAAAACATTCTCCATAACGAAAACCCTACCATTCGTAATGGTACATTTGAGAGAACATACTCCATCAGGAACACCTCTCAATCGACCCTCTGTCAAGGGATTATTACTCCTAACCAACCCATGATACCTATTTGGATCTTATATGTAGTGTCTCACACTTCTGTCTGTCAAGGGAGAACTAAAACCTTTCAAGGAATTGTACACATCAAGTAGAGGGGCCAACTCCACATAAATGTATCCTACATCTGAGGGAACTCCAACTCTAATGGAAGACTCACACCCCTGTACTACTCAGATAAAGGAGAGTACCACTCCGAAATTGAGGAATCGTGTCTTAATCTAATAGGGTAGTACTAATTCGAGAATGGGGAACCCTCACCCTGATACAATATGGGAGTATCACTCTGTGGGTCGAGGCCCTACATTCTAACCTAGTAGGGGAGTACCACTTAGTGGCAATAGAAACTTCACCCTAGTAGGATAGGAGAGTACCGACTCTGCTAACTTGTTAACTATGGGGGAACCTCACCCTGATACGACAGGTGTGTACTAACCCCAAGCATGAGGACCTACTCCCTGACATGACAGGGGAGTATCAACTCTACTGGAATAACATGTATTGAGGACCCACACCCTAGAACGACAGTTGATTTATGAATACTAGGATAGGGGACCCATGCCCTAACATAGTAATTGGGTAACAACTCTATGTATACCTCATATATGTATGACCCATGCTCTTTTCCAATATGGGAGTATGGTATATCTACACAAACATTACAGGGAAACCCATATCCTAGTCTGTCTGGGGAGTAACACTCCCCATAGGAAACTACCCAAAGGTAATGTACCTGCACCCACAATTTAAGGAGTCTTATCACTACCCAATCATATAGGTAAGGGAAAATTGCACCCTTTTCTATTAGGGGGTACTAGTCCCAATATCCCTATATGTTTACCACACTGATCTCCAACATAGGCTCAGTACATATTCCCAAGAGTCATTCCTGATTTATACAACCTCATGTCTTTAAAGTCATATTAGATGATACGATCATGTTCTATGTGTAAAAACACTTTGGATATGATACTCACAATCCAAGATATGAATCCTGGATAAGAGGATATGGACAGAGAAAGATCCTAGTAGGATCTCCAAGGAGTACACAACATGCACCAGGGAACACACGGCGTGTAAGACCACCCGTGAACCTGGTCGTGTATCTTGTCTACATGGATTAACAACCCATTTTGGGATGCATGGTTTAAAAGAGGTACAAATCATTTCCCTCTTCACTCAGCCCCTGGCTGTGTTCCCTTTTAGACAGATCATCCATCCATGTCCCTTACATGTTGTGCATCCCATACTAAACAATGTGTTTAGGAAAAATGGACACATTCCATTGTACTTTTTCCATGTCCATGTACGAGACACCATTTCTGTGTATCTTGGCCATGTGTTAGTACACGACCGTGTATTTTCACATGGCCAACCAAAGACAAGTTGCATGGTCACACATTTTAGGTTAGTACATGGAATGTGACACCTATACACAACATGTGGTCCCAAAATATCATCCTCCTTGAACAGTAAGGGCTACATGGAATGTTTCACTAAAATATATGATGGGTACACAGAAATTCCAGGACGGAATTACCTACAAAACACCCTAATTCATCATGTTCTTCCCAAAAAATCACATATCTACCAACCAGGGATGAATAGAAATTGCATTTTGGTTCAAAAACCTTAAAAGATGTATAACAAAAGGGATTGATACCAAAAAGTAAATCTACCTACATCATTAATGAAAATATGAATATTTGGATCAATAATGACAGTCGGATCATGCTGATTCATGATCTTATAATGATTTCCATCAAGAACAGTGATCACAAGCACCTCGCTACAATAATTTTTCTTCCTTCCATCTGTCAGCCAAAGATGGGAGGACATGGGAGAAGACTGTCTCTTCTCAACTGTGTTTTACTCCAATGATAATGGAGGGAGGGATTTTGGTTTATGTTAAATTAATCGATTTAATTATTAATTAATCCATCAAATAACAACAAACCAACTTGCCTCTGACTAAACCTCCATACACAGACAATATTAGGTCACTTCATGGGTAAACATGACATCCTGGACTCAACCATTGTCTTAGAAATCGGATCAGAGACCCAGAACGATAAATATTTTTTTTCTAGAGAAAATGTTCATGCAGGATTAAATATATCTATTATTTTTAATATCGCCAAACTGAGGATCCCCAAGCCCCGACATCCCATGCCGACTCAGTTCCCCACTTCGAAAAATATTCTTCAGAATATTCCAAAGTCATATGGTTCAAAACCCTAGTCATTACAAAAACCATCAAATATGAAATCAATAAAAACTCCACCCTGACCATTGATTTCATTTAAAAAAACTCACACAATGAATTTCTCATGGATACAAATTCTAGAAACCAGATCTCTTAAGTCACGAGTCTACTCTAAAAACATTATTCACACTATGAGCCAATGATTTTTGAATTGAATCCCCACCTCTAATTGTAGATTCAACCCCATATCCTCCTATATATTCATAAATATCATCACAAATATCCCAACACACTATTACATATATGGAATTTAATTGTGCTATAGTAGGTTTTTTTCCATAAAAAGGTGTAAAAGACATGAGTACCCTTAAAAGTCCAAGGCCTTTATTATCTCTAAAAATATCACTCATAAAGGATAAATATATCAGTGCTTCATTTATCAATGATTAATTTCACCCTTTATCCCTGATTTTCATTAGTTCTAATAAAGGGATCCTTTATCAGCACTAAAAATAAAACTGATAAACATGGCTGCTTATCTGTATTATTTTAACAATAATAAAGGATACCATCATCTGGATTTATCCCAATAATGATAGAGGAATTCTCTATTATGACTTTTCATGGAACTGATAATGGATCTATTTATCAATGCTTTTTTCTAGCGAGAATAAAGGATCTCTTAATCAATTTTTTTTTTCTAGAACTGATAATGGGGTATACAACTGTAGTGTGCTTTCAAATTTACAGTAGACTACAGAAGAAAATATAAGATAAATTACATGAAAAAAATATAAATTTAATTAAATTAAAATTTTAATCCCAAAAACATATATAAAACTATATGATACACATTTTAATCATTCATTTATATAATTAAATGAGAAAATACAAATTAAGAGAGACATATAAAAACATTAATGTTATTTTTAATTTACCCCCCGACCACCAGTCATGCTATTAGTTGCTAAAAAACCCCCAAACTCAGGAAAAATAAATCAAGTTTATAAAAAAATTATTATGTTTTTAAAACTATTGATAAATAAATTATAAAAAATGTGTCGAATTTGAACCAAAAACATATACTTTGAGTAATACTAGGAACACCCTATATCATATTGAGTTGAAGTTGATTCATACACATACCAAAATTTATTTTTATTCTCAAAAATTGGATCTCTTGAATTGGTCAACATCATTGGTGATAAAAAAAATCACTACACATGTGATCCAATTTAAGATAACATTCTTTTTATAAAAAATCCTTCAAAATTCATTCCATTTTTTTCTATCTTCGGACAATATCTATAAGAAAATTATCTAAATAGTTATAAGATAAAAATTATAAATAAATTTATTAAATAAAATTTGATAAAATGATGATAAAAATGTGAGTTTGTTATGCTCATTTTTTCCATGTCATGCATGTTTTAAAATAAAATGGATATTTTATATTGAAAATGGACATTCGAGTCATACTGACCATATCATCTTTCAGATTGAAATACAATTGATTACTACATATCATAAATGAATAATTCATCATTTTAAAAAAATTTAAAATAATATGATCTCAGTTTCTCTATTTTTCCTATGTTAAGTGTGTTTTAAACTAAAAATATTTTATGTATTAAAACATGCACTTCGAGTCATACTAGTAATATTTTGTGTCGGATTGAAGTGTTCTTGATTACTACACAAAAAAAATTAATTATATATCATTTTTGTATTATTTATAAACAATAAATTCTTATTTTATAGGTTTTGGTTATGTGAGAGATGTTTTAAATAAAAATTTAATTTTTATATTGAAAACAAACACTTCGAGGCATATTAACTACATTAAGTGTTGGGTTGGTGTTTGTTGAATTCTTACATGTCACAAATTAATAATTAATCATTTTCCTTTTTTTAACTATATGTACTTTTTTCATGGTTCTTGCTATGTGGTGCCTCTTTTAAACTAAAATTACACGTTTTTATAGAAAACACACTCCTCAATCCATACCGACCACATTATGTGTCGGATAGACGTGTGGATAATACCTAAATCTAAAAAATCAATTGTGGATAATTTTAATAATGATTTAAAACAATAAAAACATTTTTTATTTATATTTTACATATTTTTTATTTTAAATTAAAATGAAAATTTTGTATTTGAAAATGTCCTTTAAGTCATACTGACCACATCATGTGTCGAATTTTCATATTTTCAGTTCTTGCTCATGAAAAATTAATAATGGATAATTTTAATATGGTTTTAAAACAAAATGAGATCATTTTATTGATTTTTTTGTTTATGTAAAATGTGTTTTAAAATAAAATGGAACTTTAATATTGAAAACAGACACTTTTAGTCATTCTAATCACATCGAGTGTCACATTGATGGGTAGTGAATTCCTAAACATAAAAGATTAATTATCAATAAGTTTCATAGTGTTTGAAAACAATCCAATATTTTTTTTCACAATTTTGGATATTTTATTTGTGTTTTAATCTGAAATGAAACATTGTATTGATAAAAAAGAACTATGTGTCCTACAAACCACATCAGGTGTAAGATCAACTTGAGGTGGATTGTTAAATGTGACGAATTATCTGTGGATTTTTTTCCTATTGTTTGATAACATTATGTTGTTTTTTAATGAGTTTTGGATATATGAAATTAATTTTAAACTAAAATTACACTTTTATATTGAAAACATGAACACAGAGTTGTACTTACCACATCAGGTGTCGACATGAGGTGTGGTTGATCACTATACATCAAAAAAGAATTATCAGTAATTGTCATAATGTTTTAAAACAATTTGAGTCCTTTTTATCAGTTTTGGATATTTGATATGTTTTTTCGAACAAATGGGACACTTTTTTATTGAAAAAATTCACATGAATTCATACCAACCACATCATGTGTTTCATTGATGTGTGGTAGATTCCTTTATGTAAAATAGACTTATAGGTTATTGTCCAAAATTATCAAAAAAATCTGAAATTGTTTTCATGGGTTTGGGAATGGGACGTTTGTTTTCAGCAAATATTTATATTTTTAAAAACTATGTATCATATAAAAATGAAAATTAAATTAACTAATCAAGTATATAAGATGATTATAAAATTAACTAAATAATTATTAGGAAGTTACCTATTCATGATGTATTTATACGTTCTGAAAGCATGTATTTTTCACATTATTTTCTACACAGATTGATTTCATCCATTATACTTCTTTTTGGGATGTAGATCAAATATAATATATGAATATTGATACTAATGCTTCACTTTCAAAAATATATTTCTAATGTCATAGACCTTAATGGATCACCAACTTAATAGGTAATAACCAAAATTTGATGTTTTAAAATAATTCCGCACCATGTAATCTACCCAATCATCTCTAAAAAATTACTTCTTCTATTTAGTATGTAGATTATTGGAAATAATGATAATATATATGAAATATTTATAAAAAATGATTGATAAATATTTTTATTGAAATTTTAATTACAACTCGAAATTGACTATTTGGGGATTTTATTCTTTTGATGATATATTATATCTTTAATAAGTTATCAAACATAATATCAACAAAAATTATCATTATAATTCATTTTACACTATTGAAACATTTACTAAAAAAGTTATTTTTTCAAATTATATTTTGATAGATAAAATTTATAGAGAAACCTTAATCTATTTCCATTTGAATAAGTGAATAATATTTTTATTCTTAATTACCAACCTCATACCATGATTATTAATATATTTATAGATATCCCTATAATAAAAAATTGGTCATTAAAACAAACAAAATTTAATTTATAATTCAAATTTTATCGGTAAAATATTTATTATAGAGAATTAAAATTACAATACACATCTTTAGTTATCAATTTGCTAGAAATCCATGTCTTGGATCTAAAAAAACATTTGGGTGTATATATTGTTTTAGATCAGCATCCAGTGCCTCTTAAAAAACTAAATCAAATATGTAATGAATAAAAGAAAAATATATTTTATATGATTATATTATAGTGTGTTAACCATATATTTAAGGCATCAAGAAGAGTCTGTCATCCAATTTTTTCTTCTCAAATGCCACACTAAGTCCATTTTTCTACTTATCAATATCTTTTACTTCCAATTATTTTTTATGCATAAATGGTACATAGATTAATGAATCCAAATCATGATTCACATGGTTTTCCATTTATATAGCAGTAACAAAAATTCTTGTAGAAAATATGAATAGTTATTAACATAGATGAAAATATTAGACTATTTATTGGAAAATGGAATTATGAATATGTACCACATATATTTATTCACAACTGAGACTTCAATCTATTCAAAATTGACAATCTTATTTATACTCTCTATACATACCACATATTTAATTAAATTTCCAAATATTTAATCTTCATATTTAATATAGGATATATTTATAACATTGAATGTTGTGACACCATGAACATGTAATTATAAAATACATTTTAATATAATTGGTGAGTAGAATTAATCCTTGAAAGTCTTATTAGTTTCATGGATTATTCATTAGATTATCTTGATTTTTTTCGATTCACCATTTTTTTATCCATCGGTCATATAATAACTCAGTTAAAACCTTTTCTCATAATATCTTTCAGGTTTATCATTTGACTTTTATAAAGAAGTTTCACTTATATCTCTATAAGATTACATAGTCATGAAATAAATGTTATAATAGCTTCATTATCCGATTTAGTATATGGGTCATGAAGTGGAATAGAAAAATCAGTGCACAACTCTTAAGATACTTTAATCCTCACTCTCATGTGATATTTTGGGAGTAATTTGTTGTGTTAAATGTCTCTAAGAATTTTATACACTATACCCTCACAATAGTATAGTGTTTACATGTTTATTATAAAAAATATCATACAAACATACCCTACAAAATTTTAGCAATATAAATTTATCTAATGTTTTTTGATTGACCTTAAGTATAATGATTAATGGAAAAATCTATTTCTTAGGGTAATATTTGTCATATAAGGGAATGAATAAATTAAAATTTAGTGGGTTTATTTGGTTGTTCATGCGAGGATCTTCATTCCACTGTTAGATTTCTTTGATACCTTTAAATATATTCATTTTCTAAACCATACCATACAAAAAAACCTTGTAGAGCATCTTTTTTCACCGATAATAGAGTCATAATATGATAAGTATCTTCTTGTGGATCCATATTCATAAAATATGTTATATATTAAAATCCCAAACCTACAGCTCCAAAGTGAACATATGGTTTGGGTCTCATCAAAGCTACAGAATGTAGTTTTTCATCAGGTACGGTCACTGTTGTTTCTAGTGTCTAAACCAAATAATAATTATATGAATATAAATAGATATTTTTATGTAATATTATTATACTGAATAACAAATTACTATTATTTCATACATACACATGTATTTTCATAATTATTTTCTGTTTTCATCAACAAGATCAAAATATTTATTTTTGTGAGCCTCCTTCCATAGCACATGACATGGTATAGATGTGGATTATGATTCAGATTCATTAATATAAATATAAAGAAGGAACATATGTTGTTCTATATCACATAAAAAATTTATAGAATATTAAAAATCATATCATTTTCTTAACTTTTAAAGCATAAAACATTCTTGTATTACAATATGGGTGCTTTCGTTCTGATTTACCTTGTTTATTTTCAATACTCTTTTTTGTTTCATAAATTAACAATTTTGAATCTAATTGGAGAAAATAAATAATGACATATATTATTTTATCTATTAAAATGAACCTAAAATGATTTCTCATCAAGATGATTGAGGAAATCATTCCATGTTTCATACTTTATAATGTTAGAATATGTAACTGGTGGGTGGTGATTTATATTCCCCTCAACACACATAAGATGAAATAACGTAAGAAGTATCTTGAAGACTCTATACGATTTTCTAGTAGCAATTAAGACACGTTTCTTATATAAATAATCTAAAAAATAAACTCTTCATGAGATAATGATAATTAAATAAATATTTCATTATAAAATATTTTGGTGAAGTAGAGAAGGTATATTATAACATACTTTAATATCTTCTCCAATTTTTTCCCACATTATATTTTGGATATGATGCCAAAAATATATATCAATTTTCACATTAAGTCTTGTTTTAACCCCAAAATAATTAATGAGGATTGAATTCTTGAGGTCAACTAGTTTTCATCATTTATTCTAGACAACCTCAAATTTTATACCCTCTCATATTGGATTGATAATTTTGGTGAACATGGTGGTGATATGACTTTTTTGTTTTTTGATCAACATGTTGTTTATCCCCTAATAATTATATAGTTTCAACCTCAAAATTTTGTTCTTCCCTAGTATTTGTAACATCATCTGGTGAAGAATTCATTTTCAACATGATTATTCAAAAATTAAATTTATGTTATTTTATTATAGTATAAAATAGATAATATTATGAGGAAAATAATAATATATTAGGATAAAACTTTAATCATCTCATTGAACACACTTTTTTCTTTAACGGTGGAATAGTTTTGGATCCTCTATCAAGAAACCAAATCACCTATTTATAGTCCCCTATAACATAAAAGAACTTTTCTACATTTTGTATTCTATCAACTTATTTTTATCTTCTACTAAAAGGGTCATCATTGATTGAATTTTCATCTGACCATATGGTTTTTTGGGTCACCAGTAGGGAAATTAACTTTTTTTTGCTAGATTTGATAAATAAAATAATTTCATGTCTTGTGATTCCATTATAAACAACTCAATATTAATCACATACAAAGTAAGATTATCGTTTACCATTCCCATTTATCAAAATTCTGGACACGCTTGTTTTCAAACCATTTCAATAGAAAATTATCAATTGAGATGTGGTATAATATAACATTTATATCAATTTGATGTTGTCATAATATGACATATTTACTTATGTTGTAATTGTATCCTTAGAACCATATTTCTACATCTCTTCTATCATAAGTGTAATACCACTATATTTCAATATATTTTGGTTATTGTGTTCTTTCTGTATAGAACATGTAACAATTAATTGAAAAACCATAGTAAGATAAAATATTTTTATTGGGTCCCTTGGCTATTAATCTAAGTCATTGAGTGTTTGAATTAAAATTTAATGATAACTCTTTTTAAGTATGCTCTCAGAACCATCCTAAAAATTGTTGATTATATTTATTTTATATACATCCTTTAGCCCATGGTAGATTCAAACGTCACATATTTTCATTGTGGGATCCAATGTATGGATCAAAAAATTCACGATTATGTAAAATATAAAACTGAAATTTATCCCACTCTATGATAGAAAATGTATAAACATCACTTCTAGAATTCCCTTCACCCAAAATGTGTAAGGGTTGGTGTCCTCAGAACCAACTGTTTTGTATTTCGATTACATGAATGTTCACTTATTATATATTGTTCATTGTTCTGCATGACTATAATATAATAATGTCCTGGAATATTTGTTGCATTAATTAGGACATACCAGATCCCCGCTATGATGAGAACCTTGAAATTCTATAACAATATTCTTAAATAAAGTTCTGCGGTTGGATGGAATACTATGATAGGACACATAGTATACAGACCGTCATGTGTGAATACTCGTAAGAAGATGAGACTCTCTCTCATGGAGTTCGCACATGGTAATCTACAAGATGGGAGATTATGATAACAGACCCGCCAATAGAAATTCTCTATGTATTGGTTTCATCGGACATTGCTATCTACGAGCGTGTGTAATGGTCCTTTGACTGGAGTATTATCATTAAATCATGTCATGACTCACACACTTAGACTTACTAACAAAAACCGTCATGCAGACAGTTTGGGGGATGTAGGGTACGTTGGGTGCGTCACGAGTGACATGTTGTTAATGGATAAGTCGAGGAAGGATTTGTCCCTTCCATTTATAGAAGTTGATATCTCGGCCCTTTGATTGAAATAGAACTTCCGCATTAAATTCCACGACCATGGTGTGAATGACGAGTTTATTTCTGGTAGTCAAAGAACGATGGATCATGCATATAGGTTTATGACACTGCCATGAAACCTGCTTGATGAGATATCGAGACAAAGGGATTAAATTACACAGTAATCATTCGTAAGAGGTGATACGTCAATGCATCGTCAACTTCTTTCTCTCGGGTGCCTTGAACCGTTGCCAGAGAGTAATCTTGGACTTTAGGAAATCCCGCATAATTCCAACGAGAAAGAGACCAAGAGGGTCACACACTAAGTGTATCCAAGTATCTCAAGTCGAATAAAGATTATTCCCGTACGTGGTTTAATAATTATTCAAGGATGCCTAAGTTGTTTAAAATGATGGAGGAAAAATAATATAAAACAAGTACACACCGTGTATTATTAAATGTACACGCCGTGTAGTTTTATTTTGGAATGGAAATGAATAAATGAAAATAATAGATACACGCCGTGTACATTTAATGTACACGCCATGTAGTTTTCAATGAAAAACAAGTACATGCCGTGTATTTATTATTACACGCCGTGTAGTTCTTCCAGTCGGTATTTTGAGGATATAATATTGTTTTAAATGATATTTATTATAATCAGCGTGGGAGCATGTCAAGGAATTATTTATTCGGCATGGGGGTTTTAAATAAGAGTCAATGAATTAAATAGAACACGTAATGTGTTTATTTATTGTCATAACTCTATAACCCCACACACCCGATTATAAATATCCTCACAACCCCAACTCTTTTCCAACATGCAAGAAAATCATTGTGCACAACATCTCTGGAGAATTCTTTCAAGGCCAAAAGAACATCTTCCTCCAAGAATGCTCTCAAGACCAAGAGAGATCCTCTTCCATCGGATCAAGACGATCTAAGGCGGACAATGCAAGCAAAGGCTTCTACCCACTAGCACCCGGAGAATCCTTTGGCAACGTCCAGAGATACGAGGTACACGTGTGCATCACCGCTAGAGGGAGTCTACACTTGGCTTCTACGACGCAATGATGGATCACATAGGCAACATGATCAAGAACATCAACAAAGAAAGAACACAAAAAAGGTATTTCTTTTATAATTAATTAAATTAATTATAATCAACGTGTAACAATCCTTGTTTGTGGTTCTGGGACAAACCATCTTCTTTGTCTCTTTTTGTGATTCGATCCGTGGAGACTCGCGTTTATCGTCGTATTGATCCCGGATTGATCATTGCTAATGAACAAAAGCCAAGTGGGCACATCCACCAACGTGCTTCCACTGCGCCCAGAACCTTTAAATGGTATCAGAGCGAGGTTACAAGGTTGATTATAGTTCTTTAATTTTCATTGATAATTTACGCATTTATATTTGATTCAATTTGAAATATATCGTTCTATTAATCTGAATAAATGAGATCTATTCGTCCTCCTTCGTTTCTCGATTCATATCCCAGAAATGACTTTTTAATTTTAATTTTGATTAAAATAAAAATGAGGAATTCATCCGGACGAGTCGCTCTTTTTGTCTGTACAATACAGGATTACACGACGTGTAATTAAATCTACACGTCGTGTACTTAGGTTCAATGAACCGGCACTGGTCTGCCAAACCACACTGTGTGAATTGAATATGCCTAAGTTTTAATCACTCTGTGTTGACCATAATTGAATGACACGTGGAAACTGGAATACATGGCGTGTGTGTTGGAGCAACACGCCGTATAGTCTGTTCCTGCCCAGGTGAAACCGTGTACAATGATAAGCCGTGTACTGTGTACACGGGATCTCCAGGCCGGTTACCGCGTAACAAGGAAGTACACATAGTGTATGATTCATCTACATGCCATGTACTCCAAAATTTCCAAAGTACAGAAAAAACCCAAATCCCCGGCGTGTACTTTGGATAAAGGGTGAAAAGAAAAATACACGCCATGTAATTATAAACTACACGCCGTGTACTTTCCAAAATAGAATTTCACCAGGTTTCCTTCAATGTACAAAGACCCGTAAAAGGAATATGGATGAGAAGAATCTCAAGGAAATTTAGAAAGGAATT
This sequence comes from Viscum album, assembly GCA_963277665.1. Lineage (NCBI taxonomy): Eukaryota > Viridiplantae > Streptophyta > Magnoliopsida > Santalales > Viscaceae > Viscum > Viscum album. Next base: position 776,805,985 of record OY728138.1, read on the forward strand.
TGAGATAAAGAATTGATTAATTATAAGAACATAATTAATTGAATTCGAGCGCATCTTATCTTAAATAAAAGAACGATTAAATGAATTTGAAGTCTAAATATGCGTAAATGCCGTTGCATATTATGTATTATCATGATCTAGACCAAAGACTATTTTTATGTGTATGGTTTCATTTAAATTTATTTAATTTAAATTTGTCGGCCTGCGAGCCTTCTTCCAATAAAATGTAGGGCCTGAGTGCCAATGGTTTCTTTAATTTAACCCTTGTAATGAAGGATCTCCCAAGCCATAGGAGATGGTTCAAATCCCGAAGCCGAGGTGAAACCGACGCAAGAAGATACAAAGGTGGACTGGTGGGAGCTGCAAAACACAAACCAACAGGTTCAAGGTGTTTTCCCTAGGTCAGTGTTATCTTATCAAAACTTCTGGATAAGATAACCAATAGAATCTCATGATCATGCCATCTTATTTTATTTCTGTCTGATTGAATGGTTTATTTATTATGTATGTGTTGTCGCGATCACATAATTAATAAAATGAACAAGCATGCAAAGATGGAATAAAATAAAATCCGGACTATGCGTAAACATTATTAGAACATGGTTAATCACTTAAGAAAGCATCACTTAATATTAACAAACATGTGATAATGTGAAACTACGCATAAAGGAATAAAATACATCAATACCGTATTAAGTCAGACCACCCCTTCTGTTACCTGATTAAGGGCAAGACTCAATAAAACTATGTGTTTGACCAACCCTTGTTGGGAAACTTAATTTTATAAAGGAATCCCTTATGAAGGGTTTCGGGTTGACTTAACCATATTACATCACGAGATGTAGCCCTTCCTAGACTTGGTGTAATACTGGAGGCAAGAGTTGAGGAAATCCAAGTCAGGATTTTAGGATTGGGGAGTCCACTCAACAGATCAAGGAACTATAAGCTCACAGTTGGCAAAGACCTGCCTACCTAAATACCTTCATATAGCTTGACCAACCCTTGTTGGGGTTATGAGAAGGGAAATATGGATCCTTTCCACTAGAATGTCAAAGCTACTGGACATTCCGAGTTCAATGGTGAGGGCCATTGGGACTTGATAAAATAGTGGTATAATTAATTAATTTATTATTTCTCATAAAATGTAATAAAAAAGGTACTGATAAATCTGCTCTTTTAATTTGTAGAATCGAAATGACAAACTCATCAAACACATTTTCTCTGCGATCAATACTGGATAAAGACAATATCCTCACCGGCAGTAACTTTTAGGAATGGGTTAGGCACCTTCAGGTTATCCTATGCCAAGAACGAATGTTTTACATGCTAGAGTCCTCACTTCCTGATTCTCCTACCCCAGGGGCGAGTGATGAAGATTTCCTGGTCTATGATCAACATTTGAACGATGCTCTCAGCGTTCATTGTTTGATGCTATCATCGATGTCTAGTGATCTCATGAAGTCTCATGAAGACATGGATGCCTATAGCATGCTCAAGAAACTCTCTGGTCTATACCAGGAGATAGTAAGATAGGAAAGGTTGGAGATCTCCAAGGCTCTATTTCAGAGCAAGCTTGGAGGGGGTTCCCCAGCCGGGCCTCATGTAGTCAAGATCATTGGCTACATTGAGCGCTTGGAGGTTCTAGGGTTTAAAATCCCCGAAGAACTGGGTACCGATCTAATTCTTTCATCACTCCCCTAGAGCTTCTCAATCTTTTTTGTGAACTTCAATATGAACAACATTGAGAAGTCTCTGTCTAATCTTCTCATCCACATTCGCGAAGTGTACACTGATATGATGCGTGAAAAGACATATGTCCTCATGGTGAATAAAAGGAAAGGGAAGACGAAGAGCTTTAATCCCAAATCTTCTTCAAGGCCTTCCAAGAAAAGGAAGATCAAAGGGGAGGCAAAGGAACATGATGCTTTTTGTTTTTCATGTGGCAAGAAGGGCCACTGGAAGAAAAACTACACCCCGCCAAGGAAGCAAGGGGAAGCTTCAGGTGTATTTTTTATCGAATGAAATCTATCTATTTATAGTAATTAGTTATTAGATAATGCTTGTGGTGCTCACATCTGTATCCAAATATAGGAACCAAGTATATTCAAAAAGATTTATCGAGGGGAGGTAGATCTACGAGAAGCCAACAGAACCAGACTTGCTGTTGTAGCTGTCGGGGACTACCACCTCACATTGCCTACGGGGATGGTCTTGGTTTTGAAAGGATGTTATTATGTACCCTCTGTAACCAAAAAAATTATTTCATTATCCAGATTAGATACTGATGGATTCATCTTCATGTTTGGAAGTGGATGTTGCTATTTTTAAAAAGATAGCATTTGTTTTGGTAGGGCGCATTTATATAACAACCTTTATGTGTTTTACTACACAAACCACGTAATGGAAATCGATGACAAAGTTAATTCACATGACTCATACCACACCCAAATTTGGCATCACCGACTAGGTCATGTCAATGAGAAACATTTGACAAAATTACATCAATATGAGTATTTAGATTCTTTCAAACTAAAACAACTTGGTGTATGTCATGCGTGTCTACAAGGAAAAATGACCAAATCCCCATTTAGTGGGAAAAGTGAAATATCTAAAGAGCTTCTAGAATTAGTTCACACAAATGTGTGTGGGCCATTTCTAGTTGAGGAAAGGGGTGGGTTATCATACTTCATAACTTTTACTGATGATTTTAGTAGATATGGATATATCTACTTAATGGGGTATAAGTCAGATTCATTTGATCAGTTCCAAGAATACAAAAATGAAGTTGAGAACCAGCTTGGTAAGAAGATTAAGAAACTTCGCTCAGATAGAGGAGGAGAATATCTTAATCAGGACTTCATTGATTTCTTACGGGAGTTTGGGATTCTATCTCAACTCACTCCTCCTTACACGCCACAGTGGAATGGTGTAAGTGAAAGGAGGAACCGCACCATGTTGGACATGGTGAGATCAATGATGAGTCATGCGAGTCTTCCATTATCCTTTTGGGGATATGCATTACAGATAGTAGCACACATACTAAACCAAGTACCAACTAAATCGATAAATGGTATTCCATACGAGTTATGGAGTGGATGAAAATCTATGTTATAGAATTTACATGTGTGGGGTAGTGAAGCATTTGTTAAGGCCTCTTCATGTAACAAACTCGTGCCCCAAGGAACAAAGTGTGTCTTTATAGGATATCCCAAGGAAACAAGGGGATATTACCTATACAACCCCTCAGACAAAAAGGTTATAGTGGCAAGACATGCCATATTCCATGAGAGGGAGCACATCTCCAAAAGAGATAGTGTGAGTGAGATAGACTTCGATGAAGTCGAGGCTCAAGATACACATGAGTTGGTACAAGAACAGATTCCACAATGCCCCGTGGAATAACAATCTGTTCTAGAGACACAAGAACTGTGTAGGAACACGAGAGAGGTGAGAGAACCAGAACGATATGGTTTTCTTGTAACTGAGGATGGTGACTCATTATTGGTTGACAATGATGATCCTCTTACCTACAAGGAAGAAGTTGAAGGCACAGACGTTGCCAAGTGGAAAGAAGCCATGAATTCTAAAATGGATTCCATGTACCAAAACCAAGTCTGGATTTTGGTAGATCCTCCAGTTGATGTAAAGCCTTTTGGTAATAAATGGGTATTCAAGAAGAAACTTGACATGGAGGGGCAAGTCAGCACCTACAAGGCACGACTGGTTGCAAAAGGTTTTAGACAGTGTCAAGGAATTGACTATGATGAAACCTTTTCATCAATTGCGATGCTGAAATCCATCAGAATCCTATTGGCCATTGCTTCTTACCATGACTATGAAATTTGGAAAATGGATGTCAAAACAGCTTTCCTTAATGGGAACCTCTAGGAAGATGTCTATATGACACAACCTGAAGGGTTTGTGACTCCAAAGGATTCCAACAAGGTATGAAAGTTACAGAAATCCATTTATGTATTAAAGCAAGCCCCAAGATCATGGAACATTCATTTTGATGAATCTATAACGGAATTTGTCTTTGTTAAGAACAAATGTGATCCTTGTGTCTACAAGAGTTTTAGTGGGAGTGCAGTCATTTTCTTAATAGTATATATTGATGACATATTACTAATTGGAAACGAAGTACCCGTCTTATAGTCAGTTAAGGCACTGTTTCATAAATGCTTCTCCATGAATGACTTGGGCGAGGTGGCATATATTCTTGGGATCAAGATCCATCGTGATAAATCCAAGAGAATTCTAGGCCTGAGTCAAAGTACATACATTGACAAGATACTGAAGAGATTCAGTATGGAACAGTCCAAGAGGGGATTGTTTCCAGTTTCACATGGCATTCGTCTTTCCAAGAAAATGTTTCCTTAGACACATGAGGAAATAAAGAGAATGGCAAGGATCCCTTATGCATCCTCGATTGGGTCAGTCATGTATGTTATTCTATGTACATGGCTAGATGTTGCTTACACATTAAGTGCGGTAGGAAGATATCAAGATGATCCAGGAGACCGCCATTGGATGGCAGTCAAGAATATCCTTAAGTATCTGAGGCGTACTAAGGATATGTTCATGGATTATGGAAGAGATGAGTAACTAGTCATCAGAGGACATGTAGATGCAAGTTTCCAGACTGATCAAGATGACATGAAGTCGCAGACTGGATACATCTTCAGTTTGAATGGAGGTGCAGTGAGTTGGAAGAGCTCAAAGCAAAGTGTGGTGGAAGATTCTACAGCAGAGTCTGAATATATCGCAGCTTTTGAGGCAGCTAAAGAAGCATTATGGATGTGAAGCTTCGTCCAAGAGATGGATGTAGTACCGAGCAGTAAAGATCCTATCACACTCTATTGTGATAATACTGCAGTGGTGGCACTTGAAAAAGAGCCAAGTTCACATCAGCGGACAAAGAACATACTTCCGAAGTATAATCTCTTGAGGGATTCTTCTCAGAGAGGTGAAGTTGCAGTGAGCAGTATTTCCACGGAAGACAACATGGTGGACCCATTGACTAAATCCTTGACTCAGTAGAAACATGATCATCATGTGAGGTCTAGCAGACTAAAAGTCGTAGGCAGTTAGCTCTAGTCCAAGTGGGAGTTTGTAAGGGTTGGTGTCCTCAGAACCAACTGTTTTTTACTTTGATTACATGAATGTTCACTTATTATATATTGTTCATTGTTCTTCATGACTATAATATAATTGTGTCTTGGAATATTTGTTGCATTAATTAGGTCATAGGAGATCCCTGCTATGATGAGAACCTTGAAGTGATATAAAAATACTCTTAAATAAAGTTCTGCGGTTGGATGACATACTATGATAGGACACATAGTATACAGACCGTCATGTGCGAGTACTCGTAAGAAGACGAGACTCTCTCTCATGGAGTTCACACTTGGTAATCTACAAGATGGGAGATTATGAGAACAAACTCACCAATAGCAATTCTGCATGTCTTGGTTTCATCGGAAATTTCTATCCACAAGAGTGTGTAATGGTCCTTAGACTGGAAGATTATCATTAACTCATGTCATGACTCGCGCACTTAGATTTACTGACGAAAACTGTCACACAGACAGTTAGTGGGAAGTAGGGTACGTTTGGGTGCGTCATGAGTGACATGTTGTTAATGGATAAGTTGAGGAAGGATTTGTCCCTTCCATTTATGGAAGTTGATATCTTGGCCCTTTGATTAAAATAGAACTGTCGTATTAAATTACATGGCCATGGTGTGAACGACTAGTTTATTTCAGGTATTCAAAGAATGACGGATAAAGCATATAGGTTTATGACACATCCATGAAACCTGCTTGATGAGATATCAAGACAAAGGGATTAAATTAGACAGTAAGCATTCGTATGAGGTGATACTTTAATACGGCTTCAACTTCTTTCTCTTGGGTGCCTTGACCCATTTCTAGAGAGTAATCTTGGACTTTAGGCAAGCCCACCTAATGCCCACGAGAAAGAGGCCTAGAGGGTCACACACTAAGTGTATCCAAGTATCTCAAGTTGAATAAAGATTATTCCTGTACGTGGTTTAATAATTTTTCAAGGAAGCCTATGTTGTTTTAAATAATGGAGGAAAAATAAAATAAAACAAGTACACGCTATGTATTATTAAATGTACACGCCGTGTAGTTTTATTTTGGAAAGTAAATGAATAAATGAAAACAATATTTAAACGTCATGTACATTTAATGTACACGCCGTGTAGTTTTCAATGAAAAACAAGTACACGTTGTGTATTTATTATTACACGCCATGTAGTTTTTCCAGTCGGGATTTTGAGGATATAATATTGTTTTAAATGATATTTATTATCATCAGCATGGGCGCATGTCAAAGAATTATTTATTTGACATGGGGGTTTTAAATAAGAGTCAATGAAATAAATAAAACGCGTAACACATTTATTTATTTTCATAACTCTATAACCCCACACACCCGATTATAAATATCCTCACAACCCCAACTCTTTTCCAACAGACAAGAGAATCGTTGAGCACAACATCTCTGGATAATTATTTCAAGGCCGAAGGAACCTCTTCCTCCTAGAATTCTCTTAAGAACGAGAGAGATCCTCTTCCATCAGATCAAGATGATCTATGGTGGACAATGCAGGAAAAGACTTCTCCACGCTAGCACCCGGAGAATCCTTTAGCGACGTCTAGAGATACGAGGTACACGTGTGGATCACCGCTAGAGGGAGTCTACACTTGGCTTCTGTGACGCAATGATGGATCACATCGACAATGTGATCAAGAACATCAATGAAGAAAGAATACCCAAAAGGTATTTCGTTATAATTAATTAAATTAATTATAATCAACCTGTAACGATCGTTGTTTGTGGTTCCGGGACAAACCATATTCTTTGTCTCTTTCTGTGATTCGATCTGTGGAGACTGGAATTTATCATCGTATTGATCCCAGATTGATCATTTCTAATGACAAAAAGCCATGTGGGCACATCCACCCAGGTGCTTCCGCTGCGCCCAGAACCTTTATAAGGCACCCACAGTGACAAGCCTTTTAGAGACCAAATATTCCATCATATAATATGTAATTGGTTCATGATCTAATAGATTCTTCAAAAATATATTGTCCTTAAATATAACCTTTTGGTTGACTTCGATTCCTGATGTATCCTTTCAGAATCATTTAATACCATTCAATTGGGTATATCCATCTACAGTGGAAAAGATTACATAGTTGAACCTATATATCCATGAAGACCATCAGTTGATCCATTATATCAAACAATTATTGTGGGAAGAACATATCTAATTCGAATAATATCACTAAAACCTACTTATTCATTATTTGAAACTTTGGAAGGTCTAAAAATTTACTATATACAACTTTAAAAAATTATGTAGATTTAGGTTAATGTATTTCATGCATTTTTATGTATAATGAAAAATTAATATAAGGGTATCAAATCTTGTATCAAAACATGAAAGTCATGTGGTTTAGTCTCTGTAGCAACAAATTAGTCATTGAAAATAAAATTATTTATATTTTATGAATACCCCTATAGATTTTTTACACTTTTAAGGAAAATAAAAAATTGAAATTTTATATTTCTGGATAGAATGTATGTTGCTAGAGAAATAAATTACTACCTTATACCCTTCACTAATTCCAATACTTCCCTTATCCCCATATCAATCATGTACATCCTAGCCTTGATTCCATCATTTGTTTTATCATGAACTTTTAGAAATTTTCTAATAACAATATCAAATACATTTATTTATGTATTCATGACATCAGTAAAATTTCTAACAAACAATTAATTTCAGTATTGTATCACAAAAAATATACTATTTTTTCCAACTTAATTTCTTAAGGTTTTTCAAAAATGTTTTACTTAATGCAGTGTTAAAATATTTTACATTATCTGATATTTGATCACCCATTAGTGGATATGGTGTTACACATTTTTCCATCTTCCCATCAAATGATTTCATGAAATGTTAGTATTTATGTCCTTGATATAAAATATTATGATGTCTAAAAAAATTGCTGAGAAATGTTTCACCTGAATGGAGTGTGTGTATTTTTTAAAACTCGAACTCCCCACCATTCCTTTAATTATATGTCCTGAAAATTTTCCATAAGTCATAAATTTATTTAAATTCCAATAAAAAATGTACCTCAATCTGAATTACTCACTTTTATGATCATCATACATTATAACATATGTATCCCACAGTAATTTTAAATCCTCAACAAATGGATCCAAATTTACATTAATATAATTTCTATGTTGTTTTGGACTAGATATTAGCAGATAAAAAAATTTATTTCTTGCATAACAATGAAACAAAGTTATACTTTACCGATATAAAAAGACATGTACTATAAGTACTAATCTGAATAACATACGGTTTTATTCCATATATATATAATAAAATATAGAAGTTTCTCTTTTCATTTCAAAATTTAGGATACTCCTAATAAAATTTATTCCACTCTAGAGAGTTCATTAGATGACATATTTTTTCAACATTAATTTTTGTATATAGAAGCTCTTTAAATTGACTAATGGATTCCTTACATATCAATATAGTCTTATAAACCATGTAATGATAGTAAAGTACCATATATCATATGAATGACTTTATTAAACTTTCTTGTATCAATTCACATCACAATTAGTTAATTTTATGAGTGATTTATGGTCCTTTTGAAATAATATGTAATCGTTTGGAAGAGAACATATTCGGTAGAGATCATTCCAATTGAACCTATAATTCGTATAAAATCTTATATTCTACATGAATGTTCATTATATTCTAGTAGAATATCACTTGGGGGACCATGTAGTTCTATAAAGTTTATGATGTTCCATCTACTAACATATTTCAAATTATATAAATTCAATATAGCTGATAATGATATTAATTTAGTACACCAAGTATAAAATGTTCCCTTAGAAATTATATTTGAATTCTCAAAAATCTTTGGACAATAAAAATGGTCACCTAAAATAGAAATTTTCATTTATTCCATAAGATATCCATCATCAATGTCATTTGTATACATATAAAATGATCCATAAACCACGGTATCATTCTAATTAGTGTTCACGCCTTGTTTTCCTGATTTTTAGACCAAAAATTATTTCTACGTTCTATTCCTTAAAAAATAAAATGTTATTCCAACTCCTATGGTTTGATTTTTATTGAATAATAACAAAGTAAACATGAATAAAGGATTTGAGAAAGGTCTAATAAATTCTCTATTGAAAAATGATGATCTCTTTACCTCCATCTTCATACTATTTTTTCTTATGATTAGAGTTCATCCATTTTCAATTAATATTCATCCTATTAGGTTCACAAAATATCCTTTTTGTAAAACAAATATATAAACAAAAAAAAGATATTCATAATCAAATGAGAGTATTATAGATGATCCTAGTAAGGGTAACCCATCATTTTAATGTAAGTAGTTATGATTCCCAAAACGTTATCATTTTACAAAAGGGTGGCAGGAAAAGAAAAACCTAGGTTAAGACTGTGTCTATTGGTCCAGGTTATCAATTTGATGTTTTTTTGGGGGAAATAGATTGTAATAGATATGTTGGTGATTAAAATTATTAGATATCAGAATTAATTTGGAAATTATTATTAGTTCGTGGAATTTCATTGTGACCTAGGTTTCTAAATTTGTGTAAAAATATAATTCCTCATAACATAAAAGGTTGTGTAATCACATGATATGTACATAGGGTCCAAGAGCATGAAATGTCAAGAACAAAATACATGGAACTATTATTAAATACTATTGGGATATTGGATTCCATGTTACTATCTTTTTCTATATATTATTCTAGACAATGTATTATATGAATACCATCAAATATATTTCTATTATCACACCCAGAAGAACCCCAATTTCAAAAATAAAAGAGTTATAAATCATACATATATTAATCACAGCCAAAAATATCCAAATAATTTATTAAATTTATTTTAAAACACCACAAATAATTTCCATTAATAAATATTCCAACAGAGTTAGCTAGAATGGATTTTACATCATTGACACTCCAAAAATTCTGATTCCACAACAAACAATGAAACTGATCACTATAACTTATATCCCACATATAGTAGTCAAAAAAATCATAGTCATATCAAAATGTTTATACTAATTCTTAATAAAATCCAAAAGGCATTTGTATTAATTATATATTATATTATACATTATAAATATATTCCACTAACTTCTAATCATGTACGTGTCCGAGAAAAATGTGTTTTAAATTTTATGTTTTATTGGTCACACTCAAACCATTCCTGATGATAAAAAATATATCAAAATAGTAATAATATTGTTTACATGGGTTAACAGATATAGATAATGGTACAAATTAGAAGCTTAATGTTATACATAACCACACACCTAAAACCATGGCATGATGTTTCCTTGTCTACCCTCATATTTATAGTATCTAGATAAGTGAATGAATCTGAAAAAACATTTTCTCAACATTTATATTTACCAAAGAAAACTCTCAAAATCTTAAATCCTAAAAGATATATTCTCAAAAAAATTAGAACACACTAAACACCATGAAACCTCCCTAGGAATTGACATGGCCATAAAGAAAGAATGAAATACCACATGCTATCAATAAAGGGGAATATAACACACAATAAATGTAATTGAATTATCATAGCGAGTTATCATATAAAAAATAAAAAATTGATAATTCATTATTATCCATTCATGATCTAATAAACATATAATCATCGTAATAGTTATCACTACGAAATTTTACTATTAGATCAAGCTAATACAGAACTCACCACCTAATTATTTTATTAATTTTTTTTAATATGACCTCATTAATTAAACACAACCACTTAAAGGTATGACACAACCTTTTATTACATACTCTCAAATAATATTCCTAATATATCCCTGACCATAATTTCCCAATGTGAATTAATCGACTGAAATTACACTACCTAAATTATGAAACTAAAATTTCATTGTTTATTTTAATCATACTCTTATTAAAATCATTAAATCATTTTTCATATACAGATTAAAACCTAAGGTGGAATCATATATTCGTCCCTTAAACAATAAGTAGCATGATAAAATAGGATTTGAAAAACTTATTCATTATTTCTTGTTATTATTTATAATTCTAAATTATAGACATCCACTATACTTTTATCACATTATATTTCTTTTAATAATTTCACATTTAGAATCATAATTTTCTACACCATTATAAAGGTAATTATTTTATAAATATATATCTAATACCCAAAATGTTATTTTTAGTTTAAATAAAGAGAAAATATATAAAATATTATTCACAATAAAATCAAACCATCTAACAATGCATAAATAATTTTTAATGGAATCACATAAATGTTCAAAACATGTTCTTTATTTTAATTCCAATTCCATTATGAAAAATATTCCATCTTTCATGGGAAATAATATAATTGAAGTATAATATGAATATATTTTTATTAACATAGTGTAATTGTATAAAAATAATGAAAAATATAAAAAATTGTGTTAAAATAAAATATGAAAGGAAAAATTAAAATATAATATGAAAAAATAAAATAAAAATAAAATTTATATATATGAAGAAATATATATTAAACTCTTCTGAATAGAGGTGGTCCAGAAGGGATAGGGTGAAGTTTTCTATATCAATCGACTGAGGTAGTGGATAATTTGGAAAGAGTGGTCACTAGAGGGCTTATTTCGTTACGATGTATGGTCGACCTTGGGTGAATACAATGGTGGAGTGGTGGATAGGCAAAAAAAAGTAAAAGTTAAAGGAAACTAAAAATGTGGTCTCATGAAATAGGTCATCAACGACACATAAATGATAGAGGAGGAGAAATAATTACATACAATACATTTGAGAGTTTATTCGTCTGAGAGAAGATCGAGGGGTATTGCCGGTATAGTTGATCTTTTGAGTGAGCTTGAACGGCCTGAGGGAAATCAGATCAGTTAGGACTCTATTTAAAATATCTATGAGGGTTTTATCAGTGCTCCCCAAAAATCACTAATAAAAAGTAGTTTTATCAGTGATAAAATAATAAGTACTGACAAAAAAATATAAAATTAATTATAATAATATAATTAATATATTTTAAAAAAATCTAATGAATATTATTATAACAAAATAAATAAATATAAATGTATATAATTATGAATATATCAAAATAACTATATTTATGAATTTATAAATAAAAATATAGATTTCTATTTATATTTATATTTATGAATAAATATATTTGTAAGTATATTTATAAATATTTTAATATAAGTATAAATATATTTTTACAATGATATAGATTGATATAATTATATATATTAAATAAATATATTTAGATATAAATATAATAATTATAAATATATTAATTAATTAATTAATTAATTATACATAATATTAGTTCATAAATATTTAATTATTCAATTATATAAAAACTTATAAAAAAGTTTAATTATATATATTTATATATATATATAATTATTAATATATAATTTTTTAAATATAATAAATAATAATTTATAAATATATTTATTTATAAACATATTTATTTATAAATATTTATTTACAAATATATTTTTCTTATTATTAAGGAATAGTTAATCATGAATGCATGAATCTTAATAATGAGTGAAATTGAATGATTAAAGTTGGTACACTAAAAATATTGAAAAATTGGATAAGTATAATTGATTATACAAATTATTAAAATATATATATATATAAATATAATATTAAAATGGAGAAAAATACACATTTCAAATATTAAAACATAGTAAATAAATTTTCATATATAAATATTAGAAAATGATTAAATTTAATATGTTAAAATTAATAAATAATAATAACCAGAATAATATTAAAAATAAATAGTCAAAATTTTCCAATTAATAACATAATATATTTAATATAATATGTTATTAAATTATATTCTAAATTTAATATTAAAATTTACTAAAAATAAATAAATATTTGGTGCATGAGTTTCTATATATGATTTCATTAATTACAAAAATATTTGTGTGCATAATATTAATGTGTATTTATATATATGTTTGATATATGAAAAATTGAATAATGAAGTTATATAATGTGTAATAGATATTAATGAAATTAATAATAATAATAAGAATGAATAAATTTAAAAAATGAATAATAGTTATTAATTATGTAGATAATTATAAAAAATAGAATATTAATATATGTTAAGATGGATATGAATATATATTACAATTATAAGTTATAAATATATTAGAAAAATTAATTGTTAATTATTAAATATATAAAAATAAATAATAAAAAATTCATAAAATTACCAACAAATATTGAAAAATGAATAATTTAAAATGAATAAATTACATAAATATTAAATATATTAATGAAAAATAATGTATAAAAAATTAAAAAACATTAAAATAATAAATATTTAAAATTAGTAAATTATAAAAACAAAAGTATGCCCACACTTCACATTATAAAAAAGATAAATTATTTTAAATGGAATCACTTTAAGAATGGGTGAAATTTAATTATATATATACAATTAAATATTTAATACTATTCATATAATAGTTAAAAACGAATAAAATTATTAATAAATCTAATATATATATATATATATATATATATATTAGTAATTATATAATTATTATATCACGAATTTAATTAGTATACTAAGTATATATTTAGTATATAGTAATAAATATTACATTAATATTTCAATTAGTATATTTTGTTTTTTAAAATTTTATACATTATTATTAATTATCAATATTATAGTAATTATTATATATTATATATATATAATTAATGTATATTTGTTTACTATATATATATTACAACCCAAATTTAGTTTTAAAAAATTTGGGGTTTACTTGTCCACCTTGTGAACCAGCATGAATATATTTTTAAATAAAAATGAGTATATATAAATTATTTAATATACTACTATATTAAAAATATTAAATGGTATAAAAAATATTAAAAAAATTTATCAATGGTTTGTTTATTATTAAAAATTTATAATGTTAAAATGTTTTAGCAAGTTGATGAATAAGCCCCTTTATTAAGATAATAAAAAATAAACTAGTTGAGGATGGGACAGATAAGATACTTCCCACGTATGAAGAACAAGTAAAGTAGAAACCAAAATTACAAAAAGAAGCGAAGTCCATAGAAAAACCAAACTAAAATGGAAAAAAAATTAAAGCTCACAAGGGCGAGTGGTCAGTTTATTGTGTGTGATTCAAACACCAAGACCACTTGGATGATTCCCCCTCTTCCATTATTTAACACACTTCCATGGCTGAGCGCCATCATAAAAAGAAAATCGTCCCCATAAGTAGCTTTCAATTATTCTCTTTTAAAATCATCAATGCAACTTTAGTTTTACTCCTCACTATTGTCCGAGTCAAGCAGTTCAAATGAATTTTACATATGAACCTTGCCTCTATATAGTACCTTATTAGGAATTATGGAATCTACAGTCCTTATATTAGTCAGACCCAATGTTGGTCTATGAGGATTTTTTGATTGACCATCACGGGGATTGAATCCCTCCATTACCACTTGAGTACCAATAGAGAGACTCATCCCCACACCATGAATTTCACTATTTTTGGCCATATTTCTTGGAAAAATTACACACACAAAAGCTGATCACTCTATCATATCTTATGTCTTACCCTTGAGATCACATGTACTTTCAATGGGTCAGATTTTGGATTTATATTTCCCTTCATGGATGATTTATATGAATCTGACTACCTCATACCAGAGGACTTATCATTAATATCACTAAAAGAAATGGTCATTGAAAAATTACTATGTGTAATTGAAGAACCAACATCAATATCGTGGTGAACTAAACAATGATCTCTTTTATCTTCCCATGCATCTTTAATGAATATAAAATTAGTAGGATCTTACTACTGGAAGGTATGGTCAGGCATGTCCTAGTTCAGTATAGGTTTTTGATTTGAATCCTTCTTAATTTATTCCTTCAGATACATTGAGGAAACAATTTTTTGTTTCGTCTAGAGATGGAGGTCCACATAGTTTTGTTCTTAAATATCATGGGTATTTATTCCATCATCCTCTTCAACAGGTTAAATCCCTATATCATCATCATTGGGGTAGTCCTTTTTAAGAAACCCGAGCATCCCTTTACCTTTTAGGATTAGTCAAAAGGTCAGGGTTTTCCCTAATTATTTCCCCAAAAACTTTGGAATGACCAAAAGAATTAATATCATGATTATATTTATGAGATAAAGACCCAAGGACAATATTTAAGTCTTGTACATTCATTCTAGATAGTTTTGAAGGCCCTACTAGTAGAGGTACACTAGTAACAGGATATATAGAATGTTTGTCAAAAATCATTAACATTTTATTGTAGTGCCTTAGTTTGACACTATTTCAGGATCACTGTCAAGAAATTCATATATATCAATATCTTTATATGAATATTTAATAATAATATAATTATTAAAATGTCACGAACCAACCTGAGTCGACCATAAACCGATCACCTAGGCCAGCCCGTGACAAGTCCCAAGTGGTGTTCTCGATCCTCTCGAGACAGAGACAAGCACCAAGGGCATCAATAGAGTACACAAGGGAAATATTTTTCCCAAATATAAAAAATCTATCAAACAACGGAATGAAATTGACAGCCCCAAATACATTTACATAAAATTGAACTGAACTATATTTGTACAAGAAACTGAAAGTATAACTAAACCAACAACTCAAATGACCAAACCTAATAACCAACTTAATCCATGTGACCCATCTAGTAACTCTCCAACACAATGATCACATTTCTCCCAAGGTGATTAAACTCAACATGAAACCTTCACAAGGGATAAAAATAGAAGAAGACTATACGCCTGAGTATTAAAAATCATTAGGTAAGCCCGATATTATATTCCCAATGAAAATATTTTAAAATAAATGAATCATCAATTTCAAGTTTAAAATACAAATATAAAGGTATGTTTTCCCAATGAGATCCCATGCTATATAAAAAATTTACCAGATAAAAACTTTCATGTTTTATAAAAAAGAATGCTTGTAACATTTTTCAAAGAGGTGAAACATCAAAATGAATTTTTTTTGAAGAGGGATACATTAAAGATTGTAAACATTTAATTAAATGACACACAATACTGAATATACCAACCAAACATGCCTTATTCTAACAGCGAGTACGAAATAGCCAATGAGAACAAGTCACAGGAACACCCATAGGCACTAGTTGGTTGTGAGCCCCAGGTACCTCGTATCTCGGTGAAAGTAACCATAATAAATATCTGTTCTCATTCATACGAGCCACTAGTAAAGAGAATACCCTTAACCTAGTTTTCCCCCAACTACATCATCATCATAGTTTATTTAGTGTTGTCATCATCAAACTTGCTACGTGAACAGGGGCCAAACGCCACGGGATCACTAGCATAGTAGTACACATCTTCCCACCTAGATACTCGGGTTTTCCCTTTTTGTGATCAAACAAGTTACATATCTATAAAATACCATTTTATCATGAATATTTCATTTAAAAATAATACACACATCAAACAGTCCACACACATGACTAACATTTCTTTAATGGATCAATAAACCACCTAAATTTTCATAAATCAATTTCAATAAGTATAATGTGGTCTTGAACATAATATCTATTCCAAAATGATCTTTTATGGCCTAAAACCCATCAATACCATATCAGTAATGATTTGGAATCCCTATAACCAATTAAAAAAATTAATTTCATGAACCATAAAATTTCCCAAAAAGATAGAACATTAAATACACATGGAAACAATTTTTATAAGAAAAACAAATTCCAAACGGGCCTTTAATACTTTCTCAAAACTAACAATTGACAAAGGATTGAATTTAAATTTTATTAATTATGTTTATAAAAATCATTTAAAGTATAAAACGAATTTCATAAATCCAATAAAACAGCCAGGTTACATATTCAAAATACAAATATTTTCATATGGATGTGAAACAGGCCATTTTATGGAAACTTAGGTTAAAACATGTTATAAACAAAAACCCATTTTTTTGTGAAACCAAATACAAATTTGAAATCCATATAAGGAACCAAAAATACCATTTTTCATTCTTGAAATGCATTTATAAATCCAAAAAAATAATTCTTAAACAAAACTTAACACATAAATGCCAATCGGGAACTTTACTGAACACGTGACATGACCTTTTTAACAAAACAACTTATTTTAAGCACATGATAAGAAATAAAAAGACAATTTCATGCCATATTTTATACAATATACTATAAAATATTCCAAACACCATAAACTAGGTTCTAATGCTCACAAAATAGTTTCGAAAGATAGTGGAACATTTAAAAAAACATTTGGTGTGCACTTTTATGACAAAACAACACTAACTTTCACACAACAAGGCTTACACAACCATTTTTCACACAAATAAAATTATCCAAAGGATTAAAAAGAATAATAACCATATTTATCAGATGAAAATTATAATAAAATGAAGATACTTATATGATAAAGGCATGTACAAGGGATATCCTACCTCAAATCCTTGGCGTAATGGAAACACACACCACATATCACCATTCGAGGGCTTACAAACCCTAAACCTAAGATGAAAATACCTGAACGAACAAAAACCCCATTAAAAATTATTTTATAACATATCCCTAGGTCGATCATGACTAGGGGAGATTATAAAACCAAGAAATAATGAAAGGGGGAAGAACAGGGAGGAGACCAGAGATAGAATCTCACCTTTTCAACATGAAAACTCATCATCTTCAATTATATATGAACCCCTATAGAAAAGGGAATGTCTTGGTAATATTTGGAGAGGTTAATAAGGTCGGTAAAAACCAGGGAAAGAAGATTTGTGGAGAAAATAGTACAAATTGAATAATTTATGAATGAAACAATTTACCTTCTCAATTCTGGATGATTTGAGGAAACCTGTGAACTATCACCCTAATATGCAGACCAATGAGCTCCAAAGATGTATAATAGATAATGGTGGAGAGGCTAGGTATTTTTTCTTCTATTGGGAGGTGTAATCATAGAGAAATATTAAAAAACGAAAAATATTTAAGAGAAAAAATTATTTCTAAAAAACTGGAAATGGGCCCATGGGATTTCTCAATACCTAAATAAGTAACCCAAATTCACCTTGATTATTAATTATTAAGGGGTAGAAAAGGATATGTTGGTATGAATATATCATATAAGGAAAAGTATGAATTCTAATGGGAGAAAAACATTGAAAAAACAATGTAATTATAAATAATTCAAATTTGGTTTTTAAAATAGGAAATGAGCTAAAAGTTGGCCCAAATCATAAATTAACCACCCTGTCTAGAAAAAATCTTAAACAAGAAATGGGTAACCCAAATTAGGGTGATTATAAATATATGGTAGTTAAAAACTCTGAATTAATCTCACCCAAAACCCAAGAAAAATATTGGGATTATCAATGAATAAGATCAAAACCATGATATGAAAAGAAAAAAAACTGGGTGTGACATAAAATAATTTGAGTTCATCAAGCCCTCAACCTGGAGGGCCATCCATTAAGGAATACCAACAAGGAAGAACTATGGGGAAGAGGGTTGACCAAATCCCCCTGATATACTAGGGTAATCCAAGGTCAGAACAGGCATGTGCATGTATGAATGGGCCCATATGTGTGTGTAGGGCGTGTATGAGGGTGCCCATCCCCACATGATCCCATCCCCATAATGGCCCTATGTTTTTTTTCATGTTGAATAATGGTATAAAAGGAGGTGTTTGAACAACCAAAAAATCAATCTAGGATGTGAATTATCAATTTGTTTTTATTTCTTTAACTACTTTTAATAAAGAAATCATTTTTATGGTATAAAAACAAATGGTAACAAAGGCCTTATATTATCAGTGCTTTTTAGCACTGATAAATGGTACCCTTTTTCAGAAATTATCATTAGCATTTATAAAAGGTGTACTAGTTAATATATTTATATAGGTGAATATGCATATCAAAATCTCATAATATGGATTATTATTAGGGAGATGGTCTGTGTGTTGAAGTACCCCATGATATGGATTATGACAGGGGTCAAATCATGTGTTATAGTACCCCATATTATAGAATTTATTTTGAATAGGTGGTTAAAATGTGAATCATGGAACCATATAGTGTGTTTTATAATCGGTATAGTAACCAAAAATGGAAAAGGTAGGTAGGGTTGAGGATCATAATTGAATTGTGAAAATATAAAGAATCAACCATCACATTAAATGTTAAATTTTACATAATTTCATTTGATATTATACAAGTAAAAAAATATAAACCTTGTGTCATATCAAACAATCCATATTGGTGGAATCCTATTGAGTTTTATACGCACTCCCTATAGAAGCACAAGGTTGGAGGTTTAGATCTCACATCTTATATATATGTAAGATAAAGGGATTAATAACAAGGGGTTGAGCTAGAGTAGCACAGAATGATGGAAGATATAGTGCCTAGTATAGTCTTGTAATTATGTATCATATCCCCCCTTATTTTCTTTAATTTTGTATCCTTCTAAATTTATGATTGACCCATTAATTACAATATATATATATATATATATATATATATTATTTTCAAAAAATTTCAAGGGTTTCATTTTCTATCGCATTACATTATATTATTTTTTATTATTATTCTTCATTTCTAATCCCATATGTATTTTTGATTTTTATGATTTATGTATGTTCATATATTTTTTTATTTATTGTTATGATATTTGGGGTATAGTATTTAAAATAATGATCATATTCCACATCCCTTGTTTCTAGTCTATAGAATTTGGGGAATCATGATTGAGGTCATGTGGAATTTCCCACTTGGTCGGTATAGATTTTTTAGGGACATATAATTTTATTAAATGGAATAAATGGTCATTTGATTTATTTACATTATTATTTTGGGGATTGGTAAATTGATACAGGTTGGTTGGAACATTAGATGGAAATTATGCATGTGTATGAAAACATCTATATGGAATATATTCAAGTTAAATAGGTATTGGTATTGTGATTACTGGATTCATCTATCTTGTATTTTTGATATCATTAAATTATGGTATTTATGAGTTACGGTTTACTGGTTTAATTTTTTCTATATAGGAAAGGTGGATTGATTAAATGAATCATATTGTCCATGTTAATCCCATGACATGTTCTTGACTTGTTTTGAATACAAAAAATAGTTTTAAAAAACATTTATAAAAAAGGGTTTGGGTTAATTAACACTTCATAAATAAATTATTTAATATTTTAACATATTACATATAGGGGTTAATAGTTTTCAAAACCAAATATGTTTGTTTTCTGGGTGTTACCACGTTGTTATGATGATACTATTTATATGCACATATAGTTGGATTGGATTCCTCAAGTATGTATTAGTGTATGAATTATATTACATATTGTTTTAGTTAATATCTAGTGGGCAGTATATTAATGTGGATTTCATTATGTATGTATCAGAATGAAGTAAAAAATAGAGTTTCATGATGTTTGCCTGAGTTATATGAATAGAAGGATCAATTGGACTCCAAAAATAATAAATTAATGTTGAAATCCTAATGATCGTGTGATGGGATCCATGGTATCATGGCTCAGGTGATGTAAAATGGAAGATTTTAAAAGTTTTATTTCATATACATCAGACTCGATGAACTACTGATTCGTAGGGGTTAATTGTATCTCTCCATCCATGGAGAAA
Source organism: Viscum album (assembly GCA_963277665.1). NCBI lineage: Eukaryota > Viridiplantae > Streptophyta > Magnoliopsida > Santalales > Viscaceae > Viscum > Viscum album. The sequence continues at coordinate 776,826,826 of OY728138.1, forward strand.
AGATAGAGTGTTTGTGAATTATTAAAGGAATGTATCATGGTATTATATTCTCTATAACATATATTTTTGTTATTACTAATAATTATTTAAATATGAGTAAGGTGAAATGGTATGTAAAGGAAGTGGGCACATCATGGAAAGTGAACTTGTTTTGAAGACGTGTGACGAATATTATCATGGTTTGGGATTATAAATCCATGTGTTCCATAGAGGTAGAGTACTATGGTATAGAATATTCTTTTATATTATGAATGTATTGTTTAATGTACATAGATTAGAATCATAATATAACTCAATATTGGGATATGATTGTTTGGTTAAGCATTTTGATGACACTACTGAGAGGGATGTTATATAGAGTGATTATGGAAAATTTTAATGATGATTATAGATAGTAATAATCATGATAGTAAAATGTTTATTTTTTTGGGAATATAGTTAATTAAACATGATATTTTTGACACTCTAGTGAACATGTTGAAAAAGGATTTGATTTTCTTTATAGAAAATATTATTTTGAATTTTGAGTTGGGTATTTAGGTGCATGTATCGAACATGTCCTTGGATTGGTGTACGGTAGTAATATGTGTCTAGATAAGGAATAATATTTTGAAAATTATGACTAATGGATCATTTTTGAATGGTAATTTGATGAGTAACCTCATATCATAAATCGATTTCTATTTGGTGGTCACCTGTGTCATATCGAATTATGATACTAGAGATGTCAATAATGGTTAGCACCATTGTAGTGCTACCTTTTCAAGATGTATGTTTTAGTTCATTGAAACTATAAAAAATTGTTCAAAAATGACATTGTAATAGTGTATTAGTCAATTTATATATTTCTATAACATTTCTATTAAAATATTATTAAATCACAAGATGCTCAGTTTTTGAAAACAATGTTCAATTGAGTGTAAGGTGGATAGTTTTTTATATTTATAAAAATAGATCACTTTATTGTGATCCTTGGATGTGAAATATATATATGGTATAAAATAATATAACTATAATTAAAGATAATTTAAATCAACAACTATAGTGATTTTGGGCATTGATAAATATTGTACATGACTTCTCATGGGAAATTATTAAGTCTAACATGGAGTTGAGTGAGAGTGTCAAGTTCAAGAGACTTGAGGTTATGGATTATAGGTATGTCTCAAAAGATAATATCAACACATAAAAATTATATACTATTTAATTTTTTTATCTTATGAACATTATATATGGGTTTTAATATGGATCATGGATTGTAATGATGTGTGTTTATTATGTCATGTAATAGTTTTTTTGGAGCACCATGATATCCTTATATCCTAGAAAAATAATTCTATTAGGTGGTTGTATTGGTTTTTGAATCTAGTATTCTGATCGATAACATTTATATGATATTGTAAATTAGGTTATTAGTATAAAAAGTACGGAGATATAGGTAATCCTATAGTGGGGACAATCATGTTGATATCTTGGTTGCATGAACCATATTTTTGGGTCACATTGTAAAAATAGTTAAGGATTATCTATATAGAGAACCCAAGTTATAATAAATAAGGTTTTTCAATACATAATAATATTAAAATAGATCATTATTATCATATTATTAGTAAAAAAAAATTCAGGAGAGACATGAAGCAATCAAGAAGTGTTAGTGGGGGTGGTAACTAATAGGAAATGGATTTTGGTGAATGGTTTAGGTTCTAATAGTGAGGAATTATGGAACTAATCATTATTAGATTATATTAAAAGAATTTATGAATTGATATTGTTTATAGTGTATAGATTCTTATGTAAGATAATGTGAATTTTGTGTCAATAAATAACATATTAATTGGTGCATCTCTAAGAATATGGTAAAATTATGATCATCGTTTATATCGGCTGTTGAAATGAGACTATAGTAATTGAGTGTTTTATATATGTTACCTTGACTAGGATATCTTAATTTATAAAATAAATATTGTTATCACTATATTACCTGTCCCCATAAAATATTTGGAATATGTCTGTATAACTGATCTTCAAGTAGCACTTCTAGAGCATCATTGGGTGTAGTGAGGTATATTTTGGATCGAGTGGGTTATTTATGAAATATGTATTTTGAATTAGTTATCAAAGTGATAGTATGTTAGTGATATTATATTTTATAATTATTTTAGGTGATGATATCATTATTGTATCATATGGATCCCCATGAATGAGAGAAAAAAATGTATTTCTGTAAACTAAGTGGTTCCCTACTAATGTGTGAGGTCTCTTATCTATAATGAAATTGTATGTTGTAGGGAGTGTATAATGACCCAAGTTATCAAGTGTTGACATAGATAGATAAAAAAAATCTTAGTATTTTGAGTTTTAGGTTAATTATGATGTTGGAATTTTGACTAAGGGAAGTGATTTTAAGGTGTTTTTATAATCATTAAATGCATGTTTTAGATGTGAAAAACGTTAGGGTTGGATTCTTAGATCCAACATTACCATATGATTTCTACATGGGTTCGTGTATTTTATTTATCCTTGTAATGGTTTTTTCATTAATTTTCCTTAGTTATTCATTATTCAAATAAAAAAATCATTTATGTTTATGTCACATTAATGGGTTATAGAAGATCTAGGTATAATGGGAAGCTAGAGATGTTAGGATGGTATTCCAAAAACTATGTCCTATAGATTTGATACATTATTGTAATATAATATTGATGATGTATTTCTATTAGGTGTTGTATTTTAATAATCATTAACACCTATTCTCGATCATTTCCCACTTGGTGATATTAAGAAGGGATTTAGTGAGCATAGAGTCAATAATATGAACAATATTTAATTATTTTATCATCAGATATTCCTGTCAGAATATTTTTTTTGATCCTTAATCATGATATCATTATAAATGTTTATTATTATTTTTATTCTTATATTCATGTTGAAAACCATAGTGTATCTACATGAGGTGAAGTATCTTGTGTCAAGTCCATCAGGGATGGTGTGAAATTGATTAAATTATCAAGATATAGTATTTCCCTTATGAGTTTTACAACAATATAACATTATACGCAAGATTGTAAGGAAATATTCTAGATACAATATATGGCCATGATTGTTTAGATACTAGTTCTTCATGGTGATTCAAATAAATATAAATCTAGTTGAATAGATGATGACACAAAGATATATACTTCTTAATGATATATCAATTAAACCAAATTATATTATATGTTAATTCAAATATATATAAATCTGGTATAAAGTATGATCACATGTGTATATATCCTACATAATGATAAATATATTGAAAATGATATTATATTTCATGGAAACATTTTTAGAATGGTTTTTATTGTTATTTATATGAACTAACATTTTATTTATTGGGGATATAATTTGTTTATAGAAATCAATCATAGTATGTGGGTTGAATCAATCGGGATCGAAAATATGATCCTAGAGGGACACATACATAGTGTATATTGAATCCCATTACATTATGTTGAATATGATTTTAATAATAAATTCATTAAAAAAATTTTGTATGATATTTATTCAAGTCATATTGATCATAAATTTAATCACATGTTATTATAGTAAAGAATAAGTTATTTTAATTTTATCTATTATTTATTTGCATGATATGTGAATATAATATTTTTTTCTCAACATAATTCAATATAATATTTATTCATTAACATGATAAGTAATTGAAATTATTTTATTTAATATAAATTATAATTTTATGGTTCAAGGATGAATAAAAAATTATTATATAATTCCATATTTTTTAATAGTATAAGGGAGATAATTTTATTGTTATTTAAAATAAATAGTAATTTAAATAATTTATAAATTTATATTAGCTAAAAATGAAATTTAAATTGATATAAACAAATTAATCTTATTTTGATATGTCAAATGTATCATTTATTTAGATTAAATTAATGAAAAAATACATTTTTCAATTATATTATGTTTAATAGAAATATAAAAAGAAAATTATTTTTAATCAATGAACAAGGAATTTAAATTTTCTAAGTTACCTCTATATGCCTAAATATAGAATTAGAGATAATTATACTATATAATATCAAAATATAGAGATTAAAAGTGTGAGATATTTACATATTAAAAAAATTCATCATTTTGATGTACTTGATTACCTCACATTGGTACCCTGGATATCCAGATTTTTTTTGAGCTTCATGAAATAAGTGTGGATGGAGAAAGAGAAATTATTGTTTGTATTATATGAGAAATTATGTTATCAAAAAGATTCATGATAAGATTTGATACATCGATGATGATCAAGAATCGAATAAAAATCACTCACTTTGAGGAATTTTGTTTTATAAAAAAATTGATTATATATCATGTATGGTTATCCTCTTAGGGAATTTGTGTAAATTTTTTGAGTTTAGATTGAGATATTTTTTAAATTGGCATCACATTGTGTCATTTTCTCTACTCATAAATCCTTGAAGTGGAATTATAGCGGGGAAACTAATTTATATTTAATTATTTATTCAATTTCTAAAATTCATATTCAGGGTCTAACTTTTTATCCAATGGCCATTCATATGTAGATAATATTCTTCATAACCATGATAGGGTCAAAATAAATGAAATTTTTTTCCCATTAGATAGATTGTTCACCAGTGAATGGTTTCATATCCCATGGAATATGGATGGAACCCCACAACATACAGTGCCTAGGAAGATCTCATAGTTCATTGAATGTTGAAAATTTCATGTATATTGATGATTATTGAGTTTTTACCACTAATTGTTAATTATTGAATGTTGGTTGTTCATAATTGCTTATTTAAAATTAACTATTTATCATTAACTGCTTACCCTTGATCGTGTAAAAAATAATTATTTAAAGATAAGATAAATCATACAAAAAATTAAGATAATTTTATGTAATTTTAAAGGGGCAGTCAAGGACCCTTAGTGGATTGATAAAATAATTCAAAGTAACTTAATAAATTAAAATTATACAGTCGACATTGAGATATGTTTTTATCACATCCGTTTCAATTTATGTATAATTTCATTTTGAATAATCATGAGAAATATTAGATAGAATATATTTAGATTTATTTATTTATTTTGACATATTTATGGAATGGTTAAAATTTTAACTAAATATTATTAATTTTATTTTAGATATCAACACATCATCCCTACATATTTAAATTATATAAGGATATTTAGATCTATGTTTAGATATTGAATTGTATTCACACTACCCATGATTCCCTCAACTTCATATGAGTGCACAATTGTGAAAATTGAGATCACCTAAAGAGACTATTCAAGTAACCAGTCAAAGTTAAATCCAAACAATGATAAATAATAATTGAACATAGGATATTGTGTCTTGAGTTTTCTAGAAAGAAAGAGTTACTTCACCCTATGGTCTATGTTAGTTATTTTTGTTCAAAAAAAAAGTAGTTTATACATCATGTTCATTTATTATATATTTACTTTTTTATGGTTAATTATTAAATAAGATTGTAATCTAAAAGTTTATAATAATTTACAAACATTACCGTATAAAAAATGGATTTTCACATGTAGATTTTTTATATGTCATTGTTAATTATATATATAATCATTAACATACAATAATTACAATGTATTATTATATAAAACTATATATCATATCCATGATTTGTTAAAATAACTATAATTAAAATATTATTTCATTAAAAATATTCCAATTCATAGATTAGAATAAAACAACAGTTCATGGTTGTAATCATGTAATATTGAAGAGTGAGACTACTTATCATGGAGTTATAATGATAATAAACTATTGAAATACATAAATTAACATTAAATAATGTGGATATAGATTTTTCATTTAATTTTAAGGCATGTGTTAAGTAATTTTTTGTATAAAATTTAATAATTGGGGTGTCCAGTCAATAGATTAGGGGGATTCAAGTTAATTTTATTGGGAAGAGTAAATTTCCATGCCACCACCCCACATAGATACTGAATTATAGGGAGGGAGATGGGGACAACCCTAAACCCGCCACCAGTAGGCCCTGGGATGGTGACTAGCAATGAGTGTATAATAAACATGAAAATGGGATTCATTAAATTATAAGAAAAACATGAAGAAGATAGATATAATAAGGATACAAATGCCAACATCTTAACATATATATATAAAACAAATCCAAATAAAACATGAAATATAATATTGTACTAAAACAACTAAAATAAAAACTATATGTGCCAAAAGGAAACGATGTAAATGACCACAAATCACTAAAATCTCCTTCTAAACCCTGAGTAGGTAATATCCTACCTGATCATAGACCTACTCTAGATAAACTGAAAAATGGTTTATATATACGTTTGTTGATAACAATATTATCCAATAAGATCCTCCCAAGATCCACTCTAGCATAAGATAAACAAAACATGATAAATCCTAGTGCAAAACAGTGAAACTAACTCATTACCAAAATAGGTATACTAAATTCATGACCTCACCATGTCAAAATCTCACCAATTAACACATAAAATAATAAATATAATAAAATAAAACATCATGTGTACCCCACTTCTGCTTCCCCACTGGTTTCCCGCTCATCACCAACGTCGTAAATCTTGGTCCATCTCTCTCCAAAGTAAGTCAACCCTAAACACTGATGAAAGAAACCACCACATACATTGCATGCATCAAATAACTACATCATACCATGTGACAAACTACATAATAACCAATTAGCTTATGGGATCCACCACAACCCATATGATCTATATCAAACATCAGGTATTATACCTCAATCCATTACTACCCATACACATAGTAAGTATATTAGTCCATCAAAGTCGATACAAGTCATACCTATAATATTCCATTGGATACTATATCAAGTAATACATGTTTTTGAGATTAGAACAACCAATCACAACCCTCTACACAAATATATGAGAATAATAACTGTTGTGGATACCAGCATAAGTATATTCTAAGAGAAGAGAGTGAGTCCATTGGGGGTAGTTAGTCATCCATCCTCACATCGATATTTGGGGGAAAACCCTTCCAAAGTCCATTGGGTGGCAGTTTCCATAACAGACATAGGTGGGGTGGTGTATGAAATCATATACTATACATGATATAAAACAGCTCACAACCACACTATAGGCATAACCTAGCCCTATACTCAACTAAAGCTAACATTTCTCAAACTCCCAACTACCAATGCTAAGACCAAATCTATTATAAGAACACAAGAATATAAAAGAACTTAATTAATTAAATATTTTCATTTTATATCATTTTCCACTTTTTAATTACTTCATTTTATATTAATTATCCATTAAAATTATTCCAAATTTCATTACATTAGAAAACAAAGTAAATATTTTCCCCTCTAAGAGAAATACACAACATGTCCATGAATTATCAAGATTAACATCTTTTAAGAAATTTCATTTCATCGTCAACCAAACTCTTGTGTTAAGAAGTATTCAATTCATTGTTATCATCATTATATATCTATATACTATAAGAAAACCATCCTAATCTACCAGTATGGGAAAACTATAAACAATAAAATTCTGCTCCCTCAAGGAGTTGGGAAATGAATAAAGATGAAATATGAAATCCAATTATCAACCATTAAACATATTCAAAAGAAATCATACCAGCCCTCAAAATTTCATCAATGGATTTCATAAAGCATATTTTTCTAAACAAATGTGGATACCCAAAATTTTGTTGTCTGACATTTCTAAATCCAAGAAATTCTGGATTCCGAAAACCTAAATTTTTCTTCTTTTCAGGAAAATAGGAAAAGTACCAACAACAATAATTGGTACATGGATAGTGGATGTTACCAGAATATGACTGGTAACAAAAGATATTTCGAAAAGATTATCAAGACGAAATGAGAAAAAAGTAACTTTCCGAGATAATGCTCCAGGAGAAATTATTGGTATAGGTATCATTGTTCTTCTTGGAAAAAATTTGATTTCAAATGTTTTGTTCGTTAAAGCATATATCATTTTTCAGTTTATCGGAACACAAGATCAATTTTCTGGCATTTTCAAAAAATCATTACACATCGATATATTTGAATACTTTAAACAGAAGTTAGGAACGATAACCGTGAGGTAATAATCCTTCATTAAATTCTTGTAGAATCATTCTCTTTAGAGTAATAAACTTCTTTTCATAGGGGGAGTACATCTATTACGAAGGTTTTTTAAAAAAAATCTTTTGCATTGGTGTTTTCCACATTTCTTGTAATAATGTTTTTTTAAAATTTTCGTAATGAAGTTTTCGTACTGGAAATATTCGTAATGATGTTTTCATACTTGAAATTTTTGAAATGATGTTTTCGTACTAGAAATTTTCGTAATAAATTTTTTGTATTGAGTTTTTTGTAGTCAAATTTTATTCAAGAAGAATATCACATATTACGAATAAACTTTCTAGCCAATCTGAAAGGTATGACTTCCTTACTAATGTTTTTGTAGTCATTTTTAGTTGATGGTAGTTTCTTTTTCTTATAAAATTTCTCAAATTTTCTTCTTCAATCCGAATGTTTTTCTGAAAACCTAAAAATATCGGATTCAATATTTCCTTGAAAGTATGATTTCAACCGTCAGATCACATCAGATAAATTCTCTACCTTTATATTGATTTTGGAAGTTCAAAGGTCAGCTCCATCGCCTATATAATGGGCACCCCCTTTTTTGTCCCACATAGTTTTCAAGCTCTCGCATGCTGAAACTCTACCTCTGTTCTTAAATCCCATTTAGAATCTTTCAGTGCTCCTCCATTCCAAATGTCTGTAGAAGCCGCTTCCCAAGACGTGTCTTCAATGAAGCCAATCTCAAAATGGTTAGTCTATAGGGAATGTTTCATTCATCCGAAATGTTTCTGTGAGTATGATTCTTTAATATCTAAGAATATCAAACTCAATGGATGGGAATATTTTTGCGTATACAAACCAGGGGATCAGGATACTATTTATACATATTTTCTAGTAGAATTATATGAGTATGTTTCCTTCTATAAAAAATATGGCAGAGAAAAATTTTCTTTTTAGAGCTATAGTAATACTTACAAGTTATCTTACACAAAGTATGCACACTTGGTGGAGCTCCCATATGATGGTGAAACAGAATTTTGTTCACACAAGATACCTGATGTGCATGGATGTTTTATCAAAGTGAAGGAAATTGGATTTCTTGGACTTAAATATGAGAAGATAGCAAAGCTTTCTCATCTTTCCACCAACAACTAGATTCTGCAGTTGTGGGTTCAAGGTTTTTTCGTTACGAGAATAGGAGATAAGGATAATCTAAAGACGAGTGATATTTATATCTTGGATTTCTTGTTGAATCTAAGAAAGATAAATTTGATGAGGCACGTTTTTATTATAGCTCAGAATATCATGAATGGAAATTTGAGAGCTCAAATCATTATGTATCCTGCTATTATATCTAAGCTTATTATTCAGTGTCTAGATTAATTCAAGGTTGTTTTCTCCTCCAGGACAAGAATTTGTAAGATGATGCTGATAAGTTATGACACTTTAAAGAGGATGAAAGCTGGTTTTTGAAAAGTGTCATGTGAGTTTTATGATCTGCCATAGGAGGAGGCAGAAGCCCTTCCCGAAAATATAGAGAAAGCAGAACCATCTAAGAATGCATGGAAGAAGAGGAATATGAAGCAAGTATTAACTAAAGACAAGACCCCTAAAGATAAGGAAACCCAATCCGCACCTCCAAATATAAGGAAAAAGAAAACATATCTAGATGAGGTAGCTATTAAGTGGAGGGAAAATAAGGAGAAAAGAAAAGAAGGGGATCCACAGTTCGGATTAGACCCTGCTAAGGCTAAGGCCTTAAGAGAAAAAGCAGCGGATGAGTTAGAAAAATAGTCCAAAGAGAAGAAGATGAAGAAGAAGATGTCTGAAGCTGAAGTTGTACAATCTCTTTTAAGAGACACAGAAATAACATCTGAGATGATTCCCATTTCAGAATCTTTTATTGTTGAACCATTACTGGAGACTCCTGGAAAGAACTACCTCACTCCGGAAAATTCTAAAGGGAACATGGTTATTGAAGCGGTGCAGAAAGAAGCTGTTAAATATGTAGAAGAAGAAGTGGTTGAAAGAGAATAAGTAGAGGAGGATGTAGAAGAAGAATAAGTAGTATAGGAAGGAAGTGGTGATCCAGATGACTTGATTAAACAATTGTAAGAATATCAAGAGATGAAAAACCATTCATAAAAACTACCACTCCTAACTTCTGAGGTCGAGTCCTCAAAGCTAGTCACTCCAGGAAAGGGAGTTGAGGAAGAAGCTATGAAAGTTGAAGATAAGGAGGAAGAGAAAGAGAATGAATCATATGAGGAAGTAAGCTATGAAAATCACTTTCTTGAAGAAGGATCAAGAAGGAGAAACAAGATCAAGATAAGATTGTTCAAGTATCTAAAAGTGAGGAAGAATCTCATGATGAGGAAGTTCCAAAAGTTCATAAGGGGAAGCAAGTTCTTATGGACACCCCAAGAAGAGATTTCATAAGGAATAAGGATCTTGATGGTTCTTCTAGAAGAAATATGGTGTAGTGTGAAGAAGAACAATCCCCTAGAAATTTATCAGATTCAGAGTCATCTGCACTCAGACCTGACTTTGTTGTTGAATCTTTGAAGAAATTAGTGGACACCATTCCGATCAATCCCAACATAAACTCCAGATGCCAGATGATGCAACATAGCCTAAATCAGAAATCAGAATCCTTATCCACGGTGATGGATAAGTGTGTGAAGATTGAGGCTGATCATAAAAACTTCATTATCAATTATGATGTTCACAAAAAATCTTGCAACAAAACCACTCTATGGTCAAATGATGTTGATGATGACTTGGCTAAGTTTGATTGTTTTCAAAATGATGTAAATGATGCTTTTGATAATGAGGATGCCAAGATTAAGAATCTTCAGGATAAGCTTACCCATGAGTAAAATACTCAGAATCAATAGGTGAGGTATTTGAATGGAAAGCTTAACTCGGTTGCTCAAAACTGGAAAGGAGAAAGATATTTCTGGATTGAGTTTTAAGAGAAGCTGGAAAAGCAAGATGAGTTACTAAAGATACAAGAAGAGGCCATGACGGCTTAGCTAGAGGTTCTAAAAGCTCAAGATGAATGGATAAAAGCATTGGAGAAGCAAGCTGAGGAGGACCAGAAAGACTTGAAGAAGCTGAAAACCATGTTGAAGAAGATAATCCCCAAGGAAAAGGAGGACAAATAGACAAATCTGATTTTTTGTTGCAATGTCTTTCCTTGTAAAAATAATTTCAACTCTAATGAAATATTTTGTTGTTATATCATGTGTTGTTTATTGTCTTTACTAATGTTTCATGTGCTTTATCGTTTTTTTCCATTCTATTAAATTCTTTTTGAAAACCACAAAGGGGAAGAAGGAAAAAGAACCACTCAAAAGAGGGAGAAGGAAAATTTTTTAAGCCAAAAACTATCCCTAAGTAAGGGAGAGCTTATCTAAGGGGGAGTTTCTCATTACGAAGTTTTTCATTTCCAATGATAATGAAAACTCCATTCTGGAAATTCAGAATACAATCCTTATAGTTCTTAAGCCTAAGGGGGACTTAGTTTAATTCATCATCATCTATGAACAAAGGGAGATAAGTTTTAATTTCCAAGTCTAAAGAAATTTTTCTAAGTAATTATGTTCTTTTTCGAAAGGTTGTTTGTGCCTTGCAAAAGGGGGATATTGTTGAGTCAATATGGTTTTCGTTATGACTTTTCCATTCCTTCTTGTTTTGAAAATCAAAAACACCTTATAATTAAGTAAATATATATTTTACTTCAATAAGGAAAATTTCCTTCCCTAAGGAATTTACCCCTACCATATTTTCATTACACATATCAATATTTTTCTTAAGTATAAAAATCAGATTAATAACTAAAACCTTAGAATCATATAATACTTCGATATGAAACATTTTTTAGGATCCGAATTCTGGATACGAACTCTAAAGAAGTTACACTCCAAATCATGGATACGAAATCTAATGAAGTTCCACTCTGACTTCTGGATAGGAACTCTAATGAAGTTCCACTATGAATTCTAGATACGAACTCTAATGAAGACCCACCCTGAATTCTGGATTTGAACTCTAATGAAGTTCCACTCCGAATTCTGGATACAAACTCTCATAAAGTTCCACTCTGAATTCTAGATAAGAACTCTCATAAAGTTCAAATAAGAATTATAGATACAAACTTTAATGAGTTCGACTCTGAACATCTATAAGTTGGACTCTGATCTGCAATAAGATTGACTCTGAACTTCTATGAGTTCGACACAAAACACCTACTAGTTCACCTCTGAAATTTTACTAGTTCGACTCCAAACTTATATAAGTTCGACTCCGAAATTTTACTAGTTCGACTTTGAACTTATATAAGTTTTACTTCGAACTCTATAAGTTCAGATTCTTAATTCTAGTGAAACCAGACTCTGAATTTCCATAGAAATTCAGAATCCAGATTTCTACAGAAATCAGGTTCCAAATTTCTATTAAAACTGAATCTGAATGTCTCTTTATTATAGACTCCAAATTCCTTTTTGGTTAGACTCCGAAAATTATTTTCATATATTATAAACTTCTGTTTTACTCATACATATAATTTTTTCATTACAAAACAATGTCGTGCTTTCAGTTATTAACTAACTATTGGTCGAGTGACACATGTACATGTCCCTCCGAAATTCAAGGAAAACTATGACTGTTGAAGGAGGGATCTGACCGTTGGAGCTTCTCCTATAAATAGGAGATCATTTTAAAGTCAAAAAAAACATTGACACATCTTTGATATCTGTGCTTACATGCTGTTGAAGTGATTTCTATAGAGAGGGGCTCTTATCAACTCTTAAAGCTTCATGCAGAAAGTTTGAACAGCTTGTTCAAACTTTTCCTTGTGCAGACTTGCTTTGTGCGACTCGGATTGTTGCTGATTACAATCACGAACTTCCAACGATAGGAATACAGAGGTTCCAACACCATGAAGTTGAGGGATTCTTTGATGAGGAAGACAGAGGTGATGACTACATTATAGTTGAGGGCTTGCGGGGATAGAAAGACAGACTCCGATCATTATATCGAGGGCTTACCCTGGTGTGGGTAAGACAGGCTTGCTTGAAAGAATAAATCAAGGGACCTTTATCAATGGTTGTTGGATACCCTTCTCTTTGGGTTAAAAGAGTTATTGTTCGATTACTTGTTGTTTTACTACATGTTTTTTCCGCTTCATTTTGTATTTCTAGGGAAAGTATAACTTTCTTATACTTCCTTACTTGTACTCTGATATAGTAAGATTCTATACACTTTAAGGTAGAATCTTAATCCTTGTAACTTTTGTTAAGTTCTATGTTTGGAATAACTGTTTCGGAATCTAGCAAGTCTTTAGTACTCATAGAGGTCTTGTGAATTATCTTGTTTAACTTTGTTTAACATAACCATCTAAAAAATTCCCTTAAGAAAATTTAAAAGGTACAATTCACCCCCCCCCCCTCTTGTATTTGAGAATATCGTTCTTATTTCGATCCTAAATTTGGTATTACAGAGTATATCATAATCAGAGTCATGCCATCCTAACAGGTAAGACCTACTTAAACTCATTCCATCAAATTTTTCCCATATCCAACACCCCTATGTATAAATGGATTTATCTCACCATCACATGATACATCGTTTTCCACATCATATGGTCCTCCCGACCCACATATCATATCATTCATCCCATGATCGACCATACGAGACTCAAAAAATATTTGGGCCTCCATACCCCATATCACAATATCCCTCAAGGCTAAACATTACTAGCCTTATATCACATGTCTCCCATCAATATCACATTAAAAATCAACAATATCAAAAAAAAAGTGTTTGAGAAACATGTCCCTCAAAACAAGGCATCCAAATTTCTAATGCAATCAATCTTTCATGGCTCCAAAATAAGGCACTTGACCATCTCAAGAAAATATCAAACTCAATGCACAAAAAACTTTATTATCAAAAAATTAATTATTTTTCCATATTTAATTAATTGATTCATTTTTAATTGGTTATATCTATATTCAACCTAAGGCATCAACCTATTATAAGATAAACATGAGAAAAACATGATCTTGGCATTTATTACAATCTCAAGAAACAATGATAAGAACCATTATCAAATAACATTCCATTGTAATTAGCAACAAGAATAAAAATGCTTCATATTAGTTATCAAATACATTAATCGCATGGGAGATCAATTAAATTAATCATTTTCAATTAATCAATTTGATTATTATCAATTTACATCAAGAACTAGATTCATTTAACATGCCTATTTATTTTTAATCTAATTAATTATTAATTAATTATGTTTTTATGTTCTTCACCTATTTTCATAAATAATATCATTCTAACAAAGAAAGGGATAGTTATCACAATATCTAGAAAATCATGAGGCAAACTACTATCAAGGTACAATGTAACAACATTTCCAACCTATGATTGATATCCAATTTTTTAATCCGGTTCAATATATATTAGGTAAATTTAATTTCACTCTAAATGGATAAACCTTGCTCAATTTATTAATGAACATAAATAAAATAGAAACACGTAATCCCCTACCTAAAAATCAATTAATGTTCTTTGCGTGAAAACTGAATAGGTCATAGATCTATGATCACCTCTATTATAAAAAATGCATCCATATGAAGATTCCATGGAACCCCCACACCAAAAACAACCAAAAAATCACATTGAAAACATGGGAGATCATCATCCACCTCTTGACAAGAAGAATGGGATGGGAAAAAGAACAAACTGGAACAACCCACAAAAAATGAATGAATAACTAAACTTGGTTCACCAAAAATCGAAGGTAGTCGTCAAAGGATTGATCCTCATTGAAGGAATATAGAAACTATAAGGGAGGGGGGATAATGGATTTCCTAGAATTGACATAGAAGTTTTTAAACAATATGGTTTTGAGAAAACAAGAGTTGTTGTACCCTTTAAAGATGCACAATATCGGGGATTTACATGGCGTGTAATCTAATTTAACATCATGTAATCCTATGTTTTTAGTTGATGCTAAATAATGTGTTTCCATTTTATAATTTAACCCCAAAAACATTAACATTATAATCCTCACTTACATGATAGGTAATCTTCCCGTTTCCAACACTTTGAATCAAAACCCATCCTGACTACTTCCAACCCTCCTCTGAGCTCCATAAGCCCCAAAAACATGAAATGAGCCAGTCTACTCAGATCTATGGCCTTATATTAGATACCACTTAAATAGTTATCAACCTCAGGAATCCAAAACCAAACTAGAGAGAAATGAAAAAAAATCATCTAAATATCCACTACATGATATTCCTCTCCAATGTCTCGCCACTATTTGAGAAAAACCACCTCATTAGTAGAACTAATGAAAAAAACATGAAAATCAAAACCATATCATAAAAACTCTCATAGGGGTGGTACCTCTCAAATAAGAGTAAATAAATAACAAGAAACAAGATAAAACCATCTCAGAAGAATTATCAAAATCCAAAATAGAACAACATTACAAGATAATATATAATCCTAAAAATGAGGGTACTGAGCATAAATATGTTATCGAAATTCCAATGTGTTGTACTCCAAGACACTGTGACTCAACCAGAAATTCATAAACTGAATTAAATTCATGAAAAAAACATTCTATTAGCAGTCTTATGCCTCCACATGTCGCTAATCGAAGGTCACATCATCATCAAAATTGATCTCACCCTAATCAATGATGTGAGTGTCATCAAGTAGATAAATACAGATTCGTGACGTGCAAAACACATCATGTATTGACTCATATATGTGGGATTTTTTATTTTATATTACAATAATAAAAAATTATCTTATATCTTTAAATCCCTAATAGTCCCTGGATAAAGCTTACTCATACAGCCAAACCTTCACTAGACACGATGAGGAGTCACCTTTAGGAACATGTGATCTCCAATGTCAAACTATAGAGGTGTCCTCTTATTACCAAGAAAGGTTTTATGATTATCATTCCCTACTTTCATCCCCCTGTGAATTACATGAACCATCTATATCATATTCTGTACATGTCGTGGAACGATAATTCCATCTCTACGACCCTAATACAAAATAATAAGGAAAGGAAATTTCAGTCATACAAAGAATAAAATGGATCTATACCAATAGTGTATTGAAAAATATAATTATATGAAAACTCAATCAAGGTTAGGTGCCTCATCCACAGACCTCCAAAGTCCAGTTCATTAGAACACAAGATGTCTTCAAATTTATAGATGGTATGTTCTGTCTGACCATCCATCTGCATATAAAAAGAATTTCTATGGAATATAGTTGACCAAAAAAATGCTCAAAACATTTCTACCTATTGGAGGTAAAATTAGGATCTCGATAAAAAATTTTCATCCTTGGGAATCAATTCAGTTGCACCGCCTATCTAGATATATCCTTCACAAAACCTCCACTAAGCTGGTCTCTCTGGTCACTAAAAAGTGGGATTTTTTTAAAACGATTCACTATCACCCATATAGAATCAAAAACTTCCTTATCGTGAGGAAACATGATATTGATGTCCATTGATATATCTTCCCACATCAACCATGGTACATATTATGGTAGGAGAACACTATCATGAAATTTTTGTTCAGACATCACCTTATAATATTCAATACATTGAGAAACAAACTCCAAAGTTTCACTCTTCAACCCTAGGCAAGAAAACTGACCTCTAAAGGCTCGATAAATATTTTCCATTTGGGGATGTACCTCCAAATTAAAACTATAGAACTCATGGTGAAAAATATCATGAATCTCTGATGGAAATAAAATCCTTCCTGGGAAGAACACCCTGTATTGTCTATACTCAGACAAAAAATTATGGGTATTGCCAAAACAACTCAGTATCTCCAGGCCTTCACCTCAGAATCCCCCAACTGGGTCTCTTCCACCTAATACATCAAATATTAATTAACTATTAACTAGAAAAGGAATCCTTTATACCAACCTATCCCATATCAAAACACATTACTAAGAGTTCCTCCATTACTCTAAAAGAATCCTCATACTCATGACTGGCATCAATACATGACTTTCTACTAACCACATCAGCTTAAATGTTCCCCTTTCTAGGAATATAAAATAATTTAATGCCTAAATCCTTCTATAATTACATCCATAGATGTTATCTCATGTACAATTCACAATGGGAGAATACATACCCTAGGCTCTTATGGTTAGTAATAACCAAAACAGTTCATCAGTGAGGTAATGCCGCAAAAAAATCAATTCAAACAACACCAACACTATCTAAAGATCATGTGGGGACTATTTATGCTTAAGAAAACATAACTACCCATCCCCATAACAAAATAATCATCATTGTTGCATCAGAATATTGCATAAGCCAAGAGTTGAAGGATCATTGAAAACAAAAATCTAAACTCCCTCGCATAGAAAAAAAAATATTGATCACTAACCAAAATATCCCTTAATTAGTCAAAATCATTTTGGAAGTAGTCAATCCAAAAGAACAAATGATCCTTTTTTAAGGCTCTTATAGGAGTCACAACCTGATAAAAATGAGATAAGAACCACTTATAATAGCCTGTATGACCATGGAAACTCTAAACCTATGCCACTATGATGGGGAATTCCCAAGAAAAAAATACCTCTATCTTTAAAGTATTCATAGCTAATACATGTTTGGATAAAACATGACACAAAAAAAACTTTATGAGCCCAAAACTCACACTTAGAAAAAATCTCAAGTATCTTTTCATGACAAATGGCTCCTTAAATGGAATGCAGATAGTCTGTATGCACCTACTATAATGTAGAGTACACAAGGATGTTGTCGATTATAACCACCGTAAAAATATATAGTTACTCTATGAACACTACATTCATCATTACTATAAACATATCTAGATCATTTTTCTCATTGAACGAAATTACAACAAACTCATAATTCCCATGACAAAAATGTAAATATGTTTTCTGATTACCCCCATCCTTCACCCACATCTGATGATATCCAGACTACAAATCAATCATCAAGAACAAACATAATCCCTTTAGATGGTCAATTAAATCATTAATACATGGAAGAGGGTAGTGGATATTCATTATTCCTTAGTTAAAGAGACGATAATAAATACAGAGATGCAAACATCCATCATTCTTCTTCAAAAACAATACTAGTTAACCTCATAGTGACACACTCATGAAAAAAACCGTGCTGAAACAGATCATCGAGCTATACCTGGAACTCTTAAAACTAATATAGAACCGTACTATATGTAGACATCCATATAGAGGACCCCAATGGATATAGCACGATCTCAAGACCTGTCTCTCTTTGAGGGGGTAATACTACAATGGCTTATGGAATGTTATTAGTGAAATCTTTCACAACAATTGGAAACACCATCTTTTGAACATATGATGAGCCTATCATCAAATCATCCATCAAATATGGTAAGGATGTAATATTCCTCTTATACATTTGATGGTATTTCTCACCTAGAAACATGGAAGGATCTCCATCAACATTATTGAACTAAACCTATCTCATAAAGTAATCCATGATAGCCTGAACTGAATACCACCAATCCATTATAAGGATGATTTTACATGGATGAATCCATAGACATAGGAAATCTCCCCATGTGTGAAATTTCTCCATCACAATCTCACAGTCTATAAATACCTTATATAAGTCAAATTGACCTATAATAGGAATAGTAATTGTATATGGAACTTGAATCCTTTCTACCTCATGTCTCAAAGAATGGACAAGGATAGATGATAAAAATTAGAGAATCTCTCTTGAATCAAACAAATCATTCACCCAAGTATAATAATATAAAACGGTACCTCTAAAGACATCTGGCGCACATGAAATTGGAAGTGATAATGTATAAACCTCACCATTTCCTAATCCAAAAACTCTATGACCCTATTTACTACCACCTCCATGGTCACGATCAACTCTGTTAGGATGAGGAATGTCTCAAGGATGACCTCTACCTGCCTCATCTCCTCTCTTGTGATCCCAAACTGGACCACCCAATTTCTTTCCATGGATCAAACTACTACCATGAAGGAACCTAAATAGGAATACCAAGTACTCCATGACAACTAAGAAAGGTCAGGATCTCTCTAAACTAATGAAGTTAACCTCCCCAAGAAAAACAAGCTTCTAATACCTCGGAATATGTCTCAGATCCACCTCAGCAAGGGAAATGAGAAGATGAGGGATGAGATATACCCCCATATGACTAAAAACTCTTCCTTCTAAAAAATTGGGAATCCAAAATCACATAATTGTTTTTGAGGAAACTTCATGACTCCCCTCCCATGAAGTTCCAGTTCTAGACAATATTTTCTGTATAGCCTCTACTATCACCAGAACCTCTAGATATGTCTTCATAATAAATAGGGTGACCTAGTAATGGATATCTGGATGCAATGCCTACTCAAAATACCTTCCCCCAACCTCTTCATATTACAACAGGTCTGAATCATATTACAGAAGGGTCCTAAAATGAAACATGAACTCTCTCACAATAGAAATACCCTATTGAAGTGTAAGTAGCCCCCATTGATTCTCCACCACCAAGTTTGAATAATGATAGTTTTATTTGAAATATTATTTCGACTTCTTCTATGAGACTACTGACTCCTCATGATCTCCAATGAATAAGATCTTCCACTGCCTCACTACACCATGGAGCATCATCATGGCCAATGAAACTTAGTTCTCCTACTAAGAACAGATCAAACTAAAAGATATCTCAACCTCCTCCAACCAGTCATATATGAAAACATCTTAAATATATTTTACATATTTATAAATACTATTATGTTGAAAGTCATAGTATATCCTTCTCCATGATTCATCACATTAATCCACAATTTTGTAATGATCAGCTTGTATATCCTTCTGGACATCATTGGAGAGAACCTAACACTGATGACGACCTAGAGCCATTAATACAAACTTTTAGATCTTATAATCATAAAAATTAAAATATTTAACCTTAATTTTGTAATTAATTTAATTATATTATTTAGGTTTTAACCAATCCAAAGGTCTATCCATTACAAACATAGGTGAAACAAATAAATATGAATGATCATTTTCATGTTTTCTACCCTAAATCTAGAATCAATTCATTTAGTATTCTAAAAAAAGATAAAGGTCATGAATCAAATCATAGGGGGCCTAAATAGTTTTTTCTCATCTGGTCTCCCATTTTTTATAGCATTTACACGATATAGCTAACATAGTGTATCTAATAACCCCTACAACCTCATGTATACCTGACTCTAAACTCTATCATGATCATAAAACTAATCCTTTGAAAAAAAAATTCATGAACCAATCTCAATAATGATACCACAATGAAGGGATATAGATGGTGAATATGATGTCCCACCTCCATTAGTCCTCAAGTTTGAGACTAGCACCAGAGGTATAGTAAACATGAAAATGGGAGGCATTTACTTCAAAGGGAAATATGTTTAAGAGAAAGATAAGAAGGATAAAACAACCAAAACCTTATCCAACATATATATAAAAAACCAAAATGCCACACGAAATGTCATACAGTACTAAAAAAACATAAAGGAAAATTATAGTCACCAAATATGTAAAGCTAATAGTGACCAAAAATCCCAAATAGCTAATGCTAAACTCCGAGTAGGTAAAATATAGCTCAATCTCCAACCTTCTTTGGATGACCTAATATATATATATATATATATATATATATGTTTAGGATAAAATTACTTAGTATAATCTAACATAGATATTCTCATTACAAAGATAAAGAACTCGTGTTAAAGCACAATGAAAAAATGTCCAACTAAATCCACACCAAAATAGGTATAATAATTTCATATCCTTTCCATGGATAACTCTCACCATGTACAAACACAAGAGAGAATATATTACAAAAAAACATTCCTAGTACCCTACTCCCACATCCCCACCAGTTTCTCACTTTTACCCAACATCATATGTCTTATTCCATCTCTCTCTAGAGTAATCTAACACGAAAACACCACAGTAAGGAACCACCACATGAAACTTGTGCATCATATAACCATGAAATCCAATATCACAAACAATATAGTAACCAATTAGTTTTTTTGGATCCACCAAAGAATTTAATTTTCATATCATACATCAGGTATTATACCTTAATCATTTATATCCCATACACCAAGTAAGTAACTCAATACATTATATCATATACATGTCATACCTATAATAATCCTTTGGATACAATATCTAGAAATACATGTGTGTAAAATAACCAGAAGCCATAAAATCACTCTACACGAAATTATGGTAAAAATAACTACCATGAATACTTGTATAAGTATCTGCTAAGAGAAGAGAGTGGGCGTAGATGGGGTAGTTAGTTGTCAATCCTCACACTGAGGTGTTAGGGAAAACACCCTCCCAAAGTTCACTAGTTTTCAGCTTTCCTAACAGACATGGGTAGGATAGCATATGAAATAACATAATATTCATCATATAATATTTATCAAAACCACACTCTAGGAATAACCTATACTTTGACTCAACTGCAGCTAGCATTTCTCAGACACCCAGCTCCCAATGCTAAGACCAGATATCTTATAAGATCATAGGAATATAAAATAGCTACATTAATTACTTCATTCAATTTTTAAATAATTTTCCATAGGTTAATTAATTCATTATCCATTAATTAACCATTAATATTATTCCACATAACATTACATTCAATTACATTAGTTATCAGAGTAAATCTTATTCCCTCTATGAATAATCCAAAATAAGTCCACAGATTTTCTTGATTAACATATTTTAATCAATTTCATTCAATCATCAACAAAACGTATAGGTTAAGAAATATTTAATTCATTATTGGAATTGTTCCAAATCCAGATACTATAAGAAATTCAGATTAATCTACCACCAAGAGAAAACATTCAAAAACCCCTCTAGCAGCATTAAGTGGTTGGGAAAGGAAAGTAGATAAAACAATAATTCCACCCATCATCCATTAAATAGATTCAAAATAGAGTATACCATATCTTGTCATATCATCAACATATATTCCCTTATTAATCATGTTTCATGACCTTCATCTCCATGCCTAAAACACATATTCCAATATCGATGAATCTATCCATTAAATTTGTCATATACTACCACATAATATGGTTCTCATTTCCCACATATCATGTCATTCATCCCAGGATCAGCCATACCAGGCTTACATCACTTCTGGGCCTCCTCGTCCCATTTGAAAATATCCCTCCATGATCATCCCTTCAAGGAACATAACACATGCCTCACATCTAGATCACATAATAATGTAGCAGAAACCAACAAGAATGTGATAGGGGAACTGAGACCTCAAAAGAAGGAATTCAACCTTCTTATATGAACAAACTCTCATAGATCACAAACATAGAATGTGTCCATCTCAAGAAAATGTAAATGTAAATCCCAATAAAACACGTTTACCACAAAACCATTCCTTATTCCATATTGAATTGAAGGATTCATTTATTAATAGGTTATAACTATAGGAAAACTAATGTGTAATGCTTTAACAACATTCAAAGGCAAAATGTACTCATAGAATTAATTATGGTTTCATAAAATTTAGTGAAGTTCCATTCTCAAATAACATTATTTTATAATTACCAACTTGAATAAAGAAGCATCAAATTATTTATCCAATCCAATAATCATCTTTATGATCAAATCAATAAACCATGTTCATTTCAGTAATTTTATTATTATGAAATTACATTAACAACTTGATTCATTAAACATGACTATTTATTCATAAAATAATTAATTATCAATTAATTAACACTTTTTTAGAAATTTCCATCAAGTACATCATCCAAAAAAACAAATTAATAAATATCACACTACCTAAAAAATCATGAGTCAAACAACCATCATGGTACAAATAAACAAAATTTCCTACATGTGATCACTATATATTTCATTAATCTCATTAAATATTTTTTATGTCAATTTATTTTATATAATTTGGTTATACCATGCTCAATTTAGGTTTTCACATAAATAAAATTGAAGAAAAAAATCCTCAATGAAAAATTCATCAATTTTATTCTCATAAAAAATAACTAAGTAACATATATCTAATAAAATCTCTACTTTGAAATTCATCCATCTGGGGATACCATGAAACCACCACACTTATAACAATAATGAAAACCCAATAAAAAACATGGGATATCATCTACTCCCCATGAAAATAAGAACGTGGGGAAAATATTATCAAATTTGGAGAAACCACTAGAAAAAGAAGGAAGAAAACACCTTGTATCACCATTGAACGAAGGATATTGGATAAGGATTGTTCATAGTTATTGTAATCTTGAAAGGCCAAAGGGGGGATGTTGGATCACTAGGATTCAAGAGATGGGTGCTGAAACCATAGGGTTTGGAGAAAACCTGAGATGCAACACCCTTTTAAGATTCAAAACATTAGGTATTTATATCATTTGTAATACCCTTTCACTCATTATAATCCCCGGTGTTATGTTGGTGTCAAAAAAACATGTCTATTTTTTATTATTTAACACTAAAAACATACATTTATGGAACCTCACTTACATATTGTATACTGAGTGTAATCTTCATATTTCAAGCACTTCATAGAAAAACCCCTCTAGACTACTCCAAAGCCTCCCTTGAGCTCCATATGCCCCACAAATGAGAATAGGGCTGGTCATATCAGATCTAGTACCTTACATAAATACTACTTATATATAATTTAGTTATTGTATGACCATTTTTTGTATTTTCAAAAGGTAAATTCATGTTCTTCGCACAAGTATATCCTAGTAACCTAATATATCAAATCCATTATGGAGGAAAATTGGTATTTGAAAAATTAATAGGATACATAAATAATAAATATAATTTAATTAATTAATATATTATTTTTATAGGTACAATATAGTAATTCCACTAACACATAATAATTGTGATCAAACGTGAAAAAAGGAAATAGTCTTACCAATAATATTCTATAAGAGAGGTACATGTGATTGGGAATCATAATATGACACAAAAATAAATATTATGTGTTTAAATCCCTATTACATTCTAATCTATATCCAAGATATAGTGCAGGGTATGAGGATTCTAATAAGAGAGACACTAGATATTCATTTTATTTTTATTAAATCATATTATAATCTATGTCAAGTGAGATATAACCTATTATGAATATAAATATTCATCCACCATATTCTATAGTCTCAAGAAGATTTATTCAAAAAAATTATGGCGATAAATAAATTATATCATCAATACTTCATTCACAAACTACATTCAATATTGTATCTAGGTAATTATTCATTTGATCAATATTTAATGGAACATATAATGATATACATAGTTAGGATCTATGGTGGGTTACGATAAACCCATGAATGAAATATCCTTAGAGAAGTTGCATATATCATCTATATTTCTATTATGGTTTATGTGATGATAGCATTGAGGGAAGAAATTGATGTTCAGATTCATTATGAATTTTCCCAGATGATACTTAGTTCTTTTTGTTCTCCTCATTGGATATTTGTCTTATGTTGTCATATTTTTTAATCGTTTTGTTTCTTCCCCATTTTTTCAAGGTAGTTTATTTATCATTATTCCTCATATTTATCCATTATCTATTATTTTTTTCCAATTTTATGTTTCTTGTGTGTTTCTTATTGTCCATTCCTATGGTTCCATTACAAATTTTTTTATTCCCTTTATGTTTTTTTAATGATGAAACTTGCACAAAGTGGCATTTTTGTTCTTGTGTTTTCTTGGGCACCACTTTCAGTTATTATTTCGGGCCTATTTTACTTATATTATTTCCTTAAGTGGAAATTATTCTTCACTATAGGATATATTAAATTTGGATCATCAACAAATGTTCTACATCAATGTTTTGTTTTCATTAGAGGTGTGTGTTGGTAGAAACTAGTTATATTAGGATCATTTTGTTAGTTGGTTTATCTTATGGTTGTTCTGCTGAGTTTTAGTTGTCAGTGATGATATGTGGTATCATCCTTGGGTTGGGGATTTAGTTTTAAAGAATATTATTCGCCTAATTGACTATATTTTACATTCTCAGCTATATTTTTGGTGATGATTCTTATTATCAACATCTGTTTTCTAGATTTTGATTCGAATGTTTCTTTCTGTGACCTTTATTTATAATGTAGTTCATATTTGGCATCCCAAACATAAGGATAATGTTTTTTATACTATTGCATCTATTTTATTTCTCCTAGAACTTGCATTTTTTCAATTTAATCCATTTATATGGAAGCTTTGAGGCATGAATAATCAGATATGTATTGATATATGGACTCAATTATAAAGATAAATCTACATGACTATATTTTATAGTGGTCTAAACTACGGATTTATGGATAGATGTGGTATTTTATGTTCTGATTAAGGATCAGTAGTAGTCATGGATTTTTAGTGAGGGAGTTTTGGTGGGGTTTTCATTAGTGATGGAGACATGATTTCTGGAGATTAAGGTATGTGGATTGTTAGGTTGGTATTATGTTTGATGGATCTTGGGTTCATAATGGCTACTAACTCTAAATTCTCGCACAATGAATCCTTTTAATAGTGTTTTGTTCTTGGATTAGAATTGATATGGGATGTACCAATTGTGATATTTTATTTTTAAATGATATACTAGACTTTTATGTTGTATTTGGATTTTATTATCCTTGTATTGGTTCAAGAATGTCTATTTTATATTTGAATCCAACTTTACCTCAAATGTGATCATTAAAAATATAATAATTATTTACATGTCATATTTTTTCATTAATCTAATTAGTTTTTCCTTACCACACAATCTATTATTTAATTAAGAATTATGAATGATTCATAGTGAGAAAATTATCATAGATATTATTTCTAACATTTTATTCTAATAAAATAATATTAAGAATGAAAAATATATATTTATATGATGAATATAAGGAAATAAAATATTAATATACCGATATAAAATTCAATGTTAAAAGGACCTATGAATTAATATAGAATGTAATGCTAAATTAGTAGAGTAATTAATAGGAATTTTGTATTTCCCGTATAGAAATTAAGACCACCAATATAACAATTTTATTATAGTGAAGAATTAAAAGGATGATTTCGGTATATTAATCATTAAATTCAATCATTAATTTTTCATAAGATAGGAATTAGATGTAATTTATATTTCAAATTTTCATATATATATATATATATACAGAAAAAATTATATTATTAAATATTATAAGAGGTGAATTTTATCTTCATTATATTTAGGGGAGTGAAACATACTACATTAATTATAGTTGTATAATATTACATATACCTTAGTAGAATTATTCTTGTGTTTTTAAAGGATTACTATTTTTTTATTATAATCCTAATAATATGAAAGTTTTGATATGAAAATCATGTGAATTTATTTGAATTTTATAAATAAAATTGAAGAAAATGTTATCATGTAGTACAATTAATTAATGTTTCAAATATGTACCTAAATTAGTAAATTCGATGTTATTGAATGATGAATTCAATACACATAAATAATTTTAGAAAAATTTGGGTAATTTTACACATGTTTATATAAACTAGTAAAATTTTAAAATATTTAACCAATAATCATATTTAGATTCATCAATGTTAATACGACTGGTTACTTCTTGACTGTATTTATTGGAAAAAATGACTAATGTAGCAATTAAAATTAATAGAAAAAAATGATATAAATTCTATAATTTGTTAACACTAATCCAAGTAATTTTAAAATATAATCTAAAATTAAATTATCATAATTTACATATAAAATAAGTATATATTTATATGACTACATGATGAGGTATAAATAAAGTTCATTTAAGATATAATGAATACAAAAAAATTATAGAAATAAATTGGTTGAAGATAAATAAACTCTTATAAAGATTATTAAAATAATATCATCACCAAGACTTCATTGATTACAAAAAATTGTATAGGATTTCATACAAATAATTCCTCTGTATACACCAAAATGGGAATGGAGTGGATGAAATGAGGAATTTCTCTTGTTATACATGGTGAGATTATTAATTATTCAAATAAATAATTCAATATCCTTGTGAAAATATCTATCATAATCATTGGTATAAAACCTATTTTATTGGTGCATCCCATATGATATAGGGTATTGGAAGAATCTCATACTACTGTATATACTTTTATGTTGATATAAAGTGTTTGTTAAGACTAGTCATAAAAATGAAAATGCCTCAAAAGTTACAAACAATATATTTTCATGATCCCAATGATAGATAGAAATTATGAAAAGAGAATCTGTATTTTAATAAAAATAAAATCTATGAAGGTTATAGTGGGGAAATATAGTCTTTGATGAAGTCGATTATCAATATTCACCTGAGTTTGTATAAGAATAAAGAATATAATATGCTAAGTAGGAAATGTTTCTCTAATGATACAAAGTACATCATAGGTCAACATGGAAAGTTAGATAACAAGATATAGAATTTATATTCACTAAAGAACATGAAATTTTATTAATTAGAGATAAAATACTCATATTTAATAAGATGAAGTAAATATATTACCATTTTTTAGTCATAAAAAGTTTTTAATTGATGGATGGATTTCATAGACTAGAATCAAGTTCGGATTTTTGTAGTATCTCTAAATGAGTGACTCCAATTTGGAATAAGTAGGTATTAAAAGCCTAACTAGACATGTATGGTAGGTATGTAACAATAAATATTGGCAATGTTTTCATGAGACACATAAATGAGACCTTCTCCACCAGTAGTTATGCTAAAATCCATTAGAATTATAATTTCCTTAACAACTTTCCATAATTAATATATTTGGAAGATAAATATATTTTTCGGATGAAATAAAGAATCAATATCATGGAATATTTATTTTGAAAAGGTTATAGTAGTGTATGGATCTATTATAAATAAAATTTAGTTATTTTTATACATAATGTTTTTGGAGTTTCAATGTGGTACTAGAAAAATATGTCAAAGACATGTTATTAATATAAATGAGATACTGGTCCTATGATATGTTAAGATTTAGTTGAACAAATAATTATTCATGAAATAATTAAATATTTTATCCCATATTTAATAGAAATTTTTTTATAGATATATATCTAATAATTTATTTAAGATAAGATAAATTTAAAGAATTGAAAACTTATTGAATGATAGAAGATATGAAAATTTGGAGATGTTTGTTACCTATATCACATGAAAAAATGAATGACTATAACATATTTGACTTAAATGATTAGATCTAACGTGTATGTCATGATTTGTATACGTATATTATTAATAGTTAAATTTAAAAGAAGATAAACCTATCGAAAGGTACTAGAGTTGTATAAGAGATATAATTTATGTATATATGGAATAAAATAACTAGTTTTTAAGTGAAATGCATGCACCGGTTTTCCTAGCGATATTGTCGATATATTTGCATGTTTAGAACAATGTTAAATAAATTGGAAATGAAATCATAAATTAAATCATGGTTTTTGATTCTATAAAATCCATATATATCATAGATGTATCTAATAAATTTATATGCATATATTTTCAAAATATCATTTCATGATAATGTTTTCTCAAGGACATTGAGTTGCAGCTAATTGTACTAAAAAAGTTAAATGGATGGCCTAATGATTAAATTTATACCTCATTACAAGAATAAATATCATGAGAGAGTTAAAATGGTTTGAAATTTTAGTAGTTATCCAAAGTGAATGTGGGAGACTATTAGATTTGGTGCTCTAAAGATAAATTTTTCATGTGTTGTTGATTATTAAGAGATGTATTTTGTTTCTACGTGTCATATTATTATTTTATATTCATTTAACAACTATATTAATCAAATAAAAACGTCTTTATATTATATATCACATAAATGAGATATAATAATTACCTATTATAATGAGAACATAGATATTTCGTGATGATATTATTAAAAATATATCATATAATATTCATCCCTCAATCCGACATGATACAAGCAATGTTTGGTTATTAAGTATTCATGGATCATAATAATTGATACATAATCTCATGAATTTTTCATTTTTCGATCTCAATAAATTATTCTATAAGAATATACCTTCGAAAAGGAACACCACGGTGTGAATGTGTTACTAGGTGTTCATATATGCGAGTTGGTGTAGTGATTATTATATATGATAACATTAGAAATATGTATAAGATTAGTGTACATAGATGCGTGATAAAATCCATTATGTTTTTACTCATGGAATTATTTATTTTTTCAACTAAATCATCATTAGTAAAGAATTAATTTAATGATAATGATATTAATTTTCCCTTTTATGTTATGGAAGAATCTATATTTTTCCCTTTGATTGAGATGGAAGTGTGTGGATAGAATATATCGCCAACATATTTCATTGGAAAGTTCATCTAACTAGTTAAAAGAAAGATAAATCATTTTAATTTTTTTATTGAATTTTTATATATCCTTCTTAATGATATATCAGTTTAAAAAAGGTATTTTATTACATATTAGTGTTTGTAGGAATATTTTCAATTTTAATACTATGACTTATCCATAAATCTATATAGAATATGATGTATTTCTGGATATCACATTTCTTATATGGGTCATATATAATATCATTTATAAAAGGATACAATAATATCACATTTTTTTGTGTATTTAGAAGATATTTACACTCACTTGAATAAATTTTTAAGAATAAGTTTTTCCCCCATTTTTGGAACAAATTTTATTCTATTTATATAGATCATAAATTCAATTATAATTTATTCATGTCAATATCAAGTAATTTGACTTTTACCTCTCATTTATTAACAAGATAAGTGAATATTTTAATTATTAATTGGTGATTTTAATATAATTTTGATAACTAGACAAGTGAATATATTTATTATATTGAAAGAACATAACACTTTTTGTTACAATTTGGAAAAAATTATACGGAAATTTAGGTCGAGTGAATGGTACAAAGTTCATAAAGGACTCTATTATTAGAGGGGTTGTGATGAAAAATAATAGATACATGGCATGGAATAGTATTATTATTTAGGAAGAAATGTTGTAATCATAATCTCGGCTGATGGGCCTTCAGTCCATCCATGTTCTATTGCCCTCTATGCCTCAACGAC
This sequence comes from Viscum album, assembly GCA_963277665.1. Taxonomy (NCBI): domain Eukaryota; kingdom Viridiplantae; phylum Streptophyta; class Magnoliopsida; order Santalales; family Viscaceae; genus Viscum; species Viscum album. The sequence continues at coordinate 776,857,194 of OY728138.1, forward strand.
ATTGGTCCATGTATTATAATAAAATATATAATGTGAGGGATTTTAATTTCTTATGAAGAGGGATTATTCTTGGTCCAAATGGGTTCTTGGGTGTTTGTATTGTTTAATTTTATGTAATCTCATTTATCCTAAACAATAATATGCACATCTCACATAAAATAAAAAAATAAATAATATTTTTTTAAGATGTTGTTTGGGGACATTATTTAAATTCAATTAACAAAAATTTCCTTTCTATAATCCTTTTAATTTTAACCTAAATAAGAAAGGAAACGTATATTATTAATTATATATGTAATTATAAATTTATTCTAATTCACCTATCAAGATACAAATAGATAATTAGAGAGAATACTATTATATTCACTTAATATATAAAGAGTGTAAGTTACATAGATTTTTATATGATCCAGAAAAAACATACCAATGAACATTATTCCCATTAAATATTACTTGTGAAACTAATAATGTTTTTAAATATTCATTTTAAATATATAGATAATTCTAGGGGAACCTTCATTTTGGATCTTGAAGAAAAAATAAATTTCAAGATGATTGTTGATCGAATCTGAGATATCTGTAATGGGTGGGAATTTAATTGAAATAATGTTTTTAGATGAATGTTTTTATAAAAATAATTAGTTATAGATAATTTTACATATTCATCTTAAGTAAATTAGGTTACTATAATTGAGTTTAGCTCATATTGTTTTAAAAAGTACATCACTCTTGTTCCTTCCCTATATTATTTGATCCATTACGAAAAATGGATAGAAACTATTTAGCATGGAAAATTTGGTGTGGTGTAAATGGGGGAGTTATGGTGTTTTAAAGTATAATTTTCATATGATAAATGTTAATACAATATCATACTATCTGGTATATGGATATCATAATTTATAATATCCATTATTCCAAGGAAAAAAAGTATCTCATGGATACATATGTCATTTCTTATGATATATTAACATCGTGACCATTATTAAAATCCAGTCACATGGAATTATATGGGAATATCATAATGTGATACATAATATAATACAATACATAATAAAATATTAAAATTATAAAGGAATCTGAATGTTTAGAGTTACAATTCACGAGTATTACATGGATGATTATCATAAAAAATGTTTCATTAAGATGAAACATGTGGGAAGTTGAATCAGCTGAAGTAGTTAGAAGTTTTGTAACCATACCCATTTATTTTAATGTTTATAATATATTATTAAATTAATAGAAACTTATGGAGTGTCCCTGTGATATATATAAGGAGGTTGATTCCCTTGAAATGGTGTGTGATCCATGGGAATAATTCCTTATGTTTCTCTCTCTTCCAAGAAGCTCTTCTTCTCCACCATCCTTCATTACCCAAGGTAATATAATACCATAGATTCCAAGAGAGTGGAATTTAAAAATTTGATAACTCATTTCATTCCATGTATGCACCATAGAGGGTTTAACATATTAACATCTTAGAAATGATCTTCATCAAATAACTATAATTGAAGACTGTTGTAATTTCCAACTTCGAGGTAACATACATGATCTTCATTTTATATTTTTATTATTTTGATTTTGAATTTCATGATGATCATGGGTATATGTTCTATAATGTCTTACTCTAATAAAATAAGTATTGTTATACCCTTAAAACTTTTCAATGATATCATAGTATTATCATGGTTCTTTATTATCAATTTCATGTTGAAAATAATGAAATTGGAAATATTTTTTTATATTGTTTATTATATTATAATCCTTGATATAGAGTTCCCATCAGAAATTAGATATTGTAATCAATATCAAGGAATATGATGTAGAAAAATAAGAGTACATATATATAGGTAACACCCAGTGGTTTCATAAAAAGAAAGAAAACTTTTTTCACTACATATACGACGCGCAACACCAAGTATAAATGAAACTTGAAATATTATTATTCAAATATGATTGTTATACCATTGTATTTAATTTTCTGGGTATGAAGAGGTTTTACTGATTTATGAAATATATATAAATTTCCAAATAAATATATATGTATTAAAAAATTCATATAAAATAATCGCTAAAATTTTAGTAAAGTCAAATTGGTATCTAAAAATATTTTCTCTTCAAAAATGATTTTTAATAAATTTTTGTGAGATAATAATATATTTATTTTCATAAAATTATAGAAACTCTATATGATAATATTAAATTCATTTTTTAAATAAAAAATCAAAATTAACTTAAAGTGAAAGTTTTGTAATTATAAGAAATTATTGATTTTTAAGTGAATAGTAAAAAATACCAATTTTTCAAATACTATTATTTATTTCCCTTAGATAATGTTTTCTAAAAGTACCAATATATTTTTGATTTAGTCATAATGTTACTAATTAACTATTTAATTTAAAATAATCTAATTAATTTCAATTGAATCCATTAAATTCATGAATTATATATATATTTATATCTATACTTAAAATGTGTTTTTCTAAAAACTATTTTTTTGTTCTAAACATTATTCATATTAATTATTTTAATGTATAACTAAAAAAGAAAATATTTAAATGAAATATATAGATTATATATATATTAAATTAAGTCATATAATTATAAATAAATGTCATTTAATAAATAAATGATCATTTAGTGCACGAAAATTCATTTTAATGAAACCACTTTTTACTTCATGTTTAGTAGGATTAATATAATATAAATCTATACAAATTAAAGGTTTTAAATTATGAAAAATGGAATCCATTTTTTACATTAGGAAAAATTTTATTATTATTTTTGTTCAACCTTATTTTTTCAAAATTAATAGTAAAAATAGAAACAATTCATCACCACAGTATAAGGATAAATCCGATTAACCAAATTAAAAATTAGTGATAAGAACACAGTTTTTCATATATAATTTTATTTAATGGGGTTAGTTCTACTTCTAACACCTTATTATGTAAATTTATTTGTTTATGGAACCCGTTTCTATGGAATTGATCTATATAATAATTTAACTAAATAAAATGACTTAATGTAACTCTCTTACATTTCAAAATATCTTATGTGTTCACATAAGAATAAATAAATGTTTTTAGAGAATTTTAATAGTAATTATGAGAGTAATAAAATTATTTTCATGATGTTATTTTATTTCTAATTTTATGTAACTTTATAATTAACTATAATTCTTTCATAACACTGATGAAATATTTATTTAACTATAAGAAAACTAAAAGAAATGAATTAAAATTAAATTAAATGTAATATAATATGAGTGATGTATAGTGTTCTATGAATTTTTTAGATACATAGTACATATTAGGGAGGTTTGAAATAAATATATTTTAATTATATATATTTCAACGAGCCTCTAAATATAAATTGAATGAACTGTTTCAAAATTTACAACATTTATACTTTTTGTTAATAAATAATATTTTATTAATTGATCTAAAAGTTAGAAAGAAATTATCATAAACCAACTGAATGAAATATGGTTGGAAATATCCACCATATCCCATTTATGAGTTATTTCCCCACTTATCATAAAATTTTTAACACAATAAGATTTAGTTAGTTGTTACGGCGGTTAAAATTTAAAATCAATTTTTGACACGTTATATGTTCCTGGGTTAAAATTAGCTTTCCCCAAAATTATGATTTTAATTTAAAAAGTAATATTTTATATTTATAATCATTGGGTCCATATTATCTAGTAAATATCATTTTATTTTTATACTTAAAGGATAAATTACCTTGTTAGAAAAACTATTTACAATAGTAAAAAATGAAATGGTAAAAATGAGTTACCTTAGAGGTGGAGAAATAATAGGTTTAAAATAAGTTTCTATTACATTGTGGTAGGTTTTTATTTTACCTTATATCCAATCTTATTAATTATTTATCAATTATGGAGGAACATGGTTTTTCGGTGAGTACCAATTATTGAATACTGATGTGTATTTACAAAAATGACAATCATTCTCTGTTATAAAAGGGAAACTCATATCCTCTTCTCATCACATAGAAAAAAAGAATTGGGTTCTAAAATACCTAATTTTTTTCCTTATTTCCCTTACCATTTCCTTGATGATTTTTTTTCAAGAACCCATCCTAGGAATCCTTTGTTGTAAATCCAAAGAAGATATCCAAAAAGAGGTATAGTTCTTAATCAAGTGTTTTCATTATATTTCTTCTTCTAACTACATAAAAACATAATAAAAAATTATGAAATAGTAAAACTATTTTATTAAATATACTGATTTTTTTATATTTATGGAATGACCTATATTTATCTCTTCTTCCATAAAATGGGAAATGAAACAATTGTTTGTGTGTACAACGAACTACCCCTCATGAACCGACGTAATTTGTTTACATCACCCACTTTTATGGATGTCTATAATGATGTATATGATGTATATATATATGATATTTGGGAAATATTACTCTCTATAAAAAAGATAATATATCATTGTCTTTTTTACAGTTCCATTCATTAAAATTGACCATGTTACTCATAAAGACATGTAGATAACCGCCTCTGTGAAGCGTGTGAATCATTTTTCATCACCACATCACAAGGTTGATATATATATAAGTATATTTAAATAAATATATATTATTTTTTATATTATTATCATTAAGTATATATTAAATTAAAATTTCATTTTATCAATAATACTAATTGAAAAATATGGTAATGTTACTTATGCGTACATACAACTGACCATCTATATGATTATAATGTACTATATTTTCCATAACCATATTTCATGATTTGTTTTAAATGTGTTATATATGTATAATAATTATGACAATGTAATTGTTATTAATATTGATATTTTGAAAAAATGACCATTATAGCCATTTTCAGCTGACTAATGTCATTTTGGACACATGAGTTGAATGTCACTAAAAAATATACTATAAATATAAATAATTTAATAATTTAATATAACATTGTAATAAAAGGAATAATAAATATAAAAATGTTTCTTAATAAATTAAATAATTATCTCATGGTTATTAATTAGTAATATAAAGAATATATGTAATGAGTTAGACTCATGTTGAGGGACTTTCTTATAAAAAAAGACTATTTTAATGTTTCCCTTATAACTATTTTTCTTCCAGGTCCATGTTCTTATAAATGAATCAAGAAAAAATTATTTATTCTCCAATGGGTGATAAAGTTACTTTTTTACATATTTTATAACCTATAAAATTCTATTAAAAATGATTTATATGGTTTTATTTAAGTTACACTTTACAATAATAACCCAGTTTTAAATGTTTATTTTCTAAATATATTAATTTAATATACTTTATTTATAAAAATAAATTCATATTATATTTTTGTTATTATTATATAATTTATAAATTTAAATGTTACCCATTTTTTACTGTTTAAAAATGTTTTAAAATGAATTTTCTTGTCCTCTTTGGAATTATGAACATTTCGATTTTTAAAAAATATGAAAAGGAATCTATATTTTGAAATACATGTCATGAATAAAATTTTCCCCAATACTAGATATATAATGTTTTAAAGAATAATATACACGTTTCAATATCCATTACAAAAAAATTGTTTAATATTTAATAAATATTTACATTTTAAATATAGGGTCTCTATAAACCACACTTTTTTTATGACCTTTTGACACTCTATCTCAAATTAAATCTCTCTATAATGTTATATAATTCTTATAAAATATGTATATATGACTCTCACATATATACCTATCTTATTCTCTAATCCTTTTATTTGTAAATAAATTCCATAAGATCATTTGTGAATTTTCATCTTCATGAAATCTCTTATGATTGTGATATCAAAAAATATTATATAACATGTTCTCCTTCCATGGGTAATTTTTATATGTATTACTTAATAATGATTTCATTTTATAGTACACATAATTATTTACATGTTATGGTGGGTGAACCTAGATTTTGATCCAATGAATTGGGTAATGATTTATTCTCGTGAGATGTTATGTATAACATTAGGGAGTAAAGATAGTCCACTATATGACTCTATCAACCATGTGATGTTGTCTTCATAGTTATACTTGACTAATGGTTATTCCATGTTTTTTTCTACCATATTTATTATATCTACATGATATTATGTTATCAGTTTCATTATTATGTTCTCCCATGTAATTTCTCATGAGTTTATGTTTAATATAAGGTATATGGTACTAATAGAGGTGAGACAAAAAACATTTTTTGAAAATATTTTCATAATATTTCCAAAATTTCAAAGGAACCTTTTTGTGTTTTATTTTCCCATTATTATTTCTCCTAAATTTTTCAACTAATTTCATTGGAAGGAGAATTATATTTCTTATATAATAAAATGTTCATTTTGAGTCATATTACAATTTTGACAATTAAATATCTTCTATAAATTTTCATGAACTAACATCATTATTTATTTCTTTTTATATGAACCTTAATAGAAGTTTTGAGGTCATCCTATATTTTAAAATGTGCTCTATATGTTTTTACAGATGTATAAGGAAAAGGATGAGTTCAGGATGAAAATTTTGAATATATTTCAAAAAAACGTATCATAAGATAAAGGTTTTATTTTATTGGAAAAATGGAAACATAGTAAAATTTACAAAATTTTATATAACATTTTTTAAGGGTGATGGAAAATTATCTAAAAAACTAAACCATAAAGATCCAGAAATGTAATAAACATTTATTTAAAAATATAGTTTATATAATGTCTAACATCAGGTCTATATATTTTGTCTCAATGTAAATACATAGATAACATTGTAGATTAGGATGTTTTCTTGTGAGGTTAACTTATGATTTATGGATACCATCATGGGTTTATGATTTTAAGGTTTATCATAATTTCAATTTATTATAAACCTATTTTGAGGTTTGAAGTGGTGGAATTCCATTTTCGAAATAATTCTTGAATTACCATTTGGTATCATAATTTTTTTTAATATGGATTTTTTTATAATATAGGTCATTTACAAAAATTATTAGCATATTCTGGATATGATAAAATTAGAGAATATAAATTTTTAAGAATAATACATTAACTGTGGTTCATTTTATTTTAAGATAAATGTTATATTTATCTTTGAAAAATATGCGATCAAATCATTCTTATTTTTGGGTTTTAATTTTAGTCTTGAATATTTTTTTGGAATATTAAGGATAGCTATTAATAGAATGATTTTTTAACATTGGATATTTTTATTTAATTTTAGTGACTAATGTATTATTTATTTATTTGAAGGATTATCTAATTGGGGACTTTTCATACATTATTCTAGTCTTTTTTAGGTTAATATCTAAATATAGGATGTAACAACCAAGGATTCAATAATTATGATCGAACATCTACTTTATTATATTGAAACTATATACCCTCACTTGAATTACAAAAGAATTAATAGTTTAATAGTCTCAATAAAATTGATACATACTTGATAATATATATTACATTTTAATAATATAAAATAGAAAAAGTGTAATGGCCCAGACAATGAATCGATAAGGATTTTTGCAAAAAAACTCAGTTCCATCAAATGGTTCCACCGATATAGTGGAACCGGTCATGATCTCACACCGAAACAGTGAACCGCTTACTATGGCACCATGAAGGTGGGACCACTTATGGTGGCACTGTGATGATGGCACTATGACGCTGTAACCGTAACAGTTGCACCATCATGGTCACACACCAAAGTGGTGACACTGCTAATGGTGGAACAATGAAGGTGGAACCATCATGGTGGCACCGTAATGGTCGCACCGTCACAGTCACACACCAAAGCAGTGGCACCGCTGACAGTGCCACCATAACGGTGGCACTGTGAGGGTGACACCATGGCGGTGGCACCGTGAGGGTGACACCATGGCGGTGGCACCATGAGGTTGACACCATGGTGGTAGCACCGTAACAGTCAGACACTGAAATGGTGGCAATGCTTACGATGTCACTGTGAAGGTGGCACCATGATGGTGGCACCATAACCATGGCACTGCTTACAGTGTATCACCAAACAGTGTCCCACCCTTGTTTCTTTTTCTAATTCTGCTCATGCAACATATCATTTGATGTAAGAGCATTTTAATACCACTTTAAAAGAAATTTAAAGCTTAAATAATATCAAAAATTCTCTAAGAGCCAGGGGGCCCTCGACTTACAAAAATGTGGGGCTTTTCCTCGGTGTCATACCTTTTCCCGTACTTTCCAGTTCTACCACTATTACATGTTTTTCTATAAATAAAGGATACCATATAACACACAGCTTTTATGGCCACCAATCCGATTAGAATTATTAAATGAGAATTAATTCCATCGTGTGTAACCGCCCAATCGAGTGGTGAAACAACATACCACCTTTTAAGTCGTTCAAAATCCGTAACCCATTACTCCATGATCTCACCTTTTTATCGCATGGGAATTTCTTCTTCTTCTTCTTCTTCTTGGCTGGTATCTTTTCTCTTCTTGAGTGTGTTTTGGGTCCCCCATCCTAAGTAAAGTGGTGTGCTTGTGCTGGATCCTTTCTTCTCACTCTTGGAGTCCTCAGAGTTCCTCCCCTAAAAGTCGTGCATCCACAATTCTGGGCGCATGTAGAGAAACATTGATTGTTGATCATCCAAGAAGGGTTCTTCCTTCATCTCTCTTTACTATGTATCTTGTGGGGTGGGTATGGTAATGTTTCAATTTGTATCGATTAAACCAAGCCTTAATGAAAATAATAAAGAGTCATTTAATGAATAAGGGGTTGTGTTTGATGATTCTTCTGTACTCTTTTACACTTTCTTATATATTGTAAACTGTATGGGATTGTGTCCACTAAAAATCATGGTTGTTGGTGGTCCTTATTTGCACACTAATAGAACCCTATCATATGTGATGATTAAATGGATGTAATATGGAAATTGGATAATAACGTAAACTCATTGATTAAATGAATGTCCAGGGAACAAGAATCCATGTGTGAACACCCCGGTTAACCAAAAAAAAGATACCCAATAAATGGTGTGATAGAATCTGGAATCTCCCTTGCTCTATCTTTGTAATATGTGTGGTTGTTCTACTTTATTCTTGTGGGGTGAAATGTATGGGCATGGGATCCCCTATTGTGGGGAAGTTGTTGGTTTGTGGATCTAAGTACATGTGGGGCCATATGGTGGGTCATGGTTTGGTTCCATTGCATTAAGGGATCTCACAGATCCATTGTTTTAGTGTCATTACAATAGAATCAAGCGTGAATGCTTAATCTGATTCTTTGTTATTTTTCCTTCTATGGATTGTGGGTAGGCCAGTTAGTTTCCCAATAGGGATGACTTACTTAAAATAGAACCACTCGAATGTGATAATAAGAACAAGTTCATTGGGGAATTGTTTTATGAGAATGAGTTGTGGCTTGGCTGTGGGTGGTGTGCTTTTTATGAATTAATAGTAATGAGGGTTTTTTTGAATAGGTTGGTTTTGGAGCTCCTAGGATGGTATGAGTGCTTTTTTACATATGTGTATAATTTAGTTCTAATGTTTCTTTTTTCGTGCCCCACCCATGTTCAGAAAATCATGCCGAACACCCCTATTTCAATGTAGGAGGGTGTTTTTTACAACACTCTTATTAGTGGCTAGTTATTATCTCATTTTCTGCTCCCTTTCCTGAGTATCCCAAGACTCTTCGGGTAGGCTGTGATGGCTAGAGGTCCATTAGAGCCCAAGATTCTTTGGGCATGGTAGTTGTAGTGGCTGGCCCAGGTGTGTTTGTAGGCAGGTTGTTTCCCAAGTGTCTCCGAGATGAGGCCTAGGTGTCTTCGGGCGTGGCAGTAGTTGTTTCAGACCTAGTGTCTTCGGGCATGGTGGTAGTTGTTCTAGACCAGGTGTCTGCAGGTGTGGTTATGTGTAGTGGTTGTGTCACAGGTGGTTGCGAGTGGTATGTGTTGTTATGGTATCCCAAGTGTGTGCGGGCGGGATATGGCAGTAGGACTATGGTGAGAATGGTGGGAGAGGTCTGACACGTTGGATGACATCAATGACCATTGGGAAAGTGGTGTGTGGTACCAAATATCTCTGTACTATTACAACTAATTTACATGACTTGCTTTATTTTGGGAGTGTGCCTTGGTGAGGTTGAGTGGATAGTTTCCATTCTAGGTGCTTCGGTTATCTTCTTTTTCTCAAAGGGCATTATATTGACTCCCCACTTGTGCTCAAGAGCTTTTGGTTTTCCCTACATTGTTTACCTGTATACTCACCCTACATACATAAAACTACTTTTAGGGTTCTAGGAGGACTACGAGGACCATGTTGGACTATACTAGTTTGGACCTTGGGATAGTTGTTGTTGCTATTTTTTCATTATTTGGTATTTACCTTGGAAGCTTTCTTATATTGTAGCACTTATTAATGAAACTTGCATATGGGAATGGATTGTTTGGGATTTACTTTTACTTCCAGTTTTTTTTTTGTTTGGGAATAACTATCTTATTTCTCAATCTTACTAAATAAAAAGGGCAATGCATTCCATTTTGTGTGTAATTCCATTCCCTTGATTCAAGTCGCCACTCTGGGAAATTGAAGGTGGATCTCGAGGGTCATTATCCCTCCATCAACTTGAATAAGGAAGGGACTGGCAATCTGTTTTCCCTTTCTTTATCTTGGTGAAGGAAGGTCATGAAAGAATGGTTTCAAAGGTAGGTTGAGAGATAGGATTGTGCTCAGGGTTAGGCACAGTGTGGATTGCATTGGATGATAGGGAAAAAATGTTAGGAAATCTTTGTTGCCTGAAATAGACTAGGGAAGGCCAGCTTGGACATGAGATTTTAAGTCCCCCCATGATCTGATTCAAGAACTATGGGCCTACTTAATTACCAAGTGAGGCTACACTAATTGTAGTGTAGAGACCCTAGGAAACATACATGCATCATAATGAATTTGGTTCTTGTATGTCTTGGGTATTTTGGGGATTTAATATGAATAATAAGTCTAATGAAAAATAAAAGAAATATTCTACACTACTCAGGATTAGGCACTCATTGTTTACCATGCAGCCGTGGAACCTGGATGATGACCATGAGTAGTGAAAGCGATCAAGACCCCGAAGGTTGATCTGGATGATCACTGGAGAGCTGATCTAGAAGAGGAGGATGATCAGTGGTAGAGGACACTTCATGCTTTTGAACGGAAGACCCTCAGAAAGTATGAGGACAACATCTCAGATATGGAGGCATAAAGATGGCTCGAGGAGCTGGTGATATATTTCATCTTGATCTGGGATCCGATGGAGTATTGGGTTCCAATGTCTATAACCTTGATGCGGGGAGCAGCACGTCAGTGGAAGACGCTCGATCTTGGAGAGAAAAGGGAGGCTGAGGTTACATGGAACGACATTAAGATGGATTTCTATGTGGAATTCCTCTCTTCCATGATGATGGAAAGGAAGAGGCAGGAGATACTATCCTTCAACAAGGGGTATGCTAGTGAGAGAGATGGGTATCAAACTCACAGATCTCCTTTTCTTTTCCTCAGAACTCTTTCTGGATGATGATACTTAGGCGAGATGTTTAGAGTATGCACTGTGACCTTCTCTACAGTTTTTTGTTACTCCCTTCACTCTATCGAGATACTTGGAGGTCCAGAAGAAGGCTAAAGTGCTAGAGAGGATGCACACACTGTGAGGTGTGCTGTGAGATGCGAGCTAGTCGGGATTTTCAAAGGGGAAGGCTGTCATCAGCAGGCCTCCAACATCAGGGCCTTGTAGTTTTTATCTAGTGGGGAGTAGGCCCTAGAAGTTACAGATTTGATCTCTCGGTCCTCGCCCTTTCTTTTTGGGCCCAAGACCGAGATGCTTCATCTATGGAAACCGTGGGCACCATCAATATCTATTCTCAGACCGAGTGAAGAATGGTGGGGGTGGTCATGTTCATCACCCACCTCAGAATCAGTTTTCTGCTAGTCCCTTTCAGAAGTAGATGCAAGGATAGTGTCCTCTCACTCCTCTATGATTTGACATTGTAGGAGGAGGCCAACCTCAGGGAACTTTTTTTGGACATCAACCAGTGTGTGGTCAGGGAGGCAGCTGATAGCCTAGGGGCAGGGCAGCTTGGCATGACTAGTTTCATGCCACAGAGACAACCATTCCAGTAGGGCTAGAAGTCATCTGAGGTATGATCAGCTTGTTTGGTAGTCTTTAATGCACCTGGTTTTATTCAAGATATTCACACTCATTTATTTCACCCAGTCTAGCCCATGATTTCAGTCCAGACACATACACACTTTCAATACCCCTAGTTTTTAGTACGCTAGTCTTAGGACATACCATCTTTTCTCGTGGTTTCTGAGAATATAAACTAATGTTGGGACCACATTAGTTCATTGGGGACCTTATTTTACTATAGATGTATCCATGTGATATCATTCTATGCATCAAATAACTATTCCATATATGTTCTATTATCGACTAATTCTGAAGAATAATTGTGTTTTCAGATGAGGGTGGACAACATTTGACTTTCATCGGCAAGTGGGGTTTCCAGGAGGGTAGCCTAATAGTGGAGCCCCATCTTTCTTTATTAGCCGAGCTGTCAGTAGAGTTGGGTGATACAAAGACGATGGATGTATCAAGGATTATTAGTGACTTCATGGACGTCTTCCCTGAGGAGGTGGTGTCTCAACCCCCTCAACGTGATGTCGAGTTCGTGGTAGACTTGCAATTTGGTGCCTGTCTGATTTTGATGGCTCTCTATTAGATAACACCTTCTATACTACAGGAGTTACAAATTCAGATTGATGATCTGGTGAAGAAGGGTTTATTTCGACCAAGCGTTTCTCCATAGGGCGCTCAGGTCTTGTTCACAAAGAAAGAAGATGGTGGTATCAGGCTATGCATAGGCTACAAGAGACTGAATCAGGTAATGTTCAAGAACTATTACCCTCTCCTGAGGATATACGACCTCTTTGAACTATTGAATGGGGAAGGATGGTTTTCCAAGATTGACATATGGTCAGGATATCACCAGTTGAGGGTGAAAGAGGGTGACATCTCAAAATCTGCCTTCAGGTGTAGATATGGGCACTTTGAGTTCGTATTCAGCCCTTTCAACATTATGAACACACCAGTCATGTTCATGGGGCTCAGAAAATCCATCTTCCAGGAATATCTAGACCGGTTCGTAGTTGTGTCTATAGTGTACATCGTAATCTAGTAAAGATCAGAGGACGATCACTCTGAGAATATGAGGACGGGTTTAGAGGTCCTTTGACAACAACATCTCTACATGAAATTATCCAAGTGCATGTTCTGGACGCGAGAAGTACACTTCCTTGGACATGTGGTGTCTGAGTAGTGAATAGTGGTGAACTCATCAAAGGTATAGGAAATTGTTTCATGGGAGCCACCCAAGAATGTGACTGAGGTTCTTAGATTCCTGGGCCTATCAGGTTACTACCAGATATTCATTACCAACGTCTCCCGAGTAGCAGCCACTATGATAGAATTGACCAAGAGGGACCATGAATTCATGTGGAATGGGTAGTTCGAGGAAGCCTTCAATTATCTAATGGGGAAGTTGGTTAGTTCCCCAATCCTAATGTTTCGAGAAGGAGGAGTGACATTGGAGATATTCTAAGATGCTTTAGGCCAAGTCATGGGTTGTGTGCTGATGCAACAGTAGGGGTGATCTCTTATGGTCTAGGATGTTATGTCCCCATAATCATAACTATGACACCCACGATCTAGATCTTGTAGTGGTCATGTTCTCACAAAAGTTGTGGCGGCATAAACTCATTGGGGAGAGCTTCGTGTACTTCATGGATCATAAGAGACTGAGGTATATCTTCTCCCAGCGTGACCAGAACATGTAGCAGTGGAGGTGGATGGAGTTTGTTTAGGACTAAAACTTCGAAATTTCTTACACTAAAGGTAAGGGGAATGTGGTGGCTGATGCCTTGAGTAGGAAGTTTCAGAAGGATGTGGTTCACGAGTCGGAGAATATTTGGAAGGCGATGGAGGAGTTAGCTTCCCTACACTTGGATGCAAGGTTAGAGAATAGAAGAGGTTGTCTTTTCTTAATGAAAGTGTAGTCCACTCTATTGCAGCATGTTGAAGAGTCTCAGTTGAGGGACTTAGATGTTGAAGAGGTGGACTATCATGTTATCCAGGTAAATTCTCCAGGTGGATGGTCGAAAGATGGGTATAATCGTATGATGTTTTTTTGGAAGTTGTTTGTCTTAATTGAAATGTGGAAGAGAGTTCATTGGGAGTTCCACAAATCTCCCCTGGCGGTGCACCCAAGAGTTTCTAAAATGTACCGGGGATTAACGGGTAAGTCTTAATGGCTCGGGGTGAAGTGGGAAGCTGTAGAGTTTGTGGAGTAGTGCCTCGTATATCAACATGTGAAGGATAAACGCCTCTTACAAGGGGGGTCTATTACACTCTTTAGATGTAACCAAGTAGATGTGGGACAACATCTCATTGTATTTAAGCACAGGACTACCGAGAGTACAAGGGGGCTGAGATTCCATCTAGGTAGTATTGGGCTGGCTGAAAAAATCAGCTCACTTCCATGAAATTAAGGAGTTGAGTGTGGTGGATTCCCTATAAAAATAGTATGTGGATGAATTGGTGCAGTTTCATGTAGTTCTGAGGTCCATAATCTCTAATTGGGATACCAAATTTACCTCATGGATCTGGAAAGGTTTTCAACATGCTTTTGGCACCCAGCTATGCCTCAGAACTGCCTTCCACCCCCAGAAAGATGGGAAGACAGAGCGCACTATCTAGAATTTGGAGGATATGCTACGTGCAAGTGTTTCAAACTTTGGGGGATCATGGGTATGAAAAATTCCTTTGGTAGTGTTTTCTTATAACAATGGATATCACTCTACAATTTTCATGGATCCATTCGAAGTTTTGTATGGGAGGTCGTGTCGCTCACCTGTGTGCTGGGAAAAGGTCAATGAAGCAGATGTTCTTGGCCCAGAAGTGGTCCAATGCCTGAAATAGAAGTTTCGGCTTATACGATAGAGGATGAAGGTGGCCTTGGACAGGCATAATTCGTATGTTGATAATAGGAGGAGAACCATGGAGTTTGAGGTTTTTTACCATGTGTTCTTGAAGGTCTCTCGTCCGCATGGAAAATGGAGGCTCGGAAGGGGAGTAAGCTTTCTCATAGGTTTGTCGGACCCTATGAGGTGTTGTGGTAGGTCAATGAAGTGGCTGATTAGCTAGTGCTACCACTGCCGATACTGAGAGTGCATGACATCGTCCATGTCTCTCAGCTCCATCTATATCTACATGATGATTCACATATCCTCGACTGGGGAAAGTTAGATATCATGGAGGATGTGACGTTGGATGAGAAACTAGTGATGATATAAGGTCATGTGGAGAAGGTTCTTCCTAGAAGAACCATTCCCTTGGTTCATGTGTTATGTAGGAATGGTGGCCTTGCTAAGAGTACCTAGGAAGAGGAGGCACAGATGCGTGCCCAGTACCCAGAGATGTTTTGAGTTTTTTCTTGTTTTGTTTCATACTTGTTTGTGATGTAGTGAATATCCTTGTTAACAATGAAGTTTGTTGTTTTCCTTATTCTCTGAATGTGTGAAGAGTCTAGACTGTGGGGAAGGGAGGACCCGATCCTTAATCATGAGGCATTAAGGTGGATGAAATTTAACCCATGCAGGCAAGTCAGTTCTGCTCAAAGCGGATAGTATCCTGACATGGTGTAAAGGACTCCCTACTCCACATTTATGGATAGTGGAACCTTTATATGTTGTGTGGTAGCTTGAGGGAGATGTTTTCCAAGATGTAGAGGAGGTTTTCTCTTGAGAGGTATCTTTTGAGGTGGTTGTTCAGACCCCTCTTTTATTTGAGTATTGTTTTGATTCTCTAGGGTGAGAATAGTTTGAGATGTATCTAATGTAATGTCCCAGACAATTATTCATTAAGGAGTTTTCCAAAAAATTCAGTTCCACCAAAATGATGGCACCTCTTACTGTGGCATCGCTTAAGTGGGAACTCTGACGATGAAACCACAATGGTCGTACCTTTATAGTCTCACACCGAAGCGGTGGCACCGTGAGGGTGGCACCATGAAAGTTGAACCGTAATGGATGCACCATCACGGTTTCACACCGAAGCAGCGGCACCGCTGGAAGTGGCATCATGAGGGTGGCACCATGACGGTCGCACACTGAAATAGTGGAACCGCTCACGGTGGCACCATGAGGGTGGCACCATGACGGTGGAACCATGATGGTGGCATCGGGACATTAACATTGTGACTGTGGTACCTCTTACAGTATCTTAGAAAATGGTGTCCCACCCTTGATTCATTTTCTATTTCTTCTCCAACAATGTATCATTTGACGTAAAAGCTATTTAATACCCATTTCAAATCCAGTTAAATCTAAAATGATATCTAAAATTCTCCAAGAGTCAGGAGACCCTTGAATTACCAAAATGTGTGGATTTTTCTCAATGTCACACCTTTTCTTGTACATTCTAGTTCTGCCCCTGTTATGTATTTTCCTCTGATTAAAGGAGACCATTTATCCCATATCTGTTATGGAAACCTCTCCAATGATAATTATTAAAGGAAAATTAATTCCATTATGTGTAACCGCCCAACAGCGTGGTGAAACCATGATCCACCTTTTATTTCATTCAAAATTTATATCCCATAATTCCACGATCTCACCTTTTTATTGCATGATAATTTCTTTTTATTCTTCTTGGCTGGTCTCTTTTCCCTTCCCTGTTGCGTTTGGAGTCCCCCTTCCCAAGGAAAGTGGTTCTCTTTTGTTGGAGCCTTTCTTCTCACTCATGGGCACCTCGGAGTTCCTCCCCTGAAGGTATGCATCCCAAATTCTTGGCATGTGGAGAGAAGCTTCGATCGTTGATCATCCAAGTTGGGTTTTTCCTTTGTCTCTCTTTAATATGTATCATGCGTGGTGGGTATGATAATGTTTCTATGGGGATGGATGAAACCAATACTTAATTAAGATAATTAATGGAATTGTAATGAATAAAGGGGTCTGTTTGATGATGTTGTTGTACTCTTTTACCCTTTCTTATATGTTGTGAACTATATAGGATTGTGTCCATAAGAAATCATGGTCGTTGGTGGTATTACCTTGTGCATTAATGGACCTCTAACTTTTGTGATGATTTAAAGGATTTAACATGGAAAATGGTTAATCATGTGAACTTGGATGATAAAATTAATTTCTAGTGAATAAGAATCCTTTTTTGAACACATCGATTAACCAGACGAAAATAATAAATTCAATGAATAGTGTGATTGAATTGGGAAACTCCCTTGCTCTATTATTGTAATATGTTTTGTTGTTCTTCTTGATTCTCGTGGGGTGACATGGATGAGGATGGGATCTTCAATTGTGGTGAAATTGATGGATTTTGGATCTAAAGCTGTGTGGGTCCATATGGTGGGGCATGGGATGGTTTTATTACTTTGAGGGATCTCAGGGATCCCTTTTGTTGTTGTGACTTTACAAGAGAACAGGGTGTGAATACTTAATTTGTCGCTTGGTTGTTTTTACTTCCTTGTCTTGTGGATATTCTTGTTAGTTTCCAAATAGTGAAGAATTACTTTAAATAGAATAAATCGATTGTGATAACAAGAATAGGTTCAATGGGGAATTGTTTTATAGGAATGAGTTGTGAATTGGCTGTGGGTGGTGTGCTTTTTATGAATGAATAGTAACGAGGGTGTTTGTGTATAGGATGGTTTTAGATCCCCTAAGTTGGGATGAGTTCTTGTTTACCTATAGGAATAATTTCTTTCTTGTGTTTCTTATTTTCGCCTCACCCATGTTGAGCACTTCATGCCGAACACCCCCATTTCAACGGGGGTGGTTGTTTTCCCAACACTCCTATGAGTGACTGGTTATTAGCTCATTTTCTTCTCCCTTTCCCGAGTAGCCCATGACTCTTTAGGCAGAATATGATGGCCTGAGGTCAATTATAGCCCAAGATTTTTCAGGCATGGAAGTTTTGGTGGTAGGTCAAGGTGTGTGTTCAGGAATGTTGTTTCCCAAGTGTCTTTAAGATGAGGCCCAGGTGTCTTCGGGCGTGGAAGTAGTTGTTCAGGCCCAAGTGTCTTCAGGCGGGGTGGTAGTTATTCTGGAATAGGTGTTTTTGGGTGTGGTTATGTGTGGTGGTTGTGGCTTAGGTGTTTGCGGGTGAGATATTAAATATGTCTCATAGAAGTAAATGTTAGAAGAGAAACCCATATCTCATTCTCTAATTCTTTCATATGTGTCCAAAAATCATGTATAATAATGATATATTTTTTATATAAATTAATTTAATAACCATAATAATTTATATATATTCCCATTTATTCTTTACTTTTAGTATTTTATCACCAATTAGTTATCAATTCTTTGTTAAAATCACTATTTTAGGTGATTATTGATTTGTTTTCATGTAAGTTTTGATTTGGTAATTTCGATCCTTTTACATTGATCATTGTGAAATCATATAACTTATTTTAAAAAATATATAAATACCATATATAAATATTCATTGTATATTTAATTAGATAAATATAAAAAATTTAAACATATAAAATGTATTACATCGTTCATGAGAATGGTAAGTCCTTCATAAGTATGAATGCCGTTACCATTTTTAAAAAATTATTGAAAAATAGGAAGATAAATATCTTATAACCTATTATAGAGTAATTATTTAGTCTTATATTTCAAATATGTTAATTAATTTTATCCTTATTACCTTCCATTTAAAGTGTAAGTGGAAAATGAGTCACATTAATTTTGGAGGCAGTAGTTCATCACACACATGAGAAACGATATCATATCCTCCACATAATGGAAGGTAATACTTTATATTTGATATCATAATTATATAGGTATAATTATGTTTAAAATATAATATATATTAATTTAATATATCTTTACTAACATCCTAATTATATAGAAATAATAAAAACACGTCACATTGGTTGGTGAGGTTATAGTTCATTGTACACACAAACAACTTTATTGTTTTACAATCGGTTGTAAGCTGAAAATTTATACATTATATTTTAAATGTAGTACTTTATTAATTTCATAAATATCATTTACTTGTGTTAAATTATTCACTATATCCAATAGTGAGAGGTAGTGATAGAAAACGAATTACATCAGTTCTCAAGGCGGTAGTCCACAGTATGCACAATCAACAGTTCTGTTATCCTATTTGATGGAGGTAGAGATGGATATAGATTATTAAATGAACATAATAATATAAAAATATATTTTATATAATTATATTATTATATTATCATATTATCGTATTTTATGAATATTGTATGGAGGATAGGATGAAATAAAATAGAAAATCATTGTTAAAGGGTATACCTCTTCCTTATAGAGCTTCTTTAGTTTAATGCATAAAGCCTTCATAAGAGGGTGTAATAATATAGATAAGTACTACTTGATGATTCAGGGAAGTATTAAATTGATTTATGTATGTATTGGATGACGACAATTTCGTGGTAGAGTGAATAATTGAGGAGAGGGTGTGATATTTCATAAGTGGGGGAGAAGACACACATGGAATTTTAGAAAAGAATAAAGTGTGTCCAAAATTTTCAAATTCCAAAAAGCTATCAAAAGAGAAATTATCAAAAATTATAGGTTATATGTTGAATAAATATCCAAGAAAATTAAATTTTAACATGTTTATAGGTCATTTTATCTTAAATATTTTTAGACAAACACCCAGGTAGAGCAGTTGTTACCTTAACCATTACAATTATTTTTTATTACTTTCACTATTCATTATGGTCATAATTTAATTTGAAATTATGAGATAATATTATCTATTCTTATTCAAAATATTTAATCCATTTTAAAAAATTAAATTCATAAAAGTGGTAGAATATAAATTATAATTAAAGATATAGATGCGACAAAAAAAGGTTTTCTAGAGAGTAAGTCTTCATATGTATAGAATGATTAAATATAGAAATTCAATATGTAATTTTTTAAAATGAGATAAATTGGATTAATAAATATATAATTAAACATTTTAAACAAATTTATAATATAAATTAACTCTATTAATAATTGAAAATAAAATTTATATTTCAATATAAATCAGAATTTTCACTATTCAACATAAAATTAATCTTTTCATAAAATCTTCCCAAATTAACCCAAAGAAAATTTTTACATGTAAATTTCATAAACTAATTTTATTTTTTAAAAGAAATTTTCTAAAATTTGTAAAAATAATTTTAAAAAAATAATTCAAAAAATTACTAAATCACCTTTTAGAAAAGTAATGTTTTTTCAGAATTTTTGTTTCTTTCAAAAGATTATTATTTTATTTCTAATAAATTTATAACAATTTAATTGTTTTATAAATTTTAAAAAAAATTAATATTAATAATTTATTTATTCTTATTCATATAATACAACATAATGAAAAATTTATAACTTCCATATTTAAATAATAATATTTTATTGGAGTATCAAATATTGTTTAAACCTAGTTTTGTGTTCATCAGAATCTATTAAAGGAATTGAATTTATTTTGATATAAAAATATTTTAATTTATTTTGGAGTTATATTATCTTATAATATTGGTATTATATGTCATATATTCTATAAAACAATATGTTCTTCTTTTAAAATATCAGGGCATTACATTCTACCCCCTTAAATAAATTTAGTCCTTGCAATTAGATCATGATCTTCATAGTGAATAGATTGAAATTTTAAAATAACCATTTTGAAATCACATAATGTGAAAAGTGTTAATTTGAAATACTCATAAAAATGTTTAAATGGACATAAAAGTGGTCATCTGGAATGACACATAACAATATTTTCAATTAGGAGAGCATTGGTGGGAAGTGAAGATATAAAAAACGATGAAATGTGGAAATTGTTATAGAGGGGGATGTAGGTAATTGATCCAAATAATTTTATTGATCATGATAAATTAAACATACACCAAACAAAAAAAAAAATTGTGTGAAAAGACCATTATTTTATCAAACACAAAGGTGATATGATCACATTTTTTATTCAAGATCCTTTTTCCTTGAGTAGAGATATTATTTTAATATTATTATAGATAAACCATAAATGATACATAAAAAAGCATATTTTTATGATTATTATATAAATTTCCACTTTATATATTAATCCAAGAAATTAATATCAAAGATTATCTTTTTTATACCAAAAAGATATTATATTAACTATTAATGGATCATAATATCCATAAAATAATAAAACTCTATTCCTACTATCATTAATAAAACCAAAATGGTAATAAATTTTTATCAAATATAATAAATTAGTCTCTAATACCACAATATGAACTTCAAAAATTCAACCTAATCTACTTTTTAAATGGTTAATCTTAAGACTCTTCCAAAATATATTTGATCAAATCTAATGTTACAAATTCCAAAGGAATTTTCCTAAAAAATATTATATTATCCATACAATCTAAAGTAGATCTAAATGTCACAATAAAATTATGTTAATTCCTTGATTTATTTAATACATTAGTTAAGAAATAAATTCTTCAAAAAATAATACAGAAACATCTCTAATATATTCATTAAATCTATAAAATAAAGTAAACTCCAACAAAGATAACATAAACCGTTAAATCGATCACCAATTTCACGACCACTAATAATATCCAAAAAATATATCATTATAATTATTATCTCATAATAGATAACATATTAAGGTGTTCTATTCCCTTGACCAATTGTTTTAAAAAGAATATTTACTTTCCACAGAATCACTTTCCATGGTACTGTTGAACACAAGATTTCAAATCATTAATGAAATACTACCACATTACAATAACCATTTACTTCATGATTTATATGATGAGAATATCATTGAAAAAATTAATTCTACAAAATAATCCATGAATCCAAATACACAAGGTTATTATAATTCCACCAAAATTGTATTATGAATATAAACTTGACATTGATCCCTTAACATCTTCTGGGGTATATTCCCTTGATTATTCAAATATTCATTTTAATAGTGTCGCATCTACTTATAGTTGAGGAATTTAAAATTATAAAATTATATAATTCCCCTAAAATCATGATCATAGTATCATTTTTATCCACAATTTTAATGAAATTCAATTACCTTCAAGAATTTAAGATATTTTTTCATTCGACAAATATTATGGGTTAAAAAATCATTTCCCCCCTTTTCCCCTTATCCATTTTCTCTCTATTTTCCTCTTCTTCCCTTTCTTCACTTTAAAGACATAATATTTAGTGAATTATTTATCCTTCTTGACATAACATGAAACTATGTCCTCATATGATGGGATTTTGTGGAAGAATAGTTCCCTTTTATGAATAAGCCTACCCCATCAAAGAAACACACAATGTTTCTCTTTGGATTACAAATATAGGATGTCGTATAACTTTTTAGAATTTTAATTTTTCTTTCATAAATTGTATAATTTACCTCATACTTTTTCATATATTAATGAATCCCCCCCATATCCACATATTTCTCTTGTAGAAAACACTTTTCTAATAAATTATCCTTAAAATCCTTCAATTTCATGGTTTTTATTTCCTATTTACCCTTAGTGTTTTGGTTCAATAGAAAACATTTATCTACATATCCTAATAGATGAGAAAATTACATTAAATCCTTATAACAATCATTACTACCTTGAGAAAGAAATATATTCTCAATGAAACTTATCCATTTCTCAGGTACACATGGATTAATAGTATCATTGAATGACAAAGGTTGTTGATGCATAAGAGAGTCTATCATTCTTATTCCACATGGTGGATTAGCAAGATTATTAATATGGGAAAATTTATTTCTCATAACCTATGTTATATACCTGAATATGGTTATAATATAATCAATTACATCTTCCAGATCCAGCTTCGTTATCTTTCCCATGAGTGAAATGTCTATACGGAGTAAATTCGTTAATACAGTTCCCATTACATATTCTAAACACTATTTATAAAAAATTTCATATACTATATTAGATCACAAATTTATGAAAAATAATGTATAATCCTAGAACTAGTAAACCACTAAGAATAAACTGAAAAAAAATATTCATGGATAATCTCATAATCAAAAACATGGTTTATTGCAAAATTTTCTATATCATAAAAATAATTTCAAATAAATCATAAAGATTTTTATAAAAATTTGAATTATCCAAAGTATACCCCTTGAAAGTGTCATAGTAGGTGCACAGTAAGGCCAATTTTCATGTATGAGGTAATTCTCCAATCATGTGTGATACTCCTTTTCAGAGTTATTGACCCTATATATATTTTCTATAACCAAAACCACTTGTATTATCCAGATAGAGATGTATTTATCATTATACCACACAATATGTATCTTACTTTATGATGTTATCCTATGTTTAGACATATCCTCTAAGTCAGTCAGGGGTTTATTTTCTCTAAAATATGTTTTTCTAAATCTAGTTCCTAAGGATTCTATAAAATATTCTCTGATACCAACTATAATAGTCTCACCACAATAACCCAAAGTAAAAGTATACTTTATTACATTATCAATATATATAATCAACTACATCCTAATGGACCAAATAGTTCAATAATCTTAGTTAACATGATACATACTTGAGAATACACATTACATTTTAAAAAAATTATATAAAAAATATTCTTATTTGATAACTCCAATATTCCCAATATAATATACTTGGATATCAATCAAAAAACATTTCCTTGTACCCTTGGGAAAACAAAATATATGAAACTGGAGACTTCATATTCTCTGTAAGGGTATGCGTATAGTGAAATATATCATTAGTAAATACTAAAAATTAATAAGTAAAGTTAAATAATTGAAATTCATTATATTTAAAAAATAACATGATAATAATATGTAAATAATAAATGATTATGAAATAAATCAATTGACGTAATCACATGAGGTTGAATCATGTCCCTGGATATTCTAACAAATTAAATAACCACATACTAATAAATAATTAATCTAAAAATGATGGAATGCATTATTTAAAATATGATAAATATATTTTAAATCCATTTTACAAATAAAGTTTAAAATTATGGGTAAAACCCCATTTAATTTGTCCAATTTATTTGTCTTCTGAGCCCTATAAAAGCATTGAGTGGATATGTATGTTGAAGCCCAAACCATCACATAATAAGTCCAATACATTCCCCATATAAAAGAGGTAATTCATAATAAACATAAAAATTCATATTGAAAAAACTAACATAAGAAATGCTAAAACTTACCCAAATCAATAAACACAATTATCACTCTTCCAAAGTAATATAATAAATGGAAATAAACTTGTAAATCACCTTGAAAATTGATTATAAACCATCTAGATAAATGAAATTCAACATTCCATTACAATATATCCAATGTGGAAAATAATTATAATAAAATTTTTGATTTATTTGATGATTATAAATACCATAAAAATGCCTTTAAAACATTCTTGAGGGAAATAACCATTTTAGTTTGAAAATATTTTTCAAAATAAAAGCTCCCAAAATATTTTGAATTTTGTTCATTGAAAACAACCCTTTAAAAATATAAAAAAATATTTAAAAAAATTTATTGGTCAATAATTTGGGAGATTTCATGGATTATATATTAGTAAAAGAAACATTCCTTCCCCCTATTGTAAAAAGGGTAAAAAGTGGAACATTTAAAAAACAAAAAGAAGATTACTTTTAAATAGTTTCTTAAAAAATTTAAAAAATTTAAACTTTTCTCTAGTAAATAAGAAGGATTTTTTTAAAAAATTAATTTTTTTTATAAAATATGAATTGGAAAAAAGTATATTCAACCACTGTGAGAAATATATTTAGATTCTCTTTAAAAAAAATTCAATCGAATTAAGTACCAATGGAAATGGAAGTGGTACTATTACATGGAATCTTCCTAAATATATATAAGATAATAAAGTAGATTATTTTTTAGATATAAACAACAATTAATTCCCCCAAGGGATACTTATACATATGCAATAATGAATGATGATGATATTGTGAAATAAACCCTAACCACTTTGGTAACTTTGGAATCATAACCCTAGGATATAAGTAACATGAAATTAAAAATTAAACACCATTAATAAAATGGTATTAATTATATAACATATAAAATGAGTTTTATATACACCATAATAAATAAATTATTTGTGGATATGGAATATATCTCACGGAAGTGAAAGTGAAATGACCAGCCCTTACCTCAAGTTCAACATCCCTCATATGTGCCCAGACCACTTGTATTATAAACATTATATTTTTATAAATATATTAACGAACCATAACCAAATATATCATTCCATATATTATTTTCTCGTAGTCTTTTATCACTATATTACAAACAATTGTTTGGTAAAACCAATGTTTCTTATAATAATTGATTCGTTTTCATGTATGTTTTAGTTATATAATTTCAATGATTTAACTTTTGTCATAGTTTTATAATATATGTAATTTTACACATGATATAAATATAAAATTATCAATTATATATATAAAGAGTAATATATATAGGTTATATATAGAAAAGGGAATGCACTATGGAGAAGGTCGGTCGTACGTATGCGTGAACGTTGCATCCATTTTTCTCAATTGGTAGAATAAAAGGAAACTAAATAGTGTATCACGTTTTATATAGTAATTAAAATGTATTATATATCAAATATATTAATTTATTTTATTCTTATTACCTTCTATTTAAGTCATTAGTGAAAAATGTGTCATATTTTTTCGTAAGGTAGTAATCTGCCGTACACATGAGCTACAATATCATATCCCCTATGAAATGAAAATTAGGAAGTTATATGTGATATAGTAATTCTAGAGGTTTAATTGTGTTAAAAATATCATATATATTCATTTAATCTATCCTTATTAACATATGGATAAAATTGAAATAGAAAAAATACATCACATCAGTTTGTGAGGCGGATGTTCGTTGTAGAAACGGGCGACATTATTATTTTAAAATAAGGTTTAATGTAATGTAAATGTTATAGTATAATTAAAAAAGTATTTTAATTTCATAAATATTTCATAAATATTTTAAATACGTAATTTTATCCTTCCATGAGGGGCGGTGTTAGAAAATTAATTACATTGATTTATGTGGCAGTAGTCGGACGCACACATGATCGATGAAATTGTTTCCCATTTCAAGGAAAATAAGATAGATATAGGTTAATAAATTAAATTAATTACATATAAATATAAATTATATACTTTTTTGTTATATTATCATATTTAATTAATATTTTATTGTCATTGACAATAAAATAAAATTAAAATGCATGGTTAAAGAGTATACCTCTTCTTCAGAGAGCCTCTTTGGGTTTATACCTAAAGCATTATTAGGATGGTTTCATAATAAACATAATTCCTATACGATGTGGGTATGTAAGTAGGTATTGTATCTGGTATTTTATTTTATTATCAAGATGTATGTGGGAGTGTGAAATAAGATTATAGGGGTGGCCTTTTATAAGTGGGGGACAACACACATATGAATTTTTTGAAAAGAATAACGTGTATCCAGGTTTTCTTAAAGGCACAATAATCCAAAATTGACCCTTATAGAGCATTATAGGAGATAAGGTATAAATATTAAAATTACATGTATTTTTTTAAAATTTTATAAATAATTTTATACCTATTCTTTTTAGTTTAACCGAAAAAACACGTTCTAACCTTGACCGTGGTAATTAATTTTTACTATTTTCATAATTTAATATTGTTAAAATTTTATTTGGAATTATTATATAATATTAATAATTTTGATTCCTAATATAGAATCCATTTTCCAATATTCAATTCACCGAATTGGAGGAATTTAATTTTAATGTAAACCAAAAAACATGATGAAAAATGGGGTTTTAAGAATGAAATTTTTCATAAGTATTGATTGATTTAAAATAAAAATTCTACTTTAAATTTATTAAAATGGAATAAATTGGAATAATAAATATATAATTTAACCATTTCTTTAATTTATAAAATTTTAAAATATAATTTATCTTTGAAAATTATTTTAATGAAAATGAATTTTATTAATAAAAATCAGTATTTTCATTATTCATCAACAACTTAACCTTTTCAGAAAATTCTCAAAGATTCACCAAAAGATAATTATAAGAGGTACATTAAAAAACTAATTATAAATTTTAATATAAATATTAAATAGGGGTTAAATTTTAATTTAATTCTATGTGCATGAATAATGACTGAACAACCTTTAAAAAACATTTTTTCATAAAACATATCTTTTTCCTTCAAATGATATTTATTTTATTTATTAAAAATAAATTTCCATTGCATTTATTTTATACTTGTTTCAACCATATGATTTTCATTATTTATATTGTAATATTCATACATGAAAACTCAATTTATATGTTATAATTGTCATGTTTAAATAATAATATTTTAATAAAGTAATTCATTTTGTTTAAACATAGCTTTGAAAGCATCACAATCTATAAAAGAGACCTAATTTATTTAAAAAATATTTATTGAAGTATAGGGGTACACAATTATCTTCTAATCTTGGTGGTTTATATCGTATACACTTTCAAACTTGATGTTCCTCTATTAAAATCTTATTGAATTACAATGAAAGAATATATTTTGATCCTTTTTCAAAATATTGTGACCATTAGAAGTTGATTTTATTTCTTTTGGAATAAAAACAATCATAGTAAAAACTCATTATTAGTGAAAGAGATCATTTTGTGGTAGAAGTTTATTCAATTATGAAATTATACTTTATTAGTCAAGTATATTTTATCTTTTTATATAGTATTGATGGTAGGAAATTCTTTAACTCTAGGAGAAGGGCCAAAAAATTAAAATGTTATCCTCTTGCTATAGCATTCTAGAAAAAATTACTTTATTTTATTTTGGAATAAATTTTTTATTGAATTGATTAATTAATAAATAATACATGTTTTAAAACTTTATAAATATTATATATAATTGTGTTAAAATTATCCAATTATAAAGAATTGGAATATGTTTTAAATTAATAAACTTTGTTATTCATAATAATATATTATAAACTCTATAAAAATGAATTATAATTATCAATACTTAAATTATTTTTTAAAAATAATTTTATAAGATATGTATATTAATTTCTCTCTAATATTTTATATTTATGATTTTTTGATATATAAAATTAACATAATTATAAAATTATTTTGTATAAATTCTAGTTTGAAATTAAAGGAAGCAAACTTTGATTATAAAAATTAAAGAACATTAATGTCAATATATTTTATTTTAAATATTAATATTATAAATTTATTATGATATTAATATTGAATATAATAAAATGAAAAATTATTATAATATGAGCATTATAATCTAGATTTATTATATATTAATATTTACAAATATATGTTAAATTATGGTAATATATTTTAATATAAAACATATAAAATTATTCATTAATATAGATAATTATTAAAGAATAAGGTTTATTTATTTTATATAAATCCTAGATTATGATTTTTTTATAAAACATTATGAATTTTTTTATAAATTCTTTAATTATAAATAAATAATATTATGTTAATTTAAAAAAAAATATTATTAATTTTTTTATTTATTTTATAAAATTTAAATAATATCTATTAGTATATACTTTATAAAAATGAGGAATAAAGAAGAATGAAAACAAAGGGAAAATAAGTTTTAGTTTTTAGGGCTAGAGGAGGAGGGTTGACACCATTTGGGGGCTCTGGCTTTAGCAGAGCATATATGGGAGGAGAGGTTGAGCATTGTGGGTTAGAACCAAAGTGGATAGGGGGTCACCTTCAGGAGTGTCAACAGAGGGATTTGTCTCATTTTTGGATGCCATACAAGGTGGAATCATTCTTATAATGGGATTTATCCGTGAGGATCGATTTGGAATGGGTTCGATTCAAAGGGGTGTCAAACATTGGAAAGCATCAAAGGCTAGATCTATGAACCTATGACAGTTTTGAACTCGAATCATCTTCATCCTCTACTTGAGTGAGGTAGGTGTTTGTGAATTTATTTTTAGGTGACCCAATTTCCTCAATTATTTTTCCTCTTTTCATGTCGGCACTACCCTATAATTATCTGTATCTCACAAAAACAATAATAATTAAAGGTTATTTGATTATATTATATTATTTTTAGTAGTATTTAAATCATTAATAATATTCATAGTTTATATTAAATAATTTTCATTTTTTTCGACAAATTTGGAAAGCTTTTAATTATTTTTCATATTTTACTAGCCAAAAATCCATCTTATCCATCTTCTCACCTTGGTTATAGACTAATTCCTCCATCAAATTAATATAGATATATTATAATATATATATATATTTATATATTCATTTATTTCAATGCTTGCACCACATGCTATTTTCTCCATCTAGTACATATGGTGATATGAATAAATATAGGTTCATTGTAATTACAATCATATTATATTAAATATAATATAAATATTATTTGAGATTGTTAATTATGAGTTTCATTATAATTTTTTTAAGAAGTATTGTCTCTCTATTTATATACTTGTGTATTTCCGAGATTTATGGGGTGTTGAAGACCCTTCGTGAGACAGCCAAGAGACAAAGGAATCATATTTCCCGGTTCATCACCTATTTAGAATACAAAATATTAGGTAGAGGGCTTCAGTGGTTCATTATTTTCACTTTAATTTAATATATTTTTTTATATAAAACATAATTTTTCTTCTTTTAAAATTAATTCTTTCATAATTCATATTTATGAAATTGAATTTTATTATTTTCTAAAAAATTATATTTATAAGATTTCATATTTATTTCAAAACCACTTTTTATAAGGGATTTTATTTCATTCAAACCCCTTTTTAGAGAGTTTATTAAAAATAAAAACATCTAACTTGTTTTTAAAAGAGTATTTTATATTATTTTAATTATATGTTTATGTATATAAGTATTATTCTCAAAGGAATTATTATATTTCATACTAACAAAGTGTATTGAAGAATAATTTGTATTATTATAATTTGTATTATTATAATTTGTATTATATGTGAATTCAAAATATGGTTGTCGCATATGCATATTGAAATTCCTATGCATTACGAATATCTTTAACATTCAATTAATTTGATCAAAATGTTTATTTTTAATTGTATTATTATGGTATATTCAGATTCTTCCATTTTATTTATTTGATTTATGGATTTCTCCAAAACACAATATTGTTTAAAAAAATTCCTTCTGATAGATATTATTGGTTTTCCAGGCTGTCTCGCTCCTGAAATTTCTTTTCGGGAAGCTAGCCTCTACCCGACATTCATTAAAGTAGTGCTGGGAGGAAAACAGTAGGCCTTCTTCAACCTCAATAACATGTCCCCCTGCCCGGATAAATACGTTTTTACTCCTTCTTCAGGTGCCTTCACCTCTAGGTACTTCTGCCGCACCCGTGTCTTGTAGGTGAGTGCTGATAATTGGAAGAAAACCTTGTGGTCAAATTTCATCCCTTTGAAATATAACTTCATGTCTAAGAGAATTAGAAATAGAGTAGTCCCAATGGATGAAAACATTAAACAGTGTGGCATACCGTTGGAGTCGCGTTTCTCCTACTGTAAAAATCGTAAAGAGGAGAGTGCATATTATCTATTTTTCAGAGGTGATTTAGTGTTTGTAGTGTGGAGATCCTTTTTTGATTTTACTACTATCCTTGACCCTAACATATAATCCCAACCATTTCTAGATAGGTGGTATCATGGGGCGAGTGAGACGGGCCCTGAGAAGTTGGCGCGTACCATGATATTACATGTAGTGTGTTAGTGTATCTGGCAGGCCAAGGAACAGGGCGAGGCATGATGGTGTCCTCTCCTATTGTAGATTAATTTCCATCGGGACCAGGAACCTTATTCTTGACATGGATGGGCTCATCAACAACTGACGGGAAGCCCCCTCCTTTGGTTGCCTTCAAGGGAGCTCCCCCCCTTTCCAGACCAGTGCCAACAACTCCAGCACACATTGGGAAAGACTTAATCCTCCCCTAAGGTGTCTTAAGCTTAACACGGATGGGTGATACAGCATGGTGGTGATCCATGGAGGTGGGGTTATTCGTGACTCACATGGTTTAGTTATTTTTGTGTTTTCCTCCCTACTGGGTCACGGTTCCTCTCTATAGGAAGATGCGAAGGCCATGCATCTGGGATTAATCATGTGCATTCATAAGAACATTCCAGTGGAAGAATTTGAAATCAACTCAAAGACTCTCCATGGTGCATTGAACAACATTTTCACCCCCCTTGTTCGATTGCCTACATCATTCGAAAGTTCATGGGAGCACTCAATAACAACACCAAAGTGCTTCAATCCCAGTGGGAGGGGAACCAAGTTGTGGATAATATTTTTTCTCTGTATTTCCTCCACTATGAACCTATTTTCATCCACAATGTGAAAACCATGAAACCCCAGGGGTGGATTTGGTTAGAGGAGATGCCTTGGCCTTCATTTTTTCATCCTCCTTAGTAGAGTTGCTGAGGTTGGCGATCCTTCTTTTATAAAAAATTTTAAATAATAAGAATCTAATGTTGGATAGATGTATAAGAATATTCTAGACAATTTTGGATATTGGGCTTTGTTGTTTGAGAAAGAAAATATGAAATTCATTGAATTTTGTTTAAACACCCTTAAGTATATAGAAGCTCAGACAATCTAATATTGAAGATGGAAACTCATGATTTTTCATAAATCTGATGAATGAATTGTAAGGGATAAATTAATTTACTGGGGGAGGGATATTCTAACATCCTGAAAATTATATTCATATTTTATATTTATATAAATATTTTATTAAATGGATTATTTTATAAACTATGATTATTTTGAATATTTTATAGAAACAATTATATAAATTATGTTTATATAATCCAATTATAAGTAAACTGAAATATGTGTTAACATAAAAAATTGTTTCTTAGAATAATTTAGTATAAAATCATTAATAATTCCATTATATTTATAAATAATTAAACTAATGTTAGAAAATAATTTAATAAAAAATTATATAAAATTTTATGTTATATTTTATAATTATGATTATATGATATATAAAATTACAAAAATGATGATGTTATATATATAAAAGATTGTTTCAAATTAAAGGTTGTGGAGGATAAGGATGTGGAGGAGGTTACACCAACAAATAAAGGTTTCAACATGCAAAATGATCTCTCTTCTCATGAGGATGATAATGGGAATAGAGTATTGAAGAAGTGGTACATGAAGGTCATGAATTTTTAGAGCACCCACACTATTTAGAAATTATTGACACTAACAGTAAATTTCCATAGGAAATACTAGTCAATTATGGATATCAAGAGGTGTAGATCCTTGAAAAATGGGGGATATCTATGATAGTGACAATGAAAATAAGGGTGGAATGGTCATGCCCTCCTATAGTGAAATTCACTACTAGAAAATAGGGCTATAGCCCTGGACCTATAGCCACAAATTTATAAGTTTATGGATATAGCCTAGTTTATAGCCACACTTTTATTAAAAATGTGGCTATATAATAATTTATATTCATTATTAAAAAATATGTATCTATGTTTTTTTTCACCTAAAGGGATCCTCCCCACTTTCCGCGATACCCTATTCCCCTCCTCCACTGATCTCTGACTCCTCAAACCCTCGACCGGTACATGATCACCGCACACTCCGCCCAGACGTCACTGCTACACTTCCCAGTCAATAATGTTTAACGGCGGCCTCCCCACCCCACACTCGACATTCCCCGATGACGCTGCTACACTTCCCGACCAACGGTGATTCACGGAGGCCTCCCCACCCTCGAACTTGACATTCCCCTCACAACCTCGACCCTTTATCCTAGAGAATTCCCATCTTCCCTTGTAGTTCCTCATCCATCGTCATTCCTCTAGAGGCCGAATTATCACAGATTCTATCTTGTATGTTTATTGGACATTTCATTTTTTTCACTTTCCCATACACTTGGATTCTCATGAATATATGAAATTATCAGAAAATTTGAAATGGATTTCAATGCCATGCTTCACAGTTTAGGTGAAATTTTTAACTTGAGTGCCTAGGCCAAGCTGTATTTGACTCATCTACCTCAATTGGTTATAGGCATTGATAACAGGTTTTGAAATTTATTTTATTTCTCTTGTTTCCTTGAGTTTTTAAAATGATTCGTAGACAGAATGTTTATGGGATTTTATGCAGTTTTTTACACAAGTTTTCCTCTTCATCCCACATGATTCTTACACATTCTTTTCACAAATGTCTTTCTATTATGGTTTCCATATAAGGTTCAACCTTTTATCTATTTTTCTTACCCATATTCATGATAGTAGTAATTAATGATCTTATGGTAGCGATGGATCATAGCGAATGTAAGAGGGTTTCATTGAGATATGGTTCATATGATATTGATAAGAATAGGAAAGATCACAAAATCATAGTGATAGTTAGTGGTTAGAAACATAAGAGAATAATTTTTATTCTCCTCTATCCAAATGAAAACTTTCAATGGAGTACTCTCAATGTGGTTGAAGAGGCCATAACTAGCATGTTCTTCATTATATGTTGAAAGAGTGTCACAGTTAGGAAGGGGGGATGTCTAGGGAAAGGGAAGGGGTTGTAGAGGGAGTGGTGTAAGGGGGTTCTAAGGAGAGGGAGGGGCTGCAGGTTGGGGGCGTCCAGGGGGGGGGGGCTGTGTAGAGTGGGTGGGGGGGGTTGGGTTGTCCAGGTGGGCAGGTGGTGGGGGGGCTATGGGGGGAGGGGCGCCGGGGGGGGGGGGGGGTCCCATGGGGAGAGAGGGAAGATGCATGTGTGGGGGTCTAAGGGGGTTTTGTAGGTTGGAGGTGTTTTTTAGGGAAATAGGGGGAAGGGGGTTCAGGTGGGTGTCCAGGGGAAGGGGGTCTGGCAGGGGGAGGGGGTCAGGCAGGGGGGAGGGTGCAGGTGGGCCTGTAGGGGTAAGGGGTCTGCAGGGGCATGGGGCATTGGGATGGGGTATGTAGGGGATGGGGGTAGGAAGGGTATAGTAAAAGGGGGTTGTTAGTGTATGGTGGGGGTGTTTAGGGGATAGTTATGGATTCATGTATTATTTATTCATTATTGGTTATGGATTCATGTATCATTTATCATGTACAGTTGACAAACTCATCACATATTTATAAGAAGCCATTATATATCATTTCTTTATCCACTAAATTCTTATAGGTGGATTCTTAGAGTGAGGCCGATTATATCCACCACCATTGAAGACTGTGAATTCAACATCGGATTTGGGTAAGGTTTATTCCATTTTTATTATTTGGCCCAATTTTCATTAGGGTTTTTTTTGATTTATGGGATCCTTATATTTTTCTAGTGCGTTATGTATATTGTTGAGGTGCATTCAAGTCACCATTGATGGAGGCATACATGTGTGTGTATGGGTAGGAATATACATATATATGTTCCCCCATTATATATATTCACTCATGGTAGTATGAATATATATTTTGGGGATAGGTGTGCTTATATATAGAAATGAAAAATGCATACCTGTTTAAGTGTAAAGGGGTATATGTAAGTATAAACCTATATCTAAGGGGGACCTTGTGCATATTTTTCCCTGAAAATATATACATAGGGGCTAGGTGTCCTTATATATATGTGAAGTTTCATATGCATTCAAGAGGAAAAAAGAAAGTTTAGAGTTGTTGTCGTCAAAAGCAAACATGCCTTGAGGTTGAGGTGGGGTCCCTCTAAAAGCCTCTTTAATTCAAGTATTTTTTAAATTTCATTCTGTTTCCTTCTTAATTATGTATGTTTATAATAAATTGAAATTCATGAATATGTGTTAGTTAAGATAATTTTTTCATTTGATAAATAAGTCATGGTTTTGTAATAAAACCTCTCCAATGAAGGTGTGGAGTATCTGAAAACTCCTAGTGGTATACCTAGATGAGCCCGTAAGGGGAACCTCACTCTAGGGTTTCCATCTCGTTGTCGCCGCCTCCTTCCATCTCTTACTGGCACGACGCTCCACCTCGTGCTCGGTGATATCATGGCGACGGTCCCCCATTCGCGATGGCATCGTTCTTGGGCTTGGTTGTCTCGGATTTCTTACACTGTTGCTGGCCTTTATTTGCTCGATTCCCTATTTTCTAGATAGGTCTCCATGGCATCATGGTGATGATTCACAACCAGGTTTCAGCTTCAGCATCCTGTGGGATGTCTCATTATCTCTGGTGGTTGCTTAGGGTGCTTCTTCATCGTCTCTGTGAGCGGCCTGGTTGGTGGCGACGAGACTTGGTTGCATCGGGACATCATTACGGTTTGATGATTTCGGATGGAAGGATGACCATGGTGGTATGCTGGAAGTGATTGGATTTGTTCTTGGTAGGAAAATGTTCTAAGGGATCCATCAAGTCAAGGTGTTGAGGGAGGATGTAAATTTTGATTTATTCTAATTTGATGAAGGTAGATTTTGTTTGTGTTTATGTGAATTGAGGAGGATTTTGTGGTTTTAATTTTGTCTTTTCACTTCTGGAACTACGACCTTGGTCTTTATGAGACAGTGTATCCAGGTTTATTTTCAAGGGCCTGTTCCAGAAGATGTTCAAATAAGGGAGAGTTATCCTCATCGCTATCCGTAATTGGATTTTTTTGAGAGGGTATGTCACTTTCCATCAGTACCGGGCCTATGCATCCTTTCACAGGATAGCTAGCCGAGCAGCGATGGGAAGGGTGACTCTGGTCGTATTTTATTTGTTGATTAGGTGGAGATTTTCCTTGTTTTTGAAATGGATGGTATTTTGTCTTAATGATCATGGCCGTGGAGGCATGGTTATGTCTTATGTCTTTGATTTCATTTTAGTTTCTCAATTTCTCCTCAAAAGTGCTTTTGAAATAAAATTTTAATTTTCTTAGTGGTATACCTTACTTGAAATTATTGGATTGATGTTTTACTTATAATTTATGTCAGTGTTAGTAATAAATCACACATCATACTTAAACCTTTTTATATCCCTATATGGGGTTTTTATCTTTTTATTAAAACGGTTGTTTGAACCAAGACACCCTTTAAGTGTCGTTAGACATTTAGGATGGAATTTCCCAAAATGACCAAGTCACCACTAAGTGAGTATGATGGTTTGGATGGAATGCCTCTTAAAAGGTTTAAGTATGGTTTTAGTATGGTCAAACATATTCCTTTAATTCACATAAATTCTCTAAATATATATCCACAAATGATTTAGGAATCTTATATTTATTTTTATTCCTTGACTATGGAATGAAAAATGATCATGATTCTATTATTTTATAAATCATTTAAATGAAACATTACATCCATGAGTTTTTCCATGACATGGTGAAAAAATAATATCCATTTTCTATCCGCTATGATTATGGTCCATATCATCCCTGGGGTGGTCTTCCCCTTTTTGTTGACACTATATTTCTAAGTCCCACATTATACTTCAGTGAAGACATCCACAATTTCATAACTCAATATGATACATATACCCCCTCTGAAGTCCATTGGTATTAACCTATAACAAAACCACTCATTCATGAATAATTCTTGGTTCCACCTCTCACTATGTTCTTATTTCATCACCACAAAACCACATTACACTAGTGTTGTGTTCCTTATTCACCAACCAATGCTAGTTTAAATTGAGCATAGTGGATGCCTCATATTGGAAAATAGAAGATATTATGGATAACTAGGGATGGATACTTTTTCTCTCTTATCCTTTCATTGTTTTACTTTTTATAAATGAGTCTTATGCACACTTGTAATTTTTCATTTTTCTCACTTTCTTCGTCACTGACCACCATGACTTGTTCAAGATAATCATATCATAGAGATCTTTATTATTTCCCAAAGATAGGATTAAAATTTGGGAACTCTGGTTAAAAAACCCATAACAACATTACATTAAACATTTCCATATTTATTATGGATTATCCGAATTCACTAAGCATTGGTTCATTCGTAAGTCAAGGAATCCACAACAAAATCTTTATATAATAAAATAAATCAAAGTATTGTCAAACCTTTTAGAATTATCGATTTATCCTTTCATTTTTCAAAACCTATGGAACTTTATTCTCCCTATATGAATTTCCCATCAATAATATTATGTACATGAATTTAATAGTTACCATTGAGTCATTAAAAAATTCTATAACCCTACCAAGACAAAGCTTATTATTGGAAACCAGAATTTGATACAAAAATATCAAGTTTTTGATGTCACTAATATTTTTAAATAAAATATAATAGATTGACATCTTTATAATATAAGATACATCAAAATATTATATCAATTGATATAAATCATTTGTGAAATCTTGTGAACCACTTTATGTTCTTTGTATCTTCTTCTCAGTGCAACTCTTTTTTTCTACAGATAAGGCTAAATAGCTATTAAGTTCTAATCACCAACTCCCCCCAAATCATATTTGGAAATAATCATGAACATAGGGAAACAAATATTTTTAATTCTATTTTTCTCTCCCAAAATCATCTCAATATTATGAAATTGGTTAGATGATAACACTTATTATTATATAAATAAATAAACATGTAATAAAATATTGTCATTGCTTCTCCTCTAGAGTAATATTAATATTTTTGGTAGTCCCATAACACTTGAAATGTGTCCTTATATCACTTTTTTATCTTCAATGATGGTTTAATACCATTGAAACGTTCAAATATAGATTTTATGCCACTTAAATTTTTGATCAGGATCTACATCAATTTTTCATCATTATTCCACCAAGAAACTCGGGTTTTGGATTTAAGAATTTAATGTGGTTGTTTTAAATCATTTATTATGTTAGATAAAACATTACACCATTTATTTGAACCTTATGACAATTTGTTTTCTGTAAAGGCCTGTTATCAATTATGATCAGTAATATATCTTTATCATCATGTTAAAGGTATTTATTTTTGATCACCCACATTGTTTTCCAACATAAAAATTATGTGACTTTTTATCATAGTCACACCATGAATCCATCTTTTTTGAATGTATATAGCCCATGTATTATACCTCCACCTTAATCTTGAACCATTTCCAATATATATTTGACTAATTTATTACATGGGGTATGGGAATTGTGGAGGGGGTAGTGGGAGGGATAGGTCTTCAGGGTATGGCGTTGGTCTATAGGGGGGGTATGGATGGCAGGGGGAAGGGGGATGGGGGAGGTCTGTAGGGGGGAGTGGAAAGGGGGCAGGGGAGAGGGGGCAGGTCTGTAGGGTCGGGGTGGTCTGGAGTGGGTTATCCAGGGCCGGGGGAGGGGGATGGGGAGTGGTATGGGGGTAGGGGTGAGAGGGGTGGTCTACTGGGTTGGGGGAGGGGGAGGGTGCTAGTGGGGTGCTATGGGGAGAGGGGGGGGGGAAGATGGTCAGGGGGTGGAAGGGGGAAGTGCAGGAGGGAAACATGGTAGGGGGTGGGGTGTAGGGGGGTTATTCAGGGAAGGGGGAGGGAACATGTTGTGTGAAAGGGGAAAAGGGGTGCAAGGGGGTCTGGCATAGGGTGCTAAAAATTTTCGTCCAATTTTATGTTGATTTTTTACCACCTTCCGCACCTTTACTTAGGCCTGGAAGAAGGACGTGTTCCAATCAACCTCTATAAGCCATAGGTTCTTTGATTTTTTCCTCTAAGATCATTCCATTTCTAGGATTCTTTTAGCTAGAGTAGTTTGTTTTTTCACCGTATTTGCAAACATGTCATCATACTAGCTATTATGAAGACTCTCCTCCGGACATTCTAAGTCTTTGTCGATACCCTCAATGTTATTTTACATACTTGTTCTACCTTCCATCTACCTTAAAATATATTTCTATAAATTTTTTAGGCGATGTGTTAAACCCACCGATGAAGAGACCAACTTGTACAATCTAGAGAAATACCACCAGCCTCATCCAATTCCTTGTGTATAAAAATTGAAAACTTCATATTTCATCCTTCTTCAGTTTCACTATGACCAGTGAGTTGTATGAATGACCCCTTATGAGATTATTAATGGATGTATGTATGTAAGTTTCAATGCCTTATAAGTTTAAAAAACACCGATCCAACTTACCCCATGTTCTCGTACATCCTTTAACGATGTTGCACCATGTGAATTTTCTCCCTGAGAAACAAAAATCTATTAGACACTTCGCATATATGAATCCTCTGAAATCATCCATATAAATGGTTGTATATGTTGAACCACTTTCATTACTATCTAGAAGTTAATAGGGTTATCCAGGAGGTAGGGGTGTCCAAGAGGGGGTGTGGGGGTCTGTTGGGGGAGGGGGTGTGGCGTGATATGACAGTTTCAAAAAACTAGTTACCCCCATACTACTTGACTCCAAAGGGAATTGCAGTGTGATCAATCTCCAGTGCAACATGACCTATAAAACTTCAACTCCTATGGGGAATTGAATTTTCACTTCCAACTACTATGCAGTGTGACCACAAGTCAGTGCAATCATCTCCCTACAACGTGGTCGTGAGTTAGTGCAACCATATATCTACGACTAAACTAACTTTTTCCCATAGTAACTAATTTTTCATGTAGTGTGGGAAAATTTTAGTGTGATCAATGTCTTCCCTACACAATTTTATTCCCTCATGAAGCAACTTACTGTCCCACACCAAACAAAAATAACTCAAAATATCCTTTCCAAATGAGGAAAATGTAATCTTCATGTCATGAAGGATGGACTCAAGGGGGGTTTGCAGGGGGAGGGGGTGTGTAGGGGGGGTTTGGCTTAGGGAGGGGGGGCTGTCCAATGGGGAGTGGATGGGGGGATTTGTAGGGGGAAGGTAGGGGCTGCAGGGGGAGTTAAGGTCCAGGTGAAAATTGACTATTTTTTTCCTTCAAAAAAATGATCACCATGAGCGTTGTACTCCTATGGCCGGCCATTTTATCTTTCACCTTTACCTATAAACCATGGATCATTATACTAAATGTGTGGCCCTCCTACTTTTTCAGTTTTGATATGTCACAACACCTATAGACCATATTCACCTTCGAAAACCAACATAATAATAATGGAATTGCCCATTTTACATAGGTAGACCCAATGAACACCATTGGATAATGTCTAAAATTAATTATAGAGACATAGGGTTCATATTTTAGTATTAATCACGGTAGAAAAATATATTATATTAAATCCTGTGGGGGGATCCAATGCCCCGTCCCTGAAATGGGAAAATTGGCTCGTCAGTGGGGACCTATCAGGGGATACTATGGGGTGGGTGGGGGTGACTAGGTTGGGGACCAAGCTGGGGGGCTGGTGCAGGGGGGGGGGGTCTACCAGGTATGGTGAGGGTGTGGGGGGGGGGGGTGTCTAGTGTTTGTCCAGGGGGAGGGGCAGGGGTTCTACATGGGATGCGTTTCTTGATTTTTGTAGGGCAGGGGGTGCAGGTGGGTGTCTGGGAGGATGTGCAGGGGGGTTGTAGGGTGGGGGTGATAGTAGGGTGTCAAGGGGGGAGGGTTCAAGGGAGGGTGGAGGGTGAAAGTGTGGGTAGGGGTATATGTGGGGTGTCTAGGAGGGGTTGTCCAGGAGGGGGAGGGTACAAGGGGTCTTCCGGGTGGGGGTGCGAGTGGGGTGTCTAGGAGGGTTTTCCATGAGGGGGGGGGGGGGTTGTAGTGCATGGGGTGTATAGGTGGGACTTTCCATGAGGGGTGGGGGATGTCTAGGGTTTTTCCAGGGAGAGGGGCATGGGGTATATAGGGGAGGGGTTTTTGGTTTCTGTAGGGAAGGTGGGAGGGTGCTGGTGGGGGGAAGGGGTGCTGGTGGGGTGTCTAGGAGGTGT
Organism: Viscum album; assembly: GCA_963277665.1. Lineage (NCBI taxonomy): Eukaryota > Viridiplantae > Streptophyta > Magnoliopsida > Santalales > Viscaceae > Viscum > Viscum album. Next base: position 776,898,110 of record OY728138.1, read on the forward strand.
TGTCTAGGAGTGGGGGAGGGTGAAGGGGGTCTGCATGGTCGAGGAAGGGTGCAGGTGGGGTGTCTAGGAGGGTTGTCTAGGGGGGGGGGGTATGCAGGGCGGTGCAAGTGTAGAGAAAGAGGTCGTCTAGGTGGGGATGTTTTTGAGTGGGTGTGGTGGGTCCTAAGGGGGGGGGGGGGGGGTAGGGGTCTGCAGGGTAGGGGAGGGTGCATGTGCGGTGAAAGGGGGTGTCTAGGGGTGGGGACCTGGTATGGGGGGATACTGGTGGGGGTGAAGGGGGTACAAGAGGTGTAGGGGGATGGGGTATAGGGGTTCTGTAGGGCATGGAGAGGGTGTAGGTGCAGTGCAAGGTGTGTGTGTAGTAGGGGTGAAAGGGGTAACAGGGGGGTGTTCAAGGGGGTTCAAGGGGCTCTCCTGGAGGAGAAACAGGGCTGTCTAGGGGGTGCATGGGGGAGTAGGGGGTGTTTAAGGGGGTGCAAGTGTGCTGTCCAAGGGGCATGGGGTTCAGGGGTGTTCAAGTGGGTGCAAGGGGGTCGTCCTTGGGGTGTAAGTGGGATATTGAAAGCGTGAACAATTTTCACTTATCGACCGTTCAAATTTTCGATTCTCTGATAATGTTGATATCATCACTATGGTCGAATCCTTGGTGATGATATTTTTAATAGTCGATTGTTTTTAGTTGATTGTATTCTGATTGGCGGGCTTGTTTGTAGAGCTTATGAAATTATTGGTTGATTAAGATTGATTTAACAAATTGAGAAATATTGTGGCGAGTTCATCATTTGGAAGTTATTCTTTTGATATCTTTGATCGTTGCTTTGTATTTCATTAAATTAATACCCATTTCACAAGATGACGTTGATTGGAATTCCTAGGTGTTAAGGCATTAATCCAAGCATTAACATAACAAGGATTATAATCTCAATTAGTACATGATTGTGGTAGTGTATTTATTGTTCCAATAATCCACATAATCCAAATGTTAAACAAAAAATTCCATTAATCCATGACATGTCAAGTCCAATATACACAATGTTATATTAAATAATTCTCATCGAGCAAATAATCTAAATCACTTAACATCCCTAAATTTGGACTCACCCAAATCGTATATTTACTCAGCCATTATGAATATTATAAATTTGGTTTATTATGTTTATGATTATGAGTTAATAATAGAAGAAAACAATTTTATAAGAAAAGAGTAATGTTCCGAACACAAACACACAAACAGTGATGAGAATTAAAAATATAATTTCGATTGAATGAGGAAGAAAAAGAAGGGAAGGGTTTTCCTCATGATTAAAAATATTTTATGATATTTAATATTTAAGAATAGATGGGGTATTATTGAAAAAGAATATGATGAATAAATATTCATTAAAATAGAATTACAAAACAAAGACTTATAAGATTACAAATGATGAAAAGCACAAAAGTAAATGAAATCAAAGATAGGAATAAGGGAATCTCAAGTGAAAAAATGAGTATGAAAGGTTCTATCAAGCCTTTGGAAAGGATTTGGTCATTCCAATATATGATCCTCTATTCTGAGATTCCAACCAGACAAGGATAAGAGGAGGATTTATTTATATCCCAAGTTGCTGGGCAGTTTTCATTCCAAATCTAACACTCCACTTGAATCACCAATTTGGGCATCAAGAAAGAGGAATCTCGAGATGATCTCTTCTTTCGAGTTGTTGAGATTTATGTTTTCTGTCATCCCTAAATATATGGGGGGCCATTTGACTTATGTAAACAATGGTATGTCCATTTGATTAAACAATTTTTAATCTATTCATTTCAATCCATACTTTTTAGAAGGCCAAAATGTGAATGGTTTTATCAATGGTAATATGCCTTCAAATCCGAACACATTATTCAACAAAGTTGTCTGTCTATATATTGGCTTTCAAACTGAAAAATAGTAGCTAGATTGGAGGTTTAGATCAAAATACATGTCATAAATATTATTCTGATTTTAATTCCCGACCAGAATGGTTGGATGAGTTTAGATGAATCAGTTGGGCCCTTTATCTTTAGAGTTGGGTATTGAAATTTTTATACAATATTAATTTAATTTTCCTCTGACCGTTGGAGTACAATTAATATATTTGGATATCATGACTGATCCCAGTAATTCTATTTTCATGGATTTTCCAGTTTCTTCACAGATTATTTGTCCTTTTTGTGTGGACCATATGACCCTTCAAATGGAATATTTGGATCAAGATAACTTATAATGAAATGTTTTAAATTGAATTAAGAGTACAAAAAAATATAAATGATGAAATTTTGAGAAGTAGGGTGAGAGTTATTATGAAACCATCAAACAGACCTAAATTTGGATGAATTCAAATAGTTCTTTAAAAATACATTTAATTTTTAAACATTAATATTTCAAAAAAAATATGCGCATTTCATATAAAATAAGTAAAGGGAGTATATAAATAGTTATAAAAATATTAAAAACATCAACTCCCCCATACTTATTTTTATGCATGTCCTCATGTACAAAAAATAAAATCAAATGAAAAAATCATTTTCACTCACCAACAAATATTAAAATTTTGTTTTCCCCAATCAGGGAGGTTTAGACAATTTATCTCATCTATATATAATTCCACCACAAGTTGTTTAAAAAATAACATTCAAAAAATAATTCATTTTTTCGTGATAAAATTTAGAAATGGAAATTTGTGGCACACAAAACATACTCCTCTCAAGATGATAAAATTAATTTATGGAGCTCCACTCATTCCCCAACCAAAACTAAAAATTATAGAGTTTGTACGATCTCTCAGCTTTCACTCTATATCCTAAAGTGATTAAAAATAAAGTGGTTTTTAGGGGATTTTTTATGCCTAATGGATGGTAGGAATATGATATCCAAAAGATATGAAAAATTGGGGTAAGACACTAATATGGAAAAATCAATGCACAATTTTTTTTAAATGTGACATGAAAGGAAATGGAAACACATATTTACGAGGGAATAAAAATGTGAGATAAGACACAAAATAGGAAGTAAATTTTAAAGTGGATGAGAAGATGAAATATTTTCAAACCACAAAACTTCTCCCAACGAAATAAGTGTTCATTTTTTCCTTTTTTTTATTTTTTCGAAGTTTGAACTTGAAATAGATATCACAATAATCTCCCAACCAATGTTTTATCATCTCATGATACTAATTGTAATAGTTATAGCAATATAAATGGTTAAGAGTGATTTTTTACCCACCCAAGCCACAACACATTCTTTTTTCATCATTTTTTGTTATTTTTTTCATTTTTAACACTTTTCAATAACATTTAAACAAGGAAAAAATATATACATTCCCAAACCTCACTAAATGATAACCTATCCCCCATACTAAAATTGATTCTTTTCCTCAAGAATATGATAATATAGTGAAAATCCACAAAAGGATACCCAAAATGAAATGAATTCCATCTACACTTCAATTTCAAAAATTCATGCAATGAAAATCCATGTTGATATTGGCTGGGATAAGGGATTGGTCTTGTAATGTGGCTAACAAAGAAAAAGTTTTCATATGCTCGAAGGGGATTAAAAAAATAGGATTAATGTATTATTAATGGGAGGCTGTTGGCTATTATGATTCTCATGGGGTTTATAAAATGCCTCTATCATATTAATGCACACGAAAGTAGAAAATTCAGCTCGAAGGTCCACTAACACAAAATTCACAAAAAAGGGGTAAAATAACACACATTTTTAAAATAAGGACATAGGTGGCCTTAGCATGAAATAAAATGTTGTTCCTCATTGGTGGGGAAAATAATTTTAAAAATAAAAAATTGAGCATTGAATATTTGTTGGTTTTCAAATAATATTATTTATCCAAATTTATTAAGAAACTAAAAATATTTTTAAGATGAAACCATGTCTTCTGACTCCCCAAAAAGGTTGGAAGAAATTTTAAAATTGGAGTTTGAGTAAGGAAAACTCGTTATTTTTTATATATCTTTTAAGGATTTTTTTTGTTTTTTAGTTTTTTTTACGTTTTTTTAGTTTTTTATAAATACTCACCCACACAACAGAGAAAGAATAATTGAAAAAATTTTATGAGGAAAGTGATAAAAAAATAAAAATGAGAGAGGAAGAGAGATATAGAGGGAGAAGTTAAAGGGAATGAGGTGCCCCCTGGTTCAGATTTGGTGGGTTTCCATCTCTATCCAGCGGTGGTTCAACTATAGATGTTGGGGATTCGATGGAAGTCGATGTGGTTCCAAGATTGTGGGATGTTACGTGAAACAAAAAATCATTTTTCATCTAATGAAAAACTAAATAGAAATTAAAATTATGTAAATGTGAAAGAAAACATGGGTTGCCTCCTATGAATCACTGCATTTATTTGTCTGCAACTGGACAGTTGTAGTGGACTACCCATATTCTGACGGTTGCCATCTTATTTTCTCAACTCTTTTGTGAATCCATAAAAATATTTCCTTTTGGAGGCCCAATGATTCATTGGATAATTTCATACCTTCCTTGTTGTTTCGCTTACAATTGAACATAAAAGGAAAAATAATATGACTATCCTCCCTTTGGTCTTCAACCTGAGGAATGATTTAATCTACAAAGTGTTGGATTTATATTCGTGGAAATTCAGGAAGATGTCTCAATTCTGATGGTTAATTTAAGTAAGGTTAAGATAACATGAAACTAGAGTATGAGATTCCAATTGTTTTTGAATCATTTATTTCATCACTTACCGATATAGAGTAATGAAGATCTGTGGAGTCGTAAGACTGAAAAAAAATTTCAATATCATTTATATCAATGTTATACACCTTGGAATGGTCAATTTCAACATCACTAGTGATCACTTTATTTATTATGGGACAAATCTCCAAGCCTTCACCCCCATTAGGACATTATAAACACATTGGTTTGGGGTTCACCTCACATATAACATAATATTTGTAATCATGGATAGGAAATGATGAATGTTGTATAATATGATATGAATCAAAAAAATTAACATTCATGATATTTTTCCCCATTACCATCCAAGTTGGAGCAATGGATGTCAGATGTCATATGAGATTCCAATGAGTCTTCAATATCCTTTAGATCAATGGATTTTTCATTTTGAATTTCAACATTGACATCTCTATTTATGACTTGGATAATAAGGATACAATACTCTAAAACTCGTCTATCAGTAGAATATGAAGAACATGATTGATTGGGATTCAACACACTCTCAGAAGTGTCCTCAAGAAGCATGGATTGTGAATGCAGAGTGATCCTCTGATGGGTATCGAATGGCTTGGGGAATGTTGAACTTGACCAGTTGGTCACCAAATTTCATGGATAAGATGCCTAAATAGACAACAATTTTGGTTCTCATTGTCATCGGCAATGGCCTTCCTATAATAAGGGGAGATCTAGAAGAGTTTGTCTCACATTCCATGTTAAGGACATAGAATCTATTAGCGAATATAAGATCATTCACACCAACAAGTATATACTTGATTATACCCTTAGGACTAGCAGTTCTTCAATTGGACAATTGAATGACAACACACATTTGATGTAAGGCACCTAGACCACAGATGGAGAAGATGGATTTGGGCATGACGTTGATTGAGTCTCCTATTTCTATGAGTGCATCATCAATGTTTTAACTTCTAATCTGGAAAGGAATCGTAAAGGTCCTTGGATATTTGCACTGTATGGGAATATACTGCTGGGTGGAAACATTTTAGACAGTCTTAAGTCCCCTCTTGTGGGTGTAAAATTCCTTAAGAAACATAGCGTACTTACGGATTTGTTTTATGAAATCTATGTAGGTAAAGTTGACTTAAACACGTATAAACATGTCGATCATTTCAGGATCAGGTTCAAAGGACTTATTTGTAATATAAATGGCTTGAGAAAAAGTAATTTGATTCTTAAGTGGAATTGAAGTAGGTGAGGGAATGGATTCATATTCCTTTTCTAATTTTTTTTCTTTTCATTTTCTAGGTCAACATTTAAAGGGGACTGGGAGGACTCATCATGAGGCATAGAAATTTTCTTTCCCAATTTATGTCAAATTCCACTTACATTACCCATGGGGTTAGGTAATGGATGAGGTGAGAGTTGGGATGAATTTTGTTGTTGTTACTGGCATAGGTGGGATGCAAGTTGACAAATTTGGGTTTCAATGTTTTTATGGTGGGAATGGGTAATTGAGGAATGGTCTTCCACTACACTTTTATATGGTTTCTTGGAAAAAGGGGCTTGTACCAGATTGGGATTAAATTGATTTTGGTTCTTAGGAATGTGATTGTATTGGTTTTGGAATTGGGAAAGCTCACTAGGATAGTGGAATCATGGAGGAGGAAGAGGATGATTGATCCTTTTATGTTGAGGAACAAAAGGGTAAGGTTGTTGGAAGTTATAGACACCTTGACCATATTTTGATTAGTTTGGGTTTTTATGAGGGTATTGAGGGGGTTGAGAAATGTGATTACTATATCTCAAGAATTGGATATAAGAAGAAAATAAGGTCTTAATGTGAGGTTGGTTAGAGGTTCTAATGAACTGACTTGATAGTTGAGGGTTGCAGTTCCGCTGCGCATATACTGTATTGAGATCCATTGGTTTAAATGAATTAGATTGATCATATTGAATTTATAAACCTTTTTTAGTTGGATGAGAAGGGGATATACAAATTTAAGTGTTCTTGATAGGTCTAGGTAAAAAATATTTTGGAGAAGATGATGTTGGGGCTTTGGATGCCACAACTAGTTGTCTCACAAGACCTCTAAGTTCACTCATCCATTTGGTCATCTTGTTCGGATCTATGGATTGATTATCTTTGACTTGTTTTACATGATCATGTGCTCAAGTATGTAATATTTGTGTGTTTGAAGTCATGTTTCTTATGAGATCTCTTGTAGTTGTAAGAGTTTTATCAACAAGAGCACCTCCACTTGCGGCATCAATGAGCGTTCTCTCCAGAGACAATGACCCATCAAAGATGTATTAGATCAAGAGTTCGTCAGGAATTTTTTGGTGTGGGTAGGTTGCGACAATATTTTTGAACCTCTCTCAGTATTCATGGAGTGATTAATTTTGGAATTGATGGAAACAACTTATTTCATTTCGAATAGAATAAGTACGAGAACTAATAAATAATTTCTCTAAAAAGAGTTGCTTCATGTCATTCCATGTGGTTATGGAACCATGAGAGAGGTAGTAAAGCCATGAAATAGTGGAGTCAGCTATTGAAAAAGTGAATGATATATGTTGGATTTGTTCCTCAGAAACCCCTTGAGGCTTTATGGTAGAGCACACCACTTTGAACTCTTTAAGGTGGAGATGTGGATCCTCACCGGCTAGGCTGTGGAAATAATGGTGGAGATGAGTCAAACATGATTTGAGTTTAATGTCGGAATATATGTTTGGATATTGAATACCAAGGGGTTGGAAACTCATATCAAGGGCAGAATGTTTTTTTAGTTTTTTTTCCTAGGATTGTCCATATCTAATTCAATTGGTTGGACCAAGATTGGTTCTTGAGTTATTTGATTATCCCTAATGTTCATCCTAAGTTGGAAAATTGTTCTCTCAATTTTAGGGTCAAAAAAATCTTTGGGATTGTTTGGGAGGATAGGGGGAATTTAGAGATATTTTGGAAGAAAGAGGAATACGGTTTTTCTTTGGGTTATTTTTTCTTTTATAATTTTTATGAGAAGGTGGGTTTTTCATTGTGTGTTGGTTTTCAATATTTTGTATGTTTTTTTGTTTTTTGTAAAACAACTAGAAACTAACGACTACTTAATTTCACCATCCCCAGTAACAACACCATATACAAAAACAACTGATTCCACCTTATCGACCGTTTAATTTGCGATGCTCTGCTAACGTGTATAGTAGCACTTAGGTCGAATCCTCGGTGATGATACTTTTTAATAGTCGATTGTTTTCAGTTGATTGAATTGTTATTGGGGGGTTTGTTTGTAGAGCTTATGAAATGATTGATTGATTAATATTGATTAAATAAATTGACAAATATTGGGCTGAATTCATAATTAGATAGTTAATATTTTGATATCCTTGAGCCATGATTTGTGTTGCATTAAATTAACACCAATGTCACAAGTTGACAATGATAGGAATTCCTAAGTGTTAAGGATTTAATCCCAGCCTTAACATAACTAGGATTCTAATCTCAACCAGTAATAGATTGGGGTAGTGTATTTATTATTCCAATAATCCATGTAATCCATATGTTAAACAAAATATTTCATTAATCCATGACATGTTCAGTCAAACATACATAATAATAAATTAAATAATACTTATCGAGAAAATACTTTCAATTGATTAATATCCATAAATTTTGACTCACCCCAATGGTATATTTACTAATTCATAAAGTTGATTAAAAATTTGGTGTATTATTTTTATGATGATGAGTTAATAAGAGAATATAAAGAATGGGATAAGATTAGAGTTGTGCACTGAACATAAACACACAAACGGTGATGAGAATTAAAAATAGAATTCCGTTTGAATGTGGAAGAAAAAGAAGGGAAGGGGTATAAACTTGATTTAAAATGTTTTAAGAGAATTTATATTTAATAATAGAGGGTGGATGATTAAAATAGAATATGAAGAAAGAAATTCATTAAAACATAATTACAAAACAATGACTTGCAAGATTACAAATGAAGAAAAGAACAAAAGTTAATGAAATCCAAGAGGGGGGGGTGGTCTTTACAGTGAAAACATGAGTATCGAAGGTCCTAACAATACTTTGTAAAGGATTAGGTAGTTCCAATATATGATACTCTATTCATAAATTCCATCCAAACAAGAAGATTATGCAGTTGTATTCATTTCCCAAGCAAGTGGACAGTTTTCATTCGAAATCTTCCCCTCCACATGCATCTACAATTTGGAGATCTAGACTATTTAATCTCAAGATGATATATTCTTCCCAGTTGTAGATATAGAGTTTTACAAAAATCCCTTAAAATGTGGTGGCCATTGGACTTTTGTATAAATAGTTATAGTGGTTTGATTAAAAAATATTGAATTTTTCCATTTCAATCCAAACCTTTTAGAAGGCCAAAATGTGAATGGGTTTATAAATAGTAAGATGCCATCAAACCCGAACACTATCTTCAACAAAGTTTGATGCCCATATATTGGATTTCACATTGATAATGTTTAGCTAGATTCGATGTCTAGATCAGGAGGCATGTGATGAATCTTGTACTGATTTTAATTTCCGACCAAAATGGTTGGTTGAGTTTAAATGAATCAGTTGGGTGCCTTTTAATTAGATTTGGGACATGAAATTTTTATCCAAGATTAATTGAATATACTCCGGAACTTTGGAGGAGAATTAAAAAATTTGGGTTTCTATATTTATCCTAGTAATTCTATCTTCGTGGATTGTTAAGTTTCCTTAGAGTTATTTAAGCCTTTTCTGTCAACCATATGACCCTCCAAATGGTAGAATTGGTCAAAGATCCATTATAATAAAATGTTTTATATTTTATTAGTATTCCTAAAAAATAAATATCATGAAATTTAGAAAGTAGGGTGGGATTTATTATTAAAACAATAAAAATACTTGAATACGAATGAATTTAAATAGTGCACAAAAATTATATTTAATATTTGTACATTAAAATTTCACAAAAAGTATGCACATTTCATGTAACATATTTAAAGGGAATATATAAAAAGTTATTAAAATATTAATAACATACGTTTTTCATGGGGGAATGGGGTCACATGGGGTGTTCAAGGGGGTTTTCTAGGGGGCATGAGGGTGCGGGGGGGGGGGGGGGGGGTTCATGGGGGCTGTTGAGGGTGGGGTGTAAGGGGGATATCCAGGGGTTGAATGGGGTGTGGGGGTGTTTAATGGGGTTCAAGGGGGAGCAAGGGGTTGTTCAAGGGGGTCGTCTAGGTGGGCATGTGGGTGCGGGGGGGGGGGGGGGGTGTTCAAGGGGGTTGTCAAGGGGGTTGTCCAGGGGGGTGTAAGGGGGATGTCCAGGGTGCATGAGGGTACATGTGGTGTTCAAGGGGGTGAAAGGGGGATGTCTAGGTGGTGTGGGGGTGGGTGGGTTGTTCAAGGGGAAACAAGGGGCTACAAGGGGGTGCAAGGGGGTTGTCCAGGGGTGCAAGGGTCTGTCAAAGGGGGCATGGGGGTGCTGGGGGTGTTCAACACCCACTTATTTAAGGAATTTTATTTAGTTCAAACACCTTTTTTTGATTTCATATTTATTTGAAAACCACTTATTTAAGGAATTTTGTTTAGTTCAAACACCTTTTTATAGAATTTATTTAAAAAAAACATCTAATTTGTTTTAAAAATGGAATTTTATTATCTCATAATAATATGTTTATATAAATGTATTATTCTTAATGTAATTTTTATATTTCATGTTAAAAAAAGGTATTAAAGCCAAAAATTGGACTCTCTCCAATAGTACAATATCAAGTTGAGGCTCTGGTTGTGCAATTGACTTCATAGGGCTTCCAGATTGGGGGATCGAGAGTGTATTATGTTTTTACATCGGGACCCAACATCATGCATCACTGCATGGGGATATGATTCTATGATGTCCTGTAATGTTTTGGGGTTTAGGAAATTTATTTATGTCGAGTGGGTCTACTCTTGTGGTGGAAAATTTTGGGGTAACTCATAGTGATGTTTTTTTCATTTGGCTATACACATTATGGGACTTGGGGTCCATCCTTAGGCCTACGTGCCTCTGGGCTTATGAGCTATTTAGGTTACCACTCATCCCATTTTAAAAAGGGAGGAAATAAAAAATTGGATGTCCTTCGTGTTTGTTAATATTAAGGGATATTTGTATCATTAAGATTATCATTATATGGGAATTGAGATTACACTTGTCACATATGTATATAGAATTGGTCATGAATAAGGTATATCACAAACATTCCATTCATTGAAATAAAATATTTGTTTTAAATTAAATTATTAATGCATTTTCAAATCCATACACTATATTTTTTACATTTAGGTATTTATCTAAAAATCTAATTTTCTTTAAGATAAATTAAATTTTGATAAAGTATTGATAATGTTAAATTATTTTAATCATTGAAAATAATGCAAGTATATTTTCAAAAAAAAATTATGTGTTATTAATAACAAAGACAGACTTTCAAAAAAAATTACAAATTAATATTTTTTTATTGCATATAAAATGAGATGAGGAGGAGTGGGGAGTAGACCCACAACCTAAATGGGATGTTGTTCTACCAGTGATATTGCTATGTGGACATAAGTGTTTTTTAAGATATGTCAACTATCATTTTAATCCCTAAAATTATTTTTATTTTTAAATGATATTCTTGGAGAAATATAACATTTCTTAAAAGATTTATTTTTAAATGAATTACTAGAAATTATATTTATTTTTGAAACTAAATGTATATATCACATATATATATTTGATATAAAATATTTTTATGATTTTGAAAATAAGTTTGAATAAAAAAATTTCACTAGTCTTAAAACCCCTTTATAGAAAAATTTATTCGCATCCAATGTTTTAAAATATTTTTCCCTATTATTTTAGAAGTTTAATGATAGAGATATACATTTAAAGAGTGAGGGAACATGAAATGAATTACTCATTTTATAATTTTTTTATACATAGATTTTATGTATGGTCTATGACTAATTTTTCAGAACCTAGACAAGAAATGTTTCTCACGTGTATAAAGTAGTGTTTATTTTTTAGTTATCCTTTATAAAAGATACACAACATACTTTAGAGAATAATTTGGACATGTGGGTTTGGACTATTACACTTACCTTAATTTTCTACAGATTGACAGTCTTGTTGTCACCTCTTTGATTTTTGGTTTTGCGGTCGTTAATTTTCTCGTGGTCATTATCTTTCATGTGATCAATGAAATTTTTACTTATCCATAATTATTTTGGCATTGTGATTTTCTTCCATCTCCATGTGTTCACATCCCACTATTGTTTACCTACTTGAAAACCAAATTATGAGTTATTTCAGAAAACCTTCATATTTCTTCCCTTTCTTATCAATAAGATGTTTTATTAACACATTTTTTTTTGGGATGTCAAGAATGTTATTTTTAAAATTTCAAATCATTGATTTTTGAGATCAAGTTAAAATTGTGAGGTTGAAATTTACTAAAAGGGGGATTACGTAACACGATGAGTATTAAAAAAAGAAAGCTTTATTCTTTTACGAATATGAAATTAAACACCAAGCCTATGAAATCCATAAATATTTCTATTTTGGTATGCCAATTATAACCTAGTAATTTAATTGTAATGTATAAATATGAATATATATAGTACTATATAAATACAGTTTTTACATAGTATAAATGTCCTAATAAATTCTTAGTAAATTATCACTCAAATTTTGGTAAAATAATTTTATACTTCAAGAAGAGGTTTTCTTCAAAATGATTTTTTTTAGTTTCTGAGAAAATAATATAATTTATTTATGTAAAATTTATAATATTAATTTAATAAAATGAAATTCATTTGTATATTTTTTTATTAATATTAATTTCTGGTAACATTTTTGGATTATTATGATATTATTGTCTTTTAAGGAAATATTGATAATTACTGACTCTTAAAATATTGTCACTTATTTTGATTAAATTAATTAATTTAAATGTTCCACTATATTTTTTATTTGGTCTTAATGGGACATATAATTTTTCAATAAAGAATAATATCATTAATTTCATCTGAATAATAAATTTTAATGATTTTATAATTGGTTTTTATATTTATATATAAAAATATAGTTTCCTAATAACAAATTTTAAGTGCAAAAACTGTATACATTTTAATTAATTAAAATAAAAATTAATAAAAAAATTATTTTAATTAATATTATATTATATATATATATATATTTATTTATTTAAATCCATTTATTTGAGATTTCTTGTGAATGATTAAATAAAAGACCATCTATTACTGGAAAATTCATTTTCTTAAAAACAATTATCATTAATCATTGCATAATTATTAAATATAAAATTTCTTCCAATTATAGTTTTTGAATTTGGTAATATTAATTCTATATTTATAATCATCGTAATTAGAATTATTTAATAAGGGTAATATCATTTTATTTCTTATCGAATTGTAAAAAGAGTAAAAATATGTTAACATGGTAGAAGGGTAAATCAGGTTACCGTTGGTTAAAAATAACTAATAGGACCATAATTTTTCTCCTTAAATCATATTTGATTTATTTTTTCAACACGTATCACATTATTATTTAAATTTATTTATTTATGGGACACTATTCCATGAAATTGACCAATATAATTTTTTATGTCATGAAAAGGACAAAATTTATCCCTCTTACTTTTAAAGATATCTTATGTGTTAACATTGGGAAAAATAAAAGTACTAAATAAATACATATATTTATTTTGAGAATAGTGAAATTATTTCCATTATGTTAATTTATTTAACTACTTTAGTAATTATATAGTTTCTTAAATTGCTTATGCAACTCCGATGTAGTGTTTATTTGATTAAATTAAAAATCAAATAAATAATATTAAAAATTATAAAAGTTATATATTTTGATTGATTTATTGTGTTTCGTGATTTTTTTAGATTGAAATTAAATATTATGTATTTTTAAAGGAATATATTCCAATTAAATCTTTGCCTTTTTGTCTTCAATATCAAACTAAATGAATAGTTAAAAATTGTAGTTAATGAAATATTTAAATTATTAATATTTTGTTAAAATATATAAAATTAATAAAAATATGTTTCAAAAAATTAAATAGGATATTTTTTTACCTAATATAAATATAAAATTTATTAGTGATTTTTTCCTTTATGATTACACTCTTAATCCCTTAAGATTGAAATAGTTGTAACTGTGGTTCGAGTTAAAAAAAAGTTTTTGCATGTTATATGAAGTCGTGTAAAAAATATTTTCCCTCATCAATTGGTTTTCTATTTCATAAGTTTTATTTTATATTTATAATCATTGTTTCCAAGTTATATAGTATTTCCCATTTTATTTTTTGGAATAAAGGATAAATTACCAATGTAAAAAAATTTACACTTATCATGGTAAAAACTAAAATGCTAAATTTGAGTTACCTTAAAAGTAACAGAATGAAATTTTTAGAAAATTTTTATTTTGTATCAGTGGATATGTGGATCAAAATTATATTCTCTCTAATAGTTATTTAATTAATTATGAAGGAACTTTATTTGAGAGTGGCCACCTATTATTGAATATTTTTGGTATTTACAAAAAACGTCACTCTTTCTCAATTATGAATGGACACCTCACCTCCTCATCTCTTCAAACATAAAATATATTTTGGTTTTTCCAATACCTACCCAAATTGTTTTATTAATTCACTAAACATGCCACATAGGTCTTTTTATGATCATATAACCATCCTGGAAATTATTTTTATGTAAAACCTAAGAGGTTTTCTGAAGAAGATGTATAGTTCTTAATCAAGAATTTTAATTGTATTTCATAGTATAGATACTTAAAACCTTCCTAAAATATTCATAAATAATATAAATATTACATTAGATATAATAATACTTTTTTTATTTTGATTTAATGACCTATATCTATCTTATCTTTCCTTAAATTGCTAACGAAACCTTTATTCATGTGTATGGAGGACTACTGCCTCACAAACCTATGTAATTATTTTTCCATGACATCTTATAACAAATATTTATATTGTTTTATTTAATGAATATATCTTATATACATTAATAATTTATTATTCTTTAAATATAATATATTATTTAATTTCTTACATTTCCATTCACTAGAAAATGGTGACACCATTCATGATTACGTGTAGAGTACAATCTCTACGAAATGATGTGATTCATTTTTCATCAACACATAACATAAAAGTTATATATAATTATTTTTAAAGAACAATTATGTTATATATGATATTATTATAATTACTTAATTATAAAATAATAATTACTTTATTTCTATAATTATTTTTGAAAAAAATGGAAATTTTACACCAGCCTACGTATGACATACCGTCTCCATGATTGTATCAAATTTTATTTTCCATAACCATTTTTCGTGATTGGTTTTATAAGTGTAATTTAGGTATAAAATTGATAATTATTTCATGATTATTTTTTTGGTTATGTTTAAATAAATTAACTCGATGAAAATAGTTGACATACCGAACTCATTTTGGATATATGATCTGAATGTCATCAAAATATCTGATTGAAATTAATTGATTAAGTAACATATTAAAACATGGATATAAAATAATTAATAAACATTAAAATGATTACTAATCTTGTAAATAATTAACATGTTTTTACCATTTATGAATCTAAATAATGTATTTTATGATTCTGACTCGTGTTCTAGGCCTTTCTTTTAAAAAATCATCTTTCGAATATTTCATTTCAAATAATTTTATTCCTTATCAATGTTACTCTAATTGTTTCAATAAAACACATATTAATTCATAAATTTATTATAAAGGTCATATTACCATATTTTAATTTCATTAAAAATGATTTTAAAAATAATAATTTTTATAGTTTTACCGAATGGACACTTTATATTAAAACCTAAATTTTAGATTTTTTTAATTATTATTCTCTAAATCATTTAATTTTATATATATGTTTTTTTTTAAAAAAAAATTAATTATTTTTTCTATTTTTATATTATTTTTCATATTCATTTTTAAACATGTTTTAATATTAATAAAATTTTTAAAAAAGGTTTATGCCATCTTCTGAATGAGGTAATTTTTGGCTATTTACCAAAAAATTGAATGAAATATTTGTTTTAATATACACTGCTTGAATGGAATACCCTGAAATCATAACACTTAAATTCATTGGATAATCCTTTATAATTTTCCAAGGTTTTTTCAAGGAAATTTTTCTCTTATATTTGAGAAATTTTTATATTTTAAATAACGGATCTACCTAAACCACCCATTTCTTTTTGTTATGAAACTTCCCTCTCAAGTTCATTTTCTCTCTCTACCATTAATGTTTTAGAGAGATTAAAAATTCTATATATGTGTATATCAAATATATACATATATTATTCTACCTTCCTCTAATAAATTAATACATTACATTGTATCTTTACTTAAATACCTTCTATAAGTTATCACTTTTTATTATGACATGAGACAAGATTAAAAAACCATTCTCTTTCCATTTAAATTTTTTTTATGCCTTAAAATTTAATTCATTTTTTGTATACAAAATAATGTACATATTAGGATGGTTTTAAATAGATAAGGTTCCAATTCCTTGGGTAATTCTTTTGTCTCATGAGATGTTATATATGGGATTAGGAAGTAATCCTAATCTACAATGGGACATTTTCCACCATGTGATGTTGTCTAAGAAATTTTCCTTTTCTTATGTTTATCTCATGTTTTTATTTCTTCCAAATTCCCCATGTTTCTACGCTCCTATAATATCATATCCTTTTTGTTATTATTCTCTGTAAATACTCACAAGCTTACTTTTAATGGAATGTATATGGAACATCATAATATGTAAATGTATATCTTTTTTTAGAGAAAAATAATAATTAATTTTCAATAATTTAAAATGATTCATTATAGTTTTTATTTTCCCATTAACATTAATTCTGAAATTCATTATCAAATTATTTGGAAAGAATAGTTGATTTCTTGGGTAATACAATTCTTTTTTAGGGAAAAATTAATTTTGAACATGTCACTCTTGTATAGGTGTTGAAGAGCTAACAAGATTCTTTATTTATTTTTATATGTCCTTTAATGTTATTTTTTCGATTATCCGAGGTTTTAAAATGAATTTCATTGGGTTATAAAAATTATTATGGATATATTGGTGGTCAAGATGAAAATTGTGAATATTTTTTATGAAAATATTTCTGGTTGTATCTATAAAAAAATATGGGAAAATCGATACTAAATATAAGTCTCTAATTTGTGATGTAATCTTTATTTATGTATGGTTGATGCCCAAATTTATTAAATCCGTAATTCGAAAATGTCCTCAATTGTAAGAAAGTGAATTATGGATATCAACTCAAGATTATATGATGTTTATGGTCAGGTCCTTATACTTTAGAACAAACGATGTCACACGAAATGTTATTTTCACACCATATGATATGTGATATTTTAGGTAGTGGAATTATATAATATTAGAGTTTTCAATATATCATATCTTATGATATGAGAGGTTATATTTTATGAAACCACCAAATGCATACATTCCAATGTTTATAATATCCTTGGGAATCTATTAGGCTGGTCGTAAAATATAACTCCCCAACCACTGAGGGAGTTTTTGTAGGTTGTGGTTTTCTATTTTAGAATATGATTAATATCTCTCTAGTATCAATCATATTCCATGGTGCCTAGTTGTAATACATGATAATATATCACAGATTATGATATATGGTATACCCTTAAAAACTTATAATGGAAATTTTAATTTTTCTATTTTCCAGTTATGAATCTAATTATATTATATATATTTAGGTGATTGGGGGTACAATTAGAATGAAACACAGAAACTCCACATGCACCCTCTTCTAGATAAAAAGGTGACACCCCCTTGGGATAAGCCACCCACTAAGACTTTATAATTTATTATATTATATGTACCATAGACCCTCTTATTTACTATGGCCCAACCCAACCACAAATCACAATCTGTAGGCCCCTTTTTTGATGAATTAAGGCATACTTCCCCATGTAGGCATCACCACACATGTCTCCACGCCTTCTATCACCGACACAATGTCGGGGCCCCTCTATCCAGTCTAATATCATCCATCGTGCAGCCTCATCCCTCTATAACCTCTATTATTATTTTCCATGATCTTTCCCACATTGTTCTGTTCTGTTTATCTAATGTTAGAAATGGTTAACCTCTCATGTAGCGGCTACTATCTCTCTAGAACCACCATCTAACATTTTCCTATATTAGTTTCCAAATCATCACCCACTATAAATCATCTTTAATCATTCATCACCCTCACCAAAATACCTCACTTGAGGTCCCCACCTAAAAGCATAAAATCAACTAAATAAAAATTCTTATACGGGGCTGGTGAGGATTTGTACTTTCACTGGGACATAGTAAATATGGTAACCAGACAACACATCTAGTACCTTGACCGCATAAATCAAATTATATTATTTATAAATTTGATATAATGTATATATAAATTTATTTTAAGATATTTATTTAATTTATAAATTATTCATAAATTAAATAATTATAATTTCCATAAATTTTATTATTAAATTTTGACAAAACTTTTAATAAACTAATATCCACAATATTAAATAATAATATCAAATAGATTTTATATTTTCATGACATTAGTCATATATTAGATATAAATTGATTATATAGAAATTGTTAAGGTTATTTATAATGTGTCAATAAATTACAAAATAATACTAAATATTACAACATTTATATTAAATTATGAATTTTCCATAATATTTAATTTGAATTGTCAAAATTAAAAACAATCCTTATTTAATGAATTATTTAAACTAGACAAAAAATTTGTTTTGATAATAGATATGATAAGTGTTTAAATATTATTAAATTTTTTATATTTATATTATATAAATCATTTATATAAAATTATTGGAATATAAAATATTTTTATTTCATTTAATATAATATATTTACATATAGTTAAATAAAAAGGGGAATATGAAGGAGTAAATTTTATAAATAAATATAAAGTGTTTATATTTATTTCGTTATGGAATATCCAAAATGTATGTACAAATTATACAATTTTTATAATTACTTTATATATGATTTTTTTAATAAAAATTAAATTTTTATTTGAAAACTTCGTTTGTGGAAATGGTAGGGAAAGTCATAAGATCACAAGAGAAGGTTATTTAACACTAATGAAAATCCAAAAATCTTTAAAGACGATGTAAATATTGTTAGAATCAGTCCCTCTATATTATGAATGGATATATGGTTTAGTTTAATGTGTTAAACCGCATTTATGAATTTCCATACAAGATTTTAAGGAGTCACATGATATATATGATAATTTTTTTAGTTTTGTTCTACAATTACATTTCTTTGTACTATGTTATAAGCCCCAATTAGTAAATTAATTATAATTTATAAATATTATGTATTATAATTGTGATGGGATTGAGATCTCTCTTTTGTACTGTAACATTGGGTTGAGGGACTTCAGATAAGACTATCGATTATCCTAGAGTTATATAAATTTGTAAGAGATGTTAGGGTTGTATATCTTTCTATCCATGCTTAACTTATTGAATATTTTATAATTCATATGATTCTATGAATTTAAATGAAAAACTCTATGTACCTTGTGTATATGATGTATATGGATATTTTTTAATATAGTTGGATTTTAATTTCTGTTCGTAACATGGGATATGAGTTTTTTAAAGAGTTATACATCAATATAGTTTGAACATGTTCATTTTATGGAAGTAATATGACATTAAAAATAAATCATTATATGTATACATACATATAGGAAATACAAGAGATAAAATGGTGATATTAAATCCATTTCTAAAATACTATGTGTTACATTCTTTCCAACATAAACACTTTTTGAGACCATGATCATTCTACTATTTAGGTTCTTACGAATATTGGTTCTCCTAGATTATCTTATGTATATAATCCATGAAATGAGGTAACCCTATGATATAGTTTCCTAATTTTTTGGATTTTCTATAGTTTTTACTTATCTAGAAAACCCTAAGAGTTATGATATTAAAATAATAATGTTGAGTATCACTAGAATAATTTTAGTTTACGCATACATCTATATACCAATGGTTTTCTAGAACCACTATTATAGAGTCACAACTAGAAGAATATTCTTATTGTTTGAATAAATTGTTGGTATAGTGCATCCATTAAATGGTTTTTGAAAAACCATTCATATAGGGATAAGAAATAAGTTATGGGGCATACCCTCCACCACTCCCCACTTATGATCCCTAATCAAAACCACCCCTAGTAGTGGCCTCCCCGCTCTTATCACTCAAAGATATCCCATTATTCAATAATTTTTTTATTGTATTATACTTTATCCAATAATTAGTGACTTCCAAAAACACATTTCTTCTGCCAACAATCGTTTTCACATTAATTTATCTATCAAAACCTAACAAATATCATGTTCGACTAGTATTCTTCATGATTCATTAAGAATATTCTTATTTTGATTATTTTTGTTATAGTATTTCATAATAAATGTTATTAATGTATATATATATTTTATAAATTTAATTTATTAATAATTTTATATAAATAAAATATAATGTGTTTTTAATATATATATATATATATATTAATTAATTATGTAATTAGTTATTGTTCTAATATGATTTTTTTGTTAATAAATTTGGTAATAATGAAAATATTTATTTTATGGTTCTACTTTACCAATTTAATGATAAAAAATTATCTATAGTTAATTTAAATCAAATAATATGTATTTGTTATCACCTATTACATGTAATATAATTTTGTTATGTTTATTATTAGTGTTAAATGATTATATCACATGTAATTTCATAATTATTGTTTGGGTACCTACTAGTATATTTTGATGAATTATATATTCAAATTTTTCTTTGGATTATCTTACTTTAAATGATCCTCATACATGCCATAAAAAATTAATTCTTGATGCTATTATGAATGTTTCAGTGATGAAAACATATGTATAAAAGATAAAAGTTTTTATGTAGAGTAAGATAGTTTGGTTATTTTCTTTTAAATTTTTATATGACAAATTCATATGTATTCTATTTTATTTATGTCATACTCAAAAAGATGTAGTCCTTTTAAAAATTTTGTTTGTGTAAATATATATTTATTTAATTGGATTAAATTATATTTTTGTCCCATTCCATGTCTTTTATATTATTTGGTTTAGTAATTATATTCATGAGCTATAACATATGTCATTTAAGTTATTTTTTATTTGTATTTCTACTAGTATTCCTCAATTAATTTCATATTTGAATTTCTATTTTTATTATCTTATTAGAATTTATTTGTAGATATGTGATAATAAAATATAATATAATTGTATCATGAATATGTCCCTCATAAAAATATGTGTTTGAAAGAAAATACTTTTCATGTTTGGTGGGACATTATTTTGTGATTGCATAAGTGAGGAGATAATGGATAGGGTGGACAAGTGGATAGAAATGATTCAGTTCTAAACCAAGCTTGGATTTTATATAAATATATTCATTTTTTCATGTATAATAGTTTATTTATTAATTAATTATTAATATTATATTTTTATTTTTTGAATGTATTAAGGGTTTATTAAATTATTCATTTCAATGTTTTATTTAAATATTTGTATGATCAAATTTTTTGTCTAATTAATTTTCATTTAATATGTCATGAGATATTTGAATATTATTTTTTAGAAAGAATAAGTGTTCATTATGTATACACTCCATACGTCTACCTTATCTAATAGTATATACTAGATTTTTATAATTCCATTTATTCAAAATGTTTTTAGTTGTAAATAATTATGTAATTTTTTTATCATGTTGATTTTAACCTAAATTTTTATTTATAATAGAATAAATATTTTTTTCATGTATCATATTGATTGGATATCAACAAAATTTCAAAAGAATTTGAATTTAATGATTTTTCATTTAATTGTTCTTTATATAAAGGTGAAATATTTTTAACATGATGTTATTACTTTGGAAGACTTCAGTGACATTAGAAAGAAGATAGATACTATGTAAAAAAATTACATTTTAATCAATATATTATATTTGGTATCACAGTATATATTTTATACATGATTATATAGTAAATGAACAAAATTAAAGGAGTGGTATGATGAATTTGATATTTGATCAGTTTACTTTTTATAGTCATTTTGATAATAATAATATATCATGGAAAATAATTAAATGATATCCATAAACATGAGGAAGATAATGAATATGAAGATGTTGAGAGTGCGAAAAAATTAATGGATGACTCTATGGATACTGTATGTTAGAAAAGTACTAAAATGAAGAAAAAATTAATATTACAATATCATTGAAAAGACAATGTATAAAACTTCTAATATATCAATTCATTATATTATTTTCTTTTTATAGTATATAATTCTGGAAAATATAGATATTCCATAAAATCATTGTATGACATGAAAGTTAATTAACCAAAATGTATTTTCTACTAATAAAATTCATGGTTTTATAAAAGGTTATATCATATTCCTTGAAGAAACCACTAACCAAAATTATTATAATAAATTTTGTATATCTCCAATGAGTCAAAATATAGATGAATAATCATTGTATGTTTCATAGAAAGCCATGTGTCTCTATCCATTGAATATTAGGCTCCAAAATCTATTCATGCCTACTAAGGTCTCTACAAATATGTGATGGCATAATAATGAGAGAATTAATGATAATGATGAGTTGTCTCATCCTAAATATGGATTTTAATGGATGATATTTGATGAATGACATCTAGATTTTTTAGTTTTGGTGTATAGTGTCTTGTGGGGTCTTTCCTATGATGGTTTTAATCTATTTGTAATGATGCTAACTTATCACAACCCATTTCCAATTCTTATTCACGTTTATAATATTATTTCAAGGATGTGTATGAGAAATTTATTCACATTATTATATATACTAATATCTAGATTTTATGATCCTAAAAATGATATAGTTTTATACTTTAAAATTTTAATACAATATTTAAATCATCTTTGGGATGTGGGAATTTACACATTTGATGCTTTTTTATGAAATTTATTTTAGATGAATTATTTTATTCCTTGGATAATAAATGATTTCCATATTTATAAAATATTGTCTAATTGTAGTATAATGTAAAATCTATCTAGAACTATTTTTATAATAAATGAATTATCTAGATAAAATAATTATAATCCTAGTTTTAGTTTCATGGGGCATAAAAATTTCTTTATAATGGGGCATCCATATAAGAAGAATCATCATAGGTTTGATAATAATATTGGCATTGATAATCCACATCAACATATGTTTAGAACTGATGTTCTTAATGAATTGAATGATGTTATTATTTCATTTTGATAATGGTCATATGAAATCTAAAAATTGGTATAATGTTTTCATTGAATCCACTTACAATTGTAAAAAAGAAATGTATCATTTTTTAGTTAACATATTAGTAACCAATTTATTACATCATTTATTAAATTTAATGCACAATGAGAAAAATATATGTGAAATAAACCTTTCAATTCATCTAAATATCATGGTGAAGGACAAGGGTGACTTATCTTAGAGTGATTTGTTAGATTGGGTCATTATATGATAACAATATCTTTTGTGTATCTGTAAAAAAAATTAAAATTTCTTATGCATATTATGTGATGAAACCTTCATAGGAAAATCAATTTCTGAAAGATTTGGATTGTATCTTGGTTCTTAAAGGTTATGCAAGAAAAATACATAAATTAGTGAATATAATATATTTGATACTAATATAGGTAAAAATTCATGATTATCATATATTTATTCATGAATTTATTACAATATAAATTCAGTATTTTCTATAACATAATGTAAGGGTGACAATAATTTGATTTGGACATTTTTATAGACAACTTTGTGCTAATATTTTACCAAAGTCTTTCTTGATAAAAAATCAATAAATGGCACCATTATGTTTTTTGAGTTATAGATAAATTTTTGGTTGTAACTATTTAATTTAATGTGCATCTAACAATCCATCTTTCAAATGAATCACTTAATGGGTGACCGGTTACTTTTCAGTGGATAAATTCCAGTAAAAGAAATTTGTGCACACTGATGTATTGTCTTGAAAACAAGAATCATATTAAATTTTATATTATGATAGGTTACATGGATCAATAATGTATGGATATTTCTATAATGTATTTGTGTGATGTGAGAAAAATACATAATAGTCTAATGAGAATAAAATATGAGAGGAATATGTCAATTGCTCCCTAATTCCCATCTCTTCTACAGAGATGAAGAATTCATGTGGCATATAATTTTGCAAAATTGATCCTTCGAGAGAGAGAGATATATAGAAAATTTAAAATATTTATTTAAATTTGTTTTTTGATGAATATATCAAGTAATTAATTTAAATATTTATATGTTATATCAGACCTTGTAATTTCAAATAAACTGTAAACTTTTATTATAATTTTATATAGGGAAAATAAAAAAGTAAGTAGAGTTTATCATTATTTTCCTTTGGGAAAGAGGGATTATTTTTATGGAAAAGAGTTTCATACTTTCTTGAAATAAAATTTATTCTCATTAAATTAATAATCAAAAAAATAAATATAAAATTAATATTTTAATCATATATATTTTAGGTATTAAGTTTACATTTTGACATTAAAACTCATAAATTTTAAGTGTCAGATTTCTGACCAAATTATTTTGTTCGTGAGTGAACATTCTCAATAGTCAATGTGTAATTCTTTTAATAATTGATCAATATATCAATATGGAAAAAATGATGGTTTTATGTTATCTACATCAAATTACTATTATTCTAGTTAATCATATTATGGGCCTTAGTATATATTTGTGACTTATTATAGAGTTGTTGATAAAATATTATTATAGGATTATTAATCTAATATTAGATTTACTATTACGAAATAAAATTAGATAGATTCAATTATGTGACCTGATAAATTTATTGATGATTCTATATTTAGATTTATTAACATGATTCCCTTCCTGACTATCAATAAACTCTACATTTTGAAATAAATAGAATAAAAAGTGTTTTATGTGAAATATCATCTGATACCTAATTATAATGGAATTATTGAAGTAACCCTGTAACGACCCATACTTTACATACAATTTTAGTACTTGAAAATTTAAGTACACTTATTAAAACATATAACAAAACCATGAAAGGACCATATAGGTATAGTGTCTTTAGAAACTGGGAAACATAAACAACTGGTTCATAAACTGTCTACAATGTCTCCCATTTCTTTCATCATATCTATAGTCCCTTTGGGAATATCTTACTTAATAACCTTCTTCCTGACCTAGGGAAAGAAAACATACAAAAGGGTGGGCACAAATTCTCAGTAAGGGTAAACAAAAAAAATATCAATCACATCATATTCATAAGAACATAACATTTTGGAAATCTTACCCTGCAAAAGAGATCATAATTTCATAACATGGGATAAATCATGGTAGTGAAATATAATCACAATAATCATAACTTAAAACATGAAGCTTTGTGGCATACACACATAATCATAGAGAATCATTTCTTATTATTCAAGACTCATTGCCAAGACTATCTTAGTGGACAAAGTCCATTTCCGAACCGAGTTCATTCCTCATTTCAGTCCTATTTCAGTGAACCGGTTTAACCTGCTGTTCCAGCCATGTCTATCTCATAAGATATAAAATCATTACCCAATGCATTGGAGAGAGATATAGGTCCCACCCATCTCATAATGATACCATTTTTATGTGTGCCACAAAATCATAAACCATACATCATAGCATAACCCATGTAATAAAAATTGGATTCTTAAACATCGGGACATCATAAAAGAATTCATATAAGATAAAATAATTCAAAAAAATAATTACATCACAACACAATCAAATCAATTTAATAATAGTTATAGAAACAGAACCCTTTATTATCTTAGATGGAAAATAATTTTGATAAAACACTTGAACTCCATTCTTGAGGAAAATATCCTTTCTATTTTAAAAACACTTTTCCTTTCTTAACATGACATAAAATTTTAATCTAAAAGAAGTTGATTAAAAATAAACTTGAAAACTTGTAATGTAAGCTTTTTGGAAATAATGTTTTAAAAATCCATTCATTTCGTATAAGTTAAAAAACATTCTTCTTGTAATTTTTTCGGAAAAGTCAAAAAGTACCTCGTACGAAAAATGACAAAAGATTCCATTCATATCTTTTACTAAAAACTCACAGAAGGGTAAAATTGGATTAAAAAAATTGTAGGTGGATGGAAATAATATTACATATTGAGGAAACATGGATGTGGATGATAATATACACCCCAGTAAATTCCAAAGTATAAACAATCTCGGATAAAAATGAGATTGTGATATTTCCCTTACCTTAGGTATGATTTGCTTCGTAAGTGTCCGAACCTCTTGTATAATGATTTAAATAATGTCATTTACTTATTACATAATCATAATCATTGTTATGATAACATATATGGTCATATTCTTAGCTTATTAATAATAATATTTCATTGCTACTTGTTATTCGGGTGTTTATTACTTTTTGTTCTTATGCGTGTTTTGTCGAATAAATTATTATTCTTATTTTTAGGTTATGGATACCTCATTTCCAGAATTTTATTAGTGTAATATATATCATATTTATTCACTCAATTCATTTACGTAATCATTATTCAATGAAAATCATGTAGAACGAGTCGCATCACATCGTGGAGACGGTATTCCGTACGTACGCACGAGCGATGATATCGTTCCAATGATCTATGGGAGTGTATGGATACTATTTCAGAATCAATATAAATTTACAATAATCATATATATTCATTCTTTACACCATTATAGCCATCCAAGTAAGGTGGTGGTGGAAAATAGATTACACCACGGCGTGGAGACGGTATTCCGTACGTACGCACATGCGGTGATATCATTTTCCGTAGGATGGATAGATGGTGAAATAGGGTTGTTTCATACTTATAATAACATATCGGTATATGAGTGGTACTGATTTTATTAATTAATAATGAAACAACAAAAGAAGAAGTGGAAGAAGAAATAAAGTTGAAAGAATCGGTAATGGACATTACCTCTTCTTGGAGATTTTTTTTGAGACCTCCTTTTTGGGCACAAAAATTGGTCTTTGAAGAAGACCAGGACCTCTATGATGTTTCTAGGGAAGTGTAGAGGAGAAATTGGAAGGGTTTGGCCGAGCTTGAATGCTGAAAGTGGTGTGAGGAAGAGATGGAGGAGGTGCCCTTTTATAAGGGAGGAGAGGGGCTCCTTTGGAAAAACTAAAAATATTATTTTATTATAAAGCCATATTCAGTTTTAAATAGCTCCAGATTGATTTATTTCGATGCTAAGGTGGGGATGGGTCGAAATACTCTCATCCAATAGAATTCGTACAAGTTTAGTTTACTATTTTAACCTTATCATTTAGATTTAACTTTAAGTTAGATATTTTTACTTTTACCGTGTCTTTTTGTGTTCTTAGGATATAAGGTTAATAAACTTACTATAACAAGACAAACAAACCCCAAGTTGTTTATTATTAATATATATAACCTTATCTAAGTCATTTGGAAGAACATTAGATTTTTTGGAATAAAATAACAATTAATAATATAATATTTGTTTTAAAAACTATTTTATATCAATTTTGACACTAATTAGTAATAGATTTTTGTGACAATCATAACAGAATTATTTGTTCAAAAAAAGTTAATTAAATCAATAATAACATGTCATATTAACCTATAATATTAGTTTAATTCATAAAAAGTCTCAAATTACATTTATTTTGGTATTTATAACATCAATTATGTCAATATTTTATTAATAAGATAATTACTACATCATCTTTGTGTCATAAATAAATTAAATTATTTAATGTATAAAAATTAAAAATAAAATACAATTATGTAGGAAAACTTTTTAGATTTCTAATGAATATTTATAATGGAATTTATCTAATGTTTAACCCTATATTAAAAATTATTTACTTATTAATCATTGATTTTAACTATTTTAACCCTTTTTTAAATAAATTAATAATAAATGTCCTAATCTAATCCAAGTGGGCCTAAATGGTCATATTTTATTTCTAAGGTTGTTTTTTGTCGAATTAAACTTATCCAATAGAATTAGGACATGTTTTAGCGTAATAATAATATCTTTTTTACTCTTAATTACCCTATTTACTTTTAACCGTGGTAAATAAAAGTAAAAAGTTACTATTCACCAAAAAATATTTTCATCTCATTGAACCACATTTTACTTACAAACATCAATTATGTCTCTCGGATTTTTGAAATTCCACTCACATAAGCGGTAAAATTATGTTTTATGTAAATTTGCAAATTCTCATAGGAGGTGGGTAAAAGACGGTGAAAAGTTCAATAAAATTTTTATATATCTAAAATTATTATAAAATTACTCCAATGAATTACATTGAACTTATATAGTTATTATGTATCAATTTTTACCTAAAATAAATTTAAATAAAATGAATAATTATTTAAATAAAATGTCGGTTTTTAAATAGTAACCCAATGTTTTCACTATTCATCAAAAATTGAATGTTTCCAGAAAAATACCAAAATTTCACCCTAGGCTAATTTCAATATTCCGAATCAAAAAATGATGTCCATTTTGAAACATAAAATTTACAAAATTTCAAAAAGTGGTCATTACTATTCATAACGGCTAGTTTTAATAATATTTTAATATCATATCGTTGTTTAGTGAAACTCGGTATTGCGTATGATGCAAACTATCAAGGAAGGTCGTGATTGTGTGTAAATCAAGACAAGCTAGTGTTGTGTGTAGTGAAAGATTCCTTTGATGATTTATATAAAATAGAAACAAAATATTTCTTATAAAAGTATCACGTGTCACATTCTACCCCACTTAAAATGAATTTCTCCCTCGAAATTCGTCACTTGTAACAAACAGATGAGGATAAATCTCCCTCATCATATCCTCAAGCTCCCATGTAGCTTCTTCTAATTGGTGGTTCCTCCATAAAACGATCACCAAGAGAGTGGTCTTGTTCCGTATAACTTTTTCACTAGGATCGAGAATCTCTATCGGCTGTTCTTCATAAGAAAGATCTTGATCCAGCGGTACAACTTCTGAGCTGAGTACATGTGAAGGATTAGGTATGTACTTTCTCAGGAGAGATACATGGAACACATCGTGAAGTTGAGAGAGATTCGGTGGAAGTGCCAATCGGTAAGCTACCTTCCCAACACGATCCAAAATTTTGAAAGGACCGATATACCTAGGGCTCAGCTTTCCCTTATTTCCAAATCTCATTACTCCCTTCCAAGGAGATATTCGTAATAACAATTTATCACCCACTTCAAACATTAAGTCTTTTCTTCAGTTGTCGGCATAAATTTTTTGTTGACTCTGAGCTGCTCTTATGTGTTGTTGAATAGATCGGACCTTTTTTGCCATCTCATCAACAAGATCATGTCCTAATAGCTGTCTTTCCCCAACTTCATCCCCGCAAGTTGGAGTCCTGCATTTATTTCCATAGAGAGTTTCATAAGGATCCATCTGAATACTGGAGTGAAAGCTATTATTATAAGAAAATTCCACCAAAGGTAGGTGTTGATCCCAACCACCTTTGAAATCCCTAGAGCACGCTCTCAACATATCTTCTATAGTATGAATTGTCCTCTCAGACTGACCGTCTATCTGAGGATGATAAGTAGTTCTAAAACTCAACTCTGTATCCAGAGTATGCTGAAGACTTCACCAGAACTTTGAGGAAAACCTCAGATCCTGATCAGATATAATGGAAAGTGGTACTCCATGCAATCTTACCACTTCTATTACATATATCATGTCAAGATGATGAAGAGAAAAATCTTCTCTAATAGCAATGAAGTGTGCAGACTTTGTAAGATGATCAACTATGATCTAGATAGCATTATTACCTTTGGATGTTTTAGGAAATCCTATGAAAAAGTCCATAGTGATGTTTTCCCATTTCTATTCAGGTATGGGTAATGGTTGTAACATCCCCTTAGACTTCTGTCTCTCAGATTTAACTTGCTGACAAACCAAGCATCGAGAGACATATTCAACAAGACCCCTTTTCATTCCATCCCACCAGAAGTACTCTTTCAGGTCCCTATACATCTTCATGCTTCCAGGATGAATAGAGAATGAAAAAACTATGAGCCTCATCCAGCATCTCCTTCTTTAATTCAGGGATGGGAGGAACACAAACCCGATTCTTGAACATTATTATCCCTTCACAATCAAGGTTGAATTCCGGAACATTTTTCACCTTCTTTTGTAACTCTACATCTTCTTTCTGTTCCTCTTTAATCTTCACATGTATAGATGGTTGAACATTCATTTGAGAAAGATAAAATTTTTCCCCTTCCATTATAATTCCAAGACCCATCCTTTGTAAATCCATAAATATTTGATCTTTTGTGATCCTCATCATGGATAAACTGGCATGCTCTTGTCGACTTAATGCATCTGCCACCTTGTTTGCTTTCTCAGTGTGGTAATGAATTGAGCTGTTGTAATCCTTAATCAGCTCCAACCATCTTCTTTGGCGCATATTCAGCTCCTTTTGTGTCAAAATATACTTTATGCTTTTATGATCAGTATAAATGTCACACCTTTCTCCATAAAGATAATGCCTCCAAATCTTTAATGCAAAGATTAACGCAGCGAACTCCAAATCATGAGTTGGGTAATTTTGCTCATGTATTTCCAACTGTCGTGAGTTATAAGCTATCACCATATCATTTTGTATAAGAACGCACCCCAATCCCTTCTTGGATGCATCACTCTAGATCACAAACCTTTCTCTACTACAAGGCAGTGTGAGCATAGGTGCACTGGATAACCTTCTTTTCAACTCCTAGAAATTCTCTTCACATTCTTCCATCTAAACAAACATAACTCCTTTCCAAGTCAACCTGGTGAGTGGATTAGATAAGTGTGAAAAATATTTCACAAAACGTCAATAATATCAAGAAAAACAAGGAAAACATCGGATCTCAGTTACTGTTGTTGTTTTTGACCATCTTTCGATAACCTCTGTGTTTGTTGGATCCACAGATATCCCCACTTTTGAGATTATGTGACCCAAAAATGAAACTTTATGATGCCAAAATTCACACTTGGTAAATTTGGCATAAAGTTTCTCCTTTCTCAGGGTCTTCAATATAATTCTCAAGTGATCTTCATGTTCTTCCTTTTTCATTGAATATACAAGAATATCGTCTATAAGGACTACCAAAAACTGACCAAGATAGTCTCTAAATACACTATTCATCAGATCCATGAAGATAAAAGGGGCATTAGTAAGACCAAATGGCATCACTATAAATTCATAGTGTCCATACCTTGTACAGAAAGCCATCTTTGGTATATCCTCCCTTTTGACCCTTAATTGATGATACCCTGAACGAAGATCAATCTAGGAAAATTATTGAGCTCCCTGTAGTTGGTCAAATAAGTCATCAATGCATGGGAGAGGATATTTGTTCTTGCTAGTGATATTGTTAAGTTCTCGATAATCAATGGAGAGTCTCATTGATCCATATTTCTTCTTAACAAACAGGACAGGTGCTCCCAAAGGTGATGCACTAGGGCATATGAACCCCTTATCAAGATTCTCTTGGAGTTGCTTCTTCAATTCCTGCAACTCAATTGGGGCCATTCTATAAGGTGTCTTTGAAATAGGTAAAGAACCTGGTACGAGTTCTATTGAAAACTCAACTTCACGATTTGGTGGAAGACCCGACAATTCCTCCAGAAAGACATCATCAAACACCCGTACAATGGGAATATTCTTAATCATGAGTTTCTTACCAACCATTTGAGATAAATAACCTTCATTTAGTGGAATCAAGACCCATAAGATGGAAGAAATTTCCACTGGAAGGTTATGTTCATCCTTGCATCGATAGACGATCAAATATTGATCTGGAATATGAAATGTGACTTCCCTTCATTGGAAATTGATATGAGCTCCATATAGAGAAATCCAATCCATGCCAAGAATCACATCAAATTCCACTATAGGGAGGATCACAAGATTTGTAGGAAGCACTTTCCCACAAACTTCAATCAGATAAGAATTGTAAACTTTTGATGTGACTGTTGTGCCATTAGGGGTTGTCACAGCTAACTCAACATCTAATTTTTGAGGTAATACGGTGATAACCTTAGAAAATTCTTTAGAAATAAAGGAGTGGGTGGATCCAAAATCAAATAAAACATTTGCTACTTTAGAGTGGATGGTAAGTATACCTTTCACCACTTCGTTATCGTACTCCACATCACTGATAGAAATTTCATGTGAGATTCCTTTGTCTTTAGCCTTAAGAGTTTGTTGATGTCAATCATCATCATCAATCCTTGAATTAGGGCATTGATTGGCATAATGCCCCATTTCCTTGCACTTGTAACATTGAAGTGTAGGAGGTGCACTCTGTGTAGCCTTTTCATTATTCGCATCACTAGACATCTTCTTCCCATCATTGTAGCATTCAAATGCCTGATGACCTTCCTTTCCACATTTGAAACATTTACTTGTCCCTTTCAGCCAACTCCCTCCATGTTTCTATCCACACTTTGAGCATAAGGGAAAACTCATCTTCTTTTCAGTGTGCTCTTTAGATTTTCCTTTGAATTCCATTTTCCTCTTCTTATCAAACCCATATGACTGATGGGTTACTCCAATCTCCATATCAACGTTGAGAGCACATCGAACGATTTCCCTGTAGATATTGAAGTCCCTTATGGGTAATTCCCTTTGAAGACTTGGTTTTAAGCAACTTAAGAATCGATCGATTTAACTCTCAGGTTGGATAATAATACCAGAAGCATACCTTGCATGTCTTGTAAAATTTTCTTCATAGGTACCAACAGATTCATCATCCTTTTACATTAGTTCAAGAAGCTCCTTCTCCATCTTTGTTTAGATAATACGAGGGAAGTACTTATTGAAAAATAAGTTCTTGAACTCGTCCCATTACATGGACTCAATTTCATCTCTTGGCCTCGTATTCTTGATAACATTCCACCATTGATCAACATCACCTTACAAATAATACACTGCTAAGATGACTTTACCATGTTCAGAACATTGAAGAACTGAAAATATCTTTTCAGTAGTACTAATCCATTGTTCAGCAACTAATGGATCAGTGAACCCACTGAATGAAGGTGGACACTGTCTCACGAAGGATTCAACAGAATGTTGCTCCTTCCTTTGCTCATTTGGAAGTCATTCATGATTCATATCTTGACAAAGTTTTGTGAGCATGGCTATAAGATTTTTCATTCCAACTCCCATAACATTTAGTTTCTTAGGGGGACAATCATTGCATTGCCCGTCGCATTCCGCATTAACACGGTTCCTTCGGGTTCCATCCATTGACTAAAACCAAGAAGAATAGTGTGAGAAACAGTAATTAGAATAGGAAAACCACATAATCAAGAATAAAATTTCACACTTAAGGTCTTATCCTAGGTTATTTAAGGCCATTTCTAAAACACTATGATTGTGTTCTATGCTTATATTTATCCTTATGATTCTTACTAAGGCTTTCACATCCTAATTTCCAAAGGTTGAATATACCATTCCTATGATACCAAATATAACGACCCATAATTACATACAATGTTGTACTTCAAAATTGAAGTACACTTATTACAACATATAAAAAACCACAAAAGGACCGTATAGGTATAGTGTCTTTTGAAACTGGGAAACAAAAACAACTGGTTCATAAAGCATCTACACTGTCTCCCATTTATTTCATCATATCTATAGTCCCTTTTGGCATATCTTACTTAATAACCTTCTTCCCGACCTGGGTAAAGAAAACATACAAAAGGGTGAGCTCAAATGCTCAGTCAGGGTAAAAAAAATAAATATTAATCACATCATATTCATAAGAACATAAAATTTTGGAGATCTTACCATGCAAAAGAGATCATAATTTCATAACATGGGATAAATCATGGTAGTGAAATGTAATCACAATAATAATGACTTAAAAAATGAAGCATTGTGGAATACACACATAATCATAGAGAATCATTTCTTATTCGTCAAGACTCATTTCCAAGACTATCTTAGTGGACAAAGTCCATTTCTGAACCGAGTTCATTCCTCGTTTCAGTCCTGTTTCACCGAACCGGTTTAACCTTTCGTTCCATCCATGTCTATCTCATGCGATATAAAATCTTTACCCAATGAATTGGAGGGAGATATAGGTCCCACCCATCTCATAATGATACCATTCTTATGTGTGCCACAAAATCATAAACCATACATCATAGCATTACCCACGTAATAAAAATGGGATTCTTAAACATCGTGACATCATAAAACAATTTATATAAGATAAAGGAATTCATAAAAATAGTTCCATAACAACATAATCAAATCATTGTAATAATAGGGATAGAAAATGAACACTTTATTATCTTATATGGAAGATAATTTTGATAAAACACTTGAACTCCATTCTTGAGGAAAATATCCTTTCTACTTCAATAACACTTTTCCTTTCTTAACATGTCACACAATTCTAAACTAAAAGAAGTTGATTAAAAATAAACATGAAAACTTGTAAATGAAGCTTCTTGGAAATAATTTTTTAAAAATCCATTCATGCCATATAAGTTAAAAAAACATTCTTCTCGTACTTTTGTCAGAAAAGTCAAAAAGCACCTCGTACGAAAAACGACAAAAGATTCCATTCTTATATTTTACTAAAAACTCACAAAAGGGTAAAATTGAATTTAAAAAATTGTATTTGGATGGAAATAATATTAAATATTGAGGAAACATGGATGTGGATGATAAAATACACCCCAGTAAATTCCAAAGTATAAAAAATCTCGGATAAAAACGAGATTCTGATATTTCCCTTACCTTAGGTCCGATTTGCTTCGTAAGTGTCTGAACCTCCTGTATAATGATTTAAATAATGTCATTGACTTATTCCAGAATCATACTCATTGTTATGATATCATATATGGTCATACTCTAAGCTTATTATTAGTAATATTTCATTGCTACTTGTTATTCAGGTTTTTATTACTTTTTGTTCTTATGCGTGTTTTGTCGAATAAATTCTTATTATTCTCTTTTAGGTTATAGATATCTTATTTACAGAATTTTATTAGTGTAATATATATCATATTTACTAACTCAATTCATTTATGTAATCATTATTCAATGAAAATCATGTAGAACGAGTCGCATCACATCGTGGAGACGGTATTCTATACGTACGTATGTACGAGCGATGATATCGTTCCCATGATCATGTAATTGTATTGGAGTGTATGTATAATATTTCAGAATCAATATCACTTTAAAATAATCATATATATTCATTATTTACACCATTATAACCATCCAAGTAAGGTGGTGGTGGAAAATAGATTACACCACGGCGTGGAGACGGTATTCCGTACGTACGCACACGCGGTGATTTCTTTTTCCGTAGGATGGATAGTTGGTGAAATAGGGTTGTTTCATACTTATAATAACATATCAGTATATGAGTGATACTGATGTTATTAATTAATAATGAAACAACTAAAGAAGAAGAAGTTGAAGAAGAAATAAAGTTGTAAGAATCGGTAACAGACATTACCTCTTTTTGAGATGTTTCATTGAGACCTCCTTTTTGGGTACTAAAATTGGTCTTTAAAGAAGACCAGGACTTCTAGGATGTTTCTAGGTAATTGTAGTGGAGAAATTGGTAGGTTTTGGCCGAGATTGAAGGCTCAAACTGGTGTGAGGAAGAGAGGGAGGAGGTGACCTTTTATAAGGGAGGAGAGGGGCTCCTTTGGAAAAACTAAAAATATTATTTTATTATAAAGCCATATTCGGTTTTAAATAGCTCTGAATTGATTTATTTTGAAGCTAACATGGGGATTGGTCGAAATACTCTCATAAAATATACTTTTTACAAGTTTAGTTTACTATTTTAACCTTATCATTTAGATTTAACTTTAAGTTAGATAATTTTACTTTTACCGTGTCTTTTTGTGTTCTTACACAATAAGGTTAATAAACATATTATAACAATCCAAACGAACCCCAAGTTATTAATTATTAATATATATAACCATATATAAGTCATTTGGTCTAAAAATAGATTTTTAGGAATAAAATAACAATTAATAATATAATATTTGTTTTAAAAACTATTTTATGTCAATTTTGACAATATTTTGTAATTGATTTTTGTGATAATCATAATAGAATGATTAGTTAAAAAAAGTTAATTAAATCAATACTAACTTGTCATATTAACCTAGAATATTAGTGGAATTCATAAAAAGTCTCAAATTACATTTATTTGGGTATTTATAACATCAATTATGTCAATATTTCATTAATAAGATAATTATTCCATCATCTTTGTGTCATAAATAAATTAAATTATTTAATGTCTAAAAATGAAAAATAAAATACCATTATGTATGAAAGTTTTTTATATTTCTAATGAATATTTTTAGTCTAATTTATCGCTTGTATAACCCTATATTAAAAATTATTTACTTATTAAACTTTGATTTTAACTATTTTAACCCTTCTTTAAATAAATTAATAATAAATGTCCTAATCTAATCCACGTGGGCCTAAATGGTCATATTTTATTCCTAAGGTTGTTTTTGGTCTAATTACACTTATCCAATAGATTTAGGACACGTGTTAGGGTAATAATAATATCATTTTTACTCTTAATTACCCTATTTACTTTTAACTGTGATAAATAAAAGTAAAAAAGTTACTATTCACCAAAAATTATTTTCATCTCATTGAACCACATTTTACTTACTGACATCAACCATGTCTCTCGGATTTTTGAAATTCCACTCATAGAGGCGGTAAAATTATGTTTTATATAAATTTGCAAATTCTCCTAGGAGGTGGGTAAAAGACGGTGAAAAGTTCAATAAAATTTTTATATATCTAAAATGATTATAAAATTACTCCAATGAATTACATTGAACTTATATAGGTATTATGTATCAATTTTGACTTAAAATAAATTTAAATAAAATAAATAATTATTTAAATAAAAAGTCGGTTTTTAAATAGTAACCCAGTGTTTTCACTATTCATCAAAAATTGAATGTTTCTAGAAAAATACCAAAATTTCACCCTAGGCTAATTTCGATATTCAGAATCCAAAAATGAAGTCCATTTTGAAAAATAAAATTTAAAAAATTTCAAAAAGTGGTTATTACTATTCATAACGGCTAGTTTTAATAATATGTTAATAGCATATCGTTGTTTAGTGAATCTCGGTATTGCGTACGACGCAAGCTATCAAGGAAGGTCACGATTGTGTGTAAAGCAAGACAGGCTAGTGTTGTGTGTAGTTAAAGATTACTTTGATGATTTATATAAAATAAAAACAAAGTATTTCTTATAAAAGTCTCGGGTGCTACAAACCCCCACATTAAAAATTTAATGATATTGGAGAAAAAATTGAAACCATTTATTCCCCTATTAGTGTTTTGTAAAATGTTGTATTTTATTACTGAAATTGCTTAATAATCAAAACTTATGTTTAACACGATGTATTGGTGGTTAATACACAGAAATCTCCCAATATGCCATAGTTCATTTTTTGGATTCACATTGGTTTCTAAGGTTATTAATATTTTAATTAATATAGTTTTTCTTCAGTTTTCAATGGTATGAGTATTTTAGTTTTTTTTATTTTCATTGTATTTAATTAGATTTATTTCAATTCAGATAAGTTATTTTAAACTCTTTTTGAAAAACTTTTATAAGTATATTTTAAATTATTTTTTATAAAAAATTTTCTTAAATAAACATCTCTAAAAAAATTAAAATTATTTTTAAAAACTTTTTCAAAAAAAGATTGAATTGGGTTCTTAAAACTATTTTAAACTGGATGTATACAATTATATATTATAATATTGTATATATATGGTTTGATTTCAAATCTATATGCATAATATATAAATATTTATTTTTAAATGTACATTTATTTCTTATGAATAATTTGAATGATATTGAAAAAATTTCAAGGAATATATTATTTAATAATTAATAATGACTACGTGATGTGTAGTTTCCTCCTTAGGTTCTATTAGTGCGTATAATAATTGGGATATTTTTCATCTTTGTTAAATTAAATTTCATTTTCTTATTATTTATAAAATTTATGTTATGGAAATTCATATGAACCATAGTTGACCACTACTCAACATACTACTATGGTTTGGAAGAATTACCAATCGATCAAGGGTGTTACTAGAGATGCATGGAGTACCCATCTTACCCATTCACACCCAAACCCTCAAGTAGACATCCCATATACCACAATTTGTCCCACTCAACATGATCTTCTGGGGATGTTCTCACCTATCCGTCTATCATAATTTTATTTATACTCTAATTCACATATAATACTTCCATATACTGTGATCTATCCTCATCCCTTATATCTTTTCCTTTCCATATTCATTCCACCACCATTTTTATCTCTTACCCATTAAAATATAACCATTACGATCCTCCACCTACTACTCCCAACAATATAGATGATCCAGAGCATGTGGGAGTGTCCTTTATAGGCTACCAGTCGGCAATAGGCCATATTACAATCATGTTAAATTATATCACAGCATTTTTTAGTTGTAATGTGAATTAATTATAATATTTTTGTTATACTATTCAATTAGATATTCTAATAGGGAATGTGGTCTCACTTATATGTATGAATACAGTAAACCTAAAAATCATTATAGATTACAATAAAGATAATAAACTAGCAGGTTAAAATTCTAGACAATATAGAAGTTTCATGGAGACATTATCCAAGTATAGTGATATCATTCTAGTTGAACCAGTCATATGGAGTCATATTATTAATCAAATAGGGGAGAATTAAGGGGATAATATATGGGTAAGAAAATTATATTAACTGAAATATATATTATTAATTTATTTATTTGAATTAACCTGATCATCTCAACATTGATGTATCATTACTGGTGGTCAAATTTGAATGTGACATGGTATATAGAACTTTGGGAATTATGGAGATCATATAAACTTGAGTTATATGTTGGTTGGAAGAGTAGACTCATCCTTGAGTTATTGGGTTTACCTATCATTGACAATTGTCCAACTACACAATTCTAAGATATTATAGTTTATGGGAGGATTATGTAATTTAAGGTATACTTCAACTATAGTAGTTTATATATTTTGTTATTATTATTTTAATTGATTTTTTGTTTTTAGGAGTCTTTATAAATACACAAAATTAAAAAGGGTTCTATAAAGTAAAGGCTCACATTGAAATTAACTATAATATATGAGAAAGGGAGAGTATATGTACTTTTTATGGACAATTGAGTTTTACCAGGAACTAATATAACTAAACGAAAGAAAATATTTATTGAACAAAACTAAATAGAATATAATCAAGAATTTTATAACCAAGTACACCATCAGGTGAATAATATATTAATACCTAATAAACCCAAATATAATCAATACAAATCGAAAAAAATAATTCTTATATAGTCAAAATTGAAAAAGATATATATAATGTAAACAACACTAAATAAACTAGACAAAACCAAACCAAATAGATAAAAAATATATTAAAATGAACCAAATGGAGCTTCATCAATTATAATGTAATAAAACCAAATTGAAGATAAATTACTCCAGGATCCTTTGACTAATAGAAAAATAAACACATAGCCTAAATAGAAAAATTTACACGACCCAAGAATAACTAAAAAATGTTGAGATAATATGACACAAACTACCTTACAAAAAACATAATAAAACATTCTACAACAATATTTATATGAATTAAATGAAGGCTAAATAATTATAAATAAAATTTTTAGAAAATAAATTATCAAATTTTAGTTGAATTAAACCCTCATCAAATGAGTTAAAGGTCAATGATCTAAATCATATTGAGTGGAAGGAATGAAAAACACATTAAATATATCGGAATAATACTAAACAAGATGAAATTAGATGAAAAATAACTGATTCAAACTACAAAAAATAATTCAAATCAACCACAATTAGTATTGAACTAAATAAAATTGATTCAATTAAATTAATATTAAATTTAATAGAAGTGAACCCAACTAACACAAAAAAACCAAACCAACTAAATAATAAATTTGTTTTTATTTCAGTTGAGATGAAACTAAAAACCCTAAAATTAATTATATTGAAACAAAATGATTATATTTGAACCAAACACAATAAAAATGGATATAAAGGTTCTAATTCATGTCATGAAATGTTTCTATAAATAAAACTAACTCAAACCTAGTCAAATTAATAAAAAATGAGTAAAAAATATTGAATCTAAATTTTCGATAATATCAAACTATAAACAATACAAATTGTAATAACACTTATTGGAATATACCTCAACCAAGGAAATTGAAGTTAATTGAAAATTAATTGATTTTTTTTTCAATACAATATTTTTTTGAATGAGTAAATCTTGATTATGGATTTAA
Organism: Viscum album; assembly: GCA_963277665.1. NCBI lineage: Eukaryota > Viridiplantae > Streptophyta > Magnoliopsida > Santalales > Viscaceae > Viscum > Viscum album. The sequence continues at coordinate 776,938,521 of OY728138.1, forward strand.
TATTATTAAATAATTTTGTATTATACTAATCAATGAAATTTTAAACAAGGAACACTGGGAAAATAACATTGTGTGCCTTGAAAAATAATGCCTCCCTCAAGTAGTGTCATGACCCCCTCCCCACAAAGTGAACCCCTCCTCGGCCTGCAATGTGAGAAGGGAGTTAATGACCTCGAGTCCCACCTCCAGTAGGCCATGGGTTGGTGACTAACATCGAGGGTATAGTAAACACACAAATAGGAGGAATTACCCTCTTAAAGACCACATGAAGAAGAGAAAGATAAGATAAACACCAACAAACTCCAACTCATAACTAAAATATAAAAGAAAACCCAAGTGAACATATGTAATGTCATGAAAAATTACTACAACATGAATAGGAAAAGCGTAAGTACCCAAGAGAAAGTAAATCAGCAGCAACCACAAGCCCAAACATCTACTATAACCACAAGATAGTAGTAACCAACCTGATATCCAACAGGCTCTAAGTGACATGAAAAATAGTTTATATGTACATAGGGTGATTATAACAGTATACTCGGTAGGATCCTCCCCGAAGCCTCTCGTGCAAATGTAAATAAATCATGCTAAAGCATAGTGAACAATAAGTGAAACTAACTCATCCCCTAAACAGGTATAATATGTTCCCAACCTCACCATGGCTACACTCACCAAGTAACACATACAAGAATATATCATATAATAATGAATATTTATGGTACCCCACTACAAGTTCCCCACTGGTTTTCCACTTTTCCCCAACATCGCACATCTTGAGCATATCTCTCCAAAAAGGCTTTCCACTAGACACCTAGGCGAAGCACCATAATATGCAACTCGTGCAACAAAACCACCATGTTCACACACCAATATAACCAGGTAGTTTCTGAGAGCCACCACAGCTCCCACAATGTGTATCATACATCGGGTATTATACCTCAAGACATTAGAACCCATACACCGAATAAGGATCCTCAAGCCATCACAACCTATACATGTTACACCTATATTAGTCCATAGAAACCTATATTCATAATATATGTGTGTGAATAACCACAAGACATTACAACCCTCTACACACATATATGGGGAAAACTAACCAATTTTCCTTCCAACACAAGTAACTACCAAGAGGAGAGAGCGGGGCCAAAGGGTGTAGCTAGCCATCCATCCTCCCACCAGAATGTTGGGGAACAAGCCCACCATGGCTCAGAATCCCTGGGGTGTCAGTTTCCCTTACTGATAGAGTAGAGTAGGTTATATAAACACAAAAAGTACAAGATATACTATATCTCACAATCACACTATGGGAATAAAATATTCTTAGACACAACTGCAGCTAACACCTCTTAGACTCTGGGATGTTACTTCTAAGACTAGGTATCTTATAAGCACAAAACCATTTATAGAGATTTAATAAATTATTTCATTACCTTTTTATTATTTTTACTTTATGTTAATTAATTCATTAATACTTAATTAACCAAATACAATTCTACATTAAATTTTATTAGCATCACACCCAAAGTCCACTATTCCTTCAAAATTACAACCTCATCATTATCTTCCATCAAACTCCAACCCCATGGGTTAACAAAATTTATTCAATTGTTCATTACAGAATTACATTCCCACATTCTCAGGCATTCTAGAAAAACATTATTTTCTACTAAACACAAGGGGGCTCAACACGGTGAGTAGATTTACTACCCATCGAGTCTTTTCCACTTATTGCAAGAGCATATACCCATCATGCCTTAAGAAGCTAAAAACGGAAAGCATGTGGCATACCCGATGTTTCTTCGCCTCTTTCGGAAGACGGGTATGTAATACCATCTGCCTAGAGCAGTGAGGAAAACTAAAGTAGATAAACAACCAATCAAAATCAGCAAGCATCCAACAATCACATCCATCCAATTCCATCATCCCTGGTGTCCTCCCCAACACCCACATGCATAAATTGATGAATCTCTCCACTCTAGGCGTCATCTTCTGCCACAAACATAAGCTTCCATGCCCCCACATATCACAATGGCCATTCAGGATCACATCACAGCACAAGAAGCCAGAAAAAAAACATCTCATGAATTGGGATCTTGGCCCATTAACAATCACTAAGGTCACTCAGAACGCATCAAGGAATTATCAAACAATCTATTATTTAATCCATCTTGAATTAAAAGATTTTTTATCCATAGGTTCCAAAAATTGAAAAACCTAATGAATAAGATATCACAAATAATTAAACATGCTTACTACACAAATTTGATTAACATCAAATTAAAACAAGAAGAACCAGATTCATTTACATTCCTATTTATCCATAGCCAACTGTTATAAATTAACTTTGATTTACATTCTTTACCAATTTTCATCAAGAACGAACTGCTAAACAAAGAAAGCATGGATATCATCCAATCTTGAAAACAAGTGGAAATAACATATGACCAATATCAACATATTTATCCAGTTCAAAAATTTATTATGTCAATTCCATTGTGGTCCATTGGGATAAAACATTCTAACAATACAGTTGCACGTAAATGAAAAGAGAAACAGTGAATCCACTACCTCAAATAGTTCTTGATGTTATTTATCCACCCAACGGGTCTCGATCCTACTCTCGCGTCAACTACATCCACCCGAAGATGTCATGGTACGACCGCACCAATTGAAACCCAAGAAAACCCCCATCAGAAGCATGGAGATTACATGCTATAATAATGGAATGTAGAAATAGGAGAAGATGAACCCCAAATGAACGACGATAAAACATACATTATATCAAATATTGATTGATACAGCTTGGTGGCATCAATACAAGGCGGAACCAATCTGAGGATGAATGATTGATTGTGAAATTCCTATGAGAAGGATAGAAAGGTTCTAGCATCTCATAGATGAGGGAAAAGAATAACAATTAGGGGGGAAGATATCCTATCCCTTTAAAAGATTTAAAGGAGCGATGGTTTAAGATACGCTTGATATCCCATTAAAATCAGATCACATTAAACGACATGGTTTGACCATGTAAAACCATCCCATACCTCGGGAATAATTAATAAAGGAATTATAGCCTTTAAATCATCCTTAGAGTCATTAAAATAAGGATTTATATGTATTTTACGTCGCAAGAAATGTCTAAGGTGGGAAACTATAGGAAGGTGAAAACACTATTCAAATACTCAAAATTTGCAAAAGGAATGAATAGGTGACAGTTAGAAGGTCACCGTTCTAGAAAAACTATTCACAAACTCGAAATTTGGCAAAGGAAAGAGGAGGTGACAGTTAGAAGGTCACCGTTCTGGAAACACAGTTCACAGACTCGAAATTTGGCAAACGAAATATTAGGAGACAGTTAGAAGTTTACTGTTCTAGAAACACTGTTCATGAACTCGAAATTTGGAAAATGAAATATAGGTTGATGTTAGGACCTCACTGTATAAAAACATTGTTCATGAACTCAAAATTTTTCAAAGGAAAGAGAGGTTGTTGTTAGAACCTCAATGTCTAGAAAAACTGTTCATGAACTCAAAATTTGGAAAAAGAAGTTGAGGTTAATGTTAGAACCTCATTATCTAGAGACACTGTTCATGAAATTAAAATTTGGCAAAGGAAATAGAGGTTGTTGTTAGAACCTCACTGTCTGGAAACACTATACATGAACTCTAAATTTGGAAAAGAAAAATAGAGGTTGATGTTTGAACCTCACTGTCTGGAATCATTGTTCATAGAACATAAAATTTGTAAAAGGAAATAGAGGTTTTTGTTAGAACCTCACTGTCTGGAAACGCTGTAAATGAACTCGAAATTTGGAAAAGGAAATAGAGGTTGCTGTTAGAACCTCATGGTCTAGAAACACTATTCATGAACTCAAAATTTGGCAATGGAAATAAGGGTTTCTGTTAGAACCACACTGTCTGGAAACACTATTCATGAACTCGAAATTTGGAAAATGGAAAATAGAGGTTGATGTTAGAAGTTACTGATAGAATTGTTCACTGATTGAACTGTTCACAGAATTGGAAATTTGGCACAGGAAAGAGAGGTTACTGTTTGAACTGTTCACTGATGGAACTGTTCACAGAATTGGAAATTTGGAAATGGAAAGAGAGGTAACCATTAAAGGTTACTGAAAAAATTTTCACCGATGGATCTGTTCATAGAATTGGAAATTTGGAAAAGGACAGAGTGGTTACCATTAGAGGTTACTGATAGAACGGTTCACTGATATAACTGTTCAACGAACCGTAAAATTGGAAAAGTTTTGGGGATAAGACACCTTGGCCTCCTAGAACACCTCAAACAACATATTTTCATAAATAAATGGATCGAAGAGATCTGGGCCATTACCTTAGATACCTCTAAAAACATTCTCCTCCCCATTAATTCAAAACCCACCTAAAGTGAAAACAAAATGGGGTCTGAACAACCACCCTTCGAGAAACCTCTCAAAAGAGGGAAATCCAAAAAACAACAAAGGGAGCCATATCATAAAAATAAATGGTTCATAACCACATAAGCTACATAATCACATGAAAAGAGTTAAACATCAAACCACTTTGGGTAATGACCACATATCTGTGACTCATGTTACCATGTACTCTCCTCCATGCCATCGTGTCACCACAAGGCACGAACCAAGTGGATAGAATACCCGCACAACACATTCTCCTTGCGGTCCTGGATCTTTAGATGTCGCTCCTCAAAATTTGCATCATCATCAACATTGATCTCTCCCCAATCGATGATGTGAGATTCATCATGGTGATAATGACGGAGCTATAATACATGGAAAACATTATGTATCTGAATCATCTATGGGGGAAGTGCAACTCGATACGTCACATCTCCAACATGAGCTACCACCTCAAAAGGTCCAAAAAACCAGGGAGAAAGCTTTCTTCCATGACCAAACCTTCGCTGCCCATGATGGGTAGTCGCCTTATGAAACACATGATCCTCAACATTAAACTCTAAAGGTATCATTGTTTGATCAGCATATGATTTCTAACGATCTTGTGCTATCTTCATCCTCTAACGAATCACCAGAACCATCTATGTTGTATTCTTTACTAGTTCTGGTCCAAGAATTGCTAACTCTCCGACCCCATTCTAGCACAATGGAGAATGACATGGTCGAACATACAAGGCTTTAAAAGTTTCCATATCGATGGTGGAGTGAAAAGTTTTATTTTAAGCGGACTCCGTAAAGGGTAAGTGTCTTATCTACGAGCTTCCGAAATCAAGAACACAAGAGTGTAACATGTCTTCAAGATTTTATACGGTTCGCTCTGTTTGACCATCTGTTTGAGGATAAAAGGAAGTGCTAAGGCATAGTTGAGAACCTAAAGCATGTTGGAGACCTCTCCACACCCTAGAGATAAAATGAGGATCTCAATTAGAAATGATCATCCTAGGGACTCCATGATGTCTCACCACCTCCTCTAGATACTTCCTCGACAATAATTCCACTACGCTCGACTCCTTGATTGCTATGAAGTGGGCCGATTTTTCTAAACGATCCACTACCACCCAAATAGAATCATGTCCTCCTGGAGATCGATGTAAACCAGTAACAAAGTCCATTGAGATGTCCTCCCACTTCCACTAAGGAATCTCTAATGGCTGGAGTAGACCACCAGGAACATGGTGTTCAGCCTTCACCTTCTGAAAGACCAAACATCGAGACACAAACTCTGCAAACACATGCTTTATCCCAGGCCACAAATACTGGCTCCTCAAGGCTCGATAAATCATTTTAAACCCATGATGCACCGCTAGAAAAGAACTATGGAACTCTCTGAGAACTATATCACGCATCTTTAAAGGAACAAAAATCCTTCCCTGATACAACACTCGGTGTTGTTCATCCTCATTCCAATAATCAGGGGCCTCTCTGCAAACAACTTGGTCTCTCCAGACCTCCTCCCAAAGATCCCCCAAGTGGGACTCTTCCACCTTCTGCATCAGGGATGACTGTACCGTCATCTGAAAAAGACTACCTCTACCCCCAACTTCTCCCATATCAAGATATTATGATGAAAACTCTTCCATTACTCTCCAAGAACCTCTGCATTCACGTACAACATCACTATATGACTTTTGACTCAGCGAAACAGCTACAGCATTCCCCTTTCCAGGTGTATATGATATCTCGAAGTCATATTCCTGTAATAAATCCATCCACCGATGCTGTCATAAGTTCAGGTCATGCAGGCAGAAAACATACCTAAAACTCTTATGATTGGTGAAAACCATGAAGCACTCACCAATGAGGTAATGTATCCACAACTTCATAGAAAACATCATGACTTCTAGCTCATGATCATGGGTGGAATAGTCACGTTAATGGGGACGCAACTACTGAGACCCATAAGAAACAACCGACCTCTGCTGCATGAGAACAGAAACTAACCCCAGAAGCAAAGTTTTGTAGAAAACATCAAAACTGAACTCCCTCAGCTGGATGAAAATGAACTGGATCACTTACTAGATTCTACTTTAGACACTGAAAATCTTCCTCACACTGATTAGTCCATATAAATGCCTGATCCTTCTTGTTCAAAGCTGTCAGAGGAGTTGTAACTCATGATAAATTGGCTACGAACCTCCTATAGTAGCCTGCGAGACCAAGGAATCTTCACACCTATGACACTGTCTTGTGGGATTCCCAAGACACAACTAATTATATCTTTGATGTATCTATAGCTACTCCATGTTAGGACAAAACATGCCCCACGAAACAGACATCTCGTTCCCAAAGATCACACTTTGACAACATCCCAAATAACTGATGTTGACGAAGAACTCCCAAAACAGTTTGAAGATGCTCTGCATGCTCCTCGTCAGATGTGGAGTACACAAGGATGTCGTCGATGAAAATTACCATGAACTTGTTCAGGTACCCAGGGAAAAAAGCATTCATCAATCCTATGAATACAGCTGGAGAATTCATCACGCCAAACAACATTACAACGAACTCATAATGCCCATGATGACATCAGAATTCAGTCTTTGGGATATCCTCATCCTTCACACGTATCAGATGATATCTTGATCGCAAGTAAATCTTTGGGAACCAACTTGCACCCTTTAGTTGATCAAATAAATCATCAATCCGCGGAATAGTTTAGCGATTCTTTATTGTCATTTTTTTAAGCGATGATAATCGGCACACAACCACAAAATGTCATCTGACTTCTTCACAAACAAAACTGGTACTGGTGCACCCCACAGTGACAAACTTGGATGAACAAAGCCACATTGTAGCAGACCATATAGCTTTATACGTTGCTCTCGTAACTCAGAAGGCTCCATCCTATATAGAGACATAGATATATGAGACACTCATGGCTATAGCTCGATCCGAAACTCGATCTCTCATTGAGGGGGTAATGCTACAACCTATTCTAGAAAGTCATCAGGGTACTCTTCTATGACCCTAGGAAATTCCAACTGTTGAAACTCTGAAGAACTCAGCATCATCTCATCCATTATGGATGATAAGGATGAAATATGCCTATGGCTTATCCGAGGATCTTTCTTGCCAACAAACACCACTGGTACTCCATCCGCACCAATGAATATGACCTTCTTTTTAAATAAATCCATGATAGCCTGTACCAAATACAACCAATAAATGCCAAGGATGACCTCATATGGTTGTATTCATAATCATAGGAAATATCCCCAAGAGAGGGGTTTCTCCAACAGTAGCTCACAGTCTCTACATACTTCAAACAAGTCAGCTCGACCTTCAACTGGTGTAGTCAATGCCAAGGGCACCAGAAACCTCTCTACCTCAAGTCCCAAATCATGGACAAGGGTATGTGATATTAAGGAGTGTTTCACTCCTGAATCAAACAAGGTATACACCAAGGTAGAAAACTAGAAAATGGTACCTCGAACGATGTCTGGATCACCTAGAGCTGCAAACCCTAGAGCATGAGCTGACCACGACCTCTTCTAGGACCTCTCTGACACTGATGAAGACCTCCACCATGGCCACACTCTACTCTCTAAGGACAGGGAGCGTCATGGGGATTTCCCCTGCCTGCCCCATCTAACCTCTATTGAACTAAAGATAGTGCAACCAGCTGCTGCTGCCTTGGCTAGAACTATCTCAACGGATGAACCTAGAGCATAGCACCTGGTGCACGATGACTGCTTTGAATGGTTGGGAACTCCTGCTGCTGATGACCATGACTACCAAAAGAAAAACAAGCGCATGATCCCTTAGCATAGGCCTGAGAGTTGCTACCTCTAGAGAAACCAGATGTGATGGGCTAGGGCCTACCCCCAGATGAACAGAAACTCTTCTACCCTAAAAACCAAAGAACCCCAGACCATAACACTACTTCATGAGTAATCATGCTTATTCCCATATTGTGATGATCCATTCCCGTCCAAAGTCCTCTAGACAACCTCTACCCTCTCCAGATCCTCAAGATATGTTTTCAGCATAAATTGGGTGACTTGACATTATACCTCTGGACGCAAAGCCTCCTCGAAATGCCTTGCCCTGGCCTCCTCATTTGGTAACAGGTCTGAAGCATATCGTAAAAGGTTCCTGAAATGGATTCCAAACTCTCAATCATTGGAGCTCCCTTGTCGATGGGCATGAAGCTCTTGGTGACGGGACACCTTCAAAGTAAAAGAAAGAAACTCGACTCTAAACTTTTCTCGGAACTCCTCCCATGATATCGTTGACTCCTGATGATCCCCAAGGAACAAGAACCACTACCTCACTCCTCTACGCAGCATCGTCACAACCAAGGACACCTAATGCACATTCCGAGCACAGATGAAACTGAAGCCTCCCTAGACCTCCTCCAACCATACTTCCATGACTGAATCTAAAACAGAGCCCTCATACTTCTACAGACTCTGGCGTTGAAACTCTCGGAGTCTCTTCCTCCAAGTGTTGTCTTCGTCAACCTCTACCCTGCATAAATTTACTGGAACATCCCACTAGACATTTTCTGTGCAAACCTGATGAAGACGTCCACCTGGAAACATACTTGTGAAATAAAAAACCATTAGAGCTCCTAAGACTGGAATATCGAATTCTCAAAATTAATTAATTAATTGTTTTATTTTATTCATTTTAGGTTAACCTATCCCAAGGTCTACCCATTAGAACCAAGATAGAAAAAATAATGATGCCTGATCCTTTCCTAGATCTCTACCCTGCAACTAGTATAACCTTGTTTAGTTTCCACTGTAAACTTAATGGTCCCTGCATCTGATCATAGGGGTCCTGAAACACCTATTTCTCAGTCGGTCTCATCCAGTGTTAACCTCACTTCCTAAACATGAATGACACTATTTCCGTACCTACCCATGGAACCTCAATTGTTCCTAACTCCAAACTCCATCATATCCCTCAATCATACACTGATACCACTCTGTCATGACCACTTCCCCACAAAGTGACCCCTATTGTGTCGGGAATGTGAGAAGGGAGATAATGAACCCTGAGCCCTACCCCCTGTAGGCCCTGTGTTGGAAACTATCACCGAGGGTTTAGTAAAAACACAAATGAGAGGAATTACCCTCTAAGAGAACACATACCGAAGAGATAGATAAGACAGACACCAACCAACTCTAAATCAGAACTGAAATATAAAAGAAAACCCAACTGTACATATGCAATTTCATGAAAAGTACTACAACAAGAAGGGTAAAACCAAAAGTACTCAAGAGAAAGTAAAATAGCAGCAACCAAAAGCCCGAATAGCTCCTGCAACCACAAACTAGTAGTGACCATCATGATCTTCAACATACTCTAAGTGACCAGAAAAATAGTTTATATATACATAGGGTTATTATAATAGTATACTTAATAGGATCCTCCCAAATCCTCTCGTGAAAAAGTAAAGAAAGCACGCTAAAGAACATTGAACAACAAGTGAACTACTCGTCCCCTAAAGTTCTCACCTCACCATGGATACAATCGCCAACTAATGCATACAAGAATATATCCTATAATAAAGAATATTAAGGGTACCCTGCTACTACTTCCCCACTGGTTTGCCACTTTCCCCAAACGGCGCACGTCCTGAGAATCTTTCTCCCAAAAGGCATTCCTGTAGACACCTAGGTGAAGCACCACAATATGCACCTCATGCAAAAAAAACCACAACACCCACACAACAAAGTAAACCAGGTAGTTTTCGGGATCCACCATAGTTCGCATAACGTGTATCATACGTTAGGTATTATACCTCAAGCTATTACATCTCATACACCATGTAAGGATCCTCAAGACATCACAACCTATACACGTTAAACCTATAGTAGTCCACAGAAAACTATATCCGAAATATATATGGGTGAATAACCACAAGACATTACATCCCTCTACACACATATATGGGGAAAACTAACAAATGTGCCTCCCAACACAAGTAACTTCCAAGAGAAGAGAGTGGCGCCAAAGGGAGTAGCCAGCTATCCATCATCCCACCAGAATGTTGGGGAAAACACCCTCTAGGGCTTAGAATCCATGGGGTGTCAGTTTCCCCTACTTAAAGGGTGGATTAGTGTATAGAAACACAAAAAGTACAAGATATGCTATATCTCACAACCACACTATGGCCATAACCTTGTCTTAGACACAACTATAGCTAACATCTCTCAGACTCCGGGCTCCTACTTCTAAGACTAGGTATCCTATAAGGACACCACCATTTAAAGAGATTTAATAAATTGTTTAATTACATTTTTATTAGTTTCAATTTATGTTAATTAATTCCTTAAAACATAATAAACCAAAGACAATTCTATATTAAATTTCATTAGCATCACACCCAAAGACCACTATTCCATTAAAATTACAACCTCATAATTATGTTCCACCAAACTCCAACCGCATGGGTTAACACAATTTATTAAATTATTAATTACGTAATTACTTTCCCACATTCCAAGGCATTCTAGAAAATCATTCTATGACACTATACACAAGGGCGCTCAACACGGTGTGTAGATGTACTACCTGTTGAGTATTTGCCACTAATAGCAGGAGCATGTACCCATCCTACCTTAAGTAGATAAACACGGAAAGCATGTGGCATACCCTGCGTGTCTTCACCTCTTTTAGAAGAAGGGTAAGTAAGACCAGATGCCTTGAGCAGTGGGGAAAAGTAATGTAGATAAACAACCAATCAAAATCAGCAAGCATCCAATAATCACATCCATCCCAATCCATCATCTCTGGTGCCCTCCCCGACACCCACATTCATAAACTGATGCATCTCGCCACTCTAGGGGTCATATACTTCCACAACCATAAGCATCCATGCCCCCATATATCACAATAGTCATTCAGGATCTTATCACATCACAAGAAAAAGGAAAATAAACATCACATTAATTAGGATCTTGGCCCTTTAACAATCAAGAGGGCAACTCAAAACACTTCAAGGAATTACCAAACAACCAGTTCTTTAATCTATCTTGAAATAATTGATTTATTATTCATGGGTTGCAAAATTTGGGAAACCTAATCAACAAGCTGTCACAAATAATTAAATATGCTTACTACACCAATTTGATTAACATCAAATTAAAACAAGAATAACCATATTAATTTACATGCCTCTTTATCCATAGCCAACAATTATTAATTAATTCTGATTTACGTTCTTTACCAATTTTCATCAAGAATGAACAACTAAACAATAAATCATGAATATCACACTATCTAGAAAACAAGGGGCAATAACATACGAATGATATCAATTTATTTATCTGGTTCAAAAATTTATTATGTCAATTGCATTGTGGTCCAGTGGGATAAAACATTCTAACAATATAGTTTCACATAAAAGAAAAAATAAGTAATGAATCCCTTAAATCAAATAGTTCTTCATGTTCTTTATCCACCCAACGGGACAAGATCCTCCTCTCGTGTCAACAAAATCCACATGAGGATGCCATGGTATGACTGCACCAACAGAAACCCAAGGAAAACCCCATTATAAGTACAGAGATTACATGATATAATAATGGAAAGTAGAAACAAGAGAAGATGAACCCCAAAAGAACAACGATAAAACATACCTTATATCGAAGATTGATCGCTACAACATGGTGGCATAAAGAAAGAGTAGAACCAATCCATGGAAGAATGATTGATTGTACAACTCCTATGAGAAGGATAGAAAGGATCTAGCATCTCATAGCTGATAGAAAAGAGGAATAATTAGGGAGGAAGTTATCCCGTCCCATTATAAGATTTAAAGAAGTGGGTGTTTATGATATGATTGATATCCCATTAAAATAAGATTGCATTAAACCATGCAGTTTAACCAAGTAAAAACATCCCAAGCCATAGGAATAATTAATATAGGACTTATGTCCTTTGAATCGGCCTTAGAGTCCTTAAAATAAGGCTTTAAATGTATTTTACGTCAAAGGAAATGTCCAATGGGAGAAACTGTAGGAATCTTGAAACATTATTCGCATACTCAAAATTTGGAAAACGAAATAAGAGGTGACAGTTAGACTGTCACCGTTCTAGAAAAATTATTTGCAGACTCGAAATTTGGAAATTGAAAGAAGAGGAGATAGGTAAAAGGTCACCATTCTAGATACACTATTCATATACTAGAAATTTTGTAAAGGAAAGAAGAGGTGACAGTTAGAAGTTCACTGTTCTGGAAACACTTTTCATGAACTTGAAATTTGGCAAAAGAAATAGAGGTTTCTTTTAGAACCGCACTACTTGGAAACACTATTCACGAAATCGAAGTTTGGTAAAAGAAATAGAGGTTGTTGTGAGAACCTCATTGTCTAGAAACACTCTTCATGAACTCGAAATTTGGAAAAGGAAATAGAGGTTTTTGTTAGAACCTCACTGTCTAGAAACAATGTTCATGAACTCGAAATTTGGAAAAGGAAATAAAGGTTTCTATTTGAACCTCACTATTTGGAAACACTGTTCATGAATTCAAAATTTGGAAAAGGAAAATAGATTTTGCTGTTAGAACCACACTGTCTGGAAACACTATTCACAGAACAGAAAATTTGGCAAAGAAAATAGAGGTTGCTGTTAGAACCTCACTATCTGGAAACACTGTTCATGAACTCAAAATTTGGAAAAGGAAATAGAGGTTGCTGTTAGAACCTCACTGTCTAGAAACACTTTTCATGAACTCGAAATTTCAGAAAGGAAATAGATTTTGCTGTTAGAACCTCACTATCTTGAAACAATGTCCATGAACTTGGAATTTGGCAAAGGAAATAAAGGTAGATGTTATAACATCACTGTATGGAAACACTATTCATGAACTCAAAATTTGGAAAAGGAAAATTGAGGTTCCTGTTAGAAGTTACTGATAAAAATGTTCACCGATTGAACTACTCAAAGAATTAGAAATTTGGAAAAGGAAAGAGAGGTTACCATTAGAACTGTTCACCGATGGAACTATTCATAGAATTGGGAATTTGGAAGTGGAAAGAGAGGTTACAATTAGAGGTTACTAATGGAAGTGTTAACTGATGGAACTATTCATAGAATTGGAAATTTAAAAAAGGAAGGATTGGTAACCGTTAGAGGTTATTGATAGAACTGTTCACTAATGGAACTATTCACTGAACTAGAAAATTGGAAAAGTGTTGGGGATAAGTCACCATGACCTCTAGGAACAACTCAAACAACATATTTTCACAATGAAATGAACCGAATAGGTCTGTGCCATTACAAGTGGGGTAGAAAAAGTTGAAAATTTTCAAAACTAAAAACAAAATAAACTATTGTAAGTCTTGTTATAATTATTTAAACTTTTAATACCTAATTTATAATAAAATATGTTATTAATATTTTCAACACTGTTCTTTGTGGTCCCCTGATGAGAAAGAAGATGAAAACATCTTTCTAAATGGTCAATTGAGACATGTAATAGGTGAAGAGCACCATGGGAGACATTGATATCAACTCGGGAAGAGAATTATTCCCACTAGGTATTGTCCATCGTCAATGGAATCTAAAATATATAAAAGCCCATAAATAAAAAACAATCATACAAATCATATGAGGATAGAAAAATAGTTATATAGGAGTGTGAAATAGGTAAAATGATAAAAAGTACTCTAAACAAATCACATAAATCTTTATACCCATCACATATATTAGAGTGTACTATGGTCTTTGATTCATGTATATCAATAATGTAATATTTATATGATGCACTGGGTGATGGAAATGATGGTCGTGTTATTGGTCGTTGTTTTGAAACTACATTTAATAATGATGATGCTGGAGATGATACTGATGCTGAGGATATTCAGGATGTTACTGATGATTATGATGACATCGGTGGTGATTAGGGAGATATTGATCTCATCCATTTTTGAATTAATATTATTGATAAATTTTTATATATTGTGTTTAATGAGTGAAACTAATTTTTTGTAGGGATTGTATATGAATGTTACAACATTTTAAATGGTTTTAAAACTATCACTATAGTTATCAGTTGGTTAAATGATAAATATAAAATATAAATGATGAATAAAATAATCATTTTGATTGTAATTTTGTTTACAGGTTGTGGTATTGATTTTAGAGAGCTACTAGATGGGATTTTGGTGCTGTATTAGGAGAACAACCATTATGAACAGTTCATCTAAACCATTGGAATATAACTAAAAATATAATTTACAGCAACTTACTAGTTTTCAAATACCACATGGTCTATACCAATGGTATCAATGTAATATATTAGTATATCCCTATACTGGTGGATAATGTCTCCAAGGTTCATAGATCCTTTGGTATACCGTATAAAAATAGTTCTATGGAATATACCAATGGTATAAAACTATTGGAATATGGTAGTTTTCTAGTAGGGTTAATCCATGTGAAATATTAGGAAATGAATTTTCCACTCAACCATCCAAAATTAATATATGATCAAATTATAATGATGGAAAACCTAAAAAACAAAATAGAGTTAGAAATGTATAATCCGAACCATTTCAGATTGAAATATAGATCACTCCCCACTAATGGTTATTGATTATTTTATAATGGTTCGTCATTTTTTAAGGAGAGAATTTAATTAAAATCCAGATTTAATGAATGTAAAACATGATACTAATCTGATAAAATCATCTTTTGTATATATAAATGGAATCATTATTATCCAATAATAATATAAGATATATGCTACTCAAATAAGATGCTTAATATAATAAACATATTTTACTATTACACAAAAGCTCAAAACCCTTCATCAAGGATGTCTATAAAAAATAAAAATCCAACGAAACATCAGTCAACTTTTGTATATATTCCACACCCAATAAAGTCACCACCATCCCCACACAATCTCCAGGATGCTTCAAATAACCACAATAGTCAACACCCAATAACAAAGTATAGTTTTCACAACACATTATTCCAGATTTAATCTAAGGTATTTCATTACATTACTTCTTTACATAGTAGCGGTATTATCACACAAAGTTAACCTTCCGTGGGAAACCAATTCACTATCTATACATATTTGATTATATATTTCTCTCTAGATGATTTCAAACAACAACCAATGCAATTATTTTCATTAACCAAATAACTACAACACAATAAATGATATCAACAACCATTATTTTAAAAAATTATATGAAGAATAAATAATTATAAAGGATGTATCATTAATGTAGTAAAAACATGCGACCTCTCCTCATTCCCATCACATTCAGATTTATCCCAATCCTTATCTAGAAAATTTCAATCCTTAAAATCTACTAAAATTATGTAAGAATAATGTAATCACCATATATTCAAAAAAAACATGGAGAGAATTAGGATTCCTACCTCAATGAATTTTTCCAAACACAGTGCATGAAAATGGAGTGGGGAAAATGAGATACTATCATAACCAGGATGTCCCAAAGGTAAGGTATTCATAAATCTGTCAACTATTACGGAAATGGTAAAATTAAATATCAACAAAATCCTACCTCAAACATAACTCATTGCAATATCAAATGGACTGAAAATGAAAAATTCAACACACTAATAATACATGAAAATTATTATTATAATGGATGATTGTGAGTCTTAAATTCTCACTAACATAATATTGGTTCATCTAGAGTAGGTAAAAATATAGAAGAAATGATGGAAAAATGTGTCATAATTTTAAGGAATGAATTTTTTTAAAAATTACATAGTTTAATTGACATTTTATTTACACATAAAATAACCTATTAAAATGTTTTGAACTTTTATGAAGGAAATAAAAAAATATACTATCTGAAATGGCATTTAATTTCCATCGATAATGGAATTAAATCCGTTTTTACAATAAAATATTAAATTAATGACATTTTTGTAAAAAATAAAAAATTCGAAAGAATGGAAATATTTCCACTAATACCATCATACCAACTTAGATCCATAAGAACAACTTATACCAAAAAATACACTAAAAGAACCACTTGCTACAATGAGAAAAACAACCTACTACAAGAAAAGTGAGATACCACTGGAAAAAATTCTATTCCAAAAAAACTGATACATTCAAAAAAACATTCTTATACCACAATAAATTTCTACTGTCAAACCAACATGCAACCGCTACAAAAATGTACTACCACCAGAACAACTTTATAATGCCAGACCAACAATCTATTTCTAAAATAACATTCTATATTAGAAACAACATTCAATTTAAAGGAAAAACTTTTTACATCCCTATAAAAACTACTATCACAAGAACAACTTTTTCCCTCTAAATTAACTTACTACCATAAAAAACATCTTACAGTCACCGTAACATCTTTCTACGGTCAAAATAACATGCTACCACAAGAATAAATTGTTTCCACCAAAATAACTTCCTATCGCTAGAGAAATTTTCTACCTCTAAAATAACATGTTACCTCCAGAATAAATTTATACTACCAGAATAATTTTGTACCAAAAAAATGATTTTATTTTTTTTAAAAAAAATTCTTCTTTCAAAATAACTTTCTACTGCCAATAAAACATGCTACCTCTAGAACCACATTCTTCAACTAGAAAAACATTCTACCTATAGAACAACAAGTTACCTCTAGGACAAATTTCTACTACAAGAATAACTTGCTACCTCAAAAATAGGACAAAACTATACAATTATGAGGAAATAAGAAACCCAAAAACCCACTTCGAAGCTACAATCCTAGGTAAAGGAAAAATTAAATATTTATAGGAACTGTGGAATTACATTTTATACCTCTCAAATAATTCTAAATCTCAATAATTAAAAAAAATAATGTAATAGATTGTACAGTTGACGAAACCATCCAATCAGATAACTTTTATGGATATTTTTACACCCTAAATACTACCGATATCCTACTATAATGAGACAAGAAAAATATTTTTATAATATCCTACTCAACTACTACACCATCCCCCAACTGAAACAACACATTATTGTATCACACAATCACAAATCCATATCTCTTTTATATCCCCATCCACACAACCATTTCGATATATTAACCTACACATCCATCATCCACCATAATATCATACAAAACAATACCCAAATCACACAAATCAAGTAAATCCTCATTTCATATCAATATATCACATATTTTTTGTGGTACTATCTCCTATAAATGGTTTTAAAACGTTTTGTAGACATAACATGACTTCTTTAGGAAGTGTTCTTCCACTATGCAAATGTTGGAATTCCTAACGCACAACTTTATCATTGGAAAATAGAATATCTTAAGAACTAGTGAAATCCAAACATCTCATCATCTAGAAAATCAAAATAATTAATAAGATTAAAAACTCTACGTAATGGGCTTGCATATGAATCATACACTCCCAAGTACTCTCCTATAAGACACCATTCCACCACATAGCATTAACCAAGGAAATTATTTATCCATATAAAACATCCCATCAATGATCCAGAATCGCTACTGACTTCTCCCAAAACATTGCATCAACCTCAGTGTCCAACTATCCACATTCAATTACATGGGATTCATAATGAAGATACATTTGAAGTTGGTATAAATGGCAGATGTTTTAGATCCTTTCCAACCATGGTGTAAGCACCAACTAATACACCCAATTACTGACATTCCCTAATACCTCAAAAATCTCATTTAACATGGAAGATATCTTCATACCTCTATTGAACCATTATTTCCCACATTGAGGGGTGACTCTCAAGAACATATAGTATCCATCCTAAAAATCCTTGGGACTATATATATTATAAAAATAGTACTTTAATTGTAATTTGTATCCATCATCATCTCTCAAACCATTTATATCTTCTCATATATGCTCTGCACACATCAGAACCAAGAACCACTAAATCCCCAACATTTATCTGCCCTAATGGAGAATGACATGGTAGCATATAAGATGAATCAAATGGGTTCATTCCAATAGATGTTTGATAACAAATATTATAGAAAAAATCAATCAAGGGTAGGTTATTTACACATTATTTACCAAAATCTATGACTGAGGATCAAAACATATCCTCAAATGCCTGGATAGTCTGAACTTTCTTCCCATCATTCTACAGAGAAAAACCAATGTTAAGGCACAAATCTAAGAAAAATTAATACTAAAATTTCATCCATAAAATGAGGTAAAATAATGATCTTGAATGGATATAATGGTCCTTGGTACCCCATGAATCCAAACCACATCATCCACATACCACATTTCCAAAATACCTAGGACACTCAATTCACAGATTGAAAAAATGTTATATGTATGTGCTAGTTAGTCCACAATCACTGAATCTAAATCACACCCACATAGGGACCTGGGTAACATGGTGATGAAATCCATTATAATTTCCTCCCACTTTTATTTAGGGAAATATAAGGGTTACCCCAACCCTCTAATATTTCATGTTTCGGTCGTCACCTACTGACAGACCAGACACTACAGCACAATCTCTAACATCGAATGATTCATCCCAGCCCTCAAAAAGTAATCTCTGTATTTTATGATATATATTACAAAAAAAAATACATTCCAGTAAGGGTGATTTTTTAAATTAATTTACAACTCCCTCATGCATCGCTATTGGAGGAAAACAACCTTCTCTAAAACACCACCTGATTATGTCCACCCTTTGACCATCCATCTAGAGTATATCTAAGACCATCATGGTCTCAAATCATTATTACCTTTGAGTCTTCCCACTAATACACCACCACATTCTACATAGGAGAAAATTTTACTGTCATTTTAAAAATAAAACCTTAGTCACTACATTCCCCCACAATGAGATATATCGCTTTGAACTCATCTATCACTTTTCATACATCCAAAAATTCCCGAACCATATCTCCTCAAGACATAAAACTCACCACATATTCAACTAAATTATTCTTTCCATGATAATAGGAGATCAAAAAACATTATCCTAGAGTTACTCCATCCACCTCTACTAACTTATATTCAGATCTCATTTGGATAAATCTTATTACATGATCTTATAGTCTATGAAAATATTGTAGTGCAGGTCGATCAGGTAATTCCACCATAGCTTGAGAGAAAAACAATTTTTGTAAACTCTAGATCATGGGTGTAATAGTTAAACTCATGGTGGCATAACTACCTAGAACGATTGGATATCAACTCCCTATTTCAAAACAATATGCATCTTAATCTCATATGGGATGTTTTGTAAAAAACCTAAAACATCACACCCTCCTCAAGAAACCAATGCTCTGGGTAACTGATCGACATATTCATCTGGTAAACAAAAAATACCTAAAAATGATCATTCCAAAACAAATCAAAGTCCTCAATGGTTAAATATATCAGGGGTGTTATAATACATCAAAAATTAAACAAAATCCATAAATAATAGCTTATAAAACCAAGGACAATATGAAACAATTCTCTGATCTTGGGTTCTACACATGAAACAACTGTATTGATCTATGAGAGGTCCATTGAGACAACTTATATAGTCCCCATGTGCCTAAGTATATGCACCTCTCACATCCATAACATACTCTTGGATAGATATCCACAGATCAAGTGGAGTTAATGAACATGTAATAAATATTTGAGATGATAGGCATGTTCCTCTTATAAATTTTAGTAGATCAATATTTATTTGACGAATATGACTGTAAACTTGTCTAAGAACACGAAATATATGGATTTAATAAGCCTCATAAATAAAAGTGGTTCATTCATGAAAGAAAATGGAATACCCATGAGCTCTATGTTCCCATACCTAAACCTGGATATATTCTTCAACGTATCATCATATTTCACACTCATTGAATGAAATACAAACCATATGTCAAACAATGAAATTAAATTAATCCAATTCAGCTATTAAAAGAGTATGATAATAATTTGGATGGTTAATAGTTATTGACTATAACTTGTTTTAACCTATGGTAGTCTATTCACAATATTTGACTACCGTTTACCTCTTAGTGAACAACTCTAGAGCCCCCAAGGGAGACATATTGGATCATAAGAAATCACACTAAATCAAATAAATAACATATATCATCATATAACACTTATCTATAGGCTCCATTCGATAAGGAGGCATCTAAATAATAATGTTTCTCCATTTAAACAATATTCCAAACTCTAAATCATGTTGAGGGTTAATTTGACACCTCCATTTGAGAAAATTTCAACTCCTCCACAACCCAAGAAGAACCATAAACTAGATATTCAATTTATAGCTTTGTAATTAAGGATAAAAGTGTCTTCACCTTCCTTAAACCAATCCAGTAACTCTTCTAACCGGTAAAGGCCTATTGTTGGCACACCACATTAGAAAATGAAACTCTCTTGTGAAATAAATCTATGAATACATGATTAGAATAAAGGTAATAAATTTCAAGGATAACATCATATGGTTGTATCTAAAACAATAGGCTATACCACCACTTACTAGTGTTTACCCATCACTAGTCTACATCCCTATATTATATCAAATAATGTACTCTAATATCCAACTGGGATGGATAATAATAGTGGGAATAAAATTCACCCTAAATTTATTACCAAGGAATGGAATAAATGGAGATAAATAAAAGAGTTCAAATATCCAAAAAAAGGTAGAAAAGAGAAGGTGATAAATTTATAACACCACAAACAACCTTTATCCGTGCTAGTATTTCCACCTCCATTGCATTCATATTCCGATTACTAGAACCATTGCCTATCTATTATTAGCCTTGTGACTATGATCTTTCCTATGTCTTTAATGATAGGGAACACCATAAGGCTTCCCTCTCTCAACTTATTTATCCCCCAGCTATCGAACAATTTTTGGTGGTACATATGGGTGGTTTTGAGTTAGATAAAACTACTACTACTAATAGAAATAGGTTTGAGAACCCATATAGTACTATCCTTCCTAAGCTATCGAGAAATGATAATTATGGTGGACACACACATTATTAATGTAGAATGAAATTGGTAATCCCTTGTTTGACTCTTGGGATCCAATATCCCTATACTAGTGTAGAAATACCTACTCGTGTTACTTCTCTATTAGTTAGAACTTAGACCTCTTAGATCTCTATAATCCATTATCAAAAGTCTTGGTACTCAAGATTCTCTACTTGCCACTCCCTCAAGGCTCACCTCTTAGGGAAAAAATTAAATCTATATCATTTGTCATTATATAGACCTCTAAATATGTGGGATGCATAAAAATGGTGACAATATACAAGAACTCTATTTATAAAAAATCCTCTAGAAAATGTGCCCATGACTCCATGTCTAGAAAGATATCAGGATGGAAATGTAGGCGATCTTTAAACATTTTCCAACATTCATAATTGAGCATATTTCAGGGATAAAAATATACTCACTCTACCTCTTTAATTTCATCATCATCGATGATAATAACTCAACATTAAACCATTTCTAGAATTCATACCATAAAATATATTCCTCCTTCTTCTAATAATGATATAGTTACCACCACTTACACCAATCTTCCTACATTAGACTAACCTCCAACAACACTAGAAAATCAATTGGATGTTGAATCAGGCTGATGAAAATATCAAATTTCTAAAACTAGTTCCCTATATATATAGTAGATATTCACTACTAATACTTCTTCAAGCTCTACCACTGAATGGAATGCAAGGCCAGCAATCATTCCTCATCCTCTTATATTGAGTTGATCCTCCAACAATCGGACATATCATTCTTGAGGACCTCTACTTACTGAGTTTCATTCCGACAATGACCAAGATATATTCCTGATATACAAATATAATCCATAATCATGGAACCATATAATTTTATCAAAGATTATTTTTGAAATTCCGTTTTATTTTTCAAAATTAACCCTAATTAGACAATAAAAAACAAGCATTATGCATGTACCTATCCTAGGTCTATACACATCAAATTGGACTTCCTTACTTGGCCATTTAGTATGCTCAAAGTCCTTATATCAAGTCATAGGGGACCAAAAATCTCATTACATAGATATTATCCATTTATTATGTCACACACTAAGATCAAACAAGACAACCTCTCTAACAACCCATGAAATTCTCAAATTTACAAACTTTGAACAAAATATTAACTTTTAGAAAAAAAACCATTGATAATTTTTTTTTCACTAACCCCTCCCTCAAAAGGTACCCCTAATAGGATATTAGTAATAAAAGAGAGATTATGAACCTTGATTTATACCTCCAGTAGGCCCCAGGTTGGTGATAAGAACCAAGGGTATAAAAATCTCACATATGGGAGGAATTAACCTTATAAAATATATGATTTTGAGATAAGATAAACAGAAAATGGAAACCCCATCACATAATATAAATATAAACCCAAAACATCCCACAATACAAAATCAACATGAATATATACAAATTAATATCTCTAAAAGTATTTCACAATACATGTCTTAGTTCATTGACTCAATAGGATCCCTAAACCCCATGATAGTAAGGCCCATATCAGTCCCTGATGTCCTCCTAGAAACAATAAAATTGGTCTTATATTCAGAGGATGATCATAACGTAAATAATAATTTGGATAATTCCCAATTTAAATCATGCACATTTAAAAACAACATATTAATGAACCATTGGGAATACAATAGAACCAAAATGTAGCTAAGAAATTAAAATAACAAAACCCATACTCACTTTTGAATTATCACCAAATTACACATCCCATATAATAAAATAGTATCAAATATATATATATATATATATGAACCTCATAACCAACTCCCCATTGGGTTTCCTCTCTCATATCCCAAATTCAAATAACATATTCTTTTTTCCAATACATGCATATATCATCTCATCTCTAGACATCCTTTATGTTGGTTGGGTTGTATCCATACATATCCCAACCTCTCATAGGATCTAGCATATAGTGTTATCATAAGTCATATCACACACCACAGGCTGAACATCACATCCATATCTCCTAACTAGGGCTGTAGGGTATGAGGAATGTGAATGGAATTACCTTTTCCCCTCATACCACCAAGCAAGAACCACACCACATATCACATTCTCAATACCATGGGGTAATATAAAACACCATCATGAATCACCAATAGGTAATTTCTTTAACAAACATATTTTCACTACTACTGAAGGATGGGTAAGGAAGAGGGGTGTCAACTATTTGATTCACCACCAGCCTATATATTGGGGAAACCACCTAGAACCCAAAAACAATTGTCGTGTATTAGGTTATTAAATTGGGGTGGGGTGCATAAAGAGGTAACATAATATACATGATAGATATATTGCACACAATACCCAACCTATGGGTTTACATCAACTACACTTTTGTAATATACACAACCACTAATACACCAAAAATATCTATCATAGCCACTAATACCTCTATATGCATCACACCATATAACCACCACACATAGAAAATTAATTAACCAATCAATCCAGGGTTCCTCTATTTTCTAGAATTAAATATTTACCACTTACATCTATTTACTAATTCATTTCATTTCATATTAACAAATCCCATTACCTCATAATAAAATTCATTTAAACTAAAGACCACATTTTCCCACCATCACATCTTTTTATTTAAGTTTAAAACATGCAAATTATTTTACCAACCTAATTCCTTTCGGGTTTGGTATTTCATATTTATTAAATGGTGAACCAGAAAATTATCATTGCCACACCACTCAAAAGATCATCACCCAATATCATCCATCACTACAACACTCCCCATTAGACCAACCATCTATTTTCTACCCAACATACGCCACACAAAATAATGTTACTAGAATCACCACACATTCCTAAAAAAGGTAAAAATAACCACAAAAGTCAACACACAACAACATAGTATATTTTTTAGAAAAAATTATTCTTGATTCAACATAATGGATTCCATTAATTCATTTATCTTCTTACTAGGGGTATTATCACATAAAAAAATTAATTTCCTTGGGAACCCAATTATCTAATAAAAGATAAGTGATTATCCATTTCATTATTGGGGATTTAAAAAAAAGAAACATGACAAGTCTTTTAATAAACACAATAAAATAACAACCAAAATAAGGCTCCCAACATACATTATTTTTAGTAAAAGAAACAAGATTGTGTAATCATAAAGGATGTCTCACAAGAGCAGTAAAAATAAGAGAATTTCCTTCATTCCCATCACATTCAGACTTATCCAAATCATTACCATCGTTAATAAAAAACATTATATCCACAAAAAGGAATTTAAAATATTGAAATCTTTTTATATACCAAAAATAGCGCAAGAATGATGATCCCCTACCTCAAATAATATTTCAAAACATGGCATAATAAAAACATGTGTAGAAAGGGAGTTGTTTTCACAACTTGTATATACTAAAGATAAGGGTTTAATCAATATTTAACACATTAAATGAATGGAAAATAAAATATAATAAAATTTCTATCATAAACAAAACTCATTATTTTAGACAATTGAGTGTAAACCTATCTCTTAGCATGAACAGAAAACACATACATGGAGGTCTTCATGGATACATGTAACTATTAAAGGTTCACAAACATTATTATAGTTCATAAAGAGTAGAATAAAACATGTAATACATTGATGAAAAAGGTTCTATACTTTTATGATATGATATATGATTTTTGAACAATTAATATATTTTAAATTTTATTTAATATACATGTCGAATAACCCTATTAAAATATTTATAATTTTAAGAATTAAATTTAATATATATATTTATTTAAATGACATATTATGTACATTAATTGTCGATTTTGAACCCATTTTTTGTCAAAAATGCATGTATATGACATTCCTTGAAAATCTAAAAAATTTGAAAAAAAACTAGAAATATTGAAATGATCTATAAATTATTAAAATAGATAGAAATTTTGAAAATTAAAATCAAAATGTTTCTTCTCTTACCAAAAAACCAATATGCTTCCACTAGAAACATTTATACCACTAGAAACACCTTCTACAACCAGACCAACTTGTCACCACCAAATCAACTTGCTACTATGAGAATAACTTTTCACTTCTAGAATAACTTACTCCCACAAAAAAACATACTACCCTAGATAATTCTTCTATAGGTATGATATATTTTTTACATCATAAAAACTTGTAACCTCTAACATAATTACTACCTCCAAAACTATTTTTTAAAACTACAATAACTTTTTACAACTAGAATAACTATCTAAAACAAAAAAATCATTGTACCATGAGAAAGAATTGGTATATATTGAAAACATTTCTACCACTATAATAAGATGATACTCAAATACCAAGATATTACATTATAATTTTGGGGAAAACAGGACCCCACACACCCCCTTGTAACCTCCAAGACAATGAAAAAAATAATGTTTTTTTGGAACCCAGTAGTTATAAAATGAGTTGAAATCAGGGGAATAATTGATTAAACATGAATTTTTTATTCAAATAATGAAGTAATGGGTTTTTTATAATGTATTTGGATGAAAAAGGGTTGAAATATACATATAATGTATAAATATTAATTATGTGTATAGTTATATTATTTTTCTTATAAGAAAATATTGTTCTTATGAGTGTTATTTATTATAAACAATATAATATGATGTTCATGATTTACTAATCATCATATTCAATAAAATGAAATAAAATAATTTAATGATAAAAAAATTAAAGTATAAATTTTTTAATCTAGATGATTGATAAATTATTTGGGATCTGATCCCACTGCCAATCAATGTAATATTTTAATAGTAATATTCTTTAAATAATAATAATCTAAACACATAAATACCTTATATTATATGGTTAATAATAGTTTATTTTTTTAAAATTTATACTAGGAGGAAATAAGTTTTATTTCCTCACCAAAAGGATTTTGTGTATCTTAATATCATATTATATAAGAAATATAGTCTATAAGAGATTATTAAGAGTATATATAGACATAGAGAAGTTAAAGAATAACAAATTAAAGATTATTCTTGTCATCATTCAACATAAATTTAAATTATTAACTGAAAAGTGTTTAGGATATATCAGTAATATAAATGTATATTATTGTGATGTGAATTTGAATTTATATCCTATATGAATTTAGTATGTGTTCATAATTAAAAATGTAAAAAGTATCATATTGTTACTAATATAATATTAATGAAAACATTTGATGGAAAATTTATAACAATGATAATGATGATAAAATTAAAAATTGTTCTAGGTATAAAATGTTAGTTATTAACATCATAAAATTATTTTTTAATAATTAAAGGAGTTTAAAAATTATAATTCAAAATTTGATAATTAAAAATATGATTCATAGGGCCCATAATTATTCAAACTGACTTACATAATAGAAGTTACTCACTAAAGAGTTTACTGGGATGGTTTTATTAAATGGTAATATAAAGATATGTTAGTAATTATAAAAGATGTAATGGTTTTAACAACACCATAAAAGTTCAGCGAATATAAGTATAATCTGGTATTATATCATATATGACATAATTATATCATACTTTATGAATGTTGTTTCTAATTTTATTAAAATGGTTTAAGGATATAAAATGTATCAATTTATAAAAAAAGATAGAATCCTTTTTATCATTACTATATGTTTTCGACATATACTCATGAATTGAAATAATAATTGAACACTTAAAACATGAATTTAATATTTCCCTAACTAATGTTTGTAATGGTATATTATAGTATTTAATAAATTTATTTGAAATATTTAGTAATATTATATATATATATATATATTAAATATTCTCAGGAGGGACTAAAAACAATTTATGTATTGGATGACACACTAAGTACACTTAATAGAGTAATATACACCATGTATTTGGTGAACTAGGGGTGTATGTTTCATTTTAGGAAATCCTCATACCCGAGGTTGAAATGATACCTAACATGATAATCATCATACTTTGATAAGTTTATTATGCTGGCCTTGATTCATAGCTAATCATGATGTGATTGGGTATTTCTTTGCTCATATCATCAATTAAGGATTTACCAAGAAGATATGTTTCCTCTTCTATGAATAATATGATATTTGGAAGAATAATTATGATGAAATAAATGATTTTACAACCATTTCATACTAATAAATATGATGTGCTTATCTATTATATGAGGGGAATGTGATTTTCTCATATATAAAGTTAAATGACTTGTGATATATTCATCGACTAGCTCAGCCTATACCCTGAGAATTAAGAAAATATAAGTAGCTATAATAGATTAACATACTCTATGTCCCATTGTTACATTATTTCTTGGATAGATCCATTTTTACAAAATAAAATCTTTTATATAATATTATTAGTGGACACAGATATAGAGATACAAGTTTTTGATGGAGATCATGTCGGATCCAATTATAGATTATGTAGTTTTGATTATTTTTTAAAGGCTACACTTTTATTATATTTATAAATTCATTAATTTCAGTTTCGTTCGATGGTAAAATGGTCTTATGGATTACACATTGTTGTTGACTAATTAATGATTGGTATTTACAAAATTCAAAGAGTTTCTCTAAAATTTTATATAGAATATAAAAATGATTTTTTTGATAGATGTTGGCAAGATATTTCATATGATTCTATACATGGTGAATTTTACGATAGATTTATAAAATAATTTTTGAAGATATCCAAAAATAATTTCTTGATATGATTTCACAGGTAATTATATGTTAAGTAATATGAGGTGAAATAGCCCAATGACTGTGTGAATTTTTTGTAAGTGGGAGATTTATATATATATTCCATAAAGTATGATTTGTATAAGATAAAAGTTAATCTTGTATCATATTTTATCTTATATAGATATTATAATGTATGATTTCCTCAATTACATAGAATAAAATATTCCATGGATATGCATATATGTTCTTATGATATAGTGATATCGAAGCCACTATAATAAGCTAGTTATATGGTATTATATGGTTATATCATATAGTGTTAGATCATAATGCACAATAAAAAAATCACTATATTACTTAAAAAATAGAATTTAAACATTAATAGTTTGATTTCAAGAATATTAAATGAATTTTAATAATTATAAATATTTTATAAAGGTGAAATGTGTGAAATGTTTAATTGTTTTACGGTGTAATAAAGGTTGTAAAAATCACTGTTTAGTTTTAATTTTTCAATTTATGAGTAAATTCATTGATAATTATTGAATTAATTTGAAAGATTTATAAGGATGATAATTCCATTGAAATGGTTTCTGATCTTTGATAAAGCATCCAACTGATTCTCTGTCACTATGGAAGTTATTATTCTCCTCTAAACTTTTCCATACGAGGTATTAGGATACTATGGAACTGAAGACAGTTGTTCCCAATAATTAGATGATTCAAATAAGACCTTATATATTTCATGGTGGGAGGAACCTATTGGTTTATCATAAGGTATATTCATCAAACCTCTTCAATTGATGATTTTTATTATAGATAACTTCAGTGTAAGATATATTCTACCCATTTAATATACACATGGTTATATGTTTTCATTTAATGGTGATCTTTGGAATGTAATTTCTAATTCCTTCCACATATTTGAATTAGTGATATATTATTTTGATAAACTGTTCAATGGTGGGTTATATTTACAGTCCATGAGAAACATGGTTGTTGTCCATATGAGTTCCAATGGCTTGGGAAGAGGTATAGAAACATTGGTCATACCACCAGAATCATATTGTTTGTCCAAAATAAGAATTTTAGATTCACCAATATATCAGTTTGAAAAAAACATTTTATAGAACCACCAACCCTACATATTATTTTAGGAATTTTTTGATATTTTTAGGATGATTATTATAGAATCCTCCTCCTATTATCATCTTATCCAATTATCAATATTAGGGGGGTCACTCCCCATTCCATCCCCATACTATTCTATATGGATTAAGGTAGACGCCAAATTATATTATAGAATAAAATCAAAGAACCATGAGTTTGAATAATCCTCTCTTGTGATGAGTAAGTTTACTCCACATTTTATTCATGGATTTATTCACTATTTCATGGTGCTTCACAAAAAATCTCAATTTTTTACTTTTTTATTGGATTTTTGATATTTACTAATTGAATATAAATCATGTGGTGATATTTAAGTAGGTAAATATTATTGGTATATGGTGGGTGGTCCCTAACTTATTTCTCCATGTATTGTGTGTTTTGTTTTTGATTTTGTACGTTGGTATGGAAATTAGAGCTAGGGATACCTAGATATAGACCAAAAGGGCTTTTAAATGTGTGATAGAATAGGTAATAAATATATTTATTGGAATGAGAATTTCACATGTGGTGGTTTACTTTTTATGATCTCTCGGTAGCTATATTTCCTTTTAATCCATTGTTTAGTGATGTGAGGTATATTCTTAATAGGTGTCTACGAAAATAATAAATTACGAGAGACCAAGGATGGTTTTTATTGATTATTTGAAATGGTATATTGAGTATATAAAAATGTTTAATGGGTTAATGATTGGTTATCCATTTAATTATCAATCAATAAAGTGAAGTAGGAATGCTCTAAGGACCATGGGATACCAACATAAAGGTGAGTAGTGTGAAACGCATGAGTTACATTGTTAGTGGATTTTTATGGATTGATAGTGCTAATTGGAACAATATTTTGGTGTTGTATTAGTGTGTTAATATATTTTATAATGGTTAACCAAAGGGGATTAATGTGTTAGTGGGATATAGATTTTGTTTAGGGATGTGAAATTCCATTTGAGGTGATCGAGTGAATGTTGTATGATCGGGTGTGGACTACTGTGATTGTGTGAGATGGTCTATTCAGGGTAATATGATTTTATAACTACTAAAATGAGTTTGAGTTAAATTTGGTGTTTCCAATTTCAATTTATAGTCAATAGTCCAAGAAATATTTTGATAGATGATCATCAGGAATGATGAGTTTTCCTTGGTATGGCCATGATTTGAGTATGAAATATTAGGTTATGTGATGCATGATATGTGGGGTATATAATGATATGATATGCAGGAGATGTTTTAGTATATACTTTAGAGCTAAAATATTGGGTTGTGTGATACCTTCTATTTTTAAATTTTTTTTTCATATCTCCTCATAATATGAGATATATTTTTTTGATAGAGAGGATACTATGTAACATGACATCCCATGGTGTGTGGGATACAATTCTTATGGACTTGAATATGTGTCATGAAATCCCTTGGTGGGGTTATTACTATAATTGGGGAGGTGAAAATGTGTCATGAAATTGTATTGTGTGATGTTTATTATAACTAGAAAGTGAGTAATGTATCATGACATCTTATAATATTGATTATAATTAAGAGGTTGACACATGTGTCATGGAATCTTATAGTGTTGATTATGACTAGAGGTTTAACTCATGGGTGGTGTCTCTCCATAGTGTGGATGTTACTATTACAAGGGTCCAAAACATGTTTTATGGAACTCCATGGAATGGTTTGTATTGGTTATTTCCCACCATCATTGGATTAAGTTTGTAGATTCAAGTATCATGGTGTTTTGTTTAAATAAATGATGAATCATCTGACATATTATATGTTTAGTTTTATGCCATTTTATAAGATATTGTACATGTAATCACATATATAAATTTTTATTTATCATTAGGGGCCCATTTTATAATATACTCTAAATTAACCATAATGAATGTGGATACCAAATGTTTTTTTATCGATCAGGGAAAGGGCCCTATGAGTGGTGGTTGATATTAAGTATCATAGCATGGATGGTGATATAGTGTCAGGCTAAGTATTTTTCTTTTTTAGAATATTATACATTATTTTGGTGAACTTTTACTTCTTGTCTTATATATTATTGTCCCATTGAGGGATTTCCTTATTTGTATGGTGTTATGGAATTGGCATGAGTTTCATTTATTATATTATGGTGTAGTATTATTTATTATGGTTATCCTTCCATTTATATTCTAAAATATATTTTTTATGTTGATGTTTTATAATCATTTGAATTATTAATTTTATTTGAAATTAATATATTTGTGGTATAGTATCAAAAAAATAATCATATACCCAATCATTATGTTGGAAGATACTAGAAAACATGGAGTTGTGGCTAAGATCGCATGGAACTCTCTGGTTTGTCCATACATATGGGTCTATTTCTGAGTGATATTTTAAAACCCTACTCCACTATCATTTTCACAATCATTTTCATATTGAGGTATCACCACACATCCTCAATGACAATCACTCAAAAATATCCCACCTAACTCCTCAGTTATCTCATTTTTTGTAAATAACTAATACATGAAATATCGAGGGAAATAAGGAATACAAAAACAATTTTAGTAATGGGAAATAAAATTGGTCTCAACTGTCAATGATAAAGTTCAACAAAACGAAAAAATGAATGGTAACCAAATGAAAAATGAAAACTAAAAAAATATCATGATAAGACAAATATAAAAATAAACAATATATCCTGGTTACATAAAACAAAAAATATCCCATATCTCACATCATGGTCCATCTCATGTCACGTTTCTTTTTCAAAACATTTAGGAAATTTTTTTAATCATCGCTTTATCTATTTATTATATCATGAGTCATTATTGAAGATTTATAACAATAAAAATAATATATCCCTAAATATATACATTGTTTCCATTAACTAGACATTAAACAAATCAATAGCATAATCATGTATTTTTTCATGTGAATGATTTTACCATGGTTCCACCTAGAGGATGAAAATTATTCCATAAAGTAGGTAATATCTCATCTCCTGATAGATTTATCATTCTATCCTATAGTAAAATCCATAACCACCCTATGTCTTCTTGATAATGTGTAAGAGAATTGGTAGGAGAGTTACTATCATTAACTAGACCTTTTATCATCTTTCTATGTGACCATTCAAGGAAAATAAGTATTACTCTTCACAATCTTAATCACAATCCCAAATTTGATGTGATGTTGCATCCCCATTTAGGAAAAATCATGATTATTGAGGTCCTCTAAGACATCGCTCTCTTATTTGAGGTCCCTCATAAATAAAAACCTACCTATCTGTCTAATTCATAGACACTCTAGATATCACTAGAAAATGATAACCAAAACAAGGATGAAACCTACTCTACTTCTACCCCAATATCATATCCCAAGTCAATGATCTAAAAAAATTAGTATTATCACTCAACATATAATGAGAATTCTATAACAACACTCTTCTGTCTAACAATCAACATGGAAATGTTTCTACCAAGGTTGATGGTGGACATCTTCAATATATCATAGACTTTCTTATGGTGTCATGTACATTATTAAAAGTTTTCCAATAACCAAATAAAATAATGTTTGTGATATCCCACGAATTTTCATTAAACCTATTACATAAACAATAAGAATTCATGGAACGTACGAGTCTAATATTTTATCCCTACCCTATTAGGTACCTCCTAGATCCCACTAAAATTTGTTTAATATGATACTTAATAGATATCGTAGCCTAGTATAACTAAAGTATCTTTAAAATTAAGGGTGAACATGTATAACATTCTTTTAAAATGGATAAAGCATATCCAACACTAATTTAACCAAACCATACATTAAAAATGACCTTATTTTATTTCATAAAATATTTTGTCAGATGATTATTTCATAAACCATTAAAATGAATATTATGTCATTCATGAATATCCAAGGTCTCGGGAAAATATACAATGAAACTCCATTTTGGAAAACTATCCACAATGTATTGAAATATCATTTCAAAACAATTTCATTTCAAACATGCTTTTTTCATTGAAATGTAATCTTCAAGTCATTAACTGTTTAAAATTTGATTTTTGTAATGTCCCAGTTCCGGAAGCCAACCCGAGCCGTCCCTTACCTAGTTGGTCACATGGCCTCAAAAACATTTCCCCAAATTCCAAATGGTTATAACTAGTAGTAAGGGCCTTGGTTGTGATAGTGGGGAAAATATGCCCTCATTTGCAGAGTAACTTTGCGGAAGTAAATAAATGGAAAAAACAGAAGCAGTAATAATCCATACAAAAGTAAACAGCGGAAGAGTGAAAATAATAAACTGGAGCACACGTATATATAAATGAAGCATGATACATATGTCTAGGAAAGGATACAAATAAATCAAAATGTTGTAATAAAAACAGTACTAAACCAATGTACAAAAGAAAATATATAAACAGCTCCTTAGCATCGCAAGCCTCATCTTGGTCCCACGCTCTCCAGCTCCACAACATATCAATTACCTGAAGTAGAAGGGTGATTTCCCTTATATATACCCGCAACATTATAATATATTTAGGCCCAAAATCATGACTCAAATTGGGTGTGAGAATAAATCCCAGTTGGAAATCACCACAAGATCAATGCCTAACGGCAAGTGAGTATATGGAAAGTCAAAAAAAAAAGAAGGCAGTGACCAAGGAAGTACTCAGCAGTAACCAGTCTGACAATTTCAGTAATAATAAAAAGAAAATACACGGTGTGTACTTTCCTTTTACATACTCCTCTTTAGGCGGCTTCCAGTTACCCCCAGATGGCCATGTGAATTTATTCTACACGTCAAGAACACGGTTACCTTTGGTAACTGAGTACATGGAATGTACTCGAAACGTACACGACGTGTGCTTAATTTTTTTTTTCAGAAATTCTTCTTTTTCTCAAAAAAGACCAGAAAATGAAAACATACCTAAAAAAGAAGATTTGGGTTCTTACAAACTTCCCCCCTTAAACAAATTTTTCCCGGAATTTCCCTATTAATTCGGCGTAGAAGAAGAATCCCAGAAAAGCTCCAGACACTATGCTTGTACATCAACCTCCCTCTCCCAAGTCTCGCCATGTACTCACCCGTGCGGTCATAGCACTCGTACTAGAGGAAAAAAAATAGACATGAATAACCTTAATACATCTATCATTGATCTGGATAAGATGATCCTCAAAAGATGCACCCACGTCCAAATCATCCTCTTTAGGTTGAAAGACATGAGATGGGTCTGAGATGTAACGTCGAAGTTGTGAAACATGAAAGACGTCTTGCATCGCTCAGTACATCTGAGGCAACTAAAACCGATAATCAACTGGCCTATCTCTCTCCAACACCTCAAATGGTCTGACATACCTCGATGAAAGATTAACCTATCCCCTTATCCTCATATACCCCAACATCACTGTGACATGTATGAAAACCTGATCTCCGACCTCCAACTCTATAGGTCGTCTCCACTGATCAGTATAAAACTTATGTTGAGACTGTGAATTATCCATCCTCTTCCGAATCAATTCTATCTATTATGTGGTCTTCTAAACAAGACGAGGTCCCAACATAGCTTCCTCTCCTGCCTCCATCCAACATAAAGGTGATCGACATGGCCTACCATACAAAGCCTCACAAGGTGTCATCTGAATAGTTGCTTGAAATCTATAATTATAGGAAAACTTCACAAGAGGTATATGCTTCTCCCATGAACCTCCAAAATCCAAGATGCATGCATGTAGCATATCCTCAAGAACCAGAATCATACACTCAGACCAGCCATATGTCTGGGGGTGGTAAGCTGTACTCAAATGTACCTGTATAGCCAAAGCTTTTTAAATCCCCTCCCAAACCCAACAAGTAAAACATGCCTCTCTCTCTGAAAAAATAGAGTGTGGAACTCCATTTAAGCACACTATATCATGGATGTAAAACCATCCCATCTCATCAACACTGATGGTCTCCTTGATCAGAAGGAAGTGATCAACCTTTTTGAGTATGTCAATGACAACCCAAACAACATCATTCCCTCGAGGAAACCTCGGTAAACCTATCACGAAATCCACCATGACATAGTTCCACTTCCACTCAGGAATGAGTAACTGCTGAAAAATCCCTATTGGTCACTGATGCTCTGCCTTCACCTAATGACAGGTGGAACACGTCATGACAAAACCAACAACATCTCTCTTCATACTTGGCCACCAATACTAACTTTGTAGATTACGATACATCTTGGTGATAATATGTTTAACTGCCAAAACTGAGGAATGAAAGTCCCGCATCAGCTCTTCGCATATGTTTTCTGGCACCCATACGCACCCCTGGAAATGCACGATCTATTCCTTGCCTATGGTCTATCCCAGAATAGGGTCCTCTCCTGACACACATTCCCATATGACTAGGCCTTCAGAATCAGATATCTGCCTCATTTTCACTCGATCGAGAAGATTAGAGGTAACATCCACAGAAGAAAGAAATGTATGACCTTGTCTGTCATGCACCTCCAAATGCATCTTAGAGAACAGATCCATAAGGTGCCACTCAATACTGGCCTCCTAAACTACCAATATCTGAGTCCTCTTTCTCAATGCATCAGCCACTGCATTGCCTTTCCCAAGCGTATATGCAAGCTCAAAGTCAAACGACTGAAGGTACTCAACCCACATTTGCTCTCTCAAATTCAGATCACGCCGAGTGAAGATGTACTTGAGAATATTGTGGCCAGTGAAAACCAAAAAATTCTCTCCAAGAAGGTAATGTCTCCAACAGTTCATGGCCTGAACAATAGAAGCCAACTTGAGATCAGGCATCGGGTAATTCCTCTCATGTGGACCCAACTGCCAAGACCCGTACGCAATTACTCATTCTCCCTACATATGCACCACTCCCATCCTAATACCTAAAGAATCATAGTACACAATATAGCTTTGGACCAACTCTGAAAAAAAAACTAGTATCGGTGCTGAAGTCAACCTCCCTTTCAGCACCTAAAAGGATGACTCACAAGAATCTGACCGCAATAACTTTTCACCCAACTTAGTCGGAACCGTATGTGACATTGCTAACTGTGAAAAGTCCTGAATGAAATGTTTGTTGTATTCATCCAGCCCTAGAAAACTTTGTACCTCAAAGAATATCTTTGGATCCTCCCAGGAAACTACTGCTCTCACTTTTTTGGGTACACTGATACTACTGTCTACGAGATAACATGACCCAAGAAATGAATCTGGTCCATCCAAAAGTTCAATTTTGAGAGCTTATCATATAACTAATGCTCTATTAGTGTACTAAAAATGATCTCAAGATGGGTATCATGGCCGTGTCGAGTGTGAGAGTACTCCAAGATATCATCCACAAAGACCACCACAAATGAATCCATGTATGGATGGAACACTGGGTTAATCAGTGTCAGGAAAACTGTAGGCGCGTTTGTGAGACCGAACGACATAACCATATAATCGTATAGACCATACCAACTCCGGAAGGCTATGAGTGGTATATCAAATGGTCTAACGTGAAACTAATGATAACCAGATGTCAAGTCAATCTTCAAGAACACCCGAGCACCTTCAAGTTGATCCAAGAGATCATCAATCCTCGGAAAGGGATATCGGTTCTTGACAATCAACTGGTTCATCCTCTGATAATCCACACAAATCCTGAGGGTACGATCTACCTTCTTCACAAACAGGACATGCGATCCTCAAGGAGAAGTACTGGGTCAGATGAACCCCTTTACTTGCAACTCTTCCAACTGCTTCATGACCTCCTATAACTCTAGTGTAGCCACCCTATAAGGAGGAATGGACACTGGTGCTGCTCCTAGCACAATACAAATAGAAAAGTCTACCTCACGATCCAGAGACAAACCTGAAAAGTATTATGGAAACACATCTCTGAAACAATCCACCAATGGTGGAAAGTCTAACAGTGAAGTCCCCCGGTCATCTAGATATAGACTAGACATCTGGGCTATAACTCCTCCCAACCCGTGATGTTCGGGTCCCGCTTTGTTCGCCTAGACATCCCACTTGCCCTTATAAAGAAATTATTCACCCTCCGGTGATGTGAAACTCACCCTACGATGAATGAAATCGTCAGCTTTCTGGAAGGGAACTAACCAATCTATTCCGAGAATGACATCACCGCCCGTCATCTCTAGGAAATAGAGATCCTATAAAAAGTGACACCCTCCAACCTCTAGAGGGAACTCCTTCCACTAACGTACACTCTCTGTTCTAGTCCCCAACAGAGTGTCTATCATCAATACATCTGTAGAAGAAAAGATGGAGAGCCCAAGACTGTCCACAACTAAAACAGATATAAATCTATGGGAAGCCCCTGTATCAAAAAGATCAGAAGTTAAAACTGAGGCTACTAAGATCCTACCTCAAATTTTAGAAGCTCTAGGATCTTGATCCTACTGGGTCTTCTCCACTGCAAAAGTCTAGCCTATACCATGGCCCTGTGACCCTGCCTGAGCACTCTGAGCTGATCCGCTATGATGTCGCTGAAAACCTGGCGGCTGGCTACCACGGACATGACCTCCACCATGGCCTGAATGTATGAAAGAACACCAGTTCCAAGACAAGTGAGAAATTGGCGGAGCTACTTCTGAATGAGGATTCCTAGAAGAACCCCTTTAAAAAGATTTTTTTGATAAGATCTAACAAAATCTCTGAATATGACCCATCTTACCACAAGATCGACACTCCACTAGGTCCCTTGGGTAATGTGGCCTCATATTCCCACTCCTCTAGTACTAGTAGCATACCACCTGGCTACTAGAAGATGCATAAAGGATACTTTGATATCCTCATGCAATCTCCCTATGGCGCTTCCTACTTTCAACTGGCGTAGAAATAACTCTGGATGCCAAACCGCCCTAGATCACACCTCTAGAATCCCTCAGATTATACTAAGTGATTAGCGCCCGGTTGACTATATAATAGATAGAAGTCAACATGAAGATATTCACCTAAGATCAGATGTTATGCCTCAGGCCATCCTCTAACTTCCTTGATAGGAATAAATCATCACCTCCTAGAAAGGGTGAAAAACACTAAATCTTGGTGAAGTGAGAAGAATACTTCCGAACAAAAAGTGTACCTTGCTCCAAACTCATAAAATATCAGGCTTGATCGACCCTCAATATCTCTGGGTAGAATTAATCATAGAAAGTATGCTGAAACTCATCCCTATCCATATTCTACTAGCTTCCCGCCTGTGAGATCACATCCAACAATCTCTTGGCGATGTCCCAAAGCATGTATGTAGCGATCTTGACCCTCCTCTATGGAGGCATCTTTTGATGCTTGACGATCATCAATGGGGCTTCTAGATATGACTCTACAGCCTGTGGTAATCCTTCCCCTATGAAAGTGGGAGGATGTTGCTGCTGAAAGATCTGCGTCAATTATTCCATCAATGGGGCAGGGGCAGCGCTCCCTGGAAGGTCGACATCATCCTCAAAAATACCTCCATTAACTGTGCATCAACACCTATGTCTGGTATAACAGCTAGTTCCAAGACTGGCACAACTAGAGGATCTACTGGCAGTCCTTGATCAGCTATATTCTAGTGTCTAATCATCGCCTTGCAACTGGTGTACAACCAGAGGATGTCTCGGTGGCATGACTCTGCAAGGTCATGTAGACATCGTAGATTATGATCATAAAAAACTAAAAACTGGAAGACTGAGAAGCGAACATCAGAAGGAAAACATTCAATTTTTACAAAACAATACTACATGGTGTGTATAATAACTACACGGAATGTTCCCTCAAGTCTTTCACATGGGCGTGTACTTCTACCATAACTGGTCATGTAACAACCCAAACACATGTCGTGTTGTCCTTACACACGGTGTGTACTTGAATTTTCTTCCCTTTCCCAAGTCCTTCTACATGGATAAGATACATGGATCCCCTAAGAACAATATTACATGGCGTGTTTGTTACAAAAACAGTGTGTACTAGACGATCTTCACTGACCCATGTTGTTCGTGTCACTACCGAATACACGGATCACACTACACAGCGTATTCTAGATGGAAAAAGCGTGTACTACTTAGGTTTTGACTGCCTATGTTGTTAGTCACATAGTTAAACACACAGCTAACTATACACAGCATGTTAGTGACAGAAATGATGTGCACAAGAAGGTTTAACTGACCTGTGTTTCTTGTTACATGGCCGGATAATTGGCTAACACTACACGGCATGTTCCATACGGACACAACGTGTACTAGTAAAGGTAACACCATCCCGTGTTGTTAGTTACACGGCCAGACACAGGGTCAACCCTACACGGTGTGTACAACTGGTACATAGCGTGTTCCCACAAGAACTTCCCTATCCCGTGTCTCTTCCCACACGAACAATGAAATGGTTAGAGACTACACGACATGTACATAAGGTATACGAAGTGTACTATATAAAAACAGTTTCATCCGGAATAGAAGAAAACACGGCCGGTAGTCAAAACTACACAGTGTGTATTTTGGGTTTTCCCAGACCGTAAGCCTCTAAAACTACTCCGGAGCCATGAAAAACACAGATATGAAAACCAAAGTGCCAAATTATGATCCGTGAAGGCTCATACTCCACAAAAATCAATTTTTGAAAACTTATAAAAGTTATAACAAGAGAAAATGAGAAACTATCCACAAAATTCTGGTATTTGAGGGCGCATAACACCTCAATAACCAATGTTTGGAATTCCTTATAACAAAACCTTACACAAACAATAACCTATCAAATAGAAGGTATTTTTATCATGGAAACTATCAAACTATGAATATCTATCACACCACCTATCACAACAACATGCAATCACTAATTCACCCTATATGGCATGGAAAGTATGCATGACATGTGATTTGTAGAATGTGATTATGTGATGCATGGGAAGGCATACCCTCATCTCATCGGGTTGCAATAGAAATAGAACCTCAGTAGCATCAACAATAATATAAAACAACATGTGAATCACTCTAGGTAAAATCAAATCAACTATAATAATTGCAAAACCTGAAAAATTGCAACATGATGTAGATTGGATTTTCCCTGTGCACGGGTAAGCTACTCGCGGTAACAACTTATTACCAAGTACCAATTCTATCCTATCCCTAACTATAGGCTCCAAACAGTAATTCAATGAAAATAATTCCTATGATACCAATTTGTAACATCCTGGTTCCAGAAGCCACCCAGAGGCACCTCGTACCTGGTTGGTCACATGGCCTCAAGCACATTTCCTCTAACATGAGAGGCTACCAACTAGAAGCGAGGGCCTTGGGTGTGATAGTGGGGAAACTATTCCCTCATTGGAAGAGTAACAAAATAGAAGTAAACAAATGGAAAAAATAAAAGAATTAATAATCCATAAAAAATTAAACACCAGAAGACTGAAAATAATAAACCGGAGCACACGTATAAATAAATGTTGCATGAAACATATGTCTAGGAAAGTAGCCAAAAAATCACAATGATGGAATACAAAACAGTATTAAACAAATGTAAAAAAAGAAACAGATAAATAGCTCCTCAGCATCGCAAGCCTCAACTTGGTCCCACGCTTTCCAACTCCTTAGCATATCAAGTACCTGAAGTAGAAGGGCACTTTCCATTATCAATACTTGTGACATTATAATATATTTGGGCCCAAAATCTTGACCCAAATAGGGTGTGATACTAAATACCTGTAGGAAATCACCACAAGATATGTTCCTAATAGTCAATAAATATATGGTAGGTAATAAACAATAGAAGGATATAAACAAGGAAGTACTCAGAAGTAACCAATCCTACAGTTTCAATGAAAAAAAGAAAATACACAGTGTGTACTTTTGAAGTACACAACATGTAATTGCCTTTTATGTACTCCGCTTTAGGTGTCCTCTAGGTCACCCGCACATGGCCTTTTGCGTGGACACTACACTGCGAGCACAAGGTTACCTACGGTAACTAAGTACGCTGTGTTTAATCAGAAAGTACACGATGTGTAATTCGAAAATTCCCACAAATTCTTCTTTTTCTCAAAAAATATCAGGAAAGGAAAACATACCTAAAAAAGAAGATCCGGGTTCTTACAATTTTAATTGTCAAAACATTTAATATTATCAAATTAATTC
This sequence comes from Viscum album, assembly GCA_963277665.1. NCBI lineage: Eukaryota > Viridiplantae > Streptophyta > Magnoliopsida > Santalales > Viscaceae > Viscum > Viscum album. The sequence goes on from OY728138.1 coordinate 776,979,940, forward strand.
ATGTATCTAATCACACACCACTATGTAATCAATAATATGGTCCATCAGTGCCTATTCATTTGTGGACCCATCAAAAAAACCATTTTACTCTGTTATTTTTTCTTATGGTGACTATTAATATGATACAAGGTTGTTCCCTTTTTTAGTTCCAGATAATGTCACATGATGATTCTTTTTATAAGGATAATAATGATATACAAATATAATATAATCAGAAAGAAATCCATTATATTTATGATGAATAAAAATAATCAATGAGTAAAGGTCACCTACCTTATGTGATGTCCAAATTATTAATCCTTGCATGTAACATTATTATTTAATTAAAATGAGTTACTATATCATTAATAATATCACAATGATATAGTTTATTTATTTGAAATCAAATCCTTATAATCAATATAAACCTAAAGAAATATCATCAGATGATGTAATGAAACAAAAACCATGAGAAACAATATTCCAATAACCCAATCCATGTTCCTAGAACTCTAATGATTAATGTGTTTTATATTCTAAACTCAAACAGATAGAAATCTTTTTCAAAATTTAATAATTCAAATGAAAACTTTCCAAACTCCTTACCTCCAATAAATTTATTATAAATGTGACATGTTCAACCTTCATGAGCTTCTTATACATACAGTAAAAAAATTTATTAGTACTGGTTTTTTAGTGGTTGTTATAGTAATCGTTGTGAAATAAATTTGGATAAAAATATATAATATAGCTGTGTTTTAATCAAATAAATACTATATTTTTTTAAAAAATGTCAGTGGTTTAGATTAAACTGTCGCTAAATATTTAAAAAAAAAACCTCAATTCCTCCCCCTCCCCTGTTCCATCTATGTGACCTCAACCCTTATCTCACCTACCCCTACCTCATCCTCTCCACTCCTTATCATGATCCTTACCCAACCACCTTATCGTCGACCCCCATTCCCCCAAACCATCCAACCTACCACCTCCATATTCAGCAGTGACCCCCCCCCCCAGCCCCCCCCCCCCCACTCTGACCTCCCTCTCGCCAACTGCAACATGGAAACCCCCCCTTCAACCCAAACTCCCTTGAATATCCCCTCCTCAGTGGTGATGTTGGCAGCACCCCCCCCCCCCCATCACCACACCCTCCCCTCCCTCTCCCAGGATCAACTCCCCTCCTTAGTGGCTCAAATCCCCTCATTAGCAGTAAGGTAGACCCACATGTCATATCAACCTCAATATAATCACCCTAATTCTATTATTTAGTAGAATTATATGGAAAATCAAGTGTGATAATAAATTATTTAATTTATTATCAAATCCATTCAATATAAATGTATATATTTAATTTTGGTATCTAATGTGTTATTAAGATTTTTTTAGTTATTTGTTTTGAATTATATTAACCATTATTTTTTAATGTTTTATTAAATTTTAAAAATGAATTTATTATGTTATAAGTCAGTTATGTATTCGGGATTCTTCATTATTTCATGGATTATATACTATATTAATGAAATCCAATTTATTCTATTTATGTTAAAGACTCTATTTTTTGTATATACATAACTGAGACTATTTTCAAACTCATGACCAATTGGTGTTAGGGTTTGGGGTAAAAATGTTTTTATCCCCAACCCTAGAAAGGTCTCTATGGACAAAGGATTTAAAAATGAGATATTACACCCTTTTAAATTTATTATAATGCTTCATGTATTAAACAGATTTGAAGAATTGTTCAGTTTAATAAAATCATTTGTATAATAAATGAGTAGTTAGGGTTAAGTTTTAGATCCATTATATTCAATTATTGGTTATGTTAACTAGAACATCCAACAATGTTTCATTTTTTTTGTTTTAATTGAGATGATTTTTTGGATAACAAATTAGAGTTTATAGTTAGTTTCTTGTCGAGTTTGATAATTATATTTTTATCATTTTATATGAATCATACTCTCCCATATGATTTTAAAAATATGTGATAATGTTTAGAAACATCATAAAAACATTGAATATTTGGATCCCCTAAAAGAAAAAAAATGATTCAACATATTAAATGGTGGAGCATAAATTGTAGAAGGATGTATAAGCACATATAAGAACCTAAATTTTTTTTATCAATTTTATCCATCCGATAGTGTTTTACATCCAAATATAGTATAGTTTTTATTAATATTTTTAAATTTTTTCTCTTAGTATTAGATAGATCATGGTAAGTGGTTTGAAAATTGATCAATGTAGCTAATTATTCAATGGAATGAACCTTCCTTAGTTACAAAACTAGGGTACAATACAACATTGTCTTTTTCTGCCCCAAATATTTAATCATATACAAATAAAATATCCAAAAAATGATACATATTTATCATATTTAATGTAGAGGATTTTTTCACACATCCATCATTAAGTATTAACTTTTTTCAAGCATGTATCTAATTTCAAATACTATGAACATGAGTCTTATTCTAACATGTATAGATCCTTATTTAACCTAGTAAATTTGATTGCATATTTAATGAATGAATTTATTTGATTCATGTTTTTATAATATATTCTTAGTAGGAGAAATTACATTTTTTAATTCATCCCATTTTCCATTATAGTAGTTAGGAAAGAGTCAATTAAAAATTTGGGTGATATTAAATTTTGATTACACCTATTCGATTAAAACATATATCCCTATATCTAAATTTACATATAATATACAATACAATAACTATGGATAAAAGGTGATTAATTTACCTTGAAACACACCTCATCATGACATGGGATTAAATTCTTTTATAGACTGTTCAATTTCAAACCGATTAGTGGATGGAAGAATAAATTGTTGGTGTCCTAATTGTAAATTTGTGTTCTGATTGTAAATTCAAGAAATGGTTGAATAGAAACTAAATAAATGATCATTTTATATTGAAACCATATTCTTATTGATATGTATGTTGGATTTAGAATGGTATGTAAAATTTTATGGAAATTACAAATTATGAAAAAAAAATATCAATGAAATACAATGTCATCTTGAGAAGTAGAATATAATTTGAAATTTTTTAAATGTTGAATTCGGTTTTAGATAATATAATGTATAATATTTTAATAGATCAATAGAACCTTTAGTTGATCCTAAGCATGTTAATCATTATCATAACATTAGTTATGAAAAAAAATTAATGAATTAGTTGAAGATGGATATCAAGAATGGTATAAAGGGTGTTATAAGTATTCAAAGAATTAATTTATTTACTTTAGATTTATTATATAAATTGACTTTGTGGAATTATTTAGAATGTAATGTCCAGGATTTTAGGGTTTCTTCATGACTCATTTAATGAGGCTAAGATCCCTACCTCAATCTACGAGATGAATAAAGTCATCAACAAACTAAGACATGATTATATAAAGATATATGCATGTTGTAATGATTTATTTATCTACTGGGGAGAAGAGTCTTATAAATAAGAATGCACGAGATTTTATATAAGAGGATGGAAGTATATGGACAAAAATGTGAGTATAACTCAATGAAACCATATGAAGAAACATAAGAACAAAACGCCTATAGTGTTATTACGTTATGTTCCTCTAGAACAACGCTTGCGAATATTATTCATGTCATCTAAGACTATATACGACATGAAGTGGAAATCTAAAGATAGTAACGATGTCTTTATAATACATCCAATATATTTAAAATCATGGATTATTTTTTATTCTCTGAATCCTTATTTTTGTTCAAGTCCTAGGAATATAAATTTGGGATTGTCTTATAATGGTTTTAATGCTTTTGGTACTTTATGTACTAATTATAGAATTTGGTCACTTGTTTTGATCCCTTGTACTCTACCTCCAAAAATATTCATAAAGAAGAAATAATTTACTATTTGGATGAATATTTCTATAACTAAAATTCATTTAAATGGCATTGATGTATACCTTCAACCTCTAATAAAATAATTTCTAGAATTATGGTATGATGGGGTTAAAAAAAATTATGCTTCAATGAAAAAACTATTCTAAATGCACGATTGTTTTGTGTGAAAAATTGTGACATTACTGGACTAGAAAATTTATCTGGCTTGAACACTCATACCGTTCTTCTTGTCCAATTAGTAATTTCTTTTAAAACTCACTGAATACCTTATTGAATAAAATGGTATTTTATGTGTCATCAATACTTTCATGTCTCTTCTCATAAATTCAATTTTAATAAGACATGATTCAGTGGAGATATTGAAAATAAAAAGTCACTGATGGTGTTATATTGTTCATAAATATTTTTACAATTAATGAATTTTGCTGAAGAATTTGGAAAAAATCATCACTTTAAGAAATGGGGGATTCTATACAAGGTACAGTATCCGATGAAACTAGAACAAAAAAACGGAAGAAAAAGATTTTATTTTACAAACATCCTTATTGGGATTTTAATTTTATACGTTATGATATTTAATTAATTCATATTGAGAAGAACATATATAAAAATGAAATTTTTATATTGCTTAATGAGAAGGGAAAATCTATGGATAACCTCAATGTTCATAAATATCTTGATTTAATGAATATAAATAATGGTTTTTGGGAAAATGAAAATTGATTTTATCTTTCAGACATTTTTTCAATTCAAAACCCTTAGAAATACATATTACTTTTTACATTGAAGAATGTAAAATCCTTGAAGGATATTCAAGTAATATATCAAGTTGTTTTGAAATAAAACAACAAAAGTTACGTGGATTGAAAATTCACGAATCACATATATTGATGGAGTCTTTGTTGATGAAATTACATAATTATTTTCTTGAAAAAGAAATTATAGTTCTAGTTTAGTTTTATACCTTTTCTAGAGAGATTTTTATAATAACTCTAAATCCAAAAGAGATTTTTAAACTTCAATAAAGTATATTTTACCATTATTTCATGTGGAGATGTTATTTACTCATTCATTATTAATATTCATGATTCACTTGAATGTTAATTTTACTGAATAATATAAATTTAGTGGATCAGTGCACTATTTTGGGATTTATCCAATTGAGAGGTATGTTGATATTATTTTTATTGGTGAATTTGAATTTATCAAATTATTAATGAAATATTATTAATATGTTTTTTGTTTTTTAAATCATGTATTGATGTCATTTGAAATCATATGTAAGGAATACAGCTCAAATAGAATGACCTTTTTATGAAAGTTACACTACTAAAAAGTTATCCACCTACTGTTCTAGGTATTTGGATGGGATTTTGGATAAATTCAATAATGCTGGATCGGTAATGACATATCCACTAATTCTCATTCTAAAAATCAGTCATCAGTATATCCAACTATTAGAAAACCCATTGGAAAGGGTTCAAATATTACGTTTACTAAATTGGATCCTCTAAAAGAACATATATATTTAATAGTAAACAATGTTATTTCCTATCCATTTATTTTATAATATTTTCTAAAACAAATATGTGAAAAAGATTTCAAGCCCAAAATGAGAGGAAATTAACCAAAAAAATGTTTATATGGATATTGTCGAATGTTTCACCCATCATGTAGGTATATACTCATATTCATATTATTAATGTGTATTTATTTAGTCTTCTATAAAAGGAAAACCTTATATATTTTATTGTAGATAATGAATGTTTGGAATCAAACTAAAATATCAAATGAATTGATGTTTTCAGATCGAGTTACTCTAAGTAAAACTAAAGAGTTGATGCCTACAATATTCATGAATTTATTTTTCTTTCTATTTATCATGAAAAAGAATTGAGAACACAATATAGTGGGGTATTCACTTTTTAAAGGTGGGATACTATTGGATACTGAATGATATAATTGAATTAAACTATCATGGTATGTTTTCAATTGTTTAATTTAAATAAAAAGTGGTCAAAATTAATAGGGGTATAATGAAAGGTTCATTACATTTTAAATCTATCAACATCTCTCACTTGATATAAAATGGTGATCATGAATACCATGATCCATTTTTCTTGGATTTACAATATAAAATGGTTTATTATGTGGATGATGAAATATCTTAATGTTGGAGTATTTTTGAACACATAATGTAAAGGGAATTATACGATATTGAAGATGAAGATCAATTGGTGAATTGTGATAGTGAACAAGATACACAAAAAACAATGATCAGTTTTCTCCAGACAATGAAAAAAAAGTAGAACATGCAAGAGAGGGTTAATTTGAATGACTCATCGCAATGCAGGTTAATAAAAATGAATAAATTCATGATGATAATTTAATGTATAAATTCGTAATAAAAAATATATTACAATTTCTCATTGATAATTGTTTCTTACAAATATACATTGTTCTAATTTTCTCTTTTTTTTGTAAATTTTTTTTAGTATTTTATTTTTTTAATACATTTAATCTTTATTATCCATTTGAAATGAAGGAATTCCAAGAGAAAAAATAATTTAGGATCCCGAAAGATCATCATATCATATCACACCACCACTACCAACATCTTCTCTAGATCCTAGTGATTCTATTGTACCTATGTCTATTAGTGAGCCATCCATTTCTCTAGATGTTTTTGGTACCCAGAACCGGATTCACCTCTAGTAATGGAGTGGTTGGTTACACCTCAATCTATGGTATATTAGAGAGTTATCGTTACTCGTATATATTTCATTTTTAAAAAAATATATATTTTATTTACTGATTAATGAATTTTTTAAATAGATAAAGATAACCATAGAAGATATATAAATATTAACTTGGAATATGTATGGGACATGAAGTAATTCATTAATATCCATATATTTGACGAGTTTAGGGTGCTTACTGGTGATGCTACAAGAATATATGGGTAGATTCCTTGGTATTTTTCTTATGAGATAGTGATATTTCTCATTAATTATAATGATTATAGGCATCTTCCTAGATCTTGAAAAAATGTGTACATTGATACTCAAGTTAAGGTAACATTAATTTGACATTCCTTTATAACTAACTTAAAATACATGAGTATTGTTTTGTAATATACTTAAAAAGTGTTATGTTATTAATGTCGGGGTGTTATTTCAATTTGATATACCAAATTTTTTTCATTCCACAAAAATTGAAGAATTTGGGCAACAAGTCGATTGATTTTAAATTATGATTATGGAATGAGTTTAATGAAACATCAATGATCCCACAAAATTTTTATGAGAATGGTCTTGAGGTCATTTCTCATGAGAAATGGAAGATCATTTTCAATATCATGAGAGGTAAATCTCATGATCTTATTTCACATTTACTGTATCATAATAACATATACATAATAAAATTATATTTTTTTTAATGTTTATATTTTTGTAGAAACTATCATAAAATATATTTTGAATCCGGAGAAGAAATTCCTTCCTCACATTGTTGGATCTCAAATATTTTTGAGAAAAAGAATAATTTTGATTTTTATTTTATTCATTATTAGTTATATCATTTAATGATAACATAATTTTTTTATAACATGTTTATATATTTTTATAAAGACTAATGAATTAGGTCACTCTATTGGATGAACAAAGATGTTGTTTAATGTGCGTAGGAAACTCGATGGAAGTTTTATAAATTACCCTACCAAAGACATTTTATTAAGTAATTTTAATTTTAATTTCATATTATTTCATTACCATAAGAACATAATAATTAAAAATATTTTATAATAACTAAGAGGAAATAAAATCTATTAAATTTTCCCACCTGCATGGATCAAATGATACCAATTTTTCATCATTTGGTCTATCTAGTGAGCCCCAATTAATTATGTTTAAGGCTTGTTTGTTGTTATAATATTATTTTCATTGTTATGTTAATATAGTTTTGAAACAAAAATAAATATTAATAAAAAAATTATTAATTATATAATATTATAAAGTTATAATATTTGGAAAAATAATTTTTAATATCTATTATATTAACAGATTAAATTTCAAGAAGTATGGGATGTGAACCCTTCACAATACTCATTATTTTTTCATAATGATGCAGTTGGAATAGTTTTAGGGAAAGATATTATTAGACGTGTAGGGGAATAAGTTTTAGGCCTACTCTATCAATTTATTTTGGTAGGGTGGCCTCCTTTTTTACTACTAGACCCGATGGGGGTTCATGTAGTTTCGTCGATCTTGAATCATAAATAGAAATTACAAGATTGAAAGAAAAAGTCTAATAATGGGACTCTTATAGGTAAAAACGTGATCCATGGCGGTCACAAATGGAGAATGATTTCGTTTATATATTTTATTAGATGACTAATATGATCCCCATTGAAATTTACAACTCTATTGATCAATCTGTATGGTAGATTCAAAATTCATATATCAATCACACATTTACAATAAAAACATACAACCTCTTTAAAAAAAGATAAATTGACACTTTTATAATGAAAAAATTCATTTCAAGTCATACCAACCATATCTTGTGTTAGATTGATGTGTGGTTATTTCGTACATGTCAAAATCGAATTTTAGATCACTATCCATAAGTTTGAAAACAACCTGATTTTGCTTTCTCAGTTTTGAATCAGTGAACACTTATTAATGGTATAAGAATTATTAAAAAGTTATGTAGGGGGTCAAGACCTAGAGAATTACATCACATTGACATGAAATTAGGGGAAAATGATGGTAGATTTAATTAACAAATAAACAAACTAATGGCATGTCATTCTGAAAGGCGGTTTTCACATTATGTCCATAAATTTTTTTAGTGTTATAAAACACTAAAACATGTGTCTAATGGTAAAAATGAACAAAAATGCCTCAATGTTTTGTTCAATAATGTTAAAACCACCACTGTGTTATTTTTTATGCATACACATAGAGAACACATCAATCTGAACTAGGGTGTGGTCATAATTACTTCGTAAATAGTTCTTAAATGTACAAAAGCAATTAAAAAGTGTTGGAGGGGTAAAAACAAGGAACAATATATCAAATTCCCTTAAATAATGGGAAAATGAATATAGATTGAATTGTTAAATGTTGGAACTGTTTTCACATCATTTAGAATAAAGATATTCCCATTATGGTTATAAACATTGTTTTAGTAATTTAAAATAGTAAAACATGTGTGGAACTATAAAAACCATAGAAAATAACCTCATATTGACGTGAATTCAATGGGAGAACCACTGATGAGTTATTCTATTTTGTAATAATACAAAACATGTCAATATGACAGGCGATGTTCTTGGGATTTCGTGGTAAACACTTCTTGACGGTACAAAAGCCTTTAAAAACATGTGTTGTTGTTTCAAAACTAGAAAAACGATGTTGGATTTTTCTAAAATCAAAGTAAAACAACTGTAGATTTAATTATTAATTTTAGAAACCAATAACATGTTATTTTGAATTATGGTTTGACCATTATGAATGTAAATGTGTTTTAGTGTTTTAAAACACTAAAACCTTTATGGAACAAACCAAAGCATGGAAAATGACCATAGGTTGATTTCAAATTATGGTAAAATCACTAATGAGATATTTTTTATGTGTATATAGAAAAAAATGTTAATCTTATGTGCAGTTTGGTCAAACTTACTCAAAAAACACTTCTTAAAGGTATAAAAGCGTTTAACAAAGTATTGGGGGTCCAAACTAGGAAAATGTTGTCACATTTCTTTAAAATCATGGGAAACCCAATGTATATTTAATTATAAAAAATAAGAACTAATAAAACATCTGTCTGAATTATGGTTTTCCCATTATGATCGTAAATTCATTTTTAGTGTTTAAAAACAATAAAACAATTGTGTAACAGTCAAAAAAATATATATAACCTCATATTGATGTGAAACCACGAGAAAAACATCACTATGTTATTTTGGACTTGTAAGCATAGAAAACAAGTCAATTTGATGTGAGATGTGGTCAAAATTACATAGTAAACACTTTTTTATATGTCTAAAAGCTTTTAGAAAACAAATTTCAAAGAGGGGGGGGGGTCAAAATCTAGAAAATGAAATCCTATTTCCACTAATTAGGGGTGCAATGACTATAGATTTAATTTTGAAATGTAGGAAATGATTATACATCATTCTAAATTACAAATTTCCTATTATGGTTGTAAAGGTGTTTTAGTGATTAAAACACTAAAATGTGTGTGGAATATTCATGTCTACAACAAATGACCATGAATTGATGTTAAATTAGGGTAAAACCACAGATTAGTTATTTTTTATGTGTACACGTTGACAACACATCAATATGAAATGTGATGTGGTGAGAATTTCAATGAAAGCACTTCATAGAGGTACAAAAGTCATTAAAAACAAATTTCCAGGGTTAAATACCTATTAAATGACATCATATTTCTCCTAAATCATGGTAAAATAATCATGTAATGATTTTTGCAATATAATAACTGATATAGCATCATTATAAATTGTGGAATTTCCGTTATGGTCGTAAACACGTTTTTACTATCTAAAACACTAAAACATTCATTTAATGGTAAAACCCATAGAAAATGACCTCATATAAATTCAAAATCATGGTAAAACAACTTCAATATTATTTTTGACGTATAATCACATACAACACATCAATCTAACCTTCATTTTGGCCTGAATTAATCACTAAAGACTTCTTAAAAAAAATCCTTCATAAATAAGTTTCAAGTGGGTGAAAACTAGGTAAATGATTCCATATTTCACCAAAATAAAGGGACAACAACCATAGAATGAATTTTGAAATTTAGATACTAACACATTGTCATTCTAAATTATGGTTTTCCCGAAAATGGCAGTAAATGTGTTTTGAGTGTTTTAAAACACTAAAACGTTTGTATATCAGTCAAAACCAAACAACACAACCTTGGATTGATGTAAAATCATGTTTCCACTGCTGATGAGTCATTTTTTGATAGGTACATATGGACAATATATCAATATTACATGTAGTGTGGTCGTAATTACATAGTAAACACTTCATAAAGGTATAAAAGCCTTTAAAACAAGTGTTGGTTGAAAACATTAGGTAAATGGTTTCTGATGTTCCTAAAATTCGAGGAAAATGAACGTATATTGGATTGTGTGTTTTTGGAATTGATGGAATGTCATTATGAATAATGGTATTTCTCTTATGGCCATAAAGGTATTTTTAGTGTTTTAAAAAAATAAAATGTGAGGGGAATTGTGAAAACTATTGCAAACAACATCAGATTTATATGAAATCAAGGGAAACCCAATAAAAATTTATATATGAAATATAATACATGTTGTGATATCAATTTATTTAGAATTTAGTTATTATGTAAATTTCATTCCCATAAGACATCACCATAAAAATAAATTAGAACATTGATTTATCTCTTTTCAATTTCATGAGTTTAATTTTATCATAAATAGGTAATTTTATGTTTTCAAAGTCTTTTGAATTTTATATCATTTTTTAAATTTTAAATTCCTTATGTTTTTTTATCAAATGAAAAAAAAATTTGTGTTGAATTCTGAATATATTATGTATTTTTCTCTTTATAAAATCATTTCTAAAAAGTTATGGTTTTCATTTTAGGTGGTATATATCAGCCATGGTCAAGAAGTTAACAATTCTAAGCAATACCATTATTCAGAAGGTATTCATGATATTTCTTATTTTTCATGGTATATTAATATTTCATCAATTATTCTATTTTAATCTAGATTTTTTAATTTAAATTATATTTTATATTTTCATTTTTGTTACAGTTAATGGGATTACATGGTTGGTTTCTCTTAATGAGATGATACAGAGGTAGAAAGATGTAGTGGAGGTAATTATGTGGATGTATATTGGGCATGTATTTTTTTTGTACTTGTTTTATATGAATATATTGATGACTGTTGTATTGATTAACAAATTTATGGGTTGAGAGGGACTAAGGTTATGATGAATATGAATGTATGACATATGTATAGTGGGTTTATCATATATTTATATTTTAGTTTATTTCATGTCCATTTTTTATATTTAAATGTCTTTGCTATATTTTCCCCAAAATTCGGATTTAGTAGTGGTTCATAGTAACCCTTGGTAAACACATTTAAAAATATGTTTAGAGGCAGTTATAATAAACCGAAGCTAAAGAAAATTTCCACTGATATGTTCAATGGTGGTTAGTTTTATATAATTTATATTTTCTCTAAACAGTTTTTATAAATGAAACACCACTAAATAAACAAGAAACCTCCACTAATTGATCTGAAAATAAAACATAATAAAACAACTGTGATATTAAAGAAACCACTACTAAATGACTAGCGATCATGAAATATGTGATGGTTTTAATAACAGTTGCCATATGATTAGTTGACATTTTATATAACATTTAGTATAGGAAAAAAATCCTTCAAATTCCATTTTTATAGACCTACATCACATTAAATCCACATTATCCAAAAGATAATCAACAATGTTTTCGGTCAAATTACATCTCAAATACACAACCCAGTCAACCTAAATCATAGGAGGAAGGTTAATAATAAAAAATGTGAATATTGTGTAATGTGTAATTAGAACTCAACCAATAGTCTCAAGAATTTTTGAACCAATTATATTGATAGTAGATAACAGACGGAAAGAGGGTGGAATGTGAGACTCCCCTCTATTCAGCCCCCTAGAACCTGAAAAACCCAGATGAGGTTTAACATTCTGACCCAAAAAAAATGAAATGTACCTCAAATTAAGATGGCGTGTAGTTTCATAATACACCACCTGATTGAACCCCACCAAGACTATGGTGGTCCACAATGTTCCAAGTGGTAGAGGTAGTGGTACAACCCCACTGTTTATCCGAGGGGATTGTAGTGGGATTCCATGAGGATACTGGTGGGTACTGTAGCTTCCCACAAGAATCAATTTCATCTAATTTCCAATAATATATTTCTATTTTTGTTTTCATTAGACATTTAAATACTTGAAAAAACTATTTAAACTTTCCAAACTACCAAAAGTATCTTCCTCACAATCCAAATCAAAATATTCTTTTTCACATGGATTTTCCACTATTTAAACAATTACTCCTCTAATTTTTTTAATAAATTATTTTTGTGCACTAAAAACTCCATACCATAACAATTTCTATCCATGAATGTTCAAAATGTGTTTTCACTTGAAAATATAGAACTATATTAGAAATCACTTTATCTTTAACAAATGATAAATGACACAAAAATATGAATGATCATTTTATTATACACTCAAATCCCTCAAGAATACTTATATCCAAAAACTCATACCATTTGATCCATAATATTCCCCCAAATTATCTATCATTTTCATCTCCATCATTGAACCATTCCTCCCTAATGAATATATACTTCTACTTCTGACACACTTTCAATCATCTGATCACCTTACTCTCATCAACTTCCATGATGTTGAAAAAGTTAAAAAACATAGACTCTATTAACAATTTACAAATAGTAAATCCAATAATAATCTTATAATTATTCCCAATATAAAAAAACAATTTCTAAAAAAATATTTCTTAATAAGACTCCTAATCATCATATTATCCATCTATAACAGAACACATTCAGTTAAAATAGTGTAACCATTAACTCCCAAACCCTACTCCATGTGCCTCACTGAAAATATTTACTCATATAGCTTCAATAACATGGATCCCTCATAGTAGATATAAAGACACATCTTTGAAGATGGAAATAAAATAACCAGGTTACTCCCATTTCAATATTTTATATCAAAAAATCCCTATTATACATCAACTAATTGCACATTTTTAAATTTATTCAAATAACATTTCACATGCAAAAACTGACAAAAGTTTTTAAACTCTCCTTGTAATCCCTTGGTTTTCTAGTAAATATCATTAAATCAGCAATTGCGGTCCTTACAAGTCATTTTTCCAAAAAACCATCTTCTATTTACAAACAGCCTTTTATTAAAATTTTAAAATCATTTGTAATAGTTTTCCTAAAATCAAAAAATATAAAGGATTTATTCTTTTTTGAAAAAAATTATTTATAACAATTTTTAGTGAAACCAAATAAAAAACAATTTTACCCTTACCTAATTATCCCATACAACTTTTCTTATTCAAAAATATTATTTTAAAAAAAACTTGAAATCATTTTTCTATGGTAGATAAATAATCATAGTAAAATACTAACATAAAATAAAAAACCCACATAATCCAAATTAATTAAATTACTCCAAAGAATCTACCTGATAAAACCATAAATATATTAGTATTTATTTCTAATTAATTTTAAATGTTTTTAGGATGAATTTTAATCAACACTTCCCTTAGGTAGATATACCTGTCCCTAATCATGCTACTACCATGATGCATAAAATTATATAGAAAGTAAATTTGTTTTGGTCAAGTGAATAATATTGAGTTCAACCAATTATATACCTATAACTTACAAACCAAAACACTCACTCATTCCTAGAGTGCCTACTTGTGACATAATACATCCCCTAAAAACAATGGTTTTAACCATTTCTATGATGGCCAAATATGCTAATGATTTACATATCATGTCTTAAAACCCTGTATCTAGATCATAATGACTTTTTCCTAGTTACAAACACATTCCATGATACCATTTTGTAATTTCTGGGACTAGTTACCTATTCTATGTGGCTTCATGTGAATCTCTATGTAGACAAATGTTTTTCAACTAGAAATTAGGGGTATTTTCATACAGTAGGGATACTATAACCTAAATATAATGACAAATAAATAATAAAAGATAAATTATTAATGTATTAATGGAAATTGATATATTAAACGTATATAAATATTAGGACATGTAATAATAAATATGAGAACCCATTATAGTCGTACATCCATGTTCAATTGAGTGATCAATATAAGTGGGTAATCAAATACATTCTAATTACAATGTTATAATACATAAGAGTCCCTGCTATTAAATGGAATTAAAATATTCCCCAACACAACCTCCATATCTATTTCAATCATTTTAGTATTATCCACCTATCATTTGGTTTTTTCCCTTCTTTTTATCCTAAAAAATATATATGCATTTCTACCATGGTGTATATGTTGGGTGGGATTAAAAAATATCAATAAGAGACTCCCAATGATCCCATAACATAAATATGAGACTATAGATGAGTATATATTATAACGACCCACACTTTACATACATTGTTAATACTTCAAAATTGAAGCACACTTATTACAACATATGACAAAACCACAAAGGACCGTATAGGTATAGTGTCTTTAGAAACTGGGAAACATAAACAACTGGTTCATAAATCTTCTACAGTGTATCCCATTTATTTCATCATATCTAGGGTCCCTTTTAGCATATTCTACTTAATATCCATCTTCCTGACCTGGGGAAAAGAAAACATAAAAGGGTGAGCTCAAATGCTCAGCAAGGGCAAATAAAGGAAATAAAAATCATATCATATCTTTATGAAAATCAAAACCTGCAAAAGAGATCATAATATCTTAACATGGAATAAATCATAGAAGTGAAAATGAGATCCCCATAATCATAACATAAAACTTGAAACTTTGTGGCATGCACACATAATCATGGAAAATCATTTCTTGTTAGTCATGACTCATTGCCAAGACTATCTTAGTGGACAAAGTCCCTTTCTGAATCGAGTTCACTCCTCGTTTCAGTCCTGTATCACTGAACCGAAATAACCTTCCGTTCCAGCCATGTCTATCTCATGAGATATAAAATCATTACCCAATGCATTGGAGGGAGATATAGGTCCCACCCATCTTATAATGAATCCTTTCTTATGTGTGCCATATAATCATAAAACATACATCATCGCATAACACATGTAACAAAAATGGGATTCTTGAAACATCATGACATCATAAATCAATTCATATAAGATAAAGGAATTCATAAACATAATTCCATCACAACATAGTCAAATCAATGTAAAAATATGGATAGAAACAGAACCCTTTATTATCTTAGATGGAAAATAATTTTGATAAAACACTTGAATTGAATTCTTGAGGAAAATATCCTTTCTTCTTTAAAATCAATTTCTTTTCACAAAACATCATGAAATTTTAAAAGAAAGAGATTTTATTGAAAATAGTCATGAAATCTTTTAGAGGAAGCTTCATGAAAATAAGGCTTTATAAAACAGTAGAAATCCGTTCGTGCCGTATAAGTTAAAAAAACATTCTTCGTACTTTTGTCGGAAAAGTCAAAAAGTACATCGTACGAAAAACGACAAAAGATTCCTTTCATACGTATTACTAAAAACTCACTGAAGGGTAAAAATGGATTTAAACAATTTTAGGTGGATGGAAATAATATTACATATTGAGTAAACATGGATGTGGATGATAAAATACACCCCAGTAAATACTTACGAATAAACAATCTCGGATAAAAATGAGATTGTGATATTTCCCTTACCTTAGGTCCGATTTGATTTGTTCGTGTCCGAAGCTCCTGTATAATGGTTTAAATAATGTTATTGACTTATTCCAGAGTCATACATATTGATATGATATCATATATGGTCATATTATTAGCTTCTTGTTAGTAATATTTCATTGTTACTTGTTACTCGGGTCTTTATAACTTTTTGTTCTTATGCGTGTTCTGTCGAATAAATTCTTATTCTTATCTTTAGGTTATAGATAATTCATTTCCAGAATGGTATTAGTGTATTATATACCATATTCATTCATTCAATTCATTTATATAATCATTATGAAATGAAGATCATGTAGAACGAGTCGCATCACATCGTGGAGACGGTATTCCGTACGTACGCACGAGTGATGATATCATTCCTATGATTGTGGAATTGTATTGGAGTATATATATATTATTTCAGTATAAATATTACTTAATAATAATCATATATAGTTACTCATTACACCATTATACCCATCCTTGTAAGGTGATGGTGGAAAATAGATTACACCACGGCGTGGAGACGGTATTCCGTACGTACGCACGCGCGGTGATTTCATTTTTCCGTAGGATGGATAGAAGGTGAATTAGGGTTGTTTCATATTTATTATAACATATCAGTATGTAAGTAATACTGATGTTATTACTTTATCATGAAACAACTAAAGAAGAAGAAGTTGAAGAAGAAAGAAATTGAAAAGATCAGTAATGGATATTACCTCTTCTTTGGAACGCCTCTTTGTATCCTCCACTTAAGGAAATAAGATTGGTCTTTGGAGAAGACCAGGACCTCTAGGATTATTCTAGGGAAGTGGAGAGGAGAAAATGGCAGGGGATTGCCGAGCTTTAGTGCTCAATTTGGTGTGAGGAGGAGGGGGAGGAGGTGCCCTTTTATAAGGGAGGAGAGGGGCACCTTAGGAATATCTCAAAATATTATTTTATATTAAAGTAAAAATCGGTTTATAATGGTTCCAAAGGGTCTTATTTCGAAGCTAAAGTGGGGATGGGTCGAAATACTATCAACCAATAGGATTTAGACAAGTTTAGGGTATTATTTTAACCTTATCAATTAGATTTAACTCTAAGTTAATTAATTTAACTTTTACCGTGTCTTTTTGTTTTCTTTCACTATATGGTTAATACACTTACTATAACATGCCAAACGAACCCCAAATTGTTTATTATTAATATATATATCCTTATCTAAGTCATTTGGCCGAACCATAGATTTTTAGGAATAAAATAACAATTAATAATATAATATTTGATTTAAAAACTATTTTGTGTCAATTTTGACACTATTTGATATATGATTTTTGTGAAAGTCATAACAGAATTATATGTTCGAACCAAGTTTATTAAATCAACATTAATATATTATAGTAACCTATAAAAGTAGTGGAATTCATAAAAAGTCTCAAATTACATTTATTTTGGTGTTTATAACATCAATTATGTCAATATTTCATTAATAAGATAATTACTGCATCATCATTGTGTCATAAATAAATTAAATTATTTAATGTCTAAAAATTACAAATAAAATACCCTTATGTAGGAAATCTTTTTAGCTTTCTAATGAATATTTATAGTCGAATTTATCTTATGTATAACCCCATATTAAAAATGATTTACTTATTAAACTTTGATTTTAACTATTTTAACCCTTCTTTAAATAAATTAATAATAAATGTCCTAATCTAATCCAAGTGGGCCTAAATGGTCATATTTTATTCCTAAGTTTGTTTTTGGTCGAATTACACTTGTCCAATAGAATTAGGACATGTGTTAGGGTAATATTGATATCATATTTACCCTTAGTTACCCTATTTACTATTAACCGCGGTAAAAATAGTAAAAAGTTACTATTCACCAAAAAATTATTTTCATCTCATTGAACCACATTTTAGTCCTTGATATTAACCTTGTCTCTCGGATTTTTGAAATTCCATTCACAGAAGCGGTAAAATTAATTTTTATGCAAAATTCAGTTTTTAACCTACCACTTAGTGGTTTCACTATTCATCAAAAATTGAAAGTTTTCAGAAAAATACCAAAATTTCACCCTAGGCTAATTTCGATATTCTGAGTCCAAAAATGAAGTCCATTTTGAAAAATAAAATTTATAAAATTTCAAAAAGTGGTTATTACTATTCATAACGTCTAGTTTTAATAGCATATTGTTGTTTAGTGAAACTCGGTATTGCGTACGACGCAAGCTATCGAGGAAGGTCGCGATTGCGTGCAAAGCAAGCCAAGCAAGTGTTGTGTAGAAAAAGATTCCTTTGATGGTTTATATAACATAAAAGTCTCAGGTGTTACATTCTACCCCCCTTAAAAAGAATTTCGCCCTCGAAATTCGTCACTTTGTAACAAACAAATGAGGATACTTCTCCCTCATCATATCCTCAAGCTCCCATGTAGCTTCTTCAAGTTGGTGGTTCCTCCATAAAACATTCACCAAGCGAGTGGTCTTGTTTCGTAGGACTTTTTCGCTACGATCCAGAATCTCTATCGGCTGTTCTTCATAAGAAAGATCTTGCTCCAGCGGTACAACTTCTGAGCTGAGTACATGTAAAGGATCTGGTATGTACTTTATCAGGAGAGATACGTGGAACACATCGTGAACTTGAGAGAGATTCGGTGGAAGCGCCAATCGGTAAGCTACCTTCCCAACACGATCCAGTATTTCAAAAGGACCGATATATCTAGGGCTCAACTTCCCCTTCTTTCCAAATCTCATAACCCTCTTCCAGGGAGATATTCGTAAGAACACTTTATCACCCACTTCAAACTCTAGGTCTTTTCTTCGGTTGTCGGCATAACTTTTCTGTCGACTCTGAGCTGCTCTTATGTGTTGTTGAATAGATCTGGCCTTTTCTTCCATTTCATCAACGAGATCAGGTCCTAATAGCTTTCTTTCCCCAACTTCATCCCAGCAAGTTGGAGTCCTGCATTTCTTTCCATAGAGAGATTCATAAGGAGCCATCTGAATACTGGAGTGAAAGCTATTATTATAAGAAAATTCCACCAAAGGTAGGTGTTGATCCCAACCTCCTTTGAAATCCATAGAGCAAGCTCTCAACATTTCTTCTAGGGTTTGAATTGTTCTCTCAGACTGACCGTCTGTCTGGGGATGATATGCAGTGCTGAAACTCAACTCTGTATCCAGAGTATGCTGAAGACTTCGCCAGAACTTCGAGGTAAATCTCGGATCTCGATCAGATATAATAGAAAGTGGTACTCCATGCAATCTTACCACTTCCTTTATATATATCCTGGCAAGCTGATCTATAGAGAAATCCTCTCTAATAGCAATGAAGTGTGCAGACATTGTAAGACGATCAACTATGACCCAGATAGCATTATTGACTTTGGATGTTTTAGGAAGTCCTGTGACAAAGTCCATAGTGATGTTTTCCCATTTCCATTCGGGTATGGGTAATGGTTGTAACATCCCCTTAGACTTCTGTCTCTCAGCTTTAACTTGTTGACAAACCAAGCATCGAGAGACATATTCAGCAACATCTCTTTTCATGCCATCCCACCAGAAGTACTCTTTCAGGTCCCTATACATCTTCGTGCTTCCAGGATGAATAGAGAATGAAGAACTATGAGCCTCATCCAGCAGCTCCTTCTTTAATTCGGGGATGGGAGGAACACAAACCCGATTCCTGAACTTTATTATCCCATCACAATCAAGGTTGAATTCAGGAACATTTCTCACCTTCTTTTGTAACTCGACATCTTCTTTCTGTGCCTCTTTAATCTTCACATGTATAGATGGTTGAACATTCATTTGCTAAAGATAATATTTTTCCCCTTCCATTATAATTCCAAGATCCATCCTTTGTAAATCCATAAATATTGGATCTTTTGTGATCCTCATCATAGATAAACTAGCATGGTCTTGTCGACTTAATGCATCTGCCACCTTGTTTGCTTTCCCAGGGTGGTAATGGATTGAGCAGTCATAATCCTTAATCAGCTCCAACCATCTTCTTTGGTGCATATTCATCTCCTTTTGTGTGAAAATATACTTTAAAATTTTATGATCAGTATAAATATCACACCTTTCACCATAAAGGTAATGCCTCCAAATATTTAATGCAAAAATTACCACAACCAACTCCAAATCATGTGTTGGGTAATTTTGATCATGGATTTTCAGCTGTCGTGAGGCATAAGCTATCACCATATCATTTTTCATAAGAACACACCCCAATCCCTTCTTAGATGCATCACTGTAGATCACAAACCTTTCTCCACTACAAGGCAGTGTGAGCACAGGTGCACTGGATAACCTTCTTTTCAACTCCTTGAAATTTTCTTCACATTCCTCCGTCCAAACAAACTTAACTCCTTTCCGAGTCAACTTGGTGAGTGGATTAGATAATCGTGAAACATCTTTTACAAAACGTCGATAATATCCAGCCAAACCAAGAAAACATCGGATCTCAGTTACTGTTGTTGGTCTTGACCATCTTTCGATAACCTCTGTTTTTGCTGGATCCACAGATATCCCCTCTTTTGAGATTATATGACCCAAAAATGCAACTTTTTGAAGCCAAAATTCACACTTGGTAAATTTGGCATAAAGCTTCTCCTTTCTCAGGGTCTTCAATATAATTCTCAAGTGATCTTCATGCTCTTCCTTGCTCTTTGAATAGACAAGAATATCGTCTATAAAGACTACCACAAATTGATCAAGATAGTCTCTAAAGACTCTATTCATTAGATCCATGAAGATAGCAGGGGCATTAGTAAGACCAAATGGCATCACTATAAATTCATAGTGTCCATACCTTGTACGGAAAGCCGTCTTTGGTATATCCTCCCTTTTGACCCTTAATTGATGATACCCTGAACGAAGATCAATCTTGGAAAAGTATTGAGCTCCGCATAGTTGGTCAAATAAGTCATCAATGCGTGGGAGAGGATATTTGTTCTTGATAGTGATCTTGTTAAGTTCTCGATAATCAATGCAAAGTCTCATTGATCCATCTTTCTTCTTAACAAATAGAACAGGTGCTCCCCAAGGTGACGCACTAGGGCGTATGAATCCCTTATCAAGATTCTCTTGGAGTTTCTTCTTCAATTCCTACAACTCAATTGGGGCCATTCTATAAGGTGTCTTTGAAATAGGCAAAGCACCCGGTATGAGTTCTATTGAAAACTCAACTTCACGATTTGGTGGAAGACCCGGTAATTCCTCTGGAAAGACATCATCAAACTCCCGTACAATGGGCATATTCTTAATCGTGAGTTTCTCACCAACTATTTGAGATAAATAACCTTCAATTAGTGGAATCAATACCCATAAGATGGAAGAAATTTCCACTGGAAGGTTATGTTCATCCTTGCATTGATAGACGATCGTAGGTTGATCTGGAATATGAAATGTGACTTCCCTTCTTTGGAAATTGATATGAGCTCCATGTAGTGAAACCCAATCTATGCCAAGAATCACATCAAATTCCACTAAAGGAAGGATCACAAGATTTTCAGGAAGCACTTTCCCACAAACTTCGATCGGAGAAGAATTATAAACTTCTGATGCGATTGATGTGCCATTAGGTGTTGTCACAGCTAACTCAACATCTAATTGTTGAGGTAATACGGTGATACCCTTAGAAAAGTCTTCAGAAGTAAAAGAGTGGGTGGATCCAGAATCAAATAAAACATTTGCTACTTTAGAGTGGATGGTAAGTGTACCTTTCACCACATCGTTATCGTACTCCACATCGCTGATAGAAATTGCATGTGACTTTCCTTTGTCTTTAGCCTTAAGAGTTTTTTGACGTCGAACATCATCATCAACCCTTGGATTTGGGCATTGATTGGCATAATTCCCCATCTCCTTGCACTTGAAACATTGAAGTGTAGTAGATTCATTCTGTGTATCCCTTCCTTTGTTTGCGTCATTAGACATCTTCTTCCCATTATCACGGCATTCAAATGCCCGATGACCTTCTTTTCCACATTTAAAAAATTTACTTGTCCCTTTAAGACAACTCCCTCCATGTTTCTTTCCACACTTTGAGCATAACGAAAAGCTCATCTTCTTTTTTGTGTTCTCTTTAGATTTTTCTTTGAATTCCATCTTCCTCTTCTTATCAAACCCATGTGACTGATGGGTTACTCCAATCTCCATCTCGACTTTGAGAGCACATCGAACGATTTCCCCGTAGCTATTGAAGTCCCTTATGGCTAACGCCCTTCGAAGACTTGGTTTTAAGCCACTAAAGAATCGATCGATCTTACTCTCAGGTTAGATAATAATACCAGAAGCGTACCTTGCAAGTCTTGTAAAATTTGCTTCATAGGTACCAACAGATTCATCATCCCTTTGCTTCAGTTCAAGAAACTCTTTCTCCATCTTTGTTCGGAGAATACGAGGGAAGTACTTATTGAAAAATAAGTTCTTGAACTCGTCCCATTCCATAGACTCAATTTCATCCCTTTGCCTCGTATTCTTAACAAGATTCCACCATTGATCAGCATCTCCTTCCAAACGATACACTGCTAGGATGACTTTATCATGCTCAGAACATTGAAGAACTGAAAATATCTTTTCAGTAGTACTAATCCATTTTTCAGCAACTAATGGATCAGTAGACCCGCTGAAAGAAGGTGGATGCTGCCTCATGAAGGATTCAACAGAATGTTGCTCCCTCCTTTGCTCGTTTGGAAATCCTGCATGATTCATAGCTTGAGAATGTTGTGTGAGCATGGCTACAAGATTTTGCATTCCATCTCCCATATCGTTTGGTTGCTCAGGGGGACAATCATTGCATTGCCCATCGCATTCCGCATTAACACGGTTCCTTGGGGTTCCATCCATTGACTAAAACCAAGACGAATAGTGTGAGCAACACTAATTATAATAGGAAACCACATAATTCAAGAATAAAAAATTTTCATGCTTATGGTCTTATCCTAGGTTATTCATGGCCATTTCTAAGATTGTGTTCTATGCTTAGACTTATCCTTAGGGTTCTTACTAAGGCTTTCACATCCTAGTTTCCAAAGGTTGACTATACCTTTCCTCTGATACCAACTATATCGACCCACACTTTACATACATTGTTAATACTTAAAAATTGAAGCACACTTATTACAACATATGACAAAACCACAAAGGACCGTATAGGTATAGTGTCTTTAGAAACTGGGAAATATAAACAACTGGTTCATAAATCTTCTACAGTGTCTCTCATTTATTTCATCATATCTAGGGTCCCTTTTAGCATATTCTACTTAATATCCATCTTCCTGACCTGGGGAAAAGAAAACATAAAAGGGTGAGCTCAAATGCTCAGCAAGGGAAAATAAAGGAAATAAAAATCATATCATATCTTTATGAAAATCAAAACCTTCAAAAGAGATCATAATATCTTAGCATGGAATAAATCATAGAAGTGAAAATGAGATCCCCATAATCATAACATAAAACTTGAAACTTTGTGGCATGCACACATAATCATGGAAAATCATTTCTTGTTAGTCATGACTCATTTCCAAGACTATCTTAGTGGACAAAGTCCCTTTCTGAACCGAGTTCACTCCTCGTTTCAGTCCTGTATCACTGAACCGAAATAACCTTCCGTTCCAGCCATGTCTATCTCATGAGATATAAAATCATTACCCAATGCATTGGAGGGATATATAGGTCCCACCCATCTTATAATGAATCCTTTCTTATGTGTGCCATATAATCATAAAACATACATCATCGCATAACACATGTAACAAAAATGGGATTCTTGAAACATCATGAAATCATAAATCAATTCATATAAGATAAAGGAATTCATAAACATAATTCCATCACAACATAGTCAAATAAATGTAAAAATATTGATAGAAACAGAACCCTTTATTATCTTAGATGGAAAATAATTTTGATAAAACACTTGAATTGAATTCTTGAGGAAAATATCCTTTCTTCTTTAAAATCAATTTCTTTTCACAAAACATCATGCAATTTTAAAAGAAAGAGATTTTATTGAAAATAGTTATGAAATCTTTTAGAGGAAGCTTCATGAAAATAAGGCTTTATAAAACAGTAGAAATCCGTTCGTGCCGTAAAAGTTAAAAAAAACATTCTTCGTACTTTTGTCGGAAAAGTCAAAAAGTACCTCGTACGAAAAACGACAAAAGATTCCTTTCATACGTATTACTAAAAACTCATTGAAGGGTAAAAATGGATTTAAACAATTTTAGGTGGATGGAAATAATATTACATATTGAGTAAACATGGATGTGGATGATAAAATACACCCCAGTAAATACTTACGAATAAACAATCTCGGATGAAAATGAGATTGTGATATTTCCCTTACCTTAGGTCTGATTTGCTTTGTTCGTGTCCGAAGCTCCTATATAATGGTTTAAATAATGTTATTGACTTATTCCAGAATCATACATATTGATATGATATCATATATGGTCATATTATTAGCTTCTTGTTAGTAATATTTCATTGTTACTTGTTACTCGGGTCTTTATAACTTTTTGTTCTTATGCGTGTTCTGTCGAATAAATTCTTATTCTTATCTTTAGGTTATAGATAATTCATTTCCAGAATGGTATTAGTGTAGTATATACCATATTCATTCATTCAATTCATTTATATAATCATTATGAAATGAAGATCATCTAGAACGAGTCGCATCACATCGTGGAGACGGTATTCCGTACGTACACACGAGTGATGATATCGTTCCTATGATTGTGGAATTGTATTGGAGTATATATATATTATTTCAGTATCAATATTACTTAATAATAATCATATATAGTTACTCATTACACCATTATACCCATCCTTGTAAGGTGATGGTGGAAAATAGATTACACCACGGCGTGGAGACGGTATTCCGTACGTACGCACGCGCGGTGATTTCATTTTTCCGTAGGATGGATAGAAGGTGAATTAGGGTTGTTTAATATTTATAATAACATATCAGTATGTAAGTAATACTGATGTTATTACTTTATCATGAAACAACTAAAGAAGACGAAGTTGAAGAAGAAAGAAATTGAAAAGATCGGTAATGGATATTACCTCTTCTTTGGAAGGCCTCTTTGAATCCTCCACTTAAGGAACTAAGATTGGTCTTTGGAGAAGACCAGGACCTCTAGGATTATTCTAGGGAAGTGGAGAGGAGAAAATGGCAGGGGATGGCCGAGCTTTAGTGCTCAATTTGGTGTGAGGAGGAGGGGGAGGAGGTGCCCTTTTATAAGGGATGAGAGGGGACCTTAGGAATATCTCAAAATATTATTTTATATTAAAGTCAAAATCGGTTTATAATGGTTCCAAAGGGTCTTATTTAGAATCTAAAGTGGGGATGGGTCGAAATCCTATCAACCAATAGAATTTAGACAAGTTTAGGGTATTATTTTAACCTTATCAATTAGATTTAACTCTAAGTTAATTAATTTAACTTTTACCGTGTCTTTTTGTTTTCTTTCACTATATGGTTAATACACTTACTATAACATGCCAAACGAACCCCAAATTGTTTATTATTAATATATATATCCTTATCTAAGTCATTTGGCCGAACCTTAGATTTTTAGGAATAAAATAACAATTAATAATATAATATTTGATTTAAAAACTATTTTGTGTCAATTTTGACACTATTTGATATATGATTTTTGTGAAAGTCATAACAGAATTATATGTTCGAACCAAGTTGATTAAATCAACATTAATATATCATAGTAACCTAGAAAATTAGTGGAATTCATAAAAAAGGCTCAAATTACATTTATTTTGGTGTTTATAACATCAATTATGTCAATATTTCATTAATAAGATAATTACTGCATCATCATTGTGTCATAAATAAATTAAATTATTTAATGTCTAAAAATTACAAATAAAATACCCTTATGTAGGAAATCTTTTTATCTTTCTAATGAATATTTATAGTCGAATTTATCTTATGTATAACCCCGTATTAAAAATTATTTACTTATTAAACTTTGATTTTAACTATTTTAACCCTTCTTTAAATAAATTAATAATAAATGTCCTAATCTAATCCAAGTGGCCCTAAATGGTCATATTTTATTCCTAAGTTTGTTTTTGGTCGAATTACACTTGTCCAATAGAATTAGGACATGTGTTAGGGTAATATTGATATCATATTTACCCTTAGTTACCCTATTTACTATTAACTGCGGTAAAAATAGTAAAAAGTTACTATTCACCAAAAAATTATTTTCATCTCATTGAACCACATTTTAGTCCTTGATATTAACCGTGTCTCTCAGATTTTTGAAATTCCATTCACAGAAGCGGTAAAATTAATTTTTATGCAAAATTCAGTTTTTAACCTACCACTTAGTGGTTTCACTATTCATCAAAAATTGAAAGTTTTCAGAAAAATACCAAAATTTCACCCTAGGATAATTTCGATATTCTGAGTCCAAAAATGAAGTCCATTTTGAAAAATAAAATTTATAAAATTTCAAAAAGTGGTTATTACTATTCATAACGGCTAGTTTTAATAGCATATTGTTGTTTAGTGAAACTCGGTATTGCGTACGACGTAAGCTATCGAGGAAGGTCGCGATTGCGTGCAAAGAAGGCCAAGCAAGTGTTGTGTAGAAAAAGATTCCTTTGATGGTTTATATAACATAAAAGTCTCGGGTGTTACATATATACTAGATGATAAATAAAAAACATCAAATAATAAACCCAAATGAAGTCAACGTGAGCTAAAAAATATTCCAAAAACCATGACCCCACCTTCTTTAGTCGCTATCAATCAAACTCATCATTATTCACTAAATAAATACCCAGATATAATCCATAGTGGGAGCACCAAATATAAATATACCCCCTAATAATAGTTTTAGAATTTGAATAGTGGGGATTTCATAAAAAATACTCCCTCCTAGTGATGAAAAACCTAAACTATGTGATATGGAACACATTTTTACCCTTAGAATCTAAATAAAAGAGAATGTGCATTAGCATAGTTATGAGTGTGTAATATAGCGTATATCTCTAAAAAAATAAAAATTATTGTAAACATAAGTCTAATTCTCATCCCCCTAGAATATATAATTATGGGAAGTGCATCCAAATATTAAGGAAGTAATAATATATTAAAACTCTCAAAAACATACTTGCACAAAAGGAAATAAAAACCTGAGAACCATAACATGGATATGTGTCACAGAAATCTCATTCCCACAACATATTGAAAATTGATACATAATAAATACCTATGATGTTCCATACCCACCACACATAATATAATATTCATCCACCTATGAAATATACTGTTATAATACCTAATCCTTTTTATAATGTGTATTCCATTCAGTCAGCTCTTATGTCACACACAATCCCAACCCATGACATAAAAGTTTTCTTTGGATCTTCTCCAGCCTCACATGTTATTAAATTTGATTCAAACCAATATTTATATATATGCTTCCCATATTTCATTGTTGAAATTTATTCTAAATTCGCGATGCAGATAAGTTCACTACATATTAATATATAGATATATTTTAGAGCATAATGTAAGTATTCCAAAAATAATGAATTTAATTATTTATTTTCTATTCTTAAAATTAATTATTTTTTAATGCCTCT
This sequence comes from Viscum album, assembly GCA_963277665.1. NCBI lineage: Eukaryota > Viridiplantae > Streptophyta > Magnoliopsida > Santalales > Viscaceae > Viscum > Viscum album. Next base: position 777,007,948 of record OY728138.1, read on the forward strand.
AATTTATATTTTATGATGACTATGGATGTGTGGATGATGATAATATATATATATATATACATAATAAATCATATGGGATATAAGGATTTCTATCCATCATTGCATCATCAATCCACAAATAACAAACATTTCTTCCTTGCCTACGGTTATGTTCGATTCCAAATGTAATCTTACTAAAACAACTAAAAAGAATATCTTGAACAAAATTATTTGATAAAGATAACATATTATATGTAAAATGTATATCATAAAATCCATTAGGGAGCCATTATAATCTTAATACTAACCTATTCCCAATCATTGTAGAATGTCTTTATCAAACCAATGTTGTGTAAACTATCCATCACACTGTCACTTCCTGACATAACCTAAGATCATAAACATATCATTGTTTCTTGCAAGATGTATCCTTTAAATAAAACATACATTAAATTTTTATTCTATATGAATATCAAGAGGCAAATTACGGTTTTGGATTTCACCTAGTGTAACCAGTATTATAGGACTCTGTTCTGTGAAATGAAAACTAGCAGGATAAACACGTCATCCATTACCCAAAAATAAAGTCTCAACCTATAATTAAAATATCATTCAAGACATAATTTATCCCTCAAACACCACAAAAACACACCATCCACGATCCAATATACTGTCAATACCATTTTCAAAATTAGTAACTCACAACAACAAACTTCCAACCTCAAATGTGAGATTAGGTAGGATGGACAATGCCACCACTCTATTACTTACTCTAGAATCTTCTATGATGAATCTATAGGGAATGAGAATTATAAAATAACCTGTATAATTTTAAATTATTAGATTAATGTGGTATTATTTAAAGAACCAATTGGACCATCAATGATACCCCTTACCAATTACAAAATAAAATTTATAATTTCCATAACAAGAAGGTCACATAGAGTCAAATATTAGGGAGATAAGAGAATGATATCAGGGTAACTGAAACCCATAATTCCATATAAGAAATCAAATCAATGTGAAATCCATATATATCTAGGGTGAATATTTATGCATTTTTCTTATTTTCATAGAAAATACATGGAAAGGGATATAGTTTATCTCTCTGTTTACATGATAAAATAATTAGTTTCATTATAAAGTAATTATAATTACATTATATTTATTTGATTTCTCTTTTTCAATCCCTTCATAACTATTTTCCATTTTTACATCTTGATTTATTGATATACAAGATGGTAGAGAAATAACCCAACATATTTATCATTATGGATTAAATGGTGTCTCAATCATTTTTACTAAATTTCTTATTTATTGATTTCATTAAATAGTGATAAAGTATTATGTGTTAAGTTTTTTGTGAGATCATCAATCATATATACCCACATTTGTTCCTTTATAAAAACTTTTTCACCTCCCTCCACTCGTCTTCTGAAATTTATAATGGGATTATGGAAATTGATTGATGAATAACATATGATGGGTTTGGGTGTCAATGTAATGATATATAAAAATTGGGAGTTTCCATTAACTATTCAACATAGAGGAAGTGTAACCTAGTGTTTTACAAAAATATCTATGATGCACTGGCTTTTCCAAAATATAAATATAAGAGGATGACGAATGGCAGATATATAGTTGATTATTTATTGGAGTTTTGATAAATAAAGATAATTTATAAATAATTCTATATATCCAAGACAAATAAATTTTTTTATCATAGTTTTCATACATATAATTTTCATTTTATTAATTACACAACACATAAACAAGACCAGTATTTATAATGTTCAAATTCTTTGAAATATAAGAATTCAAAATAAACCAATAAAAATGAATCTCATTAAATTATACGTGAAGCCTAATTGGTGACAACCATGAATGAATATTTTGTTACACTAGATGTTCAATATATTGTATTGAATTTAGGCCCAATATTAGGGTTTTAGTCACTTTTACACTATTTCAAGGAAGTGTCTAGGTGTTTGGTTCTGTTTGAATCTCATTTCCTACTATCTGTACTTCGTTTATTAACATTTTATAATAATGATGAATTGAAATTCAGATTATTATAACACATGGAACAATTACTCTCACGTTTATGTAGGCATAGTTTATGATGAAAGATAATCTCGATAATTATATCATATCAGGGGATATATGGACACAAGACAAAAATATTACTTATATCAGAGTATCTACAAATACATGATGAACAATATTTGGAGAAACTATCATCAATACCAATGGAGTAATAAGACTTCCCACTCATCTTTAATATTTATAACACTAAAGATTATAGGAGGAACTACTTATAGATCTACCAATAAAACAATGACTACCTATACAAAAGGAGAGCACTAAATAGGACATTCTAACTAATGTTATTGTGGGAGATCAAAAATATTGCGATGAATTATTGATTTCCATTGTATGAAGTGAAATGAAATGTTACCCTACCAAATATAATAAGGAAGAATCTATAGCACTGTATATTTCTACATATATAAATATAGACACAACTGTAGTAATTGAATTAGAGGGACGGATGATGGGGATTGACTACCTACGTCCAAATATGACAACACAACTCCAAAAGGATTTATCAGAATATTAAAGGTTGAAAGATGATCCAATTGAAGGAGATAATATAATCCTTTAATCGTTGTTATATAATTTACTTTGAAGTAAATTTTTCATTAACATCTACTATACTGAAAAATTATATTAATCCAACCAATGGAATTCACATGAGATTGAAGGAAAATAAGTGGCACCTAGGAAGAAATAGAAATAATATATCCTAATGACCTCGCATGAATATATGAAACTATGATATGTCATCATTGTTTAGGGAAAATTAATATTTATATTGGTCCTAGTATAAATCATTTGAATTTGAACTGTCCACTGAAATTACTATTAATATTATAGACACAACATTGATTACGTTTTCATTCATAGATGAAAAGGGAAGATCCACAAATTAGATGGCATGTTTCCAGGAATATATGATTCAGGCACCAAAATATTTGTAATCCCATTAATTAATCCACAATGATAATATTGGATAGAAATAATAAGTGGTATAAGAGAGTAACATTATCCAAGATAACCTCGAGAAAAAATCTATAAGATTTTTGATAAGAAACTAGTGTGACAGGATACACACTAGATTGACTTCAATGTGGGGGTTATTTCCATGAAAATTCAACCCACTATATGATTGGGGATAGTCATAAGACAATCAATCTATTAAATTTAAAAATATATCTCCCACTAATGGGATCGACCTATGATTTCATTCCATTTATTCATTACTTTAAATAAATAATTAATGATATTTTATTCTTATTTATCAGTTTAGATGAGTTAGAGAAAAAAATACTAGCTCAAGATTACACTACCCAATAACCATGTCTTATTCGTGATTTTCACAAGTTTTAGTTGTCTAATTATTTTTTTATTCAGGAGTTTTATTTTCTTGTTTTAAGATATATGTGAGGTGGTCAGGGAGTTATTAATGAAATGTGTGTCTGGCATGTAGATTTTTTGTTAATATTTTTTATATTATTTTAGTTAATATTTTGTCTAAACTAATATCTATAACATTTCCACACTATAAAATAAATTTGAAAAAAAATTAATCTCATATGTAGAAAAGAGAGAATGATATTTAATTGAATTGTTTTGTTGTATTTTGTTTTGATATGTGATCCTTTTAATTTGGAACTTAAATTACGGTATACCTTTTATGGCGATGAATAAGTACCTCATAAATCCAAATTATATAAAAAAACTATATTAAAAAATGTAAAAATAGAAATTTTCATCTGAATGATGGTTTTTTGTCAACATAGAATAGTGTGTCTCTGTGTTTTTGTGTGAAAAATAAAATTCATTAATTAGAGTTAAAGATAAATCTAAGTGATGGTTGTCAATATAAAACATTCATTCCTAGGTTATCATAAATAAAGTTGGGGATGAATTTTATTTGGGATTAATTTTTTATGGGTTTTACATACTCATATTAAAAGTTCTATAAAAATACATATTCGGGAGAAAATACAATAAGTTCTTTATTGACAGAAGAGATAGATAGTGAGTGGAATATTCAACTTTGATGATGAAGGGGAAAATGATGTGTTATATTATTGTATAAGTTATATAAAAGAAGTGTGAAACTAAGTAGTTGGTTAGGAAAGTTATGCGGGACATAAGAAGTTTTTGTTTGTTATAATCATAGTTTAGTTAATCAATTTTCATTTAACATTAATTGATTTGAGGTTTGAACTTGGGAGGAAGTGGAACCATTAGGAAGCATGGATGTGGTTAGGACTCTAGAAACAAGTAATTTCCATTGAGTAAAAACACCTAAGGTTGTATGACTAGTTCATATAAGAATTAAGATTAACACATTATATTATACTACATATTTATTATAAATGTATTATTTGGTGATTTAAGATAAATGGGATGGAATAATGTATTTAATGATTTATTTGATGTTATGATAACTATTCCAATTGTGATAACTTGAATTAATGTGTTCTAACGATGTTGTCGGAGTGGGGTAGGAAATATTTATATGAATATTTGAAATCATAAAGGATGTAAATTACTTGGATGATTAACATATCATTAATCCAAATGGAAAAGATGCTATAACCTAACCTAGGTCTATGTTTATTACCAAATACAATCTCATGTAAAACCATAAGAAAGAATTACCTAATTAGAAACATTTCATGGATACACATGAGTCTATTTCAAACTAGTGATGTGATTCCAAGTAATCCCAAGGGGGATTTAGACTTATAACACTACCATATTCTCTCTCTTTATAGAATGTAGCGTCCTACAAATGTTGTGTTGACTAACCAGGACATCGTCACTTCCCAATGTAACATTATCTCACCAACTAATAATCCATACTTATCTGATAGAGCCTTGGAATCCATCCTAAATTATGTAATATTCTGAATAAAATGTTAATATGTAATTATAGGTTATGAACATGACATGTCATACCTAGTGCTGCAACACACATTCATAATAAATATAAACTATTTTAGACAATTCGTCATCTATCATATGATTATGAGTCTCAATCCACAACACGAATATCCATCAAGAACTAAAAACAACATCTAGTTCCACCATGAAACATCATCCACCCACTATTGTATTCTTGATCTCAATCTCTAAATTATAAACTCCCTGAAATAAACTCTTGGCTTCTATGTGGGATTACATCTGATGACCAACATTACCACTCTATTTCAAACTCTATAAGCTTCCTTGGTGTATCTAATGGAAAGAGAATCCCGATATTAATTATTTAATAACTAATGAATAGGAAAATATGTAAACCATGAGTAACCTGAAAAAACTATTCGAATTTCATTATTCTAGTTTCTTAAAAAAATCGAGTTGCTTTATAATGGGATGTGCATGTTGATTCAAATTCATTCATGAGAATAGAATGAGGTCATAGGAACAAAAACCCATTATTTCTAATAATTTAATAAATCAACATTGAAGCCATTCATATATTGGTTGACGTGTTCTAGGTTATTTTTATTATTTTATAAATAAAAAATTGGGGACTATATTTTCTCTCTATATCTCTTACTCAATCAGGTAATTATTATCATTATATTGTAATTATAATTTCATTTTATTCATATAAATTTTGTGTGTGTGCATGTTATTATACATTTTTTTTATTTTTTCACTATCATCTAACGATTTCCATGATGGTGGATAACTAACCTGAAGACATGATCCTAGAAGAGGAAATGGTGTCTTGAGATTTTTTTTCAATTTTATAAGATTTGATTTCAATTCATAAAGAGATTGTGGGATTTGAATAGTCTGATTATGTGATTGAAAATCATTCCACACATATACGCTTTCATTTATCATAATTTTAAATCACTCTCACCTATCTTCACTAAGATTTTTCAGTACGTGATGGTATTGGGAAGTTGAGTGATGAAAAATGTATGTTACAGTTTGTTTTTAAGGTGGTGGCATGTTGTGATTGTGGGTTTTTATTAACTCTTCAATGTGTACTATGTGGCATATACTATTCCAATAAGATCTCTAGGGTGCATTGGGTTTTAAAAAATATAAACAATGGATGATTATTAAGGAATGATATTGAATTGTTAAATGATTAGAGATAAGGAAAAAATAAAAACTATGATGGATTATATGTAGGAAACCCTAGGATAATATCCCTTCTCCCTAACATGTGTTTTTGTAGTTTGCATGCATCTAATTTCCATTACCCACATTACACCACATAGAACCCCACATTTTTCTAATTCTATGTTTTTTTAAAATGAAAATAGAGAAAAAGTCCAATAAAATGGAATCTCAACAAATTAAACATCAAGTCCCCTTTGAGATAACCCAGGTTAGCCACTGTGTTACACTAAGAGTTATATTAATTATTTTAGGTCCAAGGAGAAGACTTGAATCAAGGGTCATTTTTCAATCCTAATTTCAATAAAAATAACAAAATATTCATTTCTCATAGACACCCCATTTAGTGCCTATTTTTATATAGTGGATATCCCACATCCATATCCCCAATATAGAATAAAAGGGTTACAATATGGGTTTGAAAAGTCACCCAATATTCTAAAGGTAATAATAAATTTCTAGAAACCATAAAAACTCCATAAAAGACTACACAGACTATCCACACATACTATAATAACTAAAAATACACAATAGTTTATGAACACACATATATACAATGATAAATTCTCCACGTATACTTACCATTGTTGTGTAAAAATTTGTGTGTCCATTATTTAATGGTAATTTCCATAGATTAATGTCCATATAAAAGGTTATAATAGATCCCATTATACAATGATAACCTAGATATACTATGAAATTAATCATAATGATATCTATTATGGTCTAGATATATATTACTAACTATAAAAAATAGATGTTGGACCATCAGGTGCTGGGGGATAGCCCCCAAATAGGAAGATCACTTGTTTTGGGTGTCATCAAATGTTTATATCCATAGACATGTGTAGTGTTCACCAGACATTAGATCATTACCAATGTGTTTCATTTGATCTCATACTTTTATGAAAGGAGAAAACCACTATAAATAAATTAGGGTGAGGTAGAATTTGGTGGGTGCATAAATGATGGTATAATATTGTTTGAATGGTCAAGATATAATTTTTCGCTTCTAAGTTGAGGATGTTATATCTTGGGATAGGTTGATCAGGATGGTAGTACTGTCATAAACCCACATACATGGTATAAAGGGGTAAATCTATTTATATATATCAATAAATAATTAAGCAGTAATAATGATGACACAAGTGTGCATCCTAATTTATGAGATATTTAAAGACAAAGATATTATATTACAAAGTGTGTGTCCATAGGTTGGTTGTCATTTAAATGACTATTCCATAACTTTTTAGGGGTCTTGATGGTTTTCTAGACTCTGATGTTGCTCTATGAGTACTATTTTCTACTATCAAAATGAGGTCCAAGATGGTCACACACAATAACTCATTCAAAAATATGGCTTAGTGTACTGAATATGAATAAATGACATTATGGGCCCCAACATAAGTTCTGAGAGTTGTCTAAGTTTTATCGATCATAGATAAATAAATAAATTAATTATTATTCATGTAAATAATAATTGCGTTGAATTTATTTATTAAATTTATTTAAAAGTGTTTATGTAAAAAGGCAGTATTAATATTATAGGAACAAATATTATTTTAATATTGGGGGTTCTTTTAATATTATCTGGAGTTAAAAGTTGATTTAATGACTTGTGTTTACCATGATATATAATTAATATATATTACATGTATGAAATAAAATATAAATAATATTATTCCATAGTTATTTCTTCAAAATTAATTATTTAAATCACTTATTTAGTAGATATTAAATACACTAGAATCCGGGAATCCTAATAGGGTATCACGAATATCCACTACATATGTAGAGAGAATATCACTTCAATGAACTATTAATGGGTCTAAAATTGTGAGATTATCTCTACTCCTAAGTCATATAGAGAGAATACCTCAATCTAAGTGAATGATCCATGTTCTCCATCACATATCATAGGTTGGCGATCATGTTGATCATCACAGAATTGAAGAGATCATCGCAGCTCTACACTTGAACCTTGAATTAGATGATGATATGTACATAAATTCAAGAAGTAGTTGTGGATGATCTAGAGGGGTTCGATGTGGATATTCCTATAAACAATCTACAATGATGAGACACTTATATTCAAATAAGGTAACTATTTTGTTTTTTATATTGTTCTTATTAAATTCACACGAGATCTTCGATTTCATTTTGGGGATTAGATCATTGGAGATAAAAAGTTTCATCATCGAAGTGATGATAAATTTTAAATTTATTGCAAACGAGCTTATTTTGACATTCCTAATACTTTTAATTATAATTAGAGCAATTAGATAATTTTTATAAGGTAGGAAAATAAGTTTCTTTAAATTTAAGTAGGGGGATTTAATTTAGTCTGGATGAAATAGACCGCACATTGATTTTATTTGGAATGGAAATGTTATGGGAAGCCAAAATTTTTAATACGGATCATTTGAATTTTTTTGGTATTAAATTTAAGAATATATTTTTATATGTGTTAAATTTTAATTTAATCACAAAGATGTTTTCGTTGAAGTGACCAGTTTATTTCTAGTGGTGTGGAGGTGTCTAGAATTTTATTCTGACCTATCTCCACGTAATTTTGGATTAAAAATAAAAAGTCAAAATTTTATCTTTTTTAGAATTATGGAAATTAGTTATATCATTAGACAAAATTAATACTATAATGGGTGTGGTTGAACATTCTAGATAAAAAAATTAGAGTTTAATTTATAACATAAATGTTTTGAGTAGTCTTCTCCCATGAATTGCATGGTCCTCTTATCCTTCTTAAGGGCGTATAACTTATATCATGTGCCTCGATAGTTGGCTGGACACCACACCTTCCCTCTAAGCCACCATGCTTCTATTGGATGCATCTCCCTCTGGTAGAAAGGATACCACCACATGCTTATCGTTGGCTAGTTCACCAACACCATCCACTCTTCCAGGCTGAATCCCTCACGTTTACATCATCCTACACCTTTTCTAAGCCACATTGGCACCAGGCCACAAACACCATTATCCCTCCATTTAATTCATTTGAATTTTTCTCATAATAAAAATTTATAGAAATTTAAATTTCCATTTGTGGCGACTAATATTGAGCACGAACTAGCTAACATATGCCTTATTTATTTATTTATTTATTTATAATTTTAAAAAGTGATTATAATTATTTAATATGGTATGTGCATCAACATTTTTTCATTTGATATGTATAAGGTCCTACACATTCATCATTATCATTATTTTTTACTCCTAAGACCCCCTCCAATACATGCATGTATGTATGTATTATGATGAAAAATATATAAGATGTGGACAACACCATGATGAGTTGGTATTCCTGACAAGATGATGAAGCATTGGGCTATAGTACAAGATACAATACAAGTAAATCCCAACTAATGTATTTTATCACTTGGTCATGGTTAGTTCAGTTAGTTTAATTGGTTTAACCAATAATAGGTGATCAAAATCCGTCACATAGTATATTTATTTATTTCATTCATTATTGTTTTATTGAATCCGAAAGTTTACAGGGTAAAATAAAAAATAAACATAAAAATTTATAGATTAAATTAATTTAATGAGACGAATGTTTTTCAATTAATTTCACAGTCATTTGTGAGTGTGATCACATTGTAGATCCTTATGATATTTAAAATGATTACTTTTATTTGTGTAAGAATAATAAAAATAGAAAATAAATATTATGTCCAAACATCTTCCTTAATTTTTATTTGAAGTCAACCAGGAGTTCAGCGTGCTTAGTTAGCCATAGTTGTGGGTAAATCCTACTTATGAAGAGTTGTTATTATAATTATGGGTTGAATTAACTAAAATTTTTAGTTAAGGATTAGTTATATATAACCATATATCACCTTAGAGGAAAAGCATTAAGATAATAAAGGTTATGATTTCAAGAAGTTTGTATATCACTCAACAGATCAAGGAACCACCAATTAATTTTGTTGGTCAGTCAAAAAGATACTTTGAACTCTCTCAGTAGTTGTGTAGCCATAGCTTGTAGACTATGAGGGTATGTTAAAGTATCCTTGTAACTAGAATAATCATGTGGCGTAGTATTCCAATTATATTACATAGTATTCCTAGAATTATATAAAATATTTGTAGACATTTAATAATTTAATTAATTAATCATCACTGTCTAAATTGGAAATCAAGATAAAATATAATAATCTTCTAGATTTATATTATTTTTTAAATGGAATGTAATACCACAATATATTCTATCAAATTTAATAGACATAGAAATTTTCCCAATGGAATGAGTTTCCAAGAGTAGTATATGTGTTTGCTCAAATTAATATAATATCATAAATCAAGGAGCTAGATGCCATAATACTTGTTATGACGCATTAGGAAGAAATGTTTTTTTGGAAAGGTTACAGGAGACTCATGGTTCATTCATATGATGGTTCTGTCATAATTCTTTCCTCAACATATGTTGTATGTTATGGATACAACATCAGGACATGGATGTTATTACATGTAGTTTCATATAAGAGAAGTGGGAAAAGGAGAAAGAGAAGAACTTATATGAATATGTAAATATTACACTAGATATGTGTAAAATTAAAAAAATATTTTGATCTTACAATAAATAAAATTATAATATCATTTTTACCCATTTTCTCCTATATAATTAAATAATAGAGTGATAATAGTTTAAAGAAAAATTATTTGTTACCTTCTTAGTATGGTTCTCCAAGTAAATAAGAACTTCAAGAAAAAATAATCTAAATTCTTGTGGACAATAACGTGAAGTAGAAGAATAAATTTCCAATGAAATGAATGAAACCAAAGGTACTTTCACATCATCCTTTATATAAATAAGTATTGAATTAGTGGTTAATATTCTTCACATATTGGGAAATAAATCCCATGGAAGATAAACACAATTAACTAAATTAAATATGAATATACTTGATTCATCATTAATGATTATTCATCATTGTATGTATTGTTTTAGTTTTACTTATTTTGTATCACACACTAAAGGCATATCATGTATGTGTATTTAAAAAGATGAACCAAGTATGTGTTGAAAAAATATTATAAGTAAGCTCTGTTATAAAAGATAATGAGAAATTTTTGTTCCTAATAGAGTAGTGATAAATACTTGAATTCCATATTTCCAAGTTATATTGTTCTAGAAAAAAATTTCATAATTATAACCAAAAAAATTATATTAGATGTCCTTTGGAAATAAATAAAATATTAGTTTTGTTTATTAATGATATTTGTTTGTGGATTTTACTACATAACAAATATATCAGTGATACAGGAATCATAGTCAGTACTATATGAATATGAAATCGAATACATATATACCATGTTGTGTAAATAATTTTTTTATCAATCAATACTAATTTTATGTCACGGATATAAACAGTTTTTATTTAGAAACTTTTGGATAAATAGACCTTAGGTATTATCGACATATTTAGTTTTGTATAAAGAAACATTTATAAATAAATGTACACTATGAATCCTTATAAATTAGATCAACAAGAGAGAGTGAGATATTCTAGGGTAATATAGTGGTAAATAAAAAATAAAAGATTCATTTTATTAATTGGGAAATATTAATGTGGGGTATAACATATGTGTGGTCAAAATATATGAGTTGCTTTGGGCTGGCATGCCAAAAAATATATAGACATTGAATTGATCGATAATATAATGTGGCATTGTGTAATTTTTAAAAGCACATTACCATATCCACATCACATAAATGATGTTGATGAGTAGGATTAGTGATGAGTCTTATATGTTAACATTGATAAAAAATGTAGCTTTGAGTAATTCCTGAATTCACATTACCTTTTCCTCAATAGGACTATGATGCCAAAAGGTGGATCGATGATAATTCATATATTTTAACATCGATAAAAATAAGTTACTATGCGGTAATTCCTCAATGCATGTTTCCACATACATATCAGAGAAATGATTCTAGTAAAAGTATTATCAATGTTGAGACCAATAATCGTAGAATAAACAACCATTATATTTCAAGATTTTCCTCACAAATAATGGTGATATCACATAATGTTTTTCCAAATATAATGAAAAATGGATGTCATATAAGTTTTATTATGACATAAATCAATTATTATAAGAACATGTGTTCAGATTCAAAGTGTTTGTTAAGGATATAAACAAACATCCCTCAAGGAAAAACACATTGTACATCCATTTTAATCATCCTAATGTTTACTTTGGATATTACAAAAATCCATATAAAATAAATATGTTGTCATGTTATAGACTATATATATTAATAAGGGTGTACATATCTATTTTTTATAGTGGGATATATAATTGCATGGGTTTGATCAATGTATTAGGTTCATAAGTTGATTGCATAGCATAAAATTCCTAAAGTGGTGTGGAAAAAGAATTTTCTAGAGACACATACTGCATAGGAATGATAAAACCATGTTGATGGTTTGTTATTCAAGACAGTCGGTGATCCATTATTCATTATGAATAATAATTAATTAAAGTAATATGTATTATGAAACCAGGTAATATTGATAAGATAAATTAAAATTCAATATTGTATTCTGTTTATCCATGTATAGTGGTGTTCTTATTTTAATACTTTAGTGGGTATTAGAGTGATACGATAAATGGTTTGTACAAGCACAATTTAAATAAGTCTAAATTGGGTAAAAAGTCATTATGCCTAAATCCATTATAATTTTACTCATAATATATTATTTTTTGATCATTTTATTAACCATTGGATTTCAAGATGTCCAATCGTGTATGATATCTATATGACAAAACCAGTACGACGACATCATAAAATTCAGATAAAGGTGTGCGAGATACCAAAATCTAGATTCATATTAATGTAAAAAGATCAAAGAATATTTATTTGGAATGAGTCTTTTCCATGTTTCTACCAGAGGATAGTGGGAGATCCATGGGTTTTCAAGAGAATTTTTTTTGGTAACATATAGATAATTTCTATTTCTATTATAGTAAGCCAAGATCGGGATTAAAGTAATTCCTCAATGATTGACATAAAGTAAAAATACCTATGTTCTAGGAAATAGGATTTACAGGGGTAGATATAATGGATTTTTAGAGCTATAAATCATACATATACTAAAATAGTATTAAAAATATATGTTAGAACAATCTGATTGAGAATTGTTTCCAGTGTCACATAGAAAAAATATTTTTATGTAGACATAGTTGTGAAGAAGATGAGATTAATGTTGTGAGTTGGATTTATTATGAATTAGTGATAGATCTATCAATTAGTCCATAATATGTACAAGAAATTTTATTACCAACATATACATTATTATAAAAAAATATCATTTATATCTATCAGAACTACAAGGATAGTATTCAGAACTATCTAATAATACAACATAGTATAAAGGATACATATGTGGTGTGTTGGGAAGAAGGGATACTAGTTTTGAGGGGAATAAACTAATATTACATTGATAAATGTGATCTAATATCATAGTTAGGATATGGGAATGAGTGGTGCAATCTCATTCATCTACTATCATCCTTATCTGAAAATATAGAGTACATTGCAATTTCTGAAGAAGCTAATAAGTTGTTATTAAACACAATTATTTGTTCTGGTTATTGGAATCACACCTAGTAATTACTATTGTATCATTATGATAATTATTTTACTAGTATTATACAAGGATTCATGTTTTAACAGCGGAAAAGGGATATTATCATGGATTCAATCACTTGGGATGTTTTAATGAAGTATGTGTGGCCTCACATAGTAGATTTATCATGCTGTGGAAACATGGAATCCCCAAAAATAATGTCACAAATCTTCCAAAAATGGTCTTAATCATTATAAAACTAATAATAATTGTTATCAAGTAGGATCTAGGGAATGTGGGAGTGTTGTAATTGTGGTTACCTTATATCCAACATGAATAGTACTTTTGATTACTATGTCATGTATATAGTGAGATATGCATGATGTATACATATCATTATAGTGTAGACATTCTTTCAACCACTATTTAATGTCAATTTCCATATATTAATTGTCATATAAAAAGGTTATAACATATCCTGGGCTATAATGGGAACCTCAATATACTATGAAATTTATCATAATGATTTTTCCTAGTGTATAGATACATCTTTCTGACTGGAAACTATATTTGAATGAATATCAAGTGATGGGGGGTCAAAATCATTTACACTTCTTCTCAATAATATCTCAGATGGTGATCTATACTAATGAGGTCATAAGGACATACCTTCCAAAAGAAATGCTATATGTATTGGGATTTATTTGGTGTTTATCTCTATAGACATGTGTATTGGTCTCCTAACATGAGATCATTACCAATATGTGCCATTTGATCGTGTACTTTGATTCCCGAAAAATCTATGATAATGAAATTATGGTGAGGTATCTTGTGATGGGTGCATCATTGGTAGTATAACATTAGTTGAAAGGTCAAGATAGGAATTGTCACTTCCATGTTGGGGAAGCTATATCTCATGCCAAGTTGATCTAGATGGTAGTACCTTAATAAATTCATTCCCATTATAGTTGAGGGTAAATATTTCCGAATAGATCAGAAATTAATTAATCAAGAATGGATGATGATACATCATTCCACCGATCTTTATGATATATTTGATGACAAATATATTATATTACACAGTGTGTGTCCATAAGATGGTTTTGGTTTCTATGACTACATCGTGACTATTTATGGGACTATATGGTTTTCTATACTCTGCTCTTAATATTTGAATACGATTTAATATTATTGAGATAACATAGACAGTTACACATAATAGTGCATTCAAGAATCTTCCCTACTCAGGTAAATATGAGCATATGATATGTTGTGCCTCACTATGTGGTCCGTGTGTTTTCCATGTTTTATCGATCATCGATAAATAAATTAATTAATTTTTGTTCATGAAATGAATAATTATGTTGAATTTAGTTATTAAATGTATTGACATGATTTTAAGTAAATTAGAGTATTGATATTATACTAATGAATATTAATTTCTTATTCTAGTATCGTTTAATATTATCTGGAGTTATACATCTAATTAAGGACATGAGTTTTATCACTTAATAGATTTATGTAAATTACATGTATTTCATAAAATATAATTCATATCATGGTTTATTTATTGTGTTATAATTATTAATTTATATCACTTATTTTGTGGAAATTTAATACATGGGTTTTGGTAAATCATAATCGGGTATTTGGAATATCCAATATATAAGTGGATAAAAGATCATTCCAATAAACTATTAATGATTTTGTAATTGATACCATATATCTACTCTTAAATCGTAGGGATATTATAATTAAATCTGATAAAAAGAACCATTTCATCTTTCATGTATCCGAGGATGATGATCGTGGTGACCAAACTGGTGTTGAAGAGATCATTGGAGCTCTGTTATAGCACATGGAATCCAAAAAAATGATAGGAATGTAAATTTGGGAAGTGTATTGGGATGATATAGAGGGGTTCAACATCATATCCTTTGAGAAATGGTCTCCAACAAAAATCATGATTAAATTCAAATGAGGTAACAATTCAGTTTTTTATTTTTTTTGTATTAAATTCGAGTGAGATCTTCAGAACCATACCAGTGATCGCATATTTAGAGATGAAAAATTCAGTCATCCCTGCTATGAAAATTTTTAAATCCCCATCCCGCTAGCTTCTTCTATGAATAGTGGTACCTTTTAATACTATCAGATCAATTTATTGATTTTTCAAAGACAATAAAAAAATTATTAAATTTAATTAAACGGATTTAATTCGATCCAGATGAAACATTCCATATTTGGTCCGATTTTGAATGGCCCAATTATAGCCATCTGAAATCTTTAATATGGATTATTTGTGGTTTTTGGGTATTAAATTGAATAACATATTTTTATATGTGTTTCTTAACAAAATCATCAATATTTTAATGTCATGGAGACCTATTTATTTCAAATAGTTGTATGGTATAGAGAATAACATTTTCTATCCAACCTATACATAATTTTGGAATAACAATAAAAATAGTTGTTTATATAATTTATGTTGAAATTAGTAAATAATTTCAATATTTATAAAAACTAAATACTTGAATGGTGGTGGCCTGACTTTGAAAATAAAACAAAATTTTGAGTTTATTTTAAAAAAAAGTTGAGTGTGGACTTTTCCCATGATGTACATGGACCCCTTCTACTTCTCGAGGGCCATCTACATTTATATCATTCCCCACCAGTCAGTCAGACACCATGCCTTGTTTTTATTCCACCAGACTACCAATGGATATGTCTCCCACTAGTATCAAGGATATCGTTGGTCACTGCTCATCATTCATTTCTACCATGTTTTTTTCCCTACCAGGTCAGATCCATCGAGGTCGAATCCTCCTACCCTCTTTCCAAGATGCAGTGGCTCTAGTACATGGACACATTTATCTCACCATTTAATTTTTTTGAATTTCTATATACCGTAAATTTATATATATATATCTTTAATATTTCTATGACTAATCTTGAGCACAAACCATCCAATATATGTTCGTTTTATTTATTTAATTTTATATAGTTGTGTGCGATGTTTGTAAATAATTAAGATTATTTTTAAATATTCTTTTTTCATTTAATTTGTATATGGGATTGTGTGTCTATTATTATTTTTAATTTTTACTCTCGAGTAACCCTCATCTATATGCGAGTATGTATGTATTATGGTGAGGAAATAGTAAAACACCAACCACACCGAGATGATGTGTTACTATAAAAGGGATGATTACATGTTGGGCCGGGGTGAGAGATGTAATAAGACCCAAGTTCAACTAATGTATTATACCACTATGTTTTGGTTGGTGCATATTGTTTAAATGGATTAACCAATAATAGATTCTCAAGATCATTGGTGTAATATATTTAATTTATGAGTTGTTTATTATTTTATTTATTGTTCATGTTTAAGTAATCATATTAAATCATTAACATAAAATGGATGGATGAAATCAATTTATGATGTGATTTTTATTTTCAATTTAATGCATAATCATTTGTGAGTGATATCAAATTGTACATTATTATGAGATAAAAAATGATTTCATTTATTTGTTTAATAATAATAAAACCCTCAACAAAATATTAAGTCACATATTCCTTCTGTTGTATGAATTTTAGCACAACCTAGAGTGCAGAGTGATCGTTAATCCATATCTAATGGAGCCTCCTACTAATGGCGCGTTTTAATGAGAATATTGGACTGAATTAACTGAATTTTGTAGTGAATTATTTGATATAGATATATTTCTATCATGTTATAGTCAATCTTTTTAGAGAATCAAGGTTATGCCTGCAAATCATTTTTTTGATTTTCAAATGGCCGGTTTGTGAGTAGCCGGTTCCCATGAAACCGGTTTAAGGGTTTCTGGTACCCGAAACACTTCAAAACCACATCACTACAGCAGGAAACTCAAAAATAAAATGATAAACTTCAAAAATTTAAAAAAAACTGCATTCAACGCCTCAATCCACGCACTGCCTCGGGCTTCGTCAAATCACTTGATCACCTCGGTCCTCACACCTTGAGAAGCTTGGCGAAACCAACCACTCATCCACTCGTCGGATCACCACGCGCCACCCTATTGTGTGGAACCATCGTCGGAGCAGGTCTTCACTTCACCTCGACGTCACCAGAATCGAACTAGAACGCTCATCACTTCACCTCAATTTCGACTCTTCACATGCCACAGAAAGGCGCAACATCAAACCAAACCACATCAAACTGGAACGATGGTGAGCTTCACCAGCGACGAACAATACCATCACCGTCGGAGAAACAGAACCTCCACCCAGAAACCATCACGAATAGCAAAAATCAACGAGATCAATAGGTAAAAAACCAGAAACCGAAACAAACCACGCGAGAAGCGGCACCACAACATCACCCTGTCTAGGATTCACCCAATGGAACAAGGAACCTCTACTTATTATTGTTGGTAAGTAAAATAACTACCTAAAACACTCTAAGTAGTGGTATTGTATTATCTTGAATAATATGAGATAATTTTTAATGATTGTTTTCCCTAGAATACTCAAGTAATAGAGTATTCTAATTCGATTAAAGGGGGTTCCTAGAATTTGATTAAATAATGGGATATATTTAATGATTTCATTAATTAATCACTGAAATTATGATCGATTTTCGACTATTGACCATTCATGTTTTTAGTGCTCTGCTAATGTGTATATTATCACTCAGGTCAAATCCTCGGTGATAATACTTTTTAATAGTCAATTGTTTTTAGTTGATTGTATTTTGATTGGGGGGGTTGTTAGCAGTGATTAATTGAAAATATTGATTGATTAAGATTGATTTAGTAATTGGATAAATATCGGGGTGAGTTAATCATTAGGTAGTTATGCTTGTGATATCCCTTATCCTTGCTTTATATTACATTAAATTAACACCCATGTCACAAGTTTTCATTGATTGGAATTCTTATGTGTTAAGGCTTTAATCCAAACCTTAACATGATGTAAGATTATAATCTCAATCAGTACATGTTGATAGTAGTGTATTTATGGTTCCAACATTACAAGGAAACCACACGTTAAACAAAAAAAGATGTTAATCCATGACATGGTTTGTCCAATATACACAAGGTTAAATTAAAGAATACACATCGAGCAGAAGCTCTCAATCACTTAACATGCCCAAATTATAACTCACCTAATGGTAGATTTACTCAACCATTGAAAAGTTTTTTAATATATTAATTTGTTTTTATGGTGATTAATTATGAATATAATGAAATTAGCGGGGTAAGAAAATAGTTGTGCGTGGAACATACACACATGAACAGTGTTGAGAATAAAAAACAGACATTAGATTGAATAAGGAAGAAAAAGAAGGGAAGGGGATTTAATTGTATTTAAACTCTTTTTAGACCATTAATATTTTCTAATATAAGGTGGATACGAATAATAGATGTAGAAGAAGGAATTAGTATTAAAATTATACTAAAATGAAAATCGACTTACTCAATTACAAGTAAGAAGAACACAAAATTACATGAAAACAAAGAGAGTAACAATGGTATATAAAGTGAATACATGAGTATGGAAATTTATCCCAAGACTTTGGAAATGATTTGGTCGTTCCAATTTATGATCCCCTCTTCTAGTCTTCCAACCTATTACAAGGAGAGTAGGGGGATGTATATATATCCCAATGTTGGTGGCTGTTTTCATTCAAAAAATACCACTAAACTGTCATCGCAATTTTTATATTTCAGACAGCCGAATCTGGAGACATAATCTTATACAAAGTTCTATATATTCTATTTTTCAGTTGGAAAAAAACATTTGGATTAATTTAGACTTATGGAGCCAATGTTATAGAGGTTTTTATAAAAATTGTTAAACTGTCTATTTCTAACCATGTTTTTTCAATTGCTGAAATTTGAATGATATTTTCAATAGGAATATGTCCTTAATTCTGAATTCGTTATTCAAAAAAGTCGGCTGCCTATATATTCCCTTTTTCACTGAATAATATCAACTCAAGTGGTTGTCTCGTTTAGAAGAATTATCCAATTTGGTGTCTAGGATTCATTTCCTAGACAGAATTGTGGGTGGATTTAATATAATAATTCAGGCCCCTTGATATTGGAGTTGGGCCCTAAAGATTCATCCATAACTCATTTCATTGTTCCCCGAAAATTGGAGGTGACTAATGTAATTTTTACTTCCTACTTGAGCCCAGAAATTCAATCTTCATGGCTTGTCCAATTTCTTCACAGATTCTGTGGTCGTTTTTGTGTGGTCCATATGACCCTTACAATGTAATAATTTTCCAATGATTACTTCTAATTACATGTGGGATATTGAATAAGGAATACGAAAAAACAATAACCACACATTTTGAATCAGTAGGGTGGTAGTTATTATTAAAAAAGTAAACTGAGATGAATCCAGATGAATTGGAATAATGATAAAAAAATTTAATATTTAAACATTAATATTTCAAAAAAAATTATACACATTTCATATAAAATCTGTAAAGAGGGTATATAAAAAGATATGAAAATATTAGTCACATAAACTCCCCCAAACTTTGTATTGTGCATGTCCTCATGTACAAAAAATATAAATCCATACCAAAATAATTTTCACTCACCAACAAATATTAAAATTTTTTCTTCCCCAACGATGGGAGGATTAGATCATTTCAATCATAGATATTGAATTCCGCCTCAAATTGTTACAAAAAATATGTTCCAAAAAAAACTTTTTTTTACTGCTCAAATTTAGAAATTGAAATTGTTTACACTCAAAACTCAGACCTCTCAAGATGATAAAATTCATTTATAGAGGTTCACTCTTTCACCAACCAATAGTGAAAATCATAGAATTTGAAAGTGATATCAACTTCTATTTCCTATCCTAAGGTGAAAAGTAATCTAGAGGTCTTTTAAGGGGTTTTCTATGGTTATGGGATGGTATGAATATAATATCCAAGTGAGAGGATAATCGGGGTGAAACATCAGCATGGGTAAACCGATACACAATTTATTTGAAATGAAACATGGAAGGAAATGAAAATAAAATTAAAAGTTCATTCTTGTGTGAAAAAATACACAATTGGGGATGAATATTAAACGGTATTAGAAAGTGAAATATTTAAAGAACACAAAACCTATCCCAAGGACATAAGAATATAAAATGCAAGTGTTGTTTTTTTCTTTTTTTTCTTTTTATTAATGTTGAACTAGAAAGAGATCTCACACTCAAATACTAACCCATTTCTGATATCCTCATGAAAGTAATTGTAATATATATAACAAGATCAAAGGTTTATGAAGAGTTATTTTTGACCTTCCCATGACAAAACCCATTTTTTATCTTTATCTTTTTTTTCGTTTTATTTTTTATTTGAATTTTTTATTTGAGTTTTTTTGAAAACCTATTAGTAAAATTTAAAATATTACACAATTTAAATTACATTACCCAACACTCACTGAATTACAACCACTCCCCCATTCTAAAATTGATGCTTTCCATCAATCATATGATAACACGTTGAAAATCAATAAAAGGGAACCCACAAATTAAATCCATTACTCCAATTTTTAAATTTCAATAAATAATTAAATGTAAATCCATGTAGATGATGGGTGAGATATGGAATTGGGCTTGTAATGTGTCTATCAAAGAATAAGTTTTCATAGACATGAAACGGATTTCAAAAAGAGTATTAATGTAAGGTAAATTACATTCTATTTTCCTATTGTGATTATTTTGTGGTCAAGAAAATTCCTCTATAATATTAATACACAAAAAAGTAGGAAAATAAAAACGAAGTTCCAAAAACTCAAGATATACAAATAGGGGTAAAAACTCACATTTTTAAAATATGTCCTTAGGTGGACTTGGAAAGAAATCTACAGTTGTTCCTCACAGTTGGGGAAAATAATTTTCCAAATTAGAAATTGAGCATTCAAAATTTGTTGTTCTAGAGACAATATTATTTATCCAAATATATTTTAAAAAAAATTTTTTGAGATGAAACCATGTATATGTACTCCCCAAAATGGTTGGAAAATTTTTCAAAACTAGATGGTGAGAAAGTATGACTCTTTTTCTTTTTCTTTTTTTATTTATTTTTTATGTTTTGTTAGTATTTTTTTTAATTACACACCCATATAAAAGAGAAAGGGAAAAATAATGGTTTTGATTAATAGAATGGTAAAAAATGAAAGATATAGGAAGAAGAAGAAAGAGATAGAGACAGGAAGAGAGAGGGAGTTAAAGGGAAAGAGGTTCCCCATGGTTTGGATTTTGAGGGTCTTCATTTCCATCTAGTGGTGTGTTTAGTATAGAAGTTTTGGATCCATTGGAAGTCAATGTTGTTCTAGTATTTTGCATCCTCTCATGGCAATGCTTTAACCGATTTCCATTAACCATGAATGTCCTTTTGGAAGAGGGGTATTGGACTTACACTACACCAAATGTGTAAACATGAGAAACAATAAAAGGACATTCCCAATGAGAATTAAGATTTCTTGGGTGAAGTCGAAATCAAGAGTTTAAGAGAAATATCTTTTCACGTTCATAGAATACCTTTCTTGGGATGTGTTTTTCATGGATTACCTAGTCCTTTTCGTTGTACAGATTGGAATTCCCATCAGAATCATATCAAAGTTCCTGCAATTTAATCAATTGAAAAAATATCTCTTCACCAGAGTTTTAAAAATCAAAATTAAAATTTTTCACTAACCAAAATGAATTATGTTGGATTTAATCTAGAAAATGACATGGTTTACCAAAATTTATCCTAAAAGGAAGCAACCCGATGGTTGCTTTATAGGCAGTTAGATAAGTCCAAAGTGCTTCACCAAGTCTTTTAGGCCAATATTTTCTAGTGGGTTTTACAAATATTTCAAGAACTATTTTAACATATATATTTTAATGTCCAACCATACCATTTGTTTTGGGGTGATAAAAAATTGAAGTTTTATGTACAACCCCATTCTTTTTAAAAATATATTCCATGGATCTATTACAAAAATGGGTTCCAAAGTCACTTATCAAAGCACATTGTGTGGAAAATTGATGGAAGATGTGGGTTATTAGGAACTCACTATCTATATGTGAATCATAATTTTTATTGGGTTTGGCATAAACCTACCTAGAAATTTAATCAACCACAAGAAGAAAATATTAGAACCAATTTGAAGGGGGAATGGTCTCATAAAATCAATTCCTCAAACATCCAAGATCTCAAAGAAACATAAAGGCTTTTGGGGAATTTCATTTCTCAGTAAAATTGGGCCAAACTTGGGGCATGTGGGACATGATTGAAAGAACTCATGTGAGACCTTAAAGAGTAAAGGCCAGTAGAATTCAGAGTCTAGGACCTTTCAAGAGGTCATTTGTGGTCCAAATTGTCCACCTCCAGGAAGTGAGTGATAGAATTATGAGATGGAAGAGTGTTCATCTCCATCAACACTTTTCCTAATTACTATGTCATTCCCATTTTCCCAATGTTTATTTTACTCCCAAGAATAGTATTTTGAATCCAATTTCAACATCATGTTTTGTTCATTTAAAAACATTTCTGGAAAAACATCAAAAACAAGTAATTTTCAATTGGGGAATACCATGGTATTTTTTAGAGTGAGAGATGAAAGGTGCTTAGTGGGGAATTCCAGAACAATGATTTTTAAATGAGATTAATTAGAAATTCTACTCAACTGATCATCTGCAGGGTTTTCATTTCTCGGTCTGTCTTTGATTTCAAGGTCAAGGATCCATCTTATTTTCCATGGTTAGGAATCAATTTTCTTAAATAAGAACATTATAGAATAATGGTATGTGATGATGATGATTTTGGAAACTAAAAGATAGGGTCAGAATTATCTAAGGCCAAAACCACTGCTGATGATTTTGTAATCACCATAGCTAATGTTCCCTTATTCATTGAGAATAATAATTCCTACAAGTAATTAGTATAAGGAAATTAACTATGATTCACATTATTAATAAAAATTCTAAAATGGATTCCTTGTATCCATGTACATTGGGATTATTATTTGAATACTACACTGAGTTTTAAAGAGAGTTGATACATTGTTGGTACAAGCATAGTAACAATAAAGCTCGATTGGTTACACCAATTCATTATGCCAAAATCCATTAGAAATTTACTTGTCATAAAAAATTTATAGGATAATTCTATTGAGAAATGGATTTCAAGAAAACCAACAATGGAAGGTTTCTATATGATGAAACCAGAAATGTATGGTGACATCATTGAATTATAATATAGGGATGTAAGATATTAAAATCCAGTTTCAAATTAAAGTAACAAGATCATAGAATGTTCAATTGGAATGAATATTTTCCTTGTTTATACTAGAGTTCATTGGGAGAACCATGATTTTATAAGTGAAATATTTTTGGTGACACATGTAAAAAATAATTTGGTCTTATGGTTAGATAATATCAGGATTAATGTAATTCTATAGTGAATAACTTAAAGTAAAAATACACAATTTCTTGGGAATAAGATATGCTGAGGTGGACATAATATTTTTCTTGGACCTAATCAGTCACATATATATGGAAATAGTATTAAAAATAAAATTTCCAACAATTCATGTGATAATTTCTTCTAGTTTCACATGGAAAAAGAATATTTCTATGTAGAAATTGTTGAGAATATGAGGATACTAATTTGGTGTGTATGATTAACTTTTCTTTAGTGATGGATCAATCACGTCAGCTGTAAAATGTATATGAAATGATATTTCCAAAATATACTTTATGATTGGAAAATATCTGTTATATCCATAAAATCTACAAGAGAAGTAGAAAGAACTATCCAATAGTACAAGAGAGTTGAAAAGATATGTACATGGTATATAGAGATGAAGGGATATTTGTTTTTATGGTTTAAAACTGGTCTTTATTATACCAATGTGATATAATATCATAGTCATAATATGTGGATGAGTGGGATAGCCTCATTAATCTAGTAGTATCCATATCTACAAATACTAAGTACATTATATCTTTTGAGGTAGCTAAGATGTTTTTCTTAAACAAAATTATTTTCACCTAATCTTGAAATCACACCTAGTAGTTATTGTCTTTTAATTATAATAACTCTTTTACAAGAACTATCCAAGGTTACAAGTTTAAACAGTGGAAAAATAGATATAATCATGGATTATATTTCTTGAGAAGTCTTACATAAAGAGGTGTGGTAACACAAAGAACCATTTCCATGAAACAGAAATGTGGTAGCCTTGGAACTAATGTCATGACTCTATAAAAACATGACTCTAATCATGTGAGGGTTAATAATAATGGCTCTCAAGTTGGATCTAGTATAAGTGGGAATGTTTTAAAAGTGGGTTCCTTATACCCAAATTGAATTGTATTTTTTTTAACATATCATGTATACACTAGGATTTTCATGATCTATACATACCATTTTATTATAGACATTTCATCCTCCTTTATTTAATGGAAATTTCTATACATTAATTTTTTTATGAAATGGGTATAGCATATCCCAGACTATAATGAAAAACTTCAGATATTATGACAATAATCTTAAAGCTATTTCATATGTTCTAGATATGGCCTAAAAAATGGACAAGGTAGATGTCATAATATTAGGTTCTAGGAGATCATAAGGATTTATTATTCTTCTCATGAGTTTCATACTTTGTGATCTCTACTAGTGTGGTAATGAGGAAAAACCATCCAATAGGAACACCGCATGTTTTGGGTTTCATTGGATGTTTCAATCTATAGACATGTTTATATGTATCCTAACTTGATAACATTACCAATTTGTTCCATTTGATCATGTAATTGGATAAATGGAAAAAAACCATGACAATTAAATCATGGTGGGTTTTCTTGTGTTGGGTGTGTCCTTGGTGGTATAGAATTTGTTAAATGGTTAGGATATGATTTTTCACTTCTGATTTGAGGAATTTATATCTTATTCTAGCCTTTATCAAGATGTTATTACCATTATAAATCCATTTCTACACTAGTAAAGGGTAAATCCATCAAGATACATCAAAAAATAATAAATCAATAAAATATTTTGACACAAGTAAGCATCCTTCTTTAGAAGATATTTAAAGATAAAGAGAATATATTACAATGTACATGTCCATAGGTTAGTGGTCATTTCTATGACTAATTAATATCTATTAAGGAGCCTTGATTGGTTTCTAGAATCCACTCTTGTTCTATGAATACTATCCACTTATATTGAGATAAGGGCCTATAGGGTCATGCAAAATAGCACATTGAAGAATCTTCTATGTTTTGATGAATTTGAATATATGACATGGTGGTCGCTACAATGAGGTTTGTGTTTTGTCTAAGTCGTACTAATAATTGATAATTATATAAATTCATTACCATTTTAGTAAAGAATAAATTCGTTGAATTTCTTTTTAAAATTTATTTATACATTTTTAAGTAAATACGAGGATTAATATTATTTGAATAAAAATTATTTTAACATTACATTATCATTTAATATTATCTTGGGTAACTAGTTGAGTTAATGACTTGGGATTTAACATTTATGATATTTAATATATATTACATGTATTTGATAAAATATAAATAATAATATGGGACAATTTGTATTTAATAATTTATTATTTATTTGACTTATTTAGTAAATATTTAATACATGTGGGTCGGGAAATCCTAATCAGGTATTATGAATTACCACTATAGAAGTGGATATAAGATCATTTAAAAAAATTATTCATGATTTTGGAATTGAGAGATTATCTGTCTTCCTGAATCCGAGAAAGATAATTACTCCATCTCAGAGAATGATATGAGTTTGTATTTTTAGATCAAAGGCTTGTGATCGTGTTGATTGTACCATCATCCAAGAGATCATCACATCTCTATGATGGCACCTGGAATCCAATGAATGATGCATACAAATATGTGATAACCTTCTTATGGATAGTATAGATGGGTTCAACATTGGATCTTTTGAGTGACTGTCACCAATAAAGATAATTATTTATTTCGAATGAGGTATCTATTTGGGTTTTTATTGGGTGCTAATTAAATTTGAACGAGATCATCAAGAACATACCGGGTTCAGATAACTGGATATGAGAACACCCATCATCCTAGAAATAAAATTTTTTATATTCCCAGTACTTGAGCTTCTGTTGAACACCGTAGTACCTTCAGTTGATACCTTTGGAAAAAAATTGGTAAACATAGATGGTCTGTTGTAATTTAGACCTTAATAATCATCCTCTATCATTTGGTATTTTTAATAAAAAATAATAATAAAATAAAATACAATTGATATGATTAATTTTTTTTATACATAAACCATATTCAATTGTATATGAAATAACTCTAGTTATATGAGTTAAAATCATATAATGAGTTCTGAGGTGATCAAAATATTCTTGTAGGTTTTTATAATTATTCTAGATATTTTTGGAGTTATGACGATATATATATATATATATATATATATATATATTAGTACTGGATTTTTAAGATTTATTGTACTCTATTAAGTAAGGTGAAATCTGAGATTGATTCTGGAAGAATCAATTATGGAAATATATTTCCCCATAAAAATGGAGTTAATAAGAGCTATTAGAAAACATAAAATGCGTGAGAATTTAAAAGTTATTATTATAAGTGTATAATTAAATATATAAATATAAGTGGAAATGGTAAAATTACCACATTTTATAATATTAAATCCAATTTCATATGATAAACTCATATTTAGTAATATTTAATCTCAATTAATAAGAGATAACCTAATTATTTCCTAAGAGTAACTTTGATTGATCGTAACACTATCTTTATGAATATCAGTGAAAATGTGTCTAAGTTTCATTTCAAAATAATCATCAAAAAAATTTGTAATGGTCATTCAAAAATTCATAAGAGTAAATCTAATATTTCATAAGAGTCATTTCTATAAAAAATCCTTTTTATAATAAAAACACATATAATTCTTATTATTTATTAAAAAAAATTGTTGTTCATTTCATAATTAATGGGAAAATGTAATGGTCAATCTATAAATTGTTAATAGTCATTTTGTAGTGTTAAGAGGGTTTAGACTTTGAAAAAAAATTGAGTTTTATTAATTTAAAGATTATTATAATAATAACTGTTTGAATTTGTTACAGTACGATCTAGATATCTCATAGTAGAACATAACTCAACCTAGGTACACCTACATTAAATATTATATTATCTAATTTTTTTTTAATATATGGTCACAGGAATGAATTAGCAGAATTTAAGAATAAGTTGGAAGTTGTAAAATATATAAAATTTTAATTTGAATTAGAATATAGTAATACAGTATAATGTTATTTGATGCTTCTATGGAGAGGAAGTCAATTACAATTTAAGGAAGTTAAAATTTCAAATTGGAATTTGAATTTAAAGATTCTATATTGGGATATAAGAAGAAAGATATTAAATATTTTTCAGAAAATATGAATATATATTGAAAAAAATATAAATATTATTCTACAGAGAGAATGAAAAAGGAATAAGAGACTTTTTTTATGAAAATAAACAAAAATTTGGAAAATCAATATGATTCTTATTTAGTTAAATAATATCTTGTTTGTATAACCAATTTCTATAATTTATATTAGTGTGAGAGTACTATAAATACTAATTATACTATTTTGTAACATTATTTCAATGATAAATTCTACTCATTTGTATTCAACATGATGATACTAGTGTACTATATGATTGTGGGTGAATCCATGTCTTACCAAGGACTAGATACTCATTTTTTGGTAGTGAACCTTGTAAATAAATTATTTTCCTTATATTGTTGTTCTTGGAAATGTTTTTTCAGTAATCAAATTAATTTATTTTATAGTTGGTGAAGACTATCTATATAAGAATATTTAAAAGGAATTAATATCACTGATTGACTCTAGGTCATTTTCCACTAATGTTGAGGGCATTTTGTACTATGTAATTGAAATCTCATGTCTCAAGAAATTCCATCGAGTCTCCTCATATAATATCTTAATTTTTGGTACCTCATATTTGACTAATTGTTCCATGTATCTTCCATTATATAGTTGTACTTCTTCAAAACATGCATCTATATAATGATATTCCCTTGAACCATCTTCTCTCCCCAATCTACGGGTCACATTAGATGCTCCTCAAATGATGATACATCATCAATATCAACATCCTTAATTTCAATTACATGTGATGGAATATTCTTATACTTTTAAATATATGACACATAAAATAATTCAAGAATTACCTACTATTTTAGAAGATATTCCATGAAATAATTCATGATACTTTTCCATTCCAAACCCCTAAACAATCTAGTTAATAGTAGTATAAGAATAACCTACTCTCTCAACTAAATATTCATAACCATGGGGACACACAAATAATTTCCTAATCACACATAGTTAACTACAATGATAACTTCCTTGAATCAATATATAATCATTTCATAATATATTTTGTAACTAGTTACTTTGGGAACTTATTTACCCTCACTTAGGTCTCCTAGAAAATCTTAATCCCATTGATCGATGAATTTCCCACCATTGGAAAAAAAATAAAAGTTCATAATGATGGAACATGTAAATTCTAAAATGGATTCATTTATATCAAATCATTATAAATTTTATTATATTAAATCTATATCATATCCAAATGGTCCAACTAATCCTCACAAAAATCCAACATGAAATTCTAAATCAGAAAAAAAGGAATCTCAATTATCCTCTCTATGTATTCATTTATTTACAGTAGATTAGTTTTATTCAACTATAATTGTCTTCACATAATTTTCTATAACCTCTTCTAGAAACAGTATATAAACCATGTGTCTTTATCTAAAAAACATTTTATGGGAACCCAATATTGGTGAATGAACTTGTATAGAAATATCATACAAAAATTATCTCTTGAGTGGATTGTTTCGAAGTATACTAATTGTGAGTCCATGATATAATATTGTAAAATAATACATAACGTATTATAACCCCTTAAGAAACCATTTAATCCACATAAGAATTAATTTTCGTCATAATAGAAGTTCCAAGTGGGAACTTAAAGTGGATA
Source organism: Viscum album (assembly GCA_963277665.1). Classification (NCBI taxonomy): domain Eukaryota; kingdom Viridiplantae; phylum Streptophyta; class Magnoliopsida; order Santalales; family Viscaceae; genus Viscum; species Viscum album. Next base: position 777,037,821 of record OY728138.1, read on the forward strand.
TAGAAATATTATTAGTCTTTAGGGATCAACCATCACTCATTAACAAGTTATCCATTGAGAAAAAATTCCCACAATACCTCTCTTCATGTTAGGACACTAGAACTAACCCCATGTATCATCAAATATCATTTTCAACCATGGATGCACTTCAAAAAAAATTATTTGAGTCCCGAATAGACTCCTCTCTCATGAATGTTGGGACTACTGCCCATACATGTTTATATAGCTCTATACCCTCATATTGAGTCCCTAAAATGAATATATACACACAATATAACCTTTATCATAATATGATGTATCATAATTATACTGTTCCGTAGTGTTTACACAATTAAACAATAATAGAGTAATAGTAATAGGATTTGAATACATCACCACCCACTCCTCTTCATATCCATGTGTAACTCTAAGTCTCATTAATCACCAATCCTTACTCGATTCCTATAGAACCACCACCAATGTTTTAATTCTAATGCCATCTACCAATATATTCCATTTCCCATTAATATATTATCTCTAAAAATTTGAATTATAAAGGTACTCAACCTAGTTTCTCTAACAAATATTCAAACCCCATTGTGGTAATGTATATCACAAACTCATATGGTCCGTGTAAACCACATATATCTCTCTAAATACATACTGGGGAAAACAGATTATATCAAATACCGTTAAATCCATTTTCAAATCATTACTATGTTATTTACACACATGGGGTCCCATTTGATGCAATCTACAATCGACTAACCAATCCTCCTACATAATCATAAATCCAAAACTAACTAAAAAAGAATTTTAGTAGATGGTATTACATTTACAGGTTTGGGTAAAATCCAAGTCAATAAATATTTAAGTATCCCTTTAATTTTTGGAATTTTTTCCCCAAAGATCACATTGCATTCAAATTTTACATACCACTTGGTCAGTCTAGTCATACTAATTTCCATGTGGGGAAAATCCCAAATAAAATATTGATATAAATTAGTCAATCCTAAGAATCTCCATATCTCAATAACATTATTAAATATTTTCCAATATTTAATTGTATGAAATTTATTTAATACTATAGATATCCCAACTTAAAAGATCATATGACCAAAAAAACTCACCTCTTGAATCCAAAAGTAATACCTTAGGTGATTATCATCGACTCAATGAACCATAACTGCTCTTTATAGAAAATCATATTGCATCTTATACACATTTTGGGACTGTGATTTCACAAAACTATCATACAAAAACATCATAAAATTCAATTCAAATTATCTGTGTAATATTATATTCCTTAGGTCCAGAGACACCACTAGATCATTCATTTGGAAAAATGAAATCCTAATGAACACATATAACCCATGACAATTCCCAATAGTAATCCATGATATATCCTCATCCCATACTCAAGGGTGATTAAAACATTATAATAGATCAATCTATGATATATTTTTTCCATCTCAATATAATAAATAGTAACATTTTATTTTTAATTGGATACCTATTTTTCACAATGACTTGGTCTATCTTCCTATAATTCATATATATCCTCAAGAAATTATTTCATTTACTGGTGGATATTACTAAATCACCTTATAGATATGTACTCAAATATATTAATGAATTTTCCTCAATGTCCATAAGATGAATCTCAGGATCACTTAACTCAATTGATGTCATATAATACGAGGGTAACAATAAGGGATTAGTATCGTATATAAGGTCAACAATGAACTTTTTCTCTCTATAATAAGGAAATACTAGGATTTCATTGGAAAAACATATTAATAATGTACCTATACTAGTGGAAAAATAATTGAAACAAATACTTATTTAGTTTAAAATACAATACTAACCATCTAATTCATTATTGTACCCAACTACCAATGGTCGGGTCCAGTGTGACCTACCAAAAAATATCACCCTCCCATGAAGGTATATTTATCATTAGAGATGGAATTAAAGTGAAATTTATTTTATATACAAATTGATGTTAGGGGAAAACTATGAAATAAAATTTATAAAAATGATTTCATTGATACTAAACATATCCCACACGAATATATCCCATATTTGATTATATCCTCCAACCACTAAGGAATAAATTTGTAATCTCTTAGAATAGTCGATCCACTTTCCCATAGATATGTATAAAGATAATAATCTCATTGAATACATTTAAATCATCCCCAAATATTCCAATATATGAGAAAAAATTAATGGTCTACACTCATGTCATTTAATGCATCTAATAATGTATAGGTGATAATAACTATACCTATATTTGTAAATGTATTTAAACTACTATTCATTGAATCTTAATCCAATGACAAAATTAATCATGCATCTAACACATGGACATTCCCTCTGGATCACTAAATGTCTTATTGTATAGTTCCCTATAGAATATATAACTACTAAAATGATGTTCCTCATCCACCACATCACTCTAACTAGCTTGATCATTACTTATTATTGATTTGATACAATCCCCTTGAACAATATTCGGAATCCTAATTCTAGAATAAGCCCCACCTTATAATGGACTAAGAAAACCTTTTAGAACAATATTATAAATATATCATCCTTATATGAACAAGTATCCCACTCAATGTATTCAAAGATTCAAACAGAATATAATTTTCATGTTTTACAGAAATTATATGATAGAAAAAAACCTACTATAGGATTCAAAGAACCCCAACCTTAGCAACACTGAATCTTGTTGCACTGGAATATCTCCTCATCTATTATCTTATTTCCACTAAAATGGATATCAACAATACCACTAAAAGGGAGGATGTATACTATATTATCTACCGTCTAGAAGGACTATCGTGATAAATAGGACCTTATAAACAACTTTTGAATATTAAATTAATCCTGAAATCTACACCAAAATCCAAATTCGTTTTCACTTGAATATCAATCCTATCAACATTTTAAGCCTCTTTCCAAACTAAAGAATGTCAATAGTGGAGTCACAATAATAAATGGATATCGAAATTAGTATCTGATATTGATCCATGGTAGAGATCCCTAAACCTCTAATCTCATCCAATATTAAGAGTATCTTGGAATAAATCCTCAAATAATTTGGTCTGTAAGGCCTCCCAAGTTATACCCTTATACCTCTTCGCCCGAACCATGGAACACTAATATTAGATCATTAACCCATGTATAATAAAAGATTCAAAATTCCCCAATTTATTTTTAAACTTATGTAACAACAATAAAATAATCTAAATCCTATAAATATAGTCTTATGCATCTTATAATACTCTATCATGCTAGAAGGTGGAATAGTTTGCATATGAAAATCCCATTTAGTCAGTACACTCCTCCAACATCTAATAATTTAAGTAATATAAAATGGAATAATTTTCTCACTTCAATTAATAAAAAGTAATACATTTAGATCCTAATTCTCTCCTGATTTCCAAGAAATTGGGGTTACATTTATGGAATTCTTGTCTTCTCCACTATACAACTACATGATATTTCTGTATGGTGGAATTATTCTAATGTTCCAAAAAATAAATTCAAAAACATTCCAAATTACTGTTATAATTTCAAAATATTTATATAAGTGTTTTAATACACTTGAGTAACACCCTATACTCAAACACATAACCCAATTTCTCTAGACACATTCCATCATCCCAAGGGCTTACAAACCTAAATCACTATTCATTCATCCCATTTATATAAAACATACCCTATAAAGAAGTCATCAATGAATCATCTTTTTAGATACACAGAAAAAGAACCCTATCATTTACCCAATAATTTATATCATTACTCTATAATATAACAATACCATTTTTATATAGATACAGTATTACTATTGAAATACATATCTATTAGATCAAATTAAATTAAAATAAATAAATAATTTTTTTAGAAAATATATATTAAATAATTTTTGGACATCAATTAATGGGAAACACATTAATGAAATCATCTTTCTGACCATATATAATAATATCCATTCCATGTAATCCTATGTTTTGAGTTTAATATTTTTACCAACACCCTCTCACAACACAAGAAAAGAGTGAATAAATAAACCAAAATTATGAAAAATAATTATTGAAAAAATATAAGAAAGGGAAATCATAAAAAACAATAACAATAATCCCACAATCCTAGTAATGTGGATGTACTCTATACAGGTGTCTTCCAGACACAATCATAATATCCACTATAAGTGTCGATCAACTTATCTCCATTATATAATAAAAATAATAAAAATAATAAAATATGATATAATACTATTTTATAATTACATAGTTTGGGTTTATGGTTCCACAATAAATAACCATGTCTCCTAAAGAAAATTTCATTTTATGGTAGTTGTTTTTCACTATCAATAAGAACAACGTTGATAAAATTGGGAAATTATTCCCGCTATATCATGAATAATAAATAATAAGACAAATATAATTTATAAAATAAGTGGAATTATTTCATGTGAAAATTACAAAAATATTATTATGTAATAAAATATTAGGATCCCATGACAAATATATATTCATATTCAAAAAAATGATCACTATTGGTGGATGATCATATACAAGGTAATATTAAAAGAGAAAAATGAAAAGTGGTTATATGATAAAAATGTACAGGAATATATTGCAGCCCCACCTTCATCTATATGTTAATCCATTATAGTACTACCACCTGGGTTATGTTCTTTAAAATTCATTATATCCTTAACATTGAAATCTACACATCGAACAAGGTGTATGTGAAGGGTGTGAGTATAAAACACCATGGTATACCACCAACATTCCCTTTACATTAATACCATACTATATGTGAATGCATATACTACATTATAAATAATACAATATCAAAACATACATTCAATTTAGGTCATCATGAACAAACTAATCTACCAAGAATCCCATCCCTATTTACTCTAGGCACTACCAATGGATGTTATCTATTCACTAATGGTGTTCCAATATATATACCATGGAGATAACACAACATTAAAATATTCAAACCAAATCACAAGGTTTTTATACAAAAAGTGATGAAGTATTAGCATTAATAACCTCTTAGGATGGAATAATACCCACCATTGGATGTGGCACTCATGTTGAACCATAACATATAAATGAATGGAAACAAGAATTTGAATTTTAAAGAATATATAAAATAGAAATACTTTCAAGAAATAACCACATGATTTGGTACACAACTCTTGTGTATATTCATTAGTACTGATAGATATGATAATTGAATTCGAATAACGAAAAGGACGTAACATATAAAATATTTCATGAATATTCAACCACACAATCCAATAAAATAACATAATATCCCATGGATATGGAGTACTCAAATTTCATTCACACCCATTCTAGAAAATCTATGAATCATATGAACCCCTATTACTCCATATCAACAAAGACCATCATATGTTTCAACCACCCGTGGTTTGTCTCATCATATCTCCATATCCACATTATTTTTATTTCTTTCCCTTAGGCTAACACTGGATCCACAATCCATCTAATCCCAAGAAAAACAAGTTTTCCTTTATGCTCTGTATCCTCATATGTGAATAATATTATCACCCAAAAAAAGTGATTTAATAACCACCAAATTATAAATTATCATGCTCAAACACCCTAATTGAAAATAATTTACCAATATTAAACATCACTAGTTCATATCCCCAGTATCTCAAAAGAAATATTCATTAAGGGTATTAAAATATTATGTAGATTAATTTCAGAAATTCCATATTCATAGAGACAATAATCCCATAACACACAAAGAATACCCTCACACATACCTTCTTCAACCCACATATATAAGTTTATTAAACAAAATATAAATAGTGGATACAATTGGGGGACACATATCTATATACACTATGTGGAATCTCATTTAATAGAATTATCTATTTTTATTTATGTAAACTGGAATCCATGAACCTAATATAAAACCAATATTTTAAGGATTTTAGGTATATTTGTTGGGATAGTAAATAATAACTGTGATTAAAGAAATGGATGGTCTATCCTTAAATAGATTCAACCATAACACTTAATAGAATTTTATTATGAAATCAATTTAGTAGAAAGGAGTTAAAAACATGGATGACCAAAGGAGATGATGACGATGTATGAGTTCTCTAAGAGGATGAATAAAATCCAATAAAAAGGGGGGAGGGGTAAAAATCCCAAAAAAATACACGTAACTATATTGGGATTGGGGTTTTAACTATAACCCAATTAGGATCCCACCAGAAATTATATAGGACAATGGATTACTGGTGTTCCTCTATCAGGTATCCAGTTGTGTGGCCTTAGTTATTACCCCTACTACTCTCTCCAGACCTCTAGTGGGAGTTTATAAATTCACATGGCTTCTAGTGGTCCAGATCCCTTAATATGATTCATTTATATTTAACAATAAAAATTATAATTAGTAAAAAAACAAATTAGTAAACATTAAATAGGTGAATTTTAGTGAAAAAACATACATCAAAATATGTAGGGTGTTAATAGTGGTATACCAAAAATAAAAATATAAAATAAAATTGTCTATATTATTTTTTTATATTTATATGACCCAAAATTCTTATATCTTGAACAATTCATAAATAGATAAATATTTTAAACACTTGGTCGATACATATACAATATAATAAAAAATTAAATTGTTATGACATGTTACTCAGATAACATGAAAACCTCTTATAAAACCATAATTCCAATAACATTAATTTTTCTTTTCTATAAGTTCATATTTATGTTGAAACCAAAAACTATAATAAAATGTATAGTTCTACCCATATATATCCAAACCCATTCCATGTACATGGTTAGTGTTCGAGTTCAATAGCCTAGTAAAATTTTCCCAGTCAACTTTACTCATTTCGTACTAGTGATCAAGTTGATTCATGATAATGTATATGGTGAGTTCCACTCAAAATAATAGAAAAATATTTTATGAAGGCTCATTAAATATTATCATACATGCACTCCATCATGGAATAGAATATTCCCATACCCCCGAGCATACATTCTTATGTTACCCAGCCCCAAAAGTTGAGTTTGACCTACCTATAACTCTACATGATTACCCTTAGGATGATGTTATCTATATTAAAATTCAATAATATCACATTTGAATCAAACATCTAGATGTATTACCACATATCCTTAGTAGATATCACTCAATAGAGTTCCATCAAACTCATCCATAATTTCACTTTACATCAATAAACTAAACCTAAAACATCATGTGAAATATTGATCATAATAATAAATTTCACAATATGTAACAAAATAGATGCAACCATAAATGACAAATTTCAAATGGAATTAAATGGAAAAGTAGGAATTTCAAATAATACTCAATGTAATTAATAAAAATTATACAATAATCCCATTATTAAAAAATATGGGTTCTAACCATATAAGATTTCACATATCTAATCTCTCAAATAAATACCCAAATACATAATTAGACCTCATCAAATATATATTATAGAATAATAATGTAGAGTCACTGACTCAATCCCATATATTGTGACTAGTCAGAAATAATTTATCTTATTGTATGATCATATTTTATTATGGTTATAAATAGACCACTCTAATCCGACATCCAAATCATAAACATCATTATCATCTCATGTTCCTGGTTTTTTGTTCATACCATAGTATTTTTGGAAGGTATAAAACATCAATTTTAATTAAATTTTATATCATCTTCTAGTATAGTTGGTATTATTTCCAAGAGGCAAATCGACCATTTCAATATGTTAAGACACAAAAAATGAGGAGCCCAACTATGGCTATCAGTATCATGATCTATTTAAATCATCATCATTGGATGAAACTTCTAAATTAAAATAAGAGATATTCTCTTTGAGCTAATTCACTATACCTATGGTTTTATCTTACATCTGCACACCATCTCAATCATATCTTGATCATTGAGGGAATCCAAGACACCACATCTAAATAAAAGGATCCTTGTGAATATATCCCTTATTAGTAGGATACAAACATAGTCTCTCAATATCATATGAGAAAAATTCAACCATAATTAAGAGGTAAACCACTCGTCTCCAATCTCAATACTCTAAAACTAGCCGATGATCAAAACCAAACTAGGTATATCTCTTAACATGGATATAGCTTTCAACAAATACATTGTTTGATATAACACATGATTTAAAATTAGTTATTTTCAGATTTATGGTGAACATCCCAACCATCTCTTAGACTTTATAATGGATTATCACACTTTCATAAAGGTTATCCAAAAAACTAAGAAGTAACTAGGGTTGATTTCCAATAATGTCTCAAAAAAACATGATATAAACCCATTAAATCAGAAAACCATTGATTCTTAGACTCTATCTGAATCTCATTTAGTACCTATAAGGACTTTCTAACTGACATTCAATAAGAGACTAAATATAAATTTTAGTCAATACAAATCCAACCATCTCACAAGTGAATATTTCATATATAATTCATATATCATCATGAATCATCAAGAAAAATTAAACACAATACAATTTTTTTTTCAAAACATGATATAAAATGAAAAACATACTTCAAGGATAATTTACCATGTATGGTCGGACAGACCAATCCATTTATCAAAATGTTCTCTCAATTTCATTTTGTAAAATTCCAATCACATATATCTTTTATTACCCAGTAAAAATAAATCTCATGTAAACATTTCAAACACAAGTGTATTATCCAAAAAATATATATATTATTGGCTGAATTTTCGTGTTTTTTTAGATTTCTTTTTTATTTCTTAATATTCTGTTGATTTTTATATTTATTGTGGGGTTTTTTTCATATGATGTCCTCATACTAAAGCTTTAGGAAACTTCTGTCTCCACTATTTTTTCTCCCTCGCCCCTTGATTAGATGATTAATGGTTGTAGACCTTCATTCTATTGAAAAGAGATTATATATGATCAAGTTTGAATCATAGTTCAAGAAATGTTTTTTATCATAATGTTATAATAAAATGCTTCGTTTACACACAATTATGTTTGAGTGTGAATAATAGGGAAGGATCCTTCATAAAGTACCCTTGTTTTATAAGATTATGGTAGATTTGAGTTGGTTCTTTGGTATGTACCTATTTTATTTGTCTAGGGTGTGTAATGTAATTAGTTTAGAGACATTATATTTCATAGACTCTATTCATGATTGATTTGTAGACCTCTCCTCATCTTGGTTTTGGATTTGGATGGTTATACCTTCATCGGTTTTATATCTTAGTGTATTATCCCTCCTTATCATTGTGGGTGTGTTTCTGTTATTATAGGTCATGTATTTTAATGGTTAATTTTGTTATAATCATCAAGGGGATCATATTCTCCATTTATAATAATTTATATGAAAATTTATTTGGAGATATTTGGTTGATTTTATAGATCAAATTCATGAATGATTCTTGTGACATATTAATGGCGAGTCTTGATGAATCTAAATTTTTGCAATACACAATGGTTAAAAAAATTTTTTGATTATATAATTATATTTATTAGTAATTTTGGTTCGATTTTTTAATATTCATTCCTATATCAGTGACTGTTTATGGGAAAATGGAATTGTTCACTATGTGAGGATGACGTAGTCTACTAGTTTCGAGGAAAATATTGCAGATCTTGTTGGTGGGAGAGATACTAGATCTTTTTATTCTCAATTTTATATTCTGAAATTCCTTTTCTTTATATTTTATGTTTCTTTTTTTATAACTACACCATAAAAACATTTCAAATATAGAATAATTTTTTTATAGCTCGTTTGAATCTGAATGAGATGTTAATATGGGGATAGGTTATGAAATATCAGTTTAAGGAAATCAACTTCCAGATACTTATGTTGTTTGTGCAATGTTTTTTTATATGAACTGGTTTTTGGGGCTCTGTTTAGTTTTATACTAGTTTGTTTTTACTAGATTCATGTTTATATAGATATAATATAATATTGGTTGTTTTAGATGATTAAAGGTGGTCTAGATTTATTATTTGTGATTTACATAGGTTGTTTTATTCTTATAGTTTCTTATTCTTTGATATGGTTCTAGCTATCAGTGGTGTTCATCAAGAAAATGGCAGTGGTTCTGCTCCACCAATCGCTGTTGAGGGTGATTTTTTTTGAAAAAAAATTATTTATACTTAACTAAAAGTGTCTTGAGGTGTATTTCTTGGAATGTTTTTGGGTATCTTTATTAGTGGGAGGATCAAGGTATTTCAATCGAGACATGTAAGCATGTTGGAAACTCTTTCCCATGACTATTTCCATTTTACCTCCTATAGTTTTTTCATATAAGAATTGTTATGTTGAGTTGTTCAATTAGTTTTCTGATTTTTTGGAAAACCATATGGGTTAGATAGGTTTTGAATTTTTATACCCCACTACTCTATTTTGTGAACATGTTGGAATTTATAGATTTGATTCTATCATATTAGATTATTTTTCTCACCTTTGGTTAGTTTTCATTACTTCAATGTGTGGGGTTGTGGCCTTATTTTGTTTAGTTATTGTTTCTGGGTCCTAGGAGTTTTTTCTCATGCCTCTTTGTTTTTTAATTGATCATTATAACTTTTATCACTTGAAATATAAATATTTATTAATTTTTTCAAAAAATATATTATTCAAATCTCACTCAATATTTAAAATACCAATTTCATGGTAAACCAATTTACATTTATAAACTAAATTCAATCCTCACCCCAAACAACTATGTAAGACTTAGGTTAGGCCGTAGACACCCATTTAACTATGAAACCTCATAGTGGGACATTTTATCTAGCAATATGGTCATTTGGTGACTATTAAGCTATTACAAGGTGATCCAATTTTATAGATACAAAAATTATCACACTGATCATAATTGTAATAATGTAAAGAACCATGTATTGTTACTAGGGAAGCTAGAGAAAACCTTGATAGAGTTTATTTAGATATGAGGTCATTTCGTAGAGATTCAAACATTAATATTAATTTTTGAAGTTTGAATTGATGGTAGATTTAATTATATTTATAGGTTTTGGTAGTAAAATGGATGATTAGGTGATGGTTGGAGATTGTGTATATGGTATTTTCGTTTAAGATGGCATCGGGTTCCCAATAGAGTCTCACCAGATGGCTGGTGATGATGAAATAATGGGTAGTGGTACCAGGTTGAGCATGGGTTGCATGGTGGAGGGATACCAATTCCTTATGAAACCAAATATAGCTTTTTAAAATTTCAATTAAATCATTTGATTGTTTTAAATTAACATATAACAACCCTTCCTCATGATTCAATTGGATTCTTTGGGGGAGCACTACACCTCTTTCTCCATCCATTTATCTTCTTCATCCATGATATTTTGTTTCCAATATGATTGATGATACATTTGAATCAATAGAATATTTGTGATAATTTTTAACCATATCTCAACATTTTATTTTGTTTCACTTCATTTTATTCACCGCTCTCCCTAGATATCAAGAATTGGGTTCTTCTTCTACTTTTCCACTTTTTTGTGATTGAGGTGAAATCAACATTTGATATTGGAATTACCTACTACATATTAGTTATGTTTGGGTAACTATTTAATGATCCGTAAATTTTTATACGTTTTCATCCAGTTTTGGATGTTGAGATAGTGTTAGAGGTTGTGTATGACTCGGTATTTGTCTAATAGGGCTTCAGGTGGTCATGTGACCTCATATAACATTCCTTAACATCATGTTGGATATGACAAATGTGGTCTATTTTGTTTTAAGGTACATTTTTATTACATTAGGTATATCATTTTTTTAATGATTATATTTTCAATTAAAATTATAATTAAAAACTGTAAAATATAATCTTACATGAATTAATTCGTATAAGTCCTTGTAAGGGCATGAATAATTTTTTGGTTATCCATCGTGTGTAATGAGTAAGTTTTTGGATAATTGGTTTTGTTAGGTTAGTCCATTTTAGTTAATGTGAACCTATTGGTGTGGTGAATTACCTTATTGAGTGGAATTGTTTGTATGATGTGTCATATGGCCTAATTCTTTGTTGATTAAGTCCTTAAGAATGATTTGTTATGTTAGTGGGTATATAATGAGTGACATATATTGGGTGTCTAGATATGGAATGGGTATTATTTAAATGTAATGTACTTATAACCAGTGATAATTTTATTTATCAATCAATGAGCTATGTTCACCTAACATGGTGGTTTTCCATAAGGCTAATTGGTGATGTCCTTTTAAGAGTAGTTAATCCCTTATATATTGTCCATTATCCAGTACTTATATGGGTAGAAGTATTAAAATAATTGAACTATAAATGTAAATGGATTTGTATTTTAAATCATGTTTTTAAGATGTTTTATTTGGAAGATATTAAATAAATGGGATTCATTTCCATTTTATAGTTAGTGTGTTTCCTTTATTATGAGAATTATTTTTGTTATACCTTCCATGTAAATATGTGTTTAACTTTAATTGATACACATGTATTTTATAAGTAGTGTGGAGAAGAAATGTATTACATATTTTTTGATATTAATTATTATAAATGTAAAATTGACCATTGATGATGGTTCCCATGGGATTATAGTGTTATTTTTACTAATTGTAGTTATAGTTTCAACAATTATGTATATTATTATTCCAAGTTATTTTGGTAAAGTGGATGTGTATATGTATTTTTTTAAATTGATGGTGGGTACTCTATACATTGATGAATTGGTCCCAATAAATATTTTTCAAAGTATATAATATATATTTTCCTTCCCTTATCCACATGTGTCTCAGGTACATTAAATCCACCCTCCTATTAGAGGATATATACACTTATCAATGTACATTTTCTCTCTCTATAGAGCATGTAGACTAATTTTTGTGCATTTTCCTTCTATGGTTTCTCCAGGAATATGTATCCCAATTCTCGAAAATTATACATTCTTGATGATATTTTAGTTGATTCCAAATTATTGATCAAATAAATTAGTTGTTTTTAGTGATTTATTGTGAACATATAAACTTGTATTAAAGGTTTATATTAGTTTTTATCTCTTAGTAACAACATGTAACATCAGTAGAGTTGTTTATTTTTTGCCTATTTTATACATCTAATATACATTTATTTTTATCATTTAGTAACTCATATATATAATTAATAATGTTAGGGACGTGGATAGTTTGGGCTTGTTATGTTATGTAATCATACCTAGTATATGTATCATAGTGAATATGAAGTTTATCATATGTTATTTCATGTACAATAAGGTGCATGTGATGGATTCTATATTTGATATTTGGGAGGATATTTGGGTGTAGATATATTGTAACAGGTAGGTTCTTGATTAAGAGTTAGATCATGGGAGGATATATTTGGGAAAATGAGTTTTTAGAAAATAATTGTATTTATTTAGTTAACTCCAAGAGTTTGTCTAATATTATTTGAATAAAATGTCTTATTATATGATTTTATACTCATACTCTCATGGTATTTATTTCACGCATATATATTAGTCTGTTTACATTATTTTACATGTAAAGTATGTAAAATCAAGTATACAAGATCTTTTTTATTTTAGGAAATGTATGATATATAGAAAGGGACATGCCACATTATTGGTAGGATATTGAATTGAAAAATAATTTAAATAATACTAGTCAAATCATTCTGCAACAATACACATAGACCCTAAAACTTAGTCAACATCCCTTGGACATTGAGGAACATGATTTTTGTACTGGAATTTTTTAAAATGTCAATGTAAAATTTGGTTTAGGTTATTAGTTATTTTATCATATTGGTGATTGGGGTTTTTGGGATTTTATAGATTGAAAATAAGATGTTTAGGGATTCGATAGGTAAAACTTAAATTGTATTTATTTACTTATTTGTCGTATAAGATCATGTTATAAATATATGTCTTATTTTTCTATTGTCACCTTAGGAATAAGTGACATATTGGTTTGAGTATATTTAGTTCTGAATGATATAACATTTAATGAGTTTAAGGAGTCATTATATAGGTTCTTATATATATATATATATAATATTTATACTTCTGTTTGATCGTTATATTAGATAATTTAAATGTTTTTAAATAAGTTTTAATCATATTTTTGAGGAATAATTTTTAAATTTTGGTTTCAATTGTTTAATGTATCAATAAATATTTAACTAGTGTTTCCCCAAATAATTTTATGGTGATTATCTACAAAACTAAAACTCAATTTTAGGAATATGTATTAGAAATATCTTATAATATAAATTTATGAAATCAAACATATTAAATTAAATTATATAATATTAACCCTTAATAGTATTATTTGGAGATAATATAAAATATATTCATATCTTAAAGTCTATTAGTCATAACACAGGTTTAAAAGAAAATAAATTTTCATTGAGACATGCCAATGGGGGTTCGAGGTGGATTAGAGTGATTTTAATCCCTATATTAGTGATATTATCTTGATGTGTATGAGTTCGGGGTAGCCTTTTTGAGTTAGATCAATTTTAAAAATCACAATCAATTTGTTTTCGTTGAAACACCATATAATGACTTTTATTGATGGGTTTGTGTGAATGGTAATAATCCAATAATATTAACCATGATAGAGTAGTGTATCATCTTACGGTTGATATTATCATTATCATTATGATAAGAGTTGTGTGAGTCATGGGATTAAACCATTAAGTATTCTTATCTCTAAGGTAAATGTAGGAACCTTAGATAATGGTTTTCATGATTATTGGAATTTTAATTATACATTATTGGTGTTCTATATGATAGAATTTAATAGTGGGACTATTGGGATTTTATGATATTTTATGAATGGTCTAATGAGAAAATAAAATATTATTGATTGGGAAATTTATAATATCTTTATTTTCCTTATTCCACTCATTATAATGAATTTAGACTGAAAATATTTTTAATTGGAATGAATGAATTATATTTATTTATGAATGATATAGTTCTCCAAGAAGTTACATGTAAACATGTTAGTATTTAAGATGGAATTAGAAACATGTATATGGTAGTTAACCATGGATCTAGAAAGAGGTAGAGGAAGATCATATTAGACATATTTCTATTTTTTCTTATATAAGATTTTTTGTTAAGATATAGGGTATATAAAAGGTTTTAATAAATCATCATGACAAGATGATTGTCTTGATTGGTGGTAGAATATTTTTCTAAATTTAAAGAATCATTTAACATAGTGTTACGCTAGCAAGAAAATAAATTATTGTAATCCATAATTATAAGAAGGGTCTTGGTGATTAATTAAGTTTTTGTATAATTCAATTACTACCCTTAACACCTAAAATGACTTATTCAAGTAAGAGTTTTTAGTCACAGGGGAGGAATTCCACAAATAAACGTTGTAAAGATTAATATAATGTCATAGAGTATGTGAGATTGTCATGGTAGAATTTAGGTTGTCTAAGTTTATACTATCCATTTGGTATGTATAATCTAATTAAACAAAAACTATAGTATCCTTTGGAATGATTGAAATATATATGGATTATACACTTTTAAAACTTGTCAAATGGAGGGATGATGTAGTTTTGTGTCCCTATTTGGTCAGGGCCATTTGTAGTCACTATATGAAAATAATGAATTAGTGATTTTATTCCATTTAGTAGTGGCATAAACCATCTCTAAAATGTTGCATAATGGTTTTTGGAAACCATCAACAATATCTATGTCAATAATATTATTTAGGGGTTTTTTCTGAAGGATTTTTTATTTGATTATTTATTTTTGAAAATACATATATATTTTTATATTTATTTTAAAAAAAAGTACTTGTTTAATTTCTCTGACCAACCATGTCATACCCAACCTAGTCCCACTACTACCCATCTTAGAATAGCCTCAATGGAACCCACCTGTAGTGTAAACACCATCTATTATATGAGTACTGTAATTTGAACCCCTTGATTATGGGTTATTTTACAATGACCTCACTGCTCTACCAAGACCATCATCTACAAATTAATCATAATTAAATATACTTATAAAAATATAAAGATAAATACATGTAAATACATATATATACATACATGTATTTATTTATACATTGATATTTATATTCATTAATTTATTAATTCATATTTTGTAAATATTAATTAAAAATTGATACATAATAATTACATATATATATAAATACATAAATATATAAACACACACACATTGAGGCATGCATGTATGTATATTTATATAAATATATTATTATATACCTATAGAGATATATATAAATGTATATAAATATCTAAAAATATATTAAATATATATATACACAATAAATTATATGAATATAAATATTTATTTAAATTGAGTGAGTAATAATTATTAATAATTAGTGATTCTAAATTATGAATTTTTTGATATTCACTTCTATTTATACATTACTTATTTGTTTATATTCTAATATTTATGATTTTTATATATTTAAATGCACTAATATATATATATATATATATATTAGCAGTTGTGGGCGTACATGAGTGGTAAAGTAACCCTAGAATTCAGCATTATACATAGGTTTAAAACCTTATGTAAGTGAATTTCAAATCATATAGTAGTAGGTGTTCTAGAATGTGTTGTAGAGATATAAAAACATTATAGTAGTGTTCTTACAATAGCATGTACTATATAGGAGTACAATATCAGTGGTACTATTCGTCCTCAATGGGATTTCAGGGTGTGAAAATTGGGACTTTGGGATACATGAAATTTCTGAAATGAAGGTCCATAGGGTATCTGGGAAATAATGTAGCAGAGGTGGTGTGTGTGCGGCGGTGGTCTGACAGGTATAAACACGAGGATTCCATTAAGGGTATAGCGGTAGTATGAATGATCATTGGAAAATGTCAATGGCTACAAAGAGTACATAAAAATTTAATGCATGAGTGGTGGTGTTGCAGATGCGATGAGATGGCGAGGATAAATGGTTGGCTTATAATAGAAGCTATTACAACTTATACCTTATGCAAATGAGCCTTCAGACCGTGTAATTTTATGGATTTGTGCCTTTGGGACCTTGATCCTTGTAAAAGGGTACCCTCCCAAGCTAGTTAATAAGTGGGATTATCTAGAAATTAAACAAAAAATAAAATTTGAGAGTATATATTTTTGAAATTGGTATGTTTTAATTATTAATTAATATTTATAAATTATGAGTTATATAATATTAGTTGTTAATTATACATAAATTTTCAATAATATCATTTTTAAAATCCTTATTAACTAGTAAAA
The DNA here is from genome assembly GCA_963277665.1 of Viscum album. Classification (NCBI taxonomy): domain Eukaryota; kingdom Viridiplantae; phylum Streptophyta; class Magnoliopsida; order Santalales; family Viscaceae; genus Viscum; species Viscum album. The sequence goes on from OY728138.1 coordinate 777,055,099, forward strand.
TAATTTATAATAGTTATTAATTATAAATTATTATTTAGTAATGACTAATTAAAATACAAACACATATTTAGAAGTAATGATTTATATATTTATATATAATTGTATAATTATTTTTTTGTGTTTATTTATTTATTTATATTATTGTTTTATAATTATATATATTAATATATATATATATATTTTATTTATACATGTTAATATATATAAAAAATTATATATTTACGTCTTTTTAAAATATTATATATATTTTAATATTTTTATTTCTATATTTTTATATTTAAACTGTAATAAATTAAGTACATATTATATGTTTTAAATATTAAATATTATTTACTTATTATTAATGACTATATTAAAAGTTACTAATTATTTTTAATCAAATATATTCAATAATTTTTAAGATATATTTAATATTTAATAAATACTAGTTATTAATTTAAAATTATAATAATAAATTTGTAATTTATAATTTTTATTATTTATTAAATATTGTATATGAAATATTAATTATAAGTTGTTGATTATTTATATACTATTTGAATATTTATATTTTTATATATTTTATTATTATTATTTAATTATTAATATTTTTGTAGATTTCAATACTTTTCATGAATGTTTTTAGAAAAACAAGAAAAAATTAAATAAAAATTTATTATATAGAGATGATTTTAACCTATCCTAAAAAATATAGTTTTTATCTATGGTTTTGAATACTACGACTATAAAACTTCACATTCTGGTTTTATTCATGTGGTGGGTATAGAACACTAAAAAACCCTCTAACTCAAAGGAAGACTTCTGAAGCAGGTTAACTATGTAACTGCGAGGAAGGATCATGACAAGGGTTGTAATAAATATATGCTGCGTCAAGTATTGAAGTACTCAAGATCAAGCTCGGTACGTGAAATAGATACACAAGTTCAGTTTTATATGAATAGAGTATTTTTCTTCTGGTTTGATCACTAGATCAAAAATGAATCAGGATGAATTAATTTCTCCATTAGGAAAAAATATTTTCATTTCAAATACATAAAACATAAATTTGATTATAATCATGAGAATTTATCGATTACTCTAACTCGTATATGCACTCGTGATGGAAGTTGTAGCTCAAAATTAATTAAATATATATTTTAAACTAATAATAGATTAAAATATCCAATACTTAGTTAGGATCTAAAGATACACAATTTAGTTATTTTAGAACTCTAAATCAACTTTAGTCAATACTTTATTTGCTCATCCTCAAGATCAACTAACCATATCGAGATAAATTTATATATTATTCAATCTGATCCCTAGTAGATTGTGAGTATCAATGTATCATTTAATCCTCTAATCATGACTGATGGTGTTTAACTGTTGATAGTGAATTGGATGCATTTATCTCAATAAATGTGGTGGATAAGGACAATTCAATGAGGGGTATTACAACAATAATTGTCTGATAATACAACCATTCTTATGAGTATAATATAAATAATGTTATAAATCATATGTTAGGAGATCCCAGATTAATGTATTGTTTTTCAAATATAAATGAATGTTGGTTCATTAATTAATTGATGTTAGATATATTCCTTAACATAAAGTGTATATATGATATTTATTATATTATATCGCATTTACAATATAATTATGTAATATGATTTGACATTCATGAAATTAAGGAATATTATATTCCTTTATAAGGATATCATAAGGTGCGGCATAGGGACACTGCATCATATCCATTATATATATAATCTTGTATGATAAAAAACTATCATAATTGTTATTATGTAGATTACTTATGTTTTATGATTAATATAGTTAGTAAGAAATTAAATTTTTGTGTTCAATAATATTCTAGATATAGCTATCATTGATTATAATGTTTCATATGATGAAATATTAAGGATAATATTTTGAATTCATTTAAGTGTTTAACAAATGTATATGGAACTGAAGGTTGCTCTAAATTTATAATTTAATTCATTACACAAAAATTTTCCATCATGTGAGTAAATTTCATAAAGTCTTGGGGAGAATCATTGAAGCCTATATAATGAGGTCACATACATGAGAATAGTTGTAACCTTCCGACTGATTCTTTATGCTCAAATTTCTCTTTCCCTTCATTATTTACCACAAATAGGTACAAGTAAACCATGGGAAAATTTATAATCCCACCAAATCATTTTCATTAGATTTGATACACCCTATGAGGATGTTCCAAAACATTCTTAGGTAACCTCTCAATCAAGAACCCAAGACAACTCATAGTGGGGATCAAAGGGAATTCCTAATCCTTGTGGGTGGGTAAAAAGTACGTGGGATTTGGGAACACACCATGAGAATATTCTTTTCAGATAAACCAGTTGAATGGTTCTAAAATAATGACCTAGCATGACCTTCCAATAATTTGGAAATTTCTGTTTCCATGTAAATTGAATCCAAAAAGTAAATACATAACTAGAAAATGAAAAATCAATATATCAATGAAAAAATAACAATATATTTAAATGTAATGAAAAACAATAAATAATAAAAATATTCGAGTTAGTCATATACATATAACAAATTATGGGATAATTATTTGATTATGTGTTATGTAAACAAGATAGAAAAATGAGACAAATATTATTAAAAAAACCGCTACCCACCTTTATATGGCACTAAGGATCCATCCCTATCAGGTCATAACCTGATCCTAAACACAACTAGCTGGAAGAACTGTGGCCATCAAGGAGGCTTATGTATCTACCTATGTTAGTAAAAAGAAATTCAACATACAAACATCAGGTCTGTAATGCCCAGGAATACAAATGGTATAAGAGTCTCATTGAGAATTTCAGGATTTTATGATTAAGGGAGGGGTAAAATTTTGCATCAACATTCAGAAAATAAATTCTAAAGGTAACCCCCCTGAGATTTATTTTCTAAATGTATTGAATGACAATAAGAATCCAAGTGGTTTGACGGAGCACTTTAGGTATTTCTAGTCTGGTTAGGCTTTTGAAGAAACCATCATCCAGTCGATGGCCTTCAAAGAATCGTGGAAGACCTACTGGGTTCACTAACTCGACAATGGCCCCATACTGGATTTTAGGGGAAAATGGAACATTTCCCCCTTTTTTATACCCCTCACTCAGGTTCTCTCCCTCATTTTGTCTAGGATACCCCCTTGCATACCTCTTACCCTCTCCTCATCCCATGGAAGGATATCATTTGATTCTAGGTCATTGAGAGAATCATCACATATGATCAAGAGACCATTGAGAGTCCACGAATCATCATCTAACGATTTTTGACTTATTTTACTATCTTTTAAACCCACATTTTTTATTTCTAATATTCCCTATTTATAGGTAATTTTTATTCCTCTTTGTTTTCTATCGAATTAGGGTACACTTGAAGCTAGTATTCGATTAGTGGGATTCACTGGGGATTATATAGTATTTCTTTAATAATTTCACGTATTAATTTATAATTTTCAATGTACATGGGTAGTCAGTCATGCTTGCATGTTGTGATTTGACCCTAAAATTAAATTACAACAATCAATATGAATTCAATTTTTCATATTTTCTTATACATAATTCTAATGGATTACCTTATAAGTGATCCCCATATGATGACTCGCATGAGAAATATTCCTAATAAATTAGTTATGTCAAAGTGTAATATCAACGTGGTTGTAATTAAGGTAATATTATGTAAAAAATATATAAAATTTATTAGATTTTGAAATTTCTTATAATATGAATGACTAAATAAAGAACATTGGACTGTGATTGTAATATATTGTATGTTAATAAGTCTATGTAAAGTGTAATTCAAAAAGAACGCCCTATATTAGAAGTGGAATCCAAAAGTGGACAATTAATATGGAAAATTGATAAAGACATTCATGAAATGAAACGTCAGACTCTGTGATGATCTTGAATTGAGGAATTAGTAAACCATACATTAAGTAATGATAAATAATTTAAATATTATTAATTTATTCCTTTTCATAGGAATTGAAATTGTATAGAAAATTGGATAATGCAAAAATGTCATATGGGAAAAATGTGGAGAATGGTAAGAAGTGATTTTGTAAATTCAAAATAAAATGGAAAATTGAGATATAACTTATGAAATACTCTTTATATGTAATGTTAATGACTTAGGGTGGTTATGGTACTTAATATAGGGAATTTTGGAATGAGTTCTTAGATTTCATGTGACCAATGATATTCAATATTAATGGGATTAGCACTATGGATTTTATGTTATATGTGTTTATGAATTCTGTGATGATATCTGGGCACTCCATGTGATACAAAATGTTATGGACTACTCGGTTGATTTCTTGGAATTTGCATAATTGGTGATACGTGAATAATGCTGGCATGGATATCAGATTTTAGGGTAATGCTTGGATGAGTTCTCGTGTTCCATACATTAGGATACTAGAGAATTCCAGGACGAGAACCTGGATTCTTTGTTTTTATATATGGATTTGTGGTTATCATTATGTTCTTAGAGACACCATGATAATGAATAAAGATAGTATGACTGACCCCATCAATCACTATGATGTATGGTACATCATATGTTTTATTTATTTATATATTTTGTATCATCAATGTTATTATTATTTACCTCACATGTACATTATTTTCTAATTGGATAATTGGGGACGTCATTGGTAGTGGCCAACTTAATTTTACACACATCCTACTTGCACTTACATATCACTTTGGAGACAAAAAAATATTACACTATTTGGTCACATGTTATAGGTATATGACAAGGTATGATATTGAGGGTAGTTGGCTTAGCATGCTAGTATGGGTATGGGCGATGTGACAGGTTAGAGATAAGATTTAGTTGAAATTTATTTTAGTGATTTATTATTGCTATATGTGATCCACCCATTGGGGTTCCTTAACTTGTATGGATTACCCATTATTATGGATTTGTTTAACTATAGTAATTTTTAGAACTTCCCTTACATGATATATAGAGTTCCTTGATTTATTTATTTTTATAATTACTTTTGATACTATAGATAATATAAAGTGAATTCACAGTCTCCCCAAGATATCCTCTAAGGCACTCAACACTAGTCGGTAGCCTTAAGAATATGGAGATGTGTGCCTAAACCCTTGTGGTGTGCCAGCCTGGGGAACCAGTTTAGTGGATTCTAGGGTGGGTGTTATAGTGTTCATGTATATTGAGAGAATAATAATCATAATAATATCCCCCAAAAATTTCAAAACATAGACTTTATTAAATAAACCAATAATTTTACACTAAAAATAAACCATATAAATGAAATATGTTCGTAGCTTAAGAGGAAAAATAAAGATTACATTTTTACAATTATTTCAAATATAAATGTAAGACATGTAAAAAAACTACACAAAAGTAGAACCATGGGGAAAACCTAAGGTATCCAATGTCTAGAAAATCTTTTATCTTGAAAAATTTTGTGATCAAACAAAATAAATATGATTTAATTTTTCATCTCTAGGTAAACTAATCTCAAATCCTAGAGGGAATGGGTGACATAAAAAGGGACTCCCAGATACAGGTCATCAAAGTGTTTAGTTAGTTTTTTAATACTAATATATTGGTAAATATTCTATTTTATGAAAATTCAGATATTACCTATTCCTCCTAGAAAAATATAGAGGTTATCCTTGGTTTTTCCCTTTTTAAGAAGATTCCATTACAATAATTAAACCAATTTTTCTTCCAAATTATCATTCATTAAATACAATACAAGAAGCCCCTAAAACCATGATTTTCAAGTAACTTTAGTCTTTATACCTCAAGGGGAACCATTTACAAAAATTTCTAATATAGAAACAATATTTCATAAATAAGCATATATTATTTAAACAACTTAAAACACACTTTTAAAATAAGTCTGAAATTAAGGTTTTTGAAACAAATCCTACTTATGAAACCGCTAACATTTACAAATCTAAACCACTCTCCATAGTGAGAATCTACTATAAAAGAGGGTAAATGTCCTTTTTAAGGCAAGGAAAGACCCTAAAAACAAAAACCTCATTCATTTATTTTATCTATTATGAACAGTAGGTTTTCGTGACCTTATAGTTGAATGATAATCTAGAGAGGAGAGGATGTTAATCTAATAAAGGGATACAAAACTATTAATATTGGTTATCTTGAAGAATCATGGTAAAATAAAACTAAAAATAAGGACTACTAAGGAGGAATGAGTGGAGATCAAGAATGATAGAGGTTATAGGTTTGAGGGGGGGGGGGAAGAAAATAAGGAAATATGCATTAAATCAGGTATGGGTAAAAGAGTCATTTCAAATGTTTAAATGTTTAGGTGGATTGTGTGGTTTATGAGATTTAGTTCTAAAAATAAAGATACCCACTTCTTCACATAGTAATATACATAGTTGGTCTAAATAGTTAGGTAAATCATGTACAAACCATGAGAAATATAACTATCAGAAACTACATTCTATTATATGGTTTCCACATAGTTACTTTTAATTGTTCTATTACCATGGGAAACCAACTGTTTCCCAAAAAAAGTAATATTTTTTTAATATGTACCTAGAAAAAAGGTGAATAATAATAAAATAGATAAAAATATTACATGAAAGTGAAATTGGGGTTAGGTATTTCATCCAACCACATCACATTATTCCACTATAAATTTATCTCGAATATATAAGATAAACTTAATGTGATTCCACTGATCCATTATAGGGGACTCTCACTCCAAAGTATAATTATATCTATTCCCACACCACCTTTAAACATGAACCAATGGTATAAACATTATACAATATAATTTATCTTAGGATTCAAGAGTCTAAAACAGTTTCTCATTCATTGAGAAAATATGTTTTTCTATAGCTCTTCCCAATTCAAAGAATGGAAGAGTCCAGATTAAATTTCTTCAATTAGGAAATGTAAAACATAAAACAAATTGATGAAAAAAGAGGAGTATATTCCAAAATAAAAATATATTTATCGAGACACTCATATATCACATGGTCTCATTAACATCATAGAAATAATACATTGATTCCAAAGCATGAAATGGCTTAATCAAGGTAACACCTTAATGAACTCCAGATTTCCAACAAAACTCTAATGAATTACACTAGTGATAAGTATGAGTTTTTTGCTAATATTGAGTATAAAAAATGAATCATCTCAACTGTTTTTCTATCCTCCTAGGTGATACTTAGCCCCATGAGAGAATTCCCACACAACACGACACAAAATATGTTTAAATTAACACAAATGAAAATAGAGATCTTCAAAAGAAAAATTATGATTAGTGACTAAAAACATTAATTATTATAAAATTCAATCAATATAAATGGCTATCATATAATCCATAGAAAATTGTGGTAGATAAACAGATCCAAACCTCTACAATTTGGATTTATATCCCTATATAACCATATAACAATAAAGGATAAACCATTCTTAGCTTCACGTGAAATCCCATGTCCTCTTAAACATATTTACATAACCTAGATATTTAATGGGATTTACTATAACAAATTTTGTCTATAAAACTCCATGAAACCTTAAAGACTCTTATTCCTACCACCTTATGTTCCCCCCATCCTGATTCTATGGAATCTTTGATCGGAATAATGTGAAAAGATTTTGTTATCTAATCAAACACTACCCAAAACATGATCTAATCTCAAATTGTATAATGGAAACCAACAATGAAATTTTTGGAAATCTCATTCCAATCGTAGTTAATAACTATAAGAAGATACAATAGACTACTTAATTTTGATTCCCACTTTATACTAATAATCGGTAATTTACTATGACATAATTTAAAAAACGTTTATTCTTATGCTTAGACAAATTATAAATTTCCTTGGTATTATTATTTATGAGTGGTTCTGTAACGAATGGTCCATTGTAAAAAGTGATAATTTTACATCACAACCTTCATTAATGATATGGAAATAACATAAAAACATCTAAAATATAAGAAACTTTTATAAATAAGAGACTACTTCTTAGTGGTATCTAATCAATTTACGATCCACCCGATCCACTAGCATTCCTCAATGAAAAGTTTTACTTAAAACCCTATACTAACTTCACCACTTTCTTAATAAAGGTGGTATAGGAATTTAAATCTTTGAAAAATGATATATGAATAACTAATAATATCCTTATAGCGTAATGAACAATATTAATCAAAATATAATATTTGGGTTCACCCCGAGAATGTCATATTTTACCTTCTTAGGATTAACATAGATAATCTACTCTAAAAACATATATCCCAAGAATATCACTTTTCAGACCCATAAATCACACACAAATATATGGGTATAGAGGATATGATCCATAGAATTACAATGAAAACACTTATATGGATCCCATGATTATACACTAATATAGAGTATATTGATCATTATAGATTAATACGATAAACAATTTAAAGGTACTGGTGGTATGTAAGGTCCTGTCTTTCTCCTATAATGTCTCTCTCTGATTTTTTCATTAAACTTCATTCATTTTATTTTTTTCCTCATCTTTAAACCTTGGTAGTCATGATTCTTGGTGGACGTAAAGTTGTTTAAATAAATGAAGACTTGGGTTAAGTGGAAATATGAGAAAACGAGAGAGGATCCTTGCATGGAGAATTTATATGGTTCCTTTTTAATTAATATTTTTCGAGTATAAATGGGACAATTGTTACCAAGGGTTCTTATTAAAATGATAATCCTTAAAGGTGGTTTAGTATTTTATAAGGAAAATAGGTTCAATATTATCTTCCTAACATTTACACAACAAGTAAATGTGTTACACAACATGTGAAATTAACCAGACTCATTTCATAAACTAATTCATGACCATAAGTGGTTACACGTCACGAACCAATCACACAACATGTAATTTTAGGGTGAATTTAATATTCATCCTGGGTGATGAGGTAATTTTTATATCATTCTAAAAAATATTTGACATGTAAATGAATTACACACCCTATAATTCTCTGAGCAGCAGTTTTAATGTTTGTTGTGCACCTTATTTCTCATTTATCACACATATACCCTTCATTTATAAACCCTAGGAAAACTTATAGGTTATTTTTTAGTTATTCTCTCGATTTTATACATCTCATTTCTATAGTCAGTCCTTGAAAAGTGGTTTTTCTTTATTTTAGTTTCACTTTTATCATTATCCGACCATTTTAGTGTAATCTATTGATTATTGTTGTTGTTGGTTTTGATCATGATTAGTTTTCGTTCTAGTTTCTCCTTTCATTCTTGAAAACTGTCATCTTTGTTGGAATTTTACATTGGAAGCATTGAATTCTTCACTAGATAAAGGTTGGGGTTTAAATCTTAACCCTATGGCCTGATTTTCAATTTCATAGTATGTGAAATATTGGGATTGTGATAACAGATGTGTACATTGGTACATTAGTTGAATACAATGATGATGATATTATGTTGGATTATTCCATATATCCTTTTATATTCAATTAAGGATGTGACCTAGCTTATGTCTACCCATGGGTGTGAAATCCTTTGAAAATAATGACTTCAATATAGCATACATATGATTTTATCATGAAATGTAATTTAGTTTATTGAATGATATAGATTCACCATGGATAATACTTCAATTGAATAATTATAATTATAGTTAAATTGAATGAAAAATATAAATTAGTAGAATTATCCATTTGTTTTTATCTGGTCATCTTGTGATATGAAAGATGTTGTGAATGCACTTGTGACACTTAATAAGATGCTTATATATGGGGTTATGCCATAACACATGCTGATAGAAATATATATCAGGTTGTTCCATAACACATGTTCAGATAATTATATAATTAGATATACCCTGATACTTGTTGAGATACATATATATAGGGAAATTCCATGGTAGATTCTGAGATGCTAATATACCAGGCTATGCCTTGACATATTGTGTGATTCCTATATAGTGGGATTGGCCTAGTGATTTATTGTACCATGGGTATATGGTTGTGGTTGGAATGGTTCTGAGACATGATTAGATACATACAAAAATGAAACTGAGTCAGGTTTTTTTACCATGGTAATATAGTTATAGTTGTCATGGTTTTGAGACATACTAAGAGATATTCTGGCATGGTGAAGAAGCATGTTGTTTTTGTATTTTTTAATTATGGAATTAATGAACACACATTTCTACTATGTTATTTCATGTAATTATAATTAGACTTGTTTTTTTAGACATGGTGGTGCTATCCTAGTGAGTTTTTCTCAAACCCCACTTATTCCACCATTTGGTACCCAAGAATATTTAATGGAAGCGATTTCGACAAGGACAATAGACCTTGTTGCTATCTTGGTGTTGGTTGGACGAGCTTGGGTTATGAGATGGGTCTGACCTATGGTACGGGACTAGAGTCTATTGGGATTATTTTTTTCTATATGACTATTTTATTAGAAATTTTTTCAGTTTTACAATTTAAGTATATACCATCCCGTCATTTCATGATTCCTTCTTTTTTATATATTGGTTTCTCCATTATTTTCTGAGTTCTTTTATTTGGTTTCTACTATATCTATTACTCTTATATATAATGACTATATGGATTATTTCATTTCAATGAAACATTATACCATGGTTTGTAGTTTCCCCACTATATATATCACACCCCACTGCAAGTCGGTTTCATCGGGCATACGGGGAGGTGCGCTTGAGGTCTCATAACCAACCCTTTTTGCCAAGTGAGAGAGTGATGGGTCTGGGGACATTACAAATTGGTATTAAAGGTGCATGTTTTCTTTTCTATTTCTTTTCTATTTTTGAAAGTTATAAAGGAAACTAGGATGCGTTGATACTTGGTATGAGCTTGTGCATGGGAGTAGTTAACCCATGTACATGGTAAAACCAAAGTACGTTGGGATAGGATTATTGTTCATGATGTTCAGTTGTTATAGTTTGATGCTATTTAACCTTGGGTGATTCACATGTTGTGTAATGTAATTGTTTCTTTAGATTTATATGCATAGACTAGTATGGTGTGAGATGATTATGCAACCATCATGATAGGCACATAGGGATATATAATAAAATGCATGGTTCATGATAGGTACATACTTATATGCATGTGATTTATTTCCTATATAGACTATAGTATGATATATATATATTTTCTGATAAATGAAATGAAGTAATTATTATATAATGCTAAATAACTTATTAAGACATGTTTTGTGTTATTAGGATTCAGTGGTTCTCCATTCTAGTAAACTTTTGAGGTTTTCCTTGTTGTTACACAATTCTCTTAGGTGGGAATTTGTCTTGTAGATAAAATTTCTCCTCTTCATCTATGAATTGACTGTATAGAGAGTGAAAATCATCACGCTCTTGAAACAAAAATGATGGAACTTCCAATAGATCATGAGGATCATAAGTATTTTAATCTTTGTGATAGATTTCTAAGGTTCATGATATCCATGTAGATGGATATTGTTCACCCAATATCATCGCTGTCTATGATGATCAGAGAGTTTCATCAATAGCATCCGCCTAGGTTCACTGGTGAGGGAGGCCCCTATGAAGCCATGGTCTAGATCAAATCAGTCCATAAAATATTCCACAAAATCAATAAACACACAAAAAAGAGGGTAAACCCTGTTGAAAATATGATTCATAGACCATCTAGATGATAGAGGGATATTTTGGAGCTTTCTATGCAATAACATGAAGTATCTGGGAATTAATTTGAGATGGTGTTCTTGAGACACTTCTATAAAGTGGTGCTGAGGGATGAGAAGGCTCACAATTTTATGCATCAAGAATAGGAGGTCATGTCAGTGATGGACTAAAATGGTCGTTTCACTATCCTGTAGTTCTTTGAACCATATTTGGTAACTAATTAGATCTCTAGGGATATATGTTTTCAGGATGGGCTACACTATGATATTATTTCATAGATGAACATTTTTCATTGGGATGATTTGAGGATTTAATGAATTAGGAACTCATCATGCAGGGGATTCTGAGAGAGTCCCCATGTTGCGGCTAGGCTGATGCTCTAGAGAGAACTCATATTTATTCATTGGGTAGCAAGAAGTTCCTCTATGATATTTTTCACCAAGGTGGTAATGGGAAGACCTTCCAGCTTAGTAGAAAGCCATCATAGGACTTTTGTCTAATATAGTTCTATCAAGGTGCTAGGTTTGGCCATATGGGACCATAGTGTCCTTACCCCACAGTTGAGTTTCATTTTTTGATAGACAGTTTTTTTCAGATGTTTTGTTTGATATTTCCACAGAAGACAAGTGACATGGAATCAGGATAGGAACCTAAGTCGGGAAGGGGCTCAGATACCCCATAGTAGGTAGGTATCTGGAGTTCTACTAATCATTCAGATCGAGGCAGGTGGCATTGTACCCCAGTGTAGGATTCGCGTTACCACTCATAGGGAATAACACAGGGGAGTTAAACCTGAGATCAAGGTATATGGGTGATCTAGAAGAATTCTATTGAGAATTTTCAAATCGTTTTTGATGCTGGACCTTTTACCGTTAAAGGTATGATTCTTATATCATCTACATTAGCCTGAATTTTGTTTGATACATGAGAATCACATTCCATTTTATGTTTTTTTACAAATGATTTGGTATCGGATTTGTAAATCTTGGATGGTTGTTCGGTCATCAATACAACATTTTCATTTTGGTCAGAGAATATCACATGCAACAAGATGTGTTCTTTTGAGATAGGTGGTTACCCCTTGTTTTGGGACCTGTTTGTGTGGGAAATGACATGATTCAATTTGATTCTTGGTATGGACTGGCTAGTTCAATACTAGGCTCATATCAATAGTTATAGTACGAAAGTTAACTTTATACCTTTGGAAGGATGCATCTATTCTCACTATGGTGATTTGAATCATTAGGTTAGTCATACAGAACCAATTTTTTGTAGATTGGATTGTCACACTACTCAAATGGATGGTCTTACCCTAGATGATGTTGTAATGAATATTGATTATTTTCCTCTAATGGTATATCATTTTCAAAATGTCATTCTTGACATGTGTTATATCATACGACCGGAGTGAGTGATCATGTTCACAATCGATTTGGTTTAGGGATTAGATCCAGTTTATGTTCCTCCTTATAAAATTGCACCAGTGGAGATTTGAGATTTGAATGTTCAGTTGAAATATATGGAAACAAAATGTTTCATATATATTAGTACATCCCCTTGGGATGATCTAGTTCTCTTCAACAGAAATACTAATTATACCTTGTCCATATGATTGGATTATCGAAGATTGAACCTAATGACAGCCAAGAACTAGTATCACCTTCCTTGAATCGATGATCTATTCAATTATATATGATGATATAGGATCTTATCCAATATCTATTTGACATTAGGATACTACTAGTTGAGTTTGAGATCATCAAACATACCGCCAACATCATTTTGGAGAAGGTTTGACTTGTATAAGTTCTTAGTGATTTTTTTTGGTTGACTAATGCATTTGTGGTATTCATAGACTTGATGAATATACTCTTTCATCCTTTTTGTGACCTATTGCTGTTGGTTTTCGTTGATGAAATATTATTGAACTCCAAGATAATAAATGATCATTCACAACATTATTACATCATCTTGAGTACATTTATAGAGCATCGACTTTATGCTTGGGTAACCAAATACGGTTTTTAGACAGATAATGTGCACTTATTAGTCCATGTCATCTCAGAGGAAGGAGTTTTTGTGGACCTATATAATTTTTTAGCCACAGTATCATGGTATAATCACAATAATTTCTTTAATATTTTTATTTTTATGGGTATGGTGGGTTATCATCGGTGCTTTATCCAATACTACTTCCATCTGGAAGGACTGATGTCAGGACTGATCAGGAATGGTGTGCAGTTTGTTTGGTCAGATACTTGCGAGAGAGTTTTCCATGAGTTGAAAGACAGGCAGACATTGGTACCTATACTCGCATTACTTGTTCTATTTAATTCATATACCATGTATTTTTATGCATCTAGATTTATAATTAGAGTAGCGATGATGAAAGTGTATATAGTGGTTACATATGAATCTAGACAGCTGAGACCAATAGAGAGGAATTACCCTACTCATGATCTAGAGTTAGCAGTTGTAGTACATACCCTAAGATGTTTGAGACATTATCCAATAGTATATAGGATTTTGTATACATGGATCACAAGATCCATAGGTATATATTATCTTGGGGGATCTAAACCTTTAGTAGAGTAGGTGGGTTGAGTATTTGGAGTCTTTTATCATTAGGTTTGAAAATATACTAGGAAGAAGAAATGTAATTTCTAATGTATTGAGATGAACGAAATAGAAAGACATAGTGTATGAGTCTTTCAATGGGTGGTGGATGATGTTCCTCTATGCAGACATTAATATAGATGTTCAAGAGTCTCTTGGATGATTTTATTTAATATTGACATCTGTTATACCTATTCTTTTTTACAGGATCAGGTTCAATATGTTATCTGATGTTGAGGGCTTAGTTCAAATATAAAACTTATATAGTAGGTAGATTCCATTAGGATGGTCTCTTGGAAGTGTAAATTATATTAATTTTCATGGTTGGGTATCAGTTCATATGGTATTATGTAAGGAGTTGATGGGTGAGTTTCATGATTCTATATGGGCATTAAATTTTAATTTTAAAAGTATGTATCTTGATCTCTATAGTAAGTACTTGTGGTTCGAAAGGAAGTAGGAGGTGACATTATTTCTGGATAAATATTTCACTTTTCATTTGATGAAATTCAAGAATCAGAATCCATTTGATATTTTTTATATTTTTCCCATTACTGTGTTTAAATGGGATCATGTTCATATGGAATTATTTTATTGAATTTCTAAGGAAACTCCATAAGAATGATATTGTATGGGTGATTCGGGATCGACTGATAAAGGTACCTCACTTATTTCCTATTACAGAACCCATCATAATAGATGATCTGGGTAGTCATTAAGTGCATGGGGTGGTTCAATTGCATGATGTTCTATGGATTATCATTTCTGAAAGATATCATTATCTCGTGATGCATTTTGAGAAGGGTCTTTGGAAATATTTTGGATCAGATGTCCTTTTTGGCACAACCTATCATCTTTTGAATGATGGTCAATATTAGTGGAATATTCCGGTTCTGTAGGATATGATAAGTGATTGAGTAATGGATTTTGGTTGTTAATGGGGGAAACATATGGCACGCATGGAGTTTTCATATAATAATAGATTCCAATAATCTATCCTGGTGTAACCTTTCGGGGCTTTGTTTTTTAGGTAATTCCATTCACCTCTTTGTTGGTTATAGGAATGTGTGTCAGCACATGTTAGACATATCCTCGTATAGGAGACATCAGAGTAGGTTCAATTGATTGGGAGGGGTTCAATAAAAACATTGAGAAACAAGAAATCCTAAGATGGGCACTGGAGTTCTTGGATAATTAACACGTTTTCCTTTGGATGTTTCTTAGATTGGGGCAATGCCATATCAAGAAACCAAGAAAGCTATCACCCATGTCTTTTGGGCTATTTATGATAGTTGAAAGGTTCATTCTATTGGTGTATCTGTTAGACCTTACATATTGTTGTAGTTCTATGAATGACATGTCTTAGGTGTGACAGCTTTGGAGATATCATCCAAAACCCTTCTCATGTAACAGATTCAACATAATTTGATCATGAAATATATTCATCCTTTGATGAAAATTCAATATGGACTATGGAAAATATAGAGAGATATCTCAGGTGTAGGACTATACGATTTTTTCAGGTTTAATGGAAGCATGGGTGATTTTGGGAGTAGACCTAAGAGAGGGAGTCACATATGTGATCATAGTGGCCAGACATGTCAGCTGAGACCCTATAGTGATACTTAGAGCATCCTGTTAATGAGTTATTAAATGGTGGGTAGGATTTAAGGTCCTCTCTCTTTCCATGTATGTCTCTCAATAAGTATTTCATTAAATGTATTTTTAATGATTTTTCCTTTCCTTTTAACTTTGGTGTTCATTATTCATGTTGGTTGTATGTTTTTTTTGACTAAACACATACATAGGTTAGAGGAAATTTGAGAAAACCATAAGGGATACATATTGGTAGTAGTTTGGGGTTTCTAATTTAATTAAAAGAGTCTTGGTATAAACATGTCATGTTTTTCTAATGGTTCTTGGTATATTGAGAATATTTAAAGGGGGTTTAGCTTTTATAACAAAAATGGGCTGAAAAATAACTACAATACATTTAAACATTGTAAAAATGGGTTACACAATAGGTAAAAGCCACCAGACTGATGTGGTGAAATGATTCATAAAGTGAATTTATTACACATGATGAACTAATCTGATGATGTGTAATGTTTTTGAAAATTTAACATTCATCATACGTGATATTTTTTTCATGTCCTTCTAAAAATAAAAACCTGATGTGAAAATGAATTAAAAATCATGAAGTTCCTCAGATGAATTTTTAATGTATTTCATGCATTATATTTCTCATTTATCTCATGTGAAACATTTTCATCTTAACCCTAGGAAACCATCATGGCAATTTTAGAGATCCTATCACAATTTCTTACATTCTGTTTTTTTGATCGATCACTTATAAGTTTTTCTGCATTTATTTTCTTTCTCTTTCATCATTATCTGACTATTTTAGTGTAATATCTGGTACGTGGTAATTTTTAACCTTGATATTGATCAATTATTAATCTATGTTCTCCTTGAGATCTTTTTTTAACTTTTCATTTTTTGGTGTTTTCCATTAGGAGCATTGTGTTCCTCACCAATTAAATTTATGCGGCCTAAATTTTAACCCATATGGTCTGATTTTCAATTGTGAAGTATGTGAAATGTTTTTATTTCATTAATCTATGTGAACAATAAATAAATAATTAATTATGATGAATATGATTTTATTTTTTATTCTTAATTGGATCCCTTTGTATTCAATTGATGATGTGACCTGGCTTATGGCTATTTATGGGTGAGAAAATCATTGAAATTAATGACTTGGAAAATATATTACATGATATTTTAGCATGACTTGTAATACATATGACTTCTTAATATAGATTCAATGTGGAAAATGGAATAATTGATTAATAAAAATTGTTGGTAAATTCGAAGAAAAATGGAATTTATTAGAAGCTAACATTTGGGACTATTTTGTTAGATTGTGATATGCACTTGTGGCACGCACTGAGATTCATATATACCATGATATGCGCAGTCACATGATGAGATATTTATATATTGAGATCTTCCCTAAAACATGGTGAGATGATTATATATCAGGTTATGCCCGGAAACACACTGAGATGCTTTTATATCGGGATATTACATTTCACATGCTTAGATTCATATATCGGGTTATACGATGATACATGATCCGATTCCTATATAGTGGTCTCATCCTAGTTATTTGTTATACCATTCATATATGATTTTGGTTAGCACAATTTTGATACATGCTTAGAGACATTCTAACATGATGTCAAGGAAGGTTATAATTTACCATGGTTACATGGTAATGGTTGGCATGGTTGTGATACATGCTTAGAGATATTCTAGAATGATGCTAAATATGGTTGTTGTTGTATTTTATTAAGTGTGGAATTAATTAATACATCTATTTACATAATTATTTCATTTTCTTCTTATCATATCATTTTTTTATACATGGTGGTGTTAACCTTATAGATTTTTACTCAAATCCTATTCGTCCACCATTTCGTACCTGAGGTGATTTCATTGATACAAGTTTGGAAAAGGAAAAGGGACCTTGTTTCTAACTTGTTTCTTATTAGATTGGAAAGAGTTTGGAGATGGGTCTCACATATTGTTCTGGAATATATTTTTTGGGTTTATCTTGTATTAAATGTCTCTTTTATTTGTAATTTTTTCCATTTGACTGCTACTTACATATCAGTCATTCAATACATGATTCCACATTTTTTGGATATTAGTTTCTCCTATATTTTCCATCTTCTTTTATATGGTTTCTTCCATGACTATTACTCTAGTATATTTTATTTATGTGGATTTTTTTCAATTTTATGACAATTCATATCAGGGGTTATAGTATTCCTACTATATATATCACAACCCCACTACTAATCTGTAGCCTCAGGAATATAGGGATACGTTCTTGAGTTCTCCCAACCAACGATTTTTTCCATGTGAGATAGTGATGGATCACGGGATGTTATATGGTATATATGTTTCATGAGAACCACTTAAATTGCAGGATCATTCATTAGGCCAAATGGAATCACTATACTTCCAAGGTGGCCTTACGTATTCCTAAAGGTAGTCACTCAATCCATCACTATTATCACATTGTAGATAACTATATCAAGGAAAAGGAAAACCCATTTTTATTACCATTTTAATTGACATGACATAAGAATAACATCATAAAACTATCTCTTACTTGTTTTCAAGAGGTGAAATACCCCTTAACATAAGGAATGATATAAAAATAAAGATTCAAAGGATCCATATTGAAAGTAGACACAAAGGAGTGAGGGGTAGAAATATTAGATAGGCGGTTTCCATAGATGAATCAATAAGAATGGTACCTCCCATAGACACTAGATTAAACTCATTTTGCACTACTATATCCTCTTTTTTTATGAAAATTTATCACCTCAAAGTGGTATTGAGATAATCCACTTGCATAGAGCTAGGTTTGAAGCTAAATAAGACCATTATGTGAACCATTACTTCCTCCTTTCCCATAATGTAGATATCCTTCCATCATAAAAGCGTCAGATTTAACCAAATATTCCTTCAATATGGATGATTTCTCATAAATATGGTGAGTGGATATAACTTTTAAAAATATATTCAAGTAACCTATGTTCTCCCCAAAAGTGATCGGATGTAGGAGTCACTAGGCATGAGGGATTTGTATATTATTCTTCACCACATTGAATGAAAATAAAATCCCCACTACCTCTGGATAGGGAAAATATAAACTGATGTGGGATAATACATCCACTACCACCTCACTTTATGGCTTCATCCAACATATTTTTTTCTCTAAAGAGATAGACACCCCTCTATTAAACACAAAAGTAATTTGACCAATCCTGAGATTCTATCTTGGTCAGTTTCTTCCATTAGGTCATGATCGACCAATTATATATACATCTTGATCTTAGGAAAGAGTAATTTAGATCAAATCTCATGTAACAACCCCGCCTCTAAATGGTGGTCTTTCAAATATTTATTTCAAATTATCTCAAGAGAAACACAATCAGGCTTGGTGAACATATTTGTATACCTCGTGACCATTGAGTTACCTTGTTGAGGACACATAAAGTTATAAGACTTTTTAATGCTAATATTTAAGGACAAAGATTTCTGTAGATAATAACCTGGAAGAATTTCCCCTCAATTTTCACATATTTACTGACATGAACTACTATCTCCCTCAACTTTTGGGTGGCACCTTCCATCTCCAAAGTAGCACACTATACCTTTTAAGAATTTGGAGTCCCAATAAATTTGAAAATATTCTCAGTCTACTCTATTTGATCATCTATGTCTTGATGATCATTAGTACCTCAAAAATATGATGTCTAGTGCTTTAGGAAATCATGAGCTCAAACTTTCTTAAGAACTAGATCTGATTATTTATCAAGAGTGAGACGAGAACAGTCCCCTGTGTCCATAGCTCAAATGGTCGAATCCACTAACTTAATAATATTTTAGTCAACTAGTGGATTATATTGAAAAACATTATCCGTAGTATCATTTTGTGGGTCCATAAAGGGTATTTTAGAGGGCATGGTACTAAATAAATTATAAGAAATTAAGAACAAATAATTAATCAAATATTCAAAATTATTAAAACAAGTAATAAATAATAAATCAAAATCAAGGACATCTATAAAATACCCAAATGAATCGAAATAAAAAATGTATATTAATACAACATTCCCTGTAACATGGAATACATAAACAGTATAAAACCCTCATACCTTGTCAAAAATGAAAGGGTGAATTATTTCAAAGTTCAAAACCACATTCCAAACATCTGTTGGTGACTTATGGTTGGATACTAAAACTATTGACCAGACACTCATTATACCCTCCATTTTATCCTCGATGATCCTAAATATACTCTATTTTACATCCCAAATAACATATCACCCCAAAATGATAGCAGTGAAACTATTTTTTCATGGAACAACCTAGGACACCTGTTAACTCAAAAAAAATATTTAGTCCATGGAAGGGATTGGAAAGTATTCCCGCTCCCCATGGATTGTAAAAATTATCATGGGATCCATGAAATTACATTTGGAATCATTTCACCCAATAAAACCATATAAGGGTCCCATAAAAAATAAATTACAAGAACATTTCTTACTTTAGGGTTTCATGATTTCATTTAAATGGTACCAATATAGTAAATAAGAAACTAACATAAGAATATGAAATATCTTGATGTATTGACAAGAACCATGCATGAAAACTTCATAAATAAATAATCCATAATACAAATTGGTGATTCAACTAAATACATATATAAAATCATAGAATAGGAAGATGATAAGGTATTATATGAAGAATATAAAGAACTAGGACCTAAAGTTGACCATAATTTCTATCTATATTCATCTGGAATGAAGGATCTATCAACATCCTCCCAAGCACAACTAGTGGAAATAAATACCTCCATAAATATATCTCTTGACTATACCTGTGTCTATTAAAAAGCATTCATACACCCAATTTTTTTATTTTTAGTGTGAGCACAACATGCCCAGTATGGTCCTAAATGGAATTTCAAAAGATGTATTTATTAAATATACCAATCACGATAGTTTGAAAATAAATCATATGAATTATTCTTTGGGTGTTTAAGAGAACCAAAGTTGGATAATTTTTTTTATAAATGTGTCAAATATAGAATCAATCAATGTAAAAAACCAAAAAAAGTTTAAATATGGTAAATTAATAGTGTATCCAAGGTTATGAAAACATAAGATCATTTATATATCAATGATCAAAAAAAAATAGATTGTGCACACCACAACTTGGGCGTGTATTCTCAAATCCTAGTTGGAAGGTATAACCCCCATCAAATGAGTCCTCCATACATCTCATCATAGTGTCTAGTTAGTGTTGCAGAATCAATATATTACTAGATAGGGAAATTCCATGTATATTTTTTCATTTCCTGTTCCAAAAACCAAAAGACCTAGGCTTTAATGTATTTTCCACTATTCAATGACACACCATTTAATAAATTAAAAAAATTTAATTTCAATGGGGAATTTCATTAAATAAATCTAAATAATCCCCTAAAAACATGCATTATAAGGTAAATTAGTTCCAAAACCCATGGGGAATATTTATTTAGCATTTTTATGCAAAAAACCAGTTTCATAAATCATAAAAATTGCACTAAACAACATAAAACATTCTTTAAAAGTAAGATGTGAATTAAAGTTTATAAAAAAAAGATAACTTATCAAACTACATACCATTACCAAGATAAACCACTCGCCAACAATAGAATCCCATAGAAACGAGGATAAATAATATTTATATTGAAAGTGAATTCCTTAAAACCAAAACCCCTGTTAGTATTATTGAACCAAAAAATACAGGTCTCTAGGATCATAATGCAAAAAATAACCAAGTGAGATGAGTAAATACAAGAAATATAATTTTGAGGAGACACATACCTGAGGTTTCCTAATATAACATAGGTTAAGTATCAAAAGAATAAATCCATGAATGGAAGAAGAAGGGGTATTATAACCATAGAGAGGTTCCTAGAATGAGAAAAGAAATAAATAAGAGAAATAACGGTTAAACTAGGAAAGTGCAGAAAATTAATTTCATATATTAAATTTTTTGGCAAACTATACAGTTTGGTTGCATACTTTTCCAAATTATTCACTATCCAGGAATGTCTACACTAAATCACCCTATCACCTACATGTGTAACATCCCAACCCGGGTGCCAAATTTCAGTGCCCCGAGGTAGTTTGTTACATGCCATCAAGCATGCCTCCCTCTATGCTGGAGGCTAATGACTAGTAGCGAGGGACTAATACATAGATTGGGGATATTATACATTCTATGTAATACTCTTTTTATTATGAAATCATAGACCTATTTCTATCATGGTAGATATAGACCAATTATATAACCCATAGGCCCAATTCCAAGTGTCTCATGAACATTGACTGAAGGCCTAATGTAGCATCCTACATAAAGTATCAAGTCTATGTCAAAATTCTGTCATAATGTCTGCATAACCACCCACACATACAATTCTTGTGTCACTTCATACATCATAAATCCACTAAGGGGATTTCTAGGATTCGAACCCTGCTCTTTTTGGATGCAGGATTATGGGGTTTATCACTTAGGTAGTTCCCCAAATATACTATACAATCTTTATTAAAGTAGAAAAATAACATAAATTAATATAAAAAATACCAAGATAAGAAAATAACCAATAATCAACTGTAACCAATATAATACCCAGAATCACATGATGAATCAACAATAGGTAAAAAATAACCAAAACCAAACATTAAATTTGGAATTCTAGAGAATTTTCAACTGTCTAATGAAAATACAAAATAAAGACATCTTAAAAACACCAAGACAGGTCCTAATATCTTGTTTGTTTACCTCATCAATGATCCATCCTAAATCTAAAATCATCCATCCAACATAGTCATTTTCCCTTATCTTTTCCTAAAAACATGATGCCTACTTAGGTACCAATCAGGCAGCCTGAGTAGGGTGTGATTCTAACTTTGTAGGTCATCACTATATGAATTTATATAAACAATAAAAATTTGAAAAAAGTAAGTATGTTTCAAATTCATTATTATTTAATATACAATATAGGCCCCCAGGTTCATTGTGGCACCCAATTCAATCATACCTGATTTGGCTCATGTCAGAGTCTAAAACATATATTGTAGGGATATCATAATTCATTTTTTCATGGTATTTCAATATTAATTTATTTCTAATTTAATTTTCAATTCCGTGGAGCATCATTCCATGTAGAAATATCTCAAGAACTTAAAACATTAGTCCAATTCTAATAGCTTGTTGACCAATAGAATATGTTTAGAACCCCTTGGGTATTTGGAGCATTAGTTTCTTACCTACACCTCAAGGGTATTTGGATAATTAGTCACTTCCACACACCACATTGTTTGCATGCATTCATTGGGGACCTGGAGCATCAATCTTACCCTGCATGGGTATTTGGAGAACTATCCTCTGGCCTAAACCTCATTTTTCAATAATTCACAATATCACATATATTGTATAAATAAAAAGGATCAACATATTTAACCTTTTTCTCAAACATTCACATTACGGTGCACCATTTCATTTATCATCCAACCCATGGTACTTTACAATACTCCCAAGGAATAACATGAATAATTCTTTATTAACACATTTATCAACATTTATTTCACAACTCATTAACTCATCAATGTTATGTTGATCAACCCTTAAAATCACATTATCAACCATGAAATATGTATTTACTTCAATTAAAGATTCCCATTATTCTCCTTTTCACAACTCTTAAACATCATTTAATTTGTAATTTGAACACCCCTTGGGTTTCCATCTTTTTTGGTCACAATTATCTAATGGTTCCCATTAGATCCTTGAATGGTCTCACAACACAAAGGAATCAATTAATTATTTCTAATTTAAATTAAATTTCACAATTTGGAAACGGAATTGAAAATTACATAAACATGGTCGTAGTCAGGAATATAGGAATTAGTAATTAGAACACCTTCCGCAAGGTCATTTGAGAATTCTCACCATACCATACTCCTCAATTCGATGTAGAATGGTCAAAATAACAATAGCGAGAAAGATATAGAACCAAAACATAGGATCATGATTCGATTAGACGACATCAATCAAAACATAGATTTAAATCAATTTTCAATAGAGTAAATCAACCATCTTAAAGGAGAGAAAATTATGGGAGATAGAGGAATCCAAATGAGGAAGAGATTATGTACCATAGAGTGTTTGATCTCATTCATTAGATCTTAAATTACTATATAAGTGGTTCGCGGAGCCTAGGAATCCATTCTACAACCTACAAGAAAAATTTAATGCTTGTAAGGTTTAGTGTTTGTGATTACTAACATAAACCGAGGGTTCATAAAATTATTTATAAATTTTTAGGGCTTTTAATTCCATCATGCATGGTTTTCAGGGAATGGTCTAGTAGTTACTCTTAGGTGGGGCATGGTTTTCCAAACTATGTGACAACATTGAAAAACCCCTTTATCTGTGGGTTTACAGTTTGGGGAGGGAGGCCACATAGTTCTATCAAACTATGTTCCACCTCACATGGCTTATAAATAGGCACACAATTTCATGGGTAAAAACAAAATTTTTTCCCTAACCACACACTAACTATGCAGAGCCTCATTGGCTTAAAAAATTAACCAATATCACCCGACCATGTTATAGTAAAAAAAGATAAAATAATATGCTATGATCCATATAGGGAATCTCTATAAATGTTATGATCTTAAAATCTTCCCACCTTATAACAAATCGTCATTGAGCTGCACTCCCTCGAATCACTAAGCCTAATAAGTGAAATGTACATCCCACTAGGCTCTCATATCTTCTTTTATCTCCCATGTTACCTCCAGAACATGTCCATGCTGCAACATCTATAAGACAACTAACATGATCTTTCTCCACAATACATTCTCACTACAATCCACAACATGAATAGAAATTCTCTCGAAGGATGCATCATCCTCATGATCAACATCATAAACATTGAACACATTATAAGGGTCAAGGTGATAATTATTGGGCTCTAAAACATGAAAAAATTTCCATAACATTAGACCATTGAAATAACCAATTGATATGAAAACAGACTGATTTTATCCATGATCACAAACGGTCCAAAAACCTGGGTGCTAATTTACCCTATTTACAAATATGGTAATGACCCAGTCTATTTGATAGTTGAAGGAATAAAAAACCTCACACTAGAAACTCAAGAGGTTGAATAATTCAATCTTCATAATACTTCTATCAACTCTACATCGTAGCCATGCATTTTCAAATAAGCTGAAACGATATTAAAGTTTTTTGCACGAGACATGGGCCCAACAACTCATGCTCACCAACCTCTATCCAACACATAGGTTGTCTATTTGGCCTATAAAAAAGTGCCTCATATGGTTATATATGAATAATCTTTTGATGACTATTGTTATGGGAGAACTAAATTAGTGATATTCCCTTCTACCAATACCTACTAAAATCAAGGACTCATGCTCTCAGTGTGCACTCTAGAACTAGGATATTATGCTTTGATTTCCCATCTATCTGTGGGTGGAAATCCATTCTTATAATCTCCTAGGTACCCAAAATTGTTTGTAAGATCTCCCAAAAGACTAATGTAAAAATTGAATCATGGCCAGAACCTCTGCTCTATGGTTCCCTAAAAAAATGTAAAATCTCTCAAACATACAAATCCCCTAATTGATGAATTACAAAAGTCTATAGGATGGACAAGAAATGCGTTACATTTTTAACTAGTTTATAATTACCCAAATCCTATCATTCATATGTGGTATCCTTAAAAGGCCACAAAATTTCTATGGTAATGTCATCCCTATTCTACTCTAAAATGGGAAATAATTTTATTAAACCACTAGGCTATCAATTCTTATTTGTCACTTGCTGACAAGTTCATCATCATGTCCTAAAACAATAAATCATACTTTTCATGCCTATCAAAAATACAATTAACATATTTCATGGTAAATTTAGATCAAATTAGGATGAACCGCCAAATTTAAGGAATGAAACTGATGCATTGGATTTTTATGAATACATGTAGTCAAAACAACACATTTATGAACATAGATGATCTCATTCTCATATATACTCCAATCGGAAGGTGACTCCCCACCATCATGGATTTCCATCATGTCCAAACACTCCGGTTCATCATACTTAATCTCCTTGAATCAACTCAGAATTATGCAATCAACTGATAAGAATAATAGATTCATCTTCTCTTGACCCTATAAAACATCAATAGGAATCTTATCCATCAAAGTCATCATCTTCCACTCAAAACCTTACTCCTAGACATATGGAGTCTGTTTTATGTCTCAAATTGTCTGCAATATGATTTCCTTTTTCTGATGAATAAAATAGATCAAAACCGAATGACTGTATATACTCACCCAATATCCTCTAATTTAGATTCATATATCCTAATGAAAATATATACTTTAATCTTTTTTGATCGTCACACACATCAAAACTTTCCCGCAAAAGCTATTGTTCCCAAGACCTTAAGTCATAACCCACATCTACGTATTCAAGATCGTGATTAGTGTAATTCCATTCATGTGACCTAAATTATCATGACCCATATTCCACATCTCAATCACATTAAATCAACACTACTTCAAGTATGATCACGAATTCATCACAAACACTAGTATACTTTTCACCCGACTCACGTATGATCAAAATCAGCACAGTAGTAAAATGCCTCTATAACTCTTAGAAATAATTATCACAAGCTCTATACAATTCAAAACATTCACCATTCTTGGTAAATCAAATATATGGTCCTACCAAATGGTAAACTTCTACTAAACCATTTGATAATAGCCCATTAACCCTAGAATGATTTTGATATTGAAAAATTCATTTGGTTTCTCCAAATAAACATATTCCATAACATAATATCAGTATAATAACCCACCATCCATAGAGATTATGTTACCCATGAAATGTGACCTATAAATATAGAATTGAAACCAATATATCTTGTTTTTACCCGATTCTCCCATTGAGTACTTAGGATGATGTGAATATATTGGGCTAGATCAACATGAGTCTTAGTGTGCATCAAGATGGCTTGAAACAAACAACCCCAAACAGATCTCGGTGTGGGTGGAAGATCTAGTTCATCAAGGATATCAATTATTCAATATGATTATTATGTTATTGAATATCTATTGGTAGCATTCGTTAAGTTTGAATAAAAATTGTATCAAATCTTTACATGAGATCAATTATAGACTCAACAACTCTCTCAGGTGGAAGCCCAAAGAATTCCTCATAAAAAACATCCTGAAATAATTATACTCTAGGTGGGAAAACATCGAGATTTACACCCACTTTAACCAACAATATATTTGTAAAGACGGAATTGATCTCCCTGAGTTTCAGATGAACTAGCCTGACATGACCTGTCTATATATCATGCTATCCCCAATGAGTATAATTTTTTACCTCAAGATATGTAATCGTTAATCTACTAAAATAAAAATAAATGTGTTATCAGTATGATACCAACCAATCCATACCCAAAATTAATTCAAAACCTATCATGACAAGTATGTAAAGATCCCAAATGAAACAATACCCACCAACCTCAAGAGAACACCACTTTTATAAAAAATGTTCCTCGACTTCACTCTTAATGGCTTTTTGATATCCATAACCCCACTCAAAAACTCCACTGTTAGACTCAAAATTTTCACAAGTGGATAATATATGAAATAATGTGAGGATCTTGTATAAAACAAATCAATATAAACATAGAATCTAAAAGAATATTACCTCTTAATATCGATTGCCAAACCTCACTCTCCACAATTGAATGATGAACTATATGAAACTATATTTACCCTTCTACTCTATGATTCAGTCTCATTTCCCTATGATGCAATAATTTGAAAATATGTGAACTCTTTCCTCAAAGTACCATGTCCACTTCCTCGAGTATCCAGTCTAGTAGTACTCTTACAACCAGACCAGTATGATTTAAATGACCCCCTTCACATACTCTAGTTCGGTCAATATCTTCTATCACTAACCATGTATTGCGGGTTCTTGAAGAGCCATTGTATATTACCCACCTTTACATATGTTTGGAACTTCGCC
This sequence comes from Viscum album, assembly GCA_963277665.1. Lineage (NCBI taxonomy): Eukaryota > Viridiplantae > Streptophyta > Magnoliopsida > Santalales > Viscaceae > Viscum > Viscum album. The sequence continues at coordinate 777,083,110 of OY728138.1, forward strand.
TATGGTCGAGGGAACTATCTACGAAAATGAATCATCAATCAAATGGATGGAAATGAACTCTAGTATTTTCTTGAGTAACATATCCTTCCCTCTTACCACTCTGTATTCTACTAATTTTGTTTACTATCTCATCGAAATAATTCCTACCCTCAAATGGTCTACCTCATGGTTATATATTGGAAACCACCTATACTCCACTAAAATCATCCTACAAGTTCCACTAAGAAATGAAATCCCGATTCAACACAAGATCACACTTATTTAATGAAAATATAATAACCTATGACATAATATAACATTTATGTTCATCTTAGAAGCATCTCATTATTGTTGCCACATTTCCAACTAGTACTAGAAAAGGGAATTGTAGACCAGTGATGTGGCCAGTATAGTCCATCATTGAAAAACTCCCATAGTTCATCCACATAAACTAAGCTTCCCTCTCTTTCCTGAGTATTTTTGTCTAAATTTTTTCAAGGAACATATCTTGTAAGCCATTCCATACCAGACCTTCCAACTACTCATCTGGAGCCCAAATATCTCAATAGTTCTTCACGGATCCTCACAACATATAGGCATCCAAATATTAACTCTCCTGAGAAATATTCTATAAATGGTCAATAATTTTATGGATATACACAATCTAGAACTCAAAAATCTTAGGTCTACCCTCTCTAGTGATGGTCAAAGGGTGTTGAAACGTGAACTCTTATGTCTGGTTAGATATATTTTTCACTACCCAACCTGTTTCTCTTTCTATAAACTATAAAAATATATAAATCTTCTCATATAATTTCTTTCTTGAACCTTCACTCGAAACTTTTGGGGAATCTTATTTAACTTTTGGATGTATATTTATTACTATGTCCTCCTATCAACCTTCCAAAAAAATCTCCATGGATGTATGTCTCTAAAAATCCAAACACGTGTCCTAGGACACATACCACATAGAAATAAACATTTAAACAATTTAGGTTCACATAAATCCATAACAGGTCATCCCACATATATTACTACACAATAAAAATTTAGATGCTATCATTACTCTCAACCATCAATCACCTAGTCTATGGTGATCATACGGTAAAAAACATCCATATTTCAATGTTTATCATTAGCCACTGATTTTATCCATTTCAAATTACCAAATTTAGAATCATTTAAAATCATAAATTCCTCATTATGTACCATTTCATTTTAAAATACTCAAATAATGAAATGAATTTTCGTTTTCCATAACCCACTCATAAAATTATTTTCTATGTGTGTCAAAAATGATATATGTCACATAAAATCCTAAGTTCCTAGAATGATGCTTGTAAAATCAAATCCCATTTCAACCAATTCACAAGAAAAATATTATAAAACAATAGCATCGCACCATATGTTAATCACCCAAGGTGAAATAACATTGAAATGTGACAACAAGCATGAAAAACAACAATCCCACCATGGGTACTTCAGTGACCCCCCACACATGGGTTAGAAACTCCCATTCACAAGATTATGAAAAATTCTGGACTCATCCTAGTCTCTTGTATACCATTTCAGTATAGAAAAAAACATAAATGAAAATAGAACCCAAATAATAAAACTTTGAAACATTCTGACTTGGGTTACACATGTTGATGACCCAAGATGACCCATTATGTGACCTCATGCATGCCTCCCTATACACTTTAGGTGACCGACTAGCAATGAAAATCTAATATGTAATGTGGGGATACTATAACCTCTTTATCAAACTATAAATGAAATGGAAATAATATACAAATAACCACGATAGGATAGTGACCAATAATTAACCACGACCAATATAAGTCTGAGCATCAGAAGATGATTCCAAAACTAGTAAACAATAACTAAAAATAAAGCATTAAACATTTCATTCTTTACATGTGTCAAGTTTCTAATGAAACCCCAAAATAAAGACACACTGAAAACTCCCAAATGATTCCCAACATCTGGTTTGTTTCCCTTATCCATGCTCTATACAGAATCAGTAAGTAACCATCAATCATAGGGATCTTGACATTATCATTTCATAAAAATATGACATATATTTGGGAACCAATCAATATTCCTAATTTGGGTGTTATTAAAACACAATATGCCACCACCAATGATGCCTAAAACAATATCAAGTCCATAATAGTGTTAGCAGTTTTATAAAGAGTAATGAATAAATGATAGAAGTAAATAAAATTCACAATTATTATTCTTTAAGCAACCACATGGGCCCCACGGTTTCTAGAGACACACAAACCGATCATACCTTCTTAGGAACAAGAAAAAATTTAAACCATACATTATAGGGTTATCAAAATTAAATCATTCATTGTCTTTAATTTTTTATTTATATCGTTATTCATTTATATTTCCTTAGAGAATCAGTACAAGTACCAATATCTCTGGCACATGGAACATCAGTCCAATTCCAATATCATAGGTTTCTAGAGCATTTGTTTGGCACACCATGGGTATTTGGATCATGAGTTACTAACCCCCACCTCATGTGTGTTTGGAGAATCAGTCCCCAAACAACACATCATTGTTCCCAAACATGCATTGGGAGCATAGATCATCAATCCGGAACACCCTGGGTTTTTTGAGAATCAATACTTGACCCACACCTCCTTGTTAAATCATTCACAATATCACATATATCATATACATAACAAGGTTCAAAATCTTAAACATTATTATCAACCATTCATATCATGGTGAACCATTTCATTTATAATTGAAACCCATGGTTCTTTACTTTAATTACAAGGAATAACATGAATAATTCCCTATTAACTCATTTATCAACATTTATTGAATGCATCATTAACTAAACAATGTTAAGACAATTAACTCTTTAAATTCCTTTATCAAACTGTTATAAGTATTTAGTTCAATAACATTAAACCATTATTCACCTTGTTATAATTCATAATCATCATTTCAAGTGTTATTGGAACCCCCTAGGGGTTACCATAATTCTTAGTATCAATTCTACAATGTGTCCCACGAGGTCCATGAAGGGCCTCACAACACATATGAATCAATTAAATATTTCCAATTTAAAATATATTTCAAAATATGAAAGTGTAATGGATCAATTAAATACACACAAACATAATCAATATAGTTGGAATTACAATTTGGACTAACCACCTCCAGGTCATTGAAAAACATTCACACAACTGTATTCACCAATTTGATGTAGAATGGTGGAAATCAAAATAGTGAGGGAGATCAAGGACTAAAACCTATAATCTTGATAAAATGAAACATGATCAATCAAAAAAAGAATGGTAATGATCCCATAAGGGGAACTGCATCACTAGGGTTCCCTCCCATCGTCACCTCCTTCCTTCATCATGGATCAGTTCAGCTCTCCTTCCCATGCTCAGCTATTCATAGAGGTGGTGCCTCTATTGTGTTGGAATTATAAGACTTTGTGTCTCAACCATTATAGCGTTGTGCACCATTGCCAGTCTGTTCTTTCCCATGTCCTCCTTCACTGGATAGAGTTTCCATGGTGGTGAAGTGTTCGACCAGAGCCTAGATCCAGCTTCCACGTTATGAGGGTGCCTCTTTGTTACTAGAGGTGTGCTTTTGGTGGTTGGGTGTGGCCTCTAAATTCATTCTGGATGGTAGTGATGGGATATTGATCTTGATTGTGGTTAAGATTTCTTCAATAGTTCTAGATCTCTGTCTGATTTGGCATTTTGTATTTCAATTCTAGTTTGATGGACATAGTTCGATGGAGGAGCAAGTGAGGAGTTTTTTTGTTAGAGGTTTTTGGTGGAATCTAGTGATTGTTTTGGGAGGAATTATGGTTTTGGGATGAATATGTTATTATATTAATCCCTTGTTTGAATTAACTATGATGTTTTGGTGCAATGTAACCATCACTCTACATGGATCTGATTCAAATGATGTTCAGATCATTATTTTTTCACCTGGGTAAGCCATTTGTATTTCGATGATTGAGAGGGTATGGATCTTCAATTGGTACCAGGACCGTACAACCCTGCACGATATATCTAGCCGAGTAGTCATGTGATGGTGAAGGCTTCTCATCCTGGTGTAGTTTCTGGGGGGAATATCCTTTAGCTTTTATCTTGGTTATCCCCTTTATAGTTTTATTTGGTTTTAATTCTAGATATTGTTTTTTTGTCATTTTTTTCTCAAAAGTGTTTTGAAAATAAAAAAAAGTTAATTTTCAGTCAAGATCCATCAAAACCTATATATTAACCAATATCACATGGAGTAAATCATCCATTTCAAAGGATAAAAAATGATGGGAGGGAGTGGAATCCAAATAGAGAAAATATTACATACAATATTCGGTTCTATCTCATTTATAGGATCTTCTATTTTCACGAGAAGATGTTTGATGAGCCATGGAATCCCATTGGGAGCCTCCAAGAGTAAGGGAATTTGTGATAGTTCTATTGTGGGAGACTAGTGATATAAACCAGGGGTTCTAAAACTACTTATAACATTTTTGGATATTTTAATTCTTGTGTACACGGTTTCCTAGGTGGGTCCACATGGTTCGCCAACCCATATTCCCTAACTATGCACTCCTATTATTTGAGATTCATGGTCAATCATAGGTGGGTTCATAGTTTTACTAACAATTCACCAACTTTTAATTCCTCCTCTGTTTAAGGGTGCATAGTTTTGGAAGGGAGGCATCCATGTTTGGTTTAATTGTGTGCCACCTCCTGTGGCACAAAAGTGGTGCCTAGTTTCCTGGGGAGGACCATATAATATTCACTAACCATTCACCAAAGGTACCCATCCCCATGGGATTCCAAAAATCTATAAATTCACCAAAACAAATCCCAAAGGAAAATTTAACCAATGTATGAACAAAATAATGTCCAATAATAATGAAAATTGAGTACAAGGAATCTCTAGAAATATTGGGATATTACAACATGGTTGGCCTATATTGTTAGGTAAACCGTTCTCCAATCATGTGAAATGGAAGAACAAAAAACAACAAGGTATTTATTGTTTTCATCGTTATTACTCCTAAATGTGATCTAACTAACTTACACCCAAAATTTCTAAATACATGAAAATTTTAATCTAAAAGGCCCAAAAACAATTGATGGATAATAAAATGAATAAATAATGTAAAATCATACGTGCAAGTTACAACATGTGTGAGAAATGAAAGGATTCTTTTTTCTTCTGCTAATTGGTCTTCATCATGCATGTAATTGAAGACAGTAGGTCTGACCATCTTGGATGTGTGTTATATTCTTCGTTTTGTATAACGTCTGGATTTAGATTCAAATAATCAATGATATTTGTTTTAGGTGTCTTTTGTGTTTTTCTATTGAATAATTTTTATTCATTTTTGTAAAACCCGATAATTGTATCAAATAAAATGTTAATCGGATCAAAAATTCCAAGGAAATCTCACATCGAAATTGTTATGAACTGTATATCTTCATCCATGAGATTCATTATTGATGTAAAGATTTTTATAGACCAGTTAGTTCATGTATTAATGTTTTCTTATATTTTCACATGGGTTTCATGTTCGATGTGTTCATATGATGGATATTATCCCTCCCTACTTTGGTTTTAGAGAAATATCATGCTTGAATTGATTTATGAATTAAAAAAAGAATATTTGATATTATATTCAATATAATTAGTTATGAAATAGATTTTGATTTATATCATATAATATGATATGGGATATCATATGCTATGATTGAATCACACCACACAAAATAAGTTATCATCGCTTACAACATTCAATAAATCCATCCGTTTTAACATATCATAATAAAGGACATTCTTTATCACATAGTACATTATAGAGTTTGTTCTATATTATAGTTCACAATTAGGTATTGGAGGATATGATTAGAAAAAAATTTATGTGCTCAAAATATTACACAATATTACTATTTCAATATTGGTTTTTTCATAAATTGTGATAGCTTGGGCTAAATGCTAATATCATCAATCGCAGTTCACCTATCACAACATGTGATAAGAGCAATGGTGTGAATCGAAAAAAAATTATATATAAAAAATCATCAAATAAAATATCTAGGAAAATATGATTTTTCTATTTTTCATTTATTAATTAAAATTTATGATTTATAAAAAAATAATTATTGAATATCTATTCTTGAAAATTAATTTTATATATAAATTGTTTATAAATTATTTAACTATAATTTATTTGAATTTAAATTTTAATTTATTTTGAAACTTTTTAAAAATTTATGTATTTAATATTAATTATTAACATTATATACATTTATTCTATATTATGTGAGTTAAAATTTTATATATAAGGTTTATATATGAATTATAAGGTAATATATAATGTGTTTATGAATTATAGTATAAGTAAAAATAAAAAAGATTTTATATTAAATTATTAATAATTCATAATTATTAATTTAAAATATTCACATTAAAGGCCTTATTTGAAAAATTATTTAAACTATATGAAAAGATGTTTTGATAATTGATTTGATCAAGGATAAAATAAAATTAAATATGTGACATTTTGATTGTGTTAAATGTTTAAAATGGATGTGAATTGTTTATATAAAATATAATATGATTATATTCCAATAATATATCTTGTATCTAAATATTTGTTTGTATTGTATGATAATATAAATGATTTCATATTAGAAATAAATATAATGATTTTATAATTATTTATTTGTAGAATATGCATAATTTTTATTCAATTATAAAGGATTTATAATTTTTAATAATTGTTCCTAAACATTTATATCATGTCTAAATTTAATAAATGTTAATTTAATAAAAATTATAACTTGATTTATTCATGAATATACATTTTTATTTTGAATAAATGTATTCTTAAGTTAAAATTTAATTAAACTACTTCATTAAATTACAATACACACACTTAATGAGATACAAGTTAGGTATGATAACTAATTTAGTTTTCTCACACCTTGAATTTTCTTGTTTATGAGTTATGAAATTATATTTATAGGATAATTAAATTTTATCATTATTATGTGATAAAATTATGGTGGAATTAATTTTTCTCTTGATTATCTAACCATGGTTAGTGGGACTTTGAGTCTTACTAGCCATTGTCCTAGTATCTTTGGCTATATTTAGAAACGTGGGGGTCAGATACCTTCCCACGCATTCTTTCTCTAGTGGAGATTTTTTTTATTTTATATAGTTATAATATATTACATTAGGGTTTCAGGTATCCATGTGATGCATTTAGATACGTGTAAATGTAGATGATCATTAATTTGGGTTAAAAACACAAGTAATGATTTTTGAAAATAGCTACACTTATATATGAGTTGAACATATTAATTTGGTTGAAGGAATATCGATTTATAAACTAAATCATTGCATGGTTGAATACATATTAAGGTAATTAATGTGATAATATAGTGATATTTAAACCCCCTTTAAAATAATAATTGTTAGATTCCTTCTAATAAAAATACTCTTCATGACCTTAATGATTTAAATTCATAAATCATAATAATGTTTGAAATAATGGAACAAAGTTATAGGTTATGCAAATAATTATGTGAAAATCATAGAATTATCATGGGTTAATATCACTAAAATTATTATATAAGGATAAAAATGGCATAATTTTGGTGATAAATTTTTAATAGAAATAATTATTAATTTTTTTATCATGGTGATTTTTTTATTTTTTTATTGATTGAATAATTTATTTAAATTCCAAAATAATGCCGATATTTTTTTTAATTAATTAAAAACAAAAAAATATATGGTTTAAAAAATATTAAAAGTAATTAAATTTGGTTACAAATATTAAAATTAGAAGAATTTTATAAATAAATATAAAATTTATGTATTTTTTAGGGGTTTATATTTTTATTCCACAATTGTGTTTTTGTTTTCAAAATCAAATTAAATGAACAATGTCAAAGTGGAATTACTGTTATTTTACATTGAATATTATTTCATTATATTAGAATAAAATCAAAAAACAAATCGAGAGGGAAATTTGGGTTACAAATGAGTTAAAATATCATAAATTTTCCATTTATAATCTAATTATTAAATGAAGTAAAATTATAACCCCTTAAGATTGAAATGGTTGTTACTGCTGCTAAGGTTAAAATAAGTTAACGAAGGGGTTCATCCAAAAGATAATGTTTAAAATAAAAATAAAACAGAGCAAGATTGTATTTTCAGATGAAATTTTGACCATATACTATTTTTCATAGAATATAATTAAATTTGAATGTATTTTTCTTGAGTATGACTTATTTATATTTTAACATTTATAGTATATCAATGTTTTTCATTTTCGTCCCTTTTAAAAGGTCACCCCTTCTCGCTTTTATTTTCCTCAATTTGAGCCATATATATTGACCACACTAGAATATATACTATTATAAACCAACCTATCCATGATATATAGGTTATGGTTTTCCTAAAGTACTATTCCAAGGGTCCTTAATAAAGTATCTAAAGAAGGATTATCAAAGAAAAGGTAATCATCTTAACTATCCTCTTTTAGAATTTTTTTGTTATACCTTCTGTAAATCTATGCTGTTCATAAAAAAATAATTACATAAGTATATAAAATATATGAAAATTTTATTATTATTATATAACCACAAAATCAACCCTCTATTTCATCAAATAAGAAGTGAAACTATTTCATATGTATACGTGTGGGCTACAACCTCCACGTAGCGATACAATTCAATTTCCATCACCATAAATCATTGAAGGTTGTTATGATGGATTTAAATTTTATATAATATTATTTATGAGAAAATTTTATTTCTATAATTATATTATCATAACTGCATTCTTACCTTAGAATCCGTTTTAAATCCCTAACATCGCTCGTGCATAAGTATGGACTACCACCTCCCCAAATAAATATGATTCATTTTTCTTTTTCTCGTTACATGTACAAAAATAAGAATATATTTAATGAATATAAGTGATCTGTATTATATATCAAATATTCTAGAAATTTTAATTATTATATGACTTTCTTTTGTTTCATTTGTCAAAAAGTGAAAATGTTGTTCCTGTGTATATATGGTATACCCTCTTCATGAATAGTTTAATTCATTTTCTATCTCTATATCTTATTTATGACTCTAAACTAACATATAATGAATATATATGATATTAATATCATGAATAAAATTCTTGATATTATGGAACCATGACCAAATTATACGGACCAAAACTACCAAATAAAAATTCTCATGATAAATGAAACTGTTAACACCCTAAATAATAATTTTAATAAGTAATATACTCTAGAAACATGAGAGAGTGAACTATAGAGACAAGAATTTGAGTTATTTCCAGAGGATACTATGAACATGGATAATGATAAATTTTATTTTGGTGGATACCCGATCAACATAATGAAGAAATTTATGGAATAGAAAGAATACATTATTCTTTTAAATCCAATGGTCACCATATTAGTAATGAAAAATACAGTCATAGTCCAAGATATAGAGTATTAAGTCCCTTGCAATTATCCCACCATAAAGGTGGAGGAAATATAAGAGTCCTTAGAGATGGTAGGTAACCCCTATTATAAATCCGAAGAAATTGGTTTCAATATGAGTGAGGGATTTTTATTTCCCCAATAGTTAAATGATATGATAAAATTAGCTAGCTAATTTGGAAGAATGAAGACAGATATAACTCTATGATCCATATTTTTTACCATAGGATTTTGAAGAAATCCGGAATAAAAGCGATCCTGAAGGCCTCAATGGGGATCTGGCCACATAGTACCTCTAAACACCTCAAGTTTTATATATGGATTTTGGCCATCAGACATTATTTGTGGATGAATAATTGGAGGTATATAACTTTTTAACAGACATTTACAGTACAAAAAAGTGTCATAATTCTCATATTTACAACAAAAATATTGACTATAAGATCATGTACCCTTCTAGAATAAATGTTTTGTTAATGGTTTGTGTGTTTTTTAATGTTTTTAATATAATTTTAGCTTGGTGTTGGGTTCCCCATTAACCATAAAATTAGTTCTTCTAGAAGAAAAGAAAAATGAAATTTTGAGTGAGTATTGGTAAATGTGATGAAATACTATAAGGCGATTATATATGATATTATAAGTGTGTACATGATTATTTTTTTGAATTTTAATAAATTTATATGTATTATATATAATGTTGAAGTGATTTAAAAGAAATTAGAACTAAACTAAAGGGATTTACATTACAACATAATTATTTATTTGGATTGTTTATGATTAAGTTTACAATGATGACATATTATAATCTACCTATCATGAATCTCATTAATTTTCTTACCCTATGATTTTTTATTATGAATAAATCTTTTTTCCTTTTAGTTTCATCACTATAATTACTAAAGAGACTAAGATAATTTTTCAAAGAAAAATGGCTTTATTTTTATCTTTGTTTGGAAATAATTTTCCTTCAATGTCTATGTTTTCTAAATTAGTTTTCAATAATGTTTTACAAGACTCTTATGATTGTTTAAATTATTTTTAACCCATGATTTAATTTTTTTAAAAAGTGTTTGGAAGGAATATTCTTAACAATTATGGAATGAGATACTTTTGACTTTTAATAATAATGAGAAAGGGATATTTATTTTAGAATATAAGGAATATAACTTCACAGCAATAGGATAGCTCAATGATTTGAATCATACATTACAGTTTTACCATGTTATTTTAAAATAAAATTCTATCCGAAATATTTGGGAAGTTTGTTTTATTTAATTGTATGATTTAAAAATAAAAATGGAATTTTCCAGAAAACTATTCTTGTGAAATTAAAAAGGAATGGTTCATATATGATAACATCAATGATGTTAATTAGTATTTACTAGGTATTTAATCAAATGATACCATATTTATTTATTCTATATATAGTTTACGGTTATGATGATGAAATATCGATGAATCTAATTTTCATTTTCTCTATTAAGTTGTTATTAATGTATTTGTGTTTATGTAGAATACATATGAATGGATTTATGATTATGTTATAGGTGATCCTCAAATTATATATCCCTCCAATGTATTGGGTAATGATTATTGTGTTATGATTAGAAAATGTTACATGAGGGGTTATCACAATGTAGAAAGAAAAGTGTACATGGTGGGTTCTCCCAAGCCTGTATAAATGAGACTATCCCAATATCAAAGAAAATACATTAGCTTTTAGCCTATGACTAACATGTTATGAATGTATTTGTGGTAATAATTTCCATAATATTAAAATGATTATGATTATTACAATTTTTTATGACATGCTCTTATATCATTGCTATGATCTCATTTATCAGGTTCTTTGATCGCAATATGATTCATGTCTAATGAACTTCTCTGATTTCTTCCATGACTCTTGTTTATAATCTAATAATTTTTGGGTATGATTTTAAAAGGTTATGCTCATGGTTTTATACCCTTTATGATCTTGTTATGTTTAAATGATCATTGATATCTCCCTTGTTTACCCTAATTGGACACATGAGATCAACCTTTTTATGTTTTATTTTTCCTATGATATAAAGACTTTTTTTCGTATCTAGTGTCTAATAATAGTTATAGTTGTGACGAAAAATTGGGAGATGATATAGATATATTATGAACCAGTTTTTTATGTATCCAAAATTCAAAATATGTCAACCTTTTATGGTTATAGAAATGATCGTAATGTTATATAATAAATTTTCATATAATAATATGTAATATTTTGATCTAAAATGTATGTGTCTCTATATTAGGTATCAAAATAATGTTTACTTACATTTGAAAAAAATTATGAGAAAAAATTATAGAGAATCCTTTGGATAATACTATGTTTATATGAATGTTTAATGTTTTGTAATGAAATGAGTAAGGTTTTTCCTTGAAAAAATATTTTTTTCTGGATACTAAAAGTGTTCATGGTTTTGGCATAGGTTCATATATGGTTAATAAACACAATAATAGTTCGTTGAGTATATCTCAGCCATCATTCTAGAACACGGTGAGTATTCTGTTAATATGAAGTTAGTTCAACACTATTAGGGGATATATTTTTGATAGTTAACATTTTATTTATGAATAGATATGTTGTATTTTAATAAATGGTGACCATGAATGTCCAATGTTATCATATATTGAAAATAATTTTTCAATATTTAGACACCCAAAAAAATGCTTTCATTATTATATGATTAACCAATATAATTAAGTATTATTCATGGTCATGATAACCATTTTTGATTTACCATTAGATTAAATATAGATCAATGGAGTTGAGGTTGTGGAACATATGTTCAAATATAGATGTATCATATTTTAGAAAGTTATCTAATTTCTCATACATCATGAAATGTATTTATGAATGTTAATTTCTATTCTCAATGATCATATGTTGAATTGTTTTTAAAAACCACTAATGGTACAATGATTATATCTCCATTCTATGACTCTTCCATAATTATTGTTTTTTGAAAATTTCTTTCACTAAATATCATTATTTTCTCTTAAGTTGAGTTTTACATAATTATAGGCATGGAATAGATTTATTTACATTAATCCTACTTCAATTTATTAGGAAGGAATTCCATGGTTGATATTATAAACCACCCTATGATTTTCTATCATCGCAACGATAAATATGATCTTATTATAGAAATTGTAACCATTTTATAGGTCTTGATTCCAATTCAAAATGGATTCTTATCATTGATGGAAGGGGAGAAACTAAAAATAAAATATATTCCTATTTTAAGGGAGTTTTTTGATTTTTTTTACTAAGAATTTATTTTCCATTCTCAAAATCATGATGTTTAGTTTTCAATAGAACCCATACCAAGTGCAACACCTATTTCAAAGACTCCATATAGACTGGACATGATTGAGTGGTATGAATTTAAGATGTAAATCTTGGATAATCTTAATAAGGGATTCATTCATCCAATTCCATCACATTTGAGTGGAAATGTTTTTTTAAGAAGAAATTTGGATCACTATGACTCAAAATTGATTATTAAGAACGTAAAAGGATCACAATCAATAATTTGTGCCTTATAACACGTATTGATGATGTATTTGATAAACTGTGTATCGATAAATACTTTTCTAATAATGAAATTATTTTTAAATATATTTAATTGGGGGTAAAATATTAGGATATACAAAAGAGATCCTTTAGTATGAGGTATGAACACTCTGGATTTATAGTGATAATATTGGGTCCTTCTAATTTCATTTTTATCTATATTCATTTAATTAATAGAGTTTTTATTGATTAACATGATCATTTTTTGGTAGTGTTTATTAATGATATTTTAATATATTCAATGATTATGTAAGGGCATGAAGATAACTTGAGTATTATATTTAATATCATAAAGAGGGATAATTTTTATGGAAATTTTACAAATTTTGTTGTTTGCCAACAAAAAAGATTCTTTTATTGGTTATACAATCTAAAGAAATTGTATATCAGTGGATATCTCAAAGATAGATGTTGTTAAACAATGTCCCACACCAACCATGGTGAAAGATATCCATAGTTTTCTTGGGTTTTATGGATATTATTTATTCCTTCTAGATAATTTATCATAGCTAACTAATACACTCACTATGTTAACTCAGAATCTAGCCATGTTCCGTTATAAAACGGAATATGAGGGAAATTTAAAATAACTAAAGAGAATTTTTGTTAGTGGAGCTTTAATTAAACTAAACCTTGGTGGAGAAGCGTTTTTGTTCTACAGTGATGCATAAAATAATGGATTATAATTTATCCACATGTATAATGATACAGTGATTGATTATATATCATAAAAACTCAGGATTCAAGAAAGAAATAACCCAAATTGTTATTTGGAGTTACCTATGGTAATTTTTTTCATTGAGGATATGGAGGTATTATTTCAAAATACAAATTTTTGTCATATATATTGATCATAAGAGTTTAATGTATATATTCAATCATAAATATATATAAATTAATCATAGAATATTTTTGTAGTTGATTAAATTTTTTGATTTCTCAATACATTACAACCCTTGGAAACTGAACTTGGTTTTTAATTCTTTGAGTTGAAAGGATTGTGATAGTTTATCTATTATGAGGATCACAAAAGATCTAATATTTATTTATATTCCATGGATTTATCTTGAAATCATGATATTATGGGAAAATCATATATTTCTAAAATGAGGCTTCACCCATCTATCCATGTAAAGATTAAAGATGTCCAGAAGGAAGATGTAGAGTTGAAAAATAAGGTATGAAATTTTACTAAGGTAAACCTTGATTGTGATGGAATGATAATTTTTAGGAACCACATAACTGTTACTTAAAAATATTATTTTAAGAATTATCTATTGGATAAATATCATAGTTCATCATTCTCTATTCGTGATGGAAGTATAAAGATGATCAGATATCTAAAAGATTATTTCTAGTAGGACTATATAAAGTTAGATATTACAGAGTATATATCTCATTTATTAGTATGTAAAAATGTTAAGGATGAGAGGTATAATTATAACCATATGTTATAACCATTACCCATTTCAAAATACAATTGGGAATACATCACCATTTATTTTATCATTGAACTGCAAAACATATCTACATGCTATATTTCTATTTTGGAAATAGTCAAACACCTTATAATTTAAACATAATTCTATTCTATTATTGATTATTTCTATCCTGATATTATTTCCATAATATAAATTAAATAAATTTTCAGGTATCATGGAATACCACATAATATTGTATATTGTCGAGATCTGAGGTTTGCATCAATGTTCTAATGATGACTTTAGAAAGATAAACATACAATGTATAGTTTCAATGCTTCTTATCATCCTCTGATATCTGTTCAATCTGATAGAACTATTAATACACTATAATATATTTTTTCAACTTTTTATATGTATTTAAAAGAAATTTGGGGTCAAAACCATTCTCTAGTATAGTTTCTTTAAATTATTTTATTTCACTCGAGAAAAGAGATGTCTTCTTATGAACCGCGACCCTCCTTCCATCGCGGTCAGGGTATGCTTTCCTAAGCTTCTTTTTTCGTTTCAAAACCCTTCGATTATTCGATTACTGGGAAATATGGTAGGCCGATTTATTTGTTTTGATAGCCGTAATGAGGTGGTTTTCCACCTAGGGAACCCCCGGGTATGTGTTGAAATTGCTGTGTCTTGCAGACCGTTTGATTTTGTTTGGATTGTGATTGGTGAAGAGTATCGCATTGTAGACAGAGAGTTGTTTATGAATATTAGAAGGAGTTTTGTAATTCATGAAAGAGGCTGGGAAATTTGACTAAGGCAAGTCGAAATGGACATCCTCCACAGTTGAAGGATAATCGTCGCGAAGGGCTTGCCGCTCTTGTGAGCATGAATTATGATAATCGTTTGGAGACAGGCTGAGTGTTGGGTCCTGTTCTGAGGTCGCCAGGGCTTGCTTCCAGAGGGAGGTTCTCTGGTGTGTCTATTTTGGGTATGGATGGTAAGGTAGGTGGGTCTCGTAAGGTCTATTTTTAGAAAAATCATGATTCTGGAGCTTCAAGTGGAAAAGAGAAGTCTATCCCAAAGGTTGCTGAGAGTTTTCATAGGTTAAGGGATGAGGTTGGAGATTCCTCTAGCTCCTTGGTTAGTGTGGGTATAGGGAAGGTTGGGGATGGTAGGGTGTTGATAGCAGTGGAAGTGGTTTCCTAGGCTGGTCCAAAGGAGTCTATAGGGTTGGATAGTTTGGATCCTCCATTTCTTTCCTTGAGTAACAGGTTCGATGGTCTGTCTGTTGGTTTGATGACTGAGGGTCTGGAGGAGGAGGGTATTTTAGGAGCGGATGATGGTGAGGAGGTTCCAGAGAGTCAGTCGGTTGTAGTTTTGGAAATTGAATCTGTTATGTTAGGGGATGAGGCTATTGTGGTTCAACAGGTTGGCAATAGGGGGAAGGAACTTGTTGGTTTATCAGGGGAGAACTACCACTCAGTGTCCCGGAACTCATCTTTGGTGGAAAATGATAAGATATTGGATCTTCATGTTGGTGGAGGTGTGAAGGAGGCGCTTGCATCAAATGTGGAAAATCTGTATGAAGAAGGTGAACAACTGCCTCTGATGGAGAATAAAACTCCAGAAACTTGGAGTCATGTTCCGGGTTTGGGGGAGCAAGCCGGTAAAGGAAGGAAATTTTCTGGGCAAGGGAATGAAAATTTGAGTGGCCCAGTTGGTCATTATTTCAGCGATGTTGTTCAAAGTGGGAATCATAAACTGGAAACTATTGAAGGACCTTTTTCTGCTAATCCAAGGAGACGACCAAGAAGAGATTTCTTATACCTTCTGAGGCCGATGCGGACTAGATCTGCATCTAAGAGGGATAGTGAGGTGACTGTGGCTTTTAAGAAGGGTAGCATGGTCAAGAGGACTTCACCAGACAATCTAGTTCTGGATCAGCTTAGGAGTCGGGTTCAAAGTGAAGGCTACTGAATATCACCAGAATAAGAATCAGCCATGGGTACTGGAGAAAATGAAACCAGCTTGGGAGGCGAAGATGAGTGTGGTATTTTTTATATGTAATCTTGTGTTGGTTGTGTTATCTGCATCTTTGTTTTTTTTTGTTTTTTTTTTCTTGTAAGTTTGGGTTCTAGAATCCCTTAAACTGGTCCTTGAAAATCAAAAAAATGATTTGGCGTAGAAATCCAATGTGTTTGGATGATTTTGGAAATATAAATCTATTGTTACCTGCACAAGATATGGATATTGAAGAGAAAGTCAGATCCATTTGGTAGCATATCAATGAAACATAGATTTTATAGAAATGTTATGCTGACAATCATTAGTGAAATATGGAATTTGAAGTTAATTAGAAGGTATTATTTTGAATATATCTATTGAATAAGGATACGATATTTATAAATAATGTATCTTTTATCACTTGATATATTTTATCATTTAAAATTCATGACCATGTAGGGAAGATGGATTATCTCTTAAGTCATCCACTTAACCTCTCTCAAGTTCATAATGTGATTCTTGTATCTCTCCTATGTATGTACATAATTAATCCCTCCCTTGTAATGAATTCATAGAATATACTACTAGAGAATAATATTTCCAATGAATAATAACCTATAGAAATCATGGATCATTTTGATAAACTTCTATGGAACAAGACCACTCACCTTGTTAAGGATCTCTAGAGGAATCAAAAATTCAATGATGCTAAATGGATACCGAAGGATTTGACAAAATATATTTATCTACATTTGTTTGTATTTTAGTGATATAATTTCAAGGAAAAAATTCATTTTAATGGTGGTATAATGTAAAACCATGATATTTTTTGATATATATATCCAAAAATAAATTTTATTTCTTTGATATGTTTATTTACATGAAACAGTGAGTTAAAATGAACAGTAATATACTATTGAAATATTATTAATTAATGTGTTAGTTATCACTTAGATGGTTCATTAGATGCTAAAAATATGACTAAATAAAATTGGGAAAAATATTTTTTACACATTTATAATATAAATTCATTTGTTGTAAAATTAATTTAAAAGGGGGGGTTAAAACCCCTTTGTGTGCTGGTTAGTATAGTAATCTCCCCGTAGTCCAACATGAAAAATGCGGGTTCAAAACCCATGGGCATAGGTTGCTCTAGCAGTACTACAATACTATTGTATCAGTAGAGAGACTATAGAAATGGCGGGACTTTAGCGGAGGTAGGACACAACATTGGTTAAAGGACACTGTAGCAGCATCAGGTATTTTGTGGTACTATAGAAAGCATGTAGTGTAGAAGTACTATTCACAGAATGGGCATTGGACCAAAAATTTGGTCCTAAGGGACAAGTAATGGGATATATGCCCATTGGGCCTTTAGGATATGAAACAGGTCTCCCTCTACAAAGTTTAAAGAGGAATTTTCTTTTATTTTATAATAAAATGAGGCTTTATTCCAACATTTTAAAAAAACTGAATTGAAATTAAATCAGATTTTTTTATGAATTATTATTAATATGCGGGCAATTTATTTTTATCATAATAAATGAAATTAATCACAATTGGTGGATTAATGAAATGAAATATATATATTTTATATTTATAAAAAAATATAATCACCTAATATTTTTTCTAGGAATGGGGTAAGTATAATTCCAGTTTAATTATTAAAGTGAACATTTCTAAAAACAATGTTTTCATCTTGTTTTCTGAACATTTTTAAAATTAAAAATTTTAAACTAAAAGAAATTGATTCTTGGAAAATGGATTCCATATTATAAATCAAGAGGATAAAATTTTTTAAATAGGGATCTTTTAGTTTTATTCATTATGAATAGTAACATTAGTAAAAATATATGTCACCTCAGCAAGGGTAAAATGGGCTAAACAAGACTAAAACAATGAAATATGGTCTCCAAAACAACTCAATACATTACATTATTTCATTTAATGTAATAAATTAGACCATTGACATCAAAAAATATAATATAATACATTTTCTCTATTTTCCTTTGATAATGAAATTTATATTATTTTAAGAATAGAAAATTCCAAATTTTCACTCTGTTGAATATAATATCTTTAAAATTGTAACATAAGGATAGAAAAGGAATATTATAATTTATAAATTTTTATTTTAAATAATAAATTTATTATTTTATTTTTTTAATTTATTTATAATTCATAATTATTCAATAATTACCTTAAATGATTATTCTATAATGACATAGTAATTATTCAATTAATAGAAAAATAAAATAAATGATTTTATAAATATTTAAATTAATATAATTTGATTGAATTAGTGTGTTCCTAGAGTATTATATATAAATATAACGTTTTAGTCATGTTTTAATGGTTTATATTCAAAATCCATAACGATCATGATGTTTTAAAATCAAATTAAATCAATAAAGGGAAAATGAAATTTATGATATTTTATGTTAAACAAAATTTTATTAAATTATTTAAAATTTATAAAAATATTTAAATAGGAAAATTATGATTAGTAATTTTCTAAAATTTCACCCCATTTCCTTTTATGATCTAACTGTTAACTTATAAATGAAATTATATACCTTAAATTTTTAAAAAGTTGTTATGGTAATAAAGGTTAAAATCAATTAATAAAGGGGTTAAACCCAATGATAATATTTAAATTGAAACCCAATCCCATATAAATTTCATTGGATGATGAAATTTAGACATTATAATTTCTTTAATATAATCCTTTTCTATTAAAAAATATTTCTATAGAAAATTAACTATTTATATTTTAATCTTTTTGGTTATTCTATGTGTTTCATTTCATTCTCTTATAAAAGATTGCGCCTAATATTCTATCACTACACCACGTTGAGCCATATATCTCAACAAAACCATTATAAATTCCCTTTTAAACTTCCTTGTACAAGATTTATAAGTTATGGTATTCTTAAAATACCATTACAATGGTCCTTGATAAAGGATCTAAAGGTGGCCTATCGACGTAGATATAATGGTCTTACCCAACCTCTATCAATTTATTTCATCTTATAAATCCAAAAAATATGTTTAATTAGTAATTAAATAGTATATTAAGTATATTTAATGTCATTAAAAGTTATTATGATTATCAATCCACCAATATCCACATAATATTTCATTAAATAATAAGTGAATGTATCACACATGTGAAAGTGTTGATAACCACCTCTACATAGAGATACAATAGATTTCCCATCACCATATATCATGATTTTTTGATATAATGGGATTAATGATTATATATTATTTTTATGAAATATTTATTTTTTGAATTAAAATACATTATCTACCTTTTTATATTTCAATCTATTAGAAATCAATAATATCATGCGTACATATAGACTACCACATCCATGAAGTAATGTGATTGGTTTTTCATTTACGCTTTACAAAGGTGGTAAATAGTATAGATTTGATGAATAAATTTTATATGTATAATACAATAATTATTTTTTTAAGGTTATTTATTATTTAACTATCTTAGATTTTATCCAGTGAAAGGTGAAAATAGTGTTTATCCATATGTACAACCTACTATCTCCAGGAATGGTGTGATTCACTATTTTATATATATATATTTTATTGTTGAATATAAATATATATTTAATTAATATATTTGATATTTATATCGTTATTAAAATTCCTTTTATTATAGAACCATGATCAATGTATAATTAATGTAACTAACGAGCCATAATTCTCATAAAATATTGAAACTGATGACACCCTGAAGAGATGATTTTAATATGAAATTATTAATAAATGAGTATTGATATATAATAAAGAAATAATATATTATATTATAATTATATTCATGTTCTTTGTATATATGTTTAATGAATTTAAATTTATTATACATAAGGTTAAATTTCATTCAATGAATTTTGAACTTGAGTTATGGGATTTTTGTTTCAATCTCATTTTTATTAATATTGTTTATGATTAAGTTTATGATGAAGAAATTTTATGATATCAGCTTCACTAAAATCTTGAATTTTTTTATTATCTGGTTATTTATTGAGAATACATATTTTCCTTTAATTTTTCCAAAATTATGTTCTCAAGGGAGAAAAAGAATATTTTTAGGGAAAAATGAATTTATTTTTCCCTTTGGTCAAAAATATTTTTTCTTACATATATATGTTTTATAAAAGTTGTTTCAATAGTGTTTTACAGTAATCCTTTGACTTCTTAAATTCAATTTCACCCATGATTGAATTTTTAAGAAATTATTTAAAATGAATATTCTTGACATTTTCTGAATGGGTAACTTTTGACTTCTATAACAAAAATTAATGGAGTATTCGTATTAACATACACAACATGAATATAATTTCCCTCCATCATGACTACTAAATAATGTTTATATTCATTTAAATGTTACTAAAGTTATATAGAAGGTAAATTGTTTCATTAATATTTGGTAAAATTAATTATATTAATAAGTGATTTTAAATTTAAAATATAATTTTCATCAAAAAATATTCTACTAATATATTAAAATAAATCTTTCATATATGCTCTCATCTTTTATGTTACATGGGATTTAATTGGGATATGATACAATGATACCATTTTTATTCTTTATCTAGATATTTTATTAATATAATGATAAAATATTGATGAAAACTATTTTCTCATGGGTAAATTTATTATGAATGTCTTTTTAATATTGTGGAATACATACGAATGAACTTATTATAATTTTATGGGTGTTTGTGAAATTATAGATCCCTTAAATGAATTGGGTAAAGACTAATGTGTTGTGAAAATGAAGTGTGCCTGTGAGGATATCTCAATCTTAAAAAAATAGGGTACATGATTGGTTTTCCCAAACCAAAAATAGGGTACACAGGAGGTTATCCCATGGCCAAATAAGGTACACATGAAGTTATCCCAATACTAACACATTAAAAATGTCTTGGGGGATAGATTTAATATATTTTTTATATGATTATTATTATGATACACCCTATTTCAATCTTTTATTAGATAATATTATGATAATGTTAAGTTATCATGGATCATGTTCTTTGATCAATTTCTTATTCACGTCTTATAAAGTGTAATGATTTTTTCAATGACTTGTGTTTGTGATTTTATAAAATCTAGGTATAATTTTAAAAGGTTAATCTATTTTTCTCATATCCTTTATGCTAATGTTATGTTTAAATTATCATTCATATATCCTCTATTTACCCTTACTGACCATTTGACCTCACATTTTATTACATTTTATTTTCCATAGGATATGAAGAAATACTTAAAGTATGATGTTATTAATAAGGGTGATAGATATGAATAACTATTTGGGAGAAAATGTAGATCTATTATGAATAAGTTTTTTGTTTATCCATGTTTTTTAAAACACTAAAACTTTACCATTATCACATGGATTGTAATGTTATATAATTAATATTCATCTAATGAGATGTAATGTTAATGTAATAAAATTATGGGTTCTATAGTTTGTATCAGAGAATGGTTTAGTTACTTTTGGAAACTTAGATGTGGAAACATTAGTGAGAAGCCTTAGGATAATCCTATGTAAAGGATTATATCTATATTATGAAAAGGAAAGGATTGGGGTTTTTTTAGAAAAAACATCCCTATTTGGATACTAAATGTGGATGTGGTTTTAGATCAGATTAATATGAGAGTAATAAACCATAAAAGAGTTTTTTTGAGCATATATTAAGTATCAATTTATTTCAAGATTAATATTCCCTTAGTTTTCACCTTTTTTGACTCTATAGGGGGTTATATTTTAGATAATTAAAATTTTATATTCAAACCATTAGTAAGGATTTAATTAGATGAATACCATGAATGAACTAGGGTGTCATAGTTTGAAAAGAAGTTTTTATCATTTATACAACCTAAAAACTATTTTCATGATTATATGATTTATTGTACATATTAACGATTCATTATGGTAATGCTAACCATTTTTTAGTAAGGTATTGATGATATAATAATAAATTTGAGTTAATGTCAGGTATACTAAAATATTGATGTATCTTATTAGATCTTATTTATATAAATTCCCTTATATCATGAAAACTAACTAGTAATGTTAATTTTTATCCTAAATGATTATATTTCTAATTAGAATTTAAATCCCCTAATGGTATGATGATCATATCTCAAGTCTACCACTCTTCTCTGATTAAATGTTTTGGAGAGGTGCTTCCTAAAAATATTATTATTCACCCTTAAATTGAATATAATGTTATCTTAGGAATATGTTTTATTTTATTACATAAATATCAGATCAATAGTTGAGGAAGATCAGTCAAATTTTATATTTCAAAAAAATCTATAATCATCTATGATTGTGATGATAAATATTTACTTCCAATTTAAATTTCATCCGGTGTGTGGATATTGATTCCTTTTTAAAATGGGGTTTCATCATAGGGTTTTTTAACAAACCAACCCATAGTGTCCCTCTATCTGATTATTTGTCGATCCTATATATAGGCTCAAATGGAATTCTTGATCCCCAAGGGTTAGAAAAAATGTCTTTACATCAAGGAAGAATTGCATGGGAATTATTTCACCTAATGAATAATAAGGAAAAGAGGTGGTGGTAGATAAATAAATTTATATAATGAGCCATCTATAAATTGGTTGTCCACACAAGACCAAAATAAATTTTACCAAAAATTAATTTCAAAACTAATAAATTAGTAAATAGTATTAAGAACCAAAACCTCCTTCACCCTCTGATTTGCCTCTCCCACAAGGTAAATATTCTATAACAATTGATTTGATTCACCCACCAGTAGCTATAGATACCCTCCATCCATAGAAAGTAGTAAAACCCGATGGGTACAATGCTATAATGAAACTAAAGTAAAAGTAAACTACAAAAAATACCTACCTAATTGGGACTGTACGAGTCACCATCTAATAAATAAGAACCATGTTGCTCCATGTGGGAGAATAAAAGATAAATCTAAAAACATCAAATAAAAAAATATAGAGGTATTGGTGTGATCTTAGAAATTCATAGTAGGGATGCCAAAATAAGAACCATTCCAAATCCTATAAAATTTCAGAGAAAAAAATTTCATTCTAGATTGAAAATATTAATATATGAAAATATGGTTTTTCCTTTCTTTTAAAAAAAAGTAACCATATGATGGTTCAAAAAAATTACATTCTACATTGGTTTCTAAAACAATTTTATAAATAATGATATATGTTCTAATAATCCATTTATTATAAAAAATGAGTTGATAAAATAAGTTCCTTAGTAAAATCATAATAGAAATGAGAATATCATCAGGTTCTATAAGATAGAAGTAATTATTACATTTTCTTATTTTAAAAATTAAAAGTAAATAAAATATAATTTTAAATATAGTACCATAGAAACATATGAAAAATTAGGGAAAACACCATGGGTAACCCCTAAGAATCTAGGTTAATTGGGGTCCGAGTATTCTTGTAATATTTATCTCAATAAAAATATATACTTATTTATTTTTTCATGAGATTTTATATGGAACAAAGACAAATTTCTAGTAGTGGTAACCCAATCTCTTCACTATGTTTAGTTGGTGTTGTAGTGTAATCATGGTAGGGAGGCCAGGCTAAGGCTTTCCGACATGCCTAGAATACTAGACCACGTCGTCCAATTATATAATTAGGATTCCCATGATACATTTATATAACTATAACACATAATGAAGCTGTATTATAACACCCAAATACCAGTCACGCAAAAATGAAAAAATATTATTCAACAACACCTAACCTCCCTACACTACCAATGAAAACCCCCATTATTAAAATCATACCAATATTCCAATCCAAAACAATTCTTGTTCCATAAACAAAATAAAAAATTTTGAGTTCCATTGGAGTGCACTTTCCTTATTTTATTGATTTGGAAAGTTCCAACCAGGACATATATTTTTAGAAATCAACATTGATTATTAGGAAAACCAATTTTAAACTATCACTTAATTGTTTTATCAACATTCTTTACACATAAACACATATACACCTTGATATATATATGATCACCCATTGTCCTAATGTACATGTTCCCATCGCCATCAGTGAAGATGAATATTATGGAACCTATATATGTATCTATATATGTATATGTAGATAATTCAAATTTAATACATCGAGGGTTGGAAATCACATTAATGTTTTTATGAAAACAAAAACCTGTCACTAGACCATTATGAAAATTTATCAAAAGTATAAAGAAAACATTTTCATATGAAACTCACACCTTTTAAATGATTCAAAATAAAAAGACAATATCCTAGGTTCATGAAATGAAATTCATGGTTAAAAACATGATTTAATAAAGGCATCCCACAATATAAATATAGGAAAACCATGGAAATCCAGAAAAACCCATTACTATTCATAAAAAAATCCCAAATTTACATAATTTCTAATATAATGTAAAAACCCACTAAAATAATCAAGAAAAGTTAATCAAAAAAGAATGGAGTAGGGGGAGGAAAATGAGGTCACATGTTTGAGATCCCCTAGGGAATTCTAGAGTTTTATGTGAAAAATGGATGGGGGGATACCCCTTAGGGGTTTAAATATAATAAGGTAAAATGTTTATTTCATTTTCTTTTTTTTAATATGGACATGATGCCCGGTTAGGTTGCAGGGCATAGAAAACTGTACACAAACCGTGTGACATGTACTAGGATCTTAGAAAACACATAATAAAATATCATAGAATTTGAAAAATAATGCACTAACAGTGGATTTTTTATATATAAAAAATATATAGGTTTCACACAGTTGCTTCATGTTTTGGGAAATAAAGCACCATAACTATGAACCATAATTCTCATGCCCCAAAACACACATTTTCAAGACTATGAAACACAAGGAGAGAAATATAACTAAACATAAATAAAAAATAAATAAAATTTATGAGTTGGGTTGGGTTAGAGTGTGAAAATTATCCCTACAAAGACACTTTCTCCCCCCATTTATCTAAAAAATCTATTTTATCATGAAAGAGAAAGGGTAAATTGCCAGTAATGGAAAGAATCCTAAAACATTAAGACCATGAAACAATACTCAAATTCCCATTAAGATCCAAAACTAAAAAAATCCATTAAAAATCTTGGAGATCATCCCCATAAATCAAACCAACACCTAATGAGGCATTTACAATGATAGAAAAACACACACCATAAAATCTATGAATGGAAAAAGATGAACTCCCATATCTCCAAAAACAATCTCAAAACAATGAACAACTATATCCTTAATTTATAAATCCCTATATAGAATCATAAAGGTATTTCTAAAATCTCCATAAGCGTCGATCACAATACCCATGGCCTAAGATGACCATATCGGTACAATGGTGGGGGCCAAGATGGGTGGGAATATGGAATAACCCCATCATGGAATTTTCCTGATCATGTTTATCTCAAACTCATTCAATAGATTCCTCCCAACTATATTATGAATCTATTAGAAATTGATTTTCATCAATGAAACAAAATCATGTGTCCTACTGAGGACCGAAGCTATAATAAATGAGACATGAGACATGAAACACTACCCCTACAAGATATCAAGGATCCAAAATTGTTAAAAAGATACTCCCATTGAATACTAATTATTCTTAAGGGAATGGTTGGAATAGGAAACCAAAAATAATGAAATCCTGTAAATAAATAATTTCACAGATACTCATACCTCAACAACATCATATTGGGCTATGGTATCTTCTCATGGGAGTATAACTTGGGGAAAACTCTCATAACATTTCCTATCGATAAACCCAACTGATTAGAAAAAAACTAACCACTCCCAGTTATCACAACCCCTAACTATATAGTTTCCAATTAAAATAATTAATTCCAGCACCATGTCATGAACCTCATCAAAATGAATTATCACTAAATCAATCAATAATCTCTAAAGAGTAGTCAAATGGGAATACCTATACAAATTATTATTTATAATTACCTCAAATATTCAAACTATAACTAATTTGATATCTTGAACCTCACCTAATAAACAAAATAAGGAAACCAAGAGACCGATCATCCACTCTTTACCCATAATTTTCTCCGTCATACCCCAAAAAACAATGAAACCTGAATCCATAAATTCATTCTTCCCATTTCCAAAAATAAAACAATACCAACAAGAATTATAAACCAAAACTAATAAATAATAACTGGAACAAAAATATCTAAAAAATGCACATTTTCCCATTAAAAATCCCCAAATATGAATTTTAAATGATAATACTCACTTTTTAAAACATGAACTAAGAATTTTTTATCTCCCTTCGAAACGTACATCCATATGTAAAATGATTACCCATAAAAAAAGTCCCATTTTTATACTACATACTAATTTTAACAACTTAAAACCACATTGAGACACAAACTTCCATTTTTAAAATCTGAAAATATTACTTGAATCCCACTTTAAAATCCAAAAATCCTTTCTATAAATGAATCAAAAATCTTTTAACCTATAAAAAAAATCCAACCTAAAAGGGGGAAGTGATTTTTCCTGAATTTTCCACATGGATCAGTGAACCATGTCTCAACCACACAATCTATCAC
Organism: Viscum album; assembly: GCA_963277665.1. Taxonomy (NCBI): domain Eukaryota; kingdom Viridiplantae; phylum Streptophyta; class Magnoliopsida; order Santalales; family Viscaceae; genus Viscum; species Viscum album. The sequence continues at coordinate 777,110,260 of OY728138.1, forward strand.
CAAGAGAACATAAAACCATGTACTTGAGCTCCACATGGGTTACCAATCCATATGAGATTATTGTTCTTCTCCACCTCATCTCCCATTTCATCCAGAAAATAATATATCAAAATCATAATTGAAATCCCCATATCCACTAGTAACTCTGGTTTTGACATGTGTTGTAGTGATCATACATCCACCCATGAACTACCTCGTAACCCCCACAATCAAATATTTTTATAATATAAATCACAAATAACAAGGGAAAATTACACGAGAGGGAGGGTTAGTATTGGGAAAATAACTCGACACCTATGATACAATTTCTTCATGAACTGACTTTATTTTTCAAATTGTTAAATGCTAAAGCTAGCATGAAGCAAGGCCAGAATGGAATTCCTGATCCCAACAGGCTGGCATAACTCCCTGGGCATCAAAGAAGTGCCACTTAGAAATTATTTCACTGATTGAATAATGAGGAAATAAATAAATAAGAAATAAATAATATTTTGGCATAAACTATCCATACATCGAATAACCAAAAAATAAAAAAATTAATATATCAATAACCTAATATAAAAACTATGATAGTAGTTTATAGTAATGAGAACCAAAAAAATCCCTCATCCTCTAATATCCCGCTACTTCAAGGTAATGGTGACCGTATAATGGATCTTATTCTCCCATAAGAAGTTATGGCTAATCTTCATCCGTAGAACAAAGTAAAATACTACTTTTACAATGTGATAAATGTAACACCCCAAAATCTAAAAATATGAACATTACATTCAATAATGTGTATGACACATGACACCAAGAATAGAAATTAATGTAATATCTCAAATAATTTTTTTTAATATTTTAAATAAATTAAATAAATTTTATGTATTTGAAATCACTCAATATTGTGTTATCATTAATTACATGAAATAGTGAGTTTCTTCAAAATCTTTCTTTATAAGAAAAACTGGGTTTTAACAAAGAACAATATACTATTATTACTATTATTTAATATAGTAGTTTTCCCATAACTATAGGAACGGAGCCCTAGAATAATATTATAAAAATTATTAAAATATATATTATACACAAAATTAATGGTTGTCTATTGATTACAAATAATAATAATAATCAATAAAAATAAAAATAAATGTTTTTAGAAAAACAATATTTTCCTAAAAGATTGCTCAGTCGAGATTGGTGTAAATAATTTGAAACAAATTTATTAGAATTTATTAAAATTTATATAAAATAAGAAAAATATTTTTTCAATAATAGTATCAATGTTATATTATGTTGAATATTTGGGATTTTTCTGAGAAGATCCATTTTTTTATGAATAGTTAAAAATACTAAATTTTAATTGAAAAATGCTTTTTCATTTAAAAACATTATAACAAAAAATTATATATTAAATTAGATTTAATATCACAATATTTTAATTATACATCTATGAATAAAATTTAGTTAGGTTTAATCATTTTTATATTTAATATTATATAAAAAAATTATAAACTTTATAAAAATTTTACTTTAAAACCCTGCATTCTCATCCCCTCTATGGGATTAATTTTAAATTGATTTTTCTAAATTATTTTAATTGAATTTAGAAAAAGAGTTTAAATATATAAAATAATAATTTTATAATATCTCATGATTTAAAAATAGTTTTTTGCTAATATGATTAGTGACAACAGTTAAAATTAATTATAGTGATTAAGGAGAAAATGAGTTTACTTAGTGGTTAAAAATAGAAAATGTGGTGTTAAAATGATCCTAAATATGTCCAACCAAAATTTCATAGCCATATATATAACATATAACTTATATTACCTGGAATATAGAATTATTTATTCATTTATAAATGAAACAATGTGGCTGGAAATCACCCCTTTAAATATTTACAAGTGTCCCATTCACACCACTTATAAAAGGCCACCCACTTTTCTCTCTACTTTACTGCTTCAAGACACCTTTGTTTGAAAAATAATATCAAAAATAACTCCCCATAATCCCTTAAATGATCCTATAATCCTTATATTATGCATAAATAAAACATATTAATCCATTAAGTCAGGCCTATGGATGAAACCAAAAGAAAAGTCAATGTTCTTTTACAAGAATTTTTATTTTATTTACTTATTCAACACCTTAAACTCCAATTATATCAGAATTATAAAAAAATAAAAGTATATAAAATATAATTATGTGTTTTTATGTTAATTTTTTGGCAAAAAAATTTACACACTTCCATCAAATGGGTTATGAAATTGTCATTTTTATGTACGACAGACTACCGCCTCTCGAACTGATGTCATTAATTTTTCCATTACCACATTAAAATGATAGGGAATAATTATTTATTTATAGTAAACATACTATATATATATATATATAAATTATATTATTTATGTTATTATTCTTGTGAAATTATTATATCACAAATAATTTCATTCTTTTTTTTAGTAGCAATATGATATCGTCACTCATTTGTACAGTGGACTACCACCCTACGATGCAATGTGATTCATTCATGCTTTAAATAGATTGTATTAAGGATTGTTTTAATAAACATATTTGATATATATAATATAAAAATGATAATTTAATGATAATATATAAATATATAACATTTAATTTTCTTTCAATATGAAACTAAAATGGAAACAGTGTTAATGCATGTGTATGAACTACTGTCTCCATGAACGATGTATTTCATTTCACCTCAAAAAAATTTATGGATGACTATAATTTTAATTTATAATGGTTATATATAATATTTATATCATTTTTTTAAAAAAATTATGATTCAATCATGATATAATTAATAGGAACAAAAAAATAACAATTCAAAACATACTAAAAAAAGCAATGGATATCCAAAACAATGAAAATAATTGAAGATAATAAAAAAATGGTGGTATGATGTTATAAAAAGATCATATGTGATATTATAATTATAAATATGGTTATTTTATAAGTTAAAAACACGACTAAAACAATTATACAAGAGTTTATGGGGTGTTCAACCAAAAGAACTCCAAGGTAAGGGTTTTCATCTCAATTTCATTTCATTGAGGAATAATGTAATTCGATTCACCTAATTGATTTTATAGGGTGTATATAATTATTCATGACATTTAATATTAAAATTAATTCATTATTTATGGTATCTTTATGTTTAAATTTTAATTATTTAATCTACAGGGATTTGAATTAAAAGTTACCAAGTGGTATAAAATTTCATAACTCAATTCAATTTCATTAAGTTATATTACTTTATCTTTGTCATTGATATTTTATGATTATGTATATAATGAATTTTTATTGTATATTTTTGTATTTAAACTTATTTTCTTAGTATTTATAGTTTATACAAAATATATATTCATTGGTAAATTTTCTCTTCAATATTCTGATATTTGTAAGGGTTTATTTAATAATTTTATTCTGATTGATATTGTTTATTCTTAAATTCTAGTTGAATAAAACCATAAGATAATTATTTAATAATACATTTAATTTTATTAAAATATGGTTATTCATTATATTTTTTAATTAATATAAAATTTTACACTCCTTGTTTCTAAAAATATTTTTAATAAAACACATCTTTATATCTCTCTTCGGTTAGATATATATTTTCTTCAAGAACAATGTCTTCAAAAAAATATTTTAAACAACTACTTAAAAAATTTTCAAAATGGTTTATATAATATATTTTTACCCATTTACACATTTTACAAAATTTTATAAAACTAAACTTCTTACCATTTTCTGGAAAAGGCACTTTTCTAACCTTTTTGCAATGAAAAAGAAATATTCTTTTACCTTGAAAGGCATGTGTTGAATTACCTGCCATCAGATCTATTAATATTCTACTGAATTTTTAAAAAAATATTTTTATGGAAAACATTTATTTCTAAAATTCTGGAAATTTCATTGTTTTTAAAAGATATTTTTGAAAAAAATAATGATTATCAAAATGTTTTAGTTTTTAAAAATTTGTTTTCAAAATTAAAAGGATATTTTCCTCATGATGATTTTAAAGTTGTTTTTATGGTATTTATATTAATAAATGACAAATAACCATTATTATTACTCTAATGGGTATATATTTTATCAATTCCATTCATATTATTGTATCGTTGGCTTATAATTTTTTTGACTAAGGATAATATTTTCACGCACTTACTTGAATCATTTTTTCAGTCACTAAAATCCCCTTAAATTATTCACTTTATAGTGATCAATGAAAATTATTTTAACAATAAATATCCATGCAATTTAAAATGGGTATAATTATTTCTTAATCTTAGTATCATTTCAACTTACGGTTTAATAAATTTAATGTTATTTTATATCTAGGGAAATATAGAAAATTCTGCATCCTTTAATAAATAATTATATTTAATTATAAGGCATGTTTTTTATAAATAATTTATTCGATATGTGAGGTCTGATTTGGATTGGTACAACAGAAGTGGGTCCTGTTTATAAATGGTCCCTCGATGCATCGATAGTCTCATAGGATGAATCAGTTGGTTATCCAAAATTATGTAAGTTTTTACCCAGTATGTTTTAAATCATATTTTGAATGATAATTATGGTAAAGGTACCACGTATCTAGGAAACATGGAGTCCAATAAATAATAATTTCTTGTATTTATAATTTAGTTATTATTTTCCATGATATTTTCACTATGAAAAATCGATGGATTCATTTCATTCTCTATATATTAATTAAATGGTATGTGTTTATAGTTATTTACCTTTCTATATCAATTATGCCTTATCTAGTTATGATAGTCATGTTTTTGATTATATGGAATGAAATTTCATTAATTTAAAAGGAAATATTTTTTACACACTTCCTTCTAAGTTTATTTATTTCCTGGAATGTGGGTTCAATTATTTAACTTTCAAAATTAATTATAATTAATGGTTTATTATTTCTTCCACTATACTTTAGACTTACTGAGAATTTGAACTCACCATTATTGTATTTCCTTTACCATGGATTCCATGAACATAAATATGTATAATAGATGGCCATATGAAATATGGAATAAATTATCTTCAAAAACAAATAATTTAATTATGTGTATACAAATGTTATTTAAGATTCATTTATGTTTCTAGGTTACCAAGACTACTAAAGTTGTCCGTCCATTAAAATGTTTTTCCTAGAATACTATTCCAATGTAATGGTAGTTGTAATCAACTCTAGGATATTGGTGTTGGGGTCGCTACAGTTGGTATTAGAGGATGTTTAGTAGAAACTGTGAAACTACCATTAGGAAAACATTGATTAGGGAAAATAACCCTAAGATAGACATTGATTATAACTATAGAATAACGTCTTAATGTTTTGGTAAGATAGAGAACATGGTTTTATCATTTCCATACATTATTTTTGGACACTAAAACTATATTTTGTTCTCAAACATATTTTCCTAGTGGCAATAACACCAAAAAGGTAATAGTGGGATTGACTCGAGTATAACCTTGTACCCGAAAATGGGCCTTACTGTGAACCTATTTTTACACTCCATGAATATATTCTTAGGATACTTCACCTTTACATTACCAAATATTATTATGGATTTGAATTGATGATGAAAATGACTACCCACAGTTATCCCTTTGGTGCCTTAGATTTAAAATATGGTTTCATGATTTATACATCCTACAAATTTTTATGCATTTTCACACTATGAGAATTTTTTTTCATAATATGATTTTTGGTTTTAGATAATCAATGGAACCCAAAATAATCATTTCTATAATGATCATGAAGGACAAGGAGGTGACAATGAGAAACCAAATGATATGAATATTAGATTGAAAGATATAATGTTTCATTCTAATCGATTTTAGTGAAATAAGATTAAAAATATATACCATAACCTACTCCCAAACTCAATGAGGAAGAGAAGAGTGGAGTTTACTAAGAGCTTGAGTGGTGAGGACCATGGAGAAAAGAAGGCTTGATCTCCATAATTCAAGGAATTTGGAAGGATACAACCAAGGAAGTGTCTCAACAGAATGGGAAAATGATTTATAAGTGTAAAAGAAGTTCATAAATCAAATAATTGGGTAAGAAAAATTATGAGTATTGGTAAAGTAAATAAATATCAACATAATGATCCATTTATACTTTATTTCCATAAATTTAGGGAACCTATGAATCAACCAAGTCAATTAACTCTTCTAATGGCTAATCCATTTTCCAACGAAAGATCTAAGAGGAAATAAAATGGATGAATTATCTATGTATTTTTATTAATTAATTAAATTATGGAGGCATTTTTATCAATGGTATTTTGTTTATAATAATCATGAAACATTTAAGTATTCTATTGAATTTTTGAAGAAATTGTGTATAAATTCACATTAGAGTTATGTAGACCATCATGGGTTATTCATATTATGATTGATTATAAGTTAAAAAAAATAATACCACTTATTAGGTTTTATACGATGGGAGACTACCATGATTAAATACATTATAAAAATATTTATGTCAATAATATGTCTTATTGGAAAAGTTGTTTGTGGAATAATGCATTTAAATTTTATAGTCATAAGTTTATAGGTATCAATATCATTTAGGGTCAATATGATCCTTAATAAATTAAAATAATTCCCAAATAATATTATTATACATTGTAAACAAATAAATAAATAATAATTTTTGAAAAAAATGACTAAAAATGTTATTTAACGATTATCTTTATTTCAAGGATTACCATTATGTTTTTATAAAATTTATAAGAATTGTATTAAAATTGCTTATAAAGAGGAAAACTTATATGTAAGGTGAAAACAAATCTCATCCAGAAAGGTGTTGTGGATTGAGCCCATGACTAAAGGATAATATGAGTTTCATTTCTACCACTGGCATACATGATGTTCTTGTTAATGTTTTATTGTTTTCATTTATTCAATTTAATGAATAAATATTAATGATGAACTAATAGAATTAATTTTTTTGTTTATATATTAATTTTTTTAACCATATTGGTTTTGGAAAATAGTTATATAGAGGTATAAATATTTGTTTTATTGGTCATACATTCCACTAAATGTAAATTTTAGTTCATCATCCATAAAAACTCATTTTTTGATATTCATTTCATGATGTAAGGGGTGAACTATAAATTGATAAAAGCACAACCAAATTGTTAATATGTTCTTATTAAATAAAAATAGATCATATATGTCTAAGTATGTTATTAGATGGTAAAATATTTCCCCATCATTAGTAAAATAATCATGAAATAGAAATATGTTACCATATTACATTCATATCCTATAAATCATAATGTCATTTAGATCGTCCTATATTTATGAATTTAAAGCCCTCAACATTACATTTATTATTCACTTTTTTATGATAAATGCCCTCATAAATCTATATAAATATTTACACTTTTCCTCTCTGTCCATATCTTTACTTCCATCAATTTTCTATAACATAAAATCCTAGTTATTTGTTGTTCCATATTACCTTCATACTTATATATATTTTTTATTAAGAGGATATTTTAATAACCCTTTTATGATGTGGGTTTTTAAGCAATATAATTTCCAAATTTCAAACACTTTATAACCAAGATCAAGTTTAAATTATGAGGTTGAAATTTATTTAAGGTGGGGAGAATATAACACGAATAAATTTTAAAATATGAATATCATATTCAATAATGTATATGACACACAACACCAAGAGTAGAAATGAATACATGATATTAATAATTTATGATATATTTAACATTTGAAATAAATTAATTATATTTTAACGATTTAAATCCATGAAATAATTAGTCATCTTGCATTAAATGAAATAAAGAGTTTCTTCAAAAGCATGTGTTACATGCAAGACCATGTTTTACCAAACAACAATATACGAATAATATTATTATTTAATATTATAGTTATCAAATATCTACTATATTTGTGGGTGGTAATAAATTAAAATAAGATATGAAAATATATATTTTTCACAAACATATTGATAATGTGTTGATTTAAAAAAAATTAAGATCATATTAAAGAAAATGTAATGTTTTTAGAAAAAGCTATATTTTCCAAAAAGACATCTTAGCTGCACTTGGCACAAAGAGAAAAAATATATTTTTTTAAAATTTTATAAAACTTCAATGATAAAATAAATAATAATAATGTTTATTAATGAAATTATGTTGAGGTTAATTGTTTGTATTTTTCTATGAAGTTTAATTTTTCGATTAATTTTGAAAAATACATAATTTTAACTTGAAACATTCATTCCATTTAAATAATTTATAATGTAAAATTAGATTTTTATTTCATTTAAAAGTAAAAATACTATAAATAAACTTATAGTAATACAATTTAGGTGATTGTAATTGTTTTTATATTTATTTTTTTATATAAAAATCATTAATGTTTGAACATTCTCACTTTAAAAAACCGCATCCCCATCCCGTATGAGGGGTTAATTTAAATTTTTTTCCAGTTATTTGAATTGAATTTTTAAAAAAAGATTAAATATTTTCAATAATAACAACTTATAATTTTTAATGAGGTAATATTAATTTTTTAATAAAATTATTATTAAAAACATTTAAAATTAATTACAACAATTAAAGAGAAGACGAGTTTACTTATTAGTTAAACTTAGAAACTGAGTTGTAAAAATAACCGATAACTTTTCCAAAAATCATTTTATGGAAATATTATTACCTTTTAAATTCTAGGATTGACACATTATTATTATTAGGCCATGTTTACATGAAATTTTTTTTGATGGAATTCACTCTTTCCATAGATTACAGGTGTGCCACTCACCCAATTTATAAAAGGTCATCCTCTCTCCTCTCACCTTCACACCTACAAATCCCTTTGGTTCAACCAATAACTTTTCAAATACCTCCCAAATTTCTATCCACTCATACTATAAGCCTTATATTTAGAATATATCCAACTTTTTAAGTCCATAGTGAAACCCTAAGGAGGATACCTAAATAAAAGGTAATGTTCTTATAAAAGAGTTTTTATTTTATTTCCTTCTCCACCACCTTATATTAATTTTATACCATTATTATATAATAATAATTGTGTATTCCATTTAATTTGATGTTGTTTTCTTATTGTTACTATCTATAAATTTTCACACTTCCATCAAATGAGTTATGAAATCATATTTCATGTGTATGGAAGACAACCACCTCACAATGATTTGGAATAAAGATGGATTTATATTTTAAATATGATATATATAATATTTATAAAGTTCTTTTTCTTATTTAATTATTATATTAGACATAACATAATTCCTTATATTTTGTGGCACTATGATGTTGTCTCTCATTTATATGACAGACCACCACCTCCCAAAGCGATGTGATTCATTCACATTTAACAAGGAATTTATTATGGATTGTTTTAATAAACACATGTAATATATATCATACAATAAAATATATTGGAATGATAATATATATATATATATTATTTACTTTTTTATTTCAATAAGACAATAAAATGGAAACAACATCATGTGTACGTATGTCCTACCGTCTCCTTGAAATGTGTGTGTAATTTTTTATCACAAAATTATATGGTTTAATCTAAAAAATATATAATAAATATATATGATATTTATATCATGGTTTAAATTCTTTATATTATTATATCATTATCTAAGTTAGATGAAAAAAATAACAAGTCAAAACATACTTAAGAATAAGTCAATTAACATATAAAACAATGAAAATAGTACAATATTATTAACAAATGAGTGGTAAGATGTTATAAAATGATGATATATTATATTATAAATATAAATATAGTTCTCTTATAAGTTAATAATAACTTAAAATCATTATACCCAAGGTTATATGGTGTTCACCCAAAAGCAACCGTAATGTGAGGCTTTTTATCACAATTTAATTTCATTGAATAATATTGTAATGTTACAAACCTAATTACTTTTATATGGTGTATATAAAACCACATGACATGTAATATCAAGAAAAATTAATTAATAATGTTATTTTATGTTTCAATTTGAATTATTTTTACTAATTGTTTTTATTTAAAAGATTCCAAGTGGTAAATAATTTCATAACCCAATTCCTATTAATTGTGTTATATTACATTATCATTGTCATTAATATTTTATTTTTATGTTTATAATGAAAATTTTAAAATCCAATTAATTTTATATTTGGTATTTTCTAAAAAAAAATTGGTTTCACTTTTTTCCTTTTCTAGTTATGGTCGATAATGTATTAGGAGGGTACCATTAATGGCGAAGTCATTGAATATTTTGGGAAATCATCTTTAATCTGTCATTTTTGTAGACTACTAGGGGTTTAAATGATTATTATGATTACAAAATGTTTAAATCCTAAAATTAAAATAATTCATATTTTTTACAAATGGAGGTGAGTTTTTTGGCTGATACAGGTCACTAATTACAGGACGTGTAATTGGGTTACACATCGTGTAAAACCCTAACTGTTGTTTTTAAAGTGGATCCTGACTAATTTATCATTTTTACCCCTCTAAAATTTTATTTATCTCATCCTAAATCCTACCCCTAGGTAATCTTGGATCCCTCCAACCCTTCTAGGTTATGTCCTTCAATAATTGATCAACATTTCATTTGTGGTGTTAATTCTCATGTAGATGTTCCCCCTTATTTATTCATCTCATTCACTTTATCCTCATTACTATTTAATTGATAATATATAATTTTATTGATCTAAACTCTACATTATTGGATATTAATTCAAGTTTTTGTTCCTAGATCTTATATTCCTTTATTCTTGTTTGCAGGTTTCATTGTGAGCATTGAGTTTCTATGAGAATGGTAGGTGGTTCCATATTTGTTTTACAATATATTTAACATTTAATTTCTTGATTTAAATTAAATTTGATTTGAAAATAAATTACTTAAATTGGATAAAAACATTCAATCATTTTATTAAATTCCTAATTCCATTGAATTTGGGTTTTGGTTTTCCTTGGCATGAAATTGGGAAAACCCTGAATTCTAGTGGATTAGTGTGTATTTGTGGAATGGATGGAAATTTATTGAAAAATTAAATTGATGAATTTAATATTAAAAAAATGGATCTTGAAATTACTTGAATTGGTTTTAAATCCATATTTTTATGAAAAGTGTCTTAAAATGGTTTCGATTAAAATCGAGTTGTTTTATATTTTGAAAAAGAATTTTTTTATTAAAAATCCATTATGATTTTTAAAGAGAATATTTTCCTACTTAAAATGGTGGTATGTGATTTAATTTAATATTAACCTGTATTAAAATATGTTTCTCGACATTTTTTGTACTTGAGTACATTCTTGACATATGTAGTTGGTGTGTTATACTAGATATAACATTATGATTTAAACATTAAAAAACACCATATCAACACATACTATTCCTTAGGCAATTGCGATGAGTCCCATTTTCTTTATGGATAATGGAAAATATGTACATACTTTCTACTTCATAGTGTTGGATCCCTATATCCTGGAGCAATCATACATATTTGGAACATTGCCATGTTTCTCTTTTATTTTATTTCATTTGTATATATTAAGTTATTGTAAAAAAATCATTCCATGAGAATTAATATAAACTATTTTATATAAATGTCTTTATTTAATAAATTTTGGGAAAATGTCCATTTATGTGTGGAACCCTTTGATTAAAGATAGCTTCTATCTTTTGAAATGTATTTCCATCTTCTAAATGTAATATATTATATGATTAATTTTGTTTTTTGAAATTCCAAACATGTTTATTTTAAAATTGAAAACACATATTTAGCTAGTTTGATATTTTCATCTTATTATGGAATATTTGGTGAAATAAGACTATGATTTGGCTCATAACCTACTTGTTCCATTAGGTGTTTTTAGGTTATATTATTCCGGTTGAAGAAAGGGAAATAGATCTCTTGTAGGTGGATCTAGCTATAGAACCTTGGACTTGGAGAGTTGTGTCTTTTGGGGCTTGGTATGTTTCCCATATTTTGGTACATTGTTTGCAGTACTTTTGTCTTGTTTATTCACTATCAAATTCTGGTACATTACTCCAAGTGGGATTTATTTTGATATACATACTATCTTATTTATTTTACTTTTGTGTAAAAAATCATACCCTATTTCATATTGTATGATGCCCTGTTCATATTTCTCGCACATGGGGGTCAGGAACACCCTTAGATCATTGTCAAGACCAGATCATTTATAGGTTTACTAGGGTACCCTGGCTAGTTCATGACAGACTAGTTTTATTAGGGAGGTTGATCTTTTTATCTTAAAGTTATTATGCATTATGAAATGTTATCAAGGATTATGTGTTAGTTTCAATTAAGTGCTTGTCTATATCTCACTGCAATGATCCTGAAGTAACCATGGGTGGTAAGGGAAAGAATTATTGAGGATTAACGTAGTCTTTTTTTATTTTGATTTGGATAAATTGAAATCCAAATATTTTTTGTTAGATATCTTTGGATTAATTTCCCATGTCTCTCTTTTTTGGTGTCAAATATGATGTCTTCCTTGTTGTATGTTGATGTTATGTAGCATCATTCCTCAGATAAGACATGTGAATCAGGTCTTGGAGGACGTTTCTGATGAACATCCTTCAGTGAATCTTACTGTTGATCCAAACCTGATAGAGGCAGTTTTATTCACTTTCTATACTCTAGGGGAAAGCACCACCTCTAGTTCTTGTTCAGGATCATGATTTGGAACCTTAGAGGTAATTTCTCGTGATTTTTTTTTCAAAAGTTCCTTCACCAGAAACAATCACTTTTCAATGTCTTGACTGGTCATCAAGAGGTTCAAGAATGGTTGAGCTCAATGTTTTGATTTTTTTTGTCTCTTGGACACCCCAGAAGAAATCAATGTGCAGGCTTCCACCTTCATGCTAGAAGGTCTAAGTAAAATATGGTGAGACACAATGGTGATGGTAAAGAAGTTTGTGAAATTAGAGTGTTAAAACAACACGGTTCATTTTACAAACCAATTCTATCTAGAGTCAATTATATTATCCAAGTCCACTATGTTCTTCAAACTCAAGTTGGGTAACCAGAAGGAGATAGAGTAAACAACCCATTTTGCTGAGATTGTGAAATTCACACTTGTGATAGAATAAAATGAGTGGATAAAGGATAAATTGTTTGATTTGAGATTTATACTAGATATCTAATCTTAGTTTTTATTACTGAATCATTCTTAATATATTGATGTGATGGATAGAGTATTGATTTTTGACATGGACCTAGCTAGAATTTTAGCGATAAAAAGAGATTCTTTCTCTCCCAGTGGCAGCATGAGTTCCATTAAGGGAAACTGGATGGGTGATTATTCTCATGGAATTTCATGATTGCACAGTTTCTCTAAACTACCAATATTTCCTATTATTGATCCTTTTGTTTGTTAACAGGGGGAATATAGGGCATTCAATGATTATTTTCTCTATGGAACATAAGAACTGTGGCCCAAGGACAAGTTTATGGAACTTTCAGCAATTCATCTATATTTATTCCACTCCGCAGAGTGAAATAGGATCATTACCACCTTGTAAAGATGTGGGGAAATTAGATTTATCATGTTAAAAAGTATTCTAGCATCATTCATCTAGAATAAAGCTTCTTCATGCAGTGGATGAGTCTTCAGAGGAAATATATATCTGTCTAAAAAACATGAGAGGTTCCATTACTATATCTTCATCATTATTGACTTCTCTATTTGATAGGGGTTCATCGTGTTCATTTATTTCAACATGTGTTTCTAATATTTTTAATCTTCCTATTTAGATTTTATCTTTCACAATGGATATACCAGAACCCATTAGTATAAAGAGATAGAAGGGTCTCTATATTTCCTCTTGTGTCTTCTTTATATCAAATGTCAATCTTGTAGGGTTTTTTCTAGTTCTCGACATGAAAACACATAAAATCATATTCAAGATGTATTGGATAGTTTCCAGTATATCCTTGATTGATTTTTTTCTTCGATGGGTCTCTCTTACCACACACAGTGGTGTCTTCCATGTATTTGAAGGATAACGAGACACAAGGTCGAGCAGATATAATCCTTTTTATCCATATAATTGAAAAGTAATATTAGGTTTTTTCCTTTGATCTGGAGTTGGAATATTTGGGTGCTGATCTCCCTCAAGTTGTTGTCAAATGTTTTTGTGTGTTTATTTCTGACTTATTAGGTTTCTCACTAGTAAGGGAGGTTGATTTTTCCATTGAAATCATTCCTGGTACTCAATCAGTTTAAATTTTGTCTTGACACATTATTCCAACTAAAATGAAAGAGATGAAGTCACATTTAGATTATCTTCTATAGAAAGTATTTATTTTCGTAAGTGTGTCACCTTGGTCAAAGTTGGTTCTCTTTTCTATGAAATATGTTGGTTCACGATGAATATGTGTTGATTCCTGAAAGCTTAATCGGGTGATGGAAAAAAAGTATCTTTTTTCAATAATTGATGATCTGTTTTATTAGTTAATGTGGGAAAAGTGGTTCTTTAATATTCATCTTCTTTCTGGTTACTATCGGTTGTTGATAAAAGAATCCAATATTTATAAAACTACCTTTTGTGTAGGTACAGTAATTTTGAGTACATTTTTATTCCATTTGGTCTAACCAATACTCCTAAAGTTTACATGGAATTAATGAATAAGATTTTTCATAAGAATCTCTATAATTTCATGGATGTCTTTGTATATGACATACTCATTCACTCTAATTCTAAGGAGGATCATTTGCATCATTCGATAACAGTTCTGAGTTTTCTATGAAATCACTCACTCTATTTTAAACTTTTTAAGTGAGATTTCTAGATTCAAGAAGTAAAATTATTGTGACATGTGGTTTCAAAACAAGGAATATTTTCTGATCATGAGATGGTAATGAGTTATATGACATGGTAGAAACCACTAAATATCTTTGAGATTAAAAGAATCTTAGGCTTAACTGTATATTATTTCCAGTTTATGAATGGATTATAGAAGTTAGATTCCCGAATGATTTCACTAAATCGGATGGGGATGAAATTTTCTTGGGATGATGAATTTTATAATTCTTTTTTAGATCTAAAACATATTTAGAAAATAGGCTGGTGTTGACTCTTCCCATAGTCGGTTAGGGATATGTTGTATTTCGTGATGCATCATGTTTAGTCTCGGGTTGTTTCCTTATGCAAGGTGATCATGCGGTTACATATGGCTCTAGTCATATTAGGGAACATTAGAAGAATTATCTAACCCATGACTTTGACCTGAAAAATTTTATGAACACACTTAAGAGTTGGTGTAATTGCCTTTATGGAGAAAGTTATACAATGTTTTATCACCAAGATATCATGAGTTATATCTTCTCTAAAAAATATTTGAATATCTTCTAGAGACATTGGGTGTAACACCTATAATCATTAAATTTCAACATCATATATACCATGGGGAAAGGTAATGCCATTTTGGATGCTTTGAACAAGAAACGTATCATCCAGGTAGTAACATAATCATTGGAGGAGTGGAATTTGATGTCTCTTTTTACACAATTGAATATTGGTATTTAGGAGAAGGGGGATAAGGTTTCTTTGTCTAGTGTGCAGTTGACTCCCTATCTTCATGAATTGATTGTTCATGATCATCTGTTTCAAGAAATGTTAAATATAGTTAGAGACTCTCTTTATGATGGGGATACATTTTCCTAGTGGTCTTCTTGAAAGAGGAAATTATATGTTATTGGGATCTTTTGGTTGTACCCTCTTAAATAAGAAAAGGCGTGATGAGGGTTTCCATAAATCCAAGTTGAAAGTGCACCCAAAAACCCAAAAATATGTTCAATGGAATTTTTTTGGTAGGTATGGTTACAAGGTATGAGACATGCATTTGTTGAGTATGTTTCTCATTGTTATAAATGATAACATGTGATTTCTGAGCACCATAAACCATCATGTTTTTATCATCCACTTCCAGCCCCTACTTGGAAGAAGGATGATATCTCTAGGGACATTGTGGTTGGATTTCCACATACGCAGAGGAAGAATAATGTGATATGGGCTATGATCGATAAGATAAATAGGTGGGATTAATTTATACCAATTCATTATATATCTAAAATAAATGAGTTGGGAAACCTCTAGATGAAAAGGATTTTTCATTTTAACTAAGTTTCATCTTCTATAGTCTTTGATATGGATCGTTGGTTCACTTCTCATTTTTTGAGAGGTCATTTGGAGGCACTAGGATCTCACATCTATTTGAGTACGACATACCATTTGCAGTCAAATGGATATCTATCAATAGTTATACATATTTTTGAGGATATTCTATATTCTTTTTTTCTCAACATTGGTAGTGCTTGGGATGATCATTTAGGTCTTTTTGAGTTTTATTGTAACAATAGTTATTATTATATGGTCATGATGGCTCCTTTCATGGCATTATATGGTTGTACATGTAAATATATATTATGTTGGTCTGAGGATGGTGAATGTTCCTTGGTTGGACCATGTTTTTTGAATGAGATGACAACAAAGATTTAGTTTATTCATCAGATAATTTTTATGGTATAAAGATGATATAAGTCTTATTCTGATCATCGATGTAGACCTCTTTAGTCCTCATTTGGTGACTATTTGTTCTTTAAGGTTTCACCTCGGTTGGGTCATCGACTTCTTGGGAGGAAAGGGAAGCTTTCTCCTCATTTTGTTGGATATTTTGAGGTTTTAAAGATGGTGGGGAAATTTCTGTACCATATGACACAA
Source organism: Viscum album (assembly GCA_963277665.1). Lineage (NCBI taxonomy): Eukaryota > Viridiplantae > Streptophyta > Magnoliopsida > Santalales > Viscaceae > Viscum > Viscum album. Next base: position 777,127,043 of record OY728138.1, read on the forward strand.
CCATCACAGATGACGTCGATACATAATGTATTTCATGTATCGTACTTCTGTAAGTATATTACTGATCCATATCATGTTCCAATTTGAAAAAATCATGAAGTTACACCTGATCAATTTGTGACTAAATGGATATTCAGGATAGTTTATTCTAAAACCAAGGTGCTTCGAGGGAGGATGACACCTTTATTTCATGTGCTATGGTAGCATGGTTTGGATTCTCATGATACATGGTATACGAAAGAAATAATGAGAGAGCAGTGTCCTCATATTTTTGATATCGACGTTTCTTCTTAGGATTTCAGGGGACAAAAACTTTATATAATGGGGAGGTTGTAACTTCTTGTTAACTCTATATCATGTATGTAATAAACCTTTTTTTATTTCTCTTTTTTCACTATTTGGGTAGGTTTTAGAAGGTATTGGTAGGATACCTATAATGGATAAGTCATATATTGTTTTGGAAATCAACATTAAATAGTTGTTTCTATAGCCTACTAGGGGTTTATAGGATGTGAATTATGGTTACAGGCTGTGTATATCCTAAAACGAAAACAATTCATTTAAAAAAATAATAGGTTTTTCTGCAGATATGTGAGTCACCAATTAAAGGATGTGAAATTCGGTTACATGTCTTTTCAGACGCAAAATGTTTTTTCTAACGAATCCCAACTAGTTTTTCATTTTTATTCTTCTCCTATTTCATTTATCTCAACCTAAAGCCTTCCCTATGAAATTTTGGATCCCTCCTACCCTTTTGGGTTCTTTCATTCAGTGATTGATCCTCATTACATTTGTGGTGTGAATTCCTAGGTATGCATTCTCTCTTTTTTCATCATCAATTTATTCTTCTCCACCTTGAATTTAAATTTAACTTCTCAAATTTTATGAATCTAAACTAATTGTTGTTAGATCTTTATTCTAGGATGTGTTCATAGTCCTTCTACGCCTTCATTCATGTTGGAAGGTTTCATTACTGGCATTGAGTTTTTATGAGAAAGGTAGGTGGTTCGGTCGTTGGATTCTAATTTTGTTAACCATTAATTTCTTGATTTAGATTCAGTTTGATTTGAAATTCAATTTCATAAATTTGATAAATATCATTCAATAATTTTATTAAAATCCTAATTCCATTGAATTGGGGTTTTGGTTCTCTTTAGAATTATATTGGGAAAACCCCAAATTACAATGAGTTAGGGTTTTTTTGGAATGGATTGAAATTATTTTAAAAATTAAATTGTTGAATATAATTTTAGAAAATTAGATTATGAAATTTCATGAATTGTTTTAAAATCCATGTTTTTATAAAAAATGGATTAAAATGGTTTCATTGAAAACATGGTGGCTTCATCATTCGAAAAGGAAGGTTTTTTAAAAAAATCCAATTATATATTTTACAAAGAATATTGGAATATTTTAAATGGGGGATGGGATTTAATTATATTTTAGTAAGTCTTAAAATAAATTTCCCTTAATTTTTTTACTTGATTACATGGAAGTATAATGTCATTGGTGTATTATATTGGAAATCAATTTATGATATATAGTGTACTAAAACATCATATAATCATATCACATTCCTTACGTTGTGGGGATGAGTTCCTTTTTTCTTATTCTTAAAGGGGCGTAGGTACATACATTTCATTTCACATTGTTGGGCTTCTATAGCCTTAAACTATCATACATATTTCACACATGACCATGCTAATCACTTGTTTTTATTTCAAATGTATACATTCCATTATTGTAAACTATTTTACATTCCTTGAGAATTTATATAAACTATTTTATATACATGTGTTTATTTAAAACATGTTTGAAAGGGGCCATTTATGTAATGAACCCTTTGATTAAAGGTAAATTCCAACTTTTCAAATGTATTTCCATTTTATGAAATGTACATAATTATTTTCTTAAATATGATTTTCTAAATTTGAAAACTATTAATTTGAAAATTGAAATAAATTTTTTTGTTAATTTGATATTTGAATCTTATTATGTGGTATTTGGTGAAATCGTATTAGGCTCTAGCGCACACCCTATTTGTGCCTTCATGTGTTATAATATTATATTTTTTCTAGGTTTGATCATGGGAAATGGATCTCTTTGTGGTGGATTTAGCTATTTAAAAATGGAATTGTTGAGTTGTGTCCTTCGGGACATGGGTTTTTTTCCCTATTTTCGTGCTTTTGTTATAATACTTTGGACTTGTTTATGCCTTGCTAAATTTTAGTACATTACTACCAGTAGAGTTTATTATGAAATTAATACCATCTTATTTCTTTTACTACCTCATTTGTAATGGAAATTTTTTTACCAACTTTCATATTGTATGATGTTAGGTGCTAGTCGAAGACCCATGGGGATTAGGAACACCCTTCGATTTATGTCAGGTCCCACTAAGTTATCGAGTTACTGGGGTACCCAAAAATGTTTTTGCAAACTTTTGAGTATATATTGTTTTATTTATAATATGTTTTATGTGTATTTAGATTTTATACAGATGATCTATTCATTCATTAATTCTCACTTCAATGTAATGATCTTTTTAAGGATTTATTACACAATCTCATTCCCATTTAGATTATTAATTACAAAATAGAAATTGAGGGAAATCATTTCATAATTTTTTAATAAACCCTTTAATTTTATTTTTCTCTAAATAATCACGAACTTTTGCATGAAATAGTTCCATTTTTAACTCTTTGGTATATAAAATTTATTAGAAATTGTTTTTATGAAAACTTGACTTATTTTATCTCATTAGTTAGAAATCTATTTTCTTCAAAATACCAATTTTATAAAAAGTTTCTAAATTTTTTTAACCTTTCCAAAATGATTTATTGAAGGTTATTTTACCCATTATTACTTTTTATCATATGTTGAGAAATAAATATTCTTTTCATTTTCTGAGCAAGTCACTTTTATAACTTTTATAAAATGTATATGAAATGTTCTTTTACATTGTACGGCATGTAAAAAATTACCCATCATCAATTCATTGAAGATTTATTTTAATGTTTAAAAAGTTATTTTTAATGAAAATATTTCTCCTACTATTATATAATATATTTGTTTCCAAAACATATTTTTTCATAGAAAATGATTTTAAAAATGTTTTATTTTTTAAAAATTTATTTTTGAAATGAAAAGGATATTTTCTTTAAGATAATTTTTAAATATATTTAAATGTTATGTCTATTAACCATTTATAAAAACCCATTAATATGACTCTAATGGGAATGTGTTATATTGATTCTAAATTTCTTCTTCTTTGGGGTAAATTAGGACTATTTTAACCAAGGATAGTATTGAAATTCATTTCCTTGAATCATTTTTGTAGTCAATAGCTTCCCATTGAATTATTCACATTCTGAGGGTCATTTTACTTTATGTTTGACCTAAATAACCATAAATTTTATCATGGATGTAACTATTTCTTAAACTATATATCATTTCTACAAACAGTGTAATGGATTGAATATTATTTGATATCTTGGGAAATATAGTTAAATTTATACCTTTTACTCAATATAGATGTTTTATTGTAAGTAACTATGTTTATCAATCAATTATTCAATATATGAGGAATTTTTTGGATTGGTATGACATAGCTGGGGCCTAGTTTTTGATAACTCCTCTATGCATTGATAGTCTCATGGGAAAAATGAGTTCGCTAGACATAGTCATATTGGTTTTTACCCACTATGGTTTAATATATTTTGTGAAATCTCTTTATGGTGAAGGTATCGTGTACCTAAGAAACTTGGAGTCTAATAAATTATAATTTCCTTCATTAATCATTAATTTATTATAATCCTTGTTATTTACATTATGGAAAATTTATATGGATTAATTTTATTAACTTTTTTAATTAAATCGAATTAGTTTTCAGTTATTTCAATTACCATATCAATTATACCTTTTCCAATTATTATAGTCATGTTATTGATTAAATTTTATGTTTTTTTCATATATTTAACTTTTCTTATTGTTTATGAAATTCCTTCTCAATTTATTTATTTCCGGGAAATTATGTTACGTTATTTACCATGTCATATGATTTATTCAGTTTGATCTATTATTTCCTCCACTGTACTTAACCCTTATTTAGAATTTGAGATCACTCTTATTCTGTTTCCTTTCCCTAGGATTCTATGAATTTTAGTATAATTGATAAGAATGGATAACCTATATTGAAAAATTTTACATTTAAAAAAATTTATGTTGTAATTATTTATATTAAAATATTATGTAAGACTCATGAATAACCAAGTTTACTAAGACTAATAAACTGTTTGGTCCTTTAATATGTGTTTCCGTGAATCTTATGACAATGTAATGGTAGTAGGCACTGACTCTTGGCTACTGGGGTTGGGGTTTTAGTAACAAAGGAAACTTAAATAAACCAAAACTATAATAATACTTTTATCCATATGAAAAGAAAAGACCCCTCCCAATAAATAAGAACCACTAGACCCCAATGATGATCATAAATGTTAACATAAAACCTACAACTAAAAAATAGTGAAATTGGTATGATCATAAAAATTCTGAATAGGGATACTAAAAGAAACTCCCTGAACTATGCCACACCATTAAAGAGAAAAATATTATGTTAGTTTCAAAACATAAATATATATATAAATGGATTTCCATTTCAATTCAAAACAAGTAAAAGGATAATTCTTTATAAAAACAATCTTCATCATGGATTTCCAATACAATTTTCCATATAAAGAAATATTTTTCTATAATCTGTTTATAAGAAGGAATGAGCTGACACAGTAAGAGTATCAATAGATCCATAAAATTGAAGATAATATCATCATGTTTTATAAAGTAAAAGGAATTGTACCATGATTTTTATTATTAAGTAAATCACAAGGAAAAGATTAAAAAATCATTTAAAATATAGTACCATAGAAATGGAAGTAAAATCCAATAAATCACCAAGGAAACCACCTAAGATTGTATGTTAATCGGGGTCCTAAAATCCTTTTACTATCGATGTTAATACACATATATAACAATCTCCTCATGCATAAACCACTAGAGAGAATAAATCTAATGTTTTGGTTATAGTAACCCTACCTCTTTGTGTAGTTTTTTTAGTGTTGTTGTGTAATCCTTCTAGGTTGACTCATTCAAGGCCATGTAGGATCACCTAGAGTAATGGACCTTGTAATCCCACCTAGGTACCTAGGATTCCCTTATTTCATTCTCATAATCAAAAACTATAAGTGAAGTGTAGTATAAAAAATAAATTTCAGTCACACAATAATGGAAAGATATAATACAACAACACTTTACCTCCCCACACTACTGATGTGAGGAACCTTTCATAAAATCATTAAAAAGTTCAAATCATAATCAATACATGTTTCAAAAGTAATATAAAAAATTAAGATTTCATTTGTGTGAACTTACCTTTTTAAAATTATTTCTAATGTTTCAACTAGGCATTAAGTTTTTAGAAATCGAAATTGATCATTTTGGAAACCACTTTTTATACCATAGATTTCTCATTTGGAAAACATTATGCACACATCAACACATATACACCTTGATATAAATATATTGGATCACCCCTTGTCCCAATGTACATGTTCCCATATCTATGAGTAAATATATATAAATAGGTCACCTATATATATCTATATATGTGGGTTTTGATAAGTCACATATGATATATCAAGGATTAGAAATCACATAGAATATTTTCTGAAAAACAAATATGCCACTGGTACATTATGAAAACTATTTAAAAGACCAAAAAACCTTATTCATTAAAAAATTCACACATTTAAAACAATTTCAAATGAATATCCAACATCCAAGGTTTATATAATTTTGGACATGCTTAAAAATGTTATTTAATGAAACCAAACCATGATGTAAATATGTGGAAAAAAATTAAAATCATGAAACAACCATTTCCATTCATCATAAAACATTAATAAATTTTCATACATTATGATATATTAAAAACTCCCCAATAAAATAATTAATAAATTACATTTTTCAATTTAAAGGTTATTTAAATGCAAAATCTACCTTAAAAAGAATGAATCATGGCGTGAAAGGACTGTGAGTCACCATCTTTTATGAATGCAAAATAATGGGAATAAAATCGCTCCTTACGAACCATAGGGACTGAGAACCAACCATAATAGTTACCTAATTTAGTTAGGGTTATCTTTATGTCAGTCACACCATATGGGGTGTGATGAAAACAAACTAAAAAAATAAAGAGGATGATATAGGAATATAACTAGTGATGATTGCACCAAAATTTGGGATGAAAATAAATTAAGAACGAAAGAAGAGGAGTTCACATGCCCATGTTCCACCAAGTTGGGGTGGAGAACGAACTATAAAATGTAGACGGAGGATACCCCTTATGGGTTTAAATTTAATTAATTTAAAAGGGTCATTTAATTTTCAATTATTTTTAAATATAGACTTAGAGCATGGTTAGGTTTCGTGGTTTGGAAAATTTTCACGAACCATGCACTATCTAATGGGATCTTGGATAACAATACCTAGGAAATATGAATAAATTTTCAAACCTTTTGTCGACCATATGGTTAAGATCTATAATAAATGTAGAGTTTTTCACACGAGTTTTGCATGATTTGGTATACCATTCCCCTTAAGCGTGATATATTCTTTGCATGCTGAAATACTTCCAATTTCAATTAAAATACACCCAAGAAGAAATATAAATAAATTTTACTAAATAATTAATAGTGTTGGGTTCATGATTGACAAGGACGGGGAGAAACTCACCATCAATGAAAATTCTATTTTATGCAATTTTTAAAGTTATTTCATAAGAATTTTATAGTATTATACTAAATCATAAATATGAGTTTTCAATAAAACTAATACCTATTGATACACCTATTTTGAAGACTCAGTATAGAATGTCATCAATTAAGATGGAGGAATGGAATAAGTGAATCTAGGATATACTTGTTTAGTGATTAAGTCATCCATGTTTATCTCTTTAGGGTTCCCCTACTCATTTCATTAAGAATAAAAATGGATCAATTTGAATTTGTATTTATTATCATGAACTTAACAAGATAAAAATCAAGAATAAGTATCATATTATCTATATTTATGACTTCTTTGACAAAATTTGTGAAGATTATTACTATTAAATGATTGACCATTGATCTAGATACATCAATTGAGGGTCACGAAGGAGGATATACCCATGACATCATTCAATATGAGTTATAGACATTATGAATATATAATTATGCCATATTTTCTTACTTATTCAGATAATATGTTTATTGATTTATTAAATTGTGTAATTATATATTAGCTTGATCATTTTGGGTAGTCGTTATATATTATATTCTTATATATTCAAATATGAAGGAAGATAATGAATATGTTTTGAGGAATGTACTAAATACCATAATGATGGATAAGATCTATGAAAAATATACCAATTTTGAATTCTGGAGAAAAAAAGATTCATTTTTTGGTCTTATAATCTCAAAAGAGGTTATATCGGTGGTTCCATCAATGACAAAAGTTATCAAACTTTGACCTAGACCAGCCATGATGATAGAGATCCATATTTTCATGGATTTTATAGATATTATTGATCTCTTAAGGAGAATTTATCTTGGATATCTAATCTACTAACCAAGTTAAATTATAAAGGATTTAATTTCTTTTGGGTAGAGGAATGTGACAAAAATTTCATTGAACTAAAGAAAAGCTTAGTCAACTCACCAATACTTACACTATCTTAATGTGAATAAAAGTTTTTCAATCTATCTTGATACAACAAAGAAATTACTAGTATGCATCCTCATGCATACTGATATGGTGATAGATTATTCCTCATGAAAATTAAATATTTAAGATAAAAATTACCCGACTCATGATTTGGAGTTAACTATGGAATTTTTTTTATTAAATATATGGAAGAATTATCTTTATGGATAAATGTATGAAATATATATTAATCATAATATTTTAAAGTATATATTCACTCATAAATAGATAAATATGCACCATATAAGATAGTTGGAGTTGGTTAAAGATTATGATTCTCAATACATTAGCACCAATAGAAAGTGAATAAGTTAGATAATGCTTTGAGTCAAATGGATCAGTCTAGCTTACCCATTATGAGGATCCAAAATCATTCAATATTCATAGATTTCCAGATGATTAATTTCAAAAACATGATATAAGGGGGGAAATACTATCTTGTTCAAATTATTGAACAACCATTCATATAAATGATGATTAAATAGGAGATAAAGGATGATATAGAGTTGAAAAAGAATGTTATAATTTTTCTTGATAGTAACCGTGATTGTAATAGATTGATAAGGTTCAATAACCTTGTATCTATTCCATCCACACAATATTTAAAGAACGTTTTTTTGGATGAATATTATAATTCTTCACTATCTATTCATTATAGAAGTACAAATTATGTATATAGATCACAAATTCTACCCCTGGTGGGAAAACATGAAGAGAGATATTTGAGATAATATATCTTGGTGCATGGTATGTTATAAATTTATGGATTATATAAGGAATTATAATGAGTTCTGATAGCCATTATCCATGCTGTAATAGAAATGGTAAAAATAACAATGAATTTTCAGGATTGTAATCCCAAATAAATATCAATGTTTTAATGTTATTTTAGTTATATTTGGTCAACTTATAAAGTCATCCCACCTCATTTATGATAGAAAACATTTATATATTGATCGTTTTCTAAGAATATAAATTATTGTGATAATATTTCACAGATAACCACATTATACAGTATCTAATTATGAAATATGGTCTGCCTCCAAAATCTAGTGAAGTCATCAATAGACAATCCATAGATATTATAGTTTTAGGATTGCTAATCATCCTTATATATATGATCAGTATGAGAGAAAAAATCAAACCCTAGAGTATATTTTGATATATTTTTCTTTGAATTTAAAAGGTGTTTGGAATCAATGACTTCCCCTAGTTTATATTTATTATGAAAATAGATTTCACTTGATCATTTACCTAGACCCTTATGATAACCTCTATGGAAATAAGTGTTGAAATCCAATGTTTTGTGATGAATTTAAAGAAATAAATATATTGGAACCCAAGATAGATGGGGAAATGGATGAAAAATTTAGATCCATTAGGCATCCCATTAAGGCATCTTAGAGTTGAAAAAAAAAATTATGTTGGTAATCATTAGAAAAATATGGAATTTAAAGTTGGGGAGAAAGAAATCCTATGAATTTCCCCCTGGAATATTTTCATGAGACATAGAGTGAAAGTATTAATGTGCCTTATTTATATTATCCCGGATGAGATTCTTGATCATGTAGGGACTATCTCTTACCATTTTTCAATTACATTAAACCTCCCTCAAGTTCATGACGTGTTCCATCTATCTCTCCTGTGGATTATAAACTAGATCCCTCACATGTACTGAACTCCAAAGTTGTAAAATAAAATATGATCTTTTATAAGAATATAAACAAATATAAATCTTGTGTCATATAGATAAATTTCTGTTGAACAATATTACCCACCATGTTAAGTTCTCTAAAGGATTCATAAATTAAATGAAGCTACATGGGGACCTGAGGATGTGATTTAATGAAGATATCCTATTTTTTATAAGAGTGATATAATTTTAATATAAAAAAATCATTTTATTAAGGGTAAAATGTAACAACTAGATATTTTATGATATATTTGTCTACAAATAAATTTTATTTCATTAAAAATGTGATTTACACAAAAAAAATGTTTAAAGAAACAATGATAATGTATATAAATTTTATTATTTAATGTGGTAGTCATCACCAATACATTATATAAGAGAGTATAAAGAGGGATAACTAATCTATGAAAAATTTAGGGTTTAAATATGTATAAAATGAATTAATTGGTTGTCAATTGACATGGAATTAAAATGTTTTTTTCATGAATAAAAAAAGTTTGTGCACTATGTTTTTATCTTAAAAAATTAAATTTATCACTATTAGTGAATAATTTTATTGAATTTTTTATATTATATATTCAATTAAACTTATTATCATTAATCTAATGTTTTTAACTAGTAAAAAAACTATTTTTAAATAACCTCTTTTCACATCGATTTTTTAATACCGATGTGAATATATCAAAAAAAAATTATTTTTCACGTTTGTTATTATATAGCCGACCTAAAAATTCATTTTCTATGATTTTTTACATCATTTATATAATAATCGATGTGAAAAGTCCATTTTTCTTACTTTTTCACTTCAAATATAAATAACCGATGTGAAAATTCAATTTTTAAGACTTTTTCTCATAGGTTATTTAATAACCGACATTAAAAGATATTTTTCATGTCAGTTACTGAATAACTGATGTGAAAAATTCTTACAAACATTTATGTCATTTCCCAAGATTCGATTTGATAGGTCACAAAACTCAAATGGAGTTACAGATCGAAATTTATGGTCATCGAAAGTGGATCATCTCTAAACGATGTCTTAGGGAAGGCCAATTTCCAAAGGCCATAAATTTAAATATGTAACTCAGTTTGAGCTCTATGACCTATCAAATCAATTATTGGTAAATGAACTACATTGTTGTAAATATTTCATACCTTAGTTATAAAATAACCAACATGAAAAATACTTTTTAACGTCAGTTATTAAATAACTGACGTGAAAAATCAGGAAAAAAAGATTTTTCATGTTGATTATTATATAAACGATGTGAAAAATCAGTGAAAATTTTCATATATTTTCAAGATGGTTATCATAAAACCGACATGGAAGATAATTTTAATACCCCTAAATTGAGATTTTTTATTTTATTTTACATCGTGGAATCAAAATTTCCAATAACCTCATAAAATTTTTACTATGGAGTTTTCTTTTATCATTTGAATTATGTGTTTTCATTATGCACATATCCAAATTTAAAAATTATTTCATTCAACTATCATCATTCCCCCAACATGACTCATTTTATCTTCAATGTGAATCAATTATTTCTTATTTTCGAGATCTCTTCAAGGTATTTTTAATTATTTATCCCAGATTTATGGTTTTTATGATTTTTTTTCTTAATTGATATACCATTTAATGATAATTTCATTCCACCATCATCGTTCTACGGACTAAACTTGTTTTATCTTCCATGTGAATCCACTATTTCATCTTTCCAAAATCTCATCAATCTATTTATAATTATATTTCCAAGATTTATATTTTGTATTAGTTTTTTTCTTAATTGATATTCAGTTTAATGATTATTATTTTATTATAATGATGAATAATTATTTATATCATGGTAAAAATAAAAATAATCTTTCATATTATAACATTCCTTCTAATAAAAAGCTACGATTTCCTCATTTGATCTTTCCTCAAAATAAATATCAAACTTCTGATGGTCATAACTTTGGATCTGTAACTCTGTTTGAGCTCTATGACCTGCCAAGTCAGTGCTTAAAAATTATCTAAAATATAGTAAACATTTTTTACCTCTTTTATTTAAAAATAATCATTAAAAATGACTATTAACATTGGTTTTTATATAACAGACATACAAAATGACTTTAAACATCGAGGTTTTTAAAAACTGACGTAAAAATGGCTCTATAACTTCATTTCAAGATGGTATTTCACATTGGTTTGTTAAAACTAGGCATTAAAACCCATATAACCCCATTTTTTTAATTTGGTTATTAAATTACCGTTTTAAAAATATTATTTTAAGCATCTCTCTCAATAATGTTCCCTCAAAACCTATGTTAAATTGCTAAAAACCCAACATAAAAAATGGTTTTTCTATTAGTGTTTCTAGGAATGGGATAAGAATAATTCCACTTGTATTATTAAAAATGTATTCTTCTAGAAAACAATTTATGTTTCATTTTGTGAACATCATTCTAAATGAATATAAGAAATTTATAAAATTTAATCAATAAAAATGGATTCTATATTTCGAATTCAGATTAAAAAGTTGGTAAATATGAATCTTTTATTTTTATTCATTTTGAATATTACATATTGTAAATATAAGTCACCAAGGTAAGGGTAAAATGCCTAAAATAGTTTTAAAAACATGATATATGTTTCCAAATCAACTTTATAATTTCCATAATTTTATTGGATGGAATAAATCCAAACAAATACATCAAAAATTATAATATATAACAATTTTGTTCCATTTTCCCTTAATAAAAAATTTATATTATTTTATGAAAGTAAAATTTAAAAATGTCACTCACTTGAATATCAAATCAATAAAATTATTAAACAAGGATAAAACGAGGATATGTTCAAATGAAAATTTTTATGTTAAATAATAATAAATTTTTTATCGTGGTAATTATTTATAAACTTTTGTGATTGGATTATAACATTAAATGCAAACATTACATCACCATGATATTTATTCAATTATTAAAAATTAAAAAAAAATTATTTTAAAAAAAATAGAACAAAAAAAATTTTGATTAATTATTTTTTCCTAATGAGTTTTTGTATAAATATTAAATTTTTGGTTTTCTATAAAGGTTGATATTCAAATTCTATAAAAATATTGATGTCTTTAAAGTTAAATTAAATGAACAGTGTAACAAATTACATTAATGATATTTTATGTAAAATAATATATTAATTAATTATCTAAAAATCATAAAAAAACATTCAAGAGGAAAATTTTGGTGATAAATAGTCTCACACCTTGTTTATTTATGAGCTGATGGTTAACTTATAAGTAACATTATAACACTATAAAAATTACATTTTCTTTACCACATTTAGGGTTAAAATTAGTTAATTAAGGGTTTAGACCAAAAATAATTTTTAAAATAATGAAAACCCATATTTTCTAATGATATTTATACCATAACATCTTTATAATAAATTATTTATCCATTTGAAATAATTTTTTATTTGATAGTGACTTAATTATATTCTAATCTATTTTTATTCCAATTGTGTTGCCCCCCCCCCTTATAAAAGGTCACCCCCTTATCTATTCTATTTATATTACATTGGGCCATATATATCAATAAAACCCTACCAAATTATATTATAAACTTCCACATATAATAATTAAAGGATATTTTTGCCAAAAGATTCCTTTTCAATGGTCCTTATGAAAGGATCTATAGGATTCCTACTATGGAATATGTAATCTTCTTACCCAACCAATTTAATATTATTTAATTATACCTTTTATAAATCATTTATATTTATCATAAAATAATAAATTCATTACTCTAAATATAATTAATTTTTTTTATGATTATGAAACCACAAATATCCACCCTCTATTCTATCAAATAAGGAGTTAAAGGTTTACTCACACATAAGTGTGGACTACCACATCCACGTAGTGATAAAATTTATTTTACATCACTATCATTCATTGATGGTAATTATGATAGGTTTAAATTTTATATATGAAATTTATGAAATTTAAATTCTTAATTAATTATAATATCATATCTAACTTCTTATCTTCTATTCTGTTGGAAGATGATAACGTCTCTGGTGAATACATGTGCACTGTCACCTCTATGAAGCGATGTGATGCGTTTTCCATTTATAATTTACATGGATTGAAATAAGGATATATTTAATGTATATATGTGATATATATGACATAATAATAATTTTACAAAGTTTAATTATTTTTCACCTTAATTTCATTGCATCCGTTGAAAAGTGGAAACTATGTCCATACATACGTATGACATATTATCTCCATGAACGGTGTAATTCATTTTTATATCTCTATATATAATTGATGAATTTAAATCTACATATAATAAATAGATATTATATTTATATAATTATTAATATTATTTATATTATTTAATTGTGATCAATGTACAATTACCGAAACTACAGAAACAAAATTCTCAAGGAAAATGAAACTGTTAACACCTAGAAATTATGATTTTAATAGGGAATTATTTATAGATGAGTATTGAAATTTTATAAGGAGATAGTATATGATATTATAAGTCTATAAATTATCCAAGTATAGAATTATAATAAATTTAAAATTTAGTATACATATAGTTAATGTGACTTTGAAGAAAGTCAAAATCGAGGTAAGGGATTTATGTTCCAGAATCATTTTCTATTAAGATGTTTTTATGATTATGTTTCAGATTATGAAATTTTCCTATCTTAATATAAATAAAGGATTGTGTTTTCTTATTCAATGTTTATTTCTGTATAATACACGTTTTCCAGTCATTTTCATCATATTAAGTACTTAATAGAATGAATGATTATTTTTTAAGTAAGATTACTTTATTTTTCTATTTAGTTGAAAATACTTTTTATTTCAGGTCAATGTTTTATAAAAAATGTTTTCAAGAATATTTTAATATTCTCATGTTATTTTTTAAATTATTTTATACCCATTATTTACATTTTTTAAAATGGTTTAAAAATAATCCTCTTGTCATTTTCAAAAAAAGGGAAATTTTTACATTTAACGAAAATGTGAATTGAATATTTAGTTTAACGTACATGACATGAATATAATTTTTTAATTTCATGAACACTCAATGATTTATATCATAATTAAAATATTTCTGAGGTTATTTTCAAATAAAAGGGTTCCATTAATGTTTTATAAATTCCTTATTTTAATTTTTTATTTGAAAATTAAAAGATATTTTTGCACAAGAAATATTCCAGTGATATTATAAAACAAATGTATCCTAAATTATAACATACATTATATCAATTATGATTTATTGGGGATATGATATACTAATACCATATTTATTCATTATCTAGATATTTTATGGTTATGATGATGAAATATCGATGAAACACGTTTTATCTTTCATGAGTTAATATGTGATGAATGTATTTATGATCGTGTGGAATATATATGAATGATATTATGATTATAAGATTGGTGGGAATTTAGTTATATATCACTCTATTTTATATTTGATGGTATGATTAAAATATTTTTTTTGAACTAATTTTTTGTTGTTTCTCCCACTACATCACCCTAATATCCTCCTTGAGCTTTGTATTTTTGACAGGTGTACACCATTTATCAGTTTCTCCCTCTATGTGATAAAAATTGAGAAATAAAATCTCATAATTTGAACATTGAAGGATGGATAAGAACATTTAAATGGGGCTAATCTATTTCCCAATGATTAAGGGATTGTAAGATCCCCTAAAATCTAGAGGCCTTAGTCACATAAATGTATCAATTTAAACTTATTATTTCTTTAGGAGATTTGGGTGTTCCTATTGATTGATGTTTTGTTAAAAACATTAGCCAATTGAGAAATTATTTCCTTAAAGTATATTATTCCTACTCACATAGAGTTGGTTATTTCATTTGCACAGTTATAATATTGTTATTTACATTGGTTTTTAAATCAGTTCTTCTTATTCCAAGCTGTTAACTAAGGATAAAGTTAAAAAATAGGGTTGATAATATTAAACTATTAAGGACATAAATGATAAATCATTTACATTAAAGGGATAAATCTTGAATAATATATATTTTCTAACCTATAAATTACAAGTATTCAATCAAAGTTATCCATGATCTATAACCTAACATAAAATGTCAAAGGCATGTTTTCCCTTAATAATGGTATTTAAAGATCTTATAAGTCTACAAAATCATATCCCCTATGGGTGTCAAATTCCGTGTGAATAAAGGGACATACTCATACACTAGGTGATGATTGAGTGCAGCTCAATTTTCCCTTTCATTTTTATTTCCCTATTGGTATATATTTTTCAGATCCATATCTAATTGAATTATCTAGACAAGGATTTATTTTCTTAAAAAACCTCTTACTCTATACCTTACCAAAATATATATATGTTTTCCAATTTTCTCCTTTATACCTAAGTATTTTACTATATTTTTATAATCGCAATCTTTAGAAATAACTGTTTTTTCATTGATACCGATTATGACAACTCATATCATTATTGAACATTATTTCATAATTTATTATATAAAGATACACTTAATACAACCACAAAAGATCACGAGGCCTAGTGTATTTGGGAAATTTGGTTTATAAAACCTAAATTTGTTACACGGATAAATAGTGTTATTGAAAACTCCAAAACATGGCCTTTTATTCATTGTATATTCTAAATTTTAATGGTATAACCTAGGGATATATGTGAGAATAGGGTAATCTATAAATCCCAATAAGGGAATAAAAAAGACTTGTATATATTGAAGAATTTTATCTGATACAAGAGTAATATCAAGATATCATAAGAGGGTAGATATTCATAATCTTCAACAATGAGGAATGATAAAACATTATATCATAAAAAATGAATGGGAATGTGGAAACCAAATAAAACTAGACATCAATAACATATTCCATGTCTAACCACTGAGACAAAATATCATAGTGTGGTTAGGATAACCTCATGTTCAACATACATGTAGTCTCATGAGATAAAAATATTACCCAATGAAGTATATTTATATATAATTCCATTCCAACTCATTATATTGATATCTTTTACAAACATAATTGTTCCACACAGATCTTATAACATAAGGTTTTATTTAACAAATTTTACCCCCGTAATTAAGGAGTTCGTGTTCCATGCATGTAAATCCCTAATAAATAAATTATATTTACAACAAGGTTAATACCCTTGATTGTAAATTTGATTGGGTATTGAAAATATAAAATATTGGAATGGAAAATCATGGGATAATTTTGGAAACATAACGGGGGTAAATTATGATTCATGGGGGAGTTAAATGAGAGTGAAAGGGGAACTTCATCAGATAAAAATCATATGGAAAGTAAGACATATTTGTAAAAACATATCCAAAGTTGAAAATTTTAAAATAATAATCAATGAAATAAGGTATGTTATTGAATAATGATATGGAGGGGTCCCCTAACATTAGATGACACTTCTAAAATCATGGTAGGAGCTTCCTAAGAGCTTCGGGGAACCTTGGGTGAGCTATAGAGGGGGAAAGTTATAGTAAATATAATATCCAATAGTTTTTAATAAATATTAATCGGTGGGTGGGTGGGTATATGTTGGTTAGATTATTGTACCCATGATGGGGTGAATTAAGTATCTATAAAAATATGTTTTTAAAAATTATTGTTTGGAGTTTCCTTAATATTAAAAAATCAATTGTCGAGTTATTCAGTAGTGAATTTAGAAGAAATTGACTATTCGGTTAATTTCTCAAAATATTGATTTGTTCTCATTTGTATAAATTTAAAAATTTATACAACTTTTGAAACCAACCTAATAATTCAATACTATTATAAACACTTGCTAAGAATAACTATCTGAGTACAATTTAGTGTTATTAAATATGTGACAAAACAAAGAAAAAGTAAAAGGTAAAAACATATCAGAAATAAAAAAAGAGGTCATGTATCAAACAGAGACTTAATCCTCTCTACTTGGTGATCACCTTCCATAAAGAAGTTTAAATTAATAAATAGTCTGATTCACACCCTAGATCAGGGTTCAAAACCCCACACAAGGTTTTCTACATCACCCTTGACCTATACCACATTTCTTCTTGGAAAAAACAACAAACAAGTTACACACAACCTCTTACACGATTCTACGTGGGATACAAATGGATAGAAGAGTGTGAGATTGAGGATATCAAGTATCTTCTAGTTATTCACAATATCCAATGTGTGTGTAATAGAAAGATTTACACACTGCATAGAAATGTAAATAAATGAACATAACAGAGATAAAGATGTAGAGTTAGGTTTATAAGGATATGTGTATTATGTAGTGAAACATTGTAGTCGTTTGATGTCGTGGAAATGGAGATTGGGTCTTCTTCTTCAAGTTCACTCCAAAATAGAGTGTCATAGCCTCTATGTTTTGGTTTCCAAGAGTCTGAGATGATAATATTCATGTTCAATATATGTTCATTACTTCTCAGAAGGTTTTGGTTGACTTCAAGATCTCCCCTTATGTTCTTCCCTTGAGTTCTTGGGTTTTGGAAATATCCCTGAGAGTTGTAGAATTTCTTAGGATTTCTTTTCATGATACTCTTCTACATCATTTTGAATAATCCAGCTTGTTATCATTTTATAATTCAAGGCAAGTGGGAATAATGATCTCCCCATGCGAATGTACCTCATATTATCCTCAAAATATCCTACAAACATCATTAATTAATGTCAGAAACATTAATCTATCTAAATATGACCGTTAGATATAAATTTTAATTAATAAAAATAGTTTTAGGACTATGGGTGAGTCATAAGTATTAGTGATTCATTGAACTATCAGTGTGCTACCCAATGGTGAGTCTTCTATCGGTGAGTCCTCTTAATTATCCGTGTGACTGATCATCAGTGAATTATTCATCGGTGTGTCGTTTGTTTAGTTGGTCTTTCCATATGTCGGTGACTTGTTTCATAGGTGATTACTCCCTTCTATTAGTGATGAAATTGATCTATAGGTGACTCATTTTTAACTAATTATGAGTCCTTCTGATGCTAGAACCATAAAACGATAGGTCACTTGGACTGATAGTTGATCTTCTGCAATAGTGTCATGTGCCATAGTGAGTGGTCCTAACGGTGTCATCTTCACATACATAGACTATATGAATTTTTGAATTGTCTTCCGGTTATTCATATGTCTTTTGGTGAGTTGTATGTCTGTCAGTGCTAGTTACACATACTTATATACTTTTAGATGTTCTGTCTGTCTTACAATTCAGCAAAGTTAGAGAGTGTTAATATTGAAACACATATAGATAATCATTTATAAGATTATTTATACTAATAACACATAAATAGTAACATTATTGAAATTATATGATATTAAAGATAATTATTTGAAATAATTTAGAATCTTTGAAATGGTACGATATATATTTATTTATGACATGATTTGTGATAATTAAAACCATTACAGTCAGATATAATAGCCAACAGTCTCTATGGGCCAACAATATCTCTTTCTGATGAATACAAATCATGGAATTGTTAAGGTAAAATAATGTATCAGATATAATAATGCATAGATTGATAATAATGCATAAATAGATAAAAATGTTTAATAATGTTCTTCCTCTTTTAATAATGCAGAATAATGTTCTCCCCCTTTTTAGATTAGAAGAAGGTGGAAAACTAAGAAATAGAAAAGTAGAAAGAGTGAAATGTCATGCATAAATGAAGTACAGTGAATTTGAAAAAGTACCAGGAGACAAATCTATCATATAATGATCCACACTACTTGGTAGGGTCAACGGATTTCAACCCATTACTATAAGGATCAATGTAGGGTTCAGTAGAAGGAGTAGGTTGGGAACTAGGAGGGTATGAATGGGTTTTTAGAGAAGGTCGAGGCACTCCGTTAGGAACAGTATAAGCTAGGGTAGGTCATTACTGGGAAAATATATTGGTATGAATAGTTTCTGTAATGATGGGTCTGATCTGTGATAAATCCTGAGAAACTAACATTTGATTTGAGCATGCACTGATCCAATTGGACCAAGTGGTGCAGTAGGAGACACCACAATGGCTTCAGTTTGAACATGGAGATATGGTTTCAATAGCTTGATGAACTATTTAATTATCTCTCCACCATATGTAATGGCCTTTTCAAAATAATGTTTGTTTTTTATGAACTTGTACTACAAGGGAGTGAATTCTCCCAGCTTCTAAATATGATCCTTAAAAGCTTTTTGTCACTGGAGGAAGAGCAAGATCGGTTTCAAAATACTTAAAGAGACCATTCATTTGATGCTTGGAGATGAATTTGGAGAAAAATCATTTATCTTTTTGGTCATGTCTTCCTGAGTGTGTGAAGCACTCCTTGTATAAAACATCATATGATCATGCACCTTATCCAAAATTTCCTCAACCTTGGATATACTTGCAACTATGAATTATAGGTCTTATTTTAAAATTGTACTAACAGTAGCAAGATCTGTAGATTAGAAAGACTGAATAGGTGGAGTAGAGGTTGAAAAAGAGTATAAGAGGAATGTTCTTTAACTAATTTTCTTATCTTGGAAAAATCAAGATCTTTAAAATGAGAAAAAAGATTCTCAATTCCATTCATGAAATTTTCCATTGTATTCTACTACTCGATGTTCAAGGAATTGATGCCATTGGTTAACTAATTCATATCATTCCCAAGCTTGGTGGTGCTTATCACCCTTGTTTCTGTAGTTGTAATCTGATTCGGCTGAATTTCCATTATCACCATCATCAAAACCAAAGTAGAAACATCTTGAGATACAATAATTGAGGAAGGATTAAAACTATAAGCACTACATAGCATTACACCATAAACCATATACCGAATTGCTTTCAAATTTTCATTCAACTCTGTCTTCTCTCTTCTTGATTCATCAATCTGATATCTCATTTGATATTGTACTGAGTGTCTTATGGATTAAAAACTGTCAGTCTTGAAGTGATCAAAATCATTCTGAATGAAATAGTCACCAGAAGAGGTATCAACCACTTGTTCCCTTGTATCATGGGAAAGAACTTCATCATTATAATCTATATAATCTAATCCAAGGTACACATAACACGGATTCCTCACCAATTCAGCCAAAATATCATAATATAGAGTAGTGACAGTATCCATCCTTACTCATCCAACATGATTCTCTTCATAATCTTGATCTATTCTTCCTTGAGGCTCCCCCTCAGTGTCATCTTTCAAAGAAAATTATTCCCCCTCACTCAGGGATTCTTGTCTAGGTTACTTCTATTATGTAGAGTTATTTTTCTAGTGTTTACATCTTGAGAAACCAGTTCATTTGGATCGACATTTTCATCTTGAACAGTAACCTCCACAGACACACCATCATTAGCTTCAACAATCTCCATACTAACAAAATCTAGATTTCCATCTAGATGTTCAGATTTAATATCACTAGCACTTTCACAACATTCATCATTATCCCCATCCTCATTATTTTCATTTCCATTTTAATCATAAACTTTTTTATCTTCTTCTTTTATACTTGATTCTGAACCACCTTCACCACTACTAGCTTCCTCTTCTTCATCATTTTCTTCACTAGATTCACTAAATTATTTTACACTTCCTTCAACTTTTGTTTCTTCACTGCTAGTAGATTGCAGAACAAGTTCATAGGAAGGTAAGTCCAAGTGTGAACATGAAGGTCCAATAGAGACACTTTTTTTGGTCCAGTAGTGTCTGGGTCACTACTATCATCAACTGGTGATCCCACATCTCTTACAATAGTATCCGGCTCCTCCTCCTCATCTGAATAGTAGGTAAAATGTTCATATAGATTGAGGCCAAGATCCACTAGTTCCCTTTGTCTAAATAGATTATATATTGGATTGAACTTATCATACATTCTATATTCATCACAAACCCATTCCTTCCTCCATGGGTTCCAATTAATTTTCATTCTCTTACAGATATCAGAAATTAAACAGATTCCACTACATTCACTAACAACAACATCATCAACTTCACATACATAGCCTTTCTCCTTTAGCATTGCTAAAATAATTCTGGAATAGAAATGATAATTTGACTTACAACCCAGATTTATCATCTCATTAATGTGCGCCATAAGATATCTACACAAATTGAATTTAACTCCTTTTTGAAAAAAAAATAAACCAAATAAACATCCCAATACTTGAGATAAGAATAGTCTCCTTTACTAAGACAAATCTGGTTCTGAATAGATTTAAATAAACATTCACTATTAAATTCTGATGTAATGGGTCCCTTATGTTCCTCATTTCCAGTTATCTCTTTTAGAGTTGTCTAATAACAAATGAATTCACATTCAATAATAGAACTACCTTTATAATAATCAAACCATCCGTCATGAGGAACCTTAAGACATTCATCCTAATATTGTGAAGAGAAATATATTATCTTTCCTTTTACAATCGACATGACCCAAGAAACATAACTTCCTTTTATAATATGTCATATATTCATGTAAAATTCATATAACATATTTGGGTAGAAACCTTGGTCAATGTTTGAGAGCCAGTAATTCCATCATTGATCTTACATCACCTTCAAAAATAAAGACTTCCTCTCTAAGAGCCATCAAACCAAACTTCTTTCTCTACGGTTAAGTCATGATTTTTGAGACTAGGGCTCATAGGAACTGAAGGTTTTTAGGATTCACATTTTTGTGTCATAGATGCACGAGACTCACCCTCTTCAATATATCGCTTTACATTATCTATTCTAAACACATCAATCTGGTGGTCTGAAGGTGAAGGGTTAGGGTTAAAGAAAGAGAGAGGCGGTATAGAGAGAGTGGAAGTAAAGGAGTAGAGTGAATCGATTAAAATTTATATCTTTTAAGGATTTTGAAATCACACAATTGTGAAATCATGAACCATATTTTTCTGAATTAATGAAATAATGTCATTTTTATAAAAACATAAAACATATAAAAACAGTGATTCATCATTGTCGACATGAAATATTTTTTATAACACCAATGGTGTATGTATGAAAACGAATTAGTTCTGACATGATAATGGTGTTGTCATGAAAATGGTTTTAGTATAGAAATTGTGTCGGCATGACAATGGAGTCAGCATGAGAATGGTGTTGGCATGACAACGATGTCGGCATGACAATAGTGTCAGCCAGAAAACTTCACTGAAATAGATCAAAGGAAAGGAAACATAAGATATCACTTATTGATCATTCCTAACTCATGTTTGATGTAATTCATTATTTCAGAGTTCTATGGCTTAGTGAATATATCAGTAAGATGATATTAATTGTCAATAAACACTAAAGTGATAACACCCTTTTGATAATGATCTCTCAAAAAGTGATGTCTTACATCAATATGTTTTGTTTCTAAGAGTGAGAAACTAGTTTCATAGAAATTTTAATATCACTTGTATTGTTACAATTTATATGTACATGTCTAAATTGGTATCCATAGTTTTGTAGAGTGTGTTTCATCTTCAGAAACTGAGCACAAAAGCTACCAGCAGCTATGTATTCAGCATCAACAGTAGATAATGCAATAGAATTATGTTTCTTACTACGCTATGAAAACCAAGAGTTTCTCAAAAATTGACATTTCCAAGATGTGATTTTTCTATCAAACTTGTATCCACAAAGTTTAACATCAAATTAACTCAATATATCAAACGATTATCCTTTGGGGTAAAACAAATCTAAATTGATAGTATGTTTGAGGTACCTGAAAATTCCTTTAACATAATTTAAGTGTGGTTATTTGGATTTATCTTGAAAACGGACACACATACACTCACTAAACATTATATATTTACTACTAGAATTCAAGTAGGGAAAACATCCAATCATTCCTCAATAAGTGGTTTGATCAATAGATTCAACATGTTCATTATGATCCGACATTCAAGTAGTAGTCATTGGAATGTCAGTACATTTAATTCTATAAAATCTAAATCTTTTTAAAAGATATTTTGTGTGTTTACTTTGATTTAAAATAATGCCTTATTTATTTTGAAAAATATTAAATCCTTGAAAAAATTTATCTTCACCCATTAAACTCATTTCAAATTGACTTTTCATCGTTTTGGAAAACTAAATATATAAATAATTTCTTGAAGATCCAAAAATAATATCATCTACCTATATTTGAACAACTAAAACATCATTATAAAATCATTTTATTAAAAGAGTAGGATCAGTAATTCCTTTTATAAATCCATTTTAAATAATAAAACTACTTAATCTATCATACCAAGCTCTTGGATATTGTATAAACTATATAATTATTTTTTTATTTGAAAACATTATTTTTAAAGTTAGGGTTTGTAAAACAAGGGGGTTGTTCAACAAAAACATCCACAACTATATACCCATTTAGAAATACACTCTTAACATCCATTTTACAATGTTTGAAATTAAGAAGAGAAATAGAAGTAAGTAGGATTCTAATGGTTGCATGTTAAGAAAAAGGCCAAAAAAAATTTAGTATTCAATCCCTTCTTCTTGACTACAACCTTGTGCAACTATTCTAGCTTTGATTCTAAAAATATTAACAAATTCATCTACTTTGGTCCTAAACACCCACTTAGTGCCTATTGTCAAGGTGTATTTGGGTCTATCCACTTATTTATAAAATTTATTTCATTCAAATTTATTGAGTTGTTCCTAGATAGACATCACCCAAAATTCATCTTTAATTGCATCATTGTTATTTTTTGGTTGAAGTTGTTACAAGAAGGCATGATGTAAGCCCAAATTTCTATGAGAAGCTCTACTTTGTATCCCTTTATCTAAGTATACAACAATAGAATATAAAGGATGGTTCTCGAGAGTTTGAGTAGGTATATAAAAATATAGGATAGTAGCTTTATGTTCATTTATTGGATTTTTTTATCAAGTTCATATTCTAAAGAATTTCCAAAACTATTATATTTCACATATTTCTTGAAAAGAGGATTAGATGATTTTTCATTTATGTCCATGTTATCCATATCATCTTCAAGGTTGTCTATAGAGGTCTTAGATTCATGTTGATCTATTTCATAAAATTTTATATGAATATATTCTTCCACGCACTTGGTTATATAATTTAAGACTCTATAGGATTTACTAGATGTTCAGTAACCGTAGAATATTCCTTAATTTCTCTTGGATGCTAATTTTTCCAGATTATACATAGTGTTATGAATATAGACGTTGCAACCGAAAACATTGAAAAAACTAAATTTAGGTTCTCTATTGTTCCACAACTAATAAAGATTATTTTTTAGAATAGGTCTAATTAATACTATGTTAATTATGTAGTAATATTTATTCATATCCTCATCCCAAAAGTAAACTTATAAATCATATTCATTAAGAATTTTTCAGGTTATATCATATAAAGTTCTATTCCTTATTTCTGAAACTCCACTTTTTGAGGTGTCCTAGGAGCAGAGAAGTTATGAATATTTCCATTATGTGGGAAAAATGATTCAAAGTCTTGATTTTCAATCTCACGATCATGATCGCTTTATAAGGATTTTATTCTGAGTCCACTTATATTTTCCACTATTTTAGAATACTTGATGATGTAAGTACATGACTCACTTTTGTGAGATAAGAAATAAGTCCATGTATATCGAGAATATTCATCTACACTAACATAAAAAAAGTGCTTCCCATTTAAACTAGAGACTCGAGATGGCCCAAAAAAAATCCATGTGAACCAACTCTAAAGGTTCAGAAGTTGAAACCTCTTTCCTTGATTTGAAATATATCTTGTGTTGTTTACCCTTTTGACAAGGATTACAAGCTTTGCTATTTGGAAAATCATGTTTGGGTAGATCCTTGAATAGTCCTTCTCTGGTAATATTTCTAATTGAGTGTTCATTATAGTGTCCTAATATCTTATGCCAAAGCCTACACTCTTTATGAAAGTCACTTAAAAAATAAATATTTTGAAAAATTAAGAAATCTATGTTAACATAATATAAATTTTCATTTCTGGAAGTAGAAAATACTAATTCATTTTTAGAGTTAATAACATTTCAAGCATCATTTTCAAATGTATCAAGAAATCCCTCATCACGTAATTGTGAAATACTTAGAAAATTATATTTCAATCCATAAAAAAAGTATTTTATAAGTTAAAACTAAGTTAGAGTTACCAATCTGGCCTAAGCCTGTTGT
Source organism: Viscum album (assembly GCA_963277665.1). Classification (NCBI taxonomy): domain Eukaryota; kingdom Viridiplantae; phylum Streptophyta; class Magnoliopsida; order Santalales; family Viscaceae; genus Viscum; species Viscum album. The sequence goes on from OY728138.1 coordinate 777,152,722, forward strand.
TTTTTCATTTAGCATTATCACCAAAGGGAGCGTATCCACCATCAATATTGATTAGGTTATTGAATCTTGAATAATCTCCAGTCATGTTTCTTGAACATCCATTATGTAAGTACCACAGACTCTTTCAGGATCTCTTCAAATATATTTCCTACATAAAAATCAAATAAAAACACATTTTTCCACCCAGACTTATTTGGGTCCGGTGACATTAGTAATTAGTGACATAGGTACCCACATTTACCTTATTGGTTTCAAATAGACTTTATATAACATGTTTAAAAAATAAACACTATTTACTACAATAAAAAACAATAATTAGGAAATTATTTTTCATAACTTCTAATTGAATCAGAATCTTGATTTTTAGGTAGAAAACATATTTTCAGTATTTAGTTAATAAATATTTTTTTGATAGGATTCTGTTGGACTCACCTATTTTGATAATCCCAAATCATGTTTAAATACTGATCATGATATATTAAGTCATTTTCGAATCCTTTTTAATCTATATTTATATTATTTATCTTGAACAATCTATATTTTTAGTCTCATGACTTTGTTGAATCAGCTTACAATTTACATTTCTCTAAGTATAAGTTCACTGTTAAAGTCTACTGGTAAAAACCTTCTATTAAAGATCACCGTTGAAGATCTAATGTCACTATTATAAGCTACTGGTACAAGGTCACTGTCACAATTCTACTTTTTCTCTGCTTATCGAAGCTTACAGACAAAGAGTCATCGTTACAAGGTCACTACTATGACAAGACTTCTGTTAGAAGCCCACTTTCATACTCTTTATCAAGTCTTCTGTTAAGAGATTCATAGTTCAAGTCTACTGTTGGACATGTCTACCATTAGTAAAAGGTTATCGCTGGAAAAATCCTACTGATGATGCAGTCCACTGTTGTTCATGTCTACCGTCAGAAGAAGTCTGCTGATAGACATACTCCATCGTTGAAGGATTTACCTATTGAGATTGTCTACCGCTGGAAAGGTCATTGTTGAAGTAGTTTGATGTTACAGAGCTACTGTTAGAAGTTTACTGGTTGAATTCTACCACTGATCAAGCATACTGACTGAATCCTACTGTTAAAGGTCTACTGTGAGTCTACCGATGAAGTACATAGTTGAAGATCATATTGTTGAAGTCTACTGTGTGACATGCATCTGCTACCAGTCTAATGATAACCTATTCTTTACTTTTCAAATTTTATTAATACTATCATAATGCTCATTTATGGATAATTTAATGCACCTGACATTATTTAATGATATTTACAGGCATATCAGGAGACAGTACGTGGTACGAGGAATACCAGACATGGATGAATCGTTTCTCTTTCCGGCCCCTGTTAAATTAAATAAGGGAAATTTTAGCTGGAAAAGAATATATATATATTTGTGTAGAGAGAGACATGAAGATATGGAAGATATACACATAATAGAGACATATACAATAACTAGAATACGAAAAAAGAAGAAGAGAACTCAAGCACTCATACTAAAGATCTAGAAGCTTCACAAAGATCTGTTGAAAACAACATTTTCAAAATCTATGGAGGTGTGCTACAAAGAGCTTCTAACCCAAGAAGCTGATCATCTCCACATCTGGAAGTCAGAACCTGGAAGTTGTGACAATCTATTTTAGAAGAAACTTGCAGAGAAGGACCAAAACTTCTTTTCCTTTCATTTCAAGGAGTCCAGGGCTGATTTTCCAACACACATAGTATCATAAACTTCTTCCTAATATCTTTAGCTCTATTGTGTTTAATTATTTCACATTTATAAGCAGTTTCTATATCATACACACACTAACTCTTGTGATTGAACTGAGGGATACTAAAAATCCCCATACCAAACTCTATTACATTTGATTCCCATATATAACTGTGGAAGATTCCTAGTGTGGCTTGATTGTTTATTTTACCACGTATAATTGTGGTAGAGGATTCCAAACCTGGATAGTTTTTGAAAACTGTTGTAAAGCCTGATACAGGATGTGTATCTTTCTTTAAATATAACTTCTTGGAGGCAGGTGATCACCAAGTGGAGAGGATTAGGTGTTATCTTAGGACTGAACCTCTTGTTTAAATTGCTATGTTCAACATTCAATTACTCTGTTTTACATTTATCCGTTGCTTATATTTTTGAACACAGCAATTTGTTTTTACATTCACTCTAATAGTTAGTTCTGGTTAGTTTGTATATGTGATTCTTTTAGTAGTCTTGTTTAAAGTTGAATTATTACTCATACTGATTCAACTGAGGATTAATCAACCTTTGAGAAACCTGTTGAACAATAAATCACTTATATCTCTATTGGCTTAATTAACTGGGATGTTTTAGTTTGGGGTATTTTAATCCTAAAAGTTTTTAACAAAAATTTTAATTGGAAATCAATTCACCCCCTCTTGAGTATGCACTCCAACCAACATTTGGTATCAGAGGTTTATTTATTCATACCATCAAATCAGTTTTTCAAGATTTTCAATTTCTTTTCAACTGTGATTTTAGTTGTATCTTAAAGATCTAAAAATTTCTGTTATATCTAAATTTTTTATTCTTTAATATTTTAGTTTTCTTGTGGATAACTTAGTTGAGGGTGATGCTACTGAAAGACCACCTTTCCTTAATGGCAATAATTATGGTCAGTGGAAATTGAAAATGAAAATGTATCATGAAAGATTATGACCTGAGATTTGGGACACAATCGAAGAAAAACATGTATTACCTGCTATTTCTGGGGACACATGGTCTCAAGTAACCAAAACTATTTATAATAACAATTTTGAAGCAATGAATGCCTTATACTGTGCTTTGGGTGATGGAGAATTTAATAGAATATATGCCTATAAGACTACTTATGAAATTTGGGATACTTTGGATGTTTCCCATGAAGGAACAACCAATGTTAAAGAAATGATATTAAATACCTATACTATTAAATATGATAATTTCATGATCAAGCCTGATGAATCTATCTATGAAGGGTATCTCATGTTCAATGAGATAGTAAACACTATGAATCTACTTGGGAAACCAGTGGAAAACAAAGACCAAATCATGAGGCTGCTAAGATTCCTCCCTGATAGATGGAGATGCACTTTTGTATCAATTCGAGAACCATGTGACATCAGCAAGCCACCTGTAAAGGAGAAAATTTGAAAACTAATGATGTATGAATAATATCTTAAGGTGAATCAAGAAATAGAATAAGAACCAAGAAATAAGTCTGTAGCATTCAAGACTTCTGCCTCAAAAAGAAAAGACAAAGAAAAGATTCAAGTACCTGTAGAAAGTTCTAAAAGTGAAGATTCGAATTCACATAGTGATGAGGAGATGGCACAACATGCCAGAAGATTCAAAAGATTCTATCGAAAGAAGAAATTATTTAGGAAGTAAAACTTTAAAGGAAAGTATGATCATAGAGTACAATGGAAGTAAGATAGGAAGTTGAATGAGAATACAAGTGAAATAGTATGCTATGAATGTAAACAAAAAGGTCATGTGAAAGCAGACTACCCCAAGTTGAAATTCATGAGAAAATATGATGAAAAGGGAAAAGGTTATAAAAAGGCTGTAAAATCAACTTGTAGTTATTCAGAAGAAAGTTCGACTAGATCTGATGCTTCATACTCAGAACAAAACAAACAATCTAATCTATTCTTTATGACAGAGACATCTAAGGTAACAATCAACTCCCATGTGCATAATACTTATTATTTTGGGAATGAAAGTGACTCTCATAATAATGAATATATGACTAAAAAATAATTATTTGAATATAGTGAAAGGATTGAGGATAATTTTAATGAACTCAAGGACAAATATAAGTCATTAAAAATACATCATTCTTTAAATGAAATTTACAAATCAAATCTAGCTGTAGAAAAATAGAAATTCATTAAACTTGTAAAGGAAAATACAGAGTTAAAATTATCAAATGAACAATTAAGAAAGGATCTTGAGAAGTTCACTACTGGTAGGGATACCTTGCTCGGTCTCTAAGAAAAAATATTCTCCTAAATATACAACTGGTCTAGGATATCATCCCGGACATAGGCAAATTAGCAAAACCAAATTTGTTCCATGAACTGGAATGTTCGCTGCTAGTTCTAATTCCGGACCATATTTTGAGAAACAATTTTCTAAAGGACCTAAAAAATTATTTATGTCTCAAAATGTGTTTGTTTATTTCAGAAAACATATAAATATAATATGGGTTCTCAAATATTTACTGGCTAACCGTTTTGGACCCAATAAGATCTGGGTACCAAAATTACCCCATGTTTAATCTGTTTTGCAGGGAAGTTGTTTAAAGTGTTCTTATAAGACCCTATAGTACATGGACAGTGGATGTTCAAGACATATGACCGGAGACAATTCCTTCTCCAAGAGTCTAATCAAAGTCGATGGTGAGCATGTCACCTTTGGTGACAATGCAAAAAGAAAAATCATCGGCTTAGGCCAGATTGGTAACTCTGATAAAATATTAATTTCTAAAGAAAATTTTGTAGGGATTAAAGTACAATTTACTTAGAATATCTTAGTTATGTGATTATGGATTTAATTTTAAATTTGAAAATGATGCATGTGATGTTTTTAACTAAAACAATGATTTAGTTTTCACTGCATGTTGAAATGAGAATGTATATGTTGTTGATGTAAATTCCTTAGCCAAATAAAATGATTCCTACTTAAATGATTTTCATAAAGAGTCTTGTTTATGGCATAAAAGGTTATGACACCTCAATGTACACTCACTTAGGAAGATGTCTATGAAATGTTTAGTTATATACTTACCTAGATTATAATTCCCACTTGAAAAAGTGTGTAATCCCTGTCAAAATGAAAAAAACACAAAGTTTCCTTCAAACCAAATAAAGAAGTTTCAACTTCTCAACCACTTCAGTTGGTTCACATGGATTTTTTTGGACCATTAAGAGTTTAAATTATAAATGGGAAGCACTATGTTTATGTTCTTGTAGAAGAATTTTGTAGGTATACTTGGTTATACTTTCTATCTCACAAAAGTGAAGCTTGTTCCTATTTTATCAAATATTCCATGTCTGTAGAAAATCTTAGTGGACTTAGAATTATGACCCTGAGAAGTGATCATGGTCGTGAGTTTGAAAATCATGTGTTTGAATCTTACTGCTCACATAATGGCTATAATCACAAATTTTCTTCCCCTAGGACACCTCAACAGAATGGATTTGTAGAAAGAAATAATAGGACCCTTCAAGAAATTTCTAGAACTATGCTTAATGAGTATGAATTACCTATTTATTTTTGGGATGAAGCTGTAAATACAGCCTGTTATATTATCAATAGAGTCTTAATTAGATCGGTTCTAAAGAATACCCCTTATGAACAATGGAACAATTGGAAGCCTAAGGTTAATTACTTTAGAGTTTTTGGTTTTAAAGTCTTTATTCTTAATACTAAAGATAATCATAAAAAAATTTCTCCCAAAAGTGATGAAGGAATTTTCCTGGGTTATTCTATCTCATGTAATGCCTATAGAGTATTCAATAAGAAAACAAAATGTGTGGAAGAGTCAGTTCATGTCAAATTCGATGTGACTGATCCACATGAGCCTAAAACCTCTCTTGAAAATCTTGAAGAAGATTTTTCAATATTGAACCTTAATGATAAAGATAGTGATCCCCTGTAAAAGTATCCATTTATGGAAATTTTTCAGAATCATTACCCGTGGATTCTGAACCAACCAGTAACAATGAAGAATCTAGTTTAACCCGTCCTAGAGGTATTAGTACTCTTAAGAATCATCCTCTAGATGCTACTATAGGTGATTTAAATAGAGGAACAAAAACAATAACTTCTCTAAGAAACCAGGTAGAACATCAAGCTTTTCTTTAATAGCTTGAACCCTAAAATATTAATGATGCTATCAATGATAAATTTTGGGTAATTTCTATGCAAGAATAATTAAATCAGTTCATGAGAAACTATGTCTAGGAATTAGTGGAAAGACCTAAGGACACATTGACAATAGGCACTAAATGGTTTTTTAGGAACAAAGTCGATGAGTCTGGAAATATTGTCAGAAATAAAGGTAGGCTAGTTGCACAAGGATATAGTCAAGAGGAAGGAATAGACTATGAAAAGACCTTAGCACCTGTAGCTAGATTATAAGACCTTAGGATACTACTTTCTTATTCAACTCATCTTAATTTTAAACTTTATCAAATGTATGTTAAAAGTGCTTTTATAAATGGATATATAGTTGAGGATATGTTTGTTGAACAACCCCTGGTTTTACAAATCCCCATTTTTCAGGTCATGTTTTTTAACATTCTAAAACCTTATATGGTTTAAAACAATATCCAAGAGAATGGTATGATAGGCTCAGCTCTTTTCTTACTTAAAAAGGTTTTACCAAAGGGATATCTTATCATACTCTTTTCATTAAAATGATATCAAAAGATGTTTTGATTGTACAATTTTATGTGGATGATATTATTTTTGGATCTTCTCAACATTTGTTTTGTATTGATTTTTCAAAAACGATGCAAAATGAGTTTGAAATGAGTTTGATGGGGGAACTCAAAATTTTCTTTTGTTTTCAGATCTTTCAAAATAATAATGGAATTGTTTTGAATCAAAGTAAATATATTAAGGATCTTTTAAAACGTTTTACATTGGATGGTATTAACGGAAGTGACACACATATCAGTACCATTTGTAAGTTGGATGCTAATGAAGCTGGAGAACGAGTAGATCAAAACAACTACAGAGGTATGATAGGGAGTCTACTCTATCATACAACTAGTAGACCTAGCATTATGTTTAGTGTATGTATGTGTGATCGCTTTCAATCCAATACAAAAGAGTCACATTTAACTACTGTAAAAAGGATTTTTAAATATCTCAAACATACTTCCAACTTAGGACAATTTTATCCTAAAGAACAATCATTTGATTTGTAGAGTTATTCTGATGTTGATTTTTCTAGTTGCAAGTTAGATAGAAAAACAACATTGGGACATGTCACATTTTAGGCAAGTCACTAGTATAATGGTTTAGTAAGAAACAGAATTCTGTTGCATTATCCACTGTCGAAGCTGAATACATAGCTTCTGGTAGTTGTTTTTCTCAAATTCTGAGGATGAAACATACATTACTAGACTATTCATATCAATTCAAACATGTCTCTATAATGTGTGACAACAGAAGTGGTATTAACATTTCCAAAAATCCATTATCTCATGCTAGGAAAAATAATATTAATGTGAGACATCAATTTTTGAGGGATCATTATCAAAAGGGTGATATCACTCTTTAATTCATTGGCACTAAACATCAATTGGCTGATATATTCAAAAATACTTTGAATTCAGAGAGGTTAAATTACATCAAACATGAGTTATGTATGATTAACTTTAGTATAATACACCTCACCATTGGACCTCACTGATACACCTCACCGTTAGACCTCACTGATACACCTCACCATTGGAGCTCACTGATAAACCTCACTATTGGACCTGACTGATACACCTCACTGTTGGACCTCACTAATACACCTCACCGTTGAACCTCACCGTTGCACCTCACTGGGGTACCTCACTGTTAAGAACCCCACTACTGGATACCTCGCTGTTTGATTTTCCCGGTTATTTTTGTGGGAATCTGAACCATTTTATTCCTATTTATTATTTCTGTTTTATTTTTTCCCTAAATTATAAAACTAAGACAACGAACATATCTCAATCCAATTTCTTCCTCAATCTCTAACCTTTCTTTCAAAATCCCTAAAACCTAAATCTTCATTTGAACTCTCGAACCCCTTTCAATATCCATGGCTAATAACAAGTGACCCCCGACTATCAATGAGGATGCGCCAAGGCCAAAGGGGACTCGATCTGAGTCCAGTGGCACAAGTAGTACCCCGATGGGACCTATCAACCCACATCTAACAAAGAAATAAATCGTGGCTGTGAAGGAGCTGAGTGAAGAATGGCTGTTGTCGAGCAAGTTATTAGTGCTTGAATCACTAGATGCCCAGGGATGGACTGAATTATTTTCCAATAACAATGGACCGTACTACCCGAAGCTTGTAAATGAATTCTATGAATACCTGAAGTTTGACAAGGAAGATGATGTGCATATGCTGGTATCTCGAGTTAATGGAAATGAAGTCGATTTTTCTTTTACTGAGTGGGCTCGCAGCTAGAGAGTTCCTCATGAAGGAGTGTATGAATACTATTATGGAGTGGCTCCTCCAGACAGTGAAATTTTGGAGTATGAAAAAGCTCTGTAAGAGAAGGCATGGAATTGAAAATTGAGGAAGATCATTGCAGCTGAGAAGAATGGAGAAGACAGACTATTGTTTAAGTTCATTCAACATGTGATTGATCCAAGGAGAGGGGATTTTGCAGTACTGAAGTATTAGGACATATTCCTGATGTACTTACTGAAGCATGGGTAAATGATGAAGGAAAAGTGTATGAAAAGTTTGACACTACTACTCACACATCTTGGTCAAAAGACAAGAGAGATCTAGGCCTGAAGCTTGATGATCCAGAACCGGCTTATTCAAATGAAGAGGAGGAAGTTGAAAGAGTTGTGGAACCTGTAAAAAGAGAACACCCCCATTGATGATGGGAGTGATTCTAATTTACCTGACTATTCTGTCAGGAGAGTAGCTTTCCGAGCACCTATCCCTCCAAAAGAACTGCCAAGAAGAATGATTTTTCTAAGGGACAGTGATACTCAGACCAATGAAGAAGAAGAAGTATCTCAAAATATTGTCAGAGACACCTCTGAAGAGGATGAGGCTACTGAGTCAGACCATTCTGCTCGTGAGGAAAATGAGGCTAGTTATAAGGATGAAAGAATGGAGACTGATGTTGCTTAAGCTGATGATGAGGATAGTGAAGAAAAATGGCTCAGTTTGATCCCTCTGATAGATAATATAGACAGGACAGTGTCTGATCATGAAGCAGGAGTGGCATCTACATCCATTGAAATAGAGATCATTGATAACTCAGAGGAGGTTGTGACTCACCCCACTGGTGAACCAACGGAATAGACATAAGTTGAATCCGCTGAGGAGGTTGTGAAATTACCTAGACCAGAACCAGCAGAGGAGAATAATCAAGAGAGAGATCCAAGTGAGGGGGAGGATTTTGGTTCTGTATCTATTATTCATGACATTGAAGAATGGTCAAGAGACCCTGGATACTTGGTACTTGGGCTGGATTATGATGATTTTGATTGTGATATTTCAAGAAAAAGATGCCATGTACCTGCTGTTTTAGAACCTTCTGTAGTGCATCCAGTGGTTACCATTCCTGAGAACCTTGTCACTAAGTATGATCTGGAAAAACAGAAAATAGATCTGCAGCAGATGTTTGCTAACAGGGCCTCTGAATTGGAAAATGAAATGGGCTTAATTCAAAAGATGACTGCCTCTGAGATATCTAAAGTTCAATCTTCCATTCAAGCCAGTTTATCCCAAGAAATATCTCAATGCCAGAATGAACTCAAGGATGTGTCTCAGTCTGTGGAACTTCTAAGACAGTCAGTGGTAAGCCCGACTGCTCTAATGGCTTCTAGGGGCCAATCATACTAAGACATTCACTATATCAGAAGTGTTTTGAAATAGATGGTTGCAGTGTTTGATAGTTTTAAGTAATCCATGAAATCTCATGTGATAGGCCATGATGAGGATGTGAAGAAGCTCATCAGTGGGTTGACCAAGACTTTTAAGGAAACTATTGATTTATCTATATAACCTTTGACTGCCTCTGCCTATGCTTCCACCTCCACTGCACCACCTGTGGACTTGTCAGATTTCAGGACAGTGGTCAGTGAAGAGTTAGCAAATATTTCTGGTGTCAGTGCACCTGATCCTCAATCTATGACTCAGATAATCTCTACTACATAATCCTACTCCTACCCTTTCTCTTTGTGAACTATACCCCTATCATAATACCTCCTTCCTTACCTACATCTCAACCCATTATTTCTTGCATGTTGTCTCCTGCTGATTCCATCAGAAGCCTTACTCCACTGATACCTCCAAAAGCTACCCACGACACACACAAGAGCTTCTGTTGCTGCCCCTCCCGTCATTCTTGAAGTAATTCCTAAACTTGCTGATCCACCATCTCATCCTCCATCTTCATCTTCCATAGGGAAATAACAATTTCCTACGGATGATGTGGATTGAGTTTTTTTTATGTCTTTTGATAGGGACTGTGTATTCTTTTTGGGTCATGTCATGTACTTCCATTAATACAAGTATTATATATTATCTTTATTTGTTTTTATTTTTTCTAATCACAAAGGAGGATAAATGAATGATGTGCTAATACTAATATAATCCTTGGATTTCATTACTCTTTAATGGACCTTTTCTTCTTTTATCTATGATCCCATGTACCTATATCCTCTGATTTTATACTCATATTAATATCTAATACTTGAGAAACCACAACTGAACTAAGGTTCCATTTTGATCTCTGTTTAGTAACTATATTTTATGTTTAGCTGTGATATCTATAATTAATACATACTGGTATAATTTGTGATTATCAAAAAGGGGGAGATTGTCAGACTCACCTATTTTGATAATCCCAAATCAGGTTTAAATACTGATCATAATATATTATGTCATTTTCTAATACCTTTTAATTTCAATTTATATTACTTTTCCTGAAAAATCTATATTTTTAATCTCGTGACTTTGTTGCATCAGCTAACTGTTTACATTTCTCTAAGTTTAAGTTCACTGTTAAAGGCTACTGGGAAGAGCCTTCTATTAAAGGTCACCATTGAAGATCTACTGTCACTATTACAAGCTACCGGTACAAGGTCACTATCACATGTCTACTGTTGCTCTGCTTGTCAAATCTTACAAACAAAGAGTCAACGTTACAAGGTCACTATTATGACAAGGCTTGTGTTAGAAGTTCACTATCAGACTCTTTCTCAAGTATTCTGTTAAGAGATTCACAGTTCAAGTCTATCATTGGACATGTCTACCGTTAGTAGAAGGTTACTACTAGACAACTCCTATAGATGATGCATTCCACTATTGTTCATGACTACCGTTTGTAGAAGTCTGGTGATAGACATAATCCACTATTTATGGAGTTACCTGTTGAGATATTATACCACAGGAAAGGTCACTGTTGAAGTAGTCTGATGTTATAGAGCTACCGTTAGAAGTTTACTGATTGAAGTCTACTGCTGATCAAGATTACCGACAGAATCCTAATGTTAATGGTCTACTTTGAGTCTACTGATGAAGTCTATAGTTGAAGAGACTGCTATTGAAGACTACCATGTGACATGCATCTACTACCAGTCTAATGATAACATATTCATTACATTACCAATTTTATTAATACTATCATAACGGTCATGTAATAACAATTTAATTCACCTGACATTATTTATGATATTTTCAGGCATATCTGGAGACAGTACGAGGTATGAGGAAGACCACACATGGCTGAATCATTTCTCTTATCGTCCCCTCTTAAATTAAATAACGGATAGATGAGCTGGAAAAGTATATATATATATGAGTAGAAACAAACATGAAGATATGGAAGATACACACATAATAGAGACATATACAATAAATTAAATACAAAAAATGAAGAAGATCACTCAAGCACTCATAATGAAGATCCTGGAGATTCATAAAGATCTGTTGAAAAGAACATTTTCAAAATATGTGGTGGTGTGCTACAAAGAGCTTCTGACCCAAGAAGCTAATCATATCTACATCTGGAAGTCAGAACCTAGAATTTGTGACACTCTGTTTTAGAAGCAACATACAGAGAAGGACCAAAACTTCTTTTCCTTTCATTTCAAGGAGTCCAGAGCTGATCTGCCCACACATAGAGCATCCTAAACTTCTTCCTAATATCTTTATCTCTACTGTGTTTAAGTATTTCACATTTATGAGCAGTGAGTATGTCATACACACACTGACTCTTGTTCTTGAACTGAGAGATAATGAAAATACTCATACCAAACTCTCTTTACATTTTATTCCCACATATAATTGTGGAAGAAGCCTAGTGTGGCTTGATATTTTTTTCCCATGTATAAATGTGGTAAAGGTTGCCAAACCTGGATAGTTTTTGAAAACTATTTTAAAGCCCGATACAGGATGTGTATCATTCTTTAATTATATCTTCTTGGTGTCAGGTGATCACCAAGTGGAGAGGATTAGGTCTTGGCTTAAGACTGAACCACTTTTTTAAATTATTGTGTTCAACTTTCAATTACTCTATTTTACATTTATCCACCTCTTATATTTTCAAAGACAGAAATCTGTTTTTACATTCACTCTGATAGTTTGTTTTGGTTAGTGTGTATATTTGATTCTTTTAGTAAACTTGTTTCAAAAGTTGAATTAGGACTCATGCTGATTCAACTGAGGATTAATCAACCATTGAGAAACCTATTGAACAATAAATCACTTATATCTCTACTACCTTAATTAACTGGGCTGTTTTAGTTTGGGAGATTTTAATCCTAAAAGTTTTTAACAGAAATTTAAATTTGAACTCAATTCACCCCCCTCTTGAGTATCCACTCCGACCAACTATTTCTCTATCTAATATTATGTGTACTTAGGATTTATCTATTCACTAGGAATTAGAGTAAGAGTATCTTCTCCAATGGAAAGCATTTCAAGATCTTTCATTAATTTCTCATTAGAAATTTTTAATTAATATTTTTACTTGATCTGTTGAGAATTATTTTCCTTTTATGCAGTATGATCATAATTAATAATTATAGTAATATCATGTAGTTTCTTTAAAGATTTATATTTATCTTTTAGTTCATTACATGTCTCTTCCATCATATTACAGTAATCAGATAGTTCATCACTTGTCATATTTTTAGACTCGCATTCATTTTCATACTAATAAGAATTGTGTGTATGTGAATCTAAGGTTACCTCAGATATTTTTGTCATAAAACACATATTTTACATGTCCTTTTTCTCATCATGAGATGATTATGATTCACTGGAGTTATCCACATAGGCACTTCAGGTTGTCTTCATATCTCTCTTATACTTTTTGTCTTTTATTTATACTTCTTTTTTTATTTTAATTTTGGACAGTCAGCTTTAACATGTCCTCTCCTTTTGTATTCATAGCAGATAATCTCCTCTAAATTGTTATTTCTTTCCTAGCCCTTTTATCAGCTACCCTTATTATCATATCTTCCTTTATAATTGGGATTCCTAAAAAATATCTTCTTCCTATAGAATTTCTAGAATCTTATGGCTATCTCATCCATCTCTTCATCAATATATAGAATTGATTCATCACTACTAGAGGTATCAATAGAGCTAGAACCTTTTCTTTTTCCTTATTCTTGGAGGCAATAGTCTTGAAGGCTACATATTTTATCTTAGATTCTACTTCTTTTTCTTTGTTGACATTTATCACTTCCTCATACATCATCAATTTTCCAATGAGTTCTTTGAAAGGCAATTTTATGATCTCAGATGAATCCTTAATTGAGACAGATATTCCTCTCCATCTATTAGGTAAGCATTTGAGAATCCTCATAATTTGTTCTTTTGTAGAAACATCCTTCCCAGAGAGATCATAGTGTACACAATCTCAATAAACTAGAGAAACATGTAATAAATAGGTTCATTAGGGTTCATCATAAAATTTTCATATTTAATAGTATATGTGATAAGTTTCTTTTCCTTAACACTAGAATTAAATTCATGTGAAATAGGCAATGTATCCCAAATTTCATGGGCTGTTTTCAGGAAGAAATTATATTAAATTCCTCATATTTTAAAGATAAGTATGGTGTAATCCTGGATTTTCAATTATTGTTATAAGAAGTCCTAGTTGTATCATCCCATTTATTTCTATAAGTGGATGGAATTTTATATTCTTCTACAATTTAATAGCAAATTTCAAAACCCATACATTCTAAGTGCATTTTCATTTTAATTTTCCATTGGGCATAATTTTTTCAATTAAAGAATAGATGATTTTTGATAGCAGCACCTTCCAATATATTATCCATGACACAAATAATTTACAAATAAATTTTATAGAGATAAAAAAATTTATTAATAGAATTTTAATGGACTTTGAAAGACAACTAAAATCATAGTTGATAAAGTTTGAAAAGGCATTGAAAATTGAAATGTCTAAAAACCTCTTCTACCAAATGTTGGTTGGAGTAGAGTAATCAAGAGTGGGTTAATTTAGTATCTATAAAAAAATTTGTTTAAAAAGTATTTTTTGATGTTCCCCCCAATATTTAAAAATCAATTTCCCAGTTATCCAGTAGTGAATTTATAATAGCTTGACTATTATGTTAATTTCTCTAAGATTGATTAGTTCTCAGTTGTATCAATTTGATAATTAATAAAACATATAAAACTAACCTAATAAGTCAATACTATTCTAAACACATTCTATGAATAACTTTTAGAGTTCAATTTAGTTTAATTAAATATGTGATAAAATATAGTAAAACTAAAAGGTAAAAATACAGAAGAAATAAAACAAGTTGTTTAGTCTTAAGTAGAGACATAATCCTCTCTACTTGGTGATCACCTGCCACCAAGAAATTTAAATTAATAAACAGTTTAATCCACACCCTGGATTGGGGTTCCTAACAACACATATGGAAGTCCGGTAACCCTTGAACTCTAACACAATTCATTGTGGGGAAAACAAAAAATAGGTCACACGGGACCTCTTCCATAGTTCTACATGGGATACAGATGGATAAAAGAGTGTGAGATTGAGGATATCAAGTTTCCTCCAGTTATTCATAGGAGTCAGTATGTGTGTAATATATAGATACACACATTTCATAAAAATGTATATAAATTAACTCAATAGAGCTAAAGATGTAGAGTTTGGATTATAATACTATGTGTGTTATGTAGTGCATCTTTGGACTCTTTTGATGTAGTGTAATTGAAGATCAATTCCTCTTCTAAAAGTTGACTCCAAAATAGATTTCCATAGCCTCTGTGTTATGGTTTCCCGGAGTGTGAGATATTTACCTTCTTGTTCAAAATATGTACAGGTCATATCGGTAGGTTTATCTTGACTTCTTGATCTCCCTTTGTGTTCTTCCTTTGGGTTCCTGGGTTTTGGATATATGTTCAAGATTTTTAGGAGTTCTTAGTATTTCTTTTCTTACTACTCTTCTGCATCATTTTTAATGATCCATCTTGATATCCTTTTATAAATTGATGTCCAGTAGTAATACCAATCTCCCTATGTGCATGTACCTCGTACTGTGCTCTAAATATTCGACAAACAACATTAATTAATGTTAGAAACAGTATTCGTCTATGTATGACCACTGGATATAATTTTGAATTAGTAAAAATAGTTTTTTTGACAAATGGTGAGCCATAAGTATCTAGGATTCATTGAACTATCAGTTTGTCTCCCATCGGTGAGTCGTCCATCGGTGAGTCCTTTGAACTATCGATGTGACCGATCAACGGTGACTTTTCCATCGGTGTTTCACTTGTTCTATCAGTCTTGACAATTGTCTGTGACCTTTTTCAATGGTTAGTGCTTAGTTCCATCTCTGAGATAGTTGATCTATATTTTACTCATTTTTAACTGATGGTGAGTCCTCGCGTCGGTAGCCCCATGCAACAGTGGGTCACTTTGACTGACGGTAGGTCATCTACATCAGTGTCATGTGTAATGGTGAGTCATCCCAATGGTTTCAACATCAAATATATAGAATATATGTAACATCCCAGGTAAATAAATAATATTACATTCTAATCTTTATCAATATTTTTGAATAAAATGTTAATATTACTTTAAAGGGAATGCTATTCTCGATGGCGTACCCAATATGCAACAACGAGTTTCTTTGAAATCTTACGTTGCACACTAATAATATAATAATATTATAATTGTTAACTCCTAGCCATTTTAATGGCGGGAATGAACATAAATAAATACAAAATGATTAAATATGTTTGTTAAATATTTTTACACTAATGAAATAAATGTTAGAGGCTTCAAATCCAAATGAATCTAATTTTAAGAATAAATACCCTAATATTTTTAAAAGATTGTTTTACCGCCTTTTGAAAGAGAACATTTTTTAAATATAAATTCTGACAATTTTATAAGCTCTATTTGTCAAAATAAACTTATTCTTTATTATTGGGACATTTAAATTTACATTGGTAAAAATTTTGGTATTTTTCTGACAATGTTCATTTTTTAATGAATAGTAAAAAATACTGCATTTTACATCAAAACTGCTGTTTCATCAAATTTAAATATTTGGTTAGATTATATTTTTAATTGGTTTTAACGTTTAATTATAATATATTTTTACCATCTAATTCAATGGTGCTCATTAGAATTAATTTCACTTTGAAAATATACATAAATAAGTGCCAAATGTTTTATAGATATTGCTTCAAAAATACCCGCTATTTGTTTTGACAATGGGAATTATTTTGAAATTAATTATTGAAATTCTGTGTTTGTAATTTGGTAAAATGGATTCCATATTTGGAATCATAAGTTCCAAATTATGTAATTAAGAATCTTTTGTTTTTTGACATTATGAACAGTAACGATTGTAATTATCATTAATTATCGTGATTAATTAGAAATCGGGTAGTTAAGGATAATAAAATAATATCATAATAATAAAAAATGACCCCAACATGTGTCATAATTCTACTGGTTGTTTCATGGGCGACCATGGGATGCCTTTTTCCAAATTTTGCGACCCCATGGAATCAGTTTTGTGTGATAGTGACACTATCATTTTATTTTTAAAGAAAGGAAAATATGACAAAAGTATGTATCATCCAAGTAAAACAATTTTAGTTTTGTCTATGTAAATGATATATTAGACTATAAATATTAATTGGAAAGATAAAGATATTTCCTACATCATATTATTTTTTTTATAATTTTTAGACATTAAATAAATTAATTTATTTATGACACCATGATGATGCAGCGATTACCTCATTAATGAATGATTTAAATGAAATGAAAATATAATGTTAAATATAATAATTAAACTTGGAAAAAACCTATTGTATGAGTATATGTCGAACCCTTATCACCTTATACTCGAAATATATCAATGTGGGACCTTTAAAATCTGAAACTCATTTTAAAATAAAGTAACATTTCTTGACTTTCAATGAGTGCCCCTCCTCCCTCTTATAAAAGGCCCCCACCTCTACCACTTTACCCACACCTCTAAAGCCTTTGGCTTGGCCAAACCCTGCCCATTTCATCTCTCCAAATCCCTCTATTTATCATTGAATCCTCACCTTAGGCATAAATCTCTTCAGGAAACTTTTTGGTTCCAACCAAAGGGAGTTACCCGATTTAAAGGTAATGTCTTCTCCTATGTTATTTTGTTTTATTTTGCTTCTCCAACCCCCTAAACTCTTTTTATTCCATTATTTTGAAACAAAACTAGTATATTCAATATACTAGGATGTTTTTATAAGAATGATTAAAGCTAAACTTACACATACATCTGTCTAATGGTCAAAGAACATACTGTTTCTGTGGATGGAGAATTACTGCCTCACGAAACGATGATTGTTCAATATTCTTTTAACACCTTTAAAGGTAGAAATTATGATTCCACTATATTTTATATATGATATACATGGTATTTATGTTTTCTATATGATAATTTATTTCATATTTGAAACATACCTTTATTCTTTCCATGTTGTGCAAATGCGATAATATCATATGAGGAAGTGTGGACCACCACCCCCTCAAGTGATGTGACTCGTTCATGCAATACAAGGAATATATAAAGTATGAAATTAATGAACATATTTTACCCATATAACATATATATTATAATGTAAATAATATATATATATATATCTCAATTATTTTTAATTCCATTAATATGACAACGAAATGAAAGTAGCATTCATGCGTACGTACGACCTACTGTCTTCATGAACGGTGTATTTCATTTCATTTTATCTCCAAATGTTATGGAATACGATAAAATAAATATGTACAGGATATATATGATATTTAAATCATTAATACTATTCTTGAGATGATTTATTTATAACTACATGGACAATTCTTTTCAAACAAGTTCATTTTTGACTCATGTACCAAACATTGACAAAAACATCTGATATGAATTCACATAATTAACTAATTATTATAACATTATAATATGTGATATGAATTTAATAATAAAATTTAATGAAGTTACTTAAGATATTATAAATTGAAAAAAGCTTATTATTCAGGAATATAAATAAATGAACAAGACAAGTCGGACTTGAGGTAAGGGATCCTACCTCTCTCTTTCTTGTTATGTACTCTCTTTAATGTCGTTTCTTTTAATCTCCTCTTTCTTAGATGGGGGATGTTATTTAATATTCCTATTACGTTACTTTCTATGTTCATATAATGAGATAACATATTTTATTTCATCAATCCATTTTTGGACGTTTTAAGTGGTGTCGTTAGGCAGCCGAGTTTTCGTAAGGGGTTTTTCATCTCACTTTTATTCCCGTGATATTTATACTACATTTGAACCATTTCCTTTGAGTGGTATATGTACTGCCTATTATTCTACTATTTGTGTAATATAATTTCGTTTATGAGTATTTACATCAATGTTGTATAGTACTTCTTTCATGGGGTGTAAGTTTCTAAAGTTACCCAAATCAATAAGGGAACCTTTCACCCTCCTCTTTTTAAAAGACTTATTTTGTTATGTATTTTAATTTACAACTTTTTATGTTGGGATATGTTCTTCTATATCTTTATTTATGTAAATTTTATTTACATGTTATGAGATACCGTTTTATCTCTCATCAACTAATTTTATGAATTTTAAAGTGACGTTGTTAGGATGTCGAATTTTACCAAGGGAACTTTTTAACCCAATTTCGATTTCTTTGGGTTCAACATGTAGTTATTGAATATGTCATCCTTTGAATATGTGTGAATGACCATTTATTGTTTTACACTTCATATCCACTTATATTGGGTGTATTTATATTTTTAACACATAATTATGAGATTGATTTATCCTTAATTTAAGGATACCTTATTTATAAGGGATTTCATCTCATTTTACATTTCTATTGAGACTTCATTGTTGTTATGCACCAATTCACTCTTATATGGTGTATATACTGTCCTTTGTAATATTATATAATGAATCCCTTTATTCTCATGATATTATAAAGTTATGATTAAATTTTATTCTTCAATTATTGTATTCAAGTGTCGCTCATTTTGTTAAAAACCCATCAACTAAAATATCGTTTTAAATGTTTTAATAAATATTTCTCATTAATATCCATGTTTT
Organism: Viscum album; assembly: GCA_963277665.1. NCBI lineage: Eukaryota > Viridiplantae > Streptophyta > Magnoliopsida > Santalales > Viscaceae > Viscum > Viscum album. The sequence goes on from OY728138.1 coordinate 777,172,087, forward strand.
CAAAATGTTTTAAGGATTTATTTATATGGATATTAATGGTTTAAAATGTTAAAAGCTTCAAAGTGGTATGGGATACTTGTATTCAAAAATCTCTTTAAGAAATGTTTTAAATGGTTTTGAAAATTGTTTTTAGAATGGATTTATTATTTAAATATCTTAAAATGTTATATTAATGTGGGAATGTTATCTTTCCATTATGCTTAATATATGTGCTATTATTATGTTATGGTTCTTGAGAATTGTTTATGAATATGGTTGGTTCCGTGATAAACTAAGGGCGAGTGATCCCGATATAGCTCTCCAATGCATTGGGTAACGTGAAGGGTTTAAACGCTAAGGTTTCTCCGAAGAGATATAGGGAATACACTGTGATGGGTATTCCAAACATAACCATGAGGGTTACTCCCTATGTAATATTGTTATGAATGCCTCAAGTTACCTTTATGTCTTATTATTTCTATGAGTTATTCATAAATCTTATGATTTCATGAGGTATGTTAAAGTGCTTATGTTTTATGAGTAAAGTATGATTTCATTGATTATTTTTTATACATGGAATGATGCATTATTTTTGTATTATTATAAACCTTAATGAGCTTTCTATGCTTTTCCCAAGTTTTTGAAATGTTTTTCATAGGATATAAAGTTGAATAGGGTCAAGGATGGGATCAAGGAAATGTCAGGCTTCCTAAAACAAGTAACTAGACATAACTCTTTTGTTCAAGATTTTTTATTTTTTGAAAAAATGGAAATTTAGTATATGTGTCTACTTAGTAATCTTTGAGATATAATTTCCTAATTCTATAAAACACTAAACCTGAAAAGATCCTCAATATGAATTATTCAATTTAATTCAATATTAAGTAAGGTTTAAGGCTGGGTCTTTATAGTTGGTATTAGAGGTCGGTTTAGATAACTTTAGAGGTTACAGTGTTGTTTAAGCAAAAGTGACAAGTTGTGTATAACCACAATGGTTAGTATATTAGATGGAGTCATTGTTTTTTTTTTGAAAGTTAGAATCAATTTGAGATAACATGTATAATTATATCTTTGTTTGTATCTTCCTCATTATTATATGATGATTTTACTGATACACTCACACTGACCTTTTTGGTTTTAGTAAATTGCTGGATCTAGCAGGCACCAAAGTAATAGAGGATTTGAAGAAAACTATGACGGTATTATAAAAGAACAACTGAATGATATGGGAGCTACAATGGGAACACTTGTGATTATCCTCAACTAAGTATCTGGAGTCATGATTGACCACCTAAACCTTAGTGATTTTTATAAGGCATCGTATATGCAAGAAACAAATCCCTACGGAAGTTCATGTAATAATCATAAAGGTAAGTATGTTCAAAAACCTATGTGTCAAAGATGTGGAAAGAAACACGTATGAAAATGTTTCAAAGGGACAAAAATATTCTATAGATGTGGAAATGAAGGTCATAAAGCAAGAACATGCCATGGAAAAAGGAAGCATCTAGTTGACTCTAGGAAAGGGAAAGAAGTTCTTTCTGAAGGATCAATTGAATGTTTCAAATTTGGTGTGCATGGTCATTATGAAAACACTTTTCCTACGAAGAAGTTTCAGGAATGGGGTCACCAAGATCATACAAATATTCTTTTACCAATACCTAATGCCATTCCGATTGCGGATGATGAAACTGACAATGACCAATGAAAGGTATGGATTATTTCTTAACATATGTTTTCCTATTATTGGAATATTAGGATATGACTCATGATTATGTTTGTAGGAAATAATTATTTCAGAATAAGTTGAAAAGTAATGGGTAATTGATCATGAAGAATTTTAAATGGGTACAAAGTCAACATAGAAGGGATTCAAGAGTTATGGTAGATTTTAGGATGGTGAAATTCTTAAATGTATTATGTTTCTTTTGATGATGGGGTTACATTAGAAGACTTTTTATAGTATATGTAACCCTGATGTTTGATATATAAAAATTTTATTCAAGGAATAATTATCTGTTATTTTTTGGATATAGTTATAAAGAACCATTTGGGTTTATATGATCCTTGAATTTGAGGCAATTACTGGTTAATACATTTTGGGTTGCAAAATGAAAGTTATTAGATAACCTTTGTGGTTAAAATATGTTATTGTTGTTTTTGAAGATTTTATCTCTTTTGGGGGAATGTTTTAAGAATTATATAGTTTTGGAAAAATGACAACACGCCGACCGTGTGATAACCCGTTGCGTCGGACGAAGCTGCGGGAATCAAACCCACAACCAAAGTGAAACTAGTATTTATCACCTACCAATGGACTACTTGAAGTCACTGGTTAGTTTGACTGATTATTTTTAGTTAGATGATTTTTTGAATCAAGAGTATGTTGATTTTGGGTTATTTATAGATATTATTAGCCTATCATGGAGGATATGTGATTAGGTTAATTACTTTTCAGTATGAGTCTTTAAGAGTAACTGATGTTGTTTTGGAGAAAAATGTTAAGATTTATCTTAGGAGACTATGTGATTAAATCCTTCAGATATTTGGGTCTCAGTATTAGTTTGTTTTACTTTGAAGAATTTTATGGACAGATATTTATTTAATGCTCCTTTTTGAACTTTCGGTTTTGTTTGATAAATATTGGAGATTAGGAGTAGTTTTTCTATTTGTAAAAAAATATCTTTTTTGGGTATTATCTGATCTCATGCTAAACTTTTTGGTTTGGTTCTAGTTAAAGTCTAAAGACATGGGAAATATATAGTTCTCTTTTATGGATTAGTTGATTCTCAAGAAGTTGATTATAGTACTCTTAATGCGAACAAGTCTTCGTAAATACTCGTCTTTTTGAGAAAATATGAGTTTGAGTAAGGAATCTAGTAAAAGTTGAAACTCTACATGATAAGTAAGTATGTTTCCTTATGATTTAGTTAAGATCAAAAATAAATTCCTCAATGAAAGTAACTTAAAACAAAAATGTTGTCTGTTAACTTTTCCAACTGGGGAATCGAATACCGTTTAACCCATCACAAGTTTGTGATTTTCTTGTGGTTAACTTTCTCCTAGACATGTTTATTATCACTCTCCATCAGAACATGACCCTTTTTTTCACTTCAAAATCTATATTTTCCTACATTGAATCCTAGTATGGGTTAACTTGGGTGACCTTTGAACTTATCTCCCTTTATTTTAAAGTGATAGTTTTACTAACTCATGTTCTGATGTGGGACTTTCAGTGAAGTTTCCAAACCCAATTTTGAAATTGCAAGGACGCAAATCTCAAGAGGTGGGAAGGATGTAACATACCAGGTAAATAATTAATATTAAATTCTAATTGTTTTCAATATTTGTGAATAAAATGTTAATATTACATTAAAGGGAATTCTATGCTCGATGGTGTACCCAATACGCAACAACGAGTTTCTTTGAAATCTTACGTTGCACAGTAATAATATAATAATATTATAAAAGTTAATGCCTAGCCGTTGTAATGGTGGTAATGAACAGAAATGACTACAAAATGATTACATATGTTTGTTAAAAAATTTTACATTCATCCAATAAATGTTAGAGGCTTAAAATCCAAATGAATCAAATTTTAAGAATAAATACTCTAATATTTTTAAAAGATTATTTTACCGCCTTTTGATGGAGAACCTTTTTTAAATATAACTTTTGACAATTTTATAAGCTCTATTTGTCATAATAAACTTATTCTTTATGATTGGGACATTGTAATTTACTTAGGTTAAGGTTTTTTATTTTTCTGACAATGTTCATTTTTTTAATGAATAGTGAAAAATACTGCATTTTACATCAAAACTGCTTTTTCATCAAATTTAAATATATCGCTAGATTATCTTATTAATTAGTTTTAAAGTGTAATTAGAATATATTTTTACCATTTAATTCAATGGTGGTCATTAGAATTAATTTCACTTTGAAAATGGACATAAACAAGTGCCAAACTTTTTATAGATATTGCTTCAAAAAAACCGCTATTTGTTTTGACAACGGGAATTATTTTTTAATTAATTATTGCAATTTCTGTGTTTGAAATTTAGAAAAATGGATTCCATATTTTGAATCAAATGTTTCAAATCAAGTAATTAAGACTCTTTTGTTTTTTGACTTTATGAATAGTAACGATGGTAATTATCTTTAATTATCATGATTAATTAGTAATCGTGTAGTTAAGGATAATAAAAAAAATATCATAATAATAACAAATGACCCCAACATGTGTCCTGATGCTACTGTTTGTGTCATTTCCGACCATGGGATTCCTTTTTCCAAACTTTGGGACCCCATGGAATCACTTTTGTGTGATAGTGACACTTTATCATTTTATTTTTAAAGAAAGGAAAATATAACAAAAGTATGTATCACCCAAGTAAAACAATTTTAGTTTTGTATGTGTATATGATATCTTTTTCTATAAATATTAATTGGAAATATAAAAAGATTTCCTATATCATAGTATTTTTTTTATAATTTTTAGACGTTATATAAATTAATTTATTTATGACACCATGACGATGCAACGATTACCTCATTAATGAATAATTTAAATAAAATAAAAAGATAATGAATGATATAAGACTTACACTTGGAAAAAACCTATTTTATGAGTATATTTAGAACCCTTATCACCTTATACTAGAAATATTTCAATATTTGACCTTTAAAATCCGAAACTCATTTTAAAATAAAGTAACATTTCTTGACTTTCCATGAGTGCCCCTCCTCCCTCTTATAAAAGGCCCCCACCTCTACCTCCTTACCCACACCTCTCAAGACATTGGCTCGTCCAAACCCTACCCATTTCATCTCTCTACATCCCTCTATGAATCATTGAAGCCTCACCTTAGGTATAAATCTCTTCAAGAAACTCTTTTGGTTCAAACCAAAGGGAGTTACCCGATTTAAAGGTAATGTCTTCTCTTATGTTCTTTTGTTTTATTTTGCCTCTCCAACCCCCTAAACTCTTTTTATTCCCTTATTTTTTAACAACACAAGTATATTAAATATACTAGTATGTTGTTATAAAAAGTATTCTAGCTACACTTACACACACATCCATCTAATGGTTAAAGAACATACTGTTTCTGTGGATGACGAATTACTGCCTCATGAAACGATGATTGTTCAATATTCTTTTAACACCTTTAAGGGTGGACATTATGATGTCACTGTATTTTATATATGATATATATGGTATTTATGTTTTCTATATGTTTCTTTATTTCGTATTTATAACATAACTTTATTCTTTTCATGTTGTGCAAATGGGATAATTTCATATGAGGAAGTGTGGACTACCGCCCACTCAATTGATGTGACTCATTCATGAAATACATGGAATGTATAAAGAATGAAATTAAAGAACTTATGTGACCTAAATAACATATATATTATACTGTAATTATGATATATATATCTCTCAGTTATTTTTAATTCCATTAATATGACAAAGAAATCAAAGTAGCGTTCATGCGTACATACGGCCTACCGTCTCCATGAACGGTGAATTGCATTTCTTTTTATCTCCAAATGATATGGAATAGTAAAAAATGAATATTTAAAGGATATATATGATATTTAAATCATTATTACTATTCTGGAGATGATGTACTTATAACTACATAGAAAATTCTTTTCAAACAAGTTCATTTTTGACTCATGTACCAAACATCGACAAAAACATCTGATATGAACTCACATAATTAACTAATTATTATAACATTATAATATGTGATATGAATTCAATAAAAAACTCTAAATTATTTCATTAAGATATTATAAATTGAAAAAAATTTATTATTAAGGTATGTAAAGAAACGAACAAGACATGTCAGACTTCAGGTAAGGGATCCTACCTCTCTCTTTCTTTTTCAGTACTCTCTTTTATGTCGTTTCTTTTTAGCTCTTATTTCTTAGTTGGTGAATGTTATTTTATATTACTATTACTATAATTTCTATTTTAATATGATGAGATACCCTATTTGATTTCATAAATCCATTTTTTTTGAAGTTTTAAGTGGTGTCGTTAGGCTGCCGAGTTTTCGTAAGTGGGTTTTCATCTCACTTTTATTCCCGTGAGATTTATGCTACATTTGCCACCATTTCCATTGAGTGATATATGTACTTCCCATTATTATACTCTTTGTGTAATATACATTCATTTATGATTATTTATAACAATGTTTTATAGTCCTTATTTCATGGAGTGTACGTTTCGAAAGTTACCCAAATCGGTAAGGGAACCTTTCACCGTCCTCTTTTTAAAAGACTTATTTTGTTATGTCTTTTAATTTACATATTTTTATGTTGGGATATGTTCTTATATATCATTATTGGTGTAAATTTTATGTCCAAGTGATGGGATACCATTTTCTCTCTCATCAAATAATTTTATGAATTTTAAAGTGATGCCCTTAGGCTGTCGAATTTTACCAAGGGAACATCTTAACCCAATTTCGATTTCTTTGGGTTCAACATGTAGTTATTGAATATGTAATCCTTTGAATATGTGTGAATGAACTTTTATTGTTTTACACTTAATATCCACTTATATTTGGTGTATTTATATTTTTCACACATAATTATGAGATTGATTTATCATTAATTTAAGGATACCTTTTTTACAAGGGATTTCATCTAATTTTACATTTCAATTGAGACTTCACTGTTGTTATGCACCAATTCACTCTTGTTTAGTGTATATAATTTCCTTTGAAATATTATATCATGAATCCTTTTATTTTAATTATATTATAAATTTCTGATAAAATTTTATTCCTCAATTATTGTATTCAAGTGTCTCTCATTTTTTAAAAACCCTTTAACTAAAATATCATTTTAAATGTTTTAATAAATATTTCTCATTAATATAAATGTTTTCAAAATTGTTTTAAGGATTAATTTATATGGATATTAATGGTTTAAAATTTTAAAAGCTTCAAAGTGGTGTGGGACACTTAGATTCGAAAATCTCTTTATTAAATGTTTTAAATGATTTTGAAAACGGTTTTTAGAACGGATTCATTATTTCAATATCTTAAAATGTTATATTAATGTGGTAATGTTATCGTTCCTTTATTAATAAGTTATGTTCTATGATTATGTTATGGTTTTTGGGCATTGTTTATGAAGATGGTTTGTTCCATGATAAACTAAAGGCGGTGAGCCCGATATAGCTCTCCAATGCATTGGGTAACGTGAAGGGGTTAAACGCTATGGTTTCTCCAAAAAGATTTAGGGAATATACTATGATGGGTATTCCAAATGTAACCATGAGGCTTACTCCCTATGTAAGAATGTTATTAATGCATCAAGTTACCTTTATGTCTTATGATTTCTATGAGTTATTCATAAATCTTATGATTTCATGAGGTATGTTAAAGTGCTTATGTTTTATGAGTAAAGTATGATTTCATTGATTCTTTTGTATACATGGACTGATGTTTTCTTTCCATATTGTTATAACCCTTACTGATATTTTTATGCTCATCCCATGTTTTTGAAATTTTTTAACATGACATAAAGTGGAATAGGGTCAAGGATGGGAACAAGGAAATTTCAGGCTGTCTAAAACAAAGAACTAGACGTGACTCTTTTGTTCAAGAGTTTTTATTTTGTGAAAAAGAAAAATGAAAACTGAGTAGATGTGTCTACTTTGTAATCTTTGAGATGGAATGTCCTAATTCTCTAAAACTATAAACCTTAAAAGATCCTCAATGTGAATTATTAAATTTAATTCAAGATTAAGTAAGGTGTAAGGCCGGGTCCTTATAATATATGCATATTTTAACTAACTACTAGTGATTCATATGTTTTTCGGTGAGTTATATTTCTATCGGTGTCAGTGACTCATATTTAAATATTTTTAGATGTTTTATCTTTCATATAATTCAAAAAAGTCATAGATTGTTAATATTCATACTCACATAGATAATTAGTTATATGTTTTTTTAGACATAAACACTCATAAATAGTTACATGATTGAAATGATCTAATATTAAAGATAATTATGTGACATAATTTAAATTTTTTGAATAAAGGTAAGATATATGTTAATATATGACATGATTTATGATAATTAAAAACTTTATAGTCAAATATAGTGGCCAACAGTCTCTATGCGCCAAAATTTTCAAAGAAAATAAGAGGATATTTCTTTATTAAATTACACATTTATGTTTTTGACTCTATATGATAAAGAAATAAAAACAAAAAATGATACCATAGTTATTCATAATGGGTTCTACCAAAGGTAATTTGTTTTCATTATTTTATTTGTCTATGTACCAAAATCATGAAAATAATTCCCTTGGTGATGTGGAAGTGATTCATGTTTATAATTATTTGATTTTAAATACTTAAAATATAACATAGATTTTGGAGGAATCGTTAAGGTTTTATAAAATAATGAAAATAATATAAAAAACAATTTTCAAAATGGGAAATATGTATTTGATTATAGATACCTTTTATTGAATATATTACATCGTTTTATTCATTTTATTCACTGTAATGTCAAAATACACAATTTATATTTATACCACATTTAATTTTGGACAAAAAAAGTTTCAAGCTCCGAACATTATAAAAAAAGTATTGGATAATTTTAAGGTGATGAATTTAGAAATAATATTTACATTAACCAAATTATTCTCAAATTATTAGAATTTATAATTCTAAAAAATCTTCATTTATTCAAAAATAATATTTTTTAAAATTACAAATAAATACTGGAATTCAACAAAAAGTTTGTCTTGATAAAAATAATTTATTTCCCAAAAATATAATTTTTTTCATTATATCAAAATACAATTTTAATCAAACTCTTTATTTAATCATTTAAAAATTCACATTAAAAAACTATAAATACATTCATTTTTTATTAAAAAGAAAAATATACAAATTCATACTATTATGGTGTAGATACATAGCTATTTATTTCATCAGTTAATTCTCAAAGGATATGGTGTGTGATGGTGATATTTTTATGCAGTGGTTAGGAAAACATGGTTTGGGTCCAGGATTTTATGAGCTTGAAATTATCACATAAATCATTTCACTCAGGATTTAGTTGTTTAATATCATCTTGCACTTATTCAATGGAAAATATTAGTGATACTATCTCCCTTAGAAGCTCATATAAATGGGATTCATAGGGTATGATCTTATTATCCTAGATCATTAATTACTTTTTCTATGTCCAAAATATTTTATAATAACCCTTAATATACTAATTATAATGGTCACTATACAGTGACATTATTATCAACAATTATGATTCTTAACTTTCTTTTCAATTGGGTATAACATAACATATAATGGTCTAAAATAACCAAAGTAATTCATGTCTTTTCTATAACTTCATTTCCTAATAATTTATTTTTCATTTAAAAATAGAATTCCATTTATAAAATTTTGGGACGTAGCATTATAGTAATTTAAGAATCCAGAAGAATAGCTTGAATTGGTGATGTAATATAAATTACTATCAAAATAATTTATTCGATAACCCAGATTATTTAAATTTGGAACTCTCCAAGTTATATGACTGATGCCTTCCAATACCACATAAAGGTTTTTAAATGTTATGATTCCATAGAAGGCATCTAGATTCATTTAACTCCATTACAACATTACTAGTCCCATTTAGATTCAGTGTTACCACTTAGTATTTCTGAATAACTAATTACACAAATTATAAAATATGTCCTCAACTTTACCATCAATGATATAACTTAGGGAATTAAAGGTGTGTGTTGTTAACCTCACACATGTTCAATAATATTAGGAATGTTTGAGGTGATACAAAAAATAATCATGTTCGATATGAAGTGTAAATCACATATTAAAACCTAATTAATTTATCATAAAGCACTAAATCCTAAATTTATCACTAAATAATTTAGGTTGATAGTTTATTCCATGTATTAGAGTATTATTTATATATAAATAATTTTAACATGGAACAAATAAATTAATTTATAACAATTGGTTTATATATATATATATATTAGAATTAAATTTCATAGTTTAAGGATAGTGATGATGTGAATTGGGAGAATTTCCTAAGGAATTTCACATGGTTAAAAAACTCTTACCATTAATTTAGCATGGATGATTCCTCACATGATATCAAATAACACTATGAAACCCCTGATAAAAATCAAACCACATTTTATAATCATTTTAATTAAATTACCAGTGAACTAAAAAACTGCCATCTTGAATTCCAAACTAAAACCCAGATAAAACCAATGAAAAACATCCCAATAATTGCATTAGTCATATAGAACAATTATTCACTAAATTAGAACCCTAAATCAATAAAAACATAATAAAAAATTTTAATAACCAAAATCCATCAAAATTGTAAGAATATATCAAGAAATCACCCAACTAGGTCTCCTCAAACCCAAACAAGAGAAGACTGACTCATTTGAGTGGGTTCCACTAAATCTTCAGTCAATTCCTAATTTATAGAATCTATTTATAGTGATTAATTAAATAAATAACAAATATAGAATGACTATATAGGGTATATATCATTTCCATAACATTTTACATGATGTAATATACCAAATCCAAATGTGATCTTATGAGAGATGAAGATATCATTAATAAATGGAAGGTAGATACCCACGTGGGTGTTAGGTCGAGTGAATGTGAGAAAGGTGTAAGATGGGAATCCCTCATGTCACTCTTATTTTATATGTTCTAGTAATTTAGTATATTAATTTATTTGAAATTTTAATTCCTGAAACATTGATATTTATGAATTCTTTACTCAATTTTAGGGTTAGTACGCATGAGTTATGGGAAAGCCTATAAGAAGGTTTATTCATTGGGATTTCTCGTTCATTTTCTTACTTCATAGTTATTGTACATGAGTAGTAATTTGTTTGGTCTACAATGCGTGACTTCTAGTTACAACCATGTGATTCATTTTATGCTCAGTTTATTCACACATGGCTTTCAAATGGGTTTGAATGACCGTGTAAGGAAACCTTGTGTATAGTTATAGTTTTAACACTGGGTTTCTCATGGTTTAAGTATAGTTTATTTTACCTTTTAACCAGATCATGTGATTAATTATTTTAGTATATATCATATGGTTGGTGAATGGTTTGGTAAATTGTGTGTCTTAACTATATGAATTTCCCATAATCACTCAAAAGATATTTTCTAGAAATATCACTCATTAAATTAAGAGGTTTTGAACCCCCCCCCCCCTCCTCCATCACTCATTCACATGACCCCATTGAATGCCCTAGAAAGATCACCCTCTCTCCTTTAATGATTAGGATCCCCTTATAATGTGATTTAATAAAGAATCCTAAGGTAATACATCATTTCCCTTTTTCTTCTATACTCTGTGTCCTTAGACCCATTTCTCTTTATCTCAGTCATATCCCTTAAACCCTAGGATCTGTTATGGCATAGATTAATGTCCAGGTTTTTTCAAGTTTAGGGTTAAGGGTGTCTGGGGATTATAGATAATGTCATATTTCATGGTCATTCCTTTTCCATTAAAGTTGATTCATGACAACCTAGATCTTATTTATTTAATGTAGATATTCTAGTGTTATTTATTTAAAAATAAGTTAATTAATTTCATGATGGTTTATGAGGATATTTTTTTTAAATAAATATATATTTGATCTTTTTGTGGATTCCATTAATATAATAATGGTTTGATTACTTTGGATAAAGGTATTTTATTTTTTTCAGAGTTTTTTAAAGTAATATTTTGAGATTCAAGTGTTTGTAAAAGTTCCCAATTGGATTTTTTTAATTGAAATTTATGATGGAATGAATTTGACCTCAATTTAGCCATGGTTAAAAATTATAATGTATGGTTTTATAAGGATTTGTTTGAATGAAATGAATTTCATGGATTTTATAAATGGTTTTGAAGGAAGTGGGATTTAGTTTTAAATGGTTTTATGAATGATATTCCATTAATTGGTTTAATGAATGTTTTAAATATATGTTTATAAATGGTAGAAAATGACTTGGAACATCAATACAGTTTAAAAAAATACATGTAAGATCTTTATAATAAGACTCATGATATATGTATAACCTCTTGGGCATGTATTGTATCTACAATACTATATATTGTATGATTATTTTGATGCTCACAAGTACCCTTTTTTTAATAAACTTTTTTTATGCATGTTTCCGGAATATATATCACTTTTATATTTATATATTTGATGAAATACAAAGATAAGATTTTTTTTATGAAAACATTGTTCATACTCTATGTTCTGTGAATGAACATATGGTTCATCATCCCTATGGTACACTAAAATATTTTCCTATGGAGCTAAAACACTATTCTAGATATTAATAATATGGATCGTCAACCCTACGTCAAGGAATTAATGAACATATGTAATATCAACTCTATGTTGGAATCTAGAAACATTGTTCAAACCCTATGTTTGGGAAATTGAAAAAATGGTTAATCAATGCTAAGTGTGTAATATTAGGCTGAAATTGATGAACCTTGGACTCAACTTTCCCTTCTTAACAAAACGTGTCACACTTTTCCATGGATAAAATTTCAGAGAGACATGATCACCTACCTCAAAAGAGAGATCCTTCCTCTAGTTATCTGCATAACTTTTCTATCGACTCTGAGCTGTTTTCATGTGTTTCTGAATCAACTTAACATTTTCTACCATCTCTTCTACCAAATCTGTTCCCATTAGCTTCCTTTCACCTACATCATCCCAAAAAGCTGGAGTTCGATAACTCTTTCCATATAATTCCTCAAATGGGGCCATCTGTATACTGGAATGAAAATTGTTATTATATGAAAATTCAACCAAAGAATGATGTTTATCCCAAATTCCCTGGTAATCCAGTGAACAAGCACGTAGAATATCCTCCAGGGTCTAAATTGTTAATTTTTTATTACACATCCGATTGAGGATGAAAATTTGTACTAAAATTTAATTCAGTACCCAATGACTTCTGTAGGCCTTTCCAAAATTTAGAAGTAAACCTGGGATCATGATCAGATACAATGGAGAGGGGAACTCCATGAAACCTGACTATCTCTTTAACATACAATCGAGAATGTTGATTTAGAGACAATGTATCTCTAATCAGAAGGAAATGAGCAGATTTAGTCAATCGATCAACAATAACCCATATTTCATTATTACCTCTAGATGTCTTCTGTAATCCCACAACGAAGTCCATTAATATATTTTCCCATTTCCACTCTGGCACTGATATAGACTGAATCATCCCTTTTTGTAACTGTTTCTCTTCTTTAACCTATTGACAAGTCAAACACTTCATAGTAAAGTCAAAAATATCTCTTTTCATTCCATCCAACCAGTTATACTCTCGATGATATCTGTACATCTTAGTACTGCTAGGATGAACTAAAAACGGGGAACTATGAGCTTCACATAACAAATAATTCTTCAACTGTGAATCACAAGGAAAGAATAATCTTTTTCCAAACCTCAAAACAAAATCATTATCAATGTTAAATTTAGGAAACATACTCTTCTGAACCAACTCTACCTTATTTATAACTCATAGTCTTCCTTCTTTGCTTGCTTAATTCTGTCTGATAGAGATGATCTCACTAACACTTAATACAAAATAGAAGAATTTTCTGCACTAACAACTTCTATGAAAAATTCTATCAAATCAAAAACCAAAGGATCATGTTCCAAATGTAACATTGTTAATGAATAATTACTTTTTCGAATCAAAGCATCAACCACGTTATTTTCTTTTCCCGGATGTTAATGGATCGTGCAATCATAATCCTTGATTAATTCTAGCCATCTCCTCTGTCTCATGTTTAATTATGTCTTAGTGAATATATACATTAAACATTCTTGGTCAGTATATATTTTAAATTTTACTCCATACTAATGATGCCTCCAAATTTTTAAAGAAAAAAAACAATAGAAGCTAATTCCAAATCATGTGTATGGAAATTTAACTCATGTGATTTCAACTGACATGAAACATAAAAAATTACATGATCATCTTGCATTAGGACACAACCAAGTCCTTTCAAATAAGTATCACTATAGATGAAAAAACTCACCATTTTTGGATGGCAGTGGAAAAACTGGATCATTCACCAATCTTCTTTTCAATTCCTGAAAACAATCATCACATTGTCTTGTCCAAATGAACTTAACACCTTTTCGAGTTAACTTAGTCATTGGACTAGATAACCATGAAAAATTCTCAGATAACCTCTGATAATTACCTTCCAAACAAAGAAAACTATTTATCTTGGTTATAATTGTGGGTCATCGACATTCTTCAACAACTATTGTTTTAGCAGAATCAACAGTTATGACTTTTTTCTTGAAACAATGTGACCAAGGAAAGAAATTTGTTGCAACCAAAACTCAAACTTTCTGAATTTCACAAATAGTTTATATTACTTTACGGTTTGAAAGACAACCCTTAAATTACTTTCATGTTCTTATATACTTTTGGAATAAACCAAAATATCATTAATGAACACTACCACAATCTTATCCAAGAACTTACAGAAAATTCTATTAATAAGCTCCACGAATACAACAGTTGCGTTGGTTAAACCAAAAGGCATAACTAAAATTTCATAATGGCCATATCTAGTACGAAATGCAGTCTTCGTGATGCCTATTTCCTTTACTTTCAAGTGATGGTACCCCGACCTCAATTCAATCTTTGAAAAAATCTGATTTTTCTAGAGCGGATCAAACAAATCAGCGATATGAGGTCAAGTATACTTGTTATTAACAATGATGTTATTCAACGCTCTATAATCAATGAAAAGTCTTATTGAACCATAATTTTCTAACAAACATGATAGGAACACCCCATGGTAATGTGCTAGGTCAAATGAAACCTTTATCTAATAACATTTACAATTTCTTCTTTAACTCTAAATGTTCAATTCGAGTTATTCGATAAGGCGGTATTAAAATTGGCTAGAATCCGGAATAATGTTAATAGTAAATTCAACTTCTTGATCAGGTATAATACCAGGAAACTCATCGGGAAAAACATCAAGGTACTCATTTAATACTAGAACATCATTAATCTAAAGAGTTCATTTGTTTTAAACAGTATGTGAATGGTAACATTCATTTCAATCTTTTACTAGTTTCTCAGCTTTCTAATATGTTATCAAAAGCTAGGGTTCCTTATTATAAACTAAATAAAAAATAATTATTAAAAGAAACCTCTTTAGCCCTTTAGTTAATCTTATCATGATAAACAGAAATCCAATCCTTGCCCAAAGAACAATTAAACTCTACTAGAGGAAAAATAATAAGTTTTGCAGGTAGATTCTTTCTTCACATAAGGACAATAAGGTTCTTATGTTTTCTTCTTTTCTCAACATTTCCTCCAGGTGTTTTTACCGTAAGTTTTGTATTCATATCTTGAGATGGAATTCCAAATTTACTAGAAAACATATCAGAAATGAAAGAGTGTGTAGACCCTGAATCAATCAACACATTGGCATAATCTGAACAAATTAATAGTGTACTAGATACTACTTCATTTGATGGCTCGACATCTGCTGAAGTTGTTGTAAAGGATTTCACCTCCCATTTATTCATTTAGTCTAGATGCTTTCCCTTATTTGAGTTCTTCGTTGGACACTCATTTGTATAATGACCCATTTCATTGCACTTAAAACATTTTAATAACTGTAAATCGGATTTTGTCTTTCCATTAACCTGATCTTTTTCAGTGAAATTTCAAGCCTTATGTCCCATTTTACCACATCATTAGCACTTACTAAAATTTAAAAGTCATTCCCCAGCTTGATTTTTACCACAATTTTTACAATCTAAAAACTTATGTTTCTTACCATCATTCTATTTTAACGAGTTATTCCCTTTTGTCTACCTCCTTGACCTCTTATTCTGTTGTTTGTCAAAGAACACCTGATCATCGAAAAACTCTATTTCCTCCTTCTACGCACAACGAAAAAGTTATTAATAACTTTTAAACTCATGAGAAGCTAAAGAACATAAATAATTTGGCTTTAATCTTGAATAAAAACGGTTGATTTTACTATCAATATCTCGTATAAAATTTGGATCAAACCATGCCATTCGAGAGAATTTTTCTTCATAAGCAGCCACTGAGTCATCCTCCTACCTCAATACAAGGAACTATTTTTCCATTCTAAGAAGAACCACCTTTGGAAATTATTTCTCAAGAAATATACCTTTGAATTCATACTAATCAATATCATCAATCTCCTCACTATCCTAGATATTTTTCACCATCGACCACGAATAATCTGCTTCACCTTCAAAATGGTAAACAATGAGACTAACCTTTTGATGTTCTGAACAACCCATCCCTTTGCAAATATTTTCTACAGTGATTTTATCCACCCTTATTCTAGAAAAGGGTGATATGATCCTCTGAATGATGGGGGATGACGCCTCATGAAATGCTCTACTACCGACATGTTCCTCTGTGGTTGATCTGGTTGATCTCGTGCATGGATATCACCACCATTTATAGCCTGAGTCAACTGTGTCGCCACTGAAAAAAATTGTTCAATTCCGATTCCAACCATATCAGGTTGTAGATTTGGAAGGTTGACTTCCTCCTCATGTCTTCCCAACATATATTTCATGTTTCCTCTGTGGAAAACCATTCTGAACAGAGAAAAATCTTAGGTTAAGCAACATGGTAATCTATATGTGCTATATAATTTCAATATTAACATAAATTACGTTGTGGATATTAATTTAAAAATACCCTAACTCATAATTTTATCTAAACTAACCTATGATACCAACTATAAGGACACGACCTTAAAACATTACCAAATATTGAATTAAATTAATAATTCACATTGATGTTTTTTTTTAAGTTTAGAGTTTTATAGAATTAGGAAATAACTATTACATCTCAAAATATTACAAAGTAGACACTTCTACTTAGTTTCCATTTTCTTCATAAAATAAAAAATCATGAAAAAAAGGCTCATGTCTAGTTCCATGTTTTATAAAACATGACTTTTCCTTGATCCCATCCTTGACCCTGTACATCTTTAAGTCCCGTGAAAACATTTCAAACCATTGGATGATCATAAAAAGCTCAGTAAGGGTTATAAAACAATTAAAGAAAACATTAGTTCATAAATACATACAAAACATGAACTCTATTACTTACAACATGAAATCATAAGATTTATGAATAACACATAGAAATCATAAATCATAGAGGTAATTTGTAGCATCCATAACATATATACATTGTAGATATCACAGCTTAATACGGAATTACTTTGGAATACCCATCACAGTATTTTCCTTAAGTTCTTTAGGAGAAACATTCAAATTTACCTCTATCATGTTATCCAATTATTTGGAGAGCTATCTTGGGATCACCCACCCTTGGTTTTGTACAAAACCACATGTATCTGTAAATAATGTCCAAGAACCATAACATGATCATAACACATAACATAAGCATAAACGAAAGATAACATTTCCACATTGAAAAAAATCGTATAAAATTTCAATATATTAACATATCAAAACAATTATCAAAACCATTTTCAATACTAAAAATAAATAAAATATTATATGGTATTTATTTTCCTTTTAAAAACATTACAGCTTGTTAAGAAATCCAAAGATCAAATAATACTCGCGGTGGTGGAAAGGTCATTGTCACTTCTTACATTAAAAAGAAACATTATTTTTGTCATTTAGTAAAACTAGACGTTGAAAAATATTCCCATTGAATGAAATAAAATGTCAATGGTGTTTATACAGCGTATAAAATAAAGTTGTATTTTAGAACAAAATATGCCTCAATGAATGGAGATTGAGACGAAGTCCCATACCTCATGTCCGACTTGACTCGATCTTCTTTAAACACTTGAATAAAAAAATGAAGTTCATTTATACTTTCTTAAGAACCATTTTAATGTTTATTATTCCTTTTATATCACTTATTACCATGTTATAAACATTATTCAATCATTTAAGTTAATAACATTTGTTTGGTCGATATTTGGTACTTGAGTAAAAAATGAACACCTTATATTTCCTAGTTGTCCATGTGGTCAATAGTACATTATCTCAAGAATGATATTAACTATTTAGATATTATATACATCATATATATCTAGTATATATAAGTATTTATAAAAGTACATAACATTTGGGAGATAAGAAATGAAATGCACAGTTCATGGAGACGGTAAGTCGTACGCACGCATGAACGCTACTTTCATTTCTATTTCTTACATTAATGGAATTAAAAAATAATAATACATAGGTATATTATAATACCAGTATAATATAATATATAGTATCATTAAATCCATCCCTTATACTTCCCACATATGGCATTAATGAGTTATATCACTTAGAGGGGCTGGTAGTCCGCACTTCCTCAATGGAAATTATCGCATTTACCCATAATAGAAACCATAATGTTATGCTATAAAAGAAAAATATAAAAGAATAAAAAGACATAAACATGATATATATCATATATAAATATAGTTTCATCTTAATTTCCACCTTGAGAGGTGGTGGGAGATAATCGAACAATCATGGTTTCGTGAGGCGTTAGTTTGCCATCTATAGAAACAGTATGTTCTTCACCCATTAGATTGAGATGTGTGTAATTGTAGTTGAAATAATTCTCATAAAAAAATCTAAGTAAATTTTGGATACTGGTTTTTTTCATAAAATAATGTAATAAAAATATTTTAGGGGTTGGTGAAGTAGAATAAAAGAAAAGAATTCAAGAGAAACAATTACCTTTAATTTGGGTAACTCCCTTTGGTATGAACCAAAAGGGTTTCTTGAAGTGCCTTCTGCCTAAAGTAATGCTTCTAGGAAGAGAATATGGAATTAAGGAGCTTAATTGGGCATAGTGTGGATGATAAAAAAGGCTTTATAGGTGTTATGAATTTGTTGGAAGTGAGGCCTTTTATTAGGGGGGGAGGGGATCTTTGGGAAAGTGTGATAATATTATTTTATTATATAATGATATTATTTTTATAAGGGACAAATAATCATTAAAGAAAAATATAAGATGAATCATTGTTGAAATAAATTCATCTAATAAGAATTTTACTGGTTTTGGATGTTATTTTAATATTTATAATCATATTTATTTAAATCATTTATTAATGAGGTAAACACTGCATCATTTTTATGTCACAAATAATTTAATTTATTTGATGTCTAAAAATTATAAAAAATATACCATGAGGTAGTAAATATTTTTATCTTTCAATGAATATTTATAGTCAAAAATATAACTTATATAACACCATGTAAAAAATAATTTACAAAAAGATATTTGTTTATGTCATTTTTGCCTTTACTTTAAGATAATTAAAATAAAGTGTCATTATCATTTATAAGTGGATCTATGGCGTCCCAAATTCGACACTAGGATGCCCATGGTCGGACATTACTCATACTATAAGGTTAGAACAAGTGTTAAGGTAATTTTAAATTATTATAATATTCTTTTTACCTTGAATTTCCATATTTACCTTTAACTACGGTAAATAAAAGTCATAAATTACAATTCACCAAAAATTATTTTCAACTTATTGAACCAAATTTTACTTACTAATAACAACCATTAATGTAGGATTTTCAAAATTCAATTCACATTAGTGGGAAAAAGTCAGTTTTTTAAGTACTACTATGTAGTTTCACTATTCATCAAAAATTGATGTTTTTCAGAAAAATATCAAAAAATCATCCTGAGATATATTGGCTATTACGAATTCAAAAATTATGTCTATTTTACCAAATTATAAACATAGAAGTTTCCTTAATTAATTAAAAATTAATTGTCATTATCAAAACAAATAGTGTGTATTTAATAAACAATAACTATCAAAAGATTGACACTTGATTATATCCAATTTCAAAATGAAATTAATTATAATAAACAATATTAGATTATATGGTAAAAATATATTCTAATTAAGCATTAAAACCAATTAAAATATAATATAACCATATAAATAAATTAGATTAAAACACCATTTTGATTTAAAATACAGTATTTTAACTATTCATTAAAAATTGGACTTTATCGGCAAAATTCCAAAAATTTACACAAAGTAAATTTTGATGTCACTATTCTAAAGAAGGATTTTTTTGGTCAAATAGAATGTATTAATGTGACCGAAACTAGATTGAAATAGGGTTCATCATTAAAAGGCGGTAAATTGACCTTTTAATGTAAATTGTGTATAAAATTAGATTCATTCACATTTTATGCCTCTAAATTTTATTGGATAAATGTAAATGCATTTAACAAACGTGTATAATAATATTGTAGTTAGTTTTGTCCATTCCTTCCAATACTACAGATAAGAGATAACTACCATTTAAAGTAATAATATTATATTATTATTGTGCAACTTAAGATTTCAAATAAACATGTTGTGTTGTATCAGGTATACTATCGAACATAGAAAGCCCTTTAAAGTAAAATTAATTAATATTTTATTGAAAACTATTAATAAATATGAAAATGTCTTATTCTTTATTTACCTGGGATGTTACATCTCCAGTCAAATATATCGAAATGAAAGAATTAATTATAACTTTGATAATGTATGATGGTGAAATAAAATATGAGGTTGATGATCATAAGATTATATTAAAAATGGAAAATAATACATTGAAAGTAACGTGTCAAAATCAAGACCAAAAAACAAAACAAGAAGCCATAGCAGGCAAAAATTTAGAATCCCCATATTCAGAAATTGAAATGGCTCAGCTAGCCAAAAAATTTACCAAATTTTATAAGAAGAAAAAATGCTTTAGAAAATCCTTCAGGAAGAATGAGAATGAAATTATAGAAGTTTGATGTTATGAATGAAAAAAATGGGTAACATTATACTAGATTTCTCTTAACTGAAAGATGAATGAAAAAATTCAGAAAATAAATATCAGAATAATTCTTAATATTAGAATAAAATAAAAAAGAGAAATAAAATATAATTGGAGTGTATTTAAAGAATCTATAAGTTCTTCAAAATTTAATGTAGAAAATAATTAATCTAATCTAAAATCCAACATGTGCTTCATTTATGAAGAATAAGATATACAATCCTATTACACCTCTTATTCTAAAACTAATAGTTTCTCAAATGATAAATTAGCTACCTCTAGTTCAATGTTATAATAGAAGAAAGATTCTTTATTAAATAATCATGAATCATTGAAAAATAACATCAATAATAATCTAAGATAAATAGATACTATGCTAAAACAACATCAACATTTAGTTGAAAAATGAAATTATTTCGTATCAAATTGTATTGATCATGAAAAAAGGATTAAATAATTTTAGGATGAATTATAATCTTATAAAATTACTACTCTTATTTTTACAAAAGGATAAAAAGTGATAAATTATATTCTCGGAAATAATGTTTTTAAAAGAGAAAGATTCAGAATATGAAGCACAAGTGAAAAATTAAAATTCTAAAAGTATTACTTTGTACCCAATTCATGAAATTATGCATGTTGTTATTGTGAAATAAAATCCCATTTCACTAACAATTTTTATTTGAGAAATCCTCAATTTAGTGTTATTAAAAAGGATTTTATTTCTAAACTAACTTTTGAATAAAGTGATGTAAATTATGGTAAAATTAGGAAACTATGGATTCCAAGATCATTTCTTGCTAACACTGCATGACCGAATAAAATATGGGTATCAAACAAAAAAAATTTCAATTATTTTGGATGAAAAACACCACATGAACAAAAATGTTATATAGTATATGGATATTGGATATTCCAGAAACATGAGTGGAGACTCGCCAAATTTGAATATACTCACTCAAATGAATAGAGGACTAGTCACTTTTGGTGACAATGAAAAATGAATGATTGTTGGAGTTGTAACTATTGTAGTTCCAAATACTATCATAATCAACAAAGTAATATATGTAAAAGGGGTAAAACACAACATGATAAGTATATATAAACTCCATGATGATTTTTTATGTTTGTTTTTATAACAATTCATGATCTATCTTTAATAATAAGATTATTAAATCTAGATCAACTATAAATGACAATGTTTATACATTGGATTTCAATACATGGTGTAAACAAAAAGTGAATTGTTTAAAAACTAAAACAATTATGTTATGGATTTCTCATAGAAGACATAGACACAAAAATATACTTTCTTTACATAAATTTTCAAAGAAAAATTCAGTTTCTGACTTCCCCAGTTTTAAGTTGGAAAATGATAGATTCTGTGATGCTTGCAAAATTGGAAAATATAACAAATATTCTTTAAAATCAATTAACAAAGTTTCTACATCTAAAACTTTAGAACATATCTGTATGAGTTTATTTGGAATATCGAGAGTATCAATATATGATAGAAAACTATATTTCTATGTTTTAGTTTATTATCATTCTAGATTTAGTTGGGTATATTTTCTAAAATTAAAAAGTTAATTATTCCCTATTTTTTATTTTTTTTAATAATTGTTAAAAATGAAAAAAGTTTTAAAATAATTTCATTGAGAAGATATCATGGTGGAGAATTTGAGAATCAAGAATTTAGTTCTTTTTCCTCAAATTGGGGTATTAAATATATCTTCTCTACACTATGAAAATCTCAACAAAATTGATTTCCTAAAACATGAAATAGAAATAATCATGAAATGGAAAGAACTATATGAAATGAGTATTTTCTTCCTACATATTTTTAGGAAGAATATGTAATAACAACCTACTATATAATGAATGCCATTTTAATAAGTACTATTTGTAAAAGGACTCTCTATAAACTTTGGAATAACATAAAACCTAAAGTAATGTACTTTAATGTTTTTGGATTCAAGGTATATATCTTGAATACTATGGAAAACCTTTGTAATTTTTATTCAAAATCTAATAAAGGAATATTTTTTAGGGTATTTTCCTATCTCTAAAGCCTATAGAGTGTTTAATAAAAATCAAGGATTAATAAAGAATAATTTTATGTTGTGTTTGAGAAAATTGTACATTTTATTAATGATAAGGATCAAACAGATGAAATTATTGATTCGTTGGACAACAAGAGACTTGACACCCTTATAATTGATTTTCAAAATGATATAAATAAAATTCATCCTGGTTCATAATAACATGAAACCAAAGAACCTCAAAGATTCTTGAATAGATAGTCTAGAACCTTAGATAAACATCCTTTATAACAAGTTATAGGAGGCATACACACATGAATTTGATCTTAAAGAAATGTAGGAAAACTTGGTGAATTTTCTACATTTCAATCATAGTTATAAACTATGTCCATTACAGATTTCTAAAAAAATGAGATTTGGATGTTAGCAATGAAAGAATAGATAAATTGGTTTAGAAGAAATTAATTTTAGGAATTGGTGGAAAGACCACCATATTATCTAGTTATAGGAAGTAAGTGGATCTTTAGAAATAAATTGGATGACCAAGGATTATAACTAGTAATAAATATACATTAGTAGCTGGAGTATACCATCATGTAGAAGGTATATATTATTATTAAACCTTTTCCCCTATATCAAGATTATAATCCATTAGAATATTATTATCATATTTATCTCATATGAATTCTAAATTATATCAGATGGATGTTAAATATTCCTTTTTAAATGAATATTTAATGGAGTAAGTTTATGTTGAACAAACTCCTAGTTTTAAAAACTCCAATAAAACATTTTTTTTAAACATACTAAATCTCTATATGGCCTTAAACAAGTACGTAGAGCTTGGTATGAAAGATTAAGTTCTTTTGTTTTCAAAAATGGATTTACTGTTAGATTGGATGATCCAACACTTTTTAAGAAAACTATTTGTTCTTATATTTTATTAGTAAAAATTTATGTTGATGATGTTATTTTTGATTCAAAAAATAAAAAACTTTCTAATGATTTTCCAAACTCAAGAAAAACTAATTTAAAATGAGTATGATGGGGGAAATATATTTCTTTTGAGGATTCCAAATTTACTAAAAATATTATGGAAAATTATTAAATCAAAGTAATTATATTATTGATTTATTGAAAAAGTTTGGACTTAAATATAGTAATACTTACACATCTCCAGTTTGAGTTAATACAAAACTTGATTTGGATGAAGCTATAAAGCTAGTTGACAATAAGTTATATAGAGGTATGATTTTTAGTTTGTTTTGTCTTACTACTAGAAGAGTATTCATTATGTTTTTTGAATTTTTATGTGCTAGATTTCCATAAAATCTAATAGAATCCCATATTACTATTGTAAAAAGAATTTTTATATATTTCAAAGGAACTATTTTTCAATATCTTATTTACCCCAAAACTTTTGATTTTAGTTTCATTTCATATTTAGATGCTTACATTGGAGGATAAATATTAGACAGAAAAACCACCTCAGGACCTGTCCGTTTTTTGGAAAATCTTTAGTATCATGATCATGTAAGAGACACCATTCAATTTCCCTATCAATAGACATGGTAGAATATGTTTCTACCAGTAGTTTTTGGGAAAATATATTGTGGATGAAAGACACACTACATGACATTAGACTACATTTTAATAATATTCCTATTTTATGTCATAATATTAGTGCAATAAAAATTTCATAAAATCAGATAAGTCAATAAAGGACTAAGTATATTGATATAAGCATTATTTTTTGAGAGATCATATTCTTAAAAATTATATATCTTCTGAATTTTTTAATACTGAATATCAATTAGCTGATATTTTCACTAAAATACTTCTCATTGAAAGATTTCATTTTATTAAGGGAAGTTAGTATTATTTTTTTTTAAATAAATACTTATTTAATTTATTGTAGTCATAATCTATCTGTTATTGTTCTGTATAATATATATATGTTTTAATTAATTCTTTATTTCTCTATATTTTTTTATGTATTCTTTATATTTAAAATCAATTTCATTTCAATTTTTTTGTATTCATCTTTTCAAATTAAAAGTAATGATACATTCTCAATCGTTGTGGGAAAACCATATGTGTTTTCCTTCTCTTCTTCTTCATTTCCATTCTATTTTTAGATCATTTCTTATTGAATTTTACCAAAAACATAATAAATTAAATAATTAATCACAAAAAATCAAAAATTGAAACATCAGGACAACCTGAAGTTGTTTATTTGGGTGTATCGGTTTACTTATCAGAGAAGTATCGCATTTTACTTCAAGATATGATGATTGATTTTTTGTTTTTAAATGAACCAAATATTTCATTAAAAGAAGGGATTAGATTTCAGGGACTATATTTTACTTTCAGAGATGGTAACACTCCTATGATACTTGTTATTGAAGAAAAAGAGTTCTATAGAAATTTGGAGTTCAGTTTTGGAATCAATTAAGATCCAATAATCTCTATGATTCTTGATAATTAATTTTCTTTCTCTTATGTGTATATAGCTAAGATGTTTCACTGTACTCATGAGGGGGATTTTCATTTTATCTTATGAATATTAGGGGTGAAATTATATGTCCGAGGACATAATGTTTTATTTATTTGAAAAATAATTATCCTAAAATTGATGACCAATGACCATACTCTTAATAGTAAAGACTTTATGAAGTTTATTCAAACTAGAATTTTTCTGAGAACTTATGATCTAGGGAAAGTTATGTACCCAGACATGTAAATTATGTTACTATTTTTAGACCTAATTAAGATCAATTTCCTTTGTTTTTTAGTAACATATATAATTAATATCTTCCACAAATAATTAGGAATAGGATACTATCCCTATATAAGTATCATCTCTTTTTTGTTACTTAGAAATGGAAGAATCCTAAATTTGACTCTTGAATATAAATTTTTTCACACCAACATTATTAATGTTGGGACTGTCTAGAAATTTGGATATGCATAGACAAACTCATGAAATAATATTTTACCTATTTGAGCTGAACAAAAATATAGGCTGAAAATATATGATTAAGGGAAGTATTGGGTAATTATACCTGTTGTTTCTATCATACCATGGACTAATTAAGAGGCTGAATCTATACCTGAAGAGGGTCATTTGTTTCAAATAAAACTAATTAAAATCAATATTCCTAAAGTTGTGTATGGAGATGAAAATGTAGTTGAGCATGAGGCCCATGTCAATGATAATGTTGAGTAATAGAATTATAGAGAATATCATCACAAGAAATATGTCCTTTGCCCTGAAAACCTTTCACTAATTTCTCCTAATTCTTTTGTTTCATAATGACCTGTATTGAGAGACAGATAAAAAGATCATGTAGACCAATGATTGGACATGGTTGATGGTGGACATCCTTAAAGAAATATCAATCTAGATTCTTATGACCCATATGATGAATCTTTGAATATAAAGTGCATTTGTTTCGAGATCCATAACTTGCCTTTTAGACAAGACATAGAAGATGAGAATAATAAAATTGTGGAGCTCATAAGTTTAACTATTCCAAGATATAAGTTTCAATCCCTTCAAAATCAACTCAAAGATGCTCAATGAAATTTTATGTCATTGAAATATTTTGAAGATTTTATCTCTTATTTAGGCAGAGAGATCAGATCGTTAAACTATGAGTCTTTAAAAATGTATGATTTTTATGAACTAAATCTTATATTTGGAAGATAATTTCAATCTATCAGGGATAGACATCAAGATTCAACCACTATACATCAATCCCCATATCTCGATATGATAAATATGTTTTAATTAATAAATTATATGATAGATTAATTCAACAATAGGTTGTACACTTTCCTGTGTGATAGTACACCTTTTAATGTTCATCTAGACAATCAGAAAGATTTGATCTATCGACTGACCTATAATTAATCATTGTTGGGACCAATTATTCATCAAGTCAGAGATTGATTGGCATCCTTTGTTTAATTTGTATAATCTGTTAATGAGTTCATTAAGGTAATCATGATGGAATTCTTGAATACAGGACAATATTCCAGGATGTTGTTACAGTAATGTATGAATGTATTTAACAACATTTTTCATTGTCTATTGGTGAATCTTCTTGAAATTCAATGTATTTTTAAGACCTTTCCTCATCTGTATGCAGAAACTAATACCAATGGAGATTATAAAGAAGGAAATCAATCAGATCAGATCCCTTAATTTTTAAGACCTCTTTAAATTATTATGGTATTTACTAATTATTTTTCAAAACATTTGATTTTATTTTAATATTACTTTTACTTTTATATTTTGTACATTTTATACTATTTTCAATTTTTCTTATTTTGTTATTTGTGATTAAAGTAACACTACCATAACACATATCATATTTTGATAATAGTAGACTATAAAATTCATCTACAATTCAGTGATATATTAACTATAGTTTGATTCATTTTCCCTTTTGTCCATTCTTTTAGAAATCACAAAAGTGGTAGATTATTTGATAAACATTTATTTCAATGAGAATCCTTTTTAATCAAGATACTTCTCTGAAATGTAAATAATTTTGAAACAATAATATTTTCATTAAATTATCTTAAAAATCCTATATTTTCTGTTAGCCATTTTATGGGGTTTTTATCATCAAAATATGGGATATTTTTGGGCATGTATTGTCTCAAGAATACACTATATTATATGATGATTTTCATGATCACAAATACCCATGATGGTTTCTAATAAATTAGTGTTATGTATGTTTCAGGAATATATATCATGTTTTTATTTAAATATTTGATTAAATAAAAATATATAGTGTAACACCCCATGATTTTTATGAGATATATTTTTTAAATTTCTTCGATGCATTGTGTTGTATGTTACACTAGTATAAGCATGCACTATATGCTACACCAACTTAGCTTATGGTATACACCATACTATAATTGGCTTGTTTTGAACACAATTTCATGTTATTCTGATAGAATTAATTTCAAGAAAGAAAACATTAATGTGAAAAACTAAATATTATTTTGTTATTTTATTACATAGTCATTATAATGAAAAATATGAACAGTATTACCTTTAATTTAAAAAACAATTTAAATGAAAATAAATGTGTTTATAAAATAACTAAATTACACTTGATGTATTTTGTTAAGGTGATATATATCTAATATATTCAATATAATATAGAAATTTATCCATATATGTTTTCTATACATGATAAATGAACAATTTCAATTTTTTTTATAAAAGAAGTATTTTTCAAAAAAATCTTGTTTTTTCCACCTATTGTTGGCACACCCAATTTAATTTTTTTTTAAAATTTTAATATATTCTACTTAACAAAAAATAATTTCTATTTAGAATAGGTATGTAAAAATTTACTTTGTATTATTTTGGTTATATTTTTTTAATAAGTTTTATGTTTTAAGGAATAATAAAAATTGTAACACCCCAATCTTCCACGGTACGCTTCTCTTTGAATAATACAATAGTGTGTGTTGTATTCAACTTCGAGTTCTAACACACGACAACCTATCAAACTAGCCGTTATGAATAGTAATACCCACTTTTTGAAATTTTATAAATTTTACCTCTCAAAATGGAATTCATTTTTTGATTTGGAATATCGAAATTAGTTTAGGGTGAATTTTTGGAACTTTTCTGGTAACATTCATATTTTGATGAATAGTGAAAATTACTAAATTTTAATTAAAAACAACTTTTTAAATGGAAATAATTAATAGTAAATTTTTTTAAATTTGATTGATTTTAAAGTATAAATATATTATATTTTTACCATTTAATCCAATTTTGGTCATTGGGAATAATTTCACATTTAAACTGGACATAAGCAAGTGCCAAACTTTGGATAGTTATTATTTCATAAAAACACGTTTTTGTTTTGACAAGGGGAATTAATTTCAAATTAATTTATGCCACTTCTATGTTTTGAATTTAGAAAAATGGATTCAATATTTAGAATCATGAGATCCAAATTTTTTAAATAGGTAACTTTTATTTTTAGACATTTTGAAAAATTAGTTCGGAAAATATTTTATTTACCATGGTTAAAGGGTAAATCCGGGAAATAAGGGTAAAAAATAATATTCTAATAATATTAAATTACCCTAAACATGTCATAACCTTATTGTTTGATACATTTCCATCCGTGGTAATCTTTGGACTTATTTTGGGACCCCAAGGATCCACTTGTAAGTGATAATGACTCTTTATATTAATTAACTTAAAGTAGATACAAAAATGACATAAGAATATATCTTTTAGAAAAAAAAATTTACATAGGGTTATATTTGTTATAATTTAGACTATAAATATTCATTAGAAAGATAAAAATATTTCCTAAATAATGTAATTTTATTTATAATTTTTATTCATTGAATAATTAAATTTATATATGACATAATAATGATTCATTTTTTTATTTATTAATGAAAGAATCAAATAATTGGTATTATAAATGTTAAAATAAATATAATCTGAAAGTATTGATGACATACACGAATTTTATTGGTTAATATGACATGTTAGGGTTTCTTAAATGACTTTTTTTTAATTAATAATGTTTTTATGACTTTAAAAAAATAAATTATTAAATAGTGTCAAAATTGACATAAATGTGTTTTTAAAACAAATATTATATTATAAATTGATATTTTATTCCTAAAAATCTAAGGTTTGGCCAAAGAACTTATAAAATCATATTTGTACCAATAATTAACCAATTGGAGGTATCTTGGAAGTATATTGATTTTAATTAACTATATAATATAAAATAAAAAGAGAAATGGTAAATGTCAAACTATTTAACTAAGAGTTAAATCAACAAGATAAAGTTAATATAGTGACAAAAACCTGCATAAAACCTATTGGTTGAGTGGTTTTCAATGTATCCCCGCATTAATATTTTAATAATCCACATTTGAGCCATTATAAACCGAATAAAAATTTGATATAAAATAATATTTCTAGCTTTTCCAAAGGTGCCCCTTACCCCTGTTATAAAAGGGCACTCCCCCTTATCTCTAACTTACACCTTAAAAGCCTTTTGGTTTGGCCAATACCTCATCAAATATTCTCTCAAATTCCTTAAATTCAAATTAAAGGCCTTATTTTGATCATAAAGCCAACCTAAAGAGCCCTTTTGATCTAATCAAAAGGAAGAACCCGAAGAAGAGGTAATGATTTCACCACCCTCTTTTAAGATCATTTATTCTTCCACTTATTCTTCCTTTGTCATTTCCATTATAAAATAATAACTCCAGTATCTACTATATGCTGTGATGTTATTAAAAATATGGTACAACCATATTCAGTATTCTGTCCATCCTTTCAATTACATGTCACCATATGTGCGTACGTACGGCATACCGTCTTCATGTCGTGGTGTAATTGTTATTAAATACATTATTATTTAGATGAGTATGATAATGATGTGTAATTGATGTAAATAATATATAGAACAAGATAATGATTCAGTATATATGATATACCATTCAATTATATATTATTTTAATATCAAAAGAATGATATTGTTGCTCGTGCATACATACGGACTGCTGTCTCCACGAACGCGATGAGATTCATTCCCCATCGTATCCATTCAATAATAATGTTCATTTGATGGTTGAAAATAATTTTTAAATAATTAATATCATTCTGGATATGAATAAGATACAACCTATCCATAACAAACACGACTTACATAACAAAACATATAAAGGAAAATGAATCAGTTAACACCCGAAAGAACGATAATTCAAAGATATTATTAACAAAGAAATGTTAAAAGATAAAATATGATATCATATTAAGGTATATCATTATTTTATAACATAATAAAAATTATTTCACAATTATAAAGTAGTTTAACTTACCCTCTACCAAGTAAAAGTACAAGGTAAGGGCTTCTTTCAAAATCTCTTCATTATCTGAGGTTGTTTATACGTAATTATCTACTGGGACCTCTTTATCATCCAGATCTATGATTCATAAAAAAATTTCCAAATCATTCTTAATATTTTACAAAATATGGGTTAAATTCATTTATACCCTTGTATGAATTTTTATAAGAATTTTATAAAGGAATCTTTCTATAATTTTCCAAACAAGGTCCTATTTAACCTTTTTGACAGAATTACTATAAGAATGTCTTTTACTAACTTATACAGAGGGTGAGGCTATTTTCTTCCATTATAAAATAGTGGATGCTTCCCTTAAAATATTATAAGAATATTTTACATGTAAATGTTTCCTTTTATAATTATGTGACTTTTAAATGATTTTAAAAAAGAAATATTTCTCTCAAATAGTTTTGTTTTCATCTATGTCAACATCCTTTGATGGATTTTAAGATTATTTGAAGTTTATTTATTGTGATACAAAACTTCCATATTGTATTGAAGGTTTTGTGATATGTTTGACTGTTGATGTGTTATTTTTATACCATTCATGTTTTATGGAGAAAGTATTGATATTTCGTATGCTAGGGTTAATACGAATGTTTATGTTATGTCTAAACCTATTCATATGAGGAATGAATTTGACTTAACAATTGACGGGTGGAGATCGCTATAGCTCCTCGATGCATCGGTTGGTCTCATGAGGAAAACTAGTGTCTTGGAACAAGGCCTTGACAAAATCTTATTTGTAGTTTGGCAGAAATCCTTCAATATGTGGTTATGATAGTCTAACAGTATGCATTCCACCATTATGAAAGTGCTTATTGATATTGCATGGGATTATTTGACTAGTAGAATATCCAGGTGAATAAGTAAATGTCATTATTTCATTTTATTTATTACATATTATGCTGAAGTTAATGTTTAAAAGGCTTTTGTTTTAGTTATACATTTCTTTAAATGTTTGTGCTTATTTATGAAAGTTTCCTCTATATTGTTATCCTTAATGGGCATATGAGCTCACCCCTTTCAATGTTTTATTTTTCCCAAGATATGAAAATGTATTTTATGAATGACCTGTAGGGATAGTATGAGTGGATATGAGTTTGGTCTACGGGGATAAGATGTTGTTGTAGTTTTTCACTTAATGATGTAATGTAAACTTTATGAATGTATCTCGTGATTCTAAGGCTACTAAACTAATCAGTCTTTCGAGACATGATCTTTTGTGATCATGCCAATGTTATGTAATAATGCACCAACTCTGGGTAACTCGTGTTGGGGAATTACAGTTGGTATTAAAGGAAGATTAAGACAAACCTTGGAAGATAGATTTAGAAAACTCTTATTAGAGCACATAGACCTAAGATGGACTTTGAGGATTAGTATAAAAGAACTTCCTAGAATTTTGGAATTGTAGAGATTTTTTGAGTTTTCCGAGAAATACATCTCTGTCTGGATACAAGCAGGTAAAGGAGGCTCTGGAACATATGTACCTAGGGGTAAAACCTGAAAACACCACATTGAGCTAGACTCGAATGGGAATTGGTGCACGACAATGGGCCATGCTGCACTCTTGGTTAAGACACTCCTGGGGGATATTCTTAGGATAATTCTCATTTTCATTACAAACCATTATGAAGAGTTTATGAGTATATACTTCTTCAAAGAAAACATTTTTATGATTATAGATTATAACCATAAACTGTTCAATTCATGTTAAGTGTTTTACAAGATTGGATTTATGTATTGTGCTTCATAAACTAATCTAGTGTATTCCATTGTTTAGAAATGGCACCTAGGGTAAGAAATGGAAAAATTATCAATGCATGCACTCCATGTAGATATTTCTCTCCTGCTCTAGATAATTATAGTGGAGCTGGTGATGCAAACTGTGCTGATCAGATAATTACCATACTGGGACAACTCACTCAGGTTATTAATAATAACCATACCCGTATGGAGCACCCAAATCCACAGCGTGGAGGATCAATGTTAGATCACTTCATGAGGCAACAACCACCAACATTCAATGGGAGTTCAAATCCATTAGTATCTGAGTAACGGATAAATTTCTTAGCGAAAATATTCCATGCCTTGGGGAGTAGTGAAAGGGAAAAAGTTATCATGGTAGTTTACCACCTCACTGGAGATGCTGACCAATGGTGGTCATTGATTCAAAACACAACGGAGGATGATGAAGTATAAAATATGGAATGGATGGAGTTCAAAGAACTTTTCATAGAAAAATACTTTCCTCATGACCATCGAGCATTTTTGGAATGGCAATTTCTGAGTCTGAGATAAAAGGAGGATGATAATGTCACAAAGTATGAGGCTAACTATACAAGGATAGCGAGGCATGCAGCAGATTATATACATAACCCAAGGAGTAAGATTGATAATTTCATTGATGGGTTAAAACAATTTCTCCATCGAGAATTATTCTCACAATCCTTCTCATCATAAGAAGATATTGTCTCATGTTCTATCAAGACAGAAAAGGAATTCTCTATGTCTTATGACTTTAAAGAAAATAAATAGAAGAAGATAATTACCGATCACTCTGGAAATGGAAATAAGGGGAAGAAGGGAAAAGTTGAATATTCATCATCAAGTAAATGTGGGAAGAAACACCATGGTACTTTATTTAATTGAATGGGAGTCTGTTACAAGTGTGGTAAAAAAGGCCACCTAGCTCGTGATTACAAGGGGAAGAAAGAAGATATCAATGTTCAATGCTACAATTGCAGGGAGATGGGGCATTATGAAAATGAATGTCCTAAGCGTCAGGGGAACTTAACTCAGAAAAGACCAAGGGATCAAGGCCAAGCTTATACTATCACTACTGTTGAGGTTAAAGACCCGAAAGACGTGGTGGAAGGTAATTTAATGGTTTCCTCAAGTTTATCAAATGGTTTATTTGATTCTGGATCCTCTCATTGTTTCATATCTTCTCAGTTTTCTAAGAAAATTTGATATTTACAATTTGATTTTGTCACGACCCGTCCTCAAGTCCCATGCCGTGACTACCCCAAGCCCGCCTTCCATAGGCCAAGGGCTGGCGACTAGCACCAAGGCGTAAATCCCAGTAAAAAGGGAAGGCATTGCCTTTGAAAAGTAAACAAGCACCACAGAGTAAGCAAGCGGAAAAGTAAACACTAAGTAAAAACTGTAACAAGTTGTGCTGAAAGTAAAAGGGGCCGGAAATACAAGCCCAACTATAAAGTACAACTTAATGGGTAAAACAACAACTGAAAAGAAAATCCACAGCGTCGAGCCGTCCTCTGGAAGTCCCACCTGAAGGGTGGGTACAGATAGCCTCCACTGCTCCTCGGGTCCACCTGACCGCTCCGAGTACGTCCCGCCCAGTGGACCACCTCCAGGTACCATCCTGCTCCGCAAGCCTCCACCACGATCAGTGATGTCCGTCGTCTACAACCAACACAACGCAGTGCGGGCATAGCCCGTGCAGGGGGGAGTATAAGCTACTCGGTAGGGACCCCGAGATCCCCGAAGGTCTCCTGAAATCCACAAAGGATAATCCACAAAGGAAAGATACAATCACGAAGTAACAACCGACACTGCTTAGGTATATTCCCATACATATACCTAAGTCATCAATTCCCATTTGGATCCAACGTCCGAGCCCAAGCACAACCCAGTCCACACAGGAAAACAAAACGAATACCCACACAGGATAGCACAACACAATCCACAAAGGAGAGTAAACAGTAAATCCACATAGGATAGCTCAACACAATCCACAAAGGAGAGTAACATAGGATTCAGCTCACATAGGTATACTTCTTGTATGACGATAAAGATGATCACTGATCCATCTAAGTCGTCGGACCCACAAAGGATCGATAGGTAACTAACCCCCGCAATGACCCACACAGGATCGGGCCCACACAGGACCTGTAGGCACTGGCTCACACAGAACCGCAGAGCGCTGACCCACACAGGATAGGACCCACACAGGATCGGGCCCACACAGGACCTGTAGCACTGATCCACGTAGGATCGCTGAGTGCAGTAGTCGTCGTAGTCCACTGAGGATCTCTGCACTGTCGTCGTCGTAGTCCACTGAGAATCTCTGCACAGTCGTCACTGTCGAAGTAGCAGTCACAGCCAGCTCTAGGGTTCCCGCACACAGCAAGCTCGTTCGGGAGGGTCCGCTCCACGAGCCGAGAGGCTGACACATCAACTGACACAAAGTCCGAGGTTGATGTATCCAAAAGTTCCGTATCATCAACAGGAACTCAATGTCGCAGACGGCGCGTCAATCAGACGCCCGGTCTGAGAGTTATTGGCTTTTTCGTCCGAGGGGCCCGGTTGGTTTTTAAGGCAAAACCAACCCGACCATACTCCACCTGCGTCCAAACCTCGGGAGGAGTATGCCAAAAGATCCGTCTCACTTAGAGGAATCCACCAAAGCTGACGGCACGTCAATCGGACGTCCGTAGCTCAAGATATGAGCATTTTCGCTCCGAGGGCCCGGTTGGTTTCGTGTACGAACCAACCCGGCCGA
This sequence comes from Viscum album, assembly GCA_963277665.1. Classification (NCBI taxonomy): domain Eukaryota; kingdom Viridiplantae; phylum Streptophyta; class Magnoliopsida; order Santalales; family Viscaceae; genus Viscum; species Viscum album. The sequence goes on from OY728138.1 coordinate 777,207,481, forward strand.
ACCCAAAGTATTCCGAAACCTTGAGTGAGATATACTGAAACGACCGTCTCGATCCAAGGATCGCATTTCCGCTGACGGCGCGTCGTTCGGAGGCCTGTAGCTCATGCTACGGGTAAAAGACCGAAAACAGTCTGAAGACGGGGGGTCCGAGCCCGGGCCGACCCGGCCCGACCCCCCCCCCCCCCCCCCCCCCCCCCCCCCCCCCCCGTGGTCGGAAACTGGGTCGACCCGACCGGGTCCGACCTGGCTGGACCCGGTCCGGTCCGGCCATGGCGTGGCCCGGCAGGTCGCACCGGCCTGGCTCGGCTCGGCCGAGCGGCCCGAGCAGCTGGACGCCGTGGGGCACTGCCGCTGCGGATTGGAGGTGCCGCGGCCCCTCGTGGGGCCGCCGTGGGTCGATCGGACACGGCATGTCACCGCATCCCGTGCGGACGAGCCGGACCCACGTGGCCATGGGTCCGCTAGCCGCCGCCGCCGCGGCTGAAGCCGTGACGGCTCTGTCCGGCGGCACGCCGGAGCGCCGCCGCACCGGCAACCCGCGCCGCCGGCCGCTTCCGCGGGCCACCGGAGTTGCTCTGGTGGTCCGTTTTCCTTCCCGTCTGTGCCGTTGTTCCTCCCGGTTTCCATTCTTCACTGCGGGATTGTCAAAACGCCCTTGTGTCACGATTTTCCATCACCCGCCAAATTCGTACAACAACGAAGAACGACGGAGGGTTGTCGGGCCGTGTGTGCTTGGCCCGCACCCTCCGCGTTAGATAAAAACAACGAGAGAATTATTCAACACATGAAAACATAACCCAAACAATTTTAATGAATTAAAATTGTTCTAATTGTCTGGGTTATTCACTTTTAAAAGAAACGATCACGTGAATACAAAAAGGGTATTTCCAAATAAAAAAAATCCTTACCTCGTCAAGTCGTCGCACGCGGGTTCTTTGCGGATTTGATCGTCACGAAAGGAGGGGTTCGTCGCGGAAAGAGGGGATCATCGCGGTATTCGTCGTTGCGTCGATGAACTCCAAGGTCCATGAAACAACAGATTTAATTATAAATAATTAAATCCGTGTGTTGTTATAAACCACAAAGAAGTTTAAAAAGAAACCCAAGATCTCTTACCTCAAGTAGTAGGTGATCAGAGATCGGGGCGACGAAGAACGTCTTGGATGAAGCGTCGTCAAACTCCGAGGGTGACGGTGTTCTTCGCGTTCTTCGCGTTCTTCGCGTTTTTCGCGTTCTTCGCGAAGGAGGATGAAGGCTCAAGAATTCTCTCAAATCCTCTCAACGAGTAATCTTCCAAATGTCGTGTTGGTCTTATTTTATTATTACGCCAACAAACGAATAAGAGGTAATTAACGACCCATTAATTCGCAGAATTTATTCAATGAAAGAAACTGCTCATTTAATTCATGAAATAAACTTCCCAATTAAATGGTGCGTTAAGGATTTAAGAAATCGCGTCAATTGACTTTCATAATGACGGGTTTTCGCGGGTGCGTTACATAGCGGAAAAGAAACGGTGGGGCTCGTGCGGGTCCCACCTCACAAATAACCTACCAAGAGGGTAGGATATTTTTTGATAGCATCCTATCCAGTTCAACTCAGCTTAAGCCGCTTTTAAGTGGATTCAAGTGGCTTTCAAGTGTCTTAGGTGAAATAAAATAATGTTTGACGTACAATTATTTTATTTCTTAACTTAAGCCCGAAAATTAAAAACCACACCCGAGCAAACACAACTTTGGAAGAGGCGTTTCTAAGAAAATACTGGCGCTTCCATTCCGTTGGTGCCCTCAGAATTCGATTCCGGGCACCGGTTCAAAAGTTAGAAAAACCCACTCGTCCGTTCACCGAACGTACCCGAGCCAAACTTCGGAAAATGATTCCTGGCACACCGGGCCTCAGAATCAGGTTTCATCAGAAACTGCGCTCTTGTAAAATTCTAAAGAAAATTAAGAAAAAAATTTCCTTGAAATTTATGGGTCTTTACATTACTCCCACCTCAGGGCTTTACATCCCCGTAAAGATACATCATAAACTAGGGAAACACATGTGGGTACTGAGCACGCATCTTAGCCTCCTGCTCCCATGTGCTCTCTTGGAGGTTCCTGTGCTACCATCTGATGTGTACAAGAGGAATCGATTGCCTACGTAGGACCCGCTCCTGTCGATCCTCTATCTCCACTGGGACCTCCGCAAAACTCGCCCCATCATCCACGTCTAGCTCCCCATAGTCAATGATGTGCGTCGGGTCATGCACGTATCTCCTCAGCTAAGATACATGGAAGACGTTGTGCACTCGGTGCAACTGAGGTGGTAGAGCCAGGTGATAAGCCACCTCTCCAATCCTGCTGAGGACCTGGAAGGGTCCAATGAAGCGTGGAGACAACTTTCCGCCTCGGCCAAATCTCCGCAAACTACGTCGAGGTGAGACACGCAAGAAGACGTGGTCGCCATCCTTGAACTCTAGTGGCCTCCGCCTCCTATCATCATATGAATTCTGCCGGCTCTGAGCTGTCCTCATCTGCTCCTGGATGACCTGGACCTTCTCTGTTGTGGCCTGGATCATCTCCGATCCAACAAGTGCTGACTTCCAAGGGTCTGTCCAGCACAAAGGAGATCTGCAAGGTCTGTCGTACAATGCCTCGTATGGTGCCATCCCGATAGTGGAGTGGTAGCTGTTGTTGTACGCGAACTCCACCAAGGGTAGGTGGTCCTCCCAGCTGAGACCAAAGTCGAGGACACATGCGCGGAGCATGTCCTCGAGAGTCTGAATGGTCCTATCCGTCTGACCATCCGTCTGCGGGTGAAAGGCGGTGCTAAGACGTAGCCGCGTCCCGAACACCTCCTGCAACCCCATCCAAAGCCGGGAAGTAAAGCGAGTGTCCCGATCAGAGACGATAGACGATGGCACACCGTGAAGCCGTACAATCTCCTAAATGTAGAGATTCCTCAATCTCTAAAACTGAGCCCTACTCTCTGATGGGTAAGAAGTGTGCCGACTTGGTGAGTCGGTCAACAATCACCCAAATGGAGTCGTGACCTCTGGATGTGCATGGAAGTCTAGTCACGAAGTCCATAGATATCCAGTCCCACTTCCACTCCGGGACCTCCAAGGGCTGTACCAAGCCTGCTGGTACCTGATGCTATGCCTTCACCTGCTGGTAGGTGAGGCACCATGAAACGAACTCTGCCACAACCTTCTTCATGCCCGGCCACCAGTTCTGTCGTCTAAGATCCTGATACATCTTCGCCACCCCAGGATGTACCGCCAAAGGAGAAGTGTGAAACTCTCTCAGCACCTCCTTTTGTAAAGTGACTGGTACCAATGTACGTCCTCTGAAAAGGATGTCATGCTCTACTCCACGGGAGAAACCATCAGGTGCATGTCCCGAGGCTATCTGTGCACGCCGCGTCTCACAGTTGGTGTCCCTACGCTGTGCCTCTCTGACCCGCTGTAGAAGCGGAGGAAAGACTGTGAGAGACTGAAGGAAGGCTACTCTGTCCCTATCCACGAAGGATATCTGCAAGGCGGCTAGCTGCTCTGTCGCCTCCTCAAGTAGCTGGATGCCCATCCTCCTGCTGAGGGATCGGCTACTACGTTCCCCTTCCCAGGAGTATAGACTATCTCAAAGTCATAGTCCTGGAGTAACTCGAGCCATCACTGCTGTCTCAGGTTCAGGTCCTTCTGCGAGAAGACGTACCTGAGACTCTGGTGGTCAGAAAAGACTGTAAAGCGCTCACCCATCAGATAGTGCCGCCATGTCTTCAGAGCGAAGACCACTGCTGTTAACTCTAGGTCATGGGTAGAGTAGTCCTGCTCATGTGGCCTCAACTGACATGATCCATAGGAAATCACAGCCCGATCCTGCATCAGGAAACACCCGATTCCGGTCCCTGATGCATCGCAGTGGACTACGTATCCAACTCCCTCCTCAGGCAACCTCAAGATAGGTGCGCTGGTCAATCTCTTTCTTAGCTCCTGGAAGCTCTGCTGACATCTGTCTAACCACACAAAGGGTTTTCCCTTCTTCGTCAAAGCTGAGAGTGGCACCTCAACTCTGGAGAAGTCCGGCACAAATCTCCGATAGTATCCGGCTAGACCCAAGAAACTCCATACCTCTGTCACGCTCCTGGGTGGCTCCCAAGCTTGCACTGCTTCAATTTTTGAGGGATCCACTACAACTCCCGCCTCAGAAATGACATGCCCCAAGAAGTGGTCCTCATGTAACTAGAACTGGCACTTTGAGAGCTTTCCATAAAGCTGGTGCTCTCGATGTGTGTCTAATACAACCCGCAAGTGGTAGGCGTGCTCCTCCTCCATGTTCGAGTACACCAAAATGTCGTCGATGAAGACCACGACAAATAGATCGAGATATGGCTGGAAGATCCTGTTCATGAGGCTCATGAACACTGCTGGAGCATTGGTTATGCCGAAAGGCATAACCAAGAACTCATAGTGGCCATACCGACACCTGAAGGCTGTCTTCTGTATGTCCTCGTCTCGAACTCTGAGCTGATGATAGCCTGACCTGAGGTCTATCTTCGAGAACCACCGTGCTCCCTTGAGCTGATTGAAGAGGTCATAAATCATCGGTAGCGGATACTTGTTTCTCACTGTCACCTGGTTCAGGCGACGATAGTCGACACACAGTCGCAAGTTCCCGTCCGCCTTCTTGGCGAACAAAATCGGGGAAGCCCAGGGTGAAACACTGGGTCAGATGAACCCCTTGCCCTGCAAGTCCTCCAACTGTACCCACAGCTCTCGAAGCTCAGCGGGGGCCATCCGATACGCTGGAGTGGATATTAGGGCTGTCCCGGGGTACAGATTAATATAAAATTCTACCTCTCTACGAGGAGGTAGTCCTGGAACATCATCGGGGAAGACGTCCTCATACTGATCCACCACTGCAGGAAAACTAGGACTCCGCACATCAACTACTCCAAGGATGAGGCTAGCCAACTGATGAGTGATGGACTGTCCCCTCCTCTGCGAGTGTCCATCATGTGTTGCAAAGGCCCCCTTCTCGCTGGTGAAGGTGAACCTACTCCCGTCGGTGCGCACACATCGCACCTTGCGCCTAAAACAGTCAATCTAAGCATGGACTGTAGATAACCAATCCATGCCCAAGATGAAATCGTAAGGCCTCGACGCTACTACAATAAGATCCCAGCCGAAGCTCTCGCCTCCTATAGTAAGCTCACACTGCCGGCACCAGTGCGTAATCGTCGAGTCTGCTCCCGTAGGGGTCTCTAGCCATAAGGATCAAGCCAACGGCTCTGTCGGAATCTCCGAGCTCCGAACAAGGGCAGCGGCTATGAAATATTGACTCGCTCCTGTGTCTATAAGAACTGCATAAAGGGTGGAATAGACACAGATCGTACCTTGAATCATCTCTGGCGCGTCGTGGTCGTAGGCCTCCACTGCCTGGAGCTGTGCCTATCTCTGCCCGCCGGCTCCCTGTGGTCGGGGCGAACCTCCTGGTGGTGGTGGTGGCAGAGCCTCAAAGCTTCGCCCACCACCTACTGCTCGGCCATCTCCTCTGCCTCATCTGCCTCCTCCCTGCGGACCGCCACGGTCAACCCTCTGCCTCTGACTGGGTGGCCCCTCCACCGTCTGCTGCTCCTCAGTATGGTGGTTCGGGCAGTCACGAGCCATGTGGCCCTTCCCACCGCACGTGTAGCATTGCCTGCCTCTCGGAAGACTGGCTCCACACTGTGTGCCCCGCACTGCTGATCCAGTGTCCCGAGGTTGTCTGCCGGAGGGTCTGGTCTGCCTGGAACCCCGAGTCATCCATCGGCTACCTTCTGCCGAAGACTCCGCTACCTTCCGCCTTGCGGTAGGTCTCGCTGCTGAAGTAGACTCATCCAGAAAGCACTCGATCAGAAGGGCTCGCTCCAGCCTCCTTCCAGGGTCGGGATGCTGAGGGAGATCAGCGATGCCCTGATCTCGTGTCTCAAACCCTGCTCAAAGGTCCGGGCCTGGAAGAAGGGGTCCTGTACCATGTCGGTCGAGTAGCGAGAAAGATCGATAAACCTCACCGCGTACTGGGCGACCGTCAAGCTGCCATGCCGCAGCTGAAGAAGCTCCTGAATGCGCACCGCATAGAGGGTGGCTGGGATGAACTCTGAGCAGATGAGGCTCTTGAAGTCCATCCAAATTAGAGAGGCCTCATCATGCACCTGGAGAATCAAGCTTCACCATCGGCCCGCTGCTGCGTGCAGTAGGCTCGCCGCGAGGATCACCATGAGGTCTGCTGGTGTCCTCACTAGCCTGAAAACTCGAACGACCGCCTTCAGTCAGTCCTCAGCTGCCTGGGGGTCCGTCTCCCCACGAAACCTGGGTGGTCGCTGGCGCTGGAACTCGTTCAGAGCTTCGAGGCGACGTGCATCGTCAGCGGTCGGCGTTGGAAGCATCGGGGGCTCGGCGGGTAAAGGTATCGTCGGTGCCTCTGCTGTCAATGGGCCCTATACCGAGGCCTCATCGCTCGGCGGACTGTCGTCGTGCTCTACTCTCGGAACCCTAGCTGACTGTCGTCATGGGGCCATCCTGAAAAGGAAACAAGTGTGCCACGGTCAGAACAGTATACCTGGTGAGCTGACACGAGTAATCACAAAGAAAACTTTAAACACACATGAAATCAATGTTTTCGTGCATTAAGTCGGAAATCAGAAGTCAGGGTCCTGGTGTACGGATACGTCGGCCTCCGCACCAACACTGGAATCCCGGGACTGATAACCACACCCAATACGCTAAACACTATTGCGTCACATAGAAGAAAGATCAGAGTCTGGGGTAGAATCGACCACCTCTGATACCAATTTGTCAAGACCCGTCCTCGGGGCCCGTGTCGTGACTACCCCAATCCCACCTTCCATAGGCCAGGGGCTGGCGACTAGCACCAAGGCGTAAATCCCAGTGAAAAGGGAAGGCATTACCTTTGAAAAGTAAGCAAGCACCACAGAGTAAGCAAGTGGAAAAGTAAACACTAAGTAAAAACTGTAACAAGCTGTGCTAAAAGTAAAAGGGGCTGGAAATACCTGCCAACTTTAATGTACAACTGAAAGGGGAAAACAACAACTGAAAAGAAAAGCCACAGCGTCGAGCCGTCCTCTGGAAGTCCCACCTGAAGGGTGGTTACAAATAGCCTCCACTGCTCCTCGGGTCCACCTGACCGCTCCGAGTACGTCCCGCCCAATGGACCACCTCCAGGTATCGTCCTGCTCTGCAAGCCTCCACCACGATCAGCGATGTCCGTCGTCTGCAACCAACACAACGTAGTGCAGGCATAGCCCGTTCAGGGGTGAGTATAAGCTACTCAGTAGGGACCCCGAGACCCCCGATGGTCTCCCGAAATCCACAAAGGATAATCCACAAAGGAAAGATACAATCACGAAGTAACAACCGAAACTTCTTAGGTATATTCCCATACATATACCTAAGTCATCAATTCCCATTCGGCTCCAAAGTCCGAGCCCAAGCACAACCCATTCCACACAGGAAAACAAAACGTATAACCACACAGGATAGCACAACACAATCCAAAAAGGAGAGTAAACAGTAAATCCACACAGGAAAGCTCAACACAATCCACAAAGGAGAGTAACATAGGATTCAGCTCACACAGGTATAATTCTTGTATGAAGATAAAGATGATCACTGGTCCATATAAGTCTTCGGACCCACAAAGGATCGATAGGTAACTAACCCCCGCAATGACCCACAAAGGATCGGGCCCACACAGGACCTATAGGCGCTGGCTCACAGATAACCGCTGAGCGCTGACCCACACAGGATCGGACCCACACAGGATCGGGCCCACACAGGACCTGTAGCACTGATCCACGTAGGATCACTGAGTGCAGTAGTCGTCGTAGTCCACTGAGGATCTCTGCACTGTCGTCGTCGCAGTCCACTGAGGATCTCTGCACAGTCGTCGTTGTCGAATTAGCAGTCGCAGCCAGCTCTAGGGTTCCCGCACATAGCAAGGTCGTTCGGGAGGGTCCGCTCCACGAGCTGAGAGGATGATACATCAACTGACACAAAGTCTGAGGTTGATGTATCCAAAAGTTCTGTATCGTCAACAGGAACTCAACGTCGCAGATGGCGCGTCAATCGGACGCCCGGTCTGAGAGTTATTGTCTTTTTCGTCCTAGGGGCCCGGTTGGTTTTTAAGGCAAAACCAACCCGACCGTACTCCACCTACGTCCAAACCTTGGGAAAAGTATGCCAAAAGATTCGTCTCACTTATAGGAATCCACCAAAGCTGACGGCACGTCAATCGGACGTCCGTAGCTCAGGATATGAGCGTTTCCGCTCAGAGGGCCCTGTTGGTTTCGTGTACGAACCAACCCGGCTGAACCCAAAGTATTCCAAAACCTTGAGTGCGATATACCGAAACGACCGTCTCGATCCAAGGATTGCGTTTTCGATGACGGCGCGTCGTTTGGACACCCATAGCTCATGTTACGGGCAAAAGACAGAGAACAGTCCGAAGACGGGAGGTCCGGGCCGACCCGACCCTGTCCGACCCGGCTGGACCTGGTTCGGTCCGGCCAGGGCACAACCTGGCAGGTCGGACCGGCCTGGCTCGGCTCGGCCGAGCGGCCGAGCAGCTGGATGCCGCGGGGCGCTGCCCCCGTGGATTGGAGGTGCCGCGGCCCCGCGTGGGGCCGCGCTGGATCGATCGGACGCAGCATGTCGTATCGTCCCGTGCGGGCGAGCTGGACCTGCGCGGCCGCGAGTCCGCTGGCCACCGAAGTTGCTCCGGTGGTCCATTTTTCTTTCCGTCTGCGCCGTTGTTCCTCCCAGTTTCTGTTCTTCACTGCGGGATCCTCAAAACGCCCTTGCGTCACGATTTGTCGTCGCCAGCCAAATTCGCACAACAACGAAGAACGGCGGAGGGTTTTCGGGCTGTGTTCGCTTGGCCCGCACCCTCTGCGTTAGATAAAAACAATGGGAGAATTATTCAACACATGAAAAGATAACACAAACAATTTTAATGAATTAAAATTGTTCTAATTTTCCGGGTTATTCACTTTTAAAAGAAACGATCACGTGAATATAAAAAGGGTATTTCCAAATAAAAAAATCACTACCTCGTCAAGTCATCGCATGCGGGTTCTTCGCGGATTTGATCATCGCGGAAGGAGGGGTTCGTCGCGGAAAGAGGGGATCGTCACGGTATTCGGCATTGCGTCGACGAACTCCGAGGACCAAGAAACAATAGATTTAATTATAAATAATTAAATCAGTGTGTTGTTATAAACGGCAAAGAAGTTTAAAAAGAAACCCAAGATCTCTTACCTCAACCAGTTCGTGATCGGAGATCGGGGCGGGGAAGAACGTCTCTGATGAAGTGTCGTCAAACTCTGAGGGTGACATCATTCTTCGCATTCTTCACTTTCTTCGTGTTCTTCGCGTTCTTCGCGAAGGAGGATGAAGGCTCAAGAATTCTGTCAAAGCCTCTCAACGAGTAATCCTCCAAATGTCGTGTTGGTCTTATTTTATTATTACACCAACAAACGAATAAGAGGTAAGTAACGACCCATTAATTCGCAGAATTAATTCAACGAAAGAAACTGACCATTTAATTCACAAAATAAACTGCCCAATTAAATGGTGCATTCAGGATTTATGAAAATGCGTCAGTTTAATTTCATAATGACGGGTTTTCGCGGGTGCGTTACTTAGCGGAAAAGAAACGGTGGGGCTCGTGCGGGTCCCACCTCATAAATATCCTACCAAGAGGGTAGGATATTTTTGGATAGAATCTTATCCGGATCAACTCAGCTTAAGCCGCTTTTAAGTGGCTTTAAGTGGCTTTCAAGTGGCTTAGGTGAAATAAAATAAAGTTTGACGTACAATTATTTTATTTTTTAACTTAAGACCGAAAATTAAAAACCACACCCCAGCAAACGCAACTCCGGAAGAGGCGTTTCTAAGAAAATACCGGCGCTGCGATTCCATCGGTGCCATCAGAAATTGATTCCAGGCAACGGTTCAAAAGTTAGAAAAACCCGGTCGTCCGTTCACTGAACGTACACGAGCTAAACTTCGGAAAATCATTCCAGGCACACCGGGCCTCGAAATCAGGTGCCATCAAAAACTGCACTCTTGTAAATTTCCAAAGAAAATTAAGAAAAAAATTCCCTTGAAATTTACAGGTCTTTACAGATTTAACAAGGGAGTTGTTAGTCAAAACTTCTAAGGGATGTATCATTGCAACAAAGTTTTGAAAATCTGTTCCCATTAGAGAATATAGATGTTCTTTTTCTGCTGATCTCATCATCATACCCAGGATTGAATTTTATATTATCCACTTTATGGATTTTCTTTCAGACCCTGACGCGAAGATTTATTTTAAGAAGAAAAAGGTTACAATTTTTGATGATGATGATAAAGAACACCTTATCTTTATAGAAGAATCGGCACCACCTGATTCTTATCTAGATCCACCTCCCTGAAGCTCAATTAAATTCAATTATCAAGGAGGAAGAGAATGAAATAACTGTGGGAAAGGAAAGGAATATTAAAATAAAGGATATTTCTATTGTGAAATAATATGTATATTTGTTTCCTGAAGATTTACCTAGACATTCTCCAGAATGAGAAATTGAGTTTTCCATTGATTTAATTCCTATTTCAAGGCCTATATCGAAGAACGCATATAGAATGGCCACTGTGGAATTATTTTAACTAAAGAAACAACTTGGGGAATTGAGTAATAAGGAATTTATTCTCCCTAGTGTTTCCCAATGGGGATCCCCTATCCTTTTTGTTAAAAAGAAATATTGAACTATGAGGTTATGTGTAGACTACAGGGAAATCAATGCTATAACAATAAAGAACAAGTATCCCCTACCTTGCATTGGTGATTTATGTGACCAACTGCATGGAGCTCAATAATTTTCAAAGATTGACCTTCGATCTGGATACCATCATTTGTGTGTGAAGAAGGAACACATTCCAAAGATAACATTTCGAACTAGGTATGAGAATTACGAGTTTATAGTAATGCCTTTTGTATTGACTAATTCACCCTCTATATTCATGGATCTAATGAACAGAGTTTTTAAGGAATATCTTGATGATTTTGTAGTGGTATTTATTGATGATATCTGGGTATACTCCAAAACCTACAATGATCATGAAAATCATGTGCGCAATATCCAGAAGTCTCTTAGAAGACATGAATTATATGAGATGTTTAACAAGTGGGAATTCTGGCTTCATGAGATTTTGTTTCTTGGACATATTGTCTCTAAGGATGTAATTTTCGTTGATCCTTATAATACCAAGGCAATCCAAGAATGGCCAACACCGACGAGTATAACTGAGGTACACAGTTTTATTGGTTTTTCATTTTATTATTGGCATTACGTCCAGAATTATTCCTGATTGGCTAACCCATTAACGAATCTCACATATAAAGTAGTTAAATTTGTTTGGACAAAAGAGTTTGAAGAATGTTTTGAAAAACTGAAGAGAAGATTATTCAATGATCCTAAATTGAATCTATCTTCAGGGAATGATGGGTTCGTTATTTATAGTGATGCATCGAAGAAAGGACTTGGTTGTGTCCTTATGCAGAATGATGAATTTATTTCCTATGAATCAGAACAGCTAAAACTTAATGAGAAAAACTATCCAACTCATGATCTTGAGTTAGATGTTGTAATCTTTGATTTGAAGATATAAAGACAATATATCTATGGTAAAAAATGTGATATTTATATAGATAACAAGAATTTGAAGTATATGTTCTCACAGAAAGAACTCAACATGAGGTAAAGGAGATGTCTTGAAATACTCAAGGATTATGATTGCACGATACACTACCACGCGAGGAAGGAAAATAAGGTGGAAAATGATTCGAGTAGAATAGATCATGGAGTTTTGAAAAAGATGAGAGTTTAAAAGGATCCTATATACATTTATCTAGTAAATATAGATATGGGAATCACAATGGAAGGTGAAACATAAATACTTTTTCAAATTGTTGCCAAAACATATTTACCAGAAAGGAAAAAGAGTTCTTAGACCAGTGATGAATAGTTTAAAAATAAGATTAAAGCTGTGAATGATGGGAGATTGAGTGAATTTGTGTATGAAGATGGAATTTTGAAATTTTCTAAGAGACTTTGTGTTCCCGATATAACTGATTTAAAAATGGAATTTTCAGATGATGCTCATAGCTCCAATTTCTCTACACACCCTGGGAGCACCAAAATGTATAGATATTTGTAGGAACATTTTCAGTGGGACAACATAAAGAGGGAGATTGCTAATTTTTGTGTCAAGATGTATGGTTTGTCAACAAGTGAATACTGGAAGGCCACATCCTGGAGGAGTCATGCATCCTCTACCCATACTTGAGTGGAAATGGGATAATATCACGATGGACTTTGTCATGGGACTACCAAAGACTCCAAGATGGAATGATGCAATATGGGTCATTATTGATCATCTTACCAAGTCAGCACCTTTTCTTGCTATAAGAGAAGATCTACCACTTGAATGTCTATCAAGACTATATATTAATAAAGTTGCGAGACTTCATGAAGTACCCATATCAATTGTTTCTGATCGTGATCCATGTTTTATATCAAGATTCTGGAAAAGTCTTCAGAAATCCCTGGATACTGAACTTCATTTGAGCACTTCCTACCACCCCCAAATTGATGGACAATCAGAATGGACTTTTCAAACCCTAGAAGACATGTTTAGATCTTGCTCACTTGACTTTCAGGGTATGTGGGATCAATATTTACCTCAGGTTGAATTTTTATATAACAATAGCTTCCATTCAAGTATTCCGATGGAACCATATGAAGCTTTATACAGAAAGAGATGTCACACACCAACCTATTGGGATGATGTTCGTGAAAGAAAACATGTAGGCCCAGAACTTGATGAGGAAACAATTGAAATGGTAAAGGTAATCCAAACCCACATCAAAGAAGCTCAATGTAGGCAGAAGATCTTTGCTAACAACCGAAGGAAGGATTTGTAATTTCAGGTAGGAGATCATGTTTTCTTGAAGGTATCTCCATGGAAGGGTGTTATAAATTTCGGTAATAAGGGTAAATTGAGTCCCAGGTACATAGGACGTTTCTAAATTCTTGAAATAATTGGGGCGGTAGCTTAACATTTGGCAATGTCGCCAGGTCTCTCCAAAGTTCACGATGTGTTCCACGTATCACTATTGAGAAAATATATTTCTGACCCAACGCATGTACTCACCTATGAAGAAGTAGAACTGGAACCCAATATATCTTATTCCAAAGTGCCTGTCAAGATTCTTGATATCAGAGAAAAAGTGCTGAGAAACTGGATGAATCGTCTGGTAAAAGTTCTATGGAAAAACCATAAGATGGAAGAGGCAATGTGGGAACCTGAGGAACTTATGATGAAGAACCACCTGAGTCTTTTTATGTAGTAATATTCTATAAATTTATAGGACAAAATTATTTGAAGGAGGGGAGAATTTAACACTCCAAGCATCCACAGTATGCTTCTCTTTGAATAATACAGTAGCGTGTGTTTTGAACAACTTCGAGTTCTAACACACCACAACCAATCAAACAGCTGTTATGAATAGTAATACACACCTTTTGAAATTTTATAAATTTTATCTTTTAAAATGGACTTCATTTGTGGATTCAGAATATCGAAATTTTCTTAGGGTGAATTTTTGGTACTTTTCTGAAAACATTCAGATTTTGATTAATAGTGAAAATTAATAAATTTTAATTCAAAAAAACTTTTTTAATCAAAATAATTAATAAAGATAAATTAATAATTTGATTGATTTTAAAGTATAGTTCTATTATTTTTTTACCATTTCATAAAATGTTGTTAATTGGAAATAATTTCATATTTAAACTGGACATAAGAAAATGCCAATCTTTTGATAGTTATTATTTCATAAAAACACGATTGTTTTTACAAGGGGAATTAATTTTAAATTAACTTCTGCCACTTCTATGTTTTGAATTTATAAAAATGGATTTCATATTTATAATCAGGAGGAACAAATTGTGTAAATAGGTAAATTCTATTTTTAGACATTTTGACTAATTACTTCGGTATATATTTTATTTACCATGGTTAAAGGGTAAATCCGGTAAATAAGGGTAAACAAATAATATTATAATATTATTAAATTACCCTAAAACATGTCCTAACCTTATTGGTTGATACATGTCCGACCATGGGAATATTTGGGTCGATTTAGGGACCCCATAGAGCCACTTTTAAGTGATAATGACACTTTATATTAAATAAGATAAATTAAATACAAAAATGGCATAAGCATATATCTTTTAGAAAAACAATTTTTAAATAATGTTATATAACTTATATTTTCGACTATAAATATTAATTATAAATCTAAAACGATTTTCTACATAATGGGATTTTATTTATAATTTTTAGACATTGAATAAGTAAATTTATTTATGACACAATAATGATGCAGTATTTTCTTTATGAATGAAAAAATCTAATAATTGGTATTTAAATGTTAAAATAAATATAATTTGAATGTGTTGATGACATACATGAATTTTATTATATAATATGACATTTTAGGGTTTCTTAAATGAATTTGTTTCTAATTAATAAAGTTGTTAAGACTTTAACAAAAACCAATTAATAAATAGTTTCAAAATTAACATTAATGAGTTTTTAAAACAAATATTATATTGTATATTAATATTCTATTCCTAAATATCTATGGTTCATCCAAAGGACTTATATATTGATAGGTGTATTATTAATGAACCACTTGGGGGTCGCTTGTAAGTATATAGTAAGTTTATTAACTATATAATATAAAAATTCAAAGAGACATGGTAAATGTCAAACTATTTTACTAAGAGTTAAATCAAAAAGATAAAGTTAATATACTATCCCAAACCTATCTAAAACCAATTTTTGAGTGGTTTTAGACCTATCCACATCTCAACCTTTAAATAATCCACTTTGGAGCCATTATAAACCGAATATGATTTTATTGTAAAATAATATTTCTAACATTTCCAAAGGTTCTCCTCACCTCTCTTATAAAAGGGAACTCCCGCTTCTCTCTAATTCACACTTTAGAATCCTTTGAGATCGGCCAAACCCTGCCCAAATATTCTCTCAACATCCCTAAATTCATCCTATAGGGCTTATTTTTATCATAAATCCAACCTAGGGAGCCCGTTTGATCAAATCAAACGAAAGAACCCGAAGAAGAGGTATTGATTTCACCACCCTCTTTCAAGTTCCTTTCTTCATCCACTTTTTCATTATTTTTCATTTCCATTCTAAAATAATAACTCCAATGTCTTCTATATACCGTAATGTTATTAAAAATATGGTATAACCATATTCAATATTCTATCCATCCTTTGAATGACATGTCACAATCCGTGCGTACATACGGCCTACCGTCTTCACGTCGTGGTGTAATTGTTATTCAATACATTATTATTTGGATGAGTATGATAATGATGTGTAATTGATTTAAATAAAAAATATAACATGATAATGATTCTGTATATATGATAAACCATCCAATTATATATTATTTTAATATCAAAATAATGATATTGTCGCTCGTGCGTACATACAGACTACCGTCTCCATGAACATGATGAGATTCATTCCCCATCATATCCATTCAAGAATAATTTTCATTTTAAGGTTAAAAATAATGTTAAAAGACTTAATATAATTCTTTATATGAATAAGATACAATTTATCCATAAAAAACATGGCTTACGTAACAAAGCATATAATGTAAAATGAATTAGTTAACACCTAAAACAATGATAATACAAAGATATTATTAACAAAGAAATGTTAAAAGATCATATATGATATCATATTAACACATATGATTCTTGTAAAATTTAATAACCAT
The DNA here is from genome assembly GCA_963277665.1 of Viscum album. Taxonomy (NCBI): domain Eukaryota; kingdom Viridiplantae; phylum Streptophyta; class Magnoliopsida; order Santalales; family Viscaceae; genus Viscum; species Viscum album. Next base: position 777,223,389 of record OY728138.1, read on the forward strand.
TATTTCACCATTATACAAGATGTTAACCTACCCTCGACCAAGGAATAGTACAAGGTAAGGGTTTATTTCCCAATCTCTTCCTTATCTAAGGTTGTTTATACGTAATTATCTACTGGGACCACTTTATCATCCACATCCATGTTTCTTAAAATGTATTTCAAATAGTACTTAATATTTTACAGACTATGGTTTAAAGTCATTTATAACCTTTTTTTACTTTTTATAAGAAGTTTATAATGGAATCTTTCGATCAATTTCCAAACAAGGTCCTTTTTAACCTTTTCGACAGTATTAAGGTAAGACTGTCTTTTTTTAACTTATATGGCGGGTGTGGCTATTTTCTGCCATTATTAAATAGTCGAAGCATCCCTTACAAGATTATAAAAATATTTTCAAATTAAATGTTTCATTTTATAATTATTTTACTTTTAAATGATTTAAAAAAAGTTATATTTCTCTAAAATAGTTTTGTTTTCATCTATGTCAATATCCTTTGATGGATTTTAAGCATATTTGAAGTTGATTTATTATGATACAAAACTTCCATATTGTATTGATGGTTTTGTGATATGTTTTACTGTGGATGTGTTATTTTTATACCATTCATGGTTTATGGAGAAAGTATTGACATTTAGTATGCTAGTTTTAATATGAATGTTTATGTTATGTTTAAACCTGTTCATATGAGCCATGTATTGGACTTAAAAAGTAATGGGTGGAGCCCGCTATAGCTCATCGATGCATCGGTAGGTCTCATGAGACAAACTAGTGTCTTGGCACAAGGAAGTTCAAGTTTAAAAGTCTTTTGTTTTAGTTATACATTGCCTTAAATGTTTATTCTTATTTATGATAGTTTCTGCTATATTTTTATCCTTACTGGGCTTCTGAGGTCACCCCTTTCTATGTTTTATTTTTCCAAGGATGTGAAGAAGTATTTTATGAATGACCTATAGGGATAATATGAGGGGATATGGTTGTGGTCTATGGAGACAATATGTTGTTGTAGTTTTTCACTTTATGGTGTAATGTAAAATTTAAGAATGTATCTAGTGATTGCAAGGATACTAAACTAATCAGTCTTTCGAGACTTGATCTTTTGTGATCATTCCAATGTTATGTAATAATGCACCGAATCTGGGTAACTAGGGTCGGTGGGTTACAAAAACATACTAAATTTTAATTGAAAATAATTTTTTTCATCAAAATATTTTAGATGGTAAAATTATATTATAGAATGGGTTTAAAGTGTAAATAAAATATAAATTTATCATTTAATATACTTTAGTTTATTGGCATATATTGTACACTGGATTCAGATGTAAAAACATTTCAATCTTTTGCAATGTTTTAACTTTTAAAATAAGTTCTCCATTTTGGACAAAGGGATCAATTTAAAATTAATTACAAAAAATTATGTGTTTTAAATTTTTGTAAATTTATTAAATATTTGGAATCAATAGGTCCAAATTATTTAAATAATTTTCTTTTATTTTATGTTATTTTGAATAGTAACTTCGGTAATTTTTATTAATACGGTAAAATGGTAAATCAGGTAATTAAGGGAATAAATAATATTATAAAATTATAATAGCACTTGTAAAAATATAATTGGATTCTTTTTTTCAATATAAATCATCAATGGGTCAAAAGCGTATCCTTTGGAAGCCACATGGACGTGATTTTGAATTTTATTTTATTTTTTTACTAAAATGTTAAATATGACTCACTCAAATTTTAATAACTATACCATTTTTAAAGGTTATATAGAACATAAATTCGATTATAAATACTAATTTAACATAAAAAATTCTTTTATTTATCAAGGTTATTTATTTTTAATTTCTGAGAAATAAATATTTACCTTAATGGTGTGTTATTTGATTGATGAAAAATCAACAAACTATTTTTCAATAAAATTATAATAACCATTAAAAGACCAAAAAACATGACCAAATCTTATTTTCAGAGTATATATCAACCATAATCATTATAGGTTTGCGTTATGGACCATTTAGAGCCTTATATAAGATATTATGACACTTATATTATTTTATTTAAAGTGATACTAAAGTTGTCACTTTCTTATTTTAATAAGTATAACATTTTTAATGTTGGATTTTATAGAATATATGTTCAAATAAAACTATTATTATAAAATAATGTAAATTTATATTCATAATAAAAAATTATTTCTTATTTTTATTTAAAATATAAGTGTATTAAATAATTACACAAAATTGATGTTCTGATTATTTTATTAATGGAGATAACAAATAAATATTATTAAAATATTAAAATAAATATAATTCAGGATAAATAATGTATAAAATGAATTTTATATAGTACCAAGATCTTTTTGTAATATAATAAAATATTTTTTTCTTTGTTATATTGTTATTTTATTATTTTTTAAAATCAATGAATTGAATAGTGTCAAAATTAACAATATTGATTGTTTATCAAAGTAACATTTTATAAAATTATTTAAAAATCCTAAAACATTTAAAATATATATAATAGTTATTATATGTTCTAAAATTCTATAATTTGTTCATTAATGATCTAATTTTAATGAAATATTTAATTATTGAACTCTATTAAAATTGAAATATGTGTTATCCTAGTCAAAAATTAAATAGAATACCTAAGGGTTAATTAAAGTGATAAGGTTTAAATTGACCGAAAAACTTTTCTAAAATTTATTGGTTTGTGGAATTACAACCTTATATCATCTAATATTTTAGATTGGTACATTTTTTATGTTTTTGGATGTGTTTTTATTTTATTATAAATTTATATTTGTGGAACTTCCAATAGTTCCAGTCACCTCAATTATAAAAGGGCACCTCAACCTTCATTTATTCACAAAAATTGTGTCTTAAATATTGTATATACCCTTCACTTTTACATTATAAATTTACATAGAAACATTACAGTGGTTATTTTATTCTCCAAACACCAACTCTAGTGCATTATGTTGGGATTTAGAGGGAGCACATCGAAGAAGAGGTAATCTCCTCTGCAGATTATTTCAAGATTTTTTCTTCTTCTACATGAACTTCACGAGGTGTTTAAATTTAAATTAATAAGTGATGTATTAATTATATAAATATATGTTTTTATGAATATGTAAAAACCATATAAAACCTTCTATCTATCCAATGAAAAATGAAATCCCTACATGTATGTAAGGATTACCATCTCCACGCCACGGTGTAATCTGTTTTTAACTACCAACTTACATGGATTTGTATAATTATGGAAATAATAAATATATATGATTACTATAACAAGATAGTTATTCTATACCAATATATATATCATCCACTTCCATACCATTTCATAAATAAATAAATGATACTATCGCTCGTTCGTACGTACGACATACTATTTCCACGATGCGATGTGATTCATTATACATTATATCAATTAAATATTGATTATATAAATGTATAAAATTTATAAATATGATATATATATTATGTTAATATTAATTTGGAATCATATGACTATGAACTAATATGGATAATAGAAACGTATTCGACAAAACATGCATAAGAACATAAAGTAGATAATACCCCAATAATGAGTAGCAATGAGATGATAATAAAAAATGGATAATCATTTGAACATATATGATCTCATAAAAATTTATATGAATCTATAATAAATCAATTAAATTATTTAAATCATTATACAGAAGGTTTGGATATATAAAAAGGATATCGGACCTAAAGTAAGAGATTATTTTGTCTCACTTTTATTTTTCTCGGACATATGCCTTATACACCACCTATTTATTTTGTGTGGTGTTTATGTTTATCATGTAGGTTTTTATGATTATTATTATGAAGTTTGTTATATTTACAGAATCATATAATTTTCTTTATTTTAGGATCTATATTATTCTACTGATTATAATTTGGTAAGGGATAATTTTGCAATTCCATTTTTTATATGAGTCTGTACATAAGTATTTACTAGGGTATGATTATTATCCATGTATTATACATATGTGTTATAAAATATTATTTATATTATTTAACTATTTTTTAAAGTCAATTTTACCAATAAGTTAATTTTTACCAAATTTTATGAATGGAATCTTTTTTTATTTCCAATAAGAGGTACTTTTTGACTTTCCGATAAAAGTATGAGAAGAATGTTTTCTATTAACATAAACAGCATGGTGGGATTTTAAATTTTCATAACACTATATTTTCATGAATCTTACTTTACAAAATATGAGGTTATTTTCAAGGAAATTATTTTCTTTTACAAAATTTTAAAATATTGGGAAAAGAAAATGTTTTTAAGAGGATTGGATATTTTCTTCAAGAATTAATTTCAAGTGTTATATTAATATTATTTTCCATCTAAGATGAAATTTATTAATAATCATATTTCTAAAGTATATTATCCATATTATTCCTATGTTTTATTATGTTTATAATAAAATTTTATTTATTAAATCCATCTTTTTCTATGGATTATGTTATGATGAAATGATGTTTATGAAACACATTTTTTATTCGGGTTAATCTATGATAAACTATTTATGTTTTTGTGGCACATATAAGAATTATTTCATTATGAGACGGTTAGAACCTATATCTCCTTCCTAATAATTAGTTAAATATTTATATCTTATAATATTGATAGGATTGGAATATGAAATGATCTCACTTTAGTAATACAGGGCTAGAACGACACGTAAACCTAGTTAATTAATATAGAGTTGGAACAAGGAGTGAACTCAGTTCAGTAAAGGATTTTTTCTTCTATGATGGCCTTGGAAAAAAGACTTGACTAATATGAAATAAAATTTTATGCTTATGTGTCGGCCAAAAATTCCATGTCTTATGTTATGATTTATGGTAATATTTTCTTTAATTATTTTTTAAATTTTATTATTTATCCCATGAAATAATATCATGATCTTTCATATGCAGGATAAAATTTTAATTTTTTTATTTTTAGGCCATATGATTATGATATGACTTATATCTCCCTTTTTACCCTTACTGAGATTATTATATCACCCACTCTTATTTCTCTTTTCCCTAGGTCATGAAGAGTGGTATTAAGTAAGATGTGTCAAAAGGGATCTAATTATGAACGAATAAGTGGGAGACAATGTAGATGTCTTATGAACCAGTTGTTTATGTTTCCCAATTTCTAGAGACACTAAACCTATACATTCATATCATGGTTTTGTTATATTTTATAATTAATATTATTCAATTTTGAATTAATATTTATGCACGTCAAACTCTGGTCGTTATAATTTTTATTAGAGGAAAGGTTTAGTAAAAATTTGGAATCTAGGATGAAAAAACATTACCGGGATCCCTATAGATATTTCTAAGAATGTATCTTGGGATGTCCCTAAAGATAAGTCTAACTTTAGATTAAAATATTTTACTTTTGGTAATAACCATGAATAACCTAGGATTAAACATAAGTTGTCATAGATTGAAGTATTATACACATTTTTCTTTCAGTTCTTAGTCAAAAGCTAGAACGAGATAGAACATAGTTAACATTGAATGTTTTATATTTGGAAAGTATGAGAATTATGAAATGTATTTCCCATGTAGAAATCACATGAATAGAATAATAAATGTCTTATGAGTATTGGTTATACAATTAAGGATAAGGAGATTGAATACGAAATGTGAATGTTATGTGATCTTACTCAACTATTTTTTTATCTTAAACATAAGAAGAATGATTAGATTATGGTTTAAGAACCTTAATACATTATTCACATTTCATATTCTTGGAATGAATAAAATAATGAATCTTGAGTAATTGGTTAAGAATAATGTTGGACGATTGATGTGTTTGGGTTTTGGAATTCAATTATTATGTATAAGTATTTTCAATAGATTTTTTTCTTTATGGATTGAAAATGATATGTTTAATGGTGATGGATACATATTAAATTTATTTAAGGTAATTGTAATATTTTTATTAAGGGAAGGTAACCCTCAATGTGTTTAAGATGTGAAGAAAATTGAGTTTATCATTGATAAAGATATGTGGGAAATGAATAATTGGATGACAAAAGTTATGGATTTTTCGACATGTGGGTTATGATATCATGGACTAAGTATAACACTTTTTATGTATAAAGGAATATATCCAATAAGTTTTAGAATAAGGATAATTTATTTTTTCAATAAAGATATATGGTAATTCAGTTTATTTTTATGACTCAATAAAATATATGATGATTTTGATCACATGTTTAGAATTTGACCAACAAGATATACCATCTTATATTTGGTGGATAAATGTTATGTTGTTTTTGTGTACTTATTTCTAAAGTTTTGGATTTTTAGGTTTTGAAAGTATTGTAAGGTTATCCATTTATGGATAGTATAAGTTATACTCTAGATGATTTTTGTATTATATCACCATTGGTGGACTTAATCAGATTCTATAAATTATAATTACTTTTTTGTGATAAGGAAATATGGAATGACATGTCATTAAATTTATGAAATTTATGATTCTTTAACACTTTAGGAATGAAAAATTCAACTTCTTTTCTTTGAATATGAACGGAAGGGGAAATTTTTCAAGGCATGACTTACGGTGAGATTCTACAAAAAATAAGTATGTTTATCTTCTCATGAAAATTATTCAACATTAGAAAAGGGGGATAATTATGTAAAAGGGTGACTTATTATTATCATTTTTGATGATATCAATGACCTCATTCAAACTTATTTAGTTTATGGTTTTATGATTATTAACATCTACTAGATCACCAACTTTATTAAGATTGGTGATCTTTATCAATCTCTATAGTTATTTATAATTTTCCTCCATACCCAATATTCACATATGTTCTCTTACATAGATAACGTTTTATTATTAACTTTTGGTAACTATTGTTTTCTAACTGTTAGTTTTTTAAAAGATGTTTTATTATTCATTTTCTGAAGTGGTTTTCTATGAAATAATGTTTTCCGTATTAATCCTTTTATACCCTCATGAATTTCAAGGGAAAATTTCATTTTAGTAAAGGTAGAAAGTAAAAATATGATATTTTTATGAGACATATTTTTTTTAATTTCTTTGATGTCTTGTTTTTTACACTACACCAAGATAATCTCGCGTTATACGCAATACTGACTTAGCTTGTGGTTTAAGCAACACTATAGTGGGATTGTGTTGCACATAATTTTATGTTCTTTTGATTAAATTAATTTCACACAAGACCTATTTTGATTCAGAAAATGAATTTTATTATGTTACGTGATAACCTTGTCATTATAATGGTGAGTATGAACGGTATTAACTTTCATCTAAAAAAAATATTTAAATGAAAATAAGTGAGTTTATAAAATAATAAAATCACTCTATATGGATTTTATAATATAATATATATATAATATATTTAATCTAGTGGTCAAAATTAATCTTATATGTTTTCTAGACAAGATATAAGAACAAATTCCACTTTTTGTATAAAATAAGTATTTTCAAAAAAAATTCAGTTTTGCCACCTTTTGATGGTGCATCCATTTTAAATACAGTTTTTGACACTTTTATAAATTATATTTAACAAAATTAACTTATTATTTTGAATCAGGATATAAAAATTTACTATGGATGATTTTTTGATATTTTTCTGATATTTTTTAAGTTTTGATTAATAGTAAAAATATAAAAACATTAATTGAAGTAATTCATATGGTAAATTTATATTATTTAATGGTTTTAATGTATAATTTTTACATATTTTTATAATTTAACATAATTTTGGAAATTGGCATTAATTTTACATTGAATTCAGATGTAAGAACATTTTAATCTTTTGCAATGTTTTAACTTTTAATACTAGTTCTCTCTTTCTAACAATAGGATTAATTTAAAATTAATTACTGAAAATTATTTGTTTTTGAATTTTGAAAAATGGATTCCAATCTTGGAATCATTAGGTAAAAATTATTTAAATATATTTCTTTTATTTTTTTCATTTTGAATAGCAACTTCGATGATATTTATTAATACGATAAAAGGTTAAATCAGGTAATTAAAGGAAAAAAATAATGTTATAAAATTACCCTAAAATTTTACTAATATCATTTTATGAGTTTTTTTACCTAAATTATCCTTGGGATGAAATGGTATCCTTTCGAAGAAACTTGGATGAGATAAGGACATTAAATTTATTTTATTTAAAGAAAAGTTAAATATGTCTCTCTCATATAATAACTATATCATCATTAATATAATGTTATACAGAAGATAAATTAGGTTACAAAAACTAATTTTAAATATAAAATGTTTTTATTTACCATTGTAATTTTTTTTAATATTCAGGAAATAAATATTTACCATAATGTCTTATTAGTTAATTGATTGCAAATCAATAAACTAATTATTATTAAAATGATAATAACCATTAAAAAACACAAAACATTAACAAATATAATTGTTTGATTATGTATAGAACATAATCCTCCAAGGGTAGTGTTATTCTCCATTTAGAGCCTTAGAGAATAGAATGTGATACTTATATTTTTTATTTTAAAGTGATGTTAAAGTTGTAACTTTCATGTTTTAATAAGAATAATATTTTTAATGTCAGATTTTCTAGAAAATATATTTGAATAAAAGTATTATTATAAAATTTATTAAATTTATATTCATAATATTAATTTATTTTTAATTTTTATTCAACAAATAAGTTTATTAAATAATTACACAAAATTGATATTGTAATTATATTATTAACAAAGATATAAATTAAATGTAATTAAAATATTAAAATAAATATTATATGGTGTAATTAATATATCCAATGAATTTTATAATATACTTTTATGTCTTAGTAATATAATAAAATATTTTTCTGAAGTTATCTTGTTATTGTAATATTTTTAAAAATCAATGAATTGAATAGTGTCAAAATTGAAACTATTGATTATTTATCTAAATAATGTCTTATTAAATTATTTAAAAATCATAAAACATTTTAAAATATATACAAGAATTAGTATATGGTCTAAAATTTTATAATTTACATATGAATACTCTAATTTACCTCAAATAAGTAAAAATTTCATCCTTTTAATAATGAAATATTTATTAGCCTACTTAAATATTAAATATCATAACTAAGTGTTAATTAAAATGATAAGGTTTGAATTGATAGAAAAACTTGTCTAAAATTTATTTATTGTATTCTATTAAAACCCTATGTCATATAATATTCTAAATGGGGTTATATTTTAGGTTTTTTTATGAGGTATTATTTTATTATAAGTTAATATTTTTAGAGATTACAAAAGTGTCGCTCACCTCAATTACGAAAGGGAACCTCCTCCCTCATTTCTTCACAACACATTGAGCCTTAATTCGGGGATATCCCATATCCGTTTCAATTATACACCAACCTAGTAACATTATATAGGTTCTTTTCTTCTCTAAAGACCAATTCTAGTTCTTTAAGAGGATATTTAGAGGGAACATGTCGAAGAAGATGTAATCTCATCTATCAATTCTTTCAAACATTCTTCTTATTCAACTTCTACTTAATGAGTTGTTTCATTTTAAATTAATAACTCCAGTATAAATTATATCTTAGATTTTATTATTATTATGAAATAAAAATATTCTCCCTTCTATACATCCTATGAAAAACAAAATCACTACACGAGCGTCTGTACAACTTACCATCTTCATGTTGTGTAATCTATTTTTCAGCTCCACCTTACTAGGATGGGTATAATAATCGAAATATTAACTATGTATGATTATTATAATGAGATATCTATTCTATAACAATATATATATATATATATCATCAACTTCTATACCATTTCATAAATAAATTAATGATATCGTTGCTTTTTCGTACGTACGACCTACCATCTCCAGGATGCAATGTGATTAATTATACATGATATCCATTAAATAATGATTATATAAATGTATAGAATAAATAAATATGATACAAATTTTTTAATATCATTTTTAATTATATAAATAGTACATTCGAAGTTGAACAAAAACTTATTCGACAAAACATGCATAAGAACATATAGCTGTTAATACCTGAATAACGAGTAACAATGAAATGTTACTAACAAACAGATGACAATATGATCATATATAATATCATAAAAATTAATATGATTCTATAATAAATAAATTACATTATTTAAATCATTATATAGTAGGTTATGATACAAAAGAAGGATAACAAACCTAAGATAAGAGATTATTTTGTCTCACTTTTATTTTAATGGGACGTATGCCTTATACACTGCTTATTTCTTCTGTGTGGTGTTTAGGTTTCTCGTGTATATTTTTATGATACTTTTAATTAAGATTATGAAATTTACATACGAATATAATTTTATTTATTTTATGAGGCATAAAATCCAATTTATAAAAATAAATATTTTAAGGTTAATAATTGAAAACACATTCCAGATAATAAATAACATGATCATAATATGGAAGGAATAAAAATTATCAAGTAATGTCGTTTAAATAATCATATAATCGTGAAATTTCAACATGGATACAATGAATAATAAAATAATCACTTGGAATATTAATAAATATGTAATGTATAATGTAGGACTTATACACTGTAAAGATATATCCTCAATACAGTTACTCTCTAGATCAACCTGAAAGACAGATTATGTCTTTGGGTAGAAACCCATATGTTTTGGCCAACTTATTTGTCTCATGAGACCACCGATGCATAGAGGGTACTACATTAACCAATATGAAACCCATGTACTGATTTTCCAAATCATTCATTATATATATATATATATCAAATAATCAACTTAATTTTTTTAAAAATGTGCCATATTAAATATTTGTATTGAGTAAAGGATAAAAGGTTATCAATATTTCCCCAGTTAATAAAATAACAAAGTAAAAACCATATGTAAAAATGGTATATGATTTAATAAATAATCATTGACATCATATAATAATATGGATATTTAAGATAAGTTTAATGTACAATGATAACAACAATGTTATTATTTCATGAGATTGTTAACAATCACATCAAAAAGTGAGATTTCACAATAACACTTACCATTTGGTAGTTTTCAGTTCAAATAGCCTTGGATGAAATTATTAATATTTTAACCTAAATTACCATTATTAATGAATTATTATGATATTACATGTAAATTTGGTAGTATATACACCACATAATATCGAATTTTGTCATAATAACAAATAAGTCTCAATGTAATGTAAATTGAGACAAAATACAATACTTCACACTTCCTTTTAGGTGCACACAATTTAAATTCTATTACAGTCATTTTTAAAATGTAATTAACTTATTTCATATCCATAATAATTTTTATAATATCATATATGATTCTTTTATAACATCTTACCATTCATTCATTATAATGGTTCATTTCAGGTGTTAATTCCATTGGTTTCTCGTGTGTGTTTCTTCATGAAATATCCATTTATTGTGCACATTTTATAGTTATATCATAAGAAAAATAATCATAATAGGATAATTATTACATTTTTACATCAATTATACCTTTAAAACCAATCATTAATTCTGGTTATGAAAAATGAATTGAATTAGGATCATGGAGACAGTAGGTCGTATGTACGCATGTGTAATGTTTTTCATTTTTCATTTTTCATTATGGAAAGAGTATAAGTAATATCTTATCATTACAGAATTATATTAATATAATATATACCATTATATATATTTAATTATAATTATATATTTCATTCATGTGGTGTGGTGATGAAAAGAGTGTCGCATCACTTCGTGAAGGTTATAGTCCGCACGTACAAAAACAATGTTATCATATTGATGGGTAAAAAATAAGATGATAAATATTAAATTTTTCGCGTGAGTAATGTTTAATTATTATAATAATTAGTTTATGTATATAACATATAATCATTAATCTTATTCATTATCACCTTCCATGTAAAGTATTAATGAAAAACGAATCACATCACTTCGTGTGGCAGTAGTCTATCATTAACACAAGCGAAGTTATGATGTCTCCAATTGAATGGAAAGTAATAAGTTATGTATTATATGATTACTATGTAGGTATAATTATTTTATATATATCATATATATACACACATTTTATCCATCATAATACTCATCCTTGAGATATTATAATTGAAAAATGAATGACATCGGTTCATGAGGCGGTAGACCGCTGTATAAACAAATGATCACTTTATAACCCATTTGATGAAAGTGGAGATTATTTTTGTTCAATAAAATATTATATAAACATCCTAGTATATGGTATATATTTATGTAATTATATCATCATGTTTTAATAAAAATTTAATTAGGTTGATAAATAAGTAAAATAAAGATGCTCGTTTAAGAACGTTACCTATTATTTGGGTATTCTCCTTTGGTTTTCACTAAATACCTCATAGGATTGATTTAATCCAAAAAAAGTATTCTGGGATGATTTTATGGAAGTTTTTAAGAGATTTTATCAATTATTTTTTGAAATGTAAATAAGTGAGGCGAGTGAGTTCCCTTTTATAATTCACGAGGAGTAGCCTTCTTGTAAATAGCCCATGGTATTCAATATTTGGAGGTATACCTTCCCTAATGTGCCTAAAAATAGATAAATAATGGATTTTAGGGTTTATTTAGTCCATATAAACCTCTAGACCACAAAAAAACCTTTTTATCATGTTATTCTTTATTATTTAATTTAACTCAATTTTAACCTTTTTTTTACCCCTCCAACTTGTATCTTTTTATTTACCTAGTTAATTTAACCTTTAAGACTAAAAATAACGGAATAGTTTTTAGATATTTTATAACTAATGATTCTTAATATTTAATTAAATCTATTTTACAAAAATACTAGGTTTTCGTGAAATTAGTTTTAATACAAATGCATGTAATACAAAAACCTTTTTTTAACCTTACTCGAAATAATTAATTTTAATTTTTTTCACTAATAATTATGGTAAAAACGTAATTTACCTTATTATATAAAATAAATTATTCTATCTTAAATTATTTAATCACTTTTTCCAAATGAAACTCACATAATATTAATAATTTAATTTTAAATTAATCTCATAGATACGACGAAAAAGTGGGTTTTTAAAGTGACATTTTTAAAAGGTTGGTAAATATTTTATATCAAAATCCATTATCAAATTGATCCCAATGAACTAAATTGTATTAAATGGTGTAAAATTTATCTAATTTAACTTCATATAAAATTATAAATATAATTTATCACTATAAATTATTTAAATGAAAAATAATTTTTCTATTAAAATTCAGTATTTTTCAATACTCATCAAAAAATGAATATACTCATAAAAATCATAAAAATAAAACCCAAGAAAATTTTTATATTAATATTTTATAATTATATTTTATTTTATCAAATGAAACTTCTAATATTCCTAAAAATGTATTATAAATTATGTGCACAAATCGCGATAAATACATCTTCTAGAAAAAATAATGTTTTCAAAAAATATTTGGCTATCTTCAAAATGGTTCTTATTTTATTAATAATTTATATATATCTAAAAAATATATTTAAACTATATACCATAATATTTTATTTATTATTATTTGTACATTCCATTCCAATGGATAGACGATCACTATCATATTAAATAATAATACTAATTGTACATTGTTCTTCAATAAAAATTATTTTGTGTGTAAGGTAAGTTATTGAAGAATAACATTGTTGGATTTAATGAAATTAAAAATCAGTTTTTCATGTAATGAAATCCAAATGCGATTTTTCATTCATTTAAATATATATAATAGATTGAATTTGATTAAAATAGGAAATATGTCATAAAATCATGGAATGTTATATTCCCTTCTACGCTTGGTGTTGCATGTTGTATAAACTTTTGAATGTAATGTTCTCATTTAAAAATACCAGGGAGTTACAACAATCATGAATCAAATAACAAGAAAAGTGCCCAGATCAGGATGCCACATGAAACCAATATTTCTCTCCATTCCCTATATTATAGATAGTAGGGTCACAGGATTCAATATATATTTCAGAAGAGATTTATCTACTATAGATAAATAAAAATATATAAACTCAGTTGGTCGACACCCATAGTTTTTACCACAAACTAGAAAGTGTAATTTAAATTAAATTGCATGCATAAATTTAAATAAAAAATGAATAAATTCAATTCAACTAAATACCCAAGTACCTTCTGTAGCCCGCAGCCAGTGTATGATCATATAACAAGTTCATTGATAGTTTAATAACATTTTATAGTCAAAACTCATGTCAGAAAGAATGAGTCTTCCAATATGTAATAAGTAAACTTGTGATGATATTTAATAATGATGTTCCAAGGAAACAACTAAGGAAAGGTATCCCTTAAGGGATGCCAACTTAGTAATAATTGTATCCTCTTTGAGGGTAAGAGTGTAATCTAAGGATCATCATCAATGTAATTACATAATGAGATTCCTACCAAGTCCAAGGAGTTCATAGAAGGTAAAGCAGGGAAAATAAATGACTTGTCATGATGAGATATAAACATGGAACATACTTTTGAGTGTTGGATCCAAGGAGAGTGTCCAAGGCATCCTATAAAGGGGTAATAATGTAATCCAAGGATAATTATCCAAGGCATTCCCAATGAGATGCATACCATGTTCATAGAGTTCATCTGAGGTAAAAAGAGTCTATGTAATTACTGGTCCCGATGGGATTTAACCATTGAACCTACATGTATATGCAAGATCCAAGGACTTTATCCAAGCTATCCTATAGTTCTACATGAGGGATCCTATGGTATCACACTATGTAGACAATGTTAGAAAAGGATCAAGTTCAAGGTAGGTCTAAACATACAAAAAGTATCCTTGAATTAAAAATGGGGCCCTCGAGTGCTCCATGAATTATATTGGGAATCCAATGAGAGATTGAGTCAGGTCACTCCTATTTTAATAATGAGTCATATAGTATTCGATTTGGTTCAAGTATTTCCATTCATTAGTGTGACAAGGATTATCATCATCCAACCTTTCATTTATTGTTTTCTATGAATTTTAATAATCAAGGTTTACTATGATACCTTCCATATACATGGTAAGGGGTGCTATAGACATGTAACTAATTATTGATTTATGAACATGGGTCCCACCATGTAATCACTACATGGGAATCCATGTATCAGCCATGGTAAAAAACAATTCAATACATTTGAAAATAATTTAATAAATTAATTTGATGGTAAATCATTGTCCATTAATAATCTCATTTAATTCTGCCCATTCAATTTACCAAATAATTTAAATTGTTTTTATAAGGATCCATGGGCCACTTATAAGGGTTCAATATATAACTCCCCAACCCCAGTTACCCAGAGTCGGTGTATTATTACGTAACATTGCCATGATCACAAAAGATCATGTCTCTAAAGACCAATTAGTTTAGTATCCTTGGAAACACTAGATACATTCATAAGTGTTACATTACATCATAAAGTGAAAAACTAAAATAACATGGTCTCCATAGTCCACACTCATATCCCCTCCAGACTATCCCTACAGGTCAGTCATAAAATACTTCA
Source organism: Viscum album (assembly GCA_963277665.1). Classification (NCBI taxonomy): domain Eukaryota; kingdom Viridiplantae; phylum Streptophyta; class Magnoliopsida; order Santalales; family Viscaceae; genus Viscum; species Viscum album. The sequence continues at coordinate 777,238,989 of OY728138.1, forward strand.
TCACATCCTGGGAAAAATAAAACATAGAAAGGGGTGATCTCAGATGCTCAGTAAGGATAACAGTATAGCGGAAACATTAATAAATAAACATAAGCATTCAAGACAATGTATAACTAAAACAAAATCCTTTTAAACTTAAAATTCAGCATAATATGGAAAAATAAAATTAAATAATTCTATTTACTTATTCACATGGATATTCTACAAGTTGAATAATCACATGTAATATCAATAACCACTTTCATAATGATGGAATGCATACTGCTAGACTATCATAACCACATAGTCAAGGGCTTGTTCCAAGACTACAAATAAGATTTTGTCAAGGCCTTGTGCCAAGACACTAGTTTGTCCCATGAGACCTAACGATTCTTCAAGGAGCTATAACGGGCTCCACCCGTCACATACTAAGTCCAATGCCTTCCTTATATGAAAAGGTTTAAACATATCATAAACCATAACATAATCATATCACATAAAACATGCATAATGGAAACATAATATTTCCACATTTCAATCACAAGATATTAATACAACACATTGATATAATAAAACCATTTTCAATACCAAAATAAAATAAATGTAAAACTTGGTATTTATTTTTCATTTTTAAAAAATGTTATGGCTTGTAGAGAAACTGAAACTCAAATAACGGTCACGGCGGCGGAGAAGTCGTTGTCGCTGCATACGTACGACAAAAAAACATTCCTTTTTTCATTTAGTAAAATTCTTCATATAAAAATATTCCTTATGAATAAATGTAACAGTCAAAGGGGTTTATACACCATATAAAATAAAGTTGTGTATAAACAATATATGCCACAATTAAAGGAGATTGAGACGAAGTCCCTTACCTCATGTCCGACTTGACTCGATCGTTCTTTAACCTCCTGAATAATAAACTAGAGTTAATTTCTACTTGCTTAAGAACCTTTTTCATGTTCATTATTCGTTTTATATCACTTACTACCATGTTATGAACATTATGTAATTATTTAAGTTAATAACGGTCATTTTTTTATCTTTGGTACTTGAGTCAAAAATAAACTTCTGGTAATTAAAAGTTGTTCATGTGGTAAAATATCCATTATATCCAGAATTATATTCATGATGTAGATATCATATATATCATATATATCCATTATATACATTCATTTATAATATTAAATAACATTTAGAGGTAAGAAATGAAATGCACCTTTCATTTCTATTTTATATTTAATGGAATGAAATCATAATTATATAAAGGTATATTATAATTCCAGTATAATATCATATATAATAAAATTTATCCGTCCTTTATATGTCCCACATATGGAATTAACGATTCAAATCACATTGAGGGGGCGGTAGTCCGCACTTTCTAAAATGAAATTATTGCGTTTACCCATAATGAAAATCATAATGGTATACCATAAATGAAAAATAAAGAAGCCAAAGGAAAACATAAACATAATATATATCATATTTAAATATAATGACATTATAATGTCCACCATGAGAGGTGTTAAAAGAAGATTTAACAATCATCATTTCGTGAGGCAGTAATTCCCCACCCATAGAAACAGTATGTTCTTTAACCATTAGACAAAGGTGCGTGTAAGTGTAAATAAAATCCTACTCATAAAAACATCCTAGTATATTTAATATACGGGTTTTGATACAAAATAAAGGAATAAAAAGAGTTTATGGGGTTGTCGAAGCAAAATAAAACAAAAGAACATAAGAGAAGACATTACCTTAAAATCGGGTAACTCTTTTTGATTTGAGCCAAATGCTTCCTTGGGAAGACTTCTGCCCAAATTGAGGCTTCTAGGAGTAAGATAGGGATGTTTAGAGAGTATTTGGGCAGCGTTTGGCCGAACCAAATGGCTTTTAAGGTGTAAATAAGGTGGTAGATGTGGGGGCCTTTTATTAGAGGAGAGGAGGGGCACTCTTGGAATGTCATGAAATGTTACTTTTTATGAAATGATTTTATGATTTTAAAGGTCCCACAATGATATATTTCTAGGATAAGGTTATAAGGGTTAGAAATATAACCATCAACTAGGTTTTAGACATGTTTATGTCTTAGAGTTTACCTTATCTTTGATTTTAATTTAAATTGATCATTAATGAGGTTATCGCTGCATCATCATGCTATCATAAATAAATTTATTTATTTAATTCCTAAAAATTATAAAAAAAATTACCATGATGTAGGAAATATTTTTAGCTTTCTAATGAATATTTTTAGTTGATACGTTAACTTATATAACCCCATTTAATAATTATTTTAGTAAAACAACACATGTTTGTGAAAATTTTATTTTTACTTTAAATAAATAATTATTAATGTCATTTTCTTACCCAAGTTGCTCCATGGGGTCCCCAAGTTGACCCATGGATTGTCTTGCTCAGCCATGACTCATCCAATAAGGGTAGGACAAGTGTAAAGTTAATTTCATATTATTATAACATTATATTTACCTTAAACTACACTAATAACCTTTAATCACGATTAATAAAACTGAAAAGTTACTAATCACCAAAAATTATTTTCATCCCATTGAACCAAATTTTACTTCCTATTTACAATCATTTATGTCAGATTTTTTAAATTATATTCACAAAAGCCATAAAATTTTATTTAAATGTAAAATTAGTTTTTTAACTACCACTTAGTGGTTTCACTATTCATCAATAATTGGAGTTTTTCAGAAAAATACCAAAAATTCACCCTAAGCTATAATTGATATTCAAAATTAAAAAATGATTTCAATTTTACAAAATTAAAAATATATATGTTGCATTAATTAATTTTATAATTAATTCCCGTTGTCAAAACAAATAGCGTGGTTTTAAGAAACAATATCAATCAAAAGATTGACAATTGTTTATATCCAATTTCAATGTGAAATTAATTATAATGACCACCATTGGATAAAATGGTAAAATTATATTATAATTATACTTTAAAACCACTCAATATTATAATTTATCACTATAAATTATTTTGATTAAAAAAGCTGTTTTTTAAGTATTTTCACTATTCATCGAAAATTGGCTGTTCTCCGAAAAATAACAAAAATTCAACATAGGCTAATTTAGATATTCTGAATCCAAAAATGAAGTCCTTTTTGAAATATAAAATTTAAATAATTTCAAAAGGTTGGTATTACTATTCATAATGGCTACTTTGATTGGTCGTGGTGTGTTGGAATCTCGAACTTGCGTACAATGCAAGCTGTTGCATTATTGAAAGAGAAGCGTACCATGGAAGCTTGGAGTGTTACATTCTCCCATCCTTAAATAAATTGATTCCTCTCAATTTGAAATTTTTCTTCAAAAATAAAAGGTTGAAAGTAGAAAATACCTTTGTGGAAAACCCACATCGGAAATAAGGTTAATAAAATTTAGCCTAAATAAGAGAGAAAGGGAAATAAAAAAGTCACCACTAAATTATGATCTCTATTAGGAGAACATTAGTGAAAATTAGAGACAAATAATTAGTGGAAAAACGTAAATATTTGTAGGGAGTGATTGAGGTCATCAATCACAAACATGTGTAAAATTGAGGGCCTCAAAGCCTTTAATCTATGGTGATTTAAAATATCATCAGTTCAACAAAACCTAAGGTATTAGGATAACACATTTTTTTTAATATCCCTTTCTTAAATTTTAACAATTATTTTATTCATATAATAAGAGAGAGGTATATATATATACTTGACAAGTAGCATTTCAACCTTCAACTAATTTCTACCAAAAACTTATCTTTCACTCAAAAAGATAATAAAACTCAAAAATATTATATTTATCCTAATCGTGAAAGGTTACAAATATTAACACATAACATTTATATTAGGAAAACTATTTTGTAATAACCAGGGACTTCCTGTAGGCTAGTGGTAGGTAATAAAGGCTCGTCTCACTATAGTTGTGGGTTCGATTCCTGCAGCTTTGTCCGACGCGATGGGTTATCCCCCAACTTGCAGGTTGTCCTTTTCCTAAAACTATAGTTTTATAATATTCCAAAAATATTCTTCAAAAATGTTTTAACCTTAAACAATACTATCCAATGTTCAACTTAATCCATTCCAACCTTTATAGTTATCCAAAATACCTCTGTCCAGACTTTCTCTAAAAGGTCTCTAAATTCCAAAATCAATTGTAACATCAGATTCCCCAAACAAAGTAAAGTTTATCTTATTTTCACATACTAAAAATATGATTACCTTAATCATATTAAAACATTAATGAAAGCAACAAGTACTACAGTACAATCCTTATATATATCACATTATTCTTATAACCAGAATATAATCCTTGAGTCCAAAAGCACCAATACATTAATTATTCCACTTCAATTATAGTAAGAGCATAAGATTGGCCTTGATCCCTTGGACTTTTCTGAGGTAAGTTTCCTTGATTCTTGGGACATTCATTTGAATAATTCCCCATTTCCATAAAATTATAGCATTCAACATTGATAGCCCCTTTCTTTCCCTTGCAATCATGATCCTTGTGACCTTTTTCTCCAAATTTATAACAAAATCCTAATCCTTTTAGGCTAGTACCGAGGTGATTCTTCCCTCAATTATCGCATAATGGAAAATCCTTCTTTCCCTTTTCCCCTTTATCTGCCTCTTGTTCCACCGTTCTCTTCTTCTCTTGCTTTACTTTATTTTCATAAGATTTAGAGAATTCCATTTCTATCTTGATAGCACATGAGACTATATCTTCATATGTTGAGAAGGATTTTGATACTAAATCTAGATGGAGAAATGGTTTTAACCCATAAAATAAATGATCAATCATACTTCTTGGGTTACGTATATAATCTGTTGCATGCCTCGCTAACCTTGTAAAGTTATCCACATACTTTGCGACATTCTCATCCTCCTTTTGTCTTAGACTCAGAAATTGCCTTTCCATATCTACTCGATGGTCACGAGGAAAGTATTTTTCTAAGAAAATCTCTTTGAACACCCTCCATTCCATATTTGATACTTCATCATCTTCCTTTGTGTTTTGTATAAATGACCACCATTGATCAGCATCTCCAGTGAGGCGGTAAACTTCCATGTCAACTTTTTCCCTTTCACTACTCCCTAAATCCTGAAATATTTTCTCTAGGGAACTTATCCATTTCTCAGCTACTAAGGGATTTTTACTCCCATTGAATGTTGGTGGTTGCTGCCTCATGAAGCGATCTAACATTGATCCTCTAGGCTGTGGATCAGGGTGCTCTATACGGGTAAGGTTATTATTCATAACCTGAGTGAGTTGTCCCAGTATGGTGATAAGCTGATCAACATCAGTTGTATCAACAGCTCCACTATAATTATTTTGAGCAGGAGGTAAATCCATACATGGAGTGCGTGCATTGATATGGTTTCCATTCCTTCCACTAGGCATCATTTCTAAACAATGGCATAAACTAGATTGGTTTATGAATCAAAATACATAATTCCATACTTGTAAAACACATAACATAAATTGAACAGTTTATGTATATAATCCATAATCATAAAAAAATTTCTTTGAAGAAGTATATACTCATAAACCCTTCATAATGGTTTATAAAGAAAATGTGAATTATCCTATGCATATCTCCCAGGAGTGTCGTAACCAAGAGTGCATCAAGGCCCATTGTCATGCACTAGTTCCTGTTCGAGTCTAGCTCAAAGTGGTGTTTTCAGGTTTTACCCCTAGGTACATTTGTGCCAGAGCCGCCTCTACCTGCTCGTATCCAAATAGGGATGTATTGTTTGGAAAACTCACAAAATCTCTATAATACCAAAATTATAGGAAGTTCTTCTATACTAATCCTCAAAGTCTATCTTAGGGTTGTTTACTTTAATCAGAGTTTTTCTAAATCTATCTTCCAAGGGTAGTACTAAACTGCTTCTAATACCAACTGTAATGCCCCAACCCCAGTTTCCCAGAGTTAGTGCATTATTACATAACATTGGCATGATCACAGAAGATCATGTATCTAAAGACCGATTAGTTTAGTAGCCTTGGAAACACTAGATACATTCATAATTATTACATTACATCATAAAGTGAAAAACTACAATAACATGGTCTCCATAGTCCACACCCACATCCCCTTCTAGCTATCCGTAAAGGTTAGTCATAAAATACTTCTTCACATCCTGGGAAAAATAAAACATAGAAATGAGTGAGCTCAGATGCTCAGTAAGGATAAAAATATAGAAGAAACATTCATAAATAAACATACGCATTTAAGACAATGTATAACTAAAACAAAAGACTTTTAAACTTGAACTTCAGCATAATATAGAAAAAATAAAATGAAATAATGAGATTTAATTATTCACATGTGTATTCTACTATTCAAATAATCACATGCAATATCAATAACCACTTTCATAATAATGGAATTCATAATCCCAGAATATCATAACCATATAGTCAAGGCCTTGTGCCAAGACTACAAATAAGATTCTGTCAAGGCCTTGTGGAAAGAAACTAGTTTTTCCCATGAGACCTACCGATGCATCAAGGAGATGTAGAGGGTTCCACCTGTCGCATTCAAAGTCCAAATCATTCCTTATATTAAAAGGTTTAAACATATCATAAACCATAACATAATCATATCACCTAAAACATGCATAATGGAAACATAACATTTCCACATTTCAGTCAGAATATATCAATACAAGACATTGATTTGGTAAAACCACTTTGAATACCAAAATAAAAGAAATTTATAACATGGTATATATTTTTCATTAAAAAAAGTTATGGCTTGTAGAGGAAGCTGAAACTCAAATAATGGTCACGACGGTGGAGAAGTCATTGTCACCGCATAGGTACGACAAAAAACATTCCTTTTTGTCGTTTAGTAAAACTCTTCATACAAAAATATTCCTTTTGAATAAACATAAATGTCAAAGGGGTTTATACACCGTATAAAAGAAAGTTGTGTATAAAAAAAATATGCCTTAATGAAAGGAGATTGAGACGAAGTCCCTTACCTCATGTCCGACTTGACTCGATCATTATTTAGCCTCCTGAATAAAAAACAAGAGTTAATTTCAACTTTTTTAAGAACCTTTTTCAAGTTCATTATTCCTTTTATATCACTTATTACCATGTTATGAACATTATGTAATTATTTATGTTAATAGCGGCCGTTTTGTCGATCTTTGGTACTTGAGTCAAAAATAATCTTCTTATAAATGCAAGTTATTCATGTGGTAAAATATCCATTATATCCAGAATTATATTCATGATGTAGATATCATATATATCATATATCTCTAGTATATATATTCATTTATAATATTATATAACATTTAGAGGTAAGAAATGAAATTCACCGTTCATGGAGACGGTAAGTCGTACGTACGCATTAACGCTACATTCATTTCTATTTCATGTTTAATGGAATGAAATCATAATGATATAAAGGTATATTATAATTCCAGTATAATATCATATATAATATAATTTACTCCATCATTTATATGTCCCACATATTGAATTTACGATTCAAATCACTTTGAGGGGGCGGTAGTCTGCACTTCCTAAAATGAAATTATCACGTTTACCCATAATGGAAATCATAAAGGAATGACATAAATTAAAAATACAGAAGCACAAGGAAAACATAAACATAATATATATCATATATAAATATAGTGACATCTTAATTTCTACCATGAGAGGTGTTAAAAAAATATTGAACAATCATCGTTTCGTGGGGTAATAATTCGCCACCCACAGAAATAGTATGTTCTTTAACCATTAAACGAAGGGTGTGTAAGTGTAAATCAAATAATTCTCATAAAAACATTCTAGTATATTTAATATACTGGTTTTGATACAAAATAAAGTAATAAAAATATTTTAATGGGTTGAAGAATCAAAATAAAACTAAAGAACATAAGAGAAGACATTACCTTAAAATCGGGTAACTCATTTTGATTTGAGCCAAAGGCTTCCTTGGTAAGACTTCTGCCCAATGTGAGGATTCTAGGAGTAAGAGAGGGAAGTTGAGAGAGTATTTGTGTAGAGTATGGCTGAGCCAAATGGCTTTGAAGGTGTGAATAATGTGGTAGAGGTGGGGGCCTTTTATAAGAGGAGATGAGGGACACTCTTGGAATGTCATGAAATGTTACTTTATTATGAAATGATTTTCAGATTTTAAAGATCCCAAAATGATATATTTCGAGTATAAGGTGATACGGTTTCGAAATATACCCATAAAATAGGTTTTAGACAAGTTAAAGTCTTAGATTTTACCTTATATTTTCATTTTATTTAAATAATTCATTAATGAGGTAATCATTACATCATCATGGTGTCATAAATAAATTTATTTATTTAATTTATAAAAATTATAAAAAAATTACCATGATTTAGGAAATATTTTTATATTTACAATGAATATTTATAGTCTAAAATATAACTTATTTAACAACATTTAATAATTGTTTTAGTAAAACAACACAAGTTTGTGACAATTTTATTTTTACTTTAAAAAAAAGCTATTAATGTCATTTTCTTACCCAAGTGGCTCCATGGGGTCCCCATGTTGACCCATGGATTTTCATGGTCGGCCATGACTCATACAATAAGGGTAGGACAAGTGTAAAGGTAATTTAATATTATTATAACCTTATATTTACCTTAAATTACACTAATTACCTTTAATCGTGATTAATAAAACTTAAAAGTTACTCTTCACCAAAAATTATTTTCATCCCATTGAACTAAATATTACTTCCTAATTAAAAACATGTATGTCATATTTTTTAAATTAAATTCACAGAATTGGTAAAATTTCATTTAAAAGAAAATTCTGTTTTTTAACTACAACTTAGTGGTTTCACTATTCATCAAAAATTGAAGTATTTCAGAAAAATACCAAAAATTCACCCTAAGCTATAATTGATATACTGAATTAGAAAATGATGTATATTTTAAAAAATTCCAAACATATAAGTTTCATTAATTAATTTTATAATTAATTCCCGTTCTAAAAATAATTAGCCTGTTTTTAAGAAACAATATCAATCAAAAGATTGACAATTGTTTATGTCCAATTTCACAGTGAAATTAATTATAATGACCACCATTGAATAAAATGGTAAAATTATATTCTAATTATACTTTAAAACCACTCAATATTATAATTTATCAGTATAAATTATTTTGATTAAAAAAATTGTTTTTTAAGTATTTTCACTATTCATAAAAAATTGGATGTTCTCAGGAAAATACAAAAAATTCAACATAGGCTAATTTCGATATTCCGAATCCAAAAATGAAGTCCATTTTGAAATATAAAATTTATATAATTTCAAAATGTGGGTATTACTATTCATAACGGCTACTTTGATTGGTCGTTGTGTGTTAGAATCTCGAACATGCGTACAATGCAAACTATTGCATTATTGAAAGAGAAGAATACCATGGAAGCTTGGGGTGTTACACAATAGAAAAAGGAAATCACATAAATGTATGATTTGAATATAGAAACTGAACCAAGAACATATACAGTGCCTTGGTTCTTTAATCATTTAAAAAGTATAACTTAGTTTTTCCAATGTCGTTAGGGGCCATGTCCAAACCATGCCATATATCAGTACCAAAAAGAATACATATAAAAAATAATAAACCATAGAAATCATTATAAAAAAATATCACTAATTATTGTTTTGAAGGAAGAATACATTCGTTGTAGGGTTTTTATTATAAAAACATGACTTTATCTATCGACTAGTCATTTATCACACTAAAGAAGATAAAAAATGCTTTGTAATTCCATTGAACTATAAAACTCATAAATCAAAATATTTAATGTATTTATTAATTAATTATAAAATAAAAGTTCAATGATAGGGATCCTACCTCAAGTTGAAGACCAAGACAATGCTTTCTAACTCAATCTGTTTTCCACTCGCAAGTAAATACTTCCATATACATATATATATACCATTAAACTACTATAGATGTTCCCTATCCCATTAGGGAACACGTACACAGAAGATATATATATTTATTTATATCTATACGTATAAATACCTTTGTATATTTCCATGAGTCTTCTATGGTATAAAAACTCACTGCACACATATTCGGGACCCATAAACATTATAAGGTTATCAAATAAATCTTGTGTAAACCTAAAACAGGTATAAAAACATACCTCATATAGAGGATGAGAATCAATACAACCTGAACCACCTATCCTTTGGTGGCAGTTGTTGGAACATGAATCAACATAACATAGTATCCCATTTGCACAACCATAAAACCCAAGAATAATGAAAAATTTATCAAATCCTAAGCTAGAGTTTCAGACGAACTACACCTAGTGACTGATAGACCAAAAAATATCCCAAAAAGGAGAGGAGGAGCAGTATAATGTCATATCTCGAAGGATTACAGAATAAATTGGAAGAAAACCATCCAAAAATAGAAGATCATATGAGGTTTGATGGAGGGGGATGTGTGTGCGAGAGGGGTAACCCCTTGGGTGTCGTGTGAGCTATACAAGATATAGGGTGAGGGTTTAGTTATGTTTTAATTTCAATTTTATTTTTATTTTAATTTAATTAATTTACTAAAAATCAATACCCCACAAGATCTGGGCCGCACTACTAGCCAAATTTTGTGTAAACCGTGCACCACCCCCGGCTTAAGAGGCTCCCCTCACACGGTTAGTCCTGTATGGTTAGTCTAACCATGAGAAGACCATGCTATGAATAGTGTAGAGGTATTGCATTAGTGGAAATACTTGTAATAGCTAAGCGCATGGTTTGGAAAACTGTGTATAGCCCATGCGACAATCTCTATCCACCTAAAATCACTACTGGAAAGACGACCTATACCCACGGTTCAAAACCATGGGTATAGCCCCCAAAACCATGGGAATAGAATATACCCATAGTTTTGGGAACTATGGGGATGAGAGGCATCGCAATAGGGGTTGAATCCTATACCCACGGTTTGGAAGAAGTGTGGGTATAGGGGTGTCACAGTTTGGAAAACTGTTGTACATCGTGGCACACACTGTCCCCATAGTTTTCAAACTGTAAGGATTTATATTCAAAAAATGGAGATGATGCGATTTGAATAGGGGACGCCCCACATGAATTCCACCCTCTCTGACCAACTAAGAAAACTACATGTTCAATATATATATATATATATATATATATATATATATATATTAATATAGCCTCTTATCTAAAACTGAGGAAGCCAAGAATCGAACACGAGACCGGTTGGAGGATAATGTGTCACCAGACCAACTGAGTTGTGGATATTTTGTGAATATATCGATACAACTATTTAATTATATTTATTATAACTCATTTATTAGAAAAAAACTCGTCGAGATTTGAAAAGGGGACCGCCTTCAACAACACGGACTACCCGAACAACCAAATTATGAATATTACTTGTATTTATATATTTACATTTGTAATTATATTAATCCAAACAGTGTTCCCACCAAATATTTTTGTTGTCCCGCATAATTTTTTTTCACGTGGGAAAGCTATACCCATGGTTTGGCCAAACTGTGGGTATAGGTCTTCAAAATAAAACCTCCAATGCCCACGGTTTTGAAAAACCATGGGTATAGGTCTTCCAAAAAAACCTTATAACCACGGTTTGATGAAAACCGTATGTATATGTCTTTTAAAAAAACCCCTATACCCACGGTTTTTCCAAACCCTGGGTATAGATCTTAAAAAAATATTTATACCCATGGTTTTGGGAAAAACTCTGGGTATAGATGACCTATACCCACAGTTTTGGAAAACTATGGGTACAAGTCCCCATATTATCCCAATACCCAAAGTTTTCTAAAACTATTGGTATAGGGATACCCTATAACCACGATTTCTTGACAACCCGTGGGAATAGGCCCATTTTCCAGTATTGAATAAGTCACTGGGATACCTAGTATGGGATGAACAGTTTTAGACAACCATTGTTCTCTCTAGAGGTCCTTAAAACCTACTTTTCTTGGTTTGGTATTCGAAAAATCCATCGAGCCACCCGGAAAATCCTCAGGCCATTACTCTATCCCAAAAACATCACTTTTAAAGGTTCTAACTCTCATAATTTTTTACATGTCTCGGATTTAAATTCAGCCTGTCTTGTAATCAAGAAATTTAAAAAACCATCTTATTTTAGTCTGGTTTAAAAACATGGGACTCTACAGACAACTTGAAGAATATTGTATATATGGTAAGTTCAGTATTATGAAAATAAATATGAGATACATGATATCAGAATCACTATTTGATACTTCCAAGACTGTTTATCTTACTCTTAGATCTTAGGAGGTGGTCTTGAGGGGTTTTAAGTAGAATTTAATAACATTTAAACATGTTATTGTTAATATAATAAATTTTATATAGGTTCTCATTATTCTATTACGATTTTTTATAAAATTGAATTTTAAAATATATTTATAATATTTTATTTACAAAAATGATTATTCATTCCTAGTAAATATGTATAAATTTTAAAAATTATGAATAAAATGAATTAATGTTAAAATTACTTATTTTTGAAGAATTTTACTTTTAATAAATTGTGTATTTTATCTTAATAAAATTAATTTATCAGTATTAAATAATTAATTTAATTAAATGTGTTAATAGAATATATAAAAAATCATTTAACATTCATCTAATGGTTATTAATTAGAAAATAATGAGAATAAATTAATTTTATTCTTAAAAATAAAATTTTTCTAAAAAATATTTTTCCACGTTATGAATTTTTATTTTATAATTAATTATAATCACATTTAGAAATTAAATCAAATAAAGTTTATTTAATATCTTGAATCAAAATTTATAAAGTATTTAATATTTTTAATTTCACTTTTAGTAAAAAAAATTTAATTTTCCATTGTAAAAGTTAGCTTCCACAATATATGAAAAATGATTTAAAAAAGTTAAAAAAGGAGTAAAGACCAAAAATTTCATAAGAACATTACTTAAATATGTTTATGAATTTGTTTGTGAACTACACTAATCTTATCTTAATTATGTTTCTAATTTACATCCACGTGACATGAAAATGAATTTTCTTTTTAATATTAAGTAAAAAGTATTTACAAAAATGTGAATTATATAACTTATAAAAGGGACCATATTCCACAACATAAAATCCCCATAAAAATTTTTAATTTCCATTTATAATATTCCATATTACAATCCATGATTAACCCCTCCCATGTTGGGTAACTTTTGGTCCCTATAAATTACCCATATTCTATAAAAACCAATAAGGATTCCAATATGAGATATTATTTCTCCTTTATAAGTAAAAACATCTTATCATTTATTTCATTTATGTTATTCATCCACCTATTATAAATTCTAGTTTATCTAATTAATAAAATATAAATTATATCACTTGTCTTATTTAATGATTTTTTAATAATAAAAAATATCATAATCATATTATTTCATTGATTAAAGAATGTTCTTGTTTGGTTTGTTTTACCGCCAAGATGAAAGATGCTATAAATTTTTATCCAAGATGTTTTTTTAAACATAATTACTGAGAAAATTTAATAAAAATAATTATATAATGGTTTTTATTTTGTTAATTGAGATTTATAAAAAATTAACTAACTACTAATATAGCACCTTTTAATCATGATAAATATACTAAAACAAACGCATCATGAATTCCATCTTAAAGAACAATACCCAAAACTCCTATGGAATGGACCTGAGACATTATAAATCATTATATATTCCAGGTTATTATAAATTTACTATTCTATATATTATGAATTTACAAAAACTAAAAGATTGTTGAACTCATTATACTGAAACAAAGAAGGAAAGGGTAAAACTAATAACACCAATGATAATTATTAACTAAAAATAAGTAATAAATGTGAAATAAATTAATATAAAATATTAACATAAAAGATAATAAATATGAATAAGTATCATAAATATATATTAAATGAATCAAATTTTATCATACATGAGGTTAGATTCTGTCTGGCCAAGAAGGAATCCATGGTAAGTGTTTTGTCACGCAATTTAATTTCTATTGAGTCATAAACATTCTTCATTAATAATAATCATAAATGTTTATTTTATTTCACCATTACAATATTTTATAAGGTATATTATATTTATCTATAGGGAAATAACATTTTTAAATCAAAATTTTCTTCTATGGAAAATTCTGTTATCAATAAAAATATAATGTAGTTAAGAATAATTCCCATTCTTTCTAATAGATATTTTTTCTTATATATCAATATTATTTCTTACGGAAATTTTTTTCTTTATTATTTTGAAATAGAATTATGTAATATTTTTATTCTCTTAAAATTTATATTTATCTATTTTTGAAAATAAATTTTCCATATCTTTCTTCGATGTGGGATTTTTGTTGAAACATCCTAAAATATAAAAAGGTATTTCTTTTCATGCTCATACATTTATTATCTTTAACTATATGTTTAATTATAAAAAATTATATATTTTACATGTTATATTCATGTGTATTATTTGAAATTTATTTTTAATAAATTATTACTCTTAATTTTATAGAATGAATTTTAAAAGTGACTTGTAACTTATCTTTTATAGTAATGATAAAAATGATTTTTGAAAACTCATTTTCATAACATTACATCCATTTTCCACTTTACCTCCAAAAAAATATGCTTGTTATGGATTAATTTTCATGATCACGCTCAATATTATTTTATATTAGTTTTATTTTATTTAATTTTGGGTATAAATAGATCTACTCTTAATGTCATCTTATGCGATACTATTTGGAAATGATATGAAACCTATTTTATTTCAATGGGTATTCATGATATATACTATAGTTTATTTCATGCTGAACACACACACACACACATATATATATTATCATTATTAGATAGTTAAGTCATATATAATGCTCAAAATCATTTGGTAAAGCTTTATATTTCATGAAATATTGATGTAATGTGTGGAGGTTTCTATGTTTATTCTCAATATAAGGTGTTAAAATTATTGGGTTTTCTCAAAACATAATGGATCAATGTGATTGGTTTTTTTCAAAATTTTATCCATGGGTATGATTTGGTTTTCTCACAATTTTCTGATTTCTTATGCTTATTCTTATGAAAAAATATGTTATTAGACATTATTCTGTTATACTTCTATAGTCCATGATTATTTTTTCGTGCTTATATGACATTGTATAACTCTTATGCTTTCATATTGATATTTTTATGGTCTTCTCATTCTATTTCATAATCTATGATGTTCATTCATGTATTAAAATTGTTACTTATGATCCTCTGATCCTTTTAGTCAGATATATCTCATATTTTCATTCCATCTCATAGGTTTATCATCTCAACCATTATGAATCATTAGTATGTTTTCCCTTATTGATAATTTGAGCTTAACTTTTTTTCTCATTTATAAGAAATTAAATATGAAATGTTTTGTATATGGATGTATTGTATAGAGATATTGATGTAATAATGTGTAAAAAGTTATTTATTTAGCCTATCTCCAAAGACATTAAAACATTGAGTTTGGGTATTGTGAGATTATTTCTGAGATATAATGATTAAATTACGAAAATTATGTGAAATATATAAATTTTTAGATTGGTTTACCTAGGTGTGGGTTAGAGAGGTGTTTATTTATATTTTTTGAATTATGTCAGGAAATATAAGGGAAACCAAATTAAAAAAAACCATGTTGAACCAAATCTTTCATTGTCCAAAATGGATGTTATATAGATTAAAGCATCATAATATACATTTTTTATATTCATATAGTTATTTACTGTATTTGTTTTCAATATACTATTGTTTATTTATAATTTTAACTCATTTATTTTAGTAAATGGTTGTAACCTTGAGTAATGTATTTATCAATGGATTTGATAGAAAATATAGTGATTGTCATAGTGAACAAGAATATGGGATGGGGGATGGAGCAAAAATATTGTTGAAATTCTCACTCAACTTTCTCAATCCATTAAAAATAACCAAAATCATATTGATCTCCTAAGAATCCTAAGGATGGAACAACTCTCAATTGAGTAATTTATGTGGTAATGTCTGCCCACCTTTTGTAGTTCTTTTAATCTACTAATTTCTATTTAATATATTATGATTAGAGAAAAGATATTTTTCTTTTTTCAATGTTCGTATAATGAAAAAGCATGTTTTATATGTTTATCATTTAGAAGGTGAAGCTGACAGATGGTAGAATCTCATTAAGAATATGATATTAAAGGAAAAACATTTGAGTCTATATAATGGGTGTAATTTAAGAAAAATATTATTCACAAAATATTTAGTTGAAAACTCATTAAATAAAAATGGATATATAACTCCTGGATATAATGAAAAATAAGGATTTACTGAATTTTTCATTTGAGGAAAAAATTGAAATACACATAAAGTACACCTTCGGTTTTATTGTTAACTTAAAAGTAATATTTATCATTTATTTTTTAGGATAAAACCAGGTATTCAAAATTAATTATCCATAATATAAATTTGTAGAAATTAATAAATTTTTTGATTTGAATTTAATGTTTAAATAGATTTTTTTTATTCTCATTATTCTCATGGATCTTGTGATAAGAAAAAAATGAAATTTCATGGAATCTCAAATGAAAATACATTTGGATAGATGAAAATTTTACCACCTACAAAAATTGTTTGAGGAAATTCCCATGAAATTTCCTCAAGGGTTCAAAGAATTATTTTACATGTGCTAATTTAGGATACCAAGGTCGCAAAAATTAAATAAATATATTGTGTTTAATTAGTATAATAATGGAGAATAAAATAAAACTAATACACCACACACACTTCAGTGATTAAATTTAAAGGTGTTTCAAAATTATGAAAATAAATCCCCATTAAAATGGATAACATGTAATATTGATATCAGTAACTTTTGTTACCAAAGGAATAAGGAAAGGATTTTTAAATCACTAATGATTAAGTAGACCATGATAATTAAGTGATTAATCGTTCACAAATTCCCCAATCAATATATGTGAATATCTTATTTTATTTTAGTTCATCATATTCTCTTATATCAAGAATGTTTCCAAAAAAAAATTATTCAACACCTCATACTTTGGATATTGAATCATTGTTTAAATCACCTAGTGGTGTGATGGTTTAATTCATGGTATATAACTCTTCTTTGTTAGAGATTTTTTTGAAGATACTAAAAATAGATCAACTTCATCTTCCCATACTAAAATTATATATGATATTGGGCATGTATTGTCTCTTCCTATGTAGATATCATATTAATTTCTAAGAAAATGAAATCTAATTTCATTCCCTAAATCATCCCTTTATAAAATTTCATTATTAAGATGATTATGAAATACACATACAAATAAATTTCATTATATGGTTCTTGAAATATGATATTGAGGAATAGTTGAAAGTAATAATTGAGGTTGAATTCAACATGGGAGACATGCCAATCATATGGTAGAATATTGATGTATTCCTTGATGAAATTTCTAGTCTTGTTCAAAAATGATTCTGTATTTTTCAATTCAATTCATATCAGGATCTACAAAAAATACAAAAGAGTATTTATAAAATAGACCTCATTAAGTTGGAATAATTAAATAAGAAACTTTATGATAATATAGATAAGGGTTTTATATACCCAAGTGCTTCACCATGGGGTATATCCCTCCCCTATTTCATTTTTAATTATGGATCAATGTAAATATTCAATGATTATCATGAACTTAACAAAATCACAATCAATAATAAGTATAATATACCCAATATTAATGACCATTTGATCAACTTAGTGGGGATCAGTACTTCATAAAATTGGATCTTCAATCTGGATACCACCAATAAAGGGTTAAGAGAGAATATATACCCAATATGTCTTTCTATAAAAGATACGAACTCCATGAATTCATAGTGATTACTTTCAGACTTAAACATTCACACATAATTTTGATGGATCTAATGAATATATACACAATATATTACCTCGAAAAATTAATTGTAGTATTTATTAATTTTATTAATATATATATTAAAATCATATAAAAAGATAATATAATTTAATTATTTAACCAAAGAGACATTTTGAAAAAGGAAATTGTATTTCATGTTCAGTGCGCATAAGTGTTTCTTTTAAAATTTATCCTTACTGGGTCATGTAATATCAAAAATTGGTATATATATGGATCCTTCAATAGTATAGGTGATTAATGAATGGTCTAGACCAACCAATGTGATATATATCCATAGTTTTCTTGGTTTATCCAGATACAATCAACACTTTCTGGGGAATTTGTTAGGATTTTAAATTCCTCTCACCAAGTTAATGTGAAAGGGAGTTATGTTAATTGTGATAGAATAATATGATTAAATAATCAATTAATTAGAAAGAGGGAGATCACTACACCTATACTCACATTATCCTCAAATAGTGAAGTGTTTTTCAATTATAATGATGATTTGAAGAAGGTCTTGGGATGTATTCTTACGAAAAATGAAATGTTAATAGTTTGTGCCTAATATCAACAAATGTCCCATGAGAAAAATTACAGAAACTTTTATCTAAATCTAAAATAATTAATCATTACAATAATTATTTTGTGGAATTATCTCTATAGAAAAATTATAGATATATATAAAGATCATAAAATCATAAAGTTTATTTTCACATTAAAAGTTTTTATCATGTGCCAACAGATATGGTTAGAGTTAATCAAAGACTATTATTTAAAATTTATTTATTATCTAGGGAAGGAAACCATGTTGTAATATTATCGAATTAAATAAGTTTCTTGCCCCTATCTAAAATGAGGACTTAAATGAGGGAACAAATTCCTTTCACAAGTTGTCAATTAATTCTAATTTGTGTTTGTAGTCAATCCACAATGGGTTGATCAGGGAGTTTTCCTTGTAAGTTATCTTATAGTACAAGATGGATTTATTGTTAAAGGTTGTTTTATTTCGTAGTGTCTTTCAAGCATTAGGGCATAAAATCATGAGGAAGGATTAAGTTTCATGAAGAATGTATTTCTATAATTAACACATCAAATATAAGGTTAAGGAATGGGTTTTGGGATGATTCATGATTCATGAAGATGTCAATCTTCATGAAGGAATTCAGTATCATGAAGGTTTGAATGCTTTTGAATTATTAGTGAGAATATGGAAATTCAACGTGGCTATAAGAATCTTCATGAATGGAAATATTTTACAAAATATTCATGAATACTACAAGATTTGTGAAAAAGAGTGTTGAGGATTGAAAATAGGTCGATGGGTGCTTGGGATATTCATGAAGGGATAAGTCTATAAATAAGAGGCATGCACATGTAATTTCACCTGATGAAAATTTGATAGAAAAGTTTGAACCTCTCTGAATTCTAAAATGAGGGGGTCTTCATGAATAAATAATTCTTTGGGATCTTGAGCATCGTGAAATGACTGGGTAAGTCTTAACTAATGCTAAGGATTTATGAAAAGATTAGTTTCATGAATTTTTGGAGTTTCAAAAATAATTTTTTGTTTTTAAGGATATTATCCTCACAAAGGTTGGTATATTTTTTTAAGGTCTGTGGTTTCATGAATGACAGTATTTATTTATAAAAAAATGGCTTTTGTGAAGGCAGGGATCTTTGAGAATAGTAGTGTTGAACATGTGGTTTATGTGTCCAGTTCATTGAAGTGCATCAACTCAAGACTTATATGAAGGAAGATTAACTTTTTGATCAGGGAAATGGCATAAATTACAAATCTACTGAAGAATCCTTCATTTTTTTCTATTGAGTATGACTTCAGTCGATGTAGTGAGAAAGGGGGAGTCGATGAAAATTTTTTGAGGGAGGAAGTGAATTATATCTAAAATTAATGTAAAGGTAGTGTACCATGTATATAGTGACTATGTATGAACTTTCGTATTAAACAATAACTACTGAAGCATAGTGGACTTATGTACAACCAACACACTATCTGTGTATACTACTTAGAATAGACCTTATTGGTGAACTAATTAAAACTAATGTGTTTACCTCTACATGTGAATGTTTAATAATCATATGATTCTGTGAGACATGTTTTACTTGTTTTTAAAAACATGGGAACGAGACTTGTATCATTAAAAGAAAAATTTGACACCCTAATTCACCCATTCATTCATAGGTTGTTATTGGGTCTAACAAGTTGTATAAGCTAGAATAGGTTATTGGTGTTAAATATATCATATTTTGTTATGGATAATTCATTGAATGTTGGGGGAGTTCTAAATTTGGAAGGAAGAAACATTCAGATTTATAGTAATATAATGATATCTCATATGTGACCTCTTTTAATGGAAGTTCTCTATGGTAAAGCTCAGGTGATTTAGGTCATTGATGTGACACGTCTTTCTATGACTGAAACATATAGTAAAACTATTGATATTGATGTAAAAGCTAAAAATTCTCTTACAACAACATTATCTAATAAAAAATATTTAAGTTGATTAGTTTAAATATATCCAATTGTATGTCAGAGGAACTATAAAATATATATGAATTCTATAGAAAAGTAAAGGAGGCAAAACTTCACGTCTTGCACAATAAATTTGATGATCTGAAAATGCATCAAGATGAAAATAGAGATTGATTATTTAATCTAATAATTAATGTTTTTGGATATATTTGAGGAATTGGGGAGGAAATTAATGATGTTTAATTTGTGAATAAAATATCAATAAGGATCTTAAATCTTTACATTCCAACAATTTTATCTCTTTAGGAATGATATTTTTCTATAATTTCTCTTTTTGATATTCTAAGAATTATAATGGCTTATGAAATGAGAGTCAAACTAGAAGATTAATCCTCTAATGTAAGAAAGGAAATAGAACTCAAGTCCATGGAAAAACATGAGACTTCTAGAGTTTTTTATGATTACTAAAAAGAACATCTTTTTCAATTTTTCTATGAAATTATAGAGTGGAAAAGGGAGATTTTAAGTCGTGATTATGTTGTCTTGTTTTTAT
Source organism: Viscum album (assembly GCA_963277665.1). Classification (NCBI taxonomy): domain Eukaryota; kingdom Viridiplantae; phylum Streptophyta; class Magnoliopsida; order Santalales; family Viscaceae; genus Viscum; species Viscum album. The sequence continues at coordinate 777,260,021 of OY728138.1, forward strand.
TATTCTATAGTAGGAAATATTTTCTCTCAAGGCCTAAAGAAATTATATGATGTAAAAAATAGAATAAGAAATCATGCATAAGCCTTAGAAGAGTTTCTCTAATAAGTAATACATTAAATAAAAAAATAAATTTTAGATAAAGATATTTATCTGCAAATAAGAAAAATATGATAATCAATTTTTGGAATATATTGAACTAGATTTTAATGTTAACTGAAAGTTTCCATGATCACTATAGTTTAAATGGAATATCCTAAATAAGATTAATATTGTTAAATGATTGGTTTTGTTGATCACAATTTTTAACTTGAGGGTATGCTTGATGATCTTCAAAATAAAATAAAGAGAAACATAAAGATGAGAGTTGTGCTAAAAGAGTCATCAGGGTATTTTGATTAGCTGAAATAAAAATTGATCAACTAAAAGTAGAGACAGAATAAAATTTAATAAATCATGAAAGATTGAAAGAGGTTGTGGAATTTTAACTAAGTATTTAGGTACAATAAAAATTCATCAATGACATTACATTGAAACTGGGGGAATATCCTATGATAGTTAAGGGTCGGGAAGAAGAAGTTGTTACAATAATAAGTAAACTAGAAACTAAATCAAAATCAAAGGAAATTATGATGAAATTACACCTTGGAAATTTTTTATATGCAGAGCTATTAAAAATATCCCAACATGGTTTTAAAGGATTATAAACAAAATTTAATGATTAAAGAACAAACTTTATGAGAAAAAGTGTAATTTACAATGATATAGAAAAATCATGGGCTGGATATGGGATGATCCAAAATAAAGGGAATCAAGAGTTTTTATATATCACAAAGGCACATTTTTTTCCAACATTGATATCATTGACCCAAATATAAATGAGAACAAAGAAATAATCCAAAAGTTTCCAGATAGGATAACTAGTCAAAAAACATTACAAAATAAGGGTAAATGTGATGTAATAGATGTTATAAGATATTTCCCCTTATGAAATGTAAATTTTCTTATTTTCATGGTCATACCATATATAATTCTGAATAGGTAAAGAGATATCCAAATGGAGAAGCATCTAGAAGTAAACAAGGTATAATGATACCATATCTTTAATCATATATAATAAATAGTTTAAATGGATATTGTTTTTAAAATTCTAACTATAAACATAATTTTATTCATTGCATGAAGTGGAATGGAAAGAAAAATAACTACAAAACTTAGAGACAAGTCAATACCCATCAACTAACCAATTTTTCTCTTGAAAATAGGTATTCTACTATGGAGAAAAGAATATGAGTATGATAAACACATATATATCTAAAATTCATTATAATGTCCATAGTAATCCTCCACCTAATAAAGTGTATCATGAAAGGAAAACATGATGATTGAGAAATCCAACCATGAAGAAATAGCTCTCAAAGAAATAAAGAATAGTAGCACCTAGATTCTTGAAAGTGTATTCTCATTTCAAAAGACAGTAAATGTGGATATTTTTAAGAATTTTATGAAAATTATCTATGTAACAATGATATTTTCCAATGGTAGTGCATTAAATATTAATGGAAGTGGAAATTTAACACCAGAAACTTATGAATTAAGGAAAACTAAAGTTCTCTTCAAAGATGGTTTATGTATCAATCTCCTTAATGTTATTATACTCTATAACACAGTACTAGTATAATGAATTAATTATACGGATTTTAGTATCAAGGTAAATATAAGTAATTTACTCATGAAAGGGTTTAGAATAGATGGAAACTTATACCTAGTTAACAGTAAAGAGAACACTTTATTCTTAACAATAGAATAATAAAACAACTTGTGTAACATGATATTGGGTCACATTAATCAAACGATAATGGAACACATATCTAAGCTTCATACTATTGTTTACATCTCCAATATTAAGTGTATCGAGAAAATATATGTGATGCATTTATGTAAGGAAATATGGATGGGAATTCATATTGGCTGAATAACAAAAGGGTATCGAATATTATTGATCTGATCTACATAAACTTATCTGGTATAATTAGTGTGGATAGAACATATGAAGTGTCTTATATCATTATTTTTATTTATAATTATAGTATAATGACTTGTGTGATTTTTATATAGAGGAAACCAAATGTTTTTCATTTCATTAAAAGTTGTCACCAAAGATTTGAGAATGTAATTATAAAAAAGAATCAAAGTTCATTGATCTACTAATGGATGATAACGAACATCCTTTAATTTGAAAATTACCCTAAAAATGGGATAAAACATGTAGTTTCTACAGTGAGAACACATAAAAAAATGAGGCCATTTAATGCATAAATCTATAGGTTAATAATATGGCTATAGCTATATTTATTGAGTTTCATGTTTCTCATAATTACTAGAAAGAGGATGTTTAATTATGGTTGTGAACTGAAAATCGAATATGGTGTTTTATAGGAGAAAATAGGACACCATGTGAGATATGCTATGGAAGCAATCACTCTAAGGAATTTTCATGTTTTTGGAAGTAAATGTTTCATCAAAGAAAAATAATATTATAAATGTATGTATTGTGATGCTATAGATAAGGGAATATTCCTTGGATATTTTATTAAGATTAAATCCTAAAAATATTACAATAATCATCATAGAAATATTATGGAAAGTAATTATGTCAAGATCATTGAGGATGAAACCATAAATACCTTGAGGATATCAAATGTTGATATGATTGAAGATGAAGAATAATGTGTACAGTGGACATATTCAAATGTAGATATAGTGGATGTCTTGCAAAACATTTAGAGCTCAAAATATTATGGTGACTTATTAGGCGAAACAAAAGAGAAAACCAATTCAAAATAAACATCATCAAAAAATCAAAAGATAAATTGAAGAGAATAAATTGATCAATATAACATCATTAGGGAATGGACCACACTCACGTAGACAAGGATACTGAGTAATTAAGAACATTATTCCTTCCTATTAGTTGTGTAACTAACCTCATTTGATGAAGTAGTGAAATATGTATCATGGTTTAAGTCCAAGAATGAATAGCTGGATTATATTGACCAGAACTAGACTAGGGATCTTTTTAGGGGATCAGAAAATCACAATATCATTTGAAAAATGTGTATCTTTAAAAGAAAATTCAATGAGCATGGAAATGTGGTCATAAATAAGGAATTATTGGTTTGTAAAGGCTATAAAAAATTGATGGAATTTATTTTGAAGAAATATTTTCTCTAGTAGCAAGCATAAAACTGATCAGGATATTCCTTTATATAGAAATTGAAATAGGGTACAAATTTTTTCAAATGTATTTCAAAACAAAATTATTAAATGGTGTTGTTAAAGAAAAATTCTTCATTGAACATCCAGTAGGATTTTATATTAATAATGAAGAGACGAATATCTATATTCTAAATAATGTTATCTATAGTCTAAATCATGCACCACAATAATTGTATTCTTTATTGGATGATTATATAAAAAATAAAAAATATAAAATAGGATGTTTCAACCATAATATCTATGTGAATAATTCTCACAAAGATCAACTTATGGTGTTTGTGTTTGTGGATGGAATTATTTTTTGTTGAAGCAGGTACGGATCAATGGAAGAATTTCAAAATCACATGCAATCTGAATTTAAAATTTCCATGGATAGGGATCTCACTTACTTTTTGGGGATATAGGTGGTTCAAAACATGGATCACACCTTCATTTCTAAAGAAAAATATGTAAGAGAGTTGTTGAAGAAATTTGATATGTATGACTAGAAACTAATTTGGACTCTGATTATGGTTGGGGGGAAACATGAAAATAACAAGGATAAGAAATTTATAGATCCCACCTTATACTATGTAATCATTGGATGATTATTTTACTTGACTGAAGTGTGGCCATATATCATCATTGCAACAATATTAGAAGATCTAATCTAAAGTAATCCAAAGGATGAGAATTTTGAATCCATTAAAAGAATAATGAGTATTATCCAAGTTAATCTCAATTTTGGATTATACATTTTAGCAGGAAGAGATAAATGAATTATTGGAATTTTTTATATTCATCATGATGGATATGTGGTGGATAGAAAGTGAAAAAGTGGTGTAGTGTTTTTTATTGGAAAAACATATGTGGGATGGTTGAGAAATAAATAATAAATAAATTATATAATTACTGATGAAATAGAGTATGTCACTGCTAAAAAGTAATGGACTCACCTATTTTGGATGAAACAACAATGGAATGTTGTTGGTGAGGAGGGTAACATCCAATTGGGATTCATTGTGACAACAATAGTGTGACTGATCATATGAAAAATCTAATTCAGAACCCTCGCACTAAACATATTGAGATCAGATATAATTTCCTCAAAGAAAATTTTGATCAAGGTGTGATTGAAATGATGAATTTGGTAATTTTTGACCAAGTGGATGACATCCTAACTAATCCCTTGTAAGTTCAAATGTTCTAGAAAAATAAAATGAACCTTGGTGTTTAGCCACCTCCCTTTTCATGAAAAGGGTAAGGTTCATCCCCTATCTATAATTATGTTGACTATTTTGATATGTTTGTGAATGTGATGTGGGTCTATTGAGGACAAAATATCTAGTGGGATTTTTTTTTGAGAATTAAAGTAAAAAATAAAACCCCTTTGTGTTTATATTCAAGTTGGGTAATATGTGGAATTTAATAATTTTCTAGATTGGACAGATGTGGTAAAATGTGTTGGTATATCATGAATGTGGTCAGATGTAGTGGTATATCTAGGATTTAATGGATGTGGTAGTCTATCAACACATGATACCCTCCTTTATCACTATTTTTTCAACATAAAGATTTTCTCACCTAGAATTAGAGTGATGGATGATCATCCTCAGGACAATAATTTTTCCCTTGAGGATGGTGATTTATTGAATTCCTCTACATATTTTCAAAAACCCCAAAGGGTGGATATTTTTTGAACTAAGGCCTCTCAAAATCTAGAAATGGATTTTAGTTTGTGTTTTTTTAATCCACACTAGTTTGATCATGGTGTTTACCAGGAAAGTGATCTTATTGTGTAATATCACATCAGTGTTGATGGTTGTATAATTTCTCAGTGTTTTCTAGATTTTTCAACTCAAAACCGGGAGGAATGAGTAAGATTAATGATGCATGGATTTCCATAATTAACTCCTCAAATATATGGTAAATTAATTTCATTCATTAATATTGAAGTATTATGTAGATATGGAGCTTCATAAATTAATTCGGTGTCGAAAAGGTTTGAAGGTTCCCGAATTTTCAATGAGAGTATGGTAATCCTATGTTAATACAAGAGGCATCACAAATGGAAAAATTTCAATGAATTTTTACAAAGACTAAGAACTTCATGAACATCAATAATGAGGTTCACGAAAAGGAAACCATGTGCTTGGGATATATTTTAAGGGATAATTCTATAAATAAGATACTTACATTCTTAATTTGACATGAATAAAATTTGTGAAAAATGATAAATCTCTATGAATTTGTAAAGGTTGGGAGCTTCATGAATTGAGAATTTTTTATGAGATTGAGCATCAAAAAATTAATGGATAAATCTTATATGATGCTAAGGATTTTTGAAAAATGTACTTTTGTGAAGACATGGAGTATTGTGAAGACTCATTGTTTGATGAAGGATGTGAGCCTCGTTAATGTTGGGAGCTTCCCAAAGGTGTGTGGGTTCATGAATTCTAGTATTTCTTTGAAACATAATGTGGTTTCACAATGGATGATAGATTTTTTAACATTAGTATTGAAAATATATTTTATGTGAACAATGCTTTCATGTGAATCAAATCAGGAATTCAGTAAAATAGTTCTCTTACTAATCAAGGATAAAGTCTTAAATTCCTAATCTACTGAAGCAACCTTCACTTCATTAAATTGACAAAAACATAAACCAAGGTAGTATTCTTAGGGGATTCAATGGAACTGTTATAAGGGAGGAAGTGTGATATGGATAAATTTTTTTTAAAGGTAGCATTCCTAGATCATAGAGACTATGTCTAATCTTATGTATTCCACTATATCTAGTGAAACTTAGTGGATTTAGGTTCAAAAAAAACACTATTATCATATTCTCCATGGACTGGCCCTTAGTGAGGATACAATTAAAATTGAAGTATTTTCTATCTGCATGTGAATTTTTAATAAGTATATGATTCCATCATAAATTTTTTATAACTTCCTACCTATGTTGTAAAAAGATCTATCACTTTAAAAAGCAAAAGTTGACACCCTAATTCACCCCTCCACTCTAAGGTTTTTTTCGGGTCTATCATAAAAGGGAACCAATAATATTGGATATTATATAGATAGATATAAAAATCATAAGAAAATGGATCAAATATCACCTTTCTTAATGATTTCTCAACTATCGATCTATGTGATGATCAAGAAAAACTAGATGGATGATAGGGATCTATAAAATAATAAAAGAATTATTTTAAAGTTCAACCTGTACTATATTAAAGTTATAATATTTAGGAAATGAATATGTCTCCCCTTAAAAAAAGAATTTAAGAAGGATATTTTCGATGATGCACATAACTAATCATTCACTATTCACTGAGGAAGCATAAAGAAGTATAGATATCTGAAGACAAATATCTAGTGGCATGTTATGGAAAAGGATATTGTATAGTATATATCTTTATGGTTGGTATGATAGAAAGATAAGGAAGAATGATATAATTCTAAAGGTGTGTTAAAACCACGACCCATTCATGTATGGAAATGGGATAAAATCACTATATATTTCATTATAAGACTTCCTATGTCCTTTAAAGGTGATAATTTCATCTTATTAGTGGGAGATCAACTAACAATTTTGGTACACATCATTGTAATTTTAGAGTATTTATCTTTTGATCAACATTCCATGTTATATATAAAGAAAGTGGTATGGTTGTATGGATTACCACTTATAATTATATTTGATTGAGATCCAAGATTCATATAAAAATTCTAGAGAATTATTCAATATGGATTGGATATAGAGATGAGCTTTAGCACAACTCAACCTCCTCAAACTAATGGTCAATATGAAATAATCGTTTAGAAATTGAATGATATGATAAAAACCTTCACAGTGGATTTCAATTGAATTTGGAATCAGCATCTTCCACTATTTGAGTTATCGCATTATAACTATTTCCACTATAGAATTTAAATGTCACCATATATGGCTATATATGGAGTGAGATTAAAAACACTGACATGATGGTATAAAGTTGTAGAAAGTAATATATTAGGACTGGATCATGTCAATGAAATGGGGGAGAACTTTTAAACCATTCATAAATATATGAATTTTGAACAAATTTAACCAAAGAGTTGTGCTAATAATCATGGAAAATATCTAGAATTTGTGGTTTGTGAAAAGATGTTCCTTCGAATAACACATTGTAAGAGGGTCATCAGATTCATGAAGAAGGGGAATTAAATCTCTAGATACATCATTATTTTTGATATTATTAATCATATAGAACTATATATTATCTCTCAAAACATCCAATAAACATGTATCAATTATTGGATGTATTTACATGTGTCTCTTTTGAAAATGTTCATTTTAGATCTATCACATATACTAAACTCAGAAGAAATTAAATTGTAACATGATCACTCTATGAGGAAAAAATGGAGATCTTGGATAAAAGAAATAATTTTTTTTATTGCAACACCACCCCCTAGTTAAAATAATATTGAGAAGTCATAAATTTGATTATACTATGTCTAACTAGAAGAATCCAGGAATATAGCACCACTTAAAGGAGGGTTGAATTATGTTGATATTTTTAATATTTAATTATTCATCAAAATAAACCACTATTACATGTTCTTGTTTTGATCAACTAAACAATGTAACTCAACCTCACCCATAAATGAATATAAAAGAGATAAAATTAAAGCCACACCATTTTTACAAGGTTAAGTCCCAATGTGGGTACATTATCAATGATTTATTCTAAATCGCCTTCTTCATAAATTTTACACTCATATTATTTAGTAATGTAGATGTGGGTAGGTAAGGAATCGTCATTAACCCAAATAAGTATTAAATGTAATCCCCCTCAATCCAATAATGTTTGTATATATATCCCTCAATTTTACAAAAGTATCACCCACAATTATTAACCTAGTAATGAACTATTAAACCTAAAAAATCTTCATCTATAATTAATATCTTCCTCTAATACAATAAATAAGAAAATATTCATCTTATACTCAAGCTCAATTTTCATTAAAAAATTATTATTTACTTCTTCTTTCTAAAATTTGAACTTCAAGAATAAATTTTTTCTGATATTCTACTGTGTAGCACTTAGTTCTTCATATTTTAACCAATTTATTAGAATAATACTACACAACATTATATATATATAATACCTCCAAATATCAAAGGAAAAAAGGCATACACAAAAAGTGAAATTTCCACTCAAGCGTTTTATATGATTACTACCTTAAAAATCTCTAAACAATCAAAATAAACTTTATTTATAAGACATTCCTAATGTTTTGAAAAATTAAACATTTAAAAACAACCTCAAAACCCTTAAAAGATCAATAATATCTTACTGTGAATTTTGAGCCATTGAATTAATATCATAGCATCATCATAATTATTATATTATATAATCATTAAGGAAACTCTATCTGGTAGTGTAGAATTTAATTTTCTTGGTGATATTTTTAAGAAATAATTCATCGAGTAACTCTCAATATGTTGCTACATTATCTAGCTCCCATCCATCTAGTGGACTTTATATTATTATATTTAGTTATTTCTACATCTAATGGTCTTATAAAAGTTCGTCTGGGGATCATTAAATATTACATCATCTGTTTGAGTTACAAAAAATCATTTGGTTTTCTTCATCTGATGAAAAATTGTATTTTTAACCATATGGAACAATTTTGTACATTTCTTTATCAGATACAACTTTATATGGTTACTTGTTTTGTATATTATTGTAAATTTCAACATTAAATATATATTTTTATATTTATTCATCTGATAAAACTTGGTACATTTCTTTTTCTGGTACAACTTTTTCGATTTCTCCATCTAGAACAAATTTTAATATTTCTCCATTAGATACAACTTTTTAGATTTATCTTTTTGGAACAAAATTATATATTTCTCCATATAGTATAAATTATTATGTTTCTCCATTTGTGAGAAAATTGTATTTCACTTCATCTGGTAAAACTTCACATATTTCTTCATCTAATTTAACTTCCTGTATTTCTATATTTGGTAGAATAACAAACTCTTCTTCTACTGGATTTAAAAAATCTATTTCTGATAATTATGTGTCCAATAAAATATTCATAGATAAATTTTTATAGAAAACACTATGAAATTATAACATTGAACTTTTTATATTCCAAATATCATCATTTTTTTACAATAACATTATACAAATTGTATATGCCTGGAAACATCATAAGTGAACTCATATTCATCCATGAATTTTTTTTGTAATCATGATGTTAGAATATTTGAGGATCAACAAGGGATTGTATAAGTTAATATCTAGTACTTATAAATTAGTTTTCATAAACTCTTTTATATTGACAAAAAATAAAACACCTTTAATAAAATTTTGGTTTCTTTAATCTACCCCTTTTAATTTTTTTCAATATTAAAACAACTCCTTTTTTAACTCTTCATCAAACCATGACATTTTTTTAAAATAAATTTAATGAAACTACAGTATCATGTAAGGAAATATTATTTATATTATTTCATTTATCAATTAGTAGAAATTATTTGACCAGGATATTGATATAATCCCCTTTGAATTTTTATTATGTAGATGTTTAACTTATGGAACCTTTACTTCCCCTATCGAAGATAACACTAAATGTGGATTAACAAAAGGTAAATAAAACTGTTATATTTATTATCCTCATTTGACAATCAATTACAATGTAACAGGGGTTACTAAAGAGATTTTATTATGTAATAATTGGAGGCTAAATATGTATTATTATCATCAATTCTCCAAATGCGTCTCTTAGAACATAATTAGTGAATATGTGTCCAATTTTTTCTTTTCTATAGATATACTCTAGCGTTACATCTATAACTAAAACCTTTTACTTCATGAAATTATAATTAATATCAATGTTTTGAAATTAGAAATATTTAATATTATTTTTGGGGATATAAATATAAATTTGGTTATAAATAATAATATTCAATGTTTTCTCAACATTCACCCTTAGATCATCAAGTTTTACTTTCATCCACATCATTTGAGTACATGAATCGGTCATAAAAACATATTATGATTAAGCTATACTCAATGTTACAAAACATTATTTCTTAATTTTCCAAAAAAAATACTTTCCTAAGAGCAATCTGACACTTGATTTTGGTTTTCAATCATTAGAATCTCTAACCCAATCAAAAACTGTGAACCCAAGTAAGTTCAGTTGATTACTATTCTTGTACTAAAATCCATAATTAAATATTCCTATGACACACCTATAAATTCTCTTGGATACTATCATGTTACATTATTTAAGATTACTTTGATACCTAGAACGTAATGTTATATGATAAAATATTCAGGATGAGATACTATAATATAGAGTAAACTTCTGATCAACTTTCAAAAGATCTTCTAATTTTAACTTTATCCAGCCTCATCTTTACAAATATTCATTCCAACTAAAATAGGCATAGATACTTCCTTTGAATCATCCATTCCAAACATCCTTTATAATTCATTTTCATGATTTTCATGAGAAAGAAATATATTACTGTTATTTTCCATGATCTGTGGTCGAAGAAACGAATTCATTTCCCTGTGTATAGACATATCAAAGAACCTCTAAATTTGTACTAACATCTCTTCAAAATATAATTATTATCACCACAAAATATTACATTATCAATATAAACAATAATAATATAGTTTCTGAAATATATCACCTTTATATGTTGATTGATGTCCACTTTTTCTCTATAACAGTTTCATGTTTTTAAGTATTTAATGGAAGCCAAAGTTTTTTAAATTTGTAATTTATTTTCAAAGATATTTATCCCTTTAATTTAACTCAAATCGAACATAATAATTCACTTATGTAAAATTCAAATAATTTTCAATTTAATAATTAAATAGTTCAATTGATTGTTTTTAATGGTTTATTTACTTTTTATGTTAACAAACAACACATACATTTACTTTTTACAAAAAATTATGATTAAATTGTTTTTTTACTGTGAATTAAATTTTTTGAATATTCAATCTAGAACTAACATTCTTTAAGAGATTTGTTTTTTAGATTAATTAATTTTTTAATTTAATGAAAATATATACATTGAAATTTTTTATCAATGGGACTTTTGAATTTAAAATTTCTATTTGTAAATGAAATGCTTTTTTAAATGACGAAAATTTTATGTTTTGTTAAATTAAAATTTAAATTGATTGATTAAAATGAATTTTAAATTGTTTTTGAATTGTTTTTTGAATTATAATTTATTTATTCAATTTTTGAATCATTCATTTGTTTGTTTTTGGAAAATATTCTATACTAAAATTATGTTATTAACAATTTATGTTGAAATGTGGAAAATTATTGACTGATAATGCCTAAAATAATCTAATGTGGTAATACACAGAAATATCTAGAAAAGAAAACTAATTGTAAGGTAAATTTTTAGTGACCACACATACTGCACTATTTATCCATGGTCACATAACTAACGATGGATTTCCTTCCTCAAGGTCACATCCAAATCTATTGTGATGCCACCAAAAACTAACCTACCACACCACCTCTCCATGGTCACTTAAGTGACTATGGATAACATACTGTAGGGATCTTTTTAAAGTGATCTCAACATCCCAAACACCTCATGTGATTCCATCCCAACCTCTTAATAAAATATTAGGATTCCATAATCTAAGCTACCATAAATGACAACCAAGGGACCAAACCGATCACATTCAGCCTATAGTAAGAACTAGTAATGTTATCCCTTTCATCCACAAAAATCAACTATCAGAACTGTTAAGTTGAAAGAATAATTTCAAAATTTCTAACCATTATTTTTAAAATCACAATTCACTTCCTTAAAAAATTATACATTTATAAATTTTATACTTCCCATTTTTTTAATATATTTTTCATGTAAAGATAAATGATATACCATATGGAGAATAATTCTTTCAATATACATGACTTATTTATGTTCAGCGGATAGAAGAAATAAATTAAAATGGATGTAAATTTGTTTTGTAAACTGGAAAAACTTAAATATTGTCCATTGTATAGATAGATAAATAATTTACCAAATGTAGGTTTATAAAGATAAAATGGTGAAGTATAATGAAGTCCACCAAATGAAGTTCAACAAAATCTATGGGGCATACATTATTAGTTGGAGGCATACATTTTTATTGGATGAAATTTTATTAAAACAACTATATAAATAACTACTTACATACAATCATATAATATATCTTATTTATATCGAATACAACCTAAATACACAGTAGTGGTGTAAAACATGATGACTATTGGTTGAATAAGTCATTCTAAATCTTTCATGTAAAGAGTGATCTCATCCAATTTCATTGAATCAAAATATAAGAAATATGGAACATGATAGTTGTTAATGAACTAATAAATAAAGCATTATTTAAGGAGGAGGATGTTATTTTTACAACCAAGAAATCAAAAGTTTCTATGAATTGTTTGTAATATCATTTTATGATAGAGGGATTTGTTGTAATATTCATAGAGTTTTCTATAAAGGCATAAACTGTGAGAATACTATTGTAAATTCCTAATTTTAGTTTATTTTTTGTAATCATTGTTTTTGATATTGTTAATCGAGTGCTCTCAAGATTGATAGGCATAGGTTTATTATGATCGGTCTGATTAATTGTTCCCATGGCTTGGGAAACCAGAGTTGTGTCTAATCTTCAAATAAAGTGACTTATTAGTGTAAAAAAGATATAATTTATGAGAAGGTGAATACCATAGATACATTAACTCTAGTTAAATACTTCCTTAAAAATAGATGTTATAGTTTTCAATTTTTTTATAATATTTTTTGAAGATTCCATACGTACTTTATAAAAAAATTACTTGTTTTTAAATTTTCTAATTTAGTTGTACATGTGATAAGAACATTTTATATTGTATGTCATGAACTCTTTCTTACTTGGATTATAATGTAATTTCTTGGACTCATTGACTTATAACATTTGTAATCATTTTGGAAATGTTTTTTGAGTTTTATTTTTCTAAACGATATTTACCCCCCACCCACCATATAATAGATAATTGTAAACTCTTTAGATCCTATATTTTTTATCAGGGAAATTTTCTACTAGTTATAAATTTTTACAGTAATTTTCTTTTTAGAAAAGATTGTCTTTGTTTTTAAGTTGGAAAGGTTTTCTTTTGGTACACTAGAACATTTAAATCCATATAGACCACCAATATTTGATGGTGATAAACATGAGTATGAGATATATAATACCAAAAAATATCAATATCAAAGTATACATTATTTTATATTGACTAGATGATTTTAAATTCCAGGTAAGGAAGCTAATTCATTCACTAGATAATTGAAACTTGAATATATACCTAACTGTCCTGTTTGAAATACTTGGTTGTGATCAATGAACAAAAATATCTAAATTCATATTTCATCCTATGAAACCTCTAACAAAATTTTAAAAAAACATGAAGTAAATCATTTGGGATATTCAATTGTTTTTGGAAAAGAAGAGTTATATTTAGAGTAGACTATCATGCTTTTTATTATCTACCAAGATATTTGGTTGCTAAGATGCATCAACACTTTAGGAAATTAGTAAACAATATTCCATATCTTGGATATAAATACTTGATAGATGATAGGTTGGTTAAAAAAATCATTGATATCATAATGAATTAGTGGGAATCTATTAGAATGGATCTTTATGATTGGAATAATCTTAAAAAATTTATTATATATTATCTTATTAGTACTGTCATAAAATATGAGGGTAGATTTAAAAGATATACTGAAAAAGGGAAAACGAAGATTGGAGTATGGTTTCCCTCTACATCTAAAGAATTTAACAAATCTATATGAGTTGAGAATTTTAAAAAATATTATAATAGGATAAATATAAGGGTTAGAATGAAATCAGTTCATCTAACGAGTGTGATAATGAACTTTATCAACATTTCAAAGGGTTGGATAAGTCTTTTGGCAAGAACTATTTTTTTTACAAGTACAAGAAGAATCCAAAAGTGGGAAGTCATAAGAAAGAAACTTTGGTTATGATGTGTTATGAATGTAATAAACAATGGAATATTAATCTATATTTACCTAGATAGAAAAAGAAGGGTAATAAAGATAAAAATTTACAAATGTTCTATAAGAACAAAAGGAATACAATATTAAAATTTGTTCATGCTTTTAGTGAAAGTAGTGGAGACAATTCTTCAGAAAGTTCCTATAATAAAAACAGTGACAGTAAGAATGTTCATGTTTTTTATATGGATATTCCAAATATCAATCATTACTAAATGTAAAAGGTATCCACTTATTCCCAAACATATTTTACATTTAATGAAAACTATCCATATTTGGATGATGAATATTGTACTACTTCTTCTAATGAACAAAAAATCTATAACATATGATGATGAGAATACTAAACCTTTTTAAAAAAAATTATAGAATTACACCTTTCTTGAGAATCAAAATAATAATTTTTTAAAAAAAATTGTGAATGTTATAAGGTATAAATTTTCAAATAAAACTCTAATATTTCAAATAATTCATTAAAAAATTCAAATACAAAATAATAATTAAATAAAATATCTAGTTCCCCTTTATATAAAGAAGAAAAAAATTTAATATTAAAGATAAACTATGAAAAAGTCATTCAGAAAAAACATTCTATAAAGTTTTAATTATAGGAATCAAAAAATTTATAATCTGTACAGACATATGAGACCTCATAGAAATACCTTTCAAATTAGTTTTACAAAATAAAAAACTCATTTTCAAAACAATTACTTTATTACAAAAACTGCACCTACATGTACTATATTTCCAAGAGGTGGACATTGGAAGAAAAAATGTTCTTTAAATAAGATTTAATATTTTCATTTCCATAAATCATAAATTTATAAAGAGTTGGGATTTGTCCAATATAAGAGAGATGAAATGATGTGAACTGATAAGGTTTTATTTAGTAATAATTCTGGACCGATGAAAGTTTGGGTAAAAAATCCTAATTTTTATATTTTAGATAGAAAATTTGAGTATCAACTATGAGAATATATGGTACATGGATAGTGGTTGTTCTAGGAACCTGACTAGAAACAATGAAAATTCCAAATGATTATAAAAATGAAATGTGTAAAAGTTACTTTGTGATATAATTTTTAAGGAGAAATATATTGTATTGAAGGTATTTTACTTATGGATAAGTATTTTACTTCCAAAGTTTCATATGTTTTATTTATTAATAACAACCTCATTAGTATAAGTTAATTATCTGAAAAATTTTATCTTGTGAAGATTAAGAGTGATAAATGGATTATTCAAAGTTTATAAGGTAATTTTATTCTTTCTACTAATAGGAATGGTAATATATACACTCTAAACCTAGAATACCTTATAATATATGATTTTAAATTCCTTGGTTAAATGAAGGATCGGTCATGTTTATGTAATAGAAGCTTAGGGATAGTTTTATATTACAAATTTAGCCAAAACATATAAGAAATGACCGGTTATAGATTCACCATATCTTTGGTTTAATTTTTCGAAAGATTAAATTCATTGTTAATTTAAAAACACATAAGTATACATCTAAATCGATTAGTGAAGTATCAAGAAATAATTTTTTATAGTTAGTGAACATGGATTTATTTATTCCAATACAAACTAGAAGCGTTGGAAGAAAATACTATGTATAGGCACTACTACAAAATGGGCATTTAATAGTGCTAAAATGGCCTTTATCAGTGCTAGAGAAGCGCTGACTACTAGAGAAATATTAGAAGACCAAGTATTTCATCATCAATAAAAAATAACATATAAAGTTATCATTTTTCATCACTTTTATAAGTTCTGAAAAAAGAACCCTTTATCATCGCTTTCTCAAGCGCTGATAATTGGGAACACTATAGTGTGATACTATTGCACACTACCCCTCACTAGTGCAGTGTTCTATAACATCATACCGCAGCACCAAAAACACCCTAAAATCAAAAAATAATAATGTATGAATATATAATTTTAATGATGAGAAAACAATCTATGGATTGTTTTCGTGGTTTTGGTAATGTGATGCGAGTTTTAAACTAAAATGATACATATATACTGAAAAAAATCCATTGGAGTCATACTAGTCACACCGTTCATCAGATTGAGGCCTGGCTTATTTTAACATGTATCAAATGTCTTATGGACTTTTTTTATAAAATATTAAAACAATCTAAATGTGTTTACTCAGTTATGAGTATGTCACTTATCTTTTTTTCTAAAACACAAATTTAAAATGGAAACACTTACTTTGAATCATACTAATAATATCATGTGTCATTTTTATTTTATACCAATCCATACATGTCACAAACGACTTATGAATAATTTTCTTAAATTATAATTATAATCCAAGCATGTTTTCTTGGTTTTTAGTGAGTGATACGTTTTGACTAAAATGTTGACTTTAAATTGATAACAGACACATTGAGTTATACCAGACACATCATGTCTTTAATTGAGTTGTGTTTTAATCCTACACATTAAAAATGACTTATTTATCATTTTCCTAAAGCATCGAAACAATCCAAATGTGTTTTCCCAGTTTTGAGTAGGTGAGTTTCCCTTCTTGCTAAAATTGTTGTCAATTTTAATTAAAAATATATACTTTGATTTATATTGGCCACACCATGCATCAGATTGAGGTGAGGACAATTATTACTTATCCCAAACATCTTATGTATAATTTTCATTTAGTATCATGAAAATATGAAATTCTTCCCTCAGTTTGAGTATGTCACTTGTATTTGTTTACTAAAATGATATTTTAAACTGGAAACATACATTATGACTCATACTGGTTACATAGTGTATCATTTTAATGTGAGGCCAATTCCTAAACATCAAAAATTTCTTATCAATCAGTTTTTTAAATTATTAAGAATATCCTAGACTGTTTTCAAAGTTTTCATTGAGTGACGTTTTTTTACTAAACAACCATTTTTAAATTGATAACGAACACATTGAGTCATACTGGGAACACTGTGCATAATATTGAGGTTTGAATGATTAATACACCTCAAAGATGACTTATATATCATTTCCCTAAAGTATCAAAACAATCTGAAAGTTTTTTCTTGTTTTTTGAGTTGTAAATTTAACTTTTTCTTAAAATAGATGTATCTTTTAAATAAAATGATGTACTTGGAGTCATACCTTTCACACTATCAGTCATATTGAGGTATAGTTTATTCCTACATATATCCAATGACTTATGGATCATTTTACAAGTATATCATAAATATCTAAATGTGTTTTTAGGGTTTTGATTACATCACATTTTCTAATAAAATTTTATTTTAAACTGGAAACAAGCACTTTAACATATAATGATCACTTCGTGTATCGGTTCTACATGATACTGATTCCTACATATCACAAAAGACATATGAATAGATTTCCTAAATTATAAAAAAAAGGATGTTTTCCTTATTTTCTATTAGTGAAATTTGTTTATCTAAATTGTCGATTTTAAACTAATAAAGGGAACATTGTTTCATAGTGGGCACAACATACATCGAATTGAGGTGAGGATGATTCTTACACATCTCAAATGACTTGTTGTTTGTTTCCCTAATGTATCAAAACAATCAGAATGTGTTTTTTGAGTTTTGAATATGTCTATTGTACTTTTTAATGAAATTAATTTATAATTTATATAAAAAAAGTAGTTACAGTCATATCAGTCACACTATGTGTTGGATTGAGGTGTGGATGATTCCTACACATACCAAAGTCTCAAAAAAATCCTAACAACCAATATTACCATGCTTACATTTTATTTCTATGTCGAACACACAACTATATATATTGAATTGATGTTCTTAGCCAAAAAAACCATTCACATTGTTGAAAGTCAAAAGATAAGAGGCTTTCAATAGTGAGAATGGTTTCTCGGATAATAATATTGAATCAATATGGAGTTTTGTCAGTTTAATAAAATAAATGAAAATATAAATAATGAAATAATTGTTGGAAAGAATCATTTGTTCACTTTTCAGTCTTGTTGTAGATAGTTTAAAGAAAAACATGACTTCCCAAAAGGTCTGTGAAAAAAATAAGTATTAGATAAAAGTGATAAATAAATTAACATACAAATAGTAGATAAAATGATGAAAAAATAATTAACTAATTATTAAGAATTCACCTTTTCTTGATGGTTTTATGAATTATTGAGGCATTTTCATGTTGTTATTATCTAAATTGCAGACTCAAACAAAACAATACACTTGTACAATAAAACGATTATTATATGAGTAATACTGGAAAGATATACATTAAACATAAATATGAAACAATACATTAATTTTCTGTATAATTATTTTTCTATGCAATCATTGTTGACCATAGGGATATATTGATAGTAAAGGAAAAATGATGATAAAAATACCCAAATACATCTCACTAAAGAGTCATTCAATGAGTGAGGAGGGTGAGGATAATCTCTATGTTATAGGTAGTTTTATCCTCTAAATTCATTCAATGGTTAAAGTTATAGACAACGATTATCCTCATCAGCTCATATTCAAAACATTTATCATTGCACATTGTTTTTTGACACACATCCTCCATCTCCTGCAGACATGCACCTGTGTTTCCTAAAATACTCTCAATACTAGTAATCCATGGGATGAATAATGATGATATTATTACAAGAAACATAAAAGAGATGGTGGATGAGTCTCAATGAATTAAAATGAAACATTATCTATTCGAGAGAGGATGTTTATGAGGAATAAAATTGTAATTCATTTTTTTCTCTAAAGGGGTTAATGCTTTCAATTTGTGATAATTACAACATCGACACTAGTTATTAACCTGACACCTCCATTTACAAAAAACTCCTTTCAGATAAATTCTCTACACAAAGAGAGAAATAATAGAGTGAAGGTAAAGAATGAAATAGAGAGGGTTGAGATGGAAGAATTAGAATACGCAAATGCATTGTTGTGTAGTCCGAGGGTGTTGGGTTTCTATAGTGTAATTTAAGCTAAGGAGTGTATGTTACTAAAATTAATTTAACTAATTTGATTTGGAGGCATAGTTAATGATGAATTAATTTTATTTTTATCCTTGAATTTATCCAGAATGATCCAAATAAAACAATTGTTAAATAATTGGTTTAGGGTTTTTTTATAATGTTTTTTTCGATAAAACATGGTTGTTTTAAATAGGTTTTATTTATTTTTAAATGATATAGTTTTATATGATTGGAAAAATATTTCAATAGAGTTGTGTACTTCATTTTCACTTACGTCGATAGGCAATAAACCTAAACAGGGTTCACGCCTTCCACCGTAAAAGACTATAAAATGGAGGTCACTCCTCATTCGATACATAGATTAATAAAGTGAATCTACCTAAATATTATATATATATATATATATTATATATATATATATATTATATATATATTATTAACTTTATTTCAATATAATTATATATAATTATATTATTTATTATATTTGGTTTTATTTAAATAATCAATATATTGTTAGATATAAATATATATATATAACTATTTTTTATAATTAAACTAAAATATATTATTATTAATAATTTTCTTATTAGTTTAATCATAAATAATTATTATTATTGGTAATTGGGTATGAAATATAATTATTTAAATTTTGAAAAGTTTCATTCTTTCAAAAAAAATGTCCATATAGTTACATAATTTTATTAGTTTGAACGTAACATGAATTTACAATATTTTATTGGTTATTAAGGTTTAAATTATATTACTATTAATTATATATATATAGACCTAAAATGAAGAATACAATAAAATAATTTCTCATATATAGAATTTGATAACTTCCATTATATTTTTTGTAACAAAAGATATACCAACCTAAGGATTATATGGAGTCCATATAATGCGCATTAACGCATCCTGGAGATTTTAGGGAGATCTCTAAATAATTGGCGTAATGAAATAAAACAGCACAATTCAGAGAAATATATGTAACAATTACAGTAGAATATCACAACCTAGTAAAATAATTACAACCCTATACTAATTTTAAAAATATGGATCCATTTAAAATAAATTAATATGGTATCACCCTTGCTTGGATTTCCCTTAAAATAAAAAAACACAGTTCTCAAAAAATAAATTTTTATGGAAAAACACTTAAACCAAAATATTAAAATAGAATTTAAATAAAAATATACCCTTACATTAATTGCATAAAACATCTTACATTACTATATATCACCATCATCATTTTGATAATTATTTTTCTAAATCAATTTTCCAGTTCGTTTAAGGTTTTTATATCCAAAACCTCCACTATTTATATAGTGGTATAAATATTTATTTAATTCATTTATCTATGGACCATAGGTGACTCACTATGATTTCAAAACAACAACAAAATTAATATTGCAGAGTAAGATGGGGTATAGATGTAGACATAGAAGAAAATTGATTCAAAACAACAATTTAAAAATACCAAAATGGTATATCCAAAGTAGTAAAGAAAAAAATGGATCATAAACAAAATTAATATAGTATACAACAACCGGAGCACGAATACAGAAATAAAATCAGCAACTAAAATGGGAAATCATAAACCTTTTGATCAAGATCTTGAATCAACAAATAAAAAAAAAATCAGAACCTATAAAGGAAAACACATGACTAACTCTCTAGGCTGATGAAATTTTGGGACCCTCGGATCCATATCTTAATGTTTTTTTTTGAAACCATAACTAAAACCGAACATCGAATTTTGGATTTCGTTCGAGAAACTAGAGGCAGTGGGTTTTTGTGATTCGAGTGGGTTTGTGTGATTTAAGCTTTGATTCACCAAGGAGGAGCACTAGCAATGTGTGGCTTCCAAAAAAAGATTCTAATATCACAATGGGTTCGCAACAAGTTATGTTTTTTGAATTAGATCGAGAAACGTTTTTCAGCACTTCTTATTTAATCAGTGATAAAAGGAAAATTTATCAGTGCTTTTTTTACCACTAATAAAGTCTCATCTTTATCAGCGTTAAAAAAATCACTCACAAAGATTTATTTTGTCCGCGATTATTACTTAAGCACTAATAAATGATTTATAATTAAAATTATTTTTAAAATAATTGTAAATTTATATACAAAATCAGTATATATAAATATAAATATAGTAAATATATTTTTTATTTAAATATATTTGTTATAATTTTTTAATTATTTAAATATATAATTAATTGTTTATAATTAATAAAAAATAAGAAAAATATTTATTCCATTATATATATTCATATCATTATATATATTTATATCTTTATATATATATATGGAATAAATATATGTAAATAAAATTATAGTAAATATATTCATTATTTATGTAACTTTTTTATGAATTTAATAATTATTTAAATATACATAATTATATAAATACTTTTAAAAAATATATATATTTATTTATAATTATTAAGATATAATTTTATAAATATTGTAAGTACATTTTTAAAAATATTTATTTTAAATATTTTTTATTGATATTTTTTATTTAGATATGTTTTAAAAATAAGTTTTCAACATTATTAACAAATATCTAATTTTAAGGGAATCCCTCATAAAAATTAATCAAATTGAATAAATTAAAAATAAGTACAGCTTAATAATTTTGAAAAACTGGATAAGTTTTGTATCTGTGCATTGCATAAAAAAGTTCATTAATTACTTATATGTGAAGTCATTGTAACACAAATTTGATCTATGCGAATTTTCAAAATCAGACGACATTCAATTATATATCCCTTACTCTATGCAATTAGTTAGTATTTTTAATTCATATTAGTTTTTAATTATAAACCATTATTCACTAATAATATGACTATTTAATGTAAAGAACTTAAATATTTTTTAATATATAAACTATTTTTATATACATTAATATATATATATATAACATATACTATTTATTGACATTATTAATAATAATCTAATTAATAAAATGGATAATATTTTTCTAAATTTACTTATTTAAAATTTTAATTTATCCAATTTTCATTTTTAAAATAAATATATTTAATACATACTATTTATTACTATTTATAATTTATATATAGTATAATCATTTCATTCATTTTTATAAATAATTATTTAATTAATAACATTAGAGAATTTTTTTATAAACTCGTTTTTTATTTTTTATTTATTTAATAATTTAAGTTTATTTCTTTGGACCATTATCAATGCTAAAAACTCTAATAAAGGACTCCTTCATGAGCACTAAAAGTATAGCATCGATAAAGGGTACCCTTTATCAGTGCTAAAAATAATGTGCTGATAAAGGGTTATATTTATCAATTCTTTCTTTAAGACTGATAAAGGTGCCATTTATTAGTGATTTTTTCTAGTACTGATAAATACCATCACTATTAAATGTTGATTTTATAGTAGTGATGTCTTAGAAGATTACTATGCTAGATATATATGAATCTATTTTCTTGATAAAAATTCAAAATATATTTTCTATTTTAAAAACATAGTGGCCCATGTTAAAAATTTAAAAATTATACCTTTGGTGACTATTCATAATGATCATAGTGGATAATTTTCCAATTCAGATTTCAAAACCTTCTATAGTAAAGAAGGTATTGTACATAACTTTTCAATTCCTAGAACACCATATTGAAATTATTTGGTTGAATGAAGAAAGATGGATATTCAAGAAATTACTCGAAGCATGTTTAGTGAATACTCAACCGATAATTGTTATAATTTTGGAAGAAGTTGTACGTACTACCTATGGTACCATATATTGAGTTTTAATTATTCATTTTATAAATAAAACACCAAATGAGTTTTGGAAGATAAAAAAGCCAAAAACAATTATACATTAGTGTTTTTGAATGTAAAGTGTTAATTTTTAATATTAAATATAATTTATATAAATTTAATCGGAATGATGATGATGGAATTTACCTTGAATATTCCACAACTACTAAGGCTTATCCAATTTTTAATAAGAAGTTCATTTACTATTGAAGAAACAGCGCATGTAAAATTTTATAAAACCAATCCTTTTATTTTTAAATAACCTAAAACCTTATCTTATAATAATCTTTATGAGACTAGTTATCAACTAATGTTAGAAATTTTTTCACCTTAATGAAACTAAAGACACATTTCTTGATGTTATATCCTTTAGGGAGAGTCAACCATTTGTTGAAGCATATTGTTTTACAAACCCATGAAATAAAAAAATATTAATGAATCACCACACTAATAATATCATTAGTGATACAGAAAAACCATTCAAAACTATAAGTTCCTTCAGAAATGAATGTAAACATTGTGCATTAATATCAAAATTCGAAAATAAGACTCCTGATTAGGATTTAAGAAATGAATATTGGATAAAGGTGGTGTAGGATGAGCTAAAATAATTTGAAAGGAATAAAGTTTTTACTTTTATAGTACATCCTAATGATTTTCTTATAATTAAAGTTAACTACTGATTCCATATTAAATGTGATGAAAGTGGAATCATTTTGATAAACAAGGAAAAATTTACTAAAGGATATAATCAGTAAAAAGGTATAAACATTGAAGAATCATTTTCTTTAGTCACTATACTTGAATCTATTCATATATTAATTCTCTATATAGAATTGTTAAATTTTATACTTTATCAAATAGATGTGAATTATGCATTATTAATGGATATGTGTGTAATTCCCCGAGTTTTAGAAAAAAAAGAATAAATCTAAATAAATTATAATTTAAAATGAATAATGTTATAAATAAACTATAAAAAGAAGGCATTTTCTAAATGAAAGTTTATGAATACTTTGATTTATAAAAAAAAATGTCATGTTTTTAAATATGTGACGATGTTAAATATATTTTCAAATATGTTGTTCTAATAAATGAAATAATTAAGAATGATGTTTTATAATAAATAATGTTTTGAATTAATCTATGAAATATTAAAACAAGATTAATAAAAATAAGTTTTCAAAAAGATTTACTAACATGCAATGAATTTTTTAAGATCATTATTCCTTTTTAAACTAAAATAAATATATGTTAATGTATGAATTTTAACTAAAGTTGTTTTGATGAAATAATTTTTGGCTCATAAAAATTTATTTTAGAAGCCAAAAAAAATATGTGAATCAATTTATCAAAATAAATAAATAAATATAATTTATCTATATATGTTATTGTTTTATTAAAATATAGACTTATTCTAATTAGGTTGATAATGATATAAATAAAAATATTAGTATTGAATTATTACTATTATAAAATTATGATTAGATTAATTTGTTATAAAATTATTAATAAAACTAATATTACTATAAAATTATATTTTTATTATACATGTCATTTAAAATTATTATTATTTTTTTAAGATAAAATATTTAATAAATATATGAGGTATTTTTTATATTTTTAAAAAATTTATAAATTAAAAATACATATAATAGTTATATTATGAAAAAACGCATAATATATATGTTTTGAAAAAAAAATGTGTAATTTGAAACATTTATTTTAATAAAACAAATTATATATATATATATATTTTAAAACGCTAATATGGTGTATATATATATATAATTTATAAATAGTTTAAACATTTTGAGATATTAATAAAATGAATTAATAAATAAATTGTTATTAAAAAGAATATAGAGGTGTAGTATAATAGTAGTAGTAGTAGTATTATTATTATTATTATTATTATTATTATTATTATAGATAACATATCATTATTATTGAAATCAATTAATATCATATTATTATTATAAGAAAGGCATGAATACAAATGGAGAGAGAGGTTTAATTGAACCACTTTTTTTAATTATAATATATTTCATGATTTGTGTGTGTGGCGTGACATTGGCGATAAGAAGTCCAAAAGTGGAAAAGTGGAATTAGTTTGACCCGTGAAGCATAAGAGAAAAAAACAAAAATAATAATAGTAATGATATATTATAATAGGAAAATGGTGACCCGTGAATGTTAGAAAAAAAGAGAAAAAAATGAATAAATATATTATATTATAAATAAGCTTCTCATGTAAGTTTATGAAAACTCATAAGTAAGATTCTCTAAGAATATTAAAACATCTTATAGATTTTAGGTTATAAATACTTGTGTCATGATGACTGTCAATTCATGTTTTTTTTAGTCCTTCATCTTTCTAAATGTTACACTGTCGGGGGTATTGCATTCCCTGCTTGAGCACTGCACCACCCGTAGTGTTTTCTATGCCCCTGTATGGTGTATCCAAGCCTTAACATGCAGTCTAAGTCCACTAAGGTAAGGTTTTATTTAGTTTTGTGTTTGTAAAACCCAAATATACTTATATGTGTATATACACTTATATATAAATTCAAAACCTATTCTATTTTATGTTTAATGAATGATGAACTTTTTTATTTAAATGATGTTCATTATTCGTATAATTCATGTAAGGGTATATTTTCAATTATCTTTATTTTACAAACCTTGGTTATATAATTTAGTAGATGCAGTATTAATTTAAATCCCTCTTTTAAAAATTTCCAAAGAGTATTTTATGATTTGATTTCATTAAGCAGAATATATTTTGGTATATACAGGTTTATATATAAATATTTATGTGTATATCAAAACCAAACTAAATATTTATTATATTGGTTGGTTTTGGTTTTTTGTTATTCTGCAGAATTTTAAGAGTGAAATTATTATTATGATTTTATTCTTATTATTCAATTATGCTATTTTACATTGTTATACATATATATATGTATGTGTGTGTGTTTATATATATATATGTATATGAATGAAATGGCGGATATCATTTTTACAATTTTATTCCATTTAATCGACATGTTTCCCAAAAAATGCACATAAAATATCAACGTGTTTTTTTAATATCATGGTTGTCACATTTTCATAGATACATGACCATGATATTATGTTCATCATCGGCACTAATCGTATTATAATTAACACATAAATGTCATATAGTTAATGACCATTATTTGTATTAATGACAATGTCGTGCGTATTAGTTTCTCTAATCTTGAATGGATATTATTTATACATATTTTATGAACTAAATATATATATGCATGATTAATGGTTAATGGGTTATCATGTATAAACGAATTTTAAAATAATGATTCGTTAAAGGGAAAAGTATGTATGACAAATCATGCAAAGATATGTCGATGCTTAAATCTACTAATTTAGAACAAAAAAATAATATCCTATGAAAGTATATATATATATATTTATATAAATGTAAAAATATATATAAATTTGTACATATTTATACTTATGTATTAAAGGGTGTTCACAAGTTTTAATATATGAAAAACCAGTGAAAAATGTATATGAATATAAAGCAAGATTAAAATGTTTTCAGAAAACCCAACTCTTGAGCATTGTAAACAGGATGAAATTGGGGAGTGAACCCATCCTTCATTAAGTGGGTAGGCCCAGACATCCTTCATTGTGTCAAGTAGTCATAGAATAATGTTTTTGTTTTCAAAAGATTGCGTAATATTTTCAGAAAAACACAGCATTCTGTTTAAGAAAATTTGGAAGAAAGTACTTTCTAAAATTATATAGTATTTTCAAAACCACAAGTAATTTCAAATGGTATTTTAAAAAGGGTATTTCTAAACATATTTACATATTTATTTTCAATGTGTATTTTATAAATATTTATCGAACTGAGCATCTTTTGTGCTCACCCAATGTTTAAGAAATGTTTTTCACAGGTTTCCAGAGATGCTCATCGTTGTTGTAGTGCGCAGAAGCTGAGATGAACATTCAGTTCGTTTTAATTTTTTTGTTTTAACTCTGATATTTTTTTACACAAGTATCTATTTCCAGAACCTAGACCAGAATAAGGTCCTCTTGTATGTCATGTCTAAGGTTGGGTCCTTACAGTGTAAAAGAAGTCATTTATATATAATAACAACCTAGTTTTTAAAAGACAAGATATTTAGATAATGTTTTTAAACTTACTAAGGCACTATATAGACTCAAATCATCCCCAAGATCCCACTACGATAGACATTCCATATTTTTTAATTCATAATAGCTTTATTAAAGGAATTTTTTATCCATTAATTTCTTTAAAAAAATATAAGGAAACCTTCACTATTAAACCTTATTTTGATGAAATTATATTTGGATCAATGATACACCCAATTTTTGAATATATTTACACATATATTATTGAAAAAAAGAACATTTTTTCATCAAATATCTAATGTTTAGTGTTCAAATGAATTTATTTGGTGATATTATTTATTTTTAGGTGTTTTATGGACAAATGAAAAAATTGGGAAATCTATGAGAAAATTCTCCCAACTTCACGGAAAGTAAATAACTACACATTGGGTACATTCAGACTCAAACGTGGATCTGCCAGATGAGTACACACCATAGTTCCAGAACAGAGACAACACACCATGTGGGTTATACCTGCAAACGGTGTACAAGATTCTATGTGTTTTTGGTGTCATTTTCGAAAGAATGCACACTATGTGAGGTGGCACCACATGTTGTGTACCCTTCAAAACCAACCATCAAAACCGAGAATGTCAAGGGCGGTGAATGGTAGCCACCTGTAGGAGAAAAATTTCAAAAAAATGCATTGACAACACTAGATGATGTGTGATTTCTATACACGCAGTGTACCTTTTTTCTATAAATAAAGGGCTTGGCCTCGAGTTTTAGGAGTCATTAGCCAATATTCAAATTAGGGAGGATCTACTACCCATCTTTCATGCTACCATTGTTCTGCTACTCCGCCATTCCACCATCCTACCAAATAAATCACCTCTCCTCAAAGTTTCTATGATGACTAAATCAGGTATCGAGGATTTTGTGATCATCTTTTCTTCCATGGGTAACTAAAACTCATGTGTGTTGGGGTTGTGGGTGATAAATGAGTGTTTCAATTTGGGTTAATTATTATGTTTGAGTTAGTTCTATTTAATTCTTCTTATTCTTATTCTATCATTTCTCTTCAACACTAAAAATAATGATTCAGACCAAGGGAAGAACTATCAGGGACTCAAAAGAAGAATAATGATTAATAACATCATGATCCATAAAAGTATTCATCGACTCACAAATGGATTGATTTAAATAAAGAATTGCAAAACCCTGACTACCGGACTAAGGAGTCGGTTTCTTCAATTCCAGAAAATGATTACCGGACCAAGGTAACTTTGTCAAAATTGAAACCAAGAGTGTGAGGTTATCATGAACAATAAAACCTAAAAAGAAGTCTTTATAACCTTTATAATCTCTATATCCCAAAAACACTCCTTTTTCTATCAACCACATTAAAACCCAATTTTGTTTTCTTTACCTTAAAACATTAATCTTTACTTCAGTAATCAAAATAGTTGTCACAATTAAAAACAGAAAATACCACTCTAAATTCCTCATCTTTCACTACGTTAATTTCAAATGTAATAGAAATCATACACTAATCTAGTTCCCTATGGATTGACCCCACACTTTTTATTTACTAGCATAAGAGTCGGTAATATCAATTTGGGACAGAAATAACATACCTTCGGTAAAACGGTAGACTAAATTTGTGTACAGTTGTTATGGAATCGATTTGAATGCTCAAATTAATTGCGTTTTAATTAATTTGGTGAAAATAAAAATTAAAAATTTACAAAAATACCTTTTCTAATATAATTTATGTTTATCATTATTTTTCCATTATATTCTTGGGTTTTCTACATGTGCATGTGCAGGCTCACTGGTGAATGACCAGACTCCCCACATGGTCCAGGAGCACCGAGCCATCAGACATTCCTCCGATTGACCTTGAAATCGAATAGACATTACTAAGATTTCAAAGTTCACTTATGGGAGAGACCAACTAGAACTCACCACCCATGGAGAACAAGGAGGAGGGAGAGTCAGCCACTGAAGTTGCAGTGGCGCACCCATACCAGGACCAGCAGCCTCCTGCTGCAGGTATGTCGGAGCAAGCCCCACAATGTGTCTTCATGGAGTTCCTCCTGAGGAACTACCAGAGGCTGCACCAACAACCCCCTCAAGAGTACGGACAACCCCAACATGAGTATAAAATCTTCTAGTGGCCATAATTCTCCCCTCATAAGCAAGAATATATTCCGCCACCACTTCCTCAGCAGCCACCTCTACTCTGTACTCTCATGGAGTATGACTTGTTGTCTATTCACAGAGCTAACATGGGCATCGTCTGTCTTCTAGTGTAGGCCCAAAATTTTGAGATCAAGCCTGCTATCTTGAGGATGATCCAAAACATAGTTTAGTATGGAGTCCTTCCCTGTGAGGACCCAAACACCCATCTCTCTAATTTCTGGGAGGTTTGCAACATGTTTTGCTACCATAGAGTGTATGAGGAGGCCATTCATCTTTTCATATTCCCATTCTCTATAAGGGATAAGGTGAATGACAGGATTAATGGTTTTTTAAATCGATATACACTCACCTAGGAAGAGATAGTGTAGGTGTTCTTGTCAAAATATTTCCCACCTTCGAAGATGATGGCCTTGAGGAACAACATACCCAAAATCCAATAGCATGACTCAGAGATGATGTACGATTCCTGGGAGTGTTTCAAAGATATGATTTGAAGATTCCCACACTATATACTCCCACTCGGGATGTATGTCCAGACCTTCTATGGAGGACTGACGATGAACACAAAATCCATGGTGGATGCTTCTTTTGGAGGTACAGTTATGAGGAAGTCCCCAGAAGAGCTTTTTGATCTTCTATAAGACATGTATGCCAATAGTTTCTAGTGGAATTCCAAGAATGTCATAGAAAAATGAGGTATGAAAAATATTTATCCCACTACTTTGCTTTTATCCTAGTTGGATGATGTGTCCAAAAATATCAACATGTTTAATCTAAAGAGTGAATCCAATGTACATGCGGTGAACCATTCTACCCGCTGCGAATGTGGTGAAAACCACATCATGGGAGAATGTATGGGACCTAATGTTGACCCTTCGATGAGTGAGGTGAGCTATATGGCTCAAAACTGAGGGTCAAACCAATACCAGTACCCGCCATGGCATGATTACAAGAACATAGGCTGGGGTCTATAGCCGCATAATCCTCCACCCCAGTGACCACTCAGCTACTGTTAGCCCAAGTATCAGAGCTAGTACCCAAGTAAACAGTAGTATCAGTAGGGCTCTTACCAGCAGTAAGGGTATCAAAACCCTCACTCGCAGTAGACGTGACAGCCACCGCCTCCACTAACTACACAACCACATCAGTGGGAAAAGAAATCAAGGTTAGAGGATCTCATGAAAAAAAATTATATCTACTAATGAGAGAGGATTCCAGTATCAGGAGACTTCCATTCAAAGCCTGGAGAACCAAATTAGAAATCTGGAAACCCAGATCTCAGGGAGGCAGCCCGATACGCTACCGAGTAACACTCTGAAGAACTTGGGTGAGGAGGCCCATGACGTCACACTGTGGAGTGGAAAGGAGCTACAATAGATGAAACCACCACATCCAGGTGCACTAACACCCCCTTCTGATAAATAATTCCATGCTATAGACCCCTCCTCATCCAATGGACCACCAGAA
The DNA here is from genome assembly GCA_963277665.1 of Viscum album. Lineage (NCBI taxonomy): Eukaryota > Viridiplantae > Streptophyta > Magnoliopsida > Santalales > Viscaceae > Viscum > Viscum album. The sequence goes on from OY728138.1 coordinate 777,290,926, forward strand.
GAGGCCCTAGAGGGTAAAGGAAAAGATTTTGTCCAACCATTTGAGCCTACCTTACCCTTCACGTAGTGGATGAAGAAGAGAAAGCTAGAACACTAGTTCTGCAAGTTAATCGAAGTATTCAAGAAGCTGCACATCAAAATTATATTTGTAGAGTAACTAACGCAGATGCCCACATATGTGAAATTAATTAAAGCGATCCACTCCAACAAAACGAAGGTGGAGGATCTAGGCAGCATTGCAATGACCAAGGAGTGCCCAGTGGTCATACAACATTTGATTCCCCTCGAGCTGCAGGATCCATGTAACTTTACTATCCCAAGCACTATTGGACCATTTGAGTTTTTTAAGGCCCTCTGCGACATAGGGTCCAACATCAACCTCATAACCTTTGGATCTTTTAAGAAGAAAAGGATCAATGACTTGAAGCCTACCTTAGTATCCCTTTAGCTTCCTGACTGATCCATCAAATATATGAAGGTGATACTGGAGGAAATACTGGTAAAGGTGGGTAGGATAATCCTCCCATAGATTTCATCATCCATGACATGGAAGAAGACCAGGAGGTGGCTCTCATTATTGTGAGGCCTTACTTGGAAACTAGGAAGGTATTGATCAACAAACACAGGGGGGAGATTATTTATAAAGTAGTAGGTGAAAAAGTATCCTACAATGTCCTCAAAGCTGTCAAGCAAGCATCATTATCGGAGCATGATGATTTTTATGAAGTGATCGCCATGGATGATAACTTGAGCAGAAAAGGGGATGATTTGGTATGTTCTTACACTTCATATGACTTGGTTTTTTCAGACATTGCAGTAGATGAAGCACCAGAGGACTTGCAATTCCTTAAAGTATGGGGTGGCCACTACTGGAAGTGTGCTGTTATCCTGGACATTCTAGAAAGGTCGGAGGTAAAACCACTTGTCCCTTCAATTCTAAAGTCACCAACACTAGAACTAAATCATCTCACTTCTTCTCTAAATTACGGGTACTTGGGAGACAGTCCTACATTGCCAGTAAAACATAGCGGTGCACTATCATAAGAGTATAAGTATTCACTTTTGCAGGTTTTGAAGTGGAAGAAGTAGGCTATTCGTTGAATAGTTTCCAACTTTATGGGCATCATCCCTACCATTTGCACCCACAAGCTACTACTCGAAGAAGGAGTGAAGCCATATTGGAAACCATAGCGATGCCTGACCCCCCCCCATGAATGAAGTTTTTAAGAAATAGGTAATCAATTTGCTGGACGCAGGAATCATATACTCCATCTCAAATAGTCCGTGGGTGATCCCCCTGCAAGTGGTACCCAAAAAATGAGGTATCATAGTGATTTATAAGGATAAGAATGAGATCATCCCCACATGCATTTTCACGGGCTGGAGAGTCTTTGTGGTCTACAGAAATCTGAATGATGCCATGAGGAAGGATCAGTTCCCCTTGTACTTCATAGATCAGATGTTATAGAGACTAGTGGGCCATGAGTTTTACTTCTTCCTCAATGGTTATTCTGGCTACAATCATATTTCCATTTCCCCATATGATCAATAGAAGAGTAAATTTACTTGACCCTATTGTATGTTTTCTTACCGTAGGATGTCCTTTGGCATGTGAAATGCTCCCGCAACCTTCCAGTGATGCTTGTTGGATATCTTCTATGACATGGCGGAACTTATCCTAGAGGTTTTTACAGATGATTTTTCCATTTAGAGAAAATCATTCACCACTTTCTTTTGGCACATAGATCTAGTATTGGACAGATGTGATAATTCCAACCTAATTTTCATCTGGGAAAAGTTTCACTTCCTGGTGCAGAGTGGCATTGTCTTGGGCCATAATATCTCAGCGAAGGGGATTGAGTTGGACCCGACAATGATAGAAGTCATTTCATTAATTCCAATTCTGACTTCCGTTAGAGCCATCCGATGTATCCAAGGACGTCTAGGTTTCTACAGGTGGTTTGTTGGAGACTTCTCAAAGATAGCCCAGCCCCCACCAACCTTCTGACCAAGGATACCATTTTTTAGTTTGATGAGGAATGCACCACAATGTTTTCACACCTATAACAGAAACTGGTGGAATCTCTAGTGATGATTACTCCCAACTTGGAGGAGAAATATGAAGTGATGTGTGATGCCCATGACTACAAAGTGGGAGTAGTCCTGGGATATCATCTTGATGGAATATTCCAACCCATCTATTATTCTAGCAAGATGCTCAATGAGGCATAGATGAACTACACAACCATAAAAAAAGGAGATGTTGGCAGAAGTGTTTGCTTTTGACAGGTTTCATTTTTAAATAGTTCTATCTAAAGTAATTTTTTATACTAACCTAGAAGCACTCACATACCTTCTGAACAATAAGGATGTGAATCCATGAATGATATGATGGGTACTCCTCCAACTAGAATTTTATCTAGAGATCTGAGAAAAGAAAGGGAGCAAGAACATTGTTACTAATCATATCACTTTCCTGGAGATGCCACATTTGGAGGAGGAAGATCGGTACATCAATTAGGATTTACCTAATGAGAACCTCTTTTCTATCAAAGAATCACCTCAGCCCTGGTATGTTAATATTTCTAATTTTTTTGTTATAGGTGCCATCCACACCGACCTCTCATTTCAGTAGAGTATGTGGTTTCTCTCTAATATCAAGAGGTACTTCTAGGAAGGTCCATTACTATTCTGATTTTGTGGGGATGGGGTGATCCGATGTTGCATCCCAAAAAATTATGTTCATAGAATCCATGAATTCAATCATGCCTCGCCAGTTGGCAGACACATGGGCCAAACCGTACAATAGAAAAGATCTGACAGTCTTGGTTTTTTTCCCACCATGCATAGAGATGAATGAGACTTTGTTTCCTATTATGATCAATGCCAAGGAACAGATAATGTGGGGTACATAGCTAAGATTTTCCATCACCTCATCCTGGAGTTCTTGATCTTTGACGTTTGGGGAATAGATTTCTTGAGGTCATTTCCCCCATCTTTTGAGAACACTTGCATCTGGTCTGCATCAATTACATCTCCAAGTGGGTGGAATCCACTACTATAACACACGACACAAAAAACTTGGTCATGGCCTTTTTAAAGAAACAACTTTTTATCTGGAACAACATTCCTCATGTTCTTATCAGCGACAAAGGAACCCACTTTGACAAAACATTGATGAAATGAGTATTGTCGAAGTACAAAGTGAAGCATCACATGGGGATTCCATATCATCCCTAATCCATTGTAAAAGTGGATCTCTCCAACCATGATCTCAGGTAGATTCCGGAAAAAATAGAAAAAACTTCAACAAAATACTGGTCCAAGTAGCTGGACAGTGATTTGTGGGAATATCAGACCGCCATCAAGACACCACTGGGGATGTACCCATTCTAACTTATCTATGGAAAATCATTCCATCTACCAGTAGAGTTGGAGCACAAATCATGCTAGGCCATCAAGACTCTAAATATTGATATGAAGTCACCTATGGGAAAGAATAAGTTCCAACTAACGGAACTTGATAAAATCCAATTGGAGGCATATGAGAATGCCAAGCTATAAAAGGAGAAGACAAGAGAAATCCACGACCGGATGATTTCAAAAAAATCCTTCCAACATGGTGATCAGGTACTTCTTTTAAACTCTCTTCTTTTATTATTTATAGGAATGCTATATTCAATATGGTAAGGACCATTCTCAGTCATACTGGTATTCCACAATGGCATGGTGGAAATTGCTAGGGGGGTGTTCAACCATTCAAGGTGAATGGAACGTTGCTAAAAACATACCATCTCATGGATGACATGGTGGGAACACTATCCACCATGCATCTCAAGTATGTAGAGGTAAGTAGTTCAAGCCAACGACCTACAACCAAGGATCTTCTTAGGAGGAAACAGGGAAGCTAGACGACTTGTACCACCTATATACACGACATGTACTGAGTCCTTTTATCTTATATTCATAACATTATAAATATATAGATTAACTAAATAATAAATAGGGAATATGTTGGTGATGATGGTAATGTCGCTGGAGTTTATCTAAGTCGACGTCAATTCGAATCCATTCATGCCTACCTTCGGAACGAGGTTCATCCTTTTTATACTCGTGATTTCTTACACAGTGAGTGTGGTATTTTCATAATATATATATATATATATATTTAAATACATGAAAATCTGTGATGGGGATGGAACGGTTGGCCAGGGTCGTATCTAAGTTCTAAAAGACCCATGTTTGAATCTGGAAAACCGTCCCATTTCCATAATGTGTCCTTTTTAAAAGACCACATTGCGTGTATTTTGATATACGTCATGTGCGCGATGTTATAATTAATAACTAAAAAATTTCCCAAAAAAGGATTACATGCGGGAGAAGTTGGTAGATTGGAATAGTCTCATCCATGAATCCAAAAGACCTGGGTTCAAACTCGGCTAATCTCCCTGATTCTTCACTTTTATCCCAATTAAAACTCACACGTCGTGCCTTTACTTCCTCCCATGTAGTATTGGCATAATACATTAATATATATATAAATTCATAAACATGAGTAACAGTACAACCTTTTCTCTAGTGGTTGAGTTCTTGTGTTTGGAACGACCGATCGCTGATTCGAACCTCGCCTCAAGCACCACAACAAAGGTTGTACTTCTCTTTTTCAAATTTATAACACATGACATGTATTCCCAAAAAATTACATGTATATATATTTTTAGTGAATTATATATATATATATATTTATTTATATATTTATTTGGTTTGAATTATTAATATTAATTATTATATAGTTTACTATAATAATTATATTATATACCTACAAAATGTACTACACGAGGTGTTTACTAGAGTACACATCTTGTACTCTGTCTATAAAATCCAGACACCCTAAGCGGCCACACCCCATGTCAGGAAGACCCCCCCCCCCTCACAATTTTCTTCTCCCAGAAGCTACATGGCCTCCCCTTCTCCAATTCACCATTTTTGTCTATTTTTCAATCTGATTTCTTCTCCACTATGATCCTCGATCAAGGTAAATCGTTCTACACTCTTTATTTCCTATTTTTCATAGCATTTTGGTTATTTTTAGAACCACCCTCCTGTTCATCTACCCATAATACAAAAGAATAAAATTAATAACACACACAGTGTTCCATTTTACACGACCACACACTAGACAATTTGAAATTCAAAATTACACGGTGTGTCTATTTGGTACAAATTGTGTACCATCCAAAATTGTTTCAGGGTACTTCATTCACATGGCCACACAAACCATGTTTACACACACGGAATGTATGTTCAGTAAAAAACATGTATCCCCTTTCTATGGGACAACCTGTGTCTCGAACTTCATGCATACATATGCACTATGTTCTTACACACATCATGGCATACCTTCACATGGCGTGTAGTTCATTCTTGGCTCTACTTGGACTACGGTTGTGTCTTTGAACCAAACGACCGGGACCCCATTTTCCATTACACGGCATGTTTGTTTGGTTAAAATTATGTATCCTTCCCAGGACAGTGTTATTCTCACCCTTTATGTCTATCTAAGGGACACTGGGTGTGAACGCACTTACATTACACACTGTGTAATCTAGATATACACACCGTGTTCTTTTACTTTTTTGGTTTTCTCACATTTTATTGTTTTATTTTTCTTTTCTTTAGTTTTCATTTCATCTTAAGGATATGGAAGATGAAGACCATACATGTGGGAAGCATATCACCACCGCTATTGAGGGAGAGAGGCCCACTTTTGTCCGAATACGACTTCAGACTAGGACGACACCACCCATGGACTTCCTGGAATACCAGCCTCCTACGCTGGCCACCTTGGCACCACTCACTACCCTAAAAGAGGATGGTCCAAGTATCACACCTCCAACACACCATACAGAGCCTCTGAGCACCACCCTTTCATCACCACTATCTGCCACACATCCTGAGCCCTCCTTAGTAGCAGCTTCCCCTTCACTGGCTGCCACATCCAGCGGACCCTCACCCACTGAGGCAACTCTGCCACCAGGGCCAGCCCCTTTCGGTGCCCCCTATCATTGCCTGGTGTTTCTAGTAATTGACCCAGTGCACAATTATGTCTAACGCTTCTCTCACCACATGATCCAGATAAGAAGCTACCCTCTTGATAGTAGCATTCCTCAACAGCTGGGTATTTGGGGGGAGTTGGAGGATCTTCTAGGGGACACGCTGTTACTCACGATATTTTAGTTCAGCACTACTATTTTCATTGATGTATTTTTGGAGTTCTTTGCTTAATTTGAGTTATACGACAATGTGTACCAAGTGACACCTAGCGATACAGTCCTGGTGGTCCGATTATGGCTGGTCGTTCAACCATTTTCACTTAAGATGACTGATTTTGGAAGAGGGTGTGGCTTTTATCCCCATCCAGTCACCCCACCCTTGTCTCCACTCTGACCTACACCGAGAGTTCTAATCTCATTTCCATGTGGTGAGATATTACTGTTCGCGACCATCGCTACACCCCCACTTTCCTGAAGAGTACCCTCATCATTGACCCTATCTTGTATTTCACCCACATGTTCTTTAATACCAAATTTCTTCCCCTCCATGAGGATATGAGGTTCATGACTAGAAGTGACATGGAGCTCCTCACCTATGTCATCCGGAAGGACTACCCGGACCTCCCCAACCATTCTACCTCTTACTTCAAGGCCATGTTCACTGGCCATCAAAAAAACATTAAGGTTGGGTCCTATGCCACCCGCCTTTCCCACCACCTTGGCATTTTCGAGTCTTCCCCACCCCATGACCGCTTAGGTTCCTCTAGAGGATGGACTTTATCATGTTTATTCACATGGAATTAGTTCGGAAGTAGGGGTACTTACATCCTTGCCTAGGCCCCACCACCACCCCCTGTGGACCCCCTGCCCCTGAGGCTACACCTACACCTCCTTCCCCACCCCTTCCCGCTTGCTCCCACATCTCTACTCCCTTTCCCATTACCCCTTTTGAAACATCCCCTTCCACTTCACATTCTGCGTCCTCGGCTGACCCCCCCCCCCCCCCATCATTATTTTCTTGTCCATGATATACCGCTGCTTGGCTCATCTGGAGAATTATCAGGCTGAAATCCTTCAAATAAAAACTACTTCTGCTCTGCGCCTGGACAACATTGAGCAAATAGTGGAGCTACTAATTCAGCATCAGAGGTTCCCCATTCCATTAGCATCTACTTATATTTCCATGGATCCAACATCTATTGTACCCACTCCTATCATTGTCAGGGTCACAGACTCCATCCTCATCTTTAATATAGTTTTTGACATGTCTCCTCTTGTAGAGCTCGCCATCAGGGAATCTCTTTCAGCGGCATCACTCCCACTGGTCGAGGGCTATATTCCACCCGCAATGTTTTCTGATGATTCAGCCCCACCTGTACTCAACAATTCCTACCCAAATGCTACACTATGAATGTGACATTTGATTTTTCTTCTCTATATATATTTTTTCCATTTCTATGATGTGATATTGTGCTTACTTGCAGTTTTCTTTTCCATCGACATTCACATGTACATCATAGAAACTTTTGGACGTCTTGAATTTTTACTCTAGAATTACTGGAGTACTCTTTCTGTTTTCAAAGTATATTTTGTTTATCTTGTCGTTCCTCCCCTCTCCCATGCCTTTCTGTGTCTCCTTCATCTTTTTCCCCATAGTAGTGCACTTGGTGGACCATGTGTCGTATTAAGTTTGGGGGAGAGTTTCTTGACCACCTTAGTCTTTTCCCTTACCATAATCTAGGATATATCATTATTGGAAGATATATTTGAAAATGTGAATAAATCTTGGTTAGACATATGTATAAATAATAAAGATATATGTAGGAAATTTTTAAAGGTTGCATGATTATTTTGGTTCTTGAGTGTTTTAAAATGATTGCTTATATAGTTTCAATTAAAACTCGTAATCCTTGGCAACATACATTGATTAGGAAAATCATTTATATGCATTTCACGACCCGGATATCTCTTTATTTTCATTTTACACTCCTGATAGGTATTCTAAACCCCCCCCCATCATATTCTTTCCGATACCCTTTTTCATGAGATATTCTTAGGATATACATGACTACAGGAAATTGCAAGTTTTCTTTTTCGGAACATGAATAATTTTTTGATTACATTAAAATTATTGAGGCATTAAATTTTCTCAATCCATTTCATATTGAGACCTACACTGTATCTGATATTCATAAATCCCTTAGAAACCATGAAAGCCCTTCATAAGAAGCTACATTACAAACCAATTTCCCTTCCTACCCTAATTCTTTTTAAACATTTCATGGTTATTCACTTGAGCTTTAGAGATTGAATTGGAAATACATTGCACGTTTTTGTTCATAGTCATGAAATTAATTTTGGGGGAGTGCCTATTGTTTATTTTGGGTAAAAAGGGATCCAACCCCCTATTTGTGGAATTCCAAAGTGGTCCCTTTGGTTCAAAAAATAATAATAAAGATAAAAAGACCTTATATTCACTTGATGTTTTCTGAACCCTACATGACCAAGGGATATGGTGGTGTTGAGATCATTTGATAGAGCTTTTTGAGGTTTCTTTTACATTTAGATTTATTTTGAATATCATGTAGTGTTTGTTTAAAGAATCCAGCCTCCATTTTCAAGCCCCCACGTTTTTTTCACAACATTACCTACCAGTCCTTAGCCACAGAGACATCTAAAACTTATTGAAAATCCCTCATGATTTTTGAAATTCAGTTTTCTGATGTAGAGAACTAGATTTATGGAAAACCTATAGATAGAGTGTATATACCTTAGACTGATCACAACATTGATTTAAAAAATATTGAGTGTTAAGCATGTTCTTTACCGTTGAGATAGATCATCAAGTGGCATACTTATTTTTGAAAGGTTGAAAAATGTGTTTAAAAGAGGATTAAAGTGTTTAATTGAATTATACATGAGGCATGATTAGAATATCTTATGAATTGAATCTATTTTGTACCTTTTTAGAATTTTCTCTTGTAACTGTATCATTTACACGTATGATTAACTGAATACCTTCCTTTTAAAATATAGACCCTTTTTGTTAGATGTTGATTTATTCTTGAGGGTAAAGAAATGACTAATTGTGGGAGAGTTTGATATTGCTCATTTGTGTACACATTTACACATATATGATTGAAAATAAGAACATTTTTTTGCAAATAAAATAATGCTTAGTGGAAAAATACTTTGAATTTTGTGATATTATTTATTTTCATGTATTTTTTAGCCAAACACAAAAATATAGAGATCTCTAAGAAAATTTCCCCAACTACACAGGGTGTGCATGACTACATGTCGTGTACATTCAGACTCACACATGGATTAGCCATATGAGTACACACCCAAATTGCCAGAATAGATACAGCATGTCATGTGGGTCATACCTACATGCCATGTACAAGCTCTTTGATGCAATTGGTGGTGTTTTAGAGAGACTACATGACATGTGAGGTGGCGCCAAACTCTGTGTACCCGAAACCAACTAAACGTCAACACCATGGAAGTCAAGCGAAGCGCATCTGGCAACCTACCAGAGAAAAATTGTGACAAAAGTGAGTTGACGACACTACACGATGTGTACTTTATATACACGCATTATACATTTGTTTTCTATAAATGGAGGGATTGGCCTCTGATTTTAGGATTCATTAGCCAATATTCGAAGGAGTGAGGTTATGATGCCTGGTTGTAGTGATACTGTTGTTCTGCAACTGTTCCATTCCACCATCTTGCCAAATAAATCACCTCTCCTTGAATTTTTTGCGATGACCACATCAGGTATCAAGTATTTTTTATAATCTTTTATTTCATGTGTAACTAAACCCCCTTCGTTTTGGGGATGTGGGTGATGAACTAGTGTTGTAATTTTGTATAATTATTATGTTTGTGTTTGTTTCATTTAATTATTCTTGTTATTATTCAATCATTTCTCATTATCATTGATAATTCTGAGCCAAGAAAAGGGTAAAAATTTCAGGTACTCGAATGAAGAATAACGATGAATTCATCTATGATCATTGGAAGTATTCATCGACTCAAAAACGGACTTATCTAAATAAATAATTGAGAAACACAAACAACCAGACCAAGGAGTCAGTTTCTTCAGTTCTAGAAAATGATTATCAGACCAAGGGAACCTTGTCACAATTGAAACCCAGAGTGTTGGTTCATCATGAACATCACAAACTGATAAGAAGTTATTATAACCTCCATAATCATCATAGCCCCAACATGCTCCTTTTTATATCCACAATATTAAAAAACACTTCTGTTTTATTTACCTTAAATCATTAATCATTACTTAAATAATATAAACAGTTGTCTTAAGTAAAAAAGAATCCCACTCTAAATTCAGCATCTTTCACTAAGTTAATTCCAAATGTAATCAAATTCATGCACTCATCTAGTTCCATGGGGATCAACCCCACACTTATTCTATAATATCTTTGGAGTGGGAAATATCAATTTGAGACATTGATAACATAACTTCGGTAAAAAACATAACAATAAACTGAAAAACTATCTTTCTGGTTCTTTTGTGGAACCTATGAAGTCTGGGATTGAAATGATCCTGATGTATGAACTTATTTTTTTTCTAGGTTTTGAAATTTTTCAAAAAAAAAGAAATAAAATTTTTATCTCAATAAAAGTATAAAATATATTTCATAAACAGTTTGGATATAAAAATAATATGATTATTATTACATATATTAGAACCTCAAAATAATTATATCATGATTAATGTGGCAAACAAATTTATCAAAAACATTTTACAGGAATGATTGGTGGTTTACTATATCTTACATTTAGATTGTTAGAATTAATGTTTTTATATACTTATGTATGATATTTAAAGATAATCCAAAATTTTCTCATATTAATGCAGTTAATTTAATTCTTAATTAGCTTAAGATAAGTATAGATCATGGATTATTTTACTCTTCTGAAGCTGATTTTCAACTAAATAATTTTTTCAGATGATGAATTTATTGGATGTAAAGTGGATAGAAAAAGTACATATTGAACTTCAAATTTCTTAATATAGGATTTAGTTTCTTAAACTGATATGAAAAAACTATTGGTTTTACCTTCCACTAGTAAAGAAGAATATTTAATTGGTGGAAGATGTTATGGTCAGGTTTTGTCGATGCAACACACATTCAATAATTTTGAAATGAAGTTTTGTAAAACTATTATTTTTTTGGTAACACAAGTTCCATAGATCTGAATAAAAACAAACCAAATCACTATTTATCCAATAACATAGATAAAATACACCATTTTAATTAGGATAACACACAGACAAAAGTGACATTTATTTAAAAAAAATTAGAATGCAAGAAAAAATTGTGGATATTATTACAAAACCCCTCAATTCTAATATATTAAAATACATGACACAAGAAATATGGGAATGATTAATAGAAAGTGATAATTTATCTAATTCCTATTTTCCTATCTTGTCATATAAAAAAATCCTCATAAAATGGGAAGAATTATTTCCTGAGTTTGGAAACTATATCTTTTTAAGTTTTTCAAAAAAATGGACAAACATTTTTTATTTTATGTATTTCTTGTATGATATTTTTTAGGATATAGATTTTTAGTAATATTCTTATTTATCATTGGATCGAGATCCATATGATTATTATTTAGATAGACTCTTTCTACTCTTTTATAAAACCAATAAGTACATAATACTAGAAAAAAATTATCATGATGTTTCATAAAATTTTCTGTAAAAGGTAAATCTTCAATATTTCGTTCAAATTTTTTTATATATTATATTTTATCATTTCTCTAATAAATATAATTCATATAAAAAATTTCTAAGTTATTTTATAAACTTTTTAGTTTCGTTGGACGAAATTATTATCCAATTAAACTCATATATATTTTCTAAATGATTTTTATTAACATTTTAGAGTTCAATGACATAAAAATGTCTTAAAATATTAACATCATAATATTTAGAAGAAAAAATTCACCCATTTATTTTTGTATATTTATTCTTAAAAATTTGAGATTATTGAATTTTGGATCATATCTCTCTATGAATCAATATATAGGATTGGTGGTTCACAACTCTTTCACTAATTGAGTTCTAAGGAAGTGCTCTTATAATCATGACTTTATACTATTTGTTTGGTTTTGAAAGTTCATATGATCTTTTTTAGTTCATAGAATCTTCCATTGTTTTTATAATCAGTAAATATGGAAACTTCTAGATATTTTTGTAATAGATAATATATTAAGTAAAGGTTGACAAAAGTAAATTGGTCTGAAAAATATTATTCTCTACAAAATTAAGCAATCATTTTAAAAGGTTGGGAATCATGGTGCATTTCCAAAGAGTATTTAAATTTACATTATACTGAAATCATCAGATAATTCTATATGAATACTTTATTTAATAAAGTTAATAGCCTCAAAAATATTAATTTCAGTCTTTTTGGGAAATCATTGAGAGTCAATATCAAAAAAGTTATTGAGATTGTTTAAATTTTATTAAAATTAAAATTAAATTCTTCGCCCACTAGTTACTTGAAAATTAGCGAACTTTTGATAGATACAATCTAGAAATTTTTTTGTTAGATTCTTATAAGAATGTGATTAAATTATCCCATATCTCACTGGATTCAATGAAATTCTCTCTCTCTAGAATCAAAACATTTTAAAGTCTATAAAATGTGATATATACACTCTAAAATTTCAGGATATCTATGTATTGGATTTCTTATGAAACAATATAATGGTTAATATAATAATGTTCATTTTTCATTGTATTGAGGTAATTAATAATGGGATAATAAAGCTGAAGATTGCTTAATATGTGAAATTTATTAACAACGTTTTGTTGAATTTCATTAAGGAACAAAAAAATAAGAATGAGGTCATTCCAATTAGAGAAACACACCATTATTTAGATAAGAAACCATTAAATAAAATAAATCTCATTTATATTCATATATTTCACAATTTTATGGAAAATTAGCTAATGATTCATCACTTAGTGATATTGAAAAACTTAAAAAAAAATTGGAAAACATACAAGTTGGATAAAATTATCCTCCAATGAAAAGAATGAAAACTAAAACTATGTATGGAGTAGCTTGTTTATGTTCATAAATATTAATGGATTAATGAAATATGATATCCCTTCATTTGTTTTAGATGTGGTAGTGGCATTGGAATTGAAGAATATAGTTTATAAAAAAATCATCAACGTAGAAAGAAAAAATTGGAAAGATGAGAAGGAAATGAAAGAAAATGAAGCAAGATAATTTGTAAAGGGAATTGAAAATTCCCATTCAAGAATTAATATATTATGATAATAAGTTGTTATGATTAAATAAGGTTCCTTGTTTAATGTTTATCCTTTATCTATTCTTCCATCTAAATATCAACTGGTTGAATATCCAACTAATCCTAAATACACAAAAAAGTAGAAATGAAAATAAGTCTTGGTAGGTGAAAAGGAAGTTGAAAATGATCACCGCAAAAAGTTATTTATAAAGAAAAAAAGTAACTAGTAAATCATCTCATCCCAAAGAACTGACTCAAATAACCAAGAATAGAAATTTAAAGAGACAATATTAATTTTATATATATTTAAATAATACTTTGGATATAGAGAATATGTCTCTTGAAACATCAACATTTGTATCTTCTCAATCATGGAATGATATTTCAATCAGTGATATAGGGAAAGAGGAAACATCATATGATGAATATAGAAATAAAAAATAAAATCCTTAGACAAATAAAAAAAATGAACAGGTATATGCCTTCGAAATTACTAAAACAATATTTATAGAAAAATAAGATGTGAGTCCTTCAATACCAGCATCAATATCAGTATGAGATTTTTCAAGCAAATCCGCCAATTCTTTAATGAGTACCTGTATAAAAAAAATGGAAATAAAGATGAATTATATTAATTAATTAATTAAGAAACATGAATAATTTCTTAAATTTTTTCTTGAAATTAAATATCTCTATAGATATATCCAACGAATGGTTGATATTCTACAAAAATAATGTTCCCTCAAATAGCTTACAAAAACTATTATCCAAAAGGAAGATAGTTCAAATAATTTTAAGAAAAACACAATATATAATTAATATATTTAAATAGTGTTATAAAATAAATAAAACATATATAGGGTGATATTAAAATTTTAAATGAGCCAATATATGGAATAATAAAAAAAAATTAGTTTAATATTTTTATGAAATTCTTGATCATGATTTCTTTGGAAGTACACAGATGATTGGTGTTATTAAATCTATAGCTATGTTGTCAAATTACAAGTTATACAAGAAAGAGAAGAATATATGAGTACTAGAAGAAGAATTTTACGAATTTGAAGACTACATATTATGAATCTGTAAAGAATCCAGAATATTTTAAGAATATAAAGATGATAATGAAGAAACATTCAAAGAAAGACTAATCATTTTCTGTTACTCTTGATTGACTATATAATTATCAAATTAAAAACATTTTGGATGGATATTTTTTCTAATATTTTTGGAATGGGTTTTTTAATATATTTGGATGATTGGATTTATTATTTTTTTGTAAGTATTTATTTTTTCTATTTTTTAGATGAATCTTAAAATTAATTATTTTAAAATGATTTTTTTATATATTCTTTCCGAAGATTTCACGTATCACATTCTACATCCTATATTCCTTTTGAAAAATAATAAACTGGATAAAGGGTATAGATTATTTAAGAAAGGTGGATAAATATTTGAAGTTTAATTTTTTTGGAAGAATGGAAGTGGAATAAAATTCTTTGATATTATCAATGTAATCAAGGATTTGTTTTTCTAAAAAAATATACTTTTATCTTCTACATTAATATTATTTTTCTTTAAATGGTTTTTTCATTTATTTCAAAAAGGGGGATGTTGTTAAATTGATAGAATAATTTAAACCCATTTTAACCATAATTTTGAAAATAAAAATTCACATCCTTCGAATTTTACACATTTCTAAATTTTATATTTCATAATTTATTAATATGTTTTTTTTCAAAAAAAATCTTTCTAGACAGGGAATAATACTTTCAATGGAGATAAATTTATTAAGTTCACCAGATGTAAGATATCAATTACCATAGACAAAAATCTTATTTATACTAGATAAACATGATCTTTTTAAATAGAATGGAGGAATGAAAAGTTCAATAGAGAGAGGTTTATAAATTCCCTCAGATGAAATATAATGTTGTCTACAAAACAAATTTGTACTAAGTCTACCAGACAGGATTTATCAAATAGAAGAAAACATGTCTACCTGAAAAAATATTCGTAAACCTACAAGATGATGAAATTCATAAATAAAGCATTAAAAAATATATTTTTTCAACTAGATGGAACCTATTTAAACTATAGTGGGGTAAATAATTATTACTATTATGTGAATAAATAATGATAAATATTTAATGTTATGAAAGAGATAACCCAAAATTATTGCAACCAACTCTGATAAATGAATACTATCATCATTGGGGTGCACCTGTAAATATAGTTTCATTCAAGTAGGAGGAGGATTTTTTTACAACCAAACAACCTAAAGTTGTTGTGAATAGTTTTTAACATATTTTTATGAGATAGAGCTTCATTTTAATCTTTATGTAGTTTTCTCTTAAGGAATTCATTTAAGGGATACTTTTTTAAATGACTTAAGATAAGTTTGTTTTTTTAAATTATTATGTATGATTTCATTATATGAGGGATCTTATGGTAGGTAGAGATAGGTTTTTTCTAATCAGTATAATCAAGGGTTACCAAGTCTATGGAAACAAATTTTGTGTCCAATATTCTAATCAAGGTATTTATAGGTGTAAGAAAGGTAGATCTTATGATAAGGTGAATATCATGGATGGGTTTAGTCTAGTTAAATAATTTTATAACAATAAACATTCAATTGTGGAAATTTTTTATAAATATTATGTATGTTTTTTACATACTTTATAAAAAATTAATTAATTTTAAAAGTTTCTAATCTATAACTTCATGTTATAAGAAAATTTTATAATATATGTTGTAAGATCTTTCTTACTCTGATTATATATTTAATCGGTATGAATCATGGTCTGATAACTTTCATAAAGATGTATGTAAAAATTATATGTTTTATTTTTATGAACTAAAATTCACTCACCCCACCCCATATTATAGATTATTGTATAATCTTTCTATCCTTCATGAACACTTAAGAAACTATAATTCGTGAAAATGAAGCACCATTGAGGTTGAGCACTGACCATAGTGAAAACTCGATTTGAGTGAAGAAACCTTATTTCGGCCAACTGTAGATACTGAAGTTGTTTAGAGTCAAATGCACACCACTTGTTCAAACTAGAAGAGAAAATGATATGAAATCACCATGATGAATCCTGAATGATATCTATAATGAATATTGGTAAATTCATGCGTGTCCTTGTAATTGGTTCATGCTTCTATTTGAAGGAGGAAGGTTACCAAGATCACTGGAGAACACGTCAAAAGAATCCTGAAGCTCAAATCTATGAATAAATGGATAAGGACTGATGTAAATTAAATTAATGATACATAATGGATCTTGATGGGTAATGTTTAGGTGCTCAATTCTATTAAAATCAAAATTCAGACACCGAACACTTTGAATCCAAACCAAAATCTAGACCTAATATGGAAGCTCATCGATCAAAACAATCCATGTAAGGAAACTGCACCTGAACACCACATGAATCTGAGTAGTAAATAAATTTCAAACCATACAGTTTGACCCAATAATAATGATCAAATCCCATCAACTTATTTATTGATTTAAAATTTCCAATCCATAAAGAACTGGTGGGTTGTGTCGACTATCCCATGTTGATAAAATTCAATTATGTTAGCATTTTCAAATAAAATACACACTATATGATCTAACCATGTATAACTATTTACAGATGATGAGGAATAAATTTAATTTTATGGATACCATGTTTTCCTTATGCATGTATAATTGAAGAAAAAGGGTCCTTGGGTTAACCAGTCCACCAGATGTGATTTAGTAGGATAATTCACACTAAGTGCTAGGTAGAACACCCAAATGAGATTAGAAGATTACAAAACTACTCATGGTCACATTCCTAGTTTTATGATAGTCCCCATAGTGTCTGAAATACCTTTCTAGAGTCCGAGAAGGATCACTTCAATCTGATCCCACTACCAAGGTAAAATATTTCTATCCTAATTGATGGCATGTGGAATTCATCATGAAATCCAACAGGGAAGAACACAATTGTTACAACTCTTCAAAGAATTATATCATCTTACCTATGGAATTTTCTTTATGATATAAAATAACACTCTCATGAGAAGAAAATATTTCAAAAAATATGATTCCAGTTAAATTTATCAAGGCCATTATATATGTACACATGGAAACCATCCAAAGATATAGAAATCCACTACTCGATGATAATTTTTATTAGAATAAATAATAATTTTCCTCTATGATTTAAACTACCCCCTCTCCATGGTAGAAATATTTTTCATCTTCTAACTACAATTAGTTTCAATTTTTTTATTTTAATAGATGTTTAATTAATAACATATTTGTTTCATTTGTCTAATGTTATCGTATCCCCCTTATTTATTCATGTTTCCTTCATCCTTTGTAATGTTTTTTGATTTGTTAAATTCTTTGAATATGTATTACTACATCTAGGGTGAATTATTGAGTGAGTTTCACTATTTCATGAAACCTCAATCTAATTACTTATGTTTTAATTTAATTGCGATGATGCAATGGTGGTGTTTTGGCATTAGTGTGGTGATATCCTACCTTCACTAAGAATTATTACTATTTCATTCGATTCCATTTTTATTATTACTCTAACATCATGATTCTCTTCATAGTAGATGAAATAGAGGGAGTTGAGTCATAAACAATATATGATAGATTTTGGTTGATTTTGATTGATTTTTTGTGATCGAAACATGTTCATCAATTGAAATCATGGAGTATGTGTAATTAACTATTCCTAAGATATTTATGAAAGTTTATAGGATCTTAAAATTTTATTATATCATGGTGATACATTAATTAAATAGATTTCATTATCAATTGGATTAAAAAAACAATATATAATAATGAAACATATTAGTGACCTAATCTAGGTCTAATCATTTACCCCCACTAAAAACTGCTTTGTGTTATAATTTATTCAAAAAAACCTTCTATTATATTTCAAAATTAATAGAAAAAATTAATATTAATAATTGATTTTGAATAGTGAAGAACCAACCCATGAACACCCCTTAGGAAATGACCATGTTCAGACCTATAATGAATTTCAATTTTTAATAAAATAAAAATTTTGTTTGACAATGACCCATGACAATTGATTGATAAACATAAAACTATTTCTAAGGAGTGAGGGTTGAGTATTCACTATATTAACAAAACTATAATTAGTATATTTTCTGTTATTATTCATTTTAATTTCTTTTTTCTTCTTTTTATCCACTTAGTAAAATACATTAAATGGTGGGAATCCTATAAAATGGACCAACAATTTTATTCCCAGATTGAAGATAATGAATTTATCACTAGAGAATTCATGATAACTTACTTTTTTCATTTATTTTTTAACCAATATATCATCCCATTTGTCTCAAAATTATTTGGGAAGAGAAAAACCCACACAACACAATGAACAAACAATTTAGTTGTGGAGAAAGATAAGAATAATGGACTAGTAAAAGTGAGATGCAAGAATTAATGGATAAAATTGATCAACTCAACATAGATTCCATGGTGTGGGATGAAGAGAATGAAAACCCTCTCACGGTGGTAGAATTTAAGAACCATCATTTTGAAATTAAATCCACTATTTAGTATCACATTGAATAAGAAGAATAATAATAAGAATATAAGTATGTAGAAAAAGAATAACCTAAATTTAAGTTCCTTCATATCAATTAAACTTATGTGGAGTTTGAAAATGAAGATCATGATAAAATGGACAAGGTTCCATTGTTCTCCTGTGAAATCCACATCCGAGTGGCTCTACAATCTAAAGAGGAATTAAAATATGAAATAATTAATGGGACTCTTTAATAAACAATCCATTATTAATTTTGTTCAAACCTAACTATATTATAACCTCCCTTCTGTTACACAAGAAAAATCAGGATTTTTTTTCGTAATCCTTGGATGATAATGATGAATTAGAAATTAATCAACTCTACTTTGAAGAATGAATGGGAGAACCATTACAGTTATCCATAGAGATTGAAGAGGGTATTGGTAAAGACGTCAAAAAAAATATTGAGCAATCATTTCAAGAAACTAATATGATAATATACTCCCTAGAGTAACCAATTCAAAATAAATAGGGTCCCCAATAGTGTAAAATTTGGAATAGAAGATGGATGGTGCACTTATATAGACCTCAATTCTAGAAAAATTCAAAGAGGGGGAATAATTTTATGAATAGCTATAATATCATGTTGAATTAATTAAGTGAGGTTTCATTACCCATATAATGTTTCAATAATTTTTTTATAAAATTCATTATAATTCCCCAACTTATATAACTACTAATTCATCACCATTTTCACCTTCCCAAGACGAATAATAAGAGATAGATGCACAATGTTCTGAAAATATATAGAAATATTATTTTAAATAAGTCATGCTAGTGGATGAAAAATGTAGAACATAATAGAAGTTTGATTATGTAATGAAAAAAATATACAACCAACCCCATAATTTTACTAAAATTCCACCCATGTAATGTAAGAACAAGTAGAATAAGTACAAGGAGTTATGGGGAAGAAACTAGTCTCTCAACATCCAAGTGAATATCAAAAATCTAGAGTCCTGGTAGAATAATAAATATCATTTATTTATTATAAGGAAATATAAATACATGATGCAACAAATGATGGGTAGGAATGTTACATAAACTCAACCTATTTTAATTTCATTTAATTTGAAATATTGTTTGACCCTACATTTAAATAATACTGTGAAGCAGTATTTTTGATGGGTCTATTAAAGTAAGAAACCAAAATAGTTGTGTAACATACAAATTAGGCTTCAAAATTTATCTTTCCACCCTCAATTTGTGAGATACAACTCACTACTAAGGGGGTGGAAATGAATCACTACAAAAAGGGGTCCTTTAAGTTTAATTAATGTTTAAGTGCTTTAGAAGGCACCGAATGTAGTGGTTATAATACAATAAACCTTATCATCTAGTTGATTGGGGATGATCATAAGACTATTCATCTATTTACATCCTAAATATATCCTCTCTTGGGAGGGAAACCCCAATATTATCTTCCCTTCACTTAATTTTTCATTTTCATTACTTTACTTCAGAATAAGAAAAATATGTGTTAATTCTATTTTTATAAAGGCTTTCCATTAGTGGAAGGAACATTGGAGGATGTATTTGATATATCTACAACATATTAGTGGATAAATTACCATAAACCTACTAAAAAACAAACAATATGTTGTTTTTATCATTATTATTGATTTTTTGACACTACTAAAAAATTATCATTCTTTCATTGAAAAATTGCATGTTGAAAATCATTAAGGGTGGTGTCATTGGTACATATGGGGGAGGTAAATCCACCAATTTAGTTTTTTAATTATTTTTAGGAACTATTATAAAATATATTATTAAATAAATACATATTTTTAAAAATAAAATGTTCAAAACACACACACACAGATATATATATATATATATAAAGAGGAAAAAAGAATTTGTGTAAATATTTTACATATAATTTTCTATAGTTTCTGTTTTTATTATTTCAAATTTATATTGAATATTAATATTTACCTATATGGATTAGATATTATAAAAGAGTCATTTTTTTATATTTTTTGAACTAAGATGATAACTTATTTATTTTTTCATTGTTTTCATTAAAACATTATTTTAAAACTAGGAAAACGAGTGTGAGTAAAAATATTGCTATGGAATTAGAAATATAACATAAGATCATTAAATTTTCTAAATTACTCTAAGAAACATATATTATGAGAAAAATAACACCTCAGGGAACAAACAAAAAATTAATTGATATAATTACTTTGAACATAGAGTAATTGGGCAATTGTGATCTCATGGGGAATATATGAGATGTCAGAAAAAAAAATTTGTGAATTTAAACCCTATTTATATATTCAATTATGTTATTTTCATAGTTCCTAGTATATACATGTCTAGAAAAAATATAAAAATAATAAAGTGCCTAATAGTAAAAATTTAATTCATTCAAGAGTGGGGAATAGTTAATCTAGATAAAAAAGAGAGAAATTGAATTTTTAAAAAATCATTTGAGTTGTATCCATAAAGTGGGAAATTTTACTCTTGTTTTAGAAACATGGTATATAGGTAAAAATAGAAGTATTTCATGTTAGAACATTAATTATACTTAAATATAATTTTATTTTCTCCAGGACATAGAGCACTCAATTGAATTGAACTGAGATAATAGATTGATTTATAGAAGAAGTAGGATAATTTATACAATATATGAATATGTGTTTAATTATTTTATTTACTATATGTTTAAATATATATAAGATGAATAATTTTATGCTTTAACTTTTTTAAAAATGTAATTCAATGATAATATTTCCCAAGATTACAACTAATCAACTGTGGGGGTGAGATGTGGGCCCGAAATACTGATGTTTTTCATTGATTTTAAATGATAAATAATCACCTTTTTAAATTAAAATCTTTAGTAAACATTAAATTTTGTAGCTTTTGAGTAATTTTTTATTTCATATATATATGGATCAATTGATTATCTTTATTTATTTCCTCATTTTTTAGTTTAAACACGAATCTATACATTAGTTTTTAAGAAAAATGATAATGAAATGATTTTTTCTTTTAAACTGTGAATTTAAAATTATATGTATTCAATATGGAACTACCATTATTTAAGGGATTTATTATTTATTTTAATTGATTTATTATTATTTTTAATTTAATGAGAATTCCTATGATTAAAAACAATTTAAATATAATTTTTATTTTCAATTCTCAATTATAAAATAAATGTGATTTTTGAATGATGAAAATAATGTGTCATATAAAATATGATTTTAAATTTGTTATTTAAGTTGAATTTAAAATTTTATTTATTTGGATTTTTGAAGGATATAATTTTTATTCAATTATTTTATCATTTAACTTGAATATTTCTGGAAAACATTCTTCACTAAAATTATGTTTTTTAAATTAAATTTTAAATAAAGAAAGGTCATAAAGTGACCGCTCTTGAAAAAAAATATGAAATGATTGTGTATGGAAATATATTCAAAAGGAGATTTAATGTATGGAAATTTTTAAGTGACCACACCTACCACTCTATTTCACATTGGTCACTTAACTAACCATATATGACCCCCTCATGGTTAGTTCTAAAGCTACCATAAGTCCACCTAAAACAAACATGTCGCACCCCCACTCCATGGTCACTTAAGTGAATTTGGATGACCAATTGTGGGAATGTCCTTTAAATAACCATTCCATCCCTCCCTCCTCAAGTGACCATATCCCTGCCTATTAATGTTTTATTAAGCTATCACAACCTAACCTATCATAATTGAAAACCAAGTGACTAAAAACTGATCACTACCAATTTACTACAAGAACCATGTAACATCCCCGGCCCGGAAGCCACTAAACCGATGCTCCAAGATGGGTGGTTACATGACCTTAAGCACGCCTCCACATACACCAAAGGCTTCCGACTAGTAGCGGGGGTGTATGGGGTCAAGTGTGGAGACTATACCCCTTTTTATCGGAGTAATCCACAACAGAATAACCAAATAGTGGAAAAAATAACGAATAAACAAGTAAAATATATAACAACCATTTCCAATAAAAAATATTTTATGTCATACTACAAGTGCAAGAGTGAACAAAAGCCCAAAAATAAAGGCAACAGCCAAAATCCACAATATGGTCTCGAATCCATGTCTGGATCCTCCACCAAGTGCTACCCATGTCCACTCAGCTTTCTAGAAAGGATCTTTGCCCTTGTCCTGACCTGCAAACATGAAGTCTGCTCGGGTACCCAACGATAGCCCAAGAAGGGTGTGAGTACAACTCAGTAGGCCACCACCAACGGTGTCTACAAAATATCTAGTATAAACAGATAGTGCATGAAAAAGTAACATGAATGATAATTTCCATGTAATTAATTAAGGTTCCATTAACATGTTTAGAGCCAAGCCATTCCATTACCATTCATTTATTACCAATTATCATCACCTACCATTTCGCCACATTTTCATGGGTTAAACACATACATTATTTTACATGGGTCTAAGGCCACACTCACATGCAAGAGGGTGAACACAATGTTATCCTATCTCACTAGAACTAACCCCTTATAGCGACCATAACGTCACCTCGAATCCTCAGTCTAGGTGGATGCAACCGTTAGGAGAATAGAACCTCAGTACCCTTTCCTAACCCGTGCATTTAGGTTGGAGTTTAGAACCTCAGTCTTCACTCGACCCGTGGGCGTAGATCCTCATGTCATACCCCACTCTACAAAGCCATGTGCACATGCTTATATATAAGTAACCATCAACCATCCATACCATTTCCCTTCGGCAACACTATTCACAACAAACCACATGGGAATTCCACATCATGCCTTAACCCATTAACACATTACCATTTCACACCATTTAACCATTCACCCAATTCCCATGTGTTATGCCTAACTCACTAAGCATTCAACACTAAACCCATAATCCATCCCATTATGGTCTTTAATCAATTTACACATTAACCCATTTATCCCATTCCTCATTTCCATGAACCAACCATTCATCCGTTTCAATTAACCCTTTGGTTATTACCAATTCTAGGTGCATCACCTAACATCTAGCCCAAGTTCAACCAATATTGCCAACATATTTATCAAGGGCTCTACAATTCACTACAACAGGTCACTTGTTTAATGTCAATCCCTAAACTCGGGAAAAGCCGGCACATCCCATGGATGGCCCAATTAGGTCAAGTCAATCCCAACACATCCCACGGGGATAATGAGGGTTCCCATTTTCCATTTTAAACATCATTAAAACCAACCATACCAAGGTTATTCCAAACCTAACAAAGGGAAACAAGAACACAAGTAAACATGCACAAAAACCCTAAATAACCATGGGATATAACTTGTAGTCCACCTACCTCAAAACCGAGGTTGAACGCACTCTTAATCGAGTCCTTAGACCTTGATCTGACTAAACATTGGATATTCAACCTAAAACTCACACAAAAGATAGGGTTTTAGAGATTTATAATGAGAGGGAGAGAAGGTTCTAACCCTAAACCAAAAAGAGAAGCAAGGATGAGGTTATCCTTACCAAGAGCTTCGATCCGCAACGAACGGAACCAAAAACGCCTCAGAATCGAAGGTGTTTGATCTCTTTATGTCCTTGTGTGTTTTGTTTCATGCCTAAGGTGAAGAGAGGAGGAATAGAAGAAAATCTCGAGTGGGGCTTAAAAATCTTGGAGTGGAAATTTTGTAAATTTTCTCAACTTTAAGTGGTTGCACGATTTGTCCGCACGGTTTGGCAAACCGTTCGCAAACTGTGCGCATGACACTACCCGGAGGAGGAGGATTCACACGGTTTAGCTGCACTATTTGTCAAACCATGTGAAAACCGTGCACTTGCTTCTTCCCAGAGGAGGGAGGGTCACACGGTTTCGCCTAGGCGGACCACACGATCTGGCTGACCGTGCGTAGGCCATGCGCCTTGGTCAGCTTTGCCCAGACTTCCCTTCTTCCATGCCCTGAGCCCTCTGAACACCCCTGAGTCCTCTCACACTTTCAAGAAACCATTTAAAGTCCCAAAATCAAGGGTTTAACCCAGAACACAACAAAAACATACATTTCCAAAAACCAGGATCTTACAACCTCCCCACCTTATAACGGCTCATCCTCGAACCGAGGCTCCAAACATCATTGATCCACCGAGGAGAATATTTCGGGACACTGAACCCGCATATTCGATTCATGCTCGCAAGTTTCTTCCAAAAATTTCTCATGATACCATAGTACTCGCACTAATGGCACAACCTTGCCTCGTAAGACCTTTTCACTACGATCCACCACACGAACCGGATGCTCCTCAAAGGATGCATGATCCTCAAGCTCCACATCCTCAACCTCAACCATGTGAGATGGGTCAGGGTGATACCGTCAAAGCTGCGACACATGAAACACATCATTCATCCCACCATATAGTTTTGGAAGATCCAATCGGTAAGCCACTAGTCCGATCCTCTCCACAATCTCAAAAGTTCCCATATACATCGGGGAAACTTACCCTGCATCTGAATCCGTCGGCGACTCAACCTTGGCGACACCTGAAGGAATACTTTATCGCCCACCCAAAAGTCGAGAGGTCTACGCCTCTGATCGGCATATGACTTATGCCTACTCTAAGCCATAGCCATCACTTCTTGATCAACTGAACCCTCTATTAAGTCTCCTGCACGAGACTCGGCCCCGACAACTCAGATTCACCGACCTCTAGCCAACACAATAGATATCTACATGGTCTGCCATAAAGCGCCTCAAATGGTTCCATCTAAATTGCAGCCTGAAAACTGTTGTTGTAGGAAAACTCAACCAATGATATATGTATCTCCAAAGAACCATCAAAGTCCAAGACACATGCTCTTAACATGTCTTCCAACACTTGGATCGTACGTTCTGACTGCCCGTCCGTCTGCAGGTGGAAAGTCGTACTCAAGAACACCTGCGTACCAAGCGCCTTCTACAACCCTTTCCAAAAACATGACATGAAATGTGGATCTCGGTCCAAAACTATGGTTCATGGAACACCATGAAATCGCACTATTTCCCGAATGTACATCTCACCCAACTAGTCGACTGTATGGGTCTCGTGAATCGGTAACAAATGAGCCACTTTCATTAACCGATCCACTACCACCAATATCCCATCATTCATTCATGGCATCCTTGGAGGGCCCACGAGAAAATCCATCATTTAATCATCCCACTTATATTCTGGAATGGGAAATGGATGCAACAAATCGCCTCAGAGTTGATGCTTGGCCTTCACCTGTTGAGAGGTAAGGCACCGTTCCACAATGCCTGCAACTTCCTTCTTCATTCCAGGCCACCAAAACTTTCTCTGGAGATCATGGTACATCTTGGTCAAACCAGGATGCACTTCCCACTTTGATGCATGGAACTCTCTCATCAAAACTTCTCGCACACTCTTTGGAACAACTTCACAATCATTAACATGAACAACATCGTCCACGTCGACGGCACTGGAAGAAGGTATCTCCCCACCTTTAAGCTTTTCCTTCAGGATCAAGCATTCAGGATCATCATTCTGACCTTCCTTAACTCGACTAAGAAGCATTGAATCCATCGTTAAGGAAGCATAAGTGACCTGACCATTCTCCTCCTGCACCTCCAGGTGCATCTCTACAAACAAAGCCATCACCTTCCACTCGGTGCTGGATTCATGAACCATCTGATTATGAACCTTCCTGCTCAGAGTATCAGCAACACTATCTCCCTTTCTTGGCGTGTACACCAACTCAAGTTCAAAAGGCTGGAGATATTCAACCCATCTTCACTGTCAAAGATTCAGATCCCACTGTGAGAAAATTTACTTTATGTTCTTATGGTCTGTAAACACGGTAAACCATTCCCCCAACAGATAATGCCTCCAGCACTTCAAGGCGTACACTACTGCAGCTAACTCAAGATCATGAGTGGGATAGTTTTACTCATGGGGTCTCAACTGCCTTGAACCATAAGCCACAACCCACTCATCATGCATCAACACAACCCCATGTCCGATTCCAGATGCATCACATACCACGATGTACTTCTTACCCAGCTCAGGTAAGATCAAGATAGGTGTGATCGTCAGCTACTTCTTCAACTCTTGAAAGGCACTCTCACAAGTCTCTGACCATTCGAACCGGATTCTCGTCTTGGTCTAGCCCGAAAGTGGTGCTGCAAAGCGAGAGAAATCCTGAATGAACCTTTGGTAATACCCGGCCAAACCCAGAAAACTCCGAACATCATAAACACTCTTGGTATGATCCCAAGATACAACTACCTGAACTTTATCTGGATCCACTGACACACCTGCCTCCAAGATGATGTAACCCAGAAAATGTACTTCACCTATCTAGAATTTACACTTAGATAGCTCGGTGTATAGCCGGTTCTCTCTTTGCGTGCCCAAGAAGATGTCAAGATGTCGGGAATCACTACCACAAAACAGGGCAAGGGAAGCGCTGCCCTTTATCAGCGCTAAACAGAAAGCGCTGATAAATGTTAAATTTATCAGCGCTAAAAAAGCACGGATAAATGAATTATTTATTAGTGCTTTTATTTTAGCGATGATATAACATACCTTTATCAGTTCTTTTAACAAGCGCTGATAATGGTTCTATCAGTTTTTATTTAATAACCCTAACAGGCCATCCTCTCTTTCACACGGTCAAGCTCTCGCGGAAGCTGAACAAGGCCACTGGTCGTGCGACCTCGTCCTCCTCCTCCTCCTTCATCGTCCTTCCTCCTCCTCATCCTCCTCTTCCTCCTCCTTCTCTGCCGCCGCCACCGCCTCCGCCCCCGCTCCCGCTACCGTGACCGCCGCTGCCTCTGCCGCCTCCACCCTCGATGCCACGACCGCTGCCGCCTCTGCCGCCGCCACCGCCTCCGCTTCTATCGTCGCAGTCGCCTCCACCCTCGCTGACACGACTGCGGCCGCCTCGTCCTCCTCCACCTCATGCTCTCATGGTGGGATGTGAGTTCCATGGATGGTATTCCCTTGGTATATTATTTATATATTCTGTGTGTGAGGATCAAATAGTGAATATAGATGTGAGATAGGAAGGATACCATATCTTGAGCCTAATTCCAGTAAGGATTTCCATAATAGATAGTGTGGTATTAATGTGATTATGATTATGTCTAGGGATGTGATTCATAATTAGTGATGAGTGTCGAAATAAGAGATGTTATTGATATTTAGCAACACAAGTGGGTTGTTTGTGAATGATGTGGAATTGGATACACTATAGGTTCCATAGGGATATATTTGATCATACCAAGCCATGAACCCAAGTTTATCCTTGAGGAAACTGATGAGTGATGTTTTTGAATGCTTTTTGGAACTAGGAACTGACTCACTTGATGAAACACAGGAAATATCTTTAAATGTACCCTCACTTGCTGAATCATTGGAATAATTTCCTATATTGGATGCTCTTAATGTCAGATTTGGAATCCCATCTTGTTCATAAAATGGATTGGTCAACTTCCAATCTATCATGGAGGCTGCCGCACCACCTTTACACGCAACTAATGATCAGAGGCAGCATGATTAGAAAAACAATCTGGAGGGCATTGGACATGAAAGATCATGTGGTTCCATAGTTGCTCAGCAACTTCAATTTACCCCACATGATATAAGGCTATTGCATGATGTCCAAGAAATAGCGAGAGGAGAAGATAAGGTGAAAGTCTCGTAGATGAACATCATCAACAATTAACATCCACCACCCATTCACTATATACATCAAAATCTTATCTTTAAGAACGTCCACGTGAATTTCTATCTTACTTCCATCAAGGATGATGCATGTTGGTCAACTTGTTCTAGAAATTGTTTATCTTCATCTGTGACTTGTACTTGCACCCATGAATTTGAAGGTGAGTATATGTGCACGATAGTTGACCTTCTTAGAGAAGAGTTTCTGGAAGAGTATAAGAGACATGAATCAATAAATATCATTAGAGTGTTGGAGAAAATGTGGTTTCTACAAACAATGTGGCAATTGGATTTTGCAACGTAGCCTAAGTTACAACTTGCAGGTATTGTACTTTATTTTTTTCTGGAGGGTTTTAGTGTAAATTCTTTTTGGAATGATCATTACTATTCATTATCATTTAGGATTTTTTGACAGTCGAGGGGAAAGGGTGGGGTCTGAAGACACTGGAGGATATGTCGAAGGGTGACCTTATGGGAAATTACATCCTATATTTTTGCAAAATTTCCATAGTATCTAACGTCTAACCAAATGGCCTATTTACCCTTCAAGCTCCCTGAACCCCGATGGTGATCGGGGTTCGGGGAGCTTGAACGGAAAAGAGGCCATTTCTCCAACATATTCACACAAAAAATCACCCTTCGACATATCCTCCAATGTCTGCAGATGCCACCCTTCCCCTCGGATGTCAAAAGAACCTAAAAGACAATTAATAGAAATTATCATTCCAAAATGCACTTAAACTGAAAGCCTCCAGAAAAAAATAAAGTACAATACCTGCATGTTGTAACTTAGGTCGCGTTGCACAAGCTGATTGCCACATTGTTTGTAGCAACCACATTTTCTCTAACACTCTAATGATCTTCATTGCTTCATGTCTCTAATACTCTTCCAAAAACTCTTCTCTAAGAAGGTCAACTATCGTGTACGCATACTCACCTTCAAATTCATGGGTGCAAGTACAAGGCACGGATGAAGATAAACAATTTCCAAAACAAGTTGACCAATGTACGTATTTAATGGTACCTTTATTCTTTGAAGTGTCAAACCCACCTCAATCTGAGGCCTAGTGTGACCACCACTAATTGAAGTGTCTCAGATTTATTTGAAATGGACAACATTTTAATTGAAAACAAATACTGGCATACGGAAAACTGACTAAATGCATTCAGATTCTGTTGAAACTTTAGGACAACGTTCTATGAGTCATTTGTGACATGTAGCCTATCCCAACGGTTCTGAACCGTTGGGAAATATTCTATTTCCAGTAGTGTAGCATGATCGAATGTGTTAGCTCTGATACTATTTAGATATGGGATGGTTGGATTTTGGGGATTGAAGTAGATCCTCAATTTTTCTTTCTAATTTATTTATTTTTATATGTGATAGACGTACTTGGTGATATGTTTTGTATTATGGGTTTATCAAGAGTGTGTATAATTTCATGTTTCAACATTTCATTTTAAATAGCACGTTATAGTTATATATTTACTGTACCCTAATGGATCAAATAGTCAGGAATATTGTAGATGTTGCTAGAATGCTGTAGGATTCTTTTTCCCCAATGGTAGTACATTTTTAGGATGTTTTCACTGATGAGGTATAAAATTTACTTCGTAATAAAGAGATAAAATTTATAATCTAGTAAGTTTTGGGAGAAAATTCAGTTTCTATCACAATTTCTAAAATAACACCAAAAGAGCAATAGTTGTTTGAATTACAATTTGATGATATAGAATATAATGGTTTCATATGGCATAGTACTTTACCATGGGGTTTTATAGTTCTCTAAAATAGATGGTTGATTTTAATTTATTCTTTTGTTGTACTATTGAAGATTGAACCTGATGAGAGTCATGAATATGTATCCTCATCCACGCATTGATAGTCACATTGATCATCTATGAGGTTCTATGATCTTCTCCATGATATATTTCACATTAGGATACCATTACATGAGTTGGACATCGATGGACCTACCATGGACTGCTTTTAGGAGTACTTATGGTCAGTATGATTTTTTAACGATGATTTTTGGTTTAACTAATGCATTGGTTGTATTAAGGGACTTGATGAATAGGATATTTCATCCTTTTCTGGATCAGTTTTTAGTAGTTTTTTTCAATTAAATATTAGTGTACTCCCAACCCATAGTTGATCTTGACCAACATCTTATCATCACCTTGAGTACATTGAGATAGCATCATATTTATTACTGTTTTCTCCTGTTACCCATTGGTTTCCTCTTCTTCGCATGTCATGTATTTTCTAAGGCATCATTCAGTCTTTGTAAGACTAACATGGAATAAATTTGATATATTTCAGATTAAATTAGGTATCTTACACATACACGATGTTCACCCTACTCGACACACCATGTATATGAATTTCACTTGTGTTTAAAGGCATTTTTACCACGATTTGTTTTTATAAAACCCAAACAATGCTACCAGATTAATTAAAACATATTATTAGGCATGTTCTTGAGATAGATCCCATAAAGATGAGAATATGAATAAAGAATGGATGAATGCCAGTCGGTTGAAAAAAGAGTATGAAGATGGCGTGAAAGAGTTTATCAAGTTTGCTGAAGATCATGCATGTGACCCTTCTCAAATCCTTTGTCTGTGTTTATGCAGTTGTTATTCAAGACAAATTAGTCCAGAGGAGTTGGGAGAACACCTGATCTGTCACTGAATAGATCAAAGTTATACATGTTGTAATAAACATGGGGAAAAACCAATGTAGGTAGTGACTCAGAGAACACGACATTTTATAGATCATCTAATATGATTAGAAGTGTGAACAGTGAAGACGATCTTATAGGGGGTGTGATTACAGATGTGAACGATGATGAAGATCGAATTGAGGAAATGAAAATGACAGTTGAAGACGAACTTCGTGATTGCCCAAAATTGTTTGAGAAGTTAAAGAGTTGTGCAAAAACGCCATTGTATGATGGCTGCACTAAATATACAGCATTGTCAGCCGTATTGAAGCTGTATAATTTGGAAGTAGGAAACGGGTGGAGTGATGCCAGTTTTAGGGAACTACTTGCTCTCCTGAATGACATGATCCTAGAAGATAATGAACTCCCAAGCCGAACATATAATTCCAAATGAATGCTATGATCGATGGGTATGATCTCTGAAAGAATACTTTCTTTCCCGAATGACTGTATATTGTTTCGTAAGGACCACAAATCACTTAAAAAATTCCCAAAGTGTGGTGCTTCCCGATACAAGAAAGATGATTCTAGTCCTTTGAAAGTTTTATTGTAATTTCCAATCATTCCTAGGTTTAAAAGCTTATATGGAAGTGAGGAGACTGCAGGACATTTGACATGGCATGCAGATACAAGAATTAAAGATGGGAAACTACATCACCCTTCAGACTCTCCTCAGTGTAAGACAATTGATCACGAGTATCCTAAATTTGGGAACGAGCCGAGAAACCTTCGTTTGGCGTTATCTACAGATGGGGTGAATCCTTTTGGTTTTCAAAGCAGCAGTCACAGTACATGGCCGGTTATGTTGGTAAATTATAATTTACCACTATGGTTATGTATGAAATGAGAATAAATCATGTTATATAGGATTATATCAGGACCAAAACAACTGGGTAATGATATTGATGTTTATTTGGCCCCATTGATCGAGGATTTGAAAATATTGTGGGATTCATGTGTTACGATGTCTAATGCTTACAAAAATTAACAGTTCACTTTGAAAGCCATGTTGTATGGGACGATAAATGACTTTCTTGCTTATGGAAATTTGTCAGTATATAGCATTAATGGAACTCAAGGGTGTCCCGTTTTCTAACAAGGTACACAGTCAATTAGGTTGAAACATTCATCAAAAACTGTTTTTCTAGGACATCACAGATTTCTACCCCGACAACAAAAGTACCGATCATGGACGACATCATTCGACGGAAGTTCAGAGAAATGTACAACACCGTCTCCACTAACATGTGATCAATTGTTTAAGAAATTGAAATATTTGGACAGTACTTTTGGTAAACCGTTTTCGAAAAACCTTACGAAAACTGGTTGGAAAAAGAGATCAGTTTTTTTTGAATTACTATACTAGAATTGTCTGTATGTCAGACATTTTCTTGATGTTATGCATGTTGAAAAAAATGTATGTGATAGGGTCATCAGCACGTTGCTAAATACACCCGGCAAAACAAAGGATGGAATTAAGGCTAAATTGGACATGGTTGAGATTGGAATACGAGAAGATTTGGCACCAGTGAAGGGTGAAAAATGAACATTTCTTCCTCCGGCTACTTACCCTCCTTCCAGGAAGGAGAGATATCAGTTTTGTAACTTCTTGAATTATGTAAAGGTTCCATAGGGGTATTCATCAAATATCAAGAACTTAGTGTCAATGGGAGATTTAAAATTAAAGGGTCTGAAATCACATGACTGCTATGTTTTGATGCAAGATCTAATTCCTATATCTTTACGTTTCATTTTTCCCAAGAATGTCTTCCATACATTAACGAAGCTATGTTTCTGTTTCAAATCTATATGCAGCAAAGTTATAGACTCGGCGAAATCTCCAACTATGGAAAGAGAAATTGCCATCATATTATGTGAGTTGGAAATGTTCTTCCCGCCGACATTTTTCGATATGATGGTTCATTTGATGGTTAATTTGGTGAGAGAGATTTGACTATGTGGTCCTGTACATTATAGATGGATGTACCCCATTGAACGGTATATGAATATTTTGAAATGGTATGACAAAAACCGAAGTCGGCCAGAGGGTTGTATTGCGGAGCAATATATTGTTGAGGAAGCTGTTGAATTTTGTAACGAATACCTATCTGGTGTGGAATTCGTTGGCCTACCAAAATCTTGTCACATTGAGTGGCTTGAGGGTGAAGGAATTTCTGAAGAGAGGTTGTCACAATAAATATTACAGATCGGGATTAGGACCACCTTTACATTTTGCATAACAGTTTCAACGTTGACCCATATGTTCAAACCCACAAAGAAATTATTAGGTGTTTGAAACCCCCTAGGGCTGAAAAATGGATATCAGATACACATAATTGACAGTTTATAGGATGGTTTTGAGACCATATTTTTAAGCAGTTATATGAACATCCAGACTCAATTTCAGAACGACTTCGATGGCTGGCCGGAGGAGCATGTGTGTACGTATTATCTTGCAATGCTTATGCAGTTAACTGTTATACATTCTATACTAATGAACATGATGAAGACAGTACCATGAAAAATAGTGGGGTTACACTTGTGTATGAAGCGATTCATGTTTCCGGTGCTAAAGACAAAAATCCAATTTATGCGAATATGTCATACTTTAGCATCAACAAACGAATATGGGAGTTAGATTATATGAAATTCAAAGTGCCGATTTTTTCAATGAAAGTGGGTTGATAACAGGAGTGTTGTTAAAATAGATGAATTAGGATTCATGAAATTTGATTTAAGTAAGGTAGGGGAGAAAACCAAACCATTTATAATGGCATCATAGGCAGGAAAAGTATTTTATATTCCAGACCCCGCAAACCGAAATTGGTCAATTGTTCTGTTATCGACCAAAACAACTGAAGGGTCAGATAAAAGTTCAACGGAAGATGAACCTTTTATAGGGACTTCACAATCATTTCCCATTGGTCCAAATGTAGATGGCGTTTTGTATGTCAGAGGAGACCACAATGAAAAAAATTTCATAGTCGATAGTGGAGTCAAATCACTTCAGCCTTTAAAGAAAAAAAAAGAGAGTAAAATAATCAGGTTATTTGTTTATTGTAACATACATTGTGTTATGTTATGTTATTATCGGTTCGCTGCTGTTTTTATGTAATCTAAATTAAATATTAAACCACTTCTACAGATAATGACTTCTGCACCTGCTGATGGGCCCAATCCCGAGGCAAAAAAGGTCTCTCAACCAGTAGCATGTGGTCCTACTGCAGAGCAACAACATGTTTCTCAACCAGATACTGGTGGTCTCAGTGTAGAACAACAATAGGTTTCTCAACCTCTTGTTGCTGGTCCCAGTGATGAGGTACAACAGGTTTCTCAACTTTTTGTTGATGGTCCCATTGCCGATGTTAGGGCTCCGGGGGAAGATATTGAGGCTACTTCTGAGGAAATGGTAGGAAATGAAACCCTGAAAGCGCAAAAAAAACAAGAGCGTTGTAGTTTGACAGTGTTGGCCAAAATCTTTAAGGAAAAAGAAAAAGGCATAAAATTTGAGGTAGGATGGAATAAGTGAGGCCAACATGTTAACCCCAACAGAGCCATCTTTTGTAGCTACATTGGAATCATCACTCGGCAACACGTTCCGATTGATTTACAATCGTGGAACTATGTTGTCACCGAGCTAAAGACACTAATGTGGAAAAGATTATGGTAACATTATGATATCATTTTTTTAATTTATTAAAATAAAATAGAATACCAAAACATTGACTTACTCTTCATCATCCATTACAGAGTGCTTTTATAGTAGATGTCTCACACAAGGAATATGTATTAAGAGTTGCACGAAGGATTCATAGTGGTTTCCGCACAATTTTAATGAAATATCATCTTAAAGATGCCGAAGGGAAAATCAAGCTACACCCACATCCTCTTTACGCACACTTGATATCTCAAGGAGCGTGGGATGTGTTTAGAAACCGTCGTGGGTAGCATACTTTTTAGGTACATTGTGTGGGGTAATAATTTGTTTGATGTTTTCTTGTATTCATCACACTGATTGATAGTTCATTATTTATGAAACAGCTACGAAGTGCTGAAAATAAAAAACGTGCAACAGAACCAGCATACCCTTACCGTAAAGAAAGTATGGGGTATGCTAAACTTGAGAAAAAATTGGTACGTCTTTTAAATCTACCCTAATACTAGTATGTGACATAAAACAACACCATAACCATGTTTCTCTGTTTATATGCAGATTGATGAATCGAAATCGAAAGCCATATCCATCCCACGCCATATGCTATGGAAGGAGGCTTGTGTAAATAAAGAGGGGACATTAATAGATGAAAACACACATAAATTGTGGGAAAGATGTGTAAGTATGACATATTATAAATTTGAGTTTCCTTAAATCTATATTACATTACAATAACTACTTATTTTTCTATATTTTCTATCTGAAATAGTCACAAGAATCGACAAAAAGCGCACTAGATGCAGACATACTTTCAGCACCCTTGAAGCAGCCAGAAAAGTATGGCCGCGTTAGAGGTGCGGGTTTTGGGGTGGAACCCCGAACATATTTTCAAAAACAAAAACGATTGGGGGATCAAAATGAAAAAATGGAAAATCTACAATAACAATTATATATTTTTCAAGAAGAATTACAATACCAGAGAGAGATGATAGAAAAATTGATGAGGGAGAGGCAAAGAGAAGAAACAACTCAACAACAACCCATGCGTAATGATCTCGCCCCACCCCCCACCAGCTTTGAGGTGAGCCATTCCCCTAAAAAACCTGACTTAGATGAGTTAATCAATGTTTTAATAATTGTTTTTGTGAAATGTTATTTACATAGACACTGATACCTTTCTTGTACTAATATTCCATAGGGTGAAAATGACTATGATTTATATTTATCAACTCCCACCTACCGCCTTGTAGTGAGGGCTACGGTGTTCAATACGCAAAACATCATGCTACACAATATACAGCTTCCAAAAGATCATCTTAGAGTGTCAATTAACGTAGCTAATGAGCCGAGTGCTGAGCTACCTATTCCAAATGAAGATGACGACATTCATACAGTTGAACAAGCTGTTGGAACATTCATCGCATGGCCGACAGTTCCTGTAAGAAAACATGTTGACAAAAAGGTATTCATTTCTAATTTATTTTTCAAGCTGGACCTTTGACATTTAATGAAAAAAGGTCTGAACCGATGACTGTTACTACAGAATGACAAAGACTATGGGGTGAAATGAAATATCAGCTCAAAACTATCTCAAAGATCAACCAACCGATTGAAATGGTCTACTGAGAGCACCTTCACCCCGCCCATTCTATATCCACAGTTAATATCATTATAGGCTCATGTGGATACGAAGTTGAAAGATGGAAGTACTCACATAGTTGATTTTGAAAAAGATATGTATGGAGAGGAGATATCAGATTTCATTAGTGCTGAAAATTTAAATGAACTCCTCAAGTATGAATGGCTAGGTTCCTCAGTTGTAAATGTATACATGAGGTATGATTTCATGATTTGATTTTACAAGAGATGATATACTCTGATAATTTTTACTAAATACATTTTATATTTTTCGCAGACGTATATATGAAAAATAATTGAAGGGATTTCCCCATGAACACAAATTTGGACTCGTTAGTCCTCACATTACATCTTCAAAAGACAAAATAGATTCTGTTAAAGAGGATGCAATAATTTCATCCCTACTCAAATTGTTTGAAAACAAAATTACGGATTATAGACTCTTTTTAATACCAACGATGTGGGGGTAAAACTCTACAATTTAATCATATCAACTATATTTTCATTTCTTTCTTTACTAATTCCTTTTTGTATTTTTAGGGAGCAGTGGATGCTGATTGAAGTCAATTTGGATACTCCAAAGATTTATTTTATGGATTTAACACATGGATATCCAAAAAACTGACCACGCATGATGGATTTTGTTAATTTGTAATACACTAGATCCAACATTTTAAAACTAATCATCTAGTTATATAATTTATGTTATCTTTTAATGAGGATTCTGTTATAATAGGGCGGTGCATCAATATCGTCTAATGCATGGAATGAATCCAAGGAATAAGGATGAGCACGCCTACAAGATCTATAACTGGAAAAGTATCTAGGTATATATAATAACATTGCACTATCCAAACACATATCAAAACAATTACTTATTGTTGTTGATGTTTCTGTAGTTTCCAAAACAAACAAACGGAAAGGACTGTGGTTATTATGTTTGTAAATTTATGAAAGGGATCACATTTCATCAACAAAATAGCATCCCAAATGAGGTATTTTCAAAAATAATTACAAGTTAATTTAAAATATTTATTAATCCTTTTTGTATTTATATTTTTTCAGTACTACTATGACTATGGAAAAAACTCATATTCAGAAGATGATATACATGTGTTTAGAAATGAATGGGCAACATACCTGATGGAAGATTGTACACAAATAAGATTAAGGTGAATTCCTACCACTTATGCTATCTATATATGATCATTTATTATCCTCCAACCTTCGTTGGTGAATTGAGAATGCTCCGATGTATTGAAATTTTAATTTATTACTCAATGTTTTCTATCCCCGGGTTTATATTATTGATCATTGAACAAATCAATATTGAAGTAAGGCATGATGGTGTGCAGTGTGTATGGGGTGAACGAGGAAACCACCGAGGATCAACAAAATCGATTTTCTATATCTCGTTTGTTTGAACTTGTATTTGAGCACATGTGTTGTTGTTTGACATGCACAATTATTTCTAGGTAGATGCAAGAGATAATCAGTATCGTAGAGGGATTTTTTGGGACCAAAATATGTGTCCCAGGTTAATTCAATTAAAGGAAAGGCTGGTTGAGATGAAATCCAAGCTCAAACAACTAGTACATCATCAAAATAATCAACCCTGTGATGCACCATCAAGTAGAATCTGGTCCTCGTGATATTTTGAGGTGTTTATGGAAGGTATGGGGAGTCTGATAAGCCCCATAGCCACCATAAATAATTTATATAGACAGCTCCACATATTTTTTGTGCCTTGTGCCTCTTTACAAGGATCACACCATTCACATGGTCCATCTTAGCACATATGTCCCATTCATCACATTGCTACTCTTGGAAGAACCTGAGAATCTGACAATGCATAAGCCCCACAAAACCCATACTCATCCAACCAAGAGTATTTCTAGTGTGAAGGGAATCTAACCATGGGTAATACCCACAACATACCTCTTTTAAATATATGGGTTTTGATCCTTGTATTTTAAATAGGGTACGTAGGAAGCCTCCTGGAGGTTAAATCCCAACCAATGGTAAACCATGGTGACCCCCTCACTGGGGTACACCTTCACTTATTTTTCCTCTTGTATTTCCCTTAGTGGCATCCGAATAAGTCTTCCAAATGAGAAACATTACCTTTATGGTATGCACCACACATGGGTCAGACCTCATTGGGCGTTTTGATCCATCTATCAGGTAAACATTCCAGTTGTTCCCTCCTAGAGATGTACCTACCTGATCCACCTTTATAAGTGTTTTGATCCACCCAGGTCTTACATCTTTGTAAGACATTAAATCATGACCCTCTATCCTTGTGGAATGTTAAACTCATGGAATAACACAAGTTAAACATGGGTTTCCATTAATATATTCAATATTAATGTTTAATCAGTCCTTATTAAGGTATTGTGGAGGTGTGGTTTTATGTTTTCTAGGAGATTTCGGAATATTCCATGCTTTATGTCGGTGATTCCATGCTTTTACATTATAGGATTATTTTATTATGTTGTATTTGCTTGCTAAGTGTACTATATGAAATGTTTGTGTGGTTAAAAATGTGTTATCAAAGGAATTTGGGGTGAGTATAGACTTGAAAGTTATTTTTAAAATGAATGCAGTTCTATTTCTTGTGGATTTTCATGCTTAAGTCCTTTAGATGTGTTTGAAGAAATGAGAAAGTTGTGTGATGGGTGTTTTCAAATGGATTTAATGTGTTTGTGAATTTTAAAGAGGGTTTTCTTATGAGATGTAGAGAGTCTATATATGTGTATTTACATTGAATGAAATTACATGAGAATGTGTTGATATATATGATGTGTATAATGTAAATTGAGCACAATTTCCATACATGGTATTTACTTTATGATGTGTAGGGGACATGGTGAGAGGGAAGGGGTGGTTTTCTGGGGGAGGGGGAAGGGGGGAAAGTGGTAGGGGAATGGGTAGGGGTGTGATGGGTAATTTTGAAATATGTAGGGGGTGGGCAGGGGGTGTGCAATGGGAAGGGGGGAAGTGCAGTGGGCAGGGGTGTGCTGGGGAAGGGGGCAGGGGTTGTTCAGGGGTAGGGGTGTGCTCAGGGTTGGGCAGTGTGTAGGGGGTGTGTTGGGGAAGGGGGCAAGGGTGCTTCTTTTTTATGGAATGGGGGGACATATAGCCATGGTATTAACCCGTGGGTGTGCTAGGTAGGGGTGGTTTTCTGGGGGAGGGGAAGGGGAAAAGTGGTAGGGGAAGGGGTAGAGGGTGTGCTGGGTTATTTTGAAATATGTAGGGGGTGGGCAGGGGGTGTGCAATGGGCAGGGGGGAAGTGCAGTGGGAAGGGGTGTGCTGTGGAAGGGGGCAGGGGGTGTTCAGGGGGCATGGAGTGTGCAGGGGTAGGGGGTGTGCTCGGGGTGGGCAGTGTGTAGGGGGTGTGATGGGGAAGGGGGCAGGGGTGCTTCTTTTTTATGGAATGGGGGGACATATAGCCATGGTATTAAACCGTGGCTATAGGTATATAGCCAAGGTTTAATGTCATCGCAAAAGGCCCATCATTGGTATCCCATAGAGGATGATAATAGGGTTGAAGATATTCCACCACTCTTTAAATGTAATTGATAATATTTGATTTATCTCAGAAGTAACGGAGATATCCCATGGGGGAAGGGAGAAGGAGGAGAGTGCGTGAAAATGATTTTGTTGAGTGGAATGAGGGATATATGAGTGTAACCCTCTTTAATGTTTGATAGTGAAAATTTGTTAATTCCACTCATTAATTAGGTGAATTATTAGGCCTAAGGGTAAAATAAATCATTTTCCAACAATGTGGGAATCAATATACATACACTTCTAATCCGTATAGTTTAATTGAGTGGCTTACAATCCATTATGTAACCATATAGAGATACTTCCCCAAAAACTCATACCTTACACAAGTTCATCACATTATTTTACAAACCATTAACCATCAATGTGAGACCATCATAACCATAGAACCAAACTGTAGGTTTATCTATTCCCCCTTGAATCATTAAATATCCCATGTTCTACTAAACATTGTGCCATTTGATTATTATAGATGAGTATCCCTAACCATGCACAAATTTCGTTAATTGGTTATTTTATGTTTTGTGCCTCAATAGTATAATTCCATTTAGCAACCCCAATATTTATTTCATTATTGTATTACTAATATAATATTTGTTTTATTATGTAGGTAAAATATTTTTCCTCTGTTCGAATTCTTTGTTCAGAAACCACCGCCATGGGCGAAATTTTTTTTGAGCGGATGGATGGAAAAAGGATGGAACATCATTGTTTTTTAACTGTTTGTTGGATAAATGTAATTATAACTAAATTAAACATTGTTTGAAATTTATATAGAACTGTGTTGTTTTGTATTCATGATTTCAAGTAAATGTATGTATCATTTTTGTTCTTCTGTGCTTAGTGTGTGGGTGTTGTGTGTGTTGTGTGTGTTGTGTGCAGGTTTTGTTTGGACTTTGTGCAGGTGCTGTAATGTGTACAGGTGCTGGGCAAGTTCTGTGCAGGTTCTGGTTTTGGACAGGATCTTTGGCCTTTATCAGCGCTAGTTAAGCGCTGATAAATGGATAATATATCAGCGCTATTTTCAGCGCTGATAAAGGTAGTTTTTATCAGCACTAAAAATAGCGATGATATATTATACATTTATCAGCGCTGAAAATAGCGCTGATAAATACTACCTTTATCAGCGCTTTCTTAGCTCTGATAAAGGGGCACCTTTATCAGCACTTTTTTTATCATTGATAAAAGCCCCCCTTTATCAGCGCTTTTTTAGCGTTAAAGGCTGTTTTTAGTGCTATTATAAGCCATATCTGTAGTAGTGCATGATCGTTGTGAGTTTTTTAGTACACTAATATATCATCAACAAAGACAACCACAAACTGATCTAGATAGGGATGAAAGATTCGGTTCATCAAAGCCATAAACATTGTCGGCGCATTGGTCAAGCCGAAAGGCATTACCACAAAGTCAGACAACCCGTACTGACTCCGGAAAGCTGTCTGCGGTATGTCAGAAGGCCTCACCCTCAACTGGTGATAACTCGACCTCAGATCGATCTTAGAAAACACCGATGCACCACTTAACTAGTCAAACATGGCATCTATCCTAGGAAGTGGGTACCGGTTTTTCACTGTCATCTGATTCAACATCCGATAGTCAACACACAACCTTAATGACCCATCGGCCTTCTTTGAAAAAAGCACAGGAGATCCCTAAGGGGACATACTAGGATGGATAAACCCCTTACGCTCCAACTCCTCAAGCTAAACTTTCAGTTTCGGGAGTTCTGCCTGTGCCATTCAGTATGGCGGAATAGAAACTGGCTCCGCTCCCAATAACAACTCTAACATGAACTCAACATCCCTCTCAGCTAGTAACCCCGAGAAATCCCCAGGAAAAATGTCCTGAAACGGATCCACCATAGGAGGGAAAAAAGACTACTTCCCCTTTTATCATCATCAAGCATGAGACATTCCACTTGAGTCATGATTCCACACATAGGTCGACAAAACAGCCCCGCATGCCCAGCTCGAACATCCCATTCGCCACGGTGGATATAAGAGTCAACCTCAAGCGACCTGAATGATACTCTATGATGATAACAGTCTATGTGAGCCCGATACAACACAAATCAATCCATTACCAAGATTAGGTCAAACCCTAACATCTCAAGAACGAACAAGTCCCACAGAAAATGATACCCACCAACTTCCAAGTTGCATTCCTTGCACTACTTGATATTCTCGCTCTGCACTCCCATCGGGGTATCAATTGAAATCACTCTACACACTCCCTCTACAGGTAAACCTAGAACTACCACATGTTGGGCAGAGATAATAGATTGTGTGGAACCCATGTCAAAAAACACACTAGAAACATAGAATCTACAAGGATCGTACCTCGAACAGTTGATGGTTCGGCTTCGCCATCACCAGGCACAAACTGAACTGCCTGAAGCTGACCAGCCTCTCTGCCTTGGCCTCCAGCCTGTGCACTCAGCGCTACATTGCCCTGCTAGCATGAGCGATCTTTCCCGGGAGTTCCACGTCCACCGCCCCTACTGGTACAGCTTGTGGAGATCCAACTGCCTAACTAATACGGGGCAACTGATCCCCTTCCCGTATCTGGTACCTACCGTCCTCCATCATACTCGCCCACCTGCTGAGGTTACCTGTAGAACTTCTTCACATGCCCAATCAGGCCGCACGAAGGGCACTCAACTGGAGGTCAAGGACACTGACCACACATGTGCCCCGGCCTGTCGCACTGATAACAAAACACCTGGTTCCCACTCTGAGAGGCGGACCCTCTCTTCTAACCACTTTTCACACTTCAATCATGTTGTGAGCTCTCATGGCGTCACTTCTGGCCCTCGGTAGCTTCACCGCTCGGTTGCCCCACCGGCACCACAATCCCACTACACAAAACTCCCTTCAGGTTTCCTTTTGAAATCAACGCCTAATCTAATACCTTTGTGAACCTCTTTAAGCGGAAGATGTTAACTTGACA
This sequence comes from Viscum album, assembly GCA_963277665.1. Classification (NCBI taxonomy): domain Eukaryota; kingdom Viridiplantae; phylum Streptophyta; class Magnoliopsida; order Santalales; family Viscaceae; genus Viscum; species Viscum album. Next base: position 777,334,128 of record OY728138.1, read on the forward strand.
CCTGATCTCATGTCTCATCCCAACCTGGAAACGCCTTGATGCTGCAACCTCGTCCCCCACTAACACTAAGACTAAGTGCTTCAAATCAGTCAAGCGACTAGCATAGTCCATCACTGATAGCGATACCTGAGTCAGGCTCATAAAATCTAGAGCCCTCTCCTGACTCAAAGTCTCTGGATAGAAATGCTCCATGAACATTTCTTGAAAAACCTTCCACATCATTCCCTCAGCCTGCTCGATTTAAGCCTGAATGTCCCAACAACGCCTGGCCCGGCCTCGCACCGTATAGGCGGCTAGCTTCACCCTCTTTTCAGCAAGGGTTTCCAGATGGTCCAGTATCATCTGGATAGACTCTAACTAGAACTCTACTTCCTCTATCCCACCCTCTCTGGTGAAGGTCGGAGGGTGTTGTAGCTGGAACTCCCTGGTCAGCTCAAACATACTTGTTGTAACCCGTCTTGGGTCCCGATCCATCATCTACATGAGGCGAGTCATGTTCTCTTAGAACTGGTCTTCTCTCCCTTCATTGATTGACACATTTTCTTTCTCCTCTTCTGGCGGATTGTTCTCAGAAACATCCTCCCATTTCCCAACTGGTAACCAACGTCGTGGTGGAATTTTTCTACAATGCCAAGCACGAGACTTTAGAACACATACAAACAAATTTTACATCTTTATCAAAATATCCTTACTAGATACAACAACCCATTTTCATACACTTACGCAACAACATTTTCCAATTCATTTCAGACCCTATTATTTCATTAAACACTAGTTACCCACTTGATTCATTTCATTCTTCTCATTATTTCTTGGTTTCATGAAATGCATGATGCATCGTACTTTCCTGCCTCACACACCCACCCCATGCATGTGCCTTACACAATGCATGTCACCTATCTCCCTAGGTGACTAAAAATGATGCATGAATGCAAATCCTCGTGTCGTTAAGGCCACGTGACAAATATCATGAAATAGTCACAACAAACCACATGTGCATCACCCAATGGTGAAATATCATCAACTGTAACAACACACGACCAAGAATAAAAATTCCCAACCAGGGTGACTTGGGTTTTCCCTCATACCTGGGTTAGCTACTCCAAAGCACGAGCTCATTACCAAGGCCTGACACCTCCTAACCCTTGTCTACCACTCCCAAATAACAAGAACACAGAGAAGGAGAAGAAAGACCTCCTTTAATACCACTTTGTAATGTCCCCGACCCGGAAGCCACTAAACCGGTGCTCTGAGCTGGGTGGTTACATGACCTTAAGCGCGCCTCCCCGTACGCCAAAGGTTGTGACTAGTAACGGGGGTCTATGGGGTCAAGTGGGGAGACTATACCCCCTTTTTATCATAGTAATCCACAAAAGAATAACCAAATAGTGGGAACAATAAGAAATAAACAAGGAACATATATAACCACCATTTCCAATAATAAATATGACATGTCATACTACAAGTGCAAGAGTGAACAAAAGACCAAAAATAAAGACAACAGCCAAAATCTCCAAGATTGTCCCGACTCCAAGTCTGGATTCTCCACCAAGTGCTACCCATGTCCACTCAGCTATCTAGCAAGGACCCTTTCCCTTGTCCTGACCTCAAAACATGAAGTCTGCTTGGGTACCCAATGGCGGCCCGAGTTGGGTGTGAGTACAACTCAGTAGGCCACCACCAACGGTGTCTACAAAATATCTAGTATAAACAAATAGTGCATGAAAAAGTAACATGAATGATAATTTCCAAGTAATTAATTAAGGTGCCATTAACAAGTTCAGATCCAAGCCATTCTGTTACCATTCATTTATTACCAATTATCATCACCTACCATTTCACTATATTTTCATGGGTTAAACAAATCCATTATGTTACAAGGGTCTAAGGCCACAGTCACATGCAAGAGGGTAAACAAAATGTTATCCTATCTCACTATGAATGACCCCTCATAGTAACCATAAACTCACCTCAAAGCCTCAGTCCGGGTGGATGTAACCATTAGGAGAATAGACCCTCAGTCCCCTTTACTAACCCATGCATTTAGTGTGGAGTTTAGAACCTCAGTATTCACTCGACCCATGGGCGTAGATCCTCATGTCATACCCCACTCTACGAAACCATGTGCACATGCTTATATATATGTAACCATCAAGCATCCATACCATTGCCCTTCGAAAAAACTATTCACAACTACACACATGGGAATTCCACATCATGCCTTAACCCATTAACACATTACCATTTCACATCATATAACCATTCACCCAATTCCCGTGTGATATGCCTAACTCACTAAGCATTCAACACTAAACCCATAACTCATCCCATTATGGTTTTTAATCAATTTACACATTAACCCATTTAACTCATTCCTCGTTTCTAGGAATCATCCATTCATCCATTTCAATTAACCCTTTGGTTATTAACAAGTCTAGGTGCATCACCTAACTTCTATCCCAAATTCAGCCAATCATGCCAACATGTTTATCAAGGGATCTACAATTCACTACAACAAGTCACTTGTTTAATGTCAATCCCTAAAACTGGGAAAAGCCGGCACATCCCATGGATGGCCCAATTAGGTCAAGTCAATCCAAACACATCCCACGGGGATCGTGAGGGTTCCCATTTTCCATTTTAAACATCATTAAACCCAAGAATACCATGGTTATTCAAAACCTAACCAAGGGAAAAAATAACACAAGTAAACATGCACAAAAACCCTAAATAACCATGGGATACAACTTGTAGACAGCCTACCTCGAAACCGTGATTGATCGCACTCTCAATCGAGTCCTTAGACATTGATCTGACCAACCTTTGGAGCTTCACCCTAAAACTCACCCAAAAGATAGGGTTTCAGAGCATTATAATAAGAGGTAGAAAAGTTACTAACCCTAAACCAAAAAGAGAAGAAAGGATGAGGTTAGCCTTACCCGGAGCTTCGAACTGCAACCAACAGCACCAAAAACACCATATAATTGAAGGAGTTCGATCTCTTGAAGTCCTTGGGAGGTTTGGTTCGTGGCTAAGGTGAAGAGAGGAGGAAGAGAGGAAAATCCCGAGTGGGGTTTAAAACTCCTGAAGTGGAAATTTTGTAAATTTTCTCAACATTTTGTGGTCGCATGGTTTGTCCGCACGGTTTGGAAAATCGTGTGAAACCCGTGTGTATGCCACTACCTGGAGGAGGAGGAGTCACATGGTTTAGCCCCACGGTTTGGAAAACCGTGCGCAAACCCTGCACTCGCTTCTGTCCATAGGAGGGAGGGTCGCACGGTTGCGCCTGGGTGGGCCACACGGTTTGGCTGACTGTGCGCAGACTGTGCGCCTTGGTCTACTTTTCCCAGACATCCCTTCTTCCATGCCCCGAGCCCCCGGAACACCTCGAAGGCCTCTCACACTTTCAATAAACCTTTTAAAGTCCCAAAAGCATGGGTTTAACCAAGAACACAACAAAAACATACCTTTCCAAAGACAATGATCTTACAAACCAGCTACTTCATATCTTTCATTCACGATAATCCACTATCTAAAAACCTGAAGAAATATTATTATCATTGATTAAGGATAATTGATACTAATAACTAACTAGAGTTTCTAACCCATTGTAGCAAAAAAATTCTATTCCGGACAACTATGGAAAATAAAGTAACTTGGAGTTGAAGATGTTCCTCCTATTTTGGCTATAAGAAATGACTAATGTTGTGCCACCCTAATGAATACAAGTTGATCTCCCCAATGAATAATGGTAGTCTTATTCATCCTATTTCAAATGGTTTGTGCCTCTATTTTTAGGATTAAGATTACCGATCTCCCTAATGAACATGCAAGAAACTACCAAAAGCTCGGATCAATGAATAACTATAGAAGTGACAAATTAAATTCATTGAAGGAGACACAATGTTCATCAATGGATAATTTTATCATTTTTTCCAATTAAAATAAAAATGAATATTTGTATGACTTTGAATCCAAACTAGATACTTAAGTTACTTTTGAATCTCACTAACTGGAGCTTGTCAGGTAGAGAGTCTACACCCAAGTGCCAAGAGAGTTGGAGAAGTGGAAACATTTCAAACCATATGAGTTAAAATGAGTATAACAAAAAATAAATCAACTTATTCAGTGAATTATTTTTTTGAATCCTCTATTAATGGATTGGTAGTGTTGATTGGAAGATAGAGACCGAATCTTATGAAGTTGACCAGTTTAAAGAAAAAATGCACCTAATGATCAACCTGGGAGTAGTTGTTTAAAGATGTTGAGGATACAATTATGTTTTTTTGGATTCCAATTCTTCACTATGCAGGTACAATTAAAGGAAATAGGTCCTTGAGTTTCCGAATCAACTATCTATGATTCAATAGGTTGATGCACACCAATTTCTCGATAGACCTCACAAATAAGCTGAATTGAATACAACACCACTCTAGAATACATTCCGAATTCCAAGCCATCCCATACACTGTCCAGAATACCTATCGGTGATTGAAGAAGTATCACTCACATTAAATTCCACTTCTATATCCCAAATATTCTATCCTAATTGTGTTCATATGAAATTCACCAAGAAATAATGTGTGGAAGCTCTCAATAGTCACTATACCTTGAAGTAGCATATCACATAACTAAGTGAATTTTTTCAATGATTTGTTGGAACATGATAGTGAGAGTAAAATATTCCAATAATATTCTTGTGATATTGATCATGACCCTAAGATCCGCACATGTGGAAACCATCCAAAGAAAGAGAAACTCACTTCATAGGAATTATTTTAGGAATAATGATGAAGAATTTATCTTAATTTTTGTAAATATTTCTCCCTCCCACGGTGGAAATATTATGTATTTGATAACTATAATTAATTTCAGTAAATCATTATTTTAATACATGTTTAATTCATTCTCATTTTCCTTCATGTGTTTTTAATTCTCTTATCCCACTTATTTACTCATGTATATTTTAAACATTGGGATGTGTTGTGATCTCTTCAACTTTTTCAACATGTAATAACGACCCAAGGGTGAATTCCCAAGGGGGTTCACTATTTATTGGATCATCATTCTAATTTCTATGTTTTTATTTAAATTTGATGATGTACTGGGGGTATTATGGGATTGGGGTAGTGATTTTCCACCTTCCGTAATCATTATTAATGTTTCATTACATTATTTTTTGATTATTCCTCCCTCATACAAATTCATTTTATATGTGATGCTAGGGAGGGAAATGACCAAATAGATAACACATTGTGAATGATTTCAAAATAAAGAGAACAATATTTATTTTAATCATATATTTAATATAGTAAAGAACTATTCCACACATGCTCCTTTGGAAATGACTTTGTTTAACCCTATTTTCTATTCCATATTTTAATAAAATAAGAAATTTTTTATCACAGCCCATGAAAACCAAATAATAAAGAGTTATCAGGTTTTTAATACCAATATCTAGGAACCTGCATAAATCCATATAATTATTTCTTCATATTTAAAACTTTTCTTCCATCATTTTCATGGATTAATCCATCTTATAGTTAAACATAAACTTTATAAAACATTCCCATTATATATGTGGGCTTAATATCCATCTAATAGGTTTTGAATGTTTGATGTGAATTAATTTCTAAAAACAATCCAATAGTTTCAATTATTACAAAAAGGATGAATATTTCATAAAAATCAACAACATTAACCTATACATACCCTTTCCAGATGAGAATATCCTTATATCTTGAAACCTATCACGTTACATTCAGTTTTTTGGAACACCCATTTAGATCCTATGGAATGTTTATCTTCTAGTTTTGATTTAATTTCTCACTTATCATTCTACTAAATCTATTATAACTCTTCATTCATAAATCCAAACCATTATTTATGTTCAATATCTTTTGAAAGTGATTATAATACTATTTACAAAATGAGTTTAGTTTGATTCTCCATTCTTAGTTTCCTTATTTTCTAAACTACAAATTCACTTATTCAAACAAAATTATCGGATCAATTATTTTTTGCATCTTAAAAAATTTGGTTCTTCATCCATGGTTTATTCCTCATCACTAAAAACTTTTTAATGCATTTTTTGAACTCCTATAATATTCCTTTATTTTTCACTTTAATTCGATCAGAATATTACAAGATGAAATCTATTTCTAATTCAATATAACCATTTTCTTCATCCATTTATTTAAACTTATTTTCAATTACCATAACGTCACAATATTCTACAATTTTTTGAGATAATTTACTCTACCAATTAGAGATTATTTTTCAGGTTTTATACCCTAATATAATTCCTTCCTTATCCATTACAACATATTTACATAAAGTTATATTTTTAATTTTCATCAATAAGTGAATTCTAAATACGATGAAGTGTTTAAATATAGTCCTATTTTGGTACAAAATTTCAACGGGAGTTTCTTCTACATCAAGTCCTAGAAAAAAAAATATTTTGAATATATTTAACAATATAAACTACTTCCCTTTAATTTTATTTTGAGAATTTATACTAAAAAATCATACCTCTTTCCATTTCAGGTAGACTTTAATTCTTCCCCTATTTTACTCTATTTTATTTGTGGACTATAAAGAGCACTGTATTAATGTCCAATTTCATGGATTAAAAAATATGATTTGAATGAGTAACATGTAAACTCATTTCTAATGTTTTTCTCAATTTTATTATATATACACCTAGTTCCTTATCAACCTCTTTTGGAAATAATTTGAACATTTTAATAACCTCGAATTTTTTTATAAAAATTTCCCATGTCATCCATGAAAATTCATCTATGGAGATTAGGAATTAAAAAATAACCTTTCTTGGAATAATTTCTTATTGGTCTATAAATATGAGAGTGATTTTTTTGAGATATATAGTATACATAATCTCTACATTCCAACGAATTTTATTGATCATTTTTTATTTTTCACATATTTCATAAATAATCAATATTCCCTTCAAAAGTTAAGGAATATCTCTACAATATTCATTCCTATATAATTGAATTATATTTATTTAACCAATATGTCCAATTCACATTTCCTATAATTCATTTTTCAACTTTATCACTCAAATAATAATAGCTACATGGATCTATGGTTTGGAAGAAATTACAACCAATTCTATCTCCCATGGTAATAATCATTCCAACTTTTGAACATTTTATAATGCAAGTATATCTTTTAAATATAACCTCATTCCCATCACTACATAGTTTACTGATACTTTGTAAATTGTGTTTAATTCTATAAAAAAAGAGTGGCTTTGGACTTCAACATTCTTGATTGAATTTCAGTTTTTCCATTCCTTATAATTTTTATAAAATAGTCATTAACAAAGATATCAACCCTAAAATTATGTTATCTGTTGTTTTTTAGGACATTAATATCTCTAGGATTATGGGAAAAGAATATATTAGCGTGAATCCAATGATTCCCCCTTATTCTAGCTTTTAACCTAACATAATCAAATAATGTTTTTCCCTAATCATTTTTGTAACATATTCATATTCTTTACCAATCATTGGAACATTTCTGAGGAAAGTAGTCATCCATTATTCTAAATAATGAGGAGATTGATCACACCTTTTATATACCTCATCAAGACATCAACACATGCCTTTTCTTTAAAACTTTTTACCTTTAAGACTTTTCTTCTTAAAATATTTCTTAACTTTTGAAAAAAAAAACACTACCTCCATGATGAATATGGATAATGGCTTCCACTCCTCCACTCACTCCCTCTCCTACGCATGTATCTTCTCCTTTTGTTGATGGCTTTCTAGATTTGATCTTTCTAGGGGTTCCCCCTCCTTCTAGTGGATCTCCTCCATAATAGGTGTCGAGATGGGATCTCAATGGTATGTTCAAGGAGAAGTCCTCAAAAAAAGCTATATATTGCGTACTGACATCATCTAATCCTATTTGTAGTGAGGTTTCTTCTATTCCCTTTTGGGAATATCATGTATTCCACCAATTATGGTAGACCCAAGGGTTACTAGAAAAATGGATGTTTTTCCAGTTTGGTATATTTTTTTTAAGGAGCTTCATAATGTGGTGGTCTTTCACAATATTACCTTGGTGCCTTGCCTTGGTCTTAACAATCAACCTCTATGATTTTCATGGATTTAGTAGACTCTTGGGGCCTCATTAGTACTAGGGATATTTGTGAGATTTTCAGAGTGTGCCTTTGAATTTATTTTTTATCCAAAGAAGATTTTGTGGCAGCTTGGACTAGGGAGGACCATAGGTGTGGGTCTTTGTGCTTCTCCCGATCCTTTTGGTCATTGAATTGTCACTTTGGTAGGGAATCTTCTTCAGTGGAAGTTTGGATTAACTATCCTGGCCTTCTTCTTCCCTTCCATAATCTGAAAATCATAAAATATAGGGGTGAATCCCTCATTTCTTTTCTCTATTCTGATGAAATAAATACTCATATTCATGCTATGTCCAGTCTTCGTATTAACATGAAAATGTACCTTTCATAGAGTTTACCTATTTTCATCATTTTTTTGATGGGAAAATGTTTTAAGTGGTGGAAAAATATTTTCTATAAATCCCCTCCAAGACATTGTATGGTTTGAGGTCTACATGGAAACGTGGTATAGGTATGTAGAAGAAAAAGGTCGGAGCCTAGCTCTTCTTGTTTGGGGATCCAGGTGGTCAACATAGAGGTTCTTCTTCCTCTTTAGTAGAGATGGTGGGATATTTTATCATTGGGGGTGATATTTTAAATTCAAATCCTCCTTGAGGTCCCCATATTCCATTCAAGGTTTTTGACAATGTAGGCCTTTAAACATTAGGGGATCTATTGTCGGGTTATCCTTCATCCTCTATAGACCTTATCACCCTATCATATACTTACAAAGATTTCATGTGTTCCCCTTGTGTCGCTAGCTCATCCATTATTGTCATTGGGGTCTCTTGGGATCCGATTTTACTTCTTTCATACTCCTCCACACTTCCTCGCAGGGCCTTGTCACCTCTTTCCAATCCATTTTGGATCCCATCCCTACTTTCTCGATAATTATTTTAGTTCTCCTTGATCAATACCATGTCGTCAACTGAAAAATAGTGTCCATGGATTGAGTTAGTTATAGAGTGTTTAAAGAACGATCTCCTATCTTAACAGGGATCTACACAGAACTTGCTACTAGTTTGAGTCTTCCAAGGGGATGGGCCACCAAGATCCCCACTTTCATCTTCATCCATTCTTTTCTCTCTACACAAGGACCAAAAAGGGTCTTTTAAGAAGAGGATCCTCACACTGAATCAATTATTTTCATTAGAGGGTGTCTTCGGCACAATCACTAACTCTAATTAAAAGGAGGCAGGTATGTTTCTCTCCCTTCCAACATCTGGTTCATCTAGTCAAAATTCTAGGAAATCCATTCTATAATACTATCTCTAATTATATGGAATACCTGAGGGATGGGGGCATAATAGAATTTCAACTTCATGTCCGCTGATTCGAAGAATTATCAGGTGTCTTTTGTGTCTATTCTCAATCCCAGGAAGGATTCAAGTAAACTCCCTTCATTAGAATGTAAAATGGGATAGTAAATGTTCGTGCATGGGTTTTCAGACAACACAGACATCTGGATTTGATGGAAAAATCTTGTTAAATTTTAGGTGGTTAGTCTAATGTCTCAGTGCATTAAAACTAATATATCCTTTGTTGGGGGTGAGGTTTCTTTCTCCATCATTTATTCTAGTACTGAGATTCATGGGAGGTTGGATCTTTGGCATTATCTAGGGTCCTTTCATACTAGAACTCTTCCAGGGTTTTTTGGGTTGTGATTTAAACTTGATGGTGGATTCTTCAGATAAAATGGGTGTTTCTACCATGATAAATGGTTTAATTCAAGACTTCCATGATTTTAATTCCTCTACAGGGCTCCTGGACATGGTTTTTATAGGAAAAAGGAACACATTGTGAAACAAATTCAGGGTATCTAATCGCATCTAGAGTTGTATTGGAAGATTTCTATAAAATTTCCAAGTATTAGACTCCTTTTCTCAGTCTATGGCCACTCATTTGTCTCAATCCCTTTCGTATAATATAGTATTTCTCATAGATCTTTGAAGGGACATCTATAGGAATCACACCTTCTAATACTCCAATAATTGGAACCGGGCCAACGATTTCCAGAGGATAATGAAATTATTGTGGGAGAATAGGGAGGCTGAGATGTCCTGGAGTTTCCATTCTAATCACCTTAAATGACTAGATAAGGAAAATCATGGCTGGTTGGGTAATACACCTAATGACAATCCTGGTGTGGATAGTACTCAGGAGGACATTGACAAGATGGATGTGGGTCTTTAGAATGGTTGGGATGAAAACAGATATATTTTCCTTTGTGAGAAGTTCATTTTTCATTCTAATAAACTATTAGGGATCGAAAGGGCCTAGAATAAGAGATCTCGGGTGAGATGGCTGAAGGAGGGTGACCAAAATAGGGCATTATGATATGCCTTCTTAAAGGAGAAGAGTAACATGAGGCTAAACCTTAGACATGGTGATGTAGTTTTTTAATTCTATTGTGGATGTCACTTGATGGTTGGCGCTTGAGAAGTTTTAAGGTCTCTTGGCCAGGGAGGTTCCTTTTAGATATGAGGATATGAAAGGTGATGAGGCAGGTGAGTCCTTCTTGGGGTTCATTCCTCATATGGTGGAGAGATCCAATAATTCTTACCTAATGTCTATGCCAAATGAGGAGAAGATCAAGGGCATGGTTCTTGCAATGACTCATGATAATGCCCGTAAACTAGACAAATTATTGATATCTATTTATGCTGTAGCTGGGGAAGTTCTTGGCCTTCAATTGGTTGAGGAAATTCAATAATTATTTCATGGTGGAGCCCTTAATAGGAGCATGTATGCATCAATGGAGGTTCTTATTCCAAAATTTAAGAACCCCACAAGCCTCAATCACTATATACCCATTTTTATATGTAATGTTTCCTATAAAATTCTAATGAGCCTTATTATAAGAAGAATGAGTGGGGTAATCCTATGGTTGGTCTCTAGAGGGAAACCTATATTTATCAAGGGTCGGAGCATTCAATAAGTGTTTATAATTTCTAGTGACTAGTGAATGATATTAATAAAAGGGGCATTGGATCAAATTTCATCTTCTAGGTTGATATGGACAAGGATTATGAAAATATTAAATGGGGTTTCATCATTAATGTGATGTAGATGATTGGGTCCTTAGAATGGTTTTATGATATTTACTTCTGGTGCTACTCTTATCCATGGAATTCAATCTCTCTTAGGGGTAAATGCTTTGGGTTTTTTTTGATACTGTGTGTGGGAAATTCTAGGGAGATCCTTTGTCTCAAAGTCTATTCATATTGGCTTAGGATTCTTTATCCGGGAATCTTCATAGAGGCATAGTGAACGGAATTTTGATTCTATACCATAGATGGAATGGAAGGGAAGTCATATCCCATATAATGTTTGTCAGTGATGTTTTGATCTTCATTAACGGTGGGCAGAGATCCTTGATTAGTCTCTTGGAGATTATATCAAATTATTTCTGTTTGATATATAAGTGTATTAATTCAAGGAAGAGAAATGATTTTATTTCTAATAAGTGTTATGGAATATGTTGTTGGCATATTCAGGACATCTGGGGTTTTCAAACAAAGTAGTTTCATGTGTTGTATCTTGGTACTCCACTATATTTTGGTTTCATATGGAAACATTTCTTCAATGATATCATTAATCAAATTTAGGGAGTATTTCTGGGCACCTTGATCAATAGTATGATTACCTATATCTTGATGCATGTTTTTTTTATCAATCCTCTTAAAGGGACCTTACAAGGATTTATAAACTTTTGACAGCATTCCTCTAGGATTCCAATCAAATGAGCTATTTCCATTGGGCCTCCTAGACCCGTATAGAGAGACCTATAGTTGAGGGTGGAGTGGGGACATGTTATCTTACTGAATCCATGAATGTCGTGTAAGAATGGATTACTTGGTGTGTAATTATTGGGGAATCTTTTTGGGATTCGTTCTTTAGAGCATGGTACAGTGAGAAATGGGATGCTAACAATATTTGTGGTTCACCATATTACTACCTAGTGAAGTGCATGTTCTCTCATCTTGAGGATCTCCATGTCTCATATGGGTTGATCTTTGGGAAAGGTGATATTAGTTTTTAGAAGGAAAACTGGGCTCGTAAGAGGTTATTTTTCATGATGTCCCACCCTTGACATATCCTTTATGGAAGTGAGTGGTCACCCTATCATGATCTAGTCAGTTCTAAATCAGGATCATAATGAGGTTTTTGAAATCATTATCTTGAATATCGAGGTGGACAGATGTTTCATCATGAGATCTATCTTAGGAAATTTCTATGTTTGGGGGTTCAAAAGGATGATACATGTAGATAATGCTCTCGATAAGTGGTAATAAAATGTTTGGTGCGAGGATATCCCTTGGAAAATGAACATTCTTGTTTTTTTCATCCAAAATATGGCTTTAATGGTGGAAGATAATATCCAAAGTAGGGGTATTCCTTTGGGATTACATTTCTTCTACTTTGAGAGTCCAATGAATAAATCAACTTCACATCTATTTTTTAGATTGATTGGGTGGCTAGCCATTGGTCGTTATTTACACCACCTCCCCACCTTAATTACGATCATTTCTCTTTTCAGTGATTCTTGGCTTCCTAATTTGAAGGTTCTGAGAACATGGTTATGGAAGGCATGGTCTGGACTGTTTTCCTCTAATATATTTTCTAGATCATTTTTTGAAGTTTTGAACCAGGAAAGACTGGGATCCCGATACTCGTTCTCATATATTTGCATGAGATTATGGGATTTAATCTTTGAGTTGGGTTCAGTGCTAAAACGGGTCCAATATTCTCTTATATTTTTCAACCTCCTCAACAGACCTTACATGAATGCAGACGGGAAAAACGTTGGATCTGATGGAGTCCTCCTATTGGGGTTTTTAAGAAAAATTTGGACTGCTCTGATATGAACATGCTTATTAGAAGAGGCAGAGATCTTTGAGACTTGTGTGGTTTCCAATGTGTGGGGTTCAACCTGTTTTATGTCTCGGGAAACTCTTTGAGTGTGGAGGCATGGGCGCTTCATACTAAAGTCATGGTCTATATGAGGATTGGTTTCCAAGTTTCTAATGTTGATTCAGACTCCAAAGTCCTTGTGAGAATAGTTTAGTGGATTTTTTATCCTCTATAGGATTTTATTTACCTGATCAGAAGATTCACTCTAGAGACCAACCACAGGCTAATTGTTCACCATTGTTGGAAGGAGGCCAATTTTTCAATAGATGTGCTTGCCTGCATAGGGAGGTCAGATGAGGAACTAGTTATCTATGATAGTTTGGGTTCACTTCCATTGGAGTGCAGGGTCTTTACCCAAGGGGATTCACTAGTAATGAACCACTTCTATCCCCCTTGAGGTTCCTTTGTTTTATTTAGGTGGTTTTTTGGAAACCTTCATGTTTATAATAAAAAGTAAATTTAAGTCAAATTTTTTATTAATTTAATCAGAGTTTCTCATCTGTCCTTTATTTCTCTTCCTTGACTTTTTCCTTACCCATGGAAGTGACTTGTTGTACCAATAGTTTTAAACATAATACCAGAATTCTTTACAAAACAAACAATAACCATTGAATCTCAGTCTTCTATAGTGATATGAATTTTTATTGAAATATTATTTTTTGACATAAGGTGGAATATGTAACTTACTGCTTCCATTTTTCAGGAATATTAGTCATCAAAAAGTAAAGATATTTTTTAATGATTTTGGAAGGAATAAAAATTTTCATATTCCTTTTTAATCCATGTATTCCCTTATCTTAGTGTTGAACCCTCAAAGTTAGTGGAAACAATCTTAAAAAAAATTAATTTTCAAGTTGGGTTTGAACCACTTTATACAATTCACTACTCTAAAAAATCATAAATATTTTCATTTAAATTTTCTTACTTTACAAAAATATTCATTCCTCTTTTTTATTTTTTTTCATCATCGAGATATCTTGATCGAGACTTTCTTAATTATTCAACATTCATGGAATGCTTTACGTCGTCATCTTTTAACATCTTTTCTTGTTTAGAATACTTAATATTAATGGATTTAATTTTCTCCATATTCCCTTATTTGTTTTGAGAAAATAATCTATTCCATCCTTCATGAAAATAATTCTGGATTATTTATTGATTTTGGTGTTTTTATTGAGACTCATTTCACGTTAAAATCTCATAACATATTATATATATGTTTCTTCACCTTCTACTTATTTTATATTAAACATTTTTTTCCCTTCAATTTGAACCATGAAGTTAGTGGTTTTTTCTAGAACATGTTTATCTGATGAGTTCCTTTCAACTGGTTTATCATAATATTTTTTAAATATTACTTTCCATAACTTTCTACTAGAATATCTTATTTTTTCTCACGAGATTGTTTTACTTATTTATAATTTTTACCAATTTTTTTTTCAAATGAATTTTAATTTGTTTATCATTGTCGAAGTCATGCCTTTTATTTCATGGGAAGTATGATTAAAATTTGATTATTTCTCTAAGCCTAAATAATTTTAGAGGAATATTTGCAATGTACTTGACTTTACCATTTCCATGTTTCTTTGAGATAATGTCCATTTCTTGATAATATCCATTTTCATCAATTGATTCATATTTTGGTATTTTTGAGCACACTTATTCATTTCAAATACTGATCCTTTTCATCAGTTTAAAATCAATTTCATCATATACCTTCTTCTTAAAGGCCGTTTATTTCCTCATATTATAAGAAGTGATATTTTGTGAAGTTCATCGTGAAATTTAGTTTCTTTATCCACAATAAAAGAGATATTATGATCCAATATATTAGGAAAATCCATCATCAATTGTTTCACAATATTTTGATCTAAAAATGTTTCTATATAACCTCTAATGATACTAAATATTTCCTTTAACCTTATGAAATATTCATCAGTGGTCATTTCCTCTTCCATTTTGAAATATACAAATTTATTTCCCCAGATTTATGTTTCACTTCCCACACATTAACATTGGATTCAAAATGATTGGTATTTTACCCCAAAACTCTTCAATCATTTCAATTCCCATACCCTCTATTAAAACACTTTCTTAATGAGATATAGTAATATTTTTTTAATACCTACCATCATCCTCTAGGTTCCACTTGTTGAAAAACTTCATGGGTGAATCCTTTTCCCAAGGTGTAAATCCAACTGTTTTGAATCTACCACTTCTAGAACAAGTAAAAGAATATAGGGTATCATCCCATTCTAAAAACCATAATATTTATTTCCATTTAAAGTAGGAACTATTATACTATTAACTAAATTTAAGTTCTCCAAACATAAAAAATGGATTTACATTAGATACGTTGTTCTGTGAACAATTGTAGCATATAAAAATGATACACCACTTAGAAGAGGGGTTAAATCAGTGGTGATATTTTAACAATTTTCATCATTTAGAAAATAAGAATTTTCCAATTTTTATTGTTTTGATCTTCTCAGATTTTTAACTCATATTCATTGGTTTTTAATGATAATAAAGTTGAAATTAATTGCATAGAGTTTTTACATGTTTCATTTCTAATGTGGGTACCTAATCCATGTTATGTTTAGAATCACCTAAGAAATAGATTTTTCACTAAACTATTTCACATATATTGTTCTAGCTAGGGAAGGATTAACCCTTAACCCAAATAAGGGTGGGACTAAATCAACATTGATACAATAATGTTTTTATACCATTTCCTCTAGTTTCTAAAATCCCCACATAAAATTATTATCATGAGAAAAATATCATGAACCTATATCTTCTTAAGATATATTGAAGATATTCCTATATTATTTTTTATAATAATGATGTCAGGTTATTATTAAAAAAATATTTTGGAGGTTTGTATCCTATAATAATTCATAAAAAATATTGAACTTTTGGAACATCTTCTTCTGATATTTTTCTCGATAGTTCTTAGTTCTCAATATTTTTAACAACCTCTAAGAAAGAGACTTCACCCATTAAAATAAAAAATATGTATTAGAAGTTCAATGGAATATTGTGGACTCAAAAAGTAAAATTCTCAACCATTTCAAACCTCGAACACCTTCAAAATCTATGAACTAATTGGATTGAAAATTATTTATAATAATTTATTAAAATCTCAACATCAATGAACATTTAAAACTTTTCTCAAAACATAGTGAGGATCACAAACTCTCAACCATGAATGATTATTTATTAAATTTCCATATTAGAATATATATAATTTTTCATGTCTATAAATATGAAGAAAACAACATCCAGTAATATTAATTTTTATCCATCTGCTGATCTTTGTAACAAAACCTCTATCCATTAACTCTCTCTCCCTATTTCTGTTTTTCTTAATCCCCTTCATCTGGTGGACATTTCCCGATTATCTTTACAGATTTATTCATTATAAGTACTTAAGAAAGATGATCTAGGGATCTGTATATATTTCACTATATGATGGACATACAAAAAAACATCTGGTTTCTCCATCTAATGAAACTTTTAATATTTCTGCATCTGGTACAACATTGTAAATATATCCTTCTGATATATATTTGTACATTTTTTCATCTGGTAAAATTTTTTAGACTTCTATGATGGATAAAACTTTTTAGATTTCTCAATTGGGTATAACTTTTTCATTTCTCCATATGTCATAACTTTTTAATTCTATCTATTTGTTATGACTTTGTATATTTCTTCATCCGGTATTACATTGCATATCTCTTTATCAATTAGACTAAAAAATTATTCTTCATCATATAGAGTTATAAAATCTCAATATCATCCTTTTATGTATAATAAAAAATTTAGATATCATATTTTATATAGTAGCTCTATTATTTTATAACTTTAGACTTTTCACAGTTTGTAATTAACTATTTTATAACATAAAACTTATAGAATCTATCTCTATTAGAAAACATCATAAGTGAACTAATATTTAACCATGAGATATTGTAGTAATTATGATGTTATAATGTTTTAGGATCATCATGGAATAATCTAAACTGATATTAATTCTTTTAAAAAATTATTTCCTCAGACACTTTTATATTAACAACAAATACAAAACCTTAAATAGGATGTTGGGTTCTTCAAAACATGATGATGTAGTGAGACAAATGTATCCTCACTTTTATTTATCTACATAATGGAAATTTGAGGTTGAAATTATTTTAACAGGGAATGTAACAACCCCTGATTTTAGTATATATTTCTATCTAGACAAATTTTGTGTGATCAATATCTTATTTCACAATAATCAATAAAATAAAATGAACCTAGATGTATTAAAAATATAAAATCTTATTTTTATAACATATTCGATGAATTGGTTGGTATAAATTAACTTAATCACACTATGAAATATATTTATAAAGTAGAAGAAACATAATAATGTAGTGGGATACTTTCTTATGAGGGTCATTTTTCTATGGATGAAAATGAGGTAGTGTCATAAAGGTTTTCCCCAAAACAGTCTCAACCTGAACTTCAAGAATTTTATCCTAAGAGAAATTTCATACAGGAGAAGTAAAATATCATGGAAATAAGTATGAGATCAATTTTAGTTGAATCACCACCTATTACTAAGACCATTTCTTATTTAACTTATAGATCATATAGGTAGTTTTTTAGTGTATTTTTAAAGATAAATTAGGATGATATATACATGTAATAATTAATGTATTAAATTTTGTATATGTATCAATTATTTTATTTGGAATTTTTATGAAATTTAATTTTATAATAAATTTAAGAGTTTTTTTAATGAAATATTTTTACTAATCGATTTGAAATAAGTAATCAATTTGGAAAATTGTGAATAAAATCATTTAATTTTAAAAAATATATTTTTGAAGAATTCCATTTTTTTATATATTATGTATTTATCTTAATAATCTAAACTAGTCACTATTGAATACTTATTTTAATAAAATTAATTCATAATATAAATAAAAAACAACTTATAAAATTTTTAATGATTTTTAATAGGAAATAAATAATAATAATTACATTTTATTCTTAAAAAACTACAGAATTTTTCTAATAATTATTTTTCCATATTATGTATTTTTATATTATAATTAATATTTATTACATGGATAAATTGATTCAAATAATATTTATTTAATATTTTGAATCATCATATACATATTTTATAGTAAAATCAATTGAATTTTTTTGGAAAAAAATAAGCTACCAAGGTAAAATTTAATCACCATGGTAAAGGTTAAAATAAGGTTAAAATATTAAATCAAAGGGTAAAGAAAATAATTCATAAAAATTTATCTATAAATTAGTGGATGAGTTATTTCATGAACTCCCACCATATAACCTTCATTATTTTTCATACTTATATACACATCCCTTGAGAAATAATTTTCATTACATAATTTTGTAATAAGTATTTACAAAAATGTTACTCATATCACTTATAAAAGGATCCCTCCACCACCCCATTAATTACACTAATAAAATTATAATTACCTTCAATAATTATATTATTTTATTCCATAATAATTATATCCCATGTCTTTTTGCTTCTCATCACTATAGATTTGTCAAATTTCATTAAAAAGTTTTCTAAGAGAAGATATGATTCCTTCTTTATAAGTAATGACATATTATTATTATTTTTTATTTATATTATTCATCCACCTATTATAAATTATTATTAATATATTTAATAACATATAAATAATAGAATTAATCTTTTGAATGATTATTTAATAATGAAATATCTTCATTATCATACTCATCCATTGATTATTACATGAACAATGTTATTAATTTCTATCAAATATGGTTATGGAGACATGATTGTTGGTATGATATGATATTAGTAAATAATTAATGTTTTGTTTTTGGTTATGTAATGGGGATATTAAGATGAAAATCATTTTCAATATAACACCTTTTTTCATTATAAAATTACTGAAACATGTTTGTCATAGATTTCCTCTTGGAGAACTGTACCTGAGCTCCTGGAGTGTATAACTAGAATATCTTAAATAATTATGAAACTCATATTAAATTTTCTTAAATATTTTTTAGAGGATTATCTTGTGAAAATTGTATTATGAATGAACCCATCATATTGAAATACAAAAGGAATGTTTAAAACTACTAAAACTGATGATTGATAATAACTATTAAATAAGTATATAATAATTGGATATAAAATATTAATATAAATGGTGATAAATGTGAATAAGGTTATAAAATATATTTTTAATGATTTTATTATTATTATACATTAAGTTAGAGAAGGTCTAACTATATGGGAATCCAATGTATGTTTTTTGTCGACTCAATTTCTTTTTCATTGATTCATAAACATTTTTCAATGAATATGTTCTTTGGAAGTTTATTTTATTCAATAATTTATCTATTTAATATGGTATTTTCACTTTATATCCATGAAAATTGAATATTTTCACAAAAAATATTCTTCTTTCATTGATTTCATTCTATATAAAAATATGATGTTGTTAAGAATAATTAGAATACTTTATAATGGATCTTTTTTCTCTATGTCCATATTCTATATTAACGAATTTATTTTATATTATTATTTTGAAATCCAAAATATATATAATATTATATATTCCCCATATTTCTATTTACCTCTTTTCAGAAATAAAAGTTTCAACTCTTTCTTTGAGGTGTATTTTTCTTTAAAAACACCTAAAAGCTAAAAAAGGTGTGTATTTTCATTATTATACATTTTTTTCTTACAATACACATTTATTTACAAAAATAATATTTAATTTAAGTGTTAAATTGATGTGGGATATTTTATTGTGATGTTTTATAAATCATTCCTTTTAATTTATTGAAAATGAATTGCATAAGTGACTTTAACTTGACTTTTTTGGTAATGATAAAAATGATATTTTTTAAAATTAGGAATTCACTTCCACTTACCTATTTACCTAAAAAGGGTATAACTATTATAAATTAATGTTATTAATCATCCTCTATATGGTTTTACACTCGTTTTGGTAGATTGAATTTTTGGAATCAACCAATCTACTCTGTATTTTTGTGTTACGTGATACTATTTAAAAATGATATGAAACTCATTTTACTTACATGTGTTCTTGATTATATTGGATTAGTCCATGATTTATATATTCTAATTCCAAAAAATAATATTTCTTATATAATTAAAAAAATTTATGATTTATGATAATAAAAAACATGGAGAAAATATAATAATTAACCGTGTCATGAACTGGAAGCACATTATCAGACAGTGGAATACACAAGTAATCTACCTACTACGTGAAAAAAAAAGTTATTATCATTACGAATAATATACTCCATCAATTTTTTTGAAATGTTTTCACTCAGATTCATGAAGGATTAAACTAACTACATGAAATATTAAACTGACTACAAAAGAAATCAAGAGACCACATTAAGTATGAAACTAACTGCATGAAGGGATAAAGTTAATAAACAAATAAAAAACTTTTTGTAAGAAGGATTTATGAACCTGCCATAGAATAAAGTAACAACACTATTCATTGATCAACTGATTGTGTGATGTAAACTAACTATAACATTATATAGAACATAAATGGACAATTTTGAAATTTAATGAGACCACACATAGTGGATAAGGCTTCAGTATTATAATGATCATTCCTCAATAAATATATTTAGAAGATCTTTTTACAAATAAGGAGAATCCACACACATGAGATATATATTCTCTATGAGTTTTTTGAATTCTTTTTTCACTACTGTAACACCCCTAGTTTAACATAGTTTACCTTTTTATTTTGTATTTTGATGTTATATAATACCTTGGATGATTTTCAAAATTTTTTGGATGGTTACGGTTTGGTTTGGAGTGGTTCTTAAAGGAGAATTTTCAAGGAATGGTTATGGTGAATCCATGTAACTTATCAAATAAACTATTTAAGATATTCTGGGAATTTTTAGGTGGGTGCATGGTTTGCACACAATTTTTCCAAACCATGTGGTTTCCAAGTGAAACCGTGAAAGTGGAGATATATTTATTAATCATGGTTTGTGAATATTTTTTCTATCCATGTGATCTAACCATGAAAGGGTTCGTTTGGATATAGTATCATGTCCATGACTAGTACACATATTCCAAAATAGTCCGGCCTAACCATGCACCATGCATTTATTATTTCAAAAATCGGAACTAGACTTGGTTTTTATCTCTAAAACCCTCATTTTTATTCTTCTATCTTAGGATATAAAACTCCAATCCATCCTTAATTGTTCATGGTTGTTCATTTTGATCTAAAATACAGTTTTGATGGATCAAAGTGCATTAGATCTTCAAAATAATTGGTATATATCCACATTCTATCATTATCTTTATATCTACACTCCTCTTATGACACAGAATTCTATATCTAATATATTATAAATAGATGTATTTTATGATGTGTGTTAATTAGATATTTTTTGGATTTATTGACAGAAAGATATTTTGATCTTTGATCTAGAGTTTTTTAGTTCCATTCTTCATTTTTATCACCCATTAGAAGGTAGGTGGATTCTTTCTCACTTAATTATTTCTAAAAATTGATGGATTGGTCTTATTAAACCTCTTAATATAATTTTATTATAATATTATCTTCTATTTATTAGTTTCAAAATCTTGGTTTCTGTGGTTTTAATAAATTTATACTGCATGTTTTATTAATGTTTGTGACTCAAATAATTTTTTTAAACAATGTGGAAGAATTTTTTTTCAATGGTTTGAGAATGAATCCCATGTTTCAATGATATTGTGAAAAATAAGTTCTTTAGTTTGGATAAAAATAACATTGGAATTTTATATTTTCATAAATGGTGGCATGTGTTCATATTTCATTGTATAAGGGCTTGTTATTTGGAACTTGCTACTCAATAAAAATTGAAAAATAATATAGGATTTTCACATTATGGTAACGTGGTAAAGGAAGGATCACTACACATGAGTATCAGGATTTTTTTTCAAAATTAATGTGTGTGTTAGTGTAAAACATGATTTGGTTTTCATAAGTGTAAATAAATAGACAAGAAATGGGTTTAGTTAAACTTTTTTCTTAAATTATTTTTTTGTAAACTATATTGATATTTTCACACTATATTTTATATAAACTCTAAGGTAACTTGTTTATGGTCATAGTGGCATGTGTTGGGAAACCTATTATGGAAAAACTATTGTATATGATTTATCACCCCCTGTATATTCACTTTGGTTCATATGTAGATGTTTTTATTTATGACACAACTAGAAGAAATGTCTCGTACTTTTCCAGTGAAGCATCATGATTCTAATCACTCAAGATGGAGTTAGAGTGTACGGTTTCTATTTTTAAGTCATTAGATTTATGGAACATTGAAATTGTTGTGTCGAGACAACTTTTTGATTTTTTTTCTCTCTTCTATATTTTGTTTTTATTACTATAATATTACTATTTATTTGGTATTTATTATATTTTTTATTTATACACAATAATCATATAGTTTGTTTGGTTGTTTATATTTTATCTTGTCATGTGATTCTTGTTATTTTGAGAAAATTGTCCCCCATTTTTCTACTAATCCCATGGAATTTATTTCTAGTTTTTGGTTTCGGGTATATTCCACCAAAGTTTAGTAACACCTTCAACATGGCCCAATCCAATGGTTTGAACAAGGATATTACAAACGGTATCAGTTTAGGTCGGTCTATATTCTTGTGATAGTATCATGGATATAGGAATGTCAGAACATGAAATGTGTAGCATGAAAAAGAAACATTTAACCACTTTATTGTGGACATCATGGTGTTAGGGTGATCCAGGTACAGATGAATCTAAAACACTTCTAGGTGTGTTTTTATCTTATCATCATGGTATTAGCAAAAGAGTGTAGAATGTCAAGCATTAGTAGTGAGACTTACCACTATGATTGCATTGTTTATATTTTTTGATTATTTTTTTACATTGATGATAATGATCAATGTTATTGACGATTTGGAAAATTCTAATACTATGTTTTGATATGAGCTGGGAAAAGTTGTTTTTTTGTAAAATCTTGGTTAAAATTGAGCAAGGTAGTTCATATAGAAACTATCTAGAAGAGGAAGTAGAATGTTTGGTTACACCTGAGTCATAGATGAAACAACATCTTGTTCAGAGGATTGTTTATGAGTTATAAGTTATTGATAAGGGGAATCGAATAGATGATCCTCAAAAAGAATAAAATTCCTTGTATTATGAGAAACAAAATCAAACAATCTCTAGGGGGATTCAAAACCTAAAATTGATGAATTATGACGTAATGTATTAAACCAAATCATTGATTTCGAATGAATATTGCTAATCTAAAGGAAAATTTAGCTTTATTATTTCTAGAGGATCTTTCACACCAATGTAAGGAGTTATATTTCCAATATAAAGTCAAATAAGATCTTATTTGTTAGTGATTTGATGATATTTTCAACACACAATTCTACCCTACACATTCAAGATAGCTAGAATGATATATTTATTCCACCTAAAGTAAGAAAATCATTTTTTGGCGGAATATATTGTTATTCTTATGAATGTAGTGAATTTTTCTCCAGAATTAGAATCAAGTGAATACTCTAAGGAATTTATATTTAATTCTTGATTGTTAATATTGATTCATCCTAATATATTTTTACTCTATAATACTGATTATACAGAGATGGTTAATATATAAACACTGTTGGAAAGCGATATCACTATAAATCTAAAGAGATGAAGTACTTTTTTCTCTATTGGAATATATGGTAACTCTAATTATGGGAAAAATTAATATAAGAACACGTAATTCAAAGGTTGTGGAGCCTCTCTATAATGACCCATACTTTACATACAATTTTAGTACTGCAAAATTGAAGTACAATTATTACAACATATAACAAAACCACGAAAGGACTGTATGGGTATAGTGTCTTTAGAAACTGGGAAACATAAATAACAGGTTCATAAAGTGTCTACACTGTCTCCCATTTATTTCATCATATCTATAGTCCCTTTTGGCATATCTTACTTAATAACCTTCTTCCTGACCTGGGGAAAGAAAACATACAAAAGGGTGATCTCAAATGATCAGTAAGGGTAAACAAAAGTAATATCAATCACATCATATTCATAAGAACATAACATTTTGGAAATATTACCCTGCAAAAGAGATCATAATTTCATAACATAGGATAAATCATGGTAGTGAAATGTAACCACAATAATCATAACTTAAAACTTGAAGATTTTTGTCAAACACACATAATTATAGATAATCATTTCTTATTAGTCAAGACTCATTTCCAAGACTATCTTAGTGGACAAAGTCCATTTCTAAACAGAGTTCATTCCTCGTTTCAGTCCTGTTTCACTGAACCAGTTTATCCTACAGTTCCAGCCATGTCTATCTCATGAGATATAAAATCTTTACCCAATGTATTGGAGGGAGATATAGGTCTCACCCATATCATAATGATACCACTCTTATGTGTGCCACAAAATCATAAACCATACATCAAAGCATAACCCATGTAATAAAAATGGGATTCTTAAACATCATGAAATCATAAAATAATTCATATAAGATTAAGGAATTCATAAAAATAATTTCATCACAATATAATCAAATCAATGTAATAATAGGGACAGAAACAGAACCCTTTATTATCTTATATGGAAAATAATTTTGATAAAACACTTGAACTCCATTCTTGAGTAAAATATCCTTTCTACATCAAAAACGCTTTTCCTTTCTTAACATGTCATAAAATTCTAAACTAAAAGAAGTTGATTAAAAATAAACTTGATAACTTGTAAAGGAAGCTTCATGGAAATAATGTTTTAAAAATCCATTCATGCCGTATAAGTTAAAAAAACATTATTCCCGTACTTTTGTCGGAAAAGTCAAAAAGTACCTCGTACGAAAAATGACAACAGATTCCTTTCATATCTTTTAATAAAAACTCACCGAATGGTAAAATTGGATTTAAAAAATTGTAGGTGGATGGAAATAATATTAAATATTGAGGAAACATGAATGTGGATGATAAAATACACCCCAGTAAATTCCAAAGTATATAACAATCTCAGATAAATATGAGATTGTGATATTTCCCTTACCTTAGGTCCGATTTTCTTTGTAAGTGTCCGAACCTCATGTATAATGATTTAAATAATGTCATTGACTTATTCCAGAATCATACTAATTGTTATGATATCATATATGGTCATATTATTAGCTTATTATTAGTAATATTTCATTGCTACTTGTTATTCGGGTGTGTATTACTTTTTGTTCTTAAGCATGTTTTGATGAATAAATTCTTATTCTTCTTTTTAGGTTATAGATAGCTCATTTCCAGAATGGTATTAGTATAATATATATCATATTTATTTACTCAATTCATTTATGTAATCATTATGCAATGAAAATCATGTAGAACGAGTCGCATCACATCGTGGAGACAGTATTCCGTACGTACGCACGAGTGATGATATCGTTCCCATGATCGTGTAATTGTATTGGAGTGTATGTATACTATTTCAGAATCAATATAAATTTACAATAATCATATATATTTATTCTTTACACCATTATACCCATCCAAGTAAGGTGGTGGTGGGAAATAGATTACACCATGGCGTGGAGACGGTATTCTGTACGTACGCACGTGTGGTGATTTTGTTTTCAATAGGATGGATAGATGGTGAAACAAGGTTGTTTCATACTTATAATAACATACCAGTATATGAGTGATACTGATGTTATTAATTCATAATGAAACAACTAAATAAGAATAAGTGGAAGAAGAAATAATGTTGAAAGAATCGGTAACAGACGTTACCTCTTCTTTGAGATGTTTCTTTGAGACCTCCTTTTTGGGCACTAAAATTTGTCTTTGAAGAATACCATGAACTCTAGGATGTTTCTATGGAAGTGGAGAGGAGAAATTGTCTGGGTTTGGCCGATCATGAAGGCTCAAAGTGGTGTGAGGAAGAGAGGGAGGAGGTCCCTTTTATAAGGGAGGAGAGGGGCACCTTTGGAAAAACTAAAAATATTATTTTATTATAAAGTCATATTCGGTTTTAAATAGATCCAAATTGATTTATTTAGAAGATAAGGTGGGGATGAGTCGAAATCATCTTATCCAATAGACTTTAGACAGGTTTAGGTTCCTATTTTAACCATATCATTTAGATTTAACATTAAGTTAAATAATTTTACTTTTACCGTGTCTTCTTGTGTTCTTACACAATAAAGTTAGTAAACTTACTATAACAAGCCAAACGAACCCCAAGTTGTTTACTATTAATATATATAACCTTATCAAAGTCATTTGGCCAAACCTTAGATTTTTATGAATAAAATAACAATTAATAATATAATATTTGTTTTCAAAACTATTTTATGTCAATTTTGACACTATTTAGTAATTGATTTTTTTTGAAAATCATAAAAGAAAGATTAGTTCGAAAAAAGTAAATTAAATCAATAATAACATGTCATATTAAAATAGAAAATTATTTTAATTCATAAAAAGTCTCAAATTAATTTATTTGGATATTTATAACACCAATTATGTCAATATTTCATAAATAAGATAATTACTGCATCATCATTGTGTCATAAATAAATTAAATTATTTAATGTCTAAAAATTACAAATAAAATATCATTATGTAGGAAATATTTTTATATTTCAAATTAATATTTATAGTCGAATTTATCTTATGTATAACCCTATATTAAAAATGATTTACTTATTAAACTTTGATTTTAACTATTTTAACCCTTCTTTAAATAAATTAATAATAAATGTCCTAATCTAATCCAAGTGGTCCTAAATGGTCATATTTTATTCCTAAGGTTTTTTCTGGTCTAATTACACTTATCAAATAGAATTAGGACATGTGTTAGGGTAATAATAATATCATTTTTACTCTTAATTACCCTATTTACTTTTAACCGTGGTAAATAAAAATAAAAGTTACTATTCACCAAAAATATTTTCATCTCATTGAACCACATTTTACTTACTAAAATCAACCGTGTCTCTCATATTTTTGAAATTCCACTCACAGAAGCGGTAAAATTATATTTTATGTAAATTTTCAAATTCTCTTAGGGGGTGGGTAAAACACGGTGAAAAGTTCAATAAAATTTTTATATATCTAAATTTATTATAAAATTACACCAATGAATTACATTGAACTTATATACGTATTATGTATAAATTTTGACCTAAAACAATTTTAATAAAATAAATAATTATTTAAATAAAATGTCGGTTTTTAAATAGTAACCCAGTGTTTTCACTATTCATCAAAAATTGAATGTTTTCAGAAAAATACAAAAATTTCACTCTATGCTAATTTCAATATTCTGAATCCAAAAACGAAGTCCATTTTGAAAAATAAAATTTACAAAATTTCAAAAAGTGGGTATTACTATTCATAAGAGCTAGTTTTAATAATATTTTAATAGCATATCGTTGTTTAGTGAAACTCAGTATTGCGTACGACGCAAGCAATCAAGGAAGGTCGTGATTGCGTGTAAAGCAAGCCAAGCTATTTTTGTGTGTAGTGAAAGATTCCCTTGATGATTTATATAAAATAATAACAAAATATTTCTTATAAAAGTCTCAGGTGTTACATTCTACTCCCATTAAAATGAATTTCGCTCTCGAAATTTGTCACTTTGTAACAAAAAGATGAGGATATCTCTCCCTCATCATATCCTCAAGCTCCCATGTAGCTTCTTCTGATTGGTGGTTCCACCATAGAACTTTCACCAAGTGAGTGGTCTTGTTCCGTAGGACTTTTTCCCTGCGATTGATAATCTCTATCGGCTATTCTTCATAAGAAAGATCTTGTTTCAGCGGTACAACTTCTGAGCTGAGTACATGTGAAGGATCAGGTATGTACTTTCTCAGGAGAGATACATGGAACACATCGTGAACTTGAGAGAGATTCGGTGGAAGCACCAATCGGTAAGCTACCTTCCCAACACGATCCAGAATTTTGAAAGGACCGATATACCTAGGGCTCAGCTTTCCCTTCATTCCAAATCTCATTACTCTCTTCCAAGGAGATATTAATAAGAACACTTTATCACCCACTTCAAACTCTAAGTCTTTTCTTCAGTTGTTGGCATAACTTTTTTGTCGACTCTGAGCTGCTCTTATGTGTTGTTGAATAGATCAGACCTTTTCTACCAACTCATCAACAAGATCAGATCCTAATAGCTTTATTTCCCCAACCTCATCCCAGCAAGTTGGAGTCCTGCATTTCATTCCATAGAGACCTTCATAAGGAGCCATATGAATAATGGAGTGAAATCTATTATTATAAGAAAATTCCACCAAAGGTAGGTGTTGATCCCAAACACCTTCGAAATCCACGGAGCAAGCTCTCAACATATCTTCTAGAGTTTGAATTGTCCTCTCAGACTGACCGTCTGTCTGAGGATGATAATGAGTGCTGAAACTCAACTCTGTATCCAGAGTATACTGAAGACTTCGCCAGAACATTGAGGTAAACCTCGGATCCCGATCAGATATAATAGAAAGTGGTACTCCATGAAATCTTACCACTTCCATTACATATATCCTGGAAAGCTGATCCAGAGAAAAATCCTCTCTAATAGCAATGAAGTGTGCAGATTTTGTAAGACGATCAACTATGACCCAGATAGCATTATTGCCTTTAGATGTTTTAGGAATTCCTGTGACAAAGTCCATAGTGATGTTTTCCTATTTCCATTCGGGTATGGGTAATGGTTGTAACAACACCTTAGACTTCTGTCTCTCAGCTTTAACTTGTTGACAAACTAAGCATAAAGAGACATATTCAGCAACATCTCTTTTCATTCCATCCCACCAGAAGTACTCTTTCATGTCCCTATACATCTTCGTTCTTCCAGGATGAATAGAGAATGAAGAACTATGAGCCTCATCCTGCAGCTCCTTCTTTAATTCGGGGATGGGAGGAACACAAACCCGATTCCTGAACATTATTATCCCATCACAATCAAGGTTGAATTCAGGAACATTTCTCACCTTCTTTTGTAACTCTACATCTTCTTTCTGTGCCTCTTTAATCTTAACATTTATAGATGGTTGAACATTCATTTGAGAAAGATACGATTTTACCCTTTCATTATAATTCCAAGATCCATCCTTTGTAAATCCATAAATATGGGATCTTTTGTGATCCTCATCATGGATAAACTAGCATGGTCTTGTCGACTTAATGCATCTTCCACTTTGTTTGCTTTCCCAGGGTGGTAATGAATTGAGCAGTCGTAATCCTTAATCATCTCCAACCATCTTCATTGGCGCATATTCAGATTTTTTTGTGTGAAAATATACTTTAGACTTTTATGATCAGTATAAATGTCACACCTTTATCCATAAAGATAATGCCTCTAAATCGTTAATGCAATGATTACCGCAGCTAACTTCAAATCATGAGTTGGGTAATTTTTCTCATGGATTTTTAACTGTCGTGAGGCATAAGCTATCACCATATCATTTTGCATGAGAACACACCCCAATCCCTTCTTGGATGAATCACTGTAGATCACAAACCTTTCTCCACTACAAGGAAGTGTGAGTACAAGTGCACTGGATAACCTTCTTTTCAAATCCTTGAAATTCTCTTCACATTCCTCTGTCCAAACAAACTTAACTCCTTTCCGAGTCAACTTGGTGTGTGGATTAGATAATCGTGATAAATATTTAACAAAACGTCGATAATATCCATCCAAACCAAGAAAACTTCAGATCTCAGTTACTATTGTTGGTCTCAACCATCTTTCGATAACCTCTGTTTTTTCTAGATCCATAGATATCCCCTCTTTTGAGATTATGTGACCAAAAAATGCTACTTTTTAAAGACAAAATTCACACTTGGTAAATTTGGCATAAATCTTCTCTTTTCTCTGGGTCTTCAATATAATTCTCAAGTGATCTTCATGTTCTTCCTTGATCTTTGAATATACAAGAATATCGTCTATAAATACTACCAAAAACTAATCAAGATAGTCTCTAAAGACTCTATTCATCAGATCCATGAAGATAACAGGGGCATTAGTAAGACCAAATGGCATCACTATAAATTCTTAGTGTCCATACCTTATATGGAAGGTCGTCTTTGGTATATCCTCCCTTTTTGGCCCTTAATTGATGATACCCTGAATAAAGATCAGTCTTGGAAAAGTATTGATCTCCGCGTAGTTGGTCAAATAGGTCATCAATGTGTGGGAGAGGATATTTGTTCTTGATAGTGATCTTGTTAAGTTCTCGATAATCAATGTAGAGTCTCATTGAACCATCTTTCTTATTAACAAACAAGAAAAGGTGCTCCCCAAGGTGACACACTAGGGCATATGAACCCCTTATCAAGATTATCTTGGAGTTGCTTCTTCCATTCCTGCAACTCAATTGAGTCCATTCTATAAGGTGTCTTTGAAATAGGTAAAGCACCTGGTACGAGTTCTATTGAAAACTCAACATCACGATTTGGTTGAAGACCCAGACATTCCTCCGGAAAGACATCATCAAACTCTCGTACAATGGGAATATTCTTAATCATGAGTTTCTCACCAACCATTTGAGATAAATAACCTTCATTTAGTGGAATCAAGACCCATAAGATGGAAGAAATTTCCACTGGAAGGTTATGTTCATCCTTGCATCGATAGACGATCATAGATTGTTCTGGAATATGAAATGTGACTTCCCTTGTTTGGAAATTGATATGATCTCCATATAGAGAAAGGAAATCCATGACAAGAATCATATCAAATTCCACTATAGGAAGGATCACAAGATTTACAGGAAGCACTTTCCCACAAACTTCAATCGGAGAAGAATTATAAACTTTTGATGCGACATTTGTGCCATTAGGGGTTGTCACATCTAACTCAACATCTAATTGTTGAGGTAATATGGTGATACCCTTAGAAAATTATTCAGAAATAAAGGAGTGGGTGGATCCAGAATCAAATAAAACATTTTCTACTTTAGAGTGGATGGTAAGTGTACCTTTCACCACTTTGTTATCGTACTCCTCATCGCTAATAGAAATTGCATGTGACTTTCCTTTGTCTTTAGCCTTAAGAGTTTGTTGACGTAGATCATCATAAAAAATCTTTGGATTAGGGCATTGATTGGCATAATGCCCCATTTCATTGTACTTGTAGCATTGAAGTGTATTAGGCTCATTCTCTGTATCCCTTCTTTCGTTTGCATCATTAGACATCTTCTTCCCATCATTTCGGCATTCAAATTCCCAATGACCTTCCTTTACACATTTGAAACATTTACTTGTCCCTTTAAGAAAACTCCCTCCATGTTTCTTTCCACACTTTGAGCATAAGGGAAAGCTCATCTTCTTTTAAGTGTGATCTTTAGATTTTCCTTTGAATTCCATTTTCCTCTTCTTATCAAACCCATATGACTGATGGGTTACTCCAATCTCCATCTCAACTTTGAGAGCACATAGAACGATTTCCTCATTGCTATTGAAGTCCCTTATGGCTAAGGCCCTTCGAAGACTTTGTTTTAAGCCGCTAAAGAATCGATCGATCTTACTATCAGGTTGGATAATAATACCAGAAGCGTACCTTGTAAGTCTTGTAAAATTTTCTTCATAGGTACCAACAGATTCATCATCCTTTTGCTTTAGATCAAGAAACTCTTTCTCTGTATTTGTTTGGAGAATACGAGGGAAGTACTTATTGAAAAATAAGTTATTGAACTCATCCCATTCCATGGACTCAATTTCATCCCTTTGCCTCATATTCTTGATACGATTCCACCATTGAACAGCATCACCTTCCAAACGATACACTGCTAAGATGACTTTATCATGTTCAGAACATTGAAGAACTGAAAATAACTTTTCCGTAGTACTAATCCATTTTTCAGCAACTAATGGACCAGTGGACCTGCTGAATGAAGGTGGACGCTGCCTCATGAAGGATTCAATAAAATGTTGTTCCTTCTATTGCTCTTTTGGAAGTCCTGCATGATTCATAACATGAGAAAGTTGTGTGAGCATGGCTACAAGATTTTTCATTCCAGCTCCCATAACGTTTGGTTGCTCAGGAAGACAATCATTGCATTGCCCGTCGCATTCCGCATTATCATAGTTCTTTTGGGTTCCATCCATTGACTAAAACCAAGAAGAATAGTGTGAGGAACACTAATTATAATAGGAAAACCACATAATCAATAAAAAAATTTCACACTTAAGGTGTTATCCTAGATTATTTATGGCCATTTCTAAAACACTAAGATTGTGTTCTATGCTTAGACTTATCCTTAGGGTTATTACTAAAGCTTTCACATCCTAGTTTCCAAAGGATGACTATACCTTTTCTCTGATACCAACTATAACGACCCATACTTTACATACAATGTTAGTAATTCAAAATTGAAGTACAATTATTAAAACATATAACAAAACCACGAAAGGACCGTATAGGTATAGTTTCTTTAGAAACTGGGAAACATAAACAACTGGTTCATAAAGCATCTACACTGTCTCCCATTTATTTCATCATATCTATAGTCCCTTTTGGAATAACTTACTTAATAACATTTTTCCTAACCTGGGGAAAGAAAACATACAAAAGGGTGAGCTCAAATGCTCAGTAAGGGTAAACAAAAGAAATATCAATCACATCATATTCATAAGAACATAACATTTTGGAAATCTTACCCTGCAAAAGAGATCATAATTTCATAACATTGGATAAATAATGGTAGTGAAATGTAATCACAATAATCATAACATAAAATATGAAGCTTTTTGGAATACACACATAATCATAGAGAATCATTTCTTATTAGTCAAGACTCATTTCCAAGACTATCTTAGTGGACAAAGTCCATTTCTGAACTGAGTTCATTCCTTGTTTCAGTCCTGTTTCACTGAACCGGTTTAACCTGTCATTCCAGCCATGTCTATCTCATGAGATATAAAATCTTTACCCAATGTATTGGAGGGAGATATAGGTCCCACCCATCTCATAATGATATCATTCTTATGTGTGCCACAAAATCATAAACCATACATCAAAGCATAACCCATGTAATAAAAATGGGATTCTTAAACATCATGAAATCATAAAACAATTCATATAAGATAAAGGAATTCATAAAAATAATTCCACCACAACATAATCAAATTAATGTAAAATTAGGGATAGAAACAAAACCATTTATTATCTTATATGGAAAATAATTTTGATAAAACACTTGAACTCCATTCTTGAGGAAAATATCCTTTCTACTTCAAAAACACTTTTCCTTTCTTAACATGTCATAAAATTTTAAACTAAAAAAAGTTGATTAAAAATAAACCTAAAAACATGTAAAGAAACCTTCTTGGAAATAATGTTTTAAAAATCCATTCATGCCGTATAAGTTAAAAAAACATTCTTCTCATACTTTTGTCGGAAAAGTCAAAAAGTACCTCGTACGGAAAACGACAAAAGATTCCTTTCATATCTTTTACTAAAAACTCAATGAAGGGTAGAATAGGATTTAAAAAATTGTAGGTGGATGGAAATAATATTAAATATTGAGGAAACATGGATGTGGATGATAAAATACACCCCAGTAAATTCCAAAGTATAAACAATCTCAGATAAAAATGAGATTGTGATATTTCCCTTACCTTAGGACCGATTTGCTTCGTAGGGGTCCAAACCTCTTGTATAATGATTTAAATAATGTCATTGACTTATTACAGAATCATAATCATTGTTATGATATCATATATGGTCATATTCTTAGCTTATTATTAGTAATATTTCATTGATACTTGTTATTCAGGTGTTTATTACTTTTTGTTTTTATGCGTGTTTTATCGAATAAATTCTTATTATTCTTTTTAGGTTATAGATACCTCATTTCCAGAATGGTATTAGTGTAATATGTATCATATTTATTCACTAAATTCATTTATGTAATCATTATTCCATGAAAATAATGTAGAACGAGTCGCATCACATCGTGGAGATGGTATTTCGTACGTACGCACGAGCGATGATATTGTTCCAATGGTCGTGTAATTGTATTGGAGTGTATGTATACTATTTAAGAATAAAAATCACTTTAAAATAATCATATATATTCATTCTTTACGCCATTATACCCATCCAAGTAAAAGGTGGTGGAAAATAGATTACACCACGGCGTGGAGACGGTATTCCGTACGTACGCACGCGCGGTGATTTCATTTTCCGTAGGATGGATAGATGGTGAAATATGGTTGTTTCATACTTATAATAAAATATCCGTATATGAGTGATACTGATGTTATTAATTCATAATGAAACAACTAATTAAGAATTAGTGGAAGAAGAAATAAAGTTGAAAGAATCGATAACGGACATTACCTCTTCTTTGAGATGTTTCTTTGAGACCTCCTTTTTGGGCACTAAAATTGGTCTTTGAAGAATACCAGGACCTCTAGGATGTTTCTAGGGAAGTGGAGAGGAAAAATTTTCAGGGGTTGGCCGAGCTTGAAGGCTCAAAGTGGTGCGAGGAAGAGAGGGAGGAGGTTCCCTTTTATAAGGGAGGAGAGGGGCACCTTTGGAAAAACTAAAAATATTATTTTATTATAAAGTCATATTCGGTTTTAAATAGCTCCAAATTGATTTTTTTATAAGCTAAGGTGGGTATGGGTCGAAATCCTCTCAGCCACTAGAATTTATACAAGTTTAGGTTCCTATTTTAACCATATCATTTATATTTAACTTTAAGTCAAATAATTTTACTTTTACCATGTCTTCTTGTGTTCTTACACTATACGGTTAATAAACTAACTATAACAAGCCAAAAGAACCCCAAGTTTCTTATTATTAATATATATAACCTTATCTAAGTCATTTGGTCGAACCGTAGATTTTTAAGGAATAAAATAACAATTAAAAATTTAATATTTGTTTTAAGAACTATTTTCTGTCAATTTTGACACTATTTCGTAATTGCTTTTTGTGAGAATCATAACAGAAATATTATTTCTAAATAAGTTAATTAAATCAATACTAACATGTAATATTAACATTGAAAATTATTTTAATTCATAAAAAGATTTAAATTACATTTATTTGGGTATTTATAAATCAATTATGTCAATATTTCATTAATAAGATAATTACTGCATCATCATTGTGTCATAAATAAATTAAATTATATAATGTCTAAAAATTACAAATAAAATATCATTATGTATTAAATATTTTTATATTTATAAGGAATATTTATAGTCGAATTTATCTTATGTATAACCGTATATTAAAAATTATTGACTTATTAAACTTTGATTTTAACTATTTTAACACTTCTTTAAATAAATTAATAATAAAAGTCCTAATCTAATCCAAGTGGGCCTAAATTGTCATATTTTATTCCAAAGGTTGTTTTTGTTCGAATGAAACTTATCCAATAGAATTATAACATGTGTTAGGGTAATAATAATATCATTTTTACACTTAATTACCATATTTACTTTTAACCGTGGTAAATAAAAGTAAAAAGTTACTATCACCAAAAATTATTTTCATCTCATTGAACCACATTTTACTTACTGACATCAACCTTGTCTCTCAGATTTTTGAAATTCCACTCACATAAGTGGTAAAATTAAGTTTTATGTAAATTTTCAAATTCTCCTAGGTGGTGGGTAAAAGATGGTGAAAAGTTCAATAAAATTTTTATATATCTAAAATTATTATAAAATTACTCCAATGAATTACATTGAACTTATATAGGTATTATATATCAATTTTAACCTAAAATAAATTTAAATAAAATAAATAATTATTTAAATAAAAAGTCAGTTTTTTAAATAGTAACCCAGAGTTTTCACTATTCATCAAAAATTGAAAGTTTCCAGAAAAATACCTAAATTTCACCCTAGGCTAATTTTGATATTCCGAATTGAAAAACGAAGTCCATTTTGAAAAATAAAATTTACAAAATTTCAAAAAGTGGTTATTACTATTCATAACGACTAGTTTTAATAATATTTTAATAGCATGTCGTTGTTTAGTGAAACTCGGTATTGCGTACGACGCAAGCTATCAAGGAAGGTCGCGATTGCATGTAAAGCAAGCCAAGCTAGTGTTGTGTGTAGTGAAAGATTCTTTGGAAGATTTATATAAAATAAAAACAAAATATTTCTTATAAAAGTCTTGGGTGATACACTCTCAAAATCAGACCACTAAATTAGTTAAACTTCCTCCATAACCCAAAATCAAGAATAAATTCTTCTAATGTGGTATATTGAATATTCTAAAGTGAGATTTTATAATAAAACCTTTATAAAATCATTAATATAATTATATAAAAAATATTCAGAATTATTGTTATAGTGATCAAAATTCAGTTTCTAGAAATACATATCATGTCTCTCATACATAGTACAATTCAACTGGATTATCATGTAAGAATATTTATCTTACTCAAAACTAAGTTAATCAAGGTGATTCTAAGAACACCCTGACGGTTCAAAAAATTAAATTAAATCATGTAAGAAATAATGGGGAGTGAGTAAGTATTTATATGGTGCTATGTAAATAATCACATAAGACCAATGAGTTCATTAGACTGTCTGAGGTACCATTATTTTAAAATACACTCTTATTCAAGTCTTGTTTAATATCAGTTCATCCCACTCATTTATTTCTTCAAGTTTTATTGACTTAATGTTAAATTTTTATTACATTTATAACATACAAACAAAAATCAACCCTTTCCCTTCACTCACAGAGGACAAAAATAATGAAGGCCAATAGCATGAACCCTTGCAATAATTTTACAATCATCTAGGAGAGAACCTAACCCAATGTATAAAAGTTTTCACTCTGCTAGACTAAATTTTCTAGAAAGAGCATACATTTTTATCCAAATTCCAAACAACCATCTTAGAATAAGTCATAGTATAAATTCTATAACCTCTTATTTTATGTAATTACCTTCCCCATATAATGAAATGAATCCCAAAGTCACTAAACCATTAATGTATCTCACCAGGCCACCACCTCACTTCTCCCCTTCCACACATGATACAACCAATTTTAATTTTAATCTTTTAGTGGAATATATATATTATATCCATCATCCCTAGTTTGTTTTTTAATCATCTAGAATAAAGAGGTGCCTCAAAATAAATTTTCCCAATGAAGAAGAAATTTTCCCTCCACTGATAAGGATTCTTAGCTCTTCATCTTTAATTTTCAAATGATCCTAGAAGAAAACATGGGACACCCTTATACCCTCTCATGACTTATTTATAGCCTCCTATATAGTCCAAAAATATACTGAGAACATCACAACTTGAAACTTTATCTCCACTCCATGAATATCAGTCTCATGAAACCAATTTCTGTTAACTTTCAACATTGTATCCATGTCCGCATGGATGTTGGTGGAATACCCCCAAAAACATCATATTAACATCACTCAATCACCCTTTAAAAACATGTGCCATAAGGATTCTTACTATGGTAGAACATAACACTGACATTTTGAAGACAATCCCACTCCCTTATTCTACACATTTTCGAATGTTAGAGGATCTCAATTTCTAATTCTCTCAAAAAGAAAATTAAACTCTCTTAGAACCGACTTACAATGATTTCTAATTTCATAGTTATCCATCTCATTAATAACATTAATATTGTCTATGTAATCCTTAATTCTAAAAATCTCAAATGTTTATAAAATAAAAACACACCTATTCAATTCATATTTAAAATATATGTTCCTATAGAGATTATTCGGTTCGTCATTCAACATATCTTTGATAATGTTTGGATATTTTTTGGCCTCTTGAATAAGATATTTGGTGCAAGAAATCTAGGAAACAACTTACCTTCCCCCACCTATCATTCCTTCTAAAATTTAATATATCCATGATCGACCACCCAACTTATCATGTCCTCCATATCTTCCATGTGTTTCACCATGAAATGAGATATGTTAGAGAGCCTTTTATTTCAATTGGACCATTACTACCATTTATCTATCTATCTTTCTCTCATAAAATGTGCCCATAAATAATTCCATTCAATTATTTCCTATTCCATTTTTTATTTCATAGCATTCATGGTTTCTGATACACTCTATATATTAATTTCACCTTCATAAATTGGTTTTTCAAGTATATTCTCTAATAAACCATGGAATTTCCCTGCCTGATTTTCATCCCATGGAAAAGAATTAATTATCATCAAAAAATTTATAATACTACATTTTGTGGTTTAAGGATATAAATGGAATGAATAGGAATTGAGGTAATATCCCTATGGATCAAATTGAACCTTGATCCAAATTATGTGAATTTATTTTTCAAATTAAAAATCCTTATCATGACCCTCTTCATGATGCTATAAAATAAGGCCTTTTAATTGACTATTTTGAGATTGGATCTCTAAGATACTCTATTGAAATATAATCCATTTAAATATGACTCATTTTCATTCTAATATTGTATTTAATTATGTTCTTACACCTTCTTGAACATTTATTTGAAAAAAACACTAATTTTCACTTTTTTTTTGACACATTTACCGCTCAAGATGCTATGTGATGTCATAATTTTGGTGAACCCTTTCTCTGATTTTTTCCTACCGTTGATTACAAATAAAATGACATAAAAAAATAAAATATGTGATATTATTCCACTCCCAAAACTATTTTTAAAAGGAAGGATCATCCCTTCCTCAAAACTCTTTTTAATGTTTATAGTAAGAGCCTCTTGTGCTAAGATAAACATACTAGAAGATAATGGATTGCCTTTCCTTACACCATGAACCGATTTAAAGTAGCTTAATATTCTTCCTATGAGCGAGATAGTTAGACACAGATAGTTATAACACATGATACTATTATCATAAAACCATTCTTAAAATCCAAATTTTCCCCTGACTCTAATATTGAATCCCTATTCCAATATTTTATATACTTTGTCCCTTTCCACCTTTATCATGAAATTGAAACCCGTTATCCTTTTATTCACATCCCCCACCACCTTCTTTGAAATAATAATTACCCCTTTTATTATCTTACCTTTCAAAAATTAATGTTTCTCTTCTGATATTAATCTTGGATCAACACTAATATGTCCCTTGTTTCTAATATTGGACATAATTGGATATGAAAAGTTGCATAAAAATATTGGGTGGTATTGATTATTAGCAATATAATTTTTCACTTTAGGAATCAGAATAACCCCATAGGAAAACATATCTCTGGGAAATTATCCTCCTCATAACAAACCATTCATTTCATCTCTAACCTAAGGATTCATAAAATCTCTAGTTACGAAATAAACATTTTTGGCAAATGCATCAGGACCAGGAGTGCTTTACAGTTTCATGTTTAGTGTTGTATCTTTAATATCATCCTCCTTTGTAAAAATAGATAACACACCATTATCTATATCCTCCAAAAATATTGAAATGATGGAAATAAACCTTTCTTCCTCTTTATCCCAATCATGACCTTAAGTCCTACAACTAATCTGACGATTTAGAATATTTCCAAATTGTTCCAATGCTTTTTCTCTACCACCACAATGTATGATGTTAATGATCAATCCCCAAGAAGAATAATAATATTTATAATGAACTTCTCCTCCTTCATACATGCATAAAAATATTTTGTGTTCTAATATCCTTCCTTAATCTAAATGGTTCTAGAATGTTCCCATAATAACCTCTCAATTTCTAATATTTTATCAGTTAAAAAATAAATTCAGTCAAAATAATAAAAAAATCATCACTAAAACTATCTTGTAGGCCCTACTATTTCCTTTTAATTTATTCCCTAAGACACATATGATTTGTATCCCTATTAGTTCTATAATTTAATTGAGATTTTACATCCTTTTTTACACGATGTTTCCACTGAACCAAACCAATCCATGTTGAACCCCTTTATGTCTTATCGTAATACCTTTTGACCATCTTCATAAATCCATATATTTTATGGTAATTATAAGAATATTGGAAGTTTTTATACCTCATATTATCTTTTTTCAATTTATCCAATATTGGTTTGTGATATGATATTGATCTAGTTAGATGAGTAACTAAGGCCACCACATAGGAGTCCAAACCTTGAAAGTTGGAGAGACTTCTATCAATCATTCACCAAACCCTCCTAATCCCTATCCAATTATTTCACCCAGAAAATTTTTTTCCTGAGATTCTCAAATCTATAGGACCTTTTTTATTCATGTAATCATTGAAGTTTTTCACTGACTTGGTAGAGAAATCTGATCCACCTTATTTCTCTGAAGCCTCTATAATGGTATTGAAGTCAGCTCTAATAAACCAGGGGGAGTACCTAGATGGAAAAAAAGTGTTTTTGACATAACTCCATTCCAACATCAACATTACATTTTGAATAAATGAACAACAAAAATAAAAACATATTCCCCCCATGAATTTTGGTGGTAATGTTCTTCTTAGAAACATCAACTAAGTTAATAGATATACCTAGTTTCCAGAATATCCATACGTGATAGTTGCATGAAATTTCATGTATATAATCTAAAAAATAATAGTTCTAGTAAGAAGCCATAGATTATCAATACCATGTTATATTTATGAAACCGCAATGATGTAAGCATTATGATGATGATACTTCAATGCGATGAAAGCTGACTTAAACTAAGATCCCATACACCGCTCATTCCAAATGATGATAGAAACCATTGAAAAAGATATGGAATAACCATAGTTCCATCAGAAGATACTTTTGAGTGAGATCTATGTATTAAATCATTTATTGACACTGATCAAGTGATTCATCTACAAGAAAATGTTATACGTTCAGCCATTATTTTTCTCCCATCCCTATTAACTATTAAAATTTGACTGGCATCTTTTTCAGCTTCGTATAACACCGAGAATATATTAGAAGAGATACACTATGGAAAATACACAACTGAAATCCTCTTTAATATAATGGATATTATCAACCTTTTATCTAAAGACCTCATATGAGATAATTACTCCTCTAAGGCACCATTCATAAAATTAAAGTTATGGGAAAGTCCCAAGAGATTGTTGTAGAACATGAATTTTTACCATTGAAAACCAAAAGAAGAACCTACGAAGTTAGCATACCCCAAGTCAAAACCGAGGTCATAGATATAAGGTCATGATGAAAAATATCCTTCAGATCTATTTTGACCGACAGTTCAAGGGGTCCTGGGGCTTAGATTTAATAAAAATGAAGTTCATTTGTCTTCAAAATAGGTACATGACTATTTTCGATAGAATTCAAAAATCCCAATTCTTTTTTAATCAATTTTTTAGATTCTGTAGTTTATAATTTCACTAGAGCTGAATTAGGTAACCTTGAACTGCCAGACTTGGAAGCTTCAGTTGAAGGAATTCCTTTAAAAGAGAACACTTAACTAGAATCCAATGAG
The DNA here is from genome assembly GCA_963277665.1 of Viscum album. NCBI lineage: Eukaryota > Viridiplantae > Streptophyta > Magnoliopsida > Santalales > Viscaceae > Viscum > Viscum album. The sequence continues at coordinate 777,375,683 of OY728138.1, forward strand.
TCCATTAGTTTCTTCACCTTGAAACACATCATGTTTCACCTACACACCTCTGAATAATGGCCCTGAAGATAGTACTCAACACAGAACATAAGAAAATCTTGAAATAAGACTGGTTTTCACCAGGAATAACCTTCTCCATCTTGAATCACTACTTTCAAAGGAAGTGAAGTAGACATATCAAGATCCATGAAAATAGGTGGGTTCAACACCAACTAGAGTATTTGAGTGTTACCATACAGGCAGGGGAAGTTGCACTAATAATTACCCACTAATTAAAGAATCAAGGGGTTATGATGTGGAAGAGGCAATCCAAAAAGGAGATCCTAGACTGCCTCCAAGATTGACTCCTATAAATGATCATCTGTTGACCACTACCTAAGAAAAAAATATCATAAACCAAAACTATTTTTCACTCTGGACCACAATTTCATGATATCCTCCCTTGAAAATAGATGAATATGTAAGGTGGTCCTGGTTAGAATAAATATAGAGGTAGAGTATCTAAGACCCCATGAGTTCAAAAAAGTTTGTTTGAGCTATAGGGACGGTTTCTCATGACCAAACCTCACCACTAGCGTTGGATTATGACATTTTGAAGCTCCATAAATCTCTACCTCGAATAGATCCACCGAAGGACATCCTTCAACCCTACCAACATGTTGAGGCTATTTGGGAATGGTCAAGATGGAACGGAGGATGGTCCAGGCATAAGGATTTGACAGGCCTACAAGAACATCTTTCAAGTATTTAACATCATTCTCAGTAGAGGAACCATTTATAAAAAATGTAATAGATTTCAAAGCATATATTTGCGCCGAAGGAATCACCAGAGGAGGGGAAGAGTTGTGATAAGTGGGAAGAGTGGTCTTAGTAAGATTCATTTCCAAAAGTCCTTTATGTTTCATTGATAAAATGGTGTTGCACATCATTATAATACCACACATGATGAGTAATCATACACCTCTTGGGAAGTGAGAGTGTACGAATCTTAAATGAGTATTTTGTTCTATAATAATCAATGGAGTTAGGTTTGATTAGGTATTTTCTTTTTTAAAACATATATTTCATTGGATTGATCATGGGAATATATTTTTTAGTATCCATATCGGCAGTTATGTGTGATGGGTAAGGTGTATATCTCATGATGGGATAGTGCATATCTTTAAATGAGGATATGATGTGAATGCTGGAAAGAAATAACATTACCTCAAATGGTTTGAAATATTTTTTTATCAATTAGCAGCTCTCACTTCAGGGTCTAATGACATAATTAAGACTAAAAATTTTCCTACCATTTTAGATCAATATCCATACAAGTATTTTGAAAATTTCTCTATTTTTTTACTTGAATGGGAAGTGTAATTTTAAATATATCTTCATCTAGAGAAAATCCAATTTTACTTCCATAAAATAGAATAAAACCAACGTAATTTAAAGATTCTAATATCATATTGAAATAATTAGAAATTAAAGGGCTCATAAGACCAAGTATGTCACCTTGGGTTTGTCCATTTGTTTTTTTAATGAAAATTTGTTTGTTATGAATCTGTGTTGAAAATATTAATCTAAATTAGGTTATGATAAAGAATAGATATCTACTACCATGGATTGATGAACATTCTTTATTAATTGTAGGGGACTAATGGTTCTCTAAAATTGAACTACTCTAAGGGTATCACAAAATCTGGGTTAGGAAATAGGATAAACCAAAGATAGATTTTAGGAGTCATTATAGTCATTATGAATATGTGGTCATGCACTTTGATCTTACAAACACACGAGTAGTTTTTAGGGAAATGTTGAATTGTGTATTTAAATTATACATAGAATCCTTAAATGTTGTAGTTTTTTTAAAACATTATAATTTATTATCTAACTCATAAAGAATATTTAGAACATTTAGAGATTGTGTTAAGCATTATTCTAAATTACAAGTTATATGAAAACTTATCTAAATGTTATTTCTTCATACAAGAAGTATTTCTTATTAGCCATTTTATCTCTTTTAAAGGAATGTTAGTAGAGCTAGAAAAGATAGAATTTTTTGTTTCTTTCAAAAAACCAAAAAATGTATTTGATATACATAGATTTTTGTGTTTTATATTTTAATATTATCACATTATTCATGAATTAATTTGACTTAAATATCCATTAATAGTGCTTAGGGGAATGGGATATAATTCTATTATAGTGAGTATTATTAGTGAGCCTTTTTTTATCTCATGGAATGATTAACTTCCTTAGTAAATGTTGTTTTTCTAGAAATTGGGAAGTGTTATGTGGAATTTTGTGAAACATATAAATCAAGGCATGGTTTTATTTCACACATAAAAAGATCGTAAAATATTATATGAATCACAATAGTAGAAATTTCAGGAAAATAATTATCCAACCCATGATTTGGGATTGGTTGTGTATGTTCATTCTTTAAAAGCATTTATTTATAATATATTTTTTGAGAATTTTATTATTTTTATAGATTATAATAGTTTGAAACAAATATTCTCAAAAAGTTATTTAAACCTAATACAAATGTTATGGATGGAATATCTCTAGATTCTTGACTTTTTCATGGTTTGTACACCTAGAAAATAAATTTTTTGTTGGATTATTTCATCCAAAATTCATTCAACAAATTATCGAAATAATATAATGATAATTTATAATCATTGACTATGATAGAAAATATGTGTCGAAATTGTATTGAGAAAAATTATGGCATGGTTTTCTTTTTGGTGATGGTTATACCTAATTTGGTATAAAAAGTTAAGAATTCTCAAAGATTAGATCCAGAGTTCCTTACCATTATGTAAACAATTAATGGTGGGGAGTCCATTTATGGATAGAAATAAGATGATAACTCAATTTTTTCATGATAAAATTGTTACATCACTAAATTTTCAAGAGAAACTAGAAATTTTCTATTCATCACAGCATTTAGAATATGTATAATGAATTGTGAACTCATTTTTGGTTGATTGGAATGAAGAGGAAAATGGAATACTATGTCTTGAGACACCTCAACTATTAGTAAGTTAAGGATTATCACCAATTACTTGAAATTTTTTTTCAAACTTTACCTATACCTATCTACAAATACAATAAAATAGATGTAGATTTTTCATAAGTCAAAAAATATTTTTTTTGAAATAAAATTTCATATGGGTGATTGAGGATTGACTCACAAATTCAGCTAACATAATCCCTATTCATAAATCAAATATAGTAGAAGGATTAAAAAACTATGTATTAATGAATTACTAAATATTCAAAGAAGACTGGTTTTTGACTAACTCTAACTGAGATCCTCATTTTACCTCCTAAATCTGGAGAACACTATAGAAATATTTCAGTACCCAATTAACCATGAGAATGGCTTATCATCCCCAAATTTATGGAAAATTGCAATAGACAATAGAAATGATAGTAGACATGATTTGAGATTTTGTTATAAATTTTGGAAGGCCATGGGAGGATCAAATACCATTGGTGGAGTTATCATAAAATAACAAGTTCACCTCACCTGTTTTGATAATCCCAATTATGCTTTAATATGTTTTGATAATCCCAATTATGCTTTAACATGTTTTGATAATCCCAATTTTTCTTTAATAGGTTTTGATAATCCCAATTCTACTTTAATATGTTTTGATAATCCCAATCAAGCTTTAATATGTTTTTATGATCCTATATATATATGTAAAATTATGTTGGAAAAAATATCAAAATAATCATTGGAATATGTTAATCAATGTTTATCTATGTTTATATATACTTTGAAATAATTATAATTCAATATGGATATGTTTTGCATATAACAGATAAGTGTTAATTCCACTGGTATGCATAAGTCCACTGGAATGCACATAGCTACTGATACAGACAAACAAACAGACCTATTGTTATATCAAAAGCTACCGATATGAAGTCCACCGATACAAATACAAAGTCCACCAATACAGAAAGAAAAATTCTACTAATACAAGTCTACCGATATAGACAGATGGCTATTGTTACGTAGTCCCCCGATACAGACATATATCATTACAAAAAAGCTACCGATAAGAGGATTCCTGATAGAAAGAGCTACTGATACATAGAGCTACTATTATAAAGAGTAACAGCTACTGATACAAAAGAGCTACTGATACAAGCTCACTGATACTAAGAGCTACCAATGGAAACTAGTTACAGTTTCTCTAAACTAAATTTCTATTTGTTCATTTAGAAATGGTCATATTTGATGATTTTAATGCACCTACTATAAATTAATGATTGTGGTTGGAATTTCAAAAACCATACCTCATACCTGTAAAAAGGTAATACTCCCCATTTCCAGAGCTAAAGCTATATAAGGGAACCTCGAACTACTAAAAATGTGAGTTGATCGGTCAGTTTTTCCATGCACATACAAGATAATATTCTAGATATATTCAATGAATTACATACATAGAAGAAAAAGGAATAATTCATATTTAATCCTTTGAACCGGAAAATTCAAGGGGAAAGATCTTCAATGATTTCAGTTTCACTCAAGCTGATCAGACTGATCAACCTGGACCTGGAAGCCAAACGCAAAAATGACACTATGTTTCTTGACAAAAAACCAAAGAAGGAGTCAAAGCCTCATCTGCATCAATTCAAAGAGTCCAGAGCTTCACTCAAAACACATAGAACATTATAAACTCTCCTCTATCTGATTAGCTCTATTGTGTTTCATTTATTTACATTATGATCAGTGTGTGTGCTCTGTATTTTTAGACACACACTATCTCTTGTGCTAAACTGGAGGATTAATAAATCCTCACACAATCTTTTCCCCATACAGTTGTTTCCCACTATGGATAGTGGTAAAGGTCAAGTGTGACCTGGATAGCATGTGTGCTATTGCATTGTTTTCCCACAAAGAACTGTGGTAGAGGTCTTAGTACCTGGACAGTCTGAGTACTATTATAAACCCTGATTTAGGGTCTGGATAAAAATTTATATAAATTGTTTGAGAGGACTAAGTCTTAGCTTGAGACTGAACCTCTTGGTTAAAACTATTGTGCTCATTTATTTTGTTTTAAACTATATTGAATATTCCGTTGCTAATACTTTAAATATAAATCTATTTTAAAGTAACTCTGATAGTTAAACTAGTAAGTGTTTATAACTTTTGTTAGACAGTAATTTAGTTTCAAAAGTTACTTAATCTTCAGATTAAGTTAATTGAGAAATAATAAATCATTGAGAAACTAATTGAAACCATTCAAGATTTATAAATTCACTACAGTTTAGCTTACTATTCAATTTGGGGGATTTTAATAGAAATATTTTTAACAGAAATTTTAATTGGAACTCAAATCACCCCCCTCTTGAGTATCCACTCCGACCAACATTTGGTATCAGTGGAAGGTTTTTCTAAAGGATTTCCAATAACTCTGTTTTTCAACTGTGATTTTAGTTGTATCATAAAGATCGTAAATTTATGTTAGTTCTCATTTTATCCCTTTAAATATATTTGTTAAAATATAATTGTGAATAATAGACTATAAGGTGTTTCTACCAACAGGCCACCATTGTTTAATGGTGTTAATTATTCCTAATAGAAACTGTAAATAAAAATTCATTTAGAAAGTATGGGATTTGATATTTTGATTGCTATAGAGACTCAGTATAAAATTTCAGAAGCTGAAAGAACTACTTGGGATGAATGTACTAAAACAGCTTACCATAATAATTGTAAAGCAATGAATGCCATGTATTGTTCTTTAGGAGATGAAGAATTTAATCGAATATATTCTTGTAAAACTGCTTATGAAATCTGGGATACCTTGGGTGCTTCCCATGAGAGATCAACCATTGTTAAAGAAATGAGACTAAATACTTATACTATTAAATATGATAATTTTAAAATGAAGTCTGATTAACCTATTTCTGACATGTATCTCATGTTCAACGAAATTGTAAATACAGTGTGCTCACTTCGAAAAACGGTTCCTGCAAAAGAACAAATCATGAGGATAATAACATGTCTTCTAGAGATATGGAGAGGCAGATCAGTTTCATTAAAAGAATCATGTGATATAAGTTCACTGCCTGTTAAAGAACTGATTGGTAAGATAATGATGTATGAAGAAGAACTAAAGGTAAACAAAGAAGAAGATGATGAACCAAAGGGGAAGTCAATGGCATTTATGTATACTACCTCAAAGAAAAAGGAAAAGGAGAAAGTTCACGTACCTACTGAAAGCTCAACAAGTGAAGGTTCAGATTCTGAGAGTGATGAAGAGATGGCTCAATTAGCCAGGAGATTCAAAAAATTCTACAGGAAAAAAAAAATTTCAGAAAACCAAATTATAAGGGTAAGTATAACCAAAAAGGTGATTGGAAGAATGATTGGAAGAAATATGATAAGGGTGATGACATAGTCTATTACAAATACAAGAGGAAAGGACATGTGAAAGCTGATTATCCAAAGTTAAAATACAAGAAGAAATATGATTATAAAGACAAAAAATATAAGAAACCAATGAAAGAAACCTGGAATGCTTTTGAAGACAGTTCAAGTGATTTTGACTCCACTCATGATGAAAAATACCAAAAAGCTAATATTTTTTTCATGAAAAACACGTCTGAGGAGACTTTCTTGAAGAGTTCCTATAATAAGATATGGTATTTGTACAGTATATGTTCAAGGAATAAGACTGAAGATTACTCATGTTTCAAGAGTTTAATCAAGGATGATGGAGGACATGTCAACTTTGGTGATAATTCAAAAGGAAAAATCATCGGCTTAGGCCAGATTGATAGCACTGATTCTATTTTAATTTATAAAGTATTATTTTTTGATAGATTAAAATACGACCTCTTAAGCATTTCCTAGTTGTGCGATGATATGTTCAATGTTAAATTTTAAAATGATGATTGTAATGTTTTTTATTCTAAAAATGTTTTAGTATTTTCTTCCTTAAGAAATAAAAATGTATATGATGTAGATTTGGAGTCTTTAGCTAAGAAAAATACTACTTGTATAAATGCTTTTGATAAATATTATTGGATTTGGAACAGAAGATTAAGACATTGCAATGTACATTCACTTAAGAAAATGAGTAGGAAAAATTTAGTTAGAGACCTACCTCAACTAAAATTCTCATCATACAAAGTTTGTACTCCCTGTCAAAAGGGAAAGAAATATAAAGTTTCCTTCAAATTAAAGAAAGAAGTTTCAACTTCTCAACCTCTAGAGTTGGTTCACATGGATTTTTTTGGACCTTCTAGAGTTTCTAGTTTAAATGGGAAGCACTATGTCTATGTCTTAGTAGATGAATTTTCTATATATAATTGTGTATACCTTCTTGCTCACAAAAGTGAAGCTTGTTCTTATTTTATGAAATATTCCAAGTCTGTATAGAACCTTAGTGGACTTATGATTAAGACCTTGAGAAGTGATCATGGTCATGAGTTTGAAAATCATGAGTTTGAATCTTACTGCTCACACAATTGATATAGTCACAAATTTTTTTCCCCTAGGACACTTCAATAGAATGGTGTAGTAGAAAGAATAAAGAGAAACCTTCAGGAAATTGCAAGAACTATGCTCAATGAAGATAATTTACCTATTTATTTTTGGGCTGAAGCTGTTAATACAGCTTGTTATATTATAAAAAGAGTCTTAATTAGACATGTTCCTAAGAAGACCCCTTATGAAATGTGAAATAATAGGAATCCTAAAGCGAGTTACTTCAGATTTTTTGGTTGTAGAGTATTTATTCTGAATACTAAGGAAAATTTTGACATGTTTTATTATAAAAGTGATGAGAAAATCTTTCTAGGTTACTCTATAACCAGTAAATCTTATAGAGTCTTTAAAAAAAGAACCAAATGTGTGGATGAATCTGTTCACATCAAATTTGATGAAACTGATCTACATGAACCTAAGTATTCTCTTGAAAATATTGAAGAAGATCTATCTATTATGGACCTTAATTATAAAATTAATGAACTTATTGTAAAGACAACCAGTTCTGGAAATATTCCAAAATCTGCTTCTGGTGAACCCAAACATAGAGAAGAACCTGAAATTCCTAGTCCTACCTTTAGTAGATCAACTAGGATTGTAAACAATCAACCTTTAGATGTTGTTGTTCGTAATCTTGATAGAGGGACACAGACTAGAGCTTCTCTAAGAAACCAGGTTGAACATCAAGCCTTTCTTTCATAGTTATAACCTAAAAAATATCAATGATGCAATCAATGATGAATTTTGGGTAATGGCTATGTAAGAAGAATTAAATCGATTTGAAAGAAAAAATGTTTGGGAATTAGTTGATAGACCTAAGGACACCTTGACCATAGGCACAAAATGGGACTTTAGATATAAATTTGATGAATTAAGAAACATAGTTAGAAACAAATCAAGGTTAGTTGCACAAGGATATAGTCTAGAGGAAGGAATAGACTATGAGGAGACCATTGCACATGTAGCTAGATTAGATGCTATTAGGATTCTACATGCCTATGATGCTCATTTAAATTTCAAATTATATCAAATGGATATTGAAAGCTATTTTCTAACTAGTTTTATAATTAAATTTTTTTTTTGAACAACCACCTGGGTTTACTAATCCTCATCTTCAAAATTGCGTTTTTAAGCTCTCTAAAGCTTTATATGGTTTGAAATAAGCCCCACAAGCTTGGTATAATAGAATTAGTAGTTTTATAATTTAAAAAGGTTTTTCTAAAGGGATTTCTAATCTAACTCTCTTTATTAAAAGAATTTATAAAGATGTTTTGATAGTACAAATCTATGATGATGATATTATTTTTGGATCTTCTAAAAATACGTTGTGTATTGATTTTTCCAAGAGTATGCAAAATTAATTTGAAATGAGTTTAATGGGAGAACTCAAATATTTTCTTGGATTTCAAGTCTTTCAAAATGACAATGGTATTATTTTAAATCAAAATAAGTATACAAAGGATATTTTAAAACGTTTTTGTTTAGATAGTATTAAGGAAAGTGACACACCTATGAGTGCCACCTATAATTTGGATGCTGATGAAACTGGAAAACTAGTGGATCAATCAAACTACAGAGGTATGATTGGCAGACTACTTTAACTTACTGCTAGTCGACCAGATATTCTGTTTAGTGTGTGTATGTGTGCAAAATTTCAAGCTAATCCAAAAGAGTCACACTTTCTTGATGTTAGAAGAATTTTCCAATATCTTAAACATACTGCTAACTTAGGATTATTTTATACAAAAGAACAATAATTCGATTTAATAAGTTATTCAGATGCTGACTTTGTTGGTTGAAAGTTTGATAGAAGGATCACTTCTGGAACATGTCATATTCTAGGTAAGTCCTTGATATCATGGTGTAGTAAAAAAGCAGAATTCTGTTGCATTGTCTACTGCTGAAGCAGTGTACATTGCGACTCATAGTTGATGTGCACAAATTCTATGGATGAAACATACATTATTGGACTACGAATATCAGTTTATACATGTATCTATAAACTGTGATAACACTATTGCAATTAATAACTCTAAGATCCCTGTATCTTACTCTAGGACCAAACACATTGATATATGGCACCACTTTCTGAGAGATCATTACCAAAAAGGTGATATTACTCTTGAATTTATAGGTATTTAACATCAATTAGCTGACATTTTCACCAAGCCTTTATGTTTGGTTAGGTTAAGTTACATTAGACATGAGTTAGGAATGATAGACTTTGTAGAAACCAAACCTCACCATTAGAAACCTCACTGTTAGAAACCTCACCATTAGAAACCTCAACATTAGAAACCTCACCATTAGGAACCTCACCCTTAGAAACCTAACCGTTAGAAACCTCACCGTTAGAAACCTCACTGTTAGGAACCTCACTGTTATACCACATCGGTATGAACCACACCACTATACCTCACAGTTAGTAGACCTCACCGATAAAAATACATCACTGTTAGGAATCCTCACCGGTATGTATTAACGTTAGGTTGCGCTGTTTTTAAACTTATGTATCTTCATCCACTGGAATCTGTATCATTCATACTATACATATTATGTTTTATTTATTTATTTTTGTGATTCCTAAATGATAAAACATAAGTCTTGACCTCATCTCGATCCACCTCAAACCCTTTACCTTCAAGTCTTAGCTCCCAAACCTTTTCTTTTCTTGAACCTTGAACCTCATGATTCACAGAATGGAAAGAGTAAAGAGACCATTCGTTGGTGAAAAGGATGATGATCTAAATGCCAAAAGACGCAAAGGAGAGTCTAGTGGTGGAAGTGAAGTGAATAAACCTTAAAATCCACATCTTGTTCAAATAGAGATAGTCGTTGAGAAAGAGCTATGCACGGAATGGCCGATGTTTAGTAAATCATTAGTTTCAGAAGTGTAGGAAGACCAGAAATGGGTAGAGTGCTTCTCGAATAACAATGGTACCTATTATCCGAAGCTGGTAAAACAATTATAAGAGTTTGTTTGTTTTGAGAAATCATAATTTTCGAATATAATGGTTTCAGTTGTGAATGTAAAGGAAATATATTTTTCCTCTGTTGAGTGGGCTGAATGTTTGAAAGTCCCACATGAAGGCATTTTTGAGTATTTCTTGAAATCACTACCTCCTACTAGTGACATCTTTGAATTTGAAGATACTTTGGAAGAATTAACATGTGATGGTACACCAAGAAAGGTAGTTTCTATAGGAATGGATGGAGAGAACTCGTTACTGTTCAAGTTTATCCAACATGTTCTAAGTCCAAGAAGAGGGGACTTTTCAAATCTGAAATATCAAGATATATATTTGCTGCAACTTTTAAGACATGGTGTTAAGGTTAATCTATGTATACTGTTAATGACTCAGATTGAGGATATGACCAACCAATGTCAAATACTAATGCTCTATTCATTGCAAAGATAATTTCTGTTATGATCCAAGTGAAGGGAGTAGCTGAGTCTCAGGATGAGACAGTGGTGGTAAGGAACAATTTATGCATCATAAGCACTGATTGTAAATACATGAAGATCAATTAGAATCCGTGGAGAAGAGAATGGGTTAGTGATGATGAGAATATGTATGATAAATTTAATCTTTTGGATCATCCTTCTAGGACTAAAGATGTGAGGGATCCAGGTCAAGGACCTGATGAAGAGGAACCTTAGTATAGTGATGATACTGATGAAGAGTATTCCTTGGTAGATGATGGAAGGGATCCGGACTTGCTATCAAGTCCTGTTGCTAAAATTGTGTCATATAGAAAGGAGACAATCTTGAAAGAAAGTAATGAAAAAGTACCTGTTAATGAGGAATACCAGCCTGCCCTAGATAATGATGAAGAAGAAGGATTTGAAACTGAAGCAACTTCTTCTGCATGCTTGAGTCTTAGTCCACTGATTGGGCACTCCTCAATGCCTACTGAGGAGATTGTTGAAGTAGATAGGCCAGCACCTATTCCTAAGGAGCCTCCTGCTGTTAGAAAAATGGAGAAGATTGTGGAGGATTCTTTTGAGGAAGAATGATCTCCTAAGGGTGTTATTGCCTTACATGTACAAAATAATTCACCAGTTGAGGGGGAGCATCCAACTAGACATGGAAATGTTTCAGTAGCTGATGGAATTAAAGACTGGGCAGAAGACCTAGGTTTTGTAGTTTGTGGGTTGGACTATCTGGATTCTGAAGATGATACACCCATCAACAGACCACAAGTTGACTATAATATCTCTTATTAGTTTTTACCTAAGGATGTGGTAAGAAAAGTTGATCTAGACTAGTTGAAGTCCAATCTTAAGAAATATTTTTTGGAAGAGATTAGTAGAATGTAAACCTCTTTAATATCATCCATTCAATCTATTATGAATTACTCTATGGAATGTATTTGGACAGAAAGAGCACCTGTAGTTGTGCCTGACAATCTAGTTACCAATACTGATCTTGAGTCTTTAATGGCTGAGTTGAAGGAAACTTGGACTACATATGTTGCAAATTTAAAGAGTTTCTTTGTTGAAGATACTAGAAATATGAAAAAATCTTTAGAACTCTAACTCGGGTATATGGTGTCAGGCCTTGTGACAGAGATTATGAATGAGATAAGAGTATGTCATTATCAGATTGAGAGGTGGACAAGAGCTGTTGTTGCCCTGAAGTAGTCTGTTGCCTCTCTAACTACCTTGAGTAGTTGTCAAGCTCAAATGAGTGGTGATATCAATTACATTAAAGGTGTAGTAAGGAAATTTGTGGATTTTTTAGGGCTTTAAGAAGTCCATGGATCATCATGTTAGCACCCAGGACTCTCTTGTAAAACATCTAATAAGTGGGATGACTAAATCTTAAAAGGAAATAGTAGACTTCACTATTACACCTCTGAGTTATACCAATACTTCTTTGGACATTGATCTGATTCAAGTAGTGATGAAAGAAGAGATTGGATAGTCTTCTACTAGTGGCTCGGTAGACTCTGCTGTTTTTACCCAAGTGGTTACTACAACTAGAAATATAGGGAAAATTGTTCAGAATTTTTTGAGAGAAGCCACTGCTTCTCAGAAAGAGGTCAAAGATAAAGTGTATTACTACTTCCAAAGGGTTTATACCAAGCAACATCTCAACAAAAATTTCAAGCTTATATTAGAAAACATAACTCTACCCCCAGTCACTCAATCTTTCAAAGAACAAGTAATCAAGCTCAGAGAGTTGACTCCTGCTTTAGATAAATTCATGGAGAACAAGGATAACTTCATTTATGCTGTGAAGAGAGGAGGAGGAATCATAATGGACTTTAGCAATCTTTTGCTTCCATTTTTTGCATGTGGAAAGTATTCCAATCATTGCACCTCCAGCTCTGCCTACCTCTGCTTAGTCTGCCTCTATTCCTGAATGACTCCAGTCCAAGCACTCTAGAGCCTCACTACTATGATCACACAGAGAGCTACCCATACAGGCCAAGAACAGTCTCTGTTACACAACCTTCAGTAATGCTTTCTGGAATTTCTAAGCCTTCTACTGAAGCTACCCAGTCTGATTATACCTCTGAATCCAAAGACAAATCCAAATTAGACATTCAAGAGGTGTATTGATTAGTGGCTAGGACCTTTTATGGGTATTACTTGTATTCTTTTTTTGGTTTAATTCTATATTTTTATGTATTTTTTCCTCTAGTAATATATAAATGCCTTCATTCTCTTCTTCTTTCTATTACTTCTGGTTTCTTGTATTTCCTTCCTTTCAAACTTTTAGCTAATCACAAAGGGTGAAAAATAATATAACAGGGAAGAAATAATATCTAAGGGGGGAGAACTTATATGAAGAACCGTTATATTTTACCTATGATACATTATTTTTGAGCATAAAATATCTTTCCCTCTTGTACATTTGTTTTGTAATTCTAGTACATTATTTTTATTATTACATCTGATACAATTGCATATAATAATATATTCTCAGATATATTTGTTTCATACCTCTGATTAATTTACTTATAATACTCTATTCTCTGGTACATTTGAGAATGTCATTACCCACACTGAGAAATACAAACCATTATATTTTGAACTGTTACATTACTGATTATATTGGATTATAATATCATAATTTGTGATTATCAAAAAGGGGGAGATTGTTGACCTTTCCTATTTTGATAATCCCAATTATGCTTTAATATGTTTTGATAATCCCAATTTTGCTCTAATATGTCTTGATAATCCCAATTATGCTTTAACATGTTTTGATAATCCCAATTATGCATTAATATGTTTTGATAAACCCTATCATGCTTTAATATATGTTTATGATCCTATATATATGTTAAATTATGTTGGAAAAAATATCAAAATAATCATTGGAATATGTTAATCAATGTTTATCTATGTTTATACATACTTTGAAATAATTATAATTCAATCTGGATATGTTTTTCATAGAACAGATAAGTGTTAAGTCCACTGGTATGCATAAGTCCACTAGTATGCACATAGCTATTGATATAGAAAAACAGACAGACCTACTGTTATATCAAAAGCTACCAATATGAAGTTCACAGACAAAAGAAAAGATACTGATAGAATAAGACTACCGGTATGCACAAGTCGACTGATACAGACCTACCAATACATAGTCTACCAATAAGTAAAGGTCACTGATACGTAGTTACCGATACAAGTTACCGATACAAACAGACAGACAGATAGTTACTGATATGAAGTTCACCAATACAAATACAAATTCCACCGATACAGAAAGACAAAGTCTACCGATACAAGTCCGGTGATACAGACAGACGGCTACCGTTACATAGTCCACCGATAGAGATGGATATCGTTACATAGAAGCTACCGATAAGAGGAGGTACTGATAGAAAGATCTACTGATACATAGAGCTACTGTTGTAAAGAGTAACATTTACTGATATAGAAGAGCTACCGATACATGCTCACTGATACTAAGAGATAAAGATGGAAACTAGTCATTGTTTCTCTAAACTCTATTTCTATTTGTTTATTTAGAAACGTTTATATTTTATGTTTTTAATGCACCTAATATTAATTAATGATAGTGGTTGGAATTTCAAGAACCGTACCTCATACCAGTAAAAAGGAAATCATTCCCATTTTTTGGAGCTAAATCTATATAAGGGAACCTCGAACTACTAAAAATGTGTGGTGATCAGTCAGTTTTTTCATGAACATACAAGATAATATTCTAGTGATATTCAAGGACTTACATACATAGATGAAAAAGGAAGAATCGATACTGAATCCTTTGAACCTGAACCTTCAAGGAGAAAAGAGCTTCAATGATTTTAGTTGCACTCAAACTGATCAGACTGATGAACCTGGACCTAGAATCCAAACAAAAAAACGAAACATTGTTTCATGACAAAAAACCAGAGAAGGACTCAAAGGCTCATCTGCATAAATTCAAAGAGTCCAGAGCTTCAATCAAAACACATTGAGCATTCTAAACTCTCATATATCTGATTAGCTCTATTGTGTTTCATTTATGTACATTTTTAGCAGTGTGTGTGCTCTGTATTTTTAGACACACACTATCTCCTGTGCTGCACAAAAAAGATTTCCAAATCCTCACACAATATTTTCCCTATACTCTTACGTCCCACTATGGATAGTGCTAGAGGTGAAGTGTGACCTGGATATCCTGTGTTCTATTGCTTTGTTTTCCCATGAAGAACTGTGGTAGAAGTCTTTGTACCTAGACAGTCTTAGTACTGTTGTAAACCCCGATCCAGGTTGTGGATCAAAATTTATATAAATTTTCTGAGAGGACTAAGTCTCATCTTGAGACTGAACCTCTTGGTTAAAACTGATATGCTTATTTATTTGGTTTTAAACTATATTGAATATTCTGCTCCTATGTACTTTAAATATAATTCTATTTTAATATAACTCTGATAGTTAAACTAGCAAGTGTTTATAACTTTTTTTAGACAGTAATTTAGTCTCAAAAGTTACTTAATATTCAGATTAAGTTAACTGAAAAAATAATCGATCTTTGAGAAACTAATTGAAATATTTCAAGCTTTATAAATTCCCTAATGTTTAGATTACTATTCAATTTGGGGGATTTTAATAGAAATGTTTTTAAGAGAAATGCTTATTTGAACTCAATTCACCCCCCTTTTATTATCCACTCCGTCCAACATAACAGTAATTATTACTTGATAAATATGCCTCATTTTGAAGATTTATATGGTTTCCCTTATAAGATTCAACACTATTGGGTAGAGACTATAGAATGATTTCTATTCAGTCTTATACATATACAGGATATGAATAAGAAAATTAAGATGACTATGAAAAGGATAGTGATGGATCATAATCATCCAAAATATTATGTAAACTGTCATCATTAGTTATTATCATTTGATGTAGGAGATCCTGATTTCTTAAAAGTCTATTTCTGGATTGGGAATTCATGTATGGGAAAGAAAAGAAAACTGTCACCTCAGTACATTGGCTCTTATGAAATATTAGAATGGATTGGTGATCCAGTTTATTATTTCTCTTTACCACCATGATTCAACTCTATGCACAATTTATTTCATTAGTCTTAATTAAAGAATTACCAACCAGATCCTGACCATGTGAATTGATAAGATAAGATTGATATTTCATAAGATTCTATATTATTACATGTGATGAAAAATATTATGGATATAAAAGAGAATTTTTTATGTAGAAAGAGTATCTATTCATGGTGACATGGTCATATTCTAAAATAAATATGAGAGGGAGAAGAACTTATTATAGAAAAATTCCCTGATTTTTTTAAAATCATTGGAAATATATAGATTTATAAGGACAGGAATCTAAATGGTTGGGAGAATTTAACACCCCTAGTTTCAATTAATTTACCCTTTTATTATTAATTTAGAAATTATGTAATGCTTGGGTTGAGTTTTAGTAGTTTCTATATGGTTTTGGTGGGTTTTGGAAGAGTTTTTAGGGAATGTTTAATCATGATTAAGGGGAAACAATGAAACCTCTCTCAAAAATTGTTCAAGAGATTCTGGGAGCTTCATAGTAGTTGAATGGTTGGTTCATTATTTGGACAAACCATGTAGGTGCCTTGTGAATCCTTACAAGTTCAGATATAGACAAAACGCATGGTTGGCACATGGTTTGTCAAGTCATGGAAGCCAACGATGTAAGGGGTTGTGTTTAGACACTATGATGTAAATGGTTAGTGCATCATTGACTACTAAAAAATATGAATTTATTAGTGTTAAAAATTCCATTTATCAGCACTATAGAATCACTGACAACTAAAGTGAGATTAAAATCCCTAGCCTTTTATCAGCACTAAAAAAGGAACTGATAAAGGGGTCCTTTATTAGCACCTTTTGAATTGCTAATAAATAACAATATTTATTAGTGCTTTTATTTAGTGTTTATGAAGTATAACTTTATCGGTATTTTGTAAAAGTGATGATAAAGGCTCCCTTATCAATAAATTTTAAAACACTAATAAACGTGAATATTGTAATGTGTTGTAACAGCACACTGCAGCACTAGTGCAATGTGCTATAATAGCACACTGTAACACTAGAAACACCACCACATATCAAAAAAATCCAGTAAAAATACATAATTTAAAGGAAATAAAATTTATAACAAAAATACAAGAAAAATACTATATTATAGATATTCCAAGCATTGGTTCATACAATTTTATATGTATAAATTTTTACATACATTCAAAAACATAAATGTTTCTTTGTCTTTTGATCCTGACCGTGACTCATGCTATTGTCGAACAAACCACACCCTATTGAGAAAAATAACACACGTATATAAGAAAAAAAGTATTATTATTGTAATTATATAATGTAATAAATTAATAGAAAGTGTTATTTGTTTACTAATATTTTGTGATGTGATGATCATTTTTAACTAAAATGAAACTTATATATTAAAAAGATGCACTTGGCATCATAATAGTCTCATTGGGCATCGAACTAAGGTTCGTTTGATTCCAACTCATCTCAAATAACTTATGGATCACTATTATAAAGTATAAAAACAATCCAAATTTTTTTTCTTGGTTTTTCGTATGTCACTTTTCTTTTTTAATAAATTTACATTTTAAACCAGAAATAAACTCTTTGACTCATACCTATCACATCATGTGTCATTTTTATGTGAGACTAAGTCCTACACATTAAAAATGACTTATGAATCTTTTTAATAAATTTTGAAGATATTCTGAGCACTTCTTCTCAGTTTTCCATCACTGACACTTTTGAACTAAAATGTAGATTTTAAACTAATAATGGAAACATTGAGTCATACCAAGCACATCATATATCAAATTGATGTCTAGATGATTTATACATATAAAAAATGTCTTATGTAATGTTTTCAAAAATTATAAAATAAATCTGATTTAATTTTCTCAGTTTCTAGTAAGTTAGTTGTCCTTTTTACTTATATTGATGTCAATTTTATATAAAAAGATGAAAAGGAACAAAAACTGGCCACAATATGTGTCAGATTGAAATGTGTCTGATTCCAACACATCTAAAATGACTTATGGATCATTTTTCAAAAGTATCAAAATAATAAAAACCCATTTTCTTAGTTTTGAGTATGTCACTTGATTTTTTAACTAAAATGTCATTTAAAACTAAAAACAGACACTTTGACTCATATCGGTCTCATCGTGAGTTATTTTTATGTGTAACAAATTCCTACACATCACAAATGACTTATGAATTATTTTTTTTATTATCATGAAAACACAAGCATGTTTTCTTGGTTTTTATTGAGTGGAACATTTTAAACTAAAAAGTTGATTTTAAACTGATAATAGCCACATTAAGTTATACCAGGAACATTATGTATAATATCGAGGTTTTATTGATTCCTACAGGTAAAAAATTACATATGGATCATTTAATTAATTTATAAAAATAATCCAAATGTGTTTTCCTAGTTTTGAGTTTGTAAGTTATCCTTTTCAATAAAATGGATGTCAACATTAAATAAAAAGAAGCACTTGAAGTCATACCGGTCAAACCATATGTCATAATAAGTTTAATATGATTCCTACATGTCTCAAATGACTTATAGATCATATAATTATAGTATAAAAACAATATAAATGTGTTTTCTTAGTTTTGAGTACATCACTTGTCTTTTTTACAAAAAATTCATTTTAAACTAGGAACATGAACTTTGACTCATACCGGTCACATCATGTGTCAGTTTGATGTGAGAATATTTCTCACACATCAAGAATGACTTATGAACTTTTTTCACAAATTATCAAGACAATATGAGGGTTTTCTCTTGGATTTCAGTGACTTCCCCTTTTGAACTAAAATGTCAATTTTAAACTGATAATGGGCGCACTAAGCCATATCAGGCCAATCGTGTAATAGATTGAGGGGTGTTTGATTATTACACATAAAAATGAATTATAAATCATTTTAATGTAGTTTAAAAACAATCTGAATTATTTTTCAATGTTTTGATTAGGTCTGTTGTCCTTTTTAATAAAATTGATGTCAGTTTTATATAAAAAAATATGCATTCAGTCGTATCTGTCATAATGTGATTTAGATTTAGGTATGGATGATTACAAAAATGTCTCAAGTGACATATGGATTGTATTCCTAATGTATCAAAAAAAAGGTGAATGTTTTTTCTTGGTTTTTTGTATGAAACTATTATTTTTTACTAAAATTCCATTTTAAACTAGAAACACACACTTTGACTCAAACAAGGCACATAATGTGTTGGTTTTACATGACACTTATTCCAACACATCAAAAATGACTTATGAATCATTTCCAAAAATTAACAATACAATACAAGAATGTTTTTTTGTTTTTAGTGAGTGATAATTTTTAACCAAAATGTCAATTTTAAACTGATCACAAACACATTAGGTTATATTGGGAAAATCGTGTATCAAATAGAGATGCGATTGATGCCTCCACATCACAAATCGCTTATGGATCATTGTCCTATTGTATCTAAAAAATACGAATGTTTTTTATTATTTTTGAGTATGTGAGTTTTATTTTTTACTAAAATTAATATGAATTTTAAATAAAAATAAGATCTTGGGGTCATACTGGTCACACCATGTGTCAGATTGAGGTGTAGTTGATTCCTATACATCCCAAAGTCCCAAAACAATCATTACTTCCAATGTTAACATGATTTCCATTTTTTCTCTATAAACATCCCAACACTACATATTGAAATGATGTTTTTATCTGATAAAATTTCTCACTATTGAAATATAAAAGAGTAGAGAAATCTCATGTTCCCATTATATCATGATAAGTCACCATAATTTTAACATTATATTTCATTACTCTTCTGGACATGAACAATGATAGTGGTTTTCATATAAGAACATTAACTCAATATGAAATGTTTGAAGTTATAAAAATAAAGGCAATGTAAAGTGAGGTAACATTGGAAAAAAGAAACATTTTTTCTCTCTTTTGGTTTGTTGAAGACAGTTTAAAGAGAAATATGAGTTTCCAAAATAACATTCAAAAAACTAAATAAGTATTAGATAATAGTTTTAAAGAAATTGAATTAAAATCGTATATAATTTTATGATAAAATTAATTAAATAAGTATTAGTAATTCACCTTTTTATGATGGATATATTCATTCTTGATGCATTTACTTGTCATTATCTTAGTTTTAGGCTCAAAGTCCAATATCTCATGAGAATAAGAATCTTTGAACAAACCTACCCATCCCGAACAAAAGAATCCAATTGTATAAGAAAAAAATTATTACTTGATTAATATTAAGAAGAATTAAATTAAACAAATATGAACTAAAACATTAATTCCCTAGAAAATGATTTTATTATTAAATCATCACTATTACCTCTATGATTGAGTATTGTAGGTAAATTGAAGGAATTTGATAAATGATAGCACTATAGGTGTGAAAAGGTGTTGAGGGAGAAGAAGTTTATGTACGTTTTGGTGAAGAAAGTCATGGAAGATGGACATGCCACCCAAAATCGAACAAAAGAATCCATTTGTATAAGAAAATAATTATTATATAAGTAATAAAAAAAACATAAATACGAAATAATAAATTAATTATATGGAAAATGATTTTAATTTTGAAACATCAATGTTTCCTTTGTGATTGAGCAGAGGCATCTTCATTGCTCTTCCTGAAAAGGTAGTGGTGGTAAATTGAAGGAAAGTGATGAATGGAACATTATAGAGGTGATAAGGTTTAGAGTGAGAAGAATTCTGTAGATGTTTTGGAGTAGAAATGCATTAAATATGAATAGAACACCCCAACTCGAACAAAATAACCCACCTATATATGAAAAAAATATTCTGTGAGTAATACTAAAAAGAAATAAATTAAACATAAATACGAATCAATGCATTAATTCTATTGATAATAATTTTACATTACAAACATCAAGATTACCTGTGTTATTGAGCATAGGTAGCATCGTTTCTATTCCTACAAAGTCAGTGGGGAGAACATGAAGGAAGATGAAAAATAAAACACTTTAAAGGTGAATGGTATTGAGGGAAAAAGAGTATTTAGAAGTTTTGGTGTAGAAATGCCTAAAAAATGGAAATAAATATTCTAAAATATATGAACTCTGCAATGAAAAATGAAAATTAAATCAGCGTTTCATTATACAATTTTTCTATGAAATAGAAAAACTATATCATAACATTACCTTTACATGTTCACAAAGTGCTTCCTTTATTAGAGTGTGTTATTTTAATGGATTGGAGACATCATCTTTTGTAGAAATTTTTTTCATGAGTAGTCAAACATTCAATATATATTATGTTAATGCATAGAGAATATATAATATTATGGGAAAAAACATAGTATATTAAAAAAAATTACCTTTTCATTAAACTCTCTTTATTTTTCTAAATGTTTTATGGATTTGGTCACTCTATTAAGAATACAAATCCTTAGTTTGTAGTCCCCTCTAATGTATTGAAAATTTTATACAATAGTACCAGCATGAATTAACATTGATCACCTAATGAAATGGTCATCCTCGATTAAATTTTCATCTGACCTAAAATATGTTTTAGTCACCAACAGGAGAATGAACCAATTCTTGTTTATTAGATCTGAGACATAAAATAATTTCACTTATTTGGATTCCATTATAACGGGATCATCTTTTTCCCCTTCAATGCTAAAATTCAAATTAATTAATCCCATTTAATCAAATTTCACTACACCCATATTTTCAACTCATTTGCAAGGGAAATTCATCACTTTAAATGTTTTATAATCCAACTCATATATGTGTTTGATAATTACAAAATATGACATATTTCATAAATTGGATTTCTTTCTTTAGAACTAGATATTTTCATTGTTTCTACCACAAGCATAACACCACTACTTTTTAGTATACATCAGTTATTGTGTTCTATTTTTTAATCTTAAAACCATTGATTACAAAACATATATAAGATATAACAATTTATTTTGGTCCCCTGGATAGACATTGAAGTGGTTCAAAAATTTAATTCTTATTTTTTAATAAATCCTTATAAATTTTATCCCATAACTATCCTATAAACTGTAGATTATGTGTATTTGATATCCACCCTCCATCCGTTGATATATTCAAATCTCTAAGAATTTATTTGTGGGATTCAATTAAAGGGTAACCATCTTCACCATTATATTTAATTTAAATGTTTTCTTGATCCAACTCCATCAAGGTAATAGTAAACAAATCTCTTTAGGAAATTCCTTCTCCAATATGGCGCCCGATGTGATGAGACTTTGGGAGACTGATTCTATTGACATCTAATAGGTAATTAGTAGATAATTCAATAGTGTATTTTACATTATATCATTCTGTAATAAAATATTCTTGACAACATTGATTATTAACATACCCTTTAAAAATTATTATATACCATTAAATGGGTTACATCTATCTGTAATGGATAGGGACACATAGTTTAACCTCTCTAACTATGTGAACCATCAGGTGGACCATTATACCAAAGAATAATAGTGGGAATAAAATTTCAAATGCACAAAATATGAATATAACCACCTTATTCATGATTGGAAACTTCAAGATGTCTATAAATATAGTTCATATATCTTTGAAAAAAAGAGTGTAGTTAATATATGTTGTACATTTTGAGGAAGAATGAAATAGAAAGTAACATGCATCAAATCATGCCTCAAAACATGATAGTCGTGTGATTTTAGTCCTTGTAACTTCAAATTATTAAATAACATTACATTATTCCTTTTTTAGGAATACCCCTCTAGAACATTGACACTATTGAAGGAAAAAATAGAAATTTTTTCTATTTAGATAGAGTTTAAGGTGCTAGAGGAAGAAATGTATGCTTTTAACCTTCATGGGTGTCAACTCTTCCCTTATACCCATGTCAATAATTTCCAACCTAGCCTTGATGTAATCTTTTATTTTCATCAAGATTATTTATTAATATTCCCATAACACAATCAAATAAATTGTTTCTATATGCATGAATTCAATAAAATTTCTAAAAAAATGATTCCAATATAATAATTCAAATAATATTGGTCACTTATTCCAACCTAATATCATAACTTTTTTAAAAAATGGTTTACTAAAAATAGTTTCAAGGTCTTTCACTTTATTGAACAGTTCATCATCTGTTATTTAAAATGGTGTTGTACCTTATTTCATATTCCCATAAAAAAATTTCATATGGTATTGGTAGTTAAGTCATCAAAGTAATAATTTATGATTTCCAAAAAACGTAGTTTTTTATGAATATTTCAACCAAACTATGTTTCTATGTTTTACAGAAATGGGACACCCCAACATTCCTTTAATGTAAGAGCTTGATAAATTTACATAAGATGGGAAGTAATTTATAATTCCCTAAAACCTGTCCCTCAAGGTAGATTATTCCCCTCTATGAGCATCATACATTATAACACATGTATCCCACATCAATTTTATTTATTTAACCAACAGATCCATATAGACATCAATATCAATATTGGGTTGTTTTAGCATAGATTTAACCTGAGAAAACATATTGTATATTTGACTCAATAGTAACCATAAAGGAAGGTTATAATTTACCAGCATTATGGTCTATGTACTATGAGTACTAAAATGTTCACCAAAAGGACTTATTCCTTCTATATATAATGAAAGATGAACGTTTATCATCTCATTTCCAAATTCCAGATACTCATAATCAATTTTATTCCACTAATGAAATATATTGGATGATGTAATTTCCCATATTTAATTATTTCATTTACATGGTATATCAATTGTCTTGTGATTTATTGAAATCTATATAGTCTTATAATCTATTGAATTTTAAGAAAGTTTCATACAGATTTTGATGGTCATGATTCATTTATCTTGTATTGATATGTGCCACAGCTAGGGAGTTTTATAAGTTATTCATGTTCCTTTAGAGACAATAAAAATCATTTGGACAAGCATATATATTTTTATATATCGTTCCCATTGAATTTATCATTTTTTAGAATTATATGTTGGACATGGTAGTTTTTTTCTTCTGGTACCATATCATTCCAGAAACCTAGTTGTTCTATAAATCTATTATCACTCCGTCCACCACCAGCTTTCAAATTATATAACTTCAATAAAACTAAAAATTTTGTGTATTTAGTAAAATCTGTACACAATGGTTTATTAGAAATGCTATTTAACTTCTCAATCAACTTTTCAAAATCATGAAGGTTGTCTTCAATTTTCATTTTCATTTCTTTCATGTGGTCATCATCATAATTTACACTGGAATTAATATCAAATGATTCATAAACCACAATATCTTTCCAATTTGTGTGAATATTCATTATTTTCTCATGTTTAGTCCAACATTTATAGCTATGACCTATTACATGATGAATAAAATGTTCTTCCAACTTTTCCCAACTAATGTTTCTTGAAAAAACAGCAATGTAAACAAAGATAAGAGATTTTAGAAGAGTCGTATGCATGCTCTATTTAAAACTTGATGAACTCTTTAACTCTATTTTCATACTATATTTCAAATGATTAGGTTACATACATTTTGTAATCATATCCATCCTATTGGGATCATAAAATATTAATTTTTTTATAATAAATAAATAAATACACATAAGATATTCATTATCAAAAGTGAAGGTCATATATAATTCTAATAAGTTAAACCCAACATTTGATTATTTCAAAGAATTTTTGTATGGTTTGAATATTATGGGAATTTGAATATAATAAAATCATTATTCCAATGTGGTAGGTTTCATCCTATAAATTTATTCAAATGTGAAAGTTATAGAAAACTATTATCATCATCAAATCATCTCCTGAACATTCAACATTGCATCTTGTTCTATGACACACATCCACCATCTCTAGTGGAAATCCACCTATGTTTATTGAAATCATATAATAATTAGCCATCCATGGGAAGACTAATGCATGTATTAGTTTAAGAAACATAAAATAGAGGGAGGATGAGTCCCAAGAAACAAAATTTCTTAATAACTGTTTGGGAGATAAAACTGATGATGATAAAATTTTCAATATATTGTGTTCTATAAAAGGAGAAACTCCTCCCATTTGTGAGAATTACACAACTAGCACTAGTTATTAACTTGTTTCTTATTAAAGGTGATATTTGGGTTACAGAAACATTCATGTAAGGGACTCAAAGGGTCTCGGTAGGAACATGTTATGAGATATGAATCTTTAGGGCCTCTATGAATTCTATATTTATAGGATAAATACAACTATTAATACTTTAAATCCACTAACTAATATAATTACTACCACTATTAAAAATTTATTATATGAAACTTTATGTATTATATGAGGAATTTATAATTGATTTCACACTAAAAGATTTAAAAAATAAACATCCATTAATATTATAGTTTGTTTTTTCATCTCATATGATATGTAAATTGATGTAACAAAATATTTTTGACGCGTTAGAAGGGAAATTGTTAGTTTAAAATGGTGGATCTCTTAAGATAGATTTTTTTTCATTCAATAGATGTTGGAAATAAAATGTAGTGTTAAAGAATGATCTATTTTAGATGGATTAAGGGAAAACATACATATTGTTTATTAGATGTGTCATGAAGGAAATGAAGTGATTTTTATGCAAGTATTAATGGGTGGGTTAACATTTAAAAGTATAATTTATTTTTACAAATGTATAGAATACTAGACAAACCATGCTCTAATTTGGGGTCGGTGAAATTTTTTTGTAATTATATATGAAATGGGAAATTGAATTGTGGTAGTGAAAAATTGATCATATTTCATATTGAGATATTTAAATACTGACTTAAAATGGGTGGGTTGAGATTTTTTTATAGACATAATTCCAAATTGATAGATATTTTCTACTAATTATTATTGGTAGATTTTTTCTAATTAATAAATAAATTATAGGTTTAAAGGAAACAACCCTTGGGTTTCCCCTAGCGAGACTTCATCTTGGATAAGCTTTATTAGGTGGTTGTGGAAATTTGATGCAACTAATGATCTTAAAATGTGAGTTATCTCACAACTTACTTGAAAGTTTTGATGGGAATATCTAGATGATATATTTTAAAGTTAAAAAAATATGGCTCATCCCAGATGTGGTCTTTCCATTCACGATTTTCATTTTATTTAGCTTGGACCATCATCTCACATAATCATTGGATTGGATGTTCAAGAAAAAAGGCATCACGTTTCATAACAATGGAAGTGGGAATCTTGAGGGTGTCAATGATCCGCTCAATTTTCTCCAAGAAATCCTATATCTCTTTATGATAATATTCATGTGAAAAGATGAAGGCTTATGGGGAAGAAACTCTTGATCAGGATCCTTATCTCCATCAAATGTTCAATTAAATAAAAAGATAATGGATATAAAAATTCATTCTACCCTATAAATATATAGAATATACTTTTTCCACGGCTCATCTCAAATGGAAGGATAAAATAATCAACAATTAAAATATTGTTCCCAACATCACTTGGAAACTCAAGAGGGAAGGCTAAGAGTTTTGGATATACACTCCTTCACAACTATTACAAAATCTCTAACAGCCATATCTCATTTCAACAAAAAATCCACAATAAACATTTTTGACCTCAACGATATACATATGGTATATAAATATTGATGATTAAAAATGAAATTAAATATCTCCAAACAAGAAATAAACAAGTGAGGAGGAGAAAAAAATAAGATACCTTGGATTAAAGCTTTGAATCATTTAAGAGAAAGTAGATATATTGAAAAACTAGAAAGCATTCAAGACTTGGATTCATTCGAATAGTGAATCATTCAAGCCATGGATTTGAGCCTTCATATTTTTGGAGCCTAATTCGAGCCTTGATTTGAGCTTTGATTCACTAATGAAGAGAGTTAGAAGATGGTGTATTCCATGGAAAATAGCAGATATCGTGACGAGTCTGTGATTGGTGATGGTTATTTAAATAGATCAGTGCACATTTATCAGTTCTTTTTTAGCACTTATAAAGGATTTATATTTATAATTATAAATAAAAAATTTTAAATACATTTATATAATATATATATATTTAATAAATTTATATAAATATAAATAGTCTAAATATATTCTTTATTTATATATATTTATTATAATTTTATAATTATATAAATATAAATTTATATATTTATAATTATGTAAATACTTTTAAAAAAACATTTTTTATATCATTATATATATTTATATAATTATATATATTTATAGTAAATATATATAAATGTATATATAGTAAATATAATCATTATTTAAATAAATTTATTATAATTTTATAATTATTTAAATATGTATAATTATTTATTTATAATTATATATATACTTTTAAAAAATTAATATTTATTTATTTATAAATATAAATATATAAATATAGTAAATGTTTATTTATAAATATTTTTTTCAAATATTTTTTTGACATTATTAATAAATATTTAATCTTAAGTACATGCATTTTGAAAATGAGTGAAATTGAAAAATTAAAAATGAGTACGCTTTAATAATATTGAAAAAATGGATAAGTTTTATTAATTAAATATAAATTATTAAAAAAAATAAGGATATATATTGAAATAATGTGGAATATATATTCATAATATTAAAAATAATAAATAGATATATAAAAAATATATAATAGAAATTGATTATATTCGTTAAAAAATAAAAAATATTAAAATATTAAAATTGAATTAATAACTATCTACAATAAAATTAAAAATAAATAAATAAATAAAATTTACCTTGATTAAATACATGATATATTAATTTCATCATGAGATAATTAAATTATATAATGAATACTAGCATTTGAATAAATTACATAAATGTTATGTTTATGTGTCTCTATATAAAATTTCATTAATTATGTTAATATTTGTGTGTGTCCGTTTTACATAAAAATGAATTAATCACATATATGTGAAATAAATATAACACTTTTCTGATCGATGTTAAATTGAAAAATCAAACGACATTCAATTATGTCCATTACTCGATGCAATTACTGAGAAATTTTAATTCATATTAATTTTTAAATGTTATACCAATGTCCACTAAATATATTACTATTTAATGTAATGAATAAATACTTTGTATTATATAAATCATATTTATATACATTCATATATATATATATATATAATTTTTTAACATTATTAATAATTATTTAATTAATATATATTAGGTGTTTGGGGGTAGAGTTACATTAAACCTGCACACACCACACTCACAGGCTAGAAAGGTAGTTCATAGCACCCCCAGGGATATCCCACCCATAAATCCTTATTTATTTAGTACATAGCCCAAAATCCCATTGGGAATAAAGTCCATTACATGGCCTAAATGCCCACAAATTAGTAAAAAGGCCTAGTGGAGTGTCATACTATGTCACCATCTGCCTATGTCATGTCGGTTCCACCACTTGTAGGTATCATGTATGTGCCAAGACCTACCTATATCATGACAGCTTCACTACATGCCTAGAAAAATTTCCACCCACCCGGATTTGAACTTGGGTTAGATATAAGATTACACGGAGACTTACAAACTAGGGAAATCCACCAACTATATTATCTAACTAATAAAATGTTTAATATTTTCTCAATTTAATTATTTTTAATTTTTGTTTTTTTTATTTTTCATTTTACATATATCTAAATATTTAATATGTAATATTTATTAGTATTTATAATTAATATATAGTGTTATCAATTTATTCATTCTTAAAAATAATTATTTATTTTATAAAAATTATAATATCTTTTTAATAAACTCATTTTATTTTTTAATTATTTACAGACCATTATTAGGGATGATAAATAATCCCTTTATGAGTGCTAAAAAAGTTTTGATAAAGGGTACCTTTTATCCGTGCCAAAAATAAATCCCTACTAAAGGGTGACTTTTATTAGCACTAAAAACGTTGATAAAAGGTACCCTTTATCAGTACTTATTTTAGAACTAATAAATGGAACCTTTATGAGCACTATTAAAAGCTTGTTTTATAGTAGTGACTTCCCAATCTGTGTGTAGTAACCATGCATCATGCATTTATTTTTCTCAAGAGAAGAGTTTAACCTGATTTTTAGCCATGAAATAGTCAATTTTATTCAACTTCATTAGGCTTTAAAACTCATCTTCTTAATAGAGAATTGTGGGAGTTTATGTTCAATATATAAGCTATTTGGGATGGATCAATGTGAGTTGAATGTCAAAAATAAATGGTAAGTCTCCCTTTTCACTCTTTCTATTTAGATCTCCACATCTCCTCTCACCCAAAATGTTATATTTAATACATTATGAATAGATCTATGATATATGATGCTTTATGATGAAATCTTGATTAGATATATTGAAGGAAAGAGGGATTGAACCAAGATATATAGGTTTCCAAGTGTTGTTCATTTTCTTGACTAATTGAGTGGTAGGTGGCTTCACTCTCACTCCACCATATCTATAATTGAAAGGCTTATTTTTTAAATACTCTTACTATGATTTTCAAATAAAATCCCTTACTTTTTATTAGTTTGAATGTCACTGTTTATATTTCTTTAATAAATTCATAATTCCTATTGTACTAATGGTTTTGACTCAATCAATTTTATTGAAGATTTTTAAATCCTATTTTTAATTATTTGAAAATGAATCTTATAATTCAATGGTTTTTTGAAAAATAATTTTTCTGGGTTTTTATAAAATAAATTGTGGAATATGGTCTTGTAATACATAGTGGTGTGTGTTCATATTATATTATAGGAGTCCTTGATGGTTGAAACATGGTGATCAGTGCTATTTGGAAAGATGCATGGAATCATAACCTTTTTATGACATGGTAAAGGATGGATCACCACCTGTGATTATTTAGATTTTCATTTAGCATGAATTTTTTTTTTCTGAGTTTCAAACAAGGGATAGGTATTCAAAATGGAATGAAACAATAGAAACATAGAATTATTACATTTTTTTCTTAAATAGATTTATTTTTGTAAATTTTTTTGATATTCTAACCCGATGTTTTATATAAACTATGATATAAGTTGTTTCTAGTTCTAGTGGAATGTATTGGAAAGTCTTTTAGGTAAATACTACTATGTATTATTACTAATCCCATAAAAATGAACTTTAATGCATATTCATTTGGTATTCTTCATTACATATGTAAAGAAAACATCTCATACTTCTCTAGTGGAGCATCATGATGATAATATCTTAGGATGGAGTTGGAGAATGGGGATTCTCTCTCCGACTCATTGGAGTAATTCCATATTAGTGTTTCTATTTCAAGATATCTTTTAGTTCTTGGGGAAATTTTTAATATGTTATCAAAACTACTCTAATATTACTATTTATTTGGATTTCATTTTAGTTGTATTATTAATACTCAAGCATCAGATGATTGATTTGAATTTTTAAATTTTCTTGTCATGTTATCTTTATTCATTATAAAATATCATCCACATATGTTTTACTAAGACCATGGAATTTATTTCCAGCCTTTGGTATCTTAGAGATGTCACCTAAGGCTACCATTACCTCTGACTTGGACCAAGACAATGGGTTGAATGAGGATGTTAAAACTAAAAAATAATTATTTGTTTTATATTTACTTCCAAGATAATCAATTTTCACCCATTTCTATAATAACAGATTGAATTTTTCTCAATAAAATATTTAATGAAAACTCTTAGGAGAAGAGAACTTTAATGATTATTAAATCCTGATCAAAGATTGAGCAACATCGAACTTGAAATGATTTATTTTTTCTCTCTATTTTATTTACATATTGAGTTTTTATTGATATTAAAATACATTTTATTATCACATATGATGTACTACAAATATTATTACTCTATCACTCCTTTAATTTATTTTCATTCATTCTCCCGCATATAACTAATGAAGAGTCAAGATATATCCTTGACTTCCTTCTGTACATTTTCTTATGTAAAACCTAATCTAGGATATGGATATTTTTATTAGAATTCATTAAACATACATGTAAGTGGGTTCTTGTAAAGTGTAGATGACTAAGCTCAAACTTAGAGATAACATCTTACTTAATTCTGATTTGTTCCTCTTTTTTATTTCAATTATTTATTTGAATTGTTTAAAAATTATTTCAATTTCTCCTGATTTTTTATCAATATTTATCAAAGATGTTTTTTGAAAATATATATTAATAGTTTTTATTTTAAAGATATATATATATATATATATATATATATATTTGTTTTGAGTATAATATATTGAGATTTAGAATATTTTTTTTCTATCTTGTTATTGATCGTTCTATGAGAAATTATTTCAATAGTATAGAATTATACATATGTGTTATATTTGTGAATTGATATCTGTTTCAAATTGATGGTATTTGAAATTCATTTTAAATTACTGTTTTTACCAAAAATTTATATTGGATGATAAATTTACACTATTTTGAGTTGTCCAATGAAACCAAAATTTGGTGTCAAAGACAGTATATTATCATTTTTCCTTTTAACTTGGATCAAGTTTTTTACAGACAAGATCTCCTAATTTTGGTGTATAATTTCTTTATTATTATGGATATGAACTCGGAAGGTTTTGCTACAAATAAAACACCATTATTTATTGGATATAACTCTTTGTTGTGGAATAAAAAATGAATATTGTTTTAGAAAGTATTTTTATTTGATATTTTGGGGTTTGTTGATAATAAATATGAAAAATTAAAAACTTCTAAAAGGATTGATATGTTCCAACTAAAACCTCTTATTAATTTAATTAAAAATCCATGAATGATTTATTCTACACTTTAGGTAATTATGGTTTTAATATAATATCAACACATACTATAGCCTATGAAATTTAGGATGCCTTATTTAATTATCAAAGCCATTAGTTCTAGATTTTTAGTTTAAGAGATTTTTTAAAAGAAAGAATATAGGATTGTGAAGAAATTTATTAAAATATTTTGATTTTTTAAAATTGATAAAATTAATTAGTATGTGAATATTTTTTGAGTAGTTAATAATAGTAGTAATAATAATAATAATGATTTTATTATTATTATTATTTATTTTGAAGTTAAAAAATGAAAATATGCTTGTGTAATTAATAATTATATTATAGATAAAATATTATTTGGGTGAATATTTATTGGGTGACCATAAAATTATAGAGATATTATTACTCATGTAAAATAAATGAGAGTTTTTATTTAATGGCTATTTAAATTCTATTATCAAAAGGTAATGAAAGTTATTATTTTAATTTGATGATGGTATTGTTGGTGGAGATTTAATAATAATATTATTAATAAAAAAAATTGTTATTAATTGAGAGAAATTATTTTTATGTGGTCAATTAAATTTTTATGTATATAAATACATATATATATATATGGGAATAATTTTTTTTGAATATTTGGGTTAATTTTAATATATTTATATGTGTGTGTGCATGAACGTGTATATATATATTCAAGGGTGTATATTTAATATATATATTTTTTAAATTTTAATATGTATATTTAATAAATGATTAAATATATTATAGATAGGATTAAAAAATACATGAAATGTTTTGGGGTGGTTCATGGTTTAAGAGGAGGGAAAAAGAAAAAAACTATTAAGTGAAAAAATAATGAAAAAATTTAAGAAAAATAGTGAAAAAATATTTTTTTAATGATGAAATAGGGAGGTGCATAATATAGAAATGTATAGGAAAGTTTCCTCGTCTCCCTCATGCCATTCTCCCCCTATCTCTCTCTTATTCATTTATCTTATCTTTAAAATAATCTCTTTGATATCTCCTTCGATACCAATAAGATAAATGTGTTGTCAGTGTCGTTGGGTTCATCACATGGAGTAAAAGATGAAAACTATGTTTTTGAAAAAATAAATTAATTTTATTCAGATTTAATTTAATTATAAACTTTTAAATTTCAAAGAATAATAATTAATAATTACATTCTTACCTAAAAATTATTTAACATAGAAAAGTATCATATTATGGTGGTTAAATAATTATTCTTTAATAAATAAATTCTTAGAATTTATGGATTAAAGAAAATATTTGGAAGTTATCTTGGAGAAAGAAATTATTATCGCAAGTAGAGTTTTTATTTATTTTTGTTAAAAAATAATAGGAAAAAGTTCTACGAATCCTTGAAAATTTTAGAATGGTTTTAGGATTCTGTGTGGTACAATTGGTCTCATACGTTAACCCATTTCATTAATCATCATTGTATATAATTTAGAACATACTTGAAATTTTTTCATGAAATATAGGTTTGTAGCATTGTCTTTTAGTGTGTTTGTGTGTAGCCCCATATGACCTATGTTTGATTGTGATCATATGAGGTTTTTGTGTGTTTGGACCTATGAAACCTATGTTTTATGTTTTCTCGCATATGGTTTGTTATGGTTGTGATTTATTGATGATATGAATTGATGTTTGTGTTGGATTTGGGTCATGAGAACCAACTTATAAATGACTAAGGATTACATATATTCATCATCTTGAATATTAATATAGTTTATTATCACATCATGATTATTCTGTTGCATGACATACTATGTGATAATTTCCTAATGATACATGACAGGTCTAAAGTATATAGTTCTTCCCTTATATTATGAGATAATATAGAATTTATAGAAGTGTTCATTAAACCCATGTTCTATAGTTAGATGATATTTTTTGACATGGTATATATGATACTACATATCAAGGGTAAGATTTTCTTTAAACATTGAGACACCATCTCATGGTGTTTTTCCTCAATAATGTCAAAGAATGGAGGTTATGAGAATAGAACCTCCAGTAAGAAATCCATATATTATATTTCATTGGATGTTCCAATCTATAGACATGTTTATTGGTTATTAGACTTTGCTTTTAGCAGTAATTAATATCATAAGTCATATAATTTGATATTTGGATGAGAACCATGATGATATATGCTCACGATGAAGTAGGTTATGTTGGTTGTGTAATGAGAGATATTTCATTAATGGATAATGTGAGAAATGAATTATCCCTTCTTTCCCTTGACATAATTTTTTATCTTAGGCCCATTTATGGGAATTGAAATTTATAGATAAATCCATTTCCATAGTGTTCAGTGGAAATTTTCATTTTTTAAATTTCAAAGAAAGATAACTCAAGAACATAGGTTGATGACACCATTATTCAACCTTTTTTATTATAGATATCATAATAAAGGTATTATATTATATAGTAATTGTTCATACTAGGTTGTGTGTTGTTGGAAAATTTACTTATTTCATTATGGATATCGTAGAATATTGTATCATTTTAACCTTTGAATTTAGGTGTCTACCTATTTCTACTAGGATGGTGTCCTAGAGGTTCACAGACTAAGTGTATCCATGGCCTCGGTCAAATTAGATGTTGAATTTATCAATTTAATATAAATATTCTTCCTGATTTATGGTTTAATTATTATTCTAGTTTTGGTGATCACAAATATTTATTCACTAGTAATTTGAAATAATAAGTGAGAAAAATTTTAATAAAAAATATCTATTTTCAAGGATTAGGGAATATAATATTTACTATAGTTGTTGAAAAATAATGTAATTATATTTATTTTCTAAATAAATAGTCATTATTCTATGTTTGGAAAATTTCATGGTGGATATGTAAATTGGGATTAATGGTCGAGTTCGAAGTGAGGTAAATGATATTTAAATATTATTAAAGTGATGTTCAAGTTAAGTGAATAATAATAATATTTCAATTATTTTCATATGGGGTCAACATAAAATTAAGAAATTGTTAGGTCCACTTGGTTAGATACCCTGATAGGGGGGGTGAATCAGGGTATGACAGAATAAAACAACTTCCCCTATTGATCTTGTCTCGCTGTTACTAAATACTATCTTCTCTCTATTTCCTATAGAAAAGTATAAACAAAAACTAAAGCACGAATAGGACACAATGATTTTCACTTGGTTCACCCTCACGGGGCTACATTCAATGAGCATACACCAACGATATGCTGATGTACCAAATGCACTACAAGGACACTGCTGTTTACAAAGTTCGGGATAGATCACTTCTATTCCCAGGCTCACTGCATTTTTGATGTTTAGGGTCAGCTCACTGCTTTCACAAGGGTCAATCTCTATTTCTCTCTCTTTAGCACACTGTCGGTGGAGACAATCACCTTCTTCCTCTTCCGTTTCTCACTACTCTGGAAAGGATCCACTCATAGTTTATAGACCTATAGGTCTCTTCATTATCACTAATGAATACCACCTCTGTTGAATGTTGATTCTCTATTTAAATCCGTCTTTCACCCGTAGATGAATGTCACTCTTCACCAAAGGTATCGAGCAATCTTCTAGCTTTCATGCAGCCCTAAAATAACTAGAATGCTTCTATCATACCTAGCGCGCTTCTTCAATCTGGCGTGCAAGTTCCTACATGTACGTTCATGTCGGCGCACAAATTCACTTCAACCACTTTTGCGACACTTGCTTCTTCAACTCCAAACTTGCATGACTCACACCCTTTTACGCCCAAACCAATTTTGGTGCGCAACTATCAACTATCGCGCTTTTTCAAAGCTTGGCATGAATGTATCCCCAAACCACCTATGCGACACCCCCTTCTTGAATTCTAAACTTCGGCGACTCACACGCTTTCTCACCCAAACCACTTTTGGCGCGCAACAATCAACTGGCACGCAACATCTGAATATCATTATACCTGCGTGACCACACCACCTGCACGAATGGAGATCTGATTTTCTCTAAGTTTTGAACTCTCTCTTGAATGAGGAGGGGTCGACCACTATTTATAGGTATTTGGACACCCTGAGCGTCAGTGAACGAGTTTCCTCTCGGCGCGCAAGTGCTGCCGCCCTAGTCTCTGTCTCCCTAGTCACTTGTGTGACCTAACCTAAAACTTGGGTGCCCCTTTTTACATATCCATATTTTGATGTTCTGATCTTGAAAAACAAGTGGAACACATGTTTCCAAGCCTCCAAGACACTGGCGTGCAAGTACCTTTTCCAAAAAACAATTTTTTCCATTTGTCAATTTTGAGGTCCAAAAATTTGGCAAACACTGGAAAACGGTGCCACCTTGTATCTGCTCTTTTTGAACTACCTCTAGATCGACCATTACTTTGTTGACCTTCTTCAAACAATCATGGATCGTTAAAACCATCCCTTGAACTCAACATGCCACCATGAAATCCCCTTTGTCAACAAATTTGTACGTCATGGTTTTCTTTGTCAGCAAACACAACACGGTGGACCACTTTGTCAACAAACAGAATCACCTCAAAAATGATTCAATGATACCATGATATATTTTTTCCAAACAATATCCCCCATTGGGTTTGTTTACAAATATTCCATAAAAAGATACATCGTTAATTATTCAGTCAGCATAAGCCTATTGTGATTTCGATAGCGATCAAGGATTTGCTCAACACATACTCTAAGCCCACGTGAGCAATGCTCGGCGTGAGAAACATGAGTAAATGAAAAGTTCATCAATGAATCACTTCAACTATGACACCCACAGTTGATACCAAACTGATACCAATTTTTGGAAAAATTCTTACCGCATTCCAACACCACTCCTCTGCTTTTATCACGATCCTCAGCCGTCGTGATATCTATTCTATGATCGATCACTTATAGCATCATCCGATTTGATACTCTCAGCCTTTTTAATTTCTCCCCCTATCTCGCGGATCCACTGGTTAGCCTCTCCCCATATCATTCATGATTTGGAAAATAGATACACTATCACACTGTCTCCCCATTGAACAAACTATGTCTTCTCCCCCTTTGTCAATGAACCCAAAGGGAACTTCTTTGCAGTCTGTAACAGGGTAAAAACACATATTAGTACTGTAACACCTAAGATTTTTTGAGAAATATTTTGTTTTTATGTATTATGTTATGTGCATCAACAAATTAATCTTTCACTACACAAAACATTTTCTTGGCTTGCGTTACACGCAATAGAATCCTTCCTCGATAGCTTGCGTTGTACGCAATACCGAGTTTCGCTAAACAACGATATGTTATTAAAATATTTTATAAACTAGTTGTTATGAAAAGTAATACCCACTTTTTGAAATTTTATAAATTTTAACATTCAAAATAGACTTTATTTTTGGATTCGGAATATCGATATTAACCTAGTGTGAATCTTTGGTATTTTTCTGAAAACTTTCAATTTTTGATGAATAGTGAAAACACTAGGTTACTATTTAAAAACCGAATTTTTATTAAAATAATTATTTATTTTATTTAAATTTATTTTAGGTCAAAATTGATACATAATACCAATATAATTTCAATGTAATTCATTTGAGTCATTTTATAATAATTTTAGATATATAAAAATTTTATTGAACTTTTCACCGTCTTTTACCCACCTTCTAGGAGAATTTGGAAATTAACATAAAACATAATTTTACCGCTTATGTTAGTGGAATTTTGAAAATATGAGAGACACAGTTAATATCATGGAGTAAAATGTGGTTCAATTAGATAAAAATAATTTTTGGTGAATAGTAGTTTTTTACTTTTATTTACCACGGTTAAAAGTAAATAGGGTAATTAAGGGTAAAAATGATATTATTATTACCCTAACACATATCCGAATTCTATTAGATAGGTTTAATTCGACCAAAAAGACCTTAGGAATACAATATGACCATTTAGGTCCACTTGGATTAGATTAGGACACTTACTACTATTTTATTTAAAGAAGAGTTAACAGAGTTAAAATCAAAGTTTTATAACTAAAACCATTTTTAATAAAGGGTTATATATAATATAAATTCGACTATAAATATTCATTATAAAGAAAAAAATATTTAATACGTAATGGTATTTTATTTATAATTTTGATACATTAAATAATTTAATTTATTTTTGACACAATGATGATGCAGTAATTACCTTATTAATGAAATATTAACATAATTGATGTTATAAATACCCAAATAAATTTAATTTGAGACTTTTTATAAAAATGAATAATTTTATAGGTTAATATGACATGTTAGTATTGATTTAATTAACTTTTTTTGAACTAATCATACTGTTATCAATTTCACAAAAATCAATTACCAAATAGTGTCAAAATTGACATAAAATAGTTTTTGAAACTAGTATTATATTATTAATTTTTATTTTATTCCTAAAAATCTAAGGTTCAGAAGAATGACTTAGATAAGGTTACATATATTAATAATGAATTACTTGGGGTTAGTTTCACTTGTTAAAGTATGTTTATTGACCATATAGTGTAAGAAAACAAGAAGACCCAGTAAAAGTTGAATTATTTAACTTAGAGTTAAATCTAAATGATAAGGTTAAAATAGTAACCAAAACTTTCATAAAACCTATTTTTTGAGGTTATTTAGACCCATACGCACCTTATATTATAAATAAATCAAATTGGATCTTTTAAAAATCGAATATGACTATATTATAAAATAATATTTTATGTTTTTCCAAAGGTGTCCCTCTCCTCCCTTATAAAACGGCACCTCCTCCATCTCCTCCTAACACAATTGTGAGCCTTAAAGCTGGGCCAAACCCTACACATTTCCCTTCTAAACTTCCCTATAAACATACTATAGTTCTTGTTCTTCTTCAAAGACCAATTTTAGTGCCATAAGTGGATGTTTTAAAGAGGCGTGTCGAAGAAGAGGTAATATCCGTTACTGATTTTTCCAAATTTATTTCTTCTTCTACTTTCCCTTATTTAGTTGCTTCATTATTAATTAATAACATAAGTATGACTCATATACTGATTTTTTATTATTAATATGAAACAACCTGATTTCACCTTTTATCCATCCTACGGAAAATGAAATCACCGCGTGTGCGTACATACGGAATACCGTCTCCACGCCGGGGTGTAATCTGTTTTCCACCACCACCTTACATAGATGGGTATAATGGTGTAAATAATAACTATATATGATTATTTTAAAGTGATATTGATTATGAAATAGTATACATACAATTCAATAAAATTCCACGATCATGGGAATGATATCATCGCTCGTGTGTACGTACAGCCTACCGTCTCCACGATGTGATGCGACTCATTTTACATGATCTTCATTGAATAATGATTATATAAATGAATTGAATGAATAAATATGATATATATTATACTAATACCATTCTGTAAATGATTTATCTATAACCTAAAATTAATAATAAGAATTTATTCGACAAAACACGCATAAGAACATAAAGCAATGAACACCCGAATAACAAGTAGCAATGAAATATTAATAATAAGAAGATAAGAAGATGACAGTATATGACATAATAAAAATTGATATGATTCTTTAATAAGTCAATGACATTATTTAAATCATTATACAAGAGTTTTGGATACGTACGAAGCATATTAGACTTATGGTAAGGGAAAATCTTGCAATCTCATTTTTATCGAGATAGTTTATACTTTAAAATTTACTGGGGACTATTTATCATCCACATCCATGTTTCATCAATATATAATATTATTTCTATCCTCCTACAATTTTTTAAAACCAATTTTACCCATTGGTGAGTTTTTAGTAAAATATATGAAAGGAATCTTTTTTTATTTTTAGTACGAGGTACTTTTTGACTTTTCTGACCAAAGTACAAGAAGAATGTTTTTTTAAAATTATACCACATGAATGGATTTTTATGATTTCATAGAACATTATTTCCATGAATATTCCATTAAAAGTTTTCAAGTTTATTTTTAATTAACTTATTTTAGATTAAAATTGTATGACATGTTAAGAAAGGAAAAATATTTTTGAATTAGAAAGGATATTATCCTCAAGAATGGAGTTCAAGTGTTTTATCAAAAATATTTTCCATCTAAGATAATATAGGGTTATGTTTCTATCCCTATTTTTACATTTATTTGATTATGTTATTATGGAATTATTTTTATGAAGTCCATTTATATTACATGGGTTATGTTTTGATGGCATGAAGTTAATGAATCCCATTTTTATTACGTGAGTTATGCTATGATATATGCTTTATGATTTTTTGGAACACATAAGAATGGTTTCATTATGAGATGGGTGGGACCTATATCTCCCTCCAATGCATTGGGTAATGATTTATATCTCATGAGATAGACATGGCTGGAATGGAAAGTTAATCTGGTTCAGTGATACAGGACTGGAACGAGGAGTGAACTCGGTTCAGTAATGGACTTTTTCTGCTATAATTGTCTTGGAAAAGATCCTTTACTAATATGAAATTATTTTCTATGATTATGTGTGTATGCCACAAAGATTCATTTTTTAAGTTATGATTATTGGGATTACATTTCACTACTATGATTTATCCCATGTTATGATATTATGATCTCTTTTGAAGGTAAAGATTTTCAAAATGTTATGTTCTTATGAATATGATAAGATTGATATTTCTTTGGTTACCCTTACAGAGAATTTGTTCTCACCCATTTGTATGTTTTATTTTCCCTAGGTTAGGAAGAAGGGTATTATGTAGGATATTCCAAATGGGACTCTAGATATGATGAAATAAACGGGAGACAATGTATATGATTTATGAACCAGTTGTTTATGTTTCCCAATTTTTAAAGACTCTATACCTATATAGTCCTTTCATGGTTTTATTATATGTTGTAATAAGTGTGCTTTAATTTTGAAGTAATAACATTGTATGTAATTTATGGGTCGTTATAGTTGGTATCAGAGGAAAGGTATAGTCAACCTTTGGAAACTAGAATGTGAAAGCCTTAGTAAGAAATATAAGGATATGTCTAAACATAGAACACAATATTAGTGTTTTAGAAATGGCCATTAACAACCTATGATAAGACCTAAAGTGTGAAATTTTATTCTTGATTATGTGGTTTTCGTCTTATGATTAGTGTTTCTCACACTATGCTTATTGGTTTTAGTCAATGGCTGGAACCCGAAAGAACCGTGTTAATGGTGAATGCAATGGGAAATAAAATGATTTTCCCCTGGAGCAACCAAACGTTACGGGATCTAGAATTAAAAATCTTGTAGTCATGCTCACACAACTTTCTCAATCTATGAATCATGCAGGACTTCCAAACGATAAAAGGAAGGAACAAAATTCTATTGAATCCTTTATGAAGAAGCGTCCACCTTTATTCAGCGGGTCTTATGATCCATTAGTGGGTGAACAATGGATCGGTACCACTGAAAAGATATTTTCATTTCAACAATGTTCTGAACATGATAAATTCATCTTAGCAGTATATCGTTTGGAAGGTGAAACTGATCAATGTTGGAATCTTATTAAGAATACGAGGAAAATGTATGAAATTGAGTCCATGGAATGGGACGAGTTCAGGAACATATTTTTCTATAAGTAATTCACTTTTATTCTTCGAACAAAGATGGAGAATGAGTTTCTTGAACTGAAGAAAAAGGATGATGAATCTATTGGTACCTACGATGAAAATTTTACAAGACTTCCAAGGTACACTTCCAGAATTATAATCCAACCTGAGAGTAAGACTGATCGATTTTTAGTGGCTTAAAAACATGTCTTCGAAGGGCATTAGCCATAAGGGACTTCAATAGCTATGAGGAAATTGTTCGATGTTCTCTCAAGGTTGATATGGAGATTGGAGTAAGCCATCAGTCATATGGGTTTGATAAGAAGAGGAAAATGGAATTCAAAACGAAATCTAAAGACCACACTGAAAAGAAGATTAGTTTTCCCATATTCCCAAAGTGTGGAAAGAAACATGGAGGGAATTGTATTAAAGGGACAAGTCAATGTTTTAAGTGAGGAAAAGAAGGTCATCGGGTAGTTGAATGTCGAAATAATGGGAAGAAGATGTCTAATGATGTGAAAAAAGAAAGGGATACACATAATGCACCTCCTACACTTAAATGTTTCAAGTGCAAGGAAATGATGCATTATTCCAATAAATTCCCTAATCCAAGGGTTGTTGATGATGAACGACGTCAACAAACTATTAAGGCCAAAGACAAAGGAAATTCACATGAAATTTCTATCGGTGATGTGGAGTACGATAACGAAGTGGTGAAAGGTACACTTACCATCCACTAAAAAGTAGGAACTGTTTTATTTGATTCTGGATCCACAGACTCTTTTATTTATAAAGATTTTTATAAGGGTATCGCCGTACTACCTCAACAATTAGATGTTGAGTTAGCTGTGACAACTCCTAATGGCACAACGGTTGCATCAAAAGTTTATAATTCTTCTCCAACTGAAGTTTGTGGTAAAGTGATTCTTACAAATCTTTTGATCCTTCCTATAGGGGAATTTGATGTGATTCTTGGCATGGATTGGATTTCATTATACGGAGATCATATTAATTTCCAAAGAAGGGAAATCACATTTAATATTCCTGATCAATCTATTGTCATTTGTCGATGCAAGGATGAATATAACCTTCCAGTGGAAATTTCTTCCATCCTATGGGTCCTGATTCCAATAAATGAAGGTTATTTATCTAAAATTGTTTTAGAGAAACTCATGATTAAGAATACACCCATTGTACGAGAGTTTGATGATGTCTTTCTAGAGGAATTTACAGGTCTTCCACCAAATCGTGAAGTTGAGTTTTCAATAGAACTCATACCGGGTGCTATGCCCATTTCAAATACACCTTATAGAATGGCCCCAATTAAGTTGCAGGAATTGAAGAAGCAACAACAATAGAATCCTGATAAGGGATTCATACGCCCTAGTGCATCACCTTGGGGTGCACCTATTTTGTTCGTTAAGAAGAAAGATGGATAAATGAGACTCTGCATTGATTATCTAGAACTTAACAATATCACTATCAAGAACAAATATCATCTCCCACGCATTGATGACTTATTTAACCAACTACGTGGAGCTCAATACTTTTCCATGATTTATCTTCATTCAGGGTATCATCAATTAAGGGTCAAAAAGGCTGATATACCAAATACGGCTTTCCATACAATGTATGGACACTATGAATTTATATTGATGCCATTTTGTCATACTAATTCCCCTGTTATCTTCATGGATCTAATGAATAGAGTCTTTAGAGACTATCTTGGTCAGTTTTTGGTAGTCTTTATAGATGATATTCTTGTCTATTCAAAGAGCAAGGAAGAAATGAAGATCACCTGAGAATTGTATTAAAGACCCTAAGAAAGGAGAAGCTTTATGCCAAATTTTCAAAGTGTGAATTTTGGCTTAAAAAGTTTTATTTTTGGGTCACATAATCTCAAATGAGAGGATATATGTGGATCTAGCAAAAACAGAGGTTATCAAAAGATGGTCGAGACCAACAACAGTATCTAAGATTCGATGTTTTCTTGGTTTGGCTAGATATTATCGACGTTTTGTGAAATATTTTTCATGATTATCTAATCCACTCACCAGGTTGACTCGAAAAAGAGTTAAGTTCGTGTGGACGGAGGACTGTGAAGAGAATTTCAAGGAGTTGAAAAGAAGGTCATCTAGTGCACCTGTGCTCACCCTGCCTTGTAGTGGAGAAAGGTTTGTGATCTACAGTGATGCATCCA
This sequence comes from Viscum album, assembly GCA_963277665.1. Classification (NCBI taxonomy): domain Eukaryota; kingdom Viridiplantae; phylum Streptophyta; class Magnoliopsida; order Santalales; family Viscaceae; genus Viscum; species Viscum album. The sequence continues at coordinate 777,419,275 of OY728138.1, forward strand.
AGAAAGTATTGGGGTGTGTTCTCATGCAAAACGATATGGTGATAGCTTATGCATCATGACAATTGAAAATCCATGAGCAAAATTACCCAACTCACGATATGGAGTTAGATGCGGTAATCTTTGCATTAAAGATTTGGAGGCATTATCTTTATGGTGAAAGATGTGATATTTATACAGATCATAAAGTATATTTTCACACAAAAGGATATGAATATGAGCCAAAGAAGATGACTGGAGCTGATTAAGGATTATGATTGCTCAATTCATTACCACCTTAGGAAAGCAAACAAGGTGGAAAATGGATTAAGTCGACAAGACCATGCTGGCTTATCCTTATTGAGGATCACAAAAGTTCCAATATTTATGGATTTACAAAGGATGGATCTTGGAATTATAATGGATGTGGAAAAATATTATCTTTATCAAATGAATGTTCAACCATCTATACATGTGAAGATTAAATATGCACAAAAAGAAGATGTAGAGTTACAAAATATGGTGATAAATGTTCCTTAATTCAACCTTGATTGTGATGGGATAATAAGGTTCAGGAATCGGTTTTGTGTTCCTCCCATCCCAGAATTAAAGAAGGAGATACTGGATGAGGCTCATAGTTCTTCATTCTCTATTCATCCTAGAAGCACGAAGATGTATAGGGACCTGAAGGAGTACTTCTGGTGGGATGGCATAAAAAGAGATGTTGCTGACTATGTCTCTCGATTCTTGGTTTGTCAACAAGTTAAAGCTGAGAGACAGAAGTCTAAGGGGATGTTACAATCATTACCCATACCAGAATAGAAATAGGAAAACAACACTATGGACTTTGTCACTGGACTTCCTAAAACATCAAAAGGCAATAATGCTATCTGGGTTATAGTTGATCATCTTACGAATTCATCACACTTCATTGCTATTAGAGAAGATTTTTCTCTTGATCATCTTGCCAGGATATATGTAATGGAAGTGGTAAGATTGAATAGAGTACAACTTTACATTATATCTGATCGGGATTTGAGGCTTACCTCGAAGTTCTGGTGAAGTCTTGAACATACTTTAGACACAGAGATGAGTTTCATCACTGCTTGTCATCCTCAGATAGATGGTTATTCTGAGAGAACAATTCAATCTCCAGAATATATATTAAGAGCTTTCTCTATAGATTTCAAAGGTGTTTGGTATCAACACCTACCTTTGGTGGAATTTTCTTATAACAATTGATTTCACTCCAATATTCATATGGATCCTTATGAATCTCTCTATGGAAAGAAATGCAGGACTCCAACATGCTGGGATGAAGTTGGGGAAAGAAAGCTATTAGGACCTGATCTTGTTGATGAGATGGCAGAAAAGGTCAGATCTATTCAACAACACATAAGAGCAGCTCAGAGTCACCAAAAAAGTTATGCCGACAATATAAGAAAAGACCTAGATTTTGAAGTGGGTGATAAAGTGTTCTTATGAATATCTCCTTGTAAGAGAGTAATGAGATTTGGAAAGAAGGGAAAGCTGAGCCCTAGGTATATCGGTTCTTTCGAAATACTAGGTCATTTTGGGAAGGTAGCTTATCAATTAGAGCTTCCACAGAATCTCTCTCAAGTTCACAATGTATTCCATGTATCTCTCCTGAGAAAGTTCATACCTGATCCTTCACATGTACTAAGCTCAGAAGTTGTACCGCTGGAGCAAGATCTTTTTTATGAAGAACAACTGATAGAGATTCTGGATCGTAGCCAAAATGTTCAACAGAACAAGACCACTCGCTTGGTGAAAGTTTTGTGGAGGAACCACTAATTATAAGAAGCTACATGGGAACTTGAGGATATGATGAAGGAGAGGTATCCCCATCTGTTTGTTACAAAGTGACGAATTTCGAGGGTGAAATTCCTTTTAGGGGGGGGTAGAATGTAACACCCGAGATTTTATGAGAAATATTTTTTTATGCATTATGTTATGTGCATCACCGAAGGAAACTTTCCCTGCACACAACACTATCTTGGCATGCGTTACATGCAAGAGAAACCTTCTTTGATAGATTGCATTGTACGCAATACCGAGTTTCGCTAAACAACGATATGTTATTAAAATATTATATAAACTAGCTGTTATGAATAGTAATACCCACTTTTTGAAATTTAATAAATTTTACCTTTCAAAATGGACTTCATTTTTGGATTCGGAATATCGAAATTAGCCTAGGGTTAATTTTTGGTATTTTTCTGAACACATTCAATTTTTGATGAATAGTGAAAAGACTAGGTTACTATTTAAAAACCGAATTTTTATTTAAATAATTATTTATTTTATATAAATTTATTTTAGGAAAAAATTGATACATAATACCTATATAAGTTCAATGTAATTCTTTGGAGTCATTTTATAATAATTTTGGATATATAAAAATTTTATTGAACTTTTCACCGTCTTTTACCCACCTCCTAAGAGAATTTGAAAATTTACATAAAACATATATTTACTGCTTCTTTGATTGGCATTTTAAAAATCCGAGAGACACAGTTAATATCAAGGAGTAAAATTTGGTTCAATAAGATAAAAATAATTTTTGGTGAATAGTAACGTTTTACTTTTATTTACCACGGTTAAAAGCAAATATGGCAATTAAGGGTAAAAATGATATTATTATTACCCTAAAACATTTCCTAATTATATTGGATAAGTTTAATTCGACCAAAAACAACCTTAGGAATAAAATATGACCATGTAGGTCCACTTGGATTAGATTAGGACACTTATTCCTATTTTATTTAAAGAAGAGTTAAATGAGTTAAAATCAAAGATTTATAACTAAAAACATTTTTAATATAGGGTTATACATAAGATAAATTCGACTATAAATATTAATTAGAAATCTAAAAATATTTCCTACATAATGGTATTTTATTTAAAACTTTTATACATTAAATAATTTAATTTATTTTTTACACAATGATGATACAGTAATTACCTTATTAATTAAAATATTAACATAATTGATGTTAAAAATACCCAAATAAATGTATTTGGAGACTTTTTATGAATAAAAATAATATTATAGGTCAATATGACATGTTAGTATTGATTTAATTAACTTTTAGATAATTGATCATGCTTTTATGAATTTCAAAAAAATCAATTACCAAATAGTGTCAAAATTGACATAAAATAGTTTTTAAAACAAATATTATATTATTAATTGTTATTTTGTTCCTAAAAATATAATTTTCGGCCAAATGACTTAGATAAGGTTATATACATTAATAATGAACCACTTGGGATTCGTTTGGCTTGTTATAGTAAGTTTATTAATCATATAGTGTAAGAAAACAAGAAGACACAGTAAAAGTAAAATTATTTAACTTAGAGTTAAATCTAAATGATAAGGTTAAAATAGTACCCTAAACTTATCTAAAACCTATTGGTTGAGAGTATTTATACCCATACCCACCTTTACTTTGAAATAAATAAATTTGGATCTATTAAAAACTGAATATGACTTTATTATAAAATAATACTTTAAGTTTTTCTAAAGGTGCCCCTCTCCTCCCTTATAAAAGGGAACCTCCCCACACACTTTTAAGACTTAAATCTCGGCCAAACCCTACCAATTTATATTCTAAACTTCCATAGAAACATACTATAGGTCCTGGTATTCTTCCAAGACCATTTTTAGTTCCCTAAGAGGAGGTTTCAAAGAGGTGTGTCGAAGAAGAGGTAATATCTGTTACCGATTATTTCAAATTAATTACTTCTTCTACTTCCTCTTATTTAGTTGTTTCATTATGAAGTTATAACATCAGTATCACTCATATACTGATATGTTATTATAAATATGAAACATCCCTATTTCACCTTCTATCCATCCTATGGAAAACGAAATCACCACGCGTGTATTCGTATGGAATACCGTCTCCACGCCGCGGTGTAATCAGTTTTCCACCACCACCTTACCTGGATGGGTATAATGGTGTAAAAAATAACTATATATGATTATTTTAAAGTGATATTGATTCTGAAATAGTATACATACACTTCAATACAATTCCACCATCATGGGAATGATATCATCACTCATGCGTACGTACGGCCTGTCGTCTCCACGATGTGATGCGACTCGTTTTACATGATCTTTATTGAATAATGATTATATAAATGAATTGAATAAATAAATATGATATATATTATACTAATAACATTCTTTAAATGATGTATCTATAACATAAAAAGAATAATAAGAATTTATTTGACAAAACACGCATAAGAACATAAAGCAACGAACACCCGAATAACAAGTAGCAATGAAATATTATTAATAAGAAGATAAGAATATGACCATATATGATATCATAAAAAGGAATATGATTCTGTAATAATTCAATGAAATTATTTAAATCCTTATATAGGTGGTTCGGATATGTACGAATCATATCAAACCTAATGTAATGGAAAATCTCGCAATCTCATTTTTATCCGAGATTGTTTATACATCAGAATTTACTGGGGAATATTTATCATCCACATCCATTTTTCGTCAATATGTAATATTATTTCTATCCTCCTACAATTTTTTAAATCCAATTTTACCCATTGGTTAGTTTTTAGTAAAATATATGAATGGAAGCTTTTGTCGTTTTTAGTACGAGGTACTTTTTGACTTTTCTGGCCAAAGTACGAGAAGAATGTTTTTTTAACTTATATGGCATGAATGGATTTTTATGATTTCATAGAACATTATTTCCATGAATCTTCCTTTAAATGTTTTCTGGTTTATTTTTAATTAAATTCATTTAGTTTAAAATTTTATGAGATGTTAAGAAAGGAAAAATGTTTTTGAAGTAGAAAAGATATTATCCTCAAGAATGGAGTTCAAGTGTTTTATCAAAATTATTTTCCATATAAGATAATATAGGGTTCTATTTATATCACTATTTTTACATTGAGTTTATTATGTAATTATGGAATTATTTTTATAAAGTCCTTTTATCTTACATGTATTATGTTATGATGGCATGAAGTTTAAGAATCTCATTTTTATTACATGGGTTATGCTATGATATATGCATTATGATTTTGTGGCACACATAATAATGGTTTCATTATGACATGGGTGGGACCTATATCTCCCTCCAATGCATTGGTTAATGATTTATATCTCATTAGATTGACATGAATGGAACAACAGGTTAATCTGGTTTAGTGATACAGGACTGGAACAAGGAGTGAACTCGGTTCAGTAATTGACTTTGTCCGCTATGATGGTCTTGGCAAAGGGCCTTGACTAATATGAAATGTTTTTCTATGATTATGCGTGTATGACACAAAGTTTCATGTTTTAAGTTATGATTATTGGGATTACATTTCACTACTATAATTTATCCCATGTTATTATATTATGATCTCTTTTGCAGGTTAAGATTATCAAAATGTTATGTTCTTTATGAATATAATATGATTGATATTTCCTTTGTTACCCTTAATGAGAATTTGAGCTCACCCTTTTGTATGTTTCCTTTTCCCTGGGTAAGGAAGAAGGGTATTAAGTAGGATATTCCAAAAGGGACTCTAGATATGATGAAATAAATGGGAGACAATGTAGATGATTTATGAACCAGTTGTTTATGTTTCCCAGTTTCTAAAGACACTATACCTATACGGTCCTTTCATGGTTTTGTTATATGTTTTAATAAGTGTGGTTAAATTTTTAAGTAATAACATTGTATGTAATGTATGGGTATTTATAAGTACATTTGGGTAAACCAAATCAGACCTCAGGGAGAGGGGGGTTCCACATCCACACTCATTTAAGTGAGGGGAGTCAACTGAACTCCCCCATCCATTCGATGCCTTTAAAATGATTCCTTGGGTAAGGCCTTTATCAGAATGTCTCCAACCTGTAGCTCTGTAGGCACATATTCCAACTTTACGATTCCCTGCTCATCTTTCTCCTTGATAAAATGAAACTTTATCCCAATGTGATTTGTCCTTTAATGATGGATGATATTTTTTCTAAGATTTATTGAATTTTTGTTATCGCACTAGATTCCGATTAGAGACTTCACTTCAACTCCCATATCATCAATATGTTTCTTCATCCACAATAACTGAGTGCATGATTGAGTGGTCGTAATATAATCAGCCTCCGCGGTGCTCAATGAAATAAAATCTTACTTATTTATTTTCTAAGGAATATACGATCCACCAAGATAGAAAGCACCACCTGAAGTTGATTTCCTACCATCCACTGAATCGGCCCAGTCTCTATCAGTATATCCTAATAACTCTATCTGAGATTTTTCATTATAAGTCAAAACGAAGTCCAATGTGCCCTTGATATACCGAAGTATTCTCTTCACTGCAAGAATGTGGATTTCCTTGGGATTACTCTGATATCTCACTGCTTGACATGTGGGGAAAACAATGTTAGGCCCTCTTGAAGTCAATTACAAAAAACTTCCAATAATTTTATTATATTTTATGATATTAACTTCCTTTCAATCCTCATCTTTGGAAAGTTTCATCCAGGTAGCAACTGGAGTATTCGTCACCTTGGAATTTTCCATTCCAAACCTTTTCAAAACCACCTTGGCATATTTGGATTGAGAAATGAATGTTCCATTACTTCCTTGTGTCACCTGTAGACCAATAAAAAATGTTAGATCTACAATCATTGACATTTCAAACTCACTTTTCATGAATTTGGAAAACTATCTACACTGAGCTTCATCTGATCCTCTAAATATTATGTCATCGACATAAAACAACACCATCATCCTTTGATTACTGTCATTGCTGAAATAGAGATTGTAATCTACTCCACCACGCTGGAAACCAAGCTTCTTCAAGTACTAATCAAGCCATGAGTACCATGCTCTTGGTGCTTGTTTCAGCCCATAAAATTCCTTCTTCAATCTGCAAACCTTGTTCTCATCCTCATGAATGAGAAAACCATCTGGCTGCTCAATATACACTTCCTCCTCTAGAACCCCATTTAAGAATGCAGATTTGACATCCATCTGGAACACTTTGAACTTCTATTGAACTGCAATGGCTAGGAATAGTCTGATTGTCTCTATCCTTGCAACCGGTGAAAATGTCTCATCAAAATATATTCCCTCTATCTGGGAGTATCCTTTTTCACACTAGTCGTGCTTTGTTTCGAACCACTGTGCCATATTCATTAATCTTGTTGAGATAGACCCATTTTGTCCCGATGAAATTCTTATCTGCTAGTCTCGAAACAATCTCCAACATCTGGTTCTTCTCATTCTGATCAAGTTCTTCATTCATAGCCTGAACCCAGTTTTCATCTTTAGCTACATCAGCAAAGCATTTCGGCTCTTCCTAAGATAGGAAAGTTTTCTACTGTAGTGACTTCATTTTTTTTGTCTGAACTAGAGCTGTCTGATCACCAATGATATGTTTCCTATCAATTTCAGCTTGACTCATTGGCTACCTTGCAGACACAGACTTGACAATATCTTGTTCATCATTAGTGTCTTATTCTGAGTCAACATCTGCCACTTCTGCTCCTTCTGTGTTACTTTCCTCTTTATCACATTCAGCAACAAACTATTCACTATGATATTGAATATTCTCTTCATTTTCCACTATAGTGATGTCATTTCCCTCAACTACTTTTCCCAGCCTCTTGTTAAAGCATTTGTATGCTTTGCTTTTGCCTAAATACACCAAAAATATTCCCTCATCTCCATGTGATTCAAACTTCCTATGATTTTATTTGTTGAGAATGAAGCCCTTAATTCCAAATATTCAAAAGTATTTCATCGTTGGATTCTTTCTGTACCACATTTCATATGAAGTCTTTCCTTCATTCGGACACAACACAGCCCTATTAGAAATGTAGAGTGATGTCAATACCGCTTCCTTCCAAAAATTCTCTGGTTTGTCTTTATCTATAAGCATTGTTCTGTCCATGTTGTTGATGATCTTATTTCTCCTTTCAAACACTCCATTCTGTTAGGGAGTTCTTACTGAAGAAACTCGATGCCTTATCCCATGTTTCTTGAGATACTCTTCCACGTGACTATTTGTGAATTCTGTACCATTGTCTGTATGAAACTTCAGAATTTTTAATCCAATCTTCCTTTCAGATTCTCTTCGGTACTGTTTTAGGCATCTGACCACATTGGACTTATAAGAAATAACAAATACCCATTCCATTCAGCTATAGTCATCAATGAAAAGAATGCAATACCTCATCCCGTCAATGGCTCTTGCTGAAATAGGTCCACAAACATCAGCATGCACCAATTCAATCACTCTTGTTGACTTCTTTTCCTTCGCTTTATATGTTTTTCTGATGATATTCCCTTTTTGATAGGCGTCTCATGTATGTGTACGATCACGTGATAGCTTACAGAGGTCTATTGTTTCTTCACACTTTACCAGATCTTCTAGTGATGGTAGACATATATGACCAAGTAATTTATGCCACAATTTGTTTTCTTCATCTCTAGATAAAAAGCACATATCATCTTCTCCACTTACAAGGTAGATATTTCCCTTTGTTCTTTTTCCCTGTATAACCACTTCCCCCATCTCTTCCTTTGAAGATACACATCTTCTTATTAAACCTTATAGAATGTCATGTGTCACATAGTTAACTTATGATGAGCAGATTGTGACTGAGGCATTCTACTACCAATACATCAGCATGTCTTATTTCTTTTCCCCAAACTTGTCCTTTCCTGAGCCAACAATCTTTAGGCCTTCATCATATCCAAACTTGACAACTCATTCTTTCTCATATTTTATTCCTGAAACAAGATTCTTATTACTGTCATGTGAGACATGCAACAGTTGTCAAGGATCCAAACACCAGTACAGTTTGATGCTTTAAGTGAAATTGCAGCAACCAAAGCCTTCTCTACTCTCTTATTCATGGTCTGTATTTTTTGGCTCATAGTTGGAAAATATTTAGATTTATGATCTTTCTCATAATATGATGGATTGGCTTCATCATGCAATGTTGCAAATCGATTTTTCATTTTCAACTCACCTGTTGGTACATTGATCTACTGCTTGTGGACATTTTGGTTTTTCTTGGGCACATTCTTCTATATGGTAGATGTGTAGTATCTGGACATGTTCCCAAATCCGCTTCACCAAAAACAATGTCCTTCGGAACATGTTCTAGAGAACTATTCTCTGTTTGGATGCCACCTATGTTCTTCTGTCCTTAGATATCTCTTGTCTATAGAACACAAATACTATGAATGTCCCATCTTTCCACAATAATAACACCTGATATAATGTGTATTTCTTCATGTAAAATTTACACTGCTAGTTTCCCCTTGTGATTTTTGAATATTCTGATTCTGTTTTCTGGCCAAATCAACCTTCAATCTCAGAATGAGTGTTTGCGGTCTAACATCAATATTTACAGATTTTTTTTTCGATCAACCCCCAATTTATCCAAATCATCTGAGCTTGATTTCTACTTATTTCCTGCTAAACTACTAGCCTCCTCTTTCATCTTTTCTGTCTTCTAAATTACATTCTTTCCTGATATCACATTGGGGGTCAAGTGTTTTTTTTGATCGTTCATTTTTCATCACAGAGTGACCACTTCTTCTTCAAGTTCTTCGATACAATTGACTTGATCTTTAACTTTTCTATTCAAGCAATCAATATCCCTTTTCTGTTCTTCAATCTTGAGCTTATGCAAATCAACCTTTTATGAGCTCTCTGGCCTAGAAGTATTAAGATTTTATATTTCTTTCACTAGCTCAAACTTCTCTTCTTCCTGCTGTTGCATGTAGAGTTTGGCATCATGTACCACCTTGTTGGATTTCTTTTTTTTTCTCTCAAAACATCTATCTCTTCAAGAGGTGCTTCTAATTAAGCTTCCATGTCAACTCTCCCTTCAATTTCTTCTTCTTCTTCATCAGCTTTGGTTTCTTCCTTTTCTTGAGCACAACCGACAACAGCCACCATTTCATTTTCTCCACAATCATTACAATTTTTAATCTCCTCAACCTCTTCATTCTCAGACTCATCTAAACTATCTATTTCTTCTGAAAGAAGATTCTTCTTCTTGATGAAATTTCTCTTGAACTACTTCTTCCCTTTCCCATAAACTGAATATTTCATCTTCATCATTTTCATCTTGAAACTTTTTGGGGCACCTTACTACAGATGACAAACTTTTCCACATCTAAAGCAAGAAAGTAGAAGTTTTCATTTGAAATTTCCTTTTCTTCTTTGAAGATTTGAGGAAAGTAATGACATTACCTCATCTGTCTATTCTTCTTCACAAGAATCTTCAATGGTGAGCTTCTTTATTGCCTTAAATATCACCTCTTTTGATTTCCCCTTTTCCATAGCCTTTTTATCATCTTTCCTCATTTCATATGCAACCATGGTACTGTGAAAATTGTCTAGTGTAAACTCTTTTGGATATTTATCTTCTAGTACTGAAACAATCGGATTGAACCGAGGTGGATGTTCCTTAATATGTGCTTTACGATCTTTATGTCTTCAATTAATTCTCCAAGACCTCGCATATCTTCCACCACAACATTTACCCTGTCAATGAATGCATCAACATACTCATCCGAGTTCATTTTCAGATCTTCATACTTATTACATAGTACTTGTAACTTTGCCTATATGACCTTTGAATCTCCTTCATATATATTAAAAATCTTTTTCCGCATGGCATGTGATGTTTTACATGACATCACCTTTGTATATATAGCATTGGATAGGTCTCCCCCTAAAGCATTTGTTCCCTTGGTGTCAGAATCCAATTCTCTTCGCTCAACTTCTGATAATACCCCACAGTTGATGTCAGTTGTTATACCATGCATTGCTACTATGAATACATCCATTCCCAAATATCGGAAGTAGTGATACATCTGATTATTCCATAGATGAAAATTGTTCCCGTCGAAGATCGGAATCCATTTATGATTGGTGACCTCCATTTGAGAGAGAACCACTGATAAAAACCATTACCACTGTTACCAATTGTTAGGTCCACTAGGTCGGATACCCTGAGAGGGGGTGAATCAGGGTATGGTAGATTAAAATAACTGCCCCTATTGATCTTGTCTCACTGTTAAGAAAGACTCCCTTCTCTCTCTTTCCTATAGAAAAGTATAAAAAAACTAAAGAATGCACAGGACACCGTGATTTTTACTTGGTTCACCCTCATTGGGCTACGTCCAAGAAGCATACACCGGATATGTGCCAATGTAACAAATCCACAAAAATCACACTACTATTTAAAAAGTTCGGGATAGATCACCTCTATTCCCAGGTGCACTGTCTTTACAATGTTTAGGCTCAGCTCCCTGCTTTCCCAAGGGTCACTCCCTATTTCTCTCTCTCTCTGGCTCACTGATGGTGGAGACGATCACCTTCTTCCTCTTTCTTTTCTCACTACTCTGGAAAGGATCCATTCATAGTTTATAGACCTATAGGTCTCTTTATTATCACTAATTAATACATCCTCTATAGTATTTAGATGCTCTGTTGAAGTCCAACATTCACCCGTAGATGAATCACACTTTTCACTGAAGGTATCGGGAAATCTTCTATCTTTCGTGCATCCCTAAAATGACTGGCATGCTTCTACCATACCTAGCGCACTTCTTCAATCCTGGGCATGAGTTCCAGCATGCAAATTTAAGCTGGCATGCAAGTTCACTACATCCACTGGCATGACACTCGGTTCTTTAACTCCAAACTTGAGCGACTGACAAACTTTTACGCCCAAACCAATTTTGGCATGCAACTATCAACTGTCGTGCTTCTTCAAAGCCTAGCGCGCAAGGATCAACAAACCACCAGCATGAAACCACCTTCTTGAATTCTAAACTTAGGTGACTCACACCCTTTCTCACCGAAACCACTTTGGGTGCACAATAATCAACTGGCGCGCAACTTCTGAATATCTTTATACTTGTGCGACCACACCACCTACACGACTAAAGCTCTAATTTTCTCTAAGTGTTGAACTCTATCTTGAGTGGGGAGGGGTCTACCTCTATTTTTAGGCATTTGGACACCCCAAGTGCCGCCACGCAAGTTTCCTCTCCGCATGCAAGTCCAGCCACCCTAGTCTCTATCTCCCCAGTCACTTGCATGACCAAACCTAAAAATTGGGTGCCCCTTTTTACTTTTCCATATTTTGATGTTCTGATCTTGAAAAAAAAGTGGCACACAAGTTTCCAAGCCTCCAAGACACCGGCGCACAAGTCCCTTTTCCAAGAAAACTCTTTTCTCTATTTTTTGATTTCGAGGTCCAAAAATTTGGCAAACACTGGAAAACGGAACCACCTTGTATCTGTTCTTTTTGAACTGCCTCCAGATTGACCATTCCTTTGTAGACATTCTTGAATCCATCATGGATCACTATAAACATCCCTTGAACTCGACATGCCACCATGAAATCCCATTTTTCAACAAATTTGTACGTCATGGTTTTCTTTGTCAACAAACACAACACGGAGGACCAATTTTTCAACAAACACAATCACCTCAAAAATGCTTCAATGATACCATAAGGGATTTTTTCCAACAGGAATTAGAAAGGGGATTATGAAAAAGCTTCCAACCCTCGACCTTCCTTTACAAATATCTAATTATACCACCATACATATTCACTCTAGTTATAAACAATTGATATAGATAATATCTCTCAAGACCTAGAGAGTGTTCAAGATATCTATAGTTTGATTTATCCTACACTATTAAGCCACTGGGAGAATATCAAGTGTTCCTCATCCATGTAGATGAATTTGGTTATGATCGACCATGAATGATGCAAGAAATCTGGATCAACCTCACTAACACCCAATGATTCCATAGTGTCTTTCAAAGATAATAGTTCATGTGTTGATCATTAATAGAGGGATTTTTTACTGGGGTCCTATAATTCAATGATGGTTCAATGATATTGAGTCAACCAAATCATCAATAAATAAATAATTAGATGTTCATGTAATTCTTTTACATTTTATTAATTAAGTATAAATTACATGTGAAGATATTTTTATTATGGTTTTGGTGTTTAATAAAGTCATGTAATCTATGAATTCCATTGATAATAGCATTTATTTATTATGTAAAATAAAAATTATTTATAAATTAAGACTAAAAGTCTAAGTTGACCATTCCATCCAGGTGATTCTACTATCATCCAATATACATGTTTTCATTTGTTGTTCCTTATATCTTCTATAAATTATCATAGAAGAATGTGTATATAGATTATCCACATAACAGGGATGTTTCTGAAGATATTTCGGCATATAAATGTGATATACCAGGTGGTGGTATGTGTAAAATGTGTTTTTAGGATATCTCTTGGAAAGATGATGTGTCTAACAAGGCTACATGAAGTTCTTTCTAGCATGGTGTCAAAGTAGGTAGAGTCGATATCTAAGGACCCAAATAATGTGTTATACTTGTGTGATATATTTTATCATATCTTTGTTTTGTATAGTTTAATGGGATGCTCTTGTATATCATATACACTTATATTAAGGGTTATTGGCGGTGTCCTACTGAGTCTTGTACTCACACCCTACCTGTAAATTTTGGTGTGCATAAAGACTTAATTTATAAAGATCTGGGAAAGGGAAAGGGGACCATGGTATATGGTAATGTCATGTATGATGGAGTTAGTAGGGGTACTGGGATATACTTTGGAGGATTCCATAGCGTTACATTTTTTCACTTAAACTCTATATACTCTAGATTATATTACCACACTGAGAGACCGGTTTATTAATTTATTTGTATGACATTCATGTCATTAGATATTAGATAATCTATCATTATCTTCTTCATTGATTACTCTGAGTTGTTTTATATTTTATGTGTATTTTTGGTGTATAGCTATGTTGATAAGGGAATCGTCTCCCCATTAACAACATTAAAATCATTACAACTATTCTATAGCCTCTTGCATACGGTGAGGTGTGTATGAGGTATTTGGACTCTTTGGATCAGGCCTAGTGGTTTGCATTGGGGTGTTATAAAATGGTATCAAATGAGTTATCTTATTTTATTTTTGAGGAAATTTGGACATGGTAAAAGGGGATAGGCTATTTAATACCTGGTTTGAGGATTTATTATATGCCTACTCAACATTTTAAAGTGGACCTTCAAGTTTCCTTTACATTGAAATTTGTGATCTTATTTTTTGATGTTTCAATGTTTTAATTCAACTTGGTTGATTCAATTGATGTCGATGTACTAATTTTTATGATTTTGTTTTGGTTTACGCATCATGACTAGAAACATAGGTTCACATTTCAAATGCTTAATTTTTGACACATTTGATTAATTCTTCATTAACACGACTCTACATTTTATTGTTAGTGATTATGAATAATGTGTAGATGTTGGTAATATTGACATGATAAATTATTATGAAATAAGTTTTTAATGCATTCCTTTCCATCCAGATCATTTTTAATTGTGATCTCTATGTGTTTTATTTTCTACAGTGTGCATATACTTGAAATTAAATTTCTTTTAATGAATAATTTAGATTGGGTTATAATTTTTTATAAGTGGTTGTTTTAAGGGGTTATGTTTACTAAAATTATTTTTGAACGATATTTATTTAGTAAATGGTTTCAATGTTTTAAAGATTAATTACAATGTACTAATTGCAATTTTAGAAAAAAAATGTTTTATTTTTAATCTGAAGACTCCTATGGAGGAGATTAGTGGTTAAATGATCTAAAATGATTATCCCTACTATATAATCATGCTTAATTAGTGAAATAATTTATAAACATAAAAAAATCAATGATAAATGGGGTTCTTTTATTAGAGCCAGTTAAAGCACTAATAATGACCCCATTTATGAACTCTAAAGTAATCACTGATAAGAGCACCACCTTTATCAATTTTTTTATTAGCACTAATAATGGATGCCTAAATTAGTGCTTTTTAAGCACTGATAAATGGGGATTTATTAGTTCTTTTCTAATCACTCATAAAAGGATCCATTAATATATATATATATATATATATATTACTAAACATCATATTTAAATATATATATATATATATATATTAATATATATATATATATATGTAATATTTTCATAAATATGATTTATATTATCAAAATATGTATTTATAATTAATATATAATATATTTACTAAAAATAGATTAAAAATAATTAGAATTTTTTTTATTAATAATTTAAAAATTATTATTGAGAAATATATATTTAACAATAATTTGTTTATATGAAAATTTTAAAAATGAATTAATATATTAAGATACATTAAATGGAACGAATTAAACTTCAAATGGCCATAAATTTTGATCTAGATAACCATTTGGGATTAATGATAAATTAAGTTTAAGCCTATGAATAGTCTTATAACATATTGATTTGGGGGGATGTCATTTTGTTAGGTCAAAATATCCATGAAGGCCACCAAAACTAAGTGTCGAGTAGGGATAACAAAATATTTTAATATTATATGGAATTTCATCTTCGATTTGGAGAATCTTCATTTATTTTTTAGATAGAGACTGGGTTTATTCCTTTTTCATATACACATATAGATATTACTGTCTTGAAATTTTACCCTTTTTCATATTGTATTGTTATTTATAATTTAATATATGACTATATATATAAATATTTGTATATATTTATCTATAAATCATATGGAAATAAATATTTATTATCCATTTTATTTGAACTAAAAATATTTGAATTTATTTGTACCTTTACAAATTTACACAAAATGTTTATATATAAATATGTGTTTCAGTGTGTATTAAAAAATTATTTATGTTTATATTTAAATATATGTATACAAATATTAATATATATGTATACACAGGGGAAAAAATACACACACAAGAATATTTTTTAAATGTATTCAAAACTAATTTTATAAATATATATAAATATATATATTTAAATATTTATCTAAATATAAATAAATAGATAGATAGATAGATCATTAAATATATAATAAAATAACATGGATCATTGTTAAATCACAATCTTTTAATAGTATAGGTTAGAGGTTCAAATTTAGGCAGACGACCATAGGTGTGAGGGATTGTGAGCATTGATAAAGGCACATATATAAAGGGGTGGGGGAGCACTAATAAATGGTGTTGGAGATAAATGTTAAAGGAAGTGGATATTGGAGGGCATTGGAGCACTGAAAAAGGTGGTGGGGTGGGTGTTGAGTCCTAAAAAATTATTAGCACAAATAAACCCAACTTTTATCAGTTCTTGTTTATCGCTAATAAAGGGTGATTTTATTAACACTAAAATAAGAACTAATAAAACTAGTTCTTATAAACAAACCCATTATTATCTATTAAAAAACATTGATAAATGCCCCCTTTATTGATGGGTTTTTAACACTCATAAATGAGACTGGTTTTTATAGTTTCTTAAAATAGAAGAACTTTTTTAGTACTCATAAAACCCTTTTCTCATGATGATTAAATTTGGATATATAATACTGTATCAAGGATGAGAAGAATTATGGTGGGGATATTATAACGACCCATATCATACTTTTAAAAAAAATTAAATGATTTATTAAAATATTTAATATATGAGCATGATTAAATTTATTAAATTATTTATATTTTTTGAACATTATTCATTATTGGAATAATTAATGGGATGTTAATAATAATAATAATATTATTATTATTTATGATAAAAAAATAAATAAAAATATACTTGTGTAATTATTAATGGTATTATGGTGGAAATATTGGTTGGGTGAATATTTATTGGATGGTCATAACATTATATAAACATTATTTCCTATGATATATAAATGAGAGTGTGTAATTTATAAATATTTCATTACTATTGTAAAAATTTAATGAATATTATTGTTGTAATTTTATGGTTGTTATTATGGTGGATATTTAATAATAATAATAAAACTATTGTTGTTATTTAATTAATTGGGATAAAAAAATTTGTGGTGAATTGAATTTTTATATATATTTATATATATACATATATATATATATAAAGAAAAAATAAGTTTGTGAATATTTTATTTAATTTTAATATAAATATATGTGTTTGTGTGTCAAGTGTGTGTGTTTGTGTGTGTCTATGTGCGTGGGTTTGGTGGTGTTTATACAATGTATATTTTGGGTAGAAATATTTTATGTATATCTAATAATTGATTAAATGTGTTTTAGAGAGGTTAAATATGCATTAAGTGTTATGGTGTGGCACATGGTTTAGTATGAGATTTAAGAAAAAAATGAGTACTAAATAAATGAAACAATTAAATAAAGATAATGAACATATATATATATATGTAATTTGGGAATGGGAGGGCACATAAGGGAACAATGTAGTAGGGGATTTCATCCTCCCCCTCATACCACTCTCCATCTATCCTTCTCTCTATCTAATATATTCTTTTCTTTTTTATTCATCACTCATTGATTGATATGTCCTTCGATACTGAATGGATTGACAAGTTGTTAGTTTCTTTGGGTTCATCTCAATGAGTAAGAGATAAAACATAAGTTTTTTTATGGAAGCAATGTATTTCATTCATATTTAATTTAATCTGATTTTCACATTTTAAATATCAATGAATAATAAATAGTTATTACATTCTTTCCTCTTAATTATTTTTAGAAATATAAGACATCATATTATAGTGGTTTAATAATTATTCTTTAATAAATAACTTGTTATATTGTATGTCTTAAAAAGATAATTTGTAAATTATTAAGGAGAGAGAAATTGTTATCATTTGTGAAGTTTTTATTTGTATTTGGAAATATAATAATTTTAATTGGATAAAGAAATCCATAGAAAGTCAAGAATGGTTCTAGGATATGGTGTGGTGTAATTAGAATCATAAATGGACCCTTCTCATCAATCATAATTGTGCCTATGGTAAGAATTCCATGATATTAACACATGTTATAAGGCTTCCAGGAAGCATTTTTTTGTGTGTATGTGTAGCCCTATAATACATATGTTTGATGTTAATCATATATGGTCTCTGTGTGTGTGTGAAACTATGAAACCTAGGTTTTATGTTTTCTCACATATGGTTTTTTGTTTTTTTGAATATTTTATGATATGATATGATGTTTGAATTTCCATATTATATATATTTCTTCATGCTTTTTCCCTCTGTCTTCTACATCTAAGAATGAAGGTTGATCCATATGGACTATCCCCCTGAGAAAAATGTTTCAGATGATAGGTCAGCATGTACATGGGAAATAGCTTCTAGTGGGATGTTTCAAATGTTTTATAGCTATACCTTTAAAGGGGGGTCTATTAGACAAGGTTGGTGGATGTTATTTCCAATATGGTGTTGAAGCAGGGGGATACAGTATTTAAGGACTTGAAACATGTATCAAACGTGTGTGATATACTTGTATCTTACCATTGTTCTATGTAAATTCATGCAATGGACCATTATATATTGTGTATTAATTTTAATGTTACATTTTTGTGTCCTGCTGAGTCTCGTACTCACAACCTACTTGATAATTTTGGTGTGCATGAAAACTTCATGTATATAGATCTAATCAAGGGATAGGGGGCCATGGTAAATGATTGAGTATAGAACCACAGACCCGGGAGAGGTACTGAGATATACTTCATAGGATTCTACGATCACTAATACTAAACATGACTTTTAAATGCTTAAAGTGGACATTATTAAAGAAAGATAAGTGAGGACTACCAGAGCATGATTAAAAGCCCTAGGATTTTATTATCACTGATAATAGAGTACTTTATCAGTGATTTTAGAAGAACTGATAGAAAACCTCATTTATCAGTTCTTTTATTTAGTGAGGATAGATTTTTATGTAACGACACATTGCAGCACCAGATTCAGCATCAGAAAGCATCAAAATAAATTACCAATAAATAATTTAAACGAAATAAAATTTAAAATAAAAATACAAAAAAACACTATACTACAGACATTTCAGACATTCATTTATACAGTTACATGAGTAAATAAAAAATATTACATACATTTAAAAACATCAATGTTCCTTTTTCTTTCACCCCTAACCCTGAATCATGTTATTTTTGAACAAAACACCCCTCTTTGATAATAAAAATGCACATATATAAAAAATTCTTGTTTTAGTTATAATATAAACACATAAATTAAATACAAATTATTAGTCTTAAACTAAACTTTGAGTCATACCAGGTACACTGTTTATCCGATTGGGTTTTGGTTGATTCTTATATTTCACACCATTTCTTGTTTGTATTCAAGAATCATCCCTGTGAAAATTAACTAAATAAGTATCAAATGAAAAATACGAGTAATTTAATTAAGTAATATTAGATATAATGATGAGAAAACAATTTTGGATCCTTTTATCGGTTTTGGTGATGTGATATGCATTTAAACTATAATAGAAATTATTAAATAAAAAACACACTAGCAATAAAACTAGTCACACCGTGTGTTGGAATGAGGTGAATCTAATTACTACACATCTAAAATGACTTGAGCACAATTTTCCTAAAATATAAACATATCATAATTTGTTTGATCAGTTTTGATTATGTCGCATGACTTTTTTATTAGAATGTCATTTTAAACTGAAAACATGTAATTTAAGTCATACTGGTCACATAATGTGTTAGTTTGAAAGGAGACTAATTCATACACTTCAAAAATATGTTATTAACCTCTTTAAAAAATTATCAATACAATATGATCATGTTTTCTTACATTTTAATGAGTGATAATTTTCAGAAAGAAATGTTAATTTTAAACTAATAACAAACACTTTTAATTATACCAGGAACATCGTTTATTAGATTGATGTGAGGAAAATTATAATTATTCAAAAATAACTTAGATATTTTTTTCCTAGTGTATCAAAATAATATGAATTTTTTTTCCAGTTTTGAGTATATCAATTGTATTTTTTACTAATATTGATGAAAATTTTAATCAAAAAGACGAACTTGGAGTCTTACTGATCACACCATCTGTCATATTAAGGTGTACAAGATCCTTAAACATCCCAAATTACATATGGATCTTTTTGATAATGTATAAAAACAATATGAATGTGTTTGATTTGTTTTGAGTATGTCACTTGTTATTTTTTTAAATGTCATTTTAAAATGGAAACACGTAAATTGTGTTATACAGATCACATCATTTGTTAGTCTGATGTCATCTTGGTTCCAACACATCAAAAATAATTTAAAAATTTATTCCCAAATTATAAATACAATTTGAGTGAATTTTCTATGTTTTTAGTGAGTGACACTTTTTGAAAAAAAGTATCAATTTCAAACTGATAATAGACACTTTGAGTCATACCGGGCACATTGGGTATCACATTGAGGTGTGGTTCACTCGTAAATTTAAAAAATTACTTATATATCATTTTAATAACATATTAACCCAATAAAAATTAATTTTCCTAGTTTTGAGTATGCCATTTGTCTTTTTTACTAAAATTAATTTCAATTTTAAATAAAAAGATGCACTTGGAGTCATACTGGTCACATTGTGCATCAGATTGAGTTGAGGAAAATTTATAAATGTATTAAATAGATTATCGATATTTTACAATAGTATTAAAACAATATGAATTTGTTTTATATTCTTTTATTACATCAATTTTATATTTTAATAAAATTTCATTTTAAATAGGAAACATGAACTTTAAGTCATCTCGGTCACATCATGTGTCGATTTTAGTTCCCAGATATCTCAAGTGACTTATGAATTTTTCTCCAAAATTATAAATATAATCCAATCATGTTTTACTATTTTTCAGCTAGTTTCACCTTTTGAATTAAAATTTCAGTTTTAAACTGATAATGGAAACATTGAGTCATATCAGCCACATCATATATATGATTGAGGTTAGGATTATTCCTACTCATCAAAAATGACTTATAGATCCTTTTCCTAAAGTATAAAAACAATATGAATGCGTTTTCTCAGTTTTGAGCATGTTAGTTTTCTATTTTAATAAAATCAATGTCAATTTTAAATTAAAAGACACACTTGGAGTCATACCAGTCAAACCATGCTTCACATTAAGGTGAAGATAATTCATACATATCAGAAATGAATTATGTATAGTTTTCATAAGTATCAAAATAATCAAAATTTGTTGTCTCAGTTTGGAGTACATCACTTGTCTTTTTTACTAAAATATATTTTTTAACTGGAAACATGAAATTTGAGTCCTACCGGTCACATTGTGTGTTAGTTTGATGTGAGAATGATTTTTACCCATAGAAAATAAAATATGAATTATTGTCCTAAATTATTAAAGAAATGGGAGTTTGTTTTCTCAGTTTTTAGTGAGTGATTTGTTTTGAACTAAAATGTCAATTTTAAAATGATAACAAAGACTTTGAGTCATACTGGGAACATCGTGTATCATATCAAGGTGTGGTTGATTCCTACATGTTAAAAATGAATTATATATCATTATCCTAATGTGTAAAAATAATGTTTTTTCGTGGTTATGAGTATTATAGATGTATGTTTTACTAAAATTAATGTCAATTTAAAATAAAAAAGATGCACTTTGAGTCATATCAGCCACACCATATATCATATTGATGTGAAGTTAATTCCTACATGGCCCAACGTGTCAAAGAAATATAAACTACTAATGGTACCACACTTTCAATTGCCTTTATTTTTCAAATATCCCAAACTTCATATTGAGTTGATGTTCTTCGTCAAAAAATTGTCTAAGAACATCGACTGAAAATACTATGTTGGAAGTTAGGAAAATAAAGACAATGGAAAGTGCAGTAGAATTGTAAGAAAGTAACATGTTATCTCTTTTGTGGATTATTATGTATTTTTGAAAGAAAAATGTGACTTCCCAGAAGATTTTTGAAAAAACAAATTATTAGATAAAAAAATAAGGATCCTAACATACAAATATTAAATAAAATGGTAAAAAATTAATTTAATAAGTAGTAATAATTACCCTTTTCATGATGTTTGTGTACATTCTTAACCCATTTTTATATTTTCGTTATCTAGTTTCATCATTTAATTCCAATCTCTCATGAGTGTGAGCAACTTCGAACAAACTATCCCAACTCAAACAAAAGAATCCACCTTTATAAGAAAACAATTCTTATCTTAGTACTACTAAAAATAAAACATAAATATTAAAAAATAAATTAATTCTATATATAATTATTTTACTATTTAGATATCAAGATTACCTCAGTGATTTATATTTGGCATCATTGTTTTTCTTCTTATAGATCTAGTGTAGGGAACATGAAGAAAAGTGATAAAATCCAACACTACATGCGTGAAAAGGTTTTCAAAGAGAATAATCCTATTAATGTTTTGGTACATAAATGCATGAATGATGGATATAAATATTCTAAAATAAATAAACAATGAATATAATAATGAAAATTAAATCAAAATATCATTATATATTTTTTTGGAAAAATAGAGAACATATATCGTAACATTACCTTTACATCTTACCAAAGGGTTTCCTTCATTGTAGTATGTTATTCTATATGATTAGTGACATCATCATATGCAGAAGACATTATCTTCCTGATTAGTAAAAAATTTAATATATATTATGTTAATATAGTAGAGAATAGATAAAAATATGATGAAAACATGGTATATTAAAAAAATCTTTTACCAACTCATTCAACTATCTTTCTTTTTTTAATGGTTTTAGTGATTTTGATCCACTATCAAGAATACAAATCCTATCTCTATATTCCCCCATAATGTACAAGACATTGTCTAAATTGGGACCATCATGAACTGATTATGATCTCTAAATAAAAAGATCATTCTTGATTGAAATTTCATCTCACCTGACAGTTGTTTTAGTCGCTAGTAGGAAAAACAACCAATTATTATTTCCTAGATTTGAGACATAAAATACTTGAAACTATTTTGATTCCATTATTAACAAATTCTCTTTTTCCCCATCTACACTAAAATTAACCTTCACAACTCCCATTTTATCAAATTTCAATGTAATCCTTTTTTCAACCCATTTTCTATGGAAAATCGACACGTAAAATGTTATATAATCCAACTCAAGTATCTATTCAATAATACCAAAATATTCCAGATTTTCATAATTTTGATTTCTATCCTAGAAACTAGATATGTTAATCACTTCTAGCACAAGCATAACTCCCCTGTTCTGCATCATATTGCATTCATTATGTTGTTTTGTATATAATATATAACAAGTTATTTTAAAACCAGCATAAGATATAACATTTTCATTCGGTCCCCTAGCTAGCCATCAAAGTTTTTCATCAATTGAATTCATATTTTCATATTACTTATTATAAATTTGATCTCATAACCATCCTATAAACAATTGATTATGTGTTTTTAATATCCATCATTTAGACCTTGATGGATTGAAATCTCTATGATTTTATTTTTGGGTTTCAACGTATGGATGAAAATCTTCACTATTATGTAAAATTTAAAGTTTTTCTTGCACCCACTCTATAAAGGTAATTGTAACAACATATCTTCTAGAAAACTCTTCACCCATAAGGGGTATTCTATTATGAGACTTTGGGAGACTGATGGTGTTAGTATCTAATAGGTAATCTATACAAAATTCAATAGTTTCATCAAGAATATATTGTCCTGTAATAAAAACTTCCATCCAACTCCTATTATTGACATACCCCTTCAAAAAAATTATTTACTGTTCTATTTGTTACATCCATCTATAATGGATAGGACAACAAATTTTAACCTTTCTAACCAGGTGAACTATCCGGTGGACCATTATATCAAAGAATGATGGTGGGAATAACATCTATAATTCACATAATATTACTGAAACCTCCTGATTATTTATTTAAAAACTTCTGGTGTAACATCCCTGTCTTGAGAACCACTAAACAGTGCCCCAAGATGAGTCACCACAAGACCTCAAGAATGACTTCTCACACATAAGAGGTTTCTGACCATCAACGAGGGTATAAATGAGTCATATTGGGAGACTATAACCTCTTAAATAGAGTAATCCATTGTAGTTAACAAGCAAAAATAGTGGACCAAAGTCTAAAAATACATACATAACTAACTTCTCCCAGCACTAGGAATAAACAATAATAAACAATAAACATAGTCTGTCATGATAAATAGTTCTAAAGTGAACAAACCCAAAAATAAATACAAACAAAAAAATCCCTAAAATATAACTGACTCTAAGTATGGAACCTCATCCTCACATGTCTAATGCCTAACTCAACTACCAATCACAGGGCATTTTCCCTTATCCTGGCCTTCATGCATGAAGTCTATTGGGTTACCCAGTGGTGGCCCAAGCAGGGTGTGAGTATAACTCAGTAGGCCACCACCAACAGTGTCTACAAAATATCCCGTCAATATATAGTGCATTCAAGTGATGATTAAATACAAGGTAAATGAAGACTATTTGGGTGGCATTAGTTAACTAAATTCACTAAATCCATTCCTAGAGTTATTCCCAATTTCAATACATATATCAACTTCATTAATTAGTTCACTTTTATCACATCATCGATGGGTTTTTCACTTTCATCAACTCAACGCATAGGGGAAATAAACAAAGTTCCCTATCTCACTAGGTATAGTCACATCATCACAAATAAAAAAACTCACATTGAATCCATGTTCCATGTGGTTTCATAGAATGAAACCATTAGGGGAATATAACATTGTCCCTTTCCCAATCCCATGCATTGTTTGGTGGAATTTGGAACCTTAGTATAACTTGAACAGTAGGTGTAGATCCTCATGTCAATACCAATGTCTACCAAGCCATGCACACATTCTTATTTACAATTCACCACACACATTCAACATCATAACCAACCATATACAATAACAATAGAAATATCACAATCCATGATAATCAATATATGAATTAACATTATCCCAAAACCCATTAATATATTTACCAGTTACATTACATAGCCATTTATCTCATTTACCATATCTTATGACTAACACACTAATAATATTCACTAATTCCCTTACATTTTCATAATTTACATATTCAACCCTTTTCAGATGTTAATTCATTTAACACATTTATCATTTCCCATGGATTACCCCAATTATGAATTTCAAGTTCAATTCACAATTCATTTGGCATATTACCATTAATCACATTTAACTCATTATCATGCCTAGACAAACAATCCATTGTCCATTATCCACATCTATGGATGATCACCTATATTACCTTTGTATTCATCACATTTACCAATTAACATATTCATCTTAGGATCTAATAAATCACAAGACAATTTCTCACTCAAAATTTCTGTGAACATTGCTCTGAAAGGTCAGTGAACCCCATGGGTGGCCCTAAATTTTTCAAGTCATCCCCCATGCATCCCACAAGGATCTTGATGGGGTTAAATTTGTCATTTAGACACCCATTATGTCAAATCTCACTAATGTTCTCAAAAACAGATAAAAGGGGAAATACTAACACAAATTTTCATGCACAAATCCATATAATAACCCTGGGATATGACCTGTAGACCACCTACCTTGAATCTTTTGATGAAAAAACTCCTAATAAAATATGTATATCCGGATTCAAAAACCCTTTGATTCATCAACCCAGAGCTTTTATCCATAATCGACAATGCTCAAAACAACATAGTATCAAAGGAGAACCACCTCTTGGAAGCTTGGGCCGCTAGGGATCATCCCTAGGGTTGTAGGAGAGGGAATGGAGGAGAATACCATGTAATAACATAATAAATTTATGTGGAAAATTTTTAATTTTTCCCAACATTGCTATTCCATATGGTTTACCCAAACATTTTTCCAAACCACATGCAAACCATTCTCAAGCCATTATCCAAGTGAAGTTGGGTCACAATATTACCTGGGGAGACAAGTCTGGTTTATAAGTCATGTGTCCACCGTGTGATAGTACACTATCAAAAATTTTACAAAACCTCCCACGGTTTACAAAACTATGCACCATTCATGCATATATTATGCACATTTCTCAAGTTGGCCTGGTTTCTACTTTCTTCAGGTCTTGAACCCTAGGGATATGCTCAAGGCCCCTGAAACTCCATAAAAACATTTCACCAACAAAAAATAACTGATTGAAACCTAAATTTAAACAAGGTCATGTCTCCATGAAGCCTGGGATATTATAACCTCTCAACCTTATAAATTCTCATCCTCAATCCTCACTCCCAATCATCATTGAGCTTCCAAATCAAAGAGAACAAGCCACGTGGCATGCATATCTAACTACCTCTCCCACGATTCTTTATGAAAATTCACATGTTTCCATAGAACATGAATCCAAGGCATAACCTTTCCCCACAAGACCTTCTCACAATAATCTAAATTACATATCGTATTATCCTTAAAGTCTATATCATCCTCAAGTAAAACATCCTCAGCATTAACTACATGAGATGGATCATGGTGATACTATCAAATTTGTGAAACGTGAAAAATATTGTGCATTCCACTATACCATTGTGGAAGAGCCAATCGTTAAGCCCCCAGTCTAATCCTCTACACAATATCAAATGGACCCATGTACTTAGGTTCCAACTTACCCTAATTATGAGTCAAATGGTGACCCATCCTTGGACACACCTGAAGGAATGCACTATCACCCATCACAAATTCAAGAGGTTGATAACGCTGATATGCATACAACTTATTCCAACTCTGTGTTATTTCCAATCATTTATAAATCAAATGAACCTTTTATAACATCTCCTAAAAGAGAAATAGTCCAAGAACCTTGGACTCCACCACTTCTAACCAACACAATGGATATCTACATGGACTCCAATATAGCGCCTAAAATAGTTCCATCAAAATCATAACCTAGAAATTGGTGTTTTATGAAAACTCAAAAAGTGGAAATTCTTTCACCCATGAACCTCAAAAATGAAGGAAACAAGATATCAAATTTTCCTATAACACCTAAATCATACACTCTGGTAGCTCGTCCATTTGTAGGTGAAAAGTCATACTCAAGAAAACATGGCTACCAAGTGCATTGTGTAATCCCTTTCTGAAGAACGTTGTGAATCGAAGATTTCAATCTAACAATATATTTCTCAATAGTCCATAAAACCTCACTAAATATTGAATATAAAACTCACCCAACTGATCAATGGTCAAGGTCTACGTGATTTGTAAGTAATGATCCACTTTAGTCAGCTGGTCCACAACCACCTAGATTGGGTCACTCTTCGTGGGAGTCCTTGGAAGACCCATGAAACAATCCTTCACTACATCATCCAGCTTCCATTAAAGAATGTGTAAAGGGTGTAACCAACCACCTGGGTACTAATTCCCAGTATTCCCCTGCTGAAAGGGGTAGCATCGTACCACAAATCCTATAACCACTTTCTTCATTCCTATCCGACAGAACTTTCTATAAAGACCATGATACAACTTATTCAAACCAGGATGCACTAACCATTTAGAATCATGATAATCACATGTAAAATCTTATTACATACCCATTGGAACCACAACAAGGCCATGGACATAGAAAATCCCATCAACACCAACCACATAGAAATAAGGTGACTCCCCACCTTTAAGACTTTCCTTTTTAGACAAACATTTTAGATCCTCAAGCTTGCTCTCCTTACCTTGATTCAAAAGTAAATACTAAACTGCTATAGATGTTAGGGTCATTTTTTATTTCCCATCATGTGCCTCCAGGTGCATCTCCATAAACAAGGCCATCATTCCCTACTCAGTGTTGGATTTCAGAATAACCTGATTCCAAGCCTTCTAACTCAGGGAATCTGAAACACTATTTCCCTTTCCTAGTGTGCAGACCAACTAAAAATCAAATTATTTTAGGTACTCAACCCACCTTCAATATAAAATATTCATATCATGCCAAGATAAGATCATCTTAATACATTTATGATTGGTATACATGGTGGACCTCTCTCCTAACAAATAATGCCTCCATCATTTCAAATCATACACCACTGCGGCCAATTCAAGGTCATGAGTGAGGTAATTATTTTATGAGGCCTTGACTAAAATGATCTATATGATATATACCAATCATCATGTAACATCACTACCCTTATTCCTACACCGGACACATCACAGAACAATGTGCACCTCTTACCAAGTTCATGTAAGATCAAAATTGATGCGGTCATCAACCATTTCATTAACTCTTGAAAATAATTCTCGCATCCCCAAGACCAGTCATTATTAACTCCATTCTTGGTTAAGACTAACATTTGTTCTGAAAATCGGAGAAAAATTAATGATCGCTTTGTAATAATGGCCAAATTCATAAAAATTTGAACATTAGAAACATTCTTACACTACTCCCAAGACAAAACAATCGTCACATTGTCTAGATCCACTAATACACCTTCCTCGAAGATGATGTGACCCAATAAATTCACTTAATCAATCCATAATATACATTTGGATAGATTTTGGTATATAATACACTCCTTAAGTGTACCCAAGATGGTGTCAAGTTGTTTGGAATGGTCTGAAATAGTTTTAGAGGACACCGAGATTTCATCGATGAAGAAAACTAAGAAGTGATCTTGATAATGGTGAAATTTTGGTTCAGTACATCCGTGAAAACAACAGGGGTGTTGGTCATTATGAATGGAATTACCACAAAATCAAACAACCTGTACTTGATCCTGAAAGTAGAATATGGTATGTTAGAAGGTATCACCCTCATCTGATGGTACACTGTCCTCAAAAAAATCTTGGAAAAAACTAATGAACCTCTCAGATGGTCAAATATATCAGAAATTTGAGGATGAAGGTAGTCGTTATTAACTAAAATCAGATCCATTATTCTGTAATCATAACACAACTATAATGATCCATCTGCCTTCTTGGAAAATAACATGGGAGGTCCCCAAGGTGCTGTACTTGGGTAGATGAACCTCTTATTCTCCAACTCCTCTAAATAAACCTTATGTTCCAAGATTTCATTCAATTCCATTCGGTATGGTATAATGGAAACTTTTTTAACCCTAGAAAGTAACACTATCATGAACTCCATGTCCCTATTGGGCAGTATCTCTGAGAAATCATCAGGAAAAAATTCCTAAATGTGAGAAAAAAATAGGTGGAAATGTATGGTACTCAACCCCTCCTTCATCAAGAGTGAGGCAAGACACTTGGGTTGTGAGTTCACCCAACCACTAAAAAACTGAAACTACATGACCCACCCAAACAACCCATTCACCATGAAGGATATATGGGTCTCGCTCAAGAGACCTGAAAATCACCCTATAGTTGTAACAGTCAATGTGGGCATGATATGTCACCCGCCAATCAATACCTAGAATTAGGTCAAAACCTAACATTTGAAGGATGAAAAAGTCCCAAAATAAATGGTACTAACCAACCTCGAGATCAAAACCATTACATTGTTTGATATTGCCAAGTCTTACCCCCCAATGCAGTATCAATCAACATAATCCTCAACACACACACTCTACTGTTAATCCAAAAATTGCCACAAACTGGGTAGAAGTTAAAGAGTGTGTGGAACCTATGTTAAACAACACACTAGAAAGGGTAGAATCCATACGAATCATACCTGTTACTATAGATGGTCTAGACTCACCACATCTAGGTATAGACTGAACTGTGTGAAGTTGACCTAACCCTCTATCTTGAGCTCTAACTAATGTTCTAGGAACTACACTACCTTTATAATATGGATTCTTGTTCCCTAGAGTACCCCATCCACCTCATAAACTAATACAACTAATAGAAATCCAAAATCCTACTTTATATAGGGTGGATGACCACCTTCCAACACTGGGTACCTACCTCAAACCTTCGTCCATGCCCAGCTATCAAAGTTTCATGGATAACCTTTTCATATTCCCCGTTCTTCCCCCATGCTTAACACTCAAATAGTGGTCGGGGGCACTAACCGTGCATGTGTCCTAGCCAGCCACACTGATAACAGAATACCTGATCTCCAGCCTAATAGGTAGAACCTTTCTATTGACTAATATCCACACTTCCATCCTGATGTAAACTCCAAAAATGATGCTTCCTTGCCTCCAAATCTACACCACTCACCTAATTAACTAGCACTACAGGTTCACTACCTAAAGACCCCTTCAGGTTCCCTTCCATGATAATTGTTTGATACACTACTTTTGAAAACCATTTAAACCAGAAAAAATTCACCTAAGACCTGATCTTGTGTCTCATCCCATATTGTATAAATTTTTTCATAACTGCCTCATCTCCTACCGATGATTGAACGAATTATCGCAGATCAGTGAAACTATGAGAATAATCCATTAACTACATATCCCCATGGGTAAAACTAATAAAATCCATAGTATTTTCTTTCCTCAAGGTCTATGGATATATATTCTCTAGAATATATTCCTGAAAGAATTTCCATAAAATCCCTTTAGCTTATTCGGTCTGAACCATGATATCTCATCAACGCTTCGCCAAACCTATCAACATGTAGGCATCCAACTTAAATATCTTCTCATAAGGAGTCTCTAAATTGTAAAAACTCAACTGGATGTAATCTATCCCGGACTATAAATCATCTAGACCACCCTCTCTAGTAAATGTTGGAGGGTGCTTCATTAGAAACTCCCTGGTCAGCACAAACATGCTCAACACGACCGACCCTGGGCCCCGTTCCGTTATTTGAATAATGCGAGCAAGATTCGTGGGGAACTTATCATATCTACCATCCTATATCACCAAATTCCATTGATCCACTACTAATGCGTAATTATTGGAAATATCCTCTTATCACCCAACTGGTACTCAACATAATATTGGCATTTCCCTATAAGGATAAAAATTATCTTTAGAACACAAAACATATAAATTTCACTTATTTCATAAAGATGACTCTCCACTGCCCACAGACAACCATTTCACATATTCTATCAAGACAAGAACATATAACATTCAAAACACTACCCTAGACTAACCCTACCATGGGATGTGGAAAATATAGGATAACTAAATCACATGATCACAAATCTTACATTAGGCACCATCTCACAAATATTTCCATACTTACAAAGGAAACCATTTTCTTTGGGTCATTTCTCAATTCATATATTGTTACATCATACATTTTAACTTTATTTGACTTTTATTAGACTCCATTACCTAACTAATATTCAACATTTTACTTCTTTTTACCGTTCTCATAATTTCATTAGAGACTATTTTCTTTTAATTTTTATGTAAACTTACTGAATTATAACTTTCATATCCCACACACCCATCCCATGTGTGCTTATCATGATACATGCCACTTATATACCTTGGTTCCTAGAATGATGACTAAATGAAAAACCTCATGTCATTGTCTCCAAGAGAAAAATATCATAAAACATTTCATCACACAATGAGTGCACCACCCAATGGTGAAATATCATTAAATATAACAATGCACAATAAGAATAACAATTCCAACCCTCAGAACATGGGTTCTCCCTCGTACATGGGTTAGCTACACTCAGGCATCAAATCATTACTAAGGACTAAACCTTCCTAGTATTTAGTATACCATACGCAAATAGTAATCCAATAGATATTAAAGGAAACTCCTATGATACCACTTTGTAACACCCCCATCCTGGGAGCCACAAAATGGTTCTACTTGACAAGTTTCCACATGACCTTAAGTGCGCCTCCCCATATTCCAAAAATTTTTTACTAACACCGAGGGTATAAATGAGTAATGTGGGGAGATGATACCCTCTTTAAAATAGTAAGCCACAGTAGAAAACAAACACAAATAAGAAAAAACAAAGTGAAAGAAATAAACATTCATAAATAACATCTCCCAAAACTGGGTACAAAACCCAATAAATAATAAACATGATTTTTCAGGGTAACTAATGCTAAAGTGAACAAATAAAGAAATAAAAGAAAATGGGATAATCCTAAAAATTTTCCTGACTCTAAGTTTGTAACATCATCCATGCATATATTATGACCAAATCAACTCCCAAGCACGTTTCTTTTTCCCTAATCCTGGCCTACAAGCATGATGTCTGCTCTGGTACCCAAAGGAATCATGAGTAGGGTGTGAGTGAAAGAAATTAGGCCTCCACCAATGGTCTCTAAAAAATATCTATCTAAAATATAGTGCACGATATTGATAAGTAAATACAAGTAAAATGAATAAATGTTCGGTTCCATTAGATAACAAAGTTCACTTATGCCATTCCAAAATTATTCCCAATTTCAATACTTATACCAACTTCACAACTTAGTTCACCTTTATAACATCATCAATGGGTTTGGAACATTTATCAAATCAATGAATAGGGTAAATAAATTAGGTTCCCTATATCATTAGGGATAGTCACATCATCACATTTAATACACACTCACCGTGAAGCCTCAGTCCATCTGGTCTCATCGAAGGAAGCCATTAGGGTAATAGAACTCTACCCCCATCCCTAACCCATTCATTGTTTGGTGAATTTTATATTCCCAGTCTAACTCGGCCCATGGGTGTAGATCCTCATATCAATACCCCACTCTACCAATCCATATTCACATGCTTATTTACCATTCACCACACCCATTCCACATCACAACCAACCATATCCAATACCAATAGAAATATCACAATCCATGAAAATAAATATGGGAATTAACATTATGCCACAACCCATTGACATATTTTCCATATAAATTACAAATACATTTATCCCATTTTCCATTTATTATTCCTAACTCACTAAGAATATTAACTAATTACCCAATATTTTCCCAATTCACATATCCCACCCTTTCTATATGTTAATTCATTTAACACATTTAACATTTTCCATGGAAAATACCAATTATTCATTTCAAGTGAAATTCACAATTAATTTGGTACATTACCACTAATCTCATTTAAAACAATATCTTGCCTTACAAAACAATCCATTATCTATTATCCACATCTAATAATAATCACCCATATTCCCTTATTATTCATTACGTTGACTAATTAACATATTCACCTTAGGGTCTAATAAATCACAAGTCAATTTCACACTCAACATTTCAATTAAATTTACATGAAAAGGACGTTCCACCCCATGGGTGGCCCTAAATATTTCAATTCATCCCCCATGCATCCCAATGAAATCATGAGGGGGGTTCAATTTTCCATTTGGACACCCATTATGTCAAATCTCACTAACGTCACCAAAACCTGTCAAAGGTCAGACAAGAAAATAATTTTTCTTGCACAAATATATATAAAAACCATGAGATATAACTTGGAGACCACCTACCTTGAATCTGTTGATGAACACACTCCTAATAAAATCCTTAGATACTGATTCAACCACCATTTAAAGCCTCAACCCAGAGCTTCGATCTGCAACTGAAGGTGATCCAAATGGCATAGGATCGAAGTAGAACCACCTCCTCAATGCTTGGGTCACTAGTGTTTGTACCTAGGGTTTCTGGAGGTGAAATGGAGGATAATACCAAGTTAGAACATAAGAACCCAAGGTTCAATTTTTTAAATTTTTCCCATTTTTATTGGGCCACACAGATTACCAACACGGTTTTCCAAACTATGCACAAACCATAATCAAGCCACTGTATAAGGGATGTTTTTTCACTTGGTTACATAGGGAGACCTGCACGATTTATAAGTTGTTCACCAACTGTGTGATATGCCACTATGAAAATTTACACAACACCTTCCATGGTTTACTTAACCACGCATTGGTCATGCAAAAACTGTTAGCATTTCCCATGTTATCCCAATTTCCACTTCCTTTATGTCATCATCCCATGTGCCACCATCAAGGCCCCTCAAACCCCTGAGAAACATTTCACCAAACAAAAACAATAGATTTTGATCAAAATTTAAACAATTAAATACCTCCACAATGTTCTGGATCTTACATCATCGCGTTTATAACTTTACTGTGTATTTCATTAAAAAAGAAGTACAGTCTGGTTAATTTATGTCATACATTTATAGTGAAATGATATAAAAAGAAACATGAATCAAATCTAGTATCAAAACATTAAATTTGAGTGATTTTAGTCCATGTAACCTCAAATTATTTATTGACATGACATTATTGATATTTTTATGAATAATCTTCTGGAACATTTACAGTATTAAGTAAAAGGAAATTTTTCAATTTTACTACCATTCTAGAGTGTAAGATATTAGAGTAAGAAAAGTATTCCATTTACCCTTCATTAGTTCCAAATCTTCAATTATCATCATACCAATCATGTCCAACCTAGCCTTGATGAAATATTTATATATGAGTAACATATATTAGCATTCAAATAACACAATAAAATACATTTTTTTCTGCATGCACGAAATCAGAAAAAATGTATGAGATACAAGAAAATTACAATAAAATAATTAATATAAAATTGATATCTTATTCCCACCATACTATTATATTTTTTAAAAAAAAATACAAAAAATATGTCAATATATTTTACTTTACCAAAAAATTGATCACCCATTAGTGTAGATGGTGTTGTAACTTGTTTGATATTCCCATCGAATGTTATCATCTAGGATCTTTATTTATGTGATTGAGGTAAAACTTTATAATGTCCTAAAAACACAGTCTTTGATGAATATTTCAACCGAATTGAGTGAATGCATTCTTCAAAAACAGGACACCCAAATTTTCATTTAATTATATAGCCTAATAAATTTTCATAAGGAAGAAATTCATTTATCAACCTATAAAATATGTCCCTTAATGTGAATTATTCACTTCAATGATCATTGTACATTATAACACATATATCCCATGTCAATTTTAGATCTTCAATCATTGTATAAAATATACATCAATATAATTACAAGGTTCCTTTTCTCCAGATATGATCAAAGACAACATAATGTATTTTTACTTCCTGAATAACCATATGGGAAAGTTATAATTTACCAACATGAAATGCCATGTACGATGAGTAAAAATATATACACCAAGATGATTTATTCCATTTGAAGATAATTCAAGAAAAACATTTCCTGGATCATTTCTAAATTTAAGATATTGGTAATCAATTTTCTTCCACTAAGGTGAATATACTGTAAGATGTAGGTTCCCATCATTAACGTGTGTATCTTCATTCCATGTCAATTTTATCATGGTTTCCAGACATGCATATAGTATTCTAAAATGTGGAATGATAGGAAAGTTCTATATATATTTTGAAGATATCAATCTGAGCCAAACTAAGGGAATTTTATGAATGATACATAGTCCTTATAAAGAAATATGTAATCATTTTGAAACGAATGTATTATTTAGAGATCATTCACATTAAATATAGAATTTTTTTAGCGTAACATGTTCAAGAAGAAAGTTTATTTTCTTCTAGAAACATGTCATTCATGGGACCAAGTAGTTCTGTAAAGCAGGTGTCACTCCATCCTATTCCAGCTTTCGAATTATTTAACTTCAATAAAGTTGAAAATGTTGGGTATTTTATACAATTGGTATAGAATGGTCAATTAGAATATCTTTTTAACATCTCAAACATCTTTTTAAAATCATAAAGTTCATCTTAAATTTCCATTATAATTTCTTCCATATGATCTCCATCATCATTTACAGGGGTATTCATATCAAATGATCCTTATATAGTGGTATCATCCCAATCGGTGTGTAAATTTTTTCCCCCATGTTTAGTCCAACATTTATAGTTATGATATATCATGTGACAAATCAATGTTCTTCCAACTAGTTTGGATGATGGTTTCTTGAATAAAAACAAAATAAAAATAGATAAAGGATTTGATAAGGGTTGTATACAGGCTCCATCAAAAACATGATGAAATCTTTAAATCCATCATTATACTCTTTTTACATATGATTAGTGTGCATAAAATTTTAATTCATATTTATCTTATTAAGTTTATAAAATATTCATTTTTTACAATAAAATATAAATTAACATATGATATTCATTTTCAAGGGTGTATGTAATAGGTAATTCTAATAAGAGGAACAACACATTCGATTGTTTCAAGTAATTTCAATATAATTTGTTTTAAACTGGTAATTGAATTGAAGAAAAGAATTAATACACTATGGTAGGTGTTATCCTTTTAATTCATACAATCGTGAATGTTATAGATAACTTTCATCCTCGTGAGCTTCATCTCCCAAATAGTTATTATTTCATTTTGTTGGTTGAGACTCATCCAGAATCTCTTATGGAAATGAACCTATGTTTCTTGAACTAATATAAGATGTAGTCATCCATGGGATGAC
Source organism: Viscum album (assembly GCA_963277665.1). Taxonomy (NCBI): domain Eukaryota; kingdom Viridiplantae; phylum Streptophyta; class Magnoliopsida; order Santalales; family Viscaceae; genus Viscum; species Viscum album. Next base: position 777,455,553 of record OY728138.1, read on the forward strand.
TACTGATCAGAGTAGTTCAATCAACACAAAAGATATGGGGGTGAGTCTCAAGTAAAAAAATAGTTATAATAACAATTCAACAGATGAGGATGATAAGGATGACAGTTGTACACCATTTTGTTCTCTAAATGGGTAATGCATCACAATTGTGATAATTAAACCATTGTACCTCATTGTTAACTTGTGGCCTATTGAGGGTGATATTTATAGGGTATTCATGTTCTTCTTTATGATTCAAGCGGTCTTAGTGGGGACATGTTATGATATATGGATCTTTGAGGCCTCTATTAATTCTAAATTCAAAAGAAAAATCCCATATTTAATACATTAAATACTCAAACTAAAGAGTAATAAGAAACCCAAATATGAAAAAAATATTAATATATTGTCATTACATCAACTAGAAGGTGTAAAAATGAATTGGTAAAAAAATTTAATAAATAAATAGATACTTCATATACATGGATGTTAATCAGAGATTTCTAATGGTGGAACCAATACATGTAGACCTAAAGTGACGAATACCCAAAAATATTTTATATTAATTATTCACACACATATATATTCATATAACCTCCATTATACTTTTTTTAATAAACATGTAACAAACAAAGGAATTATTACATTTAATTTTAATGGAATAAACAATATCATTAGTCTCTATAACTTCTTGTAATAAAATTTTCACCTTAAAACTGATATTTTATTGAAGTAAGATACTTATAGTCTCTGTAAATATTCTAGCATTCTTGAATATGTCTCTTTATAACCATACTCATGAAAAATAATAAATACTAATAAAATGAGACATTAGTTAAAATAAATCAATACAACTAAATAAAAATAAAAAATTGGTCACATTATATAATGGATCAATATTAAATGTTGAGTAAGTCAAAAATAATATACATGTAAACAATAGTAAATTAAGAATATGTAATCATGATAAATTACAAAACATCCCATGAGGTTACTCTTGACAAAAATGTGTTAGAACCACCTATAAGAATGATGTTTACTTCCTATGTTTATAACTTACTAAAGACCCACAATTATCCTTCCTTGTTGGACTCCCATATGAACATTATTGATATAAGTGGCTACCCATAGAATCTAATGAAGACTAAATATTACCTATATCATATCCCTCAATAAGATGAATATGATCCCTATTATTAAAGTTTTGGGTGGTATTGTCAACTTTTCAGAAAATATATCAATCGATAATAAACAAAACCCAAAAATGTCTATTCAAACATCCTTCTAACACCCATCAATATGATCTCGGTATTTAAAATAAAAAAATCTTACCTCATCAAAACTAATATTGGATGATTCCATATATAGTGATAACATTTTATAAAAACCATTTCATGGTACCAACAAGTCCATAGCACATGATGCTACTAATAATTTTCAATGAAATATTTCTTTCTTCCAAAATTATTCAAAATAACAAATTGAGAATAAATGTAATTTTAAAAAGATTCAAAACACTCATTAATAGTCTCTCTTAGAATGAATTTTTGAAACCAAGAAAAAAATTATCATCTGCTTTTTTGAATGACTCTTATCTATATTTCATATGACTACATACTTACATATATACCTGAAATAATGTGTTCATAAAAATATGTGGATGTGTTTATGTATTTATGTATATTTAATAATTCACATATATATGTGGATGTTCATATAAGATATCAATAAAAAACAAGGAGATAAAATTGAAAAGATAAAATAACAATCTCTATGTAATACCACTAAACCTTTAAAATAGAAAAAACCAATCAAGTCGCACCTCAACTTCAAAAACTCATTACATGAAATCCATCTTAATTTATTAAATAAATAACATGGGTGGAATTTTAACAAACTCTTTGTGTGCATTATTTCCATGGAAAGATGTTGAAAACATTTAAACTTAATGTGCTTCTAGGATGAAATCAATGTGTGGAATTCTTAATATGTTGCAATGTAGTAATGAAATCTCTTTAATGTTCAATAAAACCCCAAAATCATATAAACCCAAAATTATAAAATCATTCTAAAAGTGAAATCATTGATGGATAATGAATATCAATAGATAATTAACAAGAAACTCAAAAAAAGATGTCTTCAAACAATCAATCAATGAGTTAGTGGGGAGGAGATGATAACATGTCGTGGATTGATGTTTTGAATTTTCAAAGATTAATTAAAGATATTGTCAAACCATGCATTCATTTGATCCTTGGATTCCTTTGACCCTTAAATAATTTGAGCCTTGGATTCTAGCCTTGGAATTGTTTGCACCTTGATTCATGCCATGATTCGAGTTTGGATTGGATGAGGAGTGTTGGAATAAGGTGGCTATAATGTAATGTTTCGGATATCACGAATGCATTGCAAGTGGTTAGAGTTCATTAAATAAATCAGGGACACTTTTATAAGTGCTTCCAAAAAATAATTAATAAAGTTTCTTTTATCTTTTCTAAATTAATAAGTGCTGATAAAAGGAATCATTATGTTTGTTTTTTAGAACTTATAAAATGCATCTTTATCAGTGTAAAAACTTTAGTGCTGATAAAGGATTTATAATTATATTAATAGATAAAATATTTTTCAAATATTTTTGTATAATTATATATATATATATATAATATATAAATATTAACATAGTAATTATATTCATTTTTAAAATAAATTTATTATAATTATATAATTTTTAAAATATATAAATATTCAATTATAATTATTTAAATACTTGTTAAAAAACAATAATCGTATATTTATATATTTAGTTCATTATATATATATTTATATACTTATATCATTATATATATATATATATTTATAAGATTATATATAAATTTAATAAATATAAATATACATATAGTCAGTATATTCTTTATTTAGATAAATTTATTATAAATTTATAATTCATTAAATATATTTATTTATTTATTTATAATTATATAACTAATTTTAAAAAAAAATTATTTATTTCTTATTATAAATATATAAATTTCTAAATATATAAAATATACATTTATATATATATTTATTTATAAATATATTTATTTGTAAATATTAATTTAAAAATATATTTTTATCATTTTTAATGAATATATGACCTTAAATGCACACATGTAATAAATGACTGAATTTGGACAATTAAAAATGAGTACACTTTAACAGTATTGAAAAATGGATATGTTTTATTACTTAAATATATTATTTAAAAAATATGGATATATATTAAAACAAATATGAATACATATTGAAAATATTAATACATAGTAAATAAATATATATAAATAAGTAATAGAAAATGATTAAATTTCCAAAAAAAATAAAAAAACTAAAAACTAAAAAAGTTTAAAAATGAATTTGTTCCTAACTATAATAATATTAAAAATTGACAAATAAAATTTACCGATTAAATGCATAATATATTTTAAATGTATTATGCTATAATGAAATTATAAACTGAATACCAAAATTTGAATAATTTACATAATTATTAGGTGTATGTATTTTTATGTAAGATTTCATTAATTACAGAAATATTTGTGTCTGTGTTAAATGCGTTAATTACATATACACATGTGAAATCAATGTAACACACATTTTATATAAGTTAAATTGAAAAATCAAACGTTGTTCAATTATGCCCATTACTTGATGCAATTAGTTATTGTTTTTAATTAACATTAATTTTTAATTATAAACTATTATTCACTAAATATATGACTTATTTAATGGAAATAATAAATATTTTGAATTATAAAAATCATATTTTTGGAAATATAAACAAATATATTTCTCTATTAAATTTAATAAAGAATGATTTTGTATAAAACCCATCAAAAATGAATTAAACATTAATATGTCTTCGATTATTACATTTTATTCTTTTTCTAAATATATTTATTTAATATATATTATTTATTACTATCTATAATATATAAATACATATTAAAATTATTAATTTTCTCTTAAAAAAATTCATTTAAATTTTTTTAAATTAATTCATTTTTAATTATTTGTTTAATTATTACGATTTCATTATTTTTTATTTTTTATTTAATTATTAAAATTTATTCATTTTTTATTTTCATATTTAATTATTAGAATTTATTTATTTTATATATCTATATATAATATTCTATTTATTATTATTTATAATATATATATATATATTTATATTAAATTTATTCATTTTTATTGATAATTTTTTAATTAATCAAATGTTTAATATTATTTATAATTTATGGATTTTTAATTTTTAATTTCTTAATTTTTTAATTTTATTCCCTTTGAACATATATATATATATATAATTAATATATATTATTTATTAGTATTTATAAATTGTGTATATATATATTTAATTTAATCATTTTTATCAATAATTATTTAATTAATATAAAATTTAATACCTTTTAAAATTTAGCCATTTTTTATATTTACTGGTTGAACTATTTAATTTTATTATGGACCTTTAACAATGCTAAAATAAGACACTAATAAAGTGTACCCGTTATTAGTGCTTTTTTCTAGCATTGATAAAGGCGAGTGTTGTTAAGGGTTTGTTTTGTTGTAGTGAGTGTTTGTTCTTTTACACAAACTCTATATACTATGGTTTGGATTTCCACCCTAGGAGCCCAATTTATTTAATTATTTGACTAAAATGTGTGTAATTTGATACTAAATCATCTTCATTTATATTTCAACTTTATTAGTTTGAGTTTTTTATATTCTGTTTATATTTTTGTATGGATATGATATTGAGGATATATTCTCCCAATTCATGGGGTTTGGACCCCTACTACTATTCATTAGCCTCTTACATATGGGAGACATGCATGAGTACTTGTTACTCTCTATATCATACCTGATGGTTCAATTCAGGGTATTACTCCTTAGATATATCTTATAAAGAAACTTTAAAGGATAAAAAAATTATATTGAATACATATACCATGATGTATTGTTCTTTTATAAGGAATACTAATGAATCTATTTCAAACATGTATTATAGATTTAATGATATTTTAAATACTATAAATTCACTTAAACAAACTATAAGATAAAAAAATTTCTAAGACTCATAATATTTCATCTCTTCATACAATAGGACAAATCTCATCTTGGTTGATCTCTAACTGATGACATGATCAGCAACGTACCCTATCAAGCCCTGATTAACTAATCCAAAATGAATTGTATATGAAAGGTATTAAAGTATTATGGTCCTCATTTTACATATCCCACCAACCTCAATTATATAGAACTCTTATACGATCTTCAAACCTCTAGTATAATAAATATGTGTATGAAACTCTATTTGTTATACTTAGTGGGATATCAAATGCTCAAAAACACTTTTTGGCCTCATGAGAATATTCTACATCTCATATAAAAATCATACTCATGTTATCCTTTACATTAAGTCACAAAATATAATACTCCATGAATAACATTAGTTAAGGATAACTCAAAACCATACATTGTGAGGTATATTATCCATACATTTCCTGAAATTTCTATCAATATATATATATATATTCATCCAATGTGAAGGAATTATAAAATTGATATTGAATTTTATATGATACATTTTATATTATTAAAACTCATTTTAGAATGAATAAAAATTCCCTACATGAGAACCTATCAACCATATCACATATGATAGACTACTATATCAGCGTTGTGTTTGTTACACATTCTAGGATTTTGCTAACTCTTGACATCAGTAAGTGATATCCACCGCATCTCTATGTGACTATCCAATAACCCCCCCCCCCACTAAACTATTTAGTGAGAAACATATGTAATGTAATCTAGTTTAAATGGTGGTGAGATTTAGGAAGCAAATTCATAATGTTCAAATCCTAGAATATATTAAAAATCATTATATTTATAAAAAAATGATATGATGAAAACTTTTGTTAACTATTTAGATATTTTTTATGTTTAACACCCTCATACATGGAATTTTACCAAAAATATTTTTCCTTTAAATAATGTTACTGTTTAAATTACTACACACTATTGAATCCTAAACTCCTTTTAGACAAAATGACATTCACTTTTTTGTAGTATAAAAATATAAATCATGGGATTTACCTTTACGTCCATACCCTACAATTCATTGAGGATATAAATTGAAACAACCTTTTCTTTTTTATGGGAATAATCGCTTATGAATATAATGGTATTCACTTTTCATAGTAAATAAATATATCTCATTGTATTTTTCATTACAACCACATATCTTTAACTCCTTTGAATATTAAGTAGGGATCACTTTAGCTTTGAACTGGTAAAATCATTCATTTGTTAACATTAAATTTCCTAAAGTTAAAACATACTCCCACAATCCTCTTAAAAACTATATTATCTTTAGTGATTCATTCTAGGAATAATAAACTTCTTTATGTTGTAAATAACACATATTCTTATATTAATATGAATATATAAAAAATATAATATTGTTTCTATATCATATATGTTATTTATTTGTTTAGAGAAATTTCTTCTCAAAATAATACTTTATTAGATATACCACTAATGGTTGGTAGGATAAACCATCCCTCATTTAATAAATATCTTGATAAACACTTCATCCTAGATAAAACAATTTTACCCTTGCATCATTTTTCAAAACATTTTATAGAATTTGATGAATCATAAACCATGTGTATATAGTTAATCATCAAAATTTATTCAAAAAAACACTTTAATGAAAAAATATTAAACTTATCATATAAGAAAACTAAGATAAATATAATCATTCTTTTAAGATCCATAAGATCTTGACACATTGAAATCCCTAATGTAACAACTCTTTCTTAATCATCTAAATGAAAACTATAAACTCTAATAAATTATTCATTTGATTTAGAACTCCTAAATTTTAACAAAAATTTTTATGTATAAATTTATTACCACATAAAATTCAAAAGAAATGAATCTATTTATATAAAACCAATATATTTCATGGAAATTATATTACAACCGACCCCCAATGCGAAACCCTTCTAGGCCTATAGTGAAAACAATAATGACCGCTTACTCCCACAACCCATAATCCTTAGGTTTACGACTAGAATGCAGTGTATAAAACGTTAAAATGGAATCAATTTCCCTCATATACCCCAGGAACATAATAAGAAATAAACCAATCAGTTCCAAAGCATAAACAAAACCAATATTCATAGTAACCCACCATTCTTGAATTTCATACAAAAAGAAGTATTGAAATAAATACTGAAATAAATATTATAAGCAACTATCTCCAACCACATATCCAATAACTGAGCTTGTAAAGTCTAACCCGGTCTTCAAACATGGTTTGGAAACATGAAAAATAGTTTATATACATAGGGGTTATCATACATGTATTCAAATACTTCAATCAATAAACAAGAGAATAAATAATCACCTATCAAGTCAACTACCACCCTTCCTCATCAAGTCCCACTCTCCAAAATGTGTAACAATGTAAGATAAAATATTATCAATTAATATAACAAGAGGGTACCCCCACAACTTCCCCACTTATATTTCACTATCATTCCCTAATGAAAAACATCACGGTGATCTCAACTTTTTAATGTCCATGTGATCATAATAATAATTTTATACTGGATGTGGGACATATCGGTTTCCTACCATAAACAACACGCATAGGGCCCAGTATGCTCATTGGAACTAGTAATAAACAACCATAACCCTACCACATTCATATACCACATATCCACATATCAACCACACATCATATTTTTAATGACTCTGATATCTTCAAGTGTTATTTTTATAAAGTAATTTTGAAAATTCCATGCCCAGGTGCTAACACAGTGTGTGATTCTGAGGCATGGTGTTCCAAGAACAATTCATTGAATTTTTTTCATTTTTTGATAAAGTGTGCGGGGATTTTTTCTTTAAATCTGGAATAACTTCTAAAAAAGTTCCTTGATCAAAAATCACAGGGAAACGTTGCATTCATAACAACAGATTTACATTAGTTGAGGCCTAACATCAATCAGTGAAAGTCAGCTATGAATGTTTGTTTTTTGATTTAAACATAATTAAAATATTTTAATAAAAAAATTATTCAATGTAGTAGAGTTGAATCTTTTAATAGGATCATGGAAAGAATCCAAGGTTTACCACAAACCTAGAATTCATCTAATCTGGTGAGAATATCCTCTGGAGAAATCAATTGAAAATGAAGGTGGATCGACACAACCTCCAGTTAGATAGATCAAGGATCGAAGAATGATGAAAACATAGCATCACTCTTCTTCAACGGTTATTCCAACTCGAGGTAGGGTGTGTGTTTTGATTTGATTCCTCCCCATTATTTTTCCCTATGATGAAATTGAATCAATAAATGAAATGATTGATTCACATTTTTTTCATATTGTGGGTTGGGTTTATTCTTCTAGGATTTTATTATTGGGGTTGATTTAGTTAAATATATTTATGCTTCATGATAATTCTTACGGAATGGACTGAGGTTGAAATGAACAAAAGGTCGAAGTTCATTCTAGGGGTTTTTCCATGTTCTTTTTCTACCCCATTGGTCTTCATGTTTATAATGATTTTATGTATATATGATTGTTTAGCCCATTATTTTGGGTGCCACAAAATGAGATCGAAGATCTGACACAACGACGACACCATGGAGGTGTGACGACGATGGAACGGTGCAATTCGGCCCAAGAAGTGGTGCAAGGCGGTGGGGCATGAAAATGGTACACGGTGGTGCCCAAAGTAGTATATATGGTCAGTCCAGGTAGACCACTCGTAAGGCGGTAAATAGTGAAGGTAAGACACGGCCTAATGAGGCCATTCCATGTGGAGCGCGAGGTGTATTGTGGGCCACCAGCAGGGAATCCAATGGAAGAGTCATAATGAGGTCCCAATAGGATAGCGTGGGAGCATGTGGCTAGAGCGGCACCACAAGCAGTGACAAGGCATGTAGAAAAGGTGGGTAAAGTACAAAGTTGGGGTTCTGCATGGATCCCATGGTGGTGTAGGCCACGAGAGATCTAGAGGACGCGGCAGCTCCACATTGATCGAGAGAACACGGTTGGGTCACCCATGTTTTGGAGATTGGGGTCGGCCCATGCATGCAGGTTGGCCTTGATGAACCAAGATGCTCCAGCAGCCAAGCGGGCTAGGTTTAGCAGGTTAGGCCCAGTAGGTCAGGACAGTTTAACTGAGGTAGATCTGTTTCGGTTCAGACCTAAACTAGACCCAAGTTGGAATTTTTTCACAAAAATGGTTGTAACATTAAAATGGAAGGTCCATTTGATGATCCATCTTCGGAATTGAGACCCTTACAAAGAGGCAGTGATTTTGAGAAGTCTTGGTGGGATTTTTATCTTAGACTAGTTTAGATGAGAGTTTCCCTTTGTTCTTTCCTTGATGGTTCAGTATGGTATTACGTCGACATCACTGGATAGTAGTTCCCTTAAGAGTGTGAGTCCCAGATAGAGTTATGGTATGCATCCTTATGACTGGGGAAATCATGTTTCACCCCTGATAGATTTTTGTGGTAATTGAAGTGACCTCCGAGTGTAGGTTGTTAGTCCTCCATCTAGTGGGTTGTTTCAATAAAGTTATAGGTATTCTATGAAAAGTATCCCCTAAGTTACAATCCACATCGACTGGGTTATTGGTATTCTCTAAGAATGATCCCTTATGTTGCAGGATAAAACAGATTGAGTTGTTTTTATTCTCTAGGAAGGATCCTCTCCCTATATATTACGATATTTGACCAGGGTATTTCTCTTTTGGTGGGGCCCAAATTAGTGGGACATCTTCATGACAGCCTCCAACGATATCATAGATCAAGGAGTGAGTTCTCTAGAAACAGGCATGCCTTGAGAAGAATCCTATGGCGGTGATTGGTTGTGACTAACCTCTTTACTTTGTGGCTGATTATGACTATATCTGGGTATCCTTGGTATATGTGTTATAGAAATATTACTATGTATAGCTAACTATACTATACCCAAGTTGTATTTCTTTTATGTCATTTATTTTATGGTTCCAGGTGTCCTACTGAGTATTTTTTTACTCACCCCGGTGCAGACTTTTCCAACATGAGTCATGTATTGAGCAGAGGATCGACTCTTTGATAGAGTCCTAGGTGGTCCAGTACCATGAGGTTCTTAGATAGGCCAAATATTTAAGGTGTGCACTTCCAGGATCAAATATCTATCCTTATACCTACCCTTTAGGTAGGGTATTATGTGGATGTGTTTCAAGAACTTGTACTTTCACTTTTCCAAACTCTTTTTTGGGTGGGCTTGTATTATAACCCTTTTTACTTTAAATTATTCTACTGTAATACTCTATTATTTGGATTCCTAGTGGTATACATACTTGTTTACTTTGCGTTTCTGTATTTAAAAAATTTGGGCTTAGAGATTTTTGTGTGTGTACAGTTACTAGGTAAATTTACTCTCATTTGTGGTATATGCCTACTTGGTGCTAGTGTAACACCCTGAGATTTTATGAAAAATATTATTTTTAATTTCCTTGATGTCTTGTGTTCTATGCTACACCAAAATTAGCTTGCACTACACGTATCCCTGACTTGGCTTGCATTACATGCAATTGCGACCTTCCACGATAGTGTGTGTTGTACTCAATACCAAGTTTCTCTAAACAACGATATGTTATATAAACTAGTAGTTATGAATAGTAATAACCACATTTTTAAATTTTATAAATTTAATCTTTATAAATGGACTTCATTTTTGGATTCGTAATATCGAAATTATACTAGGGTGAATTTTCGGTATTTTTCTGAAAACATTCATTTTTTGATGAATAGTGGAAACACTGGGTTACTATTTAAAAACTGACTTTTTATTTAAATAATTAATAATTTTATTTAAATTTATTTTAGGTCAATATTGATACATAATACCTATATAAGTTCAATGTAATTCATTGGAGTTATTTTATAATAATTTTAGATATATAAAAATTTTATTGAACTTTTCACAGTCTTTTACACACCTCCTAGGAGAGTTTGAAATTTTACATAAAACATAATTTTACCACTTCTGTGAGTGGAATTTCGAAAATCTGGGAGACACGATTAATATAAAGGAGTAAAATGTGGTTCAATAAGATAAAAATAATTTTTGGTGAATAATAACTTTTTTACTTTTATTTACCACGGTTAAAAGTAAATAGGGTAATTAAGGGTAAAACGATATTACTATTACCATAAAACATGTCCCAATTCTATTGGATAAGTTTAATTCGACCAAAAAAACCATAGGAATAAAATATTACCCTTTAGGTCCACTTGGATTGGATTAGGACATTTATTATTATTTTATTTATAGAAGAGTTAAAATGGTTAAAATCAAAGTTTTATAACTAAAACATTTTTAATATATGGTTATACAAAAGATAAATTCGACTATAAATGTTCATTAGAAATATAAAACGATTTCCGAACTAATGGTATTTTATTTATAATTTTTATACATTAAATAATTTTCCTTATTTATGGCACAATGGTGATGGATTAATTACGTAAATAATAAAATATTAAAATAATTGATATTATAAATAACCAAATAAATGTAATTTTAGACATTTTATGAATTAAACTAATTTTCTATGTTAATATGAAATGTTACTATTGATTTATTTAACTTTTTTAGAACTATTAATTCTGTTATAATTTTCACAAATAATCAATTACCAAATAGTATCAAAATTGACATAAAATAGTTTTTAAAACAGATATTATGTTATTAACTGTTATTATATTCCTAAAAATATTAGGTTAGGTAAAATTACTTAGATAATATTATATATATTAATAATTAACAACTTGGTGTCCTTTTGGATTTTTATAGTATGTTTATTAACCATATAGTGTAAGAAAACAAGAAGACACGGTAAAGGTTAAATTATTTAACTTAGAGTTATATCTAAATGATAAGATACAAATAGTAACATAAACTTGTCTAAAACCTATTGGTTGAGAGTATTTCGACCCATCCCCACTTTAGCTTTTAAATAAATCAATTTGGAGCTATTATAAACCGAATATGACTTTATTATAAAATAATATTTTTAGTTTTTCATAAAGTGCCCCTCTCCTCCCTTATAAAAAGGTCTCCACTTCCCTCTTCTCTTCACACCTTTTTGTGCCTTGAAGCTCGGCCAACCCCTGCCCATTTCACTTATCATCTTCCCTAGAAACATTATAGAGGTTATGGTCTCCTTATAAGACCAACCCTAGTGCCTTAAGAGGAGGTTAAGAAGAGGCGCGTCAAAGAAGAGGTAATATCCTTTACCGATTCATTCCAATTTATTCTTCTTCTACTTCTTCTTCTTTATTTGTTTCATCATAAATTAATAAAATCAGTATCACTCATATACTGATCTTTTATTATAAATACTGAACAACCCAATTTCATCTTCTATCCATCCTACGGAAATGAAATCATCGCACGTCCTTACGTACGGAATACCGTCTCCACTCCGTGGTGTAATCTGTTTTCCACCACCACCTTACTTGGATGAGTATAATGGTGTAAATAAATAACTATATATGATTATTGTAAAGTGATATTGATTCTTAAATATTATACATACACTTCAATACAATTCCACGATCATGGAAATGATATCATCGCTCGTGCGTACGTACGGACTACCATCTCCACGAACGCGATGAGATTCATTTTCCATGATTAACCATTCAAGTATGATTATAAAGTATATATAATAAATAATCATGAATTATATTACATAATAATGATACTGGATTTATGTACATATATTTTTCATTTACATAATTCCATTTAATTCAATAAGAAACGAAAACAGTGTTCATGCGTACATACGGCCTACCGTCTTCATGAACAGTGTATTTCATTTCATTTATATATCTATTATATATATATATATACTGAATATATATATGATATATAAATCATCATTTAATTTCTGTAAGTAATTAAATCAAGATATAATTAATAATAATATCAAAAATAACAAGTCCAAACACGTATGATAAATAAAACGATTTTACCCAAAACGCTGCTTTAACATGGAACTTACTAAAGAACAGGTAATATAAATTAATATGTGAAACATATATGATATCATAACAATGAATATGTTTCTTTAATAAGTAAATGTCATAATTAAATCATTATACAGCATGTTCGTACATGTACGAAGCATATCAGACCTAAGGTAAGGGATAACTATTCCAATCTTGTTCTTATCCGAGATTGTTATTCGTAAGTATTTACTGGGGTTATTGTTATCATCCATGCCCATGTTTTATAAAAATGGTTTCATTTATTTTTAAAGACCTTTTTACCCATTTTTTAAATTTACCACATGTTATGAAAGGAATCTTACTTTTTTTTACCACACGAGGAACTTTTTTACTTTTTCGAAAATAGTACAAGAAGAATGTTATTTTTAACTTATACAGCGTGAACGGAATTTTACGGTTTCATAATGCCTCATTTTCATGAAGATTAATCTACAAGATTTTATGAATATTTTCCACAAAATACTTTTCTTTTAAAATTTCATCTAATTTTGTGAAAAAAAAATGATTTTGAAGAAGAAAGGATATTTTCATCAAGAATTCATTTCAAGTGTTTTATCAAAACCATTATCCATCTAAGATGAAATTATTTCTTATGTGTATGTTTCAAGTATAATGTATCTATGATTTACATGGTTTCACTTTTCTTATGATGAAATATCCATTTGTTTTATATGGACTATGTGATGATAAGATGATGTTTATGAAACTCATTTTACTCTCTGGGTTATGAGGAATGTTTTAAGTTTATTTTGTGGCCCAAGTAAGAATGATTTAATTATGAGATGGGTGGGAACTATATCTCCCTCCAATTCATTGGATAAATACTTATATCTAATGAGATATACATGGCTGAAATGGTAAGGTATTCTAGTTTAGTGATACAGGACTGGAACAAGGAGTGAACTCGATTCAGAAAGGGACTTTGTCCACTAAGATGGTCGTGGAAGCAATACCTTGGCTACTATGGAAATCATATAATGTGATTAATGTTTTTCCACAATTAAATGTTTTATTAAAATGTTATTTTATCATGATTGATGTTCTTTTATGACCTATGCCTTACGTACTACCAAGATTTATTTCACAACTCAAGATTTTGATGTTTAAACTTTATGTTCATGTTTTGAAGTTAAAATGTATATGGTTTATTTTATTTTTTTCCATGCCTACCCTTACTGAGCATTTGATCTCACCCTTTATATGTTTCCTTTTCCCCTAGGATATAAAGAATGGTTTTAGGTATGAAAAAAAGGAAGATCTTTATGGGAGATGTTGAAGATCTTTCACCAAGATTAGAAGATTATGTTCCATGTTTCCAAAGACACTAAACTATTACAGTCCTTTGGTGTCTGTTTTTTTTATGCATTAAGTATTCCGCAAAAGTACTATAATGTCCATGTACATCAAGCTTTGGGTGTCTATAGTTGGTATCAGAGGAAAGGTTTAGTTAACCTTTGGAAACTAGGATGTGAAAACTTTAGTGAGATCCCTAGAGATATTTCTAATGTATGTCTAGGGATGTCCCTATGGTTAAGTATAAGTATAGGTTATAGTCCTAGAATTATGGTAAAAATCTTAGAATTAACCCTAAGATGTTATATATTGAAGGTACTCCCCCTTTATTATTGTTGTTTTCCCTTGCATGATTTTTGCCTCTCACACTATTCTTTTTGGCTTTTAGATGAGGGATTGAACCCGATGAAACCGTGTTGATTAATGTAATGGAAAATGCAATTATTTTCCTCCTAAAACCCCAAATGTGATGGGGGATGGTGTGTAAAATCTTATTGTTATACTTACACAAGATATGAATCATTCTTGATTTCCAAATGATTAGAGAAGGGAACAATATTCTATTGAGTCCTTCATGAGGCAATGTCCACCTTCTTTCAATGGGTCTTCTGATCCACTTGTTGCTAAATAATGGATCAGTACCACTGAAAGGATATTTTTCCATACTTCACTATTTGGAACATGATAAAGTCATTATAGCTGTTTACCATTTAGAAGGTGAAGCAGACCAATGGTTGACTCTAATTAAGAATACAATTCCCCAAGATGAAATTGAATCAATGGAATGGGATGAGTTCAAGAACTTGATTTTCTGTAAGTACTTCCCTCATATTCTTCGAACAAATATGTAAAAGGAGTTCCTTGAGCTTAAGGATAAGGATGATGAATCTGTTGGTATATACGAAGCAAATTTTACAAGACTTTCTAGGTATGCATCTGGTTTTATCATCCAACCTAAAAGTAAATTTGATCGATTTTTCAGTGGATTAAAACCAAGTCTTCGAAGGGAATTAGCTATAAGTGACTTTAGTAGCTATGAAGAAATTGTGCTTTGTGCTATCAAGGTAGAACTGGAAGTTGGTGTAACATATCCATCTCATAGTTTTGAAAAGAAAAAAAATATGGAGTTCAAGGAGAAATCTCAGAATAATGGTGAAAATAAGATGAATGTTTTTTTATGCCAAAGTGTGGAAAGAAGCATGGTGGAGATTGTCTTAAAGGGACTAGAAAATGTTTTAAGTGTGGAAAAGGTCATCGAGCAGATGAGTTTCAAAGTAATGCAAAAAGGGTTGCTAGTGATGTAAATAAAGAAAAGACTGCAGAGAATTCACCACCAACACTTCAATGCTTCAAGTGCAAGGAAATAGGGCATTATGTTAATCAATGCCCTAATCCAAGGGATAATGATGATCAACGTGAGAAACCACATAAGGAGGAGGATAAAGGGAAGTCACATGAGATCACTATTAGTGATGTTGAATATGAAAATGATGTTGTGTAATGATTAAGTGTTTATATAATGGGATTTCAAAATAGTATCATGGAATCTCATTTATGGCATCGTGGAATTTTGGAATATCTATGTATTGGTTTTCAATAATTATTTGGTACTGGTAACCATGAAAAGTGATTGTAATATTTTCGGAAAGTAGATGAAATGCACATAATGAAGGGATAAGGAGGTAATAAGATGTTTGATAGTATTATTGAGCTCATGAGTGATGTAAGGACAATGTGATATCATTGTTTGAGTATATAGAAATTTTGGGATTTTGGTATGTGGAAAGAGTTAACTTTTGATAGCATTCATATTTTCACTAAGGTTCTATGGTAATTTATGTTTCAAGAGAATACATGATCAAGGTATTCACATGTTTGTAATGTGATCAACAAGATATATCATATGATATATGGGGGATAAATGATGGTATTCACATGATCAGTAGATGACATTTCTAGTAATTGTTTTCTTTATACTATGAGCTTGGACAGAAGTATTTTAGATAAGACTAAAGATTGGAATGAATTATGTTGGACATAAGTTAGTATTGTTTAGGTCTAGAATTGTTTTCGATATTATTGATGGAATGTTATATTACAGTAGTTTAAGAAAAGGGACAACATGCTGAACGGGCGACAACTCGTCGCGTCGGACAAGGCTGTGGGAATCGACCCCACAACCGAAGTGCGACAGGCCTTTACCGCATACCACTGGCCTACAGGAAGTCCCTGGTTAGTAGAAGCTAGTTTTATTATATTAAGCGGTACTATATATGAAGTATAAGTCCGTTTTAGGAACCATATATGATTAATCTCACTATAGATATACTTATGTATATTTAATAACTTTTACTATCCATTTGTTTGAGACAGATAGAATGACCTATCATTCAATCACGTGATCTACTAACATTTCACGGAGACAAATTCAACTTCATTTCTTTAAGAGATGAAGTGGAAATTGTTCAAGGCATGAACAATAGTGAAATTGTACCAAAATCAAGTAATTATTCCTTTTAATTCAAAAATTCTTCAACATTAGAGAAATGATCTTGAAAACCAAAAATGTTGTCTTATTGCCCTCATATCTGATGAATCAGATGGTATCTTAGATCATCACTAATTTATGGTTTTGTGATAGTTGGATTTTTCATAGCCAAGTTCTCTACCACTCTCAATCAGAACTTGATGGTTATATTTCTCTTCCATATCCATATTTTCACCTATGTTCTCCTATGTTGAAACCCAGTGATTAGTTAATTTGGGTAACCATTATGTTTCATAATTTAGTTTTTGAAGTTCAATTTTGGTATTCCTTTTTACGATGTGGGTTTCTATGAAAGAAACATTAAAATAGAAAACCATCTATATCCCCGGCGAATTTCGAGGGTGAAATTCATTTTAAGGGGGGTAGAAAGTAACACCCCGAGATTTTATGAAAAATATTATTTTTAATTTCATTGATGACTTGTGTTGTATGCTAAACCAAAAGTATCTTTCACTACACGCATCCCTGACTTTTCTTGCATTACACATAATCGCGACCTTCCACGATAGCGTGTGTTGTACACAATACCAAGTTTCACTAAACAACTATATGTTATATAAACTAGCAGTTATGAATAGTAATACCCACTTTTTTAAATTTTATAAATTTTAACTTTCAAAAATGGACATCATTTTTGGATTCAGAATATTGAAATTATCCTAGGGTGAATTTTTGGTATTTTTCTGAAAACTTTCAATTTTTTATGAATAGTGAAAACACTGGGTTACTATTTAAAAACCGACTTTTTTATTTAAATAATTATTTATTTTGTTTAAATTTATTTTATGTAAATATTGATACATAATACCTATATAAGTTCAATGTAATTCCTTGGTGTCATTTTATAATAATTTTAGATATATAAAAAAGTTTATTGAACATTTCACCGTCTTTTACCCACCTCCTAGGAGAATTTGAAAAATTACATAAAACATAATTTTACCACTTCTGTGAGTGTAATTTCAAAAACCTAAGAGACATGGTTAATATCAAGGAGTAAAATGTGGTTCAATAAGATAAAAATAATTTTTGGTGAATAGTAACTTTTTACTTTTATTTACCACGGTTAAAAGTAAATTGGGTAATTAAGGGTAAAAATGATGTTACTATTTCCATAACACATGTCCTAATTCTATTGGATAAGTTTAATTCGACCAAAAACAACCATAGAAATAAAATATTACCCTTTAGGTCCACTTGGATTGGATTAGTACATTTATTATTATTTTATTTAAAGATGAGTTAAAATGGTTAAAATCAAAGTTTAATAACTAAATTTTTTTAATATAGAGTTATACATAAGATAAATTCGACTATAAATATTCATCAGAAAGATAAAACGATTTCCTACCTAATGGAATTTTATTTATAATTTTTAGACATTAAAAATATTAATTTATCTATGACACAATGGTGATGAAGTAATTACCTAACTAATGGAATATTAAAATAATTGATATTATAAATAACCAAATAAATGTAATTTTAGACTTTTTATGAATTCCACTAATTTTCTAGGTTTATATGACATGTTAGTATGTATTTAGTTAATGTTGTTAGAACTAATCATTCTGTTATCATTTTCACAAAAATAAATTACCAAATAGTGTCAAAATTGACATAAAATAGTTTTTAAAACAAATATTATATTATTAATTGTTATTATATTCATAAAAATATAAGGTTCGGTAAAATGACATATATAATGTTATATATATTAATAATGAACAACTTGGGGTTCTTTTGGCTTGTTATAGTATGTTTATTAACCATATAGTGTAAGAAAACAAGAACTCATGGTAATGGTTAAATTATTTAACTTAGAGTTAAATCTAAATGATAAGGTTCAAATAGTAACCTAAACTTGTTTAAAACCTATTGGTTGAGATTATTGTGACCCATCCCAACTTTATCTTCGAAATAAATCAATTTGGATCTATTATAAACCGAATATGACATTATTATAAAATAATATTTTAAGTTTTTCCTAAAGTGCCCCTCTCCTCACTTATAAAAAGGGCACCCATTCCCTCTTCTCTTCACACCCTTTTGAGCCTTGAAACTCCGAAACCCCTACCCATTTCCCTTATAATATTTCCTAGAAACATTATAGAGGTTTTGGTCTCCTCAAAACACCAACCCTAGTGCCTTAAAAGGAGGTTAAGAAGAGGCGCGTCAAAGAAGAGGTAATATCCTTTACCAATTCTTTCCAATTTATTTCTTCTTCTACTTATTCTTCATTATTTGTTTCATCATAAATTAATAACTTCAGCATTACTAATATACTGATATTTTATTATAAATATGAAACAACCCAATTTAATCTTGTATCCATCCTTCGGAAATGAAATCACCGCGCGTGCGTATGTACAGAATACCATCTCCACGTCGTGGTGTAATCTGTTTTCCACCACCACCTTACTTGGATGGGTATAATGGTGTAAATAAATAACTATATATGATAATTGTAAAGTGATATTTATTCTGAAATATTATACATACACTTCAATACAATTCCACGATCATGGGAAAGATATCATCGCTCATGCGTACGTACGGACTACTGTCTCCACGAACACGATGAGATTCATTTTCCATGATTAACCATTCAAGTATGATTATAAAGTATATATAATAAATAATCATGAGAGATATTACATAATAATGATACTGGATTTCTGTACATATATGTTTCATTTACTTAATTCCATTTAATTCAATAAGAAATGAAAACAGCGTTCTTGCGTACGTACGGCCTACCGTCTCCATGAACGGTGTATTTAATTTCATTTATATATCTATTATATATATCTATAAGAAATATATATATGATATGTAAATAAATATTTACATTATGGAAGTAAGTAAATCATGATATAAGTAATAATAATATCAATAACAACAAGTCCAAACACGTACGATAAATAAAATGATTTTACCCAAAACGCTGCTTTAACATTGAACTTACAAAAGAACGAGTAATATAAAGTCATAAGTGAAACATATATGATATCATAACAGTGAATATGATTCTGCAATAAGTCAATGACCTTATTTAAATCATTATACAGGAGTTTCAGATACGTACGAAGCATATCAGACCTAAAGTAAGGGATAACTATTCCAACCTCGTTCATATCCGAGATTGTTATTCGTAAGTATTTACTGGGGTTATTGTTATAATCCATGACCATGTTTTCTAAAAATGTTTTCATGTATTTTTAAATTCCTTTATACCAATTTTTGAAATTTACCACATTTTATGAAAGGAATCTTACTTTTGTTTACCACACGGGGAACTTTTTTACTTTTTCGACAAAAGTCTGAGAAGAATGTTAGTTTTAACATATACGGCGTGAACGGATTTTTACGGTTTCATGATGCCTAATTTTCATGAATATTACTCTACAATATTTTATGACTATTTTCAAAAAAAATTCTTTTAAAATTTCATGTAAGTTTGTGAAAATAAAATGATTTTGAAGAAGAAAGGATATTTTCTTCAAGAATTCATTTCAAGTGTTTTATCAAAACCATTTCCCATATAAGATGAAATTATTTCATATGTGTATGTTTCAAGTATAATGTCTCTATGATTTACATGGTTTCACTTTTCCTATAATGAAATATCCATTTTTTATATGGATTATGTGCTGATGGGATGATGTTTATGAAACCCATTTTACTCTTTGGGTGATGATGAATGTTTTAAGTTTATTTCATGGCACAAGTAAGAATGATTTCATTATGAGATGGGTGGGACCTATATCTCCCTTTAATGCATTGGGTAAATATTTATATCTCATTAGTTATACATGGATGAAATGGTAAGTTAATCTAGTTCAGTGATACATGACTGGAACGAGGAGTGAACTCGATTCAGAAAGGGACTTTGTCCACTAATATGGTCATGGCAGAAATGCCTTGGATACTATGGAAATAATATCTTGTGCTTAATGTTTTTCCACAACTAAATGTTTTATTCCCATGTTATTTTACCATGATTGATGTTCCTTTATGATCTATTCCTTACATACTGCCAAGATTTATTTCACAACTCAATATTTTGATGTTTAAACTTTATGTTCATGTTTTGAAGTTCAAATGTATATGGTTTGTTTTGTTTTGTTTTTTTCATGATTACCCATACTGAGCATTTGATCTCACCCTTTATATTTTTTCTTTTCCCCAGGATATAAAGAAAGGTTTTAGGTAAGAAAAAAAAGGGAAGATCTTTATGGGAGATGTTGAAGATCTTTCACCAAGATTAGAAGATTATGTTCCAAGTTTCCGAAGACACTAAAATATTACGGTCCATTGGCATATGCTTTTTTTATGTATTAAGTATTATAAAAAAGTAATTTAATGTCCATCTACATCAAGATTTGGGTCTATATAGTTGGTATCAGAGGAAATGTTTAGTTAACTTTTGGAAACTAGGATGCGAAAACTTTAGTGAGATCCGTAGAGATATTTCTATGGTATGTCTAGGGATATCCCTAAGGTTAAGTATATTTATAGGTTATAGTCCTAGAATTATGGTAAAAATATTATAATTAATGCTAAGATTTTATATATTGAAGGTACTCCCCCTTTATTATGTCGCTTTTCCTAGCATGATTTTTTCCTCTCACACTATTCTTTTTGGGTTTTAGACGATGGCTGGAACCCGAAGGAACCATGTTGATCAATGTAATGGACAATGAAATGATTGTACTCCTAAACAACAAGATGTGATGGGAGATAAAGTGAAAAATCTTATTTCTATACTTACACAAGCTATGAATCATTCTGGATTTCCAAATGATCAGAGAAGGAAACAATATTCTATTGAGTCCTTTATGAGGAAACTTCCACCTTCTTTCAATGGGTCTTCTGATTCACTTATTGCTGAACAATGGATCAGTGCCATTGAAAAGATATTTTACATTCTTCACTATTCAAAACATGATAAATTCATTCTACTTGTTTACCGTTTAGAAGGTGAAGCAGACCAGTGGTGGACTCTAATTAAGAATACAAGGCCCCAAGATGAAATTGAATCCATGGAATGGGACGAGTTCAAGAACTTGTTTTTCTATAATTACTTCCCTCGTATTCCTCAAACAAATATGGAAAGGAGTTCCTTGAGCTTAAGTATAAGGATGATGAATCTGTTGGTATATACAAAATTAATTTTACAAGACTTTCAAGGTATGCTTCTGGTTTAATCATCCAACCTGAAAGTAAAGTTGATTGGTTTTTTAGTGTCTTAAAACCAAGTCTTCGAAGGGAATTAGCTATAAGATACTTCAGTAGTTATGAATATTTGTGCGTTGTGCTATCAAGGTTGAACTCGAAGTTGGTGTAACATATCTATCTCATGGTTTTGACAAGAAACGAAAGATGGAGTTCAAGGAGAAATCTCAGAATAATGGTGAAAAAAAAGATGAATGTTTTTTATGCTCAAAGTGTGGAAAGAAGCACGGTGGAGATTGTCTTAAAGGGACTAGAAAACAAATTTAGTCTGGAAAAGAAGGTCAACAAGTATCTGAGTGTCCAAGTAATGGAAAAAGGGTTTCTAATGATGTGAATAAAGAAAAGACTACAGAGAACTCACCACCAACACTTCAATGCTTCTAGTGCAAGGAAATGGGGCATTATGCTAATCAATGCCCTAATCCAAGGGTTAATGATGATCAACGTGAGCAACCAATAAAGGAAAAGGATAAAGGGAAGTCACATGTGATCACTATTTGTGATGTTGAGTATGACAATGATGTTGTGTAATGATTAAGTGTTTATGAAATGGGATTTAAAAATAGTGTCATGGAATCTCATTTAAGGCATCATGGAATTTTGGAATATCTATGTATTGGTTTTAAATAATTATATGGTACCAATAACAATGAAAAGTGATTGTAATATTTATGGAAAGTAGTTGATATGCGCATAATGAAGGGATAAGGAGATAATGAGATGTTTGATAGTATTATTGATCTCATTACTGATGTAAGGACAATGTGATATCATGGTTTGAGTATATAGAATTTTTGGGATTTTGTTAGGTGGAAAGAGTTAACTTTTGATAGCATTCATGTTTTCACTAAGGTTCTATGGTAATTTATGTTTCAAGAGAATACATGATAAAGGTATTCACTTGTTTTTAATGTGACCAACAAGATATATCGTATGATATATGGGGGATAAATGATGTTATTAACATGATCGGTAGATGACATTTCTAGTAATTGTTTTCCTTATACTATGAGCTTGGACAGATGTATTTTAGATAAGCCTAATGATTGGAATGAATTATGTTGGATAGAAGTTAGTATTCTTTATGGATATAACATTTTTCGATATTATTTTTGGAATGTTATAATAGTGTAGTTTAAGAAAAGGGACAACATGCGGAAAGTGCGACAACCCGTCATGTCGGACAAGGCTGTGGGAATCGAACCCACAACCTATGTGCGACAGGCCTTTATCGCATACCACTGGCCTACAAGAAGTCCCTGGTTAGTATAAGATAGTTTTATTATATTAAACGGTATGATATATGAAGTATAAGTCCATTTTAGGAACCATATACGATTAATCTCACAATAGATGTACTTATATATATTTAATAACTTTTACTATCCTTTTTTGAGATAGATGGAATGACCTATCATTCTATCGCATGATCTGCTAACACTTCACCGAAGACAAATTCTACTTCATTCCATTAAGAGATGAAGTGGGAATTGTTCAAGGCATGAACAATAGTGAAATTGTACTAAAATCAAGTAAGTATTACTTTTAATTCAAAAATCCTTTAAAATTAGAGAAATGATCTTGAAAACCAAAAATGTTGTCTTATTGCCCTCATATTTGATGAATCAGATGGTACCATAGATCATCACAAATCTATGTTTTGTGATTGTAGGCTTTTTATTATCCATGTTATCTACCACTCTCCATCAGAACATCATGGTTAGATTTCTCTTCCATATCCATATTTTCACCTATGTTCTCCTATGTGGAAACCAAATGATTAGTTAATTTGGGTAACCATTACGTTTCATAATTTATTTTTTAAAGTTCAGTTTTGGTATTATTTTTTAAGGTGTGGGTTTCTATGAAAGAAACTTTCAAATAGAAAAACATTTATATCCCCAGAGTATTTTGAGGGTGAAATTCATTTTAAGGGGGGTAGAATGTAACACCCCAAGATTTTATGAAAAATATTAATTTTAATTTCATTGATGTCTTGTGTTGTATGCTACATTAAAAGGAGCTTGCACTACACGCATCCCTAACAAGGCTTGCATTACACGCAATCACAAACTTCCACGATAGCATGTGTTGTACGCAATACTGAGTTTCGCTAAACAACGATATGTTATATAAACTAGCCGTTATAAATAGTAATACCCACTTTTTTGAAATTTTATAAATTTTTTCATTCGAAATGGACTTCATTTTTGGATTAGGAATATCATAATTAGCCTCAAGTGAATTTTTGGTATTTTTCTGAAAACATTCAATTTTTGATGAATAGTGAAAACACTAGGTTACTATTTAAAAACCGACTATTTATTTAAATAATAATTTATTTTATTTAAATTTATTTTAGGTCAATATTGATACATAATACCTATATAATTTCAATGTAATTCATTGGAGTCATTTAATAATAATTTTAGATATATAAAAAATTTATTGAACTGTTCACCGTCTTTTACCCACCTCCGAGGAGAATTTAAAAATTTACATAAAACATAATTTTACTACTTCTGTGAGTGGAATTTCGAAAATCCGAGAGATACTGTAGAGGCCCGAAGATTGATGTACATGGACATTACATTACTTTGGTGGAATACTTAATACATAACAAAAACAGACACATAAGGATCGTAATAGTTTAGTGTCTTTGGAAACATGGAACGTCATCTTCTAATCGTGGTGAAAGATCTTCAACATCTCCCATAATGATCTTCCACTTTTTTTTTGCTTACCTAAAACCTTTCTCTTAATCCTTGGGGAAAATAAAACATAAAAAGGGTGAGCTTAAATGCTCAGTAAGGGTAAGCATGGATAAAATAAAACATACCATATACATTTGAACTAAAAAACATGAACATAATGTTTAAACATCAAAATCTTGAGCAATGAAATAAAAAATGGCAATACGTAAGGCATAGATCATAAAGAAACATTAATCCTGATAAAATAGTATGGGAATAAAACATGTAATTGTGGAAAAACATTATGATTTCCATAGTAGCCAATGCATTGCTGCCAAGACCATCTTAGTGGACAAAGTCCCTTTCTGAATCGAGTTCACTCCTCGTTTCAATCTTGTAACACTGAACCGGATTAACTTACCGTTCCAGCCATGTCTATCTCATGAGATATAAATCTTTACCCAATGCATTGGAGGGAGATATAGGTCCCACCCATCTCATAATGAAATCATTCTTACTTGTGCCACAAAATAAACTTGAAACATTCATCATAACTCAAAGAATAAAATGGGTTTCATAAACATTATCCCATCATCACATAATCCATATAAAACAAATGGATATATCAATATAAGAAAAGTGAAACCATGTAAATCATAGAGACATTATACTTGAAACATACACATATAAAATAATGTCATCTTAGATGGAAAAATGGTTTTGATAAAACACTTGAAATGAATTCTTGAAGAAAATATCCTTTCTTCTTCAAAATCAATTTATTTTCACAAAACGTGATGCAATTTTAAAAGAAAGAGATTTTTTTTTGAAAATAGTCAGGAAATATTTTGGAGGAAGCTTCATCAAAATAAGGCTTTATAAAACTGTAAAAATACATTCATGCCGTATACGTTAAAAAAACATTCTTCTCGTACTTTTGTCAGAAAAGTCAAAAAGTACCTTGTAGGGTAAATAAAAGAAAGATTCCTTCCATACCATGGGGTAAAAGTCATAATGGGTAAAATGGAATTTAAACATACATGAATACACTTTAATAAAACTTGTACATGGATGATAGAAATAACCCCAGTAAATACTTACAAATAAGCAATCTCAGATAAAAATGAGATTTGAAAAATTATCCCTTACCGTACGTCTGATATGCTTCGTATGTATCCGAACCTCCTATATAATGATTTAAATAATTTCATTGACTTATTACAGAATCATATTCATTTTTATGATATAATATATATTGTTCACTTATGAATTTATATTACCCATTATTTTGTAAATTAATGTTAAAGTAGCATTTTGGGTAAAATCATCTTATTTATCGTACGTGTTTGGACTTGTTGTTCTTGATGTTATTATTACTTATATAATGATTTACATACTTAAAAAATGTAAATCATGATTTATATATCATATACATTCATTATATATCCGGAATATACAAGCATTTATAATAGTACATAACATATGGAGGTAAGAAATGAAACGCACTGTTTAGGGAGACGGTAAGTTGTACGTACGCATGAACGCTACTTTCATTTTATTTATTATTTTAATGGAATTAAAACATAATGATACATAAGTATATTATAATTCCAGTATAATATCATATATAATATCATTAACCACATCATTTATACACCTCACATACGGTATTAACGAATCACATCACTTTGAGGGGGCGGTAGTCCGCACTTCCTCAAATGAGATTATCGTATTTACCGACTATGGAAACCATAAAGGCTTGATATAATTGGGAAGTAAATAAGAATAATGAAATAATAAACATAATATATATTATATATAAATACATTTCCATCATAATGTCCACCATGAGAGGCAGTAGGAGAAAATCGAACAATCATTGTTTCGTGAGGCATTAGTTTGCCATCACAGAAACATTATGTTCTTCGTCCATTAGATGGAGGTGTGTGTAAGTGTAGTTCGAATCCTTCTCATAACAATATCCTAGTATATTTAGGATATTTGTTTTGTTACAAAATAAAGTATTAAAGAGAGTTTAGGGGTTGGAGAAGTAGAATAAATGAAAACAACTTAAGAGAAATTGTTACCTTTAATTTTGGTAACTTCCTTTAGATTGAACCAAAAGGACTTCTTGGAGAGTCTTCTGCCTAATTTCACTCTTCAAGGGGAAATAGAGGGATGTGGGGAGCTTAGTTGGTCAGAGTTTGGGCGAGCCAAAAGGCTTGAGAGGTGTGAGTAATTTCATAGAAGTGGTCTTCTTTTATAAGGGAGAGGAGGGGCTCTTTACGAAAGTGTGAAAACATTATTTTATTATAAATTTATCTTCAGTTTAAAGAGGTCCAAAACACATTAATGTCGAATATACGATGACTAATATTCGAAATAAAATCATACAATTGGAATTGGACAGGTTTTGGATGATATTTTAATCATTATAATCTTATTTATTTAAATCATTTATTAATGAAGTAAACACTACATCATTATTGTGTCATAAATAATTTAATTCATTTGATGTCTAAAAATTATTAAAAAAAATACAATGATGTAGGGAATCTATTTTTCTTTCTAAAGAATATGTATAGTCGAAAATATAACTTATATAACACCTTATAAAAATTAATTACTAAAATATTTTTGTTAAAGTCAATTTTGTCTTTACATTAAATTAATTAATAAAAATTATCATTTTCACTACCAAGTTGCTCATTGGGGTCCCCAAATCGGCCCAAGGATGACCATGGTCGGCGAATACTCATCCAATATGTTTAGGAAATGTGTCAAGGTAATTTTAAATTATTATAATATTCTTTTAATCTTGAATTACCCTATTTACCTTTAACCGTAGTAAATAAAAATTACCGTAGTTACTATTCATAATATAAAAAAAATAAAAGTAACCTATTAACATAATTTTAACCCAATTATTAAAAATATGGAATCCATTTTTCTAAATTCAAAACACATAAGTTTCAGTAATTAATTTAAAATTAATCTCGTTGTTAAGCGAATAGGTTTTAAAAGTTACAACATTGCCAAAGATTGAATTGATTTAACCAATGAATTCAATGTAAAATCAATGATAATGACATAAATTATATTAAATGGTAAAACTATATTCTATTTATACTTTAAAACCATTATAATATTATAATTTAACCATATAAATTATTACGATGAAAAAAGTTTTTTTAGTTAAAATAGAGCGTGTTTTTACTATTCATTAAAATATGAAAGTTATCAGAATAATATGAAAATTTTATCCAACGTATATTTTTATGTCCTGATTCCAAATAAGATTTATATTTTTTCAAATTGAACTTATAAACATGTCAAAAACTAGATTTAATGTTGGTGCGCCATCAAAAGGCGGAAAAACTGCATTTTTTGAAAAATACTTATTTTACCCGAAAAATTTATTTTGTTCTAATACCATGTTCTAGAAAATATGTAAGATGAATAATAATGTTATAAAATTAAATATTTAGTTAATAATATTCATAAAGGATAGTTCATAATAATATTATAACCATATATCATTGTTTAGTGAAACCCGGTATTGCGTACAACACACGCTATCGAAGAAGGTCGCGATTGCGTGTAATGCAAGCCTAGTTAGGGTTGTGTGTAGTGAAAGACTCCATTGTTGTTTCGTATAATAGAATCCAACCATATTTTATTTTTACATTGAATATATATATATATACACTCAATGTTGCGTAGAATAACATCTATCAAACAAACTTGAAATTGTGTGTAACACGAGCCAAGAATAGTGTTGCGTATACTGCAAGCTAATACGGTGTTGCATGTAACGCAAGATAATCTTGGTGTATCATACAACAAAAGGTATTAATGAAATTAAAAATAATTTATCTTATAAAATCTCGGGTTTTTAAATTCTACCCCCCTTAAAATGAATTTCGCCCTTGAAATTCGTCAGGGTTATAAATCGTTTACTATTCATAGAAACCCACATCGTAAAAAGGAATACTAAAACTTAATTTTAAAAACTAAAGTATGAAATGTAACGATTACCCAAAGTAACTCATCACTGGGTTTCTATATAGGAGAACATAGGTTAAAATATGGATATGGAAGAAAAATCTAACCATCAGGTTCTGATGGAGAGTGGTAGAGAACATGGCTATAAAAAACCCAACAATCACAAAGCCATAAATTTGTGATGATCTAAGGTACCTTCTGATTCATCAGATATAAGAGCACTAGGACAAATTTTTTTTTTTTCAATATCATTTCCCTAAAGTTGATGAATTAAAAGAAAAACTTACATGATTTTTTTACAATCTCACTATTGTTCGTGAATTGAACAATTTCCACATCATCTCTTAAAGAAATGAAGTTGAGTTTGTTATTCGTGAAGCGTTAGCAGATCATGTGGTAGAATGATGGGTCATTCCATCTATTTCAAACAAAAGTTTAGCAAAAGTTATAAGTCCATCTTATGGTGAGATTAATCATATATGGTTCCAAAAATGGACTTATACTTTATTTATCATACCGCTTAATAAAATAAAACTAGTTTCCACTAACTAGGGTCTTCCTGTAGGCCATTGGTAAGCGATAAAGGCCAGTCGCACTTCAGTTGTGGGTTCGATTCCCACAGCCTAATCCGACGTGATGGGATGTTTCCCCTCCTATAGGTTGTACTTTTTATAACACTACATTACTATAACATCCATCAATAATATCAAAAAAATACTATCCTTAAACAATACTAACTTATGTCCAACATAATCCATTCCAATCTTTAGGCTTATCTAAAATACTTCGGTCCAATATCATAGTATAAAGAAAATGATTACATGAAATTTCACAATACAATCACATTAATGCCATCATTTATCCCCCATATATCATAAGATATATCTTTTTCTTCAAATTATAAACATGTGAATACCTTAATCATCTATTCTCTTGAAGAATGAATACCCATTGAACCCTAGTGAAAACATGAATTCAGTTAAAAGTTAACACTTTCCACATACCAAAATCCTCAAAATTCTATATACTCAAACCATGATATCACTTAGTCCTTATATCAATCATGAGATCATGAATACAATCAAACATCTCATTATCTTCTTATCCCTTCACTATGCTCATATCATCTGCTTTCCAAAATATTTGAATCACTTTTCATGGTTACTGGTACCATATAATTATCGAAAATCACAATAAACCATTATATAGATATTCCAATGTTCCATAATACTATAAATGAGATTCACAACATTATTTTGGAATCCATTTACATAAACACATAATCATTCCATCACATCATTTTCATACTCAACATTACTGATAGTGATCGTATGTGACTTCTCTTTGTCCTTTTCCTTAAGAGGTTTCTCACGTTGATAATCATTAATACTTGGATTAGGGCATTGATTAGCATAATGCCCCATTTCCTTGCACTTGAAGAATTGAAGTGTTGGTGGAGTTTTCTCTGAAGTCTTTTCTCTATTCACGTCATTTGAAACCTTTTTCCCATTACTTCGGCACTCAGCTGCTCGATGACCTTCTTTTCCACACTTGAAACATTTTCTAGTACCTTTTAGACAATCTCCACCATGCTTCTTTAGACACTTTGAGCATAAAGAAACTTTCACCTTCTTTTCACCATTGTTCTGAGATTTTTCCGTGAACTCCATCTTTCGTTTCTTGTCAAAACAATGAGATGGATGCGTAACACCAACTTCCAGTTCTACCTTGATAACACAATGCAAAATATCTTCATAGCTACTGAAGTATCTTATAGCTAATGACCTTCGAAGACTTTGTTTTATGCCACTGAAAAATCGATCAACTTTACTTTCAGGTTGGATGATAATGCCAGATTCATAACTTTCATATCTTGTAAAATTCGCGTCATATATACCAACAGATTCATCATCCTTCTTCTTAAGCTCAA
Organism: Viscum album; assembly: GCA_963277665.1. Taxonomy (NCBI): domain Eukaryota; kingdom Viridiplantae; phylum Streptophyta; class Magnoliopsida; order Santalales; family Viscaceae; genus Viscum; species Viscum album. The sequence continues at coordinate 777,486,368 of OY728138.1, forward strand.
GAAACTCCTTTTCCATATTTTTTCGAAGAATACGAGGGAAGTACTTACTGAAAAACATGTTCTTGAATTCGTCCCCTTCCATGGACTCAATTTCATCTCTTTGCCTCGTATTCTTGATAAGATTCCACCATTGATCAACATCACCTTCCAAACGATATACTGCTAAGATGACTTTATCATGCTCAGAACATTGAAGAACTGAAAATATCTTTTCAGTAGTATTGATCCATTGTTCAGCCACTAAGGGATCATAAGACCCACTGAATGAAGGTGGGTGTTGCCTCATGAAGGATTCAACAGAGTCTTTCTCCTTTATCTGCTCATTTTGAATTCTAGAATGATTCATAGCTTGTGTAAGTATAGAAATAAGATTGTTCACTCCATCTCCCATGACATTGGTTTGGTCAGGAGGACAATCATTGCATTGTCCATTACATTGATCAACATGGTTCCTTCGGGTTTCATCCATCATCTAAAACCTAAAAATAATAGTGTGAGAAGCAAATACCATTCTAGGGAAAACGACATTATAAAGGGGGAGTAACATCAATATCTAACATCTTAGGTTAAATTCTTAGATCGTTAACTTATTTCTAGGAATATATCCTATATGTATACTTATCCTTAGGGAAATCCCAAAATATACCATAGAAATATCTCTACGGATCTCACTAAAGTTTTCACATCCTAGTTTCCAAAGTTTGACTAAACCTTTCCTCTGATACCAACTGTAGAGGCCCGAAGCTTGACGTACATGGACATTACATTACTTTTTCAAAACACTTAATACATAACAAAAATAGACACACAAGTATTGTAATAGTTTAGTGTCTTTGGAAACTTGGAACGTAATCTTCTAATCGTGGTGAAAGATCTTCAACATCTCCCATAAAGAACTTCCACTTTTTGTTTCCTTACCTATAACCTTTCTTTTAATCCTAGGGGAAAATAAACATAAAAAGGGTGAGCTAAAATGCTCATTAAGGGTAAGAATGGATAAAATAAAACATACCATATACATTTGAACTTAAAAACATGAACATAATGTTTAAACATCAAAATATTGAGCAATGAAATAAAACATGGCAATGCGTAAGGCATAGATCATAAAGAAACATTAATCCTAATAAAATAGCATGGGAATAAAACTTGTAATTTTGGAAAAACATTATGATTTACATAGTAGCCAAGTCATTGCTGCCATGACCATCTTATTGGACAAAGTCCCTTTCTGAATCGAGTTCACTCCTCGTTTCAGTCCTGTAACACTGAACCAGATTAACTTACCATTCCAGCCATGTCTATCTCATGAGATATAAATCTTTACCCAATTCATTGGAGGGAGATATAGGTCCCACCCATCTCGTAATGAAATCATTCTTACTTGTACCACAAAATAAACTTGAAACATTCATCATAACCCAAAGAATAAAATGGGTTTCATAAACATCATCCAATCATCACATAGTCCATATAAAACAAATGGATATATCAACATAAGAAAAATGAAACCATGTAAATCATAGGGACATTATACATGAAACATACACATATAAAATAATGTCATCATATATGGAAAAATGGTTTTGATAAAACACATGAAATGAATTCTTGAGGAAAATATCCTTTCTTCTTCAAAATCAATTTCTTTTCAGAAAACATCATGCAATTTTAAAAGAAATAGATTTTTCTGAAAATAGTCATGAATAATTTTGGAGGAAGCTTCATGAAAATAAGTCTTTATAAAATCGTAAAAAAAATTCATGCCGTATATGTTTAAAAAACATTTGTATCATACTTTTGTCGGAAAAGTCAAAAAGTACCTTGTAGGGTAAATAAAAGAAAGATTCCTTCCATACCATGGGGTAAAAGTCAAAATGGGTAAAAAGGAATTTAAACATACATGAATACACTTTTATAAAACATTGACATTGATGATATAAATAACCCCAGTAAATACTTACGAATAAGCAATCTCAGATAAAAATGAGATTTGCAAAATTATCCCTTACCATACGTTTGATATGCTTTGTATGTATCTAAACCTCCTGTATAATGATTTAAATAATTTCATTAACTTATTATAGAATAATATTAATTGTTATTATATCATATATGGTTCACTTATGACTTTATATTACCCATTATTTTGTAAATTAATGTTAAAGTAGCATTTTGGGTAAAATCATCTTATTTATCATACGTGTTTGGACTTGTTGTTCTTGATGCTATTATTACTTATATCATGATTTAATTACTTCCAAAATGTAAATAATGATTTATATATATTATACATTCATTATATATCCATCATATATAATCATTTATAATATTACATAACATTTCGAGGTAAGAAATGAAACGCACCGTTCATGGAGACGGTAAGCCGTACGTACACATGAACGCTAATTTCATTTCTATTTCTTATTTTAATGGAATTAAAACATAATGATACATAGTTATATTATAATTCCAGAATAATATCATATATAATATCAGTAACCACATCCTTTATACATCCCACATAAGGTATTAATGAATCACATCACTTTGAGGGGGCGGTAGTCTGCACTTCCTCAAATGAGATTATCGTATTTAGCGACTATGGAAACCATAAAGGATTGATATAATTGGGAATAAAAGAAGAATAAGGAAATCATAAACATAATATATATTATATATAAATACATTTCCCACATAATGGCCACCATGAGAGGCTGTAGGAGAAAATCGAACAATCATCATTTCGTGAGGCGTTAGTTTTCCATCACAGAAACATTATGTTCTTCAACCATTAGATGGAGGTGTGTGTAAGTGTAGTTCGAATCCTTCTCATAAAAACAAAATAGTATTTTAAGGATATTGGTTTTGTTACAAAATAAAGTATTAAAAAGAGTTTAGGGGTTGAATAAGTAGAATAAAAGAAAACAACTTAAGAGAAATTGTTACCTTTAATTTTGGTAACTTCCTTGGTTTGAACCAAAAGGACAACTTGGAGAGTCTTATGCCTAATGTAAGGCTTCAAGGTGGAGGAGAGGGATTTAGGGAGATTAGTTTGGCAGAGTTTGTGCGAGCCAAAATGCTTGAGAGGTGTGAGGAATTTCATAGAAGTGGTCTTCTTTTATAAGGGAGAGGAGGGGCTCTTTAGGAAAGTGTGAAAACATTATTTTATTATAAACTTATATTCGGTTTCAAGAGGCCCAAAACACATTAATGTCGAAGATAAGATGACTCATATTCGAAATAAAATCTTCCAATTATAATTGGACAGGTTATGGATGATATTTTAATCATTATAATCTTATTTATTTAAATCATTTATTAATGAGGTAAACACTACATCATTATTGTGTCATAAATAATTTTATTCATTTGATGTCTAAAAATTATGAAAATAATACCATGATGTAGGTAATATATTTATCTTTCCAAAGAATATTTATAGTAGAATATATAACTTATATAACCCCTGATAAAAATTAATTACTTATAGCTTTTTGTTAAAGTCAATTTTGTCTTTACATTAAATTAATTAATCCAAATTGACATTTTCCCTACCAAGTGGCTCATTGGGGTCCCCAAATCAGCCCAAGGATTACCATGGTCAGACACTTATCATACAATAAGGATAGTATAACTGTCAAGGTAATTTTTAATTATTATAATATTCTTTTAACCTTGAATTACCCTATTTACCTTTAACCGCAGTAAATAAATATTACCATAGTTACTATTCATAAGATAAAAAAAATAAAAGTAACCTAATAACATAATTTGGACCCAATGATTCCAAATATGGAATCTATTTTTCAAAATTCAAAACATCAAAGTTGCATTATTTAATTTAAAATCAATCATGTTGTTAAGCGAATAGGTTTTAAAAGTTAAAACATTGCCAAAGATTGAATTGATTTAACCTATGAATTCAATGTAAAATCAATGATAATGACATACATTATATTAAATGGTAAAAATATATTATATTTATACCTTAAAACCATTCAATATTATAATTTAACCATATAAATTATTATGCCGAAAAAAGTTGTTTTTAATTAAAATATAGCATGTTTTTACTATTCATTAAAATATGAAAGTTATCAGAATAATATGAAAATTTTATCCAAAGTAAATTTTTATATCTTGATTCCAAATAAGAATTTTATTTTGTCAAATTGAACTTATAAACATGTCAAAAACTAGATTTAATGAGGGTGTGCCATCAAAAGGCGGCAAAACTGCATTTTTTGAAAAATACTTATTTTACCCGAAATATTTATTTTGTTCTCATACAATGTTCTAGAAAATAGGTACGATGAATGATAATGTTATAAAATTAAAAATATAGTTAATACTATTCAAAAATGCTAGTTCATAATAATATTATAACCATATATCATTGTTTAGTGAAACCCGATATTGCGTACAACACACGCTATCGAAAAAGGTCATGATTGCGTGTAATGTAAGTCAAGTTAGGGTTGCGTGTAGTGAAAGACTCCATTGTTGTTGCGTATAACAGAATCCAACCATATTTTATTTATACTTTGAATATATATATATACTCAATTTTGCGTAGAATAACTTCTATCAAATGAACTTGAAATTGTGTGTAACACGAGCCAAGAATAGTGTTGCGTATACTACAAGCTAATACGGTGTTGCGTGTAGCGCAAGATAATCTTGGTGTATCGTACAACAAATGATATGAATGAAATTAAAAAATATGTATCTTATAAAATCTCGGGTTGTTACAGATATAGTTAATATCAAGGAGTAAAATGTGGTTCAATAAAATAAAAATAATTTTTGGTGAATAGTAAGTTTTTACTTTTATTTACCACGGCTAAAAGTAAATAGGGTAATTAAGGGTAAAAATGATGTTACTATTACCATAACACATTTTATAATTCTATTGGATAAGTTTAATTCGACCAAAAACAACCTTAGGAATAAAATATTACCCTTTAGGTCCACTTGGATTGGATTAGAACATTTATTATTATTTTATTTAAAGAAAAGTTAAAATGGTTAAAATCAAAGTTTAATAACTAAAACATTTTTAATATAGGGTTATACATAAGATAAATTCGACTATACAACTTCATTATAAAGATAAAAAGATTTCCTACCTAATGGTATTTTATTTATAATTTTTAGACATTAAGTAATTTAATTTATTTATGACACAGTGGTGATGCAATAATTACCTAAATAATGAAATATTAAAATAATTTATATTATAAATAACCAAATAAATGTAATTTGAGACTTTTTATGAATTCCACTAAATTTATATGTCAATATGACATGTTAGTATTGATTTAATTACCTTTTTTCGAACTAATTATTCTGTTATGATTTTTACAAATATCAATTACCAAATAGTGTCAAAATTGACATAAAATAGTTTTTAAAACAAGTATTATATTATTAATTGTTATTATATTCCTAAAAATATAATGTTCGTCCAAATGACTTAGATAAGGTTATATATATTAATAATGAACAACTTGGGGTTATTTTGGCTTCTTATAGTTGTTTATTAACCATATAGTGTAAGAAAATTAGAAGACACCATAAAGGTTAAATTATTTAACTTAGAGTTAAATCAAAATGATAAGGTTAAAATAGTAACCTAAACTTGTCTAAAACTTATTGGTTGAAATTATTTCGACCCCTCCACACTTTAGCTTCAAAATAAATTAATTTGGAGCTATTATAAACCGAATATGAATTTATTATAAAATAATATTTTAAGTTTTTTCTAAAGTGCCTTTCTCCACCATTATAAAAAGGTTACCCCTTCCCTCTTCTCTTCACACCCTTTTGAGCATTGAAGATCAGCCAACCCCCGCCCACTTCTCTTATCATATTCCCTATAAACATTATAGATGTTCTGGTCTCCTCAAAAGACCAATCCTAGTGCCTTAAGAGGAGGTTAAGAAGAGGCGCGTCAAAGAAGAGGTAATATCCTTTAAAGATTCATTCCAATTTATTTCTTCTTCTAATTCTTCTTCTTTATTTGTTTCATAATAAATTAATAACATCAGTATAACTCATATAATGATATGTTAATATAAATATTAAACAAACCTATTTTATCTTCTATCCATCCTACGGAAACAAAATCACTGCGCGTGCGTACGTACAGAATACCGTCTCCACGCCGAGGTGTAATCTGTTTTCCACCACCATCATACTTGGATGGGGATAATTGTGTAAATAAATAACTATATATGGTTATTGTAGTTTGATATTGATTCTGAAATATTATACATACAGTTCAATACAATTCCATGATTATGGGAATGATATCATCGCTCATGCGTACGTACGGACTACCGTCTCCACGAATGCGATGAGATTAATTTTCCATGATTAACCATTCAAGTATGATTATATAGTATATATAATAAATAATAATGAAATATGTTACATAATAATGATACTGGATTTATGTACATATATGTTTCATTTACTTAATTCCATTTAATTCAATAAGAAACGAAAACAGTGTTCATGCGTACGTATGGCCTACCGTCTCCATGAACGGTGTATTTCATTTCATTTATATATCTATTATATATATATATACTGAATATATGTATGATATATAAATAATGATTTCAATTCTCTAAGTAAATAAATCAAGATATAAGTAATAATAATATCAAGAACAACAAGTCCAAACACGTACGATAAATAAAACGATTTTACCCAAAACGCAGCTTTAACATTGAACTTTCAAAAGAACAGGTAATATAAAGTCATAAGTGAACTATATATGATATCATAAAATGAATATGATTCTTTAATAATTCAATGACATTATTTAAATCATTATACAGGAGGTTCAGATACGTACGATGCATATCAGACCTAAGGTAAGGGATAACTATTCCAATCTCGTTCTTATCTAAGATTGTTATTTGTAAGTATTTACTGGGGTTATTGTTATCATCCATGCCCATGTTTTCTAAAAATGTTTTCATGTATTTTTAAAGTAATTTTTACCCATTTTTTAAATTTACCACATGTTATGAAAGGAATCTTACTTTTTTTTACCACATGGGGAACTTTTTCACTTTTTGGACAAAAGTACGAGAAGAATGTTATTTTTAACTTATACGGTGTGAACGGAATTTTACGGTTTCATAACGATTAATTTTCATGAAGATTACTCTACAATATTTTATGACTATTTTCGACAAAATACTTTTCTTTTAAAATTTCATGTAATTTTTTGAAAAGAAAATGATTTTGAAGAAGAAAGGATATTTTCCTCAAGAATTCATTTCAAGTGTTTTATCAAAACCATTTTCCATCTAAGATGACATTATTTCATATGTGTATCCTTCAAGTATAATGTATCTATGATTTACATGGTTTCACTTTTCATATGATGAAGTATCCATTTGTTTTATATGGATTATGTTATGATGGGATGATGTTTATGAAACCCATTTTACTCTTTGGGTTATGATGAATGTTTTAAGTTTATTTTGTGGCACAAGTAAGAATGATTTCATTATGAGATGGTGGGACCTATATCTCCCTCCAATTCATTGGGTAAAGATTTATATCTAATTATATATACATGGATGAAATGGTAATTTAATCCAATTTAGTGATACAGGACTGGAATGAGGAGTGAACTCGATTCAGAAAGGGACTTTGTCCACTAAGATGGTCATGGCAACAATGCCTTGGCTACTATTGAAATCATATCATGTGATTAATGTTTTTTCACAATTAAATGTTTTATTCCCATGTTATTTTATCATAATTTATGTTCCTTTATGATCTATTCCTTACGTACTTCCATGATTTATTTCACAACTCATGATTTTGATGTTTAAACTTTATGTTCATGTTTTGAAGTTCAAATGTATATGGTTTGGTTTATTTATTTCCATGAATACCCTTACTAAGAATTTGAGCTCACCCTTTATATGTTTTCTTTTCCCCAGGATATAAAGAAAGGTTTTAGGTATGAAAAAAGGGAAGATCTTTATGGGAGATGGTGAAGATCTTTCACCAACATTAGAAGATTATGTTCCAAGTTTCCAAAGACACTGAACTATTACGGTCCTTAAGTGTTTGTTTTTGTTATGTATTAAGTATTAAACAAAATTAATGTACTATCCATGTACGTCAAGCTTTGGGTCTCTACAGCTAGCCTTCATCTCATAGCCTATTGGAGGAATTCTTAGGGTAGTCATGGAATGATCCCCTCTAGGATAGGTCATGAAAGTGTGGTATCAAAGTGGTCGATTCTACCTAAGTACTAGGGTTTTGTGAGGTTGGTTGGGGAAATAGTCTCAAGTGTTTCGATTTGGGATTTTGGTTGAGGGAATCCAGTGTTGGTGTGGCAGCCAACGTATCCATACACCAGGACCCTTGAAAAATTCTTTTAAACTCGTTACATAATAACCTTGGTTTTAGGGAAAATAATGGTACATGCATTATATACCATTTTGGTGTGTTCTCGTGTCTTTCTTATTTTAGCTCACCAGGTATACTCTATTGACAGTGGTGCATCTTGTTCTATTTTAGGATGAATCTATGCAAAAAACAATCCATGATTCCATTGTGTGATCATGAGGATAATCCACCAAGCGATGAGGTGTTGGTACCGGGGCATGTACTAGGGTTATCACCTTTGGGTGGTTTACCAATGATACCACCACTCGTCGAGCATCAGTTACTACCAGTGCTACAGATTGAGGATATACACAAGTTGAGTACATTTCATAGGTTAAATAGGTAGAGACCTCCATGGTTCTGGGGTGAGACAGACCCTCCAGTAGCTGAGTATTTGCTAGAGGTAGTTATATGTATCTTCTCCCTTATGAGGATGCCTTTTAACCAGATGACAGTCTTAGTCGCAAGTCTTCTTTAGGGTTTAGTGAGGTGATGGTCGAGTTCAGTGACCCAAACACGTGATGATGTAACTCTCTCTTGGGAAAACATTGAGTGTCTCTTCAGGGAGTATTTCTTTCTATTTATGTTTCAATCAATGTGAATGTAAAAGATCATGTATCTAGAGTAGGGTAGTCAGACTATGGTGGAGTACTCAGTGAGGATTATTGATCTTTCTCACTACTCCACAGATATGGTGCGAGATCCATTCTTAAATGACCAGACCTTCAAGAAGGGATTAAACCAAGAGATCAAGGAATCCATGATATCCCATATAATTCCTATATATGTTGGGAAACTGGAGAAAGATCCCGTATTGGAAAGCTTTATAGCGGGGCAGACACCAGTAGTGGGATCTACTAGTAGGCACTAGGTAGTTGAGTCGTTATAATTTGTTAGCTGACAGCAGCTACAGGGACCCAAGTGGGTTAGGCACTTTCGAATATGAACCTAGGATATTGGGATAGTAGTGCATGGATCCTAGGGAAGCTTGAGTCATTCAAGGGATAGATGGTGTTACGTATGCGGCGATCAAGGTCATTTGAAACATGATTGCTAGACCTAATGTACACCCAGCTGATCAGGGGATAGTCAATGGACCATTGAGCCAGAGGCAGAGACAGGAGCATGGTGGTCCACAGGGAAGTGTACATAGAAGAGGAGAAGGTTGGTGGAAGGGGGTGAGTGGAGTATTGACCTATTACCACCACCACCCCCATGTGGTCCACACATTGCTCAGGGAGCTGGTGGATAGGGATGAGGATATTTTCATGTGATGGAGGTTTATGAACCTAATACACTCAGAGTGATTAGAGGTATGATCTATGTCTTTTCCACCCAAGCTTTAGTTTTTATAGACACAGGTCCTAGTCATTCCTTTCTTTCCATAGACCTTTTTGGATCTTGGAGATTTTAGTTGAACTGTTGACTCAAACATTACACTTAGAGACCCCAAAGGGAGGGAATACGATGATTACACACTAGTTCCTAGAGGGTAATCCTTCTCATGGAGGTGAGATCTTCAGTTGGGATATCTTGACAATAATGTCAATGCCATATGATTTCATTCTTGGTATGGACTGGTTATCAACATTCCATGCTCAGATTGACTATTTTAAGCACATAGTGTTGTGTGTCCATGGTAATGGGACTAGGTTTTCCTTTATTGGTCAAAATTAAATGCATTAAGTGTATAATGGACTTACTCAAAGGAGGGTATAGCCGATTACTCATTATTTGGATATCCTCATCCTTAATGTAGTGGATGATGGGATTCCTTGGATTCCTGTAGTGGTGGAAGAGTATGAGGATCCTTTTCCTAAGGATGTTTTCAGATTACCTCCTTGAAGGTAGGTAGACTTTTTCATTGATCTATACCCCCTGAAGAAACAATTATATACACCTACATATCAGATGAATCCTGTAGAGCATCATGAGCTAAGATCATAGTATGAGGATTTTCAGAGGAAGGGCTTCGTGAGACCCAGTGTTTCCCCCTGGGTTGCCCCAGTTTTGTTTACTAAGAAGGCATAAGGGATATTCCGGTTTTGCGTAGAGTTCTGGAACCTAAACCAGGTGATCATGAATAACAAGTACCCACTATCGAGGATCGATGACCTATTCAATCAGTTTAAAGGGGTATGGTGATTCTGTATGATAGGCCTCAGATTGGGTTATCCCCAGCTATTTGTACGGAATGAGGATATATATAATAAAAACTTTAGATGTCGGTATAAAAACTAGTGAGTCCATTTGGTGTGATGAATGCCCCAGTAGTGTTCATGGGACTCATGAACAAGGTCTCCAAACCATATACCAGTTTGTGGTGGTCTTTATTGATGAAATCCTAGTGTACTTGACATTCGAGGAGGAGCATGTGATACTCATGAGGATGGTCCAATACATTCTATGAGAGCACCAGTTTTATGGGATGCTATATAATTATCATGACTGGATTTACGAGGTCCATTTTCTAGGTCATGTCAATTCATAGGCTACAGTTATAATGGATCCAGAAAATATTTAGGTGATTCTTTCTTAGGATCCACCAAAGATTTAATGATGTAAGAATTTTATAGGGTTTTTTTAGGTATTGTTGGAGGTTTTTACTTGACCTTTCCAGAGTTGCAACACCATCTATTTCTTTTACATAGAGGGGGAATCCATTCGTGTGGATGGAGAACTGCTAGGAGAGTTTTCTGTAGCTGAGGCAGATATTTATGAGCACTCCCATGATGAGATTACCAGAGGAGGGCATCTAGTATCTGGTGTTCTGCAATGCATTAGGGGCTGGAATTGGTTGTGACCTGATGCAGGGGAATGTGGGGATTACATATGGTTCATGACTTTAGAGGCCACATGAGAAGAAATATGCAACTCATGACCTTGAGCTAGCTGGAGTAGTTTGCACATTGAAGATGTGGTGACACTACCTGATGGGTGAACGGTTTAACATCTACTCAAACCATAATATTCTAAATAATATCTTCTCTCGGATGGATCTGAACTTGAGATATAGGTGATGTATATAGTTATTTCAGTACTATGACGTTGATATTTTCTATACTCTAGGGAAGGGGAATGTGTTGGAAGATGCTCTCAGTAAGAGATCCAGTTACCAATTGCTGAGCAAGGTGTCAGAGTAGTTAGCCTCATTGAGGATATTCTTTATGGATGGATAGAGCAGCTTACATCTAGTTAGTGGTTTTCACCCTTCCACTCTTATAGTGATTTAGAGAGGCACAACTTGGGGATATCAACTATGATACTTTACATGATCAGAAGTCCATAGTGAATTCCCTTCATGGGTATTCAAAATATTGGGAGCATATATTTCTTTTCAGGGGGTGCATACTAGTACCAGTGGAATTGAAGGAGGAGTTTCTTGTGGAGTTCCACAAATCCCCTTTTTTTGTATATCCTAGTGTGGAAAAGATGTATTGGGACCTCCGATGTCCGTTTTGGTGTCCAGAGATGAGGAAGGCAGTGGCAGAGATCATTTCTTGATTCATCACTTGTCAACAAGTAAAGGATGAGAACTAGGTTAAAGAGGGCTTGAACCAACCACTTGAGGTGCTAGAGTATTAGTGGTATGGGATATCAATGGAATTCTTGATAGGGTTACCATGTACATTCAGGGGGCATGATACCATCTGGGTGATCATTGACCAACTCCCCAAGTCGGCCCACTTCCTAGAAATTTAAGAGTAGAGTTTAGTAGAGAGTTTGGTATGACCCTATGTGTAGGATATAGAAAGGATTCATGGAGTTCCATTGAAGATATTTTATATTCTGATGCTCATTTAACATCTCGGTTTTGGAAGGGATTTCAGGAGTTTTTTGGGACTTAGTTATGCTTGAGAATGAAATCTAATCCCCAAATGGATGGCTAGACAGAGGGGACCATTAAGGTTCTAGAGGACATATTGTGAGACTACATATATTAATTCGATCATAGCTATGAGGATCATCTACATATAATGGATTTTTTATACAAAAACAGATACCAATACACCATTGGTATGGTATTATTTGAGGCCTTATACGGGCGACCATGTAGTTTACAACTTTGATGGACTGGCCTAGGAGAGTCAGCACTCATGGGTCTAGAGTTCGTTTGGGCTAACAATGAGAAGGTTAAGATCATCCAGGATTGGATGAGTTCTATACAGAGTCGGAACAAGTCATATACTGATATAATATAGATTCCCTTGATGTTCTTGGGGACACCATGTGTTTCTTCGGGTCACACCTCGATTAGGGTTATAGAGATTTGGTCTGTGGAGCATGTTTTCAGCAGGGTACATCGACCCTTTTGTTATTATACACATAATTGGAATGGTGGTGTATCTCCAAGATCTACACTCTCATTTAAATCAGGTATATGATTCCTTCCACGTGTCGCAACTGAGGAGGTATGAGTACGATCCATCAAACAACATCAGTTGGGGAGATCTGGACATTGAAGATGGGGTGAATTTGTAGAGTAACCAGTAGAGATTCATTAGAAGCACATGAATCTCTAAGAGACCTATTCATGGGTTGTTATGTATTACGTATTCAACAAAATTAATGTACTATCCATGTACGTCAAGCTTTGGGTCTCTACAGATAGCCTTCATCTCATAGCCTATTGGAGGAATTCTTAGGGTAGTCATGGAATGATCCCCTCTAGGATAGGTCATGAAAGTGTGGTATCAAAGTGGTCGATTCTACCTAAGTACTAGGGTTTTGTGAGGTTGGTTGGGGAAATAGTCTCAAGTGTTTCGATTTGGGATTTTGGTTGAGGGAATCCAGTGTTGGTGTGGCAGCCAACGTATCCATACACCAGGACCCTTGAAAAATTCTTTTAAACTCGGTACATAATAACCTTGGTTTTAGGGAAAATAATGGTACATGCATTATATACCATTTTGGTGTGTTCTCGTGTCTTTCTTATGTTAGCTCACCAGGTATACTCTATTGACAGTGGTGCATCTTGTTCTATTTTAGGATGAATCTATGCAAAAAACAATCCATGATTCCATTATGTGATCATGAGGATAATCCACCAAGCGATGAGGTGTTGGTACAGGGGAATGTACTAGGGTTATCACCTTTGGGTGGTTTACCAATGATACCACCACTCGTCGAGCATCAGTTACTACCAGTGCTACAGATTGAGGATATACACAAGCTGAGTACATTTCATAGGTTAAATAGGTAGAGACCTCCAAGGTTCTGGGGTGAGACAGACCCTCCCGTAGCTGAGTATTTGCTAGAGGTAGTTATATGTATCTTCTCCCTTATGAGGATGCCTTTTAACCAGATGACAGTCTTAGTCGCAAGTCTTCTTTAGGGTTTAGTGAGGTGATGGTCGAGTTCAGTGACCCAGACACGTGATGATGTAACTCTCTCTTGGGAAAACATTGAGTGTCTCTTCAGGGAGGATTTCTTTCTATTTATGTTTCAATCAATGTGAATATAAAAGATCATGTATCTAGAGTAGGGTAGTCAGACTATGGTGGAGTACTCAGTGAGGATTATTGATCTTTCTCAGTACTCCACAGATATGGTGCGAGATCCATTCTTAAATGACCAGACCTTCAAGAAGGGATTAAACCAAGATATCAAGGAATCCATGATATCCCATATAATTCCTATATATGTTGGGAAACTGGAGAAAGATCCCATATTGGAAAGCTTTATAGCGGGGCAGACACCAGTAGTGGGATCTACTAGTAGGCACTAGGTAGTTGAGTCGTTATAATTTGTTAGCTGACAGCAGCTACAGGGACCCAAGTGGGTTAGGCACTTTCGAATATGAACCTAGGATATTGGGATAGTAGTGCATGGATCCTAGGGAAGCTTGAGTCATTCAAGGGATAGATGGTGTTACGTATGCGGCGATCAAGGTCATTTGAAACATGATTGCTAGACCTAATGTACACCCAGCTGATCAGGGGATAGTCGATGGACCACTGAGCCAGAGGCAGAGACAGGAGCATGGTGGTCCACAGGGAAGTGTACATAGAAGAGGAGAAGGTTGGTGGAAGGGGGTGAGTGGAGTATTGACCTATTACCACCACCACCCCCATGTGGTCCACACATTGCTCAGGGAGCTGGTGGATAGGGATGAGGATATTTTCATGTGATGGAGGTTTATGATCCTAATACACTCAGAGTGATTAGAGGTATGATCTATGTCTTTTCCACCCTAGCTTTAGTTTTTATAGACACAGGTCCTAGTCATTCCTTTCTTTCCGTAGACCTTTTTGGATCTTGGATATTTTAGTTGAACTGTTGACTCAAACATTACACTTAGAGACCCCAAAGGGAGGGAATACGATGATTACACACTAGTTCCTAGAGGGTAATCCTGCTCATGGAGGTGAGATCTTCAGTTGGGATATCTTGACAATAATGTCAAGGCCATATGATTTCATTCTTGGTATGGACTGGTTATCAACATTCCATGCTCAGATTGACTATTTTAAGCACATAGTGTTGTGTGTCCATGGTGATGGGACTAGGTTTTCCTTTATTGGTCAAAATTAAATGCATTAAGTCTATAATGGACTTACTCAAAGGAGGGTATAGCCGATTACTCATTATTTGGATATCCTCATCCTTAATGTAGTGGATGATGGGATTCCTTGGATTCCTGTAGTGGTGGAAGAGTATGAGGATCCTTTTCCTAAGGATGTTTTCAGATTACCTCCTTGAAGGTAGGTAGACTTTTTCATTGATCTATACCCCCTGAAGAAACAATTATATACACCTACATATCAGATGAATCCTGTAGAGCATCATGAGCTAAGATCATAGTATGAGGATTTGCAGAGGAAGGGCTTCGTGAGACCCAGTGTTTCCCCCTGGGTTTCCCTAGTTTTGTTTACTAAGAAGGCATAAGGGATATTCCGGTTTTGCGTAGACTTCTAGAACCTAAACCAGGTGATCATGAATAACAAGTACCCACTATCGAGGATCGATGACCTATTCAATCAGTTTAAAGGGGTATGGTGATTCTGTATGATAGGCCTCAGATTGGGTTATCCCCAGCTATTTGTACGGAATGAGGATATATATAATAAAAACTTTAGATGTTGGTAGAAATACTAGTGAGTCCATTTGGTGTGATGAATGCCCCAGTAGTGTTCATGGGACTCATGAACAAGGTCTCCCAACCATATACCAGTTTGTGGTGGTCTTTATTGATGAAATCCTAGTGTACTTGACATTCGAGGAGGAGCATGTGATACTCATGAGGATGGTCCAATACATTCTATGAGAGCACCAGTTTTATGGGATGCTATATAATTATCATGACTGGATTTACGAGGTCCATTTTCTAGGTCATGTCAATTCATAGGCTGCAGTTATAGTGGATCCATAAAATATTTAGGTGATTCTTTCTTAGGATCCACCAAAGATTTACTGAGGTAAGAATTTTATAGGGTTTGTTTAGGTATTGTTGGAGGTTTTTACTTGACCTTTCCAGAGTTGCAACACCATCTATTGATTTTACATAGAGGGGGAATCCATTCGTGTGGATGGAGAACTGCTAGGAGAGTTTTCTGTAGCTGAGGCAGATATTTATGAGCACTCCCATGATGAGATTACCAGAGGAGGGCATCTAGTATCTGGTGTTCTGCAATGCATTAGGGGCTGGAATTGGTTGTGACCTGATGCAGGGGAATGTGGGGATTACATATGGTTCATGACTTTAGAGGCCACATGAGAAGAAATATGCAACCCATGACCTTGAGCTAGCTGGAGTAGTTTGCACATTGAAGATGTGGTGACACTACCTGATGGGTGAACGGTTTAACATCTACTCAAACCATAATATTCTCAATAATATCTTCTCTCGGATGGATCTGAACTTGAGATATAGGTGATGTATATAGTTATTTCAGTACTATGATGTTGATATTTTCTATACTCTAGGGAAGGGGAATGTGTTGGAAGATGCTCTCAGTAAGAGATCCAGTTCCCAATTGCTGAGCAAGGTGTCCGAGTAGTTAGCCTCATTGAGGATATTCTTTATGGATGGATAGAGCAGCTTACATCTAGTTAGTGGTTTTCACCCTTCCACTCTTATAGTGAGTTAGAGAGGCACAACTTGGGGATATCAACTATGATACTTTACATGATCAGAAGTCCATAGTGAATTCCCTTAATGGGTATTCAAAAGATTGGGAGCATATATTTCTTTTCAGGGGGTGCATACTAGTACCAGTGGAATTGAAGGAGGAGTTTCTTGTGGAGTTCAACAAATCCCCTTTTTTTGTATATCCTAGTGTGGAAAAGATGTATTGGGACCTCCGATGTCCTTTTTGGTGTCCAGAGATGAGGAAGGCAGTGGCAGAGATCATTTCTTGATTTCTCACTTATCAACAAGTAAAGGATGAGAACTAGGTTAAAGAGGGCTTGAACCAACCACTTGAGGTGCTAGAGTATTAGTGGGATGGGATATCAATGGAATTCTTGATAGGGTTACCATGTACATTCAGGGGGCATGATACCATCTGGGTGATCATTGACCAACTCCCCAAGTCGGCCCACTTCCTAGAAATTTAAGAGTAGAGTTTAGTAGAGAGTTTGGTATGACCCTATGTGTAGGATATAGAAAGGATTCATGGAGTTCCATTGAATATATTTTATATTCTGATGCTCATTTAACATCTCGGTTTTGAAAGGGATTTCAGGAGTTTTTTGGGACTTAGTTATGCTTGAGCATGAAATCTAATCCCCAAATGGATGGCTAGACAGAGGGGGCCATTAAGGTTCTAGAGGACATATTGCGAGCCTACATATTTTAATTCGATCATAGCTATGAGGATCATCTACATATAATGGATTTTTTATACAAAAACAGATACCAATCCACCATTGGTATGGTATTATTTGAGGCCTTATACGGGAGACCATGTAGTTTACAACTTTGATGGACTGGCCTAGGAGAGTCAGCACTCATGGGTCCAGAGTTCTGTTGGGCTAACAATGAGAAGGTTAAGATCATCCAGGATTGGATGAGTTCTATACAGAGTCGGAACAAGTCATATACTGATATAATATAGATTCCCTTGATGTTCTTGGGGACACCATGTGTTTCTTCGGGTCACACCTCGATGTGGGTTATAGAGATTTGGTCTGTGGAGCATGTTTTCAGCAGGGTACATCGACCCTTTTGTTATTATACACATAATTGGAATGGTGGTGTATATCCAAGATCTACACTCTCATTTAAATCAGGTATATGATTCCTTCCACGTGTCGCAACTGAGGAGGTATGAGTACGATCCATCAAACATCATCAGTTGGGGAGATCTGGACATTGAAGATGGGGTGAATTTGTAGAGTAACCAGTAGAGATTGAGGATCAATAGAAGAGGACCATTCATGGGTTGTTGACTCCACTGGTGGGCATTCATTAGAAGCACATGAATCTCTAAGAGACCACATGGGGTGAATTTGTAGAGTAAACCGTTGTGGGTCATCTATGAAAGTTAGTTTTCAGATGTCAACATCGTTAAAAAAAATTAATAACAATATTTTATTCAATGAAAAAGAGTTGAATTTTTTTAATAGGCCCTTGGAGATGAATTCAGGGATTACCACAATCCTAGAATTCCTCAGAGTTGGAGAGAAGAATCTCCAGATAAATAATTTGTAAATGATGGTGGATTGATAAAACCTCGGGTTCAATGGATCAAGGATCGATGAAGGACGAAGATGCAACATCGCTCTTCGTCAACGGTCATTCCAACTCAATGTAGGGTGTAAATTTTGATTTGAATAATCCTCATTATTTATCCCTATGATGAACGTGAATCATTAAATGAGTGGATTGAATCCCGGGTTGTGCGTATTGTGAATTTGGCCTATTATTGCAAGATTTTATTTTTAGGGTTGATTTGATTAAATATTTTTATGGTTCATGATTATTCTTAAAAGTGCACGGAGGCCAGAATGAACAAAATTTCAAGGATTGTTCTAGGAGTTGTTCCATTTTATTTTTATCCTCTAATTTTCTTTGCATTCTTCATGATTTTATGAGCGTATGATTATTATACCTTTGATTCGTAGCACAACAACCCAAGACTGAAGATCTGAGACCACAACTACACATCGGAGGTTCGAAAATGAATGTGAGGTGAAATTTGGATGAGGAAATGGCTTATAGTGGTGCCCTAAAGAGTATATATATTTATTCTAGGAAAAAATACCAGCAGAAAAGTCAGGACATGGACCAATGAGGGCGGTCCAGGTGAAGCATAAGGCTGACGATGGGGCAACCGACAAAAGAGACAGAACACATCCCAAGTGGGACCACGCGGGAGGCTATAGAAAGAGTGGTGTTATGGGTTGTGATGAACGAAATGGCTAAGGGGGGCCATGTATGTAGTCAGGGGTCTGCATGGAGCTCATGGTTGTGTAGGCCATAGGGGATTCGGTAGATGTGGCGGCGATGTGTTGACCAGAATCACGTGGCTGGGTTGGCCCCATGTGGGATGTGGGGGTTGGCCCGTATGTGTGGGGTGGGCATGATGAATCAGGCCACTCCAGCAGACCAATGGGATGGTCCGGTTCAGTTCAAACCAAGATGGTTCAATTTATACTCTGACTAGACCCAATTCAGACTTTTTCACTAAAATGGTCGTAACATTCAAACAGAATGTTTGTTTGATGAGACGTCTAAGGCATTGATATCCTTATGATGAGTTGGTCCTTTTGAGATGGATTGGTTGGACTTTTAGATTAGTCTAGTATAGTTTAATACTTTTTATTGGTTCAATTCTTGAGGTTTTAGTATTTTATTATATCCACATCACCAGATAGTAGTCCCCTTTAGTGACTGAGTCTTTTATAGAGTTATGGTATCTCTCCTTTGGACTAGAGAGATCCTATATCACCCTATATGGAGTTTTGTGGGAATTTTTGTGACCTCCAAGTATAGTGTGTTAGTCCTCAATATAATGTGATATATCGATAGGGTTGTTGGTATTATTTGAGAAAGATCCTCAACATTATGAGCCACATCAATTGTGTTGTTGGTATTCTTTGAGAGGGATCCCCTGCGTTGCGAGATAATACAGATTGGGTAGTTGGTAGTTTCTAGGAAGGATCCAATCCCTGCATGTTTTGATCATTGACCAATGTAATTCTATTTGGGTGAGGCCCAAAATAGCAGGACCTCTTCACGAGAGTCTCCAATGATATCATAGCTCAAGGATTCAGTTATCCCGAAATGAGTACGCCTCAAGAAAAAAAATGTGGACGTGATTGGTTGTGACATACCTATTTAAATTGTGTATTGTTATGAGTATATTGTGATATCATTAGTATATGTGTTACAGACATACAACTGTGTAGAGGTAATTGTACTATACCATTATAGTATTTTCTTTGTGGTATTTCCTCTGTGGTTTTGAGGCATCCTATTGATTATTATTTTACTCACCCATACACAATCTTTTCCCAAATATTTAATTTCTTGTGAATATTATTGATGATTTGGTGGAGTCTTATGCGTACTAGGACTAGATGGTGCTTAGAGACACAAGACAATTGAGGTGTGCTCATATGGAATCAGATAGTTTTCCTTGTACCTACCCTTAATGTAGGGTATTCTACAGATGAGTCTCAAGAACTTGTACTTTCACTTTTCCACACTCCTTTTTGAGTGGTCTTGTATTCTAGACCTATTTACATTCCAATATTCTACTATCACACTCTATTGTTGGTATCTTTGTGGCATGCATGCTTGTTTACTTAGTGTTTTTACATTTCATCATTTTTGGCTTGGATATGTTTTCTTGTGTACCTGTACATAGAAAAATGCCTCCCATTTGTGGAATTTGACTACTCGGTGCAAGTTGACATCCCCTGGCCTATTAGAGGTGGGCTTGGGTTAGTCACGTCATGGACCCCTTTGGGACGGGTCATGAAAATATTCTTATCATAGTAAGATATCTTGAAAATGTGGGGATTCAACCTCATTCCCTAATCCTACCATCAATGACCCCGACCAAATATGACATTACCATCCCATCATCACCACATCAATCACACAGTCAAACTAGATCCATCATAGCTATACTATGTTCAAAAAAGGGAGGTGAAGAGGGGGTAGTTAACCATCTGTTCCTTCTTTAACTTGGATTTTTGTGGAATACACTCAAAACTAAAAACATTTGGTAATTGATAAGGTTGTGTAACTTAGATTGGATGTGTATAGAAATTATAAGGAAAATAAATCATATATATAACCATACACATTCCCATCCTAAAGGGTTCGAACCAAATCATCACTACCACATCATCACATCCATTGTGCCATAAATTTCACACATCACCATTGCTATCATTTTATACATAATAAACCATACCCACTTTCCAATGAAAAAAAAAGAAAAAATAATTCTCATATTATCCACATATAACTACATTATTTAACTAGTTTAGATTTCCCATTTACCAATTGTATTATATTCAATATGTCATTCAATTCCATATTTAATTAAAAACCATTCTCATCCATTACCTTCTTATATTTCCAATCATAACTTGCCCATTAAAATTATTATAGATTTATTTGCATCCATTTTCTATAAAATTATAGAGTACGCATGTTACCAAATTTACTATTAAAAAACATATTCCATTATTAAAAATAAATTATAAAACAACCACACAACCATCCACTAACCATAGTAAAACTAGCTTAAAACACATCCCATATCAACCATCGAAACTAGCCCGACAAACCACTATAGTATCATATGTTAAAAAAACCCAACACTACAACAAAAACATTCCCATTCCCTGAAAACCAATGGGGTCCCAATTTTCCCACATAGCCCACATAAATAATTATCCATAAAAATTTAAAAAAAATGTCCCCCATAATAGAAACACCTGTCACATCATTATAAAAAGTCAATAAATAACAATCACCACCCAATTCTATCTTTTAAAAACAATCGTACTTCCCTTTTTGAACATTCCATAAAATTCATAAAATATATCATTCCTAAGAAGCTTCATCGCAATTTCAGATTACACATAACTAATTCTTTATCTTATTAAATAAATTACAATTTTATGAAATTTTGATACATAATTTAAGTCATGTAAATGTAATATTACATATATAATAAGATAAAAAATTTCGACAATAACATTGGGACACCAAAAAACACATAAAGAATCCATGAAATCATGTAACCACATGTGATTCACCCCAACCCCATTTATTTTATAACTCAATTTTATTATCATAATTAATATAATACATCTACCCACCCAATAAATGAAATATCTTCTAACTTCCAAAATTAACCCATAAAAATGAGGGTTCCTAAATCTACTACTTGAACCAATTTTTTTTTCAATTTTTTTTGAAACATGAAAGGAAAGAAGTGATTATCATAAGGACATAAACATGTAATGGAAACTTCATCACCCCTTAAAAGATCAATCCCCATCAACATCATGATTCAGAATAACTAAAACATCCCCTAAATTATTTTCACGTCCTTTTTGAGTTGGAAGGATAATGAGAAATGATAATTATAGAGAGAGGATCACATCTCAAATCGCATGAAGTAATTGTCCAAAAGTTGATAACAAATACCAATAAATAAGGGATAAAAAGATTCTAGGTTCACACCCATGATAACCAAAGGAATGGATAAATCAATGGAAAATGGATAATTTGGATGCAATTCCAAATTTATACTTATGTTGGAAAACACAATGTCACATCCTAAAATTATATCCTCACATCATGATGGGGCAATATTGAACTACCCTCTGAAAAATATGTCAGGTATCCCTGATATATCTCCCCTCTTAAACTCGATTAACATCTAAAAAATCAATATTATGACGTAAATTCACGGTGTGAATTTTATCACTACGTCTATCCATACAACTTACAAACTAACATTAACCATCCCTCTAGATCCTCACATTGTGATAGGGGTATACACATCATGACATATATCAAGAAAAACTCTAGAAATCCACACATGATACTTTGAATCAGGGCATCCATGGATGTTTCATGAAGCCCACGCATAAAGAGTCTCTCAAACCCCCCAAGGAACTCTCATGTCAAAAACCAATCCTCTTTCCATGATCAATAATTTATAAAAGGTATCCCAATAAGTTTCATACAAATTCCAAAAGGTTTTTAAGGTCCCAAACTTTTATAGAAACCCAACCTATAAACCCTTTACACTAAAATATCTTCTCTTCATTGTGATTAGATTCCAAAAACACTCTACATGTTGAAAAAAATTACACTGCATCGTGATATTCAACCCATAGAATAACCCTCTACTACATCCATCCCTGTGTATGATGACTTATATAACCACATTGTGACATGATTATAAAATATGAAAACTCTTCTCAAAATCCACACCTCTCCCTATAATCTCATCTTGAAACCTTCATCACTTGAATCACTCAAGGTAATTATTCAGAAAGGACATATCCATTATAGATTCAAAAAACTTCCAAAACATAATTTCTTCTTCTGGTTTATTTTGTCTCCACTACAAAAGAACATTAAAATCACATTATTAGTTTATTTATTCATAACTATTAAGAATCTCAGGAAATACATTCTGTGGATTCCTTAATATTTTTAAAATAATTTAATATATTCTAATATAATTAATTCTTTAACTAAAATAATCTTTAAAGAAACTATTATTCTCTGTAATTAAATAACATACTCAATCATATTGAGTATCATTAACATACCAAATCCTATTGAGTATATGAACTAAAATTATTAGTCCATATTATATCAAATTTATTAGAAACCCAAATAAATTCTATATATCCTTCTCATGAGTATCTAGATTGATCTATTTAAAACATTAAAACTTATTTACATAGGAATGTGTTTCTCTAACAAATAAAAATTATTACTACTTAAGAAATTTTATTATGTTTTTAGTCTAACTAGTTTCTTTAATTGAGCTTCTACTTCCTATAGAATTTATCTAAGAGATAATTTTGAGGATTATGTTATTATATTCAAATATAAACTTTTTTTAGGCGAGTATCATGTTTTATTAACATTAATAAGAACTTTTATTAAATAATCTCACACTAAAATAATGACACATTTTAATTTCATCATACCCATTAGTAATACAAGAACCATATTTCATCATGACATTACATTGGGTATTATATAAATAATACATGACTATATCTGGTGTAGAAATATTGTCAATCATATCATATAAGACTCCTAATAGATGATTGGATAAATATTTATCCAAAATCCTTCATATGTATTCAATCAACTCTGTTAATATAGTATCCTAACAGTTTTGGTTTCCCAACTAGATGTTACCCAAATCATGATAATCTAATAGTTAGGGTCACATCATTACTTGGTTTCCTTATATAAGGAAATTCATGTCCACATAATGATTATGGTTTCGTATACTAAATTATCTAGGTGTTGAAAAGTTCCTCTTTATAAGGACTATAACACTTAGTATTTAGAAGGGGTTTTAATATCACCATCATATCCCATGTTACTCGCTTTATGGATGCCTATTTCTAGTGAGTTAGTTTTAGAAAATCTATTCCATCCACCAAATTAGTATGTTCAGACCATTTTTACATGTAATTATTTAAAAACCCTACATCTTGTGTTACTCACCTAAAAAATAATTCATCAATATTTACACAAATAAAAATTCATATCATTCATATGGTACATGAACTCTTAATGTAGAGGATTTTTATTATATAGAATTGAAAAACTCCATAGAATTTATCCTAAAGTGATAGATATCCAACCCCTACATTTTTAGAACAAGTTATATGAATCTAGGATAATGGTATGTCTAAAAAAACTCCATATCCTTGAGGAGGCTTTAGTTAAGAGATGATTAAATAAATCATAACTCTAACACCAAATATGTATGAACTATATTCAACCATTTAAATCAAGATAAAAACATTAACTACAAACTGATTCCAAGTGAAATGAAAAAAAAAATTGTGTGATAGTTCTTAGAATGTAATACAAACTTCATAGTTTATAAGAACTTTTTAACAACTAAATCAAAAAAATTCATTTAATAATAACATAAAAAAAGTAAACTATGAATGAATTAGATAATTACCTTCAAATAAATGAACATTTCATAAATTTAAATATAAGATAATAATTTATGAATAATTCATGAAAATAACTAATTATAAGTAATTTATAATTATATCTTATTCATTATATAAATTAGATAATTTTTAATATAAACACTTGATATTAAATTCAATGTATGAAATTTTCATATTATTCCTTATATTTAATTTTATATTAATATATGTTATTTCATGAAATATAAACATTTTATATTTCCACTTACTATTATATAAACCATTAACATAATTTAGACATCACATATTAATAAAATTGAAACATTTTATCATATCAATTTATCATAACTCTTTTGATATTATTTTAAAAAAAATTAAATAAGGCTTTTAAAAATTGAACATTTCATTATTATAATAAATATAAAAACTATATTTCTGGATTATATTACAATTTAAAAATTACTCATTTAATCATTTATATGAATAATTTATATTTCAATTATCAGGTATACGATTTAAATTTTAAAAATATATTTTATTGTTAACACAAAATCTTAATGGGATATTTAAAATAAATGTTTGATAAAATTATTGAATTAATCATAAATAGTTCATAATTAATTAATTTATGGATCATGTTTCTGATTTAATAAATATATGAAAATATATTTTCCCATTCTTTATAATAAATTTATAAATAGTCAAATTCAATTTATAAATAAAATTTAAAAAAATATTCCCTTTATATCATATTCTATGATTTTGGGTGAGCTGTAGAGTATGATTGATAGGTTGCAGGTTAATTCAGTTTTAGTTATACTTTCTGATTGATAATCATACCTCTTAATATCACAAACCATGGCCTGTAAATCATCCATATTTTATGGTTGATTTTATGAATCAATCAAAATAATACATTTTATCATAATTAATGATAGAATAAAGATCACTATAACAATACTACACTCCAATGATGAAAAAAAACAATGTTACAATCATAAGATATTATTGTTGGTGTAATATACTATGACTAAATGAAATTCTATAGGTTTTAACCATGTTGTAACTTATTTTATCCAATATCTTATGTCATGATACAAAACCCATAGAACAAATGAACTATACATATTTTATTACTACCTAGAGATATTTAACATAATTTACAATTACGCCATTTCATGAATGAATTCAAAAATATAATTTCATGGGAAGCTCTGATACTACTGATATGATTCTTCAGGGTTTATTAAAACATAATAGATATAATTTAAATGAATGAAATCCCAAGATCATGATCACTGTGAATATAATAAGGTTATATGTTTAAACTATAAATGAATAACTTCTATAAATCATGTGAACCTTTCACAAAATATCCACGACATCAGCTTCATATAAAAACAAACACCTTTAAAAATTATTAATGATGATCACATAGGCGGTAGCCATAGAACTCCCACCTTCGGAGGGTATCAATGGGATGATGAATGTCTCATTATATTAGGGGATCTCTCCTTCACAGTATGCTACGTATGAAGATAAAATGGGTCTTTGGGGATTATGGGTTCTTAGACTAGCATGCAAGAATCATCTTTACCCCTCATATCATATGGAAGTGGGATTTTATAGATACTTGAAGATTCTCTTCAACAACATGAATATATTAACCCATGTGTTATAATTCATGAGTTAATATCTCATCCAAATAATGCAAGAATGCATTAATAAATCTATACCCTCAAGTAAAATTTCATGTAACATCTCATTAAATGATAGGCATCAGAGAAGATTGGTCAGAAGGCTGACTCTTAATGTTCATATTTCAAATAGATATTGTTGACTGTCAAAATGAATCATAGTATATGATTGATGGAAAGATATAGGTATATTAATAAATTAATATTAATTACAGTGTGTTTTAATTACTAGTGGGCTGGTGTGAACACACTTGAGAGGGGGTGAATCATGGGTTGTCAAAATTTTATTCCATTTCAAGTCTTCCTTGAAAATTTGACTACTTTGGACACTGAACAACTATTTATGGTTAAGTTAAATGATCCTTTTTCTTAACCTAGAACATAAATATATGTGAAAATTTAGTTAAAGAATAAATGTATGGTATAAGTGTTTTTTTAATGTTTTCCCCGTCATGGGAATCCTACTTCTTAATGAACTTGGGATATCGGAGTCATAGATTCTCCAGTATAATTTTATCATCAATACATGTGGATTTTCTAAGTATCATCCTGAAACCATTAATAACATATTACATAGGTGATATTTTCACTATATAATTTTTTTTAATTCATTAGATATATTACACAAGTGAACATAATATATGTCCCATAGGTTATTCATAATAGCATCACACTAGTCTTCAAATATTCCAACATATTCAAGTAGATCAAAATACTTTATAGAGATGTTAGTGCATTTGATGTCTGATTTACTTCTTCAACTATAGTCTTTGAATTTATTTTTTTCTTTAAGAACTAATAATGGAACTAGGTATGTATTTTCATACATAACGTTTTAGTTTTCTTCAGTATTTGGTTGCAGGAAACTCTCAAATCAAACTAAAAGGATATAAAATTCATATAGATATTCTAAAATACTCCTAAAATCATCCCTTCCCAATTATTATTTAATAGTAATTACCCATAAAAACATAATTAGTGAGTATATAATGAAAACCACATCTCTCATAATATTTCTCATCTATTAACACTAGAACACTTAGGTCTTTTCTTTCTCACACTTTGACTAACTAAGTCAGGCTGACTTCTTTGGAAACTCTTATTCTTATTCTTCGACTGTATCTACCCAACCGAACAATTCATCTCCCTCACATATGATATATAGCATGTTCGGATTCATATTTTCGTATCAAATCTTATACTTATTCTTCTTTGAGATTTTGGGTTCTCATGGAACAATTAGTTAAAACACTCACCACTAGAATAACTCTTTTTTATTCAATATTCAGTTTCTTCTTCAATATTCTCACATTCACATATGGATACATTAAAACATCCATTCATTTCTGATATCCATGGTTGGAATACATGGAGACCTTTTTGTTTTCCAAATAAGATACACTATTATAATATTATCACTTTTGGATCCTACAATTATTTTTGAATACTTATCAAAATATTTCAAATGGATCAAATCTCTAAACCATGTTCCCAAAATACAATTTAGTTTTTTTCTCCACGTTTTCAATCTTAGTAGAATAAATATCCATTTATTTTCTTCAGCGGCCATAACTTCCCCTTCTCAAAATATACTTGAATTGAAGTAATTATTTATTTAATTGAATACGTATAAAAATATATAACTATAGGAATATCACATGAATCATGTACTTTCCATCTTGTGGAATGAGAGATCTTATAAAAACCTATATCAATTCTCTCCTTTAATATATACACTACAAGTAACATCTCATCACCTCATTTTCTTTCTCAAATAGTAAGTATCAAAATATTTTGTGATATGTGAAAACTTTAAAGTGTAACAAATACATAAACATGTTTTCTATTTCAAGATTTATGAAATATGTAATTTCTTCATTTTATACTAGAGTAAATTTCTAGCCTTCCATCTCAGGTAGCTTTGATCTCATTTGGATCTGTTAGGAAGATCAGATTTTAAATCACTCATTCATCTTAGATCACAATTTTTTATAATTTTTTGATCTCTATGGAATATCCCAATAATAGACTCAATAATGTTTTCATTATTATTGAAAACTTGTGAATTTTGTTTCTTTATCATGAATCTCAATCACTTGATCTTATTCATACTCCCTCTTGAATCATAAATGAGCATATCATCATGATGTTTTTAATAAAAAAGAACATAACTTGAATTATCTCAAATAATTTCCTCTTCAAAGTATTTAAAATGTGAACATCTATTTTCATTGAGTATAATTCCTAGATTTCTCATATGTATAATATCTTAAACTAATAGGAAGTCATTCATGACATCAATAAAGGCCATAGATAGTTCTTTTGAAGTAATACATGATCCCTTGAGATTCTTATGTGAAGTCATGTTATCTAACTATAAATTCGTACACAACTTCCAAATTTATATAACAACATCAAAAATTCATGCATGTTTTATTAGAATTCATACATGTATAGTCATACAAAGTCTAACATGTTGTACTCAAAGTTATACAATCTATCCTGAATTCATAAGAACCTCTTATTTTAGTTAATACATATGTTATATATTGATTAAAAATGTTATTTTTCCTTTTTATAAAGTCTTATATGTAGATTAGAAGTCCGTTGAGAAATGTTATAAGTAGTTTCTCAAATCCATATAGGTGTATGGGAAGAAATATAGAATTTTGAGTACTTATCCATTATTCTATCTTGAACTGACAAATTTCAAACTTCCTTAAATTGAATCTGATAAATTTTTAAATAAACTCCATGAATTATTTCACACTTCATATTACCTCAAGATATATCCAATTAAATGTTGGAATCGTTAAAATAGTTCCAAACCTCTGTAGAGGTTTATAAGGTTCTTTATAGAATCTAAATACTCAAGATATAATATTTAAATATATCTCATCTACCTCAAATTTCGAGCATCATCATCAACTTCTAAAATAATTATCCAAGTATAATGTACCACTAATTTCAACATCCTTAAATCAAAGTAGAACTAGTGTGGATTCTCCATAATTCAGGTTATATTTCTTTATAACATTGATATTATTTAGACCATTTTAAAATACCTCTTATACAAGTTCAGCGTATAGATTATTTCCAATCATTTTTTATTTCATTCAAGATATTGTAGAGAGTAAAGCACAACCTTTATGACATTTCCTAAACATTAGAATTATCTATCTATTCATATAATTTTAGAGGTTTCCCACATGAATTTATCCTTCTAGTTATTCAAGTGTATCACCTCTTCCTCCAGTTCATTACCCAATGACATGGGTAGATTATAATCTTTTTTAATAAGGGATACTCACTCCATCTCCCATGATATCACAAAAAAATATAGACACGCTTATTAAAAACGAATAAAGCTAACTCACCTTTGGTAAATATCAATATCATATTTTGTGTTTTTTTCCAATACATTGACCTACTTTACATAAATTAACATCAATAATAGTTCTATTTTCCACTCCATATTATTGAAAATAAATTTAAATTGAGTAAATTTATTATCTCTCATAGGAACTATTGGGTAGTATGAATATTAATCTGACACCAAATTGATATCCATAAAATATAAGGTGTATAGTCATCACCAACTTACACTTCTAAATTTAAGAAACTTCTCCCATTTTTTTCTTCCACTTTCAGTAAGAAAATTGAGTTCTCTAAGAGAAGGGAGACATCACAATATTATTACCAATGTACCATAAACTAATAAACTCTATTTCTATGTGGTTTAACTCAATATGGAAAAAATTAGGTAGTGATTTAGATAATTAATTTTCCATTAAAAAAATATGATATTGTCTCTGAAATTTTTCTCTCTAGGAGATCATTATTTGGAGTTTATTCATTGTTGTCCCTAATTATAAATGTAAATAAAAATAAAAAATCACTATTAGATTCACTTATTTTTATATATCACCCTCAATGGGTTTTCTTCACTCTTCAATAAGGTTAGTTCTAATTATTTTTAACTATTTATGACATTAGTTGATGTTAGATACCAATTGTTAAATGAATTCCAATTTTTGAATCACTATGATTGATTATCAATCATGATATTTAGAAATTAAATATTCTCTCATTTCTCTTCATTCATTCCTCATATTTAACTCCTCCTCTCATGATTCATATTCAAAATAATATGGGAATAAGTTTGATATCTATGTGATCTTTAATTATAGAATAAAGGATATGACTTGTTTCTAAACACAAACAGTTTCCTAATTAAGGCACTACATCCTTGTGAATTCTTCATGCATTCATCCCTTTTAATTTTTTAAAACTATTTTTATATGGTAATAATTTTTTTCTCTCCTTTTAAACTTTATTATAATTTGGATTAGTCTTCTTCACATTACAAACAAAGGAACATTTGTCTTTTTTATATAGCTCTATTTTCATAGCCTCCTTCAACAAATTAGACCATATTATCAAGAACTCATATCACACATAATCATCCTTATTCTTCTTTTGAGGACTCCTTTTTCACTTAATATTTATTATAACTTGAATTCATGGGTGTTTTTACTTTATCTTTAAACATATTATTTTTTATGGGAGGAATTTCTTGTACTTCGTAGTTATATGACTAGTTATCTTACACATTGCACACACACATTCATTATTTTTTTGTTAACTTTCTTGGGAAACAATTAATGTTCTTTTTTAGGATATTACACCATTAATACAATAATATTATATCCCTCTTGGATGTATTAACTTTTTTGTTACAACATTACCCGTTTAATATTTGTGATTCATTTCCATTTTGAAATGGTTCGTGGTGTGGTACTTGTTACCATATTAAAGTCATATTCTTTTTTCTTGTGTGACATACTTATTATTTGTCTTCATTTACTTATTGGATGAAATATATTCATCTTTATTATTTTATGATTTTACTACCAAGGTAGACATTATTCCATGCCTTATTTATTTCGTTACCTACTATTATGGCCTCCTCCATTCATCATCAGATGACTTGTGTTGATCTGGTATATACCAACACTTTTCATAATAGTTGTAACGACCTTGAAATTTATATATATAAATTCTCTTCAGAATATATGTGTGTTTCACATTATCTAATATAGATAATGAAAACAAATATCACCTTATCTCTAATTTGATATATAATATTTCAAAAATATTACCTTTTTTATAACAATCTAACCTATAGTCTACTAATAATATATATATTTCATGCTTTAAAATACTTTTTCAACAAAAAATTATTTTTATTTTATTTTTAATAACTTATATATATAACTATATTTTTCACTCATATAATTTGAATGTAATTAAATTAATTTTATCTGTGGGTTTATCATTTTAAAATGATATTCGGATTAATATTTGTTATTTTACTAGAATAGTTTAATTTTAAGGTAAATAGATTAAAATAATATAATTTTTGTGACATTGACAAGAGATAATATTGAATTAAATATTTAAAAACCATTTAATATTTATCTAAGGTATAAAAATTAGGAATTTTAAAATATTTCATATAAATTATAAAAATATACTTATCATTTTGAAACTTAAATAATAATTAGATCTAATGAAAACTAATTTTAGCTCTTCCATAAATTAAATATTATTTATTGGTAAAATTTGGTTTTATATTTTTTTTAATATGAAAAAAAATTATTTTTCATTTATAATAAAAAATTCCATGAAAATCAAATATTCATTGATAATATTGTCCCAAACATAAAATTCAGGCTTAAAATTAATTTTTTCAAAAAAAATGGGGTTTACACATTATGTGCGCAAAGAATAAAATTAATTTCCCTAACACTAAGATATTTTATTTCATAAAATAATTTTTATTTTTAAAATTATCATGCTAAAATAATTATTTTATTTTAATTCGATTTGTTTTCATTAAAATTAGTTACATTGGGTAAAAATGGAGTTACCATGGTAAGAGTAAATTATGTAAAATGGGTTTTAACATAGTGTAAAAGGCTAATACATGTTAATAACATGTGTGATAATGGGTGTGGGGGGTTATATACCTTATATATTCCCTAATAAATTATTTACCCCCCTTATAATTTAATATTGCAGTGAAATTATTGAAAAGTAAGAAGAATTAAAAAAAATTACACTCTCTTTACTTATAAAAGAATATCACCTAATCTATATTTATCCGCCCATTATAATGATATATACTAAATAAAAATATGACCTAGTATCTCTTACACTCCCTCTTTAATTTTGGAAATTCTTGGTTTTTCCATAATTTGAAGCTATGGATCCATAAGGGTTAACACAAGGGATAACTTCCAAAATGAGAGGAAATACTCGCAACCAAACATTATTAGTTATTTTTTTCTTTAACCCCCCCCCCCCCCCCCACCAATAAAGTAACATATATAAATGAAGGTATGATTAAATATCTATTACTAATATGTTGAAATGTTATTGTTATGAACCAGGTTGGGTAGCCATCTGACCCACCAACCGACCCAGTCCATAGAAAGGCTCGAGGGGCATTCCTGATCCCCACGGGCTGGCACAAGTGAAAGGGTATCTAAATTAAATGCTTGGGAATGGTTTACCCAAAACAAGAGAAATAAAAACAACCAACTAATAAATAAATAGTTGTTGTAAAAACAGAACCAATCAATCCCTTAACATTAGACCAAATTTAATGTTTATAACTCAACCCAAAACTCAAAAAAGACTACAATGAAGAGAAAACTGAAACATCTACTCAAACCTTCATGAAACAAGATGAAACACGTTCTCAAGCTACCAACACTGACCTACATGAGAAGAATGTCAACAACCTGAACCACCATCACTGTGCATGATGTCTCAACCTGAAATACACAAGGAATAAAAACATCCTACTCTTAGAGGGGTATGTAGGGTGTGAGCCAGGACCCTAGTAGGATGTCACTAAAAGAAAAGATTCCACACATAATTATTTAATGAAAAATACACATGAAAGTTTAATAAATGAAAGAACACAAAATCTTGAACACTTTATAGAAACATTATCAATAAAAACAACGTCGAATAAAACAACTTAAATTAATAGTACACCCTTACCTTTAAGAAAACCCAAAACTTTAAGAAATCCCAATTATTTAACAATACCCAATGTTACACCATATACTAACGGTGAGTGTAATGTTGTCCTGGATAACCCAAAAGTGGGAGAGGTCCTATAAGTATTAGAAAACATTGGGAACCTAGAACGTTATGTCTTGGTGAATCCTGTCTTAGAAACCACGACCCTCAAAAAATGTGGCGTAGAAACCAACACCCTCTGAAAATGTGGATTATAAACCACAACCCACATAAAATGTGTCTTAGAAACCATGACCATCAGATAATCATGTGCTTAGTTTGTCTTGTAATTGTCAAGCTAACAAAGTGAAATAGGGCCAAAGATACTTCTGTATCACTAGTACACTAGATCTATTCCACCCACCTAGTACCCTGGCTTCCCATTTGTGATCAAGAGGTTCAAATCCATGTCACATATCACATTTAGAAAGAAAAAAAACGAGGTTCTATCCATACCCAATACCACACTTGCACACACGCAGATTCCACTTTGAAATAATACGCACAACAAAAACCTTTTAAAACACAAGGTGAATCATTTACAAAATCAAATAAACCAACTACAGAATTAAAAATAAACCATTTCATGATTAAGAAACCCACTATGAAATTTATTAAACGAAACATTTTCATTTTTAAATACCTTTGAAATATCATCTTTCACTTTCCACGTAAGGCATAAAAGAATTTTGAGAAACACCCCAATAACGCATATATAAAACATAACAATGTCTTTTTAGAAAATTCACCTCATCATACATGTATTTCAAACACTTCCAAAATATATTTTCATACCACAAAATCAAACAATAAGACATTCTTAAGCACACAAGAAATCCAAACCAACACTACACATGTCAAAATCACTATTTACACTACCAAAATGTATTTTAACACCATACGCACTAAAACAAATTTCAAAAGTGTGACATACTCTATATAAACATTTTGGAAAACTCTTACTTCACTTATATAACACTTTTTCACTATTCACGTAACTGAAGAAACCATAAATAAAAATTTATATGATAGTTTAAAAATAAATCACTTATCATTACCCACTCAACCCACACAACACCTTCACTTATGACCAAACACACCCAATGCCATGTCAAAAACGTATTTCACACCACTTTCACAGATAAACAACCAACTGGACAATTTTTTTAAATGCTAACAATTGACTAAATATAAATTTCCAAAAAAATGCCCCCATACCATTTGATCATGCTACTAAACAAATCCAATGCTTGATAAACTTCCACAAAACCCAATTTTCACTAAACAAATAAATTAAAGAACATGAAAAATTAATTAAGGAGGTAAGTTAATTCAATAAATAATATTTAAATGTGGAACCACCTACCGGTGTAAAGAATCTTAGAAAAACAATCCAAAAATATCCAATTCATGCAACATGCACCACAAGAAAATGGAAATGGACCTTAAAACATGAATCCAAACAAAATAGAAATTAAAAAATGACCCCTAAACTAACCTCATACTGATTGGAAGGAAATAAACTCAATGGAAGAATAAAAAGGAATATAACAGGATAGGGGGTGTAGCTGGAGATATGTCGTTCCTGAAATCTAGCCAGAAAAGAGGGGAAATTCATGTCCTTGTGAGGTAGTGGGCAATGTGGTTCAAGGCGAGGCAGTAGGAAGACCCGCGGGTGGTGCGAGGGAAGTGGGGCGGTGTGCGGGTGGTTGGTCGGAGCTTCTCTCTAGAGGAGGAGGTGGTAACACCATCTGCAAGGGGAGTAGTGTTGGGGTTCGTGTGTTTCGTAGGAAAATAGGATGGCCAATGGGGTGGGATAGCCGGAATGTGGGGTGTGATGGGGCTGACTGGTCAGGATAAAGGTGGAGCGAAAAGAGAGAGGGAGGAGGGAGATGGCAGCACGTTGAAAGGAAGATGAGGGGAGGGATGGGGCGTGATATAACAAAGGGTTATAGGGGGTGTTGCGCTTTGTGGGTGAATAAAGATAGATTAGGGAGGAAGATACGTGTTATAGAAAACCCTAGAAATAAAATAAAATAAAACTAAAAATAAATTAAATTAATAATAATATTTATAATCATAATAAAAACAATATTATTATTTTAATAAAACTCAATTTTTAACACTAAAAATATATGATTAATAATATTTATTATAACATTAATAATAGAAATAATTATAATAATAATACTAAATAATAATAATATCCTCAAATATGAAAATAATTCATGAAAATTTAATCACACTTAACTACTTTAATTTTTTTTATCAATATTTTAATTTTATTTCTCTATTATTAGCTCATTTTTTAATTAATTGAACATCAGGGCAGGCCATGCCGTAAACTGAGTGAGTTCGCACAGTGACTCGGCAAATCCGTGTAGCTTCAACCGCAGTGTGTTGAATGCTGTCAAGGCCCAGATGTGTATTTTAAATAAGAAATCAAAAATTTAAGTTAGGATTCGACCAGAACTACCCAATGCCCATAAAAATTAATATAATAAATAATTTAAAAATGTATGGGGTGATAATTATCCCCACCATTTCACTTTGTCTCCCTGGAAATCCATATCTAATACTGAAACTCCAAAGAAGAAACAGGTTTCACCTTATGGCTCAATGAGGATCCTTATGAAAATATAGAAAGACGAAGAAAACGAACCATTATTTGAGAAAGTGGTTGCATAAAAACCTCATGATTCTCATAAAAAGACTTTCTACTAAGTTTCACCCACCCCAAAGAGATAGAACAACTGCATTTGATTAATTTAGAAAAGTAAATCTTGCACCCACAGAAACCAACGTTAGAAACCAAAACACCTCAAGAACCTTTGAACAAAAACCACGTCATTTTATTGTAATCAACAAACCAAGGAACACTCTTATCACTAACCACCATGAAATATTTCAGAACATAACCAAAAGGCTAACATGGGGAAGCCCAAAAGGGCTCCCCACTATCAGAAACATACCAATGCCAAAGACGAGACTGGAAAACCGACATGAGGAGGCCCGACCATGCTCCCCACCATTATGAAAAAGCCCAACTCTGATTATTTTCATAGGCATCTAAGTGAGACCCACCATGGGTCTCTCCATCATTGGAACTGATGAAAGGTACAGAAACATAGAAAATTTCCCAAAGGTGAGAAAACACCCAACCACAAGGGGAAAGGAGAGGAGGACCCAATTACCGGGGCATCAAAACCATGACCTAAGAAAAACCAACATATCCATGTCACTAGATGAGAACTATTTGAATTTGAGGTTGATTCACCCAACAGACCCCATAAGGACCACTAAAAATTATTACATTCGATGGGACGTAACCCCCAGGACATTGAGGAAACAAGATGGCCACGACTCCCCATATCCACGGGAAACCCCACACACCCAAATGAGTTGTTCGGAACGGAAAAACCATAGAAAAGAATTTAAACATCCTTCACCATCAATACTGATGATAGAAATATGTTTTGGGTCTCATACACTCCTGAGGTTCCAAACCATGCACCATATTCACTCTAAGTCCAATGACTGGAGCTCTAATGTTTGACGCATCTCCTTCCTCGTAGTTAGGCATTGAAGACTACTGAACACTTCTTCTCTTTTGGGTTCCACACACAACCACACCGTAACTAAGAAAACACCAACAAACACAACACACCATGACATCTGACTAATCCCTCAGGAAACATCCACCAAAACAGGGGTTTATATGATGTACATGAATCACCTCTCTACCTTAAATAAGAAACATAATAAGGGAAATACACAGGACAAACACTCCCCTTTGAACCAAAAAAAAAACAGAACTCCCAAAAAGGATGACACAATTATATGAAAACAAGGATTCCTAAAGGATTCTAAAAAATCCATCCTTTCTTTTCAAATAGAACTCACTCTGTGAGACATCACCAAAAATTACCCCTGGGTAAAATGAAATCACTACAAGACTTTCAAGACATCGGTCAGCACCGATGACTCCAAATTTCATTCACCCTTCCCCACTAGAACTCCTTTCACAATTTACAGGGGTACATTTGGACACAATGGTGTCAAACTTCATACCCGACAACTCTAACAACTTAAAGATACCAAAATTCACTTCAACTCCCCTCGCATTTGTCATCCCTCTGCGAGAGGATACACTTAACCAAAAATGAGAACGGATAGACTTAGCATTATCACTCAAAAGGGAGAGTCCTTTCGTTAATCAACTATAGTTTCTTCCAATAGTGAATTACCCATGGTCGCACTTCAATCACATGTTAATTCTTTATGGGGGAGTTCACTAGTCAAGAAAGAAAACCATGGACCCAATCAAACTGGTCCTATCACGAACCAAATCTGGTCGCCATAAAAACAGGCACCAAACCCAACCCATGAAAAGGCCCAAAGGGAATTACCGATCCCCATGGGCTGGAACATGTGCCTGGGTATCATAAAATTATTTTTTTGAATGATTTACCCGATTTTATAAATACTAAACAACAAACGAACTC
The DNA here is from genome assembly GCA_963277665.1 of Viscum album. NCBI lineage: Eukaryota > Viridiplantae > Streptophyta > Magnoliopsida > Santalales > Viscaceae > Viscum > Viscum album. The sequence goes on from OY728138.1 coordinate 777,524,211, forward strand.
AATAAAACAAATCGGGGTTTTTCAACTAAAACCATATTTTACAAAATTTCATAACTGAATTACATGATTTGAAACAATGTCAAAAAGCCATTAATAAGGTACAAAACCAATGGAAATGGATATCCAAGAACAACTTTAAGTCTAGGGGTAATCACCATCAAGCCATATCCACAAGGCTTCACCACCAAGGACCTGCTAAAACCCGTACCACTGGCACTACGAAAATGTACCCAACATGCGACAATTAAAAATAACCATTTATACTTACACCCAACAGTGTATGTAGGGTGTGAGACAATTCCTAGTAGGATACCACCACTAAGAGATTCCATGTGATAAACATTCAAGGTTGAAAAACTTTCAATATTTCATAAACATGAAATGCTAGTTACAATTTCTATAAGATGAAACATAAAAATTAAAATAGTTTTCAAGTGGGATATAATTAAGAATAAACACTATTAAAAATAATTTCAACACTACTTAATTTTCCAGCCAACCATACCATATGTCGTTGGTAAGCACAAAGTTACTAATGAGCACAAGAAATAGGAAATAACCCTTAGGAACTAGCTTGATTTAGGTCCCAGGTACCTCGTATCTCGGTGAGAGTAACTATCACAGATATCTATTAACGTGCACAAGACACTAGTAGGAAACATACCCATAACCTATTGGTCCCCAATAACCATCATAATAGTTTATTTAGAGTTGTATGTGTTAATCTTACTAAGTGAAACTGAGGCCAAACCCCACAGATTCACTAGCATACTAGTACACATCCACCCACCTTGATATCAGGGTTTCCCTATTATCCTCCAACAATTTCAACAAGAAAAGAAGTATAATTTTCACATGAAAATATCATTTAAACATCACATATTAACCAGATAGAACACATTTACATCACACAAGTCACAAAAACCACTTTTTCATTCAAATGCATTTTGAAATAATGCACCCACCAAAATAGCCACATCACTTTTCACATCACTTCAACACTTCAACACATACTTTAAACATTTTTATAAAACATTTACAAGGTGATACACATCACATAACATCCCACGAACACATTCCACATAATACCATTTTTTACCTTCAAAATCATTTTATCATCAAACTTACACGAAACAGCACACAAACAAGTTTTCCTCCAACATCACAATTTAATAAACCATTTTAAAAATTTACAAAACATTATAAAAATGTTTTACATATTAAAACATCACTTAATCTTTAAAAAACCCATAATAGGTGAACACCTACACCAAACAGTACATATGAACCCTTTTCCATCTTTTTTTAACCAACTAAAACATTTAAAATTTTCATAAAAAAACCCAAGTGGTGTAAATATGTCTTGCACACAAAACCCATTTCAAAACCCAAATTTAAGACCAAAACCATACCAATTCCTATGAAAAACAAAATTTTCATACCTAGAGACATTTATAAAATAACTTTCAAGTGTTATAAAATCACATTGAATAATACCACAGAAGATACAAATGAAAATTCACATTTTCATAAACTGCTCTCAGGAAGTATAAAAATGTTATTCACATAAAACATATTCAAGACCCCCGTTTTTAGGCCCAAATGACTCTAATACATTAACAAACCATAATTTGCAGGCCAAAAAAGATTTATTAAACCAATTCCATAAGTTATAAAATACACCCAAATAATACCCCATGAGTTACACATAAAAACACCCAATATCAAGTTAAAATTCAACTATAAAATTAAACACGTAACAAAATCAATCATAAAGAGTTTTCACACCAGACCCAACATATGAAGAATATGAAAAATGATTAAATACAGAATTTTAAGTCGTCAATAATTGTTTACACATGTAACCACCTACATTTTATGTCGAAACCCTCAAAACATGGTGTGAAACATAAACTGCACCACTGTAGCACCACAAGGAAGTGAAATCCAAACAAAACCCACAATATTTCACCCAAAAGACAATAAATCAAACCCTAGGTTCGAACCCTAACTTTTGGATATTAGGAACCTCACGGATAATAGAAGAAACCCTAATAACATTGAATGTAACCGTAAGAAAATTGAAAGAATAATGAAGAAGACCAACTTACTTGAGGGATCTTGTAGAAATCGCCCTAAATACCCTAGTAGATGAATTCTGAAGCTGCCAAAAATTAAAATGAGGTTCTAAAAAGGATAATGAGACCATGTATGAATTTTAATGGGGAAAAAAGAGTGATAAATGAAGGAGTTATGAAAAAACAAATTAACTTTATAAATCTGCTCAAATTGAGAAAGCTTAAGAATTTTTTGACTATTTATGTGAAGAAAACGAAGTCCAAAGAGGGGGAGAATATATTTCAGGCTCTCCCAGTTTCAGTGGCCCCGGGTTAGAGGTGGAATCAACGAAAAATAGGTAAAATTGAATATGTTATTAAATAAACAATATGTTTTTTTTAAACTGGAAATGGGATTTTGGGGTGGCCCAAATCCTTAAATAAAAACCCAAATCCACCATCATTATGGATTTATAAAGGAACCAAATTTAAATGGTTGTGTTAATAGGACAGGGTAGGCCAAGGATGAATTGTAATGGATGAAAAATGTTGAAAAATGAATGAGTTATAAAACAAACAAAATTTATTTTTAAATATGGAATTGGGATCACAGTTTGTCCCAATTCAAGAAAACTCACCCATTCATCCATAAAAGCTTGGGAAAACCCCAAAACAAAGAATGAATGGAGAATAAATTATAAATATATTTAAAATTAGTTATTTATGTGACAATTATCCCCACCATGTAATCTTTCCACCTTGGAAAGTCACAGTAAGGTCCAAGCATCAACCAAACCTAAAAGAGAAACCAAGAGGTACTCCCTTGACAAGTTTCACCACCAATGGCCAAAACACCTCCAATGATCAATTATGGAATGATTACTCTCACAACCAAAACATACACCACTTTCATGAAATTATAAATCATGTTCATACTTTATCCTAAAAGAAAAATCCTCAAACACTATCTGAACAAGACTCAAGCAATTCACCCAAACAAACAACAAAATTGAAAAGGGTTATACTTACCTTACTTTAACTAAAACATTGGTCGCTCTCCAATCCCAATGTTTACTCAAGGAAGATTTTGGTGGCTAGATATCTTCAAATAAGACTATCTACCACTAATACAAGACCAAGGAAAAAACTGATTTACAAGTAAGGGGAGATACAACTGGGCTCCCCACCATAAGAGACAACTTAAATTTTTATCAAGAAAGAATCATGACACTAACTGGGGTAGCCCCGAATGGACTCCCTAGTACAAGGGAAAGAAATCCATTAGAAATTTCTAAAAGAACATACAAGAGACCCATAGTGGGTATCCCCACCATAAGAACCATCCATTTTAACTGAATAGTGTGGGCCGACATAGAAAGACCCAAAAAACATTTAAATATTTGGGAAGGAAGCAGGGTTAGTCTGCATGGTTTGGGAAACTGTGCACTAAATGTGCAGATAATTCTTTCTGCATGGCTCCCTGGCACAAAATCACTACTAATCGTGCACAAAATGTGTCCCCAGTACATCTATCAAAATTTCCAACCATTCTCTAATGAATCAATGGAAACCCAAGGGGGAGGGAATGACATTAGGTGATTACATGGGTACCATGACATCCACCAATTTCTACCGAATGGGAACAACAACAGAAAGATGATGACAACGGAGGTTCAAACTATTCTTATCATTAATACTGATGATTAGACATTGTACAAGGGTTTAAACAACCCTTGGATTTCCCCTAACTACGAGAAAGCTTCTCTTTGAGACCTATTGCTGGAGCTCAAATGATTGAAGCATCTTCGGCCTCACAGTTAGGCTTTGGAAACCCCCTAAACAGAAATTCTTCTTTCGGTGCCACCAACAACTACACCACAATCCATGATAATTTTTCCAAGACTTAACGCATTCCAAAATCACTTTACCATATCCCAATATTTCATTGAACAAGTTATTACAAAATGAACACACATCACTCCTTGTTTCTTCGGGTGAGAAACAATAGATGTAAAGAACACTGATACTCACCTTCCTCTATAATGGAATATTTTGATGTTTTTTCAAGGGAGACATTATACAAAAATAACAGAGACTCTCATTGGATTTCATGACTTTCACTTTTATATTCAATCGAGCACATGACATCACAAGGCGTCATTGAACATGACCATTGCAACTCATATAAACAATACATGGAAAGGGACCTTATACAACATCCCCAGTCAACACACAATTCTATAAAGTGTCCACAATATCCTCTCATGACCATATTTACCCTATTGGTGGTTTAATATGAACTCCTTATTCGAAGAGACAATGAAGGACCAAGAGAACCTATTATACATCATCCAGAAACTCATCCATGCTAACAACCCCAGACCACTTCCACCATCAGAAAGTCAGGAATAATAAGAAGCTAGGGTCTCTTTCAACCTTCCACGATCACTAACCTTCTAAAAGAGGATAAAAAACCAATTAAGGAAATGGTGTACACTCAATCTACAAATATCAAGAAAAATATTCAATATATTGATCAACTGGAGGGTCTTCCCACAGCGAAACAATTCGGGTTGCACTTCAGTTGTGCACTAACCCTTAATGGGGGCATACCTTATCCAACAAGAGAAGCCAAGGACCCAACGAACCTGGTCCATTGGTTAAGAAATACAAAAAACCAGGTCCAAACACATAAAGGTAGCCACTATAAAGGAATCCCATAACATTTCTCAGATGATACCACAAACCGGCCCTACAACACAGCTTAACGGCCAAACACAAACCTAAAACAGAGTTCAAATAGGAGGGGTTCTTGGACTCAAAACATCCCAAAACATCAACATTTTCAAAAACACATAATACACACCATCATAAACTAGTCTTAAAGAAATCATTTTTTCCCCTTAAATTCATCTTTTTGAAAATAAACGGATTAGCGGTTAGCATATCCACCAATGGTACCCCATAGGCCTCACACATGCATGTTTTTGTGCCATACTGGGCAGCCTCCTCATCTCCATCCTGGAACTCATCCATCCATGACATAAACCATCCATCATCCCATATAACCCCATGCAAGTGGTCTCTAATAGAAATACCAATGGTGAAAATAAAAACTCTTTCCAATTTTTATAGCCAAAACAATTAACCAATACTTCCTTTTTCTCAATACTTTTAACCACAAAATCGAACCCAAATTACAACTTACAAAAATTTTCAGAAAATGCACAATCATTAACATGAAAACTCATTTTCAATTTATTCACAAAAATTTTAAAACATCTTATCCCATTAAAACACATTTCCATAGTTTAGAAAACTCTTTTGGAAAAACTTTTTCAAAACCAACCTTGACATATTTCATGCTTTCAAAAGAGGGGGAAACACACCAATTTACATTCCAATACAGTTCTAAAAATTCAGTTCTCCAATTTCAAAAATCTAACAATTCCCTCTTTATTATATAATCATTTCAAAAATAATTTACTCTTCTTAAAACCAAGTCACTTTAAAACCAAATTTCCAAGATTTCAAAACTAAAAAACACAAGACAATGCGAGGGGAAAATAGTTTCAGTGGGTGACTTGGAAATATGGATGGTGGCCATATTCCAATCACTACACCATCACAGAGAGTGTTCTAGGGAAATATATCTGGCTCTACATGGCTTTCCATACCCTACGAGCTCACTAAGACCATTAACCCAACTCTTTTTTCATTTCCACTAATCATCATCAAACCAAGAAAATCAAAGGACTCAAAAAAGACATAACTTCCCCTGGTGACTTGAATCCCGTCATGAGGTGTGGTGATCAGCCACACTACTCCAAATCATAATTACATGTCTAGAAAATCTAAATCTAGACTATCCCAAATATTTCCCAAATAATATGACCCAAGGAGAGCAAACCTCATTTAATACCATTTTGTCACAAACCAAATTTGGTTGCCATCAAAAAAGGCACCAAACCTGGCCCATGACAAGTCCCAAAGGGAATTCTCGATCCCCACGGGCTGGCGTAAGTGCCAGGGTATCATAAAATGAAGTTTGAGAATGATTTACCCGATTTTATAAACACTAAACAATAAACGAACTCAATAAAAAAATTTGTATATTTCAACTAAAACCATCTTTTACAAAATTTTATAACTGAATCACATGATTTTAAAAAATGTCAAAAGATCATTAAAATGGTACAAAACCAAATAAATGGATAGCCAAGAACAACCTCAAGTCAAGGGGTAATCACCCCCCCCCCCCCCGGGCTGGCCTTTAAGCCTGTGGTCACGGGTTCAATTTGCGGGGGAGGCATATTAAATCCTCGCCGGGTAGGGGAAAGTTCCTGCCACGTGGTATCATGGCCAGTCTAAGGTGGGGGCATATTATCTTCCTGGGAGTGGGGGTCTTCTATCTTCCAGAGGGATGGGCTCGGGCATGTCCGACTTAGTTGGGATTAAGTCCTCCGGGTTAGTTATATAAAAAGGTGACTTTTTATGTAACGAACCTGGTGGGCCTAAAACCAAACGAACTCCGCCATGCCCGAGACCAGCCCTCTGGAAGATAGCAGACCCCCGCCCCACAAGAAGATAATAGGCCCCCACCTCAAACTATCCCAGATTGATTGTGGCAGGAAATGTCCCCTCCCTGACGAGGATTTAAATTGCCTCCCCCGCAACTCGATCCAGAGACCACAGGGTTAACAGCAAACCAGGAGCGTTTTGAGTACCAACTGGGTCATAGCTCAGTTGTTACTCATAATGCTCCTGGTAGTTTGTTAAGCCTGTGGTCTCTGGTTCGAGTTGTGGGGGAGGGGATTTAAATACTCATGAGAAAGGGGAGAGTTCCTGCCACATGCTCTCTGGGACAGTCTAAGGTGGGGGCCTCTTATCTGCCCATGGGGTGGGGGTCTACTATCTACCAGAGGTCTGGGCTCGGGCGTGGCTGAGTTTGTTGGAATTTAGGCCTACTGGGTTTGTTATAGGTCTAATGGCCAAGACATACCACAAGTGAACACTAAATGTGCATGCGTAACCACTAAAAGGGATTCCCGAAGCATATTTCAGAAAAAACCACTAACCAAAAGCTTTCACACCAACATACAAATAAGAATTAAAACACAAGACACAAATTAGTCGAAAAGGATTCTCATCTTGAAATTCCTCACATTCAACATTTCGAAAACAGAAGGACACACCACACAATCACCGGTTACTAAACACCAAATTTTCCGTTAATAAAACTTTTTGAACATGAACGAAGCTAGTGGGTTGCACAAACACTAATGGTGTCCCCTGGGTCTCACACATGCATGCTCCCATGCCACATTGTCTCCCACCTCATGTCCATCTAGGCACTCATCCACTCATACCATTGACTGTTTCTCCTTCCATATATGCCCATGCATGTGGTTTCCCATAAGAACACCAAGTATCAAAACCAGACCTTTCCATTTTTCAAAACCGAATCATTCAACCCACACTTCTCAAACCTTACACATCATTTTTTTAAAGCGCTTCATTTTAAAACATTTCCCAAGACCGAATCATTTTTACTTAAAAACTAGATTTCCACAAATCCAAAACAAAGATACTAGGAATGTTGAAAGAAGAAACTAGTGTCAGTAGGTGACTGAGACATATGGTTCGAGACCATACGTCAATCACACCACCACTATAGAGAGTATTCTAGGACCACATACCAGTATCCACATGGATTTACAAGCCCTGCGAGATCACCAGGACCACTGGACCTACTCCCTTTTAATTTTCCCTAAACAATATTAACCACAATGACCAAAGACTCAGACAAACCTCAACTTCCCCTGGTAACTCGAGTCTCAATATGAGGTGTGCTGGCAAGGCACCTTACTCGTAGCTTGAACATCGAGTTCCAAATACCTTAACTTTGTTTTAACCTGACTCTATCCCAAAGGAACCTGACTCAAAATAGAAAACCTCCATATGATACCATTTTGTCATAAACGATGTTGGGTCGCCATCCAACCCGACACCTGACGTGGTCTGCGGTAAGGCGCAAGGGGTGTTCCTGATCCCCTTGGACTGGCACACATGCCTGGGTATCAAAATGAAATTCTGGGGAATGGTTTTACCAAAACAAGAGACATAAAAAGAAATAAAGAATAAATAAATAGAAGTTGTAAAAACAAAACAAAACAAGGCCATAACATTATACCAAATTTAAAGTTTATAACCCAACCCAAAACTCAAAGAAAACTATAATGAAGAGAAAAATAAAACATCAATCTGAACCTTCATGCAATATGAGGAGCCACATACTAAAACTAACAACAATGACCTAAATTAGAAGGCCATCACCAACCCGAACCACCATCACTGAGCAGGATGTCTCAAATTTAAATACACCAAGAACAAAAACAATATACACCTAGAGGTGTATGTAGGGTGTGATCCAAGATCCCATTAGGATGTCACTAAAAAAAATTTCCATCCCTAAATATTAAATGAAAAATACACTTGAAGGTTTAATAAATGAATGGAAACAATATAATGAACACTTTAAAGAAACAGTATCAATAAAAACAGCTTCAAAGAAAACAACGTAAATTAAGAGTACACCCTTACCTTCAAGAAACCCCAAACCTTTAAGAAAACCCAATCCTTTAAGAAGCCCCAATGTTACACCATATGCTGGCAGTGAGTGTAATATAGCCCAGGAGCACCAAAAAGGGGGAGAGATCCTATAGGTACTAGAAACCAGTAGGATACTAGAATTTCATGCCTCAGTGAAACATGGATTATAAACCACAACCCTCAGAAAACATGGCTTAGAAACCATGAACCTTAGAAAATGTGGCTTAGAAACCATGACCCTAAGACATTCATGTGTTTAGCTAGTGCTATAATTTTCAAATCAGCTAAGGTAAACCGGGCCAAAGCCACTTCTGTATCACTAGCACACCAGATCTAGTCCTCCCACGTAGTACCCCAGATTCCCATTTGTGCTCAAGAGGATCAAATCCATGTCCCATGTCACATTCAAAAAAAAGAGGTGTTATCCATACCGAATACCACACTTGCACACAAACATATTTCACTTTGAAATAAAATGCGTACAAAAAACCTTTTGAAACTCAATATGCATCATTTACAAACTCAAATTAACCAACTACATATTTTAAAAAGAAACAATTTTTGGATTAAGAAAACCACAAAAAAATTCATTTTCATTTTCAAATCCCTTTGAAATATCATCTTTCACTTTCCACATAAGGTATAAACTTCTCAAGAAACGCCCTAATATGGCATATACAAAACATTACCATTTTACATTAGAAAATTCATCTCATCATACATATATGTCAAAGACTTCCAAAATAATATTTTTCACACCGCACAATCAATCCATAAGACATGCCTAGGCACATAAGAAATCCAAACCAACACTACGCATGTCAAAATTACAATTTACACACCCAAAACGTATTTCAACATCATACACACTCAAAATAAATTTCAAAACCGTGACATGATCCATATAAACAATTTGGAAAAACTCTTACTCCATTTATAGAAAACTTTAGCACTATTCATGAAACTCAACAAACCACAAATAAAAATTTATAAGATAGTTTTAAAAAGAAATCACTTATCTTTACCCACTAAACCCACACAACACCTTCACTTATGACCAAACACACCCAACGCCATGTCAAAAATGTAGTCTACACCACTTGCACAGATTAACAACCAAATTCACAATTTATTTAAATGATAAAAATTGAATAAGTATAAATTTATATAAAATTTCCACCATGCCATATGAGAACGCTACTAAACACATCCAACAAATGATAAACTTCAAAAAACCAAATTTTCCACCAAAAAAATAAAGTAAATAACATGAAAAATTAATTAAAAAATAAATTTAATTCATTAAATAATATTAAAATGCCGAACCACCTACTAGGGTGTATTAAATTCATGAAACAATCCAAAAACATCCACTACACGCTATACGCACCGTAAGAAAACAGAAATGGACCTTAAAACAAGAATTAAAACAAAACATAGATTCTAAAATGACCCCTAAAAAACCTCATACATACTAGAAGGAAAAAAACTCAAAGGAAGAATAAATAGAAACTTAACCAGATGGAGGGGTGTCACCAGAGATGCTCCGTGCCAGAAATCTAGCCGTAAAGTGGGTAAAAGCAGGTTGTGTGAGGCCGGGGGAGACATGGTTCTGGGTGAGGCAATGTGATGACCCATTGGTGGTGCAAGGGAAGTGTGGAGACGCATGGGTGGTTTTTTAAAGAAACTCTCTAGGAGGAGGAGGAGGAGAAAATGTTGACTATAAGGGGAGGAGAATCGGGCTTGGTGTGTCGTGTAGAGAAGGAGGCCTGTCAACGGGGTGGGCTAGCTAGAATGTGGGGCGTGATGGTGTCGACTAGTCAAGATGAAGGTGGCATTACATGGGAGAGGGAGGAGGGAGATGTCGGCGCACCAAAATAAAGATACGGGGACGGTTGGGGAGCGATGGACCAAAGGGTTCTAGGGGGTTTCATGCTTCGTGGGGGAAGAAATGGAGAGATAAGATAGAGATATGTGGTATAAGAAACCCTCTAAATAAAATAAAAGAAAAATAAAATTAAAATAAAACTAACTTAAAACAATAATATTATTTATAATCACAAGAACAAAATATTATTGGTTTAATAAATCTAAATTCTTAACCCTGAAATTATACGATTAATAATATTGATCATAATAATAATATTAGAAATAATAATAATAATATCCTCAAATATTAAAACAATTTCTTATATTTTTATCACACTTTCCTTATTTTATTTGTCTTTTTATTTTATCAATATTTTAATTTTATTTCTCTATTATTAGCTCATTCCTTTTAATTAATTGAACATTGGTCATTCCATGTCGTAAACTGAGTGAGTTTGTGCAGTTAATCAACAAAGTTGTGCAGCTTTGACCATGGTGTGTTGAATGCTGTCAAGGCCAAGATGTGTGTTTTTAATAAGAACTCCAAATTTTATTTCAGGATTCAACCCAAACTACTCATTGACCAGAAAAATTAATAAAATAAATAATCTAAAAATGTAAAATGTGATGGTTATTATACAAATGGATTACACTTTTTATATTTTCTCCCAATATCATTGAGAAAAATGAAAATGTTGTCATTTGTTTTTCATTACTACCACCTCAATGAATGCGAGGTTTATTTTTAAAAAAAAAATTAGCTAATTTTAATGAAATGATATAATAATTATAACATGATTAATATTATTAAATTATGATTATTTTTCTTGTATACACCATCTCATTCTATGAAAAATTAGATCATTGTTTGTGTATGTGAAGACTACCACCTCCACAGAACAATGTATTCCATTTTTACATAACCACCTGACATGAATGATTTTAAAAATGTATCTATTGTATAAAAAATAAATTTATGAATGTATTAATATTATGTAATTATAATTTATGGAAATATATAAGTAATAATAATAATAAATTTTTTTATTAACTTTGACCCCCTTAAATGAACTGATCAAGACACCTCTCTTAATTTGCGTCTATTCTAGGATAACATAAGAAACAATAAAAAAGTTGTGATAGTGTAATAATAAAGAAAATAAACCTAAATAATTCTAGATATCATGAAGTTATTTTAAAACATATTTTACCATAGTCAATAAATCGAAAGGGTTGTGGAGGAATCAGTTGAACAACATGAAGTAACCGATGTAAGAGAGAATTAAATTTAAAATAGATAAAAATGATAATAAATAGACCTTATAAAATTAAATATTTATGAATAAATAACTATTGAATGTATTTTATAACTTAATTTTTTTATTCATGTATTTAGGTGATGGTTCTGAGAAAATGAAGACATGTGGTAGGTGATCTTATGGACCACCCTCTCTATTTGTGGGTTACAACTTTTCATTATTTTTCTCCCACTCAATCTATTTTATCATCATGAATTTCATTAATATGTTATATATAATTTCCTTACACACACACATATTGAGTATAATTTACCTTTATTTTGTGGATAATATCCATTTTTTATTCCCCTTAAAATTCTCACTTTTATATAAACCTGACTTAGTCAAACTTTCTAATTTATTATGTCATTACAAGTGTCACCTCTATAAAATATTATTTAACTACCAATAGATTCTAAAAATCCTCATTATTTCATTTAGACCTTCTATTTTTATTATAGTTTAATGGAATATAATAAGACCTTACCTTCATTAAAAATACCCTTTCCTTATTTCAAAAAAAGTATCACCTATGTGGTTAGTCTTACTCATACATCTCCTTGATCATTTTCATGAATCTACATACAATGAAACTTGGTGTTAAACAGCCTATATAAATTTTTATGTGAACATAAAAAATTATTTAATCCCTTCTTCTATGAATCCTTATGATATATCCTTTGGTTATACTTTGATATGGGATTATAAAACCCACTCATCTCTTATGGGTTTTATCAAGATTATGCTTTGTGTATGGTTTTTATTTATTATATGGAACACATATGAATATACATATTATTATTTTAATTATGTGATGAGTGGTCCACAATTTTTATTTTCTTCCATGAATTGTGTAATGTTTTCATCCCATGATATACCATTTATGGCACACAATCTGTTAGGCTAAGAACATTATGTAATGTGATGGGTAGGTAAAGATTTATATTACCCCCCCCCCTCGTCCCTTGAATTGGGTGATGTTTTCATCTAATGAGATACCATGTATAGTGAATGGGTGGTTAGCCTAATCACACTATGTTTTGAGATGAGTGGGCCCAGAATTATATAGTCATCCAATGAAATATGTAATGCTTTACATCTCATGAGATGTTATGTAGTGAATTAAGGAGTGAACCTAATCCACTATGTGACTTTTTCCACTATGTGGTAATGATCATTGAAGTGGAACATGGCGTATGACTATGATGTCATGATTTAAGATGATTCCATGTGGTTATGATTCCATTTTCTTATGATATTATTTCCATATGACATGTTCATATGGATATGGTCATACTCTTTTTTGGATATCTTTTTATTCCTCTTGTATCACATTTAATGCTTCATTATCATGTTTCTTCCCTTATTGGGCCTTCTAGATCACCCTATTCCTTGTATATTCTTATCCATATTATCCAATGTAGTTTTATAAGATCTACTTCATTTAAGAACAATATATAGAGTATTAAATAATTATGATTTAATTTATGTTTAAAATAGTGTTCGTATGTGTCTAATATCTCAAGACACATGACCAACAAATCCGTGGATTTTATTTTTTGACCAACTATGTTTAAAAATTATGAAATATATTTTTTTTAAGTCTTGGGTCACTATAATTGGTAATAGATAATGGTTTAGTTATTTTTTGGATTAGTACTAGAGAATATTAGTGAAATCCTTATGGATAGGTCTAATTATAGAAAAATATTCAAAAATCTTGGAAAATTTTGTGTGGTTTTCCTTTAAATGATGTACTTGTCTATATACTATATGTGGATACATGATCTTAAATATTTACCTTGGGGTAATAACCATGAAAAGGGTTGATTGGGTATTAACTTGATATTCACATATTGCATGATAAAGAAGAAAAAATTCACACCTGGTTTGATACTCTATGGGGGAATGCTTTTGGAAATTCATATCCTATTTACAAACCATTATCAATGATTTGAATATAATTTTAATTTATTGAACATAAAATGAAATAGACCATAGATAACATATATTAAGACCATAAAATTCATATATTAGGTATATATATTATTTATGGGTTATTTTTTTTATAAATTCATCATTTACCATTTTTTAGATCTCACCCCTAAATTTATTTTATTTTAGAAAATGGTTAGAAATAAGAGAAATCATGCCATCAAATTATACAATGGAAAATGTGATTATTTACCAAATGAAATTCTATCCATGATAGGATTGGGTCTGAAAACATTATGATAATACAGGTATAACAAACTGAATTTATGAATAATAACTCAAATACCATTTAACACCCAATGAGAGAGAAAGTTAAAGTTCAGCCCTTTATGTGATAAATAGCTCCAACAATTATTGAATATTTTGATCCCATAATCATCCAATAATGGATTAATTCCATTAAGAATATATTATTTATCCTTCAATTCTCTACGAAATATATGGTCATAATTTTCATTTATTGTATTGAGGGAGAAGTCGATCAGTGGTGGACACTAATAAAAAAACCAAGACAAATGAATACATATAATCCATGTAGTGGAATTAATTCAAGATGATATATATCAATAAAAATTTTCCTCACATTCTTAATCTTAAAATGGATTGGTAATTACTTAAACTTAATAAAAATAAAGATGAATCAATCAGGTTATATGAGGCAAATTTCACTAGGCTTGTATGATATTCCTCTTACTTTTTCCTTAACACTGAAAGTGATATCACTCAATTATTTAGTGAGATAAGGCTGAGTATATAGAAAGAATTTTAAATTTGGGACTATGATAGTTATGTTGAAGTTGTCTAATGTTACCTCTATGTCAAGCTGGAAATTGATGATTCCTAGTTGTCCCAAAATATTGTATATAATAAATGATTAATTGAATTTAATTCTGAATGTTCATTGGGTAAATATCAAGGACAAATAAAGATCTAACTTCTTAAATTTCAAAAGTGTGGGAAGATGAATCATGGTAATTGTCTCTTGAATTCCAAGAAATGTTTCATGTGTGGAAATGAGGGACATAAATTCAATAAATATAGAAGGTGAGATAAATAATGCTATTAATATGATGGAGAAAAAGAAGTTTATGATCAATTATCAGCATATGGTTCAATTGTTTCACTATAAGGAACATGTATATTATGGAAACTATTGAACTAATCAAATGTATATCAAATATAACAAGTGAAAGTATCCTCTGAGGACAATAGTTCAAGGTAGGGATTCTTTTATCACTACTTTTGAGGTTGATCCAAGTAACAAAGTGGTGAAAGGTATTCTAGTTATTCATTCAATAATAGTGAGCATACTATTGGATTTTGGTTCTAAATTTTTTTTCATGTCATGAAAGTTTAGTAGAAATGTTAAAAAGACAAAATAAATAATTGAGTATGAAGTATCTATTAAGACATAATATGGTTCCATTATTTCATCTCATGTATATAAATTTTCCCAATAAATTTATATGGGATGAATCTTTTATTAAACCTTACAATAGTCCCTATAGTATAAATCAATTTTGTAATGGGAATGGGCTATATATCTTTATATAAATCCAATATCAATTGATGAGAGGAGTAAATCACTTCCATATTGAAAATCATCCACTAATTTTATAAAATCATCGTGAATAGGATGAATTTTCTTTTCGAATCTTCACCACAAGCATGGATATTATTTCTTATTTAGAAAGAACATCTAGATCAAACGATCAACACAATGTAGAGGACCAATCCTAAATACATTCCCATTGTAATGGAATATGAATATGTTTTCCCCAAAGATTTTTCCAGTCTTCGTATTGGTCAATAAGTTAAGTTCTCATAGATCACCACATATTCAGACTATTTATATAATGGACCTCATAAAATAGGAATAACTAAAGAATAAACTATTAAAGAATCTATAAAAGGGTGTCATTCACTATATTTATTAACCATAGGGTTCATTGGTTCCATTTTTCAATAATAATGATGGGTTTATGTGCCCCTGCATCAATGACCATGAGCTCAAAAAACTTGACACAGAATAAGTATTTCATGTTTTCGATTTATAACTTGTTCAACCAGTTATGTAGTGACCAATACTTATCTATATTGGATGTTTGATTTGGATATCATTAGTTAAAGGTAAATATAAAGAATATTTTCAAGATTTATTTTCATAAAATATACAGGAACTATGAGTTCATAGTCATGCTATTTAGACTCAAAAATTCTTCACTAATCATTATGGACTTAGTAAATAATGTATTTAGAGATTACCTTGAAAAATTATTGGTAGTATTTAGAGTTTATATCCTTATATAATCTAAAAGTGTGTTGGATACCAAGTACCAATTAATAACTATGAAAAATATAATAACTAAGGATAAATTATTTTAAAACCATAGTAAATGTGTGTTCTTGATGGAGTTAGTGTCATTCAAGGGGCACATTATCACAAATTTGGCGATATCATTGGATTCTTCAAAGACAATGGTGGTTGAAGAATTGTCTAAAAAAATAATTGATAAATAAATCCATATATTCCTTGGATTAGATAGGTATTATTATAAATTTTTGGGGGATATATCAATATTATCAAACCCACTGACCAAACTAACTCATAAAAAAGTGAAGTATTTGTTTTATAAATGAATGTTATGTGAGATTTATAGAGCTATAAAACAGACTAACCACTGCACCTGTACTAATAATACAGATAAGTGGTGAATTATATTTTATTTTTAGTGACTCTTTATGGAATTATTTGGGTTTTTCACTCATGTAGGATGATAGAGTGATAGAATGTGCCTTATGGAAATTGAAGGTCCCTGAGAAGAATTATCCAATACATGATCGAGAGTTGGTTATAGTAATGTTAATGATAAAGATTTAGAGGTATTATCTCTATGTATATAAATTTAATATATATACAAACCATAATATCTTAAAATATATATTTACAAAGAAGGACCACGATATGATCCAACAATGATGGTTAGAGATGATAAAGGATTATGACTGCTCAATCCACTACCATCTGGATAAGGTGAATAAAGTGGACAATTATCTAAGTATAAAATGTAATGTGTTCTTATAAATTATTATGATTTAAAAGGATCCAATATTAATAGACATGTAATATTTATACATGGGAATCCTTAAAGAAGGAACATAATACTACCTTTCTTAACTGATTTCTCAACCATCCCTACTATTGAAAATTTAGAATGATTTAAGGAATGATATGAATATATAGAAGAAGATGCATTCTATAATTATGGGGAAATCACCAATGTTCAATATTTATATTAAATATTTATAAGATTTATAAAATGACTATGTGATCTAAAAGGCTCTAAGATAAAGGAGATATAAAATGATACTCATAGCTCAATTATCTCCATCCACCCAAGGAAAATAAATATATATAAATATCTCAAAGAAAATATTTGGTGGTTTAATTTGAAGATGGATATTGTGTAATATACATCAATATTCCTAGTGTGTCGATAAGTGAGGGACGAGAGACATAATTCTAAAGGGATGATGCTATCATTTCCCATACCCACATTGAAATGGTAGAATATCACCAAATATGTTTTCCTTGTTCTTCCAAAGACATATAATGGTAATAATGACATATGGGTTATGTTGGACCATCATAAAAGGACTAATCACGTTATTTCCATCTGAGAGGACTTCTCACTTTATCACCTTACTTGGAAATATATTAGAGAAGTAGTTAGGTTTCATGGAACACTAATAATGATTGTATCTACTCAAGATCTAAGGATCGCCTAAAAGTTATGGATATGTATTAAACATAAATTAATCATAGAGTTTAACTTCATTCTGGATTATCACCCCAAGACTGATGGATAATATAAACAAAATATTTTGACATTTGAGGGTATATTTAAGGATTTATCTATAGACTTAAAAGATGTTTGGAACCAACATCTTCCTCTGTTCAATTTCTCTTAAAAAAAATTTACATTTGAAAATCTAAATGGACACTTTTGAATCTATATATGGGAATAGATATATAGCACATATGTACTAGGATGAAGTTGGTGAAATAAATTTATTATGACAAGTTCTGTTTAAGAAATGGTAGAAAAGGGTAAGACTATTCAACCAAGTATTAGGGAAGTTCAAAATCAATAGAAGAGTTGTATTGATAATTGTTGATGAGACCTATAGTATAATTTTGGTGAAACATTTCTCCACCACATATATTCTTGGAATAGAGTCGTGAGGTTTTGAAAGAATAATAAGTTAAATAATAGATATATTGGTCCCTTTGAGATTATTGATCACATTAAAGTAGTGGTATATTATCAAGCGCTTCTACCAAGCCTATCAAAAGTACATTATTTCTTATATGTATCTCTCTTGAGAAATTAAATTCCAAATTTCTCTTATGTATTGAGTCAATAGGTGGTACAATTATAGAATGGTCTCTCTTATAAAATGTAGTTGTTGAAGATCATAGACCGCAGAGTCCAAGCTTTGTGAAAAAAGGAAAATCTCATTTTCAATGTATATTGGAAAGATAATATGTATAAAGAGGATACATGTGAAGCTAAAGAGTTAATGAAACATGATTATCCACAATTATCACCCTATTGTATAGAATGAAATTTCAAGGGAAAATATTCATAAAGAGGGGAAGAATATAACGAATTGAAAATTATATATTGAAATTTCCATTATGAATATACATGTATTTCATATTATGTCATGTAGTTAATAATTAATAATATTTCCTTACATTTAATTAATTACATAATATTTCAAAAATATTACTTTTTCAATGTCAATCTAAATTATGGTATAGTAAATATATATATATATATATATCAATTATTAAAATCATTTTTCTAGAAAATCCTTTTTATTGAATTTCAAGCACTTCTATCAGTAAATAATTTTTATCACACATACTAGTTGAATAAAATAACGTTAATTTAATTTTTGGATTCCTTATGTGAAAAATATCTTAGGATAAATTTTTATTATTTTCCTAAAAAAGTCGATAATTTACGTAAATATGGTAAAATACTATAATTTTTAAGACACTATTGTGATATAAGATTGACTTATAAATTTTTTAAAAAATGAATATATGTCGAAGGAATAAAAAAAATCATTATAGTATATTTTTTGTGACTGAGAAAACATTTTACTAGAATTTTAGAACTTAAATAATAATTTGTTATTATATGAAAACTATTTTTCCATATTTTGAAAATTAAATATTTTTTTTATAAAATTCAAATTTTTTTAAAAATTTTTTTTTAATGTTTTATAATAGTCCAATTTTATCATTAAAATAAAACAAAAATTGGTAATCATATCTCAGACATAAAATTTATGCTTAAAATGAACTTTTTCAAAAAAACGCCTTCTACATGTTTTATGTGATAACAAAAAAAATAATTACACTAACCCTTTGAAATTTGTTTTCATAAAACGATTTTAATTTTTAAATAATAATTTTAAAATTATGTAATAATTTTAATTTCATATTTAATCATCAAAATTAGTTACATATTACCTTAGTAAAAGACGCTAAGACATGTTAGAAACATGTGTGATAATGCGTTTAAGAGGTACTATAATCCTTATATATATTCCCTGATACATTAATGATCCTTATTATGTCCTTTATAATTTAATAATTCAATGACACTTTTGAAATGTAAATATATTTTAAATAAAATGACACTCACTTAACTTATAAAATTAGCTCCCCTCCTCTCCATTTCTATACCAATTACAAATTAATAGACCAAAAAATATACCACGGTCCCCCCTCAACCCCCTACCCAATTCATATAATCCTTGGTCTTCTAAAAAACCATTATATATTTCCTTAAAGAGCCACACAAGGAATAACTTCCAATGGGAGAGGTAATGCTCTCAACCTTACTTTTTTAGTTCTTTTATTCTTCTACCCCCCCCCCCCACCCTCAAGTAACTAATATCCATGAAATTATGATAACATAAAAATTAATAATATTCTCAAATTTTAATATACTAATAGAATACACATTTTAAACTTTCTTCCAAATTAATTTAGAATAAATAAAATGTTTTAATGGGCTTGTACGGACAACCGCCTAAATAAACGATGGGTTTATTTTTCATAAAATCTTTAAATGGATTGTATAAAAGAGTTCTTTAATGAAAAAATATAATAATTATAAAATTTCTAATATTATTAAAGGATATTTAATTTTTTTTTTATAACCCTATACAATTCTATGAAAAATCAGGGCACCATTTATGTAAGTACGGATTACCATCTCCATGGAAAGAATTGTTTCATTTTTTCATATTTTCCAAACGTGAATGATTTTAAAAATTTAATTACTATGTAAAAAATAGATTTATGACATTATTAATATTATAGAATTATAATTTATGGTGATTTAAAAGTAATAATGACAACATATAGTTATAGTATCTTTAACTACATTATATGAACTGATCAAGGAACCTCTCTAAATTTGGGTCCAATTTATAATGACCAGGGAAAATACATAAATATGATGATAAATTAAGAATAAATTAAATCAAACACCATAGATATGTATATAATGATTTTATTTTACAACATTATTGACCATGTATGACCAACTAAAAGGTTTAAGGAAAAATTAACCGAATAACCCCAAGCAACTAACGTAAGCAGAAGTTATATTAAAAATAAAAAACAAATGATAATAAAGGAGCCTTATAAAACTAAATATATATGAATAAGTTTATTTTGAATATATTTAATAAAAATAATTTAATTTTTCATGGAGTTAAGTGAAATTTTAGAGTGAATTAGATCTCAAGGTTAGGGAACTTCCAAACCACCCTTGTTACTTTAATATTATGATTTCTCTATATTTGTTTTCTCATTATATATTTTTTATTCTCATTAATTTCATACATATCTTATATATAATTTTCTTAAATAGACATATAAATTTTACTTTGGTTTTATTTTTTGGATAATTTTTGTTTTATGTTCCTTTTGAAATTCCCACTTTTAAGTAATCTTGACTTTAGGGACCGTTCTGGTTTCATATTTCATAACTAGTGACATCTACATAAAATGTTTTTGTAAGAATTACTGTATTCTAAAAAACAAATTATTTTATATAAATCCCACCTAGTTCAATTTTGGTATAATATAAAATAATGAACACTTTCCTTACTTAAAAGGCCCTTTTATCATTTTAAAAAACATCAACTATGGGGTATGTTTTATTCATACTTCTCCTTGATCCTTTTTCATGAATATCCATACATTTGAAAAAAAATCAAAGACCTATTATTATTTATATATTAACACCCAAAATTATTTAACCTATTCGTACGAGATTCCTTATGATGTAGCCTTTATTTATTCTTTGATATAATATTATGAAACACGCTCCTCTCTTAGGGGTTTTATCATACGTAAACATTGTGTATGGTTTATTTTCTTTATGTGGCACATATATACATGTATATATTGTAATTTTTATTATTTTATGGGTCTATCTTAGATTATATATCCCTCCAAAAAGATTGGTAAAATTTGTATCTCAGGAGAAACCATGTCAGTTGCATAGGTGAATATCATAAGCATTCTATATTATATGATTGGTGGGGCAGAATTAAAAATCCCTCCAATACATTAGGAAAATATTTAATTCTCATGAGATAGTTTATATAAGATTAGGGAGTGAACCAAATACAATATGTGACTATCTAATATGTAGTGATATTAATGGGAGTGAACATTAGACTATGATTTTGATGTCATTATTTATATTGATGAAACATGTTTATGATTCCATTGTCTTATTATATGATTTCCTTATGACATGTTCCTGTGATTATGGTCATACCGTTTTTATGATATTTTGTTATTCCTATTATCTCACATGTTACGCTTTATTATCATGTTTATTCCACTACTGGGATTTATATTTCATCATTTTCCTTATATATTTTTCATTATCGTATCCAATGATGTTTTAGAAGTTCTCTGGGTGTTAAGAGAAATATGTGGAGTTTTAAATAAATATGATGTAATTTGTGATTAAGATGGTGTAATAATGTGTCTAATATCCCAATACTCTTGACCTCTCAATCCTGTGACTAGATTTGAGGTTAAAATATGTTTTAAACTCATTAAATAAAATGTGTTTAAGGATTTGGTCTCTGCAATAGTAGAAAACATTGTTAAAAATTAACAAAATCCACAGAGAGATTAAAATCTATTCAATGTCAATAGATTATTTCTATTTTTTGAATCCATATTTATACCAATAGGTTTACACTAAGTTTTAGCTTTTCTCCTCCTAAATTTATGCTTCATTTGAACATCACATAGAGACATGTTATTTCATCACTCAATATCCTTGTCTTCCAACCTCCAACAGAACCAATAATAGATGACAAACCTCTTATTTTTTTTCTTGAACATATAGTTTATCCGTATTTCCAACCTTACTATTTTTTAGTGATTTCAAAAATATTTTGGGATCCATCTGTCAGTTTCATTTTCTGGGGCATGTTATTCTACACTCCTGATGATTTGGTGCATGTTTTATTATTTTTACTCTTCTACATTTGTATAGTTTTTGAGTTTTGGAATGCATTATTCATCAAAACAGAATTAGTGGTCACAGATTTAAATGAATAGTGGGTTACCGTTTCCATGACCCTATGGTATATATTTATATTATTAATCTAAATATATTTTTTATATGATTCTAATACTTTTTTAAATCATGACACATATTATAAATTTGTGTAGAGACACATGTATTCATAGATTATTGGGAAGTTCAAGCTGTTGTCTCCTCTGGATATTTCAATTTAATTTCTAGCTCAAAAACCATTAAGTTAATGATTTTATTCTCAACATCCACAAAGGTAAATATATTTTTTCCACTCTTTATTAGGCTTATGAAGTTGATCCTCATGCATTAAATTTCCTTATTTCATGTGGTTGTCAATCCCTTTTACATTGTTTTCATTGATTTATATTTTAGTGTATTGATGTCTATAGAAACATTATGGAATTTATTCAAGAAGGGGTCACTTATTTAAATAATTTTTCAAAAACATACTTCTCATGAACTATATTTTCCAATTATTCCTCAAAGATAGAAATTATATAATTGTAATGTGAATCAAATTCATCCTTGGATTTTATCAGTTTTGTGAGGATGTTGTAGCTAATCAACTTTTTAGCTAACACATATTTCATTGTATTAGCCTCTTGTTCCAAATTTTATTTTTCATCATGTATTCCCTTGTTGAATTATGATATATAATTCACCAATCAAATAAATAAATTATTTAGGAAATCCATAAACTCAAAATGTAGTTTTTTAGAAAATTCAATGCAACCCTTCGCATTGCTTCAATTTGAAACACTATAGGAATCATCATCAACACATTTATTATGATGTTTACCACTATGGTCACAAACCGAGCTTGGTCTCCATTTGACCCAGTGCCTGACCCGATCTATGGAATGGGCCGAAGGGCGTTCCCAATCCCCACAGGCTATCAATAAGTGCCAGGGTGTCATAAGAAATGAATGGGAACCATTTACCCAAAAACATTACAATAGATAACTAACATGATAAACAGACCAAAACCAAAATTAGAAAAAAAAAGTACTACCAACATTTCATATTTCATGATTACAATTTTGAATAAAAAGCTCAAAGTACTATTATAATATGGAAACTAAAACTTTTCATCAAAATTTGTGTGATAAGAGGGCCACAACAACAAACCGCCTCCAACACTATCCACATGGAGATACCACAATAAACCCCAAACCTTCCAAACAATGCACCTTTACTTTACCAGGAACAAACATAAAACCGTATACACACACACACGCACACCTAACAGTGCATTTAGGGTGTGATCCAAATCCCAGTAGTATTCCACCCAAATAAAAAGGTTCCATACCAAAACATTTAAAATAAAATTCAACATTCTCATTTATGTACTTGAATTTAAAACATTTCAAGGAAAAAAATTATTGGGCAAAATTTTGAAAAGGGAAAATTCCAAGGTAATCCATTTCACAAACATGTTCCTAAAAGAGAAATCTAATTTATAACAAAGACACACACACACACAAGGTCTACTATAATCTAATTGATGGAACCATATCATAAAAGGTATAGAATAATGGATCAATCCCTAGGGTTATTTTACCTCATGTGGTACCCTAGAACCTCATACCTCATTGAAATGTGGTATAGTAACCACAACCATTTGCATTATCATGCACGAGCCATTAGAGAGGATAATAATAGAAAAATCTAAGTGGTCTTTAATCAACATCAAGGTTTGGTTAGTGTTGTGATCAACAAACTTTCTAAGTGAAATCGGGACAAGACACTTCAAAATCACTGGTATACTAGATCTATTCATCCTACCTAGATACATAGTATTCCCTTGTGCTCAATTTAATTTTCACATATCACACAACATACCACTCACATAACCCATTTCCAAGCATTTCAATGTAGTCACCCTTTTCCACAAACAAGACACCTTCCCTTTTACCCACACCAAAACTATTTCAAAAATGTACTTAACATGCCTTACACATTTCATAGAAACTCATTTATCTTTATCATAAGTAACATGTATATAATCAACCAACCAAATCCATGGGATAATCCCCTTTTTAAAATTTCACATACACTAGAACCATTTTTAAAACAAGCTTTTCCATCATTTAAAAAATTATTGATTCTAGATTAATGGTTAATTAAAAGGAAAATGAACCAAAATGACTCATTTTACATAAAAAATACATTTTCAACAAACACACACCTCAAGTACCAATAAAATGTGTTTTTTATCTTTCAAACAAGGAATAAATTGTTTTTTAAGAAGATCTATATAAAGAATCCACAAGACATAGAAACTTTCCTTTATAAAAATTTATTTCCAACCTAAAAACTTGAGAAGGATTTAAAAATCAAGGTTTTAACCACATAAATAAAGTATAAAACATTTAAAAATTAATTAAACAAACAAACTAGATCATCATAAATGACAGGGAAGAAACCACCTACCTCACTTGGAGAAACTTCCGAAAAATTGTGTGAAACACCATCTGAACCTCAAAGATACATAAAGTAACCCTAATAGAGGATTTCAAACACAAAGGATCAATATCCAACCCCCAAAACAATACCCTAGCTACTAGAAAAAGAATCCCAAATGGAGATGAAGAAAAACCCTAGAATAAAGTAATAAAAAAATTGAGAAAAGAATTACATGAGGCTTCCTTGAAGAATATACAAAAAAAACACCAAAATATTGGAGCCCAAGGATAGGGGAGGATGGAGGGAGGCACTTATTAGGCTTAGAGGGCTGAGAAGGTTGAGCAAGGGGGTGGAATAGGGAAAAACTTGGGAGAGAGAAAAATAACCCCCGAATGTTAATGAGATGGTAGGCTGCATGGTCAGTCCATATGGTTTTCCAAATCTTTTGGATACCTAGGTTAAAAAAGACCAAGATACATGCTTACCTAGGTAGAGGTGTAAAGCCATGACGAATCCATACGGTAGTTTATGTCCCCTACCACACAGTTTCCTAGGTTCGGCACACTTTTACTAATAATAGCGCGCCAACAGTGTGCCTAGTCTGTCCAACCCAAGAACATACATTTTTCACCCAAAAAAACAATGTAAAATCAAGGGGGAGTCTATACAAATGATAAAAGGGAAGAATAATCCAAAAATTCAAACCTATCACACCATGTTCCTGAGAGACTAACCGAGAACCATACCCGAACAGAAATAAAATAGAATTAATAAAAACCCAGGTGTGTCAATTCTCTCCACCATAATGCTTTCCACCCCCGGAAATCCATTCCAAAGTTGATTATAAATAGATAAAATGTACTCCTTTACAACCCAAGGGGATTCCCAATGAAAGAAAAATCACAAGATGACAAAAATTTTTCCATCTGGAAGAGAGGTTTACGAGTCAAACCCAGGAGTCCAAAATGGAAAATCCACAAAGTGATCCTTCCCCTAAAAGCAAAGAAACCTCCAGTTGATCGATAAAATGAAAGGAAAATCACACCACATACTTTCCAATATCTTTATTCTAAACACACTAGACCTCACCAAAGAAAACAAAAACAACTTTCCTAAAATGGAAAAAAATAATCAAACCACATCTTGAAACAAAATACCTTAAACACTACAAATTGTGGCTCATGCAATTTACCTAAAATGAATAATGAATTCTAATGATGATACCATGGAATTTCTTCAACAACACCATTTTGAATGCTCCAATCCCAAAATTTACTCAAGAAGGAAGCTGGGGATAGATAGCTCTGAATGAGACTACCTACCACCAGGCCAACACCAAGAATATAACCAGATCATTGACACAGGGTGGCCTGAGCAGACTATTGTCCATAAGAGATAAGCTAACATTAACCTATTCTAGAAGAATTTTAGTGAGACCCATGGTGGGTCTACCCTCCATAAACACCAACTAAATTAAATTACTTGTATAGACCAACAAAGGACTCCCGATATAATCTGACCTGGGAGATTCTCACACAACCTAATTCTCCCACCCCAAGGGACCTGACCAAGAAACTTAAAACCCCAAAGAAGACACTATGCAGTCTACCACTCCTACGGAAATCAACATTATTATATTATACCAAACCAAAATATAGATCGTAATGGATCTATAGGGTTTTTCGTACATGAATAGACACACATAGATTCACATCAACAAGTGTATAAGAACTGAATTTCAGGAAAATGAAACAACCCCACTTCCTTATAACAAAGTAGATACTCTTCCACCCTCACGGTTCACAACACTAAGAATCAGGGTCCCCATGTCCCTTTCCACAACATAGGACCACTTGTAACTAAACTACCAAATCAAAATATTAGAACATATCCATTCCAAACACTAAAGATGGAAATGAGACCCAGATCCCCTATACCCCTATGGATTCTTGACTATACACCATCATCACTCCAGGACCTATGGTTTCATCTCTATAGATTGAATCATCTCCTTCCTTACATTTAGGCATTAATCCCCCATAATGTAACCTCTTTTCGGGTGCCATAAAAAATCATACCACAACCGAGGCAACACTATCGGACACAACACACCCCAACATCCACTTGCTCCAACACGACACATTCATCAAAGAAAGGGCTTGGGTGGTTTTCACCCATCACCCATTGATACATTGAATGAGAAACATTGGGAGGATGGAAACATAGAATACAACTTCTTAAAAAATGAAATAATCTGAAATTTCTTGGAGTAAAACACACTTATGTTAAAATAGAGGCCCTCAGAAAAACTACACAACTATTACCATTACAGTTGTCAAAGAACACGACACCACAAAGTGTCATTGAACTTGACCATTATGACTGATCAATATTTTATAAGGAGAGTGACCTTAAATTGAGTCCCAAATGGCATATAATTTCAAAAAATGTCCATAGCATCCAACTATGACTAGACTTGACACACTGGAGGCACAACATGAATCCTTTATTAGAAAAAACCAATGAAATACTCAAAGGCCCATAAAGACATCAGCCAACACCACCAACTCTAGTGTGCTTCTCATTCCTCACTATAATTACCCTCAACATTTCTTGGTATGATCTTCAGACACAACGATGTCAAACTTCATACCCGACGACTGAGACAAATCAATGAAACCAAAACATCCTTTAATTACTATCACATCTACTATCCCACTATGAAAGGTCCCACTTGACCCAGACATAGTGTAAGAAAACTCATCTTTATAATTTCGAGGATAGATTCCTTATGTTGATCAACTGTACTAACTTCCAACCGTGAATCACCCATGGTTGTACTTCAACCATGTGTGAACTCTTCAATGGGTTGTACACTAGCTAAGAAAGAAAACTAAAGACCCAATAAACCTATTCTATTATAAAAAAGGTTCCACAAACTTTAACTTATCATGTGAGAAAAACCTCCATAAAGGCCTCTTAAAACAATTATTGAAAGAATCCACTAACCATGACATCAAATAGACTCACCGATAAAACACAAGAAGATAAATTTTCCAATCAAGAAGGATTCTCAAACTCAAAATAGCTTGCAATTAACAATCCCAAATCATAAATAAACATACCACTCAAATACATATCACCAAATACCAAATTTTTTTCCTTTAAAATTATTTTTGAAAATAAAAAATTTAGTGGGATACACATTCACCAATGGTGTCCCATGGACCTCACACATTAATGTTCTCATGTCACACCAGGAACCCACCTCATGTCCATCTTGGAACTCATCTACTCATGTCATTGATCATCCACCTTTACATATACCAATCCATGTGGTCACCCATGAGAACACCAAAGAACAAAACCAATCCATTCTACCTTTTAAAACCAAAATGTTCAACCCACACTTTCTCTTTCTCAAAACCTCTAGCCCAATAAATCAAAACCTAATTTAAATCTAATTTTTTTTTTCCAAAAGGCACCAAGAATTCGAATAAAAACTCACTTCAAAATCTTATACAAAAATTTCAAATCATTTCATTCCATTCAAAACACTTTTCAATATTTTAGAAAATCCCATTTAAAACATATTTTCCAAACCCCGCTTTAGAATAATTCATATTACCGCCAAACAATTAATTCCAACAAACCATATGTTGATGTTAAAAAACCTAATTTCGATAAACTCACCTGCATTCACTCAAAACCATTTCATACAAGTTCACCTTTCTAAAGCTTCATTTGAAGCAATTTCAAAAAAACTTTTCCACCCTTTTTAAAAATCATGCCATTTCTACATTAAAATCCATTTTCACAATTCCCCAATAATTTTTTTCAAATGATTTTTCCAAAACCCAAAGGCGTACAAGAGAGTGAAACAAATTAGTGTCGGCGGGTGACTTCGACATATGGTTAGCAGCCATATGCCTATCACTCCACTATCACGGAGAGTGTTCTTGGGAAATTTTACAGGCTCCACATGGCTTTCCATTCCCTGGGTGATCGTTGAGACCATTAAACGAACTCCCTTTTCATTTCCCTAAACAATGAATGATCACAAGGACTGAAGGAATCCAATGAAACCTGACATCCCCTTGTAACTCAAGTCCCACCATGAGGTGTTCTACTTAGGAACCCTACTCATATCAAAAACCTTAAGCCCTAAAAACCATAGCTCTGATCTACCAAATTTATTCCCCAAGGAAGAAGACTCATAAGAGCCGAACTGCTCTAATACCATTTTATCATAGACAAAACCAGGTCACCATCTGACCCAGCACCCAACCCAGTCTGTGGAATAGACTTAAGGGACTTCCTAATACCCATGGGATAGAAACAATTTCTCGATTATATTAAAAAATGCATGGGTAAAATTTACTTGAAAACATAAAAATATACAACTAATGGGATAAAAAACCAAAACTTAAATTAGACAACCAAACATGGCACAACAAAGTTTTCAAATTTCAATCTTACAATTTTGAAGAAAAAAAACCCTCAAAGTACAACAAAAAAAATAGGCAAACTAAAACTTTTCCTCCAACCTCCATGCAACAAGAGGGCCATAACCTCAAGTTTTCGCCAACATGATCCACATGGAGATACCCCTATGAACCTCAAACCACTACACAATGCACCTTTCCTTTAACAATAATAATCATACAACCGGACTTATATGCACCCAAGGGTGAATTTAGGGTGTGACCCAAAGCCCAGTAGTATTACACCCAAAAAAAAGATTCATGCCAAAACAGTTAAAAGAAAATCCAACATGCTCATTTAAGTACTTGTATTTAAAACATTTCAAGGAAAAAATTTATTGGGTAAACATTTTGAAAATGAAAAATTCCATGGTAAGTCATTTCAAAACCATTTTTGTAAAAGAAAAAAGATAATTTATAACAAATACATACAAACACAAAAGTTACATCGTATGCTGACACATAGCACTATATTATAAAAGGTAGAGCATCATGGGTTAATTCCTACGGTTAATATGATGTTCCCAGTCTGGATCCAAGTATCACTGAGAGGGGGAGGAGTGAATCAGTGATATCTTTTTCTTTTTAAGTTTCCTTCATTTTGAAAAAAACTTCGCCTCCTGTTAAAGAGTTTCTTCCCTGATGAACACACACAACTAGGAGAACAGAAGATTTACAAGGTTCACTACTCAACAAGAGTAGCTACATCCTTGTTATGGTACAAAAACAATCCAGTACAACAAAATCCACTAGAAAACTATCCATTGATGTGGAATACAATGAGTAGGATATACCCTTACACACGTGTAGCACTTTGAAAATAATCCAATAGTGTGTGTGCTCCATCTTAGCACAAATAGAGTAATGTAATGATTCTGTTGTTCTTAATGAACTCTCACAAATCAAATCTTTCAAAAAAAATCTTTACTTTCCTAACCAAAAGCTGGTAAGAACCTCCTAGTGAAAAGATCTTGTGCGCCACTCCCTAATTTTGTGCCTCCTTGCTTACATGACTCCCTATTTGCATGCCACTCAGCTTGCGCCCACCATCTTGTGCACCACTTAGCTTGCACGCCTATCTTCTTGCGTGACACTAACTACATTCACACCACTTTTGGATTATACACAACACACTTCTTGAAGACACCTCCCTACTTGCACGCTTTTAAAAACTTGCGTGCCACTTCTGCTTGTGCGCCACTCTATTTGTGCGCCACCCTACTTATGCGCCTTATAAATAACCCTCAGCTTGCGCACCACTTCAGCTTGCACGCCACTCTCTACTACTTGCATGATAAGAGATCAAATTTTTTATTAAGTGTTGAGCATTGAAAAATTATGAGGATAGTCGTATATTTATAGGCATTTTGGTGACTTGCGTGCCACATACACTTGAGCGCCGCTCCATCACTTGCACGCCGCTCCAGCACTTGCGCATCACTCCAACACTTGCGCACCACTCTAGCACTTTCATGCCGCTCCATCACTTCTGCATCATTACATCACTGGCGCCACACTTTCCTTCCATTTTTCATATTTTTATATGATGATGTTGAAATATGACTTGCGCACAACATACACTTGTGTGTCACATATACTTGTGTGACACACTTGCGCGCCACTTATACTTGCACACCACTTTTTGACATTCACACCAATCTTTAACTTGCGCGCCACTATATTTCCTTTTTCATATTTTGATGTGATGATCTTGAAATATTACATGCACGCAACATACACTTGCATGCTACATATACTAGCGTTCCACACTTGCGTGCCACTTTTGACTTGTGCACCGCTTTCATTCCTTTGCCAAAAACACTTCTTTACTCTCCCTATCCTTCATAAGGCGTGCATCAAAACTTCTCCAAACTTATGATATTTTTGAAATACAAATCAGCAAAGCATCATCATAGTTTTCAAGTACATTACAAAGTGAATTGATTTAGCTTTTTTGACAACAAAAACGACACTCTGTAACAGGAAACTCTTCTTACTTCCTTATCCCTCCAACTTGGTCCCAAAAATCCCCCCCTTTGGATTTTGTTGTCAACCAAGATTCATAAATCACTGAACTTTGTAACCTCAAGAAATGGATTACTTATCAACAATTCTAAGACTACATGAGCTAACTCGTTGCAGGGAATAAGAATTATTGAAATCCAAAACCACGTTGTCCAAAATCAGTGACTATGAAATCTAATGATCATATCTCCTCATCCTTTTTCAGAATATCTTTCAAGATGTTACTTCAGCATTCATCATTTCTTCAAATTTCCTAGAAAACAACATTGTTTCCCACAACCACTCCTACAAATAGTTAGAATAGTTCACACACATACATGATGGATTCACATCTTACCCACAACTCCCCCTTTATGCATGCATCTATAAGTATAGATTTATGAAACAATTCTCCCCCTTGAAAAAACTATCCAAAGGCAAGATGAGAGTGGGGACAGAAACACGTACCTTAACCTTTATGAGAAGTAGGTTGGACACCCATGTTCAACCTTAATTTTTCAAATGGTTCCTTCGGTAAAGGTTTTATGAATATATCATCCACTTGTTCCGATGTAGGAACGTACTCCAACCTCAATTAAATCTTCTCTATCTACTCTTTGATTAAGTGGTACTTTATATCAATGTGTTTTGAATGATAATGTTGTACCAGATGTTTTGTAAGATTGATTGCACTCTGATTATCACAACCCAAGAGCAATGGTATCTTTACTTCAACAAGTAGATCTTCCTGCTGAGTCTTCATCTACATTAGTTGAGTTACATCTTGAGTAGCAAAAACATACTCAGCTTCATCTATGCTAAGAGTTACTAAATTCTATTTCTTTTTATGCCAACTAACACAAATTTTCCCTAGAAATAAAACTCAACCAGATGTGGATCTTCGATCATCCACATTTCCAGCCCAATCAACATCAGAATACCTGAATAAGTCAATATTTCATGAGCCATCATACATGATTCCAAAATTTGTTGTGCCTTTGATATATTTGAGAATTATTTTTCCAGAAATCAAATGTGATTCTTTAAAAGAACTCTAAAATGTTCCACATAATGTGACCACATAGACAATGTCGGGTCTTGAGGCAGTCAAATACAACAGACTTCAAATCTGCTTTCGAAACACTTTCTGAACAACTTCCTTGACTTCTCCATCTCTAGAAAACTTGGTTCCCACTGAAATTGGTGTGGAAACTGGTAGTGAATTTTCCATGCCAAACTTCTTCATAAGTTCCTTAGCATACTTTTCTTGAGACAGAAAAATGTGATTCTTCTTCTGTGAAATTTGTAGTCCAAGAAAGTACTTCATTTCTCCCATCATGGACATCTCAAATAACTTCTTCATCTCCTCAGATAATTTTTCACATGATCTTTCATCATTACTAGAAAATATAATATCATTGAAATAAACAATAATGATCAGTGAAAACTCCTGACATTCCTTGATGTAGAGGTTATTGTCAACTCTCCCATTCTTAAAGTTCATCTTCTTTAAGTATCTAATTTATAATACCATTCTCTCGGAGCCTATTTTAGCCCATACAAAGCCTTCTTCAACCTTCACACATAAGGTTTATCCATTCCAATAACAAATCCATAAGGTTGATAAATGTATAATTCCTTATCAAGGTCACCATTCAAGAATGCAGATTTTACATCCATTTGAAAGATTTTGTAACCTCATTGTGCATCAATAGCAAGAATGATTATGATGGTTTCTAATATTGACACTAGAGAAAAGGATTCATCAAAATCAATGACTTCAATTTTTGAATACCCTTTACAAACCAATCTAGATTTGTTTCTTATTACTTTACCTTCTTCATTCATCTTGTTCCAGAAAATCCACATTGTTCCAATAATGTTCTTATTGTCCGGATTGGGTACAAGTTCCCTAGTATCATTCTTCTCTATCTGATCAGGCTCTTAATTCATTGCATGAACCCATTCTGGATGCCTAAATGCTTCATTTACATCATTCGGTTCAACTTTCAAATAAATAGAAGTATGTGATACAACATTCGTTGTTCTTCTTGTTTGAACCCTCTGATGTTTATCTCCAATAATATTTTGAGCCTCCACTTGTTTCCTCAGCCTAGGATGAGTTGTTCGAACTTCATCCTCATCACTTGAGATTTCTGAGTTGGATTCCTTTTCATCAAAATTATTAACACAGTCTGCAGCATTATCAGAATCATTAACAAAACCGTCTCTATCCTGCTCAACATCCACATCAACATATGACTACCTTTCTTTCTCAACATTTTCAACAACTTTTACATGTGAAGAATCAATAATTATTCCTCTTTATTTTGTTGATACATCTATATCCTCTTCCTTCAGGATCATAGCCAAGACAAATTCCATCATCTCCATTTTGCTCAAACATTCCAAGGTTTCCAAATTTCTTCTTTATAATGCATGGACTCCCAAAAACTCTTAAGTGTTTCAGACTTGGATTTTTTCCATATATTATTTCAATTGGAGTCATATCTGAGTTTTGTCTAAAGAAACATCGGTTCTAAATATACACATCAGTTCTCATGGATTTCCTCCAATAATAATGAGAAATACTATGGTCAAGAAACATAGTTCTCCACATTTCCACAAAACTTCGATTCTTTCTTTCACCACCCACATTTTTTTGAGGTGTATATGGTGAACTGAACTCATGAAAAATTCCATGCTTTTCAAGGTAACATTAAAACTCATCATTATTATACTCACCAGTATAATCCATTCTCAACTTTTTCACTGAATACTCACATTCCTTTACTGTATTCCTCCGGAAACTCTTAAACATTTTCAGAGCATCTGACTTATGCCTCATGTACATGACACAAGTTATGCGAGTAAAGTCATCAATGAAAGTAATGAAGTACTTATCTCAATTTGTTGATTTCATTCTCATTGGTCCACATATATATCAGAATTTATAAGTTTCAATGGATGTTTTGAACGAATTTCAACTCTCTTATGAAAAGTGTTTGTAATATTCCCCTTTTCACAAATAGTGCAGCACCAATCTTTTATTCTTGATAAATCAAGCATATCTCGAACACTGTCTCGTATAGATAACTTTCTCAAATTTCTCTGACACATATGTCCCAGCCTTTTATGCCATAACTAATTTACATCCACTATATCCATGTAACAAGAATTCTGCACTTCACCAATATGGAACAAATTCCTTCTTGTACGTTGGCCCCTTGTAACTAAATTTCCATCATTTTCACTTTTCACAAAAATTCCATCTTTTCTGAAGATAAATTTGTTGCCCTCATCACAGAGTTGTGACACCATAAGTAGGTTATGTTTCATCCCATCAATTTATAGTGTTTTCTTAGATTTCGTCTTTTCTTTTCCAATGATGGTCGATCCAACACCATTGATTCTTAGAGATTCATCATTTCTAAATGTCATTTTCCCTTCTTTAAAGTCTTTCACATTATTCAGTAGCATTAAGTCTCCTATCATATGAGAGGAACATCCACTATCAAGAATCCATGGACATTCACCTTTTGTAGCATTCAAAGCAATTTCGACAACAAGAGCTTTTTGTTCTTCCTTTTCCTTCACTTTCTGTTGTGCTTACTCCAATTTCCTAGCAAAGTGAATGTGTTCTATCCAGACAATCGTGCACTCATTATTTTCGGACTAATCAGACATGTCCCTTTTAGCTTTTAAAAACATTGTCTTCTGAGAATTCATAAGAATCTTGTGTTGCTCTGGTAACACACTAGGGCAGCCCTGGGCATGATGTCTAGGTCGATCACATCTTTCACAAATAGTTTCCAGTGGTTGGAACCTATTCTCAACTTTCACACCAGTCTTCTCAGATATATTCTAAAATTTATTTAGACACTTTCTATTTTTAAGGATTTAATCCCCCTCAATCAATGTCTTTCAAAACTTGTGTAATAGTTGTAATGTTGTCAGTTGAACCAACACATATTTTCTATGTGTCTGAATCTACCATAATACCAGCAGTAACCATAGAAAGAATATTTTCCTTTAAAACTTCAATACTAACCATATTTGTGAACATGATTCTCAACAACATTCTTAATAGAACTTTGTTGACCATCAACCTTCAAGTTTTCATTTGTAACTCCCTTTCTCAGTTCAGATTTAACAAAACCAGAAGTATTAGAAGTCTTTCTTGATTCGTGATTTTTATGTACTTCTAATTTTTCTTCATTACAGACTTTGAACACATACATGGTCTTTCCAGCATTATTCTTATTAGAACTAGTTCTATCTTTTATTTCAACCTATGAAGGTAAATTTTTTGGATCCTTGTTTGGTTCATTCTTAGGGGAATATTCATCAACTATGAGAGATAATTTTTGAAATTGTTGCTCATTTAATTAGCTTTATAAAGTTTCAGTTGGACAAGTTCCAAATCTTCTTCTTTTCCCTTTAACATTACTTCAAAACGATCATTACAATTCTTTGTATTCTCAAGAGAACTTTTCATATCATCAATCTCCTTTTCCATCTTGATTTTCTCATCCATAAAACCTTCTTGATTGTTTGATACTAAATTTTCAGTTATCAGCTTTTTGTTTTCCTTCTCAAGCCTTCTGATATTCCCCAATAATTCTTTCAAATCTTCTTTTAGAAGATATTCAAGTTGAGTTTCTTCTTCTTCAGAAATGTTGCTCTCGTACTTTTCACTATTCATTGCAGCAATAAAGGTATTCTCTCTAGTTTTTTTAGAAAATAATTTCTCGGATTAATCTTTGATGTCTTATTCAACTTCTTCTTTATATAAAAAGCTTCTTATTTTTTATTTGAAGAGCTTATTATCCTTCCCCTTTAAAAAATATTTATCTTATGTTAGCTTGTTTCTTCCAAAACCATTTTGGACTTCTTTTATCATCATCATTTTATTCTTCTTTATTATTTTGAGGACAGTT
Source organism: Viscum album (assembly GCA_963277665.1). Taxonomy (NCBI): domain Eukaryota; kingdom Viridiplantae; phylum Streptophyta; class Magnoliopsida; order Santalales; family Viscaceae; genus Viscum; species Viscum album. The sequence continues at coordinate 777,560,536 of OY728138.1, forward strand.
AGCTGCAAAGTGACCAATGGCTCCACACTCAAAACATTTCAAGGTGAGTTTACCCTTGTATTTCCTTGTACCTATTTTCACATTCTTAGAAAACAAGGATAAAATTTCATCAAAATTTTTACATACCTCATCTTCAGAATTGGATTCACTATCATCATCTTCAATAAAAGTTTTCTTTGATTTATCTCTCTTTATAGCCTTGAATGACATTTCTCTATCAGCTTTTGTTTTTCCCTTCATAGTCTTCTCAATTCTCTTCTCATAAGTAATGAGAGTGCAATGTAAATCATCCAATGATAATGTTTCATGGGATATATCTTCTAATGAAGACACTTTAGCATCAAAATTGTCAGGTATAATTCTCAAGATTTTTTGACAACTGTAGAATCCTACAACGATTCACCAAGGCATCTGATTGTAGTGAGAATATCATTTATCCTGGTAAATAAATCCCTAAAAAATTCAAATTCTCCCATTTTCAATTCTTCAAACTTTAGTCTCCATATTTGTAGTTTATCATTCTTCACATTTTTATTTCCATCATATATGTTCTTTAGTTTTTCCCATATTCCTTTCGTTGTAGCAATACCTTTCACTCTTAAAAATTCACTCTCAGAAAAAGATGAGATTAATGCATTTTTTTCTCTTCCATCATTCTAAAGATTCTTCTTATTGATAGGAGTCAGATGAACATTATTATAAATAGCAGTAAATCCATCTATTGTAGTTTCAAGAACATCATATCCAAGAGACATAAGATAAGGCATCATTCTGTCCTTCCAGATGGGATAGTTCTTTCCATCAAAAATTGGAATCCCCTTACTATTCACTCAATTTAGATTCTCCATAACAAAATTTATTTAACCACTTCAGTGAAGAATAAACGAAGGAAACTTATCGCTCTGATACAAATTGACGTTCCCAGTCAGTATCCAAGTATCACTGAGGGGGGGAGGGGGTGAATCAGTGATATCTTTTTCTTTTTAGGTTTCCATCTTTTTGAAACAACCTTCTTCTCCTGTCAAAGAGTTTCTTCCAAAATAAACACACACAACCATAGGAACAAAATATTTACAAGGTTCACTACTCAACAAGAGTAGCTATGACCATGGTATGGTAAAAAAACAATCCAGTACCACACAATCCACTAGAAAACAATCCGTTGATGTGGAATACAATGGGTAGGATATACCCTTACACCCATGTAGCACTTTGAAAACAATCCAATAGTGTGTGTGCTCCCTCTAATCACAAATAGGGTAATGTAATGATTCTATGCTTCTTAATGAACTTTCACAAATAAAATATTTCAAAACAATTCTTCACTTTTTTACCCAGAAGCTGGTAAGAACCTCCTGGTGTAAACAACTTGCACACCACTCCCTGCTTCCAAGCCTCCCTGCTTGCACACCTCCCTATTTACGTGCCACCCATCGTGTGTGCCACCTGATTGCACACCACTCAGCGTGTGCGCCTATCTTCTTGCGTGCCACTAACTACTTGTGCTCCACTATTGTGCACAGCTCACAACTTGCATGCCACTTTTGGTTTATACACAACACACTTCTTGAAGACACCTCCCTGCTTGCATGCCTCTGACAACTTTCATGCCAATTCTCCATGTGCCCCACTCTTCTTGCATGCCACCCTACTTGTGCTCCTTATAAATAACCCCTAGATTGCGTGCCACTTCAGCATGTGTGCCACTCTATACTACATGCGCAATCAGAGCTCAAATTTTTTCTTAAGTGTTGAGCATTGAAAAATGAGGAGGCTAGTCATCTATTTATTGGAATTTTGGTGACTTGCGCCCCACATACACTTGCACACTGCTCCAGCACTTGCACGCCGCTCCAACCCTTGTATGTCGCTCCAACAATTGCACGTCGCTCCAGCACTTGTGCGCCGCTCCATCACTTGCGCGTCATTACATCACTAGTGTGAAACTTTCTTTCTTTTGTCATATTTTTATATGATGATGTTGAAATATGACTTGCGCGCAACATACACTTGCGCGCCACATGTACTTGCGTGACACACGTGCACGCCTCTTATACTTGTGTGCCACTTTTTTACTTGCGTGCCAATCTTTAAATTGCGTGCCACTTTATTTCTTTTTTCATAGTTTTACGTGAGTATTATGAAATATGAATTGTTCGAAACATACACTTGGGTGCTACTTATACTTGCGTGCCACTTTTGACTTGCGCGCCGCTTTCTTTCCTTTACCAAAAACACTTCTTTTCTCTCTCTATCCTTCATAAGGCTTTCATCAAAAGTTCTCCAAACTAATGATATTTTTAAAATACAAATCAGAAAATCATTGTCATAGTTTTCAAGTACTTTACAAAGTGAATTGATTTAGCTTCTTTGACAACAAAAACAACACTCTGTAATAGGAAAATCTTCTTGCTTTCTTATCCGTCCAACTTGGTTCCAACATAATCTAGCTTGTGTGGGACCATAGAAACTCGTACCATTGTGAAAGGTTTTATAGTAACCAAAACCATCCATCTTCTTGATCACAAACCACTAGAGAAGATCAGAATCCAAAATTATAGTGGTATCTAATCAACATCACTGTTTAGTTAGTGTTATAATTTTCAAACATGGTATGTGAAACTAGGACATGCCACTTTTGAATCATTGGAATACTAGATCTAGTCATCCCACCTAGATACATGGGATTCCCTTATTATCATGATAATGTTCATGTATCACACAACATACCACTCATACAACCCATTGCCTTGAATTTCAATAAAATCATTTTTTTCAAAAACAAGACACCTTCCCTTTTACCCACGCTAAAATAGGTTCAAAGAATCACATCACATGCCTTGAATATTTCATATAAACTCATTTATCTCTATCATAAGGAACATGTAAATAATCAACCAAACAAATTCATTGTCCAAGACCCTTTGTAAAACCACACATACACTAAGACAATTTTCAAGATGATATTTTCCATCATTTAAGAAATTATCAATTCATTCTTAATGGTGTATAATAAAGAAAATTCACCAAAACAACTCATTTTCCATCAAAAAACCCATTTTCAATACACATGGACCTCATGTTTGAAAAAAATGTGTTTATTGTTTTTCAAATAAGGCATAAATTCATTTTTAAAAAGCCCTATATAAAGAATTCACAAGAACTAGCCCCTTTCCTTTATAAAAATTAATTTCCAAAATAAAAATAGGCCTTTTCTCTACATAAATAAAGAATAAAACATGTCAAAATTAATTAAATAGACAAACTATATCATCCATAAATTTTAGGGCATGGAACCACCTACCTTAGTTGGAGAAACTTTCAAAAAATGGTGGCATACCCCATCTGCACGTAAACTACACCTCAAGGAGACATAAAGTAACCCTAATCAAGGAGATCGAACCAAAGGATCAAAATCCAACCCCCAAAACAAAACCATAGCTTCTAGAAAAAACCCAAATAAGAGGATGAAAAAAGCTATAATAAAGGAAGAAAACAAGGGAGAAGATACTTACATCAGGGTTCCTTGAAGAATCCATAATACAATGCTCAATGATTATAACCCAAGGAGGCGGGAAAATTGAGGTAGGAATGCCTAGGGATTGTAGGGACAAGAGGGTCAAGCAAGGGGTGGAATGGGGTGAAAGCAGGGAGAGATAAAAATAAATCCCAAAATTTTAATGAGCTGCCAGGCCATATGGTTAGTCTGTACAGTTTTCCAAACTGTGTGGAGATCATGTGGATGACTCTGTTAAAGGAGAACCAGCTGCACTCTTACATGGGTAGAGGAACACAATCGTGCAGAGGCCATGTGGTGTGTTTTGTCTCCTATCGTAAGGATTCTTGGGTTGGGCACATGGTTACCTCTAACCATGCACTTACTGTGTGCCTAGTCTATCCAAGTCAAAAAACACACCTTTTTCTCAAAACAAAACTCAACGGAAACTCAAGGGGTAAGGCTAGACCAACGATAATAATGAAGAATACTCCAAAAAATCAAACACACCCCACCCAGTTCCATAGAGACTAGCCAAGAACCAAACACAAACCATAAAAAAGAGAATTCAAAAAAACTAGGTGTGACACTAGAATGCCTATATTTAGTGGTATATTCTTTCCATTATTTGAAAACATTCTATGGTTACTTACCTATTTATTTTTCCTATTTCTCAATGTATTATTTTAAAACTATAAGTCTAGATTAATTAGGATAGTATCAAATTTTTTCATCTAACACACTTCCATTTCAGGTCTGAAATTCGTGAATTCAAGTAAAAAAAATTGGTCCATAAATATAGATCCAATCATAATGAAACTTTTCTCAAAAACCTAATGTATGTTTAGTTGACTGGTGTCAAAACACTTTATAGGGGTGAATCATGTGTGATCAACTTTTTACCTAATTATAAATATTTTTTGAAACATTAACAGCTTTGGACTTTGAATATCTATTATTGATTATTGAAAATGGATCATTATTGTTTAACCTTTCTCATATATCTATATAAAATTATAGTAAAATATTTAATTAGGGAACATTTGTTTTATAAGGCTTAGAACCACCCTAATATCTTACCCCTTACTATGCTTGGGATATCTGATTTATATAATCTCAAATATAATTTCACCATAAAAACAGTTGGAGTTGGAAAGTTATCATCATAAAATGATTCTCATTATATTAAATAGCTTATTTGTTAAATAAATTTCACAAGTTAAATTATTCACTATGTTACATAGGTACATATAATTAACATCCCATAGTTTCTTTATACTTGTATTGCACCAGTATTTAAGTCTTCTAACTTGCTTAAGTAGATCAAAATATTTCACAGGGATGTCACTGCATCCAAAATATAATTTTATTTTTCAATTAGACTCTTTGACTAAATTTTGTTCTTTAATAACTAAAAATACAACTTGAACTCAAATTATCTACATAGTTCCCAATTTTTCTTTAGTAACTACTTACTAGTAGGTCACATCTAAAATTCAATGAACATAAACTGTCTATAGATATTCGGTAGTAATCATTTAATTTCACTTCCCACTTGTTCTTCAAGTATCAAAATACATAAAATATCACCCACATATTATAAATTGAATAGAAAATCTTTTCAAAATATTTCATGGAAATTAGAATTCATTCTCATGGGTCTATTATTTCTCATACTTTGACCAACTATGTTTTGATGACTTATTCTACATCTATTATTCTTATTCATCGACTATATATATATAATAGAACTGGTTTGTACCATTAGCTTCAATATACATTAGGTTTGGATTCATAGTGTGATATCAACTCTTCTTCTACTTCTTTCATTTTTTATGTTCTCTCAACAAACTCAATTGTAACACACATCACCACAATGAATCCTTTTTATTCACTATTTTATTTCTTTATCAATTTTATCACCTTATCATTTGATTGTATTAAATCATCCTATCATTTTTAATGTTCCAAAGTAGAATAAATAGAGACTTTTTTATTTCTATTTTAAATTAACTATAATTATATATAAACTTTTGGTACCCATGATATTTTATACACACTTTTCAAAACATTTAACATAGACTAAGTATCCATATCAAGTTCAAAACAACCTTATATTTTATTTTACACATTTTAAATCTCTGTAGAAAAAATATAAATTTATTTTCTTTAGTATCCTCAACTTTATATTCTCAAAAATATAATGTAACATTAGAATTTAATTCAATCTTCAAATGTGTATAAAAATATATAGTAGTAGTAATAGTTGCATTTGTGACTTAAACCTTTCATATTGTAGCATAAGAACTTCCATCGAAACCTATATATATTCTCATCTTGAATCAATACACTAAAAATATAATTTTAGGACCTCCTTTTTTTCTAAGAGTGTCATAAACAAAAAAAAATTGTGATAGTTAAAATATTTAAAGCATGGAACTTTCATAGACAAATTTGAAAATTTCATATTTATAAAATATTGAATTTAATAATTTAAATATAAATTAAATTCATATCATTCCATTTCAGGGTTATTTAATCTGCTTTAGATTATTTATGAAGATTATATTTTAACTTATACATTCATCATGAATCACAATTATTTTTTAATGTTTTAAACTCTGTGGAATATCCCATGAATTGACTCAAAAATTCACGTATTATTATTAAAATGTCAATAAATTTCTTTTTTCTCAATAATCTCGTACACTTTATCTTCTTAAAAATTATTCTTGAATCATGGATAATTATAGAATCATGATGTTTGGATCATCATTGAATAGCACTTGGATCATCCCAAATAATTTCCTATTATAATTTTTAAATTCTATAAACACAATTTTTATTCAGCAGAATTCCCTTATTTCTATTACGTTTAAAGCCTTATATAGATAATAAGTAAAACACAGAATCAACAAAAGTAATGAAAATTTCTTTATAATTCATACTCAATCCATTAATATTCTCACATGAATTTGTACACTCTAACCATAAAGTCATAGGTGGCTTCAAAATTCATACAGTAGCTTCAAAAATTCAAATGCATCTCCTAAAAATTCATGTGTGTAAAATCATTATCATTATCATATTCATACACTCAACTTTAAATATTTAATCATAGTACAAAAATTCTATTTCACTATATTATAATTCATATGATCTATGATTTGATTAAAAATTAATATGCCTCTTTCAGAGTTATACAGAAGCTTCACAAATTCATACACATTTCCCCAAAAGCAATATGTATAAATCCATTCTTAGTCTCAAATTCATATCCCAAAATTTAAATACTCATGTGTAGTACTAAATAAATTATTTACTTTATTATAATCCATATGATATACCCTAGTGTAGTACACGTTTTTAATTCTTCCATAGTCAAAATTCATAAATTTCTCATCAAATTCATACACCCTTACTCTAAGTCTTTCATGTTGATCATATCTCATATAAGAAAATTTGTACACAACTTCTCAAAATCTTACATCTGGTGAGGAACTATATGAAATTTCAAGTATTTATCTATTTTTTTATCTTGAACTAAAAAATTCTAGACTTTCCTAAGTTGACTCAAAAACTTCTTAAAATAAATTCCAAGAATTATTACACACTTAAAATGTCCCCATAATACCTATAAATATATGTGGGAGTCATTTGAATAATTAAAAACTCCTTTAATTGTTTTCTAATGTGATTTGAAGAATAAAAATACTCAAGATAAAGTATTTAAATATATCTCAATCGGCTTAATGTTCCATACTCATTCTTAGTTTCTCAAATCATCATCCAAATTTAATGTCTCACTGATTTCAGAATCCATAAATCAATGTAACATATAAATGGAATATGAAAAATATATTTCATCATCCAATAAAACCTATAAATTTTTTTAAACCTTTTTAAATACAAGTTATACAAGTTTTCTAGTACAAGTTTACAATAAAAATTATTTCTCGTCTTTACACTTCCACTCAGTTTTTATATAAATGATAATCCACCATCAATAATTTTCCTTTACACTAGAATATATTCATAGATCGGTTGATTTGATGTGAATCCAAATGGAATCTATTCTTCATGTTATTTAAGTTCCACACCTATTCATGTGAAACACCTATTCTTGAAATTAATTATACAAAGATATGGGTATATATTATTATTTTTCAATGTGTGGATACTAACTCCATGACCCATGATATCCCACGAAGCTATTTACATTATTCTTATTAACAAATAAAACAACCACAACTTAGAGAACCTAAATATTCCCTTTTCTCTTTGTTTTCAATACTTTGGACTAATTCACATAAATTCATGTTAATAGTATTTATCTTTTCCTATCTAATTTATTGAAATAAATGTAAAGAGAGTAAATTTATTCTCCACCACGGGATCATTAGAGAGGGCTTAATTTTTCTTCTCCCCCTTATTAACATTTATAAATATGAGGGAGAACCCCATATCCAACATACTCTTTAAAATTTAAAAAAAAACAATCTTCTCCCTTTTTTTTATTCACTTTCACAAAGCTCAATGAATTTTATTAAAGAATGGTGATATTACATGCTTTATATTTATGTGTCATCATTAATCAGCTCTAATTATATGTGGTATAACCCAGTGTAGAATACAAGGGTGATTAATTAATATAACAATGTTTCATATTAATACTTACAATGTGATACCATATCTGAAATTCTCTTCTCATGGAGATCATTCTTCAGATTTTCTTCACAACCACCCATAATTACTTATCTATATAATAATAATAAATCTATATAAGATTCACTACTTTTTATCACTAGCCCTTAAGGGTTTATCTCTACTCTTCACCATGTTTGGATTATCTTCTTTTCAATAGTTTATGATATTAGTATATGTATGATTCAAAATTTTAAATTAATATAACTTTTTATTAACCATAGAGAATTATATTTCATGAGGTATAGAAATTATAGATTTAATAATTTATATTCTATTATTACTCACATTAAATTACCTCTTCCATGATACATAACCAACCCAATATGGGAATATGGTGGCTCTCCATGAGCTCCATAGTTTTAATAGAAAGTCTGAGACTTGTTTCTCCACACAAAGAGCTTCTTTTTTGGGGCTCTACTTTCTTGAAAATTCTTATTACATTCTTCCCCTTTAATTTTAAAAATATATTCAACTATGGGAAGCATGTTTTTCTACCCTTTTAAATTTTATTCTTTGTTGGATAAGGTTTATTCACTTTAGTAAGAATTTAACATCCATCTTTTTCTACTTGTTTCATTTTCTTGGCCTCTTCCAACTAGTCAACTTGTATGATCAAGAACTGATTTCTCACATAATAAGTTGTCTTATTTTGTGTGGACTACATTCTTACTACAATATTACTGGTACATAGAGTCATTGGTTATTTTATTTTAATTGTAAAAATCTTATTTTTTATGGAATCCATCTCATGCTCTTGTCTTCTATGTGACTAGCTTACATGAACCTTATACACACCCTTTCAATATTTTTTTGTGAATCTTCTTGGGAAACATTTTAGGTTATTATTATACAATCCACCACTAATCCTATACAACATTATCTCTCTTTCATGGATTATTTTTTAATTTCCAACTTTCTCTCTTTCATTTTGAGAATAATAGAAATTTTAAAAAGGTCTATGGTGTGGCCTTTATTTTCGTAGTAAATTAATATACTTATATCTTTTGAGACATAATTATCTATTATCCTCTTTGAATTTCTAGGTGAAATATTTTCAGAATTATTTTTTATTGATTTAACTCCCAATGCAGTCTTTCTTTTATCCCTTATTTATCTAATAAACTGTTATCTTAGTCTTCTCCATCCACTACCACACATGTTTTTTAAACTGGTACATACCAATATTATTCATAAAATAGGGTAACATTCTTTAAAAAATAACAAATGTTATCAAGAGATTAAAATATATTAATCCATAACCTCAATATAGTGGAATTAAATAGATTCAATGTAACCAATCTCAATAAATGAAATTGAATCAATATATGAATAATCATTAATAGACTTATTGTTATTTTTACCACTCAAACTAACTTCAGTTAGTGGGGAATTCTATTCCTTCATCTACCTATTTCTTAGTTTTATTGCCTCTAAATTTTTAATATTTGTCAAATTAATAATTGAAACGTTAAATAAATATGAACATGGATAGAATCTAATTTCTCTAATTGAGGCACTTCCATTTAAAATTTACACTTCATGTATTCAAGTAAAAAACAATTATTCCTCAAAAATATTTCCAATTTTTGGGAACCTATCCTAAGTATCTATGGACTAGTGTAGTCACACCTGATAGGGGTGAATTAGGCGAGGTTAAATATTATAGAATTATATATTTTCATTTAAACTTTAACCCCATTAGACTTTGATCCTATTTTTATGATTATGGAAAATGGATCATTCATGTTTAAATTAGCACATAAACTTATATAAAATTAAAGTAATGAAGTAAATTATTGAACATGTGTTTTTACAAGGTCTGTTGCTTTGGGTAATGTCAATCCTTTTTTTTCTCAGGATGTGTGAGTTTCGTATTTTCTACAATATTTTTTTCATTAATATAAGTGGAATTGTCTATTTTTTATCCTAAAAACATTATAATCATATTACACTGGTGATTTATTCTCTATATTACACAAGTTCTCATTCAATATATTACATAAGTGATCATCATATATATCCTATAGGTTCTTAATACTGGTATCACAATAATCTTTGAACTTTCCAACCTGTTAAATAATATCACAAAACTACATAGGGACTTCTCTAAATCCAAAATCAATTTTTTTTTCTCAACCAAGTACTTTAACTACCTTATGTTCTTTAGGAACTAATCATGAAACTATGTCCCTATTTTTTCATAGCTTCTCATCTCTTGTTTAGTAAATTCTTGGTAGAAAATCTCAACTCAAACTCATTGGACTTCAAATACCTATAGATATTCTATAGGACTCCTGAAATAAGAACTACTCACTTATTCTTCAAGAATCGCATCCTAGAAAATTTTACAAGGTGAGTATATAATGAATTATATAGCTTCTTAGAATCATTACTATAATTTAACATTGAAACTCTTTGATTTTTTCTTTCTGAAACATTTTCCTACTAAGTTCAATGGGATTATTCTCCTTCTCTTTTTATTTTCCTTTGATTGTATATATCTAGAAAAATATGTTATCACCCTCAACTGGGATACACATATACTTTATAATTTTAGAGTAGCATTAGATCTACTTATTTTTATTGGAGCATTGAATTTCTCTCAGTACACTTAGTGGAAGCCCACACCTCCATAGTAGCTCCTACTTATTATCTATTTTATTGAATTCTTTATCATATCACCTTTTTATGTAGTTGTATTAAAAAATAATATCATTTTTAATGACTATAAATGTAATAAATGGGTACTTTTTTAGTTTTTAGATAAAATAAACTATAAAAATATAACCCATTTTCATTGCTACAAAATTTTATGCACACTTCTCAAAAGATATCATGTGGACCTAGTCTCTATATCGGGTTCCAAAAACACCATTTTGTTTTCTTCACATCATTTTAAATTTGAACTGAATAAATATTAATTTATTTTCAACAATATACTTGTATTTACCTTTAAAAATTTATACCTAAATAACAACATTTAATTCATTATAAAAATATATATAAAAATATACAGTAGCACTAGTAACAGTAGAACTTGTGGCTTTGGTTGTTCTTCTTATAGAATGAGAGATTATATAAAAACCTATAAAGATTATCAGATTAAATATGTAGACTACAAACTACATCTCATAATAACCAATTATTTATCATACATCAAGCAATGAATTTTTTTTATATTTAAAAAACATTAAACTAGGACACTTTAAAGACACATTTTTCATTTCCAGATTTATAAAATCTACAATTTCATCATTTTAGGCTTTAGTAAATTGATATAATTCCATATTAGTTATCTTTTATCTCATTTTTAATATTCCTTAATATCAAATTTTATTTCACTCATTCATCCCTGGTCATAATTATTTAGAAATATTTTAATCTTTGAGGAATATTCTGAGCATATACTCAATAGTGTTTTCATTATTCGTGAAAACCCAAGAAGTTTCTTTTTCATTATCAATAATCTCATAAACTTAATCTTATTTAAAATTAGTCTTGAATCATGGATAATCATAGAATCGTTATGTTTTAACATGAAATAATCGAAAAAATATAATCCTAAATAATTTTCTCTTTAGAAACAATTATTCTGAGATTGTGTTTTCATTCAATAAAATTCATCGATATCTTCTAAGTATAATGTCTTGCAGATCTAGGAAGTTATAAGTGATATTAGCATAAGTCATATGTAGTTAATTGGATGTCTTATACAACCCCCTGGGAGTTAGATGTGAATTCATATGCTCTAATCTGAAATTCATATATAGCATCAAAACTTATACATCATCTTTACAAAGTCATTTGAAATTCCACAAAATTCATAGGTGTTGAGTCATACTAAGTCTAGAAGTTATAAAATCAACTTTAAAGACTCATACATAGTACACAAGGTCTGAAATGATGCACTATAAGTATTAAAATCTACCCCAATGTCATACATATATCAATGTTTGGCTAATTCAGAAGTCATAAGTAGCTCGGTAAAGTCATATGCTCTTCCCTGAAGTCTTTCGTGTCGATCAAAGGTCCTGAGAGAAACATTATACACATATTTTCAACATATTTTGGATAGTTATAAAGTCATATGAAATTTCAAGTACATATCCATTTTTCTAGTATAACTCTATAATTATAAACTTCCTTAAATTGATTCCAATACTTCTTCAAAAAAAACTCTAATCCTTATTAAACACTTTAAATTTACTCAAAACACATCAAATTATATGTGGTAATTATTTTAATTTTTCTAAACTCCTATAAATAGTTTCCAATGTTCTTTAAGTTATCTAAATACTCATGATAGAGTATTGTAATATATCTTGACTGCCTCAATGTTCTAGAATCTTTCTCTGATTCTCAAAGAATCAAACAAGTGTAATGTATCCTTGATTTTAGTAGAATTAATGCTCAGTATCATAGTAATGGATTCTCTATAATTTAGGTTATCTTCCTTTAAAGCCTTGAAATTGTTTAATCCTTTTTAAATACATCTTATAAATTATGTCTAGTAAAATTTTAGTATCCATATTATATATCAGCCTTTCACTTCCATTCAAACTATTGTATATAGTGCTACTACACCTTCAACACTCATCATTAATGTTAGATAAATCTCTCTAGTCATCAAATTTAATGGGTTTCCCAATTAAATATATCAATATAGTTATCCAATAGAAACACTTATTTCATTAGTTCCTTACTCAAAAACATGGGTAGCTCATTATCTTATTCAATGGGAGGATACTCACTCCAACTCCAATGATATCCCATAAAACTATTGAAAATATTATTAACAACAAATAAAACCAATACACCTCAAGGAACTTCACATGGCCCTAGTCATACTCAATGATAGGCCATAGGTAATATCATTGAATCTCATCACATGCATGAATTTTGACTTCCAATTAAATCATAGTCTATGACAATGCAATTAATCACACGCAAGAAGTGGCATAATAGGCATATTATAGTTTCCTTTATTCATAAAATATGACTGCATGGTCATTCATATAATATAGATATATCATAAAAAAATATACCTTATATTATTATACATATCATATATATATATATATATATAAGATATTTAGGGTATATTCTTTTCAAATATCAATTAATTAGCCTTAGTCTTAATGGTAGCTAACCAAATACAAGATTGATCTTGTGGGCGTATGAAGAGAGATTAATGAAAGATAATGGGGATAAAAACGGTTATTCAACTGAGTGAAAGTAATGGAGAGGGAAGGTGAGGTTGAGAGTTTAAAGTGGGGAAAGGAAACTACCACTATGAAATTAAATAAAATTTTAATTAAAACCTTACAATGAGGGAACATGAGTTCTAGTGTCCCTCCACTAGATGTTTAATGGACCACTATAGCTATACAATTACTAATATACCTCTAGGCATATGATGAACTCCTATTCTATGATTTTATTTCACCAAATTCATCTCCAAAATAATATTATAAGCATTCAAAAACCACCGAAGATAGACTCATCCTCAACCTAACCAAAAAATTAAAATTAATTGAAATTCCTTGTTTAATTTCATTAAGAAAATAAGGAAAAAATTCATATATCATTACACTATACACATCCATAATTGATACATCAAAATATTTCCATAAAACTAAGGCTCTCAGAGAAACTCTAACACCATATTTAGCTACTCAATATAATCATACTCTTACCTTGAATAAACTAAAATATTATCAGTTAAAACTACAAAATAATCAATATAGGGTTGAAACACCTTATTCATAATACCCATAAACAAAACTAGAACATTTGTAACTCCAAACGGAACTAATGAAAAATCAAAATTCATGTAGTTACATAGAAAAGTTTTCTTACGGATATCCACATCTTTAAAATGTATCTGGTGATATCCAAATCATAAATCAGTCTTAGAAAACCAACTCACCACTTTCAACTAGTCAGATAAATCATTTATCAAATGAAGAGGATAATAATTTTATATCTTTACTTGACTCAACCATTGATAATCAATATATAATCTCAATATTTCAACTACCTTCTTTGAAAACAATATATATGGCACCCATAAAGACACATTTTGTGGAATAAATTCTTATTGGAATAACTCTTCTATATAAATACTAAAATCTTGATACTCTATTAGTTTCATATGATAAGATTCTATGGAAATTGGAGAAACACCTAATTAAAAATAAATTGCAAACTCAATCTCTCAGCTTAGAGGTATGATTGTAACATCCTCTTGGAGAAAATAAACATAATCTCTCATAGCTAGAGGAAAATTATATGTCTATATATCATATGCACAAATAATTAATCATTCTATTTAATATGTATGACTCTATAGTTCAATTTTTATCTACCCAAAAAACAAAAACATATTTATCCAATAAACATAACATTTTCGCCTTCCAAACTAGAGAAAATAATCCACCATATATAACAATAAATAGAATATTATAAAGAGTATAACTAATCAGTCCAAAGGATAGTGCCATATGGTTCCATCCTAAAAAAGGCTAGATTCTAATAAAATTGATCTCACCCACACCACCTTCATACAAATATACACATCAGACAACTTAGTTTGACCTCCCATTAGAGTAATCAACTCCAGTATCCTCTGTAGGTTCTCTACCAAATTTTTTCACCCATAAAATAGGGCATGGTTGATAAATAAATATGAGGAACCAGTATAAATTAAAATAGAAGAAATATTGTACTAAAATAAAATCATAACTCGAACCACCACTAGTTCCTCCACTTATTATATATACATGGCCTATAGTTTCCATTTCCCAACTTTTCCTCCTTTTCTATATTGTCTACCTCTATCCCCTCTCTTGTAAACTCTTAGTTAAGATACTTAGTGATTTATACTTCTAATACCACCATGTACTGGTGGTCCCAATGATATTCTATCATTATACTATTAAGAGAGTTGGTTAACCTAATTGAGTGGTCTATAAACTATCACACTCTTCTCACATCGCCTCTAATAATAGTAAAACTATGATCACACAACATGGTGATGGTCTTTAACTACATAAGGGATACATTGAAAACCATGAGTCCCACTAGAGGGATATGCACTAACAATGCCAAATAAATGAACTCTCATAGGAATTCAGATCTCAGGTTCCCTGTTAAAATTTAATTTCTTTAAAAATTAATAACTTATGCCTCTAACTCCACTATGGGTTTTCCTCTTCTCGGTTAGAAAATATCTCATTATCGTCAATAATTTAGTTTTTTTCTCATTATATTCCATTATTTCCATAAAGTAACATAGTTAAAATATTTATAACTACCTCTAGATATCATTCTTAAAATATATTTGGAAATGATGAGCTCTTAACTTTTCATAAGTCAAAGTAAAAATAATATCAAATCAACTCTATGAAATACACAACAAAATATTCAACCTAATAACTCTTATGTTATATCACAAAAAATCTATCTTTATATCAAACCTAAGACACTCTAATAATAACTATTTCTTGAATAACTTATAGATCTTGTCCCATTTGATAATATACACATTATAATCTCCCAATAATATCATCAACCACTGACACACTAAAACTCAAAAAAACACACTACTAAAGATCATAGTTTTCGTCTCTCATAAGGATCATTTAAAAAGTTATCTCAAACTACTCGGACCAAAAATCAAACTCATGAATTCAAATATACCCCTTATACATTGGAATATTCTACTTATTTAACTCACTGAAGGTTATTTTCAAAGTTGTTTCAACCTCTGGCTTACTCTCGGATGTGAAGCCTCAGGTGTAAATTGTGCATCCTCTTGTATATCCGCATGATGGAATCCAAAAAATAACATGGCTAAAACATTTTAACCAACCACATACCATGGATATATATATATATATTAAGAATGTTTAACTACACTACCACATCATTCAACCTCACATATAAAACAACCCCAAACACAACACAAACATAATCATCTTAACCGGGAAATACATGATGTATAAATACACACTAATCAAGTTGACCTATAGTTATCATATTATTCCTTAAGTATTGATTCATATGTTATATATTCATTTCTTATATAATAGAGTTTATTATACATAATTTTTTTTCTTTGGTCTATATTACATACTAGATTCATGAAATATTATTTCCTTATCACCCATGAAATACTTCTTAGTGCTTACACAAAAATTAATCCTAAAAAATTTTCTTTGATACCATTATATCATGAACCAACCCAGTTGTGACTTTAATGGAGTTCACAAAGAGATAGAGTATTACACATAAATTCTATCTTTAATAGGCTTTGGATTTGTGATATAGAGATTGAGCCTTGACATACATGGATATTATATCATTTTAGATGAATATTAAGATCATATCAAAAATACATTTCTATGGTCTATAATAGTTTAGTGTATTTGGAAACATAGAATAAAATCTTCTTAATTGGTGAAATATCTTCAATATACCCCACAAATATCGTCATCTTTAGTACTGATACTTAAACCATTCTTCATAACCTAGAGAAAGTAAACATAAGAAATGGGTGATCTCAAATACTTTGTAATGGTAAATAAAGGAAATACATAGGCATAACATGAACATAAGGGTACGAGAACATGAGCATAACATTTTATGATCTACCCTATATAAAAATATCATAATCATGAGACATGGAAGAAACATTAGTAGTTCATAAGACATGAATCATAAGATAATCAATAACAAGCACCATGTGAGCATATAAAAGGTGCAATACATAGAATTTGTGGTAGATACATAAACATGTAACATCATTCCCTATAAGTCAAGGATCTTTTCCAAAAACTTATTAGGTCACTTCATGGAGACTACTCCCACAAGGCAGGACACACCACCATCCCTAGTCACAGCCCTTTCTTTATCAGGGATCAGTTTTCCACAGCTTCCCATAGTGGATTAGGTTTCCCCATCTTCCCATAGTTTATTAGAAAACACCTATTACCCATTTGGACCAAGACCATAAACTTGTTTCACTTTATTATCTCATGAGATATAAATCTTTGTCCAATTACTTAGAGGGAGATATATATCTCCCACATTATATAATAAAATCATAGATACACATTTCACAAGATAATAAAACTTGCATAATATCCTGACCCATAAAATAGATGTCTTTCATAAACATTATATTATAACCCATGAAAAGAAATGGGTATGATAAACATTTCTTCATATAATTTCCTATAAAAATATATAAATATAAAAATCAATTCATCAAATCATAACCCATGAAAATTAGTGGTTTTCAAGAGAATATAACTTGTAGAGGGGAAACAGGTGTCATAAATATCATTAAATGAAAACATAAACCATTAAAGAAATAATTTGAATGGTATTATTGGATGATATCCCCAGTAAATCATAAACTATAAAAAAGTGTGTCAACTTATATGGGGAAGGATTTTGAAAGCTCGTAAGAAACATTACTTAAAGAAAATATCCTTTCTTTGAAAATAATTTTAATAGAACCATTTAAAAATGATTTTTTATAAATAAATATTTATAATTTCATTTAAAACATTTATTGAGGAAAATATATTTTTTTCTATGAAAAAATATTATTAAAACATAATGTATTTTGAAAAAATTTCTCTTTTAAAATAGCTTTGGAAATCTATAAAGTAAGATTGAAATTATTTTGAAAACCCTTTTCTTTAAAAATCATTCGAAAACCTAAAAAGAAGGCTTGAAATAATTTTAATCACCCTTTAATAGAAAATTTATTTGATAAATTATAATGAGATATTAAAATAATTGAAACCCTTTTCTTCAAAAATAACATATTGAAAATATATAAAGAGTTCCTTAAAAATCATTTAAAAAAATTTTTAATCATAAACCATTTGTGAAAAGTTTTTTCTATGAAGAACTATTTAAATTTAAAAAAATTACATAATATTAAGATACCATTTTCATTAAAAAAATAGCCTTGTAAAATTATAAATTAATATCCAAGTAAATGTTGATCATGATGGCGGGTAAGTTTGTACATGCTGAACATTCCTTTAGCACTTTAAATGTTTAGAAAAGTTCCATGATCAGATAACAAAAAGAATATTAATTTTAAAATTGATTCATAAAAAGGTAAAACAAGGGAATAATTTTCCTTTTAACATCATAGGATAATATTAAAAAAAACTTAAAACATTTTTATAAAAGATGATTTTGAAAGAAAAGAAACTTCCGACCAAAAGGATAAATAAATTTATATTTTCATAAAGAACATTTTATTAATTATTTTAAGTACAAAAGATTGAGAAGATGTACAAATATATGAAGATATTAGATATAATCAGAAGATAAAAAATTTGATGTTTTTTTCTGAGATATGGATCATAATATTTCATCAATTGAAGCATGATCATAAACAATCGTGATAAATGATGATATTGTAGCAATAAACGGTTACCACTTTGGTAACATTGATTTATAATACCCATAAAATAATAAAATAACATGAATATTAAAATATCATGAAAATAATTATATTCATGATATAACATGTCAAATGTTAGTATATAAACCCCATAGAAAAATATGGGTTCATAACATTGCATGTATCTCAAAGAAGGAAAATTGAGACAAAATCACTTTACCGATTTGGTAACTTTTGAAACATAAACCCCATGAAAGAAATATCATAAAATGGATAATGAAATACCAATAAAATTTAAGTATAATTATCATAGAATTTATTAATGGGAATTATATACACTACATAAAATAAACAATTGGTGAACCTGTCATGTATGTCATGGATATAAAAAGAGAGATGAGAAAACCATTACCTTAAGTCTTGAGTTTCTTCATACACATTAAAATCTCTTATATAATAAATATAAGTTTATTATAAATCTAAAATAGATAAATATTATTATATCTAATATCATATATTATATTTTTATGACTTTATATTACCCATTTATTAACCATTCTATGTTAATGCTACGTTTCATGTAATACCTACTTTGTTTTTCATATATATTTTGGATTTTTATTCTTGATCCTCTTTCTTAGATCATCACATAATAATTTAAAATTTTTAAATTATGATTTGAGTATCATATATATTAATTATATATATATTTATAATAATCTATAAAATATAGAAATATTAAATGAAATACATCATTCATGTAGACAGTAGGCTGTATGTACGCATGAATGTGGTTTCAATTTAATTGTATTTTTTAAATAAAATAAGTAAATTAAATATATATATATATATATATTATCATTATAGTATAATTATTTTTTCATATATATCATATTATTTTACTAAACTCATCCTAAATATGTTCAATGTAAAGTTTGAATGAATCACATCACTTTGAGGAGGCTGTAGTCCACACGTCCACAAACAAAGTTATCGTATTTACACAAAATGGAAATAATGAGGGTGTGTTTTATATAATAATTAAATAATATAAAATAAATCATAAATATCAAATATATCATATAATGATAGATTTTACATCACAATTATCAACCATGATAGTTGGTAATGGAAAAATTAACAACAACATTTTGTGAGGTGGTATTTTTTCATACACAATAATTGTAAGTTCATTACACATTATATGGAAGTGTGTGTAAGTGTAAGTCAAAAACATAGAGTAAAAATATCTCAGAATATTTATGATACAGAATTTATTATTTAATCATGGAATAAGAATATTTTATAAGGTAGATAATGAAAATAAAACAAAATATCTTGAGGATGGATGTTACCACCTCTTTGGGTAAAGCCTTTTGGTTTTCACCAAAGGGATACCTTGGATGGATTTATACACAAAAAGAGGATTATAATATGAATATAGGTATTTTGGTATCTTATTTTAGCAGAGTTTTGGAGATACAAAGGGCTCTATAATTGTGAATAAGTGGGAGGGGTGAGTGCCTTTTTATAGTGAAGGAGGAGTTTCATTCTGGTAAATTTTGGAAAAGGGAATTCCATCCAAGTTTTTCCAATGAAAAGTGGATCCAATAATGGAACAAATTAGATAAAGTAATGTATAGGGTAAAAATAAGTCCATAAAATAGCTTTTGGACAATTTTATAGGTCATTTTTTCCTTAAGTTTAAGGATTAGTCCTTTGTTAATCTTATTTTTGTTGTAATCATTATGATTAATTTCAATCACATTCAATGATATTTTGGTCAAAAATACGTTGAACTTATTAAAATTTATAAATTATTATGATTCCAAATATGGAATCCATTTTTACAAATTCTAATTACAAAATTTTTATAAATTAATTTTAATTTAATCCCATGAATGGGACGAGAAAGTTGGTTTTTTAAGTAAGATGTTCAAAATTTTGATATGTTTTTATATTCAATATCAAAGTATAATTGATTCGAATGATTTGTATTAGATAACTTGATATAAAATTGATCCAATTAATATTTAAAAACAAACTAAAATATAATTTAACTATATAGATAAATTACAGGAAATGCAGTTTTGAAATAAAAATCAATATTTTTCACTATTCATCAATAAATGAAACTTATCATTAAAATACCAAAAATTCACCCAAAGTAAATTTTTATATTCCACTTCAATGATGGTATTTTATTTTATATAATTAAAATTTTAAACTCTTCAAAAATCTTGTTTAAAATGGGTTCTCCATTAAAAGGTGGTAAAATTACCTTTTAGAAACATACATCTTTTATTCATAAAATTGGATTTATTATTATCTTATAACTATAAAATCTATTGGATGATTATCAAAAATATTTATAAAATATATAATATATAATTTTTATTTAAAACATTAATCAAATTTGGTTTTTTAACTTATTGTTAATAAATAGTGTTTGTACTTGGTAAAATATCTTTCTTAGAAAAGTAATTTCTTTATTTTAAAATATTTATTTCATTCACTTATTGTAATTGATAACCAAATTATTAATTTTATATACATGTTTAAATAAAATTATCACAATATAGTTAATATTATTCATAACATTCATTCCAACAGCTAGGTGGTAGCTATAAAAATATTTTAATAGTCATATTAATAGTATATTATAATTCAGTAAAAACTCGGCCTTGTTTGTAATGAAAGATATCAAAGGGACTCTGTATTGTGTGTAACAAACATATTTTTCTGTGTACTATAAGCTAATATAAGTGCTTAATGTGGTTTTGGATTAACGTGGTGTTATGTATAATGCAATCCAAATATAGTGCTTTTATATATATAAAAACTATATTCGGTGTGTCATGAAATAAAAAATAATAAAATATTAAAATAAATCAAAAATAATAATTAAAAAAATATCAAGGTGTTACATTTTACCCCTATTGAAATGAATTTCACCCTTTAAATTCATCTGGGTTATCACATGATTAATACTAGAAGATTCCTTTCTTAGAAACCCACAATGTAAAAATGAATACTAAAAATTCCTTTAAAAAGGGAAAGTTGGAAACATAATAGTTACCCAAAGTGATGCATAACTATGTTTCGAGAGAGGATAACATATGTTTGAAATGAAAATATAGACATGGAAGAGAAATCTAACTATCATGTTCTTATGGATAGTGATAGAGAACATGGTTAAGATAAAGCTAACAATCACAAATCCATAAATCTGTGATGATATAAGGGGACATTTGATTCTCCATAAATGAAGGTACTAGGATACATTTTTTGGTCTCAAGATCATTTTTCTGAATGTTAAATAATTTTAAAGAAAAGATAAACTTACATGATTTCAAGACAACTTTACCCTTTGTTGTGCCTTGTTCAACTTTTACTTCATCTCTTATTCCAATAAATGAATGTGAATTTTTCATTCTTGAAGTATTAATAGATAATGGGATCCATAAATAGAATGATAGTTCATTCAATCTATCTTTTTCACAGAAAAAAGGTTTTCAAAAGTTATCAAATATTAATAAATCCTTACAAAGAGAGATAATACTTTAATATAAACCATTCCATAAATTGTTAAGATTTTAACCCTTAAGAAAGATAGAAGTTCAAAACTTTATAAATAAGGTCACTAAATTTCCCAAATATAGCTTAACATTGATCCTCGATATATCATAAATTACCTCTTTGTTGTCTCATACCAAACATGTGAATACCTTCATTGTGTATTCTCTTGAAACATGATAATAACTTTAATTACCACAGATAATTATTAAAACATGCATGTTTCCTTATTCCAAAGCTTATTGGATATATTTATTAAATCCAAAAAAAATTGAAAACATTATCAATGATAGAATAAACCACTTTTTCGAGTGATGACATATTTCTGGGTACTATAGCAGTACTATAGAAATATTGTAGCAGGCATTATAGTAGGTACTATTCAATATTGTATTAGTTGAAAATATTCATCCATTTGGGCCTTCAGGCCACTAGTTTGGTCCTCAGTTCCTACAAGGACTTCAGGACAGCTATCTCTTGAGGCCTTCGGGCCACCTTAGGGCCATCAGGCCACACCAAGGCCTTTAGGACAAATATAAAATATAGATTCTACCAGACATATTATAATGGAAAAATCTCTAGATGAGGATTTGAAGCATTATAATTCACCAGATAAGAGCTAACAAAAATTAGAATATTGATAGGGTATGGAATTGACATTTATACTAGGAATGTGTAGTTATACAAAGGACATCTAGTTGACCAGCTATACGTAGGTGGAGTGCTGATATCATGACATTTTCTAGGGAGGGGAAGTTCCAAGTTGTCTTGAATGGATGATTTCCTCTAAGATATATGGGTCATATAATTGTCACTTAAGACTTAAGGCCTTATAAGGGTTCCCCCTCACCCTTGATAGGGTGACTATAAAAATAATAATTGAAGGCCTTCGGTCCATTCAAGAAGGAAAAAATGAACCACTTTTCAATAAGACATTAATTAGTTCCAAATTAACCAATATCGTCTTATATACTTGTTCATATGAAAAATATCTTTATAAAAACAAAATTATATTAACGTAAGTAACATATTGAGGATTATATTTCCCATAATTATTTGTTTTCCATGAACATAAACTTTCTATAAAATCACTTTTCTATTCTATTAGAATCATTCAATGTATTCTTGCAAATCCTTGGTGAAAAACACAAACAAGACAATCCTAATATATTTCACCATTCATATAACATTATTCTTGAATCCAAATACATAAAAAAATTTATTATTAAACTTAATTCTTAATTCATAAGAAGTCTACTTTGTTATATTACATATTACCTCTTTCCTTTCACATTTCATCTATAGTCATATAGTCATCGGTAATATAACCACTACTTATACCATTTTTCTGATTCCCTTCAGAAACATTCCACATAGGGAAGTTATTTTCATAATGACCATTTATTTCACAGTTAAATAATTTATCCTTTTTCAATGTCTTAGGGAGTCCAGTATTACCATCAATTTTACTAACAAAACTCTTCATAATTCTTTTTCATTTACTTGTTTTGTGTCTTTTTTCCATAGTCAAAACATCTTTTTGTTACACTAAGACATTAAATTAGGTGATTATTTCCAAATTGTTAACCTAAAGGAAACTAAATCTTATTTCCTTCATGGTCTCTAATAATAAAACTCTTATTTAACTCCTTATTTCTCTTCCTTAGTGAGTCCGATAGTTGGTTAAGGTATCTGTTGTTAATGATGTTCTCATAAAACTGATTAGACATGATCACAAAATCCATCACTCCAATGATCATCCCATTTTACATCTCATTAGAAAATTCTCCACCATATTCAAATTTCATAATGTTCCTTCTAGTTCCCTCCATTAAATAAAACTAGAAAACAAAGTCTGAGAAACATTTATCATACCATAAAATCTCATAATAAAGAAAAATCACTTAAAATATGTATAAATCATATCACCTAATTCTTTATTCTATGAAACATTAGTTTTATCCTGCGTTATTCATAGTCATATTTTATTTAAATCATTCATGACGGTTCATGAAGAGTTTTTTAATTCACAAAGCATATCCCTCGTGGGTGTTAGACCAGGTGTGCAGTAAGGAATGTTGTCTTGCACCAGTTCCCAATTGAGCCAATCTCAATACTGTGTTTTCAGGGTTGTTACCCCTATATGCATCTATTCCAGAGGAACATACAATAGTAATGTCTATACAGGTATGTATTATAAGGAAACTACTCACTCTATCCTTTACCAACATTCTATGACATTTTCCCAAATAATAACTCCTCCTTAGAGACATCCCTATACATATCTTAGAAATATCACTAGGTATGTCACAAACGTTTTCCCACCCTATTTTTCAATGGTTGACTAAACCTTTCATTTGATAATAAATATAGATACTTGGGCTTAACAAACATATATATTACATAATTTTAGATAAATATTTATCACAATAAAAAAATAAATTCTCAAGGACCATAATAGTTTAGTGTCTTTGGAAACTGGGAAAAAAATCATATAACATGGTGAAAGATCTTCAAATTTTCCCATAAATATCTACCCCTTAAGTAAATCTACTTAAAACCTTTATTCATAACTTGGGGAAAGAAAACACAATAAAGGGGTGGGTTCCAATGCTATGAAAGCGTGAATAAAGGAAATACATAATCATAACATGAACATAATGGTATGAGAACATGATCATAACATTTATAAATCATACCCAGTATAAAAATATCATAATTATGAGACATGGAATAAATATTAGTTCTTCATAGAACATGAATCAAAAGATAATAAAGGACATGAACCATGTGATCATATCAATAGAATAAGATATAGAATGTATATCTGATACCTAAACATATAACATTATTCCCTATAGGTCAAGGCTCATTTCCAAAAACTTATCAGGGAACTTCATGGGGACTACACCTACTGGGTGGGACACACCACCATACCCAGTCATAGTCCATTCCTTATAAGTGATCGGGTTTCCCCATATTCACATAGTGGATTAGGTTTCCCCATCTTCCCATTGTGGATCATGTTTCCCGATCATCCTATAGAGGATCAAGAAGCACCTATTTCCCATTTGTATCAAGCCTTTAAACTTTTTTCCATCATTATCTCATGAGATTTAAATCTTTATCCAATGCATTTGAGGGAGGTATAGGTCTCACCTATCACATAAAAAAATCATACATATATGTGGCACTAGATAATAAAACTTGTATCATATCATGATAGATGGGTTTCATAAGCATAATATCATAACTCATGAAATGAAATGGGTATCATAAACATATCATCCTTTCATTTCCTATTGAAAAGAGTCAAGTATAATAATCCTTTAATCAAAGCATAACCCAAGAAAATAATATGGTTTCAAGAGAATATAATCCATGGAATAAAAATGGTTGTCATAAATATTATTCCAAAAAAACAAAAACTATTCATGAAATTATAAAAATGTTATTCTTGGATCATATCCCTAGCAAAGCATAAACTATAAAAAATAACATCTTAGATGGAGAGGTATTCTGAAATATCACATGAAAAATTTCCAAAGTAAAATAGCCTTTCTTTGAAAATTATTTTTATAAATCTATTTAAAAATCCATTTCTTATAAATAATGCTTCAAATTTTCATTCAAAACATTTCTCGAGGAAAATATATTTTCTTCTATAAATAACACTTTTGGAAACATAAATCATTTTGATAGCATTTTTCTTTTAAAATATATTTTAAAACCTATAAAGGAAGCTTGAAAATATTTTTAAAATATTTTTCTTTAAAATTACTTTGAAAACATAAAAATAAGTCTTAAATAATTTAAAAACCCTTTCATGAAAATGGATTTCAAAACTTATAAATAAATATTTACATCATTTAAACTCTTTTATTTGAAAATATCCTTTCGAAAATATAAAATGGGTGTTTTGAAAATCATTTAAAAGACATTTTAAACATAAAACATTTTTGAAAAACTATTTCATTGAAAAAAAAATTAAATTAAAAAAAATTAGAAAAAATGAGGAAAATATTTTCTATAAAAAATAACCTTTTAAACATAAAAATAAAGATCCAGGGAAATGTTGGTCATGATGGTGGGTAATTCTATACATACTGAAGGTACATTTTTCACATTAAGAATTTAGAAATGTGCCTCGATCCAAAAATGAAAAAAAATAATTTTAAAAACATTTTTTAAAAAGATAAAACATGGGTAAAAATTTACTTCGAACATAATAGGATAATAGTAAAACAATTTTTAATACTTTTTTAAAAAACACAATTTTGAAAGAAGATAGATTTCTTGGTGAAAGGACAAATAATGTCAGATCTTCATAAAAACATTTTCTTAATTATTTTGAGTACAAAAGAGTAGAAAATGGTAATAATACATAAAGATATATTTTATAACTAGAGCTTAATAAATTTCATGACTTTTATTGAGGGATAGATCATAATATTTCATCAATGGAAGCATGATCATAAACAGTTCGGTTAAATGATGAGATAGTTTCAATAAACTGTTACCACATTGGTAACTTTGAATCATATTACCAATGATTGAATAAAAATATATAAACCTTAAAATATAATTAAAATATGTATATTCATGATATAATATTTAAAATGACATAATATACATCCCATATAAAAATATTAGTGCATAACATGGCATGTATCTCAAAGAAGAAAAATTTTGAAAACAAATTACATTACTGATTTTTTTACTTTTGAAGCATAAACCCCATTAAAGAAAAATCATGAATGGATATGAAAATACCCATAAAAGTTAATTAAAATTATCATATAATACTTTCATGTAGAGTATATACACCACACAAAATAAATTAGTGGTGAACATACAATTTATCTCCTTGATAAAATAAGTGAGATGAGAAAACTCTTACCTTAATTATTGAATTTCTTCATACACATTAAAACCTCTAGTATAATAAATATAATTTTATTATAAATATACTATAGAACCATGTTATTATATCTAATACCATATATTATTATTTTTTATGATGTCATATTGCCCGTTTTTTAATAACTCTGTGTAAATGTTGCATTCCGATTAATATCTACTTTGTTTTTCATATTTGTTTTGTCTTTTAATTATTTATAATCTTACTTAGATCATGATATAATTATTTAAATAATTTAAATAATGATATAAGTATATTATAAATAAGAATATAATGAGTATATGTGATACATAGATCATGATTTAATTATTTAAATAATTTAAATAATGATATAAGTATCATATTTATTCATTATATTTTTATTTATAATAATCTATAAAATATAGAAATATGAAATGAAATACATTGTTCATGGATACAGTAGGCTGTAAGTTTGCATAAACATTGTTCTCATTTAATTATATTTTTTAAAGAAATAAAGTAAATGAAATATATGTGTGTATATATATTATAATTCCATTAGAATTATTATTTCATATATATCATATATTTTACTAATCCGATATTTAATAAGTTCTTTGTAAAGTGTGAAAAAATTACATCTCTTTGAGAAGGCAGTAGTCTACACATCCACAAATGAAGTTATCATATGTATAAAAATGGAAATCGTGAAGGTGTGTTTTATATAAAAATTAAAATTGCTTAAATAAATCATAAATATCATACATATAATAAAAAAATATTGTTTATATAATAATTCCCAACCATGAGAGGTGATACAGGAATAACAAACCACATTATTACGGAAGGTGGTAGTTCACTATACACTAGAACGATAAGTTCATTACCCATTGGATAGAAGTGTGTGTGTGTGTCTTGAACCATTAGAATAAAAACATTTCAGAATATTTAGGATACTAATTCTATTATATAATCATGTAATAATAATATTTCAGGGTTTGGATAATGAAAATAAAACAAAACTCTTGAGGAAGGATGTTACCTCTTCTCTGGGAAACTCCTTCTGGTTTTCACCAAAGAGCATACTTGGATGGATTTATTCCAAAAGGAAGGATTCTAAGATTATTGTACGGATTTTGGGAGCTTATTTGAATATATTTTGGGTGAAAAATAGTTCTTCAGAGTTGTGAATAAGTAGTAAGTGTGGGTTCTTTTTTATAATGGTGGATGAGTGGCATTCATGTAAATTTTTTAAAATAGATTTCCAATCACGTTTTTCCTATGAAAAGTGGATCCAATAAGGGTAAAAATATGATCCAGTTGAGTTTATGGTCGAAATAATTCCATAAAATATCTTTTTAAAAAGTGTATATGTCATTTTGGCCCTTAATTTTAATGTTTAGTCCTTTGTTAATCTAATTTTTCAATTAATCACTATAATTAATTTTATTCACTTTCAATAATATTTTTTCAATGAATTATTTGAAATTATTATAAATTATAAATTATTATTATTAAAAATATGGAATACATTTTTCTAAATTCCAATCACTTAATTTTCAAAAATTAAGTTAAATTTAATCCCGCATACGAGACAACAAAGAAGGTTTTTATAGTACGATTTTCAAAGGTTTACTATGTTTTTATTTTTAATTTCAAATTGAAATTAATTCAGTGAACTAAATTAGATTAATTTATGTTAAATTTATCTAATTAACAATTAAAACCAAATAAAATAAAATTTATTTATATTAATAAATTAGATAAAATACTAGTTTTAAATTAATATTCACTATTTTACTCTATTCATCAAAAAAAACTCCTTATAAAAATACCCAAAATTCACCTAAAGTAGATTTTCATGTTCCACTTCCTAAAATAAAGTTTATTTTTTAAGATAAAAAATTTAAGATTGTAAAAATCATATTTAAAATGGGTTCCCCATTGAAATACGTTAAAATTACCTTTTAGAAAAATAAATATTTTTATCCATAAAATTCGATTTATTAATATCCTATACCAATAAAATCTATTCAATGAGTAAAAAAAAATTTATAAAATACATAATATATAAATTTTATTGAAAACATTAATAAAAATTGTTTTGTTTAATTTATTGATTAAAAATTGTGTTTGTACATAGAAAATAGTTTTCTTATAAAAGTTATTTTTTATTTTCTAATAGTACATCCATTCACTTCTAGTAATTGATAACCAAACTATTAATTTAATATACATGTGTAAATTATTTTTTCACAATTTAGTTAATCTTATTCAGAACATCTATTATAATGGCTAGGTGGGAGCTATAATAATATTATAATAATAATATTCATAGTATATTGTAGTTAAGTAAAAACTCGATCATGTGGGTAACACAAGCTATCGAAGGCACTCAATATTGTGTGTAATATAAGAAAACCATATTGTTGCAGGTACTATAAGATAATATAAGTGTTGTGTTTGGTGAAAGATTAACTTTTTTTATACAATGTAACACTACTACAACTTGGCCTTTTATCAGCGCTAAAAATCGACATTAACAGCGCTAGAAAAGCGCTCTTAATGTCGGCGAAGATAAAGGGGACCCCCCCCCCCTTTATCTACGCCGGCATTAACAGTGCTTTTCTAGCGCTGATAAAGGGGTACCTTTATCAACGTTATCTTGAGCACTGATAATAGGGCCCTTTATCAGTGCTCTTTTCATGCTATTAAAGGTTTCCTTTTTCAGCGCTAAAAGAGCACTGATAAAGGCACCTTCCCCTACACCTGCAGAACCAGCACCTGAACACCTGCACAAACCAGCACCTGCACACCTGTACAAAATAGCACCTGCACAGCTGTACAAAAAAGAACCCACAGACAATATTTTGATAAACAATGATATATAAATTTACTTAACATCATGAATCCAAAAAAAACACACTGCTATATACATTTCAAACAATGTTTAACATGGTTACAATTACAATTATCCAACAACACTTATAAAAATTAATGTTTCATCCTTTGATATTCGTGATCCTCTCTCAAAAATTGTCGTCCACGGTATCTGTTGCCGAACAAAGCATCCGAACTCAAGGAAACAAATTCACCTATATAAGAAAACAAATATTATGTTATTAATACAATAATGAAATAAATTAAAAAATTAACATGAAATAATACATTAATATGGAAATGTGGAACTAAAATATGGAAATGATAAAATCAAATGTTTTCATTCTGATAACAATGAAAGGTAATAATGTAAAATTAATATGTTTTTTGATGATTTATCTCATTTAATAAATACAGATTCTTTATCTAATTAAAAGATTTACCGGTCACACCGTGTGTCGGATTGAGGTTCGGTCGATTCATACACCTAAAAAATGACTCATGTATTGTTGTCCTAAATTATCAAAACAATCTGAATGTGTTTTCTCGGTTTTTCATATGTCACTTGTGTTTTTTTATAAAGTTAATGTCAATTTCAAACTGATATTAGACACTTTTAACCATACCGGTCACACCGTGCATCGTATTGAGGTGATATTGATTCTTACATGTCAAAAATGACTCATGGATCGTTGTCCTAATGTATCAAAACAATCTGAATGCATTTTCTTGGTATTCCGTATGTCAGTAGTGTTGTTTTCAAAAGTTAATGTCAATTTCAAACTGATATTAGACACTTTTAGAAATAACAGTCACACCGTGTGTCAGATATAGGTGAGGTCAATTCGTACACCTCAAAAATGACTCATGGATCATTTTCCAAAAGTATCAAAACAATCCGAACGCATTTTCTCGGTTTTCTGTATGTCACTTGTGTTGTTTTCTAAAGTTAATGTCAATTTCAAACTGATATTAGACACTTTTAGCCGTACCAGCCACACTTTGTGTCGGATTGAGGTGTCGTCAATTCATACACATCAAAAATGCCTCATGGATCATTTTCCAAAAGTATCAAAACAATAGGAACGTGTTTTCTCGGTTTTCCGTTTGTCACTTGTGTTGTTTTCTAAAGTTAATGTCAATTTCAAACTGATATCAGACACTTTTAGTAATATCGGTCACACTGTGCGTCGGATTGAGGTGAGGTAAATTATTACACCTCAAAAATGACTCATGGATTGTTTTCCTAAAGTATCAAAACAATCCGAACATGTTTGCTCAGTTTTTCGTATGTCACTTGTGTTTTTTTCTAAAGTTAATGTCAATTTCAAACTGATATCAGAAACTTTTAGCCATACCAGTCACATCGTGCATCGTATTGAGGTGTGGTTGATTCATACACGTCACAAATGACTCATGGATCTTTTTCATAAAGTACCAAAACAATACGAATGAGTTTTATCCATATTACATATGTCAGTAGTGTTATTTTCTAAAGTTAATGTCCAATTGAAACTGATATCAGGCACTTTTAGCCATACCGGTTACACCGTGCATCAGATTGAGGTGAGATTGATTAATACACGTCACAAATGACTCATGAATCTTTTTCCTAAGGTATCAAAACAATAAAAATTCATTTTCTTGGTTTTCTGTATGTCACTTGTGTTGTTTTATAAAGTTAATGTCAATTTCAAACTGATATCAGACACTTTTAGACATACAAGTCACATTGTGCACCAGATTTATGTGTGGTTGATTCGTACATGTCACAAATGACTCATGGATCGTTTTCCAAACGTATCGAAATAGTAAAAATGCTTTTGCTCAGTTTTCCATATGTCACTTGTGTTGTTTTCTAAAGTTAATGTCAATTTCAAACTGATATCAGACACTTTTATCTGTACCGTTCACACGGTGCATCAGATGGGGTGTGGTTGATTCTTAAACCTCACAAATGACTCATGGATCGTTTTCCAAAAGTATCAAAACAATCCTAATGTGTTTGCTCAGTTTTTCGTATGTCACTTGTGTTGTTTTCTAAAGTTAATGTTAATTTCAAACTGATATCAGACACTTTTAGTCATACCGGTCACACCGTACATCGGATTGAGGTGCGGTTGATTCTTACACCTCAAAAATGAATCATGGATTGTTTTCCTAAAGTATTCAAACAATCCAAATACATTTTCTCAGTTTTTCGTATGTCACATGTGTTTTTTTCTAAAGTTAATGTCAATTTCAAACTGATATCAGACACTTTTAGTCGTACCGGTCACACCGTGTGTCGGATTGAGGTGCGATTGATTCGTACATGTTAAAAATGACCCATATATCATTTTCCTAATTTATAAAAACAATACAAATCCGTTTTCTCAGTATTCCATATCTCAGTAGTGTCGTTTTCTAAAGTTAATGTCAATTTGAAACTGATATCAGAAACTTTTAGCCATACTGGTCACACCTTGCGTCAGATTGAGATGTGGTCAATTTGTACAAGTCAAAATGAATCATGGATCATTTTCCTAATGTATCAAAACAACCCGAATGCATTTGCATGATCTTTTTCAAAGTTGATAAACTCTTTCACACCTTATTCATAATCTTTTATCAACTGATTGGCATTCATCCATTCTTTATTTATATTCGTCATATTTCAAATCCAAAGTACGGGTATATAGGTTAGGGCAGAAGTAATATGAGTATAATTTAGATAGAAATCTAGATACTTCAAAAATGGTGGGGGCGTTCTCATTAATAGAAAATCTTGGGTGGTTCTTGGGATTCATCCATTCTCTTCCTCTCTTCGATCCCCCTTGATAAGGGGTGGTTCATGGGAGTTTTTTATAGTGCGTTAGTGAGTTCTTCCCTCATACTTCCTCCATTACTATTATCATTTATTTCCCTATGATTTGGGATGATTTTAACTAGGATTTGTGTGATGATTTCACTATATCATCTTCAAATCAATTCAGATGATGTAGATTTTGTTTGTATTGGATAGAGGTTATCCTCGTATGATGAACGCATCATGTTTTGTGTGGTTTAGGTGGTGTTGTGTCTCCCAGTGAGTTTTAAAAAGATTATTCCTAATTATATTAAGGTGAATAATTAATTATTTGTTTCTATAAATAATTATTTGGGAATTGTGCCTTGAGATTTGGTCTCAATCATTGGTACAAAATTAGACAAGGAATGTATAGTCTTGGTTGAGGATGAGTTGATCATGGTGAGGGGGTTACTCCATTTTTTGAGGTAGGTGGACCCTATAATACAAAACCATGTTCCAGTTCATGCATGATTATGCATTCATGCATGAGTATATATGTTCCAGTGAAAGGGGTAGAAATCAAGATCAACCTAGGTAAATAAATATGGTGTTTTTGATACACCAAGAGATAGAGTGAGGGTTATATTGAATGTTTTTGATTTTTTGATCATCTAGAGATTATGTCTCCATAGAGGTGAGATTTTTAGTAGTGTTTATGAGAGGATCGGGTTTGGTATGAGATTTTTATAGCCTAGTTAGGTTTTCTGAGGCTATATGAGTAGGTATTAGATTCTTAGGCCTAAAGAAGATGGATAGTATAGTTTTATATATCACATATTATGAGGAACATCCTCTTGAGGATATATAAGAGTAATGGTGTGTGTGATGAGTAGGATATTTCATATAGGGATTGGTGAAGTTTTACATAGAGGATTTCCTCCATATAATTGGATTAAGAGATCTCCCTCCCCTCCTGGACACCCCACTCATGGGAACCCCCATGGACACACCCCCTCCCTCCCCTTCGGGACACCCTCACACCTAGACACCCCTCCCTCTCTGACACACCCCCTCCTGGACACCCCACTCATGGACACCCCCATGGACACACCCCCTCCCTCCCCTCCTGGACACCCTCACACCTGGACACCCCCTATTTATTGGAAAAACCCCCTCTTGGACACTCCCCCCCACTCTAGGACACCCCCTCCCTCCTGGACACCCCCAAACCACATATAAGGGAAACTAAAATTAGAAAATTGAAAATCCAAGATATTCGTTACCATCAAGATATTAAGATGCTCGTGAGTGGACTGAATGACTATGCATCAGTCAACTTCCACACTATCGACCAGTGTAGTCCCATGAGTTATGCTTTACTAGAAAGAAAAATCATATCTAAAACCATTCTTCATTACCTAAAGATATAAAACATAATAAAGTGTGATCATATATGCTCAATAAGTGTAAAAAAGGGATATATCAATGATCATATATAGATAACATTATTATGAATTCACCTTCATCCTATTTGTGTACGATCGTCCATCAGGTATGTTTCCCATTCATTTCTAAACACATCTATATCATCTTCTGAATATGAGTTTTTGCGACAGTCATGGTAGTACAGAAAAAATAAAAATACACAAAGGATTAATAAATATTTTAAATGAACTCGTAATTATTTTCAAAAATACCTCATTAGGGATGCTAGTTTGTTGATGAAATATGATCTCTTTCATAAATTTACAAACATAATAACCACATTCCTTTCCATTTGTTTGTTTTGGACACTGCAAAAACATCGAAAACAATAATTAATTTGTTTTGATATGTTTTTGGATAGTGAAATGTTATTAAATATACCTGGATACTTTTCTAGTCATAGATTTTGTAGTCTTTCTCATCCTTATTCCCTGGATTCATTCGATGCATTAGATGATATTGATGCGTCTCCCTATAATAACATAATCCGCATTAAACTATAAAATAAATTATATAACTAGATATTTTGTTTTAAAATGTTGGATCGAGTGTATTACAAATTAACAAATTCCATCATACGTGGTCGGTTTGTTGGATATTCATGCGTTGAATCCAGAAAATAAATCTTTAGAGTATCCAAATTGACTGCAAGCAACATTCAATGCTCCTTAAAAATAAAAAAAGGAATAAGTAAAGAAAGAAATGAAATATAGTTGATATGATTAAATTATAGATTTTTACCCCTTTATCGTTGGTATTAAAAAGATTCTATCATCCATAATTTTGTTTTCAAGAGATTTGAGCATGGATGACATTATTGGAGCCTCTTTATCAAAATCTAATTCTTCTTTTGAAGAGGTGGTGTGACGACTAATGAGTCCAAATTTTTGTTCATCAGGAAATCCCTTCAATTGTTTTTCATATATACGCCTGCAAAAAATATAAAATGTATTTAGTCATAATTATCGGATTATATCATCTTTTTAAAAATCAAATAATGAAAACATAACTCCTGTTTACATTTACAACTGAGGCGCCTAGTCATTCATACTTGAGGATTTCATTTACATGTTTAGCACTAATGAAATCTTATGTTTCCCCTCCATACATATTTTTTTCAAAATCAATTGTGTGAGCATTGCTGTCTATAAACTTTGTATCCACATTAGCCTGTAGTGATATTAACTGTGGATATAGAACAAGCGAGGTGAAGGTGCTCTAAGTTGACCGTTTCAATCGGTTGGTTGATCCTTGAGATAGTTTTGAGCTGATATTTCGTTTCACCCCCTTCTATTTGTCATTCTATAATAACATTCATCAGTATAGTCCTTTTCATTAAATGTTAATGGTACTTCTTGAAAAATAACTTGGAAATGGATACCTCCTTGTTGACATGTTTTTTTACAAGAACTGACGGCCATGCGATGAATGTTCCAATAGCTTGTTCTACAGTATGAATTTCTTCATTATCATTTGGAATAGTTATCTTAGAACTCAGCTCATTAGCTACGTTAATTGACACTCTGAAATGATCTGTTGGAAGCTGTTTGTTGTGTAGCATGTTGTTCTGCGTATTGAACACCGTAGCCCTCGCTACAAGGAAATAAATGGGAGTTGATAGAGATAAATCACAGTCATTTTCACCCTATAGAATATTAGTACAGGAAAGGTATAAGTGTCTATGTGAATCACATTTCACAGAAACAATTATTAAAACATTGATTACCTCAGCTAAGTCAGGTTTTTTAGGGGAATGGCTTGCCTCAAATCTGGTGGGGGTGGGGCAGGATCATCACGCATTAGTTGTTGTTGAGTTTTTTCTTCTCTTTGCCTCTCCCCCATCAATGTTGCTATCATCTCTCTATGGTATTGTAATTATTTTTGAAAAATAAATAATTTTTCATGTATATTTTTAATTTTTTTCATTTTCATCCTCCGCTTGTTTTTGTTTTTGAAAATATGTTCGGGGTGTCACCGCAAAACCTGCACCTCTGACGCGACCATACTGGTCTAGCCACTTCAAGGATACTGAAAGTATGTCTGCATCTAGTGCGGGTGTTGTTGATTCATGTGACTATGTTAGATGGAAAATATAGAAAAATAAGTAGTCATTTTAATATAATATAGATTTAAAACAAATCAAATTTATATTATGTCATACTTACACATGTTTCCCACACTTTTTGTGTGTATTCATCTATCAGTATCCCCTCTTTATTTACACAAGCCTCCTTCCATAGAACATGGTGTGGGATGGATTTGTCTTTCGATTTCGATTCATCAATATTTATATAAACAGAGAAACATGGTTATGGTGTTTTTTTATGTCACATATAAGTAGTACGGTAGATTTAAAAGACGTACCAACTTTATCTCAAGTGAAGCGTACCCCATCCATGTTTTACGGTAAGGGTACGCTGGTTCTACTGCGCATTTTTTATTTTCAACACTCAGTTTCTATTTCATAAAAAAAACCTTTCAATAAAAGTGATGAATACAAGCAACGTCAAACAACATATTACCCCACACAATGTACCTAAAATGTCTTCTCCCCACGACGGTTGATAAATGCTTCCCACACTCCTTGGGATATCAAGTGTGCATAAAGAGGAGGTGGGTGAGGCTTGATTTTCCCTTCAACATTTTTAAGATGATGTTTCGTTAAAATTGTGCGAAAACCTCTACGAGTTCTTCCTGAAAATCTTAATACATATTCCTTGTGCGATGCATCTACTATAAATGAACTATGTAATGGATTATGAAGAGTAAGTCAATGTTTTGGTATTTTATTTTAATAAATTAAAAAAATGATATCATAATGTTATTGTAATCACTTCCCACATTAGTGTCTTAAGACTGGTGACAACATGGTGCCACGACTGTACATCAATCAGAATGCTTTGATGAGTGATGATTCCAATGTATCTACTAAACATAGATTTGTTGGGGTTAACATGTTGGCCTCGCTTATTCCATCCCACCTCAAATTTGATTCCTTTTTCTTTTTCCTTAAGGATTTTGGATAATATTGCCAAACTACGTCGCTCTTGTTTTTTTGTGCTTTCAGTGTTTCATTTCCTACCATTTCCTCAGATGTATCATCAATATATTTCTCTGGAGGACTATCATCAGCACTAGGACCAGAAGAAATAGGTTGAGAAACTTGTTGTTGCTCTGCACTAGGACCAACAACAATAGGTTGAGAAACTTGTTGTTGCTCTTCACTGGGACCACCAGCAGCTGGTTGAGAACCCTATTGTTGCTCTGCACTGGGACCACTAGAAGGTGGTTGAGAGACATTTTGTGCCTCGAGATTGGGTGCATCATCAGGTTCATAAGTCATTATCTACTGAAGTGGTTTAACATTTAATTTAGATTACATAAAAGTAGCAGTGGATAGATAATAACATAACGTAACACAATGTATATTGCAGTAAGCAAATAACCTTATTATTTTACTCTCTTTTTTTCTTTAAAGGCTGGAGAGATTTGACTCTTCTATCGACTATGTAAATCCTATCATTGTGGTCTCCTCTGACATACAAAATGCCATCTACATTTGGACCACTGCGAAATGATTGTAAAGTCTATATAAAATGGTCATCCTCTGTTAAACTTTCATCTGACCCTTAAGTTGTTTTGGTTGATAACAGAACAATTGACCAATTTTGGTTTGTTGGGCCTAGAACATAAAATACTTGTTCTGCCTATGATTTCATTATAAATGGTTCGTCTTTCTCCCCTTCCTTTCTGAAATCAACTTTCACGAATCTTAATTCATCTACTTTAACAACACTCATGTTATCAACCCACATTCATTGAAAAAATGGAACTTGGAATTTCGTATAATCCAACTCCTATATTTGTTTGATGATGCCAAAGTGTGACATATTCACATAAATTGGATGTTTGACCTTAGCATCGGAAACATACATCTCCTCAACCACAAGTGTAACCCCATTATTCTGCATGGTACTTTCTTCGTCATCTTCATTAGTATAGAATATATAACCATTAACTGCATAAGAATTGTAAGATAATACATACAAACTTTCTCTTCCAGCTAGCCATCAAAGTCGTTCTGAAATTGATTCTGGATTTTCATTTAACTGCTTCAATATATGGTCTTGAAACCATCCTATAAACTATAAATTATGTGTATCTGATATCCATTTTTCATCCCTATATGGATTCAAACGCATAGGAATTTCTTTGTGGTTTTAAACATATGGGTCAATGTCGAAATATTTATTAAAAAAATAAATGTGAGCCTACTCCTTATCTATAATATTGATTGTAACAACCTCTCTTCCAGAAATTATTTCACCCTTCAGTCGCTCAGTGTGATGAGATTTTGGTAGACCAACATTTTCCACACCAGATAGGTATTCGGTAAAAAATTTAACGGCTTCCTCAACAATATATTTCTCCGTAATACAACCCTCTGGCCGACTTCGATATGTATAACATCAAGAAAATTCCTAACATACAAACAATTCTAGTATGGTAATTCAAAAAAAACTCATCTCTTTTTCAAACCAGTTTTTGTAAGGTTTTTCGAAAATGGTTTACCAAAAGTAGTGTCCAAATATTTTACCTTCTGAAATAATTTATCACCTGTTAGTGGAGACGGTGTTGTACGTTCTTCTGAACTTCCGTCGAATGATGTCATCCAAGATCGGTACTTATGTCATCGGGGTAGAAATCTGTGATGTCCTAAAAACATGGTTTTCAATGAATGTTTCAACCTAATTAAATGTATACCTTGTTCTCAAATGGGACACCCTTGAGTTACTTAAATGCTATATCCTGAAAAATTTCCATAAGCAGAAAAGTCATTTATCAACCCGTACAACATGGCTTTAAAAGTGAAATCTTCTTTTTTGCAAGAATCATACAACGTAACACCTGAATCCCACAATATTTTCAAATCCTCGATTAATGGAGCCAAATAAATATCAATATCATTACCCAGTAGTTTTGGTCCTAATATAAGCATAGATAACATGATGTATTTTCATTTCATGCATAACCACAGTGGTAAGTTATAATTTACCAACATAACTGGCCATGTATTGTGACTGCTGCTTTGAAAACCAAAAGGATTTACCCCATCTGTAGATAACTCCAGACGAAGGTTTCTTGGATCATTTCCAAATTCAGGATACTTGTGATCAATTCTCTTCTAGTGAAGAGAGTCTTCCAGGTGACGTAGTTTCTTATCTTTCATTCTTGTATCTGCATGCCATGTCAATTGTCATGCAGTCTCCTCACTTCCATATAGGCGCCTAAACCTTGGAATGATTGGAAAGTAACATACAACTTTCGTAGAACTAGAATCATCTTTATTGTATCGATAAGCACCACACTTTGGGAATTATTTAAGTAATTTGTGGTCCTTGTTAAACAATATATAGTCATTCGGGAAGGCGCGTATTCTTTCAGAGATCATACCCATCGATCGTAGCATTCATTTGGCATCGTATGTTAGGCTTAGGAGTTCATTATATTTTGGGAGCATGTCATTCAAGAGAGAAAGTAGTTCCGTAAAACTGGAATCACTCCACCCATTTCCTGCTTTCAAATTATACAGCTTCAGTACAGCTGACAATACTGTATAATTAGTGCAACCATCATACAATGGCATTTTTGCACAACTCTTTAACTTCTCAAATAATTTTAGGAAATCACGAAGTTCATCTTCAACTATCCTTGTCATTTCTTCAATACGATATTCATCATCATTCACATCTGTAATCACACCCTCAATACGATCGTCTTCACTGTTCACACTTGTAATCCTATCAAATCTTCCATAAAACGTCGTGTTATCCAAGCCACTAAATACATTCGTTTTTTCCCTGTGTTTATTCCAACATGTATAACTTCGATCTATTCTGTGACAGATCAGGTGTTCTTCCAACTCCTCTGGACTAATGTTTCTCGAATAACAACAGCGTAAACACAGACAAAGGATTTGAGAAGGGTCACATGCATGATCTCATGCAAACATGATAAACTCTTTCACACCATCTTCATACTCTTTTGTCAACTGATTGGAATTCATCCATTATTTATTCATATTCATCATCTTTATGGGTTTGATCTCGAACATGCCTAATATTATGTTTTAATTAATCAGGTAGCATTGTTAGGGTTTTATAAAAAAAATCATGGTACAAATGCCTCTACAATGAAATAGAGGAACCTACCCCAAAACATCTGAAAGTACTGGAACTCTATCTATATACGGGGGACTATGACCTATCTTTTGTATATCTCCATGGAGTACCTAAAACCTATACATGGAGGACTCTTCATCGAAACATGGGGGATTACCATACTCCATATTTTTTTCCAAACATCTCACTTGTCACTTTTCAACTCTCAAGTAGAGTGAAGATAATTAAAATATCCAAACCACATCGTGTGCAATTTCCAATGAATGAGGGAGTCGTAATATTGTGATCTACATGAGAAGATATTTATAATGGGATACTCATACATGAAATATTATCATCTAAGTAAAAAATAAATAATAATAATGAAATTAACATAGCACACAATTTGTTCAATGGATACACAATGTGTAGGGTTCTCAGTCAAGGTTGGTTGTATACTACCATTTCTAAAGTCATGTGAAATTCATATACATGGTGTGTCTAGTAGGGTGAACATCGTCTATGGATAAGATACTTGATTTAATCTGACATATATCAAATTAATTCCATGTTAGTCTTATAAAGACTGCATGATGCCTTTGAAAATACATGACATATAGAACAAATTGAGCTAAAGGCGTGTACTTTAGATACAAAATAAGTCACTTCACCAGTTATGCATTACATTTTTGTGGAATACACAGTGTGTAGTCCTTACATGACCACTAGGGGTGTATAGTCTATACACATCAAGTTTCTATGGTATCTATACATGGTGTGAGTGAAGTAAAACACATATCATATGGTTCTACCATTATTTAAAGGAATGTACATGGTTTCATGATGAAGTATATGTCTTTGAGATACATTGTGTGTGACCTATGTTCACATGACATGTAACATTTAAAATAAAACTTATTCCAAGTTTGAGTCAGAAGATGAGTCATGTGGTGTAAATTTTGGAGATAACTGTTGTCTGGCATTAAAACCTATATGAAATCCATGTATGGTGAAGAATGTTCCATTTAACAAGACTACATACCATTTATTTTAAAAATATATAGAATCTGAAAAACATCATCTTCACACCATAAAGTGTCTCATAGAGTCCTCTAGAAGTTGGTTTTTAGGATTCAGGGGAATTGCACTAGTAACAAAGTGGTGGTGCCATTGAAATGGGTAAAGTTTGGATTGATATTCAATGGTGGAAGATCTACAACATGGAAAAAAGGGAATATCAATAATTTCAACAACCACAACACCATACAAAAACACAATCGTTCTCAGAATCGCAACACCATACAAACCAAAAAATCACAATTTTAGATTTTAAAAATCATACCTTATTCAATTTTGTTTGTTAATTCAGGGGTTATCACAAAAGTTTTATCATCCTGGGGAATTCATTCATAAGCCATGTATACGTAAATTACCAATTTTTAGATTCAAGTGTTCAACAAGAACCAACTAACATGCAATTCATTTAGTGCGCAAACAAGGACCACCAACGACCATGATTTTCAGTGGGGCATTTATCTCGTACATTTCACATTATAACCATCAATATCAAACAGTAATAACATGAAAAAAAAGAGGAAACCAATGAGTAACTAGAGAAAACTCATCATGAAGGTGTCGTTAAGCACACAGCAGAGGTGCGTTCATGGCAGAGGAGAGGTGCACACTCGAGGAGATTTCCAACTGAAAAGAAAACATAAAATAGGGGAAACTCATGAGAATAAAATAATATAAAACCGAGTACACCATGTACCACATCACACAAACCCCAAGAACCCACTAAAACAGAAATCAACCCACACCATAGTTAAAAACACCATAATATATCAAGAAATTATAGAACCCACCTTCGATAGAACAAGTTCAATAGACTTTTTAAAATATAAAATATGAACATACAATGGGTAAGCCCTGACCAATAGGTCCTCCATACTATGTATAATCCCCAATTTTATTCTATATAACATATCTCAAATGAGTAAGCCCCGATCAATCACCTATTATCCCACCTTTCATGACACATACACCCTAATCGCATGACTTTAAACTTCATGGTACAATCTTTTCAACACAACACGTGGTATCTAGTGAGTAGGATCATATCTGTATCTAAACTCAATAAGCCTACCTGTACATCTTGAAAAAAATTAGGGGGAACTCGCATATTTCCAATGGGACACCCCTGGTACTCTTTTCCATTCTTAACATCACACCATGCCAAAACTCACCACACGATCACCAGTTACCCAACATTATTCCAAAACCAAAGGAATATACTCATGCTTCATTACCCTAAACCCATCCATCTAGGTTCAATTGTGATGGTCACATTAAAACCATGATATAAATCAATAGGGTTAGGAATCCAAATGATCATGTCCCTCAACCCAGTCATAACACAAAAACTCAAGAATAGAGAGTGATTCCCTTATACAAATCCAAGGCATGACCATTCCTTTACTATCAACTTGATAACACCTAATATGCATCAATCCCTCATGTCAAAGAATCTACTCCGGATTTATGTATCTAAGGTATTCATAACACAAAGATAAACCCACTCATTAGTCTCCCCCAACCACCAAAACTCACTAACTCATTACCATCTTGAGTCACACGCTAACGACCACTAGAATCTCACACAAACCCCTTACATCAGTTCTTACACAATCCTTTTCCCATGGGGGCCACTCTTATCCCCACCTAAAAACACACATCATCTAGTGAACCAAACTAACCAATTACTATAGGTTGTCACACACTCTCTATCTAAAACAACCTACAATACAAGGGTCTCACCACCTGGGCTCTCACTCTTGCCCCAACTACTCATACATAGGTTCAACTCACTTATAAAAAACTATAATTCATCATAATCATTCAAGGATCATCATTTATCATTTATATTAACCCAAGAGAAGGAAAAATACTCCTACACTGACCAGGGGTGGCAGAGGCAGCGACGGTGGAGGCAGTGGCGGTCGCGGCGGACGAGGAAACCCCAGCGGTGGTGGAGGCAGCGGTGATCACGGTGGAGGAGAAAAACCCAACGTCGGCAGAGGCCTCGGCGAAGGAGAAAAACCCAAAGACGGTGGCGAAGGAGGAGGATGTGGAGGAGGAGGATAATGAGGAGGATGAGGACGAGGAAGAGGACGTGAAAGATGAGGAGAATGAGGAGGGGAGGTCACAGTGGAAGAGGGTCCTGGTTCAGCTTCCGCGAAAGCTTTACCACGTGCGAGAGAGGAGGGTCTGTTTGGGTTATTAAATTAGAAACCGTTGGAAACTTTATCAGCGCTCGTTGAAAGCGCTAATAAAGGTATGTTTTATCAACACTGATAAATTTATGTTTTATCAGCGCTTTTATTTTAGTGATAATAAATATTATAATTTTATATAAATTAATAATAAAAACTTTTATCAGAGTTAAACTAACCGCTAATAAATATGGCCTTTTATCAGCGCTAAAAAAGGTGCTGATAAAGGGTATACCTTTATCAGCGCTTATTTTAGCATAGATAAATCTAACCTTTATTAGTGCTTTTAACTAGAGCTGATAAAGGCATACCCCTTTATCAGCGCTTTCTGTTTAGAGATGATAAAGGGAAGCTCTTCCCTTGCTCTGTTTTGTGGTAGCATAATCCAAGCTTACTTATTTTATATATATAAATGTTATATTTAGTGTGTCAGGAAATGAAAAATAAT
Source organism: Viscum album (assembly GCA_963277665.1). NCBI lineage: Eukaryota > Viridiplantae > Streptophyta > Magnoliopsida > Santalales > Viscaceae > Viscum > Viscum album. The sequence continues at coordinate 777,604,645 of OY728138.1, forward strand.
AAAAGATTAAAATAAATAAATAATAATAACAATTAAAAAAATCTTAGGGTGTTACATGATACTAGAACCAAGGGTACACCATTACACATATATGGAAGGAATATCCCTTAATAAATGAAGACTTAATACTACCATGAATAATATAATGATCTCCCAACCATAATAAATTAAAATTGTATATCAGTTCATGTCATGTCATAATAATCCAAAACATAAATAAAAAAACACAATGTCTATCAACTCCTCTATACCTTAAGTAAGGTGTAATGTAATCCACCTCTATGGATAAGTCTCTTATGTATAAATATAATTTATTCTAAAACAACTACCTACAATATTAATATAATCTAGAAAACCACACATATAAATAAAAGGTGAGAATAATATATACACAATAGGTTCCTCCATGGAACTCTCATGTGTCCATGTGAATGAATAATTTTAATGTATTCATGTATAGAATAAATAAAATAAAATAATCAATCAATAATAATATCCCAATAGTTTAATGACAAAGCATTTTCATTCCATACCATATAATCATCAATTCTTAAACCCAATAATATTCTTTACCACACATCACCACACAATCAGCACTAATTCCACACAAAATACTAAGTAATTTCCCACTTATAAGGACTTCACAGTAATAATATCAAGTTTTTGAAAACCTACAAAGACCACACCATAACATGACATACATAAACCAGGTATCCATCTATAGGGGACATGTTATATCATCACCATAAATAATTATTTATCTATCCACAAGGAACTCTCTATAGAATCTCAGTCACCATGTATCTATCTGCCTAAAGGTAACATTATATGGAGTCCACATTCACTAGTTGGGTCACTATCCAGCTGTAAGGACTCTCACTAATTCTCCAACTGCCCTCCCTCTGGGATTCTCCCCACCATAGTCCACATTTGTCAGGAATTTCTCAATCCTCAAATAATTTCAATTTATTTCTAGGTGTCTATCCTCAAAGACTCTCTCTTATTCAACCAACATCATCACCCCCCCCCCCCACATACACACACAAACATCATACGTCAACTATGTCTTGATATATCATCCACTCTATTATTTATTTCATATTTATTACATCATCATCATCATCACATATCACAAACCACTATTACATAATTATTCATGAATTCCATTAATCATGTATATATTTCTAATGGATTCATACCACACCATAAATTTATTCTCCCACCAAGTTGACCACACATACAAAGGTCGGAGGGGACAAAATCAAACCGAATTAATATATATGTCTCTCACAAAAGTCCACAAAAATTATACCCTAGGGATTAATTATCAATATAACTAAGATTTCTAATATCCTAAGTATACCCAAGTTTCATAACCTCATCACACAGCCATCAAACAAACCCTTTCAATTAAGCCACATAACAAATCTTATTTCTTTACATATGAACCTCTATTCATCTATAACAAGTAGTTTATATAGGGTTTTATATTTAATTTGAGTAACACCACAACTATTATCTCACTCTAAAATAACTACGACACATAAATAACAGGCTATATGGTCCCTATCAAGTATGGCACATCCCCGTGCCAATATAGCATAACATCGTAGAATTTACACTACCCCATTACAAAAATGGTGCACGACTCCATTTATATTTTGAATGGTCCTAATTAACTCACTACCACTTCATGAAATAACCCTAAACAACACTCCATTATTCTTTACTTATAAGTGGAACAACCCCTACACTAAATTTTCACAATCCCTAGGATGAATTATCATAGTCCTTTCCAAATGTCATGATTTCCACCCCTCTTAACTCAAAAATATTTTCTATGCATTTTAACTACTTGAGGCGCCAAATTCAAAATAGACAATTTAAAAAATATCTCAGGTATACTAAATATCCATTATCATTAATAGTTTTCCATCATAACAAATAATCAAATAATTTAATCATGAAATATAAAAAATAATGTACAATAATTTATGATTTTCTTATTTATCAATAACAATTTCAGAATAATATATCATCACACAATTATTTTAATTTCTAGTGTTCATCTATAATTATATTTCCCTTGAATTCAAGTCTCATATTATTTAAATTAATCAACAAGAATAATAATTCCATCAATTTCATATCCAATAAGCAACTTTCTAATTAATCAAGCTAATGAAAATCTATCATAATCATATTTATATTCATAATAACTTTTCTTGATTATAAACTATCATTTTATCATATTACAATAAATTATTTATCCATAATAGAAAATAAGTTAATGATAAATTAGATATGTAAATTTCAATTCAAAAAACCTAATTTTATAGTGAATGAAATTCCATGATCCTCTTATGATCAATACCAATCATTTATCTACAATCCTTTCACTCTCTATATTCTTATATAATCTTCAACACATAATGACACCAAGATGAAGACATGGTACAATAATGATAATTGAGAGAGATAATTCTAAGAAAAATGTTTTCATCAACAAATCAATCTCACTGATTCATGCATCTAATTATCTCATCAATTACCATGATCACTTTCCTTTACCACTCTCTCCCATTAATATATTCTTAATTTCACATTAAATGTATCATTCATTCTCATTGAAAATCCCATTTTTAATATCTATAAAATTCCATGTCATAAAAATAAATAAAATATCCAACTCCACCTCCTCTAATATTTCTTTATCACTACCACCATATATTCTCATATTCAATATTTTTTATTTAATAAAAACTACTCATTTAAAATGAATAACTTATATAAAATAATAATAATAATAATAATCCATCAACAATAGTAATTAAGGGAAATATAAACTCCTTGAAAATCATCAAATTAACACCCAAGGATAAACATTGTTTTTTGAATTCAATAACATAATTAAAATTTCATTCTAGAAACTGAAAAATTATCATTTCACCCTTCTTACCTAAATATCTATAAAGTTTCACAAATTCATTAAATTCAAATTTTATGGTATCTAGAGATCACTTCCCTTTTTATAAACTTTTTGGATTTTATGTATGGATATATTTTTTGGGATATAGTAAAATATAGATCAAGACACACTATTAAGGAAACTCCATGCTAGGAGAGGCCAAAACATTGAACAAAATTTCATCATAAATCTCATCAATGCTTCTTGAAGTAGAAATATACCATTGTAAAACATATGTTTTATTGTATTATTTTAAATTAATTAAATTAAATTAATTAATTTTCATTATATGGTTATTAATATTTCAATATTATGAGAAATGTTTTTGTTGTTCTTCCTATAGTGTATATTTTTGTGTCACTTTTTGTGATTTATATGGGATTTGATAGTAGTGAAAAATGGAAATTATTGTATAGTTTTGGATATAATAAAATTATGTAGATACCACTAATATTTTATGATAGTTCCTATAGGATTTCATTAACACTTCTAGTAATTATTATTATGTTTACACTTTTTATACATCTGTTTTTTAGTTTTTTTAAGCTTGTTTAAGAGAATAGGTAATGTTATAAATTGTTAGAAATCACTCTGGAATTTGATGAAACTGTCCATGATGAGAAACTAATGGTAAAGAATCATTGTTTTTAATAGATATTTCCCTTCCACTATCCATATATTCCTTATTCACAAAGGATCATACATCTTATGAGAGGATGTAGTCTTTTCCCCATGTTTATTTTCTCTCTTATGAGAAAATGTTGGTCAATGTTATGGTAATTTTCTCTCATTATATTGAACAAGAGGATATAACCCCATTCTAGACTCCATGATATGAACAATGTAGGTATAATTTTTAACACCGTGAGATTTTGAACAATAAAACTATATTTTTTATTGTATACGACACGCAACACCATGCCTAAATGGACCATCAAACATTATTATTTAAATATTTCCATTATAAAATAGTTGTTAAATTGAATGGTATGGATAGGATTAACTAATTTATGAAATATATATAAATTTACTAAAAAATATAAATACATGGATAAATTATTAGTAAAAAATTAGTAAAATTTTAGTAAATTCATTTAATTCATCAAAAATATGTTTTCTTGAAAAATAATTTCTATTTATTTTTGTGAGAAAATATTATAATTGTTTTTTGGAAATTTTATAAAATTTACTGGATAAAATGAACTTGGTTTTTCATATCATTATATCAAAATTATCTAGGGGTAAATTTTTGGTATTTTTCTAAAATTACTGACTTTTCAGTGAATAGTGAAGAATATTGATTTTTATAAAACTTTCATTTCTATTCATTAAATAATGTTATTTAAATAACTGTTATATTTTGGATTTAGAATTAAATTTAAATATGAACCATTTTATTTATAAAAATACAAATAATTTTATTTGAATAATACATTTTCATGATTTTGGTATAAATCTATTTTTATAATTAAAACCCATTTTTATTGAAAAAAAGATTTAGTGCACAATGATTTAACATTTCAATTAATTAAAATAAACTCTAATGAGTAATTATTTAAATTAAAATTATTATATATATGTATAAGTTAATTTAAATACATAAAATGAATATTAATATAAAAAGAGTTAATGTAAAATTATATTTTCACTCAAAAATGAATTTTCCTGAAAAAGTCATTTTTCATCATGCTTTTCTGGTGTATTATAAAATGAATTTACACTGCTAATGGAATTTTAAATTGGTAAAATGGATTACATATTTTTAATCAAAACAAATTATATTTTTTAATGAGTTCAACTAAAGTTTTGGTCCCAATTAATGTTAAAACATTAAATCATTATCACCTCAGTGGGGTAAACCGGGTTAACATGGGTTTAAACTAAGTGAAAAGGCCACGAGTTTCATATTCCACCATATTGGATGAATTTATTTTAACCCTTATCACCTTAATGTATATATTTATTTATTTTACCGAATATTTCTCTATGAAACGGACCACTATAATAATTTAAGCAAAGATAAAGACAAAATGTCCACCTCTTGCTTTTAAATATCTCTTATGTATCTAGATAAGGGAAAAATATTGTTTTGGATGAATATAAATGGTTATATTTAGAATAATGGAATAATTTTCATAATATTAATTTATTTATAATTTTTATTAATTATATAATTATTTTTAAATCTTATGATATGTTAATAATGTGTTTATTAAATTAATAGAAAAAATAAATAAATGTTCTAAAAAATATTATAAAGTAATATAAATTGAGTAATTTATTGTGTTACGTTATTTTTGTTGATAAATATAAAATTTTTGATAGGTTTTAATGTAATATATTCAAATTCATTTTCTATAATGTTTCTGTCACGAACCAACCTGGGTCGACCCTGAACCATTCACCTGAGCCGATATGTGGCAAGGCACGAGAGGCATTCCCAATCCTCCTGGGCTAGCGACAAGTTCCAGAGCATCAAAAAAGTACAAATGGGAATGATTTCACCAAATGAAAATAAATAAAGTCATGGAAAGAAAAATATAGAACAACGTAAAGTAAATAAATGATACTAAAGAAAAAGAATGACCACCAACACATACTAACTTGACCATGACCAAAACTCTCCATGACCCCAAGAGTCACTCAACAGTACACAACCAACTCTCATCCATGGTGAGCATGCTCGAGTCAAACCTGCAACAGAAACTAAAAACAGGAAAAAACTATATGTGTGAGTATTAAAACTTAGTAGGTGTGTCCAACAATTATTCTCAATGCACTACCATTAAATAAATAATTTACCAATTTCAGTTTTGAACTAAATTATATAAAATATTAGTTTACACACACACTTTCATTTCTAAAACAAGTAACAGTACATTTCCCTTTTTAATTTAAAAACAAGATTAATATTTTAAGGGAAAAGTTTCATTACATTTAAAAACATTTTAGCGAAATATTTTGAAATCAAAATTTTAGTTGTGAGTCAAGATTAAAAACACACACAAAACACTATAAGGGTAATTGGAATGTAGAAAACGAGGACCAACAACTGAAATAGGTGTCTCAATCATCTTCCACATACAAATAAGAACTAAATAAAACATGGGTCGAACCTTAGATCTCATGAACAATACAGAACGTATTATACATGTGACTCATCTTGAAGGCATTCCTACTCTCGATGAAATCATAACGCCCTAACGTCTGGTGTTTCCCTACATGGCCTAACCGAGGGGCCCAGTCCCCTAGAAGAGAAAATATCATTCTAAGGGTTACTATCTAGTGCATAATCTGAACTAGTGCAGCAATCATTCTAATAAAATTCACTTACTATGCCAGTTTCCCATGTCAACAAGTGTAATAAAAAGTGGTGAGTCAATAATATCAATCAAGTAACGAGTCACAAAGCCCAAACATCACTCACAACAACTCAAAAAATCAATGTACACAATGAGATCACCCATGAGTTACCCCAAAGAATGTTTTCTCAATATAATTTATATCATCAAAGTGCCAAACGTGCTTTAACCAACCAATCAACACCAAACTGTCTCTAAAAAAGTAATTTTATAAAGTCGAACACATTTTCAACCCAAGCCTCTCTTTAAAAGAATAAAAATATACTTATAATGACCAACCGGGCATTTTATCAACAATAATGATGCACATTTGAAAGAAAACACTTTTAGGTAATTCAAAACAAGAGAGAACCACTATCCATCACAATGAACATTTATTATAAAATTAATTATTTAATATTATTTACCATTAATCTAAAATTAATGAAATAACAAGAAATTAATAAATTCTAAATATAAATTCAAGTTCACTGGGGACCTACCTCGACTCGCAGTCCAAACAGGATGACAAACACACCTCAAGAAGGCGCACAAGCATGCACAAGCGGACGATTATAGTTTCATGGAATTACCTGGACATTGCATTGCAACAAACTCACAACAACTAAAAACCCCTAACCATTGACTTAGAAGAATTCAAATGAAAAAACAGCGCAAAAACCACCTTGACATACTTTAAAACATAATTTGCATCATCTGTACTATTTAATAAACCACATTAACTTTTATTAAACAATTCCAAAGAGAAACCCACGACTTTACACACCCAAAAACTGTTCAAAACCAATCATTATAATTAAACGTATACTTTCAACACACCATATCCTAATGAGAACCACTTACACTGTTAAAATATAAAATTACGCGACCTAATAAAAATAATCCATATGTCAAATATCCATTTTTTAAACCAAGCACACCTGAAAATATTTCCAAAACATTATCCGCACGACATATAATATTTAATAATCTAGCTAAAGTTTTATAAAACAATTTTTAAATAACATCATAATGCACCGGTTAATTATCAATAATAATGAAAAAATACAGAAACATGTGAATTTTAAATCAAGAGGATTTTTGCATGGGGAAACCCACATCAATTCCAAGGTGGAATGAAAACGCATGCCTAAGACTGGTGCACAACCTCATTCGCACATCAACTAAAAGCTCTAAGAGATGAATATAACCCCATTCTACCAAAAAAACCCAAAAAAAGAAAAAACATAAATAATTCCTATGAATGGAAGAAAGCCAAAGCAAGGGGGAAGAACACTCACTAGTAGGGAGAAACCTTGCCAGGAAAAAGGGCGTGTGGTCGGACAGGGAAGGCGCGCGTTGAGGGCTGCCAGCAGGGGGTCATGCACTAGACAGAGGCACTAGGAGGGGCGGTCACCAGCCAGAAGGGGGACACTCTAGTAGTGTTTTCATGGTCCTGAAGGGGGGCATGCCGGAAGGTTTTGCGCCGGCCAAAAGGGGGTCGTGTTGGCTGGTGGTGGGTCTGAGGGAGCCTGGATGAGGGTAGTGGCGCTGCAACCGAAAGAGGAATAAATGGGCAGGTGTTGCAGGTTTGAGAAGGAGGATTCCAAGCCTATCCGGGGGGTGCGATGGGTAGAGGAAGGCTTGACATGTTATCTGGAAGAAGGATCAGCAGCCTTCTCATACAGGACGGCTGGAGGGCAGGGACGGGGAGGAGCTATGTCAGCTAGATGGTGTGTGGCCGAAGGGAATGAACAGGGCCAAGGGAGGCTGGGGTGCGTGAAGGAGGAGAGAAAGGAGAGGCATATGGAAAGGCGGCTTGGCTAGTAGGAGGGTGCCAGACATGGAGGCGGAAGCCGTCTGGAAGTCGAGCAGGCGGGGGGGAGGGGGGTCCTGCGCGCGCTGAAATAGGGAGAAGGATGGAGGAGGGGATGTGTGGGTGATGTTGGGTGAACAGATAGCCGGTGTAGGTGATGCATGACAAATAAGGGTATAGGGGGGTGACCTGCTAGCGATGGGGAGAGCTGGAAGAAGGAGGCAGGGCACAGGGCTACGGGAAAAAAATAAGTGGAGTTACGGTTAGGGGAGAAAGAAAAAAATAAATAAATGAAAATAAAATATATAAATAAATGAAAACAAAAATAATGATAATAAGAAAATAATAATAATAATAATAATAATAACTTTTATCTCCAATAATAATATTAATATTAACATCAATAACAATAAGAATCATAATACACATAATAATAAACAACACCACTTTAGCAATAATATATAAATGATAAAAATAATAATTTTAATAATAAAAATACTTTAATGATAATATAATATCATTATTCAAGAAAAATTAATACTAAAATCACTAGGGTATGTTATTTATTCTAAATTTAAATTTATTTTCAATTCATTCAGTTAACTTTTTATTTCGCCAATTCAGACACCGCAACTGTGCAGTACTCGGGCGGACTGCACGACTTCTACTAGTCATGCGGTGCCCACGCACTGGCCTAAAATAATAATAATAAAATATTATCAACCATTAAATGTTTAAATCACACAATAAATTAATAAATTTTCCCATTTAAAATTTCTAAAGGCAAGCGGATTGTGTCGTTTCCGGGGTGAAGTCACATGGCGTTTCCAAGACACACTCTGCATATGTGCCCAATGACGTCTGCTGAAAAATGTGAAATTTTAACATAACACAAAAAAATTTCGTCCAAGACTCAACCCAAACCCCACCAAAAATTTTAAAAGCCAAAGAAAATAAAAAATAAAATAATTGATAGTTCAGGGTGTGACAATTCTCTCCTCCATAATGCTTTCCTCCCTTAGAAAGTCATGACACTATCTAGTCCCAGAGATAAAACTTATCAAGTGTCACCCACCCAAAAAAATTTGTGCCTCTAGTTGATCGATCCAAACAGACACCAAAAACCCAAGACACACAACTCATCCTTAAATCACAATCACCTTAATCATCACCAAGAAGAACCCAAACCATCCATTTCAACCAAGGAATGAATGAACTTAAACCACCTCGAACACTTAATCTTATAATCCTAGTCCAATGAAACTTGTGGATGTACACCAATTACAACATTTACTCAAGAGGAAGAACCTAGGATTATGTGGTTCCGCAGAAGACCACCCACCACCAAAATGATATCCAGAGAAAACTCTGGTACGGACATGTGGAGTCCTGAATGGGCTCCCCATGATAAGGATTGGGCTAACTCTAAATTACTTTAGGTAAAACTTTGTGAGAACCGTTATGGGTCTCCCCACCATAAGAACTGACGAGATTAACAGAACTTGAAAACTTTCCGCACAAACCAAAAACCCCCACCACTACGGGGGAAAGAAGGGAAGAGTGAAACTGATAGAACATCAAAACTACCATTATCGTCATATCAATAATGTCGCACCCTCGGAAGAACATAAAGCACATCACACTAAGGACCGAGATTAAACCAATGCCCATTTTCACCATTGGGGTTCTCCTGACTACACACCAACTTCATTCCGGGACCTATGGTTGGAGAACCGATGATTGAAGAATCTCCTACCTCACATTCAGGCTTCAAAAATTCCCCAACAAAACACATGAACCAGAATTTTACCCAACACACTTCCATAAAAACAATGGTTTCAAAGAGGTTCAACCATAACCATTCTTAAAATTGAAGAAAAATAAACACCAAAAAACTCTACAAGAGATGACCACTACATCCAAGGAACACTACAAAGAGAAAATATTAAACTGATCCCCAAATATCACCTTATTCCTGCTGACGGGATGAGGTAACCTTCGACAAGCTAGATCTAGCTTTAGCGCACTTCTTGGAAAGACCTCGGAAGAATCACTATAAGTGACCCAGATGTCCACAGGTGTGGTAGGGTCTCGGAGCACTCGGGAATGTCAGCCTCTTATGACCCTTCCTACCACACTGGTGATAGATCATGACATTGCGTTGTGAAGAAGATTACTAGAGGTCTGAAGGCCTCTTGATTCCTCTATTAGAGCCACTATCCTCATGTCACTTCCCATTCATCCTATCGACATCCTCTACACTGCTTCCCAATGCTGGGGGAGGATCTGCCACCTCAGGTCCTCCTGCTAACTTAGCTTCAGCAAGAAAGGCTTTCCCCACAACATCTGAGAAGGTAGTTAGGCTGAGCTCTTCCACTTTCGATTGCAGTTCAGGTCAGAGTCCAGACACAAATTGTCGAGCCTTCCTAGGATTGTTTTCAATAAACCATTGGTTTTATGGAACTGGGTCTAAGAAATGTCGACAGAATTCTAGTACTGATTCAACACCCTGCTCAATACAACACAACTCCATCCTCTTCGATAGCTTTGTCAACTCAAAGAAGTATTGTTGGATGAATGAAGACTTGAATAATTCCCAAGTGAGATATTCTCAAGGATTACTTCGACACATGGACTTCCACCATTTTTAGGTTGGACTTTCATGCATAAAGGTATCCAACTTCACCATCAATGACTCAGGCGACTCAATGAAACTAAATTTTCTCTAAATCTTCTACAACCACTCCTCTCCCTCAAGTGGATCTACTTGACCATAAAACATGGGAGGGTTCATCTTCCAAAATTCTAATACATAGTCTATAGGTTGATCAAATGGAGGACATTCTAGGGGCGCACCACCTGAAGATGCACCTTGCGCATGAATCAAACCGTTGTGGGGGTGAACACTATAAAACATTGATACAAATAACTTAATCAAAACATGGTCATCGCCATTTTAAATTCAAATTTTCACAATTTCAAAAATAAAACTTTAAAAAAAAAATTGAACTAAAGAGGACCCAAACAATCCACAAGGAGAAACTAATGTTGATGGGTGACTCAGACATATGGTTGGCGGCTATACACCACTTACTCCAAAATCACAAGGTGTGCTCTAAGGTAATGTACCTAGCTCCACATGCCTTTCTAGACCATAAGAGATCAGGAAGGTCACTTTCCTAGATTCTATTTCATTTCCCAACATATAACAATTCAAAAAAAACAAAAGACACCAACAACCCAAACTTCCCATGGTAACTCGAGGTTCGAAACAAGGAAGGGTTCATGATGTCCATCTCGTTCGTATGCCTCGAGTTCTAGAAATTATACTCCTCCTAACATTACAACCCCAATTAACAATGGGCACTATGATAAACAAAGTCCACTCAAGAGCCAACCACTTCTGATACCATTTTGTCTTGAACCAACCTGGGTCGACCCTGAACCAGTCACCCGAGCCGATCCATAGCAAGACCCGACCGGCATTCCTGATCCTCCTAGGCTGGCGACAAGCACCAGGTCATAAATAAAGAAAAAATGGGAATGATTTTTTCCAATGAAAATAAAAAAATAATTATAAATAAAAAAATATAACAACACAAATTAAATAAATGATATGAAAGAAAAAGAACTGCCAACAACACATACTAGCCTGACCATGACCAAAACTCCCCATGGCCTCGAGATTCACTCCCCAATCAATAGCCAAATATCTCCCACGAAGAGCAAGCTCGATTCAAATCTACAATAGATACTAAAAATAAGAAAACACTATAGGCATGAGTATTAATACTCAGTAGGCATGCCCAAAAACTATTCCCAATGCACTACCTTTAAATAAAGAATTTTCCAATTTTAGGTTTGAAATAAATTTTATAAAATATTGTTTTCCACACACACTTTAATTTCTAAAACAAGTAATAGTCAATTTCACTTTTTAATTTAAAAACAAGCATAATATTGGAAGGGAAAAGGTACATTAAATTTTAGAAAATTTTCACGAAAGATTTAGAAATCCAAATTTTAGTTGTGAGTAAAGAGTTAAAACACACAGAACACACAAAAAGGGAAATGGGAAAGTAGAAAACGAGGACCATAAACTGAACTAGGCCTCTCAATCGACTGCCACATAAAAATAAGCACTAAAGAAAACATGGGTCAAGCCTAAGTGCTTGTGAAAAATCCAGAACGTAATATACATGTTACTCCTCCTGAAGTCATGCCTACTCTCGATGACGTCATAACTACCTAACACCTAGTGTTTCCCTGCATGGCCTAACAGAGGGGCATAGTCGCCTAGAAGAGCATAGTCCATACTAAGGGCTACTCTCCAGGGAGTAATCTAAACTAGTGCAGCAATCTTTCTGAAAAGATTCACTTACTATGCCAAGTTCCCATGTCAACAATTGTAATAAAAAGGGGTGAGTCAATAATGTCAATCAAGTAACCAGTCACGATATACAAATATCACACATAACAACTCACAAAATCGACGTACGCAATGAGATCACCCCTGAGTTACCCCAAAGAAAGTTTTCTCTAAATAATTTATTTCATCAAAGTGCCAAATGGGCCTTAACCAACCAATCGACACCAACCTATCTCCAGAAAACCCATTTTAAAAAGATGAAAATATTGTAAACCCAAGATGATATTTAAAATAAATAAAATTTACCGATAAAGGAAAACTGGTCATTTTATCATCACTAATGATGCACATTTAAAAGAAAACAGTTTCAGGTAATTCAAAACAAGAGAGAACCTATGTCCTTCACAATGAACATTTATTCTAAAATTAATTATTTAATATTATTTACCATTAATATAAAATAAATGAAATAACAATAAATTAAAAAACTATAAATATAAAGGCAAGTGTAGTGCAGACCTACCTTGACTCGCAGTCCAAACATAATGACGCTACACGCCTCGAGTGAGTCTTCAAGCATGCGCAAGCTGACAACTACAGTTTTGCTGAATTACCTGGCCAATGTGCTGCAATAAACACTTAACAACTAAAAATCAATAAAAACTAACTTAGAACAATATAAACAAAAAACAGTGTCAAAACCACTTCGACATACTTTCAAAACATTATTCACATCACTTGTACTATTTAATAAACCACTTTAACATTTGTAAAACAATTCCAAAGAGAACCCCGTGACTTTACAAGCCCAAAACTTGTTCAAAATCCCTCTTTATAATTAATCCTATACTCGGAAAAAACCATATCAAAATGTGAACCACTTGCACAGTTAAAATAACAAATTACAAAACTTAATAAAAATACTCCATATTTTGAAAATCCATTTTTTAAACCAAGTGCACCTCAAAATATTTCCAAAACATAATCCACACTACATATAATATTTAATAAACTAGGTAAAGGTTTATAAAAAAATATAAATAACATCACAAGGAACGAGTTAATTATCAAAAAAAATGCAAAAATACATGAAATAGGTGAATCTTAAATCTATAGGATTTGTGCAAGGAGAAACCCACCTCAACTCCAAGGCGGAATGAAAATTCACGCCAAAGACTGGTGCGTGATCTCATTCACACCTCAACTGCATGCTCTAAGAGACGAATATGACCCCATGCTACCAAAACAAACCCAAATAGGGATAAAACATAAATAAATCCTAATCATGGAAGAAAGACAAAGCATTGGGGAAGAACACTATCCAGCATGGGGAAAATTCACCCGGGAAAAGGGCGCATGACCAGACAGGGAGGTAGCGCGCTAGTGAGGGCTGTCGGAAGGTGGTTATGTGTCGCATGGAGGCACCGGGAGGGGAGGTAGCCGGCTAGAAGGGGGCCGCGTCGGAAGGTTTTGTTTTGTCATGAAGGGGAGTGTGCTTGAAGGGTTTGTGTCGGCCAAAAGGGGGTCGCGCCGGCTGGTGGTGGGTCAGAGAGAGGTTGGACGAGGGTGGCGGCACTGCAACAGAAGGTGAAAGAAATGGGCAGGTGTTGCGGGTTCGATCAGGAGAAGTCCAAGTGCGTTTAAGGGGTGTGACAGGTGGAGGAAGGCTGGATAGGTTATCTGGAAGAATGATCGGTGGCATTCTTGTGCGAGAAGGCTAGATGGCGTAGACGGGGAGGAGCTGCATCAGCTAGATAGTGTGAGGCCGATGGGCGGGGTTAGGGCCGAGGGAGGCTGGGGGCATGGGATGGGAGAGAGCAAGGCAAGGTGTATGGCGAGGGGGCCTAGCCAGCAGGAGGGCACCGGATTGGGAGGCAGAAGTTAGTTGGAGGTCGAGCAGGCATGGGGGGGTCCTGCTTATGCTGCAATAGGGAGAAGGATGGAGGAGGGGGTGATCCGGTGGTGCTGGGTGCGCGGATAGCCGGTGCGGGTGCTGCGCGAGGAAGAAGGGTATAGGGGGAAGACCTGCTAGTGATGGGGAGAGCTAGAAGAGGGAGGCGACACGCAGGACTACGGTAAAAGAAGAATAAGGGGAGTTAGGTTTATGCGAGAAAGAAAGAAAAATAATAAAAAGAAAAGAAAAATAAATATATAAATGAAACCAAAAATAATAATAATAAGAAATAAATAATAATAATAACAACTTTAATCTCTGATAACAATATTAATATTAACATCAATAACAATAACAATCATAATACACATAATAAAAAATAAAACCACTTTAGCAATAATATATGAATGATAAAAATAATGATTTTAATAAAAAAATTAATAATAATATAATATCATTATTCATGAAAAATTAATACTAACATCATAGCAGTAAGTTATTTATTCTAAATTTTAATTTATTTTCAATTCATTCAATTTACATTTAATTTTGCACATTCAGACACTACAATTGTGTTGTACTCGGGTTTACCACACGGCTCCTGCTAGTCGTGTGGTGCCCACGCACTGGCCAATAATTATAATAATAATAATAATAATAAATATTTTATCATCCATTAAATTTTTAAATCACACAATAAATTACAAAATTTACCCATTTTAAATTTTCGAAGGCAGGCGAACTGGGTTGTTGCCTGGGAAAAGCTGTGCGTAATTTTCAAGATACACTCAGCCCATGCACCCAACGACATCAGCTAAAAAACACGCACTTTTTTACATAACTCAAAAGTTTTTCATTCAAGAATCAACTCAAACCCCAATAAAAATTTTAAAATCCAAATAAAATAACACAATAAAATAATAGATAGTTTGGGTTGTGACAGTTTCTTTCAAAATTAGAGAAATGAATATTTCAAAAATATACATTAATGATTTTTTTTATAAGTAATATTTTATTAAATGATTTAAAATTAATATAAATATTATCTTTGATAAAATAAATGGAATTTTGTTTATAATATAAACCATAGTCTATTTATGATTCATTTTTTCATTTATGATTACATTCTTAACCATTTAAGATTTAAATATTTTTTTATCACATTTACGATTAAAATGATGTTTTGTGTGTTACATGCACTTGTGTTAAAATTAATTTTCCAAACACATAGAAATATTATTTGATAAATTTTATTATATATATATAATCATTTTATCCATAGTATCAAATAATTTTCATTTTATTTTTAGGTTTAATGGATAAATTCCTATGTAAAAAACTAGTTACCTTGGTGAAAACTATAATGGTAAAATTGAGTAACCTTATAATTTAAACGAATAAAATGTCCAAAACATGTTTATTTAATAATTATGGAGGTTTTAATTGACCTTATATTTTCTATAATAAAGTATATATCAATTTTTAGGCACTTGTTTTTTATTGTGACTTCCCATTATTGAATAGTTTTGGGAATTTACAAAAATTTCACTCCCCATCACTTATAAAAGGGAATCTCTTATCCTATTTTATTCACAATTAAAAATAATTTTTGGTTCATCAATTATAAAACCAAATATATTTCCTAAATTATTCACCATATCCTATAGTAATTTTTTATTATAAAATCATCCTAGGAATTATTTTGGTATAAACCCTAAATGGTTGTTCAAAGAAGAGGTATAGTTCTTAATCAAGAAATTTCATTTTATTTCTTATTGAACCTCATTAAAACACTATTAAACCATGATAAAATAATAAAACAATTATATTAAATATACTAGGATGTTATTTTCTTATTTTAATAACCTATATCCATCTCCTGTTCCATCAAATGGTAAATGAAACAATAGTTTTTGTGTGTGGAGGACTTCCACCTTGTGAACCGATACAATTAGTTTTCCAACACCTCTTATTATGGATGGTTGTAATTATGGATTTAATTTATATATAATTTTCATGTTATATTTATAATTCTTAAAAGATATTATATAATTTAATTTCTAATCTTTTCAATCATTGAAAAAAGATAACGTTGTTTGGGCGTTTGGGCGGACTACCTCCCTCATGAAGTGATGTGATACATTTTTCATCATCATATCACATAGATGATATATATAAGTATATTAAAATAAAAAATATGGTATTCTGAAATTATTATAATTATGGAAATATAATATAATATTTACCTTCTTTACATATTGATCATTAGAAAATGGAAATGTTAGTCATGTATACGCACGACCTACCTCCTACTTGATTGTATTGTAGTTCATTTTTCAAAACCATCTTTCATGATTAGTTTTAAAAGTAAAATTTATGTATAAATATTATAATAATTTAATTATTATTATTCTTTTTATGATTTTGTAATTAAATCTTTAACCATACTCACCCAATTGAATTTGTTTTTGGACATATTAACCTAATATCACCAAAAAGTCAAACATGAACCTTAATGATTAAGTAATTCAATATAAAATGGTAATAAATAAAATAAAAAATAATAATAAACCTTGAATAAGGTTATTTATAAAATTAAATAATTAACATATGTTTATTATTTAGGAATATAAATATCATACGTGATAAGTCAGACTCAAGGTAAGGGGATTTCTTTTAAAAAATCCTTTTTAAAGTTAACCTTAAAACTCTTTTTATTACATGTCCATGTACTTCCAAATTCATTAATAAATTTTTTATTTATAATTAAATGGATGATAAAGTTTATTGTTTACAATATTTTACTTTATTTATAATTGTTTTAAAATATTTTTAAGGTTTTACACAAGGGACACTTTACTTTAAAATCCTCATTTTAAAGGTTTTAGAGAGTTACCTTATAAATCTTTCTATTACAAGTATATATTCTTAATATTATTTTATTAATGTATTTATATGTAAATAAGTTAATTATAAATTAAATTTTATGTCTCTCTTTTACTTTCATTGAAGGTTTTTTCAAAAATAATCTTTTATATATTTTATATGGAACGTTTTGACATTCTTTACAGAAGAAAAAAATATTATATTTTAACATATACATTGTCAATGGATTTTCCTATCACCGCAACCATTATTTGATATTTGAAATTATTTATATTCTCCCTTGTTCTATTCAAATAAAAACCCATCTTTCAATTTAGTCTATGTATTTTAAAATGTTTCTTAAATGTAATGGATATTTAGATATCTATAAATGATTTTTTATGGGTGTAAGGGATATCTCTAAATCACTAATTTAATTAGGCCATAACCATTCTCACTCAAAATCATGTTATATCTCTATTTAAATTAATATAATACTTCAAAATTCTATATATATGTCTCTCATATATATATATATATACATATATATATATATCTAGCTTATTATCCCTTCCTTTGATGGGGTAATTCAAGCCTTATAATCATTTCTTAAATACCTTCTTTAAAAAATCTCTATTGATTTTGATGCGAGGAAAGATTATAAACCCCATTTTCTTTCTATGGATAATTATTTTGTTTTTTTATTATGATTTATTTCCTTTTTATGGGACACTTAATCATGAATATTTTATAATGGGGGTACTTAGATAGTTCTCTAATGCATTGGGTAAATATTTTTTCTCATGAGTCATTATATATGGGATTAGGGAGTACCTATTCCACTATGGGACTCTGTCCACTATGTCATATTTTCTTGATAGTTAGCACAGACTTATTCTTATATCATGTTTTTTCTTACTGCCAAATTTATTTTGTTTCAATGATATTAGGATACTATATTATTTATGTTATTCTTCCATGTGATTACTCGTGAACTTAGGTTTAAAGAAAAGTAAATGACACTTTGTAAGTGTGAAAGGTATAATTTTTTTCAAATATTTTTCATAATATTTTCATGATTTCAAAGGAACATTTTTATGCTTTATTTATTTCATAGATCATTTCAAATGTTTTAAGAAAATATTTGGAAAGAAATGATTATTTCTTGTGTAATAAAATGTTTATTTTGAACCCAAAAGTTTATTTTTTTAAAAATAAAAAATATTGTTTAATTATTCAAGAACTAATAGGTTTCTTTCTTTTTTTTTATTCCCCTTATTGAGATTTGTGTTCCGATCCAACATTTAAAAATTATTTTTTGGGGGGGTTTAAGGATGAGTAGGAAAAATGATGATTTCAATATAAAAACTATGATGATATGTAATGAAAAAAACTTTTTATATAATAAAAGTATTGTTTTTTGAAAAAAAATGATTACTAAGTAGAATTTTACACTTTTTGATGTAATATTTATTTATGAAAGGTGGACGGCGTAATTACCTAATAAAACTAACCCATATTGATCCTTAAATGTAAAAAATGAATTCTTGAAATAAAAATCAATATTATGTAATGTTTAAGGTTGGGTACATATAGTTGATATTAAAGGAAATGATTGTATACCTTTTTAGATTTGGATGTCTTCATGTGAGGATAAATTAATATATAAGGATACCATCAGGCTTCTATGAGTTTAAGTATGATCACATGCTCAAAGTATTAGATAACCCTTTTGTGGTTTTAAGTTATGGGATTTTATTTGAGGAACAAATGATTAATTATCTTTTGTAAGAATATATGGTTTTAATGTTGCTTTATTATGATTCAAGTTATTTGTGAAAATTATGAGCATGTATTGGAGAATATATTATTAGCGAATATACATTTCTGTTACAATACATAAGAGTGATTTATATTATTTGGATATAAATATTAAATTTATCTTGGAAGAATATGTTATACAAACATTCTAATATTTGGTTTCAAATATTATTCTAGAATATTTTTGAATAATTTTAAGGTATTTTATTTATCGAATAGTCTAAGTTTAAATTTTGGTTGTATTGTTGAAGCTTTGGTGGTTAATGTTGTATTTATTTATATGATGGTTGATTTTTTTTAGAATCATCTTGTCACAACCATTTTGGTTATGGATAATTTCTAAAGATATGAGTAATATCTTGTTCTCCTTTTTTGCAATTATGTGATCCATTAAATATGATATTAGTGCTTCATGCTTAAAAAATCACCCTTAATACTCATCATTTGGAGAAAGATATGACATTATGGAAAAAAATTATTATAGGATGAAATTATACAAGTCAAGTAATTATATTTTCCTTTCTTTTCTTAGTCTAAATGGTAAAGAATTATTAAACTCTAGTAAAATGATACTGATATGAAAATTATATCAAATTACCTTAATTCCTAATGAATTTATGGTATTTTTCACACCTATTTGTTTTATGGTTTTTTGGACATTAAATTTCTCATGGTCATTCTCATTATTTTGATCAATGTTCTATATAACTATCCTTAATTATTTAGGAATTACACTTTTCATTTGTGTATATAATTTAAATTCCCAATAATTTTTTACTTATTATAAACTTAGTTACGTGTTATTCAAAATGACCTTCATACATCAAAGTCTCTTTTATCCAGATAAATGTTTATTAACACATTTTATTATATAGATTTCAAGAAAGATATTTTCAAATGTCAAACCGTTGATTATAGAGATCAAGTTAAAAATTTGATTAGAAATTCTTTAAAGGGGGTGATGTAACACCATGATAATTTTAAAAACAAATCTATGTTTGTGGGCTTATAGAACACGCCATATTGAGCCTAAAAAAACATGAAATTTAATTATTTAAATATATTTTCATAACCATCATGTTAAATTGGTAGGTACTGATAAGATTAACTTATTTTGTAAGTACATATAATTTTACTATTCAATATAAATGTATTGATAAATTATTTGTAAATAATCACTCAAAATTTTAGTAAAGTCATTTTGTTCTTGATAAATATGTTTTCTTCAAAAATGTTTTTTATTAATTACTATGAGAATATATTATAATTAAATTCTAGAAAATTTATAAAATTTGTTTTATGAAATTAAATAAAATTTTCAAATTATCATGTAAAAATTAACATAGGGTAAATTTTTTAGATTTTTCTGAAATTATAGATTTTTTAGTGAATAGAGAATTTTTTTGATTTTTATAAATTTATCATTTCATTTTAATAGATAAAATTGTTTAAATACCAGTTATATTTTTGATTTTATGTTATAGTTAAATATAATCCATTTTATTTATAATAATTTGACTAATTTTTTTAATCGAAAATTTTCATGATTTTGGTATAAATATATTTTTAGGCTTAAAACACATTTTTTCTCCAATCTATTTTTATGTGCATAATATTTTTCCATTTTAATTAATTAAAATAACCCATAATGAGGAATTATTTACATTAAATTTATATAATACATATATATATATATATATTTAAATTCATATAATGATGATTTATAGTCATAGAGTTAATGTAAAGTCATCTTTTCCCGGAAAAATGCATTTTCCTGGAAAACTATTTTTTCATCATGATTTGAGAGATTATTATAAATTGAGTTTATTACAAATATATAGATTATATTTGATAAAATGGATTTTATATTTTAAATTATTATAATTAATATTATTTAATGTGTTCAACTTAACTTTTAGTCGTAATACATAGTAAAAATAGTAGAGAACTTTCACCTCAATAAAAGTGTAAATTAGGTTAACTTAGGTTAAAAAGAAGTTATAAATCCAACATTTTTCATGTTAAATTTTATTTTATGAAGTAATTTTTACCATTATCACCTTATACACAATAATTTTTTTTATGTGACACTTTTTCATGAAAATTACATGTTTAATAATTTAACTAAAGGAAAAAAGGAAAAATGTCGCCCTTTTGCTTTTAAAAATCTTATATGGGTTCACATATCGAAAAAACCAAGTTGTGAATGACTATTAATGGTTGTTTTTAGAATAATGAAATTATAATTATGATGGTATTTTATTTATATTTTTTATTAATTATATAATTACCTTAAATTAATATACAATGTTAACATGGTATTTATTCAATTAAAAGAAAATGAAAATAAATGATTCTAAAAATATTAAAAGTAATATTAAATGAATAAATAATTATGTACCATGAGTTTTTAGTTAAATATAAAATTCTATACAGGTGTGAATATAATATTTTAATATTCATTTACTATAATGTTTCTTTCAATGACAAATTAAATGAATAGTTCTAAAATTGACTTTAATGATATTTTTTAATAAATATTTCTTAATTAAATGATTTATAATTCAGAAAAAAAAAATTCTTTTTCCAAGTGAAGGAAATATGTTTAATAATATTAATTAGGGTCTATTTATGCGTAATTTTTTAATAATTTATATCATTGTTAACTATTTGATATTGAAATAGGTGTTATCACGGTTAAGGTTAAAAGGAGGTTTTTAGCATTACATATGCTTGTGTTAAAATTAATTTTCTACAAATATTGGTACTTTATTAGAAAAGAAAATTATTTATACTTAGAATTATTTGGTATGAATTATATAATAATGATCATTTTATTTTTGGACATAAATAATGAATTACCTAGATTATAAACTATTTACCATGGTGAAAACTAAAATGAGAAAAGTGAGAAACCTTATTATTAAAAGGAATAACATATTTAAAACATGTTTCATGTTACTTGAACATTTATTTATTATCATGGAATACACTATTATGTATGTTCACTAGTGTTAAGGATGCATTGATGTTGTCCTACTGGGTTTATCTCACACCCTTCATGGACATCTCAAGGTTTGTACAGACTTTATTTTCAGTATTATAGGAATGGGAAATAACCTAGTGATAGGGAGCTAGGATATGAACCATAGTTTCTAAAATAAATATTTTAATGGTCTCTTTATTGATATCATACTGTTTTTTTCACTTACTAATATTGCTCATACTCTCATTTGACCATCCACTTTGGGATTTCTTAGTTTATTATTCAGTGTGACGTGAGATACTTTTCAGGCTATTCATTATAGAATTTATTATTTATTTGTTTTTTTATTATCTATTAATTTATACTTGTATTTATTTATACTAAGGGGATAGTCTCCCCACTTATAGTATTCATACCCTCAATTCTAGTCGACAACCTCTTGTCAATAGGGAGGAACTCGATATCACACTTTGTGATATAGGCAAGGGTGTTATAATAAAACACACCATTTTATGTCTCACTACCCATATAAAATTACATATCATCAACAGATAATAATGTAGATGAAATTATGCACAAAAATAATTATAAAAAATAAGAATAGTTACCAAGTGAAAAAAAATTTAAAGTTCAACTAATGAAGAATTCGTAATAAACATTACAAGATAATCTAAAATTACTACACAATGTAAGTATAGAAGTATAGTATAGTTAAGACTTCAATAATACCCATTTATTTAGGAAACCATAATCATAAGTTTAATGAATTGAATGATCACTATTTTCTAACATATCAATATATTTTAACAATATTCTTCCACTTGATATTGTAAAATAGATTGATAAGACAAAAAATCATAGAAATAAATACATTTTTATGATTAATTATTATCATAGGAAAATATTGTGTTAGGTATGTCTTATGAGTAGATTATAAATTATCCCATGGGTTGATAATCACATTCCTAAATCATCTATAAGATTTAATATCCCAATTAATGTCAATTCATGCTCCATTTTCCACCATATAACCCATTTCATCAATTAGATTACATTACATAAGTAATAATTCTAAAATAAAAAACCAATATATTTCAATTAATTACTAAGCCCAATAAAAACCTAATAAAATGAATAAAAATGCATCCAACATAATAATATCCTAAACCCCAATTAAAACCTCCAAATAATATTCTAATTATAACATGAAATCATGTAAAACCTAGAATAAATTAGGAATGAATTACCTTATAAAAACGGTGATTTATAAAATCCAAGTGACCCACTATAGCTTTATAAATTTAAGGAATGAGAAATCCCTGTGATTTTAGGTGACTTCACCAAGTCATGGTGAGATCATAATCAAAATACCTAGTACAAAAAAGAAGAATAAAATAGATAAGAAATAAGAAAGAAGATGTGGGAGATGAGAAAAAAAGTATTACATTCAATTATAGGAAATTAAACATCTCAGATCAACCTTGAATCACATTAAGGAAGAAGGGGGGAAGGATAACTGGAGGGCCTAAGGAAGATCCCTACAAATTCCTAATAAGGAATAAGATCAAAGGACCCGCAAACATGTGTAAATAATAGTAAAGAAAAAGTCCAAAGTGTTCTTTTTCAAAATGGATAATTGACTTAGGCCTACCAGGTACCCGGTATGGTTCCACCAGGTGCCTTGTGGTACCCTTGGAAGCCTACCTCCACTGCCCATCCCACTTAGTACCTGATTTAATTTGTAGAAAAAGGTTTGAAGTAACACCTCATTATATCCTTTCTAAACCCTTGACTCATTTATAGAACTTTAAAAAATGTCTAAAAACACACAACATTACATCCTAAAATATCATAATTAATGATAAAATTTCATATTGAAAGAACGTATCTTATAAAACCATAAATTCAAAAAGGTTCATTCTCACATTGAGCAATTTATATAAATTTCTTCATTAATTAAATATAAAAGGATATAGATGTGACAAATATCCCCACCATAAATTTTTTCATCCATGAAATGTTAAAATAACTATTAATATAAATTCCTAACAATAATTCACATTCAATTATTATTTTAATATCATAAATAATACTCTAATAATTTACTATGGGTCTCCAAAAATCAACACACGTCATCCACCATAATGAAATTCTAATACCATAAGGGCATATTAAAAGTCAACTATTTTATAAATACTTTAAATTAAACATACCACTTTAGATTCATGAATACTAAACCGAAATGAAGATACTAAATAATTAATTGCCTTATTATTCTCATATCACTATCACATCTCTAATTCATGACATCCTCAGACTGATATAAATTAAAATATGTAAAACATATTTCAACTATAAGTATTTATACATATCCCAAGATATTACCCACTCCCTAATAAATAATATATTATATAAATATATCCCATATATAATAAATGATTATTATACCTAAAGGTTTACTGAGGTTCTGTTGTTCATCAGTTATGACAAAGAATGGAAATAGTGACAGTTTATTAGCATTGGTTTCTGAAACTGATAGTAAAAAAATAGAAAATGTATAGCAGTGGTTTCATAAAAAATAATTCTAAATATTTTTATTTTTTAAAACTCTACATCCTCACCCAAGAAAACCCCCTCCCCCTCCCCAGATCTACCCCCCAACCCACTCTCCCTCGATCTCATACCTTCACTGCTGCACCTTCACCTTGCGACCTCTCCCCAGTCCCCCTTTATCTCCGCCCTTTCAACTTCTGACCACATCCAGAAACCTTCTTTATATTCATGGTAATACTTCCTCCTTTTATCCTTACTTTTTACTCTCCTCCTTCAATTATAATATTCTGTGGTTGAACCCTGAAGAATTAGGGTGATTTTTTTATAGATTTTTGGTTCTTAGGGTTCTTCAGAAGTGATTTGAGGCTCGTTCGGGAGAAATTCATTAAATTTGGTGGTTTTCACCATATTTAAGGTAGTTTCATATATTAAACTTCTATTTTAGATCAAATTAAATTTTTGTGTTCATAATTTTATGGTTACTATTATTTTTCTAGGGCATAATTAGATCTTTTAGGGTCAAATATCACCATTATTTTCAAGGAAAATGAGTTTCAGTAAGGTTCCCATGTTTTAGAACTTTAAATTCTATAACCTACATTTCTTGTATTTTTAGTTCCTCATTTTGATAAAAAATTATTATAATAAATATTTTTAATCCCTCATTTTTATTTTTAGGTCCCACTTTTTTCTAGAGGGTGTCTTGGGCCTTGTTGAGGTGGGATAGTGCCTACATTTTCAAAGGTGGTGAGTTTTAGGCAGGTGGCCCTTTGGTTTGGGTCTTAAATTTTTATAAACTGTATTACATGTACTTTTAATCCCCTTTTAGATATGAAATAATAATAATAATTTTTTTCAAAAGTTATGTGAGGTTGAAATCATGTTTCACTTGATTTCCACTTCATTTCTAAGGTTTTTGTCTAATTAATTTTTTTTAAATCCTAATTTAATTAATTTCACACACAAAATGTTTTTTAAACACCCAAAAAACATTTAATTAATATGTTAAATGTTTTAATTTAGGTTTTAGTTTTAAAAGTGGTTTTATCTCTTGTTCTAAAGATGTTAGTGAATGTTATATGCTTTTAAAATGACTTTTGATGTAACACCCCCAAATTTTATGGAATGTCTCTTAAATTTTTTATCTTAAATAGAATATGTTTCATGGAATACCAAGATTAAAAAAACCATGTTATACTATTAAATTTTAACATGACCATTGGACAAGTAATGCGACTATTAGGAATAGTAATCCATCCAATAGAGTAGTAACCTCACCTGTGAAAGTATAAATAAATTTTAGGTATCTTATGAGTGGAAATATAATATATTAATATAATAGAATAAATAAATAAATATTTTAAAAATAATAAATTAATTTTTGGTATTTGTTTGAGATGTAAATGTTTATTTATTAGTTTATAATTAATATAAATTTAAATTCAGTATTTTTCAAATAAATGATGATATTAAATAAATATTAACTTTATCATATATATATAATTATTTTTGTAAAATGGAGTTCATTTTTTAAATAAAAACGTAAAAAATTTGTTAAGGGGTTTTTTTTTGTATTTTTCTAAAATAGTTTTATTTTTAGTGAATAAAGAAATATTGTAATTTGTATTATTTAACATTATCAGTAAATAAATGAATTTTTGTGTCATGGTTGACTCATGTATGATGTAAGTGGATATTATCTAAAACTCACAAGCTTTAGTTACTATAATTAGTCACAAGAATCAATATTATTGATAGTATTGATCCAAAATAATAAAGTAATGAATAAAACAATGAAAAACACCCCTCTCTTTCACTATGAAAACCACCTCTCACCAACCCCTATCATCACACATTATAATATTTGGATAATGATTATAATCTGAAAAAATTCTCCTACAACCCTATTCCCCATGTTATGGTATTTCTAGTTTCACCAAAAGACCAGTTTCATATGTCTTAAATAGGTTCTCATGGAGACGCTATACAAAATGTAAGATCCTATTTCATTCTCTTTTAACTTCTTTCAATTTCATTTATTTTTCTATCCTCCCCTTACCTCATAAATCCAAATATTCATGATAAATAATGTATCTTATATATACTTGAATGTTATTGTTTTAATGTAATACCCATCATCAAACCCTTTCCCACATCCCTTTTATTGTAAAAATTTAAACATCTTCCTTAATGTGTCGATTTACCACCATTGTGGATGATACGTTTGAAATTTTTCATTACTTCCTTCAAGGATGGTCATAAAACCATTATTATGGTTAAATAATATTTTATTATACATTTTATAAGTTATATAAAGTTTTAGAACCATTATATAAACCTGATATTAAAGAAAATGATATAAGTTTATGGTGATCGTAAAAAAACCAAAATAAATTAAATGTTTTCCATTAATGATTAACTAATGAATAGTTATCATACCATATATCCAAATGTAATATAATATTATTTGAAATTATATAAGTTCATTAATAACATATAATTTTAATTATATATAACTATTCTTATTTTACATGGACATCCACAATTGTATACAAGTGAACCGGTCATGAAAAACCATGAAAATGAACACTACATGAACGAAGAAATTGAATCTCATAACTCATCAAAAAGTAAATATATAAACTTAATAAAATTATAAAAAATAAATAAAAATTAATAGGTTATTAATTAAGTAAAAAATTAATCTAATATGATTATATGGAAAATTAAGTATAATTGTTGAATTCTTTAAGATATAAGGTAAGGGTTTTCTTATCCCACTTTTATTTTTGTAAGATACTCTTTATTCACCACTTATTTCTTGTGTGTGGTGAATGTATACTAACCTTTGATATTTCATATCATGAATCTCTCTATATTAATGGTATTAAAGGATTCATTTTATGATTATTAATTTTATGGGGCATACGATTTGATTGATTACAAGGGGTAAGGGAATATCTTTGAACCTCCAAACTACCTTTGGGTTACACATTATCTTTCTTTACACCATTAAATTTCTCAATTATTCTTATGTGATTCTTATGAATTAGATTTATATGTTCCAACTTATGTATCTAGATCAATTCATCCTTCTTTTATTTGTAAATATATATTTTATAATTCTCCCATTTAAATTTTCCCTAATAAGCAAGCCCGAATAAAGGGAACTTCACAATTTCTTACCCATTTTCAAGTACACTCCATAATCTATTTTAAGCCACCAATATTTTTGAAAAAATAAAACTTTTTGTCAGGAAAAAATATCTTATTACATTTTTGGTCTTATGTAAACAATTAGGCCTTTTTCCTATTTAAAGACTATTTTATATTTTCCCTTTCACTGCACCAAAATGTCTCGTTTAAAAAGTGTATTAAACACTGATTTTAAATGACACATTAATTTCTTAATGAATCCTATAAAAGTTTGAAATTTTATTTTCAAATAAAATTTTTTTCTCTTATAAATTTTTGTATTTTTAAATAAATGATTCCAATGTAAAAATGTCATTTCTCTTAAGAAATTTTCAATTATTTTGTTAGAGTATTTATATCTATATCAACACCCTCGGTTGATACTTTTTCTTAATTGAGGTTTATATTTTATGATACCATCTAAAATATTGTAATAAATGTTTAATAATTATTTTGACTGGGGATATAATACTTTGATACCATGTCACTCTAGATAGTTTATGATTAGTGGGTCCCTCAATACCCCTCGATGTATCAGTTGGTCTCAGGAGACAAATTAGACCAGGTTTTAGTCAAGGCCTTACCCATTATGTAAACTTCTTGGATAAGACCTTGATGGTATGTTTATTATGTCATGTATTATGAATTACCTTATTATTATATTAGTTATTAATAAAACATGTGATTATTTGACTAGTATAATATCTATGGTTAAGTTTAATTCTCATTTTATTATTTATATATCATTATTTGATCAATTTTATTCCTGCCATATTATGCTCAAAATTATGTTTTAATGGAATGTGATTTTAGTTATTCACTAGGACTTATTGTTTATGTTTATTTATGATATATTACACTATATTATCACACATACTAAGAATATAAAATCACACCTTTCTTATGATTTATTTTTCCTAGGATTCCAAGATTTATATTATGATTTTCATGTAGGGATAATCTAAAATAATAGGGATGTTTCCAAAGTATTTTCTATTTTGTATTTAATTTCAAGTTATAATGTGATGATTATTTTTATATATAGTTTTCCAAAGCTACTAAAGTATTCAGTCCTTTGGGATGTGATCCCTTAGTCGTAGTACCAATGTAATAAAGTATGGAACTAGATTTGGGCTACTCGATTCAGGGTCTTTAAAGTTGGTATCAGAGAAATTTAATAGGAACTTTGGAAAGTAAATTTAGTAGATACTAGATTATAGAACATAAACCTAAGTTATACATTGAGGATAACTATATAAAAACATCCCAAACAATCCCTTTTTATGAGTTTAGCTACGTATAAATTATTACATTTATGTTAATTATTTCATTAGTTTTGTAATTATAGATTATGTTTCATAATGATATGATCTAATATAGCGTATGAATTCATTTATAAATGTAACCTCATAGAAGGAATGGTAACCTCACCAATTCACATGATCCAAAATGTAAGGAGGATCAAATCGTTTATATTGTTATGCTAATATTTTTAAGTTAAAAAGTCTCCCAAACATTCTCTTCATATGAGGACATAGTATCATAAGAAAAAAAGACAAAGAAATAATTATCTATGTATTATGGCTTCGGAGGAAAGCATGAGAATAATAGTACTACTAGTAAAATACGGATAAATAAAAGAAGATAAATAATTATTTCCCCATATATGATAATTGTGGAAAGAAACACCTAGGTACATTCTTAAATGAAGTGAGAGTTTGATACAATTTTGGAGGACAAACCCACCGTTATTTTGATTATAAGGGTAATAAAATGGTTTCCATTATATAATGCCTCAACTTCATGGTTATGGTACACTATAAAAATCAATGTCTTAGGTGTCAATGGGATATTCCGCAAAAAAAGATAATGGATCTTGTTCAATCTTATTCAACTACCCCATATGAAGAGGAATGATTAATATGCCTTTGTTTGAATTCAAGAATTGTGTTATTTGAGTATTTTATCAATAATTCTCTATTTAGTGGATTCATGAGATGTATAATGATTCTACATTAGTAGTTCTTCTTTAAGGAATTAGAAGCGTGATATGAATAGAATTAGTAATCAAGAGAAGTGATTCTATTGTGAGTTGATATTCTTGAAAACACATGAACTAGTAAAGGTGGCCCTAAAATTTTTATTGTCGTTTAGATAATAATAAATAGATTTTTATGGGATATTATTGGTGTCCATAAAGGTTTTTAGTGATCATATCATTTATGTTATGATGAAATTATTAGATGTCTGTATTTAAGAAATATATTCAACAACATGATATTTTACTTTTTGAAGCAGACATGTCTTTATAATGGATTAAAGGAGATTAAGGTATTAATATATTTGTTATGTGAAAATGATAGATACATTATTTCTTGAAAAATTATGTTTGATTGATTTTGTAAATTTTGTGATCTTCCATCTCAATTTCTGGTCTTCAAATTTGGACAGATATATTTTGGAATATTCTTAATGTTAACTACTTATGTAATATATTAAGGATATTTTTTATTAATATTAAAGTATGATTTATCATATTTGATAAAATTTAATAAACATTTTTGTTTCAATAAACATTTAATGTATAAAGGAATGGCATATGGATCTTATAATTCATAAAATTGATTCAGACATAAAAATTTGTCTAGAATATCCATCTCAATATTTAAGAAGATGATGTGGAGATAGATCTAAGAACACCAAAAGGATGATCTTATGACTTGGGAAGGAATTGGATAATTTTATTTTCTCAAGTGCCTATCTATAGAGTAAAAGAATACCTCTTACCTAAGAAAAGTATTTTGGATCAAAATTTTATCCATTTAATTTTATTACTATGAATTAAATGGTCTTTTAACCGATCACAAATTTATTGTTTTGTGATGGTAGACATTCTAATGACCAGGTTTTCTATCATTATCCATCAGAATATGATAGTTATATTTATTTTCCATACCCATTTTACAATTCCAACTAATTTTATACTATATAAAAGCCTATATTTTTTGTGACCATCACATTCTCGTTTCCCCTATTTTAGAGGTATTTTTATTAACCATGTTGGCAATGTGGGATATTTACAACGGTATTTTAAAATGACAACTCCAAGATTACCAATCACAAGTTTATATGGTGAGGATAAAATTTATTAAAGGAGGGGATAATTTGACTCCCCCAATATTTTATGGTATTCTTATTTTTAATTTAACATCTTTAATAGCTTATGTTTCATGTAAAAATGAGATTAAACAAACAATGATATACTATTAAATATAAACATAACTATTGGAATAGAAATGTGACCATTAAGAATAGTGATCGGTACAATAGAATATTAACCACATATATGAAAGTATAAATAAAATTTATATGTATTATGAATATAAATATAATATATTCATATATTGGAATACGTAAATAAATGTTTTAAAATGAAAAATTAAGTATTGGTATTTTTTTGAAATATAAATGTTTATTTAAAATTTTATAATTAATATAATGATTTTAAAGAATAATTATTTCCACAGAATATATTCAAAATTAATATTTTATGTCTTATTATTATAATATAACATTATTAGACATTAATTATTTTTCCAAAGTGTCCTAGATTAGTTATAATTTTAAAATTGGTATTTTTTTAATAAATTTTCATTTTACTTAAAAATTAAATTTCTCACATTAAGAAAAAGAGTCATAAAATGGAGTTCATTTTTGAAATCTATAGATCTAAAAATGGTTAGGTTAATTTTTTTGTGATTTTTCTAAAATAGTTGAATCTTTTGTGAATAGTGAAATACGGTAATTTATGGTATTTAACATTGTGAGTAAATAAATGAATTTTTTTATTATTATTGTGTTGTGGATGATATAAGTGGCCATTATATCAAAATCGCATGCTCTTGTTATTTTACTTAGTCAAAATAATCAATACTATCGATAGTCTTGATCCAAAATAATAAACTAAAAAATAAAATAATCAAAAAACTCCTCTCCCCTCCACTATAAATACCAACCCTCCCCATCCCTTCTCCACAAACCTTATAAGATTTTGAGATTGATTATATTCTTCTTTATTACTCTTCTAAAACTCTTCCTTGCATTCTATTCTTTCTGGACTCACCATAAGACCAATCCCAAGTTCATTAAGGAGGTCTTCAAGGAGATTTTATACAAGAATTAAAATCCTCTTTTATTCTCTTTCAACTTCTTTTAATTTATTTTCTTTTCTTATCCCATACTTACCTCCTAAATATAAATATTCATGATAGATCCAATATATTATATATACTAAAATTTTATTATTTTAATGGAATATCAATCCTCAAACACCTTCTCTTATCCTTTTATTCTAAAAATGAAAACATTATTCGTGATGTGTCAATTTACCACCATTGTAGATGATGTGTTTTAATTTTTCATTACCCCCTTCAAGTATGGTCATAAAAAATTATTATAGTTAAATCATATTTTATTATTCATTTTATAAGTTATATAATATTTTGTAACAAATATATAAACATGATATTAAATAAAATGATATAAGTTATTGATGGTCATAAAAACCACCAAAATAAATTATATGATTTTCATTTACATTTTAACTAATGAATCATTCTCATACCATATAACCAAATGATATATAATATAATTTAAAATTATTTAAGATAATTAATAACCTATAATTTAAAATTTTGGTAACTAGTCTCATTTTTGATGGACTTCCAAACTTTTATACAAGTGAACCAATCATGAAAACCCAAGAAAATGAACAATCTTGGAACAATGGAGTTGAATCTTATAACTCATCAAAAATGCCATAGATGAACATAATAAAATTAAAATAAATAAAATTTTTTAATAGGTTATAAATTAAGTAATTAATGAATCTAATTTTATTATCTCAGACATTAAGTACAAGTGCAGAATTCTTTCAGACATAAGGGAAGGGTTTTCTCATCTCACATTTATTTCTCTAAAATATGATTTATTCCCCACTTATTTCTTGTCTGTGGTTTATTTATAGTACTATTTGATATATAATATCATTAATCTCTCTATATTATTAGTATTAAATTTTTCTATTTATGATTATAAATTTTATGGGGAATATGATTTGATTGATTACAAGGGGTAATGGAATCTCTCTGAACCTCAAAATTACCTTTGGGTTATGCCTTCCATTTATTTACACCAATGTATTTCTTAATTATTATAATTTAATTATTTTTAATTATATTTATACATACCAAGTGAACATATCCATATAAATTCATCCTTCTTTGATGAGGAAATACAAATTTTATAATGTTCCCTTATAAATTCCTCCTGATAAACAAGTCCGATTAAAGGGAACTTCCAAATTTCTTACCCATTTTCAAGTACACTCCATAATATTTTTTTAGACACCAATATTTTTCTAAAAATCACTATTTTTATCATTAAATACTATCTTAGTTAGTTTATGGTTTTATGAAAAAAAACATTCATTTTTCCTCTTTAGATGATCATTAATATTTTCCCTCTAACTACACCAATGTGGAACTTTTTTAAATTTATTAAACACACTTTTTACATGATTCCACAATGTATTGAGGAATAATTTAAAAGTTTAAAATTTCATTTCAAAAAAAAGTTATTTTTTTATTTTACATCTTTTTAAATAAATGATTCCAATGTAAATAAGGGTATTTCTCTCAATAAATTTTTAATGGTTTTGTTAGAGTATTTTCATTTATGTAATCACCCTCTGTTGAACTTATGATTAATTGAGATTGATCTCTTATGAAACCATATACCATATTTCCTTGAATTTTTTATGATCACTTTGACTAGGGATCTACTATCTTGATATCATATTACTCTAGATAGTTTATGACTATGTTTACTGATCGGGGAAATTATTTACATTTCATATTCTAGTTTCAATATGAATGTATATGTTGATTATGTTTCACCCCATTCATATAAAGAATTCATTGGACTTAGTAAGTGTTGGGAGGGGACCACTATATTCCCTTGATGTGTCCATATGTCTCATGAGACATACTAGAGTTTGTTTTGGATGAGCTCTTATCCATTATATAAACTTCTTGGATGAGGCCTTTATTGTATTTTTATGATGTTACACATTATAAATTCCCTAATTATGAAATTAGTTATTAAAGAACAATGTGTATATTGAAATATTAGAATATCTATGTTTAGGTTTCAATCTCATGTGATTATTTATATGGAATTATTTGATAAGATTTTATTCCTTCTATATTATGCTCAAAATTATGTTTTAATGGAATGTGTTTTTAGTTATTCAACTTTCCTTATTTTTTATGTTTATTTATGGTAGATTATATAATATTTTTACCCTTATTTATCATCTCAACTCACCCATTTATTATTTTTTATTTTTCCCAGGATGCCAAGATGTATATTATGATTGTCATTCATGAATTAACTTAGAGAATAGGTATGTTTCCAAATAATTTTCTATATTGTATTTAATTTCATTTGTAATGTAAAATTTAGGGTTTTATATGGTTTTACAAAGAAACTGAACTGTTCATTTCTTTAGGATTTGTTCTCTTGTTCATAGTATCAATATAATAAAGTAAGGCATCGGCTCTGGGTTATTGGAGTCAAGGTCTTATCATTTGAGATATATGTGTCTGTGTTTGTATGTGTGTGTCTTCAATACATATGCATAACAATACATATATGTGTTTGTGTGCAAAAATTCACATGAGAGTATATGACTATAATGACAAGGAATAATCATTTCACTAATCCTATTTGACACTATGATAACGTTCACTAGACCACAAAATCACCTGAGGGTCCATTATGATCCATCCATACAACATCAAGGACACCCTCCATCTACCCCCCCCCCCCATCACCATTTGGAAAACACTCTATCTCTATCACACCAATGTATAGGACACCCTACTTCTTTGTCCCATCGTCATCTAGCACATTGCCTGCAGATTTATTATGTTCACCATGTGATGAATTTACAACGAGGGAATAAGTGGTTACTCTTATTTGATCACAAAGATATTAGAGGGTGGTAGTTATAGTAAAAAAAATTAATGTGAATAAATTATTTGAACTTTTTTACTAATATATATTTTTTCATAAAATATGGAAACAATGTTACTATGGAGACAAATATTAATAGTTCAAAATTAAAAAATCTGAATGTATTGAAGATATTTTTCCTATTTGATTATTATAGGGTCCTCACAGATGATTCTATGGGCTTATTTCGATGGATTCGGGTCCAATTGGAGGCTAATCCGGTTTACCTTCTGAATAAATTTTCTGATTGGAGGTATAAACCTCAATCTTTGACGAATTAAGTATTTGACTCCAAGATAAAGGTAATTTTAATATATTATGGATTAATTTAATTTCATTAGTTAATTAAATTATAATACTTTAAAAATGAATCTTTTTCAATAGATGTTATTCCACATTACTATTTTTTGATCTTATCATACAAAAGTGGACATTGAAAATTTTTGGTAACGAATGGAAATATTTTAAATGAAGAATATGTAATGAATTAAACTACATGTCATTGAACAGTCAACAATAGTATGATAAGGTGATATAACGGGTGCCTATAGAGCAGTGGAAGCTGTCTGTTGATAAAGATCATCATGAGAAGCACATTGTGTTGAAAAATATATTATTATCTTAATATCATTTTTTATATAAGAACATAAAATTTCATACATTACTATTAAATTAAATATTATTTATTTAATAATGTTTCCACAAAAAATGAATCCAGTCGATCTAAACATGTCATCCACCACACTTCTGAATTAAAGAGTTTTTCAAGAAACAGATTGACTATAGTAATATTTTCATTAGTTTAAATATTTATAAGATAACATTATTTATTCCATATATTAAATTTTTTAGTTATCTTTGATTAATGTATTCAAATAATATAGGGAACCAAGACTCTAGAATGGATCTTTTTTTAGATGGTAATAAGATATATTGTGGGAGTTATATGAATAATTCTACAAAAGAAGTTGGGGTATTAATTCCTTTTTCATTATAAGAACTTATTTATAGTTATAAATTTTTTAATATTAATTTCTTTAAATATTACTAATATTGTATTTATAGTTAAAAATAAAATAACTATGGGTTTATAATCCCACACAGTCCTTCTAAATATCCTAGGATGATCCAGTTGGTAAAATCCTTGGGAAGGATAATCCTATTTGTGTGCATAGGTTTAGGACTAATACTGTCTGAAGCCTTTGGCAGTTCACCAGAGATTTTCACTTCAATTACTCTTAGTTGTAGTTACTCCCTAAGAAGAGATTATCAAATGAAATTTAAAATAATTTAAAATACGATTCAGTAATATGGTAGCACAATCCAAAAATAGGTATATCATATAAACATGTAGGATGCGATGTTAATTGATTTGTAGAGGGAATTAGTTGATTTATATTAGAAGATTATTGGATGTCTCCCCAGTGATATTATATCGATGGATGGTTTGACTGAAATGTCAAATCACACAACTTCATAATCATTAAGTACAAAAACCATTATTGTTTTTTACATTAAATTTAAATATATGAAACTATTTAATTTTCAAGAAAATTATCATACATGTGTTGGTAATCGGGAGTAGAGAAGGAGATAGATACAGTGCCGATCATAGTTTATTAGGAAATTATTAGGGTTCAATTTGGAATAAGTGATGGTAATGTGTAACTAAACCAATGAATGTATAACACAATGCTATGGTGACCGAGAAACAATGTTGTTATTTTTGGTTGGTGTTTTTATATAACATTATTTGTTTGACATTCCATGGATGCTTTAGTTTTCTAAAACTCGCCTTTTATTAAATATTAACTTATATATTCCAATATTGATGAAGTTAAATAAGTTTAAATTGTACGTATGTTTTCCAATATTTACATAAATGGGTTTTTTA
Source organism: Viscum album (assembly GCA_963277665.1). Lineage (NCBI taxonomy): Eukaryota > Viridiplantae > Streptophyta > Magnoliopsida > Santalales > Viscaceae > Viscum > Viscum album. The sequence goes on from OY728138.1 coordinate 777,641,424, forward strand.
TTGGTTTATATGTTTTATACATGTTGAAAAATTTCAGCAATAGTCTATATATTTGATAACATTCCTAAGAGGATATTTTTTTATAATTTTTAATCAAAGTGATGTTTCAATTTTATATTTGTTTCTAAATGATTCTAAATTATATATTTTTTTTTGATTTAAGGGGATTCTTATCAAATTTTTATTTTTGGTGGGTAGAGGAATCTGATTTAATATGTTTTATGGGTATTATGATATGACTTATGATATGTTTCCTCGCTTCCATTAGCTAGTTTCATAGGAACCCTGGGTATCTAGGTGGGAGATCAAGAAATAGTTGTTATTCTAGTCAACACAAGTATATAACAAGTATCCTATTATCAAAGAAATGTTTAGGGTATGGGGTGTGCAACCCAGGGAGGCTATGTTTCAGATAGTCAGGAGGTTATTTGTTAGAAACTTCATCAATATGTCATAAGATACTTAGAAATGAGTATGTATAGTATTATCTCACTATAACCTATGGTATTTACCATGATGTATAAAATTTGAAATGTATTCTTAATTATTGAGTGTTGATAACTACATTGACTAATTTATTTATATTTTTATATTACTTTACCATGATTTTAATTATATTGAATATATGATTTGATCATTTTTGTTCTTTTATCAATGATGTATCTTTATTATCATATGAAATTTATTATGTTTCTTGTATATTTTAACATTATTTATTTACTTATGTCATGTCTTCCTTCGTTTAAAAATTTGGTTGTTTTTTTGTGTTTTTTTTCTATTTTATGGTTTATTTTTCTCCTCATTTTATTTTCCAATGGGTTTTCATTTAAATGATTGACAAAATATTTTAAATAAATTTATCCTTTTCTTTGGAATCTCTTATTTTTATTCCTTTGTGAATGTATTTAGATATTTAATCTATTTCAAGTTAGATGTGTATAGATTATAGTATAACTTGTTTCATTTATACTTATATTTGAAATTATTTATTTTGATATAGATGGAATCTCAATGTGTGGATGCACCATAATCAAATTTTGTCATTATGTTTAAGGTTTAAATTTTATATTTGTATTTTTTTATTTTTTGGAGATATAGTTTCTACAGTTGTAAGTTTTTATAAAATCATTGTATAGTAGCAGTTTAAACTGCTATCATATATGGAGAAAAAATTTAGTGGTGGCTTAAACTACTGTTATATAATATTAAATTTAGTGGTGGTTTAAACTGAAACTAACTCCTTATATGTTTTGGAGATTAAACTCAACCACTAAAAACAAAATAACCACTGCTAAAAAAATTGTGACACTTCCTATAAACTACCACTAAATTAGTGAAAATGACACAATTTAGATGTTGGCCCCAACATTAGTGGATTTTTTAAAATCCCATCATTGAAACATTTTTCTGTGGCATAAAATTCCATTAAATTAAAAAAATAATTTTCATTAGATGCTTAGTCTGTTGTAGTGATCAAATCATTACTAACTAAACTATACCTACTCTATTAATATTTACACCATAAATACTACCTAGGTTTAACCCATGTTTGAATATACACTAAGTTTGAGCTTTTAAATCTCTAATTTTTGAATCACTTTTACCAGAAAAATTTCAATTTTTAAAATCAAATTTTCAATCCATTTCTCAAAATACTAAATTTTTTAAAATCAATACGATTTACGTATTAAAATTTTACAAAAAAATATTTTTATACTACATAAAAAATAATCATTATCCAAAACCCTTGGTCTCCCCAGAAGATTTTAACTTAAAATTTCAATTTAACAAAACACTTCCCAACATATTTTTTGAAAAAATAACCCTTATCATCTAATCAACACTTTCCAGAACCCCTTTTTCATTTAAAACATGATGTTTTAAAATAGGTTTTTCATTTTTAAAGAACTAATAGGATTTTTAAAACTACACAAGACTTAGAACTCACATTTCAAAAAATATTATATATAAACAATATGTATAACTTGATAACCAAAAAAATCACCAGTTTTTACATTATATTTAAAAATAATTAAAAATAATCATGTTCAATAAAGAAATATCAGGATACGGAAAATTAACATGATCAAATACCAATCATAAAATGATTATTCTATTATATCACTAAATAGGAAATATATATCACAATTGAAAATATAACCCATTCAAAAAATATGTAACACGTTCAAAAAGGAATTATTAATCAGAGGTACAGTAATATTCTCATAAAAAACATATAAAATATCAATAGTTATCATGTTCAGTAGAATAATTCTAAACAAACAGCAGTTAATATTCTTATAAATTCAATCTATATAACAATTCTACAATACAATACAATGTAGGGAAGCAACTCACTAATTTTAACATAGGCATATATGTGGGTGGGTTTGATTAAATAAATAACACATAATAATTTATTTACGAAAGTTATGATTACTTTATTAGTTATTATTTAATTAGTTAATATAGTTCAAATATTATAATAATATTATAAATGAAATACACAAGTCCCTCCATTCCACTAGAACATGTGATGAATGAACCAATATTAGAAGTGTCTCTTGGTCCATCCCTGGAACCTCCATATCAAGTTATCTTAAACATATATTTTTAAATTCTTAAGAAAATACCACACTTTTATTTACAATTTCTAGACCAAAAACCTATATATCATTGTTAACTCTAGTTTCCATCATTGTTACATTTTCTAAAAATTCACATAGTATGCCCTCTAGGTCCTAACATATTATCTCTTATCTAGAGCGTCAAATATCCTATCTCATATAACCTCAAACCATTTGTCTAATACTATTTTGTGAGGACCAAGACTTGATGACTAGAACTATATTCGTCCAGGTTGCTAAAACACCTCAGGCGCACCTCCCCGCTGTTAGAGGATAGTGTAAACACAAAAGGTTTGATAAAACACAATAGGGGGTTGCTTACCTTAGAAGTTTAATATGTAAGACAAGTGGTTAGTTGAAAATATGATATAAGAATTGGGTTTTCCGGATATAAAGACCTAGAATGTTGGTACTCGTGATTGATGTACCTATTCAACGAACCACATGGACATGAATAATTGCATTAGATATATGAAACATGCATACATATCAAGATATTATAAAATCTCAAAAAAGGATCATAATTGAGTGAAACAAAACCTATTTCTAAAATATTATCCCCATCATTGGCCTTCTTTGGTTATTTTAAGCCTCACATTACTCTCCCAATATTCAAAGTTGAGTGGTCTCTCAGTCACCAAGGGTGGTGAAAATGAAACATTTTTTCAAATGAGAGGGTGGAAGGTTATTTCACTCCTCAAGGGTTATTATTGCCTCATTCAGTACTCTCATATATATTTAATAAATTATCATGAATCCTTTACAATAAAAATTTCATTAAAATTAATTAACTGAAAACATTAATTAAAAGGTACATTGCACATGGGAACTATATTGTCACTCATTTGATCCAAATATTATGTTACTATATTGTTTGGAGTCATATATAAAGGAAATCTATAATTTATTACCATTTATGGGGAAATTGTACAATATTTAATTGATTCAAATTGTATTTTGGTGTGGTTATTGTCTCGTAAAAGGGGATTTCTACGTATCCTTTTGAAGGGAGTTAGCACCCACATTGTTCTATGTCACATAACAGGACATGTCATTACTTTTAAGGTCATATGACAAGGAACATAGTGGTTCTTTATAATTTCAGGCATCCATAACTATTTATATATAGATTCAATTTATATGGAGTTGACTAATAGGTGAAAATTACCGAGAAATGGGTTTTTATGGGACTTATGTTGAATTTTCCCTTTCTAATTTACACTTACGGATGATCCAGGCGAAAGAATTTTTGGGTGCTAAATAAACTGTCTCAAATTGGGGAATATTTGAGGAAACCAAGAGGATAATATCAAAACTAGTAATTTTGATAATCCAAGAATATGATATTAGATTTATTTATATTATAAATACAATATGAGAATCATAATTTAATGTGTTAATATGGGCCTTATGTATAAGTTTTCTGGAAGGGGAATCATTCACATAATGGGTTACCCTACACCCAATCTTATGTGATGGTAGACTTTTTGAAAGGGAAAAACATGTGCTACAATATCCTAGAGCCCCATTAAATATTTAGTTTATGTAAAAGTATGGTTTTCTAAAAAATGGGCTTAGAGACCTATGAAATGAATACTTTATGAAGTGGGTCACCCTAAGTAAAATATTATATGGAAGTATACCATTAAAAAGATGGAAATTATCACTTATTAAGCACTCGGTTTTTATAATATTGTAATATTATGTTATTGTTTGAGGTTTAGTAAAATCTTTGTGTTAAAATGCTAATCATTCGAGAAGGAGTTATGGAAGAAACCCTCTATTAGAAATCTCTTTAGAATCATCCATGAAGGATCTTTTGTAGAAATTTATGTGAATTTATTATATGGGGATGGAATTAATATAAAGATATGATGTTGTTACCATCCCCACCTCTCAGTATTAGACTTTATAAATTAAGGGAATATGCTAAAGGATTCATGAAAAGGGAGAGTCTTCAAATTTGGTGATTCGTCTCTTGAAATTTATATTGTGGAATAAGTAATTTCATCTGTCAGAATGAGTGTCGGGTATTTATAGGGGAGTCAAATAATGGTTTTCCTTAAATCAATGAAATAATAATCATATAGTAAGTACATGATCACATATGGCATCTTCATCAAAGAAGAAAATGGAACCACTCTGTGAGCAAGTAACACAGTCGTGAAGGGTGCATGTTATGTCACTGAAAAGGGGCACCCATCTACAAGGATATCATACGACCATGAAAGATATTTCATATGATTCCAAAAATGACATCTGGGAAAAAAATATTGGTTAATTATGGATAAATATCCTTCCATGAATGATGATTTTTCCTAAAATAAAGATATTCATTCATGGTTGAAATTTATACTTTATGCTAAAAGGAATACCAAATTAAAATAGCTATGAATTTTGATCTGAGTGACTTTTTTGGCTCTACGAGTAGTCAAATAAAATCTAGTGAAATGAACTACACAATTGGAAATATGTTTTAACAATATTAGTTTATTTAAAATGCCATAAAGATCCTAGAAGATCTTTAAAAATGGGTTTTATGGTTTTGAAATTTTTTCATTGGAAATATAAGAAAAAAAGTACACTCTCAGTGGAAGGTTCTCACCACCACATCACCAAACTATGTCAAATTATTTACTAATATATATCCCTTCATGTGTGACAAATTTTGTAGTGCATGGTTATCTCATTGGTTTCTTCTTCATCTAGTGTAAAACTCCTTTTTCAATAACTCAAATCAATTCATGTTATCCAAGTGAGGATCGTATCATAAAAAAGTGTGCACCGCATTATCTGATGCTAAAAAAGACCATAATAAATAATACACATAAGTTTGAAAACAAAAAAGTCTTAAATTATCATAATAGGAAGAGTCCACATGCATGGAAACCTTAAGACAAAAACTATGAATAATCTTTGTATCTACTCCTAAATTCCACTAAGATTCCAATGACTGTCCATCCCAAGCACTAGGATCCAAGTGGATCTTGATCATATAACCCCCAATACCAATAGAGAAATAATCATTACACCACTAAAGAGTTACCTAGAACATATAACATGAATCTACATGTCCACCAAGGTTTCCATGCAAGTTGTGTGAATTTGAAAACTCGGTAGGGAACCACTGGAATGTCTATAAAAAATGTGAATAATCAGGTATACACATGAACATGAATAATAATTTACATATATATATAATAAAAATAGATTTTATTAGTCAATGGAGAGAGTGTATTAGTATAATAGCAATGATGTAGTCCAAATTTTACTATCAAATATAGCAGATAACACCCTACATTGGTAGGGTATATACTTACAATACCTAATTTGGGATTAACAAAAAATATAAGATGAAATGAAGAGTGAAATCATGGTTGAATTCCTATAACATCATAGGGAAGTTAGGGAGAATCAATCATACCATCTACGGAAAATGAAGTCATGTATAATAGATTCATTTTATCCAAGCTAGTCATCCCATTTGAGGATAGAGGAAAGGGATATAATATAGTCAATGTCCAAACCCATCCCATATAACACTATACACCAATGTTCAGTGGACCAGATTAAATAATTTATATATATACAATATTATATATACACATACCCCTTCTATCATTCAAATAATATATCAAATAGTAATCATTATCTAAGTATAATATGAACATAATAGTCATTATGCTTACCAATTTGGAAGATAATCATGCCTTTTTATACTTCACTAACAATCATATTAATATGGATTATTTTCAAGTTGAATATTTAAAGAGAATAAATAATATTTATTTTGTGAATACTATAATATGAACTTGAAATAAAAATACTAGATATAAGTCAAGCATATCATAGGTCACTAAAAATGACAAGGGTGTTACAAACAATAGACATAAACAGTGGTATACTAAAGACTCTATATTTTATTAACTCCATTAAAAATAAGACACTAAGTAAAATAAAGAAGTAAAAAAAGTGTACTCTAGGTATAAATCAATTAAGGGGGTTAATTATAACACTGTTCATAACCCATTACTACTTAGGATAACTGCATTAGAGTCAAAAACATGTTAAAATAATTAATGTGAAAACATTGACAAAAAAGTAAAATTATTTTCAAAATAAGATTTTTAGATGTGTGATTCATTTCAATAAAATTGATCATTGTCAAAAAAGTTCTTCATTATAAATAATTGGTTTAACATTTATACCTTACTAAACAAATAAAAATGATCATTAAAAACCCATGTTTGTAATTAGTAAAAATATTAACATTAACTTCAATTAAATAAATATAATTTCAATTTGTTAACATTTAAACCATGCTTTATTTTAAATAAAAACAATTTGAGTTATAAATAAATAAGTGGTTTTATTAAGTTGACACTCTTGTAAATGGATTTGAATAATCAATACAAAAATTATTTTTTAAAAGAAAATATTCATTAATTGTTGTCCAAAAACGTCAAGTTTTATCTAGGTAACAACCTAGTTTTAGAAACTAAAATTTTATACATGTATTGTTATTCCTTTTACCAACTTAGACCCACAGTAATCTAAACTTTTAATCCATTATGGACTAAGTTTAAGTTTAGTTCAGTGACTTATAACTTATTCAGAATATAGAAAAATGAAGTGACCACTTGAGAAGACATATTAAGGTTTCACTATAGTATACCAAGAAGAACTTGGGGGAAATTATTCAAGCTAAAATGATATGTTTTTAATAAATTCACAATGGTAATACAATGGATTGTATCATGGAAAACACCATTTTATATCCCACAGCCTATATAACATCACATACCATCAATAGGTATGGATGTAGTTGAATGTGGGCATAAAAATAGCTGGAAAAAAATTCCATTAGTACATGAATCTTTAAAGATAATGAAATTAATTTCACTTAAAGAACATTATAAAGAATAAAAAAGTATCACTCAATGTGAACAAATGTTTCACAATTAAGACTTTATCAAAACCCATTTCATTAAAAAACATAAATCATTGGTCTAAAGAATGGTTTGAAGACTATTTTCTAACTTATCATGAAATATAAATAAAAAATATCAACATTATATTGTAAAATATCATGATAATAAAACAATTTATAATTTAAAAATAATGTTTAAGATTTATTTTTGACTTAATAAAAACATGTAGTTAGAATACCCCAACCAAAAACAATTAATTTTAAAAAGGATTAATAATCCCTGGCCTAAATAATCTAAAAATTTAAATACCCAAACATCCATAAATACATGTTCCAATAGCCACCAACCATCCATTATACCATTATTAAACATTCTATAATAAATAATTAAAAAATAATCATCCACAATATTCAATGAACCACTAAAATTGATAAAAAAATTTAACATTGCTCTATAAATCCATTTAAACTCATAACAACATATCACCAACAAACCTGATACATCCCTCCATAAAAATTCCCAAACTGATCAATGACAAGGACCAATGGATTTTCTTGAACCACATAGGCTAGAACAAGTTTTTGGGCATCAAGAAATCACCACATGGTAATGATATTTTTTGATAAACATTAATTAAATGAGAAGAAGAGAGTAAATAAAATTCTATCATGACCCATTTGTATGTTGAACATCCAATATAGAAAAAATATATAAATAAACATAAAAACAAAAATAAACACATGAGATAATATATCTAATACCCCGGTATCCATCCCTTAAAATTAAAATTTTATCTTTCAAAAGTTACCTTATGTACACCTTACAGAATATAACTACTCTTCATTCATAGAAAGCAGTAAAAGCCTAAATGGAAAATGTGATAGATGGGACTGAAATAAAATCTAAATTCCATATGTACCTAAATTATTATGACAACACAAGTCACCGAAAAACTAAAGAAAAACCATGATTCTTAATGGGAAAAATAAAGGATAATCAGAACCTTCCACTGAAAAATGATATAGATATAAGTGTGATTATAAGAAATCCCAATAGGAATTCCCAAATGAAAAACCACGACATATTCCTTTACTTTAAGGGTACCAACATTCCATACTATTTTGAAAATATAAATATATAAAATAAGGTTTTAGGATTACTTTGAAATATAATAATAGGATAATTCTTTAGAAACATGTTTTCTTCTTAGATTTTAAATTCATTTTCCAAAGGGTAAATGTAACGCCCCGACCCCAGCTACCCAGAGTCGGTGCATTACTTCATAACATTGGCATGATCACAAAAGATCAAGTCTCGAAAGACCGATTAGTTTAGTAGCCTTGGAAACACTAGATACATTCATAAGTCTTTCATTACATCAAAAAGTAAACAAACTACAATAACATGGTCTTCATAGTCCACACTCATAACTTTTTCCGACTATCCCTGCATGTCATTCATAAAATACTTCTTCAAGTCCTGGAAAATATTAAAACATTGAAAGGGGTGAGCTCAGATGCTCAGTAAGGATAACAATATTGTGGAAGCTTTCATAAATAAACATAAAAAAATTTAAGGCAATGTATAACTAAAACAAAAGCCTTTTAAAATTGAACATCAACATAATATGGCAAAAGTAAAATGAGATAATTCCATTCACTTCTTCACATGGATATTCTACTGGTCGAATAATCACATGCAATATCAATAACCACTTTCATAATGAGGGAATGTATAATGCCAGACATTCTGAAACATTTTTTCAAGGCCTCGGCCAAGACGTCTAAAATGATTAAGGCCTCGGCCAAAACAATAAATCAAATTGGGAAAGGTCCTCGGCCAATTCCACGTCTAGTTGTCTCATGAGACCTACCGATGCATCGAGGAGCTATAGCGGGCTCCACCCGTCACTTATTAAGTCCAATACATTCCTCATATCAATAGGTTTAAACATATCATAAACCATAACATAATCGTATCACATAAAACATGAAAAAAGGAAACATAAAATTTCCATATTTCAATCACAAGATATCAATACAACACATTGATATAATAAAAATGATTTCAAAACCATTTTCAATACCAAAATAAAAGAATGTTAAAACTTTGTATTTATTTTTCGTTAAAAAAAATGATGGCTTGTAGAGGAAGCCGAAACTCAAATAATGGTCACGGCGGCGTAGAAGTCATTGTCGCCGCATAAGTACGGAAAGAAAAACATTCCCTTTTGTCATTTAGCAAAACGCTTCTTATAAAAAAGATTCCTTTTGAACAAATGTAAAAGTCAAAGTGGTTTATACCCCGTATAAAAGAAAGTTGTGTATAAAACCAAATATGCCTCAATGAAAGGAGATTGAGACGAAGTCCTTAAAAAGATCATTTTTAAAATAAAATAGATCTATTATGTGTATTCACTATATTTACACATAAATAATACAAAATAAGACATAATAATATCATGACATAATTTGAAAGTAGGAGATTAACCCAAAGAATGGAAGTTGGATTAAGAAATTCCCATACCTCGTGTCTGACTTGACTCAACCATTCTTTAACCTCCTGAATAATAAACTAGAGTTAATATATAACTTATTAAGAACCATTTTAAATTTAATTATACTTTTTATATCACTTATTACAATGTTATGAATATTTTGTAATTATTTAAATTAATAACGGTTGTTTTGTCGATCTTTGGTACATGACTCAACAATAAACTTCTTATAATTACAAATTGTTCATGTGGTGAAATATCCATTATATCCAGAATTATATTCATGATGTAGATATCATATATATGATATATATCCAGTATATACATTCATTCATAATGTCACGTAACATTTAGAGGTAAGAAATGAAATGCACCGTTCATGGAGACGGTAAGCCGTACGTACGCATGAACGCTACTTTCATTTCTATTTCGTATTTAATGGAATGAAATCATAATGATATAAATTTATAATATAATTACAGTATAATATAGTGTATAATACCATTTAATCCATCCTTTATACATCCCACATATGGCATTAAGGATTCAAATCACTTTGAGGGGGCGGTAGTCCGCACTTCCTAAAATGAAATTATCGTGTTTTACCCATAATGGAAATCATAAAGTATGCCATAAATGAGAAATACAGAATCATAAGTAAAACATAAACATATTTTATATCATATATAAATATAGTGACATCTTAATGGCCACCTTTTAAGGTGTTATACGAGTGTTGAACAATCATCGTTTCGTGAGGCAGAAATTCACCATCCACAGAAACTGTATGTTCTTTAACCATTAGATGTAGGTGTGTGTAAGTGTAGCTCGAATCCTTCTTATAAAAACATCCTAGTATATTTAGGATACTGTTTTTGTTACAAAATAAATGAATAAAAAGAGTTTACGGGGTTGGAGAAGAAAAATAAAACAAAACAACATTAGAGAAGACATTACCTCAAAATCGGGTAACTCTTTTTGATTTGAGCCAAAGGCTTCCTTGGGAAGAGTTCTGTCCAAATTGAGGCTTCTAGGAGTAAGAGGGGGAAGTTGGGAGAGTATTTGGGCAGAGGTTGGCCGATCCAAATGGCTTGAAAGTGTAAATGAGGTGGGAGATGTGGGGGCCTTTTATAAGTGGAGAGGAGGGGCTCTTTTGGAAAGATTGAAATGTTACATTATTATACAATGCTTTTCTGATTATAAAGGTCCCACACTTATATAATTTGTGGATAAGGTGATTAGGGTTTGAAATATACCCATCCAATAGTCTTTGGACAAGTGTAAGCCTTGGATTTTACATTATCTTTTCATTTTATTAAAATCGTTAAATAATGAGGTCATCGCTGCATCATAATGATGTTATAAATAATATAATTTATTTAATGTCTAAAAATTATAAAAAAAAAATACTATGATGTAGTAAATATTTTTATCTTTCTAATGAATATTTATAGTCAAAATTCGTACTTGTGTAACCCCACTTAAAAACTGGTTTAGTAAAACAACTCATGTTTGTGTCAATTTAATTTTAACATTAAATAAATATATATTAATGTCATTTTCCAACCAAAGTGGCTCCATGGGGTCCCCAAGTTGACCCATGGGTTGTATTGGTATGCCATGACTCATCCAATTGTATTAGTACAAGTGTCAAGCTCATATCATATTATTAAAACAATATTTTTACCTTAAACTACACTAATTACCTCTAATCGCGATTAAGAACTTAAAAGGTACTATTCACCAAAAAATTATTTTAATCTCATTGAACCACATTTTACTTCTTAATGACAACCATGTATGTCGGATTTTTGAAAATAAAATCACAGAAGTCGAAATATTTCATTTAAACGAAAAATCAGTTATTTAACTACCACTTAGTGGTTTCACTATTCATCAAAAATTGAAGTTTTTCAGAACAATGCCAAAATTTCACCCTAAGCTATAATTGATATTCTGAATTCAAAAATGATATATATTTGACAAAATTCCAAACATATAAGTTGCATTAATTAATTTTATAATTAATTCCCGTTGTCACAACAAATAGCGTGTTTTTAAGAAACAATTTATATCAAAAGATTGGCAATTGTTTATGTCTAATTTCAATGTTAAATTAATTCTAATGACCACCATTGGATAAAATGGTAAAAATATATTCTAATTATACTTTAAAACCACTCAATAGTATAACTTATCACTATAAATTATTTTGATTAAAAAAGTTGTTTTAAGTATTTTTCACTATTCATAAAAATTTGGAAGTTCTCAGAAAAATACCAAAAATTCAACATAGGATAATTTCGATATTCCGAATCCAAAAATGAAGTCCATTTTGATAAATAAAATTTATAAAATTTTAAAAATTAGGTATTACTATTCACAACGGCTAGTTTAATTCGTTGTGGTGTGTGTTAGAGCTCGTGGTTGCGTACAACACACGCTATTGCATTATTCGAAGTGAAACGTACCGTGGAAGTTTGGGGTGTTACATTCTCCCCTCCTTCAATAAATTGCGTCCTCACAATTTGAAATTTTTCTTTCAAAATAAAAGGTTGAAAAGAGAAAATACCTTTGAGGAAAACCCACATCGGAAATACGGTTAATAAATATATAACATTAAAAGAAAGCAAGATAAGTACAAAGGTCACCCGATATAGCCCATTCTAGGATTTTATGAAAATATGGATATGGAGGAGAAACAAACGATCAAGGTCTGATGGAGAGTTATAGAAAACAGGATTTGGAGAAAGTTTAACTACAAGAAAATTACAAACTTGTGACTGGTTAAATGGTCATTGAATCCCCAGTTGGAAAAGTTAACCGACAACATTTTTGTTTTAAGTTACCTTTTATAATGTTGAGGTATTTATTTAGGAGATTTACTAAGAACGTAAGGGAATTTACATACTTGTTAAGTATACTTTCATTCGTTAATAAATTTTTACCACAAACCCATCTTTTACTCCAAATGGTAACGGAACTCAAAAATATTATTTTTATCCTAATTATATAAGGTTCCAAATATTAACACATGCCATTTAGATTAGTAAAACTATTTTGTAATAACCAGGGACTTCTTGTAGGCTAGTGGTAGGAAATAAAGGCTTGTCGAACTATGGTTGTGGGTTCGATTCCTGCAGCTTTGTCCGACGCGACGGGTTATTCCCCACCCTGCAGGTTGTCCTTTTCCTAAAACTATAGTATTATAATATTCCAAAAATAATCTTCAGAAATGCTTTAACCTTAAACAATACTATCCAAAGATCAACTTAATCCACTCCAACCTTTATAGTTATCCAAAATACCTCTGTCCAGACTTTCTCTAAAAGGTCTCTTAATTCCAAAATCAATTGTAACATCAGATTCCCCAAATAAAGAAAAGTTTTTCTTATTGTCACATACTAAAAATATGATTACCTTCATCATATTAAAACCTTACTGAAATCAAAAAGTACTGCAGTACAATCCATATATATATCACATTATTCTTATAACCAGAATATAATCCTTGAGTCCAAAAGCACCAATACATTAATTATTCCGCTTCAACTGTAGTCACAGCATAAGATTGGCCTTGATCCCTTGTCCTTTTCTGAGGTAAGTTTCCTTGACGCTTAGGACATTCATTTGCATAATTCCTCATTTCCCTACAATTGTAGCATTCAACTTTGACAGCCTCTTTCTTTCCCTTGCAATCACGAGCCTGGTGACCCTTTTCTTCACATTTATAACAAACTCCCATTCCTTTTAGGCACGTACCAGGGTGATTCTTCCCACAATTATCACATAATGGAAAATCCTTCTTTCCCTTTTTCCCTTTATCTGTCTCTTGTTCCACCATTCTCTTATTCTCTTGCTTTACTTTGTTGTCATAAGACTTAGAGAATTCCTTTTCTGTCTTAATAGCACACGAGACAATATCTTCATATGATGAGAAGGATTGTGATACTAAAGCTCGATGGAGAAATGGTTTTAACCCATCAAAGAAACGATCAATCTTACTCCTTGGGTTACGTATATAATCGGCAGCATGCCTCGCTAACCTTGTAAAGTTAGCCTCATACTTTGCGACATTCTCATCCTCCTTTTGTTTCAGACTCAGAAATTGCCTTTCCATATCCGCTCTATGGTCATGAGGAAAGTATTTTTCTAAGAAAAGATCTTTGAACTCCCTCCATTCCATATTCGATATGTCATCATCTTCCTTTGTGTTTTGAATCAATGACCACCACTGATCAGCATCTTCAGTGAGGCGGTAAACTGCCATGACAACCTTCTCCCTTTCGCTACTCCCCAAGGCATGGAATATTTTCTCTAAGGAGTTTATCCATTGCTCAGCTACTAATGGATTTTTACCCCCATTAAATGTTGGTGGTTGTTGCCTCATGAAGCAGTCTAACATTGATCCTCCACGTTGTGGATCAGGGTGATCCATACGAGTAAGGTTATTATTCATAAACTGAGTGAGTTGTCCCAGTATGGTAATAAGTTGATCAGCACCAGTTGTATCTCCAGCTCCACAATAATTATCTTGAGTAGGAGGGCAATCCCTGCACGGAGTGCGTGCATTGATACGGTTTCCATTCCTTCCACTAGGCGCAATTTCTAAACAATGGCATAAACTATATTAGTTTATGAATCGAAATACATAATTCCATATTTGTAAAACACTTTACAAAAATTTAACTATTTATGGATATAATCCATAATCATAAAAAGAAATGTTTTCTTTGATAAAGTATATACTCATAACCCTTCATAGTGGTTTGTAAAGAAAATGAGAATTATCCTAAGCATATCCCTCGGGAGTGTCGTAACCAAGAGTGCAGCAAGGCCCGTTGTCGTGCACCAGTTCCCGTTCGAATCTAGCTCAAAGCGGTGTTTTCGGGTTTTACCCCTAGGTACATCTGTGCCAGAGCCGCCTCTACCTGCTCGTATCCAGACAGGGATGTATTGCTCGGAAAACTCACAACATCCCTACAATACCAAAATTCTAGGAAGTTCTTCTATACTAATCCTCAATGTCTATCATCGGGTTATGTGCTCTAATCAGAGTTTATCTAAATCTAGCTTCCATGGTTAGTAATAAACTGCCTCTGATACCAACTGTAACGCCCCGACCCCAGCTACCCAGAGTCGGTGCATGACTTCATAAAATTGGCATGATCACAAAAGATCAAGTCTCGAAAGACTGATTAGTTTAGTAGCCTTGGAAACACTAGATACATTCATAAGTCTTTCATTACATCAAAAAGTAAACAAACTACAATAACATGGTCTTCATAGTCCACACTCATATCCCTTTCCGAATATCAATGCATGTCATTCATAAAATACTTCTTCACATCCTGGAAAATATTAAAACATTGAAAGGGGTGAGCTCAGATGCTCAGTAAGGATAACAATATTGCGGAAGCTTTCATAAATAAACATAAAAAAATTTAAGGCAATGTATAACTAAAACAAAAGCCTTTTAAAATTGAACATCAACATAATATAGCAAAAGTAAAATGAGATAATGTCATTCACTTCTTCACATGGATATTCTACTGGTCGAATAATCACATGCAATATCAATAACCACTTTCATAATGAGGGAAAGTATAATGCCAGACATTTTGAAACATTTTGTCAAGGCCTCGGCCAAGACGTCTAAAATGATTAAGGCCTCGGCCAAAACCATAAATCAAATTGGGAAAGGTCCTCGGCCAATTCCATGTCTAGTTGTCTCATTAGACCTACCGATGCATCGAGGAGCTATAGCGGGCTCCACCAATCACTTATTAAGTCCAATATATTCCTCATATGAATAGGTTTAAACATATCATAAACCATAACATAATCGTATCACATAAAACATGCACAAAGGAAACATAACATTTCCACATTTCAATCACAAGATATCAATACAACACATTGATATAATAAAAATGATTTCAAAACCATTTTCAATACCAAAATAAAATAATGTTAAAACATTGTATTTATTTTTCATTAAAAAAATGATGGCTTGTAGAGGAAGCTGAAACTCAAATAATGGTCACGGCGGCGGAGAATTCATTGTCGCCGCATAAGTACGGAAAGAAAAACATTCCCTTTTGTCATTTAGCAAAACGCTTCGTATAAAAAAGATTCCTTTTAAACAAACGTAAAAGTCAAAGTGGTTTATACACCGTATAAAAGAAAGTTATGTATAAAACCAAATATGCCTCAATGAAAGGAGATTGAGACGAAGTCCTTAAAAAGATCATTTTTAAAATAAAATAGATCTATTATGTGTATTCACTATAGGTACACATAAATAATACAAAATAAGACATAATAATATCATGACATAATCTGAAAGTAGGAGATTAACCCAAAGAATGGAAGTTGGGTTAAGAACTTCCCTTACCTCGTGTCTGACTTGACCCAACCGTTCTTTAGCCTCCTGAATAATAAACTAGAGTTAATATATACCTTATTAAGAACCATTTTCAATTTCATTATCCTTTTTATATCACTTATTACAATTTTATGAACATTATGTAATTATTTAAGTTAATAACGGTCGTTTTGTTGATCTTTGGTACTTGAGTCAACATTAAACTTCTTATAATTACAAGTTGTTCATGTGGTGAAATAACCATTATATCCAGAATTATATTCATGATGTAGATATCATATATATGATATATATCTAGTATATACATTCATTCATAATGTCACGTAACATTTAGAGGTAAGAAATGAAATGCACCGTTCATGGAGACGGTAAGCCGTACGTACGCATGAACGCTACTTTCATTTCTATTTCGTATTTAATGGAACGAAATCATAATGATATAACTTTATAATATAATTACAGTATAATATAGTGTATAATACCATTTAATCCATCATTTATACATCCCACATATGGCATTAATGATTCAAATCACTTTGAGGGGGCGGTAGTCCGCACTTCCTAAAATGAAATTATCGCGTTTTACCCATAATGGAAATCATAAAGTATGCCATAAATGAGAAATACAGAAGCATAAGTAAAAAATAAACATATTTTATATCATATATAAATATAGTGACATCTTAATGGCCACCTTTGAAGGTGTTATATGAGTGTTGAACAATCATCGTTTCGTGAGGCAGAAATTCACCATCCACAGAAACCGTATGTTCTTTAACCATTAGATGTAGGTGTGTGTAAGTGTAGCTAGAATACTTCTTATAACAACATCCTAGTATATTTAGGATACTGGTTTTGTTACAAAATAAATGAATAAAAAGATTTTACGGGGTTGGAGAAGAAAAATAAAACAAAACAACATTAGAGAAGACATTACCTCAAAATCGGGTAACTCTTTTTGATTTGAGCCAAAGGCTTCCTTGGGAAGAGTTCTGGCCAAGGTGAGGCTTCTAGGAGTAAGAGGGGGAAGTTGGGAGAGTATTTGGTGAGAGTTTGGCCGATCCAAATGGCTTGAAAGTGTAAATGAGGTGGGAGAGGTGGGGGCCTTTTATAAGTGGAGAGGAGGGGCTCTTTTGGAAAGATTGAAATGTTACATTATTATACAATGATTTTCGGATTCTAAAGGTCCCACACTTATATAATTCGTGGATAAGGTGATAAGGGTTCTAAATCTACCCATCCAATAGTCTTTAGACAATTGTAAGCCTTGTATTTTACATTATCTTTTTATTTTATTAAAATTGTTAAATAATGAGGTCATCGCTGCATCATAATGATGTTATAAATAATTTAATTTATTTAATGTCTAAAAATTATAAAAAACTACTATGATGTATTAAATATTTTTAGCTTTCTAATGAATATTTATAGTCAAAATTTCGACTTGTGTAACCCCACTTATAAACTGGTTTAGTAAAACAACTCATGTTTGTGTCAATTTAATTTTGACATTAAATAAATATATATTAATGTCATTTTCCAACCAAAGTGGCTCCATGGGGTCCCCAAGTTGACCCATGGGTTTTTTTGGTCTGCCATGACTCATCCAATATGAGTAGGACAAGTTTTAAGCTCATATCATATTATTAAAACATTATTCTTACCTTAAACTACACTAATTACCTCTAATCGCGATTAAGAACTTAAAAGTTACTATTCACCAAAAAATTATTTTAATCTCATTGAACCACATTTTACTTCTTAATGACAACCATGTATGTCAGATTTTGGAAAAATCAAATCACAGAAGTGGTAATATTTCATTTAAACGAAAAATCAGTTATTTAACTACCACTTAGTGGTTTCACTATTCATCAAAAATTGAAGTTTTTCAGAACAATGCCAAAATTTCACCCTAAGCTATAATTAATATTCTGAATTAAAAAATGATATCTATTATAAAAATTCCAAACATATAAGTTGCATTAATTAATTTTATAATTAATTCCCGCTGTCACAACAAATAGCGTGTTTTTAAGAAACAATTTATATCAAAAGATTGGCAATTGTTTATGTCCAATTTCAATGTTAAATTAATTCTAATGACCACCATTGGATAAAATGGTAAAAATATATTCTAATTATACTTTAAAACAACTCAATAGTATAACTTATCACTATAAATTATTTTCATTAAAAAAGTTGTTTTAAGTATTTTTCACTATTCATAAAAATTTGGAAGTTCTCAGAAAAATACCAAAAATTCAACATAGGCTAATTTCGATATTCCGATTCCAAAAATGAAGTCCATTTTGATAAATAAAATTTATAAAATTTCAAAAAGTAGGTATTACTATTCACAACAGCTAGTTTAATTCGTTGTGGTGTGTGTTAGAGCTCGTGGTTGCGTACAACATACGCTGTTGCATTATTCGAAGTGAAACGTACCGTGGAAGTTTGAGGTGTTACAGTAAAAAACTTTTAGAAAACCCATTTGAGAGAAATAACATGTGAAGAAAAAATATTTACAGTTTGAATGTATACAAAAATAATAATATCATAAGGTGATACAAAAAAATGAAAGAAAAATTGGTTTTTTTATCATTTTACACAGAAAAAGGAAACTGAGAAAAGGAGCATTTCAAAATAGTACCATGGAAGACAAGAGTAAAAAATAGAAAGAACTATGGGAAATCCCTAAGTATCTAAGTTATTTGTGACACTAGAGATACTGTAATTTTATGATCACGAAAATAAACTTCGCATGCATGAGTTTTTGGAGAGGGCGCACCAAAGTGCCAATATTAATAATCAAGTCATGTCATTTAGTTAGTGTTGCACCGTAATCTTTCTAGAGAGACACGATCCAAGGCCCTACCATCTCTCTTAGCTACTAATCCAAGCCTTCTCACCTAGGTACCTAGGATTCATATGTAAAATTTCTATAACGTAAGTGAGGTTTTGTGTCAAAACCAAGTATTAATAAAATAACATGAAAATCAACAAATAATAACACCTCACATCCTGTCACTACCAATGTAGAGATACTTATTTTAAAAACATACTAACCAACCATTAATATCAAAACCAATTCCAACAAATATAAAAAAAATTTCTCCCATTAGAGTGTTCTTTAATTTTTTAAAATCATTAGAATGTTTTGACTGGGAATATATTTTTAGAAATATTTATTCAAAATTTCGAAAACCACTCCTCAACGCATGTTTCACCACTAAAAATACTATTAAAATTAAATAAATATACACATTTATATATATATCCCTTTTAAAATGCACATACTTTGATCGCCATATGGGAATATAAACAAAGAGGTAAATTACAGACACACACACAAACACACACACACACACACACACACACACACACATATATATATATGTATATATATGTATGTATATAATTCACACTAAAAAGAGAATAATTTAGAAACCACTTCAAGGTTATTTGAAAATTAAACACACCACTAAGAATTTTTAGAAAACCATCAAAAAGGTGAAAATATCCTCATTCATTTAAAACTCATACATTTAAAACCATATAAGAAAAAGGAAAATTCCCAAGGCACTTTTCATTTAAACAATTCCAAATACATACCTTAGTACCGGAAAACCATGGTAGAAACCTAGGAAGAACATGAAAACCCAAAGAGAGACCAATTTCAGGCATCACAAAAATTTTATATAATTTAGTTAATTTATAATATAATGAATAAAACAAATAAATCGTTTAAGAAACCATGAATTTAAATTTAAAGGATTAGAATTTATTTTAACCTAAATCAAATAGAAGAAGAAATTCACTCCCTTCAATGGTAATAGGATAATAGGCCTTAACAAGACTCACAAACACTTGGCATTATGAATCAATAATTAAAATACCAAAACCATGTTAGGGGACAACCATGGTATACACACCACAAGGGGGAGGGAAAATGGAGTAATTAAAATGTAAGAATAAGAGAATGGAAAAGAAGAAACCCTTATCGGTGAAGATCACACCTATAATTGGAAGGAAAATAGAACCATAATTGAGCGGGAGGAGGGAGATCACAGACATGAGGGATCCCCCTAGGTATGGTTTGTTGCACAACATATAGAAGAAGGGGGAGGGGCTTCAGATGATCGAGTAAGGGAGGGTAATGTTTCTTAGGTTATTATCATTATCATTATTATTTTTTCTTTTTATTTTTTGTTATTTTTATGTTTTAAGGTGTGGAAACTATGTATTTTCTTGGTACATTACTGGTCAAATCATGTGCCAATTTTCCCCTACTAGATCACCTAGACACCCTGCATGGTTAGGTCGCTGGTTAAAGAAATTTTTTATTGGTTTTACGTATGGATCTATAAGGGTTACTGTAACCATTTCATGGTCTAAAGATGGTTTCTAATAACCGTACACCAATTTTACCCCTGTACTAGAAACCCCCAAATTTTAAAAATTAAAACAATTTGACCAAAAACTCAAAAAAGAATCCAATTATAATTAAACAATTAGAAAAATTAATAAATCATGGTTAGGGTGTAAAAATTATCCCTTCCATTAAAATTTCTTTCTTCAGAAAGTCCCAAAAAAATTTAGTTGACCATGAAATTAAGTAAGGAAGAACTACCGCATGAGTTAAGAATCTCAGAACCCAAACACCAAAAACAAACACACACCTTCCTCTAAAAACATGACACTCCAAAATCCAAAAATATTTTTAATAAGTCATTCTTAAGAGATGATCCAAACATCCAATAACTCATATCCTCAAAAAGGACCTCAAAATAAGGAATACCCTAAAACCGAATATAGAAATCATAAAATATACCCATCATGGTATATTAGAGGTCTCTATGAGCATATATCACCTGACCCATAATCCTGGATAACCAAACTACTATGATTAGGGTCGGGTAGGACAGGGATAAGTAATTTCCCAATCAAGGAGTCCTAAACATCATGTTCACCATGAGATCCTTCTATAGTGGTATCCCCACCATTTTAGAACTCCAGTCAAAAATTTATCCCCCAAGCTATAAAAAAATCACGATTCCTTATGAGAAATGATACACTGAATGAAAAAAAATTAATAATTTCATATAAGGATACTTCCATTGAAACCAAAATTCAGAAATTAATGAAAGAAAAAATGAAATCAATTAAATTAAGAACTGATGTCACTAAGAGAGTATATTCAGATAAATAACTTATAAAAACCCTTAAGGAGTAAGAAATAGTAAAATGAATAGAAAAATACTCATAAAAACCACTAACACCCGACGATCCCCAAATATACATCCCAAATATTCAAAACACCTCAAATAAGGAACCACACAAAAACCTTAAAAACCTTTTAAAACCAAAAACACAAATAAATACCTCCTAGAATAAAGAAAAAATTGACTAATCAACTAGAGTATGGGGATAATATACGACTAAGAACTTTATAAAAAATAGACCTCAGTAAGATCAACACGTGATCTAGTCTCAGTTTATGAGAACAAAGCCTAGCATCAACTCCCAAAAAATCAAGCCTCAGTGAATATAACTAGTCAGAAAATTAAAATCATCGTTCTCAGTTATCCCAACCACTCTCCCGAGACATCCACATTTAAATAACTGGTTCCAAAAATGATTCAAGTAGCTATACAAAATAGAAAATCAAAGAAGTGATTTATTATATCTAAGGATTTTGAAAAGGGGAATACCTAGAGATATAATGATTCAGAATTTCCCCAAAGTATCTAATCACCTCAAACATTAAAATCTCAAACCACTAAAAATCAAAAAAGATCTCCAAGATGAAAAGGATCAAAAAATATAAAACCACAGTAAGAGAAAACTCAATTGATTTCTAGTCCAATTCCATAAATAAAAAGTTGGGTCAACCTCCACCACACCCAGTAGCTCCTCTATTATATGAAAAAAATCAATGTAAGGCCTATGGATAAATGCATGATATATTGAATCATCTTCTTCTATATATTCATAAGCTGGTAATCCCTAGCATAGACATCCACTTTCATTAATGAAATATATAGAACCTCTTTAGGTCACCCAAGTGGCCACACCAAATGAAAAAAATAGAATTTCTTAAAGACCGGCCACCCCCAATTTATTAGGGAACACTCAAATAACATGCAGTATGAATTCATCTATTCAGGATTCCCAATATAAATAAAATAGTCCCAATATATATCATAACCCGAAGCTAAAAGAACAAATCACCATATTATAAAAAAATTTATAAAACTACAACTTTTTCCTTTAAAATTATCAACTTTGAATTTGAAAGATTGAAACTCACTTTGAAAAATGTACCTTGAAAACTTTCTTTCCCCCTTTGAATATCTAACCAAATTTATTTCAAATCATTTTCTATGATTTTTTTTAGAATAACACAAAAAATTTAAATTAATAAAATCCACTTGCAAAAACATCACTCTGATTAAAATCTGGAAATCCAACATTAAACCACTTTAAAAACAAATAATTTTATGAACAAACATATTTTAAATCACCCATTTATTACTAAATTCACTTAATAAATTCAAATATCCTTCTTTTTAGGAATTATTTTTTAAACCTTTTAAAAATTCAAAACTATGTTTCTATCATTTTCATAAAACATAGAAATACCTTTAATAAAATATTTTTTCATTACAAAACTCCTTTAATAAATTAATAAAAACAACCCACCTAAACCCATTTCCAAGAAAACACATCCATTCAAAAAAATTCAAAACATTACCTCAAAAAAATTAAAAATAAAAAACTGTTTACCAACTTTAGTAAAAACTCAATTGACCGACACCAAAACATAAATCCAATCAAGAAGGGAATAGTGACCATGTATAAATTAATCATATGGTTTAGTGTACCATATTTCGGCCTTGCATTCATCACTAAGAGTAACACAGAACCATGTGTGCAGGATGCGCATGAGTTACCAATCCATATGATATCATCTTGTACCTCCAACTCAACTCCAATTTCATACCAAAATAAAATATCAAAATAAAAATCCAAATATCCAATTGAAAATCATGTTTCATCATAAGAATTTTTAATTAGTAACCAATATATTTCCAACATACTTAAACCAAACAATCTTATCTCAATCTACTAGAAATCCCAAATAAGAAGGGATACTTACGATATAACCAAGGTTTATATGTAAAAAAGGACCTGACTCCTCTGATACCATTTTCCCATGAACAAACCCAATTTAACCCTCCATCAGATGATTGAACCTATCTACAACAATCCAAAAAGGGAATTAGTGGTAGTTATAGTTTTCTTTTCAAGGGAGAGAGATCAGGGTAGTGGAGGTATTAGCTTGTGTGTTTCTTTTTTTTCTATTTATTTATTTTTATTTATTTTTCATGGGAATGGATGTATGAAATGTGGATGGGTCATTCCAAAATTTTATTTACTTTATAATCCTCAATTAATTAATGTTTATTAGGAAAAATCATTCCCAAGTGGTCATTCCATGATGCCCAGGCACTTGTTCCATCCCATGGGGTTCAGGAACACCCTTCGAGACTTGTCACATACCATTTTGGGAATCAAATGGAGGGATATCTATAGTCGGATTAGGACAAAACATAAATACCTAATTAAAAATACGAAATCATAATCTAATTCCAACCCAAAATCATGGAAACCCTAGAATAAATTAGGCCTAAATTATATCACCTCATAATAGTGATACACGGAAGTAAATCAGCTCCCTAGGGATTCCTTTAGACATTAGTATAATAATCCACATTATTTGAGGTTATTTCACCATATATTTCTAAAATAATAGTCAAGATATCTATAAAAAGTGAATAAAATAAATAATATGGACGAAATCATAGATATAAGATGATAAGGTAAGGGTTACATTTGATTTAGTGAAAGAAGACATCCAGAATCAACCTCAAATCACATAAAGGATGGAAGGGGAAGAGGATACATGAAAGATATAATGAAAATCCCCATGAATATATGAGGTGGAGTAAAATATAAGTAACCCATAATAAGGATAATAAATATAAAGGAAAATGGTCAAATTTTATTTTTTAAAAGGGAGAATTGACCTCGTCTAAATGGGGACCTTTTATTGTGCCTCTGGCAACCTAGAATCTCCCCCAAGTACCCATCACCACTACCTAGCCCACTTGGTACCCAGGGAGATTGTTCTAGGTACCTAGTGTCATTAATAGAAAAATTATATTAGAGAAACTTCTTTCTATCCTTCTTAGACCCTCAAATCATGTAACACCCCCAGATTTTACTAAGTATATCTTTTAAATAGATACTGTATTGAATAGATTATTTCACACAAACAAAATAATAAAACAAACTATGATACCTTTTATTGAGATAAAACATTAAAATGTAATATAAAATATAATAAATTACGATAATAAAATACGAAGAACATTAAAAATGTACCAGTGGAATAAATCCACAAGTAAATAAAATTACTATGACTATAAAGTATTAATCCCCATTACTTTACATGATTATCGTCACCCTGATTAAATCTGAAGAATTAAATAAAAATAATTTAAAGTAATAATAGATTATCAATATATAAGTAAATGAATAGGATAGATGATTTTAGTGATGTATTTATGGATATATTTTAGAATTAAATATGACCATTACATATGTAGTCATTAAAAATATGTCCTTTGGAAATATAGTCATTGTAAATTATTGGGAATAAAACTCTAATCCATGCATCCAATAAACCCACTGCAACATCACACTTTAATCCACTGGAAGCTCACATGTAGTAGCATAGTGGAAAATAGAACCTTCATATGATTTGAATGACTAAGTATACCAAAAGTAGTTTGACTTGTCACCCTACTCACCACACAGAGTCATCAAAGATCACACACACATTCATGCTCACAAACATTCAATACAATATAAGGATATAAAATAATAAATACCACAAGATTATTAACATTGTTTGACTATGTGTTCTAAATACATGGGAGAAATGGTACAAATTTTTTTATTATAATCCAAAGATAAAGTGATAAAAAATATATTAGAAAATCATAATTAATCATATCCATCTTTCCAACTATACAATTAATGTTCTGATTCAACTTAATTTCTTATTTCCTTAGTATAGATGTCCCACACAATTATATACTTTGTTTTAACCATTCATCTTATAATACATGATCCTCAAAAATATAAAATCATTTAGAATGACCATCTAATTTATTTTACCAATACGGTGACACTTCAGCTTTACTGAACTTTTGGAACTTCAGTACTACACTATAAATTCATTAGTATATGAAAACGTATGATGGTCCTTATTTTATTTTAGAATTCATGTTACCATTATCTCCACCTCATATCTATCCCATAATCAAGTGAATAGAATTGTAATTAATGTAATTTGGATGGATGAAATTATGGGGAACTGAAATAGACTTCACCTCCTAACTATCTCTCACTTAAAGCTTCTACCATGGAACCTTAGAAACTCTCCATGATATAGCATGAAACTATGTTATCTATCATTACTTATATTCACCCAAGTCTCATTAAGGCGGGATTTTTCCTTAATATTTATTGAAATGCCACGTTGGTTAATATATCTCCCAGAGTTTCGCTGCTAGATATCTTCTAGAGAACAAACATTTTCCCCACTAACATGTGTCACTTTAATTGTCATAGAAAAAAATTACTCCCTCTTTATTTCTACCATGTTCCTTTAGTATTTTCTTCAACCAACCAATTCCTTCCTGACTTCTGTTTTCGTGAAATACAATAATTTTTTTCACTTACTATAATAATATTTTTCAAGAATGACATACAGTTGATAATTATTCCTCCATGAGTAAATAATAATCCGATTATGCTTTCATGGTTATCTGAATCTGTAGTGAAGTCTAAATTAAAAAAAATCCTTGTAATATATCATCCTCCCTAAAAAATCCTTATTTATCATTCTTTTCAAATACTGATGTATCCACTTAATGTCTTCCCAATTTTATCTACCTAGATTCTATATAAATCTAATTAAAACTCTAAATTTAAATTAAATATTTGGATGAGTAAAAATAAAATCATACATTAAACTTTATATACCTGAAGTGTATGTAACTATATCCATGTATTGGCATTCTTATTCTATTACTAGTTCTTATACTTCAAAAAAGTATAATTGTCCATCAAGATGAATAGAAACTGGATTTTTAATGATCTTTCGAATATAGTATTGTTAGGATATTGTTCCAACCTTCTTATCCCTTTTAATACTTATCCCTAATATTTTATTATTCTACTTAATATCCTTTATTTTGAAACTTTAAAAAAATTAATATTTAAATTCAAAATAATCATATCATCTTGTCCAACCAGATACATTTCATTGATATATTAAATTAAACTGAGTAAATTCACTTCATCACATTGATTTTAATAAAAATAGTAAGCTATGTTACATATATTAAATCATTCATCCGACATAAATCATTAAAAATTTTAATAACAATAATATGGTTCTTTCTTTAATCCAGAAAAACATTTTTATCAATTTATATAAAAAATTATGGTTCTCATTTTCAAGGAAACCTACTTTATATTTCATGTAAATCTCTTCTTCTAACTCACTAGTAAGGAAATATATCTTAACATCTATCCACACTAAGTATATATCTTTTTAGGTCACTATAATTATCACTGTATGAGTGGTATAATTTTTAACAAAATGGTGAGAATATTTATGAGAAATCAACTCCTTCCTTCTGTTGAAAACCCTTCACCACCAATCATCATGTGTTCCATTTTATTCCGTCATTAACTTCATTAATCCAGTAAACACATTTATTCTCTAGTTCAATTTTCCCTTTTTTAATTTTAGTCATCTTCTGAACATCAATGAAGACATAACTTTATTCATATATTACTCCCACTATTTAAAGTCATTGAGTGTTACTAATTATTCAAAGATTCTAGGTTTTCATATATCCATTAGAAGTAGAGGATTTAAACCTCTCCAAATATTTTCGTTATTCTCTTGAATATCATTAATGTCCTCTCTTAAATAGGAATATCTTATCTACTTGGCACATCTCTTCACAAGGTTACATGTACTTCTATTACTCTCACTTAAGAATTAACTACTCTTGAACTTTCTCGTCGATTTGTATCTATAAATTATTCTAGAATTCCTTTAGAAACACAATATAAGTGTAAATTTATTATACATAATTTACATAAGTTAAATTTTATATCTCATAAATAACGGGATAGTCCCAAGAATAGAATTTTTAGTGTCTTTGAGGATTATCTCACATATATTTTCCATCCATAAAGGATGTTTGTTCTACTATGCTATTATTTCCTTTTTATTTCATCAACATCTCCCACAAACCATCTCTCTGTAAAACTTTATTCCAACTATAGTCTTATAAATAATTTACCACATAAAAAAAGAAAACAAAGGGGTGAGATCGAATGATTAGTAAGAGAAAAACTCTTAAATATATCTTAAATAATTGAATCATAAGAATATTGGAAAACATGAGTAGTGGAGAAATATCTTATTAAAATAACATGTAACAATAAGAGTAATCCATAAGTCATGATAAAAGGACATGTAACCTCAAATTAATTATCATGTACCTTGACATAAGAGTGTGAAATAATAAACATGACCCTTGAATTATAGTTATAGTAATTTTAAATCAAAAATTGGAATAAGTATACTAAATCATATCATTGTGAACAAATAAAAATGTGATCATGTCCACAAAAAATCTTGTGAGAAAATCTATAGCAGATCATGTCTAGGAACCATCGTGGAAAAACATATGCAATGAAGTCAGTGAACTATCATGTAAAAAAATCCATATTTGGTATTTTTTTACAATAATGTGAAAAAAATCATATATAATCATGTCTATTCATATTAATGTGAATAAATCTATGCAGGATCATGTCCACAAACAATCCTGTGAACAATGTTAGACACGATCATGTACACACATAATATTCTTATCTCATGGGATATAAAAATAGAACCAATTCATTGGAGGGATATATAATACCACACACATAAATCTTATAACCATGTTTTCTATCATTATCCATCAAAATAAGATAGTTAGATTAATTTTCCATGCCCATTTCTTACTTCCCACTAATGTTCTCCTATATAAAAGCCTATATTTTTTGTGACCATCACATTGTCCTTTCCCCTATTGTAGAGGAATTTTTATTAACCATGTTGAAAATGTGGGATATTCACAAGGGTATTTTAAAATGACAACTCCATGATTACCAATCACAAGTTTAGATGGTGAGGATAAAATTTTTTGAAGGAGGGTATAATTTAACTCCCCCAATATTTTATGGTATTCCTCTTTTAAATTTAACATCTTCAATAGCTTATGTTTCATGTAATACTGAGATTAAACAAACCATGATATACTATTAAGTATTAATAATACAATTGGAATAGAAATGTAACCATTAGGAATAGTGATCCATATAATAGAATATTAACAACATATATGAAAGTATAAATAAAATTTATATGTCTTATAAATATAAATAAAATATATTCATATAATAAAATACGTAAATAAATGTTTTAAAAATGACAAATTAAGTGTAGGTATTTTTGTGAAATATAAAGGTTTATTTAAAATTTTATATTTAATATAATGATTTTAAAGAATAATTTTTTCCCCAAAATATATTCATAAATTAATATTTTGTTGTCTTATTATTATAATATAACTTTATTAGTCCTTAATTAGTTTTTCAAAGTGTCATAGATTAGTTATAATTTTAAAATTGGTATTTTTTTAATAAATTTTCATTTTACTTAATAATTAAATTTCTCATTTTAAGATAAAAAGTCATAAAATGGAGTTCATTTTTTAAATATATAGGTTTAAAAATGGATAGGTTAATTTTTTTGTGAATTTTCTAAAATAGTTAAATTTTTTGTGAATAGTTAAATACGATAATTTACGGTATTTAACATTGTAAGTAAATAAATGAATTTTTGTTTTATTATTGTGTCCTGGATGATGTAATTGGATATTATATCAAACTCACATTCTCTAGTTATTTTACTTAGTCACAATAATCAATACTATTTGTAGTCTTCATCCAAAATAATAAACTAATGAATAAAATAATTAAAAAACTCCTCTCCCCTCCACTATAAATACCATCCCTCCCCACCCCCTCTCCTCAAAGATTATAAGCTTTTGAGATTTATTATATTCTTCCATATTATGCTTCCAAAACTCTTCCTTGCATTCTATTCTTTCTGGACTCACCAAAATACCAATCCCATGTTCATTAACGAGGTCTTCAAGGAGATTTTATACAAGAATTAAAATCCTCTTTTATTCTCTTTCAACTTCTTTAATTTTTTTTCTAATACTATACTTATCTCCTAAATATAAAAATTCATGATATCTACAATATATTATATATACTTAAATTTTATTATTTTAATGGAATATCAATCCTCAAACCCCTTCTCCTATCCTTTTATTCTAAAAATGAAAACATCATTCGTGATGTGTCATTTTACCACCATCGTGGATGATGTGTTTTAATTTTTCATTAATCCCTTCAATTATGGTCATAAAACCATTATTGTAGTTAAATCAGATTTTATTATTCATTTTATAATTTATATAATATTTTTTAACCAATATATAAACATGATATTAAATAAAATGATATAATTTCATGGTGGTCGTAAAAACCACAAAAATAAATTATATCATTTTCATTAACATTTTAACCAATGAATCATTCTCATACCATATAACCAAATGATATATAATATCATTTAAAATTATGGAAGATAATTAATAATATATAATTTACAATTTGGGTAACTATTCTCATTTTAGATGGACTTTATACTTGTATACAAGTGAACCAATCATGAAAAACCAAGAAGATGAACAATCTTGGAATGATGAAGTTGAATCTTATAAATCATCAAAAATGTCATAGATGAACATAATAAAATTAAAATAAAATAAATGTTTAATAGGTTATGAATTAAGTAATTAATTAATCTAATTTTATTATCTTAGACATTAAGTAAATTTTCATAATGCTTTCAGACATAAGGTAAGGGTTTCCCATCTCACTTTTATTTCTCTGAAATATGCTTTATTCACCACTTATTTCTTGTGTATGGTGTATGTATACTACTATTTGGTATATAATATCATTAATATCTCTATATTATCAGTATTAAATTTTTTTTATGATTATAAAGTTTATGGGGAATATGATTTGATTGATTACAAGGGGTATGGGAATGTCTCTTAACCTCAAAATTACCTTTGGGTTATGATTTCCATTTATTTACACAAATGTATTTCTTTATTCATATAATTTAATTCTTTTTAATTATATTTATACATCCGAAATTTATATATCCATATAAATCCATCCTTCTTTGATGAGGAAATACAAATTTTATAAGGTTCCCTTATAAATTCCTCCCGATAAACAAGTCCGATTAAAGGGAACTTCCCAATTTCTTACCCATTTTCAAGTAGACACCATAATATATTTTTAGGCACCAACATTTTTCTAAAAATCACTATTTTTATCATGAAATACTATCTTATTAAATTTCTGGTTTTATGAAAAAAAATATTCATTTTTCCTCTTTAGATGATCATTTATATTTTCCCTTTAACTGCACCAAAGTGGCCCTTTTTTAAATTTATTAAACACTCTTTTTACATGATGCCACAATGTATTGAAAAATAATTTAAAAGTATAAAATTTCTTTTCCAAATAAAAATTTTTCTTCAATGATTTTACATCTTTTTAAATAAATGATTCCAATGTAAATAAGTGTATTTCTCTCAAGAAATTGTTAATGATTTTGTTAGAGTATTTTAATTTATGTAATCACCATCTGTTGAAATTATGCTTAATTGAGATTGATCTCTTATGATACCATATACCATATTTCCTTGAATGTTTTATGATCATTTTGACTAGGGATGTACTATCTTGATATCATATTACTTTGGATAGTTTATGACTATGTTTACTGATCGGGGAAATTATTTACATTTCATATTCTAGTTTCAATATGAATGTATATGTTGATTATGTTTCACACCATTCATATAAAAAATTCATTAGACTTAGTAAGAGTTTGGAGGGGACCACTATATTCCCTCAATTCATCGGTAGGTCTCATGAGACAAACTAGAGTGGGTTTTGGCTGAGCTCTTATACATTATATATACTTCTTGGATGAGGCCTTGATTATATTTTTATGATGTCACGCATTATCAATTCTCTACTTATGAGATTAGTTATCAAAAAACAATGTGGTTATTTGAAAATAAGATTATATATGTTAAGGATTAAATCTCCTGTGATTATTTATATGGAATTATTTGATAAGATTTTATTCCTTCTATATTATGCTCAAAATTAAGTTTTAATAGAATGTGTTTTTAGTTATTCAACTTGCCTTATTTTTTTGTTTATTTATGGTTGATTCTACTATATTCATACCCTTATTTATCATCTCATATCACTCATTTCTTATTTTTTATTTTTCCCAAGATTCCAAGATGTATATTATGATTTTTATTCATGGATTATCTTAGAGAATATGGATGTTTCCAAATAATTTTCTATATTGTATTTAATTTCATGTTATAATGTAAAATTTAGGTTTGTATTTGGTTTTACAAAGAAACTTAACTATTAATTTCTTTAGGATTTTTTCTCTTGTTCAGGGTATCAATATAATAAAGTAAGGCACTGGCTTTGGGTTATTAGAGTCAAGGTCTTTCCATTTGAGATATATGTGTCTGTGTGTGTATGTGTCTGTGTTCTATAAATATGCATAACAATACATATATGTGTTTGTGTGCACAAATTCACATGAGATCATATGACTATAATGACAAGAAATAATCATTTCAGTAATCCTATTTGACACTAAGATAACATTCACTTAACCACAAAATCACCTGAGGATCCATTAGTATCCATCCCTACAACATCAAGGACACCCTCCATCTACCCCCCCCCCATCACCATTTGAAAGACATTATATCTCTATCCCACCAATGTCTAGGACACCCTCTTTCTCTGTCCCATGTTCATCTAGCACATTCCCTCCAGATTCATTAGGTTCATCATGCGACAACTCCACAATGTGGGAATAAGTGGTAACTCCTATTTGATAAAAAGGATATTATAGGGTGGCAGTTATAGTTACAAATTTTAATGTGAATAAATTAGTTGCAATTTTTTTACTAATATATATTTTTTCATAAAATATGGAAACAATGTTACTATAGAGACAAATATTTATAGTTCAAAATTCAAAAATCTTAATGTATTGAAGATATTTTCCCATTTGATTATTCTAGGGTCCTCACAGATGATTCTGTGGGATTATTTGGCTAGATTCTGGGCCAATTGGAGGCTAATCTGGTTTCAATTATGAATAAATTTTCTGATTGTAGGTATAATCCTCAATCTTGGAATAATGAAGTATTTGATTCCTATATAAAGGTAATTTTAATACATTATGGATTAATTTAATTTCATTAGTTAATTAAATTCTACTACTTTAAAAATGAATTTTTTTCTATAGATGTTATTCCACTTTACTATCATTTATCTTATCATACAAAAGTGGACATTGAAAATTTTGGGTAACGAATGGAAATATTCTAAATGAATAAAATGGAAAGAATTCAACGACATGTCATTGAACACTCAACAATAGTATGATAAGGTGCTAGAAGGGGTGCCTATAGAGCAGTGGAAGGTGTCTATTGATCACGATCATCATGAGAAGCACATTGTGTTGAAAAATATATTATAATCCTAATCTCATTTTGTATATAAGGAAATCAAATTCCATACATTAATATTAAATTAAATGTAATTTATTTAATGACGTTTCCACAAAAAATGAATCTAGTCGATCTAAACATGTCATCCACCACACTTCTTATTTAAAGAGTTTTTCAAGAAACAGATTGACTATGGTAGTATTTTAATTAGTTTAAATATTTATAAGATAACATTATTTGTTTCATATATTAAAATTTTTAGTTATCTTTGTTTAATGTATTCAAAGAATTTTGGGAACCAAGACTCCTGAATGGAACTTTATTTGGATGGTCATAAAAAATATTGTGGGAGTTATATGAATAATCCTACAAAAGAAGTTTGGGTATGAATTCCTTTTTCATTGTAATAACTTATTTATAGTTATAAATTTTTTAATATTTATTTCTTTAAGTATTAATAATATTTTATTTATAGTTAAAAATAAAATAACTATGGGTTTCCAATCCCACATAGTCCTTCTCGATCTTCTAGGATGATCAAGTAGGTTAATTCCTTGGGAAGGATAATCTTGGTCGTGTGCGTAGGTTCACGACCAATACTGTGTGAGGCCTTTTGCAGTTCACAATATATTTTCACTTCATTTACTCTTAGTTGTAGTTAATACCTACCCCACGATTATCAAAGTAAATTTAAAATAATTTAAAATACAATTCAGTAATATGGAATCACAATCAAACAATAGGTATATTATATAAACATGTAGGATGCGAAGTTCATTGAATTGTAGAGGGAATTAGTTGATTTATATTAGAAGATGATTGGATGTGTCCCTAGTGATATTGTATCGATGGATGGTTTGAGTGAAAAGTTAAATCACACAACTTCATAATCATTAAGTACACAAACCTTTATTGGTTTTAACTTTAAATTTAAATATATGACACTATTTAATTTTCAAGAAAATTATCATACAATTGTCAATAGTAGGGAGTTAAGAAGGAGATAGAGACAGTGTTGATCTTAGTTCATTAGGTGGTTGTGAGGGGTGAATTTGGAATTAGTGATGGTAATGTGTAACTAAACTAATGAATGTATAACACAATGCCATAGTGATCGAGAAAATATGTTGTTGTTATTAGTTAGTTTTTTTATATAAAATTATTTATTTTACATTCCATGGATTCTTTAGTTTTTTAAAACTTTTCTTTTATACAATATTAACTTATATATTCTAATATTGATGAAGTTAAATAAGGTTAAATTGTACGGATGGTTTCCAATATAAACATAAATGGTTTTTCTATTGGTTTATATGTTTTATACATGTTGAAAAATTTCTTGTATAGTCTACATGTTTGATAAAAATTACCAAGAGGATATTTTTTTAGAATTTTTAATCAAAGTGATGTTTCAATTTTATATTTGTTTTCTAAATGATTCTAATTTATATATTTTATGGATTTAAGTGGATTCTTATCAAATTTTTATTTTTGGTGGGTAGGGGAATATGATTTAATGTGTTTTATGGGTATTATTATATGACTTATGATATGTTTCCTCGCTTCCATTGGCTAGTTTCATAGGAAACCCGGGTATCTAGGTGGGAGATCAAGAAATAGTTGTTATTCTAGTCAACATAAGTCCCTAACAAGTATCCTATTATCAAAGAAATGTTTAGGGTATGGGGTGTACAACCCAGGGAGGCTAGGCTTGAGATAGTTAAGAGGTTATTTGTTAGAAACTTCATCAATATGTTATAATATACTTACAAATGAGTATGTCTAGGATTATATCACTAGAACCTATGGTATTTACCATGATACATAAAATTTAAAATGTATTCCTTATTATTGAGTGTTGATTACATCTTTTTATAATTTATTTATATTGTTATATAACTTTCCCATGATTTTCATTGTATTGAATATATGATTTGATCATTTTTGTTCTTTTATAAATGATGTATCTTTATTATCATATGAAATTTATTATGTTTCTTGTATATTTTAACATTATATATTTACTTATGTCATGTCTCCCTTCGTTTAAAAATTTGGTTGCTTTTTTTGCATTTTTATCTTTTTTATGGTTTATTTTTCTCCTCATTTTGTTTTCCAATGGGTTTTCATTTAAATTATTGACAAAATATTTCAAATAAATTTATCCTTTTTCTTGGGATTCTATTATTTTTATTCCTTTGTGAATGTATTTGGATATTTAATCTGTTTTAAGTTAGATGTGTATAGATTATAGTATAACTTGTTTCACTTCTACTTATATTTGAAATTATTTATTTTTATATAGATAGAATCTCAATGTGTGGATGCACCGTAATAAAATTTTGTCATTATGTTTAAGTTTTAAATTTGATATTGGTATTTTTTCATTTTTGGGGATATAGTTTCTACAGGTGTAAGTTTTTATAAAAACATTGTATAGTAGCAGTTTAAACCATCATCATATAGAGAAAAAAATTTAGCGGTGGATTAAAAAACTATTATATATTATTAAATTTCATGGAGGTTTAAAACGAAACTAACTCCTTCTAATTTTTGTAGATTAAACCCCACCGTTGAAAAAATAATAATTACTTCTAAAAAATTATGATACTTCTTATAAACTACCACTAAATTAGTGAAACTAACATAATTTAGATGTTGACCCTAACATTAGTTGAGGTTTTAAAAACCCATCCTAGAAACATTTTTCTATGACATTAAACTCCATTAATTTAAAAAAGTAATTTCCATTATATGCTTAGTCTGTTGTAGTGATCAAATCATTACTAACTAAACTAGACCTACTCTATTAATATTTCCACAATAAATACTACCTAGTTTTTACCCATGCTTGAATATACACTATGTTTGAACTTTTAATCTCCGCTTTTCGAATCACTATTACTATAAAAATATCAATTTTTAAAATCAAATTCTATATCCATTTCTCAAAATACAAAATTTTGTAAAATCAATACCTTTTAAAAATAAAAATTTTATAACAAAAATATTTTTATACTACATAAAAAATAATCATTATCCAAAACCCTTGGTCTCCCCAAAATATTTTAACTTATAAGTTCAATTTAAAAGAAATACTTCCCATATTATTTTTTTAAAAAATAACCCTTGTCATCTAATCAACACTTTCCAGAACCCCTTTTTTATTTAAAAAATTATATTTTATAATATTTTTTCATTTTTAAAGAACTAATATGATTTTTAAAACTACACAAGACTTAGAACTCACATTTCACAAAATATTATATAGAAACAATATGGATAACATGATAACCAAAAAAAATCACCATTTTATACATTATATTTAAAAATATTTATGAAGAATCATGTTCAATATTGAAATATTGAGATAAATAAAATTAACATGATCAAATACCAATCATAAAATAATTATTCTATTATATCACTAAATAGGAAATATATATCACACTTGAAAATATAACCCATTCAAAAAATATATAACATTCTCAATAAAGAATCATTAATTAGTGGTAGAGTAATATTCTAATAAAAAAAATTTAAAATATCAATAGTTATCATGTTCAGTAGAATAATTCTAAACAAGCGGCAGTTAATATTCTTAGGAATTCAATCAATATAACAATATTACAATACAATAAAATATAGGGAAGCAACTAACCAATTTTAACATAGGCATATATATGGGTGGGTTTGATTAATTAAAAAACACATAATAATTTATTTAGGAATGTTATGATTACTTTATTATTATTATTTAATTTGTTAATATCATTCAAATATTATAATAATATTATAAATGAAATACACAAGTCCCACCATTACACTGGAACATATGATGAATGAACCAATATAAGAAGTGTCTCTTGGTTCATCCCAAGAACCTCCATCTCAAATTATCATAAACATATATTTTTAAATTCTCAAGAAAATACCACACTTTTTCTTACAATTTCTAGACCAAAAACCAATATATCACTATTAACTCAGGTTTCCATCATAGTTATATTTCATAAAAATTCACGTAGTATGACCTCTGGGTCCTAACATATTATCTTATATCTAGACCATCAAATATCCAATCTCATATAACCTCAAACCATTTCTCTAATACTATTTTGTGAGGACCAAGACTTGATGACTAGAACTATATTGGTCCAGGTCGCCACAACACCTCAAGCTCACCTCCCTGCTGTTAGAGGCTGGTGTAAACACAAAACGTTTGATAAAACACAATATGGAGGACGTTACCCATAAATGTTTAATATGTAAGACAAGTGGTTAGTTGAATATATGATATAATAATTGGTTTTTCTGGATATAAGGATCTAGAATATAGTTACTCGTGATTGATGTACCTATTCACCGAACCACATGGACATGAATAAATGCATCAGATATATGAAACACGCATACATATCAAGATATTCTAAAATTTCAAAAAAGGATCATAATTGAGTGAAACAAAACCTATTTCAAAAATATTATCCTCATCATGGGCCTTCTTTGGTTATTTTAGGTCTCACACGACTCTCCCAATTTTCAAATGTTGGTGGTCTCTTAATCACCAAGGGTGGTGACAATGATATATTTTTTTAAATGAGAGGGTGGGAGGTTAGTTCACTCCTCATTGGGTATTATTGCCACATTCA
This sequence comes from Viscum album, assembly GCA_963277665.1. Taxonomy (NCBI): domain Eukaryota; kingdom Viridiplantae; phylum Streptophyta; class Magnoliopsida; order Santalales; family Viscaceae; genus Viscum; species Viscum album. The sequence continues at coordinate 777,679,381 of OY728138.1, forward strand.
GGACTCTCATATATATTTAATACATGATCATGAATCCCTTACAATAACACGTCCATTAAAATTAATTGACTGAAAACATGAATTAAAAAGTACATTGCACATGGTAACTATATTGTCACTCATTTGATCAAAATATTTAGTTACTATATTGTTTGGAGTCATATAGAAAGGAAATCTATAATTTATTACCATTTATGGGGAAATTTTACAATATTTAATTGAGTAAAATTTTATTTTGGTGTGGGTATTGTCCCGTAAAAGGGGATTTCTATGTATCCTTTTGAAGGGAGTTAGAACCCACATAGTTCTGTGTCACATAATAGGACATGTCATCACTTTTAATTTCATATGACAAGTAACATAGTGGTTCCTTATAATTTCATGCATCCATAACTATTTATATATAGATTCAATTTATATGGAGTAGAATAATAGGTGAAAAATACCTATAAATGGGTTTTTATGGGAATTACGTTGAATTGTCCATTTCTAGTTTACTCTTACAGATGATCCAGGTGAAGGAATTTTTGGCTGCCAAGAGGAGTGTCTCATATTGGGGAATATTTGAGGAAACTAAGAGGATAATATCAACACTACTAATTTTGATAATCCAAGAAGATAATATTATATTTATGTATATTAAGAATACAATATGAGAATCATAATTCAATGTGTTAATATGGGCCTTATGTATGAGTTTTCCGGAAGGGAAATCATTCACATAATGGGTTACCCTACATCCAATCTTATGTGATGGTAGACATTTTTAAAGGGGAAAATATGTGCTACAAGATCCTAGAGCCCCATTTAATATTTAGTTCACGTAAAAGTATGGTTTTCTACAGAATTGTATTAGAGACCTATGAAATGAATACTTTATAAAGTGGTTCCCCCTAAGTCAAATATTATATGGAAGTATACCATTATAAAGAGAGAAATTATCACTTAGTAAGCACTAGTTTTTTTATAATATTAGAATATTATGTTATTATTTTGGGTCTAGTAAAGTATTCGTGTTAAAAGGTTAATCGTTCGAGAAGGAGTTATGGAAGAAACCCTCTATTAGCAATCTCTTGAGAATCCTCCATGAAGGATCATGTGTAGAAATTCTTGTGAAGTTATTATATGGTGATGGAATTAATATAAAGATATTATGTTGTAACCATTTCCACCTCTTAGTATTCGACTTTATAAATTAAGGGAATACTCTAAAGGCTTCATGAAATGGGAGAGTCTTCAAATGAGGTGATTCATCTCTTGAAATTTATATTGTGGAAGAAGTAATCTCATTTGTCATAAAGAGTGTTAGGTATTTATAGGGGAGTAAAATAATGGATTTCCTTCAAATTAATGAAATCATCATCATATAGGAAGTACATTATCACATATGGATTATTCATTAAAGAAGAAAATGGAACCACTCTATGAGCTTGTAACACGGTCGTGAAGGGTGCCTATTATGTCAATGAAAAGGGGCACCCATATACAAGGATATCATACGACCATGAATGATATTTTATATGATTCCAAAACTGACATCTGGGAAAAAATTATTGGTTAATCATTAATATATATCCTTCCATGAATGATGATTTTTCCTTAAATAATGATATTCCTTCATGGTTGAAATTTATACTTAATGCTAAAAGGAATCCCAAATTAAAATAGCTATGAATTTTGATCTGAGTGACTTTTTTGGCTCCATGAGTATTCAAACCAAATACAGTGAAATGAACTACACAATTGGAAATATGTTTTACCAATATTAGGTAATTTAAAATACCTTAAAGTTCCTATAATACCTTTAGATATGGGTTTTTTGGTTTTGAAATTTTTTCATTGGAAGTTGAAGAAATAAAAAGCATACTCTCTTCAGAAGGTTCTCACCACCACATCAACAAACTATGTCACATTTTTTATTAATCTATATCCCTTCATGTGTGAAAAATAATGTAGTGAATGTTTATCTCATTGGTTTCCTATTCATCTAGTGTTACACTCCTTCGTCATCAACTCAAATATATTCATGTTATCCAAGTGAGGATCATATCATGGAAAAGTGTGCACCGCATATGTGATGCTAGAAAAGACTATACTCAATAATACACATATGTTTAAAACTAAAAAAGTCATAAATTATCATAATAGGAAGAGGCTACATGCAATGAAACCTTGAGACAAAAACTATGAATAGTCTCTTTGTATCTACTCCTAAATTCCACTAATATTCCAATGACTATCCCTCCTATGCACTAGGATCCAAGTGGATCTTGATCATATAACTCCCAATACCAACAAATAAATATACATTACACCACTATAGAGTAATATAAAATATATAACATGAATCCACATGTCCACCAAGGTTTCCATGAAATTTTTGTGAATCTAAAAACTCAGTAGGGAACCACTGGCATTTCTCCACAAAAATGTGAATAATCAGGTATACACATGAACATGAATAATAATTTACATATATATATATGATAAAAATATATTTTATAAGTCAATGGATAGAGTGTATTAGTAGAATATCAATGACGTTGTCCAAATTTTACTATCAATTACAGCTAATAACACCCTACAAAGGTAGGGTATATAGTTAAAATACCAAATTTGGGATTAACAAAAAAATATAAGATGAATTGAAGAGTAAAATCTTGGTTTAATGCCTATTCCATCATAGGGAAGTTAGGGAGAAATAATCATACCATCTTGGGAAAAGGGGGTCATGTATAATAGATTCATTTTATTCAAGGTAATATTTCCATTCGAGGATAGGGGAAAGGGATATAATATAGTCAAGGTCCAAACCCATCTGATATAACCCTATACACCAATGTTCAGTGGACCATATTAAATAATTTATATATAAAAAATATTAGATATAGACATACCCCTTCTATAATTCTAATAATATATCAAATAGTAATCATTCTCTAAGTATAATTTGAACATAATAGTCATTATGCTTACCAATTTGGAAGATAATCATGCTTTTTTATACTTCACTAACTATCATATTAATATGGATTATTTTCAAGTTGAATATTTAAATAAAATAAATCATATTTATTCTGTGAATACTATAATAGGAACTCGAAATAAAAATACTAGCTATAAGTCAAGCATAGCATAAGTCACTAAAAATGATAAGGGAGTTACAAACACTAAACATAAAGAGTGGTATACTTAAGACTCTATGTTTTATTAACTCCTTTAAAAATAAGACACTAAGTATAGTAACGAAGTAAAAAAAGTGTACTCTAGGTATAAATCAAGTAAGGGGTTAATTATAACATTGTTCATAACCCATTACTACTTCGGATAAATCCATTAGAGTGAAAAACATGTTAAGATAATTATGTGAAAACATTCACTCAAAAGTAAAATTACTTTCAAAATAATATTTTTAGATGTGTGATTCATTTTAGTAAAATTGATCATTGTCAAAAGAAAGGTCTTAATTATAAATAATTTTTTTAACCTTTATACCTTACTAAACAAATAAAAATTTTCATTAAAACCCATGTTTTTAATTAGTAAAAATATTACCCTTAACTTAAATTAAATAAATATAATTTCAATTTTTTAACATTTAAACCATTCTTTATTTTAAATAAAAAAATTTGAGTTACAAATAAATATGTGGTTTTGGAGTGTTGACACTCTTGTAAAGTGATTTGAATAATCAATTCAAAAATTATTATTTTGAAGAAAATATTCATTAATTACTGTCCAAAAACATCAAGTTTTATCTAGGTAACAACCTGGTTTTAGAAACTAAAAGTTTATACATGTCTTGTAATTTATTTCACCAACTTAGTCCGATAGTAACTTAACCTTTGACTCCATTGTGGACAATGTTTAAGTTTGGTTCATTGACTTATAACTTATTCAGAATATAAACAAATGAAGTGACCACTTCAGAAGACATATTAATGTTTCACTATGGTATAACAAGAAGAACTTGGTGGAAATTATTCAAGCTAAAATTCTATGGTTTTATTAAATTCAAAATATTAATACAATGGGGTGTATCATGGAAAACACCATTTTATATCTCACAAGCTATATAACATCACATAGCATCACTGGATATGTAAGTAGTTGAATGTGGGCATGAAAATAGCTAGAAACAAAAAGTTCTTTAGTACATGAATCTTCAAAGATAATGAAATTAATATCACTTAAAAAACTTTATAAAGAATAAAAAATTATCACCCAATGTGAACAAAGGATTCACAAGTAAGACTTTATCAAAACCCATTTCTTTAAAAAAACATAAATCATTTGTCTATTGAATGGTTTGAATACCATTTTTTAACTTCTCCTAAAATATAAATAAAAATTATCCACATTATATTGTAAAATATCTTGATAATAAAACAATTTATAATTTCAAAATAATTTTTAAGATTTATTGTTGAATTAAGAAAAACATGTAGTCAGAATACCCCAAGTAAAACCAATTAATTTTAAAAAGGATTAATAATCCCCATCCTAAATCATCTATAAATTTAAATATCCAAACATCCAAAAATTTATGTTCCAATAGCCACCAAACATTCCTTATACCATTAAAAAAATTCCATAAGAAATAATGGAAAAATAATCATCCACAATAATCAATGAACCACTAAAATTGATAAAGACATTTAACATGGCTCTATAAATCCATTTAAACTCATAACAACCTATCACCAACCAACCCGATATATCCCTCCATCAAATTCCCAAACTAATCTATGATAAGGACCAAAGGATGTTCTTGAACCGCATAGGCTAGAACAAGTTTTTGGGAATAAATAAATCACTACTTGGTAATGATCTTTTCTGATAAAAATTAATTAAATGAGAAGAAGAAAGTAAATAAAACTCTATCGTGACCCATCTGTACGTCAAACATACATTATAGAAAAAATATAAAAAAACATAAAAAAAATAAACACACTATATAATCTATCTAATACCCCAGTATCCATACCCTTAAATGAAAATTTTATCTTCCACCAGTTCCCTTATATCCACCTCGCAGAATATAACTACCCATCATTCATAGAAAGCTGTAAAAGCCTAAATGGAAAATGTGATAGATGGAACTGAAATAAAAACAAAATTCCATATGTACTTATCCCCTTTTGACAATACAAGTCACCACCAAACTAAAGAATAAGCATGATTCCCAATCGGAAAAAATAAAGGATAATCAGAACCTTCCACTGAAAAAATGATATAGATATAAGTGTGATTATAAGAGTTCCCAATAGGAATTACAAAATGAAAAACCAAGCCCTATTCCTTTACATTAATGATACAAAAATTACATACTAGTTTGAAAATATGAATATATAAAATAACATTTTAGGATTACTTTGAAATATAATAATAGGCTAATGCTTTATAAACCTGTTTTCTTCTTTGATTTACAAATTCAATTTCCTAAGGGTAATAAACTTTTAGTAAACCCATTTAAGAGAAATAACATGTGAAGAAAGAATATTTATAGTGTAAAAGTATTCAAAAATAATAATATCATGAGTTGATACAAAAAAAGGAAAGAAAAATAGGTTTTTTTATCATTTAACGCATAAAAAGGAAACTGGGAAAAAGAACATTTTAAAATAGTACCATGGAAGACAACAGTAAACAAGAGAAAGAACTATGGGAAATACCTAAGTATCTAAGTTATTTGGGACACTAAAAACATTTTAATTTGATGATCAAGCAAATAAACTTCTAATTCATGAGTTTTTGGAGAGGGCTCAACAAAGATCCAATAGTAATAACCAACTCATATCTTTTAGTTAGTGTTGTGCCAAAATCTTTCTAGAGAGAAATGAGCCAAGGCCCTACCATCTCTCTTTGCTACTAATCCAAGCCTTTTCACCTAGGTTCCTAGGATTCATATGTAAAATTTCCATAATGTAAGGGAGGTTTTTTTTCAAAACCAAATATCAATAAAATAACATGAAAATCAACAAATAATAACTCCTCGCATCCCATCACAACCAATGTGCAGACCCTTATTTTAAAAACATACTTACCAACCATTCATATCAACACCAATTCCAGCAAATAAAAAAAATGGTCTCCCATTAGAGTGTTCTTTAATTTCCAAAAATCTTTAGAATGTTTTTTCTGGGATTTATATTTTTAGAAATATTTAATAATAATTTGGAAAACCACTCCTCAATGCATGTTTCACCAATAAAAACCAACTTTTACACATAAATAATTATACACCTTTATATATATATATATATCCCATTTACAAAGCACATACTTCAATCGCCATGTGGGAATATAAACAAAGAGGTAAATTATAGACACACACACAAACACACACACACACACAGAGATATATATATATATATGAATGTATGTATATAATTCACACTAAAAATAGAATAATTTAGAAACCACTTCAGAGTTATTTTAAAATTAAACACACCACTAAGACATTTTAGAAAACCATAAAAAAGGTGAAAACATCCTCATTCATTTAAAACTTAGATATTTAAAACCATATAAGAAAAAGGACCAATTCCCAAGGAACTTTTCATTTAAAAAAGTCCAAATACATAACTTAGTATAGAAAAACCATGGTAGAAACATAAGAAGAACATGAAAAACTAAAGAGATACCAATTCTAAGCATCACAACAATTTTATATAATTTAGATACTTTATAATATAATGAATAAAACAAATAAATCGTTCAATAAATCATGAATTTAAATTTAACGTATCATAAATTTGGTAACCTTCCTCAAATAGAAGAAGAAATTCACTCCCTTCAATGGTAATAGGATAACAGGCATTAACAAGACTCACAAACACTTGATACTAAGAATTAATAATAAAAATACCAAAAACCATGTTAGGGTAAAACCATGGTATACACACAACAAGGGGGAGGGAAAAGGGAGAAATTAAAATGTAAGAATAAAAGGATGGAAAAGGATAAACCCTTAATGGTGAATATCACACCTATAATTGGAAGGAAAACAGACCCATAATAGAGTGGGAGGAGGGATATCGCACACAGAATGGATCCCCCTAGGTATGGTTTGTCGCACAACATAGAGAAGAAGGGGGAGAGGCTTTAGATGATCGAGTAAGGGAGGGTAATATTTCTTATGTAATTATTATTATTATTAAGTATTCTTTTTTTTGTTATTTTTTTAAGGTGTGGAAACTGTGCATGTTTTTTGGTACATTAATGGTCAAATCATGTGCCAATTTTCCCTCTACTAGATCACTTAGACACCATACATGATCAGGCCGCAGGTTAGGGAAATTTTTTGTTGGTTTTATGTATGGATCTATAAGGGTTACTATCACTATTTCATGGTCTACGAATGGTTTCTAATAACTGTGCACCAATTTCACCCCTATGCTAGAAACTCCAAAATTTTAAAAATTAAAACAATTTTTCCCAAAACTCAAAAAAGAATCCAATTATAATTAAACAATCAGAAAAATTAATAAATCATGGTCATGGTGTAAAAATTCTCCCTTCCATGACAATTTCTTTCCCCATAATGTCCCAAAAATATTTAGTTGACTATAGAATTAAGCAGGGAAGAACTACCACTTGAGTTGATAATCTCAAAACACAAACACCAAAAACCAACACACACCTTCCTCTAAAAACATGAAACTCAAAAATTTAAAAATAATCCTAATAAATCAGTCTTAAGATATGATCCAAACAACCAATAACTCATATCCCCAAACACAACATCAAAATAAGGAATACCCTAAAACCTAATATAGAAATCATAAAATAACCCCATCATGGTATATTAGAGGTCTATATTATCATATATCACATAACCCATACTCCTGGCTAACCAAACTACTATGATTAGGGTCGGGTAGGACAAGGATAGGGAATTTCCATATCAAGGAGTCCTAAACATCATGTTCACCATGAGATCCTTCTATAGTGGTATCTCCACCATTTTAAAACTCCAGTCAAACAATGATCTCCCAAGATATAACAAAATCATGAGTCCTTATGAGAAATGATACACTGAATGAAAAAAAATTAATAATTTCCTATAATGGTACTTCCATTGAAACCAAAATTCTTAAAAGAGTGCAAAAAAAGGAAATATGTTAAATGAAAAACTGATGTTACTAAGAGATTATATTCAGATAAATAACTTATAAAAACCCTAAGGAGTAGGAAATAGTAAAATGAATAGAATAATATTGATAGGAACCACCAACACCTAACCATCCTCAAATACACGTCCCAAATATTCAAAACACCTCAAATAAGGAACCACACAAAAACCTTAAAAACTTTTCAAAACAAAAAAATCGAAGAACTATATCCTAGAATAAAGTTAACATTGAATAATCCAGTAGAGTATGGGGATAAGATAAGACTAAGAAATTTATAAAAAACATACCTCCGTAAGATCAACACGTGATCTAGTCTCATTTTATGAGAAGAAAGCCTAGAATCAACTCACAAAAAATCAAACCTCAGAGAATCTAACTGATTAGAAAATTAAAACCACTCTTCTCAGTTATCCCAACCACTCTCCCAAGACTTCCACATTAAAATAAGTAGTTCCAATAATGATTCAAGTAGCTCGTAAAAATAGAAAATCAAAGAATCGATTTATTATATCTAAGGATTTTCCAAAGGTGAATACCTAGAGAACTAATGATTTAGAATTTCCCCAAAGTATCTAATCACCTAAAACATTAAAATCTCAAACCACTAAAAAAATCCATAAAGATATCCAAGATGAAAAGGTTAAAAAAATAGAAAACCATAGTAAGGGAAAACTCAATTGATTTCTACTCCAATGCCAGAAATAACAAGTTGGGTTAACCTCTACCGCACCTAGTAGCTCCTCTATTGTATGAAAAAAAAATCAATGCTTGGCCTATGGATAAATCCATGATATATTGAATCATATTCTTCTATATATTCATAATCTGATAATCCCTAGATTAGACATCAAATTTCTTAAATGAAATATATATAACCTCTTTATGTCACCCAAGTGTCCACACCAAATGAAAAAATAGAATTTCCTAGAGACCGACCACCCCCAATTTATTGATATCTTTCTAGGGAATACTCAAATAACATGCAGTATGAATTCTTCTACTCATGATTCCCAATCTAAATAAAATAGTCCCAATATATATCATATCCTGAAACTAAAAGAACAAATCACCATAATATAATAAAAATTATAAAACTACCACTTTTCCCTTTATAATTATCAACATTGAATTTGAAAGATTGAAACTCACTTTGAAAAATGTCCCTTGAAAATTTTATTTCCCCCTTTGAATATCCAAAAAAAAATTATTTCAATTCATTTTCTATGATTTTTTATAGAATAACATAAAAAATTTAAATTAATAAAACCCACTTGAAAAAACATCACTCTGCTTAAAATCTGGAAATCTAACATTAAACCACTTTAAAAACAAAGAATTTTATGAACAAAAATATTTTAAATAACCAATTTATTACTAAATTCGCTTAATAAATTCAAATATCCCTCATTTTTAGGAATTAATATTTAAACATTTTAAAAATTCAAAACTAGGTTTCTATCATTTTCATAAACCATATAAATACCTTTAATAAATGTTTTTCTCATCGCAAAACTCCGTTAATAAATTAAAAAAATTAACCCACCTAAACCCATGTGAGCACATTTTGTACCACTAAATCAACTCCAATTTCACACCTAAATAAAATATCTAAATAAAAATCCAAATATACACTTGAAAATCAAGTTTCATCATAAGAACTGTTAATTAGGAACTAATCTATTTCTTACATCCTTATCTCCAACAATCCTATCTCTATCTACTAGAAATCACAAATAAGAATGGATACTTACGATATAACCAAGGTTTATATGGAAAAAGGGACCTGAATCCTCTGATACCATTTTCCCATGAACCAACCCAATTTAACCCTCCATCGGATGATTGAACCTATCCAGAACAATTCCAAAAGGGAATTGGTGGCAGTTATATTTTTTTCAAGGGAGGGAGATCAGGGTAGGGGAGGGATTAGTTTGTGTGTTTCTTTTTTTCTATTTATTTATTTTTATTTATTTTTCTTGGGAATGGATGTATGAAATATGGATGGGTCATTCCAAAATTTTATTTGATTTATAATCCTTATTTTATTTATGTTTATTAGGAAAAATCATTCCCAAGTGGTCATTCCATGATGCCTAGGAACTTGTTCCATCCCATGGGGTCCGAGAACTCCCTTCGAGCCTTGTCACATACAATTTTGGGAATCAAATGGGGGGAAATTTATAGATGGATTAGGACACAACCTAAATACCTAATTAAAAATACCAATCATAATCTAATTCCTACCCAAAATCATGGAAACCCTAGAATAAGTTGGGCCTAAATTATATCACCTCATAATGGTGATACACATAAGTAAATCAGCCCAATAGGGATTCCTTTAGACATTGATATAATAATCCACATTATTTGAGGTTATTTAACCATATATTTATAAAATAATAATCAAGATATCTATAAAAAGTGAATTAAATAAATAATATGTAAGAAATAATAGATAGCAGATGATAAGATAAGGGTTACCTTTGATTTGGTGAAAGAAGACAGCTAGAATCAACCCTGAATCACAAAAAGGATGGAGGGGGAAGGGGAGATATGAAAGATATAATAAAAATCCACATGAATATATGAGGTGGAGTAAAGTATAAGTAACCCTGGATAAGGATAAAAAATAGGAAGGAAAATAGTAAAAATTTATTTTTTAAAAGGGAGAATTGACCTAGTCCAAATAGGGACTTGTTATTATGCCTCTGGCCACCTAGAATCTCCCCCAAGTACCCACCACCACTACCTAGCCCACTTGGTACCCAGGGAGATTGTTCTAGGTACCTAGTGTCATTAATAGAAAAATTATATTGGAGAAACCTCTTTCTATCCTTCTTGGACCCTCAAATCATGTAACACCCCCAGATTTTACTAAGAATATCTTTTAAATAGATACTGTATTGAATAGATTATTTCACAAAACACATTCATAAAACGAACTATGATACATTTCATTGATATAAAACATTAAAATTCAATATAAAATATAATAAATTTTGAAAATAAAATATGAAGAACATTAAAAAATGTACCAGTGAAATAAATCCACAAGTAAATAAAATTACTATGACTATAAAATATTAATACTCATTACTTTCCATGAAGATAGTCACCCAGATTACAACTGAACAAGTAAGAAAAATAACTGAAAATAATAATAGACTGTCGAGATAGAAGTAAATGAATAGGATAGATGATTTTAGTGATGTATGTATGGATATATATTAGAATTAAGTCTGACCATTATATATGTAGTCATTAAAAATATGTCCTTTCGAAATATAGTCATTGTAAATTTTTTGGAATAAAACTCTAATCCCTGCATCCAATAAACCCACTGAAACATCACACTTCAATCCATTGGAAGCTCTCATGTAGTAGCATAGTGGAAAATATAATCTTCATATGATTTGAATGACTATGTATACCAAAAGTAGTTAGACTTATCACCCTACTCACCACACAAAGTCATCCAAGATCACAAACACATTCATGCTCACAAACATTAAATCTAATATAAGGATATAAAATAAGAAATATCACAATATTATTAACATTGTTTGAATTATGTGTTCCATAGACATGGGAGAAATGCTACTAAAAATTTTATTATAATCAAAAGATACAAGTGATTAAAAATATATTATAAAATCATAATTAATCATATCCAATTTTCCAACTATACAATTAATGTTATGCTTCAACTTAATTTCTTATTTCCTTATTATAGAGGTCCCAGAAAAATATATACTTTGTTTCAACCATTAATCTTATAATACATGATCCTCTAAAATAAAAAAATCATTAAGCATGACCATGTCATCTTTTTTACCAATACAGTGACACTTCATCTTTACTGAAATTTTGGAACTTCAGCACTACACTATAAATTCATCAGTAGATGAAAACATATGATGGTCCTTATTTTATTTTAGAATTCATGTTACCATTATCTACACCTCCTATCTATATCATAATCAAGTGAATAAAATTTTAATTAATGTAATTTGGATGGATGAAATTATGGGGAACTGAAATAGACTTCACCTCCTAACTATCTTTCACTTAAAGGTTCTACCATGGAACCTTAGAAACTCTTCATGATATAGCATGAAACTATGTTCTCAATCATTAATTCTATTCACCCAAGTCTCATTAAGGCGGGATTTTTCCTTAATATTTCTTGAAATACCACCTTGGTTAATATATCTACAAGATTTTGGCTACTATTTATCTTCTAGAGATCATACATTTTTCCACCAACATGTGTCACTTTCATTATCATAGAAAAAAATTACTCCCTCTTTATTTCTACCATGTTCCTTTAGTAACTTCTCCAACCAACCAATTCCTTCCCAACTTTTATTTTCATGATATATACTACTTTTTTTCACTTACTATAACAATATTTTTCAAGAATGACATACAGTTGATAATTATTCCTCCATGAGTAAATAATAATATGATTATGCTCTCATGGGTATCTGAATCTGTAGCGAAGTCTAAATTAAAAAATCCTTTTCCTAGATCATCTTCCCTAAAAAGATCATTATTTATCATTACTTTAAATATTGATGGATCCACTTAACGTCTTCCCAATTTTCTCTACCTAGATTCTACATAAATCTAATTACAACTCTAAATATAAATTAAATAATTGGATAAGTAAAAATAAAATCATACATTAAAATTTATATACCTGAAGTGTATGGAACTATCTCCATGTATTGGCATTCTTCTTCCATTACCGGTTCTTATACTTCAAAAAAGTATAATTTTCTATCTAGAGGAATAGAAACCGGATTTTTAATGATCTTTCGAATATTGACTTTTTAGGAAATTACTATTGTTCCAACCTTCTTATCCCTTTTATTACTTATCTATAATATTTTATTATACTACTTAAGATCCTTTATTTTAAAAGTTTCAAAAAACTTATTATTTAAATTCCAAATCGTCATATCATCTGGTCCAACGAGAAAATTTTCATTGACATGTTAAAGTAAAATTAGTAAATTCACTTCATCGCATTGCTTTTCATAATAATAGTAATCTATGTTACATGTATTAAATCATTCATCCGACATAAATCTTTCAAATTTATAATTCCAATAATATGGTTCTTTCTTTAATCCATATAAACATTTTCATCAATTTATATACAAAATTATGGTTCTTATTTTCAAGGAAACCTACTTTATATTTCATGTAAATATTTTATTCTAACTCACTAGGAAGGAAATCTATCTTAACATCTATATACATTAAGTATAGATATTTCTAGGTCACTATATTTATCATTGTATGAGTGGTATAATGTTTAACAACTTGTGAGAATATTTATGAGAAGTCAACTCCTTACTTCTATTGAAAACCCTTCACCACCAATCAGGATTTGTTTCATTTTATTCCATCATTATCTTCATTAATCCAGTAAACACATTTATTCTCTATTTAACTTTTCACTTTTTTAATTTTAGTCATCTTTTTAACTTTATTAAAGCCATAACTTTATTCAAATATGACTCCCACTATTTAAATTCATTGAGTGTTACCAATTCTTCAAGGATTCTAGGCTTTCCTATGTCTTTTAAAAGTAGAGGATTTAAACCATATCCAAATATTTTCATTATTCTCTTTAATCTCATTGATATCCTCTCTTAAATATGTATATTTTAACTGATTGACACATCTCTTCATAAGGTTACATGTACTTCTATTACTCTCACTCAAGAATTAACTACTCTTGAAATTTCTCCTTGTTTTTTATTTATACATTATCCTATAATTATTATAGAAACACAATATAAGAGTACATTTATTATACATAATTTACATAAGTTTAATTTTACATCACATAAATAAATGGATAGTCCCAAGAATAGAATTTTTAGTTTCTTTGAGTATTATCTCATATATATTTATCATCCATAAAGGATGTTTGTTCTACTATGCTAATATTTCCTTTTTATTTCATCAACATCTCCCACAAACCATCTCTGTGTAAAACTTTATTCCAGTTATAGTCTTATAAATAATTTCCTACATAAAAAGGTAAAAAAAGGAGTGAGATCGAATGATTAGTGTGAGAAAAAATCTTAAATATATCTTAAATAATTGAATCATAAGAATAATGGAAAACAAGAGTAGTGGAGAAATATCTTATTAAAATAACGTGGAATAATAATAGTAATCCATAAGTCATGATAGAAGGACATGTAACCTCAAATTAATAATCATGTACCATGACATAAGAGTGTGAAATAATAAACATGAACCATGAATTAAATTCATAGTAATTTTAAATCAAAAATTGGAATAAGTATAGTAAATCAATCCATAGTGAACAAATAAAAATGTGATCATGTCCACGCAAAATCTTGTGAGAAAATCTATATGATATCATGTCTAGGATCCATCATGAAAAAACATATGCAATCATGTTAGTGAACAATCATGTAAAAAAACCATATTTGGTGTTTTTTTACAATAATGTGCAAAAAAAATCTATTGGGATCATTTCTATGTATATTAATGTGAAAATATCTATACAGGATCATGTCCACACACAATCATGTAAACAATGTTAGACACGATCATGTACACACATAATATTCTTATCTCATGGGATATAAAAACGGAACCAATGCATTGGAGGGATATATAATACCTCACACATAAATCATATAAACATGTGTGTGCCAGTTGAATAAAATCATTAAACACGTCATTAGTAATCCATGGAATGAAAAATGGGCTCCACAATATTTCTATACGGTATAAAAAATTGACCTTAAGAAAGTAAACGATTGACACCCAAAATTCATATTTTATAATATCATTCAGAGTGTGGTTCATTAAAAATAACATCCAATAAAATAATTAATTAAGTCTTAATGAAAAAAACTGTATCCAAATCCTAAAATAGTTTTGTAAGGAACATTTTCAGTATTAGTGTAATTAATTAAGTTACATGTCACTTTAAAAATTAATTTTCAAAAAGGACACTTTCTAGAAATTTAAAATAAGGAATTATAAAAATAGTTTTTTTGAAATAAACCAAAATAATGAATCCTTATAAAATATATAACGTTTTTAAAAAGGGTAAATGGAATTTTTTTATAAAAATACTTTTTAAAAGCATTTCTTAATCAAGGGTAATTAAAAAGAAATTAAAGATTTCAAAAAATAAAGTGGAAGACTTGGAAAAGAAATTAATTTTAAAATGGAAATTCAATAATAGATTCTTAAAATGACATAAATTCTATGGAAAATAAATTTCTATTGTAATATAAACAATTTATTTTGAAAGGATTGAAAATCCTTTTTTAACATTTTCAAATACGTTTCCTAAAAACCGACATTGTAAAAAGAGGTCGACATTTTTCATTCTAAAATGTTATAATGAAAAATAGTAAGGTCAAATGAGTAATAATATATTTTTATTTAAAAATTAAAAATTAAAAATATTTTAGGTAAAAATTAACATGGAAATGGATGACAAATTAATCCTTAAAGGAAATGAGATTTTTTCTTAATATTGTGTCACTTTTATGAGAAGAAAATTCATTGAGGAGGAATATTTGAATAAAAAAATTTCATTTTACCTATATATAAAAATTAATTTCCATGAAATAAAACCATAGTGTGGAAGAAACCAATCTTGGAATAAATAAGTTCAAGAATAAGCATTATAACTTAATGAAGGGATTTGAGTTAACAAAGCCCCTTACAACTTTGGTGTCTTTTGAATTGAAGGAAAATTAAAGAGAGACCATGATATAGATATTAAGACCCCGTTAAACACATTAATATGATAAAAGAAAATAATTATACATTAATTTCACCAAATAAATGGTATCATGGTGCACAATCAGGAATATGTTTCAATAAATTAAATTTGAGACAAAGAACCCCTTAGCTAAATACATAACTTCCACTAAAGAAATTGAATTTACTACATACAAAAAAAATATTAATTAACTATTTAGTACATTATTAATATCTATAACCTTTTATAATCTTAAATTATAATCATTAATATATATTTACTAATTAGGTATGAATTATTTTTATCATCTGATATTAGTTATTTTAATAGTTTCGTGTATGCTTTATAATTTCAAAATTAACTTCCATTATTTGATAATAATTTCATAATTTATAGATTATATATGGTACTATAATAGATAAATTTTATTGATTTATAAATATCTTATCTCATTCATGAATTTTTTAGCTATGTTCTATGAAAATGGAATTGATGTTAACTTATTTTAATAATTTTAATGATGGAATATGATATTTTAATAATAAGTTTAATACTTAATATAACATTTCAAAAAACATAAACCAATAATTATTTTATTATTAACATATAATAATATTATTATTTAATTTTCCATGTTCATCCATGATATAGTTTTATAGAATCATTCTTGTTGGTGTTTAAACCAAACCAAACAAGAACATGATATATTTTGATGGGTGAGTATGGTAGATAAGTTGTTTATTTTGACATCATAAAATTATAACAGAAGAGTGATGATTTTATATAGATTTTTTATGGATTTTAATCATTTATAACAGTTTTTTATGTATAATTAAAATATATATGAAAAACTAAAAATGTTATTTCATGGAGGTGATAGTCCGCACAACACACGGTTAACTTTTTCATTTACTTAAAAATTAGAGGGAATGAAGATGGATTATAATTTTTATCTTAATAATAATAATTATCTTATATATGTCACATTTATTCATTTATTCCATTTTTATTATCTGTGAAGAGAGGCAATGTTGAAAAACATAAGATGTCCTTTTATGGAGGTGGTGGTCCGCACAAACACATAATCAGTGTTCTTTTTCTTTTATAAGAGGATAGAAAAGAATAAATAATAATTGTTAAATTAATATAATAAGACTTATGTATAGTAAAGATATTGATATTATTATATTATTATATATATGGTGTTTTTATAAAATAAATATTTAGAACAAAAGGATAAGGATTAAATAATAATCACTTTGGGGCCTTGAACTTTCTCTTGAAAGTTTCCTTGGAAATGAAGGGATCAGGATAACTAATTGAGAGAAAAAATAGTATTAAATTTAGATATGTTTCTATGAGGTGAAAATGGAATATTTTTGGGAAGATATTATAAAGAATAAGGGTTTCGTGATTACGTGGAATTCTTCCCCTTTTATAGGTGAATAAAAGGTAACTTTTATGAATACCCATTATTTTTCAATAGTGGCATGACACTATTCAAGGATCAATGACTTTAAAAGATTAAAATAATGAATTATGGTGGGTATATAAGTTTTATAAATCATAAATAACTCATTTTCAAATATTTTTAATCATTTTTCAATCCTTTTACTTATTGATTTTTACATTTTACCATTTTGGTTTTTACCTTGGTGACTAGTTTTTACCCAAGTGATTTATATTTTATTAAAAATAAATGGTGATCCAAATTAAATTTTTTTTATGAAACTAAATTTAATACCCATATAATCTAATTAAATTTATAAATAAGATAACATTAACTATTAAAATATTTAATATATAGAAAAACTATTTTGTAGCAAAATATTGTTTTCTTCATTAAGTGTTTTTAATCTTACATGACATTAATTTCAAATTAAATGAGTGATAAAATATTTTATACATGTGAAAACATAATATAATACACTTTATAAAAAATATATCTTTTTAATTTATTAGATAAGAATTACTCAACCTTAATATATCAATTCCTTGAAAATAAAATTTTTCACTACTATCATGGCCATAATCTTCACTCTTAATAATCATAATTTTATGAATAAATTGAAATTGAAATTATTAAATATTATGAACTAGTTAATCTAAAATATTAATTCTGTTTTTTATATTTAATTTTTACAAATTATACAAACAAATTTTTCATATAAGTGAATAAAAATAATTTTTAGAGTTAAATATAACATAAGTTCCAAAAACATTAAAAATGGGTTTTATAAATTCTATATATAATTATTTAAAATGATTTATTTTTATTTATAAATATATATTTTTTCATACAAAATTATTTCCAAAAAATTAATTTATTCTATTATAATAAAAATTTCATAAAAATAACACTATTAGAAATATTGGTGTTTTTCACTATTCAACTAAAAATAAATTAATTTAGTAAAATATAAAAATTAATCCTAATATAGTATTGAAATAATTAATAAAAAATAATTTAATTTTTAATAATTCAAATTCTAGTATTTATAAATTTATCTTTTAAATGAAAAAATAGTATATAACAAAAACAACTATTATTGAAAAAAAAATCCATTTTGATACATTAAGTGCTATTAATCATAATTTTTATGAATTTATATGTGGTTGAAATATTTTTATTTACTATAGGTTTTACTGTTTTCTAATTTTATTAATAATATTCATCTGATATATCATGATTTTTTTATTTTTGTGTTGTGTGTGGAACAAGCTATCAAAAATAGTATTAATTTAGAGAAAAAGGTATATATATATATATATATATTAATAAATCATGGAGAATTACATTCTCCCCCACTTAAAAAATTTTCATCCTTGAGATTTTAATTATCATTAACTAAAATAATAGTATAAGTTATCAATAAAAAACTCATGATATATCTTCTATAGTGATATCCACCTAGTTATCCTTGGTATGACTAGAAAAATATTTATCCCAAAAATGTTTCTTTAGGAGTTATTAGGGATATAAATTTCAAATATTCATTTTCATCATCTGTTTTCCAAAAAAATTACTATAACCAAAAAGGTTATGATAATGTCAAATAAAATCAAAGGAAATGATTATATGAATATGAAAATTTTATCCTAAGATGTTTTATCCAATGGCAACTTCACTTAAACCTATGATAATTTTATTCAACTATAAAATAATTATACCAACCTATCACTCCTTAAATTTGAACAAGTTTTTCTAAGTCATTTTCCAATTAGTTTATCTGACCTAAATTGTCATCTAATTCCAGTATACTTAATCATTCATCTTGGTTTGTAAATTAAATGTGATTAACCAAATAATATCCCCCAAGAATGTTTATTCATGTATGTAGTCTTAGGCTCACTCATCATAAACCATAGTGAAAATTGGGATAACAATCAACCAGCCTCCTAAAGTGATTATCCCTAGGTTAGTATGTTTCATAGCCAAATCCACCTTCCAGTATCCATATAGGGATGTAATTTTATGTATAGCTACACAATATCTCCTTTAACAAACCTTTTGGATGCTATCCAATTCTTATACTTATCCCTTACACTTATAACATATATTTTCACTAAATTTATCTCATTATAATCTCAATATTACTATGCTAACCCTAAAAATTAACTAACCCTTTCTCTGAAACCAACTATAGTAGCCAAAGCTAATATATATTTTTATTTTACATCATTTTTATAAGTTAATAATTATATCTCATAATTAATCAAGTAATCCTAATAACTAAAGGATTAGTGTATTTTAGGATTATCTCGTATTTCTTTCTCATCCAAAAATGTTGTTTGTTCCACTATTTTTATATTTCCTTTTTTTGTATTAAATATCTCTCAAAAATCATCTCTACATGAAACATGCTTTTAAATGTAGTCTTATAAAAAATTTCTTAAGGAGAAGAAAATAAATTAAAGGGGTGATCTTGAATTTTGAGTAAGGTAAAAAATTCATCAAAATGTCATCAAGGGTTAGATCATAAGAATGTGGTAAAATATGAGAAGAGGAGAAATTTTTTATTAAAATAAAATAAAACAATAATTGTTCTCCATAAATCATTATAATAGGACCTGTAATCTGGAATGAATAAAATTGTATCGTAGCATAAGAGTGTGATATGATAAACATGAACCATAGATTATAGTCATAGGAATATAACCTGGAGATGTGGAATAATTATAGTAAATCATGTCATTGTTAACAAAGAATAATGGGATCATGTACACACACAATCTTGTGAACAAAGAAATATGTGATCATGTACATACAACAACATGTGAAAAAATCCATATGCGATCATGTCAATGAAAAATCATGTGAAAAGGTATATTTTTGATCATTTCCATTCACAATCATGTGAAAAATACATTATTGATCATTTCCATGCATAATAATGTGAACAAAGTTATACATGATCGTGTATATGCACAAGCATGTGAAAAAAATCCATTTTTGATCAAGTCCATTCATAATCATGTGAACAATGTTGTACAAGATCATGTCCATGCACAAATATGTGAAAAAAAAAGTTATACATGGTCATGTCTACAAACAAAATTATTCTCTCATGGGATATTAAAACATAACCATTGAATTAGAGGGATATATAGGACCTCAAACATCAATTTAAAACACATATGTTCACCAATTTAAAACAATCAGAAAAAACATCATAAAGAACCCACTTAAAGATAAATGGTCTTAATAATATTTCAAAATAGTATAAAAATAAACCTCAAGAATGTAAAAGGTTGATGAAAAAAATTATATAACGCCCAGAATAGTATTTAATAAAATAATTCATGGGTTAATTCATGAAAAATAATTTCCGTGGAAATAATTTATTTATAAATTAATAATAAAATGGTAGTGAAATCGTAAGAGTTTTATAGAATTTTCCATTAACGTTGGTGTAATTGATGAAGTTACAGGTTACATTGAAAATTTATCTTTATAGAGGTAACTTTTGATAAATTGAAAAGAATTAATTTTTAAAATCAATATTTGGAAATAAATCTCAATATTTAATCTTTTAAAAATACATAAATATTTAAAAGAAAAACTAAAAACTTTTTAAAATCTTTTACTTTTTGAAAAATAATCTTCATTAAAGGATCCACAAAAAAGACATAAAGGTTTCCAAATGGTGAATTAGAAACTTTGGATTAATTTTACTTCAAAAAACACGATAATATACCCTTTAAATGTTATAAATCTTAACAAAAATAAATACAGAGTTGAAGATAAACAAAATATTTTTAAAGGATGAAAACCATTTTTAATATTTTGAAACAACTTTTTTGAAAACCCACATTGTAAAAAATGGTAGTAAGATTTACCATTTAAAATAAGTAATTGATAATTATAAGGTCACATGAGTAAGAATATATTTATATTTCAAAATAATAAAGGAAACCATATTTTTTAATAATGAAAATGTAAATGGTGAAAGATCAATATTTAAAAAAAGTTAAATTCTTTCATTAAAAACATTATACATTTCTGAGAATTAAATCCATAAAAGAAGGATATTTAGATAAAAAGTTTCATTTTAACTATATTAATTGTAAATTACCATGAAGTAAAATATTAAGTTGTAAGAAACCAATATTTTAATAAATAAGTTAAAGATGAATCATTATTACTCAATAAAGGGATTAAAGTTAACAACATCCTTACTATTTTGGAATCTTTTAAATCAAAGAACATTTAAAGAGAGAAAATTATATGCATCTTATAAAAACATGAATTAAATTAGTATAGAAACATAAATTCAATAGTTATTAATCACACCATTTTATTTATTTCGTGGTGTATAATATGAAATATGTCTCAAGAAATTAAATATGAGACAATGAACACATTACCTTAATTCTTGAGTTCCACTAAAGCACCTAAATATCCTGTTTAACAAAAATAACTATCATAATTGGATATTAGGGGACATTATTCATATATTTAACCTATTATAAAATTCAATTAAAATAATTTTTTATACATTTACTACTTAGTTGTGGTTTCTTTTCATCATCGGATGTTGGTAATTCTAACTATTTCACATATAAATTAAAATATAAATATTAATAGCCATTATTTATTAATAATTTCATTATTACTTGATAATATATAACTTGTATTTATTTATAAATCCAATATCTAATTCAATATTGTTTTTAGTTCTGTTCTGTGAAAATGGAATCGGTGTCGACTTATTTTTGTAATTTTAATGATCGAAGATGATATTATAAAAATAAGTAAAATTCTAAATATAAATTTTGAAAACCCATAAGAAATAATTATTTTATAATTATATTATAATAATATTATTATGTATATTCAAATATTCATCCAAGATATATTTTTTTAACATCTTTCATGTAGTTGGATAAACCAACCCAGACAGAATCATGTTATAATTCGATGCATGAGTATGGTTAAGAAATTGTTTATTTTGATATAATATAATTATAAAATAATATTAATGATATTATATAGATTTTTTTAAGGTTTTTAATAATATTTTTTTTGGATAAATAATGAAAATCTAGATGAAAAACAAAAAATGTTATTTCATATATGTAGTAGTCCTCAAAATGCACGGTTAATGGTTTCATTTTCCAAAAAATGAATTTTAATGAAGGTGGTTTATAATTAATATATAAAAATCATAATTATATTATATGTTTCATATTTATTATAAAATATTATCCTTATAAAATGTTAATAGAGGTAGTGGTGAAAAAACAAAATACGTTACTTTGAGGAGGTGGTAGTCTACACAAAACCTCTTGGAGTGGGATAAGCCCGTCTGGGGCGCCGCCGAGCTAGGGTTCCCCTGTTGCCTCTGTTTACCCTCCACCTCAGGTCGGTTGCGGCTTCTCTTCGGTGATTCTCCTCGACGTAGTAGTGGTGGTAGGTTCCTCCTTCAGCGGCGTCTCATGGGCTCTACTTCAACCTCTTCATTGCAGGCCTTTTCTCACCCCATCCCCCTCAATCTGGCTAGGGATTCCTTGGAGAAGCAAAGTAGGTCCATTGGTGGAGCTCCATCTATGGCCTGGGGGTTGGTGCCTCTCTAATGTCGGCTGAGAGTGTGTTGGGTGGGTCATCGTGGTTTTTGAGGCAGTCTCAATGGCGGAGATGGGAAAAAAATTTCAGTTTCTATTGGGGCTCCTTCTTGCGAGTTTCAGTTTTAGGAGGTATAAATCTATGATTTGGTTTTCGGTAGGTAAGAATTTTGTCTTTTGGACTTGTTGTCTTCGCATTTGGATGATAATTGTGTGATTTGGCTGCGGTTTTGATGTCGATTGAGGTCTGGTTCCTTATTTCATGTTGTGAGATTTTGCGGTCAGGTGCATCGTGGTGAGCTGAGGGGTTGATGGTCGAGGATCTAAGGCTGGAACATTGGATTTTATGCTCGCAGGGGTTCTGGATTTTTTGGTTCCTTTGAATCTCAATTTGATTATTGTTTTCTTTTGGATGATTTCTGGTATGGTGATTTTTATGCCAGTGTTCAGCTGCATTTCTTGAATTTTATATGAGAGTTTTTGATGAATTTTATGTATTGTTATGGAATGTTGGCTGGTTGGGATGTGTTGGATGGTTTTACAATGATGGTGAAGGAGGAATTATGGTTTAAGGGCGAGGTGGAACTTCTGAGTTGTCTGCGGATCAAGGTGATAACGGCGTCAGGATCTGGTCATCTTCATTTTGGTTTCTTTGACGTCCTTTGTGGATGGATTCTTCTTAGAGGTTAATTTCATTTAGCTTGAAGGCTGGGTGAATTCCTCTAGAGTTTTCCGACAGGAGGATTTGGGCCGGTGTCGATGGTAGCGCCGAGGGACGCTCAGGGTAACTCTTTCGGATGTTTGTCCAGCTTTTCTGATGTTCTTATGCCCTTGTTCGTGGTTTCTTGTAAATTCCTATTAGTTAATGATTTCTTGTGTAATTGTGAATGTGGTTGTATTGGAACCATGTAGTGGGTTACTAGGAACCCATTAACCGGCTTTTGAAAATGGAAAGCAATTATTAGCGTGCGCGTAGTCCACACAAACACATGATCAATGTTCTCTTGTTTTTTTAAGTGGATTGGAAGGAATAAATAGATATTTTTACATTAATATAATAACATATTATTATATGAAATATAATAATTTAAATATATTACTATGTTGGGGTATATTTGGAATATAAATATTAAGAATAAATGGATAAGGATTAAGTAATACTTACTTTGGGACCTTCAACATTCTCTTGAAAGTGTCCTTGAAAATGAGGGCCTTACACTAACTAAATTTGATCATTTCATTATGAAATTTATATATGTTTATATGAGGATAAATGTTTTTGATATTTATAATGAAATTAGAAGTAATAATGGTTTAATTAAGGGGTGTAATTGTTCCCCTTTTATAAGTGAATAAAAAGTCCCTTTTGTAAATACCCATCATTATTTAATATGAAATGAAACTATTAAAGGTTAAATAGATAGAAAAGATTTGAAATAATGTATTTTGGGGTGATTTAAAGTTACTAAATCCACCACCACCGATTTTACCAAATGTTTTACGCATGTTTCAAGCCTTCTAACACATGATTTTTACATCTTACTATTTTGGTTTTTATCTTTGTATCTAGTTTTTACCCAAGTAATTTATATTTTATTAAAAATATAAGGTAACCCATATTACCACATTTTTATGTGTTCAATATAAATTTAATCATATTGTAATATAATTTATATTATGAATAATATAGAATTATCTATTAAAACATTTAATATAAAAAAAACTATTTTGTAGAAAAAAATTTGTTTCCCCCATTAAGTATTTTTAATCTTATATAACATTATTTTTAAATTAAATGAGTGATAAAATATTTTTATAAATATTGAAACATAATTTCGAAGACATTATATAAATTATACCATTTTAATTTATCAAATAAAAATTACCCAACTTTAATAAAATAATTCTTTGAAAATAACACTTTCACCATTATCGTGGTCGTTAACTATAATCTAATTAATAATTCTTTTATACATAAAAATAAATTTAAATTGTTACATATTATGGAAATATTGATATGAAATATGAAATTAATTTAGATAGATTTTATTTTTATAAGTGTTTAAAATTAATTTTTCAGTATAAGTGAATAAAAATAGTTTTTAGAGTAAAATATTAAACATAGGGTTTATAAACTCAATACAGTTTTTTAAATGATTTATTTTTCTTTATATATTTTTTTACTAGAAAAATATTTCAACCACTTTTAAACTATTCTTGTATTATGATAATGTCCTAAAAGTGACGGTGTTAACCATATCGGTGTTTTTTACTATTCACATAAAAACTCAATTATTTTAGAAAAATATAAAAAATAATATAAGATAGTATTTTAAAGTTTAATTAAAAAATGGAATTAATATTTTCAAATATATATTTTAAAATTTATAAATTTAACTTTCAAATGAAAATAAATTATATAAAGAAAAATGTTTTTTTATTGAAAAAATGTCCTTTTAATACTTTATGTTTTCTTAATAATATTTTTTATGAATTTATAATTGATTATAATATTTTTATCTATAAATGGATTTATTATTCGAAAATTATATTAATAATATTCATCTCACATGTCATATATTTTTTAAGTTCATTTTTGTGAGTGGAGCAAGCTATCGAACCTGGTATTAATTTTGAGATATATATATATATATATATATATATATATATATATATATATTAAAAAATATCATAGAATTACACTTATGTTTCTTCCAGAACTCACATATGTGTTATCCAAAAGTTCTGAACTTCTAGTACCCTTACTCTGATCAATCTGGACTTCAATAGTTTTTTTTCTCCAACCTTTTTCTCTGCCAAGTTTCAGTCTCTCCAGAATATTTTATCATTAAAGAGAACATCACTACTCTTGATGACTTATGAACTTTAATTATCTCAAAGACAATATACAAAATTTACATCACTATATCCCAAGAAGAAACACATTTTCTATTTTTCATCAATATTATCTTTATCTTTATCATTTAAATATAAATATAAAAAAATAAAAATGTTTATAAGGTTACGAACATTAAGCCATTTTTTAGAAAATATTTCCTTATGAATTTCCTACCCCACTGATGATGATGGAATTATACTCGTGATATTATCCTCTATGTTGATTTTCTCTTCCCAAACTATCTTAGGCATTCCTATGTGCAACCATATGCTTCGATATTTTTCTATTAGAGTCTGGTTTATTCTTTAATTCACTCCATTATACTTTTTATTTTTGAGAACTGTCTTTTCATGTCATATTAACTTATTTTGGATGATGTTATAAAAGTTGTTTCTAGTGTAATCAATGTCATCTTTTTCCTGAATACACTTAAAATTCCATCCACAGTCCCTTACCGCCCAATTTAAACATTTAATAAACACCTGAAATATGTCAAACATATTATTTACAAAGTAAATATAAACTTTTATTATAGCATCATCAATGAAAGTTACAAAGTAAATGGATCTACTATAGTACTGAATAGAGGTAAGTCCCCAAATATATGAGTAGACAAGTTCAAATTTTTGGTTCTTGGACTTTCATCAATCTAATTTTAAGGAAACCTTTCTCTTCTTTCCATGAAAACAAATTTCACACTTTCGTATTTCCATGTGGTCAAGATTTAGTAATCCATTAACTCTTACAAATTTCTTTTTTTTTCTCTCTAAGATAACCAAACTTGCAGTTATAAACATCCATATCTTCAAAATTTATACTTTCAGAAACTATGATCCCATCTAAATTTCATATCAAGTAAATATTGTCATCTTTAAATCTCCATATAGCTATCGTCGACCCCCGGGTAACTTTCCATATCCCATTTAAAAAACTGGTACCATAGCCTACTTTATTGAGTCTTCCAATGGAAATAATATTTTTCCATAAACCAGGGATATTCCAAACTTATTTTAGTTTCAATAATCCCTCATTATTTATCATAATAAGGACTTATTATTTTCCTAGAACTTTTTGGGATTCATTATCTACAAGATAAACTTTACTAAACATCCCTAATACATAGTTGACTTTTGATATTTGATCATCGGTTGAATTGAAAGATGCACCAAATACAATCACCCAATATTTTAATCGATTAGTCATAGAAAAAAAGTAATTGTTACTCTCTTATGGTGGACTAAAAAAAATTAACTACTAAAGGTTTACTTTTATAGATTTCTCTTTGTGAATTTTACAATTATTATTAAATATTCTCTATATTCCCTCAAATCTAGCAAGAAGGAACTAGGCTAGTTGACTTTCTTCAACTCCTATATTGAGACTTTCATCAGATCTGTTCTTATGATGGACTTCTTTTCATTGATTTGATCATCCTATTCAATTAGAATTAGGTGTACTATTGATGTGTACATGGAATTTTCATTTTCTATGCTATTTATTTAGGATTAATTTCTAGATGTCTTCAAACACCAATTCTGTTTTTTCACTAGATTTTTAATTTTAGTTACCATAGAATCCTAGATTTTCAAAAGAAAATATATTAGGAATAGTTCTAATACATTATCTTTGAAGGTTACGTTCACTATTTTGATCTACCCGAAAATACTATTAAATTCATTTATATAATCTTCCATTGGTCTTCCTTCTGAAAAACTTAAGATGAAAAACTATCAAAATATAAAAAACTTGAAAATTTTCCTTGGTTTCTCATAAAAAAATTTCAAACCCTCTATCACTTTAGTTTTGATTTTCTTTTACTAGATGTTGAAGGAAAATTTCATTTCCAGAGAAATCCTTACCAAATCCAACACTTTCCTGTCCAAAAATTCGCATTCTTACTTCTCTATATTCTCTATGCATTTTTTAATTGATGTAAGATCCAAGTCCTTTTGTATCATATTTTCATCTATCTACATTCTCTAGAAGCAAAAATTTATTCCATCAAATTTTTGATCTGGCTCTTCATTTTATTTGATCCCACACTTGAGCAAGTACTGGTGTGTTAACATTAAACGCTGAACCATTAGATTTTATTTCCATTTTTGGTAATGAAAATAAAATCTATTATTCTAATAAACCCACTATATCTTCACACTTATATCCATGAAAATATTGCACACATTAGTGTTGTGGAAAACCAAACCTCCAAAATTTCCCTAGGACTAAGTGTACTAAAAGTGTTTAGACTTGGAAACCCAATCACCACACATAGTTATCTTTGATAATTCAATCCAATATATGTACAAATAATAAGAAATGAAACAAGAGTATTAATGTTATTTGGATGATTTTTTCTACAGTCATGGAAGAAAAAATATTATTAATTTTATTATAACCAAAACATAAAAGTGATTAAAAATAGATTAAAAAACACAAGTAATACTCACCAATATCCTAGATCCAAAATTAATATTTTGTTTCAACATTATTTCTAATTACCTAAGCATTGATGTCCCATTAACTTATATACTAAGTACTGACTAGTCAACCTATAATACCTAATCACCTAAAAACATAGATCACAAAGCAAGATCATCTCATCTTAATTACCAATATGGTGACCCTTTTACCTTTCAATAATTTTGGAACTTTAGTGTTAAAACAGAAATTCATTGATAGATCTAGTATTCTAAGGTTTCTCCAACATTGAGGAAGTCTGACTATCATTATTTTTCACTTGTGTCCTTCCCATTATTTAGTGCATGAAATTTTAGTGTAAATAATTATGATGGATGAAATTCATATGAACTAAAACATCCTTCACCATCCAAAAAATATATTCATGGGATATTCATGTTTCCCATAGTTATATTTAATTTTTTTTAATATTTTAGTAAATAAATTAAAAATAATATATTTCATATATATTAAATAAATATTAAATAAAATAAAAAGATAATATTTAATTAAAATGTTTTATTATATATTTTTATGTGTTAAAAATTATTATTATTACTAAGGAAATGATTTTACATATTTATAAAATTCTATGAAATATAATAATACATATTTATTGATATAATTTAATGATAAGAATTTTTTTGGGTGGCACTTGAGTGGTAACCCCCATAATTTTACATCCAAAAGATGAGGGTTCAAATCTAAGAAATCCCCATATGGTATTTACGTCACAGGAAGTGCACAGTAGTCATGCAGGAAATCAGTGACATAAGCATGATGTAGGGAGGCAGTGTTGTAGTCATAACATTGGCTTGGTGATGTAGGTATGATGATGTAGGCATGACACTATAGTAGGCCTCTAGGTTATGTTCATGGGTCACTTGGCCTTGGGCATACTAGCCATTTAATGGGTCTCCCTCTATTTATATATAAAGAGGCATTTTTTCATAATAAAAAATTCGTTTCTTACTTAGATTTAAAAAATTGATAAATAATTAAATTAAATATGTGGTTAAAATATTTTTACATTAAAAAGAGATATTTTTCAAAGAAATGTTTTTAAAATGTTGCGTATTTTTTACATAATAAATTAATTTGATAACTTGTAAATGTTTAATATTATGTAATTTTTCAATGTAAAAATATATATTAAAACTTATTTAATTAGTGATTTATATGATATAATATTAAGAACACTTAATTATTTAAAAATTATTTTTCTATGAAAACATATTAAATATTTTATATTTACATTTAAAAAATAAATTTATCATATTTGGAAATTGAATTAGATTAAATAGATTATAAATTTAGATTCAAAACATAAAAATTAGGTTATAGGGGTTATCTTATATTTTTAGTAGAAAAATAACAACTGTAATAAATAATTGAAAGAGGTAAAAGAGGGTAAAAAGAGATAAATTAAAGTGGCCGAAATTTTAGAAAATTTAAATGATATTTATGAATTCTACAAGTCATTTTTTAGGTTTGCGAGTCAAAACTAAATCTATCTCTAATATTTTCTTACCAAAATCCCATATTAATACATATTGACCCTTCACCTAATTTTAGTTTCTAAATAAATTCCCATCATTTTCATCTATTAAAGGATATCTCTTAAACCCACTCCAAAAAACTTCTATCCTTGAAATTTCTCTTAAATACATGCCTATTTTTCCTCTACCAAATCCTTTTTAGACATTTGGTATCATCTAGATCCAATAAGGAATCTTAAATCCTTAATTCTGAAGGAAATTGTATCGATAATGAGAGAATTCATCAAGGAGGTTAAATATATTTTGTGGAAGTCATGAGTAAAGGTAATGGTTTACTTTACAATCTCATTTTGAAATCAAGATCAGTTATGTATAAACTTCTATTAGAAATGATTTTCTATTATTTATTTATATAACCCCATCTATTTTCTTCCCCTCTGGTTATTTCTAGGGTTTAAATTTCTTATTACAATTTTAACTATGATTGGTTCACAATTAAATTGAAATGATTTTTGTAAGTAGAGATAACCTTATATCTTATTTTTTGTTAGAAAAATTTCTCCTCTATGTACATATTTTAAATATAGTTTTTTGGATATCTTTATCTCTACTTTTATGAACTTTTAAGATATTTTTCAATTAACTTTACTTTCTTTTCAAAAGGAATATTCATTTAACATTTTGGGTACATTCTTTTTCTTCAAACTTTAACCATTTTAAAAAAGTTGTGAAAGGAATATATTTTTAAAATGGTTTACACAAGAATGATTTTCCCAACTGTATTTATTATATTTTTCTTTATGAGTATTCATTTTCATAATTTCCAAGTTTTCCAAACCAATTTATATTCCCTTCGATTTAAAAAATATATATTTTCTTTTTGAACATAAGTTATCAAAGTAAATGATATTTCTTTTTATTATTAAAATAAACATTAAAATTGTCATATAAAAGTGTTTAAAAGTGTTTTTCATCTACATCAACATACTTTAATGTTTCATATGATTAACTAGGGATATGCATAAATGAAACCATCCACCTTCTTTCTTTGGATGATTTATGATAATATCTTATCAAGGTTTTTATGAAATTCATTTCTTTTCTATAGAATAATTATGTTACGATGAAATTAAAAATATTTTATTTTTCTTAAGGAACACGTATGTGTGGTTTATAATTATGATATGGGTGGTTTGGATATCTATTTTCAGTGCATTAAGTAAAGTTTTATATCTCATTTCCTCAAAAAGGGAACACAGGGGGGTGATCCCAAGCCCAAATGGGTACATGGGTGGTGTGCCCAAGCCCAAAAGGTGCAAAGATGGTGAGACCAACCCTAAAAGAGTACATGAGTAGTGAGATAAATCAAAAAGGGAATGTTGGTGGTGATATCATTCCTAAAAGGGTACGTAGGTGGTGATCCCAAGATTAAAAGGGTATACAGGTGGTTAATCCAAGACCAAAAAGGTACACAAGTGGTTAGAAGATTCCTACAATATTATGGATAGGTGGTTAGACAAGTTAATTATGTGGTTAGAGTCTTGGTGGTTAACCATGATGCATGATATATTCTTATAGTCAGGTCATATTATTCTATTATTCATCATGTTCATATATTATTGATTCATGTTTCTACACTCACAATATGCATTTTTATGATAAAAAGAATTATGTACTGGTTTATGATTTAATATCTATGTTTTATTGAGTAATATTTTCTAATATTAATTTTATGTAGCTTGATTATGTTCCATTACTTTAATGTTCATATTATGGTCAATTATGACCTTTAATTGTTATCTCTTATGTATACCTTACTAAGCCTCTGATGTCACCCTTTTCTAGGTTTCCATTCCTCAGGTTATAAAGAGAAGTATAACATTTGATATTTATAGAAGGGGTTCTAGTCTGGTTACACTACAGAGAAGTGTTCACGGTGTTGTAAAATCTGTTTTTTTGTATCCAATTTCTAAAGAAACTAAACCTATAGGTAATAGTGTGTTATTTATTATGATATGTAATAAATATCCATGTTAATTGATGAAATGTTAATATATTTTAATGTAGGGTCACCTCTGTTTGTATCAAAGACAATATATTTTAAATCCATATCAATGATTGTGGGTATGGGTCACTTAAAATAACCATTCAAACTTCAAACCATAAAAAAAACAAATATTTCATCCTCAAATATCAAATTCATGTATAAATATTATATTAAAAGAAGAGAACTCATCCATAACCAAAAATTAAAAAAGGATCATGCTTTAATTGATTAATTTATCTAAATTTTTCATTTAATTTGATCCAAAAAGACATATATATTATATAGTGCAGATGCAGTTTCACTTATGTAATTCTAGATGAAAGCAGGTACATGGTTTGGATACATATTTAGATATATTGGGGGCGATTTGGGTTTCAAATTCACTTATTCAATTGGATATCCATTAGTAGATGGATTATGGGAGGTCATTTTTGTCATGAGGAGTGTTTGGAAAATCATTATTATAATGAACCAGGCTTTTATAAATGAAATTCTGTTTTTGAGTGAATAAATTCTTAATTAAGTAATTTGTTTATAAAAACAGATTCATTACTTTGGTAATTTTGGGCCATTATAAAAGATAGTCAGTCAAATTTAAAATACCATTAATCAACTTAACCATTGATAATATATTCATTGTTTTGGGACCATTCTGATTAAATATAAATTAAGTGCTATGATAAAGTCTAATTGACATAGATAGAAGATATAATGGCCTCAACTGGTAGGAATGTTCCCTTTAAAATGCAATTATTTAATATTACAAGGAATGTAGATTAATTGGGATCTTCCCGTAACCAAGACCAATCTGAAATTTAACAACAGAATCATTAATAAAATGATTTATAGTATATGTTTAACATTATGAAGATCACGACCCAAACATTTTTCATCGAACCACCACAAGAAAATACCACAATCACACACCTTACCCCTAGGATGTAGCTAGTGTAATAATCAATTGTGTATATAGAACCTAGTAGTATTAATTTTTATGTTTTCTTCATAATAAACAATTGATTATATTTATCAATCATTATTATTACTTTATAAATAATTATATGATGATTTTGATAAAAATTAGATTTTGATATGATAAAATCAAAATTGCATATTTGGGAAATATATATTCTCAATTAAAACACTCATTTTATAAATTAAATAATTCTTAAATAAATTTTATTTTAATAAAATATTCTTATTATATAATATTTATTTAAATATTAATTAGAATAAAATTTAATTATGTCTAATGTGATTTTTATATGGGTCAGAGAGTTATTATTGTTGTAAAAACTAGTATGTTTTGGTAAATAAATATTTTTATTTAAAAGTGAAAATTTCTATATTAAGATAATTATTATGATAAAATAAATATTATTTTTTAAATGAAAATAATGAAATTATCCAATGTTAAATTTTTCATAATTTTCAGATATGGTACAATTTTTGGGTAAAACTTAAATATGGCATAAATATACAGTCTGTATTAGGACATCATAATAGAAAAAAAAGTGAATTAATAAATTTTAACACCCCAAGCTTCCACAGTATGCTTCTCTTTGAACAATATAGTACCGCGTTTTGTACGCAACTTCGAGTTCTAACACACCACAACAAATCAAACTGGTCGTTATGAATAGTAATTCCCACTTTTTTAAATTTAAAAAAAATTATCTTTCAAAATGGACTTCATTTTTGGATTCGGAATATCCAAATTAGCTTAGGGTTAATTTTTTGTATTTTTCTGAAAACATTCATTTTTTGATGAATAGTGAAAAACACTAAGTTATAGTTTGAAACCGAATTTTTATTTAAATAATTATTTATATTATTTAAATTTATTTTAGGTAAAAATAGATACATAATACCTATATAATTTCAATTTAATTAATTGGAGTCGGTTTATAATAATTTTAGATAAATAAAAATTTTATTGAACTTTTCACCGTCTTTTACCCACCTCCTAGGAGAATTTGCAAATTCACATAAAACTTAATTATACCGCTTCTATGAGTGGAATTTCAAAAATATGAGACACAAAAATGATATCAGTAAGTAAAATTTGGTTCAATAAGATGAAAATATTTTTTGGTGAATAGTAACTTTTTACTTTTATTTACCACGGTTAAAAGTAAATAGGGTAATTAAGGTTAAAAATGATATTAATATTACCCTAACACATGTCCTAATTATATTGGATAAGTATTTTTAGACCAAAAACAACCTTATTAATAAAATATGAATCTTATTGGTCCACTTGGATTAGATTAGGACATTTATTATTATTTAATTCAAAGAAGAGTTAAAAGAGTTAAAATCAAAGTTTAATAACTAAAACATTTTTGATATAGGGTAATACATAAGATAAATTCAACTATAAATATTCACTAGAAATACAAAAATATTTCCTACATAATTAAATTTTATTTATATTTTTTAGACATTAAATAATCTAATTTATTTATGAAACAATGATGATGCAGTAATTACCTAATTAATGAAGTATTAAAGAAATTGATATTATAAATATCCAAATAAATGTAATTTGATAATTTTTATGAATTAAACTAATTTTCTAGGTTAATGTTACATATTATAATTGGTTATATGAATTTTATTTTAAGTAATAATGCTGTTATGAATTTAGAAAAAACAAAATACCCAATAGTGTGAAAATTGACATAAAAGAGTTTTTAAAACAAATATTATATTATTAATTTATATTCTATTCATAAAACTCTAAGGTTCAGCCAAAGGACTTATATAACGATATTTTCATCATTAATGAACCACTTGGGGTTCTCTTGGAAGAATATAGTAAGTTTATTAACTATATGATATAAAAATACAAAGAGACATGGTAAATGTCAAACTATTTAACTAAGAGTTAAATCTAAAAGATAAAGTTAATATAGTAACCCAAACCTATATAAAACCTATTGGTTGAGTGTTTTTCTATCCATACCCACATTATGCTTTAAATAATCCATTTTGGATCCATTAGAAACCGAAAATTATTTTATTATAAAATAATATATCTATCTTTTCCTAAGGTACCCCTCACCCCTCTTATAAAAGGGAACTCCCCCTTCTCACTAATTAACACCATAAAATCCATTTTTCTCGGACAACCTCTTCCTGAATACCCTCTAAACGATCCTCCCTTCATTTTAGAGGCCTTCCTTTAGTCAG
Source organism: Viscum album (assembly GCA_963277665.1). Lineage (NCBI taxonomy): Eukaryota > Viridiplantae > Streptophyta > Magnoliopsida > Santalales > Viscaceae > Viscum > Viscum album. The sequence continues at coordinate 777,714,455 of OY728138.1, forward strand.
AAATCCATCCTAAGGAGCCCTTTTGATCAAATCAAAAGGAAGAACCCGAAAAAGAGGTAAATATTTCATCACCTCTTTCAAGTTCCTTACTTCTTCCACTTCCCCTTTCTCTGTTGTTTCCATTCTAAAATAATATATCTAGTATATTCTATATACATTGATGCTATTATAAATATGGTACAACAATATTCGTTATTCTATCCATCCTTTGAATGACATGTCACCATACGTGTGTACGTACGGCTTACCGTCTCCACGTTGTGGTGTAATTGTTATTCAATATATTATTATTTGGATGGGTGTAATAATGATGTTTAATTGATGTAAATAATAAATATAACATGGTAATAATTCTTTATATCTGGTATACCATCCAATATATATTATTTTAATATCAAAAGAATGATATTGTCGCTCGTGCGTACGTACGGATTACCGTCTCCACATAGCGATGAGATTCATTAACCATCTTATCCATTAAAGACTAATTTTCATTTGATGACTAAAAATAATTTTTAAAGACTTGATATAATTCTGGTAATTAATAATATACATCCAATCCATAACAATTCTGACTCACATAACAAATAATATAATGGAAATTAATCTGTTAACACCCGAAATGACGATAATACTAATACATTATTAACAAAGCATTGTTAAAATATCATATATGATATCATATTAATGTATATGAATCATGTATAATATAATAAAATTATTTCACTATTATATAGGAGTTTAATCTACCCTCAACCAAGGAAAAGTATAAGGTAAGGGTTAATTCTACAATCTCTTCATTATCCGAGGTTGTTTATACGTAATTATCTACTGGAAAATTTTTATCATCCACATCCATGTTTCTTAAATATTTATTTCAAAACATTCTTACTATTTTATAAACTATGGTTTAAAGTCATTTATACCCTTGTTTGAATTTTTATAAGATTTTTATAAAGGAATATTTCTGTCATTTTTCAATCAAGGTCCTTTTTAACCATTTCCACAAAATTAAGGTAAGAATGACATTTTTTAACTTATACGGAAGGTGTGGATATTTTCTACCGTTATAAAATCATCGAAGCTTCACTTACAAGATTATAAGAATATTTTCAAAGTAAATTTTTTATTTTATAATTATGTAACTTTTAAATGATTTCAAAAAAAAGATATATTTCTCTCAAATAGTTTTGATTACATCTATGTTAACATACTTTGATGGATTTTAAGCTTATTTGAAGTTGATTTATTTTGATAAAAAAATTCCATATAGTATTGAAGGTTTTTTGATATTTTTGACTATGGATGTGTTATTTTTATACCATTCATGGTTTATAGATAATGTATTGACATTTTGTATGCTAGTTTTAATATGAATGTTTATGTTATGTCTAAACTTGTTCATACAAGGAATGCATTGTAATTAGTAAATGGCGGGTGGAGCCCGCTATAGCTCCTTGATACATCGGTAGGTCTCATGAGATAAACTAGTGTCTTGGAACAAGGCCTTGAAAAAATCTTATTTGTAGTCTTGGAACAAGTCCTTGACTATGTGGTAATGATAGTCTAGCATTATGCATTCCATCATTATGAATGTGGTTATTGATATTGCATGTGATTATTCGACTAGTATAATATCAATGTGAATAAGTAAATAGAATTATTTCATTTTATTTTTTCCATATTATGTTGAAGTTCAGGTTTAAAAGGCTTTTATTTTAGTTATACATTGCCTTAAATGTTTATGCTTATTTATGAAATATTCCGCTATATTGTTATCATTACTGAGTATCTAAGCTCACCCCTTTCTATGTTTTATTTTTCCTAAGATGTGAAAAGTATTTTATGACTGACCTGTAGGGATAGTATTAGGGGATACAATTGTTAACTATGGAGACTATGTTGTTGTAGTTTTTCACATTATCATGTAATGTAAGACTTATGAATGTATCTAGTGTTTCCAAGGCTACTAAACTAATCGGTCTTTCGAGACTTGATCTTTTGTGATCATGCCAATGTTATTTAATAATGCACCGACTCTGGGTAACAGGGGTCGGGACGTTACAGTTGGTATCAGAGGAAGTTTAGTACAAACCTTGGAAGATAGATTTAGATAAACTCTGATTATAGCACATTTCCCTAAGATATACTTTGAGGATTAGTATAAAAGAACTTCCTAGAATTTTGGTATTGTAGATATTTTGTGAGATTTCCAAACACTACATCCATGTCAGGATACGAGAAGGTAGAGGTGGCTCTAGTACAGATGTACCTAGGGGTAAAACCCAAAAACACCGCTATGAGCTAGACTCAAACAGGAACCGGTGCACGACAACGGGCCTTGTTTCACTCTTGGTTACGACACTCCTGGGGGATATGCTTAGGATAATTCTCATTTTATTTACAAACCATTATGAAGGGTTTATGAGTATATACTTCCTCAAAGAAAATTTTTTGTATGATTATGGATTATATCCATAAACTATTCAATTTATGTTAAGTGTTTTACGAGTTTGGAATTATGTATTTTGATTCATAAACTAATATTGTTTATGCCACTGTTTAGAAATGGCACCTAGTATAAGGTATGGAAACCGTATCAATGCACGCACTCTATGTAGCGATTTCACTCCTACTTAAGATAATTATAGTGGAGCTGGTGATACAACCGGTGCTGATCTACTTATCACTATATTGGGGAAATTCACTCAGGTTATGAATAATAACCTTACCCATATGGAGCACCCTGATCCACAGCGTGGATGATCAATGTTATATTGCTTCATGAGGCAACAACCACCAATGTTCAATGGGAGTACAAATCCATTAGTAGCTGATCAATGGATAAATTCCTTAGAGAAAATATTTCATGCCTTGTCGAGTAGTGAAAGGGAAAAAGTTATCATGGTAGTTTACCGCCTCACTGAAGATGCTGATTAATGGTGGTCATTGATTTAAAACACAAAGGAAGGTGATGAAGTATCAAATATGGAATAGAGGGAGTTTAAAGATATTTTAATAGAAATATTCTTTCCTCATGACCATCAAGCTGATATGGAAAGGCAATTTCTGAGTCTGAGGAAAAAGGAGGATGAGAATGTCTCAACATATGAGGCTAACTTTACAAGGTTAGCGAGGCATGCTGCAGATTATATATGTAACCCAAGAAGTAATATTGATCGTTCCTTTTATGGGTTAAAACCATTTCTAATCCGAGATTTAGTCTCAAAATCCCTCTCATCGTACAAAGATATTGTCTCATGTTCTATTAAGACAGAAAAATAATTATCAAGTATTATGAATTTAAAGAAAACCAAGAGAAGAAGAGATTTGTTGATCACTCTAGAAATGGAAAAAAGGAGAATAAGGGAAAAGTGGAATATCCATTCTGCAGTAAATGTGGGAAGAAACATCCTGGTACTTGCTTTAAGGGAATGGAAGTCTATTACAAGTGTGGTGAAAAAGGCCACCAAGATCGTGACTGCAAGGGGAAAAAAGAAGCTACCGATTTTCAATTCTACAATTGTAGGGAGATGGGACATTATGCAAATTAATGTCCTAATCGTTAGGGGAACTTACCTCAGAAAAGGCCAAGGGATCAAGGCCAAGATTATGTTATCACTAATTCTGAGGTAGAAGCTCCGAAAGACATGGTGGCAGGTAATTTAATGGTTTCCTCAAGTTTAGAAAATGTTTTATTTGATTCTGGATCATGACATTATTTTATATCTTCCCAGTTTTCTATGAAAATTAGATATTTCTAATTTGATTTAACAAGGTATTTTTTAGTTAAAACTCCAAAGGGAAGTATCATCGCAACAAATTTTTGTGAATCTCTTCCCATTAGAGCATATAAATATTCTTTATCTACTGATCTCATTATCATACCTATGATTGAATTTGATATAATCCTCGGTATGGATTGTCTTTCGGACCATGATGCGAAGATTTATTATAAGAAGAAGGAGGTTAGGATTTTTAATGATGACGATAAATAACACCTTATCTTTAGAGAAGAATCGTCACCACCTGATTCTCATCTAGATACACCCCCAGTAGCTCAACTAAATTTAATTATTGGGGAGGAAGAGAATTAAATAACTGTGGGTGAGGAAAGGAATGTTCAAATATAGGATGTACCTATTGTGAAAGAATATGTTGATGTGTTTTCGGAAGATTTTCCCAGACATCCTCTAAAACAAGAAATTGAGTTTTCCATTGATTTAATTCCTAGTTCAAGGCCTATATCGAAGACCCCTTATAGAATGGCCACTATGGAATTAGTGGAACTAATGAAAAAACTAGAGGTATTGAGTAATAAGGAATTTATTCTCCCTAGTGTTTCTCTATGGGGAGCCCCTGTCCTTTTTGTTAAGAGGAAAGATGGATCTATGAGGTTGTGCATTGACTACAGGGAGATCAATGTTATAACAATAAAGAACAAGTATCCCCTAACTCGCATTGTTGATTTATTTGAAAAACTTCATGGAGCTCAATACTTTTCAAATATTTAACTTTGATCCGGATATCATCAGTTGTGTGTGAAGATGGAAAACATTCGGAAGACAGCATTTCGAACCAGGTACAGGTATTACGAGTTTACAGTAATGCCTTTTGGATTGACTAATGCACCATCTCTCTTCATGGATCTAATGAATAGAGTTTTCAAGGAATATCTCTATGACTTTATAGTGGTATTTATTGATGATATATTGGTATACTACAAAAGCTACGAAGATCAATAAAATCCCTTACTCATTATCCTGAATACTCTTATGAGACATGAATTATATGGGAAGTTTAGCAAGTGTGAATTCTAGCTTCAGGAGATTTATTTTCTTGGGCATATTGTCTCTAAGGATAGAATATTTGTGGATCTTTCAAAGACCAAGGAAATCCAAGAATGTCTAGCACCGACAAGTATAACTGAGGTACGCAGTTTTATTGGTCTAGCAGGTTATTATCGACATTTCATCCAGAATTTTACCCGATTGGCTAACCCATTAACCAAGATCACATGTAAAGGGGTGAAATTTGTTTGGAAAAAAGAGTGTGAAAAATATTTTGAATAACTAAAGATAATATTAGTCAATGATCCTATATTGACTCGACCTTCATGGAATAATGGGTTGTTTTTTATAGTGATGCATCAAAGAAAGGACTTGGTTGTGTCCTTATGCAGAATGATAGGGTTATTGGGTATGCATCACGACAGCTAAAAATTCATGAGACAAACTATCCTACTCATGATATTGAGTTAGCATCTATAATATTTTATTTGAAGATTTGGAGACACTATCTTTATGGGGAAAATGTGAGATTTATACAGATCAAAAGAGTTTGAAGTATATTTTCTCACAGAAAGAACTCAACCTGAGGAAAAGGAGATGGCTTGAACTACTCACGGATTATGAATGAACAATACACTACCACCAGTAGAAGGAAAATAAGTTGTCAGATGATTTGATTAGAAAGGATCATGGAGTTTTAAACAAGATGAGAGTTGAAAGGGATCTTATTTTCATGGATCTAGTAAAGATGGATATGAGAATAACCAAGGAAGGTGAAACATCAATACTTTTCAAATGGTTTTCAAACCATCTTTAATAGAAAGTATAAAGAGCTCTCACACCGATGATGAAGAGTTTAAAAAGAATATTAAAGCTGTGAATGATGGTAGATTGAGTGACTTTGTGTATGAAGATAGAATTTTGAAATTTGGGAAGAGACTTTTTTCCTGATATACCTGATATAAAAAGGGAATTTTTGGATGATGCTCATAGATTCAATTTCTCTATGCACCCTGGGAGAACCAAAATGTATAGATATTTGAAGGAAAATTTTTGGTGGGACAACATGAAGAGGGAGATTTCTGATTTTGTGTCAAGATGTATGGTTTTCTAATAAGTTAAAGCTAGAAGGTAATAGCCCGGAGGAGTCATGAAAACTCTTTCAATACTGGAGTGGAAATGGGATAATATTATGATGGAGTTTATCATGGGACTACCAATGACTCTTAGAAGGAACGATGCAATATGGATCATTGTTTATCATCTTACCAAGTCACCACATTTTCTTGCTATAAGAGAAGATATACCACTTGAACGTCTAGAAAAAAATATTAATGAAGTTTTAAGACTTCATGGAGTACCCCTATTGATTGTTTCTGATCATGATCCCTGTTTTACTTTAACATTCTAGAAAAGTATTCAGAAAGCCCCGAATACTAAGCTTTATTTGAGCACTACCTACCACCCCCAAACTGATGGACAATTAGGACAGAATATTCAAACCTTATAAGACATTTTGACATCATTCTCACTTGACTTTCAAGGTATGTGGGATCAATATTTACCTTTGGTATAATTTTCATATAACAATATCTTCCATTAAAGTATTCAGATGGTACCATATGAAGCATTATATGAAAAGAGATGTCTCACACCAAATTATTGGGATGATATTGGTGAAAGAAAACTTATAGGCCCAGAACTTGTTGAGGAAACAATGGGAACGGTGAAGGTAATCCAAACCCACGTCAAAGCAGCTCAAAGTAGGCAGAAGAGCTATGCAGATAACCGAAGGAAGGATTTGGAATTTCAGGTAGGAGATCATATTTTCTTTAAGGTATCTCCATGGAAGGGTGTTATACATTTCAGTAAGAAGGGTAAATTGAGTCACAGGTACATCGGACCTTTCGAATTTCTAGAATGAATTGGGGTTGTAGTTTACCGTTCGGCAATGCTGCCAAGTCTCTCCAAAGTTCACGATGTGTTCCACGTATCACTGGTATGAAAATAAATGCCTAACCCAACGCATGTACTCACCTATGAAGAATTAGAACTAGAACCCAATATTTTTTATTGTGAAGATCCTATCATGATTCTTGATACAAGAGAACAAGTGCTGATAAACCGGACGACTCGTCTGGTAAAAGTTCTATGGAGAAACCATAAGATGGAAGAGGAAACGTGGGAACCCTGGTAACTTATGATGAAGAACCACCCTAGTGTTTTCATGCGGTAGTATTCTAGAAATTTCGAGGATGAAATTAATTGAAGTAGGGGATAATGTAACACCCCATGCTTCCACGGTACACTTCTCATTGAATAATACAATAACGTGTGTTGTACGCAAGTTCATGTTCTAACACACCACAACCAATCAAACTAGCCATTATGAATAGTAATACCCACATTTTGATTTTCTATAAATTTTATCATTCAAAATGGACTTCATTTTTTGATTCGGAATATCAAAATTATCTTAGGGTGAACTTTTTTATTTTTCTGAAAACTTTCAATTTTTGGTGAATAGTGAAAAACACTGAATTGTAGTTTAAAACCAAATTTTCATTTAAATAATTATTTATTTGATTTACATTTTTTTAGGTCAAAATAAATACATAATACATATATAACTTCAATGTAATTCATTAGAGTCAGTTTATAAAACTTTTAGATACATAAAAAATTTATTGAACCTTTCACCGTCTTTTACCCACATCCTAGGAGAATTTGAAAATTCACATAAAACATAATTTTACCACTTATGTGAGTTTAATTTAAACAATCCAAGAGACACGGTTTATATAAATAAGTAAAATTTGGTTTAATAAGATGAAAATAATTTTTGGTGAGTAGTAACTTTTATCTTTTATTTACCATGGTTAAAAGTACACAGGGTAATTAAGGGTAAAAATGATATTATTATTACCCTAACACATGTCCTAATTATATTGGATATGTATATTTATAAAAAAAATAACCCTAGGAATAAAATATGAATCTCTTTGGTCCACTTGGATTATATTAGGACATTTATTATTATTTAATTCAAAGAAGAGTTAAAAGAGTTAAAATCAAAGTTTAATAACTAAAACATTTTTAATATATGGTTATACATAAGATAAATTAGACTATAAATATTAATTAGAAAGATAAAAAGATTTCCTACATAATTATATTTTATTTATATTTTTTATACATTAAATAATTTAATTTATTTATGACACAATGATGATGTAGTAATTACCTAATTAATGAACTATTAAAATAATTGATATTATAAAAATACAAATAAATGTAATTTGATACTTTTTCTGAATTCCAATAATTTTATAGTTTAATATGAAATATTATGGTTGGTTATATGAATTTGGTTAGAAGTAATAATTTTTTTATGAATTTATCAAAAAAAAATACCCAATAGTGTCAAAATTGACATAAAAGGGTTTTTATAACAAATATTATATTATTAATTGATATTATATTCCTAAAACTCCAAGGATCATACATAGGACTTAAATAATGATAGGTTAATAATTAATGAACCACTTGGGGTTCTCTTGGAAGTATATAGTATGTTTATTAACTATATAATATAAAAATACAAAGAGAGAGGTTAAATGTAAAACTATTTAACTAAGAGTTAAATCTAAAAGATAAAGTTAATATAGTTACTCAACCCTATCTAAAACCTATTGGTTTAGAGGTTTTCGACCCATACCCACATTATCCATTACATAGTCCATTTTGGGGCCATTATAAACCGAAAATGATTTTATTATAATATAATATTTCTAGCTTTTCCTAAGGTGCCCCTCACCCCTCTTATAAAAGGGAACTCCCCCTTCTCTCTAATTCACACCTTGAAATCCATTGGGCTCGGCCAAAATCTTCCCAAATACCCTATAAACTATCCTCCCTTCATCCTAAAGGCCTTCATTTAGTCATAAATCCAACCTAAATATCCATTTTGATCAAATAAAAAGGAAGAACATGAAGAAGAGTTAAATATTTCATCACCTCTTTCAAGTTCCTTTCTTCGTCCACTTCCCCTTTCTTTATTGTTTTCATTATAAAATAATAACTCCAGTATATTATATATACTATGATGATATTATAAATATGTTATAACCATATTCATTATTGTATCCATCCTTTGAATGACATGTCACCATACATGCGTACGTACGGCTTACCGTCTCCACGTCGTGGTGTAATTGTTATTCAATACATTATTATTTGGATGGGTATAATAATGATGTTTAACTAATGTAAATAATAAATATAACATGATAATGATTCTGTATATATTATATAACATCTAATTATATATTATTATAATATTAAAAGAATGATATTGTCACTCGTGTGTACGTACGGATTACCGTCTCCACATAGCGATGAGATTCATTCCCCATCATATCCATTCAAGACTAATTTTCATTTGATGATTAAAAATAATGTTTAAAGACTTGATATAATTCTGGATATGAATAAGATACACTCCATCCATAACAATTATTACTCACATAACAAATAATATAATGGAAAACAAATCCATTAACACCCGAAACGATGATAATACTAAGATATTATTAACAAAGCAATGTTAAAAGATCATATATGATATCATATTAATATATATAATTATTTTATAAATTAATAACAATTATTTCACTATTATACAAGAGTTTAACCTACCCTTGACCAAATAAAAGTACAAGTTAAGGGTTACTTCTACAATCTCTTCATTATCTGAGGTTGTTTATACGTAATTATCTACTGGGACCTCTTTATCATCCACATTCATATTTCTTAAAAATGTATTTCAAAACATTCTTACTATTTTATAGACTATGGGTTAAAATAATTTATACCATTTTTTGACTTTTTATAAGATTCTTATAAAGGAATATTTCTTTCGTTTTCCAAACAAGGTCCATTTTATCCTTTTCAACAAAATTAAGGTAAGAATGTAATTTTTAAACTTATACGGCGGGTGTGGTTATTTTCCACCATTATAAAATCGTCGAAGATTTTCTTACAAGATTATAATAACATTTTCAAATTAAATGTTTTATTTCATAATTATGTGACTTTTAAATGATTTCAAAAAAATAGATATTTCTCTCAAATAGTTTTGATTTCATCGATGTCACCATCCTTTGATGGATTTTAAGCTTATTTGATGTTGATTTATTATGATACAAAACTTCCATATAGTATTGTAGGTTTTGTGATATGTTTGAATCTGGATGTGTTATTTTTATACCATTCATGGTTTATAGATAAAGTTTTGACATTTCATATGCTAGTTATAATACGAATGTTTATGTTATGTTTAAACCTGTTCATACGAGGAATGCATTGGACTTAGTAAGTGACAGGTGGAGCCTACTATAGATCCTCGATGCATGGGTAGGTCTCATTAGACAAACAAGTGTCTTGGCACAAAGCCTTGAAAAAATATTATTTTTAGTCATGGTATAAGGCCTTGACTATGTGGTTATGATAGTCCGGTATTATGCATTCCATCATAATGAAAGTGGTTATTTATATTGAATGTGATTATTACACTAGTAGAATATCCATGTGAATAAGTAAAAGGCATTATTTCATTTTATTTTTGCCATATTATGTTGAAGTTCATGTTTAAAAGGATTTAGTTTTAGTTATACATTTCCTTAAATTTTTATGCATGTTTATAAATGTTTTCGTTATATTGTTATCCTTACTGAGCATCTAAGCTCACCCCTTTCTATGTTTTCATTTTCCCAAGATGTGAATAAGTATTTTATGACTGACCTGTAGGGATAGTCTGAGGGGATGTGAGTGTGAACTATGGATACTATGTTGTTCTAGTTTTTCACTTTATCATGTAATGTAAGACTTATGAATGTATCTAGTGTTTCCAAGGCTACTAAACTAATTGGTATTTTTAGACTTGATCTTTTTTTATTATGCCAATGTTATGTAATAATGCACCGACTCTGTGTAACTGGGGTCAGGTTGTTACCTAAATTCTATAAATGGAATAAATGCAAATATATATATATTTATCCTTTAAAATAATTTGTTTTATATATTATTTTATCAATTTTATTATCCCTTAATGAATCCTCTAAAACATATATTATTTTTTAATGTTTGAAAATCAATTCACTATGAACATGACTCACTTTCACATCACCAATGGTATTATTTTATTTTTTTCAGTTCATGAGCTTATAAAATATTTAAACCCACTTCTATTTGGAAGAAACAATGGAACAAATTGGAATGTTTTTGTTTTTTATTACTTTATCATATAAAGTTCAAACCTTTAGTTTAGAAATTAATAAATAATTCCCCTCTCTTTCGTTATAAATACCCACCCAACCTCTCACTTCTCTTCACTGAAAAATATTTCCTCATGAGGCTCCACTACCTATCCCTCTACCACACTAAATCCATCCAAAGGTGTTCCCATTCTATTAAGAATATCCTCCCATGAATTGATAATCTCCATCTCAAGGTAAGGTATTCCCTTCATTGTCTTTATTCGTGTTCTTCCTTTGTATTATAAGTTTTTACTTCCAATTGTTCATTTTGGAATATTTTTTTAAGAATACCTTTAGTATATTTATAATTCCCATGTAATGGGAGTACACCTTTCATTCTCATTAAACCCTTCCATGAACATTTATATACACCTGTTATGTTGTCAAAATTATTCCATGATCTACACACCCAACTATTTTATCATGAATACTCATCCCCAGTTCAATCATGTGTATTCACCTATATATATCTATCCTAAATTGATTTGTGACTAACATGTATGTAACCCAAAATCATTAATTGTGGGATTAAATGTGATAAAATATGCTCTTATATTTTATGATCTATTTGGCACACAAATTCATGTACATAATATGAATTTCTCATGTGGGACCGAAATTATATAGCCCTCTAATTTATTAGTTAATGTTTCTATATCATTAGATACCTTGTATAGTTCATGGGAGGTTATCCTAAGAAAACAATGTTATTATTTATTTATGGTTATCCTAAACTTAAGCTTATGATGTCATTTTTTATATTGGTGACACATTTCTATGTTGCCTTAATACTATCATATTATATCATGCTTCAATGTTCATGTTTATGATTCTCACCCCTTTTATGTAACCTTGATATTCCTGTTTACTAACATGGATTACTTTAACCATGTTATTCTTTTATTATTCCCTTATTGAGATTTATATCTCACCCTTTTCTTATGTATATCCCCATGTTATTTTGTGCAATATTAAAAGATTGATGGAATATAAGGGCATGGTTTGGAATTTTTAAATAATGTTATTATACCCATGTTTTGAGTTAATGTGGTATGTACCTTATTTTCTAAATACATTGGGCCTCAAGATCTTTGGGGATTTTATTATCTGTGTCTTTATAAAATAAATCATGAATTAAGGTGCATTAAGGATGTGGGTTATCACCGTTGGAATCCAAGGAAATTCCTAAAATGAACCAGGCTTTTCATACATAAATATTACATCTTTTTAGATAAATATTCAATACATTTCACAAATACATTCCCATTGATCATAAAGTTTTAGTGTATTTTGGTACTAGTTGCACAATCTTCTTATTTCGTAAAATAACTTCAACATACCCATAAATACCTTCCCATTTAGTAATCATCATAGACATACCCTACTTAAACCTTTCTTCAAGACTTGGGTAGAGGAAAAATAAGAAAGGGTGAGATTATATTCTTAGTAACGGTAAACATGGAAGATATCAATCGATGATCATACGAAATCATAAGATAAGAATAGTGGTATTTGATTATGAATATGACTTACAAAGTTCATACCCAATCTATCATGGATCATAAACATGATCCATGTCATAAAACATTATCATTTCAAAAGACATGAACCATAAGAGTGATAAATAATTATTAATGAATCATGAACCACAATTTCATATCATATAAGTGTGGAACAATCACAAGTATATAAAAAAATTCATATTTCAAGGTTAACATTTGAGACCATAAAATAATAATGGATCATGAATCAACTCTAGTTTCCCATTTCATAACAGATCAAGCATCATTACCTATTTCCTATAGTTCAAGCATGTCATATTGTTTCCTATAGCGGATCAATCCCATAGTCTTGTTTCCCATCATTATATTATGAGATATAAAACTTTACCCAATTAATTATAGGGTGATATAGGTTCCACCAATAACATAATTAATCTCATTCATATGTGTGTCGCAATATAATAAAACACTCACCATATAATAACCCATTTAAAGTAAATTGGTTTCATAAACATTTCATCATAGTAAAACCTGTATAAAGAAAATGGGTTTCATAATCATCTCATCAATTCATCATAGAATAACCCATTTAATAGGAATTGGTTTCATAAATATATATTAATCATGATCACAAATTATCTATATAAATAATAAGGATGGTACAATTGGAAAATATCACTAATATAATATAATAAACACCAAAGGTTTTTGTCATTGATGAATAGAAATTGAATAAAAAGATCCTTAAAACATTATAGAAGTAAATTTGTATTCCATTTTGAAAACACTTCATTAAAATATAAAAATTTCCCAAATATTAATGGAATGAGTTTCTTTGAAAATTACATTGGAAAAATTTAGTGTAATAATTTCATTGATCAGTCATGATGACGAAAAATATAGTTCATGTTGTATGTGTTAAGACAAATAATTCTTTTACATTTTCTGTAAAAAGTCAAAAGTACCTAATCTGAAAAATTATAATAATATTAATTTTAAATTATTTTTAAAAATTAAAACAAGGTTTAAAAATATTTTAAACAGTAATTTTTAAATTTTAAAAACATTCTTTAAAACATTTTTAAGAAAGCATGGATAGGGAAGAAAAAAAAGCAATTTCTATTGAAGAGGGAAATAAAGTAGGTTTTCATTAATAACTCTTTAGGAATATTGAGTGCATAATGATTTTAAAATGAAGTAAAAAAATTTTTTTGATTAAATTAACATATTATAATAAAACTCTTGATTTTATTGAAATATATATCATAATATTTCATCATCAGATTCATAACCATAAACAATCATGATAAACAATGAGATTATATCATAAAACCTTTACCACTTTGGTAAATTTTGAATCATAAGAAAACTGAAAATATGAACCATATATGGATATTTATATCCCATTATTTTCATTTTAATAATCATAAAATTCATTCATGGTTATTATATATTCTATAAAAATGAAACTAGGGGTTAATATGTCATGTGTCCTCTAGAAATATAAGTGATAAGAAAATTCCATACCTCAAGTCTCTAATTTCTTTGTATATATTAGAACCTATTATATAATAATTATATGTTTATTATACATGTATAAAAGAACCATAATAATCTATATCATACCATATATAATTTTCTTAAGGTCTTTTATTTCCCATTTGTTAACAATTGTGTGTTAAAATCACTTTTTGGGTAATAATGGATTCATTTTCATGTATGTTTGGATTTTTTATTTTTTCTCCTTTAACTTTGATAATGGTTCCATCAAAAAAATAATTTTAAAAATTATATAAATATAATATATATTCATTATATATTTATTAATGAATTACACCGTTCATAGAGACGGAAGGACATACGTACACATGAATGTTGTTTCCATTTCTTGAAGGATAGAACAAATGGAAGATAAATAATATATCAACTTTAAAAAATAATTATTATTTCATATATATCACATATATTCATTAAATTATTCCTTATTATCTTTCATGTAAATTGTATTTTATTTTCGAATCACATCGATTCACGAGGTGGTAATCTGACGTACACATGACCAACATTATCATATTCCCATGGAATAGAAAGTAAGAAGTTATGTGTGATATTATAATTATAAAATTATAAATTTTTTATAAATATAATATATATATAATTTAAATACATCATTATATCCTTTCTTGATAGGTGGCGATGGAAAAAATATTACATCGGTTCACGATACGGTAGTCCATTGTACACACGATCAACGGTTTTGTTTCCAATTTCATGGAAGAGGAGATAGATTTAGATTATGAAATTAACATTATAACATATAATTATATATTATATAATTATGTTATTATATAATAACATTTTAATATAATTTTAAGGATGTGTAATGAGAAATAAAATAAAAATGATTCGTTAAGAAAGATACCTCTTCTTCGAACAACCTCCTCGGGTTATTAACAAAAGCCTTCTTATGAGGGTTTCATTATAAAAAAAGCCTATAGAATGTGGGAAATGAATTAAATAATGTATTTAGGTAGTTATTGGTCAAACCAATTTTTTTTGGAAGTTTTAATAGTAGAGTAGAGGGGTGCCTTATTATGAGTGGAGGAGAGGATATACTTGAAAATTTTGAAATGAAAAAGGTGTACACAAAGTTTAGACATGAAAAAATGATAATATATAAAATATTATCAAATCTTGTATGATATAGGGTCTAAATATGGACATAAAATGTAAATTGGATAATTTTTTATCTCATTTTTACACTTATCTTTTCAAATTAACCCCCAGTAAACCTGTTTTAACCTTAATTACAGTAATTAATTTTTATTGTTATAAATATCTATTATGAAAAAAACTAGTTGAAATTATTATATGAAATTAATTATTATGATTCAAAATATTTAATCCAGTTTTTCATATATAATTCACATAATTTTTATATTTTAATTTTAAAATTAACCTATAAACGTGATGAAAAAATAGTTTTCCAAAGAAAAATATTTTAAAAGATTAAAAAGATTTTATATCAAAATTCAACAAAAAATTGATTCAAATGAGATAAATTAGATTAATTATAATATAATTGAAAAAATTTACATTTAAAACCATTTTAAAATATAACAAAAATATACAAATTATTTAAATGAAAATGTAGTTCTCAATAAAAACCAGTATTTTACACTATCCATTGAAAAATTAATCCTTTCATAAAACTCCCAAAAATAACTCTAAGATAAATTTTAAATTATTATTTCAAAAATGAATTTAATTCTTTTCATATACAATTCCTCAAAGTGGAAAAAATTTAATTTTATTATTTTTTCATAAAAATCAATAGAATTCACTTTTTAAGAGAATGTATTTTCGAAGCATATAAAGACCTTACCAAAAAATTAAGTACTTATTATCAATATTTTTTATTTGTTTAAAACCTTCATAATTAACTTTCAAAATGTGTTTATTCCTATTCATACCACCAAATTTTATAGGTAGTTTATAATAATCATGTTTAAATAATAATATATTTAATAGTATAATGTCTTTTATTAAGACTCGGTGTTGCGTGTAATGTAAGAAATAAAATAAATTGAAATTATTTGAAAAAAATATGTCATAAAATCTTTGAGTATTACATTTAAACCCATTAAAATGAATTTCTACCGCAAAATTATTAACTCTGATACAAATAAATGAGAATACTTCTGCCTCATCATATCTTTAGTGCAGAATCTCGCCCCAAAAGTCACTGAGCGGTGCCATGAAACGGTTGGTCATATGAACTCAAGCACCCCTCCCTATATTCTAGATGTATAAGACTAGCAGTGAGGGCCTATGGTGTTTCTATGGAGAGACTATTCCCTCATTATCATAGTAATCTATAGTGATATATAATAATGGTAAATAGAGGAGAGATAAATAAACAAGAAACAGTAGAAATAATCATAAATGTACGTATAAATAAAGAGGTGGAAGATAAATCAAAAATAAATACAAATATTATGATGATGATCGTGTCATTTAGTTATAAAAAATTATATACATGAGATATAGGGTAAATAAATTTATACCACATGCTATAAAAAATAAAAAAAATAAAATATACCTCTATTAGAATCACAAGAATATGATCGGTCCCCTACTATTGTACTCCATCCTGGTATTGAAAATCATGCATCAGAAGTTAGACATTATCCCTTTTCTACACCTGAAGTCATGAAGTCTTCTCAGGTACAAACAGTAGCCGGATCAGGGTGTGATATATAATCAGTACGCCACCACCAATGGTGTCTAGATCAAACCATTCTGTGCATATAAAATGTACATTGTGCAGGTATATAATGAATTAAGAAATAAATAAATAAATAATATTTTTTCAGGTTCTTCTTGGATACTAATCAAACACTACCTACTTCGGCCTAATAGAGTGTCTCTGAACCAAGGTGTGCTAGTATATATATGTAATATATATGTAATAATGGGTCTACATATGTCAAGAATCACAAGTGAACTGAACCCAATAATGTGATTTGGATTGGTGGACGTATCAATATAGTATCAACTATGCATGATTTGAATTTAATAATATGAATAATTAGAATTTATAAGTGGAATCTTGAACCCATCCAAGGTAATCCATAATAGGAATCCCAAAAATCACTCTAGGAGCTCTATATATACCCATCACTGCATATTTTGTCCATGAAGACCCATAAAAGGAAACCCATGTGTCACTCTCGACCAGGTGTAAGTATGACACCTTGAGCCCATCCTAGGTAATCACATAGGGGTGAGTATAACTCATGGAATGTGTAAACATCTTTCAAAAAAACCTATCCATGATGACTCCCCTAGGGAACTGATATTTCTCATGGGAATGTAATTAGTCTACTTGGTGAGCCCATCCACAGAATCCTACAATGATATAAGTATCTCTCTTGGTGTATTTACAATCCATAAAAAGTTTTAATTACATATCATGGAAATCCCATCCACGGAATCCCATAAGGATCCAATTATCATTCTTGTCTTGGATATTAGGTATGACTTACCTATCATGATTCATACCAATTATCAAGGCATTTCATGTAGAAAATTTAAATCACGTTCTCCAAATAATTTAACTCATGTGATTACATTGAAAATATGGAATAAAAAATTGGCATCTAAACACATGGCCACTCAATTTATTAGTTACATTATTGTTTAAATGGAATCATTTATTACAATGAAACACACACCATAGAAATATGGTTAAAAAGTTTAAGTAATAGGAGAATTAATGACTTTAAGGAAGTTCACACCCATGGGGGTGGATTATGGTGAGGTGGTCAACCTACGGTGTTTGTTTTCCATTATATAAGACCATAATAAACGTGGAAAACCATATAATTTAATCTATTAAACATTTTAATGGAATTTTTAGAGAGTTATCCTGAATGGACCAATGGAGCATAATATGAATTCTACAAGACTTGAGGGAAATGGACTAGACTACTTACATTAGACCTGTAGCACTCCTTTCATCCAATTTCATCCCTTGAATCAAACTAGAATTTGATTAATCATAAGAATGGATCAATTCCCTGAAAATAGGTCATATATCCTCATAGGAAAATAGCACCAAATATGGGAAGATAAACTGAGAAAGAAAATAATATGATTAGAGATCTTATAGTAATCGATACAACGCACCTGATAGCGAAGTGAATGGATATCTAACAGAGGAGATAAAAAACTAGTTTGGATTTATGGAGGAGAGCTCACATGGGAGAGGGTATCCATTATAGAAGAAATAAATAAAGGGATATGTTCTTAATGAGAAAAGGGAAAAGAGTCATTTCACCCACTTTTTAAAAGGTTGCATGGTTTTTCTTCACAGTTCGCTATATAGTGTGCCAATCGTGCTCAAGGAACTACCCAAGGACACACCTCACCTAGGATAGAGACATGGTTTGACTAATTGTGTGTAGCCTGTTAAAAATGGATCTATCAAAAACATTAAAAATTCTAAATGAGAATTTAGCCTAGATCACATGGTTCGATCAAACTATACATCCTTCAATTTTTTACTGAGTGCCCCACATAGTTGAGTCACATGGTTAGCACTAACCATGTGCTTATTGTGCATCTCTATCTATCTCTTCCAATTCCAGAGCTTTGGGATCCAAACGAGCCCTAGAATCTCTTGAACAACTCTTTATCATATTAATAATATTATTAGAATAAAACAAAAGGTTTGAATAATAAAATAAGTTTATGTAACTCTCCAAAAGTTCAAGAAATTACAACCTACCCTCTTTAAAATAACTCATCCTTGAGTTTCCCTTCTTAGGGTGGTAAAGAATCATCGGAGAAAAGTTCTAGCCACTGAGCATATTGAAGTGCACTGTGTTGCATTTGTTGTCAATGAGGTCTGTTGTTTTCAAGGAATGAATGGATGGATGTCAAGGAGGTTCAATATGTTAATGACAAAGGATGTGATGGTGTTGGTGATGAATGGAGAATGGCCATGGTACTAAGATGCATGTCACTTAGGAGATTCACTAAGTGACATAGGATGTTGTGGTTGAAACATTCTCTATGTAAATCTGACGATTGATGAGCTGATCTTTAAGTTCCAAGAACTCGTATCAAGTGGATACAAAGTCACAACATGATTAGAAGACCATGCATTGTAGTGACAATGCATGAGGAGTTGAAAGTATCCATCCACAATCTCTAAGTGGATGAAGTGAGCTGAAGAAGTCCATGCACTATCTCTTAGTGCATGTGAATCAGAAGAAGATCCAATTTGATCTCTGATTGGATCAATGAAGAATGTTGAAGAATTATTTTATTCAGGAGCTCGGTTGATGAAGAAGATCTTTCGGGAATTCCACAATCTTTGTATTGAGTATATGTGAGGAGGATGGAGGAATTCTAATGAAGAAGAAAAATGATGAAGGAAGAAGTGGCATTTGGCATTTTACACTTAAGTACTTTGTATACTTAGTGTATTCAAGAAAAAAATTAGCCACCAAGGGCCAGCCTTAAGGGTTCAACCCAAGGCACATGTGGGACTAGGTCACCACGCCCAAGGGGATCCCATGGGGCCAGCCTGAGAGGCCGCGGCCATGTGTAAGTCGGGGCCACGCAGGGGATCAGGTCCTGCGCAGCGTGGGCGCAGAGCGCGCCCGAAAGGTGTGCATAGTGGGCGCTAGTGGCGCGCCCGCAGGGAGCAGAGTGGGCGCAGAGCGCGCCCGCAGGGCGAACTCGACGTGGGGTGGCACCGAGAGGGGAGAAGTTCAATTGCTGAGCTGATGGCAGCGCGAGGGTGATAAACCGCGGAAAAACCGCGCCCCGTTTCGATGTGGGACGCGGAAAAATTCCCGGGAGCGCATCCTGGCCGCACGATTGATCGCGCGCCAGATCCGAGCCGCACATCTGATCCGCGGCGAGATGATCTGATCCAGGCCGTCCGAGATCAATTGAATCGCCGATCCAACGGCTGCGAGACCGCCTTCAACCTCGATCTCGTCCGAAGTCTCCCGCGAGCTGCCGACGAACCAGGCGCCATCCGAGCATGGTTTTTGAGTTCCCGGCCACCATTTCCGAAGCCGAAGGCTCCATTGAGCTCGTCTTGACCTACCGAACACAATCATGCATTAAAATGACTCTGCATGAAACAAATGAGGATTTTGGAGTTCGGCCGAGGCAAACGAAGTTGCCGAGGATTCATGGGTTCGTGTTTTGCATGGAATAGAAGAGAAGAAGCCGTGCATGCGTTCTAAGTCGCATGCACGTGGAGGAGAAAAAAAAATATAGAAGGGGATCCCGCGTGAACCAAGGATAAAAATAAAGATTAGAAAGATTTTGAAGATCCGAAATCTTAGGTGATTCAAGATTTAACACGTGGATGTTTTGAGGCATTCCTCTGCCTATAAAAGGAGAGCCCGAGGCCTTGGAGTGCTTGCTGATCCTCTGAAGAGAGAAGTCCCGTGAGAAGCACTCTGTGCCTCGCGAAGTCGAAGCCCCGCGCAGCACCCTGCGCGGCAGTGAAGCCCGGAGCCATCCCTTGGCTCTGTTAGTTCCTTTTGTGCACTCCTTGCATGAAAGAAGAAAGGGAGTCCCCTGTGCGCCTTCCTTACGCGACAGGAAGACCCGTGGCCGCATCCTTGTGCGCCCGTGGTTGCATCCTTCTCTGCCCGCAGACTTGCGCGGCAGGAGGTGTTTGCACGACCCTTGTGCACCTTGAGGACTTGCGCGCGGCATTTTAAGACAGTAGAGGTCGCACCCTTGCGCCTTGTGACCCTGCGCGGCAGTGGAGAAGAGGTTGGCCTCACCCCATGCACGCCTTCATTTGGCAGGGAGTTTGAGTGAGGCAATTTACCACACCTTTGTGTGTGTGCTACAGTGTTCGGGATGTGTGTGCAAAAACAGAAGAAGGCAGTGTGTGTGCATAAGTGGGGAAGGACACATTCGGGTGTGTGTGCAAGAAGGGAAGGAAAGGCCGTATCCTTGTGCAACCAAAGAAGACCTGAGGCCTTAGTGCATTTGTGTGTGCATTCTTGAAGAGTGAATACCACCACACTTTGTGTGTGTGTGCATTTTAAAAGAAGACCGAGGATAGCTTGGGTGTGTGCAAAAATAGTGAAGGCCAAATACACACTCATTGTGTGTGTGCAAATCAAAGAACAAAGTTATGTGTACTTGAACAAGTAACAAAGAAGGCCGAACCTAGGTGTGTTCACTAAGAAGTGTGTATACACTTAGAAGAAGAAAAGGGAGGAAATCCACACTAAAGTATAACACACATTAATGTGTGTAAGCAAAAGGAATTAAGTGTGTGAAGGAAGTGAGAAGGTGTGTGCTTGAAGTGATTACACCCTTTGTGGGTTTATTGCACCAAGGAGAAAATAAAGGGGAATGCATGCATGAATGCATGCACGTGCACACGTGAACAAAGATAAATCAGTGGTGTGCAATTGAGTTGTCCAAGACCAGAAGATCTTGAAGAATCATAGTTTCCATGCATCCAGTGCATGAAGTTGAATTGAGTGAGACTGAAGCCAAGCTGAAGTGAAAGATATTATTTGGCTGAGTTTTCAGTAATTGAGAAGAGCCTGATCAAGTGAAGTGATCAGAAGATTGCTGAGCAAGACCAACAGACCTTTTCAGAGGCTGTTGAAGATTCTTGAAGATAGAAGCCAGGTCATCCTTAGAAGAAGGAGATAAATCCTGAGCAAGACGAGAAGACCTAATCATCACAAGTGATCAGAGGTACAGAGCAAGGCCAGCATTCTTTATCCCAGACTGCTGAAGATACTTGAAGAAGCTTAAAGAGAATAAGAGTTACTCATGCGACTCGAGGAGCCAAGAGAAGACCCTGTGGGACTCAGGGTGGAAGAAGTCTTCAGTGGGATTCTGGAGCAGGCCAGTGGGACTCTGGTAACACTGTGGGACGCAGTATAAAGACCCTCCCATGGGACTCATGAGAGATACAGTGGGACTCTGTATCGACCATTGTAATACTAACAGATTATAATGGGAGAAACCATGTTGGGGCGTGTAACCAACATGGAAAGGACGTAGGCCTTTGGTGCCGAACCTTGTAAATCCTTGTGTCCTGTGCCTTTATATTTACTGCATCATTCGTGGAAAGGTGAGAGATACAAGAAGAGTGGATCGAGGCTTTAACCAGCCATAGAGGTTTAATTGATTAAGAATCAATTAGTAAAAAGTTTTAAGGGATCACTGATTCACCCCCTCCCCCTCTCAGTGATTCACACTGATCTGGGCACTTCAATTGGTATCAGAGGGAAGGTTACCTCTAAAAAGATCCAAGGGAGTCTTTATGAAGTGCAGATTTGAGGAAATGAAAGAATAGCCTCAAATGGTGCCAAGACTCAGAAAAATAGAAAGAAGAAACAGGCCAAGAAAATGATGAAAGCCTGTCCTAGCTGTGATGAAGTTGGAATAATGAAAGATCTTCAAAGTGAAATCGAATATCTTCAGAAGACAGTCCCCAAGGAAGTGGCAATGTGTATAGCTACAGGCATCCTTGATCTTCAAGAAGAAAAATCACAGCTAGAAGAAGAAGCCAATGCAATGGAAGATCAATTGGCTAAAAGGGTTGGCATAACCAACACTCTCAGAAAGCTGGTGAAGGCTAAAGATGAAACAGTATCGCTTTGCAATGAAAGATATGAAGACACTATTTAAGAATTGCAAAGAAGCCTTTCTGAGAAAGAATTCTTTAAGACTGTGGTCAAAGAAGTTTTCCATGCACTGGAAAAATTGAACAGAGTGTCAATGAATGTCAGAGATGCTCAACTCAAAGACAAAGTCAAAATGGTGAAGGAGCTGGACAATTCATTGCTTGAAATAAAAAGGGTGCATGAAGACCAGATAAAGCAGCTGGAAGAGAAATGGGAAGGAAAGCTAAGAACTGTTGGGGATGAGAAGAACTCCCTTAACATGAAATTCTTAGAACTAGAGGTGATATTGAAAAATCAGCAATCACCCAAAGCCAAAGCCTCCCAGTCAACTGAAAGGAGAAATGTTGCTACTCAAGTATGCATTGAGCAGGATGATTCTAAAAGAAAGACATCCTCTAATAAAAGGGCAACAACTTCTAAAAAGAAGGTACCATCCATACCATCTTGTACTCATGCTTCTAAAAGTGTTTCTACTAAAAGTGCAGGATGGAAGAATGAATCCAAACAAGTATGGATGAAGACAGTGAAGAAAGAATGCTCTCCTGAAACAACACAGCAGCTCCAGAAAAGTATCCTAAAATCAGAAGGACTGAAGAAGTCAAGATTTGTGGGTCAATGTTGGTGTTGTAATAAGTATGGGCACTGTGCAAAGGATTGTTGGTACAATCCACTAAATGTCAAAGCACAAAGGAAGCCCATGCCAAGGGGGAGCAAGCCAGAAGAAAAGAAGCAGCATCCACAGGTCCAGAGACATCTGTTTACTGTTAACAGATTTGGATTGCTTGATAACATCTGGGATGTGTGCAAAAGTGTTCAAATAGATACATGTCAATCTCCAACTGTATCCAGAGCTCAAAAGAAGAAAAGATCACAGAACCTGGCTCAGAAAGAATCCTTGGGAAGCAAGAAGAAAGTTGAAAATGCTCCCAAGAAGATGTTGAAAAAGGAAGAGAAGTCCTTGGAGTCTAAATCCAAGAAGGGTGATGCATCCAGAAGGACCACCAAGAAGAAATGCTTCTACTGTGGAAAGAAAGGACATATCATGGATCTTTGTAAAGAATCCATGAAATTCAATAGAGGCAGACTGGACTCAAATAGACAATCAATCCAAAAGAATTAGAAGGGATTGATCGAAAACAAGTTTCCTAAGAGAGGTAGCTTGACAGCATCAAAGGAACCATGTGGAACTTCCAGAACTGAGGCCACACTTCCTAGTGACTTACTAGTCATATGGCCAAATCAGTTGCAACTTGCCAAAGATCTACAAAGAGATGAAGATGAAGTTCTGGAAATTGCTAAGGCAAAAGGGAAGAAGAAGATTTCACATGAAGATGTATTGAGAACCACACCAGCACAATCATCAATGAAGATCAAACGTGCAAGTGTGAAGACTGGTGAAAATGGGACATCTCGGTTGAGAGAATCTTCTCAACCTTGTTGTTCACATTGATGAACCAAGGAGGTTCCATCTTATTCCCTAGTCACTTGTATTTACATGTGCTGACATTGCAGGGAATTGAAGATGATGATCATTCTCAGCTGGAGGATGGTTTAGAAAGAATGGAGTGCACCCCTTGAGGGGGAGCCAATCAGAAGAAGATGGGATTCTGAGAGTAATACCATCTTGAGAAAAGCTGAAGGTATTCCAATCATACTTTCATCCCTTTTTTCTTAATTGTATTCATCATGACAATTAAGGGGGAGTATTGATTGAAGTCAAATGGATGAAAGGGGGAGCTTTATCATTGCACTGAACTTTCTAATGAGTTTTGTGTAGTTGTGCAGGATTTAGCAAATTCATTGAATATCTGAAAATTTCAAACCCCTGAAGCATGATCTCACATGTACAGAGAATGATGGATAACATTGAGTTCCTTGGTTACATCACTCTTGTTTTCTACACCGGGTTAGCCCAAGTAGACTTAGAGATGATTTACAAAAGGTTCATTGCTCAAGTGAACATGTGACATCATCCCTCTCTTAGTGCTTTTCAAGAAGATGATATTCAAAGGGAGGAAGAGATTTTTGAAAGAGAACCACACCACACATTTGCATTTGATTTCCAATAAGGGGGAGAAAATATTGGCACACATATTGACCCATTCATATGTGCTGAAGAAGTGTATTGACAACAAATACAAAGGGGGAGATTGAAGTGCACTGTGTTGCATTTGTTGTCAATGAGGTATGTTGTTGTCAAGGAATGAATGGATGGATGTCAAGGAGGTTCAATATGTGAATGAAAAAGGATGTGATGGTGTTGGTGATGAATGGAGAATGGCCATGGTACTAAGATGCATGTCACTTAGGAGATTCACTAAGTGACATAGGATGTTGTGGTTGAAACATTCTCTATGTAAATCTGACGATTGATGAGCTGATCTTTAAGTTCCAAGAACTCGTATCAAGTGGATACAAAGTCACAACATGATTAGAAGACCATGCATTGTAGTGACAATGCATGAGGAGTTGAATGTATCCATCCACAATCTCTAAGTGGATGAAGTGAGCTGAAGAAGTCCATGCACTATCTCTTAGTGCATGTGAATCAGAAGAAGATCTAATTTGATCTCTGATTGGATCAATGAAGAATGTTGAAGAATTATTTGATTCAGGAGCTCGGTTGATGAAGAAGATCCTTTGGGAATTCCACATTCTATGTATTGAGTATATGTGAGGAGGATGGAGGAATTCTAATGAAGAAGAAAAATGAAGAAGGAAGAAGTGGCATTTGGAATTTTACACTTAAGTACTTTGTATACTTAGTGTATTCAAGCAAAAAATTAGCCACCAAGGGCCAGCCTTAAGGGTTCAACCCAAGGCACATGTGGGAATAGGTCACCACACCCAAGGGGATCCCATGGGGCCAGCCCGAGAGGCCGCGGCCGTGTGTAAGCTGGGGCCACGCAGGGGATCAGGTCTTGCGCAGTGTGGGCGCAGAGCGCGCCCGAAGGGTGTGCAAAGTGGGCGCCAGTGGCGCGCCTGCAGGGAGCAGAGTGGGCGCAGAGCGCGCCCGCAGGGAGAACTCGGCGCGGGGCGGCACCGAGAGGGGAGAAGTTCAATTGCTGAGCTGATGGAAGCACGAGGGTGATAAACCGCGGCAAAACCGCGCCCCGTTTCAATGTGGGACGCGGAAAAATTCCCGGGAGCGCATCCTGGCCGCACGATTGATCGCGCGCCAGATCCGAGCCGCACATCTGATCCGCGGCGAGATGATCTGATCCAGGCCGTTCGAGATCAATTGAATCGCCGATCCAACGGCTGCGAGACGGCCTTCAACCCCGAGCTCGTCCGAAGTCTCCCGCGAGCTGCCGACGAACCAGGCGCCATCCGAGCATGGTTTTTGAGTTCCCGGCCACCATTTCCGAAGCCGAAGGCTCCATTGAGCTCGTCTTGACCTACCGAACAAGATCATGCATTAAAATGACTCTGCATGCAACAAATGAGGATTTTGGAGTTCGGCCGAGGCAAACGAAGTTGTCGAGGCTTCATGGGTTCGTGTTTTGCATGGAATAGAAGAGAAGAAGCCGTGCATGCGTTCTAAGTCGCATGCACGTGGAGGAGAAAAAAAATATAGAAGGTGAGCCCGCGTGAACCGAGGATAAAAATAAAGATTGGAAAGATTTTGAAGATCCGAAATCTTCGGTGATTCAAGATTTAACACGCAGATGTTTTGAGGCATTCCTCTACCTATAAAAGGAGAGTTCGAGGCCTTGGAGTGCTTGCTGATCCTCTGAAGAGAGAAGTACTGTGAGAAGCACTATGTGCCTCGCGAAGTCGAAGCCCCGCGCAGCACCCTGCACGGCAGTGAAGCCCGGAGCCATCCCTTGGCTCTGTTAGTTGTTTTTGTGCACTCCTTGCACGAAAGAAGAAAGGGAGTCCCCTGTGCGCCTTCCTTGCACGACAGGAAGACCCGTGGCCGCATCCTTGCGCGCCCGTGGTTGTATCCTTCTCTGCCCGCAGACTTGCGCGGCAGGAGGTGTTTGCGCGACCCTTGTGCACCTTGAGGACTTGCGCGTGGCATTTGAAGACAGTAGAGGTCGCACCCTTGCGCCTTGTGACCTTGCGCGGCAGTGGAGAATAGGTTGGCCTCACCCCATGCACGCCTTCATTTGGCAGGGAGTTTGAGTGAGGCAATTTACCACACCTTTGTGTGTGTGCTACAGTGTTCGGGCTGTGTGTGCAAAAACAGAAGAAGGTAGTGTGTGTGCATAAGTGGGGAAGGACACATTCGGGTGTGTGTGCAAGAAGGGAAGGAAAGGCCGTAGCCTTGTGCAACCAAAGAAGACCTGAGGCCTTAGTGCATTTGTGTGTGCATTATTGAAGAATGAATACCACCACACTTTGTGTGTGTGTGCATTTGAAAAGAAGGCCGAGGATAGCTTGGGTGTGTGCAAAAATAGTGAAGGCCAAATACACACTCATTGTGTGTGTGCAAATCAAAGAACAAAGTTATGTGTACTTGAACAAGTAACAAAGAAGGCTGAACCAAGGTGTGTGCACTAAGAAGTGTGTATACACTTAGAAGAAGAAAAGGGAGGACATCCACACTAAAGTATAACACACATTCATGTGTGTAAGAAAAAGGAATTAAGTGTGTGAAGGAAGTGAGAAGGTGTGTGCTTGAAGTGGTTACACCCTTTGTGGGTTTATTGCACCAAGGAGAAAAGAAAGGGGAATGCATGCATGAATGCATGCACGTGCACACGTGAACAAAGATAAATCAGTGGTGTGCAATTGAGTTGTCCAAGACCAGAAGATCTTGAAGAATCAGAGTTTCCATGCATCCAGTGCATGAAGTTGAATTGAGTGAGACTGAAGCCAAGATGAAGTGAAAGATGTTATTTGGCTGAGTTTTCAGTAATTGAGAAGAGCCTGATCAAGTGAAGTGATCAGAAGATTGCTGAGCAAGACCAACAGACCTTTTCAGAGGCTGTTGAAGATTCTTGAAGAGAGAAGCCAGGTCATCCTTAGAAGAAGGAGATAAATCCTGAGCAAGACGAGAAGACCTGATCATCACAAGTGATCAGAGGTACAGAGCAAGGCCAGCAGTCTTTATCCCAGACTGCTGAAGATTCTTAAAGAAGCTTAAAGAGAAGAAGAGCTACTCGTGCGACTCGAGGAGCCAAGAGAAGACCCTGTGGGACTCAGGGTGGAAGAAGTCTTCAGTGGGATTCTGGAGCAGGCCAGTGGGACTCTGGTAACACTGTGGGACGCAGTATAAAGACCCTCCTGTGGGACTCAGGAGAGATACAGTGGGACTCTGTATCGACCATTGTAATACTAACAGATTATAATGGGAGAAACCATGTTGGGGCGTATAACCAACATGGCAAGGACGTAGGCCTTTGGTGCCGAACCTTGTAAATCCTTGTGTCCTGTGCCTTTATATTTACTGCATCATTCGTGGAAAGGTGAGAGATACAAGAAGAGTGGATCGAGGCTTTAACCAGCCATAGAGGTTTAATTGATTAAGAATCAATTAGTAAAAAGTTTTAAGGGATCACTGATTCACCCCCTCCCCCTCTCAGTGATTCACACTGATCTGGGCACTTCACATATAAATCATCCTATCTCTCCCAGGTATCATCATGCAAATGATCATGCATCCATAACACCCAAACCAGTGGAACTAACCTACCTCAAAGAGCCTTCTTGCTCTGATCAACGAT
Organism: Viscum album; assembly: GCA_963277665.1. Classification (NCBI taxonomy): domain Eukaryota; kingdom Viridiplantae; phylum Streptophyta; class Magnoliopsida; order Santalales; family Viscaceae; genus Viscum; species Viscum album. The sequence continues at coordinate 777,742,932 of OY728138.1, forward strand.
ACGTAACAAATGCTCCTAAAAGGATGAATCTTACTCCATCTCAATATCCTAGGGATGAAAAAAATGATATGGGTCAAAATTATATTGTTGAAGCTTCAATACATGAAATATTTCATTAATGGAATGGTACCTATAATTTAACTACAACCAATAGGCCATCGGCCCAACTCTCTTTATTATTTTGAAAGGTCCAACATAATGAGGTGATAGCTAGAACTATTTTTGAATCTGTATATGAAATAATATAGGATAAACCCATAAAAAGACTCAATTCCCCACCTTTAACTCTAGAGGTTGAATGTGATGATTAGTATAAGTCTTTTTCCTATATTCAGATGTATCCATGCATTTCTAAATTAGTTGTACTAGCTTTGAAGTCTCCTGAATGATATGAGAACCTAGAAAAGATTCCTCACCCACCTTTAACTAAAATATGGGTGAATGGAATGGCCTACTATAATGTTCCTTATAATGTTTCATCTGAATCATTGCCTAAAAACTATTATTATAGGTAAACTCAACAAGAGGTACAAGCTTCTCCCAAGAACCCCTGAAATCAAGGATGCATACTCAAAGAATGTCCTCTAGCACACAGATTGTACGCTCAGACTGCCTATCGGTGTGTGGGTGATTCAATGTACCAAATAGAACCTACAAACATAGTATCCTCTACCACTCCTACCATAACCATGATTCAAATTGGACATCTCGGTTTGATATGAGGGAACGGGGGACACAGTGAAGGCATGAAATATCCAAAATATAAAGCCTCCCAAGATCATCAACTGAAAAGGTATCTCAGATAGGTAGTAACTATGCGACCTTGGTCAACATGTCAATGATCACCCATATCACATCAATTCCTTGACGAGATCTCAAAAAACCCATCACGAAATCCATGGTGATGCAATTCCATTTCTGATTAGGAATAGATAGAGGCTGCAAAATTCCAGCATGTCACTAGTTTCTAGCCTCCACCTACTAACAAGTGGATCACCTTATTATGAAACCTGAAATATTCCTATTTATATCTGGAAACCAATATTGATGTTGTATTTCTCGGTACATCATTGTAATCCTAGGGTGAACTTCACAAACAGAGATATGAGATTCTTGCATCAACACATCTCATATGTCTAAATGAACCCAGATACATCCATAAAAGTGTGGGAACTCATTCCCACTGATAACCCAACCTGGTAGTGGGTTCTCACCTAAGACACTCTCCCTTAGGACTAATAAATCATTAAAATATTGTTTCATCATCCTTAAATACTCTATAATGGATGATTTCATAACCAAATCTAATAACATAGGCTTCCTATGACACTCTGAAACCTCCAGGTGCATCTCAAAAAATAGATCCATCAAATTCCACTCACTATTGGCCTCCTTAATATATTATGTCTATGTCTTTCTACTCAAGGTATTATCTACTATTTTTTCTTTATAGGGGTGTAATAAATATCAAAATTTAATGACTGTGGGTATTATCCTCACATGTGCTTCCATAGATTCAATTCTCACTATGTAGAAATATATTTTAGGATTTTATGATCCATGTAGAAAAATAAATATTACCCTAATAGATGATTCCTACAAAATCATAAAGTATGAACCATGGATTCTAGCTCGAGTTCATTCATAGGGTAATTCCAATCTTGAGGTCTCAATTAGTGGGACCTGTATGCCACAAATCAATCTTCCTATGTCAGAACTAGTCCTATATTGATTCCTGAAGCATCATAGTAAATATTATAGCTTCTTCATAGATTTATAAGAATCAGTATGGGAACTGATGTTAGTCTCCACTTTAAATCATCAAATTTTGTCTCACAAGATTCAGACCAAACTAATTTCGTATCTTTTTTAGTTAATCTTGTAAGAGGAACTTATAGGCGTGAAAAAAAATATGAATCGCCTGAAAAATAATGTGGTCCCCAAAAACTATGTATGTCAAAGACATCCTTGGTCTACTCCTAGGAAACCACGATGATCGCCATCTTTGGGTCAATAGATACACCTACCTCTAAAATGATATGACCGAATAAGTGAACCTTATCGATCCAAAAGTGGAATCTTCTAATCTTATCATACATATGATTCTATTTCAGTGTATTAAGAACAATATCAAGATGGTTGGAATAATAAAGTCTCAATCAAGTATACACTAATATTTCGTCCACGAAGACTACCACAAATGAATCTAGGTATGGGTGGAATCCCCATTCCTCAAGTACATAAAAATATTAGGCATATACATAAGGTCAAATGGAATAACTAGATACACGTACAATTCTTACCTACTTCGGAACACTATATGTGTTACGTATGATGTTCTAACATGAACCAGATGGTATCCTGACCTTAAATCAATCTTAGAGAAGACAGTCTCTATTTAGATCTAGTCAAAGAGGTCATATGTACAAGGTAGTGGATATAGGTTCTTAACCAAAAGATGGTTCAACCATCAGTAATCCACGCACAAACTAAGGGTACCGTCCATATTCATGGAGAAAAGGTCTTGTGAACCCAATGGTGAGGTATTGGGTCATATAAAACCTTATTCTTCCAAGTCTTATAACTGATTCTTGAGTTCCTGAATCTCTGCAGGTTACATACTATAGGGAGTAATGAGCACTGGTTCCGCATTTGGAACTATCTCAATGGTGAACTCCACCTCGCTTATTGGAGGTAATATAGAGAAATCATTAAGGAAGATGTCCCCAAAAGGATCCACCGCATCAGGTAATTACACAACCAGAATTCCCTGATTACTCATAAGGAGGCTATCTATATAGGTTGTCACCCTACCCATCCCTTTCCAATTAGGTCTATCTAGACTCATCTGAATATAGAAGTAAACCTTATGAAGATACGTGCTTCCAATGAATTCTATAAAGAACACCCTCTAGTTATAGAAATCAACATGGGAATGATAATTCACTAGCTAGTCGATACTGAGGATGATGTTAACCCTGATCATCTCAAGGAAGAAGTAATTCCATAAGAAATAGTACACACCTATCTCAAATGGGAACTCCTAGCAATGTAGTGTACTCTCTTATCGAAAACATAAGGGTGTATTGAGATCCATTGTGCCATATAAGTAATCCATATCTAGGCCCATACATTCTATAATCATTGTAGATATAAAAGAGTGAGACTAACCTGTATCAAATAATACAGAAACTAAAGTAGATGCTACTAGAATAATACCTCATATTGTATAAGATTTTGGACTCTATACCTTGGGTGTAGGATACACTATATAGATATGCCTAATTTGTGGCCTTGAGATGAAACCTAACTAACATGGGTAGGTCTACACTACTGGTGTTGAACCTATAATGTATGACTACCTTATCCAATTACACCTCCTCTTCCTAATCATCCGGTAGTTGACTAGCTCTTATCGTGATGTGGTGATACTAATCATGTGCATGAATACATTTTTTGTATGTATCCCTTATCATTAGGTACTGGAGGGTAATTCTAGCATAAATGATAATGGTAACCCACTCTTCCACAAGCTTGGAACTCGATTAGTTTCCTCATAAATTATGGATTTTTATTCTCTTCCCCGCCAAAATGGTGGCACACCACATAGTTTTTAGTGAATGTCATCAGGTTGGAACTTCCCCCTCATGAACTCTAAAAATTATGTTTCCTTACACTAGATAGATCTTCACCCTTCCTGGATACCAAACTACCCTGGCTCACATTGTCATCTTCCCTTGGGGTTGACTCTCTGATGAGGGATAGGTTCACTGTCTCAGAAATGGTGGTAATTAAGAAAAATTTTATCTATGATCGGATGGTGTACATAATCCCATCCTCAAATTATCTTGAATTCATCAACTCATCCTCAGTCAAAGTCGATGTAGAACACTGAAGTAGGGTGAAATGATTTGAGTACTCCATCACCGACATGAAACCCTGATGTAGGTTCATAAACTCTATAGAGTGGTCCACTCTCAAGGTATGTGGAAATAAGTAGTTGTATAAGTTCATTTTGAAGTCCACCGATGTAACACCCCAAGAATTTTTAGTACGTTATTTCTTCATAGTAATTCAATAACTTTCACTACACTCAACACCGAGTTCTAGCACACCATGACTTACCAAACAAGCCGTTCAAAAGTGGTTATGAATAGTATTAACTGAATTTTGAACTTTATATAATCCTTATAATTTTAGAATCTATATTATGAGTTTCTTAGACATAATGTAAGAACAAATACATTTTTTCAGATAAAAGAAGTATTTTTCAAAAAATACAATTTTACCGTCTTTTAATGGAGACTCCTTTTTAAATCCAATATTTGAAAGTTTTATATATTCAATTTGAAAAAATAAACTTCTTTTTAGAATCGGGATATAATAATTTAGTTTCAATAAAGTTTTGGTGTTTTTCTGATAACTTTCATATTTGGGTGAATAGTGAAAATTACTAAATTTTAATTAAAAACAACTTTTTTAATCAAAATTACTAATAGTGATAAATTATGAATTTTAGTGATTTTAAAGTATAATTAGATTATAATTTTACAATTTAATCCAATTTTGGTCATTGGACATAATTTCATATTTAAAATGCACATAAGAAAGTGTCTATCTTTTGATAGTGATTATTTGTTAAAAACACAATTTTTGTTTCGACAACGAGAATTAATTTTAAATTATTTTTTTCCACTTATGTGTTTTGAATTTAGAAAAAATTTATTCCATATTTAGAATCATGAGATCCAGATTTTGTAAATAGGTAAATTTTATTTTTATACATTTTGAATAATTACTTCAGTAAATATTTTATTTACCATGGTTAAAGGGTATATCCGGTAAATAAGGGTAAAAAAATAATATTATAATAATACTAAATTACTCTAAAATGTGTCATAACCCTATTGGTTGATACATGTCCGACCATGGGCATCTTTGGGTCGATTTTGGGACCCCATGGAGCTACTTGTAGGTGATAAGGACACTTTATATTAATTGAGTTAAAGTAAATACAAAAATGAAATAAGCATATATCTTTTAGAAAAACAATTTTTATATAGGGTTATATATGTTTTATTTTCAACTATAAATATTCCTTAGAAATATAAAAATACTTCCTACATAATGGTATTTTATTTATAATTTTTAAACATTTAATAATTAAATTTATTTATGACACAATAATGATTATGTATTTTCATTATTAATGAATGAATCAAATAATTTGTATTATAAAATTTAAAATAAATATAATTTGAATGTTTTGATGCCATACATGAATTTTATTGGTTAATATTAAATTTTAGGATTTCTTAAATGAATTTTATTCGAATTAATAAATTTGTTAAGACTTTAACAAAAATCAATTATTGAATAGTGTCAAAATTGACTAAAAAGAGTTTTTAAAACAAATATTATATTATTAATTGATATTATGTTCCTAAAAATATAAGGTTAGGCCAAAGGACTTATATCATGATAGGTGTATCATTAATGGACCACTTGGGGGTATCTTGGATGTATATAGTATGTTTATTATCTATATAATATAAAAATAAAAAGTGACATAGTAAATGTCAATCTAATTAACTAAGAGTTAAATATAAAATATATTGGTTGAAAGGATTTCGACCCATATAAACCTTATAATTTTAATAATCTACTTTTGAGCCATTATAAACTGAATATGAATTTATTATAAATTAATACTTTAAGTTTTCCTAAAGAGCCCCTCCTCCCCCTTATAAAAGGACACAACTTCTAACCAATTCTTCACACCTTCAAAGCATTTTGGATCGGCCAACCTCTGCCCAAATACTCTCTCAAATTCCCTCAATTCAACCTAGAGGCCATATTTTTATCATAAATCCAACCTATGGAGCCCTTTTGATCAAATCAAAAGGAAGAACCCGAAGAAGAGATAATGTTTTCACCACCCTTTTTCAAGTTCCTTTCTTCTTCAACTTCTTCTTTCTTTGTTATTTACTTTCTAAAATAATAAATCCAGTATCTTCTATATACTGTGATGATATTATAAATATGTTACAACCATATTCAGTATTATATCCATCCTTTGAATGACATGTCACCATACGTGCGTATGTACGGCTTACCGTCTCCACGTCGTGGTGAAATTGTTATTCAAAAACATTATTATTTGGATGGGTATGATAATGATATGTAATTGATTTAAATAATAAATGTAACATAATAATGATTCTGTATATATGATATACCATCCAATTATATATTATTTTAATATCAAAAGAATGATATTTTTTCTCGTGTGTACGTAAGGACTATCGTCTCCACGAACGCGATGAGATTCATTCCCCATCGTATCCATGCAAGTATAATTCACATTTGATGATTAAAAATAATGTGTAAGGACTTGATATCATTCTGTATATGAATAAGATACAACCTATCCATAACAAACACGTCTTATGTAACAAAATATATAAAATAAAACGAGAAATTTAACACCCAAAACGATGATAATACTAAGATATTATTAACAAATCAATGTTAAAAGATCATATATGATATCATATTAATGGATATGATTCTTGTATAATTTAATAACAATTATTTCACCATTATACAGGAGGTTAACCTCCCCTCAACCAAGGAAAAGTACAAGGTAAGGGTTTATTTCCAAATCTCTTCATTATCTGAGGTTGTTTATACGTAATTATCTACTGGGACCTCTTTATCATCCACATCCATGTTTCTTATAAATGTCTTTCAAAACATTCATACTATTTTACAGAATATGGTTTAAAGTCATTTATACACTTTTTTGAATTTTTATAATATGTTTATAAAAGAATCTTTACATCATTTTCCAAACAAGGATCCTTTTAACCTTTTCGACAGAATTAAGGTAAGAATGTCTATTTTAACTTATACGGCGGGTGCGGCTATTTTCTGCCCTTATAAAATCATCAAATATTCCCTTACAAGCTTATAGGAATATTTTCAAAGTAAATGTTTACTATTATAATTATGTGACTCTTAAATGATTTCAAAAAAAGGGACATTTCTCCCAAATAGTTTTGATTTCATCTATGTCAACATCATTTTAAATGTTTTAAATATTTATTCTTCTAAACCATTCTCATTAGTGTCCTTGTTTGCAAAATGGTTTTAAGGATTTATTTAAATGGACACGAATGTTTTAAAATGTTAATTACTTTAAATAGTTTCATAGTGGTATGGGACACTTTGATTCAAAAATGTCTTTAAATATCTTCCTTTCTAATTGTGTGACTTTTAAATGTTTTCATGAAAAGGGATATTTCAATCAAAGAGTTTTACAAATCATTTCCATCTGTGTCAAATCCTTTAATGGATTTTTAAGCTTATTTGAAGTTGATTTATTATGATACAAAACTTCCATATTGTATAGAAGGTTTTGTGATATGTTTGATTGTGGATGTGTTATTTTTATACCATTCATAGTTTATGTAGAAAGTATTTACATTTAGTATGCTAGTTTTAATATGAATGCTTATGTTATGCTCAAACCTGTTTATATGAGGAATGCATTGGACTTAGTAAGTGACGGGTGGATACCTCTATATCTCCTCGATGTATCGGTAGGTCTCATGAGACAAACTAGTGTCTTGGCACGAGGCCTTGAAAAAATCTTATTTGTAGTCTTGGCACGAGGCCTTGGATACGAGGTTATGATAGTCTGGCATTATGCATTCCATCATTATGAAAGGGGTTATTGATATTTCATGTGATTATTCGATTAGTAGAATATCCATGTGAATAATTAAATGAAATTATTTCATTTTATTTCTGCCATATAATGATGATGTTCAAGTTTAAAAGGATTTTGTTTTAGTTATAAATTGCCTAAAATGTTTGTGCTTATTTATGAATGTTTCTGCAATATTGTTATCCTTACTGGGCATCTGAGCTCACCCATTTCTATGTTTTATTTTTCCAAGGATGTGAAGAAGTATTTTATGAATGACCTATAGGGATAGTATGAGGGGATATGAGTGTGGACTATGGAGACTATGTTGTTGAAGTTTTCATTTTATGATGTAATGTAAACTTTATGAATGTATCTAGTGATTCCAAGGATACTAAGCTAATCGGCCTTTCGAGACTTGATCTTTTGTGATCATTCCAATGTTATGTAATAATACACCGGCTCTGGGTAACTGGGGTCGGGGCGTTACAACCGAGACCATACCCTAATGACGATTAGCCTAAGATATGTCGTCCTAGCATATGTTTTCCAAATTCACAAAGCATATATGTGGTTAGATGGACCCTCCACTCTGGAGGCGTATCCATATGCTCAAATATCAAAATCTTGGCCTCCTAGAAAGACTCTAGAACCTGAGGACTACCATCCCCCAAAAAGGTGGTATAATCCTACTACTAGAATTCCCATGTCAATTATACAATATTAGAGTCATATTTCAAAGATCCATATATAGATTGTATGAAGAAAAATAAACTATCTCAGAACTATGCATCGACTCCCATTGGAAGATCAATAGGATGTGCCTCAAGTGGAACTATAGAAGGTAATACTAGTGGATCGGGTCCCTAGACCTTTGTAAAATGTTCATCACTACCCTCATGGTTTATGACTTAAGGAATTCATGTATAAATATCTATATAATTTCCAAATGAATTCCTCAGATAAGATTTAACAGATGATATAAAACATAGATAGCAGGAAAGGATAAGAACATAGCCTTTTGATGAATAGGTCACACCTCTCTACCTCCTCCTAAACCTAGGTGATTTGGTATATTTCATAAGTCTCCTGAGACACTACCTACTATCCCACTACTATGGTCAGTTAATATGACAACCCTGCTTTTATTACAAACTTAAACATGATTTATTACATAAAACTTCACTTGATAAAACAAAGAAGATCAAGAGGTTTAGTATCTTTGGGGATTAGGATCATTACATAAAAACTTAAAACATGAAATACAACATCTTTATTGAAAACTTCCTTTACATTACCACTACATTCCCTCATATTTAGAATTTCATGGGATAACCTGAGGACATGCATAAGAAAAGGGTGAGCTAAAAAGCCCAGTAAGGGAATACACATGGAATAACATGAAGATTACGATACATGTTAGACAATAGGCATATCAATAGAGTATAAGAGAAACATGAACATAAAGTCATGATAAAGCATGATAATCATAACATGTAAATGTGGAAACATCACTTAACATGGAATTATCATGAGCCAAGGCTCATTGCACATAGAGCATGAGTAAATCCTTATTGCACATGAAGCACGAGTAAACTCTCGTTTCACTTAAATTATCATGATTCATCACTCATTTCAAATGACCTATCATGATACTATACTTTACCCAATGCATTGGAGCGCTATAAGGGCGCACCCTTCTTAAACATTTCATTTCATGCATATGTGTGCCACATGGATCATAAAACATGGATTCATAAAACATAATAATTTATTCCACGATAAAGGAATGTGGAATTAATACATGAAACTTTGTAATCAATAAGTAAATGTGCATAAAGGTGGATACCATTGATGGAGAAATGGTCATGGTATCCACTACACAATGGTATTGGCTTAGAAAATCGGTGTGATTTCAGCAGCGTAACGGCGTGACATAAGAATTCATAAAAATGGTTGATGAGAGAGAACGGGGTTCCTCATAATATTTACATGTAATGGACAGTAAGGAGGTCATATATATACATGTCTCAACAATTGTAATGGAATTTTGATTCATGATACAAAATTATTGCTTTAATGTAAAAGAAGAGAGAGAAGTTCCTTTCGGAATTTCGGCATAGTAACGGGTGTACATGGGAGGAATTTAATGAGAGATAAAGGGGTCTCCAATAACTCAAAAAATAATAGGGAAGTATGGGGGAGGTGAGAAAATATACCCCAACATTAATAATTGAAATTATAATGGAAATACAACTTAAAGAAAATTGACAAAAATGAGAAAGGAAGAAAAAAAATCTTACTTGGAAGTGTGCTTCCAAAGGCTAGAGAGAGGATTCTAAGAGGCTTATTGGGAGCTTGGGGAACCTTGGGAGTATTCTAGAGAGATTAGGGAAGAGTTTGGACGAACTCCAAGGGCTTTGAGTGAGGATGAAGTGGGATCTTTGGTGGGTTTATATTGGAAAGGTGAGGGAATTCTTTATTATTTAGGTTTGGGTCCCCTTACATTGAATTAATCCAAACCACAAACCATCCCATGGTTTTTGCCCATGGTTTTTTGAAAAGGGAAGAGGAATACAATATTTTATAAGGCCAAAGTCCGAAATTCTTAAAATATTAGGGTTGCTTATGTGGAGGTGAGTCATACTCCCATGAAAATTAATTTAAAAAGGCAAGGTGTTGAATATGTCTTGAGGGGTCCATTAATGCTTTGAAAAGTAAGTCAAACAAACCCAAAATCACATTATTTTAATGGTAAAACATATATTGGCCGAACATTAAGATTATATTATTTTATTACATCACTATTGGGTCATTATGATGTCATAAAACACATTATATATTTAAATGGTATTTAATTGTTACCAAAAAATTTGACTGTCTCAGAAAATTATGAAAAATTCACCGTTGGATAATTTCGACGTCCTGATTCCAAAAATGACATTTATTTTATCTAAATAATTTTCTAAATATGTTAATTTTCACTTTTAAAATAAAAACTGACATTTATCGAAAATTCACAGGTTTTGACAGAAATGGCTTTCAAACCTTAATAAAAAAAATTAATTGCATTCATAAAATTAGAATATCATTTATATTTAATTAATTTAATAATATTATTATTATTTTATTAAAATTTTATTTAATTCAAAATTCCCTTAATTTAATAAAATAGATTTCTTAATTAAATAATAACTAAAAGCACCATTTTTACTTTAAAAACTATTTACAATGTATCAAAAATGACTAGAAATTATATTCATTATTATATACAAAAAAATAATGTACATGAACATAGTACTACTTATTTGTTACATAACCCCTTAAAATAGCCACATAAAACCTAAGGTTAAGCTGTGCGATGGTGACAGACTCTTGGGGTGGCTCGGATAACATCGCTCGAGTGGTGATTTCAATCAACTTCCACTTTTCCCGTAGATGGTCACGTTCGAGCTTGAAATGATGAAGCTCCACTTGGGCATGGTCAAGGGTGAAGCCCAAAGACGCCACCTCTTTTCTGAGCTCCAACAAATGGGCTTCATATGGGGAAATTCTACTGGATGAGGCCATCGCTTCCTTTTTCTGAATAAATTGGATTTGTTAAAGTCCTATATTTATACTAATCATGTGATCACTGTTCAATAGATATATTAGCAACAGTCAAAATTCTTAACATAAAACCAAAGAACTTGACATTTTATGTAAACATAAAGAGACATTTAATTATATCAAGAGGGATTTATATTAATGAAACTTTGGGTCGTTACAATATTCCCCCATTAAGAAATTCCGCCCTCGAAATTTTCCTTTTCCCACACTAAAACAAATGTGGGTAACTCATCTTCATCATATCCTCCAATTCCCAAGTCGCTTCTTAAAACTTGTGGTTTCTCCACAACACCATGATGAGGGGCATTGTCTTATTTCATAGAACCTTTTCTCTACTATCTAAGATCTTCACTGGTTTCTCCTCATAAGAAAGAGAATCTTCTAATTGTACCACCTCAAAAGAGAGTACATGTGAAGGGTCTGGTATGTACTTCCTTAAGAGGGATACATGAAAGACATCATGTACTTTGGCCATGGTAGGTGGAAGTGCTAGTCGATAGGCCATAGCCCTGACACGATCAAGAATCTCGAAGGGGTCGATGTACCGTGGACTTAACTTCCCTTTCTTTCCAAACCTCATGACCTTATTCCATGGAGATATGTGTAGAAACACCATGTCTCCAACTTTAAACTCAAGGTCTCGTCGACGATTATCTGTATAACTCTTCTGTCGACTCTAGGCTGCCTTGATATGATGCTTAATGGTTTTCACCTTCTTCACCATTTCTTCGACCATTTCTGGCCCAAGCAGCTTACGTTCACCGACCTCATCCCAACATGTCGGTGTTCTGCACCTTTTCCCATACAGGGCTTCATATGGTGCCATTTGGATGCTCGAGTGGAAACTATTATTATAAGAAATCTCAACCAGAGGAAGATGTTGATCCCATCCTCCTTTAAAGTCCATAGAGCATGCTCTCAACATGTCCTCATGTGTTTGGATAGTCCGCTCGGATTTGCCATCAGTTTGGGGATAATAGGCCGTAATGAAGTTCAGTTCAGTATTCAGAGCATGTTGAAGACTCTTCCAAAACATAGAGGTGAATCTTGGGTCTCGGTCAGACATAATAGATAGTGGTACTACATGAAACGTTACTACTTCCCTGATATATATATGTGCTAGTTGATCCAAAGAGAAATCCTCCCGAATAGAAATGATGTGTGTAGTCTTTGTAAGACGATCCACAACAACCCATATTGCATTGTTGCATTTGGATATACTTGGAAGTCCAGTGAAAAAGTCCATGGTGATGTTCTCCCATTTCCATTCTGGTATGGGAAATGGTTGCATCATCTCCTTAGACTTCTTCCTCTCTGCCTTCACTTGCTGACACACCAGGAACTTTGATGTATATTCAGCGATCTCCTTCTTCATATTATCCCACCAAAAGTTTTCTCGGAGATCTAGATACATCTTTGTGCTCCCTAGGTGAATAGAGAAATTTGAACTGTGTGCATCATCCAAAAGTTCCTTCTTCAGCTCCAGACTTGATGGAACATATAGTCTTTTCCCAAACCGCATGATTCCTTCTTCATTAACATTAAACTCCAAGGATTTCCCTTTTTCTATAGCTTCCACTTTTTCCTGAATTCCTACATCATCCTTTTGAGTATCCTTTAACCATTCCAAAAGAGATGGTTGGGCAATCATTTGTGAAAGGATTGATGATGTTCCCTTATTTATGATTCCCACGTCCATATTCATCAATTCTAAGAAGATTGGATCCGTCTCAATTCTCATCATTGATAGAATTGTTGGGTCCTTTTTACTTAGGGAATCTTCCACCTTGTTCGCTTTCCCAGGGTGGTAATGTATTGAACAGTCATAATCCTTGATGAGCTCTATCCATCTTCTCTGGAGCATATTAAGATCTTTCTGTGTGAATATATATTTATGACTCTTTGTGGTCAGTATATATCTCACATTTCTCTCCATAGAGGTAATGCCGCCAGATTTTCAAGGGAAAGATCAATACCGCCAACTCCAGATCATGCGTTGGATAGTTTCTCTTTTGGATTTTCAACTTCCTTGAGGCATAGGATATAACTTTATCATTCTGAATCAGCACACAGCCTAATCCCTTCTTTGAAGCATCACTGAAAACAACAAAAAGTTCCCCAGTTGTGGGTAAAGTGAGCATGGGCGCAGTGATAAGCCTCATTTTCAACTCCTTGAATCTTTCTTCGCATTCATCACTCCAAGAAAACTTTAATCCATTTTGAGTTAGCTTGGTAAGAGGGTGGGACAATCGTGATAAATTTATCACAAATCGTTGATAATATCCAGCTAACCCCAAGAAGCTACGGATATCTGTTAATGATGTTGGACTCGGCCATCCCTCAATTCAATCTATTTTGGAGGGGTTCACAGATATCCTGTTGATTGTGATTATATGGACCAAGAATGAGACCTCCTTCAACTAGAACTCACACTTGCTGTACTTGGAATAGAGCTTCTCCTTGCGCAAAGTCTCTAGTACAGTTTTTAAATTCTCCTCATGATCCTCCTTGGTTTTGGAGTATATTAGAATATCATCTATAAAGACTACCACAAATTTTTCAAGGTAATCTCTAAAGACTCTATTAATTTAGTCCATGAAGATTACTGGATCATTAGTGAGTCCAAAAGGCATTACTATGAATTCATAGTGCCCGTATCTTGTGCGAAAAGTAGTTTTGGGTATATCTTCCTTCTTCACCCTTACTTGATAATATCCCAACCACAAGTCCACCTTGGAGAAGAATTGTGCTCCACGCAGCTGATCTAACAAGTCATCAATTCATGGGAGAGGATACTTGTTCTTTATCATGATTTTGTTAAGTTCACGATAATCGATGCAAATCCACATTGACCCATCCTTCTTCTTGATGAAGAGGACTGGTGCACCCCATGATGAAGCACTTGGGCATATAAACCCTTTATCCAGATTCTCCTAGAGTTGTTTCTTCAGCTCTTCAAACTCTACAACAGCCATTCTATATGGAGTCTTGGATATTGGTAGCACCCCAGGTATAAGTTCAATTGAGAACTCAACATCTCTTATAGGAGGAAGACCAGGCAGTTCCTCAGCAAACACTTTCTAAAATTCCCTCACAATAGGCATTTCATCAAGGATGGTTTCTTATTTGGATTCAATCATCTGATCCAAATACGCGTTCTCATAGGGCAGTAATATCCATGCTTGAGATGATGGAGCTAAAGGAGATTCATCTTCCTCCTGACACTTGTAAAGAATCGGGGGTCGATTCTCCATATGGAGTGTGATTTCCCTCTCCCAACAATTTATATTGGCTCTATATAAGGAAAGCCAATCCATGCCAAGAATTGCATCAAATTCCACCAGAGGGAGTATGACGAGGTTTTCTTGGAAATTCAATACACAGATTATAACAGGGGAGGACTTATATTCATGGGATGCAAAAATTTCCCCATTTTTCATATTCACCGACATCTTCACTTCCATGATTTGTGGTGGTGCTTGGATTGATCTACTAAACTTTCGAGATATAAAAGAATGCGTAGAACCTGAATCAAAAAGTATGTTTTCTATTCTTGAATGAATAACTAGAGTAGCTATCACCACTTCGTTGTCGGGGTTCACTTCGGCAGAAGTGATGGAAAAATATCTTCCTTGCTGCCTTGGAGGTTGTTGGTTGTCTCCGAAAACCCTTGGATTAGTGCACTGATTTGAAAAATGACCAGGTTCTTTTCATTTGTATCATTGAACAACGCGTTGAGGTTTGAACGGAGCATTCCCCTCCTCTGTCGCAGCCGCGGGTCTTTCTTGCCGACAGTTAACAGCTAGGTGCCCTTCTCTTCCACACCTGAAGCATTTTCTCGTCCCCTTAAGTCAATTTCCAGGGTGCTTCTTCCCGCACTTTTGGCAAGTGGGGTGCTGGATCTTCTTAGCACCGTTGGATTTATCCATCGGACCAACAGCATTGAATTCCACCTTACGCTTCTTGTCCCCATGATACCCCTGTGATTCTCTGATATCCATTTCGACCTTGAGGTCACATCGGACAATTTCCTCATAGCTGTCGAAGTCACGGATCGCCAATGCATTCCACAAGCTAGGCTTCAGCCCACCAAAGAAGCGGTCAACTTTGCATTCGGGGGTAATGACTAAGCCAGAAGCATAACGTGCAAGCCTTGTGAAGTTTTCCTCATATGATCCAACAGATTCATCATCTTTTTTCTTGAGGGAAAGGAAGTCCCTTTCCATCTTAAGCCAGAGGGTGTGCGGAAAATATTTATCAAAAAACATCTTCTGGAAATCCTTCCATTCCAATGCCTTGATCTCCTCCTCAGGCTTCGTATTTTTTTTTCAATGTCCACCATTGATCAGCTTCAACCTCTATATGATAAGCCTCCAGGAGAACCTTCTCTTGTTCAGAACATTGAAGGATGGAGAATATCTTTTCAATGGAGTTGATCTAGTGTTCAGCAATCGTGGGATCGGATGATCCACTAAAAGTAAGAGGCCTTTGTTTCATGAAGCTCTCGACAGCGACTTGTTATTTCATGGGGGGGGGGGGGGGTGAACGTTCCTCTTGACCTGTGTTTCTATTCAAAACTAAAGTTAGCTGAGAGATAAGAGTGACAATGTTCATGATTCCCGCTCCCATTGGATTTGGCATCTCATTAGTACAGTCATCACACTGATCGTCACAATGGTTGTTAGCCCGAGTCCTCCTATTACCGGCCATTGGCTGGAATAAAAGGAAAGTTATGGGTAACACATAAAGGGTAATCCAAAGACAAAAGTTGATGACTCATAAATAAACTTATATTTCCTTAACTCGTGAGTTTATAGGCTTCAATCTAGGATTTTCATGATCAACTTTCTAACATATATTCTTACGGGCATTTTTTTAATTCCCTTAATAAGGGTTCATAATAATCTTCTGAATTTTTCAAAACATATCCCCCGAGAGTGTCGTAACCAAGAGTTCAGCAAGGCCCGTTGTCGTGCACCAGTTCCCGTTCGAGTCTAGCTCAAAGCGGTGTTTTTGGGTTTTACCCCTAGGATACATCTGTGCCAGATCCGCCTCTACCTGCTCGTATCCAGATAGGGATGTATTTGCTTGATAACCCACATAATCAATACTCACAAAAACTTAGGGACGTTTCTATTGTACTTAGTCTTGTCTTTAAGGCTTTACTAGGGTTTCCTAATCCCAAAAATAACTAAACCTTTCCTCTGATACCAACTATGAAAACCCTGCTTTTATTACAAACTTAAACATGATTTATTACATAAAACTTCACTTGATACAGCAAATAAGATCGAGAGGTTTAGTGTATTTGGGGATTAGTATCATTAAATAAAAACTTAAAACATGAAATACAACATCTTTATTGAAAACTTCCTTTACATGACCACTACATTCCCTTGTACTTAGCATTGCATGGGATAACCTGAGGACATGCATAAGAAAAGGGTGAGTTAAAAACCCAGTAAGGGAATACACATGGAATAACATGAGGAGTATAATAAATGTTAGAAAATAGGAATATAAATAGAGAATAATAGAAACATGAACATAAAGGCATGATAAATCATCATAATCATAACATGGAAATGTGGCAACAACACTTAACATGGATTTAGCATGAGCCAAGGCGTATTGCACATAGAGCATGAGTAAATCCTCATTGCACATGAAGCACGAGTAAACCCTCATTGCACTTTAATTATCATGAGTCAACACTCATTGCACATGATGTATCATGATACTATACTTTATCCAATGCATTAGAGCGCTATAAGGGCGCACCCTTCTTAAAGATTTCATTTCATGCATATGTGTACCACATGGATCATAAAACATGGATTCATAAAACATAATCATTTATTACATGATAAAGGAATGTGGAATTCATACATGAAACTTTGTAATAAATAATTAAAGGTGCATAAATGTGGATACCCTTGAAGGATAAATGGTCATGGTATCCACTACACAATGGCATTGTCTTAGAAAATTGGTGCAATTTCGGCAGCATAACGGCGTGACATAAGAATTCATAAAAATGGTTGATGAGAGAGAAAGGGGTTCCTCATCATATTTACATGTAATGGATAGTAAGTAGGTCATATAGATACATGTCCTAAAAATTGTAATGGAATTTAGATTCATGATAAAAAATTATTGCTTGAATGTAAAAGAAGAGAGAGAAGTTCCTTTCAGAATTTCGGCATAGTAACGGGTGTACATGGGAGGCATTTAATGAGATAAAAAGGGGTATCCCATAACTCAAACAATAAAAGGGAAGTATGGGGGAGGTGAGAAACCATACACCAACATTCATAATTGAAATTAAAAGGTCAATACAACTTAAATAAAATTGAAAAAAATGATAAAGGAAGAAAAAAACCCTTACTTGGAAGTGTGCTTTCCAAGGCTAGAGAGAGGCTTCTAAGAGGCTTCCTGGGAGATTTGGTCACCATTGGAGGATTCTAGAGAGAGTAAGTCAGAGGTGGGATGAACTCCAAGGGCTTTGAGTGAGGAGGAAGTGGGATCTTGGGTGGGTTTATATAGGAAAGGTGAGGGAATTCTTTATTATTTAGGTTTGGGACCCCTTACATTAAATTAATCCAAACCACAAACCACCCCATGGTTTTTGCCCATGGTTTTTGGAAAATGGAAGAGGAAAACAATATTTTATAAGGACAAAGTCCAAATTTCTTAAACTATTAGGGTTTCTTATGTGGAGGTGAGTCACACTCCCATGGAAATTAATTTAAAAAGCAAGGTGTTGAATATGTCTTGAGGGGTCCATTAATGCTTTTAAAAGTAAGTCAAACAAACCCAAAATCACATTATTTTAATGGTAAAACATATATTTTCAGAACATAATGATTATAGTATTTTATTACATAACTATTGGGTCATTATGATGTCATAAAACACATTATATATTTAAACGGTATTTAATTTTTACCCAAAAATTTGATTGTCTCAGAAAATTATGAAAAATTCACCGTTGGATAATTTCGACGTCCTGATTCCAAAAATGACATTTATTTTATCTAAATAATTTTATAAATATTTTAATTTTCACTTTTCAAATAAAAACTGACATTTATCGAAAATTCACAGGTTTTGACAGAAATGGATTTCAAACCTTAATAAAAAAAATTAATTGCATTCATAAAATTATAAGATCATTTATATTTGATTAATTTGATAATATTATTATTATTTTTTTAAAATATTATTTAATTCAAAAATCCCTTATTTTAATAAAATATATTTGTTAATTAAATAATAACTAAAAACACCATTTGTACTTTAAAAACTCTTTACAATGTATCAAAAATGACTAGAAATTATATTCATTATTATATACAAACTAAAATAATGTACATGAACATAGTACTACTTATTTGTTACATAACCCCTTAAAACAGCCGCATAAGACCTAAGGGTAAGGTGTGTGATGGTGACCGACTCTTGGGGTGGCTCTGATAACATCGCTCGAGTGGTAATTTCAATCAACTTCCACTTTTTCCGTAGACAGTCATGTTCGAGCTTGACATGATGAAGCTCAGCTTGGGCTTGGTCAAGGGCGAAGCCCAAAGATGCCACCTCTTTTCCGAACTCCAAGAATGGGCTTCGTATGGGGAAATTCTACGGGATGAGGCCATCGCTTCCTTTGTCTGAGTAAATAGGATTTGTTAAAGTCCTATATTTATACTAACCATGTGATCACTGTTCAACGGCTATATTAGCACCGGTCAAAATTTGTAACATAAAACCAAAGAAGTTGAAATTTTATGTAAACATAAAGGGACATATAATTAGATCAATAGGTATTTGCATTAATGAATCTTTGGGTCATTATAGTTATGTTTAATATCTCATATAACATAGAAGAGGTTATGATATATGGATTTTCAATTGCAAGGTATAGAGGAAAACACTCTTTACTTTACAATTGGAATCCTCGTTTAGCAGTAACTATTTAATTTTAAATCCTAACTTCATTTAATTTCATTTTTATTTATATGTATATATATATATATAGTTAAATTTGATATCATTCACAATTTATGAAGGCTTGTACTCTTATAAATCGGAATTGGTACATCAAGTAATGGTGACCTGAACTTTTCATCTGATATCAGAATATAACATGTCATGCATATTGAATTGATTGAATGAAATTAAATTTCAAATTTATAAAATTAAATGCTTCTTAAATTATAGTTTTCATTCACCAATCAAATCAATTAATATTTCATCCCATAGAACTAGTGATTCATGAATCAAATGTTGAATAATTGGTTAATTAAGGGGCCATCATCAATCAATGAATAAAACATCATTTATATTTATGTAGGAACATTAATTAATATAATTATGTTATCAATGAAAGAAACATTTGAACCATTCAATATATATATAATAATCAAATCACTCACCACAATCACCGGAAATATAGGTAATGCTTGTAGAAAATAAACTTGTTATGGAAAAAAGTATGGAATATAAGTCTGAAAGTGCCATTGGTGATGTGTAAGATGATACCTCCTTCATATACCTGGGCAAGGAAAATAAAATCCAAAATAATAATATCGACAATATAAATAAAATCATAAGACATGTGTGTCACCCAATGGTGAAATCAATGCAACTATAATAGGCATAAACTAGAACAATAATAACCCATCCCAAAAAAATTCCCCCTATATGTTGGTTAGCTAATCCCCAAAAAAAGATCATTAAAAAATTATGATAAACCCTATTCTACTATATAATACCCAAATAGTAATACAAAAAGGAATAATACCTTTGATATAACATTATAGCATCCTGCCCCATAAGACATTAAGTGATGCCCTGAGATAGTAGGCCACATGACCCCAAGCACGCCCTCCTATATTCCAGAGGCAGCCAACTAGCAATGAGGGCCTAAGGTGTACCTATGGGAAGACTATTACATCATGATCAGAGTAATCCAAAATGGTATATAACAATGTTAAAAAAATGGAGACCTAAATAAACAAAAATTAGTGAAAATAATCATAAACATTGAAATAAATAAATTGGCAGAAGATGAATCATAAATAGATATAAAAATGATAATTATGATCATTAAATGTAACTATAAAAATGAGGTACATTGGATATAGAAGAAATAGTAATATACTAGATTCTATTAAAAATAAAAAAAAATATGCATCTACTAGCATCATGAGTATAGGATCGATTCCCAACTCTCGTACTCTATCCTAGTACTAAAAATAATGCATTGGAAGTTGGATGATTTACCTTCTCTACACCTATAGTCATGATTTCTTCTTAGGTAAAAAAGGTGGCATGATTAGGGTGTGATATATACTCATTTTCAACCACCAACAGTGTCTATATCAAAACAGTATATGCATATAAAATGAGCAATGTGTAGGTACATAATGAATGTAAATAATAAATAAATAATTAAATAAAAAATATCGATTCAGGTTCCTCGTAGATACCCATCTAACACAACCTACTTCAAACAAAGTTGGAGTCTCTAAACCAAGGTGTACCTATACATATATTTTATAAGTGTGTAATAATGGGTAGACATAAGTCAAGCATCAGAAGTGGAAGAAATCTAATCATGTGATTTTTCATGGTGGACGTGCCCCTATAATATCATCTATGCATGCTCAAAATTTAATAAGAGGAATCCTTATAATTAATTAGAGGAATCCCAAGACTATACAAAGAAAAACATAATAGGATTCCCAATTATCGTTCTTGGATATCTATAAATACCCATCATCATAGTGTCTATCCATGGTGACAAATAAAAGGAAACCCATGTTTTACTCTCGGTCTGGTTTAGGTATAACCCTCCAAGCCTATCCAAGGTATCTAACATAGGGGATTGGGTGTCACTCCTAGCATGTTATAACCACATTTCTATCGAGCCCATCCATAGTGACTCCTCTAGGGAATCAGTACTACTCATGTACAAGTAACTAGTAAGCCTAGTGATCCCATCCAAGGCACCCCATAAGAATCCAAGTATTGGACTCAGAATATTTACAATCTAAAACATGTTTCAATTACATATCATGATGATCCCATCCAAGGAATCCCTTAAGGATCCAAGTATCTCCATCATCTTGAATATGAGTTTTGTATTGTCCATCATGATTTATACGGTTTATCAAGGAATTTCATATAGAACATTTAAATCAAGTTGGACAAACCAATTAATTCATGTGAATCCATTGAAACTATGGAATAAGTCATTACGGTCTAAACACATGGACACTTATTTTCTTAGTTCCATTATCATTTCAACTTCTTCATTTATTTCAAGGAAGAACACACCTTATAAAGGCGGTTCTATAATTTAAGGAAAAGGGGAATTTATGCCTTAAAGGAAGGGCACACCCATATGGGTATCTCACAGCAAGATAATAATCAAAAAGTGTTGGTTTTCCATTATCTAGTACTATACTAAACATGAAAAACCATTTAATTTAAACTATTAAACATTTTAGGGAAATCAATGGAGAGGTGTGACATGTAGAATAATTTCTCATAATATAAATGATACAAAACTTTAGAGAAAGGGACTAAAACACCTACCTTATATACATATCACTCTCCTAATCTAGTGTCGGCCCTTGAATCAATCTAGAATAAGAGAAATTGGAATAAATTATCAATGATTTTTAAATAGGACATATATCCTCACACCAAAATAGTATATGATATAAGAAGATAAACTAATAAATGAAGCAAGAGGATTAGATCTATTGTTATTACGGACCCAATGCACCTAATGGTGAAGCGAATTGATATCAGATGGAGAAGATACCAAAAATCATAGCTTGGTTTGAGGGAGGATATCTAATGTGGGATAGGTTTTACACTAGAGGAGGATGGAAAAAAGTTTTAAGTTTTAATGGATAAAAACGAAAAAGGTTCATTTCACCAACTATTTAAAGGTTTTTATGGCTTGGATGCATGTTTTGTCAAAATGTGCACCAACCATGCTCAAGGAACTACCCAAGGAAACCAATTACATGGTCTAGGAGCATGCTTTGACTAACCATGTACAGCCCATGAAAAATGGATCTTCCAAAAAATTTGCAACACCTACACTAGTGTGCGGCCTGTCTCACATAGTTCATTAAAACTGTGTGGAATCTTACTTTGCACTAATCCCCCCGTATGGTTGAGTTGCACGGTTAGCAATAACCATAAAACTCAATCTATATCTTTAAAGTGTGGAGATATGTACACTGAATAACCTCCATACTCTCTTAAACCACTCTTTGGTCTCTTAATTACATTATTAGAATAAAACTAAATGTTTTAACAATAACATAAGTGTATGTACCACTAAAAAAGGTTGTAAAATTACACTCAAGTTCCCACATATCTTATTCAAATTGGTGGTTTCACCACAAATATGTAACTAGTATTATTTTATTACACTTTCTCTTTAAGATCATGAATCTCCACGAGTTATTCCTTATAAGAGAGATCTTTCTCCAGTGGTATGCACTCTGAATTCCTTACCTGTGAAGGATCAATTATGTACTTACATAGGAGAGATATGTGGAATATATTGTGCTCCTAAGATATTTTTAGTAGAAGTTATAACAGATATCCTACCTTCATTATATGATCAATAATTTCAAATGGATTGATATACCTGGGGTTTAGTTTTCCCTTATTTTCAAATTTCATTACCTTCTTCCAAGGAAAAATTCTTAAAAACACCTTGTCACCAACTTCAAATTCCAAATCATGTTGGAAATTATAATCATAACTTTAATGTTTAATTTTTCCTACCCTTATGTGTTGCTAAATGGATCTAACCATATCTACCATTTATTTAGTTATCTCAAGTCCTAATAGATTTAATTCTCTAACTTCATCCTAATATATTGGATTTTAATACATTTTATCATAAATTGATTCAAAACTATCCATACGAATACTTGAGTAAAAGATATTATTGTATGAAAAATCAACCAGATGATTTTTTTGTTCCCAAATACCTTTTAAATAAATAGAATAATATCTCAACGTATCATCTAGGGTTTGAATTGTTCTCTCAGACTGACCATCTATATGAGGATGATATGTAGTGTAGAAACTCAAATTTTTATGAAGATCTTGCTAACAATTTTTTCATATCTTTGAGGTAAAGATCATATCCTGATCAGATACAATATAATTTTTAACTCCATGTAAGTTTATTTCTTCTTTAATGTATATTATATAATGGTCAAGAAATAATAATTCTTTGATAGAGATAAAGTGTGTATACTTCATAAGGTGAGTTTGACAATAAAATCCTTGCTAATGTTTTTCCATTTCCAATATGTTATGGGTAATGGTTGTAAAATCCCTTTAAATGTTTTTCTCACAACCTTAACTTTTTGACATAATAATACCAATATACAAATTCTACAATATCTCTATTCATTCCATCCCACTAGAAAAACTCTTTAAAATCCTCATCCATCTTTTTAATTCTAGGATAAATATAGAATTAATATCTATAAGCCTCTTCTAATAGTTCTATATTCAAATATGTTATGGACGGAACATATACATGGTTCTTAAACCTTATCATTTCATCAAAATCAAGGTTAAACTTAAAACCATTTCTCACCTTATTTTTCAGCTCCATATTATCCTTTTTCACCACTTTTATCCTCATATGGATAGATGGTTGAAAACATATTTGAGGAAGATAATATGTATCCCCTTTCTTCATGATTTAAACATCCATATATTGAAAAAACTTAAATATCGATTCTTTTTCTATCTTTATCATTGATAAGCTAGCATGATCCTTTCAACTAAAAGCATAGGCCACCTTGTTCACTTTACTAGGGTGGTAATGTATTGAGTAGTAATAATCTTTAATCAGCTCAAACCATCTTCTCTGTATCATATCCAACCCATTCTATGTGAGTATATACTTTGAATTTTTGTGATAGGTATATATATCACACTTTCCTCTATAAATATAATTCCTCCATATCTTTAATTAAAAAATTACTATGGATAACTCCAAATCATGATTTGTGTAATTAACGAACGTTAAAATTTTCAATTGGAAAAATATATGACCATATCATTATGAAAGAGAAAGCATCCCAATCTCTTATTGGATGTATCACTATAGATTACAAATCCTTATCCACAACAGGGAAATATAGGAATAGGTTCACAAACTAATCTTCTATTCAGTTACTTGAAAATTTCCTCACATCCATCCATCTAGAGGAATTTGGATCCCTTCTAACTTAACTTGTTGAGTGGATTAGATAGTCATCATAAATTCATGACAAACCATAAATAATATCTATCCAAGCTAAGAAAACTACAGATCATAGTCATAGTGGTGTGTCTAGGAAAATATTAAATAGCCTTTGTCTTTGATGGATCCACTGATATACCCACTCTTGATATTATATAACCCAGAAATGATACTTTATTTAGCCAAAAATCACACTTGGTAAATTTTTCATTTAGCTTCTCCTTTATTTTGGTCTTTAGTAAAATCCTTAGGTGATCTTTATGATCTTATTTTCTCTTTGAATAGATATTAAAATAATCTATAAATACTAACATGAATAGATAAAGGTACTCTCTAAAGAGTTTATTCATTAATCCATAAAGTTAGTGGAGGAATTAGTAAGATTAAATGGAATCACTATATACTCATAGTGTCCATACCTTGTATGGAATGTTGTATTGGGTATATCCTAATTCATGAACCTCAATAGATGATTTCTATAATGAAGTTAAATATTAGAAAATTATTATGCTTTGTGTATCTGATCAAACAAGTTATCAATATGGGGTAGAGGATACTTGTTCTTGATTGTGATATTGTTCATATCTGAAAAATCAATTCATAATTGCATCGATCAATGTTTCTTCTTAATAAAAAGAAATTGTTCACCCGTGGTGACACACTTTTCCAAATGAATCCCTTTTCAAGGTTCTCCTATAGTTTCTTATTCAATTCCTACAACTCAATTGGAGACATTATAAAGGAATTATTTTAAATAGGTGAGGCATCATGTATGAGTTCTATTGAGAACTCAACTTCACGATTCGGTGGATGACTGGAAAATTATTCCATAAATACATCAAAAAACTCCCACACAATAGGTATAACATTGATGTGTATTTTATCCCTAACCATATGAGATAAACTACCCATTTGAATAGGAAACAAGACCCATATAATGGATTTTATCTACATCAAAATTACATATCTATCATCGCACTTATAGAATATTACAGGTTATTTTGTAATATAAAACGCGAATTCTATTCCTCGGTAATTAATGTGGGTTTTATATAGAAAAATTAAATCCAAGACTAAGATAACAAGAAATTCAACTAAAGGATAAATAGAAAGGTTTTTAGGAAGAATATTCCCACAAACATCAACCAAATAAGAATCATATACTTGAGATAGGATCTTCATAACATTAGAGGTTTTCTCTGATAATTCAACATCTATCATAGGGGTGTAATTTTTATACCCTTATCAAATTATTTAGATATTAAATAGTGTGTAGTTTCATGTTCAAATGAGACATTAGTAGTTCTAGAGTGGATAGTAAGTGTACCGTTAACCATTTCATTATCATACCCCTCATCAGAAATTAAGATATCATGATATTTCCCTTTGTCTCTTTTCTTGAAAGGTTTCTAACATCGATCATCATAATTAACCATCATATTTGAGAACTAGTTATTATAATTTCCATACTCCATTCATTTTATGCATTAGATAATGGGTGGTTCATTAGTGGGAATGTTCTTCTCTTCCATTGAATTAACCATCCCATTCATTTCCTTTTGATATTTACAGGCTTTATGACCCACACTTCCATATTTAAATCACCTAAAAGTTCAATTCAATTAGTTCCTTTGATGTTTCTTCCCATGTTTCTAGTATGTATATTTCTATAATTTCTTTCCACAATGTGATTTATTATATTTCTCATTATATTTATTATTCCTTTTCCTATCAAAACCATTGGAATTTAGGGAATCAACAACATCAATTTCCACCTTGAATGTAAATTGAATGATTTTTTCATGAACCAAGCCAGTTTTTCATCCAAACTATTACCCGTACCAGTCCTTGGAAAGTCCCAAGAGGTGTTCCCAATCCCCAAAAGCTGGAACAAGAGCCCAGGTATCATAAATAATGATTGGGAATGATTTACCCGAGTTTTATATTCCTTAAAAATCCATTATAAATTAATAAACAAATATGAAAAATTCAAACCAATCAATCCTTAAAAAAATTCATAATTTAGTCACAAGGTTTATACAAAATCCTAGAAACTACCAAAAAGTAAGGTGACCAAAACCCATATCAATAACAATCACATGGCAAGAGGACACCACCCTTAAGCTATCTCCACAATACCTTTCCAAGAAAACCATATAGCAACCCAAACCACCATATCATAAAGTATTTCCCTTATGTGTGTCAATAATAACGAAATATTCTTACACCCAAGAGAGTAAGTAGGGTGTAAACTATTTCCTATTAGTATACCACCAAAAAGGATTCCATGCTTTAAACATTAAATGAAAAATACACTTGCAATTTTTATAAATTAAATAAATGCCAAGACAATTTCAAAGGAAAAACTTTAAAGAAAACCACTTTAATGAAAGGAAACAATAAATAAAAAAAATCATAATTTTTAAGTAACCAATATACCTTGACATATGCCAATGGTGAGGACAACATATCCAAAGATAACTAGTAATGGGAAAGGCCCTATATGTACTAGCTAGTAATGGGACCCTAGAACCTCTTGTCTAGGTGAAACATTGTCAAGAAACCATGACCATCATCCTTATCATGCACGACACACTAGTAGGGGACGCCCTCATAACCTAGTCTTCTCCAATCATCATTTGAGTTTAGTTAGAGTTTCAATCGTCAATCCAGCTAAGTGAAATCAGGAAATATCCACTTTCATATCACTAATACACTAGTCCTAGTCCACCCACCTAGTTACTCAGGCTTCCCTGTTTGAGATCATTCAAGTTCTAAGTTAATATAACATGCCACATTCATATAAAAAACAAAAAAAAGTCCCTAAACATACCAAATACCACCACTTTCACACCCAAACACTCTTTTAAAATCATTGGAACACCAAAATAATCTCTAAGCATGGCTCCCATTCTTTACATAACCTAATAAATAAATTACATAATTTATAAATCCATTTCAAAGAACATAATAAGGATTTAATTCACAATACACCAAATTTCAAATGAAAAATCAATTTTCAACTCAAACTCATATTAAATATCTTCAAAAACAACTTTCACACCAAACATGCATTTCATAAAACATGCTAAAATTCACAAGTATAAAAAAATTACCAAAAAATGGTTAAACATGGAAAGACATAATTTCACATGAAAAAATCATTTTTAAAACCAATTGTATAAATAATTATTTCTAAAAATAGTTTCACACCTAACCCATAATCCATAGAACATTCCGAAAATTCACAAGATAGAATTATCAATTTATCAACAATATTTAAGAACACAATCACCTACCTCATGGGGAGAAAGTTTTGGAAATTAGTGTGAAACTACAAACACACCCTAATCACACAACAAGGAATCCAAATAGAACCCTAAATTAAAAAATCAAACAAAAAATTTCAAGATAGAACCCTAAAAAATAGAACCCTATCCACTGGAGAAACCAAAACCCTGTGGAAATGTGGAATAGGCTTACCCTGGGAAGATCGCACCTGCGTTGTAGGGAGAAGAGGGGTGGAGAGCAGTTTAAGAGGCTGGTCGTGTGAGGAGGGGATGTTGGAGGGGAACCACATGTGGAGGGGGCCATGCGAGGGAGTGGGGGTACTAAAATGTGGTCATCGAGGGAGTGTGGGGCACTGGAAGGAGGTTGCGTGCGGGAGGTGGGGTGTCAGAGGTGGCTTGTCAGAAGGAGGTCATCAAATGGGAGGTTGACCAGTAAGGGGGAGTGGCAGGAATATGTGGTAGGATAGTTGGGTGCAACGGGATGGAGGGGGAGGAGGAGGGGAGAAGACTGAAAGAATAAAAACAAGAAAATAAAAGAGAAAAAAAAAGAGAAGGAACCCTAAAAAACCTATATAATTTCAATAATAATAATAATAATAATAATAATCTATAATATTATCATTATTATTATTGTAAAAACTATTTCATTTTTTTTGTTTTTATCATTTTATTTTATCTTTTATATTATTATTCATTATTTTTTTGGAACAGCGGGTTGGTCACACAGTGACCTGGGTGAAGCTGCACGGTTTCAATAGTGCTATGCCCATGCACTGAACATTGCCAAGCCCAAAACACTCATTTTTTAAAAAAAAACTCAAAATTATAAATGTTAATTGATCCAAACCTCGACAGTAAAATCCAAATTCAAGAAAAATAATAAAATAAAATTATTTCAAGAGTTAGGGTGTGACAATTCTCCCCACCATGAAAAGTTTCCACCCATAAAAAGTCATCTTGAAGCTTGATCGGAGAATAAAAATGGATACTCATGCTCAACCCATGAATTTGACTCCTAAGTCTCATTCACATCATTTCCATTCTCCTAAAGGACATGGACTAGTGGAATAGACTTCCCATGAAGCACCTTCTCTTGGGAATCCACTATCCACACTAGTAGTTCAAATACGGAAAAATCGGGCTTTATCTCTAACTCTTCCCAATTCAACACATGGGATGGATCCTAATTTTAAATATTAAATTGGGAGACATGAAATACATAATGATTTGATGTTAGATAAGAATTTAAATCTAACATGTATTCAACTTTCCCAATCCTCACAGTGATTTCAAAATTTTCAAAATACATCATCATTTGATTTCACTGCTTTCCCATATGATGATGACCCAAGGGAGGGGTCACTTTGAAGAACGCTTGATCACCCATAGAAAAATAAAGATACTGAAACCTCTGAACATCATAAGATTTTTGGTGACTCTGATCTATCAATTACTGCTGCCTGATGAAATTGAATTTCTCAGATGTTTCTTGCACAAGGCTCGATCCCAAAAATGAGGTCTCTCCTACCTCATCCCAACATAAAGGGAACCAAAATGGCCAACCATAAAACTCTTCAAATGGATCCATGTGATTTAAATATTGGTAACTATTATTATTATAAAATTTTACAAATCCCAATTGGTCATCCCACAATCCTCTGAAATATAAAACACATACACGAAGCATGTCCTCCATAATTTGATTTTCCCACCCTGGTTTTTTCATCCGTTTGAGGATGGTATTCCGTACTCATCTTAATCTATGACCCCAATTACTTTTTACGGCCTTACTAGAATCTATATGTGAAGTAGGGTCCTCTATCTAAAACTATTGTTGATAGCACACCATAAAGCCTTAGCACCCCTGAACATTCAACTAGACCAGTCCATCCACTTTTTAAAAACATTTTATCGGAATAAAATGGGTGGATTTGGTCAAATGATCTATGACCACCCAAATGGATTTCCTCCACTAAGTATTACAAGTAAATTCAAAAATTAAATCTATAGTGACCTCATCCCACTTCCAGAT
Organism: Viscum album; assembly: GCA_963277665.1. Taxonomy (NCBI): domain Eukaryota; kingdom Viridiplantae; phylum Streptophyta; class Magnoliopsida; order Santalales; family Viscaceae; genus Viscum; species Viscum album. The sequence continues at coordinate 777,772,871 of OY728138.1, forward strand.
AGTAATGGGTAACATTTAAATCAAACCAAAGGGCGTTTGATGCTTTTATTTCACCTACTGACATGTATAACACCTTGATATGAAATTAGTTATGACCCACCTCAATCCTGGCCACCAAAAATACCAAAAAACATCATAATAAATTTTGTTAGCTCTAGTATGTAAGTCCCACTAAGATTGGGGGCTACACTATATCACTATAATCCTCAGAGAAAACGGTACCACGAGACAGCCATCAAAGTGAAAAATTCCCTCAAGAGACAAAGACCAACCACAATATGTCTCCCCACCAAAAATAAACTACATGGACTGTTGGTATAGCTCATCACCAGGATTATCCTACTGAATCAACTCCAATAGAGAAGGATTCAACTGAACACTTTCTAAGAACACACCTATGTTGTGCTCCTTGGTCTCCAAGTGAATCTGGGAAAAGATCCCCATCAAGTTCCATTCATCATCATACTTCCTCAAAGCCTCCACTGGCACTTTTCTTCTCAATGTGTCAGCCACCACATTACCCTTTCCTGGGGTATAGATGATGTCAAATTCAAACCCCTGTAAATAATTTATCCAACGGCACTGTCTCAAATTCAAATGTTTTTGGGAGAAGATATAGGATAAGATTTTATTGTCATAATAAACCAAAAAATTATCCCCAAAAATAATGGTTCCAAGTCTTTAGGGAATGCATTATTGTGGCTAATTCCAAGTCATGGGTTAGGTAATTCTTCTCCTATGGTTAGAGTTGGAGAGAACCATATGCCACCACGGGATAATCCTATATCACCACACACCTGAGGCCCAGGCTTGAAGCATCACAATAGACCATATACCCCATTTCCAATTTTGGTAAGATCAACATGAGTGTGGTGGTCTACCACCGCTTTAGCTCCTTAAAAGACACATGAACTTCTAGTCTCCATTCAAAATTCACCCCTTTTGGGTGAGTGTGGTCATAGAGGAATAAATCCATGATAAATCCCAAACAAATCACTTATAATAACCTTCTAGGACAAGAAAAATCCCAATATCAAACACATTCTTCAACTAATCCTATGAAATAACTATACTAATATTTTTGGGGTCTGCTGAAACCCCTTTATTTAAAATCACATGGCCCAGAAACTTCACTTCCCTAATCCAGATGGTGCACTTTGAAAGATTTCCATAAAGGTGGTGATCCCATAGAGTGAACAATATGATCCGCAAATGACACTCATGCTCTTCCTCGGATCTAGAGTAAACTATGATGTAATCCAAAAATACCACAACAAAGGATTTGGGATACTGGTAGAACACCCTATTCATGAGTTCCATAAAAACCACTATAGAATTTTTCAATTCGAAATGCATGACTAAATACTTGAAGTGGTCGTACCTACATTGGAAATCCATCTTCGGGATATCCGCCTCTCTCACCCTGACTTGCTGGGAACCAGAATGCAAGTTGATTTTAGATAACCACATTTCCCCCTTCAACTGATCAAAAAAGTAATCAATTTGGGTAAAAGGATATTTATTCTTAGCAGTTATATTATTCAGCTTCTATTAATTGATTCACAACTGAAGATATCCTTCAACCTTCTTTGTGAATAGAACAGGAGTGTCCCAAAAAGAGATACTTTGGAGAATGAACCCTTAGGATTCTAAATCATCCAATTGTATCTTTAATTCCCTCAACTCATTGGGAGACATATTATATGAGGGAAGAGATGTCAACTATGTTCCCATCGCCAAATCAATTGATAACCCCACATCCTGCTATGGGGGTAATCCCAAAAAAGCATCTAGAAATACCTCAGGGAACTCAACCACTATAGGTGGAAATCTATCCTCAGGAGAACCACCATCATCCTTTAGTGTGAGTGGAAGTAACTGAAAATAAATATTTCCCAACAATGGGAGTGGAGGTACCGCATGAACCAACTGAGGATCTCATTCCCTAAAAATGCATGAGGACTCCTGTCAGGTTCCGTGAAACTTACCCATCACCTATAGCAATCAATATGTTCTAAAAAGTTCACCAACTAATCCATGAAGTGTATTACATAGAAAATGTCCATATCCAAGACCAGGAAATATCACTCCATATCAACCCCTAACACAGAGAGCACCCAAGACGAGAACCTAATAACTTTCTCCTTTTTCTTACCCAATGGAGTTACCAAATCCATTGAAAAAGAAAAAAGTTTGGTTGGTAAGTTCAACAGATTCACAAAATGGGGAAAGATAAAAGAAATAGATTCACCAGTATCAATTAAAATAACTTCTATAGAATATGAAATCATGATGGTACCTTGAACTGAAGAATGGAATGCATCTGATCCCACTGGTTCCTGATCCATAGCATGAAGATTCTTGTCCCCTACTTGAGAATGACCGCTCTCCTATGGCTCTACCCTAATCTGGATCTTCCTAGAAGATGATCAGGTTCTGCTTCCATGACCACCAAACTAATATCCCACTGTCTTTGTCATCTCCAACTAAACTAACACTGCCTTGGAAGCCACAAATCTTTCTCCACTCTGATATGGGTGCTTCTCCCTTCAAAAATACTACAAATACCACATAACACCACATTGGTGATAGGTCCTAGGACGATATGTACATGTGGGTCAGATGTTCCCTACCTTCTCATGTTTATGCCACACAACAGACCCTACACATTAAGCTACCGATGAAGAATTCCTTGAAGGATGGCCTAAACTATCGCCTCCCTTCTTCCCCTTATCATCTTAATTCCTCTTCTTATTAGATGAACTATCACTTCCCAATACTGGCATATCCCCAAAGGAACCAGACCTTCCCTTTTAATCAATATCAACCATACAAGCCTGATTAACTACCTCATCATAGTTCTTTGTCTTGAACATGAATAATTAAGAATAGATATCCGGCTGAAAACCCCTTTTGAACCTTTGAGTATTCATCTTCTCATTGGAGACTATTTCAGGTTCATATTAGACTAGATCGTAAAAGAGGTTGGCATACACCATCATTGACTGGTCCTCCTGAATAAGATCCATGAACTCCCGAGATCAATCATATGCCTAGACCTCATGGTAGTACTGGTCATTGAATACCACCTTAAAATCCTTCCATCTCATCTTACCATGCTTATTATCTTGAATCATTGAGTCCCACCACCTTCAACTAAGACCCTCTGGAAAGGATGAGGGGCATTTTACTCTGACTTTCTCAAGAGTATCAAGAAACTGAAACATGTGCTTGATCTTATCAAGAAACTCCTCCACTTCTTGGGGATCCTTGCTACCTAAAAATGAAGTGGGTTTCTTCTTGAGAAACTCCTAGGATTTTTCCTTCTTATGAACAAATTCATCTTCTCTAACTTGAGGAGGAGAAGTAACTTCTCCCTGTCCTAGAACCTGAACAACCTAGTGTACTACTTCCAAAAACCTTTGATCTAGGAGTGACAGAGAACTCTCTTCGACTTCATCCTACGATTGTAAGGAAGATCTCCAGGAAGGCATGTTTCTACAAAAATAAACATCCACAAGAAAAAAACATTGGTATAATGAGTCTGAAAAATATCATCAATAGCCTCAAATATAAATAGATCAAACTCTTCCTGACAACAAAATGACCAAACCACTTCACCTCCAACCATTTTCCATGTGCATTCTACAGCCTACATGTCCCACCTGGAAGAGTAGTCAAAAGAAGATCCCAACATCCCATGGAGACTTTATGTTTGTCACGAGGTGTGATGGCTAGGCACCCTACTCACAACCAAAACATTAAACCTCGACAATAAACCCTTTTGTAAAGTGTTGTCCTATTTTCAAATGACAAGTTTATTTTTAGAAAACACTTCTATAAAATGGAAAATTTTAAAATTACCATTTCATTTATGAAAAACCCTCCTTCAAGTTCTACAAAAACCAAATTATGGTACGATGTTTTATTTAATTTTAAAATACTTCTTCTAAGAAGAATCTATTTGAATAATTTTATTTACAAGTTTCAAATAGTTTTTTAAGATGCCATTTTATGTATAAAATATATGGATGTTATTCATTATTATAAGAATATTCATTTATGATAGTCTTCATTAACATTCCATGTATGATTATTGATTTGTTTGTTTAAGTTAAATTTTCAAGAAGAGTTTTCAAATTTTACCTCTGAATTTGTGGAATTATTTAAAGGTATTATTCCTTAAAAAAACTTATGATAAATCTTATTTATTTTCTATCAAAATAAATAAATAAATATAGGTAATGTTTTTAAAAGGTTTTTAATGGGTTTTAAATGATAAATTTAATCCCAATAAAAGTTTTACATAAAATAAAATCCAACACTTTGGTATCAAATGAGTTGATAAGGAATGAGAGGGAACCCATAGCCTCTTGGGGCGTATTCCTAAAGGTGATACTATAAGTGCCCTCGTGTATTTTTAAGGTTTTCCAAGAATCATTTTAATTCATAAAAAAGTTATTATTTTAAAATAATTTTAAAGGAGAAACCCATGTTTATTTTAAAGGTTTCTTATTTTAAAATTAAATGAGTTTTCAAAATGGTATATTTTTAAAGTTTTTGAAAAGTGTTTTCCAATGTATTTTTCATAAAAATCCTAGATTATTCATTTGGGAAAATATATTTATTATATAAAATGTTTTTTATTTCATAAAAAAGGAAATGATTTCAAAGAAAATCTTAAATAGTGTTTATAAAAAGGATTTTAAACTGTTTTCAAAACCCCTTACTGGGAAAATTTATTCTCACCTTGTGTTTTAAAATTTTTTAATAGAATATGTAGTAGTATAAAGGTGTTTGGTTTCATTAATGGAGCTATAATGAGTGAATCCAAATCACTTTTATTTTTAAATTTTCTACAACTCTGATATATAGTAATGAATTTTCCAAATCCTCCAAAACCTAGAACAGAAAAAAGATCCTTAGGTATGTAAAGGACTGTATATTTTTCAGTTACTTTTTATAAAAAAATATACAATATGTATTTTGTTATGGATTTATAAGTTTGGGTCTTAAGATTTCATATTTTTTATCAGAGAAATGTTTTATATAACTTTGGAGATTATAAAATTATTATTTGAGGTTAATTTTAGAGTTATAGGTAGTCCTTCGAGTTTTAGGTAACTCTTAAGAATATAGAATTTTAGAAATCCTAGTGGTTCTAATTCTAAAATGGAAATTCATAATTTTCTTATATATAATGAAAGAATTTCAAGGATTAAATTTTTTTAAGGGGGAGAATGTAACATTCCAAAAAAAATTAACATATTTTTCCTTTATAATAAATTTTTATTAAATGGATTATTTTATAATTAAAATAAAATAAAGTATGATTTAATATAAATTATATTTTCTTACTATAATTAAAATTAATATTAGTTATAAGTTGATCTAAATAATCATATTTTCCAAATAAATTGATATTTTTATATAAATGATGATATATTAAATTATTAATATATTCATAAATGATATAATCTTGATAAATTGAAATATATTTCAACTTAATGTATTGAGGAGATGTGATTTATTATGCCCTCTTGAAAATTATTTAATAATATATGTCTTTTTCATAAAAGTATATTATTTTGATATATAAAATTTATAGTTTTCAAAATATTATGTTATTACATTTGAATAAAAAATTATTTTCAAGTAATTATAAGCATGAGTTAATTTAAATTTTTTACTTATACCAATATTACTCTAGTGATAATATTTATTATTAATAATTAGTGTTGATAATTTATGTTAATAGACAATTTAAGTACCTTAATTTCTAGAGAATAAAAATATTATAAGAAACATACACTAAAGGTAGTATATAATATATTTTAGAAGAAAAAAAATTAAAAGATCTTTTTAAAGATTTTAACATTATTTTTGCAATAAAAAGTCTTAAAAATAATGATGATTAAAACTAATATAACTATTTTTAATACTAAAATATTATTAATAATAGTAATTTAAGTAAACATTGAGATAAATAAATAAGTAGATATACTAAAAAAAATTAAATTAGTACATATATGGTTAATATTCATTTTAGGTAATTAAAATTTACTTAGTAGATATATTTTAATAAAATGGGTCAACCTAGCTAGACATCTAGGCTTGATTAACCATGCACATATGGGGAGAAACCTCAACCCATGCATGGGAACTAGACTGGCTAGCTCACTAGGTGGAAGGTGAGTTTTTGGGTGTGCATAATACCCATGGATAATGCACAGTGTATGCATGGTGCTTGCATAGTACACATAGGGGTGCCCTTTGTGGGTTGCACAGGTGAGGTGTGAATGGTGAGGGGAGTGTGTGAGGTGTTGTGGGTGTCAATCCCCACTTCTGACTAAAGAGTTCATAGTCATGAGATAACTTATTATGAAATAACATACTGAATAAAAGTTCAATTTGGGATGTGTGTGTATAGGTATTGTTCACCCATCTTTAAATATTTTGTTTAAAATGAATTCATTCCATCTAATCCACGTGGATCATTCGATCATATTGAGAATAATCTTCCTCCTCATGAACTGAACCTAGCATATCCTTGATGCATATTTCTTATCCTTCGATGTTGGTATTATCCTCAACTACACATGCATGAACCAGGTTGAGGTTACACCACCATTTTCATCCGCCTTCAATGAAATGTCCATAATCCTTTCAAAAAATAGTGGAGTTTCACTTTTCACATGAAGACCTCCTGGTTTATACCTTTGATGACATCCAAATTTTTTATTCTACTTTTTTTTCAATTTTTAGTGTAAGCCATGTCTAAATCATGGAAAACATTGTGTTTTCCTTCAATATGACTATAACTGTTGCAAGTAAAAAATATCAGTAGTGTTGGAAAGATTCTTGAAAAGGCATAATAAATTGGTTGAGAATAACTTAAACTGAATGTAACCATCATATTTAAAAATAATATTTTTTACAATTCATATTTTATTCGCTAGATTTTTTATTATTCCTCCTAGGATCAAACTTATAACAATGAAAAGTTTAAATATATATTCTTTATCATGATCTAACAAACATAATATCTACAAAATACCCTAAAGACTATGATCCACATTTTTTGATTCTCCTTACTAGTGTACATTCACATTTATCCCACGGCCCAAGCTCTCTATCTATATCTCTCCCACTCTCTCTCTACTCTCCTATTACAAATATTCAAGAAGACATAGTAGTAAAAAACTTATCTCATTTTTGTCTTTAGTTTGAGGTAATGTGGTTATGTTCAAAAAAAAATATGAATTTAGGTTTTAATATAAAAAACACTATTCTAAGGGATTATTTTTTTCGAAAAATACTTTATGATTTTATTTTTTATAAAAAAATTATTCTATGAAAGGAAAATCTATTTTAAAATTACTATTTTATGTAAGTGAATTAATATTTTTATATATAGCATTGATTTTGTTAAAAATACTTTTGTAAAGGTAAATCATATTTTCAAATGAAATGTTCATTTTGGAAAAATATTTATAAAAAGGGAAATATTTTAAAATTCACATTTCATTTATGAAAACCTCTCCTTCAAGTTCTATAAAACCCCAATTATGGTACGTTATTTTATTTAATTTTCAAACACTTCTACTAAGAATAATCTATTTAAAGAATTTTAATTACAATTCTAAAATTGGTTTTTAAGCAAACATTTTGTATATATAATGTTTTTTAAAATATAAGGATGTTATTCATAATTATAGGAATAGTTATTTATTATAGTTTTCATTTACATTACATGCCTGGTTATTGATGAATTTGTTTAAGTTAATTTTTTAATAATATTTTATAAATGGTTCATTTTAATTTATAGAATTATTTAAAGGTATTATTACTTAAGGAAACTTATAATAAATATTATTTATCTTCTATCTTTAAAATAAATACTCATAATTATATGTTTTGAAATTTTTTTAATAGATTATAAATGAGAAAGTAAAGAATGGTAAAAGAAACTATTAAAATAAAATTCAACACTTAGGTATCAAATGAGATGATGAGGAATGGGGAGTGACCCAAAAACCTCAAGTAGACATTATCCTAAAGGTGGTAATACTACATACTTCATGGATTTCTTACGGTTTTTCAAGTATCATTTTAATTCATGAAAAGTTATTATTTTCAGAAAATTTTAAGGTATAAATAAATTTTTATTTCAAAGTTTACTAGTTTTTAATTTAAATGGTTTTTCAAAAAGTTATATATTATAAAGATTTTAAAAAGGTGTTTTCTTATGGAATTTTCATGAAAACCTTAGATTATTAATTTAAGATAATATATTTATTATATAAATTTTTTTCTAATTGATATAAAATAAAATGAGTTCCAAAAAAATAAATGGAATTTGTGAAATGAATATTTCACTACTTTAAAAACCTCTTACTAGGAAATTTTATACCCACCCTAGATTTTAAAATTCTTTTCACAGTATCTTTAGAAGTATCAAAGGTGTTTAGTTTGCTTTAAGGGGTTAGCATGAGTGAAGTAAAATAATAGTTATATTTTTAAATTGTGTACAACTCTAATATATTGTAAGGATTTTTTCTAATCCTCAAATACATAGACTAGAAAAATATCCTCATGTATATAAAGGATGATATATTTTTTACATACATTTTATAATAATAAAAATATATACAACATATTTTTTCCATTGGATCCAGAAGTGCAGGTCTCGAGCTGTCATTTTTTTATCAAAGAAACTGTTTAGAAAACATTGGAGATTAAGAAATTTTCATTTGAGGTTTATTTTAGAGTCACATGTAATCCTTTGAGTTTTAAGTGAATCTTAAGAATATAGAATTTTAGAAATATTATTTTTTTTAATTCTGAATATGGAAATTCAGAATTTCCTTAAGTATGAGGAAATAATTGTGAGTGTGTAATTCCTTTAAAGGGGAAGAATTTAGAATCCTTTAAATTTTAAGCATAGTTCTCCTTCTTAATAAATATTTATTAAATGGATTTTTCTATGATTAAAAAAACTGAAGACTGATTTAATATAAATTAGATGTTCTTTCTATAATAAAAATATATTTATTTATAATTTGATCTATATAATTACATTTTCCAAAAAATGATATTTTTATATAAATTCTAATAGATTGAATTATTAATATATTAATAAATGTTATAATTTTAAAAAATTATTATATATTTTAACATAATGCTTTGAAAAGATATGATTTATTATTCCCTCATAAAATTTACTTCAAAATATATGTATTTTTGATAAAATTAATTTATTTGGATATGTATAATTTATAGTGTTCAAAATACTATGTTATTTCTTTTGAACAAATTATTATTTTCAAGTAATTATAAGCCTTAGTTAATTTTAATTTTTTTTACATGTACCAATATTACTATAATTCAAATTTTTATTATTAATAATCAGTATTAATACTTTAAGATAATAGACATTTTAAGTACCATAATTTCATTAGTAAACCTATTATAAGAAACATGTATAAAAGTTTTGTATAATATATTTTATAAAAAAATAATTTTAAAGATTTTTGTAAAATAATTTAGTATTATATTTGTATAAATTTTATTTAAAATAATGATAAGTAAAATTAATATAATAGTTTTGAATTTTAAAATATTAATTCTAATAGTAATCTAAGTAAACATTAATAAAAATAAACAAATAAATATACTAAAAATGATTTTAAACAAGTACAAATATAGTTTTTATTAATTTTAGAAAATTAAAATGTACTTAGTTTATATATATATATATATATATATATATATATGGTTCAACATACTTATCCAGCTAGGCTAGATCAGCCACACACATGTGGGGAGAAATCTAAAACCATGCATGGAAATCAACCTGGCCAACCCATAAGTAAGAAGATAAGTATTTGGGGGTGTATAGCACTAGCTGATCATGCATAGGGTGTGCATGGTGCATGCATAGCACACATAGGGGTTCTCTATGTGGGATACGTAGGTGAGGCATAACTGGTGAGGGGTGTTTATATAGTGTAGCGGGTGTCAAAATGTCATCCAACTCGAGCACTTAGAGGCATGATATCACTTATTAAGCACTCACATACCAAACAAAAGTTTGATATGGCATGTGCGTGTATGAGTACTATTCAACAATATTTAAATCTTCCATTTAAAAAAATTCATTTTATCTAATCCACATTGACCGTTTGATCATCCCAAGTGTCACCTTCTTCCTCATGAACTCAACCTAGCCAACCCTTGTTGTTGATTTATTCTCCTTTGATGCTAGTATCATCCTTAACTACACAAACACAACCCATCTTGAGGTCATACCACTATTTTTATCCTAATTCGATGAAAATCCAATGATTATTTAAACAAAGAGTGAAGTTTCTCTTTCCATGTGAATACCTTTCTATCTATACCTTTGATAACATACCTCTTTTTTTCAATTTTCAATGGTAACCCACATCGAAATCATGGACAATAATGTGTTTTCCTTTAAGCTGTCCATACCTGTTGCAAGTCAAAAATATCATCATTATCATCAATCTTCTTGAATAAGATCAATGAATTAGTTGGGAATATGTTAAAACAAATATAACCATCATATTTAAAAATAACATTCTCTACATATCATATTTTATTCTCCAACATCATCATTATTTCTCTTTATTTCACACATGTATCACCGATAACTTCTTATAAATATATATTCCTTATCCTGATTTTAAAAAAAATCTTCAAAAAATACCTTTGAGACTATGATCCACAATTTTTGGTTCCTCATATAGGGTGAATATTATATTCAATATATCCTTCTATTCGATTAAATAAATTTCAATCTAGATCATATTATAATATACCTATGATTTCCATATCCTTTTAAAATAGAAGATACGACTAAAATTCCAATTAAAATTTTTCATTTACAAACTTTTCCAGACCAATCCTATATAATTGAAACCCTCACTACTATAAATTCACATTTCTCCAAAATCCCAAGATCTCTCTCTCTCTCACTCTCTCTTTCTACTCACGTGTTCTAAATATTCAAGAACTCATAGTAGGAACTGCCTTAGCTCAGTTTTGTCATCATTTTGAGGTAAGGGGACTATTATCATATCACAATTTGATTTTATTTTTTATTATAAAAACCATTATTCAATGTAATGTGGTTTTTTAGAAAAATAATTTATGATTTTATGCTATATAAAACTCTTATTCTATATATGTGAATTCTATTTTTAAATTACTATTTTATTCAATGAAATTAATCTTTTTATATAGGGGTTTCATTCTATAAAAACCCCTTTTATAAAGAGAAATTCAATTTTCAAATGAAATTATTATTTTGAGAAATTCCTTCTATAAAAGGGAACTATTTTAAAATTCCATTTTCAATTATGAAAACCCTTCCTTCAAGTTATATAAAATGATAATTATAGGAAGTTGGTTTGTTTAATTATCAAATCCATCTACTAAGAAAAATCTATTTGAAGAATTTTATTTACAAGTTTTAAATAGGTTTTTAAGCTATCATTTTATGTATGAAATGTTTTTTAAAATATATGTGTGTTATTTATAATTATAGGAATGGTCATTTACTATAGTTTTCATTTAAATTTCATGCCTAATTATTGAATCATTTTTTAAGTTAAATTTCCAAGAAGAGTTTATAAATGATTCCTCTAAATGTATGGAATTATTTATAGTTGTTATTCCTTAAGGAAACATATGATAAATATTATTTATTTCTATATTGAAAATAAATACCTATAATTATAGTTTTTGAAAGGTTTTTAATGTATTATTAGTGAGAAACAAAATCCTGATAAAATGTTTTCTTAAAATAAAATTTGACACTTGGATATCAAATGAGATGATGATAAATGGGGAGTGAAACCACAGCCTCAAGGGGATGTTTTCCTAATGGTGATACTTCTTGTATCCTCCTTAATTTCTTAAGTTTTTCTAAGTATAATTTTAATTCATAAAAATTTATTATTTTCAAATTATTTTACAGTGGAAATATAATTTAATTTAAAAGGTTTATTATATTGAAATTAAATTGGTTTTAAAAAATTTATATATTTTAATGTTTTTTAAAATTATTTTTATATGGGTTTTCCATTATAGCCATAGATTTTTAATTTGGGAAAATATATTTATTATAGAATTTTTTTTATTTGATATAAAAGGAAATTACTTCAAATATATTTTTAAATAGTGTTTATAAAAAGTACTTTTCACTGGTTTTAAAACCCCTTACTATGAAATTTTATGACCACGTTATGTTTTAAAAGGTTTTTCATAGGATATTTAGAAGTACCAAATGTGTTTGGTGTCATCTAAGGAATTAGAGGGAGTAAATCCAAATAGTTTTTTTTTTAAAATTGTACAACTCTAATATATTATAAGGAATTTTCTTAATCCTTCAAAACCTATACTGGAAACGGATCCTCAAATATGTAAAGGACTATATATTTTTTAATAAATTTATATATATATATATGACATGTTTTTATCAACTAATCTAGAAGTGGAAGTCTTGGGTTATCATAGGTTGTCCCTGACATATGCTTATGATGTCATGTTTTATGTTGTTTCCACATTTCTATGTTTCCTTGATATTATCATCTTATGTCATTATTTTTTGTATATGTGTATGATTATCACCCTTTTTTCACCTTTATATTTCTCTTTTCTAATATTTATTACTTTCATCATGTTATGCAATGATTACTACCCTACTAGGATTTATAGCTCACCCCTTTCTTATATACACCCCCATGTTATCTCATACATTATTAGAAGATTGATGGAATATAAGGGCATGTTATTGAGTTTTCAAATTATTTTTTTTACCCATGTTTCAAGTTAATGTGTTATATACCAAATTTCTCAAAAAAAACTAGGACTCGTGATCTTCTAGGATTGTATTATGTGTATCTTTATATAATAAATCATTAATTAAAGTTTATTAAAAATATGGGTTGTTAGATCTATTTGGAATATACTTGTATGAATACCTTTCTATCATACCTGAACTGATGTCCCATGAACCTAAGGCTTGTTCCCAATTTCAATAAGCTATCATAAGTGTCAAGGGAATTAATGTGACCAATGAGAATAGTTTAACCTTTATATATCATAACGAATAAATGAAACAAACATAAATCAACTAAATAAACCAACATTTATTCTGAAAACATTCAACATGTAAATGAAAACATTAAGATAATGTCTATATGGATAATACATTATACTAAACTTAAATGGAAATAAATACACTGTTATTCCTGTGTGGAAAATGAAAAATTAGAATGCCACCACCTCTATAGTGATAAAACTAATCCTATAGTCTACACTCTAAAATATAATAATCATCCATTCTAGTAATACAACCAAGAGAAGATGATTTATAGGCACACCAAATGTGTACATGTAGGGAGTGAGATAAAATCCTGGGAAGATACCTCTAATATTATATCTATTTCCTTTTACAGGATAAAACATAAATAAATGTTTTAAAATAAAAATAAAAAATAATTTTATTACCTTTTGGTGAATATATAAAAAAATCAAGGTTATATGAAATTACTTTTTATAATAAAAAATTACCAATTTTAAAACACATTCAAAATATATATTTATCTTTTTCATTTACACATGAAATTGATTTACTAAAAATGAGTAAAAATAAATTTAGAATTTATGTCATCATAAAATTATATAGTCATAGTCATATCAAACATCAATATATAATAAATGACTAATAAGATAAATTATTATAAATTATAAATAATCACTTTTAGTGCATCATGGGATAACTACCTATGAGACGAAGTAAATTATATTTAGGATGCTCACACCAAACACATCAATAATCAATATATTGGCCACTAATAAAAGTAGAATACTAAACTATTGGGTGCAGCTATTGTCCAAAGTAGTGTTTTAGACTAGTGGATATGATCATAATAGAACAATCCCTAGTGGAATACTAATCTAGTACATAGTATCCATAGGGGAATACAAATATAATAAAGGAAATACTAGGTAGGGTTGTAACACCCCAAGATTTCATAGTGTGTTATTTCTTCAAAATAATTCAATAACTTGCACTACACGCAACACCGAGTTCAAGCGCACCATGACTTACCAAACAAGCCGTTCAAAAAAGGTTATGAATAGTATTAACTAAATTTTAAACTTTATATAATCCTTATAATTTTAGAATCCATATTATGAGTTTCTTAGACATAATGTAAGAACAAATTCATCTTCAGTATTGTAGTTTTACCAACTTTTAATAGTGAACCCTTTTTAAATAAAATATTTTAAACTTTTTGACTAAATGGGGACATCAAAAAATTTAAAATAAAACATCCCAAGCTTCTACGGTACGCTTTCCTTTGAATAAAACAGTAGCGTGTGTTGTACGCAACTTCGAGTTTTAACACACACCACAACCGATCAAACTAGCCGTTATGAATAGTAATACTTAATTTTTTGAAATTATATATATTTTATATTTCAAAATGGACTTCATTTTTGGATTCGGAATATCAAATTTAGCCTAAGGTGAAATTTTGGTACTTTTCGGATAACTTTCATATTTTGATGAATAGTAAAAATTACTAAATTTTAATTAAAAACAACTTTTTTAATCAAAATAATTAATAGTGATAAATTATGAATTTGAGTGGTTTTAAAGTATATTTAGAATATATTTTTACCATTTAATATAATTTTGGTCATTGGACATAATTTTACAATTAAACCGAACATAAACAAGTGTCAATCTTTTGATAGTTATTATCTCTTAAAAACACGCTTTTTGTTTTGACAGCGGGAATTAATTTTAAATTAATTTCTGCCACTTCTGTGTTTTGAATTTAGAAAAATGGATTCCATATTTGGAATCAGGATGTTCAAATTGTATAAATAGGTAACTTTTATTTTTAGACATTTTGAATAATTACTGCGGTAAATATTTTATTTACCATGGTTAAGGGTAAATCCGGTAAATAAGGGTTAAAAAATAATATTATAATAATACTAAATTACCCTAAAACGTGTCTTAACCCTATTGGTTGATACATGGTCGACCATTGGCATCTTTGGGTCAATTTTGGGACCCCATTGATCCACTTGTAAGTGATAATGACACTTTATTTTAATTAAGTTAAAATGAATACAAAAATGGCATAAGCTTACATCTTTTAAAAGAACAATTTTTACATAGGGTTATACATGTTGGATTTTCGATTATAAATATTCATTAGAAATCTAAAACGATTTCCTACATAATTATATTTTATTTATAATTTTTAGACATCAAATAATTTAAATTATTAATGACACAATAATGATGCAATGTTTACCTCATTAATAAATCATTTAAATAAATAAGATTATAATGATTAAAATATTATCTAAAACCTGTCCAATTCTTATTGGTTGATGTTATTTAGAATATGAGTCATCTTATCTTCGACCTCAATGATTTTTGGACCATTATAAACCGAATATAATTATATTATAAAGTAATACTTTCACTCTTTCCTAAAGAGCCCCTCCTCTCCCTTATAAAAGGAGACCACTTCTACTCATTCCTCACACCTCTCAAGCCACTTGGCTCGTCCAAACTCTGCCCAACTAAGCTCCCCACATCCCTCTCCTCCTCCTTGAAGCTTCCCCTTAGGCAGAAAGCATTTAAAGAAGTCCTTTGGTTCCAACCAAAGCGAGTTACCTAAATTAAAGGTAACATTTTCTCTTAAATTATTTTCAATTATTTTGCTTCTCCAACCCCCAAACTCTTTTTATTTCCTTTCTTTTGTAACAACACCATTATCCACAATATACTAGGATGTTGTTATAATAAGGATTCAAACTACACATTCACACAACTCCATCTAATGGATGATGAACATAATGTTTCTGTGGATGGCAAACTAACGCCTCACGAAACGATGATTGTTCAAATACATCTTACCGCCTCTCATGGTGGCCATTAGGATGGAACTGTAATTAAATATGATATTAATGATATATATTTTATATATAAGCTTCTGTAATTCCATTTTATTTCATACAATCATTCATTTCATGTTGTATATACATACGATAATTTCATTTGAGGAAGTGCGGACTACCGCCCCCTTAAAATGATATGACTCGTTCATACCACACATGGAACGTATAAAGGATGGTGTTAATGAACTTAAGTAACATATATAGAATATTATATTTTACTGTAATAGTAATATACCTATGTATCATTTGGATTCGATTCTTTTAAAATAAAAATTAAATGGAAGTAGCATTCGTGCGTACGTACGGACTACCGTCTCCACGAACGTGATGTGATTCATTCTCCATCGTATCCATTCAAGTATAATTATCATTTGATGATTTAAAAATGATGTTTAAGGACTTGATACCATTATGGATATGAATAATATACATCCCATTAATAACGAATATGGCTCACATAACAAAGAATATAAAGTAAAATGAACCTGTTAACACCTGAAATGACGATAATTCTAAGATATTATTAACAAATCAATGTTAAAAGATCATATATGATATCATATTAAAGTAACTGATTCTTGTATTATTCAATAACAATTATTTCACCATTATACAGGAGGTAAACCTACCATCGACCAAGGAAAAAGTACAAAGTAAGGGATTCTCTTATCTCACTTTCAATTCTGTGAGATTTCCATTGTTCGCTACTAAATTATTGAAAGTGGTGTATTGTGTACTTCCATTTGATATATATTATCATGATTCACTTTATATTCATGTTATTCTGTAAATAATTTGGTGGTTATTAACTTTTGGCCATGCGACTCAGTTGATTAACGTGGTAAGGGGTTTCTTGTCTCACATTTAATTCCGTGAGAATTCCATTGATCACCACTTAATTATTGCATGTGGTGTATGTGTACTACCCATGATTGTATTCATTGTGTAATATACATTATTTTATGGGTATTTACATCATCATGGTATGATCTTTCTTTCATGGGTGTTTGTTTCTTAAGTTACCTAATCAATAAGGGAATTTGAGATTTCAATTTCCACTCATTCGGCTTTACGCATATTTCATTGATTATATTACCCCCAAGATTATGTGTGGAATCACTATTCATTTGATTATGTCATAATTTCCACTCCCCTTCCTGTGGATATACTTTTGATACACATAATCACTCCATTGAAAATTCTCAAGTCATTGATATGAATTTGATAAGAGTAATTTTAACTCTTTCACCATTTGTTGAGTTAAACATCCAGTTCGTTGGTGTTGTTTTTACAGGAATATGTGTGAATATACTTTGATTGTTTTACACTGAATATCCAATCATATTTAGTGTATTTATATTTTTCACACATAATTATGTTGTTGATTTATCCTTAACCTAAGGATATGGCCTTTATGAGAGATTTCATCTCAACTTACAATCCATTGAGACTTCTTTGTTGATATACACCAAATCACTTTTATGTGGTGTATATAATGTACTTTGACATAGTATATCATGAATTCCCTTTATTCTCATGATATTACAATGTTTTGATTACCTCAATTATTTTCATTCAAGTGTCTCTCTTTTGGTTAGAATCTCTAACTGAAATACCATTTTTAAATGTTTTAAAGACTTATTCATCTAAATCTTTCTCATTAATGTCCATGTTTTAAAAATGGTTTTAAGGATTTATTTATATGGACATTAAAGTTTAGAAATTAAATATCCTTTTAAAAGGTTTCAAAGTGGTATGGGACACTTTGATCCAAAAATCTATTTTTAAATGGCTTCTTGACAAATAGTGTTACTTTTAAATGTTTTCAAGAAAAGGGGGATATTTCTCTCAAATAGTTTTGATGATTATTTTCATCTATGTCAACATCCTTCATTATTCATGATTGAGGTTAATGTGATACAATACAATATTCCATATTGTATCAAATGAGTTATATTTGACTGTGGATGTTCTATTTTTATACCATTCATGGTTTGTGGTTAAAGTATTGACATTTCGTATGCTAGTTTTAATACGAATGTTTATTTTATGCTTAAACCTATTCATATGAGGAATGCATTGGACTTAATAAGTGACGGGTGGAGCCCGCTATAGCTCCTCGATGCATCGGTAGGTCTCATGAGACAAACTAGTGTCTTGGCACAAGGCCTTGGAAAAATCTTATTTGTAGTCTTGGCACGAGGCCTTGGCTATGTGGTTATGATAGTCTGGCATTATGCATTCCATCATTATGAAAGTGGTTATTGATATTGCATGTGATCATTCGACTAGTAGAATATCCATGTGAGTAAGTAAATGGAATTATTTCATTTTATTTATGCCATACCATGTTGAACGTTCAAGTTTCAAAGGCTTTTGTTTTAGTTATAAATTGCCTTAAGTGTTTATGATTATTTATGAAAGCTTCTCCTATAATGTTATCCTTACTGAGCATCCGAGCTCACCCCTTTCAATGTTTTATTTTTTTTTCCCAGGATTATGAAGAAGTAATTTATGAATGACCTGCAGGGATAGTATGAGGGGATATGAAGACAAAATGTTTTTTTTTATGATGTAATGTAAAAATTTATGGATGTATCTAGTTATTCCAAGGCTACTAAACTAATCGGTCTTTCGAGACTTGATCTTTCTCATGATCATGCCAATGTTATGTAATAATGCACCGACTCTGGGTAACTAGGGTCGGGGCGTTACAGTTGGTATCAGAGGAAGTTTAGTACAAACCTTGGTAGCTAGATTTAGATAAACTCTGATTAGAGCACGTAGACCTAAGATGAACTTTGAGGATTAGTATAAAAGAACTTCCTAGAATTTTGGTATTGTAGAGATTTTGTGAGTTTTCCGAGCAATACATCCCTGTCTGGATACGAGCAGGTAGAGGCGGCTCTGGCACAGATGTACCTAGGGGTAAAACCCGAAAACACCGCTTTGATCTAGACTCGAATGGAAACTGGTGCACGACAACGGGCCTTGCTGCACTCTTGGTTACGACACTCCCGGGGGATATGCTTAGGATAATTTACATTTTCTGTACAAACCGATTTAAGTAATATATACATAAGATGAGAGTAAATGACCTTGGTTAATCCTAATATGTTTCAAATTGAGAATATGGTGACATTTTAATCTCTAAATGATTTTACGACTACTATTACTCACACAATGCTTTCTGGTTTTAGTCAATGGCTGGATTCCAAGGAAGTCATAGTGACTTTGAGAATGATGTACAAGGTGGGAACGGTGGTGGAAATGAGCAACAAAATGGAATGTTGATAGGCGTAAAAGATATCGTCTTTATGCCAAATCAGTTTTCCAAAAATATGATCAACAACATATATATTAACCAACTCCCAGACTCAACAAGGAAGAGAAAGGTGATAAATGATAAGATCTCCAGCAATGGAGACCATGGAGAAAAGAAACCTCAATTTTCATCATGCAGGAATTGTGGAAAGAGACACCCAGGAAAGTGTCTCAATGGGACAAAGAAATTTTTTACGTGCGGGAAGGAAGGACATAAAGTGAAGAATTGCCGAATAAAAATTAAGAGTACTATGGAAGAAGATAAAAATGGTCCCAAGAGTCCATTTACAGTCATTTTCCGTAAATTTAGGGGACCTGGCCATTACCCGAGTGAATGTCCTATTTTATAGGACATTTTCTTGCTCAAAGAAGAAGCTATGCGGAAATAAATGGTTGGAGAAAAATTTAAAAAGTATTAGCACTCCTTGTTGATGGGTTTACTTTGGAATAATTTTCTCTTGTATTTGTAACCCCTCAGTTTTCCATGTGAGAATGATATTTGAGGAATAATTGTCTCTTCTCTTGTGGATATAGGTATAAATAACCATTTGGTTTTATATGATCATTGGGGTTTGAGAAAATGATAAGTTATTATAATTTGGGATGAAAATGCAAAGTATGATATAACATTTGTGGTTAAATTATGTTATTTTGAAAAATTTATCTCATTTTGGTAATATTATAGAATATAGTTTTTGAAAAAGGACAACACGTAGACCGTGTGACAACCCGTTGCGTCGGACAAAGCTGTGGGAATCGAACCCACAACCAAAGTGCGATTGGGATTTATCGCCTACCACTGGACTACGTGAAGTCCCTGGTTAGTATGACTATTTTTTTTTGTTAAATGATCAATAATAAGATGATTTGGGTTCTTATGTCTTATCAAATGAATACCCTTGGTATAGGAAAATGATTTGGTGATTAAGTGATAAATGTTATTTTGGAAGATGTTCGTTTTGTTAGGAACACTATATGCCCAAGGAAAATAGAATACAATGAGGTTTCATTTGTAGAGTAATGGTGGATTTTTATCTACATTTTTATTGTTGATTTATAGTGATTTGGGTTATTTATGGAAATGATTAACCTATAACAGAGAATATGTGATGATGTTAATTACTTTTAAGTATGTGACTTTAAGAGTATTTGATGTCATTTGGAGATACAATGTAACATGGGAGACTACATAATCAAATTCTTCTATGTTTTGGGTTTCAATATTAGTTTGGATTATATTAAAGGATTTTAAGGACAATTGGTTATTTAATGGTATCTATTTAACTTTGGGGTATTGTTGGTTTAATTTTAGAAATTAAGATTAGTGCATATTTATCTCAATGAATATCCTTTTGGGGGATCATTAGATCATTCACTAACCATTTTGGTTTTGATTAATCTTCAAAGACAATGTAAATATATGGTTTATCCTTCATGGATCATGTGATTCTATAGAAGTTTATTCTATCTCTTCTAGTGTGACCAAGTCTTCTTGAATACTCATCGTTTAAAAAAATTGAGTTAGTGGTGGAAATTTATTAAAGAATGAAAATCTACTTAAAATTTAAGTATATCTCATAATGTTCTTAGTCAATATCATAAATGAATTCCTCTTCCTTATGTAATGTAACTTTAAAAAAAATGTTGTCCTAGATGGTACCTTAAATCGTCACTAATTTATGGCTTTAGGATTGTTGGCCTTTTCATAGCCATGTTCTCTACCACTCTCCATCAGATAATTGATGGTTATATTTCTCCTCCATATCCATATTTTCCTACATGGAACCCTAGTATGTGTTATTTTCGGTAATCTTCATACTTTCCACTCTTTATTTTAAATAGAGTCCTCATTAATTCATTTTTCGATGTGGGATTTCAACTAAGATATTTTGAAATGTCAAAAATGTGTGATCCCAATACCCTATATTTTGTTGAACCGATGGTACTTCAAATCATCATAGATTGATGAGTTTAAGGACCTCAATTTTATACTTGTTTGTGATTGATGACCTCAACCACTACCTATAAATATTTACGTTTTTCCTCCAATTATATGTCTCTAATTGCCACCAATGTTCTCCTAATCGAGATCATAATTTTGTGGTGACCCTTTCATTTCTCTTTTCCTCATATTAAGACTAAATTTTAGTAAACCAATTTCCGATGTGGGTTTTCCCACAAATATATTTTCTATTTTCAACCTTTTATTTTCGAAGAACAATTTCAAATTGCGAGGACGCAATTTATTGAAGGAGGGGAGAATGTAACACCCCAATATTTCATAGTGTGTTATTTCTTCAAAATAATTCAATAACTTGCACTACACGCAACACCGAGTTCAAGCGCACCATGACTTACCAAACAAGCCGTTCAAAAAAGGTTATGAATAGTATTAACTAAATTTTAAACTTTATATAATCCTTATAATTTTAGAATCCATATTATGAGTTTCTTAGACATAATGTAAGAACAAATTCATCTTCAGTATTGTAGTTTTACCAACTTTTAATAGTGAACCCTTTTTAAATAAAATATTTTAAACTTTTTGACTAAATGGGGACATCAAAAAAATTAAAATAAAACATCCCAAGCTTCCACGGTACGCTTTCCTTTGAATAAAACAGTAGCGTGTGTTGTACGCAACTTCGAGTTTTAACACACACCACAACCGATCAAACTAGCCGTTATGAATAGTAATACTTAATTTTTTGAAATTATATATATTTTATATTTCAAAATGGACTTCATTTTTGGATTTGGAATATCAAATTTAGCCTAAGGTGAAATTTTGGTACTTTTCGGATAACTTTCATATTTTGATGAATAGTAAAAATTACTAAATTTTAATTAAAAAAAACTTTTTTAATAAAAATAATTAATAGTGATAAATTATGAATTTGAGTGGTTTTAAAGTATATTTAGAATATATTTTTACCATTTAAAATAATTTTGGTCATTGGACATAATTTTACAATTAAACCGAACATAAACAAGTGTGAATCTTTTGATAGTTATTATCTCTTAAAAACACGCTTTTTGTTTTGACAGCGGGAATTAATTTTAAATTAATTTATGCCACTTCTGTGTTTTGAATTTAGAAAAATGGATTCCATATTTGGAATAAGGATGTTCAAATTGTGTAAATAGGTAACTTTTATTTTTAGACATTTTGAATAATTACTGCGGTAAATATTTTATTTACCATGGTTAAGGGTAAATCCGGTAAATAAGGGTTAAAAAATAATATTATAATAATACTAAATTACCCTAAAACGTGTCATAACCCTATTGGTTGATACATGGTCGACCATGGGCATCTTTGGGTCAATTTTGGGACCCCATTGATCCACTTGTAAGTGATAATGACACTTTATTTTAATTAAGTTAAAATGAATACAAAAATGGCATAAGCTTACATATTTTAAAAGAACATTTTTTACATAGGGTTATACATGTTTGATTTTCGATTATAAATATTCATTATGAAGCTAAAAAGATTTCCTACATAATTATAATTTATTTATAATTTTTAGACATCAAATAATTTAAATTATTAATGACACAATAATGATGCAATGTTTACCTCATTAATAAATCATTTAAATAAATAAGATTATAATGATTAAAATATTATCTAAAACCTGTACAATTCTTATTGGTTGATGTTATTTAGAATATGAGTCATCTTATCTTCGACCTCAATGATTTTTAGACCATTATAAACCGAATATAATTATATTATAAAGTAATACTTTCACTCTTTCCTAAAGAGCCCCTCCTCTCCCTTATAAAAGGAGACCACTTCTACTCATTCCTCACACCTCTCAAGCCACTTGGCTCGTCCAAACTCTGCCCAACTAAGCTCCCCACATCCCTCTCCTCCTCCTTGAAGCTTCCCCTTAGGCAGAAAGCATTTCAATAAGTCCTTTGGTTCCAACCAAAGTGAGTTACCTAAATTAAAGGTAACATTTTCTCTTAAATTATTTTCAATTATTTTGCTTCTCCAACCCCCAAACTCTTTTTATTTCCTTTCTTTTGTAACAACACCAGTATCCACAATATACTAGGATGTTGTTATAAGAAGGATTCAAACTACACATTCACACAACTCCATCTAATGGATGGTGAACATAATGTTTCTGTGGATGGAAAACTAACGCCTCACGAAACGATGATTGTTCAAATACATCTTACCGCCTCTCATGGTGGCCATTAGGATGGCACTGTAATTAAATATGATATTAATGATATATATTTTATATATAAGCTTCTGTAATTCCATTTTATTTCATACAATCATTCGTTTCATGTTGTATATACATACGATAATTTCATTTGAGGAAGTGCGGACTACCGCCCCCTTAAAATGATATGACTCGTTCATACCACACATGGAACGTATAAAGGATGGTGTTAATGAACTTAAGTAACATATATAGAATATTATATTTTAATGGAATAGTAATATACCTATGTATCATTTGGATTCGATTCTTTTAAAATAAAAATTAAATGGAAGTAGCATTCGTGCGTACGTACGGACTACCGTCTCCACGAACGCGATGTGATTCATTCTCCATCGTATCCATTCAAGTATAATTATCATTTGATGATTTAAAAATGATGTTTAAGGACTTGATACCATTCTGGATATGAATAATATACATCCCATTAATAACGAATATGGCTCACATAACAAAGAATATAAAGTAAAATGAACCCGTTAACACCTGAAATGACGATAATTCTAAGATATTATTAACAAATCAATGTTAAAAGATCATATATGATATCATATTAAAGTAAATGATTCTTGTATTATTCAATAACAATTATTTCACCATTATACAGGAGGTAAACCTACCATCGACCAAGGAAAAAGTACAAAGTAAGGGATTCTCTTATCTCACTTTCAATTCCATGAGATTTCCATTGTTCGCTACTAAATTATTGAAAGTGGTGTATTGTGTACTTACATTTGATATATATTATCATGATTCACTTTATATTCATGTTATTCTGTAAATAATTTGGTGGTTATTAACTTTTGGCCATGCGACTCAGTTGATTAACGTGGTAAGGGGTTTCTTGTCTCACTTTTAATTCCGTGAGAATTCCATTGATCACCACTTAATTATTGCATGTGGTGTATGTGTACTACCCATGATTGTATTCATTGTGTAATATACTTTATTTTATGGGTATTTACATCATCATGGTATGATCTTTCTTTCATGGGTGTTTGTTTCTTAAGTTACCTAATCAATAAGGGAATTTGGGATTTCAATTTCCACTCATTTGGCTTTACGCATATTTCATTGATTATATTACCCCAAGATTATGTGTGGAATCACTATTCATTTGATTATGTCATAATTTCCACTCCCCTTCCTGTGGATATACTTTTGATACACATAATCACTCCATTGAAAATTCTCAAGTCATTGATATGAATTTGATAAGAGTGATTTTAACTCTTTCACCATTTGTTGAGTTAAACATCCAATTCGTTGGTGTTGTTTTTACAGGAATATGTGTGAATATACTTTGATTGTTTTACACTGAATATCCAATCATATTTAGTGTATTTATATTTTTCACACATAATTATGTTGTTGATTTATCCTTAACCTAAGGATATGGCCTTTATGAGAGATTTCATCTCAACTTACAATCCATTGAGACTTCTTTGTTGATATACACCAAATCACTTTTATGTGGTGTATATAATGTACTTTGACATAGTATATCATGAATTCCCTTTATTCTCATGATATTACAATGTTTTGATTACCTCAATTATTTTCATTCAAGTGTCTCTCTTTTGGTTAGAATCTCTAACTGAAATACCATTTTTAAATGTTTTAAAGACTTATTCATCGAAATATTTCTCATTAATGTCCATGTTTTAAAAATGGTTTTAAGGATTTATTTATATGGACATTAAAGTTTAGAAATTAAAAATCCTTTTAAAAGGTTTCAAAGTGGTATGGGACACTTTGATTCAAAAATCTATTTTTAAATGGCTTCTTGACAAATAGTGTGACTTTTAAATGTTTTCAAGAAAAGGGGGATATTTCTCTCAAATAGTTTTGATGATTATTTTCATCTATGTCAACATCCTTCATTATTCATGATTGAGGTTAATGTGATACAATACAATATTCCATATTGTATCAAATGAGTTATATTTGACTGTGGATGTTCTATTTTTATACCATTCATGGTTTGTGGTTAAAGTATTGACATTTCGTATGCTAGTTTTAATACGAATGTTTATTTTATGCTTAAACCTATTCATATGAGGAATGCATTGGAATTAATAAGTGACGGGTGGAGCCCGCTATAGCTCCTCGATGCATCGGTAGGTCTCATGAGACAAACTAGTGTCTTGGCACAAGGCCTTGGCAAAATATTATTTGTAGTCTTGGCACGAGGCCTTGGCTATGTGGTTATGATAGTCTGGCATTATGCATTCCATCATTATGAAAGTGGTTATTGATATTGCATGTGATCATTCGACTAGTAGAATATCCATGTGAGTAAGTAAATGGCATTATTTCATTTTATTTATGCCATACCATGTTGAAAGTTCAAGTTTCAAAGGCTTTTGTTTTAGTTATAAATTGCCTTAAGTGTTTATGATTATTTATGAAAGCTTCTGCTATAATGTTATCCTTACTGAGCATCCGAGCTCACCCCTTTCAATGTTTTATTTTTTTTCCCAGGATTATGAAGAAGTAATTTATGAATGACCTGCAGGGATAGTATGAGGGGATATGAAGACAAAATGTTTTTTTTTATGATGTAATGTAAAAATTTATGGATGTATCTAGTTATTCCAAGGATACTAAACTAATCGGTCTTTCGAGACTTGATCTTTCTCATGATCATGCCAATGTTATGTAATAATGCACCGACTCTAGGTAACTAGGGTCGGGGCGTTACAAGGGTGGAATCATCACCTAATATGTTCTTGTAACTTGACAACCCTCCTTAGGTACTCAAGGTATTCCCAATAAGTTTTTCATGTGGAGGTGATAAAATGATTCAATGATTCATTTAAATATAAATTCATTTTAATATATCAAATAAACCCACATATTATCTATGAAACCCCCTAAAAAACAAATACTTTCACATCGATATCAAAAATTCGTCAATCCATAGAACATAATGTAGTTCCACATTCTAAATAAATGCCTTAAATGGGCACAAATTTAAGAGAATAATAAAAAAACTTGAAAAATAATTTTATTCCATTCCAAACATGCCTTTATTATTTGAAAACAATAATTTAATAAAAATATAACTTGTTTTCAAATCATAATAAATCATGATAAAGTAGACATGTTCTTTTGAAAAATACAAAGAAAAACATAATCAATTTATTTTATAATTTATCCAAAGAAATTAAAAAAATCAAGTTAAATGTCATTTTATTCATTAATTAAAATTCTAAAACCATGAAATCATCATTATAAAATAAATAAAATTTTAAATTGTTAAATTTTATACCATTTATGTAATGAAACAATCCACTGATATATTATCAATCACCCTGTGTGCATGGAATAACATAACCCAAATTTCATATAAACATTCCACTAAAAATCTTTTAATATGACATCAGTTTAGAAATTAACAAACTAAAAACCAATGGAAACCATCATAGATAATTTATAAATGTATTTTATAAATAAATTTGAAACACACAAGCACCCATGAATTTTTAAGATATAATGAAATGGACAAAACCACCTATCACAAGTCGACACAATCTCAATGTCTTTACAAAATGAGGATGGATTAAGATTATAAAGGGGGTTCACATAATTGTAACATAAAAAAACCTATGAAATTTTGGTGCTTTTACTTGGTATGGAAAATTAATAAACTCCCATGGCCCTATATATGAGAAAATTGTAAGATATAATTAAAAAAAGGTAAGAAGAAGGGAAGTAATATGGATGAATAGATCATACCTTGAATCTTCATGGAGGATTGTGGAAGGAGGCACTATAAGATGAAGAGGAGGGAGTATGGGGATTATCCCCTATTGGTGTAATTAGATAAACTGATAGGAAAATAGGTTCCACCACCCTTTTATCTAATAATAAGAAAAATTATTATGAAAAATAATTATAATAATAATTTATACTATTATTTTTGGGGTACAAGGAAAGTAAACTACACACATGCCCACTTAGGGGCCTCATTGGACTAGGCCACTAACCCCACCCCCACCCACCACACACACACAATGCATGAACCATCACTAATTACCCCCAATTTATTAAAAATTTCCTAAATACCTACAAACCAAGGCCTAAGGGACTTACAAATATATTGTGACCTTGATATTTTAAAGAATACTATATTTGATAGCATATATAACACATCACCAAGATTAAATCAACCATTAAATATTATTATTTAAATATGATCAGTATAACCTAACCGCTGAATTGGTAGATATTAATATGAGTAAATTAATTATAATATATATATATATATATAATGTTCCTACTCAATAAAAATATATTGACTAATTCTTAGTAAATATGCACTTAATTTTTAGTAGTAATTTTATGCTTCAAAAATTTGTTTTCATAAAAAAAATTATTTCTTTTTGTGAGAATGTATTATAATTTATTTTTTCCACTTTTAGAAATAATATTTTTAAAAAATATATACTTTTTTAAATAATTATAAAAAAATTATCTTAAGATTCTATTTTGAGATTTTTCTCAAAATAATAATTTATTAGTGAATGGTGAAAAAATACTGATTTTATAGAAAATTTCCTTTTCTATTCAAGTATTTAAAAATACAAAAAAATGAAATTGATTTTCATATTTTATTAGTTCCTTTTGATTAACCATAATCCTATTAATTTCATCATAATCTAAATATTCTTAATCTTGTTATAAACACATTCTTATATATAAAAATGCATTTTTATAGAAAACCATTTTACTCGTGTTTTGTGGGTTTTCTTAAAAGTAATTTCTTACACTCTTAGTAATTAAATTTGATAAAATAGACTTAATATTTTAAATATATAGGTTTAAAATTGGTAAATATTTAACTTTTATTTTTTTTATTATGAATTTTAATCGTCGTAAATATTTAACACCTATGTAAGGGTAAATCTTGTAATTAAAGTTAAAAATAATGTGATAAGGATTAAAAAATATATATAACACCTGAATTATTTTTTTTTATTGAATTTAGTTATACCATAATAAGCCAGTATTTTAATATATGTAAACTTTCATCCATGTTTCTTTAATAATGAACTTAATATTATTTTAAGTAAAGGAAATTCCAAAATATCACTCTATTGCTTTAAATTTATATTATAAGTTCATGTAGGGATAATAATATGTTATTAAATATTATAAAATTTTATTTTAATTTTATTTATTTATTTTTATGATGTTAATTTTTTTTTAATTTTTATTTATGGTATATATACCTTAAATACTTACACATCGCTGGAGCGGTGCTTCTATAAGCAGAACAAAAATCAAAGTAAATGATTTTAAAAACATAAAAAGTAATATTGTTTGGATTAATTATTGTATGACACAAATTTTATTGTTAATAATAATGTATAATTCATCTTTAAGGAGTTTATATTTATATCCCATACATGTATTTATGTATTTAAATTCAAAATATGTGAATAATTCTTAAATTGACAAAAATGGTATTTTATATTAAATAATATATTATTAAATGATTTAAAAATAATAAAATATTGATATAAGAAAAGGGGTATGGGATATGGTCTAAAATGACATACACTGACCATTTTTGTCCAGTTATTATCTTATAAGTAAATTTAAAACCCTTTAGTATTGAGAATTTTGCTACCACGGTTAAGGTTATATTTGGTTAATGAAGGGGATAAACAAAAAAATAAGGATTAAATTGAACATAAACTTATAAAAAATTTATTTTTTGAAATTATTTAAACATTAATATAACTTATATTATAAATTTTATCTTCTTGGCTCCACTTTCATGTGTAAATGAATTTATTATATTTAAATCTTTTTATTATTTCCAAGTGTGTTCTTTCCTTCACTATAAAAGGATGTCACCTACCTCATTCTTAAAACCACCTTGATCCACTTATATCAAAACAACCTACCAAAACCACTTATAAAAATCACTATAAAGTTTATATAGGTTCTAGTCTCTTCAAAAGACCACCCCTAGCGTCCTTAAGAATAAATCAAAAGGTATTCTCTCGAAGTGGGGGTAATCATTTTAACTGATCTCTTTCATTTAACTTCTTATTTTACCTCTGTAAATTATATTCTAGACATTAAAATATAATAAAATAATTATACAAAATTTCCTGAGATATTATTATTTTAATGTAACAATCTTATTCATCTCATTTTTTATCCTATGGGGAATACAATTATCATTTGTGGATACCTATGGACTACCACCTCTTTAAATCAATGTGTTTTGTTTTTCATAACCACCTCACATGGATAGTTATTATGATGCATTTAATAAATATATATTATATTAATAACATAATTATTATTCTATAAATATAATATATTACTTACCTTATTACCCTTCTTCCCATCAAAAAATGATAATGTCACTTGTGTGTATGTGTGGAATACCACCTCCATGAAGCGATGTGATTGGTTTTTCATGTCCAAATTTTATGGGTGAGTATAAAATTTTATTTTATGTATAAAAATTATAATTATGTGATTATTATTATTCTTTATATTATGTAATAATTATACCTTTTACCATGGTCAACCTACCAAAATCATTTTTCAGTTCTGAATTGAATGTCATCAAAACACCTGATGTAGAATTAGTAGATTGAGTAATTAAATTTTTAATTGAAATAAATGAAATAAATTGTTTAATTATATATTAATAAACCATTAAATGTTTCTTAAATAAGTAAATAATTAATATAATTTTATTATATCTGAGTTAATGGACATACAGAGCAATTTAAGGCTCAAGGTAAGGGGTTTCTTAACTGAATTTCCATTCATTGGGTTATAATTATACTTCATTGAATATGTTATGCCACGATTATGTGTAAACTAACCTATGATTTTATTATATTTAATTTAAACTTGTTTAAAAAAAATTGGTACACATAATCACTTCATTAATAAAATTCTAACTTCAACGATACGATCTTTGTAACAATTATTTATCTTATTATTGTTTCTTTGAAAAATGTATTGTATTATGAACCAACATACTTTTATAAGGTTTATATAATTATTATTTATATATTATATAATGAATTAATATTTGATCATGATATTTAAATTTCCTTTCTATTTCACGATATATTCATTCAAATGTTATAAAAGTTTGAAGGGTTTTTATGGTCTCAATTTCAATTCTTTGAGGCATAATTCATGTTATACACCTTGATTTATTTTATATAGTGTACTTAATTCCCCATGAATGTGTTTTAAAATATTATTTCATTTAAATTATGGGTTTTACATAATTTTTTTTCTTCATTATATTTCTTTTTGATTCAATCTTTACCTCAATTATAAGGGTTTATCATCCCAGACTTATCTATTTGAAACATATTTTGATTAATGAACCTATATTAATTTATATGGTGTATTTACTTATTCCTGAAATATAATATCATGAATATTTTTATTCTGATGAAATTTTATGTTTCTTCTTATATTATTCTTTAAAAGGGTTTTTGGTTTTAAAAAGTTTTAAATGGTTTTTTTAAAATGTTTCTTTAAAGATTTCCGAAACTTTTATCCAAAATCTTCATTCATGTGCTTTATTTTATTTCAATAATATTATTTTATAAACATAAATTATTTACTAAAGTTATTCTCTATGATCTTTGAACTTGTTTTGAATGTTTTTTAAATAAATTTCTTAATTTTTTCCTCATGGGTCATTTTTTGACTCTCTTTACAAAAGTTTTGAAATAATGTTTACTTTTAATATTTACATCATAAATAAATTTTCCCACCATCATGACCAATAAATTATTTTAATATTACTTTAAAAGTTTACATGATTATTTATAAATAAAATTATTTCACAATACTTTTTTATTTTTTATTTTTTAATGGTGTAGAAAGAAAAAAGTTATTTTACCATTTTTCTAAGAATTTGTTTTTATTTTTTTAATAGTATTTTAATCTATGTAAAAATAATATAATGATTATTGTAATTAATTGGGGATATGGTCTTATAATACCATTCACTTCCTTTCTATTAATGGTTTTTAATTATGTTTTAAATATAATTTTAGTAAAATTATTTATTTTCCATGGGTAAATAAATCTAACATAGTTTGGATGAAAAGAAAGAATGCATGTGTCTTGTTTCATGATATGGTAATTGGAAATTATTGATAAAACACGGATTGGGAAGTGAACCCAAATAAATAAGGGAATTTTTATGATATGTGATGGGGGTTT
Organism: Viscum album; assembly: GCA_963277665.1. Classification (NCBI taxonomy): domain Eukaryota; kingdom Viridiplantae; phylum Streptophyta; class Magnoliopsida; order Santalales; family Viscaceae; genus Viscum; species Viscum album. The sequence continues at coordinate 777,804,688 of OY728138.1, forward strand.
CTATTATATATGTAAAATAAATTGGGTAATGAGAAGAAGTTAACTATATGAAAGTTACTCTTAAGATACAATGGAGTTATGTTACTTCTATGAGATGATAGAGTTAACTGATTTTAAGTTTCTACTGCTAAATAACAAATTTAACTATTTATAGGTTACTCCTAGTAGATATGGTAATAATCTGGTTAGGATATACCATGATGTATATTTTATTTTCCAAGAAACCTATATATATTTTCAATGCTAACTATGATTTATAACAGATCCTTTTCTCAAGGATGGTTTTCACGTAGCTCATGATTGTTGAATTATATAACACTAATATTATGTTACAAATTTATTCCATGTCTCATGATTTATGATCTATGTTTTATAGTTACTATTTTTATTATGTTATTCCCATGAATTTTGATTAGGTCATCATACCCTTATTCTCATATTATGCTCACCGATGGCATTCAATTTTTAATGCTTATGTTTACCCTTACTAAGAATTTGAGTTCACCCTTATTTTTTTTAATTTACCTAGGTAATGAAGATTTGTTTTAAATAAATTATTACTATAAATGTTTCATGTATGATGAATTTTATGGGACATGTTGATGTGAAATAAGAAAAGAAGGGGATAGTGGTAAAATTCTCACTCGAGGACATGGGTATTGTTATGTATGACTTTTTCCTAATTCTATAAAACTCTAGACCTAAAATTTTCATGAGTGTATAAGTGAGAAAATATATTTAGATGATTTTTTATGTTTTTTATGACTAAAATTTGGTCATGATTATTGGTATCAAATCCAAAAAAATAATGATTCTGTTTTTAGCAATGGATCTAGGAATGTGGGTTTGAGGCTATTATAAACAGGGACCAATAGAGCTTTTTTGATAATTTCTATGATGTTATAGTACTTGGTGCAATTTTAGATATATTTTTTTTATAGTGAGGATATATATAATTCTACAACATCTTTATGGTATCTTAAAAAAATGTCTTCTATTGAGGTTTGAACCCTGGTTTCTTGGATATCAGCACCTACCCCTTACCATTCACTTGTTGGGATGGGTGTATAATAATAATAATAATAATAATAATAATTTTATTTATAAACCATTTTCTATAAATACATAATTTCATGTAATGATAATACCATTATAGAATACTAATTTCAATTTTATATCAATATCAAATCTTTTATAAAATAAAAAATAAAAATAAATCAATAAAAATGAGTAAAACATTATTTATAAATATATTTTGTAAAATCATGAACTAAAACAATGAAATAATATTTAATGAATTATATATCCATAATAAATATTAAATTTCATCATTATAATATTCATTGAATCAACTATGGGGAGGCTTCAAAATTATGGATAAAATAAATTAGAGTTTTGGATCATTTATCATGAATTAATGGTCATCTGGAATGGTCTCCAAGACTATGTACTGATTATGAAACACCCACTACTAGAAAATATTAACACTACATGGTCACCATGAATGATTTAATTGATTTTCCATCACCCATGAATTTTTAAAAATTTCAAAAAATATAGTATCTTTATCTCAAAATAACATTATAATAACATATTTTCAAAATTAAAAAGGTATGTTGTTATGCCATATCTACTTAATGTATTTCAAGATTAAATATACCATTATGATTTTTCTATGCCTTGTTTTATTGTTCAATGATTATACCATCATGGAATGTACTTGGGGTGTGTGGTGGTCTGATTTAGGTTAATGAATGATCTAAGTTACGTTATTATAAATAATCATAGACAAACATTATTTAACTACCACACAAGATATCACATTATAAATTAATTAAAATATTCAATAATTAAATGTCACTTACATTTAATGATAATACAATTATTTATACATATTTTTATTGGTTATCCTTGGTGCCAACAAGATCCTTCCTCTAGGTTATGTAAGGGTTCCCACTCAACCTAGTAAGGAATAGGGATTATCCAAAAATAGAAAATATAGAATTAGTATGTAAGTTCATTTTAAATAAAAATACTTTAACTGGAATAATGTGATCAAATCTGATATATTAGTGTAATGATGCCAAAACTACAATAAATAACATGATAAAGGCCCAAGGCATTATCCCAAACCACCTATAAGTAAAATCCAAAATTTTCTAAGCCCAAACAACACTTTATTTTACCTAAAATTGATGAAATCCAAAGGAAAAATCATCAGGCTATGAACTTCCATTGAAATGGTGAGAAATGAGATGAATTTATCCTCTCTATGACTCCTCTACTCACTATACATGAAATCCTCACCATCACACAAAGTGATTTCACCATGCTTTGGTGAAATCACTGCTTAAATACCCAACCCAAAAAACACATACCAAAATATAAGGAAGGAGAAGAACAAACTAGGAACAAATCAGATAAATTATATCTTATCTGGAGAACCAAAATCTTCTTAAACCACTTAGATTAATGGAGGAATGGGAATTGAAAAAATGAATAAAGGGGAGGTTTCACCTCTATATGCTCCCCTAGAACCCAAAACCCTCAAATGGGGTTTAAAATATCTCACCCAACAAATATGAAAAGGAACCCACATTTAATAGGGTTTAGTCTTCCCAGTTGGCCTCATAGTTTTAGGCATTGTGGTATTTCCCCACTACCTATCCCAGTAGGATCCTGACATACTATCTTAGGGGTTTTAGTGGGTGCTAAAAAGCCCACAAAACTCTGTTACATTCATTGTGTGATGAAATATCCATACTTAAATTTTTCTTGGGTCTGACTTGGTATCACAATTTATACCTTTTAAGATCATACATAATATCTTTCAATCAGTTTAAATTTGAATATTCAATCTCATATATATTTCCATACACTAAAATATAACTTCCTCCTGATTCTTTTGACACCCGATAATGTGAGGTGTATTGAGGCTTCCAAATAATAAATTATTGTTAATTATAAAATAGATTTATAATATATTATAGTATAATATAAAATGAATGAATATTTTTTAATAAATAAATTCATAAATTAACTAGTGGTTGTTTATATCAAAACAAATCCTATAGAGAACCATTGTCACAATAATAAAGTTACTACCACCAAAGGTCTAAACACATCATTCATGGATATCATATCACTCTATAGATTATTTAGATGGGTAATGTAATGATCTTTTGGGTAGATATAAATGATAATGTAATAGGTTCTCTAAGAAAATCACATGTATAATGAAAACATAAGATTCAAGTAAAATCTTTATCTATAACATACATAGGTTGCTATATTTAGTTTGTATGTTTTTATCGATATGTGTGACCTAAATATATTCATTTTATGTAAAACCTTATAATATACTTTATATAATGGTTTAATAAATAGTGAAAACTTTTGAATTATCATTCATTAAGGTATATTGTACTAATAATATTTCATATGATAATTAACCCATTAGAGGTGAAAATTTGAATCATCCTTGATCAATAATCATAACAGAAACACATATATTGTGATAATATGTTAATATTAGCTTGACTAAATTTACTTATAGATATAAAAAGTTTACTTATGAGACACAAAATATACTTTTTGTACAAATTGATCCACTTTGAGTATACCATATAGATTTTTGTACATAAATTTCATTGGTATACTTGGGATTATACTACATTATAATCCCTAAGAACAAATTTTAACAATCTTAACTACTTGTGCACCTTCACACTTTGATTATCATCTAACACCATTCATGAGAACAAGTTAAAAATTTTACATACAGTCCCTCAATTGAGTAAAACTAAAACATTCATGACAATTCTCATCTACATAAATAAATGATATTATATTTATTTATCTATTTTGATTAATATTCATAAAAAAATAAATAATGGATAAGACATCATATACAGGATCGAAATGTTCTATATCATGTTACAACACTCAAATTCATAGAGAGATATATAAGTATACATGTGATGTATGTTAATAATTGTGGTTGATAATGATCACATCAGAACCATTCGTTTGTTTCTAATTTAGAATTCATAATCATTTTCAATGTTAAGAAGGGACCACACTATCACATATAAAACTAAATAAAGGGGGATTTGTTGTGGTTTAAAATATTTTACCAAAATATAACAAATAATTTATGATAAATTTCACTACTATTGATAGGAAGTTTATTTGTGTGTGATTTTATATTTATTCGTGATAAAAAATGGATAATATTTTCAACGTGGATCAAAGAAGCTCTTATTAAAAATGATAGGAGTTATATTTTTTCAATTCTAGTTTTATAATTTCTATATTTCCTCAACTATAGCAGTGTGATGATACATTAATATCATACCATAAAATCCAAACAAATAAAACAAAAATACATTATAATTACAAATAAATGTACATTACAAACATCTGAATTTACATTGATATGTATAATTTACTACAAATATTTAAAATTTACAACCAAATAAAAAATAATTCAACTCATAAGAGGTTGAATGGCTATGTATTCCACTACCCTTGGGATCTCCTTCCAATAAGGCATGATCATACTACCAGCTGTTGAACACACAACCCCCAACTCAAAGAAAATAATTGTGTACCTATAATAAAAATCATTCTTATTTAAGTAATATTATAAAAAAATAAAAAATATAGATATTGGAAAATAATACATATATATATAATTAATTTTATATAGAATCGTGAATGATAAAACATAATACATAAATAGAAAAGATAATATAATTTAATAATAAAATATTTGACAAAGTTATATGACACTATCAGTATGTTTTCTTTTTATTGAGTATGTGATGCACTTTTATTCATACCAGTCACACCATGTGTTGGATTAATATGAGGTTAATTAATACATATCTCAAATGTATAACGAAAACTTTTCCTAAATTATCATGTAAATATGAATATTTTTTCTCAATTTTAACTATGTGAAGCATGATTTTAACTTAAATACCAGTTTTAAATTGAAAATAGACACTTTCAGTTATCAAAGTTACATTGCATGTTGAATTGATATACAATTAATTCCTATATGTAAAAAATAATTAATTGATAAATTTCATAAATTATAATAAAAATTTGATCATTATTTATTAGTTTTGAGTAGGTGATGCGTGTTATAAACTAAAATATCACTTTTAAATGAAAACATGCACTTTTAGTCATACCATCCACATTATGTGTTAGATTAATGTGAGGTTAATTATTATAAATTAGAAATTAATTATTTATATTTATCTTAATTTATCCATAAAATCCAAGTTAATTTTCTTAGTTTGGAGTATGTTATGTATATTTTGAATTAAAATGTCAATTTTAAATAAAAACACATAATTCCAGTCATATCAGGCATAATGTGTGTTGGATTGACATGAAATTAATTCCAAAATATCACAAATGAATTATAGATATTTTTTCTAAAGCATAATGACAATACAAGTGATTTTTCTCAGTTTTGAGTATGTGATGCACATTTTGGACTAAAATGTCACTTTCAAACTAAAAACAAGAACTTTCAATCATATCAACCACACCATGTGTCTAATTGATATGGGATTAATTCATAAACAACAAAAATGATTTTTTTATCTTTTTTGTAAATTATCAAGAAATTTTTAGTTATATTTCTCATTTTTGAGTATGTGATACGTTTTGTGAACTAAAATGTTACTTTTATAATAAAAATGCCTACTTTAAGTCATGTCATCCACACTATGTGTTTTATTGATGTGTAGTTCATTCCTACAATTCAAAGATAATCACAGATAATTTTATTAATTAATTAAGACAAAAGGAGTTTTTTTCTTGCTTTTGAGTATGTGCCATGTGTTTTGAGCTAAAAAGTCACTTTTAAACTAAAAACATGTTCTTTCAATTATATTAGTTACACCATGTGTTGTATTGATATGAAATTAATTAAAAAAATGTACCAAATGAATTATATATCTTATTTATAAAGTATAAATATATTATTAGTGTTTTTTATTGGTTTTGAGTATGTGACCCATGTTTTAAACTAAAAATTTGATTTTATACTAAAACCATATACTTTTAGTCATACATACCACCTCATGTGTTGGATTAAAATATAGTATATTCTTATATGTCCCAAATTAATTGGGGTTCATTTTTATAATGTATTAATATAATCTGATTGTGTTTTCTTGGTTTTGAGATTATATAATGTGTTTGAAACTAAAATGAACTTTTTGTTTTAACTCTACTCTATTTAACAAGTGATTTTGTCATTAATATTACCCTATTAACAAGTGAATCACTAGGTATTCTTCTAAAATTTCCAAACTATCTTAATCTAGTCACATTAATTTTTCAGTCAATCAGAGTCACTCAAATTTTCCCTTGAACAGATTCATTTTTAATATTATTCATCTTATTATGTCCACATGTACATCATAACATTTTCATTTCTACTAGTTGTCTTTTTTTATCAAGGTTTCATGTTAAAATCCAATAATCACTACCATATATAATATCTGGTTTAATAATAGTTCTATAAAATTTACCCTTTAATTTCAATGTAATTTTACAATCACGAAGCACCCCAAGATTGTTTCTCCATTTTATCTATCTAATTTTATTCATATGAGATACATATTAATTAATATATCTATAAAATTTAAAAACTAATCCTAAATATAAAAATGATCAAATTCTGAAATAATTTGGGTTCCCAATCTCACATTCATGACATTACTATAAAATACTTTGCTAAAATTTTACTCCATACATTCTATTTCATTCCTAATAATATGGAAATATTTCAACTATAAAGCCTCTCTACATAACTCAAATTTAAAATGATAAGATAATTAACTAAATAGGTAGTATATAAACCACCCTCTCGTGATTAATGAAATATAAAAAATTATAATCATGATAGGAAACCAGCAATTCATGATGTCTATAAACATTCTAACACCATGTAAGTTTTCTGTTCTTTACAAAACAAATTGATTTTCTATTTTGAATATGTGGATTTTTTATAATCCTGGTAGTATTAGAGAAATATAGATTAAAAAATTTTAATAAATAATTTAATTGTAATTGTAATTAAATTAGTAAATACCACTTCAGTAATTCTAGTTTATGGATGGAATATAAATTTACAAATGTAATAACCATTATCGATGTAATTTCTTTGTTTTAGACACTGAAAAAGCATTGATAAAAATAAGTAATTAGTTTTGATAAATCTTTAGATCGTGAAATATTATTATATATACACAAATAATTATCAGGCTGTAGAGATCCATAGGTTTCTTGTGTATATTATCCATCATCATACCATGCTTTCTAAAAATAAATTAACACTTATATATCAAAATAAAATACTTGTTAAAGCATAATATAAAACATATAGTTTTATTTTTATTTATAAAATATTCAATATAATGTGTTTTAAATTCATAAGGGAAGTCATGTGTGGTCGATTTCTTTGATATACATACATTATATCCAAATAAATTTATCTCCGAAATATCCAAAATTGATCACAATGAGAATCCTATAATTCCTAAAAAAAGAATAAGTAATTGAAAAAAATGGAAATATATTTTATATGATTATAGTGTTGAGGTATACCCTTGTATTATATGTATTAAAAAGGTCGTGTCAACTATAATTTTTGTTTCAAAAATTGTATCTTCTTGGTCTTCCCTTACTAAAATTTATTATTTATCCACTTATGCTTTTCTGTATAAGTGACGTGAGGACTAATATATCAAAATTTATCTTCATGAGGTATTACCTTTATATTGGCAGGATATATTTTCCGAGATAAAATATGAATAGTATTAAACTATAAAAAATATAGTATATAAATTGTTGAATAAAAAAATTATGAAAATTTACCTCATGTATACAATCACAGTTGAGGCTCCTAGCCATTAATTCTTTAGAATTTCATTTACATTTCCAAGAATAATAATTTTATTAATGTCCTCTCAATAAATTTATTTTTCATATTCAATATAGGCCATATTTTTTATATTGAAATGATGAATCGGTGTGAACTTGTAATGATAATAAAAGTGTTAGTGCAATTGGTGAGGTAAAGGTACTCTTGAAATATCATTTTGACTTATTAGTTGATACTTTTGATTGTATTGACTCGACCATATATTTCCTCTTTTATTTCTCCTTTAGTAATAAAATACCTTAGTTCTAAACTTTTTTCATTAATTATAAATGGTCTTAAATTTAAAATAAATTTTAAACATCATACATCATTATAATTAGGCATTTTATAAACTTAAATACCCATGATATGTCTCACAACCCACTTCCCTCAAAGAATACTCCTACTATGTTGGAAATGAGGGAAGGGAGATGGTGATTTTCCAAGTCCCACCTCTAGTAGGTCTTGGGTTGGTGACTAGCACTGAGGGTATAATAGCAATACATATAGGAGTCAGTACCCTATAATAGACATTAAAAAGAGAGATAAAAGATAGATATAAAAATCTAAATATAATCAAATATATAAAATAAATCCCAAGTGCATATATGAAATGTCATAGAGTAATAAAAACCCAAAAGGGAAACTATATGTTACAAAAAATTAAAGATGATAGAAACCATGAATCCAAAATATCACATTCCAACCCATGAGATAGTAATATTCAACTAGATATCCAACCTTCCTCTATTAACCTAAAAGAAGTTTATATAAACATGGGGTGAACATAATAGTATACTCAGTAGGATCCTCCTTAGAGCCTCTAATGAAAAATATAAGGAAAGCATGCTAAAACCCAGTAAGCAATAGTGAAACTAACTCATCACCTAAATAGGTATGATAAGTCCCCAGCCTCATCATATATATATCTACCCAAGTATCACTTACAAGAGATCATAGAATATAATATCAATAATAAGGGTACCTTGCTACTACTTCTCCATTGTGTTGTTGTTTTTCCCCAATGTCACACATCCAAAGACATATCTCTCCAAAATAAGCCAACTTGAAAACACCCAGGATAAGAATAAAAATATGTATCATTTCCATCACATAATCTCATCATCCTATACTATATCTACATATGGTAAATTACTAGTTTCTGGGAGACACTATATCATGTATGAAATGTATCATACATCGAGTATTATACCCCAACCCATCGCAACCCATACACTGAGTAAGGTACCTCGACCCATCACAGCCAACACACGTCAGACCTATAATGATACTTTGGATACTATATCTATAGATAAATGAGTTTTAAATAATCAAAATCCATCACATACCTCTACACATATATAGGGGATAACTAAACAGCATTCATACTGGAACATAAGACTACCAAAAGAAGAGAGTAGGGCCATAGGAGGTAGTTAGCCATCCATCCTCCAACTGGGATGTTGGGGAAAACACCCTCTTAGAGTCCACTAGTTTTCAGAGACCCTAAAAACATGGGTGTGATAGTGTATGAAATCAAATAATATAAAAGATATAATATAGGTCTAAACCACACTATAGTAATAACCAATTCTCAGACTCAAATGTAGAAAAAATCACTCAGAATTCTGGTTACCACTACTAAGACTAGATATCCTATAAGCACACAATCATTTTAAATAGCTACATTATATTAATTATTTCCTTTTTAAAGTTATCATTTTGTTAATTTATTCATTATTCTTTAATCATCGGAGTAAAATCCATTCCCTCAATGTATATTCCAAACCAAGCCCACAGTTTCTCAAGATCATCTCTTTTTCATTCCAGCAAGAACCAACCCAATGGGTTAAATTATTTATTAAGCATTATTAAGTTTTCCATAATTTATATGTACTGTAGAAAAACAACCTAAGCTACCATAAATATATTAACCAAGCACATCCAATTGTCTCAATTTGTGGTGAAAGGAATATAGATAAATAGTAACATGACCATCATCCATTAAATTGATTCATAGTAAGAAAGCATCTATCTTTAAGAACGTAAATTGGTAAGACTCACATAAACCCATTCCATCATATATAGTGCCATCCTTGACACCCTCATGCATATCTCAATACATATCTCCATCATAGGCTCTAATAGTAGCCACATAATCTAGGCCTCACTGCCTAATATCTCATCATCCATCCTAGAATCATCCATCCCAGTCACATAAGAACTAACATGGAAAATATCACATCCAGATAACATCACAAAGCTGCATGAAAACAAACATATTAAACAGGACAAATTAGGCCCTAAAAATGTGTCAAGACATTACTTATAAATAGGCTCAAATAGACCCAAACACAAAGAATCCATTCTTTATAATAAATGGTAACTCATAGCACCAAAGATTTATCTTTATCAACCCATTGGTTCTTATTCAATCCTGAATTAACTGATTCATTAATTAGAGGTTTCAACTAAGGAAAACTTAAGGCATCATTTATAACAAGATATCAAAAAATTTACATGATTTATTACTATAAACAATAAGAATTAGTATTCGTCACATCCTTTATCAATTTTATTAAAACTTGGAAGATCATATTCAATTAAAAATTTCATTAAATCAATTGGAATTACCATCACATTATAAGAAACATTTAATTCATTTATATATGCCTATTTTTTAATTATCTATCTAACCAATTATAAATTACCAACTTTACATTCTATAACATTTTCCAATGAAATAAATATGCTAAAATAAGAATAAAAACATGATATAAAATCATATAATAGATAGAACACTACCTATAAAATCAATAGGAAAACTATTATCATGGTATAAAACATCAAAATGTGATCGTTAAGCATAAACCAGTTTCATTATTTTAATTTGGTTCAATATTTATCAGTTTGGTTTAATTTCTATCCAAAGTTCTAAATCATACTAATTTTATGATTAGATGTAAATAAAATATAATCAATGAATCTCATACCTCAAAATCATAAATGTTCTTCACATGATAATGAACTAACAATATGTATCTTAATCACCTCTCCCACAAGTATACTACATCCATCAAAGGACACCACACCAAAACTACACCAACAAAAAAACTCAATTTAGAACATGGAAAGGAAACTACTATAGTATATAAAGAAATTAAGGGGGAACTAGATCATAGAACTATATTGGTCAGAGTAGATTACTCAAGAGGGGGGGTGAATTGAGTATCTATAAAAATTTCTGGTTAAAAATTATTTCTAAAATGCTTTCCCCAAAAGGCTAAATACAACCCAATTAATCAAAGATATACTGTTTTAAGAGTTTGAATATTTAAATAAATTCTTAAAAAATTGATTAGTACTCAGTAATATTAAGATTAGTTATTAATATTAATTTTGATGCCATTCTACTGAGACAAGACAATTATAACTTCTTTCCAATATTAACTATCAAAGTGAATTTAATGATATCTGAATTATACAGTAAAGCATTAAATCAGAGAATACTAAATGAAGTAGCACAACGAATATGAAATAAGTGGTTCAGTCTCAAGTTGAGACCTAATTCACTCCACTTGGTGATCTCCTTCCACCAATCAGTTTATATAAATAAACTTTATCCACACCTGATATCGGTTTTAAACAATAGTGTACAGGACTTTCAAGGTCACATAGGGACATCTTCCATAGTTCTTCATGGGTAAAAAAAACCAGGCCACATAGGGACCTCTTCCACACTTATCTGTGGGTATACACATGTGTAAAAAGGTGTTTGAGTAAGGATATCTTGTATCCTTTAGTTTGATATAGGAGACAGAGTGTGTTGTTATACTCCTTTAGTTTGATATAGGAGACAGAGTGTGTTGTTATACAGATACACACACTGCTCGAAAGTTTATAATATGACACACAACATAGCAGAAATATTGAGATAGGTTTAGAAGTGCTCTGAGTGTTAGTATTTGTAGATCTGTACTTCTCAGATGAAGTGAATGTAGAAATCAAGTCCTCATATGGAATACATAGTGTTGCAAGTTAGACAGAATTGGCTTGTGTTCTTTGTCATGTTTGACAATGCGAAGATGTTCTCGATTCTTGGATTCAGTTGAGATTCATGTTTTCTCCAACAGCGTTGAGTTGCATGAGACAATTCTATCTTCAAAAAATCTCAAATTATATTCTTCATTTTCATTCTCATTCACACCATCTTGTTTCACTTTTTCAGTATCATGCCACGCTTCTTTGTTTCTGTGCGTTACGCTTTTATATTGTAGTGCGTGTGTTTGAGCTGATAGGTTGCATGTATTCTACACCATGTACCTCGTACTATCAGATGACATGTCTACAAAGAAACATTAATTATGCCAGTGCATTTAAAATCTTCAAATATGATCATTACATATTAAATTGAAAGATGACAAAACATATTAAGAAACAGTATCATAGTATGTCATTGAATCGGTGTCTCCTTCACACGGTGTCTGGATTGGTCACGATGTCTTGTGGTTACGGTGTCTCATGATCACGGTGTCTGGATTTCATGGTGTCTGCTTGTTCACGGTGTCTGGATGTCACGGTGTCTTGTTCACGGTGTCTGGTTCACAGTGTCTAGTTCACGGTGTCTAGTTTACGGTGTCTGGTTCATGGTGTCTTGTTCCCAGTGTCTGCTTGGTCACGATGTTTTGTGGTCACGGTGTCTGGATGTCACAGTGTCTAGATGTCACGGTGTCTGCTTGTTCACGGTGTCTCAGACTTAGGCAAAATATCTGTATTCAAACATAATATTTGATATTTATGGAATGAATTAAAATTAATCATTTGTAAGAGAAATCATTGTAAAGTGAATCAAAAGATAGTGTATAGTAACCAATCTGAGTGTATAGCACTTAGATCTTTGGATAGATTTTAATAAGAAACATTTCATTTGATGTGAGATATATTACATAGATTTAACATGGCTTATAGACTGAATAAGATTTGTGATCATTAAAACATGATTAATACATGATGAATCCAACAATATCCCCCTTTTTGATGATCACAAATCATGTAAATTTAGAGTGTATATGTGTTCTAACAAAATAGTTCGAATGTGCATATAACATATATAGAGTGAGTGTTCTCTTCTCTTATATTTCTTCCATATTTCTCCCATATTGTTCCCCCTTTTGGTATTATCAAAAAGTAGCAAGAAAAATAAAGAAAAAAGAGAAGAGAAAAAGGGGAATAATGTATTAGATAAAAATAGGGGAATTAAAAAGTAAAACAAATGTAAAAATATTCCTATCAAAATAGATTAAGCACTGTCCTTATTCACTGGATGGTCTTCTCTTTTCCCTTAGCAGAAGCAGTAGAAGAGGAAGCCATTAGAGAAGAGGTTGAGATAGAAGAAGGGAGTGAGCTGGTTCACAGTGAAGGTAAAGGAAGACCTTCAAAGACTGAGGGATTCATATTAGGTGCAGTAGAAGACTAAGGAAGTTGTTGATCAAGTATCACAGGCCTGATCTAACTCAGTTCCTGACCGACAGATATAGAAGTGGAGGCAAGGGCAGAGGTGAATGTAGGCAAACTAGGTCTCATAGGTGCAGCCGCAAGAGCAATAATGTTTGTACTCTGTACATGAATATAGGTCCTTAGAATCTTGATAAAATCCACAATGATCTCTCCACCATACTGCATAGCTTTCTCAAAGTCATCCTTGTTTTCCATAAACTTATCCAACATATGAGTGAACTCTATGAGCTTTTGGACTTGAGTCTTGAAATATTGAGTAATAGGGGGAATCCTCATATTTTCTACAAGACATTTGAAATGATTGATCATGTCAGTATTTGAGAAGATTCGTTTGAAGTAGAAATCCACATTCTTGGAAATTTCGTGCTGAGCATCATTAGCATTTTTTGAATGGATTTGGAACAGATCAAGAACTCTGTCACTGTTCTTGATAAATTTAGATAGATAATCTTTATTAAAACCGCTAATCACAGTCTGAATTTATTCTTTGACCACTATTCTGAGTTGGTCACTGTCTAAGGAAGATTAATATGATTTTCCATATTCCTTACAAGAAGTTATAGCTGAGGTAATAGATTTCATTTGATTTAGAAATTTTTGAAGGAACCATGTATACTCATCAGTGAGCTTGTTAAGATTAACAATAAGCTCTCACATCTCTTTCACAATCTGTTTGTTCCTTTCAATGACCTTTTCATATAAGGAAGATAAATGAGGTTGAATATTGGAGGAAAATTATATGGGGTTTGATGTAACACCCCAAGATTTCATAGTGTGTTATTTCTTAAAAATAATTCAATAACTTGCACTACACGCAACACCGAGTTCAATCACACCATTAAAAGAGGTCATGAATAGTATTAACTATATTTTGAACTTTATATAATCCTTATAATTTTAGAATCCCTATTATGAGTTTCTTAGTCATAATGCAAGAACAGATTCATTTTCAGTATTTCACTTTTATCAACTTCTAATAGTGAAACCTTTTTAAATACAATATTTTAAACTTTTTGACTAAATGGGGACATCAAAAATTTAAAATGAAACACCCCAAGCTTCCACGGTACGTTTCCCTTTGAATAATGTGATAGCGTGTGTTGTACGCAACACCGAGTTCTAACACACCATAACCAATCAAACTAGCCGTTATAAATAGTAATACCTACTTTTTGAAAATATATATATTTTATATTTCAAAATGGACTTCATTTTTGGATTCGGAATATCGAATTTAGCCTAAGGTGAAATTTTGGTACTTTTCGGATAACTTTCATATTTTGATGAATAGTGAAAATTACTAAATTTTAATTAAAAACAACTTTTTTTAATCAAAATAATTAAAAGTGATAAATTATGAATTTGAGTGGTTTTAAAGTATATTTAGAATATATTTTTACAATTTAATATAATGTTGGTCATTAGACATAATTTTACAATTAAACCGAACATAAACAAGTTTCAATCTTTTGATAGTTATTATCTCTTAAAAACACGCTTTTTGTTTTGACAGCGGGAATTAATTTTAAATTAATTTCTGCCACTTCTGTGTTTTGAATTTAGGAAAATGGATTCCATATTTGGAATCAGGATGTTCAAATTGTGTAAATAGGTAACTTTTATTTTTAGACATTTTGAATAATTACTGCGGTAAATATTTTATTTACCATGGTTTAGGGTAAATCCGGTAAATAAGGGTTAAAAAATAATATTATAATAATAATAAATTACCCTAAAACGTGTCTTAACCCTATTGGTTGATACATGGTCGACCATGGGCATCTTTGGGTCGATTTTGGGATCCCATGGATCCACTTTTAAGTGATAATGACACTTTATTTTAATTAAGTCAAAATGAATACAAAAATGACACAAGCATATATCTTTTAGCAAAACAATTGTTACATAGGGTTATATAAGTTTGATTTTAGATTATAAATATTCATTAGAAAGCTAAAACAATTTCCTACATAATGATATACTATTTATAATTTTTAGAAATTAAATAATTTATTTTATTTATGACACAATGATGATGCAGTAATTACTATAATAGTGAAAAATTAAAATAATTGATATTATAAATACCCAAAAAAATATAATATGAAACTTTTAATGAATTAAACTAATTTTCTAGGATAATATTATATATTAGTATTTATTTAATTGACTTTGTTCGAAGTAATCAATCTGTTATGAGTTTCACAAAAATCAACTATTGAATAGTGTCAAAATTGACATAAAAGAGTTTTTAAAACAAATATTATATTATTAATTGATATTAAATTCCTAAAAATCTAAGGTTCGGCCAAGAGACTTATATAAGGATAGGTTCATCATTAATGGACCACTTGGGGGTTGCGTGGATGTATATAGTAAGTTTATTAACCATATTATATAAAAATACAAAGAGACATTGTAAAAGTGAAACTAATTAACTTAGAGTTAATACTTAAAGATAAGGTTAATATAAGTACCCAAACCTGTATAAATTATATTGGTTGAGTGGTTTTCGACCTAGCCCCACCTTAACCTTTGAATAATCAACTTTGGAGCCATTAGAAACCGAATATGAATTTATTATAAATTAATATTTCTAGCTTTTCCAAAGGTGCCCCTCACCCCTCTTATAAAAGGGCACTCATCCTTCTCATTTATTCACACCTTCAAAGCCTTTTGGTTCGGCCAAACTCTGCCCAAATACCCTCCCAACATCCCTCACTACAACCTAGAGGCCTTAGTTTGATCAGAAAGCCAACCTAAGGAGCCCTTTTGATCAAATCAAAAGGAAGAACCCGAAGAAGAGGTAATGATTTCACCACCCTTCTCCAAGTTCATTTCTTCTTCCACTTCTTCTTCCTTTGTTGTTACCATTCCAAAATAATAACTCCAGTATCTTATATATACTGTGATGTTATTATAAATATGTTACTACCATATTCAGTATTCTATCCACCCTTTGAATAACATGTCACCATACGTGCGTACGTACGGCTTACCGTCTCCACGTCGTGGTGTAATTGTTATTCAATATAATATTATTTGGATGGGTATAATAATGATGTGTAACTCATGTAAATAATAAATATAACATGTTAATGATTCTGTATATATGATATACCATCCATTTATATATTATTTTAATATCAAAAGAATGATATTGTCGCTCGTGCGTACGTACGGACTACCGTCTCCACGAACGCGATGAGATTCATTCTCCATCGTATCCATTCAAGTATAATTATCATTTGATGATTTAAAAATGATGTTTAAGGACTTAATATAATTCTGGATATGAATAAGATACAACAACCATGGCTTATGTAACAAAACATATAAAACAAAATGAGTAAGTTAACTCCCGAAACGACGATAATTCTAAGATATTATTAACAAATCAATGTTAAAAGATCATATATGATATCATATTAATATATATGATTCTTGTATAATTTAATAACAACTATTTCACCATTATACAGGAGGTTAACCTACCCCAACCAAGGAAAAGTACAAGGTAAGGGTTATTTCACAATCTCTTCATTATCCGAGGTTGTTTATACGTAATAACCTACTGGGATATCTTTATCATCCACATCCATGTTTCTTAAAAATGTATTTCAAAACATTTTTACTATTTACAAGAATATGGGTTAAAGTCATTTATACCCTTGTTTGACTTTTTATAAGAGGTTTATAAAGGAATCTTTCCGTCGTTTTCAAAACAAGGTCCTTTTTAACCTTTTCGACAGAATTGAGGTAAGAATGTTTTTTTTAACTTATACGGCGGGTGCGGTTATTTTACGCCGTTATAAAATCTTCAAAGCTTTCCTTACAAGCTTATAAGAATATTTTCAAAGAAAATGTTTTATTTTATATGGATCTTAAATGATTTCAAAATAAAAGGAGATATTTCTTTAAAAAGAATTTTGATTTCATCTACGTCAACATCCTTTGATGGATTTTAAGATTATTTGAAGTTGATTTATTATGATACAAAACATCTATATTATATTGAAGATTTTGTGATATGTTTGACTATGGATGTGCTATTTTTATACCATTCATAGTTTATGGTGAAATTATTGACATTTCGTATGCTAGTTTTAATACGAATGTTTATGTTATGTTTAAACCTTTTCATATGGGAATGCATTGGACTTAATAAGTGACGGGTGGAGCCCGCTATAGCTCCTCGATGCATCGGTAGGTCTCATGAGACAAACTAGTGTCTTGGCACAAGGCCTTGACAAAATATTATTTGTAGTCTTGGCACGAGGCCTTGACTATGTGGTTATGATAGTCTGGCATTATGCATTCCAACATTATGAAAGTAGTTATTGATTTTTGCATGTGATTATTCGATTAGTAGAATATCCATGTGAGTAAGTAAATGGCATTATTTCATTTTATTTATGCCATACCATGTTGAAATTTCATGTTTGAAAGGCTTTTGTTTTAGTTATACATTGCCTTAAAAGTTTATTCTTATTTATGAAAGTTTCCGCTATATTGTTATGCTTACTGGGCATTTGAGCTCACCCCTTTTCTCTGTTTTATTTTTCCCAGGATGTGAAGATGTAAGTTATGAATGACCTTCAGGGATATTATGAGGGGATTATAGTGTGGACTATGGAAACATTATGTTGTTGTAGTAGTTTTTCATTTTATGATGTAATGTAAAACTTATGAATATATCTAGTGTTTCCAAGGCTACTAAACCAATCGGTCTTTCAAGATTTGATCTTTCTTGTGATCATGCCAATGTTATGTAATAATGCCCCGACTCTGGGTAACTGGGGTCGGGGCGTT
Organism: Viscum album; assembly: GCA_963277665.1. Classification (NCBI taxonomy): domain Eukaryota; kingdom Viridiplantae; phylum Streptophyta; class Magnoliopsida; order Santalales; family Viscaceae; genus Viscum; species Viscum album. Next base: position 777,822,968 of record OY728138.1, read on the forward strand.
ACAGTTGGTATCAGAGGAAGTTTAGTACAAACCTTGGAAGCTAGATTTAGATAAACTCTTATTAGAGCACGTAGACCTAAGATGAACTTTGAGGATTAGTATAGAAGAACTTCCTAGAATTTTGGTATTGTAGAGATTTTGTGAGTTTTCCGAGCAATACATCCCTGTCTGGATACGAACAGGTAGAGGCGGCTCTGGCACAGATGTACCTAGGGGTAAAACCCGAAAACACCGCTTTGAGCTAGACTCGAACGGGAACTGGTGCACGACAACGGGCCTTGCTGCACTCTTGGTTACGACACTCCCGGGGGATATGCTTAGGATAATTCTCATTTTCTTTACAAACCATTATGAAGGGTTTATGAGTATATACATCCTCAAAGGAGACATTTTTATGATTATGGATTATATCCATAAATAGTTCAATTTATGTTAAGTGTTTTATAAGAATGGGATTATGTATTTTGATTCATAAACTGATCTAGTGTATGCCATTGTTTAGAAATGGCGCCCAGTAGAAGGAATGAGAACTCCAGAAATGCACATGATCCAAAGAGAAGGAAGGATCATATCTTTCATGGTCTTAAGCTAGAATTTATAAGAGAAATAGTCTCCCATGTATTATCATCATATGAAGAAATAATATCATGTGTTGATAAGATAAGTAAAGAGTTTACTGAGTCCTATGGCTTTGAAGGGAAGCAAGAGAATAAATGGATGGAAGAGAGAAAGATGGATAAAGGGAAGAGGGAAAAGAAGAATTTTCCCATATGTGGTAACTGTGGAAAGAAACACCCTGGAACTTGCCTGAAAGGAATGAGAGTTTGTTATAAGTGTGGAGGAAAAGGGCACAAAGTACGTGACTGCAAGGGTAAGAAAATGGTTTCAAATGTACAATGCTTCATTTGCAAGGATTTTGGACACTACGCGAACCTATGTCCCAGTCATAGGACTATGCCGCAAATGATGTTATTGGATAATAATCAAGTTATGATACTACCACAGATGAAGAGGAATGATTAGAGTTCTTATGTTGATTATGTCAATTGAGTGTTGTATCAACAATGTACTTGTTATAATAATTATGGAGTAAATAAGGATTGTACTGCAGTACTATTTCATTAAGGACTTGAGATTGTGTGGAACAAATAAAAGTGACTCAATAGCAGGATAATTTTTTGGAAATTATATGGTTGAGAGAATGATAAACCATAATATAGTTCTGATACCGATGTAGTGATTTTCGAATAATACATGATTATTTTGGAAAAATTATATTGGATATTCTTGACTACCTTGGAACTGATTAATGATTTGTATATTCCATCATTGTTGGGGTTTAAAACATTTTTGGATTGATGAAGTATATCCAGCATTTTATATGGAATAAGGGAGAATGGATGTAATCAATAAGGAATATGGTAATTCAGGATGTTTCAGTGTATTAAAAGAATCCATGATGAAGGTATTTATATACTATTACGGGGTAAAAAGGATCTACATTATGTTTACCTTCCTTATAAATGTTGGACTGTGAGTTTGGACATAAGTATTTCAGATAGTTCTAGTTTGGATTATTTTGGATTGCCATAAAAGGACAACCCGGAGGTCGGGCGGCAACCCGTCGCGTCCGGCAAGGCTGCGAGACTTGAACCCGCAACCGAAGGGAGACAAGGGTGTATCACCTACCACTGTCCCACGAGATTTCCTGAATTAAATAATGTAGTTTTTTTTAAAGATCTGGTAGATGAATTATAAATTCATTTATTTTGGAACCCTGTACGAATAGTATAAATAGAAGAAAAAAAAATTACGTTCTAGAGTGAAAGATGAGTTTGTGGTAGAAATTTATTAATGGGTAAAATTCTAATTATAAAGTAAGTATATCTCCTTATTATCTTAGCCAATCTCATAAATAAATTCCTCAACATTAATAATAGAAACATAGAACAAAAATGTTGTCCTAGATGGTACCTTAAATCATCACAAATTTATGGCTTTAGGATTGTTTGCCTTTTCATAGCCATGTTCTCTACCACTCTCCATCAGATAATTGATGGTTAGATTTCTCTTCCATATCCATATTTTCCTACATGGAACCCTAGTATGTGTTATTTTCGGTAATCTTCATACTTTCCACTCTTTATTTTAAATAGAGGCCTCATTAATTCATTTTTCGATGTGGGATTTCAACTAAGATATTTTGAAACGTCAAAAATGTGTTATCCTAATACCATATGTTTTGTTGAACCGATGGTATTTCAAATCATCATAGATTGATGAGTTTAAGGACCTCAATTTTATACTTGTTTGTGATTGATGACCTCAATCAGTACCTATAAATATTTACGTTTTTCCTCCAATTATATGTCTCTAATTTCCACCAATGTTCTCCTAATCGAGATCATAATTTGGTGGTGACCCTTTCATTTCTCTTTTCCTCATATTAAGACTAAATTTTAGTAACCCAATTTCCGATGTGTATTTTCCCACAAATATATTTTCTATTTTCAACCTTTTATTTTCGAAGAACAATTTCAAATTGCGAGGACGCAATTTATTCAAGGAGGGGAGAATGTAACACCCCAAGATTTCATAGTGTGTTATTTCTTAAAAATAATTCAATAACTTTCACTACACGCAACACCGAGTTCAATCACACCATTAAAATAGGTCATGAATAGTATTAACTACATTTTGAACTTTATATAATCCTTATAATTTTAGAATCCCTATTATGAGTTTCTTAGTCATAATGCAAGAACAGATTCATTTTCAGTATTTCACTTTTATCAACTTCTAATAGTGAAACCTTTTTAAATACAATATTTTAAACTTTTTGACTAAATGGGGACATCAAAAATTTAAAATGAAACACCCCAAGCTTCCACAGTACGTTTCCCTTTGAATAATGTGATAGCGTGTGTTGTACGCAACACTGAGTTCTAAAACACCATAACCAATCAAACTAGCCGTTATAAATAGTAATACCTACTTTTTGAAAATATATATATTTTATATTTCAAAATGGACTTCATTTTTGGATTCGGAATATCGAATTTAGCCTAAGGTGAAATTTTGGTACTTTTCGGATAACTTTCATATTTTGATGAATAGTGAAAATTACTAAATTTTAATTAAAAACAACTTTTTTTAATCAAAATAATTAATAGTGATAAATTATGAATTTGAGTGGTTTTAAAGTATATTTAGAATATATTTTTACAATTTAATATAATGTTGGTCATTAGACATAATTTTACAATTAAACCGAACATAAACAAGTTTCAATCTTTTGATAGTTATTATCTCTTAAAAACACGCTTTTTGTTTTGACAGCGGGAATTAATTTTAAATTAATTTCTGCCACTTCTGTGTTTTGAATTTAGGAAAATGGATTCCATATTTGGAATCAGGATGTTCAAATTGTGTAAATAGGTAACTTTTATTTTTAGACATTTTGAATAATTACTGCGGTAAATATTTTATTTACCATGGTTTAGGGTAAATCCGGTAAATAAGGGTTAAAAAATAATATTATAATAATACTAAATTACCCTAAAACGTTTCTTAACCCTATTGGTTGATACATGGTCGACCATGGGCATCTTTGGGTCGATTTTGGGACCCCATGGATCCACTTGTAAGTGATAATGACACTTTATTTTAATTAAGTCAAAATGAATACAAAAATGACACAAGCATATATCTTTTAGCAAAACAATTGTTACATAGGGTTATATAAGTTGTATTTTAGATTATAAATATTCATTAGAAAGATAAAAAGATTTCCTACATAATTATATACTATTTATAATTTTTAGACATTAAATAATTTATTTTATTTATGACACAATGATGATGCAGTAATTACTATAATAGTGAAAAATTAAAATAATTGATATTATAAATACCCAAAAAATATAATATGAAACTTTTAATGAATTAAACTAATTTTCTAGGATAATATGATATATTAGGATTGATTTAATTGACTTTTTTCGAAGTAATCAATCTGTTATGAGTTTCACAAAAATCAACTATTGAATAGTGTCAAAATTGACATAAAAGAGTTTTTAAAACAAATATTATATTATTAATTGATATTAAATTCCTAAAAATCTAAGGTTCGGCCAAGAGACTTATATAAGGATAGGTTCATCATTAATGGACCACTTGGGGGTTGCTTGGATGTATATAGTAAGTTTATTAACCATATTATAAAAAAATACAAAGAGACATTGTAAAAGTGAAACTAATTAACTTAGAGTTAATACTTAAAGATAAGGTTAATATAAGTACCCAAACCTGTATAAATTATATTGGTTTAGTGGTTTTAGACCTATCCCCACCTTAACCTTTGAATAATCAACTTTGGAGCCATTAGAAACCGAATATGAATTTATTATAAATTAATATTTCTAGCTTTTCCAAAGGTGCCCCCCACCCCTCTTATAAAACGGAACTCCTCCTTCTCATTTCTTCACACCTTAAAAGCCTTTTGGTTTGGAAAAACTCTGCCCAAATACTCTCCCAACATCCCTCAATACAACCTAGAGGCCTTAGTTTTATCAGAAAGCCAACCTAATGAGCCCTTTTGATCAAATCAAAAGGAAGAACCCGAAGAAGAGGTAATGATTTCACCACCCTTCTCCAAGTTCATTTATTCTTCCACTTATTCTTCCTTTGTTGTTACCATTCTAAAATAATAACTCCAGTATCGTATATATACTGTGATGTTATTATAAATATGTTACAACCATATTCAGTATTCTATCCACCCTTTGAATAACATGTCACCATACGTGCGTACGTACGGCTTACCGTCTCCACGTCGTGGTGTAATTGTTATTCAATATAATATTATTTGGATGGGTATAATAATGATGTGTAACTCATGTAAATAATAAATATAACATGTTAATGATTCTTTATATATGATATACCATCCATTTATATATTATTTTAATATCAAAAGAATGATATTGTCGCTCGTGCGTACGTACGGACTACCGTCTCCACGAACGCGATGAGATTCATTCTCCATCGTATCCATTCAAGTATAATTATCATTTGATGATTTAAAAATGATGTTTAAGGACTGAATATCATTCTGGATATGAATAAGATACAACAACCATGGCTTATGTAACAAAACATATAAAAGAAAATGAGTAAGTTAACTCCCGAAACGACGATAATTCTAAGATATTATTAACAAATCAATGTTAAAAGATCATATATGATATCATATTAATATATATGATTCTTGTATAATTTAATAACAACTATTTCACCATTATACAGGAGGTTAACCTACCCCAACCAAGGAAAAGTACAAGGTAAGGGTTATTTCACAATCTCTTCATTATCCGAGGTTGTTTATACGTAATAATCTACTGGGATATCTTTATCATCCACATCCATGTTTCTTAAAAATGTATTTCAAAACATTTTTACTATTTACAAGAATATGGGTTAAAGTCATTTATACCCTTGTTTGACTTTTTATAAGAGGTTTATAAAGGAATCTTTCCGTCGTTTTCAAAACAAGGTCCTTTTTAACCTTTTCGACAGAATTGAGGTAAGAATGTTTTTTTTTAACTTATACGGCGGGTGCGGTTATTTTACGCCGTTATAAAATCTTCAAAGCTTTCCTTACAAGCTTATAAGAATATTTTCAAAGAAAATGTTTTATTTTATATGGATCTTAAATGATTTCAAAATAAAAGGAGATATTTCTTTAAAAAGAATTTTGATTTCATCTACGTCAACATCCTTTGATGGATTTTAAGATTATTTGAAGTTGATTTATTATGATACAAAACTTCTATATTATATTGAAGGTTTTGTGATATGTTTGACTATGGATGTGCTATTTTTATACCATTCATAGTTTATGGTGAAATTATTGACATTTCGTATGCTAGTTTTAATACGAATGTTTATGTTATGTTTAAACCTTTTCATATGGGAATGCATTGGACTTAATAAGTGACGGGTGGAGCCCGCTATAGCTCCTCGATGCATCGGTAGGTATCATGAGACAAACTAGTGTCTTGGAACAAGGCCTTGACAAAATATTATTTGTAGTCTTGGCACGAGGCCTTGACTATGTGGTTATGATAGTCTGGCATTATGCATTCCAACATTATGAAAGTGGTTATTGATTTTTGCATGTGATTATTAGATTAGTAGAATATCCATGTGAGTAATTAAATGGAATTATTTCATTTTATTTATGCCATACCATGTTGAAAGTTCATGTTTGAAAGGCTTTTGTTTTAGTTATACATTGCCTTAAAAGTTTATTCTTATTTATGAAAGTTTCCACTATATTGTTATCCTTACTGGGCATTTGAGCTCACCCCTTTTCTATGTTTTATTTTTCCCAGGATGTGAAGATGTAAGTTATGAATGACCTTCAGGGATATTATGAGGGGATTATAGTGTGTACTATGGAAACATTATGTTGTTGTAGTAGTTTTTCATTTTATGATGTAATGTAAAACTTATGAATATATCTAGTGTTTCCAAGGATACTAAACCAATCGGTCTTTCAAGATTTGATATTTCTTGTGATCATGCCAATGTTATGTAATAATGCACCGACTCTGGGTAACTGGGGTCGGGGCGTTACATTTGATGAACAACATGATCCATAGGATGAGAAGAAATCTCTGATCTCAAATGCAACTATTTCGTCAATTCTTCAATCATAACTCTTAGAGACTTCACTTCATTACAAAGTAGTCTATTTTCAACATTGACTTCCTAAATCTCATGTATAATTTTGGGTTGAATCTACAAAATAACTTTTTCCAACAATGTTGAGGCATCTCTCTCACTTATATGTGTTATAGGATTTGGTTAGGTATTCATGAGTTTTTCAACTCCAGCCAAAAGGGTAGCTCCAAAATCTTTCAGATCAGCTTTTCTCACCAAGGATGGTTGTTCTGGTAGAGGTTCAGATATAAGGACTGATATGGGATCGAGTTCTTTTTCAGGGGAAAGATTAGAGATAGATTTCAATTGAAACATAGTAGAAAGGTCATGGCCTTTTACTGAGACTTCCTGGGAGTCATCCACATCATAAAATCTAGGGAACTTATACCGAGAGTCTATAGGGCTTAGATCAATTGGTTTTGGTACTTCAATAGATTCTATATTTGGGGGTTTCTCTCCCTCAATAATTAAATCCTTCTCAGGACTAAGAGTCTAAGGGTATTGATCTATTTCCACAAATTCACCTCTTAGTTCCTCACCCATTTCCTTCCTAGCCAGCTGAAAATCCAGCTCCAGCCTTTCCTCAATCAAAGGAATGAATTCAGGAACAGATTGTTACAATGGGAGTTCCTCAAGATAACTGGTAATTATTATTCTATAGTATCTTCCATAACACTATTTTCGGTTTCTTTGACAATAGATTCTGTTTCAAATTCAGGTTGATATTCCAGATTACCAACATCTTTAGAAGCAGAGACTTCCTTTTCACTTACTACATGAGGGATAGGAGTATTGTCTTCCTTATCAGAAACAGTTTCCTAGGGAGGCACAATAGCCTCTTATCCTTCTTCAGAATACTCAACAACTTCATCTGGTTCCAAACCAGGATTAGAAATATCTTTTAGTCTTGAGGGATGTTCCACTGGAATGAAATTTTCATAGATCCCATCGTTGTCTTCCACCCATGCCTTTTTCTAAGGATTCCAATTTATTTTCATCCTCTTGATAATGATTTTTGAAAGGTTAAACTCAAAATATTTGATAAATTCTTCATTAGGTCCAACCATACCTTTGGCATGAAGCATAGATGAGATAAGCCGAGAATAAAATAGGTAGGTTTACTTGGATGTGGTTCGGATCAGCTCACACATATGTTGTATGACATACATACAAAGGTTGATCTTGTGCCCATTTTTCATAAAAAGAATTAGAAACACGTCCTGATATTTTCTTACAGATAAATCACCTTTTATGGGGATAATCATGTTCTATATAAACTTAAACATAAGTATAGATTCTCCATCCAGTTCAACAGTAATGGCTCTCCTCTTGGTTCCATTTCCGGTTAAGCTTGTCAAAGCGTATTCCAAAACAAATAATTCACTAGAAGGTGGAGGACCTCTCTGATTGTCCTCATCAATTCTTTCATGAGGTATCCTAAGGCATTCATCCCATAACCTTGAAGATAATGACCATTTATGGACATTTATCTAGCTTCTCACAGCAAAACCATCTTCACAATCAAAGGAGAACTGAACATTCTGATAAAATTGAGCCACTAACTTAGGGTAGATAGGTCTATCATCCTTCGAAAACCATTCTAACAAGCCTTTCTCTTTTAAAAATTCAAAACCAGAGACTTAATCAACAGAATCCACTTAGGTCATATCTCTTTCTTAGGTACTACTACTCTGTTCACCAGATTTGGATTTAGAGGACCTTCAAGTTCCATCTTGGGTGCGATCTTCTTATTGTTTGAGCTACGTTTCTCAGGAGTCGACGACGAAGGGCATTTCATTTGGGTCATTCACCGAAATTTTGAGAGAGAGATGGGTTGAAGGGTTGAGTAAGGGTTAAAAATTGAGTGATTAGAATAAAGCTCTAGTGAAGGACAAGTGACGCTTTTTTTATTTTATCATTTGGGAATACCAAACGTCGCAAAAGTAAAATCATGGGAAAATAAAAAAGGTGAAATGAATAATTACCGTGATACGGTTTTTAATTTGTAAATAAAAATCATAAAGAATAATTACGGTGATACCATATCAGTTCTTTGTGGTGAGACAGTGAATGAATTTTACGTTGAGATAGTGATTGATCCTTACAGTGAGATGGTGATTCATCCTTATGGTGAAACAGTGACTGAACTTTATATTGGGATAGTAATCATGAAATACTAATTGTGAGACCATAAACATGAAATAGTAAGATATACAACTGTAAGATATAAAAAAGTAATAATTAAAATAGTAATACATTTACTTATGATTTATCATTCCTAGTTCATGTATGATGTACTCTATTCCTTCAAAATTTAATGGATTGGTAAATATATCAGCAAGATGATATTCAATACAAATTATTTTCAAAGTGATATCACCCTTTTGATAATGATCTCTCAAAAAGTGATGTCTTAAATTAGTATTATTTGTACTAGAATGTGAAACATGATTTTTAGAAATGTTAATAGCACTTGTGTGGTCACAATTTATAGTTACATGCCTGAATTGATATCCATTATCTAGTAATGTGTGTTTCACCTACAAGATTTGTGCACAAAAACATCCAACAGCTATATATTCAGCTTCTGCATTAGATAATGCAACAGAATTTTTATTCTTACTACACAATGATACAACTGACTTTCCTAAAAAGTTACATATTCTAGAGCTTCTTTTTCTATCTAACTTACAGCCATCGAAGTCAGCATTATAATAACTAACTAATTCAAATGATTTTCTTCTAGGATAGAACAGTCCTAGATTGGGTGTATGATTGAGGTATATGAAAATTATATTTACATAATTTAAATGAGATTCCTTAGGATTTTCTTGAAAATGAGCACACATACACACACAAAACATAATGTCAGATCAACTAGCAGTTAAGTAGATTAAACTTCCAATCATTCCTCTATAAGTGGTTTGATCAACAGATTTTCCATCTTCATCAAGATCCAACTTATAAGCGGTACTCATGGGAGTGTCTCTAATTTTATTGCAATCCAATCCAAAATGTTTTAGAATATCTCTAGTATATTTACATTGAGCTAAGATAATACCATCATTATATTGAAATATTTTAAATCCAATAAATAATTTTAGTTCTCCCATTAAACTCATTTCAAATTCATTTTGAAACATTTTAGAAAAATCAACACATAAATAATTTTTAAAAGATATAAAATAATTTCATCAATATAGATTGGAAAAACTAAAACATCATTAGAAATTCATTTTATAAAAAGGGTAGGATCAGCTATTCCTTTTGTAAAACCTTTGGAAATAATAGAAGTACTCAACCTATCATACCAATCTCTTGGAGATTATTTTAAACCATACAAAGCTTTTGATAATTTAAAAATACGATTTGGAAAATAGGGGTTTGTAAAACCAAGGGGTTATTCAACAAATACATCCTTAGCTATATATACCCATTAAATAATTCCCTCTTAACATCCATTTGATATAGTTTTAAATTCAGTTGTGCAGCATAAGCAAGCAAGATTCTGATGGCTTCAAGTCTAGCTACCAGTGCAATGGTCTCCTCATAGTTAATTCCTTCTTCTTTACTATATCCTTGTGCAACCAGTCTAGCCTTGTTTATGACTATGTTACTAGTTTATTTACCTTATTTCTAAACACCCATTTAGTACCTATGGTTAATGTGTCCTTTTGTTTTTCAACAATTTTCCAAACTTTGTTCCTTTCAAACTGATTACGTTTTCTTGCGTAGACATCACCCAAAATTCATCATTGATAGCATCATTAATGTTTTTAGGTTCAAGTTGTGACAAGAATACTTTGTGTTCAGCCTGATTTCTAATAGAAGCTCTAGTTTGAGTTCTTTTCGCTAGGTATCCTACAACAGCATCAAAAGGATGGTTCTTAAGATTTCTAATAGCTCTAGAAAAGAAGGGACTGGTGATTTCAGGTTCATCAACAGGTTTAGGATCATTATGACTTGAGTCTAAGGAACTTCCAGAAGTGGATGTTTTCACAGATTCTTTCACATAATAGATTGAGTATTTTGGATTAATGTTCATATTTGACACATCATCCTCCAGGTTCCCTAGAATGGTTTTAGGCTCATGTGGATCTGTTTCATCAAATTTGACATCGACATATTCTTCAACACATTTAGTTTTTTTATTGAACACTCTATAGGCTTAACTAGACATGGAATATTCTAAAAAGATACCTTCATCACTCTTGGATGCAAATTTTCTAAGATTGTCCTTAGTATTAAGAATATATACTTTGCAACCAAAAACATTGTAGTAGTTAACCTTGGGTTTTCAATTGTTTCATAACTCATAAGGAGTCCTTTTAAGAATAGGTCTGATCAATAATCTATTGATTATATAGCATGTTGTATTGACAGATTCAGCCCAAAAATAAATAGTTCGTTCATATTCACTATGAATTGTTCAAGAAATATATTGCAGGGTTCTATTTCTTCTTTTTACAACTCCATTTTGTGGAGGTGTTCTAGGGGTAGAGAAATTGTTACTATAACCATTTTGTGAGAAAAAGGATTCAAACTCTTGATTTTCAAACTCATGGTCATGATCATTTCTTAAGGATTTAATTCTAATTATACAAAGATTTTCTACAGACTTGGCATATTTAGTAAAATAAGACCAGGATTCACTTTTTTGATCCATAAAGAAGGTTCAAGTGTATCTAGAAAAGTCATCTACATGAACATAAACATAGTTCTTCTTATTTAAACTAGAAACTCTAGATGGTCCAAAGAAATCCATGTGAACCAGTTCAACAGGTTGAGAAGTTGACACTTCTTTCTTTGGATTGAAGGAAATTTTGTGTTATTTTCTCTTTTGACAGGGATTACACACTTTGTCATTTGGAAACTCAAGTTTGGGAAAGTATTTAACTAATATTTTTCTAGTTAGCTTTCTAAGGGATTTAATATTATAGTTTCCTAGTCTCATATTCCATATACAAGACTCTTTATGAAATACACTTAAGCATGAATCATTTTGAGAAGCTATGGAATATAAGTTAACAGAGTAAAAAATTTCAGTTCTTAATGTAGAAAATATTAATTCTTCATTAGAATTAAAGACATTGCAAGCATCATTTTCAAATCTAACATGAAATCCATCATCACATAATTGTGAGATTCTAAGAAGATTATATTTTATTCCATCAACAAATAGTACTTTAGAAATTAAAACTGATCTAGAGTTACCAAGTTGGTTGAGGCTAATAATCTTTCCTTTGGCATTGTCACCAAATGTGACATGTCCTCCATATATTTTTATTATATTTTTGATGCATGAGTAGTATCATCACATGTGACTTGAACATCCACTGTCCAAGTACCATAAAATTCTACAGGAACTCTTTAAGCATCTTTCCTTAAAAATGATTAAGAAAAAATAGATTTTGGTAACCATACTTGTTTGGGTCCAATAATATTAGTAATGAGTTATTTAGGAACCCATATCTGCCTCATAGATTTCCTATAAGAATTAAGTAAAGTATTTGAAAAATAAACTCTATTTGGTCCATAAAAACATGAAACAGTAGAATGTGTATCATAAATTGAATTATTCCATTTCTGTCCAGAAGTGGGAGTAAAACTATATGTCCTAGATTTAGACACAAAATTTATTCTACCAAGATTTCTTTTTCCAGGTTAATAACCAATTCTAGTGTTGTATTTAGGGGAAATTTGTTTTCCTATAATTTGAGTAATGGTATTTTTCCCATTGGTAAACATTTCTAGGTCATTATTCAATTTCTCATTAGGCATTTTTAATTCATTGTTCTCTTTGAGCAGTTGAGCATTTTTCTCTTTTTCAGTTGTGAGTTCAGATTTAACAGTCACAGTAAGAGCATACTGTTTCTTAAATGATTTATTTTTTTCTTTTAGTTCATTGAATTTTTCGTTAATCTTGTAATAGTATTCAAAAATTTCTTCATTATTCATATTTTCAGAGTCACTCTCATCTCCAGAATAGTATGAATTATGTACAGGAGAGTCCAGTGTTACCTCAGATTTGTTTGTCATAAAACACATATTGGATTTGTTTTCCTGTTCATCATGTGATGTTTTTGAGTCACTTGAACTATCCTCAGAAGCAATCGAGGTTGCCTTCATGGCCTTTTCATACTTCCTGTCCTTGTCCTCATATCTCTTTTTGTACTTTAGCTTTGGACAGTTAGCCTTGATATGTTCTTTCATCTTATATTCATATCTGACAATCTTATTAGTCTTGTCACTTCTTTTCCAATCCTTCTTCCAACTTTCATTTTGGTCATATTTTCCCTTGAAGTTAGGATTTTGGAAAAAGTACTTATTCTTGTAAACTTTATTGAATCTTTTGGCTAATTGAGCTATATCCTCATCAATGTCAGGTGATGATTTTTAACTAATGGAACATTCTATAGAAGCTTCTAATTTCCCTTTATCTTTGTTTTTAGAGGTGGTGGTCTTGAATTCAATAGATTTCCTCTTTGGTTCATCCTCCTCTTCCTTGTTGACTTTCAGTTCCTCTTCATACATCATCAGTTTCCCAATGAGTTCTTTTACAGGTATCTTGATGATGTTTCATGGTTATCTAATAGAGATAGAGGTTCCTCTCCATCTGTTAGGCAGACATCTGAGAATTCTCATGATCTATTCCTTAGCAGTGACTTATCTTCCAAGAGAAATTATTGTGTTGACAATCTCATTGAACCTAAAATACATATCAGAGATAGGATCATCATGTTTCATTTTAAAGTTATTGTATTTAATTGTATAAGTATTAAGTCTCATTTCTTTTACACTAGATGTTCATTCATGTGAGATAGATAAGGTATCCAAAATTTCATGGGCATTTTTACAAGTAGAAATTATATTGAATTCCTCATATCCTAATGAGAAGTATAAAGCATTCATAGAGTTGAAATTGCTATTGTAGGCAGTTTTGACAGGTTCATCCCATGTGATTCTATCAATAGTAAGAATATTATATTCATCTATAATGGAAGACCAAATTTCAAAACCCATACTCTCTAAATGAATTTTCATTTTAATTTTCCATTGAGCATAGTTAGTTCCATTAAAGAATGGTGGTCTGTTGGTTGCAGCACCTTCTAATCTATTATCCATAATACAAAAATACTATGAGCTAGAAATTTAGAATTAACAAAAATTTATAGATCTTTAAAGTACAACTACAATCACAGTTGAATAAGGTTAAATAGAGTCTTAATAAACCACCTTTGATACCAAATGTTGATCGGAGTATATTACTCAAGAGGGGGGTGAATTGAGTATCTATAAAAATTTCTGGTTAAAAATTATTTCTAAAAGGTTTTCCCCAAAAGGTTAAATACAACCTAGTTAATCAAAGTTATACTTCTATAAGAGTTTGACTATTTAAATAACTTCTTAGAAGGTTGATTAGTTCCCATTAATCTTAATATCAGTTATTAATATTAATTTTAAAGTTATTCTACTGAGGCAAGACAATTATAACTTCTTTCCAAGATTAACTATCAAAACGAATTTAGTGATATCTGAATTATACAGTAAAGCAGTAAAACAGAGAAGACTAAATTAAGTAGTACAGCGGATGTGAAACAAGTGGTTCAGTCTCAAGCCGAGACCTAATCCTCTCCACTTGGTGATCACCTGCCACCAAGAAGTTTATATAAATAAACTTGATCCACGCCCTAGATCGGGGTTAAACAATAGTACACAAGACTATCTAGGTCACACTATAACCTCTTCCACAGTTCTTCATGGGTAAAAACAAACAGGCCACACAGGGACCTCTTCCACACTTATTTGTGGGTATACACAAGTTTAAAAAGATTTTTGAGTAAGGATATCTTATATCCTTTAGTTTGATGCAGGATACAGAGTGTTTTTTTATACAGATACACACACTGCTCGAAAGTTAATAAAATAAAACAAAACAGAGTAGAAATATTTAGATAGGTTTAGAAGTTCTCTGAGTGTTATTCTTTGCATCTCTGGACTTATGAGATGAAGCAGGTGCAGAAATCAGGTCCTCATATGGAAAATAGAGTGTCACAAGTCATACAGATCTGTCTTGTGTTCTTCGTGATGTTTGATAGTGCGAAGATGTTCTCTATTATAGGATTCAATTGAGCTTTGTGTGTTCTCCAAAAATGCTGATTTTCATGAGATAATTATATATTCAAAAACTCTCTAAGTGTATTCTTCATTGTCATGCTCACACCCACCATCTTGTTTCACTTTTTCAGTATCATTCCACACTTCTTTGTTTCTGGGCATTACTCTTTTATCTTAGAGTGCATGTGTTTGAGCCGACAAGTTGCAAGTATTCTTCACCTCGTACCTTGTACTATCAGATGACATGTCTACAAAGAATCATTAATTATTTTAGTGCATTTAAAATCATCAAATATGACCGTCAGAGATTAAATTGAAAGATGAAAAAACATATTAAGAAACAGTGTCACAGTATGTCATGGAAACAGTGTCTCCTTAACACAATGTATGTATTGGTCACGATGTCTTGTAGTTACGGTGTCTCAAGGTCATGGTGTCTGGATGTCACAGTGTCTGCTTGTTCATGGTTTCTCAGACTTGGGAAAAATATCTGTATTCATACTTAAGCAGTGATACTTATGGAATGAATTAAAATTAATCATTTTTCAGAGAAATCATTATAAAGTGAATCAAAAGATAGTGTATAGTAACCAAATTGAGTGTATAGCACTTAAGAGCTTTAGATAGATTTTACTAAGAAACTATTCATTTGATGTGAGATAGATTACATAAAGTTAACATGGTTTATAGACATAATAGGATTTGTGATCATTAAAACATGATTATTACATGAGGAGTCCAACAAACTATAAGAGAACAAGAGTTAACTAACCACAAATCATAGCGAATCCGATATGGGAACCCAATAATCGATCCCCGTCGAAGGTCTCCTGAGACACATGAAAAAACACCATTATATTCTTATATATTTTGGGAGAGAATATGTAGGGTTTCAAAAATCCCAAGTCACTAGAAGTTATAAAGTGCGCTCCATAAAAAATATTTAAGATGTAAACCCCTCATTTATGTCATAAACACATCAAACATTAAGTTACATTGAAAATTGTATCCCCTCAAACAGAATGGTATATATTTAATTCACATCATAAATTTAATGTTTATGAAATAATTTCCACAAGATACAAAATGCAAGTCATAAAATCCTTCATCTTGTAATCCACACTTATGCAATAAAACGTACATATGTTGTAAACCACCTTTTACGATATAAATTCTCTCTACATACATATTTTAGCATCCCAACACATATATAAACCCACTAAACATCCATTGAAATCCATGGGCATTGGAAACATGTAAAGGGTCATACTAAATGGATATGTTCCCTTAAATAATATACCTCTCAAATAATTCACATCCTTAAGAATTAAAAACCAATCCTAGAGAGAAATAAAGAGAAAGTGGTAATCTGAACATACACCATGTGGGATACCTCTAAAGAATATTTCCACCATAGAAACTCATCCACATTACACAAAAGAACAAATTACAAGGCCACATAATAAAAACAAACATCTCATAAACACTATTCTATGTGAGATACCTCTCAAACATGACAAGGGCCACAACAAACAGCAAGAGGAAACCATCTTGTAAACCAAAAATTGTTCGACATAAAAAAATAGAGTTAATAAGTAGAAGATATAAACATAAAAAAATTGGGGTACTTAGGATGTATTTATGAATTATGTTCCAAGTTACTCTCTTACTTACAACCATGTCTCTATAAGACACAAAACAAGGGAATAGCACACTCACGCAACACCTTCTCCTTGAAGTACAAGATCTCTACAGTCTACTCATCAAAGTTTATGGCTTCATCAATTTTAATAAACCTCCAATAGATTATGTGGGATTCATCATGAAGGTAGTGGAGTAGCTGGGACATGTGAAAGACGATGTGTATTTGGCTCATCTATGGAGGAATATTTATCTGTTATGCCATAGCTCTAACATGATCCAACACCTCGAAAGGTCTAAAACACTTGATAGAAAGCTTAATCACATAACCAAAAAATCACTACCCATGATGGAAAGTCACCTTTATAAACTCATGATCTCCAAAATCTATCTTTAGAGGTCACCACCTATAATCAACATAGGATTTATAAAGATCCTTCACTTCTTTCATCTAATCATGTATCACCTGAACCATCTTTCTCATTTTCTATACTATATCTGTCCTAAGAATCAATACCTTTTATGACCCTAGTCTAATATAATGTATAATGGAAATTTCATCCATAAAAACCTTTAAATGGTTTCATACAAATGGTGGAGTGAAGAATATTATTGTACATTAACGAGACCAAAGGTAGGTGCCTCATCCATGAACCTCCAAAATCCAGGACACAAGAGTGCATAATTTCCTCAAGAGTATAGGTGGTCCACTCTAACTAACCATCCATCTAATGATGAAAATTAGTGATAAGGTATAACTAAGATCCAAAATCATGATGGATACATCTCCACACCTAGCAGGTAAAATAAGGATCTCAATAAAAGATGATAATCCTTGGGACTCTGTGGATTCTCAATACCGCCTTCAGATACTACCTCAACAAAACCACTACTAAGATCAATTTTATGATCACTATAAAGTGGGATGATTTCATCAAATGATCCACTATCACCTATATAGAATCATATCATCCCTAATATCAAGGTAAACTGGTAAAAAAGTCCTTCAAGATGTCCCCCACTTCCACTAGGGAATATCAAATGGATAGATAAAACCACTGGGAACACAGTGCTTGGAATTCACCATCTGGTAGACCATCCATCAAGACAAAAACTCTACAACTACACACTTTAACCCAAACCACCAAAAATAAACTCTCAAAGCTTTGTAAATATTTTTTAGGCCACGATTTACCACTAAGTGTAATAAATGGAACTCTCATTGAACTGTTTTATGCAGTTTATGAGGGATAAAAATCCTCCCCTATAACAAAACTCAATGTTTTCTATATTCAGACTAACCATCATGGGAATCTATAAAGATAACTTTGTCTCTCCAGACCTCCACCTCAGAATCCCCCATCTAGGACACCTCCACTTTATACACAAAAACTATTTCACTGTGATCTAGAAAATACAATGTATGCCTCTAACCTCCCACATATCTATATTCATTATTAGTATCTCTTACATTACTCTCGGAATCTTTATATTCATGCATGGTATTACCACATGATTTTCTGCTCATCTTATTAACTAAAACATTTCCCTTTACTGGTGTATAGATAATATTAAAGTCATAATACTGAATGAATTCCATCCATTTTAATTAATTAAAGTTAAATTAAAATTAGGAGAAGACACACCTCAATCTCTTATGATTAGTGAAAACCAAAATATGCTCATTGATGAGGTAATGTCACCACAACTTCATGGAAACACCATTACTTATAACCCGAGATCATGGGTGGCATAGCTATGCTCATAGGGACGTCACATCTAAGACTCATAAGAATAAATTGATCTCTTTTGAATCAGAACACAAACTAAACCAACAAGTTATGAATCATAAAAAACCTCATACTGAACTCCTTCTACTAGAAAATAATAGACTATAGTGTTGACCAACTTCTCCTTCAGGTACTTGAAAGTTTTCTAACAATATACAGTTCATAAGAACACATGATCCTTCATATTCAAGGATATCATAGGAGTTTTAACCTATGAAAATTCATCTATGAACCTCCTATAATATCCTATAAAACCAAGTAATCTTTGCACCTCTACTTCTATCTTGGGGGCTTCCCAAGAAATAGATGCATTTATCATTGAAGGGTGCATAGATACTCCCGACTAGGACACAACATTCCCTAATAAAATAACTTCATGAGACCATAAATAATGCTTCAAAAACTTCCCAAATATCAATTGATGATGAAAAATTACTAAAATGGCACATATATACTACGAATGCTCCTCCTCAGAACCAGAGTACAGAAGGATTTCATTGATGAAAACCACCACAAACTTATGAAGGAACTCCTTGAACACTAAATTCATCAACCTCATGAACATGGTTGTAGTGTCCATCACATAAAATTGAATCAAAATTAACTCATAATTCTTTTGATGATAATGAAAATTAAGTTTTTTAAATATCCTCATCCTTCACCCACGTCCAATGATATCCTAACCACAACTCAATCTTCAAGAACCGACATGATCCTTTCAGCTAGTCGAATAAATCATCAATATAGGAAATAGGATAGTGGTTCTTCATTGTTACTAGATTCAAGTGACAATAATTGATACATAGATGTAAATAATCATTAGCCTTCTTCATGAAATAAAACTAGTACACCCCATAGTGATACACTCGACTGACCAAAATCTCATGGCAATATATCATCAGACTGTACACACAACTCTCAGAACTCAAAAGGTTCATTATTATATAGATAAATTGAGATAGGAGAAACTCCTATTTATATATCTATCCTAAACTTGATCTCACATCAAGGGGGTAACACTACAACCTCCTCTGGAAATACATTAGGGTACTCTTCCATAACCCCAAAAAACACTATCAGTTGAACCATTGATGAACTCAAGATCAACTCGGACATCAAGTATGATAAGGATTGAACACACACATATATATATATATAGCCCATTTGATAGTCTCTCTCATCAATAAACATTTTTGGATATACATCAACATCATAGAACTCAAATTTCCTTCAGAAGAAATCCACAATAGCATACACCGAATACAGTCAATCCATGTCAAGGATGATACTGTATAGTTGTATCCATAATCATAGGAAGTCTCGCAACATGTATTTCTTCCCCATTACTATCTCATAGTTTCTATATACTTCATACAAGTCATCTCTACCTACAACTAATGTAGTCAATTCCAGGGGCACTGTAAGCCTTTACACCTCAAGTCCTAAAGAAAAGAAAAGTGTAGGTGATATGAAGGAGTGTGTCAATACTAAAACCAACAAAGAATTCACCCATATAGAAAAACAAGAAAAGGGTACCTAAAACTATGTCTGGATCACCTAGTGCTATAAATTATAGAAAATTAATCTACCATGACCTACTCCACAACCTCTCTAACCCTACAGAAAACCACTTCCATGGCTATGCTCTGTAGATTGAGGATGAGGACCATCTCAGATTTATCCTCTTTCTGATCGGTCTCCTCTCTACTAATCCCAAACTAGAACACCCTACTGCTTCTGCCTTGTCTAAAACTACCTCAAAGAAGCAACATAGAATAGTACACCTGGTGTACAATAACTTCTCAGAAAGGTAAGGCACTCTTTTCATTGATGACCTTGTACTCAAGAATAAAAACACATGTCTGGTCCATTATCATAGGTCTTAGAGCTATCTCCCCCATATAAATGAGATTATGAGGGTTGTAACCTACCCCCAACTGACTGAAAGCTCTTATGTCTAGGAAACTAGGAACCCCATAACATAGATCTTATTCATAAGGAATCCTAAAAATTCCCCTCTTCTGATGATCTGGTTCGGGCTAGTGTCCTCTTAATGACCTCTTCTTTTATAGCACCATAATATATTTCAAAAACATAAAAAGGGTGACTGAGAACTAGATATTTGGATGAATATAATTTTCAAAATTTCATTCCTTGGTCTCTTCATATGACAATAGTCTTAAAGGATGTCACGTAAGGGTCCAAAAATGTATCCCCAAATATCACATGTTGTAAATCCCCTTTAAAAGGGTAAGAAGTTCCCGGAGACCGGCCTCCTTCATGTTCAAAGAAATAAAATCTTCTCATGACTGATCTCATAACTTCTCTCATGATACTACTAACACCTCATGATCCCTAAAGAATAAGATCCCACATTGCCTCACTGCCTCAAATAGTATCATCACATCCAATGAGATTCAGCGTTCCTTCCAAGCATGAATCTAACTGAAGTATAGATCAACCTCCTCTAAAAAGTTATCTATGATTGGACATGAAATAGATACCTCATACTTATGCAGGTACTAGTGTTGAAACTCTAAAATTTTCCTCCTCTAAGTTTCATCATCACCAACCACTACTTGGTGGTGATCTACTTGCACATTCTATTGAACATATTTTGTGTTAACCTAACAAGGACAGAAACCTAGAGTTGTACCTATAACAAGAACAAATGGTTAGACTCATAAACCTAGAATATGTAATATTAAACATTATTTATTTATTTATTTATTTTATTCTTTTAATGTTTAACATATCACAAGGTCTTCCCATTTTAAACATAAGAACAAATAATAATGATGCAAGATCTTTTCATATGTCTCTACCTTACAACCATTATCAATTTTCTTAGTTGACTGAGTAAACATAAAGTTCTATGCATCAGATCATGGGGGGACATAAATACCCATGTCTCAGTCACTATCCCATGTTCACATCACTTATTAAACCTAGTTCACGTTTTTTATGTACCAAACCATACAATCTCACCTATTCCTAACTCGAAAATCCTTTAAATTCATCAAGATAAACCTTTGATACCACTCTATCATGACACCCTCCCCCTAAATACTACCCCTCCTAGACCATAAATGAGATTAGGGATATGGTGACTGCTTTATTCTCACCTCTGATAGGCCCTAGGTTGGCAACTAGTACCGAGGGTATAATAATCATATATATGTGTGGTATTACCCTTTAAGTGAACATGTGGAAGAGATAGAAAATACAGATACACTGATCAATGTATTCATAGATATATAAAATAAATCCTAGTTCCATATATATAATTTCATAAATTAATGAAACAATATAAAGGGAAACTATAAGTATCAACAAGTTTAAGATGACAACGACCCAAATCCCAAACAGCTCCTTCCAAATAACAAGATGGTAATATCCAGATTGATCTCCAACCTTCTCATACTATTCTAAAAATAGTTTATATAAACGTGAGTGAGAATAATAGTATACTCAATGGATCCTCCTTGGATCCTATCATGTAAAAGATAAGGAAAGCAAGTTAAAACATTGTGAACAACAATGAAACTAACTCATCACCTAAACTGGAATAATAAGTTCTCAGCCTCACCATGGATATCTCTCACCAAGTATCACATATATGAGAGAATATGATATAATATCAACAAAAAGGGTGCCATGCTACCACTTCTACACTATTTTACTTCTCTTCCCCAATGTCACACATCTTAAGCAATCTCTCTCTAAAATAATCCATCTTGAAAATGGCTAGGCTAAGTATCACAACATGAAACTCATACAACACATCATACTATCATCCCATACCACATCTCCATATATTAATTGAGTAGTTACTCATAGAAACCACATCCCATGTGACATGTATCATACATCGGGTCTTATACCTTAAACCAACATGACCCGTACACCGAGTTAGGTACCTTGAGCCATCACAGTTCCCATATGTTATAACTATAATGATCCTTTGGATATTATATCCCTACATAAAAGTGTGTGAAATAACCACAAATTATCACATACCTCTACACACATATAGAGGAAAAATAAACACCATGCATACCATCACATAATACCACCAATAGAAGAGAGTGGGGCCATAGGGGGGTAGTTATCCATCTATCCTCCCGCAGGGGTGTTGGGGAAAACACCCTCATAGAGTCTAATTAGTGTCAGTCTCCCTAACTGACATGGGTGGAGAAGCATATGAAATCATGGAATATAAAAGATAAAATACACCGCATAACCATTATATAGGAATAACCCAGACTTAGACTCAACAACAGCTAATGTCACATGAAATTCTGGTTTCCACTACTAAGACTAGATATCTTATAATCACACAATTATTTTAAATATCTATATTAAATTACTTATTTCCTTTTTATATGTATATTTTAAATTAATTAATTATACATTAATCATCATATTGAAGTCCATTCCCACCTAGAATATTCCAAATTGAGTCCACTATTTCCCAAGATCATCTCTTTTTCATTATAGAAACAACCATCCCAATAGGTTAAATCATTTATTAAACATTATTAAACTTTAAATAATTTATAGGTACTCAAGGAAAACATCCTAATCTACCATCAAGAGATAAAACTAAATAAATATAGATACCTTAAGTATTGGGTAAAGGAATACAGATAAATATAAACCCAGTAATTGTCCAGTGAACAGATTCATAATAAACAAGAATCCAACTTTAAGCACATCAAATAGGTAATCTTAATATTACCCCATTCCATCATCTACGGTATCATCCCTCACCCCCTCATGAATATCCTAATAAACCTCTCCATTGTATTCATTGACTACTACCACATCATCAGAGCCTCTCAACCCCATATCTCATTATCCATCCCAGGCTCAACTATCCCATGCTCATAACACATCACATAGAAACAACCACATCTAGATCACATCACAAGGAAGTAAGAAAAAAGTATAGTAAATAGGGAAAACTAGGCCCTAAAAAAGAATTTAGCCTTTACATAAAAATGGACTCACTAGCCCCAAACACAAGGAATCTAGAATTTATAACAAATAGGAACTTATGGCCCCAAGTATTTATCTTTATTAGACAAATGGTTCTTATTCCTTTTTAAATTAACAGATTCATTATTCATAGGTCCTAACTAAGATCAACCTATGGAATAATCTTTAAAAATATATAAAAAATTTAACATTCTCTATTATTATCATCAATGAGAATTAACATGCTTTACATCCTTTATGAATTTCATTGACACATAGAATATCATATGTAATTAAACATGTGCATTTCATCAATTTGAATTACCATAAAATTATAAGAAACACTGGATTCATATAAAAATTCATATTTATTAATTCATTATCAAACCCATTATCAATTAAAATATTTATTATATTTTCGATTTTACAATGAAAGAAACATATTAAACCAAGCATAATAGTATTCTATACCAGAATAAAATATATAGAACATTTTCTAGAAAATAAAGAGGCAAACCATTATCATTGTATAAAAAATCAATATTTGATTGATAAGAATAAACCAATTTCATTCTTTTAATTTGGTTAAATGTTTATAAAGTTAATTTAGTTATCATACAAAGGGATAAACCATGATAAATTTAGGATTTCATTTAAATAAAATAGAAGCAGTGAATCCCCTACATCAAAAGCATCAACATTATTCACAGGATAATGGACCCACGTTGTGGATCCGGATCACCTATCACACAAAAAGACTGCATACCTCTAAGGACATTGTACCACAACCAGGCCAAAAACAAAAAAAAACTCCATTTAGAACATAGATAGAAAACCACTGTCACGTGAAAAGAATTGTGGGAGGAACTAGATCAATGAACCATAAGAGAACAAGGGATAATGAACCTCAGATCATTGCAAAACCAACATGGGATGTTGAGAAGGAATCCCCTTAAAAGGGATCTAGAAACACCTGAAGGAATGATACTAACCTTCTATATATTTGGGGAGAATATGCAGTTTTTTGAGAAATCCTGAGGCACTACATGTTATAAAGTACACTAAACAGGGGATATTTATGGGGAAAACCCCTTGTTTACATTTTAAACACGTTGAACATTATACTTCACTAAGAAACACATCACCTCAAGACACTGGGCATGAATTTAATTCTTGTTGTAAATTAATTGTTTAAAAAGTAATTTCCATAGGCTACAAAACCCAATCCATTTAACCCTTTAGTCAGTAAGTTGTACATACACCTTATAACACACTTATGTTATAAACCCCTTGTTAAGATGTTAATTATCATTTCTTATAAATTTTAGTATTACAACACCTTTGTGTCCCCATTAAGCCTACTCCAAACACCATGGAATTTGGAAACATGCAAGGGGTCAGACTACAAGAATCTAGGACCCTACACTGTTAAAGTTCCAATAATAATTTTTAACATGTGAACATCAAGATAAAAAAAGATAAATAGGTATATCAATGATCGGATCATATCCATTTGAATCCCTTATCTGATGTAATATTTTATAAGTTGTTTATTTTTTAGAATATCACCTTGGATATTATACGTTATACCTCATTCAAAAAGGTGGTTAGTAGGTACTGATAAATATAAACCACAATCAATTTCAACCTGCTAAATTTTAGTAAATTAATGGTATCTTTAGTTTTTTTATTCACATTTAGTAGATATTGTTATGAAAAAAATTTACTACCTCAAGTAAGTCTTACCTTTTAGGGGAATATATATTCTCGATCTAGGGGGTGGCTCTTTTTTTATGGTTGTTATTGGGTTTATTCTTCTTGTAGATACTTTTAATGAAACTAGTTTATAACATCATCCTTCCAACTAAATTTCATTGTTAGATAATTTATATGTACCTGTATATTTTTCATCTTTTTCATTTGTATCCTTGATGTATCACGTTTATCAATGTATTCTCATGGTGACACTCCAAAACATGCACCTATAACATGGCCATACTATTATAAACACTTCAAATTCACTAAAAATATTCATTCATCAAGTATATTATATGATTATTATTTTATATAAACCAAATAAAAAATATAAGAAAATAATCAGTTGTTGTTATAAAATAATATTTTAAAGTAAAAAAAATTTATATTATGCCATACTTACAAATGATTCCTATACTTTATTTATGTTTTCATCTACTATTTTCCCTTTTTATTTACATGATCGTCCTTCCATAGAACATGATGTAGGATCAAATTGAATTTATATTTTGATTCGTCAATATATATATATTCAAAGGAACATAATTATTTTATTTTTTATATAATGGAAAATGTTTACTAGGGATTTAAAGTTCATACCATTTTTTATTTAATTCAAGCATACCATATCCCTTATTTATGAAAAAGTGTATGGTGGTTTTTATGCATGTTGTTTTTTATACAATCCTTTATTGTTTGACTAATTGAAAAATATAAATCAAAGTGATTAATACGCGTAATGTCAAAAAAATACCAATTATAATGAACCTAAAATTCATCCTCCTATTAAAAACCAATGAAAGTATCTAGGGTTTCTTGGTTTATGATGTGTTCATATATATCATGTGGTTGGGGTTTTACTTTTCCTTCATAATCCATAAAATGATAATCCATAAGAATTATCTAAAATTTTCTTTGATCCTTTTCGGTAACCATTATTATGAATTCCATACTATAATATTCTAAAGTAAATGTAATATGTAAGGGATAATAAATAGTAAATCAATGTTTCATTATATTATTTTTCAGTAAAATATAAAATGTATATCATAATGTTACCATAATTTCTTCTTAAATTATTGATTGAAATTCAATAACAATATTATGCCACATATATCTATCAATAAGAATCTATATTTGAGTAATAGCCACAATATAACTAATGAATATGGACATTATGGGGTTAATAGTTTGACCATGTGAATTACATCCAACCTTGAATGTTATACCTTTAATTATAGCCTTTATAATTTTTTCTTAAACTGGAATGCTACATTGATCATATTTTTTCAACTATATATTGTTCACCTTCAAATATTTTTCTCAATTGCAACATCCCCATTATATTGTTCCACAAGATTTTTAGAATCAGAGGTATATAATCCATTATCTACATAAGAAATTAAATAATAATTTAGATTATATAAATATATAAAACATAATATTATGAGGAAACACATTGTATATAAAAAACTAATCACAGACATTTAACCTATTCATTGAAATCTTTTTTCATTAATGGTTAAAGGGATTTAGACACTATATCAAGTATCCAAATCCCCTCCTTGTGATACCCTATAACATAAAAGATTCCATATACATTGGGAATATTTCAAAATGATTTTGGTTTCCCAATGAAAGGGTTATCCTCAATGTAATTTTCATTTGAATATATACTTTTTTTAGTTGACAATAAAACAATTAACCAATTAGTGTTTGTAGGATCTGTGGTAAAAAGAAATTGTATTAGATGTGATCCCATTATGAATAGTTCATTTATGCACACTTCATTCCTAAAATTTTATTTAATGAATACCAATTCATTAATTTTATCTACACTCCTTTAATTATCCCATTTGAGTTAAAAACTACACTTGGAAGGTTGGATAATCTATCCCCTATATTTTTTGATCATTCTAAAGTAAGACATACTAACATAAATTGGATTTTTATACTTGACAGAATATATATTAATTGATTCCACTATAACACTTGGTCTTATGGATATATATTTAAGTCTTTCTAAAATTTAATTAAAATTTATAGAAAATTACATAAAGATATAGTCTCAAGTATATCCTATAACTCGTTGATTGTGTGTATTTGAAATCCAACTATCAGCCCTTACGGAATTCAAATACCTAATAATTACTTTGTGAGTTTCAATTTATATAAAACCTTTATATTATTATGTAAAATGTACATTTGATCCTAATACCACTCTATAATGGTAATTATGATAACATATCTTTTGGAAATTCATTCACCTAAAAGGTTCCCATTCTGATGAGATTTTGGGAGACAAATGTTATCCACATAAGAAAGGTGGTTGATATAAAATCAAAAGGCTTCATCAAAAATATATCTCCCTATAATAAAATATTTTGGTAAACATTTATTTTTGGTTTACAGTTTAAAAATCTTTATATACCATTCAATGGGGTATGTCCATCTGCAATGTATAGAACCAAATTTTAATATCTCTCTAACCAAGTGAACCATCAAGTGAACCATATAAAATAATGATAGAGGAAATAACCTCTCTATTTAACTTAATATTGAATAAATTTAACTTTCCATAGTTATAAAAATTTATGATTAAATAACTAAAATGTATATATCTTTTAAAAAAATAAAAGTTTGTTTATTGTGGGTCAGAAATTTTTAGGTATAATGAAATGTAAAGACACATGCATTAAATCCTGTATAAAAACATGACAAGAATTTGATTTTAAGACCTTTAACACAAAATTAATCATTTACATGAAATACCTGATAGTTTATAAATACCCATATAGAACCTTTACACCTTTAAAGAAGTTGTAAAACTGAAATATATCTTTCCTAGAAAGAGTTTAACTCTATAGAGTAATAAAAGTTCATCTTTCAAAATTCACTGGTGCAAACTTTTACCTTATCTTCGTATCAATCATTTATAACCTATATTTAATTTCATATTTTATTTTGTTATATGTATTTAGTAACATGTTGATGAAACTATCACATACACTTTTTCTGCATACATGAATTCAATAAAAATTCATACGTGTAAATAATTTCAATATGGTAATTTAAAAAATGATCTTTTTTTGACCTATTTTCTTCATGTTTTTTAGAAAGGGTTTACTAAAAATAGTGATAATATCATCTATATTCTCATATTATTCATCTCATTTTAATAGATAAGTTGTTATAACTTAATCTAAATCCCCATCAAATGATTTTATCCTTGATTGATATTTATTTCATCAAGGTAGAAAATCATAATGACCTATAAAATTGTCTTCAATAAATGTTTCAACCTAAATGAGTATGTATGTTATTCACAAATGGTACACCCATACATTATTTTAATGTTATATCCTCACAAATTTCCATAAGAATAAAATCCGTGTATTTTCCCAAACAATATGACTCTCAACGTGAAATATTCATTTCTATGAGCACCATAGAATGTAAAACTTGAATCCCACAACAATTTTAGACCTATGATGAATGGATCCAAATAAAAATCCATATCATTACTAGGTTTTTTTTTGTTCTAATATAAGAATATACTACATAATGTGCATTCACTTTATAAATAACCATGGTAGCAAGTTATAATTTACCAAAATAACTGGCTCTGTACTATGACTGATAATTTGTGCAGCAAAAGGATTCATTCCATATATATATAGCACATGATAAAGGTTTCTCAACTTATTTCAAAATTTAGAAAATGTATAGTCAATATTATTATATTGAGGAGAGTCTTTTGGGGGAAAATTTTCCCACATTGAATTATTTTATCTTCATTCCACATCAATTAGATTATAGTTTCCATTTTACAGTATAGTCATATAAACCTTGGAATTATTGGAAGGTATCATACATATTTTTAAATACATAATTTGCCTTTATTGTATCGAGCCACACCACACTTAAGCCATTTTTAAGTGATTTATGCTCCTTGTAAAACAATATACATTCATTTGGAAAAGCATTTATTATTTTAGACATCACACCCATTAAACATAACATTTATTAAAAATAAAGACCCCAACTCCAATAACCTAGATTTGGTGTCTACTTTATTAATTAGAATATGATACAAGGGGTCACATCCTGAAGGACTAACTAGTTTAGTAGTCTTTAAAAACTTTAAACATACATGATTCTCATTTTTATATTGGAAAAAAAATATAAAACATAACAAAAGAAAATGTTTGGAATCTTTGAAACTCCTTTAAATATTTATTCTTCATATCTTGTGGAAAGTAAAAAAAATAAAGTTCACCTCAGATTCTTAGTAAGGGTTAAATATAATTAAATATATTATGATTAAATAAGTAATAATCAATATGGAAAGGTTATTAATTGAAAATGCATGTCATTTAATAATTAACTATAGAATACAATGCATCCATGAATAATATCATATGAAATAATATCATGGATAATAATAAATAAATTCTCAATTAAATAAACACAAAAATGTGGTATGTCATAGTCTCATGCAACATTGTATCTTTACCATTAAGTCCTTGTACCAAGATAGTTTAAATAGTGGGTAAGCATACAATAAAAAACCATATAATAAGGATAACCAACTGTTTTTATTCATGAGACTTGTTGATGCATTGAGGGGTGATATAATTTCAGGCCTCACATATCACTTAATGTATAATGTATTACTCATACATTGAATGATAAATTTAATTAATAAATAATTTACTATGTCAACAAATATATGTCTTTGGTATGGGATAAGAAATATCAAGATTTCCCCACTCAATTAAGTAAAACTCATAGTAAAACACCATACGTAGAAATACCGTACTATTTAATAAATAATCATATCCATGACACAAATAATATGGATATTTAAGATAAATTTAATGTCTATTGATCACTACAAGGTGAAAATTTTGAAACAAATTTAATGGCCACAAAATTAATCAAGGGATGAAGTATGACCATTAATTCATCATAAATGTAAGATTTGTAGTAAAATAAATTATTTTAAATAATAGAATAAAATGAAATTAAACATTTAAAATTAGTTTTAATAATAAAACATTCCTTTGTAAAATCATTTAAATCTTATATAATAATAAAAATATTATAAAATAATTTTGGCGGCAGAAAAGTTCGTTAACATAATAAAAGTTAAAAAGAATAAATTATTTTGAATTTTTATAAAGATAGTGAAAAATTATATTTTTTAAATCATTAGAAACATTCATTTAAAAAATTTAAAAAAATTTAGGATGACTTAAAATTTTCTTTGAGTAAACAAAAAGAAATTTTCTAAAACAATTTTTACAAAATATAGATGTGGAAGAAAAATATACCCGATCAAAAAAGAAATAAGATTGGATTTTCTTTTAAACATTTATTTGATTTATTTAAGTGCCAAAGAGTATAAAATTTTGAATAAAATATGGAAACTACTTTAATATACAAGTATTAAAATTGATATATTTAATAAATTATATATTATAATATTCCATCAAGGAAAATTAGAGTAATCACAAAAAATGAGATTGTAAAATAAATACATACCTGTTCTGTAACTTCCAAATTATAACCCCTTCAAATAATAAACTTAAAATAAAACATTAATCACAAAAAATAAATATATATTCATTTTAAATACATCAAAATGGTAGTATATACACCATATAAAAAAATGGGTTCATAATACCTGATATGTTTCAATGGAGTGAAAATTGAGATGAAATCCCTTATTATGATCATAATGTTGATGTGAGAATTAATCAATGAAGTGATTATGCTTATAAAATGTAAATAAAAAAACAAAAAAGTGGAATTAAAACATAAAATAATCAAATTTCATTACACACATATTATTAGGATATGAAATAAAATCAAGAAGTAATATAACCAAATGAAAATAAATTGAGTTACAAAACCCATTACAAAGATCATATCATTGAAATGAGAATTATTTGATTGTGATATTATGTGTAAAAAATGTAAATCCACGGAAGTTAATTTTAAATAAAACCTAAATGAATAAAATTTCATTTTACACTTAATCATGACAATATAGAATCCATGAAGAAGTGATATAACCCCATAAACGGAAATTGAGTTATGAAACCACATTAAAAGATCATATTATTTAAATGAGGGTTGTTCAGTGAAGATATTATGTGTAAAAAATGTAAATCCACACCATATAAGTGTAAACACAACATAAAACAATAAAAATTCATTTCACCCATAATCTTTTTATAATATAATCAATTAATAAGTGATATAACCCAATGAAAGGAAGTTGAGTTAAGAAACCCCTTACCACTTGGTAAATTTCATTTCAAATACCCTAAGATAAATTAATTCAAATTAAAACTTAAAATACAACGAATTAAGAAGGATTCATTATATAAAATTTAAAAGTGAATTATATACACTATATAAAATAAATTAGTTTTGTAACATTAAAATAGGCCTTAATGAAGGAAAATTGAGATGAAATCCCTTACCTCAAGTTTGACTTGCCTTGTAAGTGACTTTATACTCCTATATAATAAATTTATATTTGTTATTATTATATAAAATAATAATATACATACCTAAAATAATATATATGAAATATTTATGACATCATATCACATGTTTATTAATAATATTTTTTTATTATTACTGTTTCGGGTGTTAATTGCTTCATTTTTCATGCCAATTTTGGTTTGGTAATTTCAGTCCTTATACATTAATTATAGTTAAATAATATCCATAATTTTAATAATATTATAAATGTAATATATATTAATTATATATATTTACATTTATCCATAAAAGGTAGATATAGAAAAATGAATTACACCGTTCATGGAAACGGTTGGCCATAAATATGTGTGAACGCAAATTTCACTTTTTGACAGATGGAATGAAAGAAAGTAAATAATAATTAAATTTTAAATCATGATTTTTTATAATATTATATCTTATATATTCATTAAATCTATATTGATTATTATCTATGTAAATCAGAAATGAAAAATGAATCACATCGCTTCATGGAGGTAGTAGCCCACACGCCCACATGAGCGATATTATCATTTTCCAACAAATTGGAAGTTAAGAAGGTATATATGATTTTATAATTTCAAAAGAATAATTTTTTCATAATTATAATATATTTTCATTATTTTCATCTTTATAACCATCCAAGTAAAGTGAAGATGAAAAATAAATTACACCATTGTGTGGAGACCATAGGTCGTACATTTGCATGAGCGATGTTTTCACTTTTTAAAGAATTGAAAAGATATGTAAAGTGGTTTTTTCATAATAATAATAACATATAATTATATTTATTATAATTTAGTTATTATTTTATTATGTATACAATAAATTTATAGGATGCAGAAGAATAAATGAATTTGAAAGAGTCGGTAGAGATGATTACCTCCTTTTCCATAATCTTCTTTTAGATTCCTTCTTAAAGGACCTATGGTTGGTCTTTTGGAAATAAAACAAAACTCTAAAACATACATATATATGTTTATAAGATATTTTTTAGGGTTTTTTCATGAGCGGTTTCTCAATTTGGAGTAAAGAAACAAGAAAAGGGGTGTCCTTTTATAAGTGAGGGGAGGGGAATTCTGGGAATTTCTTAAAATATTAAATTAATATAAATTATTTTTATTCTCCGAATAAATAAAAAAAATTATCATTAAAATTTTATATGTTAATTATTCAAAATACTCTCATAAAATAATTTTTTTGTGAGTCTTGGTTATGTTTTCACCCTTATCGTTCAGCTTTAACCCCCTATTAACCCTTTTGACAATTACTACAATATTAAAGTTTTCTGCCCTTTAAGGGTCAAGAATATTACCATAAAATTTCAAACGACCCATAAATGGACAATTTTTTATGTTTTAAACCATATAAAATTATCTTGGATGATTATAGGAATTTCATGAAATTTAAAAATTTTAATAAAATATTGTTTATTATAAATATCATTAATGTCATTTTGAAAAATACATGATATATTATAATATAATATGTGTCTAACTCATGTAAAATGGTTCCAAAATAGAAAATATTAGAAGATAAGTAATATATGGTTTTAATATAATCAAGAAATAAAATTTTTCAGGGTTAGATATTATTTTAAACCGTGTATTTTGTTTTAACCTCTTGGTTAACCAATTTTAACCTTAATTGTGGTAATGAATTTTTTAATATTAAAGTTTTATAATTTTTAGATAATTTGAAAATTAGATCATAAATGGAAAATTAATGAAATATTAAAAAATTGATAATCCTGGTTTTCCTCCTAAAATATTTTTATTATTTTTAAATAATTTAATAAAATATATTTAACATAAAATACTATTAATTTAAGTTTAAAAACTATTCACATCATTTGACTTTGAAAACAACATGAAAGTAATGGAATTAGAATATAAACCATTAAAACATATATAATATGTTATATTTATCTTCATAATTTTTGGGACACCTAATCACACCCAAATAATATTACTTTTATATTTTTTTAAATTATTTTATTGATTTTCTTACTGATTTCATAAGTTCTCTATCAGTGTTGTGTAAGAATTTAAGGAAATTATTTCATCACTAAAAATTAAAAATAAATTATCATGATAAAAATTATAATTTATATTTAAAATAAACATTTATAATCTAACATAATTTGTTTTAATCCTTTCCGAAAAATGTTATAGATATTAAATGTAAGAGAGTAAATTTTTTGACTTTATATTTACATAAAATAGTATATAAGTTATTTTCCAAGAAAAATGACACCAAATTACCATCATTTAGAATATTATTTCAATACATTTTTTTTATTTTCTAAAATCCATTTGAGGCTTAGTGGTAACCAAACATTCCAAATATCAATAAAACAAACCCACATCTTCTAATAACCAAAAACAAAAAGAGGTAATCCAAATTACAAATTAAAACAAACATCACTCAAAAAAACCCAAATACATGAATTCAAATTTTGAAAAAGATCCTACATCTGAATTATAAGGATCCCATACAAAATGTACCTTTTGTAAACTTGTCGTATGCTTCAACAAAAACCTCCTAAATCCTCCTCTTGATCCATCGCACTAGACCGACTTGGAAAGCGGCGATGGGACTTGGAGTCAGGGTTGTGTTGGAGCAGACGAAGAACTCATCAATGAGATACTCCTTTAAGAACTTCCTACCTTTCATGGTTCCACATCTTGATAAGTCTAAACCACTCAAAAAACATACCCCAATACTTCCACTAGAACCATCACACGAGACTGACATGGAATGGGATCAATAGAACTGGAAGTAAGAGAAGAGATTGTAGTGGATCTGGACTTAGTGAGCTGTGACCTTCAACAGTACCACCAATCCCTTCGATGAATAGATAACTTCAATGAATTGAAAACCAATACCACTGAGATATACATTTATTATCATTTAACCAGAGCTTCATAAGGATATCAACACCTTCCCTCAAAAATACCACCAAGAGAAACTAAAATATCACCTCCTCAGGACCCCCCAAGAAGACACACCTACATGCCAACCTCCAGAGAAAACCATTGCCTGGTGAGAAATTAGAATCCTTGTACAAACCATAATACCATAACTGTCATAAAAAATCATCGTTGGGGGAAAAATCAACCTATTCTCCATCGAAGACCATAGGAAATAGACGTCGAAGGGTAGATGGATTCTCATAGATGTCGATCGGCTGATCGGCACCTCTCCCCTCGCAAAAACCAAACAAAACAGTGCCTAGAAAAAACCCACAAGCCATCGAACATAGAATCATCAAGAAAAAGAGAAGAGACATTATAGAAAGACAAGGGGATCCTGACTAAGAGCTCCTGACAAGATCTCTCGGCTGAGTATAGGTGCACGGTGGTGAAACCCTAGATTGGGTGCTCCCCATTTAAAATATTTAATGATGATAGTAGAACCCAATAATCTAGTATATTAAATTAAATGGTTATCTTTAGTCCTTATCATATTATTTTTAACCTTAATTACCTGATTTACCCTAACCATAGTGAGAGATATTTACTATAGTTACTATTCATAATGACCAAAATTAAAAGGGTACTCTTTTACATATTTGAAAATAATAATTCAAAATATGGTATCTATTTTTAAATATTATACTTATAGAAGTGTAATAAATCAATTTTAGTTTAAATTCATAAAATGCAATGAAAAATAGTTTTAAGGGAAAATGTTTTTAAGCGTAAAAATTAACTTATATCCAAATCATGAATATTAATGATTAAAATGGAATTAATTGGATTAGTCCAAGTAAAATTTATCATATTAAAATTTAATAACAAATTAAAAATATAATTTTACTTTTATATTACTTTATTAATGTAAAATAAATGAGATTATTTGAAAAATTGGTATTTTTTCACTATTCATTAAAAAATAAATATTTTCATAAAAATCCTAAAATTTCAACAAAAGTTAATTTGGATATGATGATTTAAAAAATTATGTTAATTTTATAAAATATAATTTCTAAAAGTGTCATAAATTAATTATAATTTCCTCACACAAAATGTAAAAAAATCATTTTTAAAGAAAATGCATTTTTTAAAAATTGAGTACTTATTTATTATTAATCAGTACATTATATAAAACATTTATACATATTTTTTAAAATATGGATAACCCTATTCATACATGAAAACCCATTTTGTATTTGATAATTTTTACATTATATAGTAATATATTAATAGTGTATTATGGTTTGCTTAATGCCCATCGCTGCTTGTTAAGCAAGCAATCAAGGATAGTATTCTAAATTTTTAAGGTTTTACGCTCTACCAACATTAAATAAATTCAACCATTTCAATTTTAACTCATTCATAAAATGTTTAATATTAGAAAATTACTTTATTTAAAACTTATATAGAACAGTGGGATAATAAAACTTCCTCTAAAAGCGGAAAGTGGGAAACATAAAGGTTGCCAGAAATAACACATAATCAAGTTCCCAAATAAGGAGGACATTAGTGGGAAGTTAAAATATGGACATATAAAATAAAACTAATGTTAAATTACTAATATAGAGTGATAGAGAATATTTTCATGAGAAATTTAACAAACACAAAGCCCTAAATCGGTGAGGGGTGAAAATATGATCAATTCATCAAATATAAAGGTTAAAGGATGAAATTTTTATTTCAATATCCTTTTCATAAATTTGAGGGATTAATTTAGTATCATTATGGGGAACATTATAAAATGTACTTAATTGATTCGTTTTCATTTTATAATAACAATATCATTATTTAGTTACACTTCAATGAATTTCCACTTCATCTCTAATTCCAAGAATTGAATATTCAAGGTGAATTTTTCATGCATGAAGCACTGAAAAAAACTTTTAATGAATTATAAGATCCATAAAATAATGAAAATAAATTCCTTATTTTTTAAAATATTTAATAAAACCAAAATGGAAATCAAAAGTTATCCAATATAATACATTCTCTAAAACCTCAACAATAATCACCAAACTTCAACATAATCCACTCTATAAATATTTAACCGTATGAATCCTCCAAAATATGTATGGATAAATTATAAGCACAAGAATATAAAAGATTTGATCAAAAATTTATCCCTAGACAAAATATATTTGATCATGATATCACATACCAAACACGTGAATGCCTTGATCATATATTCTCTTAAAACATAATAATAACATGAAACATAATAAAACATTAATTAAAACATATACAATTCATAAATTAACACAATCCTTATTCCTAAAATAAAATAAAATATATTTAATATATTTTATAAATCCAAAAAATCAATAAACTTCATCAAATATGACCTAAATCAATTATTCATCAAATTACTAACAAGTTCCAAGGATGCCAATACTATTCCATTTACTTAATCAATGTAAATAATCTCTTAAGGGATATATTTCCCTTAATAATTTTTTATCCAAAAACAATCACCCTACCACTAAATCACTTTTTTGGTTATCAGTACCGTTTAATATACACTTTCAAATACATAAATAAAACAACTATAGAAAAATCATTATATTTTTAATGATGTTTATAACCATCATATCATTGATATAACACTTCAACAATAAAATTCTCAAAACCAAATACATAAACACTAAAATGCTTCCACTTTAATAATTGAAATGACATTGTCCCTTCCATGGTCTATGAGTCAACCCTTTGATTAGTTCATTGACTTGGATAATTCCCATTTTGTCCACACATAATACATTAAACTAGAAATTGTGTCCTAAGATAAAATTTATTTACTTCTATCATAGTCCTCATTTTTCCTCTAAAATTTATTGATCTATGCCCTTCTTTTCCAAAAATATAATATTTTATTGTTCCTTTGATACATTATATGAGGTGTCTTTTTACACATTTTTTACATGAAGAAAATTGATACTTCTTTCCTCCATGGTCTCCAACACCCGAGATCTTAGTAAACTCAATATTTCTCTTCATTGGTGAGTCTGAGAGTTGGTTAATGTGCAATTTTTTAATAATATATCTTGATAAATGTTTGAGAATAATGAAAATATCATTCACTTTAGTTATCATCCCATTTCATTTCTCATAATCACCATATTTTCTATCACATTCAACATTAATATAGTTCCTTATAGTTTTATCCATTTAATGAAACAAAAAAAATGTATGAGAAATAATAATCATAGTGTGAAATAATGAAATATCATTCATAGGATGTCTAAATAATGGCACCTTATTTTCATTCTATATCACCATGGGTTTAACCTATCCTATATTTGGTTATCATCTATTCAAATCTTTTATAATGGTTCATAAAGAAAATGTGAGTTCACCCAAGCATATCCCCCAGGAGGGTAAAACTATGTGTGATATAAGGGAAAATACAGCATGCACCAAAATGATGGTCAATATAAACTCAACCAACTCTTTTTAGGTTCATTTCCACTAGATTAATCTATTACAAAACCATATCCACTTGTAGTATTCTGAGAGGGATGTATTTATAGGAAACCACATAATATTTACCTTTCTATAAACATTTTGACATTATCCTATAATTATACATATCCTCAAGGTTAGTCATAGGGTTATATTCCCAAATATATTTTTTCCTAAATCTAGTTCCCAAGGTTTCTATTAAACTTTCTCTAATACCAACTATAAATACCCCAAATCCAATAAACTGGAGTTAGTGTCTTATTTATTAAATGGAATAAGATATAAGGAATCGCATCTTCAAGGAACCATCAGTATAATAGTTTTTAATACCTAAATAGATACATGATTCCCATTTTTATATTTTAAATAAAACATAAAACATAATAAAAGAAAATTTTTTCCATTCTTGAAACTCATTCAAAGATTTCTTCTTTGTTTAATAAGGAAATAAACAAAAATAAGGGTGATCTAAAATAATTAGTAAGGGTTAAGTAAAATGGAATCTATTATGAGTAAATAAGGAATAATCAATATGCCAAGGTAATTTACTAAAAACACATTCCATTTAATTAATAACTAGAGCATAAAATTCATCCATAGATAATATCAAATGAAATGATCTCATGAATAATGATAATTTAATTATCAATAAAGAAAATTAATAATGTTGGGTGTCATGATCCTATAAATCCTGATATCTTTACCCCCAAGGCCATGTTCCAAGATAGTTCAAACTGTGGGTAGGAATACATAAAAAACTCATTAAATAATGTTTTCCAACTTGTTTGTCTCATGAGACCTATCGATGTATCAAGGGGCTATATAATTTTATACCCCACCCATCACTGCCTGTACAATTCATTCTTCATATATTTAATGATAAATTTAATTTATAAACAATATGCTTTATCAACAAATATCTATATTGGGTAAAGGATACGGAATATCAATATTTACCCTGTTAGTTAAATAACTTTCATAGTAAAACACCATATATAGAAATTGTATATGTTTTAGGAAGTAATAATATCCATGACATGACTAATATTTATATTTAAGAGAAATTTAATGTATAATTATCACAAGAAAGTGAATGTTTTGATAGAAATTTAATGAGTACAAAATTAATAAAGAGATGATATATGACTATTAATTCATCATAAAAGTAGATTTTGCAGTAAAATAAAGTATTTTAAAGAATATGAGAAAATTAAAGAGGTTCATTTAAAATAAGTTTTAATAAAAAAAATTCTTTATAAAACCATTAAAATCATATAGAAGAATAAAAATATCAAAAAATGGTAATAGTTGTGGGAAACTTTGTAAACACTGTATATGTTAAAAAGAAAGCCTTCCTTTTGACTTTTTAAAAAAAATTATAAAATAAACCTTTAGAAAAAAATTAGAAATATTCCTTTAAAATCTTTTATAAATTCAAGGATAACTAAAAATTTACTTTGATTAAATAAAAAGTTCTTTTGTAGAACATTTTTTCAAAATATGGACATGGAAGAAAAATATACTCGATAAAAAGAGAAATAATATCATCTTTTCTTTTAAATATTTGATATATTAATTGGAGTTCCAAAGAGAGTAAAATTTAGAAGAAAATATGGAAACTTCTTAAATATCTAGATTATAATAAAATATATCGAGTTTATGAAGGATATATTATAGGTATCTGTCAATGAAAATAAGTGTAATCCAAAAAAATGAGATTGTATATTAAATCCTTAACTCTTTAGAAACTTTATAATTATAACCCCTTGAAATAGTAAACATGAGATGAAACATAATCATCATTATTAAATATATATTCATTTTATATACATAAATGGGGTTTTATATAAACCGTAAAAAAATAAATTGTGGCATAAAAAATATTTTTCAATGGAGTGGAAATTGAGACGAAATCACTTACAATGATCATAATATTGAAGTTATAATTAATCAATGAAGTTATTGTGTGTATCAAATGTAAATATATATAAAACAAGAGCAAATAAAACATAAAATAATCAAATTTCATTACACATATAATCATAGGATATCGAAGGCAATTAATAAGTAATATAAACCAATGAAAATATAATGAGCTAAGAAACCCCTTACAAATATCATATCATTGAAATGAGAATTGGTAAATGAAGATATTATTTGTAAAAACCTTAAATACATACAATATAATTTTAAATATAACATAAAACAATAAAATTTAATTTTATATATAATCATTACATAATAGAATCAATGAAGTAGTGATATAACCCAATAAAAGAAAATTGAGTTAAGAAACCCCTTACCAAGATCGT
Source organism: Viscum album (assembly GCA_963277665.1). NCBI lineage: Eukaryota > Viridiplantae > Streptophyta > Magnoliopsida > Santalales > Viscaceae > Viscum > Viscum album. The sequence goes on from OY728138.1 coordinate 777,863,264, forward strand.
GTCATTGAAATGAGAATTGATAAATGATAATATTACATGTCAAAAAATATAAATCCACATAAGATAAGTATATGTACAATATAAAACAATCAAATTTATTTTCACACATAATATTGACATAATAGAATCAATAAATGAGTGATATAGCCCAATGAAATAAAATTGGGTTAAGAAACCCCTTGCCACCTAGTAACTTTCAACTTAAATAACCTTGGATGAAATAATTAAAATTCAAACTTAAAATACCATAAATTATTAAGGATTCATAATATAACTTGTAAAATGGATTTTTATACACCATATTAAATAAATTAGGTGTATAACAATAAAATATGCCTCAATGATGGAAAATTGGGACAGAATCACTTACCTCAAGTTCAGCTTACCTCATAAGTGTATTTAACCTCCTGTTTAATAAATTAATATTTATTATACTTACATACCAAAATCATATAAATATCTATAATATCATATATGATTCATTTATAACATATTATCACACTGTTTCTAAGAATATGTGGAGGTTTTTCTTGAAACTCAATTATGGATGATTGAGTGTGGTTTCACAATTATTTGCATCTTGTTTAGAATTTTTTCTCCAAGGGAAAATCCCATTGGTCCCCATATTCTTAAAGTGGTATGGTAATTCATTATAAAGGTAATAGAACATTTTGTGTTTCAATCCAAATGACACTTAGTAAATCACATTGGTTGAGAGGATTGGAGTTCGTGCTCATCACACCTTTTTAGGGAGGATTATTTCCTACTCTAGGAATCTCTTATAGATTTAATATATGTTTTTGATTCTTTCATAAATCTCTATATATAACTATTTACCCTAACAAAATAATTAGTGTGTTGAATCTATGTACATTAAAGAGGATGTTCTAATAATTAACCCATTTTTATGTAATAGAGGTTCAACATTTGATTCCAATTATTTCTTAGCAATGGGTGACTACTTGTGTTTTGAAGCCATATAAGTAGTAACTCTAGAGTATATTATCATATAGTAATGTTATTGGTTTTTTGATAATTTTATTGAACCTACAAGATTCATCCTACGTATCTTGTGATAATAGGAATCAATGCCCACATAGTTCATTTGACATAGTTCTAGGCCATATGATAGGAATAAACCTTGTAGTTTAACATCATGTGGTAAGGATTTATATGAGGGAATTTTGATATTAAGTATTAGGCTCAATCCTGGGGAAGGCATCCTTTGTATCCTTCATATAACAGGAATCGGAGTCTTCATAGTTCAGTTTATCCTTAACCCATTGATGGGTGGGGATAGATAATTAACACTTGTGAGGGTTATTTCCCCAAATTTTATCAATATGGGAATTCCTTTTATACTTAATACAAATTTTATTCCCATATAAGGAGTAATTTGAATAAAATTATTGAATGGGGATTACACACCAAGGTTTCCTTTATTAAGGTGATTTTCATTATGCTAGTGATACGATCATTTAAAATACCTAAGATCATGTGAGTCATAACCAGTGTTAGAAATAAGAGATAATAGGTGATAAAATGTACTATATGTGAATATGAGACTTTCAAACTGTATCAGCCCTAATAGAGTTTTTTATATGAAGATCGATCATTTAGAAGTTTTCTTATGTATCTCATTTATAATAGAAATTATACTCTTTGTAGTTCAGTTTATCCCTAACCCATTGATGGGTCTAAGGTGCTTGAGGTAATTTTTAGGGATTATACATAAGAGGATAATTCTTGTATATAAACCCATTTCTCATTTTCTAATGGACAAGTAAGAATGCTAGACTCATAGGATTATTCAGGTCCTGTGGTTTAGAGTTTTGGTATATAGAGGGACTTAAACCAAGGTGGATGCCCATTGGAGATCAGTCCTTAAAAAGGTATCATATATATCATGTTTAGACAGGAATAAGAGTCTGCATAGTTCAATTAAACCATAACTCGTTGATGGGTTGGGATAGGTTATTACACTTTAAGGTATTATTATATCCCTGTGGGTTATGAAAGTTAGGGACTTATACTAAGAGGGATTCCCATTTTCATTCTCTATACTCTGATTAATAAAGTGAGTTGATGACCATAAAAGGTCTATTAAATATGTTTAATATGACATAGAGGCTCATTTGAGGGAATTTCATGAATATAGTTTCATGATTTTTTAAACCTATTCTATTATGGAGACTCCCCTTGTAAATGGGGTACTCGGCCTAAGGTACATGGTTGGGGGTTTACATGGAATATGTCTAATTGTGTCTATCAGACAAGGTTGAAAAGTCAAAGGGTGTCTTTCTAACAAGCCTAGGGTTTCTTCCTAACATGACTGAGGATGTCTACCAAACATGTATAGGGTATCTTCCTGAGAAGTCTAACATGTCTATGGGCCTTCACATGATTTAATTTTTCATGTCCAAGGTGCTTCGCATGATCTGGATGTCATGTTCATAGGACTTATGATGACCATCATGACATGTACAGAGGACTTTTCCTATATATAGGTATTCACAAAATTGATGTTGTAGTGACTTATATTTTTTCATGAGTTTTTTTTGGATATTGTATGGATTATTTTCAAGGCTAGGTGTTTAAACGGCTTGTGATTCTGAGGCTCAGTGTTCCCAGAATAAATGATCAAAATATATTAAATATATTAATATCACGCATTTTCATTTTTCCTGAAAATGGAATAACTCTCGAATTGGGGCCTATATTATAAATCTAAGGGCATCATTGAGTTCAAAACACAGGTTTATCATTAGGAACGACATAACTTTTATCGATGGGGAGCGAGTCTGAAAAATTCATCATAGGAATAAAATGAATAAAATAATTAAAATAAATTATTCTATTTTTTCAACAATTTAGTGACCTAGATTCTCCTTTAAATACATTATTATGGACAAATTTCAGGTTTAGAGGTATAAACCTGAAATTTTGAGAGAGATTTGGAGAGCTATTGGAGGAGGTTCTGTTGACGAACAAGAACCATATCGAAGATCAGAGAATGGTATGTAATGGTATTTGAGGATCTCATGAATGACAATGAAAGAGCTTCATTATTCATTGTTTATTGATCCATAATGAGGTAGGATTTTAATTTATAAGGATTTATTCCCTATTATTAATTCTTATGATTAATACTAATCAATTGACCAATGGATTGATTTGTGGATTGGACGTATTGTGGGATGGGTTTATCTATAGGGATTTCTTAAGAGAGTTTTTTATTTATTATTGGTTCTTCATTCATCATTATAATAGCAATGAATCAAGGCCAACTGAACATGGTCAAGGATCATTCCCTTTTGTGTGTTTTTTGTATTTCTCCCATTGTTCATGCTCATTTATCATTAGTCCTTTATTAACAATGGTTTGACCTAAATATTGATAAATAAAATGTTATGAACCCTTTTCTTAGTGAAATGATTAAATATCATATATCCAGGATCGATACAACATGGTTATTGTGCGATCACGAAATTGGTAGCGGATTGGATGGATTTAGGGTACTCAGTTTTGTGTTCTTTGATGTGAAATGATGGATGATGTGTGAGGGAGTTTTCTAAAAAGATTCAAATGTTGGATCCTAGTTTTTGATGATGGAAAGGCCTGGATGATGGTTTTCCTTGGTTTCTAGAATGGTGCATAACTAGATCAATGGCCATAGGAGAAACCTATTATTTGTGAACTAGTTCTAAGTTTATGGAAATTTATGTGACATACGATGTGAAATTTGGGATTACATAGTGTATAGGACCCATTGTGTAGCACTGGAGTTTATGTGGTGAAGATAAATATCACACGGCGTGTTATCACATCACACTGCATGTGATTTAACCTAGAATCTCGGCATATACCTGAGAGTGTGCATGGACATTGCTAGGATTACACCATCATGGACACACCATGTACTCCAACATGGTCATGGTCAGGCCAAGTGTACATAGTAAGAGTCGTCTACTTAGACACGATTATAATTACATGGCATCATACTTGTCATGTACTATTTCATGGACATAATCATGGGTTTTAATACACAAGTAAGACCTGGTGTTGAAGGGACACATCATGTACTCTAGTACACACTGTATACTCCCAGTACACATTGTGTACTTCCTTCATGAAGGCTTAATGTTCTTATCCTCTTCAACCTAGACAAGTTTCGTTAGGGTTTGTTCCCTATATCCATTCCCTGAGAGTTGGTATGGAATCACATCCTACACATTGGATAGTGATCCCCTCAGTAGTACTTCTTGGATAGTGTTTTTTGTATCATTTTTTATGTCCTGGAGTGAGATCCTCTATCATCATCTTTCCCTAGGTGGAGTTCTTAGTATAGTCATGACTAACGCTATGTGGGTGTTGATCCTCTACTTAAAGGGTTGCTCCAAATTGAATTTTTGGTATACATCATGGCCTTGGGTGTGATTCTCATCTATGTATCATTATCTTTATACTTTTATTATATACTTCTTATGGCGAGACGCGGTGATAAGTGCATCTTGGATGGATGTTTTCAGTGATATCAGACACATGGAGTATGTTCTCCTAGATGACTGTCATGTGGGATCTATGATCTATATCCCTTGACTGTAATTACAGTTGTGAATTAACTTTGAGACTAAATGTATTTATTGATTATTTATGGATATTATTATTATATGTGTTGTATACATATACCTATGTAAAGATGACTATTATTCTTGCTGATATATGCTTAGTGATTTTGAGGTATCCTACTGTGTGTTGTTATACTCAGCCCTACATGGGATTTTCCCACATGTATCATGTCTTATGTAGATGATCAAATTTTTTATGGATTCTAAGAGGGACAAGGAACAAGAAGTCCTTAGTGAGCCAGACAGAACAATGTGTGTTCTTGTGGTTATCTTGATAGCAATAACCATTTTTACTTTCATGTTGGATTTGTTCTCAGACTCTTTACAGTGGTCCCGCATTTGGCCTTATTTACTTTCCAGCACTTTTTTTATAATCCTGTTGTGGGATTTAGATGTATGTATGCATGGTTTATCAATTTTTTTACATTTCACTATTGTATGATCTTGGATATATGTTCATTTTTTTCAGGTACCTTAGGCTAAGGCCCCCCATGTTACTGATTTGACAACTTGGCACTAGTTATTATCCCTTGGCCTATTGGAGGTAGGTTTGGGGAGTCACGGCATGGGCCCCATTGGTTTGGTTTTTTATATATTGGTATCAAAGGATTTGATACTACCTTTGGACTAGAGTATATGAGATAGGTTTGGAAAAATAGTGTTAAGTGTTTTGAGTTCGGATTCCATGATAGGGACTCCAGTGTTGGTGTAGTAGCTGATGTATTGATATACCAGGACTCTGATCACATACTTTTTTAAATGGTACATGTAGACACTAGTTTTAGAGAAAACAATGCTACATGAATCATACAGAAATGGATTGTAGTTTCCATGTCCTTCTTGAGTTAGCTATCTAGATATACTGATCAACTATGGTACAACTTGTTGATTTCGGGATGCCTCTATAATGTATGACAGCTGGGATACAGCATTAGGGTCACAAGGATGATCCTCTAATCGGTGAGGCATTAATTCAAGGGATTTTTATATAGGTGTTACCTTCATGTGGTGTACTAGTTATACCACCACCTATAGAGAAGTATATGGTTACCATAATACATGCAGATGAGGTTCACAGGTTGAGCATCCTTTATGATTTTTAGTGACATAGACCCCTCAGGTTCTAAGGAAATCCCAACCTATAGGTGGTTGAAGACTAGATTGAGGAAGTAAAATTAGTCTTCCATCATTATAGGACACCAGCAATCCATCTGGTTATCTTATTAGTGATCCTTGTACATGGATCTCCAGGGTGATGGTGGGGTTTAGTGACCTAGAAATGTGACGATGCGACTCTGACATGATTAGAGTTTGAGTTCCTTTTCATAGATGAGTTATCTCTAGCTATCACTACTAGAAAAAACATATAACCATAGATCTATAGCCACAATTATAGAGGTCCATGGATATAGGTTAATTTATAGCCACACTGCAAATTAAACTTGTAGCAGTAGGGTTTAATCGTGTTTCCTCAACTCTGTGGTGAGACCCTTCTTCCCCGACGGCCTTCACGACCTCTCATCTCTAAGGAGTGACCCTTCTTCCCTGATGGCTTTCATGAACTCCTCTCCCCGATCCTCATCCCTCGATGGTTCCTTGACAGCCTTCATGACCTCTCCTCTCCCTGATCTTTATCCCTCAATGGTTCCTTGATGGCCTTCGTGACACTTCCCCATCCTCATCCCCTTCATTACACTACCCCCTGTTTCCACTGAACGTGGCTACACCACCGCATGATGTCATATCCAACCCTCCTCCCCAACACTACCACCGAATGTGGGACACCTTACCTCCCACCACCAATGCTTCTCCTAGGTGTCCTCCCCACATCCTTCTCCTATACACCTCATATGTGGCCACCCCCTCCCGGTGATCATCCTCCTCCTTGTGATTCCATTATATCACTACTACAAATTTGACCACTAGAGACTTCCAAAAGCGGTATCTAATGGTCTTTATCGACCGCCGACTGACCACCAATGGCGGTCGCATTTGGCCCGTCACTAAAGGCCAATAGCGACCGTCAATGGAAGTTGATTTAGGGGGTCCGTGGTGAACCGTGATGGTGGTCTATGGTTGGACTATTAGCGACCGCTTTTGGCGATCACTAATGCTATGAAAAATGAAACCAATAGCGACCCCCTAAGGCGGTCGCTAGCATGGGAATTTTTTAAAAAAAATGCTGCATTCTGATAACAGCCAAAGAACCAAAAAAACAACCAACAAAAAATAGAAGCATATGAACAAAATTTCAATGTGGCTATGTCAGTGGATTAAGTGGAAGACAAATTCATTTTAGAACTCACCTAATATGAACAACATTTAGTCACGCATGACTGGAAGATACCTATGTTAAAGTAAGGCCGGGGAATTAAGTCCACCAGAATTATGATAATGGAAAATATCATATTGATATAGCTAATTGTAATAAGGTGTTATTGGGATAAATTTCAACCGCAACTCATGCTAAAGTAATAAATATGAGTAAAAAAATATATTCAGATAAATTCAAATGACCAGACAATAATTCATAAAAAAATATAGTGATGTTTTCAGAAGATATACTTAAATCCAAGCTTGATGATTATTGGATGATCACCAAATGTATTTTCATATAAGGACATGCATGAATACATGTAATGCTTATGTAATTGCTCAATGTTTCTTTAATGAAGTCAAGATCATGGGAAGGAAAAATATGTCATGCCTTCAATGGCTGAAGAAAATCATAGAAGGCTCAGGATATACTCACTAGTCTTCTCATCTGCAGTCATTATAATATATCCATTTTAGTCATGAAATCTAACCTAGACGTCCTCATTATGTTCAGATCTAGTTTTGATAAATAAGAGCTTGATGTTTTGTATTTTACTAAGGGAAATGATCAAATGGAGACTAAATCTAAGTTACTTTATGTTGAGAATATATTTAATAATATGATGTGTGATATTAATAATGAACAAGAGATTTATAGTCAATACTTTAAGACTACTAAAAAGAAAATTATATAAAGAAACAAATTGAATTTGAAAAATAATGACTGAAATTTTAATTAGTATGAATTACATCTACAATAAATAAATTTAATCAGAAATTAATACATTTTTGGTGTTTTTTATAGGCTCAATGAAAATTTAAATGTATTCAAAACGAAAATGTACCTTGGGTCCAAGGATCTGAAATTAGGTGATACTACTTTGTGGCATTCTTGGATTGGTCCGCCTCTCCTAGTGCTAACTTGGGTGCTATGTGACGACTCCATCAAGGAAGGTAGATGATTGGTTGTTGAAAATGAAAACATTTCATGTTGTCCACACAATGAAAAAAAAGAGGCAAAAATAGTTAACATTTGGTTGTGTACCTATCCACTTAGACTGGTCATGTTGATGTCAGCCATGAGATCTTCCAAGTGCATGCTTTTACAAATATTAATTTCAAACAGGATCCCGACATATTTCTATAGCTTCTGAGAAAATATTAATCTCATGAATAGGTCTTTCATGCTCTATTCATTCCTCAAGCATAAATTCCATGCTAAAATAAGTTGTTGCCCAATGATCTACAAAGGACCCGTGTATACACTAAAATGATCTAAATTTCTAACCACCCCTCTCCAATGATCTAAACTGTAAAACCAACTCAACAATTAAAACATTTTTTATACACTAAAATGAATCTTTTTTCACAAATTAAATACATTATCTAATACATTACCTTGTAATTTTATTCTCTTGATTCATCAATGCATCAAAAAAATTATAAAAAAATAACATGCAAGTGCATTAGTGAATTTAAAACTTCTCTATACCATAATAAATCTTCATTCTTGCGGATTTAAAAATGATATTTTAACACATGAGTATTCCTTTCCTTAGCAACCACCATAAGAAAGCTTCATCCATGATACTTCTACTAAGATAACCCAATATATGCAAAATCAACTTCCTAGCCAATCCCCTATAAGCATGTACCTAATAAAGACATGTCTGATGGAGAAATAAATACACAATTCATATTCCTTGCATCGATATGCATGATATTATAGGCATATATATCGTCTTGGACATATTTATTTAAAATTTTCAGCATTGTAAGGGCATAGAATCATAAGAATGGCCTTCTCTGGACTGATGTTTTTCATCATGATTATGCAATTATCTATAACTTAAAGGGGACTTCCAATTATACCTTTTGTATTTACAGAATATGTGAAGTGTTATATATATATATATATATCTCAAAGAACATGGTTTTTTAGTCATTGTAGTTTCCACCATGGAAATTTTATTAAAAAAATTATTGCGGATTATAAAATTGTTACAACAGTAGCATCAAAAGTGGATAATTAGTGGCGTTAACTTCATGTGGGGTAGATATTATAATTACCATGATTAAGGTTAATTAGGTAATCATTCATTCACATAAAACCACACACCTTTATTATCAAACTAAATTTGAAATACATATGGGGAATAAATGAGAACAAATTTCATTTTACAAAGACTGAACAATCAATAAAAAACTAGTCCCAAAGCCAATTCATTATGAAATCATAGTGATTGAGGTTCCAAAAATAAAAACCTTAAAATTGAAATTAGGGATTACCAGATTTCATTGAAAATCTAGAACCAAGTGACAACATGGAGTCGTACTTTGGGTTAGACGTGAAGGAGGGGTGGCGGTTATGGAGGATGGGCAGCGCTAGGCACTGGGTGTGGGTGCGATGACAAACGATCTACAAATACAGGGAGTCACGGGTGAGGGACGCGGAGGAAAAGGTGGGGAGGGGATCTGAGGAGGGAGATGGAGTCGAATTAAGAGGGAGCTGGAGCTGGCGACGAAGGCGGGTTCGGTAAGGGAGAGGACGAGCAGTGGTGAAGTCGGTCGTAGGGTTTTCGAAGTATGGTGCGTGAGGGAGGGGGGGGTGATACCGCGTGATTTTTTTTAAGCCTAGAGACCGCCATCGGCGGTCACTATTGGTACCCAATAGTGACCGTCCATGGCGGTCACCCATTCCATGGGGCTCCAAAACTTAAATTTCTGGTAGTGTATTCATTCATTTCATGTTAAATTCTTACTATTATTGAGTGAATATATCCATCTATTTTCACCCAATTTGATCCAATTTGATGAATTGATGTGAGGATTTGGTTCAACCTATGAAATTTCTTAGTCAGAGAGTCACTTCATACATGATGTTTTATTATGATAACACAATATGTTCCTCTGAATAGTCTCTTAGCAGTAAACCTTGTAGCCCACGTCTTGTGCCTCTAAGATACGTGGCATGTATCTCCTATGGATACATCATGTATGACTCGTGGGTTCATCATTGTGTATTCAAATGAGACTTGAGTTGTTTAAATTACTGATACACAGTGTGTTAACCATGGAACCATAGAATGTGACTCCATAAAGGGCTAGTTGATGTGTACTACATGACCATAAGCCAGGTTGATCCAAATTTCATGGTATATAGACCTAGCCACTTGGAGTTTGGAACTTGTATGCACACCCAGCCACATGGAATGTGGAACCCAAATTTCTTGTGATATAATATTCAATGATTAGAATATTTTTTGATGATTTCTAAATAAGTGTTATTATAGATTTTTTCAAATAAATCCTTATAGTTTAGAAGTTAATAGCTTTGGTGCAATTCCCAAATGTCATTTAGTAAATATTTGGTTGTTTCAAAAGTTTAAATTTATATTCTATTTTGAGTTAATTAGGACCATTAAATCTATTGATTTATTATCATTAAATATTTCAATCTTAATTAATTGTAACATATATTTTTTCACATTATGAGTTCAACTGTTAATCAATGATAGTATATGATCTATCTCTATTGTGATTTTTAACTAATAGGTTCTGCAATTCATATTAAAAATAGAATTATAGTAAATTATATTTTCATTCAGGTAGGTCACTAATATTCCTCATATATATTAACAAAATTAAAATGTATAGAAAAAATATATCTCTACACAATAGAAAAATAATGAGTTTAGGTTTCAAACTTATTTGAATGTATTAAAATATAAAACAATACATATTAGTGTTGAAATTACTAAATTAAAAATTAAAAAAAACACTAAACATGTGAACAAAATACTTTTAACATTCACTTATTCTTGGAAAATATGCAAGAAAATAGATATTTCAACAATTTAAGGAAAAAAATCAATGTACATATTCCATAAAAATTTACATTATTACATAGTATAGATTATGAATTTCAAATTCTTCTCATTGATACAATGATAACATAAATATATGAGGCATTTTTTCTTAACTTACTTTTCCTTTATTTCCTTATAGGGAGTTTCTTCTAATACAAGTTCACAAACAACTAACTTCAGAAAAATATATTCAGTGTTTTTTTACATAATGATACATATTTTTCACTTGAATACAATCGAAATTATAATATTATATACATGTTTAATGAATTTTCTTTCATTATTATTTTCTATTATAAATTCATTAAAATAAATTTGACATGGTTATCAATCCTTTCTAAAAAAATTAAGTAGACCTATGTTATACTTCACAAATAAAATCCATATCATTATATATTTCCAATTTTATTTTTCAGTATATCCATTATAATTTTTCACTATATTATATGTCATTTTTTATTTCTTTTATAGTTTTCTATTATTTCTAGTACAATATTATAGTGTAATTTATATAAATACATATAATTATAAACTAATTACATATCAATTAATATTCCCATATCATTATTATGATTTCAATTACATTTGATATAAAATATATAATATCATGGTACAATTTAAAAATGTGAAATAGCATTGTTTCTCAATTGTAAATGGAATGTAGAGTTTAAGGTAATCCAACAATATAGGTAAATATATATTTAAGTATTTGTTTCTAAGTGTGTTTGATAACTATTTATGTTATTTTATATTTTAAAGACTATTTTATAAGTCTATTTAAACACACTTAAAAAATCATTGTTTCTAAGATTGAATGTTCACTAGTGGAAGATATATAATTCTATGTCTGTTTGATAAAACATTCATAATATAAATAATTATATTGAGCTTACTTATAAACCAGTGAAAGATGGAAATGAATTTTTACACATTTAGAATTTTTAAAGTATCAATAGTAGAAACAATGTTATTTCACTTAGAAAGTGGTTTATTTCTTCTGTACCCATGGAATAAAATATCAATTTTCCTTCGATTGAAATTTTAAATATATAGTTAAGTGGGGGTAGGGTTTTCATGGGTGGGGGTGTCCAGGAGGTAGGGTGGGGGGTCCATTGGGTGTCCAAGAGAGAGGGTGGGGGTATCCAGGGGGTTTGAAGTGGGGTGTTCAGGAGGGAGGGTGGGGTGTCTAGGAGGGAGGGGAGTGGTGTCCAGGAGGGAGGGGAGGGGTGTCCAGGGGGTGTTCAGGAGGGAGGGGGTGTCCAAGAGGGTGTCTAAAAGGGGGGTTCCCTAGAGGGAGGGTGTCCAGGAGGGAGGTGGAGGGGTGTCCAGGAGGGTGTCTTGGAGGGGGTTGTCTAGGAGGGAGGGGTGTCAAGGAGGGAGGGGAGGGGTGTCTAAGAGGGAGGGGGTGTCCAGGAGGGAGGGGTTTCTACCATAGAATTATATACCAAACATAATAGGTCATTGTTCAAACATATATGTTTTAATTTGGGTGTTGTAAGTACACCAAAATAATCTTATATGTTCATAGAAAGGTGGTTTAACAATCCAAATATTTTCCAGAGGTTTGAACTAATTTGAAGTATTTGGTAAATTATTAATCAGGTACACTTGTATAGTCAAAAACTATACTCAATAGGTTTTAATCCACTTGAATATTGTAAGAATGCTTCAAACTCATTGAAGAATATTTCTATTCATGCTCCCATCAATTCCATCTATTGGAATGTTTCCCTAAATGTCCAGTTTTTTCTATACCATTGGATATGATGAACTGGATAAACTTAGTAGATGAGTACTCTAATCCATTATTTTTTCTCAAGACTTTAATCCTAATTCTAGCATGGTTTTGGATAAGGGGTTTACATGATTTAAATGTTTAAGAAACATCCAATTTGTTTTTTATTATGTTGATACATACTTTTCTGAAGTATTAATATATTAAGGTAACATTATAGCAACCTACACCATGAGATTTGGTTATAGAAGTTCCCTATAAATTAGAAAGTATATAATAAAATGATTGATAATTATTTAATTAAGACCTACCAAAATTAACCCTCATGGAGTTAACGAAAAAACAATTATTTATAAAATAAAATATTTCTGGGTGTAATAGTTTCTAAAATATTACATTTTCCAAATTCCCTTAATTCCATGTGATTTCATACCCCAATATATTATTCTATTATAGGTTTTTATCAGTATTACTCGCATACACCATTTCTAGTTTCCTTGAATGGGTCTTCCCATTTAAGACATTAATTCCCTTTACTAGGGATACTATGATTATATTCCTAGAGCCCTTGATGAACTAACATCATCATAGTTAAGACCTAAAGATATAATATTTTTGTTCTTGAACACCCAGGTAAATAATATTTCATTAAAGGTTAGGGACAAATCTAACATTTAGGAGCGTCATAAAATAATGGTCGTCTAATTATATTAGAAAAAAAATCATTCTTAAACCTCACACTACATATTATACCCTAATACTACATCCTCATATACCCTATCAACTTACTAAAATAATGATTCTATAGAGGGAAAAATGTGAATAGAGTAGCCTGAATTAAGAAACCACTCATTAGTGAGTGCATTCCATGATACAATAAAAACATATGTGGTATCATAACCATAATCAAGAAACCACTAATTTGTGAGTGCATTTCATTTTCACCATGATGCGATGTTATACTCCATGATTAAAAATCAGAAATGGAATAGCATCCTTCAACACACTATGGTATATTTGTATCCTTCTACACACTGTGGTATATGATATGGTTTATATTTTAAAAATGACTCTAAATTTCAATAAATCTTTGTAAAATTAACATCACAACTCATTGTCAATCAATCCAAACACTTTTGAGAATTGATTATAATTATCTCTTATGTTTCATATAAATTCTTTTTACAGTAATAAATACTCATTCTTGGAAATTATGTGTTACTATTGATGATTTTTTATAATTTAAAAAATTTATGAATTCTCTAAACCATAATATTTGTTATGATTTTATATTAACATGTTATTGATGGTAACTTAATTTCTTATGAAACAATACATATAATTTTAAGTCATTTTATAGATTATTTATTTAATGTATGTTTATATGACTCATAATGGATAGATAATGGATGTACAACATTTATTGGATCATTGATAAATTTTATAATGAGTTACAATATTTTTTGGACTTTACATTCACTAATGATTCAGATAGCAGAGAGATTTTATGCCTGTGTTTTGATTGTGTTGGAAGACCATGGTTAAATCATGAAGAAGTGAGCTACCATATCACTAAACATGGTTTCCAAAAAATTATCATGTGTGGTATCATAATGGAGCCAAAGTGAAAGTTGTGAATGACATCAATTTAGCAGAAAGGATTGGTATGAAAAATCTGATTTCTGGTCGGTTTCCTTTTGTTTCTGAAGCCAGCTCCTCATGTAGACCAGTGCAAGAGTAAATGAATACTGGAACATGGTTTCATATATTAATCAGGATGATGATGTTGATAGTTCTATAAAGCTTATGGAAGATGGAAATACCCCAGTATATTAGGCATGTGAAAAAATAATAAAACTTGAGTTTTTAATGCGATTATATAATGGGAAAACTATATATGGATTTAGTAATACTACTGTCAACTATATTCTTACATTTATTAAGTATTTACTTCCTGATGATGCATGTATTCCAGAAAATGATTACATGACATCAATGTTGGGTGCTAAATTTGGATTTTCAACTATTAAGATTCACTCTTGGCCCAAATATTGTTGTCTGTTCTGGAAGGAAAATGTAAAGTTGAGTCAGTGAAAATAGTGAGGCACATCAAGGTGGAAGACTAATAAAGATAGAATTAAATCTTTCATACCATAGAAACTGATATAGAACTTCCCATTAATTCCCAGGATTCAAAAACTTTTTATGTCATAACAAATGGAAAACAATATGAGATGGCATGAAGATTAAAGAAATAAGGATAATGATGAAATATTTCATCCTGTAGATGGGTAGTCTTGGAAGAAATTTGATAGGTTACATCCTAATTTTGTAGCTGAACCAAAAAATGTTATATTGGGATTATCCTGTGGTGGTTTCAACCCATTTCACCAAATGCATACTGCACGCAGTACTTAGCCTATTTTAATTCACATTTATAACTTTCCTTCATGGATGTGTATGAAGAATCCATTTACGATCTTGAGTATACTGATATATGGACCCATTGATCCTAGAAATGAAATTGATATATACTTTCAGCCATTAATAGAGGATTTAAAGGAGATTTTTATTGTTTGTGCACAAGTGTGCTATGCATTCAAGGAGTACTTTATGTTTCATGCAGATTTATTATCGACGATACATGATTTCCCAACCTAGAGAATTATTTCTGGTTGGAGTACTAATGCGAAATTATCCTTCCATATTTTTATGAAAAAAATACATGTTCTTGAAGATTAAAGTTTTGATTATCATTCAGCTTTATAGGGAATCATAAATTTCTACCAATGGATCATCCATACCAAAAAAATCAGATACAGTTCAATAATATTGTCCAGATAGGTAAGACGCATCAATAAATGTCAAGGAATTATATTTTTAATGAACTTGATTATTTGATTTATTTTCTTTAAAAAATTCAATCAAATATCAGAAATTGAAAGCATGTTAATTCGAATTCCAATAGAAATTAGAGAAATAAAAGAATATTCTTTGGGTTGTTTTATTGGTCATTGAATTTATTACATCATTGTTTGGATGTAATTCATATCAAGAAAAAAATTTGTGAGATGTTACTTTCAACTATTTTAAATGTCAAAGGAAAAACAAAATATGATTTGTGGTCTTGTCATGATTTGATGGATTGGGGTATAAGAGAAAAACATTATCCTGAGTTAATTGGTCAAAATAAGTGGAAAGTCCGTTTTTCCTATTATTCGATGAAAAATGTGGATAAGAAATAATTTCTTCAGGTCTTGGAAATTTTGAAGGTTCTAGATGGTTATTCAATTAATATTTTGAAAATGTTGAATACATAATATGAAAAACCAAAATCTCTCAAAACACATGATTACCATGTCTTATAACATGATTTGATTTTTATTTCCATTCAGAATTTAATTTAACATAATGATATAGTTTCAGTGATTATGTTATTCCATTTTTATCGAGACCTTTTTTCCTAAAGACTAAGAAGAAGTGTTGTTCAAAAATTACAGACAGATGAACTGATTCTTCTTTGAGACTTGGAGAAAATTTTCCCACCATCATTGTTCACATGTATGTTACATATGACTGTGAATATTCCCGCATAAGTTCTTTTTGGTGTTCATGTTTTGATTCGTTGGATGTATCCTATAGAAAAAATGATGTTTACATTGAAATCTTATGTGACAAATAAATATCATTATGAAGGATCTATTTTGAAATTCTATTTAGCACAAGAATTCATGGATTTCTGTTCATTATACTTGGATATTATCACTACGAGATCTACTCGACTAATGATAAATGAATATGAGCAATATAATCCCATTTAGTCTTAATTTCCTTCATTTCCCCAAATTGGGGGGATATCTGGATCATACTCATTATGTACTTTAAGCAGGGAAGAGTGGGAAATGGCTCATCATACAGTATTATTCAACTATGGTGTGATTGATGAATATATAAATTAATTCAAATAATAAATATATATTTTTTTCATTGTGTGACTTATTTATATATCATAACATTTTAAATATTTCATATTTGTAGAGAGCATTTAGAAATTATAAAAAAGATACATCGCTCTCTATCTATTAAGAGGAAGGAACTGTTGCACAGCAATGAATTTTCTGCTTGGTTAAAGTCAAAGGTAATAGATTTATTTTTTTTATCATAACATAATCACATGTCTCTATTTAATATTTGATATTGGTATCTTTTATATTTTAACTCTACCAATGAATGAAGTGTCAGATGAATTAAGAACATTGTACTTTGGTCCAAATGATGTGGTACGTGATGGTAAAGAAATGGTTTTCAATGGATTTTAATTTATTATAAATATTTGTGTATAAAAATGGCAACAGAACATGATGGTGTCATGATAAGTTCCAAAACATATTATTATATGAGTGCATCAGACAGACAACCTCGATCAGAAAATATATCGCATTATTGTGTTGTTGAAAGAATCATTTTATTAGATTACTATGAACATGGTTATGTCACAATGACAAAATACAAGTGGTTTGATTCAATGATAAGAAAATGAATGCATATTGATAACTGTGGATTTATAGTGATTAATATGAGTGGGTATCTTCATAATGATGAACCTTATATTCTTGCGTCATAGGTTAGACAGGTTTTTTATGTAACTGACTCGTTACAACAACAGTTTCGTGTTATTTATTGTGTCATTACTAGACATATTTTTTATAAATATATGTATGAAAATGATGTTTTGGATGAACCTACCGATATTTATTCTAATGTTTCATTTTATGACACAGATGATTCAACTTATAGAACATATTTTTGACCAGAAATTGTCACAGAGCACACATAGCATTGATACATTTTTAAGTATTTACCTAACATTATTGCAATATTTTATGTGTTTTTTTAAACTTCCATACATGATATCAATTTAAATTGTATATTTTTTACCATTGTAGAATATAAAACTATTTACAGTATGATCAATTTATGTTTAATCACATCTCTAGTAATTCTCAACCATAGAAAAGTCTTGATATTTTATCAATATCAATATCACTCATGAAAATGTATCTCATTGTTTTATGATACAATTATATTATTTATAATTTTCATTATTTCTATTTATTTGAGAATACTATTTTAAATTTCTAGTTCAAAATGTCTGAATATGATGATACTAGAAGAAATAGAAGAATACAGAGAAATGAACAATGTATGTCTACTTTGGCCAACACTGTAAGTACAATTTATGTTTGAATATTAAGGTATTTTTTATTATTTATCTTGTTATCATTAATTTTATTTTATCATCTGTGTTATTTTAGGCTACATTCTTGAGGAGACGGTTGGATTATACTACTAATACTGCTAGTGTGGAGGGGGGTACCGATTCTATAGTTCAGCCTACTACAATGCTGTTTGAGTCACCAAGAGGTCATCCTCCCATTATTCCACCTCTATATTATCCATACCCACCTTTTACATATACCCTTTTTCCCATAACCACAACAGATGGTAGTTCTTAGACTCTCATCCCTCATTATTTTCAATTCCCACCATTCACTGTATAGGGCATTGTACCCCCATATATCCCACTGCCATATCCATATCCTTATCCACCCTCATATGTATAAGGTTATCCATTAGGTTTTATCCCTCCATCATTACACTTATCATTGTCTACTGTAAAGAGTACTCCTATTGTAGATTTTCCACCTACCACAGAGGGTACTCCCCCTCTAGACACAGCACTTCAGGGGTTAGCAGATCCCCCATCTACTAGTATGTGTTTAAACATCTCTATTATTTATTAATGATAAATTTATATATATTATTTTCCATTAGTAATATTTTCATGATTAACTCCAGCCTCCACCAGACGATGAGGCTGCACAAAGATGCAAGAGGTTTCGAATCAACACACACATATAAGGGTTGAATACAGTGAGGATGATGCTATAATTAAAAAAAATGGTACAGAATTTAAAATCTTTATAGGAACACTTTCAAGACCTATCAATATGATTCTGGTTCAACCAATAAGTTAGAGGAAATTTGGATAATAAATAAAGGACAATGCCTGGGCAGAGATCTAGGTAAGTAATGTTAATCACCTTTTATATATATTAATTTATAATATTTTCTTAACAAATATTTTTTCCATCACAGCTTCGATATAATTTTCTTGATATAAAAAATTATAAGGTTGCAAGGTTAATTTATTTAGTTGAAATGTCTCAAGCGTACAAGTATGAATTATATCTTGTTTGGAAAAAGAGAGTTGGTATGGAGTTTGAAGAAGTATTGGTGATTCATGATTTCCCAATATCACAATACAAAGAGATGATCATCTATTAGAAGAGTCCAAAGATTAAGGTATTTGTTAAATTTATATATATATTCATTTATTTATTTGAAAATGATTTTTATTTATGATAATGAAATTATATAATAATTTTTTATTGTAGAAATTAGATAGAAATTAAATAAATAATAGCGGACTGAAACACATTTATACTCCTGGAAACACTTCACTCCTAGATCCTAAGCAAACAC
Source organism: Viscum album (assembly GCA_963277665.1). Classification (NCBI taxonomy): domain Eukaryota; kingdom Viridiplantae; phylum Streptophyta; class Magnoliopsida; order Santalales; family Viscaceae; genus Viscum; species Viscum album. The sequence continues at coordinate 777,882,358 of OY728138.1, forward strand.
GGTTAATTTAATATTTAAAATATTGATCTTTATTTAGTGTAATATTTTTGACTTCCAATTTTTATTTAATCCTTTTTTTCATAAAAATTCATTGAATATTGAGGGTTGAGTTCCTCACTCTACTTCTTTTGTACAAGCAAAAAAAGAAAGATGGTATTGTGCCAAATATCGACACCAAGAAGGAAATTGTAGGTATATTTCAATTTATTTTATTTTGACTGAATTCAATTCCTTTTATTATTTTATCATTTTAATTTATATTATATATAAATCAGCAGAATGATTTGAAGGCATCGGCAGAAAAAGAACCTGAGAATTTGGGCCTGAACGATCATCTAGATCAGATATTAGGAGATTAGTATCAGGGCAGAGTGTGTTGTCGACCGGAGAAGAATATTGTACAATCTAGATACTGGACTTCTGACAATGTTTCTTCAATTATTGATTAATTTTTGGTCACAATGGAATATATGAATGAATAAATCAAAGAAGAAACTCAAAAAATATAAAATACGATAACTGAAAATATGATGAAATTTATGTCTGCCATTTCTTCTACGCTTTCACCAGAAGCAGTTGTAGTGGTTAAATCATATTTTATGTAGATGCGTTTTTCTAATGTATATTCTTCTTTCGAATCCAAATCTGGACCCAGTGTCAGTGCTAGTGTCGATGTTAGTACCGATGCTGATGTTGATGATGATGTTGGTGGTGTGAGAGGTGGTGATGGTGTTTCTGTAGAAGGCATGGTTGAGGGTTATCATGAATCTGATGATACTGATATTAAGAATCATTATTGATGTGAATTGTATTTTTATATTGTTAATATGTGTAATTTTATTATGCAGTGAATTTTTATTATTTTAATATTGAATTGTATTGTGGTGTTTCTGTCTATTTCTACATATATTGAATTATTTAATTATGATGTATGCATGATTATAAATTAGTTAAGTTTTATTATTATTATATTTAGTTGTATCTTCCGATGACTTGACCATCATACATAATTACTAATGTTTCTCTGAGGTGGCCCCTCTGTCCCCTCTGGCGCACATCTGACGGTATGTAGTCCAATTTTCCATTTTTTAGGTGGTCCCTCTATTAGTTTCACTGATCATATTTTGAGTTTTATGTGAATATATATAGATGAAAGATCTCAAAATAAATTTTGGGATGTTATCTAGGAGTAGACAATAATACTACACTGATTCTTTCCTAAATAGGTATTTAGTAGCTCAGAACTAGAATGTAGAGGAATCCAAGAAGATGTTGGAGGATTCTCTCCAATGGAGATCGACCTATAAGCCTGAGGAAATTCATTGTGTGAGTTGGAAATCAGTTTGTTCTTCACGTTTAATTTTAATTTTACTAATATAAAAAACATGTCCTCCATCAGTATGAGGTTTCAGTTGATGGCGAGACTAGGAAATACAAGATTGTTACAACTATGTTTTTTGGTAGGCAAGCTGAGAAAACATGTAACAATTAACAACATATGATTATACACAGGTATTTTTTTAATGTTTGGATTTTTCCATTCTTCTTAGTCATTTTTAGCATGTTATACATTCTATATTTTTTAACTTATGTTTTTTCTATTTGCGGGAGGGAGGGGAGGTGTCCAAAAAGGAGGGGTGTCTAGGGGGTGTCTAGGAGGGGGGTTATCTAGGGGTGTCTATAAGGGAGAAGATGTGTGATTGATGTTCCTCAAATGTGTACATGGTGATGATGGTAGTTCAAATCTTGGTTTTATTTATGTTGTTGTGGTTTTTATTAACACTAATTTGATCAGGTATTCTTGATGATGCATGTGTTTTCATTTATTTAAGAAATACTAGGTTTTTATCTCAATGGAACATTAATCATGGAAATTTTTTTACTTCAAAATGATGTATTTCAAATTTTCTTTTTTGTCCCCATTTCATTTTTCAAAAAAAGACAATATTGTTAAAACTGTGTTTTTTTGGCAAGAATACTGAGAAAACATGTTACTATTAACAACATATGATTATCCACAAGTATTTTTTTACTGTTTAGATTTTTCCATTCTTCTTAGTCCTTTTAGCATGTTATACATTCTATATTTTCAAACTTATTTTTTTCTATTTTTAGTGACATATGGATCAATTGGGTAATGATTTGTTTTCTTTTGGGATTTTTTTATTATAATTTTTTGCACCTTTTTTTAGTGGTAGGTTCATCATGTGGGCATCCTTTTGTTAATCATAAAAATGAAATATGGATAATGTGTCTTTAAAAAGTAATGATGTAGTGTTTTAATTGGATTTAACATATTATGTGTCAATATAATTTATGTTTACTAGGATTGAATGCATGAGTTACTCAATGCAAAGGTTTTTTTCACCTATTAATCATGTAATACTTTCTACATTTTCAAACATATGTTTTCTCTATTTACAATGATAGATGGGTAGTAATTTTTTATCTTTTGGAATTTTCGAATTGAATTTCCTACACATTTCATGAAATTATATTTAATGAATCATCCTTAATTAGATATCAACTACTTCATAAAATTTTATACATGACTACTCAGATTGGTCATTATGTTGTTTCATGGAGGAAAGGGATAGTAGAGAACCCTGGAGATGGGTGAAGTGAGAGAAATCGAATCCCTAACATCTGATATTGGTGAACCTACTAAAGTAATATCAGAGGTATTATCCATTGTATTAATGTTTTTTTAGGTTTTGGGTTGTTGGATGATCAGTTGATCTCAGTGGTTATCTTTAATTCCCTAGAATATTGGTTCAAAATCTCACAAGAGTACATTTAGGTGGGGTTCAAGGTGGCATGGGTAAGGGGGTCTGGAGGGGAATGGGGAGGGTGTATGGGGGTCTACAGGTTCAATGGGGTGGGTAGGGGAGGGTGCAGATGGGGTGCAAGGGGGTGCAGGGGAATCTGATGGGGTGGGGGGAGTGGGGAGGGTACAGGGGGTCTATAGGGGCAGGGGAGGGGGGAGGGTGCATGTGGGATGAAAGGTGGGAGGTTTCAAGGGGGTATGCAGGGTCTAGGGGGTGTGGGAGGGTGCAGAGGGGGTCTATAGGGGTAGGGGGAGTGGGAATGGGAATGGGGTTTGCAGGTGCAGGGGTGGGAGGGTGAAGGTGGGGTGTAGAGGCAGGGGGAGGGTGTTTGGGGGGCAGGGTGATGGGGAGGGGGTGCAAGTGGGGTGTGCAGTCAAGAGGGGAAGGTGTGAAAGGGAGAGGGTTTTCAAGGGGACAGAAATGGTGCAAGTGGGTTAGAGGTGTGGAGGAGTAGGGGGTGGGGGTGTTAGTGTAGATTGGGGGGGAAGTTGGTGTTGAGGGGCTATGCACAGTGGGTCTAGGGTTGTATTTCATGTTTGAGGTGGTATTACCTTGGGGTGTTGAGTTTTTAGGGATTATAGTGGATTCCACTTCAATGCATCTTTTTTATGATATACCAATGATTTCTAAACATGTATTCCATTATTATGTAGTCGTTATTTATAATTAGGATTTATTCAATATCCACATGAATTATTATATAGTATATATCCCCTTCCAACTATGTTTTGTGTATAATTTTCTCACATATGAATTTTTTATGCTTTATCCCAGCTTATAATATGATTATGTTTATGTCTAGTGCTTTCATATTTATAAATTTGATATCTTCTCAAATTAGACTAGTTTCCTTCTTCCACTATTATGGGCTTCATTCTTGATTTTTATTTTAAACATACATAACTTAATTAAAAAATCATTTTTCACTCCTTTGACCACATTTATTACAATTTTAATAGATGGTCTTCATGTTTTCTAAATGAAAGAGGCTAGACATCTCATAACATCATCCTGAATATAACAATCATTGAAAAAGGTATGATTCTCCTCCCTTCTGTTTTAGTATGAAAGGTGTGAATTACTAACAATCTTTTTCCTGACTTGTAGCAATCAAAGTGGGTTACCACAAGAGCATTAAGTTTATACAACAAAAATCAATGGGCTAGAGATACAATTATTCATTGGAAATAGGTATGTTGTATTTCAGTTTTTATTTTATTTTCTTTATCACACCAACCACTTAGGATTTTTACTGCTTTCTACGGATGGAGGGTAGTTATATTCTGTGAAGTGGTCCATAAGGGCATTGAAGGCAGCTACGCAGTTTTCTATGTAGGGGAGGTATATCGGGGTAGTGGATAGATTAATTTGGGTTTATCATTTTTTTCTATCTTTATATTGTGTTTCTTATATTTTCTTTTCCTTTATCATGGAAGTCTAAACTATGAATGAATCATGTCTAAATACTACTATTGAACCACCCTTGACTTTTGGATTCACACGTTTAGTTCAACATCACTTATCATTTCTGAGGCCACTCATTAATTATTGGATTTGTGTAAAACATCACGGTGGGAAACAAAAATTGGGATACACAGAGAAACTATTTGGTTTTCTCCTTTTTAATAGTTCCTTTTGTAGTTTTATGAACATAAATCTTATCACACAAACCTTTAATGATAAATTAAAATATAACAATTCATGAATTAATACTTTGTTCCCAATGAAATACCCTTATTCTTGACACAATATCATTGAGTGTGCATCCAAAAATGTACATCGTGGCATGATATGATAGTTTCAAAAAAAATGGTTACCTCCCAACTACTTGACTCCCAAGGGAATTGTGGTGTGATAAATCTCCATTATGATGTGACATCTTAAACAAAAACTCCTAAGGTGCATTGAATTTTTACATCCAACTACTTTTCAATGTAACCATGAGTTGGTGTAATCATCTCTCCGCGATGAAACTGCATTTTGCCTATAATAACTGATTTTTCATGTGGCGTGGGAAAATCATGGTGTGTTCAATGTTTTCCCAACAGAACCCTCATGATGAAACCTATTATCCCACACCAAACAACAAGAACTCAAAATTTCATGGCCAAACCATTTCAATGTGATATTAATGTTGTGAAGGACTGAATCAAGCATCTTCACATTTCAGAACCAAAACACAACATGATTGTATGCATTCTGGCATGATATATTCTGACTTTACCAAACATTAAATCTCTTCCAAACATCCAAATGGTCTTCACATCTTTGATTTTTGACTGCAAAATCTTATTCAAGCACTCCTACAAGGTATGCTTCCTCTTTCTCTTCATTATGGTATATTTACAACATTAGAACTCCAAGAAAAACTCATCTTTTTTGTTGACCTCAACTTTCTCCTTTGTTGTGCAGTGTGTACAGCACTCACCTAACTCCTTTAATTCTCTACATATTAGTTCCCAAATAAACAAAAATAGGGAATAAGGTGGGACCTATTATTTATTTAAAATAAACACTTTAGGTGGGAGTTTCCTCCCTTCCTTAATTTATTCTTCTTTCCAAGCTCAACATGGGATATACACTCTTCTTTGTTGACAGCTTTTATAGATTGTGCACATATTTCCCCCCATGGATAGGCACCTCATTTAGAGTTGTCTTCTCCATCTCAATTTTCAAGGCACCTCTTGTGGGTTAAATTTAATCCACCCATTTTCCTTTATTCTTATCACTGACTTGTGCATCCTTAATTTGTTTAGTCTTGGACAATTATTCATGCCCAACCAAGTACTCTTTCTTTTTTTGTACGGATTATTTGGAATTCTCACATGTCTTCTTGACAACATTAGTATTTCACGACTACTCCTTTTTAGTTTTCTAAATATTCGTTCTTTTCACAATATAATAAGTCTTTCCTGGAATCCTGGACATGAACTTCTAAAATTTGTGACCTTCTAGTCCATATCTGCTGAAATTTTTTTGTAAACATCAAATTTGGTTTGGGTTGAAAATATTTGGTGTAGATATGGTCATGGGGGGCTGGCAGGGGGTGGGGTGGAGGGGGGACTGGCAGGGGGGAGACTGGAAAGGGTGGGGGAGGGGGAGACTGGAAGGGGGTTCAAGGGGCAGGGAGGGGGAGGGGAGTTTAAGGGGGAGGGTGCATGTGAGGTTCAAGGGGGAGGGGTGGAGTAAGGAGTGCAAGGGGGGAGGGGCAGGGGGTGTGCGAGAGAAGGGGGAGGGGAAGGGGAAGGGTGAGGGTGAGGGGGTGCAAGGGTTAGGGAGGGGTGTGCAAGGGGGTGTAGGGGGGGAAGTTATTCCAAATAAATAAGGTTAATGATAGTAAAACCATGTCTCATGATCAGGAATTCAAGGATATGTCAATTATTCAGCGTGGAAAGAAAGTGGTGGAGCATAGGGAGGTCAAGGAACAAAAACTAGGTGGAGCTATGTTGGAAGATCTAACTCAGGAGAAAGTGGTTGCTAATAGTGTGGTCCGGGAAGAAAATAAGGAGGTTGGGGAGAAAAGGGAATCATGGTAACACATTATTCATTCCAATGAAGAAATTTTAGATTAATATCTTCTAAAGAAATAAGGGGGGAGGGTGAATCAGGGGGTGCAAGTGGGGAGGGGCAGGGGAATGGTGATGGGGGAAGGGGGTGAAAGTGGTAGGGAGGGGGTTAAATGGGGGGAGGGTATAGGGGGTAGGAGAAGGTGTGTTCAAGGGGGTTTGAAGTGAATAGGGGGTGGGGAAGGGTGGTGTGTAAGAGCAGGGGGTGCAAGGGGAGGGGCAGGGTGGGTGAGGGGTAGGGTGAGGGGGGAGGGTGAAAGGGGGGAGGGGAAGGGGATGTGCAGGGTGAGGGGGTGTCCAGGTGGGGGTGTCTAGGACAGAGGGGTGTCTAGGAGGGTATGCAGGGGGATAGTGTGGGTGTGCAGGGGGTTAAAGGGGGGTCTTTAGGGGGAGGGGTGCAAGGGCGGTCAGTAGGGGGTCTATCTAGGGAGGGGGCGTAGGGGGGAGGGGTGTAGGGGGAGGGGTGTGTAGAGGGGGTTTGTCCAAGGAGGGGGGTAGGGGGAGGGGGAGGGAGTGAAAGGGGGAGGGGAAGGGGTATGTATAGGGTGAGGGGTTTCCAAGTGGGAGTAGTTTCTAGGAGGGTTTGTAGGGGAGATTGGGGGTGTTCAGGGGGTGCAAGGGGGTCTGTAGGGGGAGTGGGTGCAAGGGGGTCAGTAGGGGGGTCTGTCTAGGGAGGGGTGCAAGGGTTCTGTCTAAGGAGGGGGTAGGGTAATGGGGGAGGGGTGCAAGGGGGTAAGGGTAGGGGTGTTTAGGGTGAGTGGGTGTCCAGGTGTGAGGGAGGGTGTCCAAGTGGTTCTCTAGGGAAAGAGTGGGGGTGTGTAGGGGGGTGCAGGGGGGTGTGCGGGGGGGTCTGTCCAGGGAGGGGGTTCGGGTCTATCCTGGGAGGGGGGTTGTCTAGAGGAGGAAGGGGGTTTTCATGGGGAAGGGAGGGTTGTAGAGGGAGTGTGGGGCTATGTGGGTGTTTTTTTCTGAAATGGGATGGCATATAACCACGGTTTTAAACTATGGCTATAAGCCCTCTATGGATTGAGATTTTGTTATGGTTTGAACTGTAGCTATATGGATTTATCCATGGTTGGAAATCATGGCTATAGGCATTTCCCTATAGGCATGTCAATACCAGCCATGGTCTACTGAACTATGGCTATAACCTATAGTCCCTGTTTTTGGGGCTTATAGACACAGTTTCAAACTGTGGCTATAGCCTAAATTTCCAGTAGTGTATGTTGAGGACTTCACACACCTAGGATATTATACAGCTCTAGTAAGGCAGTATGATAATGGATAAGTATTCATTGAGGTTCACCAACCTATCCTGGTACTTGATAGATATGGTTCATGATCAGTTCTTTCGGGATCAGACCTTCGAGCGAGTACTATGTAGAAACATGTGTTCTAGTGTTATACCTCTATGAATCCCTACCAATATTGGGGTACTAGATCATGATTTTATGTTTCCAGTAGTGGGAATAAAAGATCGGAGACTGGAAGTTGGGAGTTGAAGTCGATATCAGGGACTTAGACGTGCAATTCATTTCAAGATACGGTCCCAAGATAGAGGTTATGTGGTTCAGGGATAATAGGATAGGTCTAGTCTGTCCAAGGAGAGGAGGTTCTACTATTATGATGGTTGGTGACATCTTTCACAAGATTTTACAACCCACTATATGACTGATAGGGATACGGTGGATGGTCCACCTAGGCAGAGGTAGTGATAGGAGCAGATAGGCCCATAGGGGGGTGGTTGTGGCAATGGATTTGGTAGAGCTATATGCGGTGGTGGACATTTTAACTTGTTACCACCACCACCCCTGAGTGATCTGCATCAGGCTTAGGGATCTGGAGGAGAAGGGTAGGGGAAGCTGTAGGTGGTCTGTAACGTCCCAGATCCAGATACCACTCAAAGGTTCCTCATACCCAGTTGTCCACATGGCCTCAAGCGTATTTCCCCAAATTCTAGAGGCTTCTGAATAGTAGTGAGGGCCTAGATGTGATAGTTGGGAAATTATTCCCTCATTGGAAGAGTTTAACACAACATAATAAAATAATAACTCAATAGAAGAAGCAGTAATACCATACAATAGAAGTAAACAGTGGAATACTGATTATATAAATAACTAGATGTCATATCATACCAAAGATGATGTTTCATGTTACATGTTCTTGGAAAACATCCAAAATTGGTTACACTATAGTAATACATGACATAAGTACCAACAACACAAAAAGAGAAAAGGAAAATCAGAAGCATCGCAAGTCCCTACTTGGTCTCATGATCTCATGCTCCTAAACAGCAAATCAAGTACCTGTAGAAGGGTTCTTACCCTTATCAACATCTACAAAAATATAATCTACTTGGGCCCAAAACCATGACCCAAACAGGGTGTGATACTAAATCCTAGTAGGCAACCAACCAAGGTCTGTACCAATCTATTATTGAATATATATATATAATAGGAATTTTACAATAATAAAATAAGTAAGTTATGAAATACTCAAACGTAAATAGTCCTACAAGCACTGGTTTCCATTTATAATCATTTCATGTTCATTAAAAATTCAATTACATTGAATTATATAAGTCTTGGGATCTGGCCTAATATCATAAATCCTCATATGAAATTAATCACAACAGATGTCTAAAAGACCATCTAAACAATTATAAGATAATATTGAATCCATGCTTGTGATTTAGCTTGGTAGACGCGTCATAATTCAATTTATTTAAATATTCAATTCACAAATTGAGTATGTCCTTGACATTCCTAAGTTGGAATTCAATTATTACACCTAGTATAAAACCACCTACATCCTACGAGCTCGTCCACATGATCCTCTCTAGAACCTGATCTCACTCTAGGTATGGTTTGATTATATGTCAATCGGGCTATCCTTAGATCCTATAAATAAGACTCAAGTATCTCACAAGACATATAAACATTTCAAACAGAACCCATCCATGGTATCCCTCCTTACATGATTCGTTTTTCCTTTAAGAAAATCCTAAATGATCCCAACCACTACATTCATGGATCACTCATGGCTTAAACAAAATAACTCCTCTTATATTCCATCCATGGAATCCCTCAGAATCCATGGTTCACCTGAGGTATATGGTACAATAGTCACATGAACCCATTCATGGAATTATAATCAGAATCTATGATTCTCCCATTATTATTTACCCTTTTATCATTTAAGATTTAATTAAACATTTCATTAGGTATGAAAATTTCAAAACCAAAAGTATCCAATATAATCTCAAGAAAGAACCAACCTCATAAGGCTTGGCCTTTCAAATACTCACATGGTCATAATTATAATAATAAGAAACACATGTAAATTAAATTATTACATGTTTTTATCATTTATAAACACACATGGTCACATATCATATATCAAGTAACGCATGTAAATTAAACTATTACATGGTTTAATCATTAATAAACTCACGTGGGAAAGCCATTATAATAAGATATTTAAAACAACACTCATAACAAGGAATACAAAAACAAAGGTCAAGGGGAAAGACAACCATCCCTATCCCTTTAACCAATTACATTACAATTTAACAACCTTGTAATTCATTTATAATATCAATTCATTTTTAAAAACCCCATAATGGGGAACAAAGGCATTTCTCATAGTTTTCCTAGGTCATCTAAGGAAAATGCACCCATGGGGTGGACCTTAATCAAGGTAAAAACCCTAATTAATTCTTTAAAACACTTATCCAATTACCTAAACAAAAATTGGCCATAAGAATGGTTAATTCTAAATCAAGTGACACCCCAAAAATGGGCGCACGACACTCCGTTATATATAAATAGATTGACAATTAATGAAAGGAACGAGACAACCTACATCATACTCATACGACTCTCATTGTCCAGCGTCAGACTTTAATTTGGCCTAGAAAAGAGTATATCTACAAAAATATCATTAAGAATTAACATTTGATAACTTGGATGAGAGAAGAAATCAAAAATAATGGATCAAGAAGATTCGATAACTCACTGAGGGGATTCCAACACATATGATGATGTTCAAATCGGAGTTCGAGTGAAAAATCAAAAGAAAAAAATGACCCTCCAGTGTTGTTATTTATGAACCTAGAGTGTACCCTTGGTTTTTATGACAAAACATGAGCTAATACCCATTTTAGAAAAAAAATCAAAGTGTGTACTTGAGAAACATGTCGTGTATATGGACGTTTTCCCTTTTTCTGCCAACATGCCTTATATGTCATAAAAAGTCATGCCAACATACATACACGGTGTGTACTGGGAGTACACAACATGTAACACATAGTCACATTGTGTAATAGTTTTTCATCTTGCACTTGGCTTGTTTTCCTCCTCTTTCTTAAGTATAAACTGAAAAGAAAAGATTAGTACCTCAAAAGAAGAACTAGGTTCTTACAAACTTCCCCCCATAAATAAATTCATCCCTGAATTTCCCTTCCAATGGTGGGGATAAAATATATGAGAATAACTCTGACAACTACGGCCATACATCAGCCTCCCTCTCCCAAGTCTTGTTTAGCACTCGATCATGCTGTTATAGCACCCATACTAAAGTAATAGACCGTCTACAAAGAACCTTCATTATATGATCCATAATTTGTATATAATACACCTCAAAAGATGAATCCACCTACAAATCAACTTCATTAGGCTAAAAATCATGAGACGGGTCTGAAAATTAACATCATAACTGAGAAACATGGAAGAATCCATGCATATCCTGGTACCTCTAAGGTAACTACAACTAATAGGAAACTGGACCGACCCTCTCTACACTCTCAAACAGCCCAATGTATCTCGGTGAAAGCTTACCCTATCTCTTAATCATCTTATGTCCCAACCTCGGTGCAACACGTAGGAAAACTTGATCCCTGACCTCGAACTCCATAGGTCGTCTGCGGCGATCGACATAAGATTTTTTATGAAACTGCATAGTAGCCATCCACTTCTGAATCAACTGAACCTATTCAGTGGTCTCCTGGACAAGAGTATGTCCCAGTATAGCTGCCTATCCTGCCTCTAGCCAACATAGGGGTGATCGGTATGGTATACCATACAAAGCCTCATATGGAACCATCTGAATAGTATCCTGAAATATATTGTTATAAGAAAACTCAAATAGGGTTATGTGTCTCTCCCAAGAACCCATGAAATCTAGGATTCATGCTCGTAACTTGTCCTCCACCACCAGAATTGTGCGCTCTGACTGGCCATTTTTCTGAGGGTGGTAATCTATGTTCAGAAGAACCTATGTACCCATTTCCCTATGTAACCCTTGATATAAAGGATATGTAAACTAGGATTACCTATTAGAAATTATAGAATGTGGGACCCTATGTAGTTGTAAAATATTCCAGATGTACAACCTCCCAAGCTCATCAAGACTGAAGGTTTCCTTGATTAGTAGAAAATTTGAAACCTTTGTGAGATTGTCAACAAAAACCCATATGACATCGTTACCTTGTGCTGACCTCGATAAAATCATCAGAAAATCCATCGCGACATCATTAAATTTCCACTCAGGAATGGGTAGCTGTTGTAAATGTTTGGTTGGTCATTGGTGTTCTGCCTTCACCTGACAGGTGGAACGCCTCATAAAAAACCCAACAACATCTCTTTTCATACTTGGCCACCAATACTGATGATGTAAATATTGATACATCTTGGTAACACCAGGATGAAGTTCCCATACATATGCATAAATATCTTGCATCATATCCTCATGCATGTTGGTTAAAATCCATATGTGACCATGTAAATGCAGAACTTAATTTTGGTCTACAGTCAAACCGAAAAGAGGTTCCTAACTTGAAATACTCTCTTGTAGAACTAGGCCTTCACAATTCAATATATGCCTCATCCTTACTCAGTCTATTAGGTTAGAGGTAGCATCTAAAGATGAAAGAAAATTGTATCACTGGCTGTCATGAACCTCCAAGTGCATCTCAAAGAACAACACCATAAACTACCACTTGCTACTGGTATGTTTCACTGCCTGTATCTGAGTCCTCCTACTCAAAGAATCTTCCACTTAATTTCCATTCCCTAGCATATAGTCAAGATCGAAGTCAAAGGACTAAAGGTATTCCACCCACCTTCGCTACCTCATATTCATATCATGCTAAGTAAATATGTACTTGAGACGTTTGTGGTCCATGTATACCAAAAAACACTCTCCCAGTGAGTAATGTCACCAATAGAATAAATCATGAACAACCGCAGCTAACTTGAGATCATGCATCGTGTAATTACTCTCATGAGGCCTTAACTACTGAGAATCATACGCAATGAATCATTCCACTTTCAAAATAACTACACCTACCAGATACCTAATGAATCATAGTACACAGTGTAACTCCTGCCCAGTTATGGAAAAATTAGTATCGACACCAAAGTAAGTCTCCCATTCAGTGCTGGAAAGGTAATCTCATAGGAATCTGTCTAAAAATACTTTTCACCCTTTTTATTTAGGTTTTTCAACAGCACCGCTAGGCATGAGAAGTCCTGTAAAAAATTCCTGTAGTAACCAGCCATCCCTAGAAAACTCCACACCTCAAATATGTTCTTGGGATGCTCCCAGGAAACTACTACTCTCACCTTCTATGGGTCTATTGATACTCTTGTCTCTTATATGATGTGACCCACGAAGTGAATCGGATCCATCCAGAAGTGGAACTTTTTTATATTAGCATAGAACTAATTCTCTCTCAGTGTACTCAAAACGATCTCAATATGTGTGGTATGGTCATATCAATTATGATAATACATTAAGACATCATCCACAAAACCCTCAAAAAATGAGTATAGATAAAGATAGAACACATGGTTCGTCAGTTTCATAAAGACTAGTAGCACATTCGTGAGACTGAATGTCATAATAAGATACTCATATAGATCATACCAGCTCTGAAAGGCTTTGCAAGGTATGTAAGACAATGTAACATGAACTTGATGATAACCAGATCTTAAATCATACTTAAATAATACCTTAGCTCCTTGAAGGTGGTTGAAGATATCATCTATTTGCGGTAGATGATACCAGTTCTTAACTGTTAAATGGTTCAATTTACGATAATCCAAACATAGCCTGAGGGTACCATCCTCCTTTTTCTCAAAAAGGACCAGAAAATCCCATAGAGAAGTATTGGGTTATATGAAACCCTTAGATTAAAAATCCTCTAGTTTCCTCTTGATCTCTTATAACTCCATCGTAGCCATCCTGTATGAAGGAATGGATATCAATGCATCACCTAGAACTTTATTGATAGAGAACTCTACCTCTCTCACCAAAGGTAAACTTGAAAAGTTATTTGGGAAGACGTCCCTGAAATGATCAACTACTAGAGAGAAATCCATTTGACGTGTTCCTTGGTCATCCAGATAAAAACATGCAATCTAGGTTGTCATCCCACCCATCACATGATGCTCAGATCCAGCTCAGCTCGCATGGACATCCCATTCCCCTTTATTCAAAAACTCTCCTCCCTCTCATGACGTGAAACTCACCCTACAATCATAGAAATTGAAAAATACTGGAATGGAGAACAACCAGTCCATTGAGAGAATGGCATAAAATATTGTCATCTTTAAGACGTAGAGGTACCATAAGAAGTGAAACCCACCAACATCAAGGGGTTAATCCTTTCATAGATGTACACTTCTTGTTATAATACCTAACAATGTGTCAAGCATCCTAACATCATCAGAAGTATAAAAAAAATAGAGCCCAAGGCTCTCCAAAATGGGCACAGATACGAAACTATGTGAATACCTGTATCAAAAAGTGAAGATGCTAAAACAGAAGAAACTATAATAGTACCTATAACAATGGAGGGTCTGTGATCCTGCTCTTGTTGGGTCTATTTCACTACATAAGTCTGAAATTTACCACAGCCATGTGACTCTACCTGGATACCATGAGTTGATCCACCCCTACTGTCGTTGAGAACCTGGGGTCTGGCTACCACGACCATGACCACCACCTCAGCCTAAACACCCTAACACATTCTAGTTCCCTGAAGGGTGAGAAGTTGTTGACCCTGATCTTGAATGTGGAGTCGGTGTATATCCTATCTCACTAGATTTTGGTGGAAATTTTCTATAGAAATGTTGTACATGGATCACCTTTATACAATCTCGGCACTCAACTAGGTCTATATAAAACTATGGTCTTGTATTACCAATCCTCCTGCACTGGTAGCACCTCACTTGGCTACCTGATGACACTTTTGGACTGCTACTGTCACTGTGGGAAAGTTCCATACGATGCTTCTTAATACTGGTAAATATTGTACTAGATATCAGTATCAAACTGACCTAGCTCATACCTCTTGATTCCCTCAGATTACACTCATTAATCAGCGCTTGATTCACTATGGCAGATACAGTAGTCAACTTGAAGAAATTTACCAGCGATTGAACGCCATTCCTGAGACCATCCTTGAATTTCCAAGCCTTCGCTACATCATCACCCATCGTAATAGGCATGTATCATAGGAGTTTAGTAAAATGGGTAGAATAGTCCAAAATTGATTGTGTTCCTTGCTTCAGATGCATGAACTCCTGAGATTGATCATCCCTCAGTGTCTCGAGGAAATAGTAATCATTAAAGATTTTCTAATAATCTCCCCATGCCATATCCTGATAACGTTCTGTCTGAGTAATCACATCCCATGATCTCTTGGCAGAATCATGCAGCATATAAGTCACAATCTTTACCCTTCTCTTAGGAGGTGTCTCTAGATGCACGAAGATCAAAATCATGAACTCCACCCATGACTCCACAGCCTGTGGTCTTCCATCCACCAAAAACATGGGTGGGTGTTGCTGTTGTAAGACTCGCGTCATCTCTTCCATAGATGTGGTAGGGTGTGGTTCTCCATAAAATATTTTCATGAACCTCATAAAGCCTTTATGTAATTGTTCATCAGCACCTACGTTTGGTATATCAGCTAGTTCCACAATTGGCATGACTAGAGGATCTACTAGTAGCCCTTGGCCTACCACCTCCCGGGTATGATCATCACCACTCTCCTGGTGTACAAGTGGCAGTCGTCATGTAGTCATGACTCTACAAGGTCAAGAACAAACCTCGGTTCATGTTTATTATCAAGGTTAAGAGTTTAATAATTTAGGAACTAAACAGGATAATAAAACCCTCAAAAGTTACCAGAAGAGGTGTACATGACATGTAGACACCATACATGGCATATACCCTCAAGCTCTCACATAGACGTGTACTTCTGTAGACCTGGGCATGTAACAGCCATAGGTACATGGTGTCTTAGGATGGTACACAATGTGTACTCTTGGTCTCCCCTCCTGGCCATGTACTTTTACATGGCCAGAGCCACATGGGATCTACCTTTGTAACACTACACAGTGTGTATCTAAATTACATGGTGTGCGTTGTCCAAAAAACATCATTCTATGCTCTATCTCTCACGGTTGTACACACAGTCATTTGACACACGGTGCTTACACGGAGTACATGATATGTACTTAAGAAAATTCTTTCTTCCTGAACAAAATAACACATGGTGTGTGTTCATAGATCCACATGTCATGTTGTTTAGTTTTCTTAATAGAAACTTCCTAGATTTTTCTCAGAACCCCCATTTTTGAAAATTAAACCAAAGGTATGCCAAATTACGATCCATGAGGGCCTATACTCACTAGCCAATAAAAGTTTGGCATCCACATATAGCACATTATAACACAATTCAAATGAAAATGGAAACATGGTCCACTAAATTCTAGTCCAAGAGGTATCATACACCTTAGGGACCAGAGCTTGGCATCCATCAAATTCAATCCATAACATCTACCAATACACTTATCACAACAGTAAGCATATCTTTCACAGTACCTATCATAACAGCATGAATATCTAGCACACAATCTATCACAATAGCATGCAATCAATGATTCTCTCTAAATTGTATGGCAAGAATGCATGTCATGTGATTTCTAAAAAGTGCCTATATCATTCATGAGATGGTATACCCTCATCTCATCAGGTTACATAAAATAGAACCACAATAATATCAATAATAACAACACAATACAAGTGTTCCACCTAATGGTGAAATTGAATCAACTTTAACCACTCAAAATCCAAAAATCACAAGTCAATTCAAGGTAATTTAGCTTTTCCTAGTACATGGGGTAGCTACTCCTGAGCATATTTTATTACCAAACTCCATTTCATTCCTATCCCTCTCTAATGTCGCCAAAAAGTAAGGAAAACTAGAAAATACCATCCTTTAATACCACTTTGTAACATCCCGAATCCAGATGCCACTCAAAGGTTCCCCATAAATAGTTGGCCACATGGACTCAAGCACATTTCTCCAAATTCTAGAGGCTACTTTCTTAAAGTGAGGTCCTAGGTGTGATAGTGGGAAAACTATGCCCTCATTGGAAGAGCATAACACAGTAGAATAAAATAATAAATCAACATCGGAAGCAGTAATACCATACAATAGAAATAAATAGCATAAGACTAATAATATAAATAACCATATGTCATATCATAACAAATATGATGCCACATGTTACATGTTCTAGGAAAACATCCAAAATAGGTTACATTGTAGTAATACATGTCATAAGTACCAATAGTACAAAAGTATCAAAAGAAACTCAGAAGCATCACAAGCCTCAGCTTGGTCTCACGCTCTCCTACTCCTAAACAACATATCAAGTACCTATATAAGGGTGCTTACCCTTATCGACACCTATAACATTATAATCATCTTGGACCCAAAATTATGACCCAAATAGGGTGTGATACTAAATCCTAGTAGGAAACCACCTAAGGTTTGTTCTAATCTATCAGTGTATATATATAATAGGCAGTGTATGATAATGAAAGTAATAAGCTCAGAAGTACTCAAAATTAAGTATTCCTACAAGAATTGGTTTCCATTAGTAATCATTTCATGTTGATTAATAGTTCAATTACATTGACTTATATAAGTCTTTGGATCCAACATAAGCCTAGAAATCCTTTTATGAAAGTAATCACAACAGATGACTCAAAACACCTATATACAAGTATAAGAGAATATTGAATTCAAGTTTGTGCTTTGTCTTGGAAGACACATCATAAGTCATTCCATTTAACTATTCAATTCAAAAACTGAGTATGTCCTTGAAATTACTGTGTTGCAATTCAAGTATTAATCATGGTATAAAAGAAAATACATCCTACGAGCCCATTTGTACGATCCTCTTAGAAACCTAGTCTCACTCTAGGTGTGGTGCGAGTATATGTCAATTGGGTCATCCTTGGATCCTATAAATAAGACCCAAGAATCTCCCAAGACATATAAACATTTCCAATATAACCCATCCATGGTATCCCTCATTCCATGATTCGTTTAGAATTTAAGCATAGCCTACATGAGCCTGACCACTACATTCATGGCTCATTCATGGATTAAACAGAATAACCCCCCTTTAAGATCATCCATGTTATCCCTCAAAATCCATGGGTCACCCGAGGTATATAGTATAATAGTCACATGAAGCCGTTCATGGAATTATAATCAGAATCCATGATTCACCCATTTTTATTTACCCTTTTATCATTTAAGATTCAATTAAACATTTCATTAGGCATGAGAAGGTCAAACCCAAAATCATCCAATATAATATCAAGCAAGAACCAACATCATAAGGCTTGGCCTTTCAAATACTCACATGGGCACAATTCTCATAACAATAAACACATGTAAATTAAACTATTACATGAATTTTTCATTTATAAACTCACATGGGAACATATCATATATCAAGAAACACATGTAAATTAAACTATTACATGGTTTAATCATTAATAAACTCACATGGCCAGGCCATTATAATAATAAATTCAAACCATCATTCTTAAAAAGTCATAAGAAAAAAAAGGTCAAGGGGAAATCCAACCATCCCTATCCCCTTAACCAATTCAATTAAAATTTAACAACCTTGTAATTAATTTATAATATAAATTCATTTTTAACAACCCAATAATGGGAAACAAAGGCATGCCTCATAGGCATTCTAGTCCAATAGGCCTTCAGTGGTCATCAAAGGGAAACACACCCATGGGGTGGCCCTTAATCAAGGTAAAAAACCTAATTCATGCTTTAAAACAATTATTAAATTACCTAAACAACAATATTCAATAACAAAGGTTATTTCTATATCAATTGACACCCCAAAAATGGGCGTTTAGAACTTTGGCATATATAAATAGCTTGAAAATCAAAAAAAAGGCATTAGACCACCTACATCGTACTTGTACAACTCTCCTTGTCCAGTGTCAGCCTCTAATTCATCCTATAATGGAGTAGATCTAAAAAAAGATCATAAAAACTCAAGCATAGATAACTTGTATGAGATAATAAATCACGAATAATGGCTCAAGAGAAATCGAGAACTCACCAAGGGGATTCCAATGCTTCTGATGGTGTTCAAATCAGAGTTCATATGGAAAATCTGGAGTAAAAATTAACCTTGGGCATTGTTGTTCATGAACTAGGAGTGAGCCCTCTATCGGTATGAAAAAACAATCTACTTCCCATTTTAGTGAGAGGGCCAGTTTGGGATATACATAACACTAAGAGGGGGTTGAATCAGTGTTGGGGACTTGTTAAACCAATTCTAACTTTTATCCATGTACCTCTTGACCTATTAGGATCTTGATTCTCTTATTCTCATTTCCATGTTGCATTTAATAATATAAAGCAGTAAAGATATGCACACAATATTTTTACAAGGTTTTCCACTTAATAAGAGTAGATACGTTCTTGACATGCATGGGTATGATCAGTGCATGGATTATCCACTATGATGTGATATGAAATTATAGTGGAGTGGCTAGGAAAGCAATCCTTTAGCCATTGTGAGTCACTACACTTTAGAGGGGGGTGGGAAACAATCATCTTCCCTGGATTGGTGATGACCTAGTCCAACTTGCAACCTCTAGCTGGTTCTTTAAACTTTCTATGAATATAGTCTTCTTCCTTCTTTAAAAGGTAGATTCTGCTCTTGGTATTCTTTAGTGCTCTTCACTTGATTACTTTCAAAGTAGTAGGCAAGAAATTCTTCTTTTCTTCTTCTTTTCTTCTTCACTAGTGAAAAATCATCTACACTAGGACTTCTTCTTCTTCTTTAGTGCAATGATAGAATGCACTTACACTTCTTCTTCTTTCATAGCAAGAATCACATATACCAATGTGATTAATTAGGTGGTGAAGATTGGTTCACTTGGAATCATCTGAGTCTAACTTCCCTGAAAAATTATCAGCATTCAATTAGGCATACTCTGTTATTCTTCTTCTTATCTCCTTTTTCTTTGACACGGTAGAATATGGAATGGTACTGTAGTGTCTTAATCTTTTTATTCAGTTCTCAATACCAACACTTAAGTGTGTTAGTATACTACCTTCTTCCTTTGTGCAGATGTGAGTTCAATTTCATGTCTAGTTCTTCATTACATCGCAAAGTACAACGAGGGTGATAAACACCAGTCGTGTGAGTGTGGTTCAACATATCTTTGTGAAACTGAATGGTTCACAGTTCTTTCTTCTTCGAAAAGCTTCTTTGAGAGTGTTATGCACCTATCGAATGCCCGTGGGACCCCCAAATTTTCCGTGCACCCTTCTAGGTGGCTTGTGCGTAAAATTAAAACCACGTGTGTAAAAATGCCTCTTGGTGCGAAAAAAAACCCTTTTCGTGCAACTCCTCATTTTTGTGCAGAACTTCCCCTTTTCGTGCAACTCTTCTTTTTCGCACAGAACTTCCCTTTTTCACGCAGAACTTCTTCTTTTCGCGCAATACTCTATACTTAAATTTTTTCATGCGTTAGATCTCTGGATTTGTCTAAGTGTCGAGACTCTACAAATGAGAAGGGTTCACCTCATATTTATAAGCATTTTTGGCCTGACGCGAAAACCACTAATCTACACGTAAAACCCTCTTCATGCGCGTAAAAAATCATTCACACAACTTCACATTTCGCAAAATTCTCCAATATCTCATGCACGCCATGAATTTTCAAATTTCCGAGCTTCTGATCTTGAAACACATTTTGCGCGAAAAACTTCATTCCTATATTTCGTGCATCCCGCTGATATTTCGTGAAACCCGCTACCATTTCGCGCACCACTTTATTTTTTCACCTAGATTGCTTAAATTTCCATTCACTTCATGCCTTTGGAATTTCTTGATGTTCTGACCTTGAATCATGCCTTGCGCACAAAAATCTAAACCATCTTCAATCTTTCACGCTACACACATTTCCAAAAACACATCTTTATCTCCTGATTTTCAGGCCCTAAAATTTGGAAAACACTGTAAAATGTCGTCACCTTAAACTGTGCTTTTATACCAACCCCAAATTATCCATTGTTTTTTTATTTCTCTCTTCACTGCTTCCCATAACCATTCTTTAGCTTTTATCATGAATTCTAATATCGTGATATGTATCCTTTGATAGACCAGAACTAGCATCATCAGAATTACAATGGGAAGTACTAAAACTTACCTATCTTCCAGTAACATCATTCCTTCTAATCAAAATTGTATATGACTGGCATCATCATTTCTCCCCCTTTCCATCATAATGATTGCATCACAATTTCTCCTGAATTATGGTATTTGTGAAATACATATCAACAAAGCATTGTCTAGTTTCGTCCATTCTTTTTGGAATATGAATTCCAAAGTACTTCTGCATCCTCACTTCAAATCCTCAATGCCTTTTGGAGTTTTAATTATAAAGAACTCCATTAATCTCTCTTCATCCAAAATTGGAGGCTTGAAGTTTCTTCAAATAACATCAATGTTGTAGACAATGTATCACCTTTGATACATGTATTTGAAACTTTAAGAACAGTGCAACAATCATCTGATTTCAAGGCAATGTGTAATTCATGACCTTCTTATAATTCCAAGCCCTTCCACACTCTTTATTCTTCTTCAACCATAATTTATCTACTTCATTCAGATCACATGATTCTTTTCTTCAAGTAAGCTCCTGCATGGTTCTCATGAAATCATAAAGCATTACATGGTCTTCTTTAAATACTCATTCTTTTTCAACCATACTTAGATGGATGATACTTCACCATTATTCATTTTCACTATACTTCATTTTTGTAAACAATGTGTCACCTTTGACACAAGTTCTTAGAATTAAGGATCAGTGCATCAATCGTCTGAATTTTCTTTATGGAGATGTTCCCAAACATGAAATCTAATTATATGATTGCAAAACAATTCTCTAGGCATCCTCACTTCAGCCAATCTCCATTAACTTTGGAGTTCTTCTCTATCTCCTTCTTTATTTTGACCAGCATTGACAACCATTGACAACAAATAAAATCTTCATACACAAAGTGGCCCCAACATTTAGCCAAAAAAAGTACATGAGTTGTACTTTAGAATACACACTGTTTATAATGAATTTTTACCTTCTTTTCCAACATTCCTTACACATCATAAAAATTTCATGCTAGCATACATACATGGTGTGTACTAGGAGTACACAGTGTGTAACCCCCAGTCATGTAGTGTAACAGGTTTGCAGACATCACTTTTCATGATTTCCTCCTCTTTCTTAAGTACAAACTGAATAGAAAAAATTCATACCTCAAAAGAAGAACTGGGTTCTTACACAGTTGAGGATTATAACCTGGAGGCCCAGAGGATGATTCTAGGTATGATCATTATCTTTTATACCTTAGTTACAATACTAATAGACACATGTATTGGCCATTCCTTTATTTACACTTATCTAGTTCAAGACATAGAGATTCTAGTTGATCCCTTAGCTCAAACCTTACACTTGGAGACTCCTATTGTGGATGACTTAGAGATCACACACTTATGCCGATGGTGTGAGCTAACACTTGGAGGTGAGAGTTTCTATTGGGATCTCTTTGTAGTAGCGATGAGGCCTTATGAAATCATCATAGGCATAGACTATTTATCTATATTCCATGCCTAGATATACTATTTTAGAAGGAGGATGTGGTGTTTCCATAGCGATGGGACCATATTTTCATTTATGGGTGAAAATAAAACCCATGTAGTATAGGATGGACTCATGCATAAGAGGGTACAATTGATTACTCATCAGTTGTTTAGCATGAACCTTAGTGCAGTTAATATTATAATTTTTCATTTCCCTACAATGGTGGTGTAGTATGAGTACATATTTTCTAAGGATGTTCTAGGCTTACCTCCCCATCGAGAGGTAGATTTTTTCATTTATATATACCTTGGGATGACCCTGGAATCTATTCCAGCATATTGAATGGCCCCCGCAAGGCTTCATGATATGAGGGTGTAGTTAGAGGACTTTTAGAGGAAGATCTATGTTAGACCTAGTATTTCACCCTGGGTAACCCCAGTTTTTTTAACCAAGAAGGCATACAAGAGCTTGAGGTTATGTGTGTATTACCATCACCTAAACTAGTTGATAAAGAAAAATTATCCACTATTGAGGGTCAATGAACTCTTTGATTAGTTGAGAGGGGCATGATGGTTCTCAAAGATTGAACTTATATCAGGCTATCACTAGTTGGAGTATGGGATGTAGATATACTAAAGACTAAATTCATATATTACTATGGTCACTGTGAGTACTTGTCGATTCCCTTTGGTTTGATGAACACACCAACAATTTTCTTAGAACTCATGAATCGGATCTTTTATATTTTCTTAGACTAGTTTGTGATAGTCTTCATCAATGATATCCTAGTATACTCGATGTCCAAGTAGGACCATACAAGATAATTAAGAATGGTTCTGGGTATACTCTGAGAGCACCATATTTAAAGTCATATCTCAAAGTTCCAATTCTGGATTCAAGAGCTCCACTTTCTAGGACATGTTATCTCAGAAAACAGTGTAGTAGTGGACCTAACAAAGCTCAAGGAAGTGTTATCTTTGGATCCACCAAAGGGAATGATGTAGGTTCAAGTATTCCTTGGGTTGGAAGGATACTATTGTATATTAATACCTAATTTCTCTAGGATATCAACTCCCATGATAGCTTTAACCTAAAAGGGGAATCTTTTCATGTGGATAGAGAGGTTCCAGTAGGCTTCTCAGGAGTTGAGAAAGATATTTACAATCACTCCAATATTAATATTTCCAGAGGATGGTGTTGAGTACGTAGTGTTCTGTTATGCATCAAGAACCAGTCTTAGTTGTGTTATAATTAATAGGAAGGTGGTTATTTCCTATGGTTATTTTTCATTGAGACCATATGAGAATAACTACATGACTCATGATATTGATTTAGAAATGGTGGTCTTAGAACTAAAATTTGGTGAAACTACCTAATGGGTGAGTGGTTTATCTCTTATTCTAACCATAAGAGTCTCAAGTAAATATTCTCTCAAAATAATATTAACTTGAGAAAGAGGCGATGTATAGAGTTCCTCCAGGATTATGACATTGAGATTATCTATACTCTTAGAAATCGGAACGTGGTAGTAGATGCTCTCAATAGGATATCTTGTTTTCAGTTGATGAGTAATGTGTCGGAGTATCTAGACTCATTGTAGTTATCCTTTGTGGATGGAGATAATGAATTTTACCTCTAGTCAGTGGTTATTAACCCTCCAGTCTTACGTAAAGTTAGGGAGGCATGTCTTGAGGATACTGATGGTGAGACCCTATGTACTCAGATATCCACTAGACATTCTTTTGATGTATTTTTTAAATGTGGGGAGCATGTTGTTATTTTAGTAGGATGCATGATGGTACTAGTGATGTTGTAGGAGTAGGTTATGAGAGAGTTTCATAAATATCCATTTTTTGTACATCCAAGTGTGTAAAATATCTACAAGGACCTTCGATGTCGGTTTTTGTGTCCAGGTATGAAGAAGGGAGTTGTAGAGTTTATCTCTCAATGTCTTACTTTTCGGCAAGTGAAGGTTGTGTACCAAGGTCTAGCAAGTTTATCTCAATACCTTGAGGTACCAAAGTGGAAGTGGGATGGGATGTCCTTGGAATTTTTGATGGTATTACCACATACATCTAGGGGATAGGATTTCATATGGGTGATCATAGACTGATTCACTAATTCATCCCACTACTTAGATTTCTGAGAGAAAAGTTTGATAGAGAGCTTAGGATGTCTCAATATGCAAGAGATAGTTTGACTACTTGGAGTTCCCTCTATGATCGTTTCTGACCATTATGCTCACTTCACATCTCGTTTATGGAAGGTATTACAGGTGGTTTTTGGGACTCAACTGCATTTGTGCGCGTCTTTTCACCCCTAGAATGATGTCTGGACTGAGTGAACCATTCAGGTTCTGTAGGAAAAGCTACAAGATTACATGTTTTACTTTGGTCATAGTTGAGAGGATCACTTACCATTAGTGAAGCTTGCATACAAAAATAGCTACCATTTCACTATTGGTATGGATCCATTTGTGGCCTTATATGGGAGACCCTATAAGTCACCACTTTTTTCGACTAACCTATGAGATTCAGAACTTATAGGCCCATATTTGGTGAGATATACTACAAATATGATACATATCATCTAGGAGTGAATGAGGATTGAAAAAAACCATCAAAATTATTATGTTGATTAATGATATAGGCATTTGGAGTTCAAATAGGAAGACCATCTGTTCCTACAGGTTTCGCCTCAATGTAGATTATGATTATTTATTCAGGGAAGAAAGTTATATTCAAGATTCATCATCCCTTTCCAGATACTACATAGAGTTATAGAGGTGAGATACCACTTATATCTATCACCAAAATTGGACTATGATTAGGTCTGAATTCTACAACGGAGATTCTAATGAAATTTTTAGTCAATCTTATCAGTCTTTATTGACTCGAAGCTTTTGATTGGTTTGTTCAATGAATGGAATCTATGGGTACATGATGTCTTCCACATGTCACAGTTGAGGAGGTACATGCATGATCTATTGCACATTATCGATGGGGGTGAGCTAGACATCATGGATAGAGATACCTTGACTAAGTACCTAATAGAGATTGAGGATTGACAAGATATGATCCTTAATGGGTGATTGATTCTCATAGTGTGTGTCTGATGGAAGCATGAGAATCTTCAGGAGAGCACTTGGGAGCAGAAGACCCGAATGTGTGATCAGTACCCACATCTCTCTTTGTAGCCTTTTTTTTACCTTTTTAGGATGTAAATCCCCAAGGTGGGGGGAATTTAGTGACTCCTATTTTTTTCATATATATTTTTTGGATATTTTATGAATTATTATAAAGACTAGGAACTAAGACGAAATTTGATTCTAAATCCCAGTGAGCCTAGAATAAATTTAATAAATATATTAAATACATTAAAATCATGTGCATGCAGTTTTCTTGAAAAAGTAAAATAACTCCCAAACAAGTTCCCATATTATAAATATGAGGGTATCGTTGATTTTAGAACATGGGTTTTACTATATTCATGAAATAACCTTTGTTAGTGTGGAGATTTTTTGGAAAATCATCATGGGTGTAAAATGAATAAATTAAATTAAATAGATTGTTTTGATTTGATTTTCAATGTAGTGACATAGATTCTTCTCTAGATATAATATTATGACCAAATTTTAGGGTTATATAAAAAACCTATAATTTTGATAGAGTGTTGGAGAACCATTGGATTTGGTTCTATTGAAAAAAGACAACTGGATCGAAGATCGACGACCAATGTTCTACATTATTCAAGGATCTCACCATCGATAAGGATTAAGCTTCATTATTTGTTAGTGATCTATCCATAATGAGTTAAGATGTTGATTTATATGTATTTTCCCCATTATTAATTCCGCTGATGAATGAAAATATATCAAACAAATAATTCATTCATTGATCATTCGTATTGCTAGATGGATTTATCTGTAGGGATTTATTGGGAGATTTGTTTATTTATTATTGGTTACTCATTATGTATTCTAATGATAATAAATCAATGCCACCAAACATGGTTGGGGTTCTTTCCTCTTTGCATGTTTTCTGGATTTCTCCCACTGTTCGACTGAAATATTGAGAAATCAAACATTCCATGCCCATTTCTTGGAACAAAGATTCAATATTATAGATCTATGCTTGGAATGACATGGGGATTGTGTGATGATGAATGTGGTAGAATATTTAATGGATTTGGGGTGCTCGATTTCATGTTTTTTGTCATGTGATGATGGATGGTGCATAATGTAATTTTCTGAATAGATTCAAAGTCCATAACCTAGTGTTAGATAAAACCAAGGCTTAGCTGATGGTGTTCCTTGGTTTCTAACATGGGGCTTAACTGGATCAATGGTTGGAGGAGCAGATGATGAAATTTGCACTGATCTAAGTTTTTTCAAATTTCCATAACACACTACATGTAATCCAAGATTACACGGTGTGTGTGACCCCTTGTGTCATTCTAGGGTTTCCATGGTGAAGTTAAAAATCACACGGTGTGTGATGCCATCACACGGCCTATACCTAGGAGGGTACATGAACACAAATAGGATTACATGATCATAGACATGCCATGTACATGCCCAGGCCATGTGTACATGGGAAGAGTCATGTACTTGGACATAGTCATAAGTACACAGCATTGTACATTCCATGTACTATTATATGGGCATGGGCACGGTTCATGATGCATAGGTAGGACCTGGTGCTGAAGGGACACACCGTGTACTCTCAGTATATGTCGTGTACTTACTTTAAGAAGGATTAGATCCCTTATCCACTTAATCTTTTAAAAGTTTCATTAGAATGAATTCCCTATATCCATTCCCTTAGGGTTACTATGGAATCACATCCTACATAGATGATAGTGATCCCTTTAGCGGGACTTATTAGAGATATTTTTCAGTATCCTTCTATGGGGCCTGAAGTGAGATCTGCTATCATCGAATTTCTCTAGGTGGAGTTCTTGGTATCATCGTCACTAACACTATGCGGGTGTCCATCCTCTACTTAGTGGGTTATTCTAGATTGAGTTGTTGGTATACCCCATGGCCTAGGGTGTGATCCACATCTATGTATCGTTATTTTAATACTTCTATAATATACTTTTAATGAAAAGATATGATGATCAGTACATCTTAGATGGATTCCATCAGTGATATCTGACACGTGAAGTGTGTTCTCCTAGATGATTCTTATGTGGAGTCAACAAGAAGGATCTATATACTGGCATTACAGTTGTGACTTTACTTTGATATTTTGTGTGTTTTTTGAATAAATATTTATATTCTTGTTATATGTGTTGTAGACATATACCTGTGTAGATCTGACTGTTATTCTTATTGATATATATTTAGTGATTTCGGGGTTTCCTACTAGGTATTGTTATACTCACCCCTACATGGGATATTCCCATATATGTCGTTATGCAGCCGATCAACCTTCTGAAAGATTCACAGAGGAACCATGACCAGGTGGTTCTTAGTGAGATGAACAAACCGAGGTGTGTTCCTGTGATTATCTTGATAGAATTATCGATCTTTACTTTCAGGTTGGGGTTGTTTTTAGACTCTTTGTGGTGAGATTTTATTGGACCTATTTACTTTCTAGGAATTTTTTCCTACTCTGGTTGGGTGTTTTATATGTACACAAGAATTATTTATTAGTTTTTGTACATTACATCATTTTATGGTCTTGAATATGTGTGTGTGCATATAAGTACTTTGGGCTAATGCCTCCCATGTTAGTGATATTCCTACTCGGAACTAGTCTTCATCCCCTAACCTATCAGAGGTAGGGTTGGGTAGTCACGGAACGGGCCCCATTGAGACATTTCAGTATATAAGATAGCATGTACAAGGTGCTTCGCATGATCTAGATGACATGTCCAGAGGCCTTTTCATGATTTAAGCTGTCATATCCATGGTGTTTTGCATGATTTGGATGAAATGTCTAAAGGACTTAGCATGATTGAATTTGGCATGTCCAAGGTGTTTCACATGATCTAGCTAAGATGTTCAGAGGACTTCTCGTGACCTATCTAACATGTTTGGAGGACTTATCATGACCTTACTAACATGTCTTGAGGAATTCAGATCACTTGAATGACATGCCTAATTTTTTTCACCTAATCTATGAACAGATCATGTGAAGCACATGACCTTCTCACATGGAAATAAGCATATCCGTTTTCACATAAATCTTTCACCATTTTCAACCTTTATCACATAAATTTATCAATGTTTTTTAGGAAATAACCTATAGATGCATCATTTGATCAAGACGACATATAGAAACTCCTTCATGTGACTTAGATTGCATGCCATAATCCCTTTATGTGACCAATAGGGTGATCACGTGAAGTGAATAAACATACCATGTAATACCTTATTCCATTACCCAACCTTACTTAGTCGAATATTCTTACAACTTCATGGTTCTCTACTCTAGAAAGTTTTATATCCCTTCTTCACCCCTTTGTGTGTATGTTTTTTTTGCTAAGGGAGTAATTTATAGGCATCACCACCCTAAATATATGTCAATTTGTACAGTGCTTAAATCTCATATATTGGATTTAGTCCATGGAGGGAGTGTCGCATCGTGTATTTCACATGATCTAGCCACATTTCATCCATGATGGCATCTTCATGTTGTTTGATAAATAGTGATTGTGTGATCACTTTGTCATTAACATATTTATTGAACCCATTTCATGTCAAAAGGATTTATCATGATCAATCTGAAATGACAAAATAGATTTTGCATAATCAAATCCATATGTCTAATGGTCTTTTTAGGATTGATTTGACAAGTAAAGGGGAGCTATAAGATTAGGATGACCTGACTGGTGTCCCTCATGAGATCAATATGGCATGTCGTAGGTCATTCACATGATCATTAAACTGATCATGTGAAACACATAACCACTTCTCATAAAACAAATAGTGCAACTCTTCTTTGCATAAAGGTACCATATTTTCAGATTTTATTTTTTAAATCCTATAGTGTTATCCTACCAATTTTTTATTAGGGATTCACATGATCAAATGAACATGTCTAAAATTCTTTTCATGATGAATGTGGCATGTCCAGTGGCCTTCGCGTGATGATTTTGTCATGTCCCTAGGGCTTTCATGTGATCCATGAACTGATCACACAAACCGCAAAAACCGTTCGAATGAAAATCAACATAACAACTTTTGCATGAAGTTTCCACATTTTTAAGATTTTATTTCATAAATGGATTGGGTGATTTTCAATAAATTATTTTTTGTGATGTTTCATAATAAAAAATACTCACCTAAGTGTATTTTTGTAACCATCATCTTTCATGTAGAAGCCTCCATAAGATCATGAGTGCTTATTATTGGAGAGGTTTCATGTGATCATGAATAGATCATAAGAAGCACATAACCCATTTTTGTGATATTCCTAGGTTCATGTGATTTTTATGAACCAGATTCCTAACCACCATGTAATCATGTTAATCTTTTCTTCCCTTTATAGAAAACATAATACCTATGCTTCAAGTATTTCTCTAATAAACCCCCCCCCCCCCCAGAAGTGAGTTTAAAAGGACCAAAGACTCAATTATGAGGATTAAATGCCCGCCTGAACCTCTTGGGATTCTTCTAGTTGGTATTTTGAGCATCTTTTGTTCTTTCGGGAGATAGTTGAAGGACCCCAGGACACCCTGAGAGGGGAGGGGTGAATCAGGGTGACAATTTTTTCTTTTAATGTGATGGATCTTGTTCCCAAGTTGTTAGGAACTTGTTGAACCTGTATGATGAATATGATCAGAAAGAAAACATTCACATGCACAGAGAAGACACAGAACTTTTTTACTTGGTTCACCACTAAGGGCTATGTCCAAGGAGCATACACCGACAAGTTTTCGGTCGTATCAAATTCCACTAATCTTCACTAGATGTGGATTACAAAGGTTCGGGCACAATCACTCTGTCCCAGGCTCACTGCCTTTACAAAGGTTCAGGGATAGCTCACTGCTTCCCTCTGGTCACTCCTGTTGACTCCCCCTGGCTCACTGCCCTTGGTGAAGCCACACTCAGTTTATAGACGTGAAGGTCTCTTCATCATTGCATAAGAATGCATACTCTGTTGTATGTAGATGCTCTGTTGAAGTCCAACTCTCACCTGAAGATGAATCTCACTTTGTGCTGAGGGTACCAGATGATCCTACATCTTTCGTGCAGCTTCAAAAGGATGGATGTACTTTAACAACCCTAGCGCGCTTCTCCAAGCTCCGACGCGCAAGTTTCAGGAATGGCACGCAAGTCACTTGCGCAGTACAAACTCAGCGCGCAGGTGACTCCAAAAAACTTGTGTGACACTGCCTCTTTGAACTCCAAACTTTCGCGACTCAGCGCCTCTAAATCCCAAACCACTTTGGACGTGCATCCAATAGCCGGCGCGTAGCCTCTACTTGCGCGACCCAACAACCACTTGCGCGACTCACCCACTTGCGCGACAAGAGCTCGAAAAATATCTAAGTCTATAACTTTTTTACAAATGAGGAGGGGTGGTCCTCTATTTATAGGCAAACTAGACCCCCTGTGCGGTGGCGCGCAAGTCTTCCCTCGGCGCGCAGGTTCCGGCGCGCAGCTCATCCTCCCTAGCCTCTGTCGCGCTACTCACTTGTGAGACCACACAAATACTTGCGCGACCTTATTTCCTTTTCCATATTTTGAAGTTATAATCTTGAAAAAAAATAGATGCGCAAGTTTCCAATCCTCCTATGCATCAGCGCGCAAGTCTCTTCACGGCGCGCAGGTCACTTACGTGACCAGCCCAAAACTTGCGTGACCCTTATCCCTTTGCCACTTTCCCATGTTCGGATCTTAAAAAACATATGGCGCGCAAGTTTCATATCCATCAAGTACATGGCGCGCAAGTCTCTTTTCCAAAAACACTTTTCTCCATTTTTCGATTTTTAGGCCCAAAAATTTGGCAAACACTGGGAAATTGCGGCGACCTTCAATACTGATGTCAGTATGAACTGTATGATCTCTTTGCTGGTACACATTCAGAACTTCCACTAAGGATTGACAAAAAACAAAACCATACTCCAAATCATGCATAGAAGACCATGGTTCCAACAATAGTTTGTATTCTGTGTGGTTCCCTATAAATAAGAGAGATAGAGGTTGTTCATTTCACATGTTACCCAATACTCTAGGTCTCTTGTGATATCCAATATCACATGATTACTTTACATAACCTCTTTTTGTAACCCAATCATGAGAACCATTCATGAGACCTGATTACAAGATTTCATCACTTGACCTCATCTCCTGATCACCTTGTCCTAAAGACTTGTAAAATTAAGCTACTAACTAATCAATAGTAAATCACTTGAACTATGACACACATCCTTGGTTTCAAGGTCTCTTTGTGTGTTTCGTGAGTCTCTTGGGGGTTTTTTGTGATCAATTAATCTTTATGATATTTTCATGACCTTCACGTGGTCATTAAATCTCACATCTTAAAATGGATCATTCAATTGTGAGATACTTCATGGGTCATGAGATTTGTGAGCCCTGTAATAGGTCATGAGAATGTGATTCCTTATATAAGACATGAAATTCACATGATGTTGTATAATCTATATACTTATTTTATTCCTTTTGGAAAGGTTTTCTTACCTACCTGACATATGCTTCTTATATTTGTATCTTTATGACTTCAAAAAAGGAGGCCTTCGTAATATTTTCTCATCAGAATTCTATGGTTTCAAACATAGAAACCAATTAATCTATGCTTTCATAGCATCTCAAATGCATCTATCGAACCTAATGGGGAAGAATCTCCTAGAATATTCTTATTTAGACTCGTTACCTCTATACAGTTTGGGACTCAAAAATGATACACCCATTCTAGAACCCCAGTTGAATATTGTGCCATCTTATTGATTCTTGAAGACCCATAATAGCTTTAATACAAATATATATCATGTGAATTCTAGAACGGGTATATATTAAAGTTTATTCCAAAAAAAATTGTAGAGTTAAATCATGTATCTAGTCCCAGGATTTATATATTTCAATTAATAATGAAAAATCTTCTACAAATCATTATTTTATATGGTTTCCCAACTGGGACCTTTAATCAGGAGGGATCTTTGGGATGGATTACGGATGGACCTTATGGATACAACATACTACCATCAAATTAATTGTTGATTTAAGATAAATTGGAATATATTAGGTCACCTAGATTCTTCAAACCCTTTCCTACTGTAATAATATTCTAATGATATAATTATTTAGCTGATAGATTCCAAACACAAATAAATTTCATATGACCCACGGTGAAGTCAGAATTAGTCTTTGAGTTGTTGAGAAAATATGTGGTGCATCAATTTTTGGAGATATATATGATGATTTTATCCCTTCTTAATCTACCTAGTTTGATGTAGATCATACCCCACCCATTTATAGAGAGCTGGTCAAGTTGGCCGAGAAGGCCCTTATGAAGGACCCACTTCCTAGCGTGGAAATTTTATTTAATAAATGGGAAGGATACTTTATCAAGAAGACCCACTATCAACCTGAATTAATGAAGCCAAAAAACTACCCATAAAAATAATCCCATGGTCCCAAAGGTTCCCATTGTCCTATAGTTCAATAAGTTTCATTCTACAACTGGGGGTGGGAGTTCATTACCAACATCATCTCATCTATTCAATTGGATATATTTATTGAAATGAACCTGATTGGGTACCTTCTACTGACCCAAGAAATGTGTGGAGTCAAGGTTTCTGCTTTCATGATAGAAAAATCAATGGTAGGAGTAAGTCATGTCGGTTTGGCTATTCCTGTATTGGTCAAACTATATCTTCTTCCTGACGATGTTTATATGGTAAGAGCCTAGTACATTGTATTTGTCCCCTTAAAAGTTTTTTGGGGACATATAGGGGATCACCTGGGAATATATGAGTATCTGAGTGCCCAAAATATATCTGGTATTAATTTTAATCCCTTTTTCAATGTATTAGTTGGGTGAGGCCTACCACTTTAAAGAGATAGCAAATTAGGGATCACCTAAATCACTATGATAACTTCTCTTCCATAACTTATGAGGAACCTACTATTAGTATGACTGAAAATGGTGATGTAAACTCTATGGATAGAGATTACATAATTTCAAAACATGATGTTGTCCTCTATACCCAAATCAATGATAAAATTCTCTATGAATGTTATTTTTCCTATTAGTTTGGGTGTCAATTTTGGTGTATTCAAATGAAATTCCCTACCTCTATCCACATCTAGTCAGAATGGTGCATGATGGTAACTCACTAATTTTGGTTGATGTTTACTGGAGAGGAGAATCAGACTCAAATAGACTTCCCTCAAACTAGCATTGAATTTTTTTTTCTATAAGCTATGTTGATACTTGGATTCATTCATACCTGAACAAGAAATTATCTTCATTGGTACCTAAGGCCATAGATATTCCACTGGTTGTAAAGGTCAACAAGATACCCAGTAATTATCTAGTTTTTAGTAATCTAACAAATTTAGATATTTTTTGTAAAGAATTTAGTTTTCTAGAATTAATTTTGTTACTAGATAGTGTGTCAGTCAGTATTGTTTCAATGAGTGAGGAACCCATAAGTGAAGACTTAGTTAGGATGGAATTTCCCATTTGATATTCATGATGGGAAATTTATAGTAAGTATAACTCATCTTCTAAGATATAGGGTTTGTTATTCAAGGTAAAAATATACTTTGTGTACTTTCCACAAATCACTTCTTCTGAGTGCATCACTTTTAAAGATCAGCCTACTAAGGTCAAGGCCTTCATCTAGTACCTCAGTTCATTAATGAAATGTGTGAAAGTTAAAATCCACAATTCACCTTTGGGTATAGAAGATGATGGTTCCCGACATGATAGTGGTTGTGGAAGATGAGGGTGACTAACATAAATTCAAATAATGGGTGTGACTAGATTTTAGTATCATTTCCAAATGGATTCACTTCCATATAAATCTTTCTAATGTATTTTTTATTTCCATCGGTGTGGAATGAAGCTGAAGGATCCCAACCACTCCTTTCATCCTAGAAATATTCCTCATGGGGTAAAACTACTAGAGCTAACTTGGGTGATTACCAAGGGACTGATGATGAGGTATATTCCAGTTAGATGGAGAAATTGAGGGTGGTGGATGCCGTTATTGAGGAATTATAATCTAAAGATCCATCGGCACCATCTCTAGTGCCTTCAATTTCATCCTTTTTTTTCATCCTTCCTAAAATAGGAAAATAAAAATAAAGTGATCCAAGTCATTATAATTTTCTCACCCCGAGTTATTGAGTAAATATCATGCTTTATTTTTCATTTTTTCTAGACCATTTTAGTAACTTATTCTAAACTTTCAAAGGGTGTGGTTCCTCACTGAGATCATGTGGAGCAATTGACATCTATTCCTAAGAGTTTTGGTGGGATTTATAATGTTAAAGTAGAAACTTTACACTAGTCCCATTCCATAAAGTAGGGGAAATAGTCAAGATTCTAACATGTTTGAACCTAGAACATGTCATTAATTCTCTAGTGGTAGTGTCATTTGACCCGGTACAGGAAGATTCACTTTTGGAGGAAGTTGATGCTAGTATCTATTTTCAACTCATTTAGATATGATGGATGAATCTATGGATGAGGGTAAGATCTTTTTTTAGATACAAAATATATTTTTTATTTTTTATTATACTACTTAATAATTTTCTATAACATACCTCAAGGAAGGCATGAAGACTTAACTAATGGAGAAAACATCCATGGTGCTTCCAAGCCTCTCATCACAAGAGGGCATCACTTATTCCCTTGAAGATGGGATCACGGAAAAAAATTCATTGATACAACTGAGAGAGGTAAATTCCTAGAATTGATCATATCCATTGACTATTTTACCAAATCATATTATTAATCTGATGATTGATAATCCTTTTTACCTCTCATTACAGTACATTCTCCTCAGAGCTCAAAGGTATTGGATCCTTCTTCTTTGGGATTCCCCCCAAATAGGTCAACTAACACAGAATCTAGATCTGTGCCAAACTTATCAAAGGATGAAATTATGATTCCCTAACTTAGTGAATTTTTTCCATAATATATTCATGTTCCTAGAGTAGGCTTGATTCAAGACTCAGAGTACACATCACTTCATCAACTGATGAGACAACGGGTGTAGGGGATATTGGGACCCAAATCTCATAGGGGCCTTTAGGGGAGCTAAAGGATTGACTGTATCATCTTAGGTATATTAGTATAATCCTCATCTTCATTCAAAAGAAGTCAAGATGATCCCCAAAATAGGGTGTCCCAACTTGAGATAGTGGAAATGGATCACCAAAACATTATCAATACTTGGAAGGCTGAGATTGGAAAACATTAGTCTGAAATTGATCATCATCATTAGGATTTTTCCTAGTTTCATTATACACTTTAAAACTCATAGAAATCATATTGGAGAAATAGGGGCTCCTTGACCTTGCGTAAAAGGATAGGCTTGATGCTTTTTCTAGGGAGGAATCATTGCAGCGTTTTGTAGAGGTGGAGAATAAATTGGATGATCAATTGTTCTATTATATATCCTCTATATAATAGAAGTCAATGGAGATAAATGAATCCTATAAGAAAGTGTTGTAATTATCCTATGCTTTTAAGAGTCCTATTTTCTTGAGTATTCATGAGAGAGACTCTAGGCTGTATAGATTTCTCCCTCCATTATACTTGATCAATGAAAAACCATATGAACTTTACATGTGGATGTTAGTATTTCTTTCATTCATCATTGGTGGAATTTTATTGACTCAGTATCATGTATAATTTCAAATACATCAATTATTTTTACAATATCGAGTGAAATAAAATTTTGAACCCAAATGCTAAAATATTAATGAACATTTTTTGAAAACCAACCATAAATAATTAATATCATAAGAATCCTTAATAATTTATCTACTCTAATTGACCCAATATCAACTGGTTGAAAAGGTTGATTTGTTTAAATATTTCCCAGAGAGGAAGATATATAACTTTTTTCTAAGTCAATGTAATTATTGATCATAGATTCATTTTTTCTTGGGATAGATAATTATCCCTACAAGATTTGTATCTTTTTTTAGCCCTAACTTTTACCAAAGCTTCATATGGGGAAAGTTTTGTAGGTGTGGACTTGTATTTTTCTTAGGATACCCATTATGAATTTTTAGAATAACATTTTTTATGCCTTTTACATTTTATAAATGCTCAATGTTTCTTGAATCACAAAAAAAAAATTTAGTGAGCTGAGATTTGAATTTTTTCCAAGGTGGCCTTTTTAGGTTCTCAACTAGGAAAACATTATGTCTCTTTAAATTGGATATTTTTTTATGTCTTTTCAGACTAATGGGAAACTAAAATTTCATGTCGAATAGCTAGGACCATATATTTCTATAGTTTAGGGTCTTTTAGCTCGAACCATCTATTTTTCTAGTTTAGAGATTTTTAACATGGACCATCTATTGCTATAGTTAAGGGTCTTCTAGCTTGGATCATCTATTTCTGTAGTATAGAGTCTTTTAACTCAGACCATTTTTTGACACTCTAGGGGTAGTTCTATTTTATGGTTGTGAATCTTTGGTTCTACATCACATGATTTTAGTTTATGTTTGGAATGCCACCAAAATGTTTAATAATGGAGTACCACATCACTGTTTTGAGAATGGGTACCATACACAGTCACGTAACGTCAAGGATATCAAATCCTCTTGAATAGTTTGGTTATGGGTATTATAAATCATAGTATAAGAATAATATAGTCAACTAAAAACAAGCTCTAGTAGATACAAGTCCACCATTAGTAATGGTGGAAACCAGTATCATATGTATCCAGGATAATAGCTCATGGATTCAAGTGGGGCCTTTCTTCTAAGACCAAAACATACACTAAGCGCAACCTCTGGGGAATTATTTTATTCACCAGTGAATCCTAGTGGGTCCCTTCATATTAGTATATCTTTTTTAATAATACACTATAGGTAAGAACCAATATAAATAACTCAAAGTTATGGGGTTCCAATATAAGTGTATCAACTCAAGGAATTGGTGAGTGTTGTATTAGACTTCAAAAACATTAAGGTTATTTGTATAAATAATAATATTAAATAAGGGTTTTGGAACCCTAAAATTTGTATTGCGTCTTAGTGAACACACTATCATGATTAGGAGATGTGATAAATCATTACTCTAACTTTTTCCTGGAATAGGGGGTCCAATGAGTAAGGATTGGATTTTATTAGGGTCACATGATAGTCCCTATGATCTTTATGCTTTTTTATGTGCTAAAATTTCCCTAGACTCTAGAGATGAAGAGTTTAGAGAGTGGAGAGCTGAATTTTTCTTAGACTTCCCTTTGCAGGTTTTCATCTTGAGAAGTTTTATGTCTTTTCCACTAGAAGTTTAAGGTCTTACTATTTTTATATAACGAACTAAACTTTACATACATTTATATTACTTAAAAGTTGAAGAGTATTCATTCCAAAATATAACAAATCCACTATGGGACTGTATAACTATCACACCTTTCACCATAAAGATAATGCCTCTATATATTTAATGAAAATATTACCACAGTTAACTCCAAATCATGAGTTGGGTAATTTTGATCATGAATTTTCAATTATCACAAGGCATAAGCTATCACCATATGATTTTTCATGAGAACACATCCCATCCCCATTTTCGATGCATCAATATGGATCACCAACCTTTCTCCACTACAAGGTAGTGTGAGCATAGGTGCACTGGCCAACCTTCTTTTCAGCTCTTTAAAATTCCCTTCACATTCCTCCATCCACACAAACTTAACTCATTTTCAAATCAACTTAGTGAGTGTATTAGATAATCATGAAAAATATTTCACAAAACATTGATAATATACATCCAAACCAAAAAAACATCAAATCTTAGTTACTTTTGTTGGTCTCAAACAACATTAAATAACTTTTTTTTTGATCCATAGATATCCCCTATCTTGAGATTATGTGACCCAAAAATAAAATTTTCTAAATCCAAAATTAACACTTGGTAAATTTTTCATAAATCTTATCCTTTCTCAGGGTCTTCAATATAATTCTCAAGTGATCTTTATGTTATTCCTTTATCTTCAAATAGAAAACAATATTTTCTATAAATACTATTAAAAACTAATCAAGATATTCTCTAAATACTCTATTCATTAGATCTAGGAAGATAGTGGAATAATTAGTAATACCAAAAGGAATCACTATAAATTCATAGTGTCCATACCTTGTACAGAATGTCGTATTTGGTATATCCTCCTTCTTGACACTTAATTGATGATATTATAAATAAAGATCAATCTTGTAAAAGTATTGATCTCCAAATAGTTGGTTGAATAAGTCATCAATGTGGGGAAGATCATATTTTTTCTTGATAATAATCATGTTATGTTCTTGATAATAAATGTAGATTCTCATTTACCCATATTTCTTCTTAAAAAACAAAACAGGTGCACCCTAAAGTGATTCAATTGGGCGTATAAATCCATTTTCAAGATTCTCTTAGAGTTGCTTCTTCAATTCCTATAACTCAACTAGGGTCATTATATAAGATTTATTTTAAATAGAAATAGCACCTGGTTTAATTTATATTAAAAACTCAACTTCACAATTTGGTGGAAGATCTGGTAATTATTCTAGAAAAAACATCATAAAACTCCCATACAATGGGTGTATTCTTAATTGTGAGTTTCTCCCCAACCATTTTAGATAAATAACCTTCATTTATAAGGATCAAGACCTGCAAGATGGAATAAATTTCTACTAGAAGGGTATATTCATACTTGTATTGATAGATGATCATAGATTGATCTAGAATATGAAATGTGACTTCCCTTCCTTGGAAATTGATATGAGATCAATATAGAGAAAGTCAATCCATACCATGAATCACATAAAATTACACTATAAGAAGGATCACAATATTTGTAGTAATCACTTTCGCACAAACTTAAACTTGAGAATAATTATAAACTTTTGATATGAGCGTTGGCCCATTAGGTGTTGTCACTACTAACTCAACATCTAATTGTTGAGTTAAGATGTAAATACCCTTAGAAAATTCTTCTGAAATAAAAGAGTGGGTGGATCCAAAATCGAATAAAACATTTTATAATTTATAGTGGATGGTAAGGGTGCCTTTTACCACTTTATTATCATACTCCACATCACTAATAGTGATCGCATGTGACTTTCCTTCGTCTTTGACCTTAAGAGTTTAGTGACATAAATCATCATCAATAACCCTTGGATTAGGGAATTTATTGGAATAATTCCTCATTTCCTTTCACTTAGAACATTTAAGTATAAGAGGTGCATTATGTGTAGCCTTTTCTCTATTCTCGTCATTAGACATCTTTTTTCCATCACTTCGACATTCAACTACCTGATGGTATTCTTTTACACACTTAAAAAACATTTTCTAGTCCATTTAATACACTCTCCTCTATGTTTCTTTCCACACTTTGAAAATAAGGGAAAACTCGTCTTCTTTTCAGTGTGGCCGTTATATTTTCCCTTGAATTCCATTTTTCTCTTCTTATCAATCCCAGAGGACTAATGGGTTACTCCAATCTCTATCTCAACATTGGGAGCACATCGAATAATTTCCTCATAGCTATTGAAGTCCATTATGGCTAATTCCCATCAGAGAATTGGTTTTAAGCCGCAAAAGAATTGATCAATTTTACACTCAGGTTGGATAATAATTCCATAAGAGTACCTTGCAAGTCTTTTAATATTTTCTTCATAGGTACGAACTAATTTATCATTATTTTGATTAAGTTCAAGGAATTACTTCTTCATATTTGTGTGAAGAATATGATGAAAGTACTTATTGAAAAAATAAGTTATTGAACTCATCCCATTCAAGGGATTCAATTTCATCTCTTTTACTCATATTCTTGATAAGTTTCCACCATTGATCATCTTCTCCTTCCTAATTATAAACTAATAAGATGAATTTATCATGTTATAAACATTTTAGAACTCAAAATATATTTTTAGTGGTACTGATCCATTGTTCAGCCACTAATGGATCTGAATACCTGCTGAAATAAGGTGGATGTTGCCTCATAAATGACTCAATAGAATGTTGTTCCCTCCTTTTCTCTTTGGAAGTCCTACATGATTCATAGATTGAGAAAGTTGTGTGAGCATAACTACAATAATTTTCATTCCATATCCCTTAAAATTTGGTTGTTTAGGAGGACAATAATTAAATTTCCTATCGTATTCATCATTAACGTGGTTCCTTTGGGTTCTGGTCATTGAATAAAACCAAGAAGCATAGTGTTAGAAACACTAAAAATAATGGGAAAACCACATAATCAAGAATAAAATTTCAATTTAGGACACTTTTGGTTTTATCCTAGGTTATTCATGATCATTTATAAAAAACTAATATTGTAACCTATACTTTGACATATCCATTGGATTCTTACTAAGGTTTTCTTATCCTAGTTTCCAAAGGTTAACTATACATTTCCTCTGATACCAACTATAACTACCCATAATTTACATACATTGATATTACTTCAAAGTTGAAGAATATTCATTACAAAATATAAAAAATCCATGATTGGTCCATATATGTATAGTGTCTTTAGAAACTGGGAAACATAAACAACTAGTTCATAAGAAATATTTATTATCTTTCGATTGTTTCATCATAACTAGACCCATTTTAACATATCTTACTTAATACCCTTCTTCATGACCTGGGGAAAATAATCATATAAAATAGTGAGCTCAGATGCTCAGTAAGGGTGAACAATGGATATATCAATCATATCATAATTATAAGATATAAAAACATAACATTTTAAAATATTATCCTACAAATGAAAGATCATGAGATCATGACATCAGATAAATCATGAAAGTTCATAAGAATAAATAAACATAATCCCAAAAGTCATAAAATAAGACATGAAGTTTTGTGTCATACACATAAGCATAAAAAATCATTTCATATTATTCAAGACTCATTTCCAAGACCATCATAACAAACAAAGTCCATTACTGAACTGCATTCACTCCTCATTCAAATCTTGTATTACATAACGGAGATCATATCTCATTCCAGCCATGTCTATCTCATGAGATATAAATCTTTACCCAATTCATTGGAGGTATATATAGTTCTCACCCATCTTATAATTAAATCATTCTTACGTGTTCCAAAAAAACATAAATCATTCATCATAGCAGAACCTAAGTAAAAAAAATAGGTTTCTAAAACATCATTCCACCACAATCCTAATAAAAAATGGATTTCATAAATAGAATTCCACCATAACACAATAAAACCATATTAATAGTAGGGATAGTATACTTGAAACATAACTCTATTATATAATGACATCTTAAATGGAAAATAATTTTAATAAAACACTTGAAATTAATTCTTGAAGAAAATATCCTTTCTTCTTCAAAAATGTTTTATTTTCTTAAAATACCATGAAATTTAAACAAAAATAATCTATCTAAAAATAAACTCGATATCATGTAGTGGAAGCATCATGGAAACAAGTCATTATGAAAACCTAAAAATCCTTTCATTTTTTATAAGTTAAAAAAACATTCTCCTCATACTTTTGAGGGAAAAGTCAAAAAGTACCTCATAACAAATAACGACAAAATATTACTTTCATACAATTTAATAAAAATTCACCAATGGGTAAAATTTAATTTAAAAAAATTTATAATAATATAAATAATATTACTTATCTAGGAAACATGGGTGTGGATGATAAATATACTTTAGAAAAATTATTCCTTACCTGAGGTCTAATTTCCTTTGTATGTACCCAAATATCCTGTATAATTATATAAACAATGTAATTTACTTATTCAATAATCATAGTCATTTTTATTATAACATATATGGTCATATTATCATATGTTTGTTAATAACATTATTACTCGTCCATCAGGCATTAACTTCATTATTTTCTTACGCATGTTTTTTTGGATAAGTTCCTATTTTTAGTTTATAGTTATATAATTTAAACAATGATATTGGTATAATATATAAAATATTTATTCATTCAATTAATCTATATAATCATGCTTTAATGAATATCTTGTATAATGAATCGCATCGCATCGTAGAGAAGGTAGGTTATACGTACGCACGAGCAACGATATCATTCCCATAATTTTTGTATGGTATTGAAGTGGGTGGTGTATAATATTTAAGAATCAATATCATGTTATAATAATCATATATAGTTATTATTTACATCATTATACCCATATGAATAAGTTTATGGAGAAAAACATATCACCCCACAGTGTGGAGATGGTAAGCCGTACATATGCACATGTGGAGATTTTCATTTTTCATAGGATAGATAGAAGGTGGAATATGGTTGTTTGATAATTATAATAAAATATAATTATATAAGAGATATTGGAGTTATAAATTTATAATAAAACAACTCGTTAATAGAAAGTGTAAGAAGAAATAATTTTGAAAGAATCGGTAGATGAGATTACCTCTTCTTTGACGTGCTTCCTGTAAATATCCTCTTAGATCACTAGAGTTGGTCTTTGAAGAAGACTAGAACTTATAGAATGTAATTAGGGAAGTTGATAATGGAAATGGTTAGGTTATTTCCAGTCTTGAAGGCTCAAAGTGAAGGTAAGAGGTGAGGGAGATGCCCTTTTGTAATTGAGGTGAGGGTCACTTTTGGAAACTTCATAAATAATAATTTATAATAAAGTAAAACCCCATCCGAAAACCTCCAAAATGATCAAAATTTAAATATAAGATTATATAAGGTTGCAATATAATAAAACAATAAATTTTTTATAATTATTTCTATCAATTTAAATCTTATCATTTTAATTAACACTTAGTTTTTCATTTTACTTTTTAACTAGGGTAACAAATAATTAAATATTAAAAGGGTAAAATATTTACTTATTTGATGTAAATTAGACCATAAATAAATAATTTATAACATTTTATACGATTTCATAGTAATTATATATTTTTTAAAATGTTTTATGATTTTTAAATAATTTAATAAAACATTATTTTGATAAACAATCAATATTGTCAATTTTAACACTATTCAATTCATTGATTTTTAAAAATATTAAGATAACAATTTAACTTCTAAAAAACTATTTTATTATATTATTAAGAGTTAAAGGTCATGTATAAAATTCATAAGACATATTAATTTACCCAAATTATATTTATTTTCATATTTTTAATAACATTAATTTATTATCTTTATTAATAAAATAATTACTACATCAATTTTGTGTAATTATTTAATATATATAAATATATAATAAAAATTAAAAATAAAATACTATAATGAATATAAATAAAATATATTTCATAATATTATATGTAGTTGAATTTATCTTCTTGAAAATCTAACATTTAAAATGTCATACTTATTAAATTATGAATGTGAAAACTTTAACATCACTTTAAATAAAATAATATAAGTGACACAATCTCTTCTATAGGGATCCAAATGGTCACTAACTCTACTATTTGATGTTTATGGTCGAGATATACTCTACTAATAATATTTTTTCAAGCGTTTGGGTCCTTTTATGGTTATTATAATTTTAATAGAAATTGTTTTATTGATTTCTCAAAAATTAATTAATTTTTATATCATCAAAGTATAAGCCTTTAAGGTGATTATTTATTTCATAAAAATTACAAATA
Source organism: Viscum album (assembly GCA_963277665.1). Taxonomy (NCBI): domain Eukaryota; kingdom Viridiplantae; phylum Streptophyta; class Magnoliopsida; order Santalales; family Viscaceae; genus Viscum; species Viscum album. Next base: position 777,926,524 of record OY728138.1, read on the forward strand.
AATTACCATAACAAATAAAAACATTTTATATTTCAACATTTTATTTATAATAGAATTTATCTTCCATATAACCTTATATAAAAAATGATATAGTTTTTAAAATTTGAGTAAGACATATTTAAAGTTTTCTTCAAATTAAATAAATTAAATGTCCTAATATCATCTAAGCGGATTACAAAGGACATAATTTAGACCCAAGGATTATTTAGGTCAGAAAAACCATCCAATTTTTTAAATAAAATTGTTAGGGAAATTTTATAAAAGTATTCTTACCCTTAATTACCTGATTTACCCTTTTATAGTATTAATTACAATTAACAAAGTTACTATTCATAATGCCCAAAAATAAAATAAATATATTTACATAATTTATACCTACTAATTAAAAATATTTAATCCGTTTTTAAAAAATAAAAACATATAATTTTAAGTAATTAATTCAAAATTATTTCCGTTGTCAGAAAGAGAGAATGAGTTTTTTAAAAGTTAAAACATTTTAAAAGATTGAAGTGTTTTTACATTTGAATTCAATGAAAAATTAATGATAATGAAATAAATTATATTTAATGATAAAAATATATTATATTTATACTTTAAAACCATTCAATATTATAATTTAACTATATAATTTATTTCGATGTAAAAAGTTTTTTCAATTCAAATTTGTGTATTTTTACTATTTATCCAAACATGAAAGTTATCATAAAAATATCAAAAATTCATCAAAATAAAATTTTATATCCTTCTTATAAATAAAATTTTTATATTTTCATATAAAAATTATTAATTTGTTCATATCTTAATTTAAAATGGTTTCACCATCTAAAGGCAGAAAATTACCTTTTTGAAAAATATGTGTTTTTATACATAAAATAGGGTTTATTCATACACTAGGACAAAAAAATATTGGATGAATAAAAAAAAATATTTTATTAATTATATAATATATATGTTTCATTAATTTCATTGACTAATATTAATTAACTCAATTTATTAAAAAATATAAATATAAAATTGATTAATATTTTTCATAAATAATTGGTAGTGAATGACTTCACCATAAATTTTCATAAGTAAGATATTTTTATTCCTAATAACCTAATGGATGGTTTAAAATGGTTATTTTATACTAAGTGAATTTCATGGTTCATTTAAACTCATGATTGCATTCAATGCAATATATTGAATAATTAAAAATATTTAGAGAAAAAAATTCACAAAAACATCTGGGTTTTACATTGTACCTTAAAAAGATAGATTTTAAGGTCATATAGCATTAAACAAAGTGTATATAGTTTAAGGTAATGATACATGTGGACCTGGTGTTAGGGAAGTGTTATAAAATATCCTAATTATAATTACCAAGGTTGAGAGTACCACGATTCCCTTCCGAATGGGATATGAGAATGTTGTAAATCGTCACTCAAGGTTCTTGAATCATGAGGGATAATATTGGATATCCATGTTAATGATGATCATGAATCACTCTACTATAATTAGTTCCACTATGATTATGTTAGGGAATACAAGGATCAGAATCCCTTTTTTTTGGGAAAATACACATTTAGTTGAAAGTCAAGGAGCTCGTATACAAGAGGTAGGGGAAGACATGCATAGTTATAAAAAGGGTCCCTTGAAGTTGTGTATTCTTTTATAAGGTCCATGGAAGGTTTTTGTAGATCTTAGACACTAAATACATGAAGTGTGGTTTATGGATTTGGGTTATTATAACTATAAAGGAATCACCCAAAACTTTGGTTGACCAAGGTTAGGCTCCTGTGGTCCGTTGATAAGGAGTGGTAATGGGTGATGGTCTATACATTTTAACATCATGTAGTGGGGATGCATCTGTCATGTTTTATAAAATCATGTGATGGGGACATCTTCCATTCATTTTAACTTCATGCGGTAAGGATGTAGAAACTAACATGAAATTGTGAAATATATTCTTAAGGAAACTTTGCACTAGACTGGGGAATTTAGATATGGGAGTCATATTTTATCCTTGAATAGGATTACTAGTGTGTAACCATATACTAGAGCCCATATTGAATAGATCTATCTCATATTAAAGTAAGTCATAGGTAGATCTGATTCATATGTAGGAAAAGTGATTCTATATGACTCATCCATCTTTATGAAGTTTAAGGTCTTTCTAGGTGGACTATAGCTTAGGGGAATATGAATATCTATATATGGGCTTCCCTAGGTTTCCCTATGCATTTTCTAAGGGTATAAATCATGCCATAGATAGATCTTTTAAGGAGATACCTCTATGTAGATCCGACTCATATACAGTGTAAAGGGGAGTGTTTCTCCTAAAAGGTAGGTCACCCACTATTGATTGGGTACATGATCCCTTAATATTGGAGATATCATCGAGACAAAGTACTCTCATATTATGAGAGGCTTTCATCGGTGGTGGAATTTATATAGTCTTATGACCAATAAAGGATGACATCTTTTAATATGGATAATACACCTGGGAAAATTTTGAAAGTGGTAAACTTGTAGTTGGTCCCAATACAATATACTTGGGCATCACTACATATCCTAATATCTCATGAATAAATCCAAACTTATTTATTATAAAATAAAACTCCCAACATAGATCTAGATTATACATAGGTAAAGGGAATTTTTTATATTCTCTTAGTAATCCTCAGCATCATAATTGGAGAAGGGGTCCTCTACATAGATTGGGATCATATGTAGGGAAATTGAATTTTCATATTTCATTCTATTATGGAGATGAAACATTCATATCTAGCATAGATCTATGGATAATATATCCCACTCAAATAAATTTTAGGCCCTATATAATGAACCATATGTCACGTAGTTTAACATCATTCTACTAGGATGTTACCATGCAGTTTTAACATCATGTAACTAATACATATTGCTGAGATGAATGACTAACTCAGGGAAATTTGTTATTCATAAGATATGAATACCCTATGATGGAGGGTTATGATAATATGATATTATAATCTTTATTTTAAAATGGGTGTGATGCACAAATTTGTAACATCTAGGGTATCTAAATCTTCTTGAATAGTTGGGTTATGGGAATTATAAATCATAACCCAAGAATATCTGAGTTAATGGGAGGTGGAGACCAGTGGGTATAGGTTAACTATCAATAATGGAGAAATACCATATTCCACACAAATAGGACAATAACTCCTAGATTTATGGGGGGCCTTTTCTCTAGGACCAAAAAATCCATTATGCATATGCTCCATGGATTTTTGTTATTCACCAGTGAATCCTAGTGGGGTCCCTTATGAATAAAAAATCCTTATTACTAGTTTTCTATAGGTAATAACCAATAGAACAGGATCTCAAGGTCTATGGGGTTCTAAGAGACGTGTATCAACTCAGGTATCAAATATATAAAGTTGGTTCACAGAGAATGTAAGATTAAAGAAGGGTTTGAATAACCTAAATGTTACGCCAATGTGTATTGAACACATTTCAAGGTTAAGGGAAAAAATGTAATTATTGAATAATCAATCATCAGAGATGATGATCTGTCAAATGTGAATATATTTTATCATTAAATTTAATGAAATTGGGTAAGTAAATTAATGTTCAGTTTAATACCATGTGACTAGGATGTGATTACCTATCTTTGGATTGGACGAACCTCAATAACACTGGTTAAATATACTTTCTAGGTTCCCTAAGTGCACATGAGTCATGATCAGTGTGAGAAAAAAGAGACAATTGGGTAGTCAATTGAGCCGTGTGGGAGTGCATGACAGGTAATATGTGGGAGAATTCACATTTTGGTATAAGAAATAATCCCCAAAAAAATTTTATTCTCATCAAGGGACATGTATGGGAGTAATGAGAATCCATGTATAGGCCTAAAATGGAGAATCTAGGAATCACTATATATCCCATATTATAAGAATAAATCCATTCATAGTTCTTATTTTAGAGAATACCTTGCGAAAGTTTGACCCATACGCAAGGGGAACGGGAATTTTTACCCTTTACATTGTGGTTATTCTTAAGATTAGAGATCTGAGCATCACTACATATCCTGTGAGCTCCAAAATCAAGCCACACATAGTTCTTAAAAAATCCATATATAGATCAAGATTATGTATAGGGAATGGAAATTATCTCTCTTATAATTATGTCTCTCATGTGTGAAAGGATTCTACATGTATCTAGATATCATGTAGGGAATGATTCATGGTTGGTACTGAAATTGATATCCAAATGTCACTACATATCTCAATGGAATGAGAATCAAGCCACACATTATTCTTGGATGGAAAATTCCATGGACAAGTTTGACCTATAAGTAGGGATGGGAATTTTTCTTTAACATTGTTGTTGGGCCCAATAATTGAGATTGGGGTGTCACTATGTATCACATGGTTACAGGAATCAATCCACACATAGTTCTGATATCATCTCCCCATATATATGAAACACATATGTGGGGAAGTGGAATTTTATCATGGAATCATGGCTAGATCTGATATTGGAGACTTAAGCATCTATATATATCTTGTCGTGATATAAATCATTCCATATATAGTTTTGATATAAATTCAATGTAGTTTAGATTCTTTATTCCAATACTTGTAATATGAAGGCATAAATTTCTAATTCATTTTTTGATCCCTCTTGGATGTGGGAAAATGGATTTAATGTATCTTGTATTTAAATATATATATCTATGTGTGTGTGTGTGTGTGTGTGTGTATCAAGAGTGATCATTTGATGATTGGTGGGGCCAGTACCACATCATTAGGGAAATAGCTCCTCAGATTAAGGGGAACCTTTCCTTTGGGACCAAAATATTCCCTAGGAAAAAATTCTTTGGCATTGTATTATTTACCAGTGAATTCTAGTGGTGTACCTTCAAAAATCAAAACATACCCTAGGAATAATCTCATTGGAATTTTGTTATTCACCAGAAAATCCTAGTAGGGTTTCTTCAGGATTGGTCATTCTCTATTACCAATATGATACAAGGTATAACCAATAGGATGTGAGCTCAAGGTCCATGAAATTCCAAGAGAATATGTGCTTAATGTATTTGGTGATTTAGACATGGAAATGGGGCATGAAGTTTGTATGGTGGGATACGGGGGGTGTCAAAAGGGACTTTGAAGCTCAAGGAAGTTAGGTGTTCATAGGGGATATAAACCTCAAAATTAAATGATATAAGCATATGATTTCATAATATTTCTTTGAAAATGGGTATGATGCACAAGTGAGTAACATTAAGGGTGTCTGAATCTACTTGAATAGTTGGGTTATGGTAATTGTAAATCATAACCCAGTAATATCTGAGTAATTGGGAGATTAGTACTTATGGGTGAAGTTTGACCATTAATGATGAAAAAAGACTATATTACACATGATCAGGATAATAGCTCATGGATTTAATGGGGAATTCTACTCTAGGGCCAAAACATCTACTAGGTGAAAGCTCGAGGGAATTGTATTATTCACACACAAAAAATCCTAGTGGGGTCCCTTTGGATTAACCTATCCCTATTACCAGTACACCACATGGAGGAACCATGAGTATGTGGGTTCAAGTTCCTTGTAATTCCTAAGATAAGGATATCAACCCAATGAATTAGTTGGTATTAACTCAAACATTGAATATATGTAGTTGATTCATGGGTTTAATAAGGCTTTGAGTTTCCTAAAGGATATGCTTGTGTGTATTGGACACATTTTCGAGATAAAGGGATAAGACATGAAATTCTTAGACACACTGTTATCAGGGGATGTTTTTTGGGCATGAATTCCCCTAGTTATGGAGTTTAACATCATGCATTTAGGATGTCATCAGGCAGTTTAACATCGTGCAACTAAGATATCATCATGCAGTTTAGCATCATGAAACTAGGGTGTAATTCCCTGTCTAGAATGAAACCCAATCATTCCATTCATAGTGGATTTATAGGTTCCCTAATCTCACATGATTCATGCTCATCATGAGAAACAAGAGATAATTGGGTGGATGATTGAGATGTGTGAGGGTTCATGATAGAGAATATGAGGGGGTGTTTGCAATTTAATATGTACTGAAGCCTCTACATGGATCTAACTATCATGTAGGGGGATGTTTTTGAGTGATAATAAATCATGGATGGTGCTAAAATATAAGATCCTAACATCACTACATATGTTGTGGCGATAGGAATCAAACCACACATAGTTCTTTCATGGGGAACTCCTTTCATTATTCAAGTTCCTATGTGGGGAGAGGGTATTTATATCATTTTGTGTTTGGGTCTAAGATTTTGGGATCTAGGTGTCACTATGTATCCTAAGGTAACATGAATCAATCCACATATAGTTATTAAGAAATTTCCTTTCACAGGTCCAACCCATATACAGAGAGGGGTGAATCTTTATATATATTGTGACTGGACATAGGATTTGAGATCTATTCATCAGTATATATCATGTGATAACAAGAATCAATCAATATATAGTTATTTAATGAAAAACTCCCTACACAGTTCTAACCCACACACAAGGGGGATATTTTTTGATTTATATTATGTTTGGGCCCATGATTTGAGATATGGACATCACTATGTATCCTATGATAATAGGAATCAAGGCACACATAGTTCTTGAATGGAAAACTATTGACACAGGTCTGAACCATATGTAGGGAAGGGGTATTTTTTCATTTATATTTCACAAGACCAAATATTTGAGATCTAGGTGTCACTACATATCCTGGGATAATAGGAATCAATCCATACATAGTTCATGAGAATGTTCCCTTATATAGATCTAACCACACATAGGGATTAGGGTACCTTATTTTTTCCCCTAAGAAGATCTAGATCATGTGTAGTGAATCGTTAACAAGGTAAGACCCTCCATGCAGTTTAGCATCATGTGGTAGGAAATATTCTATGATTTTTAACATCATTTGGTAAGTACATACCATTATATACAGTTTAAAGTCTTCCTGCCAAGACTTAGAATTTTGTGCAGTTTAAAGTCTTGTCAGCAAGACTTAGAATATTGTGTTGTTTAAAGTATTTCTTCAATAACATATAATTTCTTAATGGTAGAAATGAAAAGTAATTCTTGAGAAACCTCACATTTTTTGGGGTATAATAAATTACACATCCATTGTGTCCAATAAGTAATCTCTATTATAATAGACCCTATATGTGATGTAAGTCCCTTCCCACTTGTGTTTAAACTTTGTAGGTTTCTTCCCAAGTATCATCGATGTTCATAAAACTAATACCATCACTCTTTAGAGGAATGAAAAAAGGAAGACCATTTTATTGAAGGCTCGTGTGATCCAAATTTGATGAACTTTGAGGTTGTGTAGTGTATGTAACCATTCCTCATTGAGTCGTTGTAACTCATCCAGTCACTTCTATGATTTTTTTTCATCTAATAGTTGTCTATAGATATATATTCAGAGTGGGGGAAATGGATTTCAATGATAAACACTTCCTTTATCCTATAAACCAATGAATATGGGGTTTCTTGTGTGGCAGTGAGTGTTGTAGTATGGTAAGACCATAACGTATGAAGGAGCTTGGATGACCAATACTCCTTATACTTATCTACCATTTTATGAATTATATTTAAAAAAGTCTTACTGAAGGCCTCTATCTTTCCAATTTACATTTCATGATAGAAGGATGAATCATTAGAGTCAATGTTATACTCTAGATATAGTTTAGTCAACTCATAAGAACAGAATTTGGTGTCATTGTCCGTCAATATCATGTGATGGGCACCAAATTTGGTGATAATATTGGACTTTATGAAGCTGATGATATTTTTCATCCCAAATTCCATGAGGGTTATTACCTCAAACCTTTGAGAAATTAATTTTTTTTATTAAGGATGAATTAAAACTTCTTAGATATAGATATAGGATATGGCCCCACAACATCAATTCCCTGTATGGAAAATAGCCTAGAATACTTAGTTGTATGTAGAAACTCTAGGGGGTGATTGATGAAATTTTCATGAATATGACATGAATGAAACATTATGGTGTATTTCACATAGTCCTACACCATAATGTGTTATTAGTATCCAAGACGAGGAGAGTCTGGTTCTAGGTTGGTGAGCACCGTATGAGCCTGCATAGACTGTTTCCATGATAGTGGGAATCTCTCCTTCTACAATGCATCTTAGGACACTATCAAAGCCTCATTTATAGATGTATTTTTGTTCATTTGGACCATATTTAAGGGTGAAGTTCACTACTCAGCATTGAATATGTTCCCTTTTGGCCCAATCTAATGGTAGGTTCCCATTTTGGAGGTAATCTATTATGGGATCCATCCATCCAGGGGTTGATGTAAGCTAATCATGTTTTGGGAAATATTTAACCTAATTTATTTAATCCATGTCAAATATGATGACTAAGTAGACCACCCTTCAATGCGTGATATGGAAAACCACTTCATCCTAATTGGGATCATCCAAGATTGTGGCTGCATTGGATTGTGCATTAGCATGATCATTTTTTTGATCAAGGGATATGATGTAGTGTCGTTTCAGAAAGTAATTCATCCATCAATCATATGAAATAACTGATGAGGGGGGTAATTATTCCTTCTAGGAGTAATACTCATCATTTATATGTTTTATTTAAATTCTTAAATCCCATTTTATATTCAGGTAGGATATTTATAGTTGTTGGGAAAGCTCCAAGCTAGCGATAAGGGATTGATACTCTACCTCATTATTAGTGGAGCCTTCAAATGGTGAGAAAGAATAGGTAAAATTTTATTTACTTGGGGAAAAAAATACTATACTTATACCAAACCAGTTAAGATTTGGGTTATCCATTATCTTACCAATAGTAATACAGGAGGCACTATAAAAATAAGTCTCCCACATTTAGGGAGGGTCATTAGAATAGAAAACTTCTTCATCTAGAAGTTTAATGTCCACTAGCAGGCTCTCGTGTTCAGGATGTTCCATAAGAAAATAAGTTAGTTCCTTCCCTTTAACTACCTTATGTGACATGAATTGGATTTCATACTATTTTAGGATAACCACCCATCAGGATAGACACCCTGTTAACATACGGTGCCCAAGAATTTATTTGAGTGGGTCGACATGAGATACAAGGAGGACTTTATGATGTTATAAGTAATTCCTCAACTTTTTCATTGCAAAGATGAGTGTGATGTAGTTGTTTTTGATATCATAATATTGAGTTTCAGTATCTAGAATCATTTTATAGACATAGTAGTGGAATTTTCATTCCCAACATCATTTTTCTATGTGAAGAGAGCACCAAGTGACCATTCCATGGCATCCACATATAGGATAAGTATTTTTCCTTCTACTGGTGGAATTAAGACTAGTGGATACAAAAAGTACTACTTTATCTTAGAGAAATCTTATTGGTTGTCCTCATCCCATCAGTAGGTGGATCCCTTATTAATTAACTAAGTGAAGGGGAGAGATTTTCCAGTTAGGTTAGCTATGAAACGTAGAATATAATCAAGGTTCCATTAGATCCCCCTCAGTTCTTTAAGATTTCAAGGGGTGGAATTTCTAGAATTTCACTAGTATTTTTTGGATCAACCTCGATGATGTGGTGGTGTACCAAAAATCCATTTAATTTCCCCCAAATTTAATCCAAAAGAACACTTAAGTTGATTCATATTCAAGTTGTGATGCTGCAATTTTCTGATGATTGTTTTAAGATCAATGATGTGATCACAACACTATCAAGATTTGACTACCATTACATCGATATAACATCTTGTGATTCATCCCAAGAAGGGTTTAAAATATGATTCTCGGCATTTGGTGTAATGACTCAAATTTTTATCAATGAAATTTCTCTTCTTATAATTAAGTTATATAGTATAAAACACATACATCACATAGAGAACCTAATAAAAACTTTATTTTCAAAAATTAATAATGAAATATGTGATATTCATATAAATTAAGAAACCTATACCAATGGAATAGTAAATTGACCGTTGAAATAGAAATGTGGCCACTAGGAATAGTAATCTGGTCAATAGAATAGTAACCTTGCCTATGAAAGTATAAATAAAATTTAATTATCTTATAAGTAAAAATATGATATAATTATATCATATTATAAAGAAATAAATATTTTAAAAATGATAAATTAAGTGTTCGTATTTTTGTAAAACATAAATGTTTATTAACAATATTATAATTAATATAATGATTTAAAAGAAGAATCTATTTTCATAAAATATATTCATAAATTAATATTTTTTTGTATTATTATTATAAGAAACTTTTAGGAGACTTTAATTAATTTTTCAAAGTTTCATAAAATCAGTTATAATTTTAAAATCGGTATTTTTCAAATAAATGATGATTTTAATTAAAAAAATAAATTTCTCATATTTGGATAATTATTTTCATAAAATGGATTCAATTTTTGAAATCTACACATCAAAAAAAGGTTAGGTTGACTTTTTGGTATTTTTCTAAAATAGTTGAATTTTTTGTGAATAGTGAAATATGATAATTTACGATATTTAACAAATACATGAATTATTGAGTCATAGATGATGTGTGGATTATGTAAGACCAAAATATCAAACACCAATTCATCATTTAATATAATTATTGATAAGTTTTAAACTATTTATATTCTTGAAACAAAAATATATAACAATGAATAAAATAATCAAAAAACATCCCCCTTTCTTATAAATACCACCCTTCATCACCTCTTCTCCTCACACCTTTTGAATCCTTGAATCATATCCAAATTTTGACCTATCCTCTTCACAATACTATTACTCAAATATAAGATCATTTTCCTCTAAATAAAATACCAAATCCAATTTCCCTAAGCTGGTTCTCAAGGAGAATAAGTTCAAGAGGTAACATCCTCTTCTACTTTCTTTTAATTTATTTCCAATTTATTTTATTTTATTATTATATACTCACCTCCCCTTATCCAAGTGGAATTATAACTCTAGTATCTCATATATACTATAATTTGATTATGTTAATGGAATAATACATCATAAAACCTCTTCTCTTATCCCTTTTATTATAATAATGAAAACATCATATGTGAGGTGTTAAATTATTGACTTTTAGGATTACAAGTTTTAATTTTACTTTACCATCTTAAAGGATGGATATAAAACCATTATAATGGTTTAAAAATATTTTAAAATCTATTTTATAACCTTTTTTATGTTCTAGAACTAACACATATATATAATTCTAAATAATAAAACAAAACTAGTTCGTGATGATTGGAAAACTGCCAAATTAATCTAAACGATTATCATTAACGTTTTATCTAATGAATTATCCTCATATCTAGAAATGTATATATATATATAAGACAAATTTAACTTTTATATGTTCATTAGTAACATATAATTTTAATTTTGGATAATTATTCTCATTTTACATGATCTTCCATACATATATACGTGGGAACTGATCATGAAAACCATGAAAACGAACACTCATGAATAATGAAATTGAAATCTATAACTCATTAAAATTGCCATAAATGAACTTAATAAAATTATAATTAATAAATACAATTTAAAATAGGTTATGGATTTATTAATTAATTAAATTAATTTTATTATCCAAGATTTTAAAGTGAAGGGTCCCTTTCTTTGGTTTATCACTCTTTCATTCCAAATTTATGTGTGGATATTTCCTTAAAAGTGTCTGAAATATAATTTCTTTGTTCAAACCTTTTATTTTTATGGATTTAAATGTTTTAAATCTAGTTTGATTAAAAATAAAATGATTTTCCAAAAATACTCTTCTTTCCATAACACATTTTGACCCCTCTTGAGTGGTTTCTTCTTCGCTCAATAATGATAAATATTATACAAAATATGTTTTTCCCATTCTCAATTGTGAGCCCCTAAGTTTATTCATGAATGTATTCTATATGAAATGAGACTCATTCATTTATATGGGTTATTTTATGTCTTATATTTATATACGTTCTAAGTGGCACACATGATTATGTAAATGTTATGATGTGACGGGTGTGCTCAAAATTATATTGCACTAAAATGCATTGGGTAATGTTATATATCTCATGAGATATTGTGAAATATTAATGAACATGATTCTAAAGCACAAAAGTGGGTTCGTTATAACTCTTAAACTAGGGTTCTTAATAAATTTAACTAATCCAATTTCCCTTTATCTAATTCTTCTTCTCATGATTATGATTATAATCCTATGATTAATTTATGATTATTATTATTATGATCACTCATGTTATATTGATTCATGTTTTTATCAACCCTTTTATTGGGCTTTTAGATCACCCATTTCTTTGATGTATATCCTCAGGTGCCTACTTATACTAAGGAGTACATGAGGGCCAATAATAATCTCAATAAGGTGTAATTAAATAATGTTTATGTTTCATAAGGGAAATGTTATGTATGGTCATAATTTTCCCAAGCCACTAAACCACTGATCCTAGTTTTGTAATGATTTTAACTTTTTTATCTCTAAAATGATGTAATATTCATGTAAAAAGAGTAGGGTTTCAATATTTGGTATCATAACATGGTCTAGTTTTTTTGGATATTAGGACTAGATCACTTTAGTAAGAACCCTAGGGATAATTCTATCACCATGGATAACTTAGATTGAAACTTAGGTAATCAAAAGATATGATATACTTTACCTTTTCATTTGTATACTTTTATGTTGAAAGTTTCCTTTTATTGTTCTTATTAGACAAGTATTCAATCCCCTAAATTTATTTTTATTTTATACTTAATGGAGTTAAATAGGAGAAGTACCCTTGCCTATTTTCACCTTTGTATGTAAAATAAAATTTTGGGGGAGAAATTTCAAACGGGGGGAGAATGTAATGACCCAAAAATTTATTGATGTAATTTCCCATCTAATAATTATGTCATATAGTATAAAACACATACATCACATTGAAAACCTAATAAAAACTTTACTTTCATAAATTAAGAATGAAATAATTGATACGCATAGAAATTAAGAAACATATACCAATGGAATGGTAACTTGACCGTTGGAATAGTAATGTGACCATTAGGTATAATAATACATCCAATAGAATTTTAACCTCATCTATGAAAGTATAAATAAAATTTAGGTATCTTATAATTGAAAATATGATATAATTATATCATAGTATAAATAAATAAATGTTTTAGAAATGATAAATTAAGTGTTGGTATTTCTGTAAAATATAAATTTTTATTTATAATTTTATAATTAGTATAATTATTTAAAAGAAATATTTATTTTAATATAATATATTTATAAATTAATATTTTCTTTTAATATTGTTATTATATAATTTTATGAGATCTTAATTAATTTTTTAAAGTGTCATAATTTAGTTATAATTTTAAAATTGGTATTTTCCGAATAAATGATGATTTTAATTAAAAATTAAATTTATCATCCTTAGATAATTATTTTCATAAAATGGATTAAATTTTTTAAATCTATACATTTAAAAACTATTAGGGTGAATTTTTGGTATTTTTATAAAATAGTTGAATATTTGGGGAATAGTGAAATACAGTCATTTACAGTATTTAACAAATACATGAATTATTGATTCATAAATGATGTATGGATGATTTAAGCCCATAATATCGAACTATACTTAATTATTTAAAATTATTAGTGATAATTTTCAAACTATTGATAGTATTGAGTCCAAATAATAAAATAATGAACAAAATAATCAAAAAATACCCCCATCCTGACTGAAAATTGCCTTTTTTTATTATTCAGTCCCTTATGAGGAAAAAGTGAGAAACCATATAGGACTTCAATGACTTAAGACACTAACTGCACCATAAAACAAAATTTTCAAACAATGCATTCACTTCCACAAAATAGCTCCTACACATCATCATAAACCTAGATCTGTTTCCTCCTACTCAGTGCTTCACGACACGCAGTCTCATGCATGATTGCACAGGCATAGAACCGATGGCAAATCCATACCCTCTCAGAAATCCAAATCTAAAATCAAAAACCCAGAGAAACCCTCTGCTTTGAACCCCATCTGGAGTAATTCCTTAAAAGAGAAAAGTTGCAATGACTCTTCAAACCTCATAACGTAGGCCACCAAAAATCCACCCTTGAACCGGATTTCATCCCAACACCATTGATTCCTTTGAAAAATCACACAACAGGCATAATCACATCAAGATCCAAGATGATCCAGGGAGTGATAGAATCAAACTACCCGTTGCACACCATTTTAATGGATCCACCATTCCAACAGATCCACTAAACGAACACAATAAAAATACACCACGAAAATCGCCAAAATCAAACCTGTAGAAGACCTGCATGAATGCCAAAAGTAGATCCAAGAAACTCTCCTCCATCCACACCACTTCAAGACAGAGTTTGATCCAAGAACCCATGCCAAGACCTCACCTGAGAATTTTTCGAGCCGGTGTTCCATGGTTGACAAATCCTGAACCTCGCAAGAGCCTACGCCGAGCTGAGATGAAGCTGAGATCTCTCAAGAACCTTCACCAAGCTGAGTCGAAGCTAGAACCTTGCCTATGCAGTAAAAGTCGAATGTATCCACCCCATACCACACCGACACTGAGCCAAAGGATGTGGACTCTGATCCGCACGAGCCGCACCAGAGGAAGGGAGGGGAAGAATACTAAGATGAAACCCTAGCCCTGCGAACTGGAGAAAGCACTGCCACTCAGAGGTCGTTCCCAAAACTCAATACCCCCATCATCAATTATAAAAACCACCCTCATCACCTCTTCTCTTCACACCTTTCAAATCCTTTAAGCTTGTCTAAATTATACTCAACCCTCTTCCCCACTTCCAAGATCATTTTTTCTCAACAAAACACCAAATCTGATTTCTCTAATGATGTTCTCGAGGAGAAGAAGTTCAAGAGGTAAAATCATATTCTATTTTCTTTTAATTTATTTTCAATTTATTTTCTTTTTTTATTATCTCCTAACCTCCCATTATCCAATTGGAATTATAACTCCATTATCTTATATATACATTAATTTAATTATATTAATGTAATAATATATCATCAAACCTCTTCCCCTCTACCTTTTATTCTAAAAATGAAAACATTGTCTATGGGGTGTTGATTTATCGCCTTTGAGGATGAAAGGTTTTCATTTTCCTTTACCACCTTCAAGGTTGGTCATAAAACCATTATAATGGTTTAAAAATATATTAAAATTTATTTTGTAACATTTTTTATGTTCTTTAACTAACATATATATAATTCTAAATAATAAAACAAAACTAGTTTGTGATGATCGAAAAACCGCAACATTAATATAAAAAATTATTGTTAACAACTTATCTAAAGAATCATCCTCATATATGGAAATATATATATATATATAATACCATTTAAACTTATGTAAGTTAATTAATAAAATATAATTTCAATTCTGGATAATTATTCAAATTTTATAAGATCTTTAATACATATATACAAGTGATTCAATTATGGATAATTATTTAGGCCCCGTAATTTTTTTTTATTTTCTAGATAATGTAGGTAAATAGGAGAATTACCCTCGCCTGTTTTGACCTTAGTATGTAAAATTAAAATTCGAGGGTGAAATTTCATAAGGGGAAAAGAATGCAACGAACCAAAATTCTATCAATGGAGTTTCCCATATTATAATTATTTTATATATTATAAAACACATACATCACGTAGAGAACCTAATAAAACCATTATTTAAATAAATTAATAATGAAATAAGTGATATTAATTAAAATTAAGGAACCTATACCAATTGAATAGTGACCTGATCATTGGAATAGTAATGCGACCATTAGGAATAGTAATCCAGCCAATAGAATAGAAACCTCTAATATGAAAGTAAAAATAAAATTTAGTTATCTTATAAGTGAAAATATGATATAATTATATCATAGTATAAATAAATAAATTTTTTAAAAATGATAAATTAAATGCTGGGATTTTGAAAAAAAATACATGTTAATTTACAATTTTATAATTAATATAATGATTTAAAAGAAAAAATTATTTTTAGAAAATAGATTAATATATTAATATATTTTTTCTTATGATTATAATACAATTTTATGAGACCATAATTAATTTTTAAAGTGTCATAAAATCAGTTTTAATTTTAAAATCGGTATTTTTTTAATAAATGATGATTTTATTTAAAAATTAAATTTCTAATATTTAGATAGTTATTTTCAAAAAATGGAGTCAATTTTTAAAATCTACACGTTGAAAAATGGTTAGGTTTAATTTTTTCAATTTTTCTAAAATAGATGAATTTTTTGTGAATAGTGAAATACGCTAATTTACAGTATTTAACAAATACATGAATTATTAAGTAGTAGATGATGTATGGATGATTTAAGACCATAATCTCAAAATATTTTTAATTATTTAATATGATTATTTATAAGGTTCAAACCATTTATAGTATTGAGCTAACATAATAAAATAATGAATAAAATAATCAAAAAACACCCCCCCCCCCTTATAAATACCACCCCTCATCACCTCTTATCCTCACACATTCCAAAACCTTAAATATTTCTCAAATTATTTACAATACTCTTCCCAATAATCTTCCTTGCATCTAGGATCTATTTTTCACAATAAATTACCAAATCCAATTTCCCTAAGGATGTTCTAAAGGAGAAGTTCAAGAGGTAAAATCCTCTTTGGATTTCTTTTAATTTATTTTCAATTTATTTTATTTTATTATTCTATCTTCACCTCTCCTTATCCAAGTTACATGATAACTCCATTATCATATATATACAATAATTTTATTATGTTAATAGAATAATTCATCATCAAAACTTTTCTCATCTCCCTTTTATTCTAAAAATGAAAACATCGCCCATGAGGTGTTGATTTATCATCTTCAAGGGAAAAAAGTTTTCATTTTAATTTACCACCATAAAGGATGGTCATAAAACCATTATAATGGTTCAAAAATATTGTAAATTTTATTTTATAACATTTTTTTGTTCTATAACTAACATATATATATATATATAATTCTAAAAAATAAAACAACTCTAGTTTGTGATAATCAAAAAAATGCCAAATTAATCTAAATGATTATCATTAAATTTTTATATCATGAATAATCCTCATATTTGGAAAGAAATAAAAAAATAAGCTTATTTAAGTTAATTAATAACTTATAATTTCACTTATGGATAATTATTCTCATTTTACATGTTCTTCCATGCATATATACAAGCGAACTGATCATGAAAACCAAAAAAAACACTCTCTATTGATGAAAT
The DNA here is from genome assembly GCA_963277665.1 of Viscum album. NCBI lineage: Eukaryota > Viridiplantae > Streptophyta > Magnoliopsida > Santalales > Viscaceae > Viscum > Viscum album. The sequence continues at coordinate 777,943,828 of OY728138.1, forward strand.
TGAACTCTATAACTCATTAGAATGGTCATAAAAACTTATTAAAATTATAATGAGTAAAATAAATGTAAATGAGGTTTTGGATTTAGTATTTAATGAATCTAATTCTATCATCCTGGATATTAAAGTGAAAGAAGCATTCATACATAAGGTAAGGGGATTCTCAAACGCAACTTCCTTTCTTTGGGTTATCACTCTTTCATTCCAAATTTCTATCTAGATATTTTCTAAAATGATCCTTAAATATTATTTATTTGTTCTAACCTTTTATTTTATGGGATATAAATTTTTCAAATATGGTTTTATGACTAATAAAATATTTTCCAAAATAACTCTTCTTTATCTACCCTCTCACTAGGCTTTTAGCGCACCCATTTCTTTGATTTATATCCTTAGGTGACTACTTATTAATGAGTAAATGAGGGCCACTAATAATCTATAAGAGAAGAAATTAAATAATTTTTATGTTTCATTTTTTAAATGTTATGTATGGTCATAATTTTCCCAAGACAATAAACATTTGGCCTTTGTTTTGTAATGCTTTTAGGTTGTTTATCTCAAAAATGATATAATAGTCAGGTAAGAAAAGTCGGGTCTCTATATATTTGTAAGTATCACAATATTTCTTTAATACAAAGAGAATGAACTAGTAGAAAAATATCCTCTAAGGTTATCTAAAGGTAGTAGCTTCTTCATCTTTAGGGGCTATATTTATCTGATTGTATCCTAAATACTCATCCATAAAAAAGGGTCTTAGAAGCTAGCGGTTGCATAGATCAAAATTTATAAGATTGGTAATGGGAAATCTTCCTTTAGGAAGTGTTGATTAAGGTCTCTAAAATCAATGAATATCCTAATCTTCCTATTATTTGTCTTGATGGGGATGATGTTGGAAAACCATTTTGGGTACTTCACCTCATAGAAAAATTTTCGTTGATCATTTTTTTAACTTCTATTTATATTTTTGTATCATGAGAGGGTTACATTCTCCTGGATTCCTTCTTGAAACCTTGATGGTCATTGGGAAATCCTAAGTGATGAGTATCCACGCCGGGGTTCTTTTTGGGCATCTCTGTATAATTCCAAGTGAACACATATCGATTCTAATTTAGAAATGCAATGTATATCTCTTTCTATTTGAGTGGCATGGTGGAAATAATCAATGTAGGTCATGGATCTTCTTCTTATCCCAAATTCACCTACCTAAGCTCATCGATGGTGGTGGGGATGCCTTCCTCAAATGAGGGAGGATCGTTCCTGAGTTCTTCTTATTCTTCTTTCGTTTTCATTTCTATAAGTACATTTTCATACATAGAGGATAATTCAGGTGTATTTGTATCCCTATATAGATAATAGAGTGCATGAGAAGAGATATTGACATCATGAACTACCAGAGTCATCAAGGATAGATTCTAGAGATTCTTGTTTTCCTTTATGTTTCTACTAGGGTTAGGAGATCTATGGACATCCGAGTTGAAAAGAATGTATTGGAGGCATATTTGATTAATTCTAATAGAACAAGTTAATTATTAGGTCCCAATAGATAATTATTATGAATTATATTTTATTAATCCACTTCAACTAACACAGTTGGTGTCACATGTATATGGGCTAGTGAAGTTTTTGGTTTATAATAGCTTTTTGGGATTAAATGTACTACAACGATCATATTTATGGGTAATACATAATCACTATCGAGCATATTCCAAGGATTCCCAGGAGAAGTTCCCAATCCATTAGGATCGGAAACCTTATCATCCACCATTTTTTCCTTCCCTCTTGTAGAAACTTTCCTCGGCATATACGGATTCACAAGACTCGAAGGAGGTGTTGTACCCATGTAGTATACTGACCTTTATATTGATGGTTATTTAAAACATTTATGAAATATTGAAGGTACATATAAATCTAGGGTATTTCAAGTAGGTAATTTTATGAAGTTTCTTTATGGATAACCATGAACTAAGCATTAGATGTGAGATCCCTAAACTGATCCTTAATCTTGATCTTTATAAGAGGAATTTTCTCACTCTTTTCATATCCTTGGATGGTTAGTTTCATCAGAGACAATTCCTCCTCACTATATCCAAAAGTTTAGAGGGTATGGACTGGGATTCGGTTGATCCTAGAACCATTTCCAACCAAATATTATCGTATTTTTACGTTATCGAGTTTTCCTAAAACATAAATGGGTCTGATATATCCCTAGATAACTTTTTCCTAGTCCCACTCTATAAACGAGATGGTGGTATGAAATTCTTCTAGAGTGGTCTTTACTCGGTAAACCTCATCTAAAATGACTTTTGTCTCAAACCCTTGTTGTCTCTAAATGGAATCAATGAGTTCTTATATGAGTTATTTTGAAATATAGAGAGAATATAGGATTGAGTGCTTGGCTGGTACAAACGCCAACTATTTCATAATGTCAAATTTTTGTGCCAGAGGTTTTTACTTCCCAAGTTGGGTTTTCTTCTTATCATGTGGCTTAGGATCTCAGGTGTTTTAGGTATAAGAGTATGATACATGGGAATATTTTGAGGAATCATATATTTCAAGTGTCATAGGTTATGCTAGCCTACCCCTTAGTTTGGTATGATCATATAATTACGCCCCCACCAGTTGGTTGTTTAAAATGGTTGTGTTTGAATGGTCATTAAAGTGTTCAAAGACATATCTATGCTTCTGTTGGTATTTTTTAAGTTCTCTCCCATAGGTTTCAGCCATGTATATGGATTCCATGGGGATGTGACTAGAAAATTGGGTTCATCCATGCCCGCACTATCCCCTATACCCTTGGATTCTTCATCCTCAACCTACATCCCCTAGTTATGTATGGGGAACTCCTACTCAAGGGTGTATTCATAATCAAAGAAGGGATAAGTTAAGTGAACTATGTTAACATAATGAAAATGATCTATTCATCTGGTGTAGGTTTCATTTGGTAGGTTAATGACTATCCTCCAGATATTGAAGTAAGGAAATCTACAAGAGTCGGAGTTTATGTGGAAGTTGGATATGACTCTTTATCTTGGCTATTTTACTATATCTAATGATTAAGTATTCTTCTATGAGGTATATTAAATGGTTCCTCACTAAGTTCTTGGATCATTACTAGTTTGAAAAGTTGTACTCTCAGAGTGTAATGAGCTTGATCTAGTTTTTTTATTCATCTAATTATTGAATTTTCATTCGCACCTCGACAGAACTAATTTACGATCACTCTTTTCTTCTAGTTGGGTGATAGTCACAGAGGTCACATGTGTTAGGGACCTTCCCAATATCCCTTATCTATAATCAACCATGATCTATAGGATGTATTTAAACAAAAATAAGTTCTGAAAGTTGTGACCCAACCTCCTATGAAAAGGTAAGTAGTCAGTGTTGTCACTGAGATTGACCTCATTGGGTTTCTTAGGCTCTAGTAGTTTGAGAATATTATTTTCCATAACTATAAAAAAATAACCAGGAACTTATTCATTTCATAAGGAATACACTTTTTTCATTTGTTCCCCAAATCAAGTTTGGCACTAATCTCTTTTTTCTTACAAATAAGGGTAGTTTTTCTACTATTAATGCTTAGCGTGAGGTTTTAGAAGATTCAATTCCTACCTAGGGGCTTGGATGGGAACTGCTACTAGTTCAAGGGTAATATAAGTAGTATATTCCTTATCAAGACTTTTCCCCTATGTTGTGATCATGGGAAGATATTTTTCTTGATTTGACCAAATGAAATCTTCTAGACATTATTACATTTATATGAACTCATTGAATCCACTTGGATGATTCATCGGTATCAAAGGTTCTTGCATATCATATAAAAGATTCTCAACAAAAAGTTACAATAATTACTATGATTATAGGTGAATATTGAATGAGTATGATAAATCTTTCCATCTAGAAATAAATTAATAAACCCTCTCATTTTCACACTCCTTTAAAATTATGAGGTTGAAGATCATTGTGTTCCTTAGTGTATAGTTGAATTGATAATGTAATTGATGAAAAAGGTATTTCGATCCTATGTTGGGGTAAAACCATGCCTTTGTGGAATATGTTCAAGTAGTTAGGGATTCAATTATGTTGAGGAGTTTGAAAGTTATCGATGTCTAGACCACATCCCATCTATAAGTAACATGCAAGGCTTGATGAGGTGTTCCCAATTTCATATACTTCTAATTCTAAATCAATTAAAATATCTAATGATCACCCTAATTAGGGATAGTATGTCACTATAATATTGTAATATCATGATCATATTCAACTTCCTCATTTATATAGATCATTTTCCAAGATCTAGAGTCAGCTTGATGTTCAAATTTCACTCTTTTAATGAGATTCTCTCTCTCCTAATATGTGTTAGGAGGGATATAAACTTCTATTTTAAGGTGATACCCAATGGAAATATTTTCATTGAGTAGTTCCTCTTTGAGTTATCACAGATTTTGTATCTTATTCTCATATTGTTCAAGTCATTCAACTATGGATGGGATTTCAGATCCTTTAGGTGGTGAGTGGGATATATCCACACCTTTCCCTTTATCCTTAGAATAATTCTAATGCAGAGGTTATAACTCATCATTTGGAGGTTCCAAATTCTGGATCCTTCTTTGATTATATGTATGTGCATCCTGAGTTTGTGCATCTAGATTTCCGCCTCTTGAGGTACAGTTTTTTTGTTTCATCCCTTCACATTTTCATCTTGGTATATGTCATTTTATGGATTTATGGTGATGATTTTCATTGATTAATGTCATACAATATTAGTTATCTGATTATTTTCCACATAATAGGGTGGTCTTTCACGGATTTCTCCTCCTTCGAATGTTTCATCATGGTCATTTCTATGAATACTGGTCTCATTAGACCATCTTGGCCTATGAACCTTATGGGGTTTGATTTCCTTTTCTAAATTTTCCCCTATCTCAGTCTATGAATAGTTACCTTAAGGCATTTTTTGGTCATACTCTCCAAATAGGCCCTAAATGAGAAAAGTGTGCCTCACTACTAGAGGAATGTTTTGGATTTCAGACATTAGTACTTATCTCTTAACCTAGAGAAGACTAATTCCTTTTAGTTTGATGATGATGATACAAATTATCTCAACCCTATGGGTTGGGGTTGATTTGGGGACACTATTGGCACTTTCTAATCCTTTTGTTGTGGATCTGATGAATCTATATGAGGATATGATAGATATTAGGATGGTAATTAAGATAATATTCCCCCATCCCTACACTCTAGGGTTTATCTAGAACCACTGATGATTTATTTAGGACCCTCTCGGGGTTTGATGAACTTAGTGGTGGTGATCAAGATAAAATCCCCCCATCTCTATAGGATGGGTTTTATCATAGATGAGTGCCATGGTGGTTGCTACTAAAATCATCCTAATTTTGTGCAAGATAATTCACACATGGTCTAGGTGAAATGGATGTTTGTAATGGGGGTCACTCTTTATGGGATGTTTTTAGGTATTCAGTAACTTTGGATTTGTATTTGAGGCATGTTTCCAATTTTTTGAGAGGCCTGACTTAGGAGTATGCTAGAAACCATCTCTCTCTTTTTATGGTTTCTTTGGTCCCTCAAAGCAGGGGACCTTCATTATATTGACCAACTATCCTACATGTTACCCGGTCCCATAATCTCTCCTGAAACTATGACATTAAAATATGTCATATCTAGATAGTTTTGTTGTCTTAGGGATAGGGTATAGTTCAACGCTCCATAATTTCCCCATCAGTGGATGCAAATGTCTGATGATGCTTTGTAAATCAGTCATTGGATATTTTTCATGCTATAGAGGCACACATCATAGAAATTTTTCAGGCTCTTCTGATCCTAGGTCTTAGGACATATAGAACGTGACCATATCTTGCTGAAAATATAGTGTGTTTTTGATTTCTAGTTTACCCTCAAATCCTTGATAAGGGATGTGTCTAACCATCAAATTCTGATGGGTCACCCAAATATTCTGATATAAATATGGCATGCACTTCTCCTATGGATCATCTGGGATCTTATAATTGAAATAAGTGATTGGCCAGAACATGGTTGGAATTTTTTTTGATCCTTCCATATATCCATGTCACCTTCTACTTCATTAGAGTCACATTCCTCTACCTTTTTAGACTATAGAGGTCATTTTTCTAGGTCTCCTTCTAACCTAGGTGAGGTACTAGTGATATTTTATGGGCCACTATATGTGGTTAACCTTGGGGTTTCAAGCACCTCTCTATACAATGTTTTCTTGGAAAGTGGGGTATTTCTTTATCTGGGTGAGATATTACTATGAATAGGTTTTCCACAATGGATGTTAGAAGTAGATTCCTCTTGATCCATCTCTATACTACTGCGAGGCATACTATCAAGGTAGTTATCACCTTCTTATTTAAATGAATAGTTAGTGGACCCTTGAGGTTTTGTATATATTCCTTTTACATCTTTGAGGACACTTTTATTGAGAAAATTGGGAATATAATCCTTATGCTACATTGTGGCCAGAATATGATAACCTTTCTTTTTATGGTTGAGCATGGATATGTGCCTAATGCATGATGGTACCTAGAATATGATGATGATCATCTATTACTTTGGGAATATGATCCTACTGTTGGGAAGCTTTTGGAATATATTGGTGTGGTTTTGTATTTTCAGTAAGGATATGAGATTGACTATGGGTGGTTGTCGAAATATGTTGGTCATCCTTGGTTGAAGTGAGGTTATGAGCTTGATTTATATCTGCATTCACCATTGGAATATGTTGAAGGACCTACGGAACGGTAAAAGGGATATAACCCTCCTCCTATATATCCTATGAAGGATTCTATTGTAGTTTTTCATTGGTAAAAGTAGGGATAGGATCCTAGATTATATAAACTACTGGAATATTCCATGTAGCTTCATTGATGGAGATATGAGCCTGCCCTGATGTGATTTCCAAACTATTTTGATAAACCTTAGTTGGAGTGGGGGTATGAAACCATTCTTGTGACTTTGTAATATGTCATTGGAATTATTTTATAGGAATGTGCACTTGTCCTGAGGCATTTTCCAAACCACATTAGTAATCCCCATTCACAATGGGATTATGAGCTCAGTCATTTGCCCCATCCTTTATCGAAATATATCAATAATCCTCTTATATGTGACTAATAATGTGCAATTGATCTGGATTATCCACATTTTCACGTTTATCATGGTGACATACTGCTCTAGTTATTGGGATTAAAATATGTGCATGTCCTTGTATCTGCATCAGTGTCAGAATATATCGGTTGATATCTTCTTTTATTTCTAGAATGTAGTGATACTTCTGCATAGTATGTGTAGGTATATAAGTTTTTACATTCATTGTCTTCAAGATATATTGGTAGATGTATTCAATTGAATTTGGGATATAATTCCAATATTATCCTCCTTATGACATCGAAATATTCTGATGGGATTCATGCATGAGGGAATGGATATGTGCCTCCCATATGCTTGTTTCTGGAATATGTGGGCAGAATTGATCTAGGTGAGTAGGATTATGAGGCTTCTTACTAAAAAACTCTATAATATACTGACATAATTCATCAGCAAAAGCTGGAATATGATCCCACTCCCTTTGATCTACATCTTTTCCTAATTGATTAGATCTTCTTGGTGCTTGAGAATGAGTGTCCAGGGTGGTGACATGTCTGGTAATGCCCTCATTAGGTGAATGAGGGTCATTGGAAGGATGGAACTGATGATGGAGGTTTATAGGATCCCTCTTAGTTAGCTCCTAAATCAGGATGGATCCATATTCAACTCCTTGATTCACCTTCCTAATCTAAGGAAGGTGCTAATTTCTTTGCTCCAGGGATAGGCTTCTGAAGTGGTTGGTAGTGGCGAAAAGTGCAACCAGTTTTGTTACATCTTTACTTGAATGAGGTGAGATCTAATATTTAGTTTCTATAAACCTCTATATGTATCCCTAGGTTTTGGTATTATGCCACATCAATGGTATTCCAAGACCGTCACATTCAACACCCAAAGATAAAGGCGTCAGGTGGATGATGTCATTTTACGACCCATAGAGGTTGCGGTAGTGGTTGAGGTTCCCGAATATTCACTTGATGAAGACATGATCTCAGTTAAAGGTGATTTCTTTGAGTGTAGTATTTTCAGTAAAAAAATACAAAAATAAATAATGTCTCTAATCAATGAATCATTGTAAGTATGAAACATGCTCAATTAGATATGCATGGGTAATGAAATTATTTGTTCTTATTATAGATTCAGAATTTTTTCTTGTGTAGAACATGCACAGTGAAATGGCCTATATTATAGGAACCTGGATTACATTTTATTATTGATATCTTTCACATTAGGTTCAGTAATTTTGTTTTCATAGGATATGAAAAACAAAATGGTCTGACGTGTGTCCACCAAATTGTTTTTTATTGAAATATTTCATATTGGGTTCACCATTTGTTTTCCCAAAAAATGTGGAGGTTTCACCCGACACTAAATTGTGGTTGATTTATTGTGGTTTCACAATTATTTAGATTTTTTAACAATTTTTCTCTAATAAAAACTCCTTATGGTTCTCACGTGTGAAACGATGCATTGGAACACTTTCCAAAGGCATTTATTTAGGGTTTCAAATCCAAAGACACTTAGGATCTCACATTGGATGAGAGGATGGGAGGTCAGGCTCGTCTCACTTTTTGGGGGGAATCATTACCTACTCTAGGAATCTCTTATATATTTAAGATATTTTCATGAATCTTTCCCTCATGTGGTAGGTACGTATATTATGGAATTTGGATTTTTAGTATTGGGTTCAAACCTTGGGAATGAATCTAAGTATCCTACTTATAAAAGGAATCATAGTCTTCATATTTTTGTTTTTCCTTAACCCACTTATGGGTGGGGATAGATAATTAACACTAATGAGTGTTATTTACCCAAATTTTATCAATATGGGAATTCCTTTAGGACTTACACCAAAGTGGATTCCCATGTAAGGAGTTATTTTTTATTATATTATTGATGGGAATCAAACATGACGGTTTCCCTGATTGGGTTAATTTTTAGGATTCTAGTGACAAAATAATTTCAAATACCTAAGATCACATGAGTCATACTTGGTGTGAGAAATAAGAGATGGAATTTGATCAGACACACTGCATATGGATGTGGGACTTACACATTTATGAAACCCTGATAGATTATTTTATATGAATCTAGGGCCTTAGGAAGTTATCTTACATATAATTTTTATAATATGAATCAGGGTCTTGGTAGTTTAGTCATCCCTAACTTTCTGATGGGTTTAAGGTGCTTTAGGGCATGTTTGGAGCTTATAATTAAGTGGATGATGCTTGTATATGAGTCCATTTATTATTCTTTGATTTACAAGGAAGGATGATAGAATCATAGGAGAATTTCGGTCCCATGATTTAGAGTTTTTTGGATATGGAGTAACTTTCACCAAGGTGGATGCCCATTAGATCTCAGGCCTTAGGAAGGATTCCTGCATATCCTATCTGGATAAGAATCTGATTCCTCATAGTTTATTTTTTCCCTAACCTGCTAATGGTTTGGGATATGTGATTAAAATTGAAGGGATTATTATTATCCTTGGGATTTAGGAAATTTGGGGACTTATACCAGGAGGGAATCCCATGTTTCATTATATATCCACTATGGATAAAGAGAAATGATGAACATAAAAGTTCCATTGAATATGTTTGGTAGGACATAGAGGCTCATTTGAGGTCATGAAACAAATAGAGTTGCATGAGTGTGTAACACTAGTCCATTATGAACACTACCCTTATAAAGGGAGTACATGGATGAAGGTTCATGGATGGGGGTTTACATGGAAAAATCCACACTCAAATATTTTCTTGGGATGCTCCCAAAAAACTACCGCACTCACCTTCTATGGGTCCATTGATAGTCCTGTCTCTGAGATTATGTGACCCAGGAAGTGAATCTAATCTATCCATAAGAGGGAATTTGTGATATTAGCATAAAACTAATGCTCTCTCAGTGTACTCAAAACGATCTCAATATGTGTGGTACGGTCATCTCGAATATGATAATACATTAAGATATCATCCAAAAAAACCCCAAAAAATGAGTAAAAAGAAGGATAGAACACATGGTTCATTAGTTTCATAAAGACTCGTAGCACATTTGTGAGAATGAATAGCATAATAAGATACTCATATAAATCATACCTGCTCTAAAAGGCTTTTCAAGGTATGTATGATAATGTAATATGCACCAGATGATAACCGGATCTCAAATAAATCTTAAATAATACCCGAACTCCTTGGAGATGATTGAATATATCATCTATTTGCGGTAGAGGATACCGATTCTTAACTATTAATTGGTTCAATTTATGATAACCTATGCATAGCCTGAGGGTACCAACCTCTATTTTTGTAAAAAGGACCGGAAAACCCCATAGAGAAGTACTGGGTTAGATGAAACACTTAGCTTCAAAATCATATATTTTCTTCTTGATCTATTTTAACTTCATTATATACATCTTTTATGGAGGAATGGATATCAATGCGTCTTCTAGAACAAGCTCGATAGAGAACTCTACCTCTCTCACCGAAGTTAAACCTGAAAAGTTGTTTGGGAAGATGTCCCGGAAATGATTAGCAACTAGAGGTAAATCCATCCGATGTGTTCCCCAGTCATCCAAATAAAAACTTTCAATCTAGGTTGTCATCCCGCCCAACCCAGGATGCACGGATCCAACTCAGCTCGCCTGGACATCCCATTCACCTTTATTCAAAAACTATCTTCCCACTGATGACGTGAAACTCACCCTACAGTAATAGAAATCAAAAAATACTTTAAAGGAGAACAAATAGTTCATTGAGATAATGACATAAAATATTTTCATCTTTAAGAAATAGAGGTACCATAATAAGTGACACCCACCAACCTAAATATAGAAACCCAAGCCCTTTTACATATAACATTACATGATTTTAATCATAGTTAAGCATCAGAGTACAAGCCAAGGATCATTAAATCTAGTTTCTTGGAAGACTAGTTACATATAACATAAAACATGGGGCTAAAAAACTTCTTTATTTAATCTCCGTAAAGAGCTCCTAACTTCCTTTGAGCCCTTATATCTATATAGGGTACCCTGGGGAACACATGAAGAATGGAATGACCTAAAAAACCCAGTAAGGGAATGAACATAAGGATACATCTTAAGAACATGTGTTAGGAGGCATGACATGATGATATCCAAAGCATGAAACATATGAAATGATATCATATAATAATGGTATAATATAAACATGGAATCATATAGATGTTTCAGAATCATAAAACATTCCTTTAGTACGGGTCAAATCTAACCACCAATCCCGTTTCCCATTTCAGTACGGGTCAAGGCTAACTGTCAATCCTATTTCACATCGCATCTCATGAGACTTAACTTTACCCAATGCATTGGAGAGATATCTGGGAACACCCATATCAACATTTTCATGAATATTCTTTCCAGATAAATATTCTTTCCACATAAATAATCATACATAATCAATCATTGATAAAGATAAGGATACCCATGGAGAGAATTGGGTACCACAATCATGACATAAAGCATAACCAATGAGTGTATCATGAAAGTGTCCATGAAAGAAAGGGATTAGAATATACATGGATGTTAATAAGGTAATATAGGAATATAACAAGGTAGGTGGTTACAAATATAAGTGACAACATATAATAAATTTATTTGAGAAACATTAGCATTAAAACATTTTTGTGCGGTTTTAAGAAAAATACTATAGAGATTTTAAAATAGAAAAGGGAACAATATTTTATATAAAACCAGAAGTGAACCAAGAAGGTTATACTAATAAAAATACTGATTTTATAAATACAATGGTATCTTAAAACATAGTATATAGTGAACTTGAAATTAGGTAAGAATTCGAGAAGTTCCCTTAAAACGAGTGTGCTTATTGGGAAGTATCGAGGAGGGATTCACTTAAAAACTTGTATATCCCTGAAAGAGAATGAAATATGGATCTTAAAACATGATTTTGGAGCATATAAACAGAATTTAAAAGTTTTAAATAAATATAAAAGACAACTACATTTTGGTAAAAAGAAAGATAGAGCAACCCGAAGGAATAAAGGAAGTTCGGGTAGAATCCATTACGGTTTATCGACATGGTATCGGGTGTAACTAAGTGGGCTTGATGAGAGAGATAATGGGTTTCTAATGCCTTATAAAACATTAGGGTAGTATGGGGGAGGTGTATAAACAAACCTCATCACTTGGTATTACACAAAAAAATCCATAGCATAGAGAACAATCTTGATTAAGAGTGAAAAGGAGAGGATCCCTTACCTTAAATGTGTTAGTGTTCTCCACTTGTTATTAAAGACATGAATAAAAACCTTATGCTTATTAATTAATAATTCCAGAACCTATTATATATGTAATTGATTTATTATAACCATTTTTAGTTCATTAAAGGCCTTCTTGATTAGTTATAAGGATTGATTTCTTTGTTCGGGCTCGTTTGTTTACTTGGTTTTAAAAGACCGATTCACTTATATTCAAGTTTGGATAAACATGAAATATGGTAGTGGTTGTCCAGAAATGAAGTTATATGATATTATTTAACATCCAGGATATTACATGGTTTTATATTTAATTTTATTACTTAGAGTGAAGTTGAATTATTATATAAAACCAAAGTGACAACTGTTTTTGTTAATTGGTTGGTTTGATTACAAAGAACATATTTTTATTTATAACTTAATAAAATTTGTACAAAAAAGATTACAGAATAAAAATAGGATATATTAAATATATATATTCTGGTTCAACCATAACAAAAATGGTTTCATAACCATATTTGATGATGATAATAGAAATTTATAAATCGTTGTCCTTGAATGTGCTAAATTAGCACATCTCAAACGGTGCTTTCATTTCTTTCAAAAAAAAGGTGAGGAAAGGAGAGAAGATAATGAAGTATCACATTAGCACAATATCATTCCATTACATTTATTCTATTGGATTTATCATACCATTTGGGTGAAGTTAGGTGAGGAAAGAAAAAAATAAAAGAACTTAAAAGAAAAGAAGGAATTGGAAAGAGGAATTTACCTCTTGAGACTTCCTCCTTTGAGAACCTATTAAGGGGAGAGGTTTTAGTATTTTGAATAGGTTAGGAACTTTTGGACGTGGGGGAGGATCTTGGGGAGAGATTTGGGCCGAATATTTACAAGGCACAAGGCTTGAGTGGAGTGAAGAGAAGAGGTAAGAATGGGTGGTATTTATAGTGAAGGAGAGGAGGGTTTTCATAATTGTTTAATTATTAGTTTATTATTTCCTCAAAAGACAAGGAATAGTAAGTATTCCATGTCCAAAAATAGTAACAAATGCATGTGACTTAGAACCAAATGGACTTACATTCTCAGATCATCATCAATGACTCAATTAATCCATTATTTAGCATTTATTGTGAATTATCGGATTCTATTATTCATCAAAAATTCAAGTATTTCAAAAAAATCCCAAAAATTCACCCTAACAATTTTATAATGTGTATAATCCCAAAATGAAGTAAATTTTTCAAAAATAATTTTATAAATATTATTAATATAATATTTAATTAAAATCATAATTTATTATTAAAACCAGTTTTAAAACATTCATTTACTTATTCTAAAATATAGGTACATCATAATTTCACTTGAATATTATTTTATGACTATCATAGGTAAGGATAATATTCATTAGGGTATTTCACTATTCATAAGGTTATGTTACTATTCATAAGGGTAGGTTACTATTCCACAAAAATTATGTTTTTCTTATCGGACTCCAAATAACTTACTGATTGCAATCATGTATATCAGATTTTTGAAATTCCAAACACGGAAGTGAAAACTTAAGTTTAAAGGCCACTTAGCACTTAGTAGTTCATTATGTTTTGTTTTCATGTTATTTTATGACATATTTATAAGAAGGGAAATTTCCATTTAAAACTTTGGGTTGTTACATTCTTCCCCACTTATGAAATTTCACCCTCAAAATTTCATTTTACATTCTAGGACGTAAACAGGTGAGGGTACTTCTCCTTCATCACCTCCTTCAGTTCCCAAGTAGCCTCTTCAAACTTTTGGTTCCTCGACAACACTTTGACAATGTGGGTTGTCTTATTGTGTAGAACCTTATCTCTTCGGTCCAGAATCTTCACTGTATGATACTCATAAGAGAGACCATATTCCAGTTGCACTACCTATGAGTTCAGTACATGTGAGGGATCGGGTATGTACTTCCTCAGGAGTGATATGTGAAACACATCATGAGCTCAAGTCATATTTGGAGGAAGTGCGAGCTGATAGGCCATGACTTCTATGCGATCAAGGATCTCAAAGGGTACAATATACCTTGGGCTTAGCTTCCCTTTCTTTCCAAACTGCATGACTCTCTTCCATGGTTATATTCAAAGGAAGACTTTATCCCCAACGTCAAATTCCAAGTCCCTTTGATGGTTTTCTGCATAGCTCTTTTTCCGACATTGAGTAGATTTGATGTTTTTCTGGATGACATGAACCTTCTCTATCATCTCTTGCAAAAGATCAGGTCTAAGTAGCTTTCGTTCTCCAACTTCATCCCAATAGGTTGGATTTCTACATCGCTTTCCATACAGAGCTTCATACGGAGCCATCGGAATACTTGAGTGGAAGCTATGGTTTTATGAGAACTCAACCAATGGGAGATGCTGATCCCATCCACCTTTGAATTCTAGAGAAAAAGATCTTAGAATATCTTCAACTGTCTAAATAGTCCTTTCAGATTGGCCATTAGTTTCGGGATGATAGGTCATGCTGAAATTTAATTCAGTACTCAAAGCATGTTGAAGACTCCTCTAGAATTTAGATGTGAACTTTGGATCACAATTAGTGATAATTGAGAGTGGAACACCATGCAGTCTCGCCACATCCTTCACTTATATTTTTGAAAGTTGTTCAAGCAAGAGGTCTTTCTGAATAGTGATAAAATGGGCAGTCTTGGTGAGTTGATCAACCACAACCCATATCGTATTATTTACCTTCGGCATCTTCAGGAGACCCATGACAAAGTCCACTATAACATTTTCACATTTCCACATGGGTATAGGAAATGTTTTCATTATCCCTTTGGACTTTTGTCTCTTTGATTTAAATTTCTGACATACCTAGCACCTTGATATATATTCTGCAACCTCCTTCTTCATGTTATCCCACCAGAAGTGTTCTCGGAGATCACAATATATCTTGGTACTCCCAGGATGGATAGAGAATGTTGAGCTATGTGCATTGTCTAATAGTTATTTCTTTATCCCAAGTGATGAAGTCACACAAAGCTATGTTCCAAACCAAATCACACCATCATCATTGATATGTAACTCTTGAAGCTTCCCTTCCTTTACTGCATTGACCCTCTTTTGTAACTCCACATCATCCCTTTGTGCTTCCTTAATCTTATCTTAAATGGATGTTTGTGCAATCATTTGGGAAAGGTAGGATGTATCCCCTAACCTTATGATTTCTAAATCCATTCTTTGTATATCCAAGAAGATAGGGTCTTTCTCAATCCGTAACATGGATAGAGTAGCATGTTCTTTTCTACTTAGAGAATCAGCTACCTTGTTTGCCTTTCCAGGATGATAGTGAATCGAGCAATCGTAATCCTTGATTAGCTCTAACCATCTCCTTTGATGCATGTTGACCTCCTTTTGTGTGAATATATACTTTAGGATCTTGTGGTTGGTGTATATGTCACACTTATCACCATAAATTTAGTGCTGCCAGATTTTCAAGGCAAAAATCATGGCTGCCAGCTCTAGATCATGCGTCGGGTAGTTTTGCTCATGGATCTTCAACTGCCATGAAGAATAGGCTATCACATTATCATTTTGAATGAGTAAACAACCCAAGCCTTTCTTTGAAGCATTGCTATATATCACAAAACTTTCTCCACTTTTGGGTAATGTGAGTACAGGTGCAGTGATCCGCCTTATATTTAGCTCCTTGAAGCTTACCTCACATTCTTTGGTCTAGAAAAACTTTACCCCCTTCCGTGTCATCTTGGTAATTGGGTTTGACAATCATGAAAAGTTCTTCATGAATCATCGAAAATACCTAGCTAGACCCAAAAATCTACGGATCTCTGTTACAGAAGTTGGCCTAAGCCACTCTTCAATTGCCTTCGTCTTGGAAGTGTCCACAGATATCCCTTTCCTGGTGATTACATGCCCCAGGAATGATACTTCCTCCATCTAGAACTCACATTTACTATACTTTGCATACAAATTTTCCCTTCTCAAAGTATTTAACATAGTTTTTAAATTCTCCTCATGTTCCTCCTTACTCTTGGAGTATATCATAATATCATCAATAAAGACTACCACAAATTTGTCAAGGTAATCTCTAAAGACTCTATTTATTAAATCCATGAAATTTTTTGGAGCATTAGTGAGTCTGAATGGCATCACTATGAACTCATAGTGTCCATACCTCGTTCGAAAGTCATTCTTGGGTATATCTTCATTCCTCACCTTTAGTTGGTGATTTCCTGACCAAAGGTCAACCTTAGAGAAATAACTAGCCCCACGAAGCTGATCGAACAAGTCATCTATCCGTGGAAGGGGATACTTGTTATTTATCATGATTTTATTGAGTTAACAATAATCAATGAAGAGGCAAATTGATTCATCCTTCTTATTGACGAAGAGGACTGGCACACCCCATGGTGAAGAACTCAGGCATATAAAACCCTTCTCCATATTCTCCTGCAACTTCTTCTTCAGCTTCTCTAGCTCTACGGTGGCCATTCTGTAAGGTGTCTTTGATATAGGCAGAGATTCAGGGATAATTTCAGTTGAGAACTCAACCTCTTGGTCAGGAGGAAGACCAGGCAACTCTTCAGGTAATACATTAGTGTAATCCCTCATGATGGGCATGTCTTCAAGCATGATTCTCTCTTTTGTCGCAATCATTTGATCTAGATATGCTTGCTCATAAGGCAACAATATCCACACTTGAAATGAAGATTCTAAAAGAGACTCATGTTCCTCCTTACACCTATAAAGAATCATAGGATGCTTCGGGATGTGAAAACTAATATCCCTTTTCCAACAGTTGATGTTGCCTTTGTACAAAGATAGTCAATCCATTCCCAAGATTGTGTCAAACTCCACTAAAGGAAGTATGGCGAGATTTTTTGGGAGGTTCAGTCCACAAACATTAACCGGGGAGGAGTTATAAACCATGGATGCATCGATTGTCCCATTTTATGTTATCACAGATAAATTTTCCTCCAAATTATAAGGTGGTGTTTGAATAGTTCTACTAAACTTACAGGATATGAAAGAATGCGTAGAACCAGAATCAAATAGTATGTCTGCTATTCTTAAATGAATAAACAGCGTACCTGTCACCACGTCGTTTTCCGGCTCCACCTTAGCAGTAGTGGTAGCATAATCCCTTCCTTGTTGCCTTGGAGATTGTTATTGATTGCCTCTGACAACCCTCAGCTTAGGGAAATTGTTTGCATAATGCACATGCTCCTTTCAGTTGTAGCACTGCACTGCAGGCTAAGTGTTGATCTGAACCTTCCTTTCTACTTCAACATTAGTGTGATTTTTCATATCCCTTCAGTAGTTCTTGGCCACATGACCAAACATTCATCATTTGAATCAATTCTTGGTTCCCTTAAGATAGTTACCAAGATTCTTATTCTCATAATTTTTGAAAATGGGAAAGTGAGGCTTCTTTCCATCATGGGATTTGTTTGATGAACCACCCACGTTTTTCTCCATTTTCTGCTTCTTGTCACTAGGCCCATGAGACCACTGAGAGTCTCCAATATCCATTTCAACCATGAGGTCACAACGGACAATCTCCTAATAACTGTCAAAGTCCCGAATTTCCAACACTTTTTGTAGACTCGAATTTAGTACTCCAAAGAAGAAATCCACCTTTCTTTCAGTTTTTAGGAAAAAGCCAAAGGTGTACCTTGAAAGCCTTGTATATTTTTCTTCATACGCCCCGATGGACTCATCTTCCTTTTTCTTGAGTACAGGGAACTCTCTTTTCATCTTGAGACGGAAGTTTTGTGGAAAATATTTGTTGAAAAACATCCTCTTGAATTCCTCCCATTCCATGGAATCAATTTCCTCTTGGGAAATTGTATTCTTGATCAGTGTCCACAACTGATCAGCTTCCCCGTCAAAACGATAAACTGCCAGTACAACCTTCTCTTCTTCCGAGCACTGGATAACAGAGAATATCTTTTCAATGGAGTTAATCCATTGTTCTGTGAGGAGGGGATTTGAAGATTCACTAAACATGGGAGGCCTTTTTAACACTCCAATCTTTCACAGTACGCTTCTCTTTGAATAATACAGTAGCGTGTGTTGTACGCAACTTCGAGTTCTAACACACCACAACCAATCAAACTAGCCGTTATGAATAGTAATACCCACCTTTTAAAATTTTATAAAATTTAACTTTCAAAATGGACTTCATTTTTGGATTCGGAGTATCGAAATTAGCTTAGGGTGAATTTTTGTTATTTTTCTGAAAACTTTCAATTTTTGATGAATAGTGAAAAACACTGAGTTAAAGTTTAAAACCAAATATTTATTTGAACAATTATTTATTTAATTTTGTTTTATTTTGGGTCAAAATAGATACATAATACCTATATAAGTTCAATGTAATTCATTGGAGTCAGTTTATAATAATTTTAGATATATAAAAATTTTATTGAACTTTTCACCGTCTTTTACCCACCTCTTAGGAGAATTTACAAATTCACATAAAACTTAATTTTACCGCTTTTGTGAGTATAATTTCAAAAAATTGAGAGACACGGTTGATATCAGTAATTAAAATTTGGTTTAATAAGATGAAAATAATTTTTGGTGATTAGTAACTTTTTACTTTTATTTACCACTGTTAAAATTAAATAGGGTAATTAAGGGTAAAAATGATATTATTATTACCCTGACACATGTCTTAATTCTATTGGATAAGTATAGTTCGACCAAAAACAACCTTAGGAATAAAATATGAATCTCTTTGGTCCACCTGGATTAGATTAGGACATTTATTATTATTTAATTCAAAGAAGAGTTAAAAGAGTTAAAATCAAAGTTTAATAACTAAAACATTTTTAATATAGGGTTATAAATAAGATAAGTTAGACTATAAATATTCATTAAAAATATAAAAATATTTCATGAATAATTATATTTTATTTATATTTTTATAAATTAAATAATTTAATTTATTTATGACACAATGATGATGCAGTAATTACCAAATTAATGAACTATTAAAACAATTGATATTATAAATATCCAAATAAATGTAATTTGAGACTTTTTATGAATTCCACTAATTTTATAGGTTAATATGAAATATTAGGGTTGGTTATATGAATTTTTTGCGAAGTAATAATACTGTTATGAATTTATAAAAAACAAAATACCCAATAGTGTCAAAATTGACATAAAAGTGTTTTTAAAAAAAATATCATATTATTAATTGATATTTTATTCGTAAAAATATAAGGTTCATACAAAGGACTTATATAATGATAGTTTCATAATTAATGAACCAATTGGGGTTCTATTGGAAGTGTATATTAAGTTTATTAACTATATAATATAAAAATACAAAGAGACATGGTAAATGTCAAACTATTTAACTAAGAGTTAAATCTAAAAGATAAAGTTTATATAGTGACCCAAACCTGTCTAAAACCTATTGGTTGAGTGGTTTTTGATCCATCCCCACATTAGAATTTAAATAATCCATTTTTGAGCCATTATAAAATGAAAATGATTTTATTATAAAATAATATTTCTAGCTTTTCCTAAGGTGCCCTCACCCCTCTTATAAAAACGCACTCCCCCTTCTCTATAATTCACACCTTCAAAGCCATTTGTATTGGTCAAACTCTACCCAAATACCCTCTCAACTATCCTCCCTTAATCCTAGAGGCCTTCCTTTAGTCATAAAGACAACCTAAATATCCCTTTTGATCAAATCAAAAGAAATAACCTGAAGAAGAGGTAAATATTTCATCACATCTTTCAAGTTCTTTTCTTCTTCCACTTCACCTTTCTTTGTTGTTTCCATTATAAAATAATAAATCATGTATATTCTATATACTGTGATGCTATTATAAATATGGTAAAACCATATTCATTATTATATCCATCCTTTGAATGACATGTCACCATACGTGCGTACGTACGGCTTACCGTCTTCACGTCGTGGTGTAATTGTTATTCAATACATTATTATTTGGATGGGTATAATAATGATGTATAATTGATGTAAATAATAAATATAACATGATAATTATTCTTTATATATTATATACCATCCAATTATATATTATTTTAATATCAAAAGAATGATATTGTCGCTCGTGCGTACGTACGGATTACCGTCTCCACATAGAGATGAGATTCATTCCCCATCGTATCCATTCAAGACTAATTTTCATTTGATGATTAAAAATAATGTTTAAAGACTAGATATCATTCTGGATATGAATAAGATACATCTCATCCATAACAATTATGACTCACATAACAAATAATATAAAGTAAAATGAATATGTTAACACCCGAAATGAAGATAATACTAAGATATTATTAACAAAGAAATGTTAAAAGATCATATATGATATCATATTAATGTATATGATTCTTGAATAATTTAATAAAAATTATTTCACTATTATACATGACGTTAACCTACCCTCAACCAAGGAAAAGTACAAGGTAAGGGTTAATTCTACAATCTCTTCATTAGCTGAGGTTGTTTATATGTAATTATCTACTGGGACCTCTTTATCATCCACATCCATGTTTCTTAAAAATATATTTCAAAACATTAT
This sequence comes from Viscum album, assembly GCA_963277665.1. Lineage (NCBI taxonomy): Eukaryota > Viridiplantae > Streptophyta > Magnoliopsida > Santalales > Viscaceae > Viscum > Viscum album. The sequence continues at coordinate 777,964,766 of OY728138.1, forward strand.
TACTATTTTATAGACTATGGGTTAAAGTAATTTATAGCCTTTTTTGAATTTTTATAAGATTTTTATAAAGGAATCTTTCCATCGTTTTCCAAACAATGTCCTTTTTAACCTTTTTGAAAAAATTAAGGTAAGAATGTATTTTTTTAACTTATACGACGGGTGCAGCTATTTTCCGCCATTATAAAATCGTTGAAGCTTCCCTTACAGTCTTATAAGAATATTTTCAATGTAAATGTTTTATTTTATAATTATGTGACTTTTAGATTATTTCAAAAATATATATATTTCTCGAAAATAGTTTTGATTTCATCTAGGTCAACATCCTTTGATGGATTTTAAGATTATTTGAAGTTGATTTATTATGATACAAAACATCCATATAGTATTGAAGGTTTTCTTATATGTTTGACTGTGGATGTGTTATTTTTATACCATTCATGGTTTATGGATAAATTATAGCCATTTTTTATGCTAGTCTTCATATGAATGTTTATGTTATGTTTAAACCTGTTTATATGAGGAATGCATTGGACTTAGTAAGTGACTGGTGGAGACTACTATAGCTCCTCAATGCATCGGTAGGTCTCATGAGACAAACTAGTGTCAGGGCACAAGGCCTTGACAAAATCTTATTTGTATTCTTGGCACAAGGCCTTGACTATGTGGTTATGATAGTCTAGAATTATGCATTCCATCATTATGAAAGTGGTTATTGATATTGCATGTGATTATTCGACTAGTAGAATATTCATGTGAATAAGTAAATTGAATTATTTCATTTTATTTTTGCTATATTGTGCTAAAGTTAAAGTTTAAAAGGCTTTTGTTTTAGTTATACATTACCTTAAATGTTTATGCTTATTTATGAAAGTTTCCGCTATATTGTTATCCTTACTGAGCATCTGAGCTCACCACTTTATATGTTTTATTTTTCCCAGGATGTGAAGAATTATTTTATAACTGGCATATAGGGATAGTCTAAGGGGATATGAGTGTGAACTATGGAGACTATGTTGTTGTAGTTTTTCACTTTATCATTTAATGTAAGACTTATAAATGTATCTAGTGTTTCCAAGGCTACTAACCTAATCGGTCTTTCAAGACTTGATCTTTTGTGATCATGCCAATGTTATGTAATAATGCACCAACTCTGGGTAACTGGGGTTGGGGCGTTACAGTTGGTATTAGAGGAAGTTTAGTACAAACCTTGGAAGCTAGATCTAGATAAACTCTGATTAGATCACATAGACCTAAGATAGACTTTGAGGATTAGTATAGAAGAACTTCCTAGAATTTTGGTATTGTAGAGATTTTATGAGTTTTCCAAGCAATACATCTATGTCTAGATACGAGCAGGTAGAGGTGGCTCGGGCACAGATGTACCTAGGGGTAAAATCCAAAAACATCACCTTGAACTAGACTCAAATGGAAACTGGTGTACAACAACGGACCTTGTTGCACTCTTGGTTACGACACTCCTGGGGGACATGATTGGGATAATTCTCATTTTCTTTAAAAACCATTATGAAGGTTTTATGAGTGTATACTTATTCAAAGAAAACCTTTTTTATGATTATGAATTATATCTATAAACTGTTCAACTTATGTTAAGTGTTTTACGAGTTTGGAATTATGTATTTCGATTCATAAACTAATATAGTTTATGTCGTTGTTTAGAAATGGAACCTAGTGGAAGGAATGGAAATTGTATCAATGCATGCACTCCATGTAGGGATTTCCCTCTTGCTCAAGATAATTATAGTGGATATGGTGATACAACTGGTGGTTATCATATTATCATTATATTGGGACAACTCACTCAGGTTATGAATAATAACCTTACCCGTATGGAGCACCCTGATCCACAATGTGGAGGATTAATGTTAGATCACTTCATAAGGCAACAACCACCAACGTTCAATGGGAGTAAAAATCCATTAGTAGCTGAGCAATGGATAAATTCCTTAGAGAAAATATTCCATGCCTTGGGGAGTAGTGAAATGGAAAAAGTTATCATGACAGTTTACCACCTCACCGGAGATGTTGATCAATGGTGGTCATTGATTCAAAACACAAAGGAAGATGATGAAATATAAAATCTAGAATTATGGGAGTTTAAAGAGCTTTTCTTAGAAAAATACTTTCCTCGTGACCATCGAGCAGATATGGAAAGACAATTTCTGAGTGTGAGGCAAAAGGAGGATGAGAATGTCGCAAAGTATGAGGCTAACTTTACAAGGTTAGAAAGGCATGTTGCAGATTATATACGTAACCCAAGAAGTAACATTGATTTTTTCTTTGATGGGTTAAAACCATTTATCCTTCGAGCATTAGTCTCACAATCCTTCTCATCGTACCAAGATATTGTCTCATGAACTATCAAGACAGAAAAATAATTCTCTAAGTCTTATGACTTTAAAGCAAAGAAAGAGAAGAAGAGATCTGCTGATCACTCTGGAAATGGAAATAAGGGGAATAAGGGAAAATTTGAATATAAATCCTACAGTAAATGTGGGAAGAAACAACCCAGTACTTTCTTGAAGGGAATGGGAGTCTGTTACAAGTGTGGTGAAAAAGGCCATCAAGCTCATGATTACAAGGGGAAAAAAGAAGCTACCGATGTTCAATGCTACAATTACAGGGAGATGGGACATTATGCAAATTAATTTCCTAAGCATTAGGGGAAATTACCTCAGAAAAGTCCAAGGGATCAAGGCCAAGATTATGTTATCACTACTACTGAGGTAGAAGCTCCGAAAGATGTGGTGGAAGGTAATTTAATGGTTTACTCAAGTTTAGAAAATGATTTATTTGATTCTGGATCATCACATTGTTTTATATCTTCTTAGTCTGCTAAGAAAATTAGATATTTCCAATTTGATTTAACAAGGGATTTGTTTGTTAAAACTCCTAAGGTAAGTATCATCGCAACAAAGTTTTGTGAATCTGTTCCCATTAGAGCATATAAATGTTCTTTATCTACTGATCTCATCGCCATACCTATGATTAAATTTGATATAATCCTCGGTATGGATTGGATTTCAGACCATGATGTGAAGATTTATTGTAAGAAGAAGGAGGTTACGATTTTTAATGATGATGATAAAGGACACCTTATATTTAGAGAAGAATCATCACCACCTGATTCTCATCTAGATCCACCCCCAGTAGCTCAACTAGATTCAATTATTGGGGAGGAAGAGAATTAAATAACTATGGGTAAGGAAAGTAATTTCCAAATAGAGGATGTACCTATCGTGAAAGAATATGTTGATGTGTTTCCAGAAGATTTACTTGGACATCCTTCAGAACGAGAAATTGAGTTTTCCATTGATTTAATTCCTGGTTCAAGACATATATCGAAGACCCCTTATAGAATGGCCACTGTGGAATTAGTGGAACTAAAGAAACAACTATAGTAATTGAGTAATAAGATATTTATTCACCCTAGTGATTTTCCATGGGGATCCCCTGTCCTTTTTGTTAAGAAGAAAGATGGATATATGAGGTTGTGCATTGACTACAGAGAGATCAATGCTATAATAATAAAGAACAAGTATCCCCTACCTCGCATTGATCATTTATTTGACCAACTTCATTGATCTAAATACTTTTCAAAGATTGACCTTCGATCTGGATATCATCAGTTGTGTGTGAAGAAGGAAGACATTCTGAAGACAGAATTTCGAACCAAGTACGGGCATTAAGAGTTTACAGTAATGCCTTTTGGATTGACTAATGCACCCTCTGTCTTCATGGATCTAATGAATAGAGTTTTTAAGGAATATCTTGATGACTCTGTAGTGTTATTTATTGATGACATCTTGGTATACTAAAAAAGCTACGAAGATCATGAAAATCACTTGTGCATTATCCTGAAGACTCTTAGAAGACATGAATTATGTGGGAAGTTTAGCAAGTGTGAATTCTAGATTCAAGATATTTCTTTTCTTGGCCATATTGTCTCTAAGGATGGAATCTATTTTGATCCTTCAAAGACCAAGGCAATCCAAGAATGGGCATCACCAAAAAGTATAACTGAGGTACGCAGTTTTATTGGTTTAGCAGGTTATTATCGACGTTTCGTCCAGAATTTTTCCCGATTGGCTAACCCATTAACCAAGATCACACGTAAAGGGGTGAAATTTGTTTGGATAAAAGTGTGTGAAGAATGTTTTGAAGAACTGAAAAGAAGATCATTCAATTATCCTATATTGACTCTACCATCAGGGAATGATGAGTTCGTTATTTATAGCGATGCATCGAAGAAAGGACTTTGTTGTGTCCTTATGTAGAATGATAGGGTTATTGCCTATGCATCACGATAGCTATAAATTCATGAGCAAAACTATCCTACTCATGATCTTGAGTTAGCAGCTATAATATTTTCTTTGAAGATTTGGAGACACTATCTCTATAGTGAAAAAATGTGAGATTTATACTGATCACAAGAGTTTAAAGTATATTTTCTCACAGAAAGAACTCAACATGAGGAAAAGGAGATGGATTGAACTACTCAAGGATTATGATTTCACGATACACTACCACTCGGGTAAGGCAAATAAGGTGGAAGATGCTTTGAGTAGAAAGGATCATGGAGTTTTGAACAATATGAGAGTTGAAAGGGATCCTATTTTCATGGATCTAGTAAATATGGATATGGGAATCACCATGGAAGGTGAAACATCAATACTTTTTCAAATGGTTGTCAAACCATCTTTACTAGAAAGGATAAAGAGTTCGCAGACCAATGATGAAGAGTTTGAAAAGAATATTAAAGCTGTGAATGATGGGAGATTGAGGGACTTTGTGTATGAAGATGGAATTTTGAAATTTGGGAAGAGACTTTGTGTTCCCGATATACCTGATCTAAAAAGGTAATTGTTGGATGATGCTCATAGTTCCAATTTCTCTATACACCTTCGGAGCACCAAAATGTACATAGATTTGAAAGAACATTTTTTTCGAAACAACATGAAGAGGGAGATTGCTGATTTTGTGTCAAGATGTATGGTTTGTCAACAAGTGAAAGCTAGAAGGCAACATCCCGGAGGAGTCATGCAACCTCTTCCCATACCGGAGTGGAAATGGGATAATATTACAATGGACTTTGTCATGGGACTACCAAAGACTCCTAGAAGGAATGATGAAATATGGGTCATTGTTGATCATCTTACCAAGTCAGCACATTTTCTTTCTATAAGATAAGATCTACCACTTGAACTTCTAGAAGGACTATATATTAATTGTAACATCCCGGCTCGGCGTACCATCAAACCGGTGGCCGGACCGGTGGGTCACATGGCCTCAAGCGCATATCCTCGTATGCTAGAGGCTGCTGACTAGAAGCGAGGGTCTCGGGAGGTGATAGTGGAGAGACTATACCCTCATATCAGAGTAACATTGCGGTATTATCAGAGTAAATAATATTCAATAGAGGAAGTAGTAAACAATTGAGAGGCAGATAGACATGTAATATCCATTTAATAAAAGGTGGAAAATGCCAGTTTACAATGCATGCATGTACAGATGATTTTACATTTATGAAAGAAGGAAACATTACATCATGATTTACAAACTATAAAAAAAGAAAATATAGCAAAGCTTGATGGTGATCCCCTAGGCATCCCAAGATCCTGCTTGGTCCTTTGATCCTAACACCTCAGGTATGAACAGCACAACACACAACCTAGGTCCTGCAAGCAAGAAGGTCTACTCGGGTACCCTAGTGCAATGGTGGCCCTAGTAGGGTGTGAGATATAAATCTTAGTAGGCCGGAACCACCAGTGTCAAACCCAATCCAAACAATGTATAATAATTAAACAGTGATCAGGTGTAGAGAAATAAGTAAGCAGAATCACATAAGAAAACAACACTCGTCCAGGTTCCCAAGGGACACCTGACGGTTATACCAGCTTCGGCTCATTGCTGATAAAGTAACATGATCATTTCACCATATATATATATATAAGCATTTAGATCATAGATGGTGTAGGGTAAGAATGCCTCCCACCCATTAATAATAAGAAGCGGCGTGAGGTAGGAATTCCTATCGTCCCTATAGGTCAACTGGAAAGGGGTAAAAATTCCTCCCTTCCATCAATCAAGATTAGCAGGCATGAGATAAGAATGCTTATTGTCCCAATAAGTCAACTAGAAAGGGGTAAGAATGACTCCCTTCCATCACATTCATTCAACCGGTATGGGGTATAATTGTTTTCCATCTATCACATTCATAACACTGGCATGGGGTATAACTACCTCCCATCTAGAAATGTAATCATCAATAGAAGTCAACTGGAAAGGGGTAATAATTATTCCCTTCCAGACATGTAATCATCCAAAGAAGTCAACTAGAAAGGGGTAAGAATGCCTCCCTTCCAAACATGAAATCATCAACAGAAGTCAACTGGCAAGGGGTAAGAATGACTTCCTTCCAGAGATGTACTATCACACTATCATGGGGTATAACTGCCTCCTATCCAACCATGTATCTGTCACTAGGTGGCCTTAGCATGCACTCACATTTATTATCATTCATTATGTGGCATCAACATCTGCGCACTCACAATACAAACATGTCTATAGTATACTTCTTATGGAATTACCTCATAAGCATTCAAAGAATCATACCACATACACATAAGCGAACAAATTCACGTTCATACTTAAGACAACCCATCTTAAGTATCTAAATCGAGATATTCACACATTCATTTTACTAACATCAGTCATGCTCATTATGTTATCCCAAGGCGTAGTCGTACCACCCTAGTTTGTTCTTTCCTAGTTTCACCATTCCATCTTAAAAGATACGTTTATCATTCTTTAACCCTGTGATACCTTCTAGAGGTTACAAGTCATTTATTCTCAAGTCATCCCACTATGGTTATCATCTTACTCAATTTTCCTAAAAATGGAAAATTGACCCAAACACAAGCATCGCATCCATTTCATTCCCTTTGTATCAATAAAGAAAGTTAACATATAAAGAATCAAAGAGGAACCACAACAATCCAGCAGGAAAGAATAAAAATTCTATCACTAATTTTTATCTTGAAGATAGTGCACCTCTGATTGAGGGGTTTTATTATTAAATCGTGAGTTTAGTTAGTAGGCAAACATTTTTATCTTATTCCTGGAACTCACATTGTTTTCACAGAAGCATTTATTCAAGACTAACTTGCAGAATTCAAATACTAAGACCATGTAGAAATAACTCTTTACTACATTACTTTAAATTAAAGGGCAAGGAGAGGGACCCTACCTCTAGGTGGATCCATCCGTCCACTCCATATCTTGGTTCTTTCTAACTAAGTGTCATTTCAGCTCCCCCACTGAGAATAGGCACACCTATGCCTACGCGGGCGAGCCGCCTAAGCTCCGATAAAGAGAATCCAACCCAAACCCGCCAACGCACTAAGAAAAATATATCAGGACCCTTTAGAACAACTAAGGCATTAATTTATAAGCTACTAAAACAATCCACGGGCAAAACCCTTACCTCATAATCAACCCGGCAACCAAAACTGCCCGTATCCGCCTCACCTTCGGCAGCAGATGCCCAAACTACAACCCAAGGGTCACAAGACAACCTTGGAACAACCCTAGAATGAAGGAAAAACAAGAATCAAGAAAGCCCCAATACCTAGGGTTCGACCGAATCCCGCAGGTCGACGGATAGGCCACAATCTGACCATAAAACAAGAGGAGAGAGGGAGAGAACCTTACCTCAAAGATTCGAAGAAGGAACTGGAGGAAATCGGTGGGAGAAAATGAAGAAAGAGGAGGACGTAGAAGGGGGTGTCACGCGATGAAGGGGGATCTCCCTGGGGGATGCGTGTGGGTATGGTGAGAGAGTAAGTTAGGGTGAGATTAGTTTTTAAGTTTTTATTTTATTTTATTTTAAATTTAATCAAATTATTTAAACAGACCGGCCCGCAGGGTTTGATCTGCACGGTTTTCCAAACCGTGCGCAAACCGTGCGGCACCCTCTGCCTAAGAGAGATCCCTCGCATGGGCTGGGTGCATGGTTTGGGAAACTGTGCGCAGCCTGTGTGCAATCCACTTCCCCCTTGAATAAGGTCACACGGTTTTCTTACAATGGGCCGCACGGTTTGGTCAAACTGTGTGCAGCCCGTGCGCCTTCCTCTGCCTTTTAAAAACCAGCCTCTCTCTCAGGACCGAAGCTCTCGAGACCTGTTGAGACACCAGGGAAACTCCGCAGGCCTTCACCCAATCCCAAAACAAAAACAACAAAGCGTTCCAACTCTCAGAATTCCGTTCCGAAGCTCGGTCTTAGAAACAATCTGTTCAGTAATCGAAAAAGTTCAAACTCCTTTGGGTTTTAGTCAGGTTCAAAACACAGGTCATTACAACCTTACCACCTTAGAACTTCTCGTCCCCGAGAATCCTTCAGGAACAATGTACACATCACCCAACCTACAAGGGTTGTGAGCTTTGTTAAAATGATCACGTTGCATTCACAAACACCCAACACACCCTTAAGCACCCATTAAACTCTATGGTGCTTAAGCCACCAAAACTCGAGCCGATGCTCGTTTCCCAAACGAAACACAAAGACGGATCTTCCTGAGCCCATCTACCCAGAGACACGAACCCGTCATCGTCTCGCCAAGAATCCAACCACAGGTACTTACCACCTTATATTTTTAACGTTAATAAACCAACTACAAACTACGGTTCGGACCACCGTTGGAATTAACATTCAAAGCACACCCCAAGTGTTCCCATGACGCTCCTATCGTGATTTGAAACAGATTAAACGGTTGATTCCCCATCGACCTCAAGGCCCAAGTCGAGCTGGTTGTTCATACCAGGCACTGGCTGACACAAACCTCATTCGCCTCTACCTGACGACGTGCCATAGAATGGTATGTCACCGACCACAGACATTAAACAAGAACCTCGAGTCAAATCATCTCCGACTGACTATTTACAAGAACGCTCGACCTAAACGGCCAACATATTTCAAATAGAATCGCAATGCCTTTCTCCAATGAACTTTACGTTTAGCACAAACACGTTCACCGAAGCCTACACCCAACTTATGATGACGTTTCCATGATCAAACCATACAAGAATTCCATGCATCCCGCATGCAACGCCGAAAGAGAACTATCCAATCAAGCCCAACGACTTAAAATCATTAGCATGGATAAGGACAATGCTCTCTTGGTGCATCTTGGATGAGGACAAGATAGGGGACATGTATGTCGCTAAACAGAATGCACTAAGAGGTTTGAACGGATTCCAGTTACTCATACCCGACTACTGGAAGGAAGAACAATCGAACCTCAACCAGTCAACTTCAAGGAAGGAACTCGGCTTCACCTGCCAACACATCCACACGTTTTAAACTCGCATGCCTCACAGGCATTTAGACATGAACAACCTATTTCCAAAGGCATTCTAAGAAGCATACATTACACATTAAAGGGCACATTTACCAGATTCGACGCGACACGCTCCCAACCTTAGGAGTGTCCTAGTCACCGAAGGGAAAGGTGATAACCTAACCGAGCACATGTGCGCTAGTACACAAACACCATAAACGATCGTGTGATGCTCCTCCGCCAAAATCACATCACCAAACAAAAGAAGAAGATCCAAACAAGGAAACCAGCATGTCAAAACACACGAGTCATTCGAAAGCCATCCCAAACATTGGGACGAAACAATTATTTAACGTCGGGCCACTCTACGGAGGAGATGACCCAAAGCCACAATGAAAGTCAAAACCCAATGACCACCCATCCGAAAAAGGGTGTCATTAGAAAAAAAAGAGTCCAACAAGGGACAATGGAACCCGAACAACACCTCACGTCTGAAAACCCACGGTACAAGCAAGGCATTAAAATGATAAAGGTGCCACCAACCATGGGCTAGCCCCTTACAAAGATCAAACATCGACCCTAACAACGGGTCACGCCAAATAAGTCTCTAGGCTCAAAAGCCAGTCATCAAAACACCACTAAGGAAACAACACCAACGGGGAACACCTATGGTCCCATTCCAAAGAAACTCAAAGAGAAACTCAAAACTACCACTTACACTAGGGTTTTAATGCACCACCACGGTTTCCATTACCAAGCCCTTAACATTTTACCCCATTTAAACTCTAACCATTAAAAACTTCAACCATGCATCAAAAAAACAGGCAAGTTTCACAAAAACTTCCTTTTAAGAACATAAAACATTCACAGACATCCCGTCTTTATCAATCAATTGAGAAAAACAACACCATTTAAACAAAAGGGAAACCTACAAGGGTCCCATTTGATTCATCCTGGGTTCTTTAAAAAGAAACCCCAAAGTAGTTACTCAATTCCTTTTAAAATTCAAACACCCCAACTGGGTTATCTCGTACAACACTTTCCAACTGTCCTACTAGGGACCAGTTGCACATTTAACAGTTAGCCAAAACATTTCAATTTTGAAATCACACAACATTTTCCATTTAATCATCCCACAATACAGTAAACCTTTACATTTAATACGGGTTTCCATTTCCCAATTCATGAAACACCCATACACTTCATGGATTGAAAATTGACTCCCCTTTTTATCAAAACCAGATTCCAAACCCGAATTTAACATGCTCACATACAATGGTCCGATGATATGGGTGGCCACTTACCGACCTATAAGGCGCCCATACACATTATAAATTTTCATTCGGCTCCCCTTTTTAATCAAAATCAATTTAATTTATAATTTTAAACTTATAATCCTTTTACAGTAGTTTGAATACACGGGTTACCTTTTCCCAGTTATAAGGCACCCATACACCTTACAACTGAAAACTAGCTCCCATCATATTCGTAACCAACAGATTCAACACATGCCATCAATTAAAAATATAAAACAGAGCATGTCACTACAAGAAACTAATACCGAGGCATGTTATAACACATAAGCATGGAATACAATCACTTAAGCATATTATACATGCAAGATAAGATGAAACTACATGGCATGGCACATGCATGACATGTTAATTCCTATGTGCCTAATACGATGCATGGAATGAAAATTTGTTTCCATATCAGACCAAGGCTAAATTCAAGGAATTTCATAAACCATAAGTAGCAGAAAAAACAACAGTCACTCAAAGTGAAATCATATCAACTGTAATAGAAAACAATATGAACAACATTTCCTAGCCCTGTGAACTTGGTAATTTCCCGTACGTGGGGTGATCAATCCCAAGCACGACTATTAGCCAAGCACCAACACTTTCTTAATCTCCTGTATACCAACCCAAAACAGTAAGGAAAAAGAAAATAAACACCTATGATGCCACTTTGTAACGTCCCAGACCGACGTACCATCAAACCGGTGGTCGGGCCGGTGGGTCACATGGCCTCAAGCGCGTCTCCCCGTACGCCAAAGGTTGTCGACTAGCAACGAGGGTCTCGGGAGGTGATAGTGGGGAGCCTATACCCTCATATCAGAGTAACACAGTGGTATTATCAGAGTAAATAATATTCAATAGCATAAGCATTAAACAATTGAAAGGCAGCAGTGATAGACATGTAATATTCATTTAATAAAAGGTGGAAAACACCAGTTTACAATGCATGCATGTACATAGGATGTTATATTTATAAAATCAAGAAACATTACAGCATGATTTAAAAAAAATACAAAAAGAAAAGATAGCAAAGCCCGATGGTGATCCCCTGAGCATCCCAAGCTTCTGCTTGGTCCTTTGCTCCTAAAACCTCAGGTACGAACAGCACAGTACACAACCTAGGTCCTGCAAGCAAGAAGGTCTACTCGGGTACCCCAGTGCAATGGTGGCCCGAGTAGGGTGTGAGATATAAATCTTAGTAGGTTGGCACCACTGGTGTCAAAACCCAATCTAGACAATGTATAATAATTAAAAAGTGAGCAGGTATGGAGAAATAAGTAAGCAGAATTACATAAGTAAACAACACCCATCCAGGTTCCCAAGGGACACCTGACGGTTATACCAGCTTCAGCTCGTTGCCGGTAAAGTAACCTGATTATGTCACCATATATATATATAAGCATTTAGATCATAGATGGAATGGGTTAAGAATGTCTCCCACCCATTAATAAGAAGAAGCGGCATGAGGTAGGAATGCCTCTCGTCCCTATAGGTCAACTGGAAAGGGGTAAGAATGCCTCCCTTCCATCAATCGAGATTAGCAGGCACGAGGTAAGAATGCTTCCCATCCCTATAATTCAACTGGAAAGGGGTAAGAATGCCTCCCTTCCATCACATTCATTCAACCGGTATGGGGTATAACTGCTTCCCATCTGTCACATTCATAACACTGGCATGGGGTATAACTACCTCCCATCCAGACATGTAATCATCAACACAAGTCATGGAAAGGGGTAAGAATTCCTCCCTTCTAGACATGTAATCATCAACAGAAGTCAACTAGAAAGGGGTAAGAATGCCTCCATTCTAGACATTCAATCATCAACAGAAGTCAACAGGCAAGGGGTAAGAATGCCTCCCTTCCAGGCATGTACTGTCACACTAGTATGGGGTATAACTGCCTCCCATACAACCATGTATCTGTCACTAGGTGGCCTCAGCATGCACTCGCCTTTATTATCATTCATTATGTGGCATCAACATGTGCGCACTCACAATACAAACATGTCTAGAGTATACTACTTATGGAAATACCTCATAAGCATTCAAAGAATCATACCACATACATATAAGCGAACACATTCATGTTCATACATAAGCAAACCCATCTTAAGTATCTAAATCAAGATATTCACACATTCATTTAACTGACATAATTCATGTTCATTATGTTATCCCAAGGTGTGGTTATACCACCATATTTTGTTCTTTCTTAGTTTCACCATTCCATCTTAAAGGATACGTTTATCATTCTTTAACCCTTTGATACCTTCTCGAGGTAACAAGTCATTTAGTCTTAAGTCATCCCACTATGGTTATCATCTTAATCAATTTTCCTAAACATGGAAAATTGACCCAAACACAAGCATCACATCAATTTCATTCCCATTGTCTCAACAAAGCAAGTTCACATACAAAGCATCAAAGAGGCACCACAACAATCCAGCAGGCAAGCATAAAAATTCTATAACTACTTTTAATCTTGAAGATAGCGCACCTCTAATTAAGGGGTTTTATTATTAAATCGTGAGTTTAGTTAGGAGGAAACCATTTTTATCTTATTCCTACAACTCACACTATTTTCACAGAAGCATTTATTCAAGACTAACTTGCAGAATTCAAATACTAAGACCGTGTAGAAATAAATCTTTACTACATTAATTTAAATTAAAGGTAAAGGAGAGGTTCCCTACCTCTAGGTGGATCCATCCGTCCACACCGGATTTTGGCGCTTTCTAACTAAGAGTCGTTTCTGCTCCCCCACTGAGCATAGGCACACCTATGCCTATGCAGGCAAGCCGCCTAAGCCCCGACAAAGTGAGTCCAACCCAAACTCACCAACGCACTAATAAAAACATACCAAGACCCTTTAGAACAACTAAGGAATTAATTTAGAAGCTGTGAAAACAAGCCATGGGTAAAACCCTTACCTCGGAATCAACCCAGAAACCAAAATCGCCCGTATCCGCGTCACCTTCGGCGGTGGATGCCCAAACTCAAACCCAGGGGTCTCAAGACAACCTTGGAACAACCCTAGCATGAAGTAAAAACAATAATCAAGAAACCCCCAATACCTAGGATTCGGCCGAATCCCACGGGTCGACGGATAGGTCGTAATCCGGCCAGAAAACAAGAGGAGAAGAGGGAGAGAACCTTTCCTTGGAGATTCGAAGAAGGAACCGGAGGAAATTGGTGGGAGAAGATGAAGAAAGAGGAGGTCGTAGGAGGGGGTGTCGTGCGACGAAGGGGGAGATCCTTGGGGGATGCGTGCGGGTCTGGTGAGATAGGAAGTGAGGGTGAGATTAGTTTTTAAGTTTTTATTTTATTTTATTTTAAATTTAATCAAATTCTTTAAACAGACCGTCCCGCACAGTTTGATCTGCATGGTTTTCCAAACCGTGCACAAACCGTGTGGCACCCTCTGCCTAAGAGAGATCTCTCACATGGGCTAGGCGCACGGTTTGGGAAATTGTGCGCAGCCCATGTGCAATCCACTTCCCCCTTGAATAAGGGCGCACGGTTTTCCTGCAATGGGCCGCACGGTTTGGTCAAACTGTGCGCAGCCCGTGCGCCTTCCTTTGCCTTTTAAAAACCAGCCTCTCTCTCAGGACCGAATCTCCCGAGACCTGTCGAGACACTAGGGAAACTTTGTGGGCTTTTTCCCAAGCCCGAAACCAAAACAAAAAATCATTCCAACTCTTGGAATTCCGTTCCGAAGTTCGGTCTTAAAAACAACCCATTCAGTAATCGAAAAAGTTCAAATTCCTTCGGTTTTTAGCCCGGTTCAAAATGTGGGTCATTACATTAATGAAGTTGTGAGGCTTCATGGAGTACCCCTATCGATTGTTTCTGATCGTGATCCCCGCTTTACGTCAAGATTCTGGAAATGTCTTCAGAAAGCCCTGGATACTGAGATTCTTTTGAGCGCTGCCTAGCACCCCCAAACTGATGGACAATCAGAATGGACTATTCCAACCATAGAAGACATGTTGAGATCATGATCACATGACTTTCAAGGTATGTGGGATCAATATTTACCTTTGGTAGAATTTTCCTATAACAATATATTCCATTAAAGTATTCAGATGGCACCATATGAAGCGTTATATGGAAAGAAATGGCACACACCAACTTGTTGGGATGATTTTGGTGAAAGAAAACTTGTAGGCCCAGAACTTGTTGATTAAACGATGGAAAAGGTAAAGGTAATCCAAACCCACATCAAAGTAGCTCAATGTAGGCAAAAGAGCTATGCCGATAACCGAAGGAAGGATTTGGAATTTTAGGTAGGAGATCTTGTTTTCTTGAAGGTAAATCCATGGAAGGGTGTTATAAGTTTCGGTAAGAAGGGTAAATTGAGTCCCATGTACATCGGACCTTTCGAAATTCTATAACTAATTGGGGTTGTAACTTACCATTTGGCAATGCCTCCAAGTCTCTCCAAAGTTCACGATGTGTTCCACGTATCACTGTTGAGAAAATACATGCCTGGACCAACGCATGTACTCACCTATGAGGAATTAGAACTGGAACCTGATTTGCCTTATTGGGAAGATCCTGTCAAGATTCTTGATACAAGAGAATAAGTGCTGATAAACCGGATGACTCGTCTGGTAAAAGTTCTATGGAGAAACCATAAGATGGAAGATGCAATGTGGGAACCTGAGGAACTTATGATGAAGAACCACCCGAGTCTTTTCATACAGTAGTATTCTAGAAATTACGAGGATCAAATTATTTGAAGGAGGGGAGAATGTAACACCCCAAGATTCCACAGTACGCTTCTCATTTAATAATACAGTAGCGTGTGTTGTACGCAACTTCAAGTTCTAACACACCACAACCAATCAAACTAGCCGTTATGAATAGTAATACACAATTTTTGAAATTTTATAAATTTTATCTTTTAAAATAGACTTCATTTTTTGATTTGGAATATCAAAATTAGCTTAGGATGAATTTTTTTATTTTTCTGAAAACTTTCAATTTTTGATGAATAGTGACAAACACTGAGTTATAGTTTAAAACTGAATATATATTTAAATAAATATTTATTTTATTTAAATTTATTTTAGGTCAAAATAGATACATAATACCTATATAAGTTCAATTTAATTCATTGGAGTCAATTTATAATAATTTTAGATATATAAAAATTTTATTGAACTTTTCACCGTCTTTTACCCGCCTCCTAGGAGAATTTGCAAATTCACATAAAACATAATTTTACCAATTTTGTGAGTATAATTTCAAGAATACAAAATACACGGTTCATATCAATAAGTAAAATGTGGTTCAATAATATGAAAATATTTTTTGGTGAATAGTAATGTTTTACTTTTATTTACCATGGTTAAAAGTAAATAGGGTAATTATGGGTAAAAATTATATTATTATTACCCTAACACATGTAATAATTCTATTTTATAAGTATAGTTCGGCCAAAAAAAACCTTAAAAATAAAATATGAATCTCTTTGGTCCACATGGATTAGATTAGGACATTTATTATTATTTAATTCAATGAAGAGTTAAAAGAGTTAAAATCAAAGTTTAATAAATAAAACATTTTTAATATAGGGTTATACATAAGATAAATTAGACTATAAATATTCATTAGAAATATAAAAATATTTCCTACATAATTATATTTTATTTATATTTTTTAGAAATTAAATAATTTAATTTATTTATGACACAGTGATAATGCAGTAATTACCTAATTAATGTACTATTAAAATAATTGATATTATAAATATCCAAATAAATGTAATTTGAGACTCTTTATAAATTAAAATAATTTAATATATTAATATGAAATATTAGGGTTGTTTTGATTAATTTATTTCAAAGTAATAATGCTGTTATGAATTTAGAAAAAACAAAATACCTAATAGTGTCAAATTTGACATAAAAGAGTTTCTGAAACAAATATTATATTATTAATTGATATTCTATTCCTAAAAATATAAGGTTTGGAAAAAGAACTTATATAATGATATTTTCATCATTAATGTACCACTTGGGGTTCTCTTGGAAGTATATAGTATGTTTATTAACTATATAATATGAAAATACAAAGAGACATGGTAAATATCAAACTATTTAACTAAGAGTTAAATCTATAAGATAAAGTTTATATAGTGACCCAAAACTGTCTAAAACCTATTGGTTGAGTGGTTTTAGACCCATACCCAACTTATACTTTAAATAATTCATTTTGGAGCCATTATAAACCGAAAACTATTTTATTATAAAATAATATTTCTAACTGTTCCTAAGGTGCCCCTCACCCCTCTTATAAAAGGGCACTCCCCCTTCTCTCTAATTCACACCTTCAAAGCCATTTGGATCATCCAAACTCTGCCCAAATACCATCTCAACTATCCTTCATTAATATTATAGGCCTTCCGTTAGTCATAAATCCAACCTAAAAAGCCCTTTTAATCAAATCAAAAGGAAGAACCCAAAGAAGAGGTAAATATTTCATCGCCTCTTTCAAGTTCTTTTCTTCTTTCACTTCCCCTTTCTTTGTTGTTTACATTATAAAATAATAAATCCAGTATCTTATATATAATTTGATGCTATTAAAAATATGGTACTACCATATTCATTATTCTATCCATCCTTTGAATGACATGTCACCATACGTGTGTACGTACAGCTTACCGTCTCCACGTCGTGGTGTAATTGTTATTCAATACATTATTAATTGGATGGGTATAATAATTATGTGTAATTGATGTAAATAATAAATATAAAATGATAATTATTATTTATATATGATATACCATCCAATTATATATTATTTTAATATCAAAAGAATGATATTGTCACTCGTGCGTACGTACGGATTACCGTCTCCACATAGCGATGAGATTCATTCCCCATCGTATCCATTCAAGAATAATTTTCATTTGATGATAAAAAATAAATTTTAAAGACATGATATAATTTTGGATATTAATAATATATATCCCATCCCTAACAATTAGGATTCACATAACTAATAATATAAAGGAAAATGAATATGTTAACACCCAAAACGACGATAATACTAAGATATTATTATCAAAGCAATGTTAAAAGATCATATATGATATCATATTAATGTATATTATTCTTGTATAATTTAATAAAAATTATTTAAATATTATACAGGAGGTTAAACTACCCTCTACCAAGGAAAAGTACATGGTAATGGTTAATTCTACAATCTCTTCATTATCCGAGGTTGTTTATACATAATTATCTACTCGAACCTCTTTATCATCCATATCCATGTTTCTTAAAAATGAATTTCAAAACATTCTTACTATTTTATAGACTATATGTTAAAGTCATTTATACCCTTGTTTTACTTTTTATAATATGTTTATAAATTAATCCTTCCATTATTTTCCAAACAAGGTCCTTTTTAACCTTTTCGACAAAATTAAGGTAAGAATTTCTTTTTTTAACTTATATGGTGGGTGCGCCTATTTTCTGCCGTTATAAAATCGTCGAAGCTTCCCTTACAAGATTATAAAAATATTTTCAAAGTAAATGTTTTATTTTATAATTATTTTACTTTTAAATGATTTCAAAAAAAGAGATATTTCTCTCAAATAGTTTTGATTTCATCTAAGTCAACATCCTTTGATGGATTTTAAGATTATTTGAAGTTGATTTATTATGATACAAAACTTCTATATAGTATTGAATTTTTTGTGATATGTTTGAATTTGGATGTTTTGTTTTTATACCATTCATGGTTTATGGATAAAGTATTGGCATTTCTTATGCTAGTTTTAATATGAATGTTTATGTTATGTTTAAACCTGTTCATATGAGAAATGCATTGGACTTAGTAAGTGACGGGTGGAGCCCACTATAGCTCCTCAATGCATCGGTAGGTATCGTGAGACAAACTAGTTTCTTGGAACAAGTCCTTGACAAAATATTATTTGAAGTCTTGGCACAAGGCCTTGAATATGTGGTTATGATAGTCTGACATTATGCATTCCATCATTATAAAAGTGGTTATTGATATTGCATGTGATTATTCGACTAGTAGAATATACATGTGAATAAGTAAATGGAATTATTTCATTTTATTTTTTCCATATTATACCTAAGTTCAAGTTTAAAAGGATTTTGTTTTAGTTATACATTGCCTTAAATGTTTATGCTTATTTATGAAAGTTTATGCTATATTGTTATCCTTACTGAGCATCTGAGCTCACCCCTTTCTATTATTTATTTTTTCCAGGATGGGATGAAGTATTTTATTACTAACCTATAGGGATAGTCTGAGGGGATATGAGTGTGAACTATGGAGACTATTTTGTTTTAGTTTTTCACTTTATCATGTAATGTAAGACTTATGAATGTATCCAGTGTTTCCAAGGCTACTAAACTAATCGGTCTTTCGAGACTTGATCTTTTGTGATCATGAAAATGTTATGTAATAATGCACCAACTCTGGGAAACTGGGGTCAGGGAGTTACATCCTTTTCTGCATGAAGTATTCTATGGAAAATTTCTCTTTCCTTGGAAGAAGAGTGAATTCTGCATGATTCGTGTTATTATTCATAACTCGAGCCAGCTGAGAAAGTACTTTCATGGAGTTTTGAGCACCCGCTCCCGTCATATCAGGCATATCGTTAGGGAAATCTTCACATTGAATATCACATTGGTTTTGTTGGAACGTGTTATTCTATTTACCGCCATTCACTAAGAAAAATAACTTATAATTAGAGGTCTTGAATACTTATTTATTGAGCATAAAACAGAAACATTCAACATAAAAGGATTAACTTATAAATAAGAAGTATATCCTAACTTGTGATTCCTTAGGTTAAAACCTAGGTTATCCTCAATATATTTCTTGACTTATATTCTTATGGGATTTTTTTGTCCCTTAATAATGGTTTGTACTAAGCTGATGAATCTACCAAAGCATATCCCCCTGGAGTGTTGTAACCAAGAGTGCATAAAGGCCCATTGTCGTGTACCAGGATACCCTGGGTCGATCCTGAAACTCCATGTCGAAGTTTTCAATCCTAGGTACATCTGTGTCAGAGCTTCCTTTACCTACTCGTATCTAAAAATGGATGTATTTTCTTGATAAACCACTTACTCTATACTTACCAAAATTTTGGGATGTTTTATTATACTTTGTCTCATCCTTAAGGTTCTCACTAAGGTTCTCCATTCCTAATCTCCAAAAATAACTATACCATCCTCTGATACCAACTATAGAAGCCCAAGACCTTTTACATATAACATTACATGATTTTAAGCATAGTTAATCATCAGAGTATAATCCAAGGATCATTAAGTTTAGGGTCTTTGAAGACTAGGTACATATAACATAAAACATGGGGCTAAAAAAACTTCTTTATATAATCTCCATAAAGAGTTTCTAACTTCCTTTGAGACCTTAAATCTGCATAGGGTACCCTGGGGAACACATGAACAATGGGATGAGTTAAAAATCCCAGTAAGGGAATGAACATAAGGATACATCTTAAGCACATGTGTTAGGAGGCATGACATAATGATATACAAAGCATGAAACATATGAAATGATATCATATAAGAATGGTATAATATAAACATGGAATCATATAGATGTGGTAGAATCATAAAACATTCCTTTAGTACGAGTCAAGGCTAACTGCCAATCCCATTTCCCATTTTAGTACGGGTCAAGGCTAACCGCCAATCCCGTTTCAAATCGCATCTCATGAGACTTAAATTTACCCAATACATTAGAGTGCTATTTGGGTGCACCCATCTCAAAATTTTCATGAATATTCTTTCCACATAAATATTCTTTCCACATAAATAATCATACATAATCAATCATTCATAAACAAAAGGATACCCATGGAGAGAATTGGGTACCACAATCATGACATAATGCATAACCAATTAGTGTATCATGAAAGTTTCCATGAAAGAAAGGGATTAGAACATATAGGAATGTTAATAAGGTAATATAGAAATATAACATGGTAGGAAGATACAAATATAAGTGACAACATATAATAAATGTATTTGAGAAACATTTGCATTAAAACATTTTTGTGTGGTTTTAAGGAAAATACTATGGATCTTTTAAAAAAGAAAAGGGAACAATATTTTATATAAAACCAAAAGTGAACCAATAAGGTTATCATAAAAAATATTTATTTTATAAAGACAATGATGTCTTAAAACATAGGTTAGAGTGCACTTGAAATCAGGTAAGAATTTGAGAAGTTCCCTTAAAACGAGTGTGTTTATTGGGAAGTATCAAGGAGGGATTCACTTAAAAGCATGTATATCCCTAAAAGAGAATGAAAAATGGATCTTTAAACATTATTTTTTAGCATATAAACATAATTTATAAGTTTTAAATAAAAATAAAAGACAAATACATTTTGGTAAAAAATAAAGATAGAGCAACCCAAAGGAATAAAGGAAGTTTGGGTAGAATCCATTACGGTTTATCGACATGGTATTGGGTGTAACTAAGAGGGCTTGATGAGAGATATAAGGGTATTTTAATCACTTATAAAAAATTATGGTAGTATGTTGG
Source organism: Viscum album (assembly GCA_963277665.1). NCBI lineage: Eukaryota > Viridiplantae > Streptophyta > Magnoliopsida > Santalales > Viscaceae > Viscum > Viscum album. The sequence goes on from OY728138.1 coordinate 777,985,989, forward strand.
AGGTGTATAAACATACCCCATCACTTGTTATTACGCAAAAAAAGGCATAGCATAGAGAACAATCTTGATTAAGAGTGAAAAGGAGAGGATCCCATACCTTAAATCCATTGGTGTTCTCCACTTGTTATTAATGACCTGAATAAAAAAATTAGGATAATTAATTAGTAATTAAAAAACCTATTCTATATTTAATTGATTTATTATAACCTTTTTTAGTTCATTCAAGCCCATCTTGATTAGTTATAAGGATCAATTTCTGTGTTCGGGCTCGTTTGTTTACTTGGTTTTAAAAGATCGGTTCACTTATATTCAAGTTCAGATAAACATGAAAGATGGTAGTGGTTGTCAAAAAATTAATTTATATTATATTAGTTAACATCCATGAGATTAAATGGTTTTATATTTAATTTGGTTACTTAGATTTAAGTCCAATTACTATATAAAACCAAAGTGACAACTATTTTTGTTAATTGGTTGGTTTTATTACAAAGAACATATTTTGCTTTATAACTTAATACCATTTGTACAAAAATATTACAGAATAAAAATAGGATATATTAAACATATATATATATATATATATTCTGGTTCAACCATAACAAAGAAATTTCCATGATCATATTTTATGATGATAATAGAAATTGATAAACGGTTGTCCTTGAATGTGCTAAATTAGCACATCTCAAATGGTGCTTTCATTTATTTCAAAAAAAGGTGTGGAAAGTAGAGAAGATAATAAAGTATCCCATTAGAATAATATAATTCTAGTAAATTAGTTCTACTGGATTTATCATACCATTTGGGTGAAGGTAGGTGAGGAAAGAAAAAAAGAAAAGAACTTAAAAGAAAAAGAAGGAATTGGAAAGATGAATTTACCTCTTGAGACTTCCTCCTTTGAGAACCTCTTAAGGGGAGAGGTTTTGGTATTTTGAAGAATCTAGGAGCTTTTGGACGTGGGGGAGGATCTTGGGGAGATATTTGGGCAGAATAGTGACAAGGTAAAACGCTTGAGAGGAGTGAAGAGAAGAGGTAAGAATGAGTGGTATTTATAGTGGAGGAGAGGAGGGTTTTCATAATTTTTTAATAATTAGTTTATTATTTCCTCACTAGACAAGGAATAGTAAGTATTACATGACCAATAATAGTAATAAATGAATTTTACTTCGAACCAAATGGGCTTACATCAGAATATCATCATCAATGACTCAATTAATCCATTATTTAGCATTTATTGTGAATTATCAGATTCTTTTATTCATCAAAAATTCAAGTATTTTAGAAAAATCCCAAAAATTCACCCTAACCATTTTTAGATGTGTAGAATCCAAAAATGAAGTCCATTTTTCAAAAATAATTTTTTAAATATTATTAATTTAATATTTAATTAAAATCATAATTTATTATAAAAAAACCAGTTTTAAAACATTCATTTACTTATTCTAAAATATAGGTACATCATAATTCCACTTGAATATTATTTTATGACTATCATAGGTAAGGTTAATATTCATTAGGGTATTTAAATATTTATAAGGGTATGTTACTATTAATAAGGGTGGGTTACTATTCACCAAAAATTATATTTTTCTTATCGGACTCCAAATAACTTACTGATTGTAACCATGTATATCATATTTTTGAAATTCCAAACACAGAACTGAAAAACTTAAGTTTAAAGGACACTTAGCACTTAGTAGTTCATTATTTTGTGTTTTCATGTTATTTTATGACATATTTATAAGAAGGGAAATTTCCATTGAAAACTTTGGGTCGTTACACTCAAGGAGGAACTCCTTTCAGAGACGTACACTTCTTGTTTTAATCCCTAATAGAGTGTTAATAATCCTAACATCATCAGAAGTAAAAAAAAAAATAGAGCCCAAGGCTTTCCACAACGGGCACAAATACGAAACAATGTGAATCCCCTATATCAAAAAGTGCATAAGCTAAAATAGAAGCAACTAGAATAGTACCTCTAACAATGGAGGGTCTGGGATCCTGCTCTTGTTGGGTCTGTTTCACTACATGAGTCAGAATTTTACCACAGCCCTGTGACACTACCTGGCTACCATGAGCTGATCCACCCCTACTATTGTTGAGAACCTAGGTTCTGGATACCATGGCCAGGACCACCACCTCAGCCTGAACACCCTGACAAATTCTTGTTCCCTGACTGGTGAGAAGTTGTTGACCCTGCTCTTGAATGTGGAGTCGGTGAAGATCTTATCTCACTAGATTCTTGTTGAAATTTCCTATAGAAACGTTGTAAATGGATCACCTTTCCACAATCTCAGAACTCAAATGGATCCGTCAAACACTATAGTCTGGTATTCCCAATCCTCCTACATTGGTAGCACCTCACTTGGATACCTGAAGATACTTTTGGACTGCTATTGTCACTGTGTGAAAGTTCCATATGATGCTTCTTAATACTGTTCAAGATAGTACTAGATATCAGTGTCGATCCTCCCTGGCTCGTACCTCTATATTCCCTCAGATTACACTCAGTAATCAGTGTGTGATTCACTATGGTAGATACAGTAGTCAACTTGAAGAAATTTACTAGCAATCGAATACCATACTTGAGACCATCCTCAAATTGCCTAACGTTCGCTACATCATCACCCATCGGAATAGGCATGAATCACAAGAGATTAGTAAAATGGGCAGAATAGTCCATAACTGATAGTGTTATTTTCTCCAGATGCATGAACTCCTGAGATTAATTATCCCTCAGCATTGTGGGTAAATAGTAATCATTGAAGATTGTCTAATAATCTCCCCATTCCATATTCAAATAACGTTTTGTCTGAGTAATCACGTCCCATGATCTCTTCGCAGAATCATGCAGCATATAAGTCACGATCTTTACCCTTATCTTTGGAGGTGTCTCTAAATACTGGAAGATCGAAATCATGAACTTCATCTAAGACTCCATAGAATGTGGTCTTCCATCCCCAAAAACAAGGGTGTGTATTGCTGCTATAATATGCACATCATCTCTTACATGGATGTGGTAGGGTGTGGTTATCCCTAAAATATTTTCATGAACCTCATAAATACTTTATGGAACTGTGCATCAGCACCTACATCCAGTATATCAGCTAGTTCCACAACTGGAACAACTAGAGGATCTACTAGTAGCACATGGCCTACCACCTCTAGGGTATGATCATCACCACTCTCCTGACATACAAGTGGAGGTTTTCATGGAGTCATGACTCTACAAGGTCAAGCACACACCTCAATTCAAGTTTATTATCAAGGTTCACAGTTCAATAATGTAGTAACTAAATAGGATAATAAAACCCTAAAAAGTCACCAGAAGAGGTGTACACGACATGTAGACACCATACATGGCATATACCCTCAATCTCTCACATAGATGTGTAATTTTGCTGACCTGAGCATGTAACAGCCCCAGGTACACGGTGTGTTAGGATGGTATATGGTGTGTACTCCAGGCCTCCCCTCCTGGACATGTACTTTTACATGGCCAGATCCACATGGGATCTACCTTTGTAACACTACACAGTGTGTATCTAAATTACGTGGTGTACACTATCCAAAAACCATCATTCTATGTTCTATCTCTCACGGTTGTACACACAGTCATTTGACACATGGTGTGTACACAGATTTCATTATATGTACTTAAGAAAAGTCTTTCTTCCCATATAGAGGAATAAATGGTGTGTGTTCATAGATCCACATGCCGTGTTTTCTAGGTTTCTGAACAGAAACTGCCTAGAATATCCCCAAAACCCCCATTTTTGAAAAGTAAACCAAAGGTATGCCAAATTCTGATCCGTGAGGGCCCATAATCCCCATGAATAAAATTTTGGCATCCACATATGGCACATTATAACACGATTAAATTTAATATGGAAACATGATCCACTAAATTTTGGTTCAAGAGGTCTCATACACCTCAGGGACCAAATCTTGGCATCCATCCAATTCAATCCATAACACATACCAATACACCTATCACAACAGTAGGAATATCTGTCACTGTACCTATCACAACAGTATGAATATCTAGCATGGAATCTATCATAACAGCATGCCATAAGTGATTCTCTCAAAATTGTATGGCAAGAATGCATGGAATGTGATTTCTAAAAAGTTCCTATATCATTCATGAGATGGTATACCCTCATCTCATCAGGTTACAACAAAACAGAACCACAATAATATCAATAATAACAAAACAATACAAGTGTTCCACCCAATAGTGAAATTGAATCAACTGTAACAACTAAAAATCCAAAAATCACAAGTCAATTTGAGGCACTTTAGATTTTACTAGTATGTCAGGTAGCTACTCCCGGGCATAGTTTATTACCAAACTCCATTTCCTTCATATCCCTATCTAATTTCAACAAACACTAAGGAAAACTAGAAAAGACCATCCTCTAATACCACTTTGTAACATCCCGGATCCGGATGCCACTCAAAGGTACTCCATAACCGGTTGGCCACATGATCTCAATCACATTTTCCCAAATGCTAGAGGCTACTGACTAGAATCGAGGGCCTAAGTGTGATAATGAGGAAACTATGCCCTCATTGGTAGAGTATAACATAGTAGAATAAAATAATAAATCAATAATGGAAGCAGTAATAACATACAACATAAGTAAATTTCAGAAGACTAATAATATAAATAACCATATGTCATATCATAACAAATATGATTCTACATGTTACATGTTCTAGGAAAACATCAAAAATAGGTTACACTATAGTAATACCTGACATAAGTACCAATAGTACAAAAATGTCAAAAGAAACTTAGAAGCATCACAAGACTCATCTTGTTCTTATGCTCTCCTACTCCTAAACAGCATAACAAGTACCTATATAAGGGTGCTTACCCGTATCGAGACCTACAACATTATAATAATTTTGGGACTAAAATCATGACCCAAATAGGGTGTGATACTAAATCCTAGTAGGCAACCACCTAAGGTCTATTCCAATCTGTCAGTGAATATATATAATAGGAAGTGTACGATAATGAAAGTAATAAGCTAGGAAGAACTCAAAATTAAGCATTCCTATAATAATTGGTTTCCATTATTAATCATTTCATGTTCATTAATAGTTCAATTACATTGAATTATATATTTCTTTGTATCTGAACTAATCCTATAAATCCTTGTATGAAAGTAACCATAACAAATGTCTCAAAAGACCTCTATACAAGTATAAGAGAAGACTGAATCCAATATTGTGATTTGTCTTGGAAGACACACCATAAGTCGTTCCATTTAAATATTCAATTCATAAACTGACTATGTCCTTGGCATTAATAAGTTGGAATTCAAGTATTAATCCTGGTATAAAACCACATGCATCCTACAAGCCCATCTGTATGATCCTCTTAAGAGCCTATTCTCACTCTAGGTGTCGTGTAAGTATATGTCAACTGGGTCATACTTGGATCCTATAAATAAGACCCAAGTATCTCCCAAGTCATATAAACATTTACAATAGAACCCATCCATGGTATCCCTCATTCCATGATTCATTTAGCCTTTAATCATTGCCTACATGAGGTTGACCACTGCACTCATGGCTCGCTCATGGCTTAAACAGAATAATCCCCCTTTGAGTTCGTCCATGGTATCCTTCAGAATCCATGGGTCACCTGAGGTATATAGTACAATATTCACATGAACCCATTCATGGAATTATAATCAGAATCCATGATTCACCCATTTTTATTTACCCTTTTATCATTTAAGATTCAATTAAATGTTTCATTAGGCATGCGAAGGTCAAACCCAAAAGCATCCAATATAATCTCAAGTAAGAACCAACCTCATAAGGCTTGTCCTTTCAAATACTCGCACATGAACAATTCTCATAACAAGAAACACATGTAAATTTAACTATTTCATGAATTTAGTATTGATAAACTCACATGGGAACATATCATATATCAAGAAACACATGTAAATTAAACTATCAATTCATTTTTAACAACCCAAAAATGGGTGTGTGGCACTTAGGCATATAAAAATAGATTTAAATTTCACAAAAGGCATGAGACCACCTACATCATACTCATACAACTCTCATTGTCTAGCGTCGGCCTCTAATTCATCCTAGAAAGGAGTAGATCAACAAAAAGAGCCTAAAACTCATGCTTAGATAACTTTTATGAGAGAAAAAATCATGAAGAATGGATCAAAAGGAATTGAGAACACACCGAGGGGATTCCAATGCTTCCGATGGTGTTAAAATCAGAGTTCATATGGACAATCAGGAGTAAAAATGACCCTTTGGAACTATTGTTCATGAACTAGGAGTGAGACCTCTATCAGTATGACCTAACACAAGCTACTACCCATTTTATCCCAAAAAAGTACATGGCGTTTACTTGATAATACACACCGTTTATATGGAATTTTTACCTTCTTTTACCAACATGACTTACACATAAAAAAAAGGTCATGTCGGCCTACATACATGACATCTAACCCATAGTCACATTGTGTAACAGGTTTGTATCCATCACTTGTTCTGTTTTCCTCCTCATTCTTAAGTACAAACTGAAAAGAAAAGTTTTGTACCTCAAAAGAAGAACTGGGTTCTTACTTGGTCGAGGATTATGACTCAGAGGCTCCAAGGATGATTCTAGGTACAATCTTTGTCTTTTCTACCTTAGTTACACTACTAATAGACACATGTATTGGTCATTCTTTTATTTCCACTTATCTGGTTCAAGACATAGAGATTCTAGTTGATCCCTTAGCTCAAGCCTTACACTTGGAGACTTCTACTGGGGATGACTCAGTGATCGCACACTTGTGCTGATGGTGTGACCTAACACTTGGAGGTGAGAGTTTCTATTGGGATCTCTTTGTATTAGCGATGAGGCCTTATGAAATCATCATAGGTATGGACTGTTTATCTACATTTCATGCCTAGATATACTGTTTTTAAAGGAGGATGTGGTGTGTCCACATGGATGGGACCAGATTTTCCTTTGTGGATGAAAAGAAAACCCATGTATTATAGGATGGACTCATGCATAAGAGGGTACAATAAATTACTCATCAGTTGGATAGCATGACCCTTAGTGATGTTGATATTATGATTTTTCAGTTAACTATACTGGTGGAGGAGTATGAGGACATCTTTTCTGAGGATGTTCTAGGATTACCTGCCCACTGAGAGGTTGATTTTTGAATTTATCTATACATTGGGATGACTCTGATATCTAATACAGTGTGTTGAATAGCTCCCATAAAGCTTCGTGATGTGAGGGAGTAGTTATAGGACTTTTAGAGGAAGATGTTTGTTTGACCTAGTGTTTCACACTAGGTAGCCCCGGTTTTTTTTCACCAAGAAGGCATATGAGATATTGAGGTTATGTATGTATTACCATTTCCTAAAATAGTTAATGAAGAAAAATTATCCACTATCAATGGTTGATGAACTCTTTGATCAGTTGAGAGAGGCATGATGGTTCTCAAAGATTGAACTTAGATCAGGCTATCACTAGTTGGACTGAGGGATATGGATATACTAAAGAGGACATTTAGATGTCACTATGGTCACTGTGAGTACTTGTATATTCCCTTTGGTGTGATGAAAATACCAAAAATTTTCATGGAACTCATGAATTGTATATTTTATATTTTCCTAGACTAGTTTGTGTTAGTCTTCACCGATGATATCCTGGTATACTCAGCGTCCAATTAGGAGAATGAAAGATAATTGAGAATGATTCTGGGTGTACTCTGAGAGAACCATCTTTAAAGTAATATCTCAAAGTTCCAATTCTGGATTCAAGATCTCCACTTTATGGTACATGTTATCTTACAAAACGGTGTAGTAGTGTACCTAACGAATCTCGAGGAAGTGTTATCTTGGGATCCACCCAAGGGAATGATGTATGTTCAAGTATTCCTTAGGTTGGAAGGATACTATTGTAGATTAATACCTAATTTATCTAGGATATTAACTCCCATGATAGCTTTAACCTAAAAGGGGTAGCCTTTCATGTGGACAGAAAGGTTCCAGCAGGCTTCTCAGGAGTTGAGAGAGAGATTGACAATCACTCAAATATTAAGATTTCCAGAGGATAGTGTTGAGTATGTAGTGTTCTATGATGCATCAAGAAACAGTCTTTGTGGTGTTATAATTAATAGTTAGGTGGTTATTTTCTATTGTTATTGTTCATTGAGACCATATGAGAATAACTACATGACCCATGATCTTGAGTTATAAATGGTGGTCTTAGAACTAAAATGTGGTGACACTACCTGATGGGTGAGTGGTTTATCTCTTATTCTAACCATAAGAGTCTCAAGTAAATATTCTCTCAGAATAATATTAACTTGAGAAAGAGTTGATGGATAGAGTTCTTCCAGGATTATGACTTTGATATTATCTATACCCTTAGAAAGAAAAACGTGGTAGTAGATGCTCTCAATAGGATATCTTGTTTTCAGTTGTTGAGTGGTGTGTCAGAGTATCTGGACTCATTGTAGTTATCCTTTGTGGATGGAGATGGAGAAGTTTACCTATAGTCAGTGGTTGTTACCTCTTCATTCATATTTAAAGTTAGGTAGGCATGTCTTGAGGATCCTGATGGTGAGACCCTGTGTACTCATATATCCACTAGACATTATCTTGATGGATTTTCTGAAGGTTGGTAGCATGTTGTTATTTTCATAGTATGCATGATGGTACTAGTGATGTTACGGGAGTAGGTTATCAAAGAGTTTCATAAATATCCTTTTTTGGTATATCCATGTGTGTAAAATATGTACCAGGACCTTCAACGTTAGTTTTTATGTCTATGGATAAAGAAGGGAGTTGTAGAGTTTATCTCTCGATGCCTTACTTTTAGGCATGTGAAGGTTGTGCACCAAGTTCCAGCAATTTTATCTCAATACCTTGAGGTGCCAAAGTGGAAGTGGGATGGGATTTCCATGTAATTTTTTATGGGATTACCACATACATCTAGGGGATATGATGCCATATGGGTGATCATAGACCGATTCACTAATTCATCCAACTTCTTAGCTATCTGGGAGCAGAGTTCGATTGAGATATTAGGATGTATCAATATGAAAGAGATAGTTTGACTCCTTGGAGTTCCATCTATGATCATTTCTGACCATGATGATCACTTCACATCTCAGTTATGAAAGGTATTATAGGTGGTTTTTGGGACTCAACTACATTTGTACATGTCTTTTCACCCCTAGAAAGATGTATGGACTGAGCGAACCATTCAGGTTTTGGAGGACATGCTTCAAGATTACATATTGGACTTTGGTCATAGTTGAGAGGATCACCTAACATTAGTGGGGCTTGTGTACAAAAATAGCTACCATTCCACCATTGGTATAGAACCATTTGTGGCCTTATATGGGAGACCCTATAGGTTACCACTTTTTTGGACTAGCCTAAGAGATTTAGAACTTATGGGGCCAGATTTGGTGTGAGATACAAAAAATAAGATACATATCATCCAAAAGTTAATGAGGACTGAACAAAACCATCAGAATTCTTATGTTGACCAATGATAGAGGCCTTTGGAGTTCAAATAGGGAGACCATGTGTTCCTACAGGTTTCACCTCGATGAAGATTATGATGATTGTTCTAGGGAGGAAAGTTATATTTAAGATTCATCATCCCTTTCCATATACTAAGTAGAGTTATATAGGTGATGTACCACTTATATCTACCACCACATTTAGACCGGGTACATGATTTCTTCCACATGTCACAGTTGAGGGGTACATGCATGATTCATTACACATTATCGACTGGGGCGAGCTAGACATCGTGGATGAAGATACCTTGACTGAGTACCTAATAGATATTGAGGATTGAAAAGAGAGGATTTGTCATGGGTGATCGATTCCCATAGTGTGTTTCTGATGGAAGCATGAGAATCTTTAGGAGAGAACCTGGGAGCAGAAGACCCAAATGGGTGATCAGTACCCACATCTCTCTATGTATCCTTTTTTAATATTTTTAGGATGTAAATTCCCAAGGTAAGGGGAATTTAGTGACTCATATTTTTTATATATTATTTTTTGATATTTTATGAATTATTTTCAAGACTAGGCACTAAGACCAAATTTGATTCTAAAGCCCGGTGTGCCTTGAATAAATGTTTGAAATATATTAAATATATTAATATCATGTGAATGCAGTTTTCTTGAAAAAGTGAAATAACTCATGAACAAGTTCCCAAATTATAAATCTAAGGGAACCATTGATTTTAGAACATGTTTTTACCATATTCATGACATAACCTTTGTCAATGTGGGGATTTTTTGAAAAATTCATCATGGGTGTAAAATGAATAAAATAAATTAAATAGATTTTTTTATTTGATTTTCAATATAGTGACCTAGATTCTTCTTTAGATATTCTATTATGTCCAAATTTTAGGGTTATCTACATAAACATATAATTTTGATAGAGTGTTGGAGAACCATTGGAAGAGGTTCCATTGACAAATGATAACTAGATCGAAGATCTCCGACCGGTGTTCTACGGTATTCAAGGATCTCACCAACGATAAGGATTAAGCTTCATTATTTGTCATTGATCTATCCATAATGAGTTAATATGTTGATTTATATGGATTTTTTCCATTATTAATTCCTATGATGAATTCAAATCAATCAAACAAAGAATTCATTCATAGATCATTTGTATTGCTCGATGGATTTATCTGTAGGGATTTATTGGGAGATTTGTTTATTTATTATTGGTTCTTCATTATTAATTATAATGATAATGAATCAAGGCCACCAAACATGCCTGAGGTTCATTCCTATTTGCGTGTTTTCTGGATTTCTCCCATTGTTTCACTGAAATACTGAGAAATCAAACATTTCATGCCCATTTCTCGGAACAAAGATTCAATATTGTAGATATATGCTAGGTATGACATGGGGATTGTGTGATGATGAAAGTAGTAGAATATTGAATGGATTTGGGGGTGCTCGATTTCATGTTTTTTGGCATGCGATGATGGATGGTGCACAGTGGAATTTTCTGAATGGATTCAAATTCCATATCCTAGTGTTCGATGACACCAAGGCTTCGATGATGGTGTTATTTGGTTTCTAAAATGGGGCATGACTGGATCAATGGTTGGAGGAGCAGATGATGACATGTGCACTAGATCTATGTTTTTGGAAATTTCCATAACACACAGTGTGTAATCCAAGATTACATGGCTTGTGGGACCCCTTGTGTCATGCTAGGGTTTCCATGCTGAAGTTAAATATCACACGGTGTGTGATACCATCACATGGCCTATACCTAGGAGGGTATATGAACAAAAATAGGATTACATGATCACAGACATGCCATGTACACCAACACGAACATGCCCAGGCCATGTGTACCTGGGGAGAGTCATGTACTTGGACATAGTCATAAGTACACAGCATTATACATTCCATATATTATTATATGGACACGGGCATAGTTCATAATGCATGGGTAGGACCTGGTGCTTAAGGGACACACTGTGTACTCTCGGTATATGTCGTGTACTTCCTTTAAGTAGTCATAGAGCCCTTATCCACTTAATATTGCAAAAGTTTCATTAGGGTGGATTCCCTATATCCTTTCCCTTAGGGTTAGTATGTAATCACATCCTACATAGATGATAGTGATCCCTTTAGCAGGACTTATTAGAGAGAGTTTTCGGTATCCTTCTATGGGGCCTGAAGTGAGATCCTCTATCAGCATCTTTCTCTAGGTGTAGTTCTTGGTATCATCATCACCAACACTATGCGGGTGTCAATCCTCTACCTAGTGGGTTATTCTAGATTGAGTTGTTGGTATACCCCATGGCCTTTGGTGTGATCCTCATCTATGTATCATTATTTTAATACTTCTAGAATATAGTTTTAATGGAAAGATCCTATGATCTGTACATCTTAGATGGATTCCATTAGTGATATATGACTCGTGAAGTGTGTTCTCCTAGATGAGTGATATATGGAGTCTACGAGAAGGATCCATATACTGGAATTACAGTTGTGACTTTATTTTGAGATTGTGTGTGTTTGTTGAATATATATTGATATTCTTATAATATGTGTTTTAGACATATACCTGTGTAGATCTGACTATTATTCTTATTGATATATATTTACTGATTTCGGGGTGTCCTTATATGTATTGTTACACTCACCCCTAAATGGGATTTTCCCATACGTGTCGTGTATTATGCAGATGATAAACCTTTTGACGGAGTCTTAGAGGGACCCGGACCAGGTCTTTCTTATTGAGACAAAAAAACCGAGGTGTGTTCCTATGATTATCTTGATAGAATTATCCATCTTTACTTTCAGGTAGGGGTTGTTTTCATACTCATTGTGGTGGGCTTGTATTGGGCCTATTTACATTCTATGACTTTTTTTCTACTTTTGTTTGGTGTTTTATATGTACACATGAATGATTTATTAGTAGTTTTACATTTCATAATTGTATGGTCTTGAATATGTGTGTGTGTGCATATATGTACTTTAGGCTAATGCCTCCCTTGGTAGTGATATGCCTACTCAGCACTAGTCTTCATCCCCTGACCTATTAGAGGCAGGGAAGTGTAGTCAGGGCCTGGGCCCCATTGATATTTCATGATAGAAGATAGCATGTAAAAGTTTCTTCGCATGATCTAGATGACATGTCCATAGGCCTTTTCAATATTAAAGATGTCATATCCATGGTGTTTCACATGATTTGGATGAAATGTGTGAAGGAATTAGCATGATTGAAGTTGGTATATCCAAGGTGCTTCACATGATCTAGCTAACATGTTCAGAGGACTTTTCGTGACCTAGCTGACATGTCTGGAGGACTTATTGTTTCTGACGCTTTCGTCAGGGCACGAGCATTCATCTTCTTCAGGGATGAGGGGTACTATTTTTTGTTGCCCTGGATTCCTGCTTTCCAAAGGCGGGCAGCATCCGCTCCTTATTCAGGGACGTCTACTCCTTGATTGAAATGGGATGATGGGATGTTGGTTCTTCCTTTCGTATATTCCTCCTCAGAACTCATCACCTAGTCTGGGTATCCCTCATAGACTTAAGAAGTTTTTCGTGAAACTCTTTTGGGTGCTTCATGGACACCATTTAATTACGTTGCTTCTGTCAGGACATTCCAAGGGGTCCGGTCAGGGCAGCAACCTTCAGTTAGGGGAGTAGTCATGTGGGGAATCACTGGCGTGTCTGGACGTTGGGGGATTGGTGTGTCTATCTTCTGTTCCTTATTATAGGGCTTCTCAAGGGCGCGGAAGCCCGGGGAATCCCACATCGAACGTGGGGAATCATATGCCATGAGCATGTATCTGAGGTTTTCCTCAGATTCCCATGTTTAACATGGGGTGTGCCACAAGTTTAACGTCCAGCAAAGACAGATCGGGCTGATCAGAACACTGGATAGAGTGGATCAGATGGAGGAACCCTCTGGAAGGAACACCGATATTAGGGCCATCGTGTGGGTGGACTCCCGAGAGCTTTTGTGGGAATGGTTAATGGGGTGGCATGATCCCACCGGGATGTGGTGGCCCAGGTAAGAATTATGATTGATGGTGGAAGGTTCTGTGAATTGGATGGTGAATGGGATGGAACCGTCATGGGGGTGATGATGGTTTTGGTCTTGAGCCTCAAAGAGACTTCCTACGTATCCTTGTGGCAGGGAATCAAAGTCCACTAGTTCATATGATGATGGATTACCACTGATTGGGGTTTTAAATGGCTTACCGCTAGATGAGATTGCAACGGCTTACCGTTGGATAAGGTGTCAATGGCTTACCGTTGATTGAGGTCACAATGGATTACCATTGGATGGGGCTATCAGTGACTTACCACTGATGAGGTCGCAATGGATTACCGCTGCATAGGGTCACAATGGCTTATCGTTGATTAAGGTCACAACGGCTTACTGTTAGATGGAACAAAGATGACTTACCGCCAAATGGGGTGACAACGGCTTACTGCTGAAAGAGGTCCAAAGTTTAACGTAGTTTTGGACGGGGGTGAACCGATGTGAAGGTGGACCTGGGTTCCAATGGTTGTTGGGATTGAACCTCGTGGAGGCTTCCTACATACCTTTCCTTGGCAAGGATCAAAGTCCTTGTAGTTTGTATGGGGAATTTGGGGCTTACGCTCTGAGGCAGCCCAAGGTGTTGGTGAACCGACGTGAAGGAGGTCAAGATGACAGGGTGGTGGGCTTGAACATCGTGGAGACTTCCTACGTACCCTTCCGTGGAAAGGATCGAAGTCCACATAGTTCAGGTGAAAAGGGGGATATTAAACTGACGCAGAGGGGTGTCGGGACAACTGGGTGTTGGGCTTGAACCTCAGGGAGGTTTCCTACATACCTTACCTTATCAAGGATCAAAGACCTCGTAGTTCGGATGGGTGTGGGGCTTACACTCTAGGATTCCCAGGGTGTTGGTGAACCGATGTGGAGGAGGACCTGGGGTCCAATAGATGGTGGTGGGCTTTAACCTCGTGGAGGCTTCCTACGTACCTTTCCTTGGCAAGGATCAAAGACCACATAGTTCAGATGGGCGAGAACCAACGTGAAGGTGGACCTAGGGTCCAATGGTTGTTGGGATTGAACCTCATGGAGGCTTCCTACATACCTTGCCCTAGAAAGGATTAAATTACTCGTAGTTCATAAGGGTGTGGGGCTTACACTCTAGGATGCACAGGGTGTTGCTGAACCGACATGAAGATGGTCGGAGTAACTGGGTGTTAGGCTTGAACCTCTTGGATTCTTCCTATGTACCCTTCCTTGGCAAGGATCAAAGTCCTCGTAGTTCAAAATATGGGTGTAGGGATTACACTCTAGGCTATCCAAGGTGCTGGTGAACTGATGTGAAGATGGACGGAGCGACCGAGTGTTGGGATTGAACCTCGTGGAGGCTTCCTACGTACCCTGCCTTGGAAAGGATCAAAGTCCTCGTAGTTCAGAATATGGATGTGGGGATTACACTCTAGGCTACCCAGTGTGTTGGTGAACTGACGTGAAGATGGTTGGAGTGACCGGGTGTTGGGCTTGAACCTCTTGGAGGATTCCTACATACCCTTCCTTGGTAAGAATCAAAGTCCTCATAGTTCGGAATATGGGTGTGGGGATTACACTCTAGGATACCCAGGGTGTATGTCATGGTCGGTGCTCACTCTAAGCCCACGTGAGTCATTCTCGGTGTGAGAAACAAGAGATAGCAGAGAACCAATGATCACATCGTGAAAGGTGCGTCTGTGATAAGTGAAGTGGGGCTTACGCGTGGTTAGTGGTCCAAATAGAAAACATGAGATTATGCGTGGTTGGCAGCCTGAAGAGTCGGGACTTACTCCAGGATGGAGGCCCAATGGCGACAAAGCGCAGCGTGAGAGGGACTTGGGACCGAAGAAAGGTGAAGCATCGTTCCCCACCACACCCTTCGCTGGCCCTGGGGACTAAAGATGAAAGGAGGAGCAGGGATGTTGCCTCCTACAAGAAAGATAGGGTCTTACACCAAGATGGTCACCCTTTACCCACGAAAAAACACCACTCCCATAAGGAGGATATCATCCCCAGTGGAGACCAGTGGGCGTAGATAATTTCCAAGGTGGGGGCACCCCGCGTGTGAGGCACAGGGCAAGGTCACAGTTTAACGGCATGTGCTGAGGATGATGGTGCTTGGCAGTTTAACATCATGTAGCTCAGATGATGTGGGTTTTCTCTGCACCCCTAGGACTTACATAACCGATACCCTCTGCTCCTTGGTGCAGAGAGGGGATAGGCAAAGTTGTGGCGAGGGGGTGTCATGGAGCAAACCATAGAGGGGCCCATGTTAGAATGTATATGTGAAGAAGCAATTGCCATTAGTGTTCCAATACGAAGAAGCATGAGGCGAAGCAACGCAACAGGAGATATCATCCAGGGTACTTTGAAGTTACGTCGTGTGAACCTAGGAGGTTGCACGGGTAATGAGTATATGGAGAAGGTGTTTTGGGTGTGGGAGGAACCCAAAAATGATGCCCGGAGGAGGGACATCACAGTCGCACAATGTGGGAGGCTTGTGCACAAAAGGGGCCATTACATGAAAAAGGGGATGGGCCGACGCGCAAAAGGAATTGTGTGCGCGAAAAACTCTGGACTAGCATGCAATTGAGCGATGGGTGCGAAATAGAGCGGACCGATGTGAAAAAGGAATTGTATGCCAAAGCCCTAATTGTGCTCAATTGGAAGGAATTGTGTGCGGGGGAAGGGGTTCGAGGGGATTTGGACAAGGATCAAACTCGAGTAGTTTCCCGCAAAGGTGGACCCCCGGGTGACCTGGTGAAAAAAATTTAGTACCTGGGAGCCATATTCTTTGGACGCATGAGAGAGGAATTTTGTGCAAGAGAGGCGGTTAAAATTCTTTGTCCGAAGTCGAAGGGGGTGGCCTTGTTTTTATAGGCGCTCGGGATCACGGGTCCGCGCAAAAAACGCTTCGGCGCAAAAAATGGAGTGACCTGATGTCGGCAGTGTCAAGGTCAACCACACAGACCGGTGGCACAAAATAGTTCTGTGTCGCGTGGAAAACTCTCACGAATCCCAGATTTTTTCACTCTGGGCATATTTTTTTCACACAACCCATTATTTTTTTCGCGCCACCCCTCCAGGACCCCCGGAACGGATTTCCGGTTCCAAATATGGCTTCGCTTTGTCGCGTTCCAACCAACTTTAGATCTTGAGTGTATTTTGGCATCTAAAAATTCCCCCCCTCAGAATCGAACTGGTGTGGGGCCGCAAAGGTCAGATTTTGATGGAAATGCTGAGATACAGGGCACCCTGGGGCCGTTGCGCATTTCCAACCGGAACGGCCCAAAAAACTGGGCTAGAGCGAGTAATCCACTTTTCAAACATGCACGGAAACCGCTCACCACACCTATAAAAGGATTCATGGGTCCCTCTATTCTGTATGGATTTTCTCGCGCGATAAGTCAGAGCTCTCGTGCGCAAAAAATTATTCCACCTGCACAAAAAACACTTTTGTTGCGTGTAATTCCCCGCGATCAGTCATCTTTTTTCACGCCAACCCGGGATTTTCTACGCCAACCCAGGATTTTCCACCCCAGTCCTGGTTTTTTCATGTTGGCCGCTTTTTTTTCACCCCAACTCCTAATTTTTCACACTAACTCATGATTTTTCGTGCCGACTCCTTAAAATCTTGCTGAAAGGAGATGGTCGCCAATCGGGATGATGGTGAGAGGGAAGCCATATCTACTTCTTGAAGGGTTGAGATGGTTTCCAACCCTAAGGTTTATAGTGCCCGAAGGGTCATATTCGATAACCATACCCTCTTCAACATGTTGACCCCAGTGCAGAAAGATTACGCATTGTCTTCCAATTTACTGATCGGGGACTTTGGAATCTTGGAGGAGGTACTTGTGCCAAGGTTTGATTTTGACACACCGCGGTCATGGGTGACCCGAAGGATGACCTACCCTGGTATAACATCACCTACAATGGCCATCCTTCCATAGAAACTAGACACCTGGATGTTTACGTCCTGAATCCCAGGACCAGGACCATCTCGGGGAGTGACCTTGTCGCGGAGAGTTCTCTATCCCTTTACGCAAGCACCTTTCGTCAGAGTGTTACTGAAGAGGCAAAAGGATGGTTGTAGGATTGGGATATGTGGTCTGGAGGCAACTTTACCAATGAATGGGCCTGGGAATATTGGGTTCTCCAGACATGCGACCAGTTTGGGGCCGAACAGCGGCACATCGGTTTGTTTGAAGCGGTGTGGACGTTGCAGTTTCACTTCTATCGCCAGCCTGAGCTCAGGCCAGAGTTGTTCACTTGATGGTCCCCTAACACTAATACTTTCAACTTTCATCATGGGGAAGTCGGCATCATCCTGTGGGACATCCACTGCATCGGGGGTATCCCTCTGGATGGGCATCAGTACGATGAATTCCTCCCAACAAGTAACACCTGGGTTGACATATCACGAACCCCTATACTGACATGGAACCTACTAGAGCTAGACAAGGAGAGGTTGGGGGTCAAGTATTTCCTGAAGTACATTTCTTATAGGAAATGGTTCAGCTTGTTCCTTGAAAAACATCCGAAATTCAAGATGTCGGGGCGAGGGAGACGGTGTCTGACCGCAGCGCAGAGGAGCAAGAGCGGATCGTACTGGAGGATCCTGGAGGCGGGGGACTATCAGTCATGGGGCTTCATCATAAATGAGATTCGGGACCCCAATGTCCGATACTCCAAATTCCTTGCCACATTCCTGAGTGGATGGCTCATATCGGTGAGGGATGCAAGGATGGGGGTTTGTGCAGTGACCCTAGTGATGCTCAGCATCATGGCCACCAATCAAAGATTTAATCTTGGAGTCCCCGTGCTGGCTCATCTGTATGCCATTTTTGGATGCATCTCAATAGGAGGATCACCGAGGAGGATTTGTGGCCCCTTCAAGATCATTTATGGCTGGGTCGCAGCCCATTGTGGTAGGTATACCTTGTCGAATTCCATTCGTCCTCCAGGTAATGGCATGTGACCTTCCATGTTGAACATCATCATAGCCATGACGATGACGCTAAATGAGGAGGGAGTAAGGATCAGAATCATCAATCATTCCAAATTCTCTTTCAGCCCATTCCCTGCCCTGATAGGCCAAATGAAAAATAATGGGCAAGGCTCACTAGAGTGTAGGCAGTACTTCCAGAACAT
The DNA here is from genome assembly GCA_963277665.1 of Viscum album. NCBI lineage: Eukaryota > Viridiplantae > Streptophyta > Magnoliopsida > Santalales > Viscaceae > Viscum > Viscum album. The sequence continues at coordinate 778,004,719 of OY728138.1, forward strand.
CATAGGTGGGGTGATCATGGCTCGGATTGACGGGAAGATCTTTTACGAACCGTACGTGTCATCCAGGTTTTCCAGAAAATTCGAATACCTTCAATGGATGCCGAAGAAGTTGTACATGGATGTTCGGTAAGAGATTCACCCCTGCGTTCTTTGCCAGATGTGGCTGATGTTCACAACCCAGGGCTCCAGCAACATTATCACCTTTCCTCACATCAGAGTTGATGATGTCCTCTCAACCGAATATGTCGAGCATTGGGCCACAGCATACCCTGAGGGGATTTTGCAGAGGCGAGTTCGGAAACTCAATGTAGCTAGTATAGAACTTGGGCGGTGAAAGATTAGGTAGGGTGTTGCTGGGGTGGAAAGGTCAGAGTCATGTCAGGCAATCGGACCTGCACACACCGGTAATTCAGTAGTGGGGATGTCACATGGCACGACCGGGGCCTCATCATCTAGGGGGAGAGAGGCTCATGTAGCGGTCAGGGAACTCCCAAGGAAGCAGATAAGATATTTTCTTCATTCTTCCAGTGACGCAATATTCCTGACTCTTTGGTTAGCCTTGATGACCCTGTGACATTCGATGGGTACTGAAGCTCTTTGGAAGAAGATAATGCGAGAAGGAAACTAGTTTTCGGAGGTCGGACTCATTCGAGTTGTTGATAGGGTGAACTTTCATCATCGGCATGCATACCTGACGGCCATGGATGCATATTCATTCCAACGGGGTCGGCATACAGAGCCACCCTACTTAGTGGAAGTAATGCTCAGCCAAGAGCATGATCCCAAAAAGATGTTGTCAGAGGATGATGACAGTGATGATGAGCTGGAAGGCACTGAGATGGAAGTGGAGGAAGAAGGAGAAGGTTAAGGAGGGGGAAAATAAGAATAGGATCCTAAAGGTGGAGGGTCTCAGGGGGCATCCCACCAAGGTAGTCTCTGGGAGATCAGTGGGATCTTCGGCTCTGATGTGGATATAACCGAGCTTCTTGAGGAATGTCTCATCCATTATCTATAATTTTCCCCTCATCATATTTTTTAGCCCTCAATTAGACCTCCTTATCTCATTCAGAAGCATGTGGGCACTGACCAAGGGTCTCTATGCGAAGAGGAGGAGGCATCAGTAGAACAAGGTGGGCGGATGATGCCCATTATTAAACTGAAGAGTGTTGAGGGATCCCTCACAATGGCAGCTCCCGTAGTGTCCAGAACACCGGAGGATGGTGCTTTGGGCTCCTGTAAGTTCATTACTTCAATGCTGGTTAATCACCATTGGAGAGCTCAATTGATCAGGGTGTTCCTTGTTTGTGTAGTAATCACAGCCTTGGAGGCTCATCAGGCTTCCAAACCTGGGTCGTTCGCAATTGATTCAACTACAAACGTGTCGTCCCATTCAGGGCACACTTATCAAACTAAACCAACCTCGGCACTCAATGAGCAGGGAGCGGTGGACATCAGTGGTACTCATTTCGGGGTAGGGTCGGAGGTCAGCAATGGAGCTACTGCAACTGGGGTGACGGGGAACGATCGCCCAGGCATTGAAGAGCCCAACTCCTTGGAAGGGGTGCCCGAAGAAGACCTCACTGCTGGTATGTTGGCTACTTTTCCCACCTATCGGCTGGCAGACCACAAGGAGATTCACGATTCAGACTCAGAGGCGACCGAGGAGAGCCGAATGATGCGGCACAAAGGGTGAAAGTACATCTAATGCTTTCTTCATCAGCCCCATCCAGAATAGCTGAAACGGATGGGATCACTCCAAACCTAGCTGCGCTTTCTCTATGCTGAAGGGGTGGATGCCTAGTGCCTTCATTCAACAGTCTGTGACTACATGGTCGAGAAGCTACGTGAGAGTAGTTGCTGCTCCAACATTTCCCAGTGTCAGGAGGAGTCAAGGAGTATCCAAGAGTTTGTAGAGGTAGAAAAAGAGGCCTAAAGCCCTGGCGAATAGGTGAAATCAAAAGAGATATTCATTGCAAACTGTTCTGAGCTTGTGGATCAGTTGAGGGCCCAGTTGGTAGACGCCCAAGAGCAACTAGTGGAAGCAGGTCACCAGATATCCACACTTCAAACTGAACATGAGAAAAAATAGGCTAGGGTCAGTGAACTGTGCTCTGCGGCTGTCGACAAAGAGAGAGCCCTCAGGGGGCGGGAGGCAGTTCTGGAGGCCACCAGTGAAAGGGTAGCGGTGCTGGAATGATCCATCCAAGAAGCTGACCCTTAAGGGCCATGTTTTGGCCGAACTCATAAACTCATTTCTTCTTACTACTTTTTATTCTAAACTACATGTATGGATGAATTTATTTACTTGTTCGTTTGGTTTAACGCATCCAACCACAATCCTGGAATAAATATAAATTCATTCCTAAGCTCATGCGGGTCACCCCCAATGTGAGAAACAAGGGATGTTTGTACTATTACTTCACTTGATCACGGGAGCGTCAACCCAGCTTCGGGCATCCAGGGTTTGAATAACCGGCCCAGATTTCCGGGAGGAAATGGGAGAGACCTGACTGGAGGATGAAGCTCTCAAAACAGCTGAATTACCATTTTCCCAATGTGCTCTTGTGCGCAAATGGGATAACACCAGGGGCATTGGAATAAATCTGAATAGGGAAATAAAAGGTGTGAATCACGATACCCAGGATTCGGAACATTGTGGGGGTGGCATGACAATGAAGAATAAATGTTGACCGCATTCGAAACACAGTATCCTTATTGTGTTAGCCTGGAATGGGGATAGAAAATGAGGTCCGACCGTTGACCATGTTCAAAACACGGGGCTCGACTCAAAATTTCATCCAATAGCCTTCCAGAACATTGGTCTGGGACAATAGGTGGGCTATAAGCCGAGCATCCATACCGTTAGGGGGTTCCCTTAGACATGAAATGGGATGAGGGTCTGATTAAGGGGAACGCAAAGCGTGGAATGTGGAGTGATGGTTTGTTAGAACAGTCTCTAACACTATTAAAATTACACCATTGCGGTGGAAGCATATTAGATGGGCGCATCAGTTTGATCATGGATCATTCCTTCTTTCAGATAGGATCTCTCTGGAGAGGGAGTTGTCGCTTCCCAATGTCATCGTGGGGCATCCCGAACTTATTCAGGGAAAATATTCAATTACATGGTTCCCCATGGGGGGGTCAGGCCAGGGGGTCGGAATTGGGGAGGAATAGGATTTATGATTCCTAGGGATGGACCTGAGGTGAAATGCCTGGGTGTCCCTACGTATCCCATGAGGATGGGAATCAAGCCATACGTAGTTCTAAAAGAGATCTTAGTTTATGGTCTTAGAGATCAGACCATGTATGGTAGGAAATGCGGGATACACATGGTGGAGTAATTATAAAACCCGACGTGAATGGGAACATGGGGCTCCAACCACCACGTGTTCCCTGGGAAGGTTCTAGGTCAAGGGAACAGAAACAAGAGTTAAGCTGGGCCTGAGGCAAGATGTACGGATGTTCCTACGTAACCCATGAGGATGGGGATCAAGCTGCATGTACTTCTAGAGGTCGCATGGTAAGCTACCAATTCTAGGGATAAAAAAGGGGCATGCGGGTGTGTCCCTCACACCGAAAGAAGATTTATTTGATAAATCTTGTTTTTACTTTAAGGTGGATAGTTTTTTTTTTGTGAAGCAACAGACTGGGATAGAAAGTCCCGGCATCACCACAAGAATCAAGACGTATGCAGGCATTGAAAAAAGGTGTGGTGTGTGACCAATACCAAATATGGTGTCCCATTTTTTGAGGACATCACGATGCAGTGCCGTTTTTCATCGTGTGGCCAGGACGATCATATCACAGTTTAGGGTCATGTGATGGGACCAGGCAGAATAGTTTAAAGTCTTATGTCTTGGACATGAAGTAATATGCACGATATGATACAACATACCCAACGTGAATGAGGGCTTAGTCCCACACCACACCATGCGCAACTCCGAGAAGGAAACCTTGGGCCAGGGGGGTAGTAAGGTTTAGAGGATAAGGGACAAGAGAAATGAGCTCCCAATTGTGATGAACCTGAATATGAGATGTTCGGGTGTTTCTATGTGTCCCATGAGGATGGGAATCAAGCTGTACGTAGTTCTCACAAAGAGGCAATATGAAAAGATCTTAGTTTAAGGTCTTAGAACTCGGACCATGGAGAAGCAGGACTATCCCAAGGGAAGGCGGACCTTAACTCAATCCCTAATCTTACTTGAGTTGAACTCAGTGTAGGAAACAAGGGTGGATAATGTATTCACAATACATGAAATAAATGCAAAGGGGGAACCGGTGAAGCCTCGAATGATCGCCTTATCATGGTTTTTCTTGCTCCTAACGTGCAAATTCACACTGAGGGATAATACCAAGAATTTAGAAGTTCTACTTGGACATGATAAAGTGGAGAAGGATGTGAATCATGTAACCAACATTTTGGGATTAATGGGGTTGGCGTGATAATGGAGGATGACTATTGACTATGTTTGAAACACAGAATCCATATCATGTTATCCTGAAATGGGGACAATCAAATGATTGATGACCACTGACCATATTCGAAATGCTGGATTTGTATCGATTTTTTGTTTGAAACCCTCGAGGACGTTGGCCCATAATGGTAGGAGAGCCCTTTGTCCTAGCATCTATGCCACTTGGGGGTCCCTTCGGGTGTGAAAGGTGATGGAATCCCTAATGAAGGGGAACAAATATCCTGAAAAATGGATGAAATCATGTCTGAGTAGAGTCTGACATTCCAGGCATTAAACCAGAGTACCCTTAGGCACATTGGTGAATCGCCGAAGAGGACCGAGGGCATAATATTCAGAGTGGCCGATTGGAATAGACGAGGATAGCACTAGGGGATGGAAAACTCTCAGGAGAAAGAGGTACATGGAGTGTTTGTTGTAAACCCAACGTGAATGAGGAAAAAATATCATACCACACTGTGTATCCCTTTCATGGATGAATGCGGGCTGAGGGGTCAAGATGGGGCTGGACCCGAAGACGAGATGCTTGGGTGGTCCTACGTATCCCATGAGGATGGGAATCAAGCCATACATAGTTCTAGAATCGCATATAGGGGTATGATACCCTAATTAGTGGGGTGTATGGTGTGGACAGTAACCCGTCGTAAATGGGGACATAATCCCATACCACATCGTACAACCCTAAATAGGAACTTAGGCCGGGGGCTCGAAAAGGCTAAGGGGCCTGAGGCAGGGCCTTAGTCAGGAAGGCCCGACCGGTTTAAATTTTAACATCCTACATTGAGGAAGAAAAGGGGAGTAAGATGTCCCACACAAGGTAGGTGTATGGAACAGAGAATAACCCGATGTGAATGAGGACATAATCCCATACCACACCACACACTCTAGGTAAGAACTTGGGTCGGGTCTCGAGAAGGCCAAGGGACCTGAGACTGGGCCTCAGTCAGGAAGGCCTGACCAATTGGTATTTTAATGTCTTGTAGTGAGGATGAAGAGAGGATAAGGTATCTCATCTGGGGATGTGTACGGCATGGCGAGTAACCCTATGTGAATGAGGACATAATCCCATGCCACACTGTACAATCCCATAAGGGAGAACCTGGGTCGGGGCCCAAAAAGGCCAAGGGGCCTAAGGCTGGGCCTCGGATGGGAAGGCCATATGCCCTCTTGTATGGTTTTTTCCCCATAACAGCTCCTAATCCCATGTGAGTAGTGCTCGATGTGGGAAACAAGGATCTGGTCTCAGCTCTCCCTGTCATATGGGGTCTAATAGCTGGCATTGCCCGAAGGGAGTTCGTCACTTGGAGACATAATGGGGCAGAATTAACCACTACACTCAATGTTTTAGACATCTTGGGGTGGTTCTAATGACTTAGGATAGCTGTTGACCATGTTCGAAATACAGTATCCCCATAGTGACCTGAAATGGGAACAACAAATGAGCATCGACCGCAGACCATATTCGCAACGCGGGACTTGTATCGGCTTGTTTCTCAACATCCTCGAGGGTGTTGGCCCAAAGTAGTAGGAGATCCCTTAGGCCTAGCATCCATGTCGTTCGGGAGCCCTTCTGGATGAGAAGGATGATGGAGTCCCAATCAAAGGAGTGGTTGAAGCATATCTTGTACCCATCTATGAAAGGGGAGAACGTCTCCAGGGAGAAAAACGTATGGTCGGATCGAGATTAGCTCAACGTAAATTGGGGAAAAAGTCTTCACCCCACCATATGTCTTGACCCAAGGGGAAGATTATGGCATTAGGGATGGGCCAGAAGATGAAATGTCCAGGTGTTCCTATGTATCCCATAAGGATGGGAATCAAGCCATACACAGTTCTTGAAGTCCATGAAGTTTAACACCATACAATGAGTACGTGGGAGGATAGAAGAACGAGAGTGGGCACATGGGGAAACCATTATAATCCTAGTATGAGTGGGGATAAGAAAGCCTACACTATATCATGCAAGGATCCTCCGAGAGAACTATACCCAAGGGGGTAGTCAAAGAGAAGAGTTTGGGGGATGGGCTCAAGACGAGGCGTCTGGGCATTCCTATGTATCCCACAAAGATGGGAATCAAGACATACATAGTTCTAAAGATTTATTTTAACATCATGATGGATGATGCGCAGTTTAAAGTCATGTGGGACTGGACAGTTTAAGGTAATGCGGGACCGACGTGCAGTTTAGGGTCATGCGGGACCACCCAGTTTAAGGTCATGTAGGACCAGACAGTTTAAGGTCATGTGGGATCGGCATGCAGTTTAGGGTCATGTGGGACCAGCCAATTTAAGGTCGTGCAGGACCAGACAGTTTAAGGTCATGCGGGATCGGTGTGCAGTTTAGGGTCATGCGGGACCATCCGGTTTAAGTTCATGCAGGACCAGACATTTTAAGGTCATGCGGTACTGGCATTTAGTTTAGGGTCATGCAGGACAATCTAGTTTAAGGTCATATAGGACGAGACAGTTTAAGGTCATATGGGACTGGCGTGCAGTTTAGGGTCATGCAGGACCAGCCAGTTTAAGGTCGTGTTGGACCAGATAGTTTAAGGTCATGCGGGACCGGCGTACAGTTTAGGGTCATGCGGGACAAGCCTGTTTAAGTTCATGCAGAACCAGACAGTTTAAGGTCATGCGGGGCCAGCATGTAGTTTAGGGTCATTCGAGACCATCCAGTTTAAGGTCGTGCAAAATTAGACAGTTTAAGGTCATGCGGAACTGGCGTGCAGTTTAGGGTCATGTAGGACCAGTCAGTTTAAGGTTGTGTAGGACCATTAGGCTCAGGAAAAGTATTTCTTGATGAACCTGGAATTGGTGGGAGGAGTTATACGCTCACCATCCATGGTCACCAGGGAGTATGCTCCATTGGGGTAAACCCTGTGGGCTATGTAAGGTCCTTCCCATTTTGGCTCCAACTTGGGTGGTTTCCTGCTGGGGATCATTGGCGCCCGGAGGGCCAATACCAGGTTGCCTTGAAGAAAAGAGCATAGGCGAACCTTCTTATTGAAGGCTCTATCTATCTTATTCTGATGCCTTTCCAGATTGTGCAGGGCATGAAGCATATCCTTTTCAAGTTCTTCCAATTCATCCAGACGAATTTTGGCCACCTTATCTGGCGCCTGCTGGTCATAGAATGTTGTGTGTAATAAAGGCAGCTGGATCTTGATGGGCTGGATGGCCTCAGCTCCGTACACCAGGGAGTAGGGGGTCACCTGGGTGGAATTGTGAGTCATCGTCTGATAGGCCCAGAGGGCGTTGGGGAGCTTCTCTGTCCAACTCTTCTTGTTCTAGCCAACCATCTTTTGCAAAAAAAAATTAGAGGGGGTTTTGTTGAATGCCTCGATCTGACCATTTGCCTGTGCGTGATAACGGGAGGTATGGTTCCAACAGATGTTGTACTTGGCATACAATTTCTTCAACTTGGCTGCTCAGAACTTGGTGCCATTATCAGTGAGGACAGCGTGAGGGACTCCAAACTGGTGGATGATGTTGGATCTTATGAAGTCAATGATAGAACAGGCCTTGACCTCCATGAGCGGAAATGCCTCTGCCCACTTGGAAAAGAAATATGTGGTGGTTAGGATGAACCTGCATTGGCGATTTGTCACCGGTGGGTATGGTCCCACGACATCGAGTCCCCATACCACGAACGACCAAGAGTACTTGGTGGAGTGGAGAGGTTCTGGTGGTCGATGCATGAAGTTATCATGAATTTGGAACGCATGACATCTCTTGGCGAACTCGATGCAATCATTGATCATGGAGGGCCATAAGTACCCCAGTCTCCAGATCTGATGGGCTAGCTTCAACCCAGCCTGATGAGCACTGCGGGAACCAGCATGAGCCTCCTGCATGACCTAAGAAATCTCGACTCCTTGGATGTAATGGAGGATAACACCGTCAAACCCGCTCTTGTATAGGATCTGCTAAAGACTGGGACCACTCTGGAGGGTAAACTACAGTGCAGGGAGTCAGATTCAATCACGCTCAGCCCGATCAGCATGGAGGCAACCACTTTGGAGATACTCGAAAAAAGGGGCTCTCCAGTCAGGAGTCACTTTGACCACTACATCTAAAGAACCTGGGGGTCCTGATGTGGAGGATTCGGTGGTAAGATGGCTTACTCGCAATCCATAGTCATCCTCTGGGGTGATTGGGGCAATGACTCTCTAGTGTTCCACCTGTATAATCAGGTCATCCTGCTCGGGTTCTGAAATTGTTGCAGTTAGGCCGTCCAGGGCATCGGCTCGACCATCCTAAGATCGAGGGACATGAGTAACTTCCGGCTGAGATGGAAACTGGGCCATTAGATGGAGGGTACACTCCAAAAATGGTACAAGCTCTAGCTTTATGAAAACATATCCATCGTTGACTTTCTTGATGACTATTTCGGAATCCCCTTTCACATGAAAATGGGGTACATCGATCTCGAGTTCTAGCTCGAGGCTAGTGATAAGAGCCTGATACTCTACCTCGTTGTTGGTGCAGCCTTCTGAAAACATGAATGAATATGGAAGAATGGCTTGCGCCAGGGTAATAAAGACAATACCTAGGACTAATCTATTGGGCCTAGGATCATTGACCCTCTGGCCGGTGGGGCTTCAGGAGGCACATTCGAAGTGCATCTGCCAACACGGGATGGCAGGATCTACCGAGAGGATTGCCTCGTCGGGAAAATCCAAGTCTAGGGACCGGTCCGCAGAGGTCGGATGGGAAGCAAGAAATTCCTCCTATGCCTATCTCTTGATAGATTTTTGGGGGACAAACCAAATGTCGAACTGCTAGATGATTACTGTCCACCATGCTAGATGGTCGGTTAACATGGGGCGGTTCAAAATGTACTTCAGTGGGTCTACCCAAGACATCAGTTATACCTCATGCTGCTGTAGGTAGTGCCACAATTTCTGTACAATGAATACCAATGCAAGGCATCTCTTCTCGATGGGGAGTATCTGGTCTTCATATCGATGAGCATATGGCTGAGTTCTTAGAGACTTTTTTCTGTCCCCTCATTGTTCTTCTGGGTGAGAAGGGCGCCGAAAGATCATTCCAGGGAACTCATGTATAGGATCAATGGTTTTCCGGAGACGAGTGGCATCAAGACCAGAGGCTAGAGAAAATACTGGTTAATTCCCTCGAACTCAGGCTGGCACTCTTCGTCCCACTCGTAGGCAGAGCCTTTCTTCATGATCCAGGAAAAGGGCTTACACTTTCCGTCCAGATTCACAATGAATCGGCTTATGTAGGCTAAGTGTCCTTGAAAACCTCAGAGATCCCGAATATAGCTCAGGGGAGGCATTTGGATGATTTACTTGATCTTATCTGGGTCGATCTCGATGCCCCGGTACCTGAAAAAAAATCCAAAAAACTTCCCGGAGGTGACCCCGAAGGCACACTTCAATGGGTTCATCTTCAACTGGCAGAAATGGAGGAAGTTGAACACTTTCTCAAGGTCCTTGAGATGGTCCCAGTGCTAGTGATATTTGACCACCAGATCATCCACATAGCATTCCACCAATGTACTAGGGATTGTCTTGAATATGGGGTGTATGGCCTGCTGATAGGTGGCACCTGCATTCTTCAGGCCGAAAGGGAATAACCTGGTAACAGAAAGTACCTTGGGGTGACCTGAAAGTGGTGGACCCTTCATCCTTAGAGGCCATCTGGATATGATTATATCCAGAGTAACCATCCATGAAGGAGAGGGATTGGAACCTAGCTGTAGCATCGATCAACAATTTTGTCACTGGAAGGGGAAAACCATCCTTTTGACAGTGACGACTAAGATCTTGAAAGTAGATGCAGACTCTGATATGTCCATTCTTCTTCCTGACTGGCACGATGTTGGCTAGCCACTTGGGGTACTGGACCTCCTTGACGAAGTTGGGTTTGATGAGCTTGTCATCCTCGGCCTCGACCATGGCACCGTGAGAAGGGTTCATCTTTCTGGGAGGCTGCTTGAACCCGCGATGATTTGTCGGGAGACCGAGGCGGTGGATAGCTACCTGAGGATCTATTCTTGTAATCTCATCGTAACTTTAGGAGAACACATCACAGTGCTATTTCAGAAAATATACTTACCATTTCTTCTCCTCAAGGGACATGGCGTCATTAATTAATGTGGGTATCGGATCTTCCTCGCTACCAAGGTTCACCTGTACCAGTTCATCAACCGTGGTGAAAACTCCTTCTTCAAATGCAGGGGGATCATCCTACAGATCCTCTTATTTGCTTGCGGAGGAAGGATTCCCTATGGGAGGAGCTTCTTCTGGGTCGGCAGATCCTGATGGGAGGCTGGCACTAGCCTGGACAACAGTGGACAGCATATCAGGAGATTCACGTGCTGCTGAGACCATAGCAATGAAGGAATTTGATCCGATCTCATCTGGTCTTTGGCCCAAGGGGCCATGATTGATGATATCAAAGCAATAATGGTGCGTAGGCTTGATCCGGTTAATTCCATCCTGGAATAACAAACATGTATGATGTACTGGTGTTTCCATAGGGCAGACATCCCGATACAATACGAGGATAGGAGGTTTCAGGATCACCTGAGCCTGGTTTGTGTAGGAGTACGAGGTGATTTTCCACTATCACTTGGACCTGGGAATATGCCTTCCTCCTGTACCAGAGACAATAAAACATTTCCCCATGTCAGGGTTCATGGCCTCCAATCGATGGATCGAGAAGATATAAGCGTCATCCAGACCTGCCCAGGGGTCATTTGTGACCATGGTGGGCTCAACCTCACTTGCCAGAATCTACTTATCCTTGCTCTTGTAATAGTCAACATCCATATAACGAGCTTCAAAAGAGGTTAAAGGAGATTCATCACCTTGGATTATTCCTACTCGACCATTTAGATTGTACTTTAGGCACTATTGATATGATGAGAGAACTGTCACGTGCAGGTGGATCCATGGTTTTCCCATCAATGCATTGTACGCGGTGTCCTGAGAGACAACCATAAACTCGGTACTGAAAACTAGGCCACAAAACTGGGTCTTAAAATAGATCTTACCTACTGGGGTCTACTCTGTCCTATCATATCACTAGATCCTTAAATCAGAGGGAGTCAATTCATCTTCAGATAACCCCATCTTCTGCAGTGTCCGCGTCGAGATAAGGTTGATCTCGGAGCCGATGTCAACAAGACAGCGGTGAACCTCCACACCGTTAAATTGGCTGGTGATGTACAGTGGGCTGATTTACCCCTATATGAGATATCCTTCATATTCTCCATAGAACTAAATGATGTCCTGGAATTTTGCATTCTCGACCGCTTCAGCATGAAAGGCTTCTGCAGCTGCTACCTCCGTCTCAAACTGGAGGGGGCTTCTTAAAGCCTCAGTGAGGGTCTCGCGCATATCCGATGATAGGAGAAGGGCTTCAAGGATTTAAATCATCATTGGGATGCTGGAAAGGTTCTTTAGGACATCGTACTTCTGCTCCAGGCACGAACTTCTACCTACAGGTGGCCGCTCTGCGACTAGAGGCATGGCGGGCCCTGCCGGCTAGACCGGCGGCTGGCTGGCGTTGGGCATATCCAGCTCCTCACTAGTCGAAGCCTGAAGAGTAGTTGTTGGATGAGTACTGGATGACTAAGATTGTTCGGTATCCAGACGAGGCTGGACGCAGTCAGGACAAGGTAGCTCTTCCTGATCCAGTAGCACAAACGGTGGTGGAAGTGGTCCTGACGACACCGGATGAAGAGGCTGCGAGTGCTGAGATTTGTGCTGGGCTTGCTGTCTGGTGTCGGTGGCATACACGGCATGGCTGGAGGTTCCAACTGACGCGCCTTGACAACCCATATGGTTGCGGCTCCACCGAAGTTGGTGTCAGTTGGGGATGTTGGGGAGCTTCGCCTGGCACTCCCCGTCGTCGGAAGTCATATAGGAATTTACCAACTCCACAGTATTAACTGAAGCGTACCCCTGACTGTCACTTGAAGATTCAGTCACCACTGGGTGGATTCTGGGAGGGATCCCCATATTAGGGGTCATTAATTCGTCGAGAGTGCGGGATGACGATGAAATTGGTGGGGCACGTTGTTTCTTCTTGTGTCGTTGATGCTTGCTCTTCTGGGAAGAGGTCGGCTGAGATGATGATGCAGAAGTGGTGGTCGTAGCTTCTGAAGGCTCTGGATAATTCAGGCATGCCTGGATGATACCATGGTCATGAGAAACCATTTTGTGAGCCATCCAATCATCATAATTCTGGGACCTGCGGTTGGAAACCTGTTTCCACTCGCCTTCACTGTCTCTACCGCTGTCTAACAGTACAAAGACACCTACCACTTGTGTTGGGTCCAGGCCCCGCCTGACTATGTTTTTATCTACCTCATCCTTAAGCTAGTATTTAAACACAATTCACTGCTTGAGGGTGTGCCCCATAATCTGATGATAGGGGTAGTAGTTGGGGAGATCAGTGAGATTCACCTCTTCCGGCCTTCTGTACTCAGGCAACCGTACAATCCTCTGCTCTAGGGCGCTACGGAAGTAACCGGGGACCCGATTCTCACTGAACGAGTAAGTCTGGTTTCTTCTTTCCGGAAAGGGGGCCCTTGGATCCTGGCCCTAACGAGGAGTCGCAGGGTCCTTTCGAGGAGGAGGACCCTGATTGTCCCTCCTAGGTGGTGGCGGCACATTCCGCGAGGGTGCTTTCTGATTCTGAGGGCGCTGTTGAGCCAGAGGTTATGCCTGAGGAGGAGGGCCTCTATGTGGTTGTGGGGCCGGTGCCACTAGTAGTAACTCCAACTGTCTAGGGGCTTCTATTTGGTCCACTGCGGCGGGCTCAGCTCTGTAATATCTTCTTGATGGGAATATAGGGGTCAACGGACATGCCTAGTTGGCCTGTTGCAGGGCTTCCTCAAGGCGTTGGGCCTTGTCGGATAAGTCTCGGAATCCTCTAGGGTAGTTATGGGTGATCAGAGAAGGAACCAGTTCTGTACTGACATTCCCTACGCACATCATTAATAGTTGCTCCTAAGTCAGGGGCATGTAAAGGGAGTATGTAAGCCCCTTCCACCGGGCGATAAAGTCCACGACTCGCTCATCAGGCCTTTGCTTGCACTTGAAGAGGTCTGCGATGCTGGTTTTCCGGGTGGTAGAGCTGAACTATTAGAGTAATTGCCTGCGAAGGTCCCTGTAGCTGGTTACAAATCCGATGGGGAGCTGGTTGTGCCAGACGAATGTCGGCCCCTCCAATGTATGAACAAAACAGCAAAGCTTGGAAGCATCTTACGGCGCTGGAGTCCCTAACATGGGTCCACACCTTGATTTGAATTGGGTCAGGTGCTGTGGTGGGTCCCTCGTCCCATTAAAAGGGGAGAAGTGGGATTCCTGAAACCCGGAAATATCGGCATATCATCTACCCATACCGGATATGGCTTACCATTAGGTGGGATTGCCACTTGTCACATTTCCAATGCCTCAAGGCAGGCTATGAGTGCCACCATAGGATCATCTAAGTGGGGATCCCTATCTTGATGAGGATCCCTAACCACGAGTGCGTTGGAAGGTTCTTCAACACAGTAGACAGGCTCAGCGGCTCGTGGAGCGGCTAGTGGAGCGGCCTGCGGGGTAGTTGGGGGGAACCCGGGCTGGATTCTTTGGATTGTCGCACCGTTCAGGAGGGTTTTTTGAGACATACCACACCCTCTTTTCTTGAGCTCCAGCTTCAGCCCTGTTCGTAGGAGCGGTATGATCAAGGTTTCCTGGGGGCATCTCACCGAGGGGTAGTTGTTCCTGCCCCTGCTTCCCCAGCCTAGGATCACCATAGTTGGGTTGTCACACTACAACACGTTCATCCAGGAGTTCATAGACCAACCTTTTCTGATCGGCAATCTTCTGGCGCAACGTGGCCTTCTCGGGGTCCTCCTCTATCTTCTGCACTGAGGTGGACAGGTCAGAGTGCTTGACAGCTCTGACGTGCTCTTTGCCCTTACTGGAATTCCTTCCGAGTAACAATACCTCAGTGGGCACAGGGAGACCTAGTAGGTTCCTCTACCAATGAGTAATCCTCCCCGATAGGTCCAACAGTGGTGGAACACCCTCAGAGGGTAAGTCTCCATCAAGAAGATCCAGATTATCCTCCTCATCCACTATATCGTCCATGTTGACTGTGAACCTTCCTGGGGGCATGTCCTCAATATCGCATAGTGAGTTAGGATGTCGTTGGATAGGGCTGAAGAGGAGGGAAGTATACTTCCCCCATCCATGGATTTGTATATGGGGGGTATCCTCCCTGATAATTTTGTGGAGTACCTTGATACTCTGAACGAATTGTTGCTGGAGGGCCTCACGATGACCTGGTGACTCGGGGTGCTGGGCCATAGGGAGTGCAGCCAGATCGACTAGACGACACTTCTCATTAATGTATTCAAAATGCGTTTGGATCCTTGGATAAACCACGTGATAATTAAGAAGACTGAAATGTTTTTCCCATAGGGTGTAGCGGAAACACTCAACTTCCTCTAGAGTGATGGATTATGGTATTCAGAAACTCTGCGCTGCCACGGGCCAGAACTTCTCAGGGAAGTCGTCCATTGTGAGGATTCTCCAGAATCTCCTTGGCTCAAATTCAGGGTATGTCCCTTGATTGCACCACTCACCAACTGGGGGTGGTTGAGGAATTGACAGCGGTACTGAGGTAGATTAATGGGATGACAGGCTGGCCGGTGGAGAATATGATGAATGAGCTGACTGGCCACCATATCTCGGGCCTTCTTTCGAAGAGGGTAGCGACCTAGCCGCTACGTCGCGATAGGATGGGATGACGTTCGTCGTTCCTGGATCAGAGGCCATGGTTGTTGGTGATACTCCATGTTGCTTCTCGCCTTCCATTAGTCCCTAGAATAGCTCTCTGTGATCTCTTGTGGAGGTAGAGAGTGCTTCCGGTGACGATGGTGGTTATTTCACGACCCTAACCTGTGGGGTCACGAGATTTTCATCCTCCTGGACAAACCTATGGAGGGAGGCATAAATCCTATGGACCTCACATTCTGGGAGCACCAGGCTGATGTTCCTCATCCCTGCCTCGACCCTTGACTCGGATGAGCAAGGGGAGGGTTCCCGAGCAAAGTCGTATTCCACTTCAGAGTCTCAGAAGTGGACTAGTTTGATCTCCGTCCGGGCCTTCCTGGGATTCTTCTTGTGGCGGTGATGACCTGCCTTCCTTCCCCTGGGTGGCTCCTTGGGATAGGGGTAATTTCTGACATGGGGTTCTTCGGCCTCATTGGTTCTGGGGCGGAGAGGGTTTCCACCTGAGAATGTCAGGGTGTGAGGAGCACCAGGACAAATGTCTAAGGGGACATGGGGAGGACCTCCATGAATAGCGCTAGAGCGGGAAAAACCTCCACTGGAACTAGCAGGAGCATGGGGAGGACCTCCATGCTTGGTGTGGGTGGAGCGAGGCTGGCCTTCACCCCTCTTGTTGTCGAGGCGAGGAGGACCTTCACCAGCTGCGAAGAGAATATAGGGAGGATCCCCACATTGGAGAGAGACGGGATGGGAAATGTCCCTACAGTGGCGGTCAGGGGCTGGAGGAATGAATCCATACCTAGTGTAATGGGCACGGGAGAGGCTTCCGTACCAAGTATCACTGTCATGGGGTAGACCCTCATTCGGATTGGGGGTAGCATGGGGTAGACCTCCATGATGAGTCTCGAAGAGGGGAAGTCCCATGATTTGTGTGGTAGTGGTATGGGGAGGACCTCCATACGGGGTGGCATTGCTGCGGGTTGGTTCGCGGTGACCACTGCTCATGCTTGTGACCAAGAGAGTCGACCCAGCCTGCCCGTGGGGCAGTTGGGGCCTCGATCCCGGTCGGGCGTATAAGCGCCCCTCCTCAGTGTATATAGGGACATGATGATATGAGTCAGTGGTGTCTTGGGCCACTGTAGCCATCGACATTGACGCCCTTTGGCAGGTGTCCTCCTCAGCTCGTTCCCAACGCTGTTGTAGGGTTGGACGAGCTGGGGCTGGTGGCACAGGTACATAACTTACCTGCTCCTCCAGCAAGACCGGGCGGCGGCGTTGACACGGTCGAGTGGGATCCCTTGCCGGGAGACCCTGGATTCGGACTCTAACCGGGCTGGGCTAGATGCCACCTACCTATTCAGCATAAGTTAGAGAGTCATCAAAGCGCTCTGGGGACAGGCTCCCGAAGTGGTTGTATGTCGGGGTGGGGAGAAATGGATCCCTGTGCGGCCCTCGGGGATGACCTTGATAGTGAGGCAAAGACGCCTCTAGATCTAGGCAGGCCATATCCCTTGTAGGGATGGTTCCCTCCTCCTCATAACGACACATGAGGTCGTTAATTACTCTTCATTGGATAACTTCTGATGGGGATATGGGGTGTGGGCGCCCCACGGTCGTGGACGCATAGGCCATCACGGAAGCGGTGAATCCATCCAGAACGGTTGTGCTGGCATTTCCCATACCCCAGTGGGATAAGGGTGGGCATTGATCGCGTTCCTGCGGTAGCAACCCGATTCCTGAGAAGCAGGGAGATGAACTCATCAGTGCTGAAATATAAAAGAATCAACTACCAATGCCCCAGTGTCATCCTGTATTTCGTGACCATTAAGAGGGATCCATTCTGACAACATCGCAGAATGGGATGCCCAATGTTCTACTACCCCAACTTCAGGTGAGATTCATGCCAGGCCCACTGTTTGTTTGGCGGGACCTGGTGCCGGATAACTGGATCTGGTGACATGTCAATCTATTGATTCCCTAAGTGCTACAAATCTTCATATTGAGGAGAATAAATTCACATCAGGTTCACCATTTCTTTTTCCGACGCTTTCGCCAGGGCATCCGCATATGTCTCGTTCAGGGATGAGGGGTGCGGTTTTTTGTTGCCCCACATTCCCGCTTTCCAAAGGTGGGTGACATATTCTCCTTATTCAGGGACGTTTGATCCTTTATTGAAACAGGATGATGGGATGTCAGTTCTTCCTTTCATGGATTCCTCCTCAAAACTCGTCACCTAGTCCGTGTCTCCCTCATAAACTTAAGATGTTGTTCGTGAAACTCTTTCTGGCACCATATATTCATGGACACCAGTTAATTATGTTGCTTATGTCAGGACATTCCAAGGGGTCCGGTCAGGGCAGCAACCTTAGGTTTGGGGAGTAGTCACATGGGGAATCACTTGAGTGTTTGGATGCTAGGGGATTGGCGTGTCTGTCTTCTGTCCCTTATTATAGGGCTTCTCGATGGCATGGAAGCTCGAGGAATCCCACATCAAACGCATGAGATCATATTCCATGGGCATGTATCTTAGGTTTTCCTCAGCTTTCCATTTTTAACACGGGGTATGCTGCAAGTTTAACGTCCAGCGGAGATGGATCGAGCTGATCAGAACACTGGGTAGAGTGGATCAGATGGATGAACCCCTTGGAGGGAACACCGATATTGGGGCCATCGTGTGGGTGGCCTCTCGAGAGCTGTTTATGGGAACAGGGAATGGGGTGGAATGATCCCATCGGGATGTGGTGGCCTGGGTAAGAATTAGGATAGATGGTGGAAGTTTCAGTGAATTGGATGGTGAATGGGATGGAACCGTCATGGGGGTGATGATGGTTTTGGGCTTGAGCCTCGAAGAGACTTCCTACATATCCCGGTGGTAGGGAATCAAAGACCACGTAGTTCATATGATGATGGATTACCACCGATTGGTGTTTTCAACAGCTTACCACTAGATGAGATCGTAATGGCTTACCATTGGATAAGGTGTCAATGGATTACCGCTGATTGAGGCCACAACGGCTTACCACTGGACGGGGATGTCAGCGGCTTACCACTGATGAGGTCGCAACGGATTACCACTACATAAGGTCACAAAATCTTACTGCTGATTAAGTTCACAACGGCTTACCGCTAGATGGAACAAATATGGCTTATCATTGAATGGGTAGACAACGGCTTACCGTTGAAAGAGGTTTACAGTTTAACGTCATGTGGGATGGGGGTGAACCAACATGAAGGTGGACCTGGGGTCCAATGGTTGTTGGGATTCAACCTCATGGAGGCTTCCTACATACCTTGCCTTGGAAAGGATCAAAGTCCTCAAAGTTCAGATGCTGCATTTGGGGCTTACTCTCTAAGGCGGCCCAAGGTGTTGGTGAACCGACGTGAAGGAGGTCAGGATGACCAGGTGGTGGGCTTGAACCTTGTAGAGGCTTCCTATATACCCTACCTTGGCAAGGATCAAATTCCACATAGTTCAGGTGAAAAGGGGGCTATTGAACCAACATGGAGGGGTTTCAGGACAACTGGGTGTTGGGATTGAACCTCGGGGAGGCTTCCTACATACCTTACCTTAGTAAGGATCAAAGACCTCGTAGTTCGGATGGGTGTGGGGCTTACACTCTAGGCTGCCCAGGGTGTTGGTGAGCCGATGTGGAGGAGTACCTGGGGTCCAATAGATGTTGGTGGTCTTGAACCTCGTGGAGGCTTCCTACGTACCTTGACTTGGCAAGGATCAAATACCACATAGTTTAGATGGGCTATAAATGACGTGAAAGTGGACCTGGGGTCCAATGGTTGTTGGGCTTGAACCTCATGGAGGCTTCCTATGTACCTTGCCTTGGAAAGGATCAAAGTCCTCATAGTTCAGAAGGGTGTGGGGATTACACTCTAGGCTGCCCAGGCTGTTGGTGAACTGACGTGAAGATTGTCGGAGCGACCGGGTGTTGGGATTGAACCTCGTGAAGGCTTCCTACATACCCTGCCTTGGGAAGGATCAAAGACTTCCTAGTTTGGAATATGGGGGTGGGGCTTACACTCTAGGATGCCCAGGGTGTTGGTGAACTGATGTGAAGATGGTCATAGCGACTGAGTGTTGGGATTGAACCTCATGGAGGCTTCCTACGTACCCTGCCTTGGAAAGGATCAAAGTCCTCATAGTTTGGAATATGGGTGTGGGGCTAACACTCTAGGTTTCCCAGGGTGTTGGTGAACCGACGTGAAGATGGTCGGAGCAATCGGGTGTTGGTCTTGAACCTCCTGGAGGCTTCCTACCTACCTTGCCTTGGCAAGGATCAAAGTCCTCATAGTTCGGAATATGGTTGTGGGGATTACACTCTAGGCTTCCCAGGGTGTATGTCATGGTCGGTGCTCACTCTAAGACCACATGAGTCATGATCAATGTGATAAACAAGAGATAGAAGAGACCCGACAATCACGTCGTGAAAGGTGCGTCCGTGGGAAGTGAAGTGGGGCTTACACGTGGTTAGCAGCCCAAATAGGAAACAGGGGCTTATGCATGGTTGGCATCCCGAAGAGTCGGGACTTACTCCAGGATGGAGGCCTGATGGAGACAAAGCTCAATGGGAGAGGGACTTGGGATCAAAGAAAGGAGAAACATTATTCCCCTCCACGCCCTTCTCTGGCCTTGGGGACTGAAGATGAAAGGAGGAGCAGGGATGTTTCCTCCTACAAGAAAGATAGGGTCTTACACCGAGATGGTCACCCTTTCCCCATGGAAAAACGCCACTCCCATAAGGAGGATATCATCCCCTGTGGTGACCAGTGGGCCTGTAGAATTTCCAAGGTGGGGGCACCCCACGTGCGAGGCACGGGGCGAGGTCACAATTTAACGTCATGTGCTGAGGATGATGGTGCTTGTCAGTTTAACGTCATGCAGCTCAGACTATGTGGGTTTCTCCGCACCCCTAGTACTTATATAACCGGTACCCTCTACTCCTTGGTGAAGAGATGGGATAGGCAAAGCCGTGGTGAGGGGGTGTCATGGAGCGAACCATCGAGGGGACCACTTTAGCATAGCTATGCGAATAAGAAATAGTCATTAGCGTGCCTATGCGAAGAAGCTTGAGACTAAGCAATGTAACGGGAGATATTGTCCAGGGGAATTTGATGTTACTTCGTGTGAACCTAGGAGGTTTCATGGGTAATGAGTATATGGTGAAGGTGTTGTAGGTGTGGGAGGCGCCTGAAAATGATGCCCGAAGGAAGGACATTATGGTCTCACAATGCCGGAGGCTTGTGCGCAAAAGGGACTGTTGCGGGAAAAAGGGGCCAGGCTGGTGCACAAAAGGAATTGTACGCGCGAAAAACTCCGGACTGGAGTGAAATTGAGCGTTGGGCGAGAAATAGAGTGGACCGACATGTAAAAGGAATTGCGCGCTGAATCCCTAATTTCACGCAATCAGAATGAATTGCTCACGGGGGAAGGGGTTTGAGGGTATTTGTACAAGGATCAAGCCCGATTAGTCGCACGCAAAGTTGGACCCCGGGCGACCTGGTGCGAAAAATTTAGTACCTAAGAGCCATCTTCTTTGTGCACACGAGAGAGTAATTTCGCGTGGGAGAGGCGGTTCAAATTCTTCAGCCGAAGTCGAAGGGGGTGGCCTTGTATTTATAGGTGCTCGGGATCGCGGTTCTGTGTGAAAAACACTTCGGCGCGAAATATTTCACACCCCGATGTCGGCAGCGCGAAGGTCAACCGCGCGGAGCGATGGTGAAAAAGAGTTCCACACCGCGTGGAAAACTCTCACGAATCCCGGAGTTTTTTGTGCGGGGCATATTTTTTTCACGCAGCCCATTATTTTTTTTGTGTCGCCCCTTTGGGACCCCTGTAATGGAACGACGGTTCCAAATATGGATTTACTTTGTCACATTCCAACCTGATTCAGCTCTTGAGTATATTCCGACATCTACACTTATCATGACCTTACTAACATGTCTTGAGGACTTCACATGACTCGAATGACATGTCTAAATTTTTTCACCTAATCTATGAACAGATCATGTGAAGCACGTGACCTTCTCACATGTAAATCATCATATCTATTTTCACATAAATCTTTCACCATTTTCAACATTTATCACATAAATTTCTCACTGTTTTTTAGAAATTATCCTTTAGAGGCATCATGTGATCAAGTCAACATATCGAAACTCCTTCATGTGACTCAGATAGCATGACATAATCCCTTTTTGTGATCAATAGGGTGATCACGTGAAGTGAATAAACATACCATGTAATACCTTACATCATTCCCCAACCTTACCTAGTGGAATATTCTTACAACTACATGGTTCTCCACTCTAGAAAGTTTTATCTCACTTCTTCACCCCTTTGTGTGTGTGTTTTGTTTTGTGCTGAGGGAGGAATTTATAGGCATCACCACCTGAAATCTATGCCAATTTTTACATATCTTAAATCTCATATATTGGATTTAGTTCATGGGGTGAGTGTCGCATCATGTATTTCACATGATCCAGCCACGTTTCATCCATTATGGCATCTTCAAGTTGTTTGATAAATAGTGATTGTGTGATCAATTTTCCATTAACATATTTATTGAACCCATGTCATGTCAAAAGGATTTATCATGATCAATATGGGATGAAAAAATAGATTTCGCATAATCAAATCCATACATCTGATGGTCTTTTAAGGACTGGGTTGACATGTCAAGGGAACTTTATAAGATTAGGATAAATTGTTTGGGGTCTCTCATGAGATCAATATGGCATGTCGTAGGGCATTCACATGATCGTTAAGCTGTTCATGTGAAGCACATAACCCCTTCTCATAAAAAATAGTGCAAATATTATTTTCATAAGGGTACCATATTTTTAAGATTTTATTTTATAAATCCTATAGTTTTCTACTATCAATTTTATATTAAGGAGTCACATGATCAAATGAACATGTCTAAAATTGTTTTCATGATGAAGGTGGCATGTCAAGTGGACTTTTCCTGATGAGTTTGGAATGTCCCTAGGGCTTTCATGTGATCCATGAACTGATCACATGAACCACATCAACCATTCGAATGAAAATCAACAGAACATTCTTTGCATGATGTTTCTACATTTTTAAGCTTTTATTTCATGAATGGATTGGGTGATTTTCAATAAATTATTAGTTGTGATGTTGCATAATCAAAAAGACTCACCTAAGTGGATTTTTTCAACCATCATCTTTCATGTGGAAGCCTCCACAAGATCAGGAGTGCTTATTTGAGAGGTTTCATGTGATCATGAATAGATCATAAGAAGCACATAACCCCTTTGTGTGATATTCCTAGGTTCATGTGATTTGTATGAACCAGATTCATAACCACCATATAATCATGTTTCTCTTTTGTTCCGTTTATAGAAAACATAATACCTATGCATCAGGTATTTCTCTAATCCTAAAAATTTTTATGCTCATTTGGAGGGAGTCAAATTCCCCCCCCCCCCCAGAAGTGAATTTCAAAGGAACAAAGACTCAATTTTGCGGTGTAAATGCCAACCTGAACCTCTTGGGATTCTACTAGTTGGTATTTTGAGCGTCTTTTTTTATTTTGGGAGATAGTTCGTATTCTGTGAGGTGCCCTATAAATAAGGGAGAGAGTGGGTGTTCATTTCACTTTTTACCCAATCCTCTAGGTCTCTTGTGATATCCAATATCACATGATTACTTTACAGAACTAGTTTGTGTAACCCAATCATGATAACTATTCATGAGACTTGATTACATGATCTCATCACTTGACCTCATCGCTTGATCACCTTGTCCTAAAGACTTGTGAAATTAACCTACTAACTAATCAACAGTAAATCACTTGAACTGTGAAACACATACTTGGTTTCAAGGTCTCTTTGTGTGTTTCGTTAGTCTCTTGGGGGTTTTTGTGTGATCAATTAATCTTTATGTGATTTTCATGACCTTATCATGGTCATTAAATCTCACATCTTAAAATGGATCACTCAATTGTGAGATACTTCATGGGTTATGCAATTTTTGAGCCTAGTAATAGGTCATGAGAACATAATTTCTTATATGGGACATGAAATTCACATGATTTTTTCTAATATATATACTTATTTTATTCCTTTTGTCAAGGTTTTCTTACCTACCTAACATATTCTTCTTATATTTTGGTCATGATGACATCAAAAAAGGAGGCCTTTGTAATAGTGACTCATCAGAATGCTATGGTTTCAAACATAGACACCAATTAATGTATGCTTTCATAGCATCTCAAGTGCGGCTATTGAACCTAATGGGGAAGAATATCCTAGAATATTATTATTTAGACTCATTACCTTTATACAATTTTGGGCTCAAAAATGATACACCCATTCTGGAACCCTAGTTGAAGATTGTTCCATATTATTGATTCTTGAAGACCCATAACACCTTTAGTAAAAATATATATCATGTGAATGCTAGAATGGGTATATATTAAAGTTCATTACAACAAAATTTGAAGAGTTAAATCATGTATCTAGTCCCAAGATTCATATTTTTCAATTAATAATGAAAAATCAACTACAAATCATTATTTCATACGGTTTCCCAACTGGGACCTTCAATCAGGAGGGATCTTTGGGATGGATTAGGGCTATCCCTTATGGATAAATCATAATTCCGTCAAATTAATTGTTGATTTAAGATTAATTGGAATATATTATGGCACCTATATTTTTCAAACCCTTTCCTATTGTAAAAAGATCCTAATGATAGAATTATTTAGCTAATGGATTCTAGACACAAATAAATTTCATATGACACATGGTGAAGTTAGAATTAGTATTTGGGTTGTTGAGAAAATATGTGGTGCACCAATTTTTGGAGATATATATGATGATTTTATCCCTCCTTCATCTACCTAGTATGATGTAGATCATACCCCACCCATTTCTAGAGAGCAGGTCAAGTTGGATGAGAAGTCCCTTATGAAGGACCCACTTCCTAGGGTGGAAATACTATTTAAGAAATGGGAAGGATACTTTATCAAGAAAGCCCACTATGAACCTGAAGTCAAGAAGCCAAAATTCTTACCCATAAAAATAATCCCATGGTCCCAAAGGTGCCTATTTTCCTATGGTTGAATAAGTTTCATTCAACAACTGGGGGTGGGATTCCATTACCAACATCATCTCATATATTCAATTGGA
Source organism: Viscum album (assembly GCA_963277665.1). Taxonomy (NCBI): domain Eukaryota; kingdom Viridiplantae; phylum Streptophyta; class Magnoliopsida; order Santalales; family Viscaceae; genus Viscum; species Viscum album. Next base: position 778,029,122 of record OY728138.1, read on the forward strand.
TATCTTTATTGAAATATACCTGAGTGGGTACCTTCTATCGACCCGAGAAATGGGTGGAGTCAATTTTTCTACTTTCATGATGGAAAAATCCATGGTATGAGTAAGTCATGTCAGTTTGGCTATTCCTATATTGGCCAAACTATATCATCTTTCTCTTCATGTTTATATGGTAAGAGCCTAGTACATTGTCTTTGTCCCCTTACAAGTTTTTTGGGGACATATAGGGGATCACCTAGGAATATATGAGTATCTGGGTGCCCAAAATATATCTGGTATTAATTTTAATTCCTTTTTCAATGTATTAGTTGGGTGAGGCCTGCCACTTTAAAGAGATGGGAAATTAGGGCTCACCTAAATCACTATTACCACTTCTCTTTCATACCTTACAAGGCACCCACTGATGGTATGACTTAAAATGGTGAGGTAAACTATATGGATAGATATTACATAATTTCAATTAATGAGGTTGTCCTCTATACCCAAATCAATGATAAACTTCTCTACGAATGGTATTTTCCCTATCAGTTTGGGTGTGAATTTTGGTGTATTCAAATTAAATTCCCTACCTCTATCCACATCTAGTTGGAATAGTGGATGATGGTAACTCACTAATTTTGGTTTATGTTTACTAGAGTGGAGAATCAAACTCAAATATAATTCCCTAAAAATATAATTAAAATTGGTTTTTCTAGAAGCTATACTGATACTTGAATTTTTTCATACCCGAATAAGAAATTATCTTCATTGGTACCTAAGGCCATAGAGATTACACTAGTTCTCAAGGTCAACATGATACCCAGTAAGTAGCTTGGTTCTAGTAATCCAGCAAATTTAGATATTCTTTATAAATAATTTAGGTGTCTAGAATTAATTTTGTTACCAGATAGTGTTCTAGTCAGTATTGTTTCGATGAGTGAGGAACCCATAAGTGAAGACTTAATAGGGCTGAAATTTTCCATTGCATATTCATGATGGGAAACTTAGGGGAAATAAAACTCATCTTCTAAGATCTAGGGTTTGTTATTCTAGGTAAAAGTATACTTTTTGGGCATTCCACAAATCACTTCTTCCAAGTGCATCACTTTTGAAGATCACCCAACTAAGTTCAAGGCCTTTATCCAGGACCTCGGTGCATTAATGAAATGTGTGAAAGTTAAAATCCCCAATTCACCTTTGGTTATAGAAGATGATGGTTCCCGGCATGATAGTGGTTGTGACGGATTAGGGGGACTAATCTATCTTCAAATAAGAGGTGTGACTATCTTTTAGTATCATGTCCAAATTGATGCACTTCCATATAAATCTTGTAAATTTATTTTGTATTTCCATGGGTGTGGAATGAAGCTAAAGGATCCCAACCACTCCTTCCATCCTAGAAATATTCCCCATGGGATAAAACTACTATAGATGACTTGGTGATTACCAGGTGATTTATGATGAGGTATCTTCCAGTTAGATGGATAAAATGAGGGTGGTGGATTCCATTATTGAGGCATTATAATCTACACCTCCATCGGCACCATCTATAATGCCTTAAATTGCATCCCTTTTTTCATCCTTATTCAAATAAGAAAAGAAAAATAAAGTGATCCAAGTCATTAGAAGTTTCTTACCCAGAGTTATTGAGTAAATATAATGCTTTATTTTTCCTTTTTTCTAGACCATTTCAGTGACTTATTCTAAAATTTCAAAGGGTGTGGGCCCTCACTGAGCTCATGTGGAGCAACTGACATTTGTTCCTAAGAGTTTTGGTGGGATTTCTAATACTCTATAAGAAACTTTTACACCGGTCCCAGTCCATCAAGTAGTGTAAATAGTCAAGGTTCTTACATGGTTAATCCTAGAACCTATCACTAATTCTCTAGTGGTAGTTCCATTTAACCCGGTAGAGGAATATGTACTTTTGGAGGAGGTTGATGTTAGTATCTATTTTCAAATGATTTAGCTATAATGGATGAATCTATGGATGAGGGTAATATATTTTTTGGATAACAAATATATTTTCCATTTTTTATTATACGACATAATAATTTTCTCTAACATACCTCAAGGGAATCATGAAGACTACACTAATAGAGAAAACATCCATGGTGCCGCCAAGCCGCTCATCACAAGAGGGCATCACTTCTTCCCTTGAAGATAGGATCAACGAAAAAACCATTGATACAACTAAGAGAGGTAAATTACTATCACTGATTATATACATTGACTATTTAACTGAATCATATTATTAATATGATGATTGATAATCCTTTATACCTCTCATTACAGTACATTATCTTCAGAGCTCAGAGGCCTTGGCCACTTCTTCTTTGGGATGCCCCCCAAACAGGTCAACTAGCAGAGAATCTACCTCTATTCCAAACTTATCAAAGGATTTGATTATGATTCTCTAACCTTGTGACTGTTTCCTATAATATATTCTTATTACTAGAGTAGGCTTGATCCAAGACTCAGAGTACACATCACTTCATCAACTGATGCGACAATAGATGTGGGGGATATTTGGACCCAAATCTCAGAGGGGCCTTTAGAAGAGATAAAGGACTGACTGGATCATATTAGGTATAGTAGTATAATCCTCATCATCATTCAAAAGAAGTCAAGATGAGCCCCAAAACAAGGTGTCCCAACTTGATATAGTGGTAATGGATCACCAAAACTTCGTCAATAATAGGAAGGTTGGGATTGGAAAATATTGGTTTGAAATCGATCAGCATCATTAGGAGTTTTCCTAGTTTCATTACACACTATAAAACTCATAGAAACCATATCAGAGAAATAAGGGCTCCTCGACCTAGAATAAAAGGACAGACTTTATGCTTTTTCTAGGGAGGAATCATTACAACGGTTTGTAGAGGTGGATACTAAATTGGTTGATCGATTTTTCCATTATATATCCTTCCTATAATATAATTTAATGGAGCTAAAAGAATCTTCGGATAAAGGGTTTTAATGATCCAATGATTTTAAGAGTCCTATTTGTTTGAGTATTCACGAGAGAGACTCTAGGTTGTATTGATTTATCCCCCCTTTATACTTGATCAATGAAAAAACCTTCTAAACTTTACATGTTGATGCCAAGATTTCTTCCATTCATCATTGTCTGGTATTTTATTGACTCAGTATCATGTATAATTTCAAATAAATAAATTCTTTTTAAAATATCGAGTGAAATCAAATTTTGAACTCAAATACTCAAATCTTAATGGAATTTTGTGAGAACCGCCCATAAATAATTAATAGCATAAGAATCCATAATAATCTATCTACTCTAATTGTCCCAATATCACCTAGTTTAAAAGGTTGATTTGTTTAAATATTTTCAATAGGGAAATATATCTAACCTTTTTCTAAGTCAATGTAATTAGTGATCATAGATTTATTTTTTCTTGGGATAGATAATGACCCCTACAAGATTTGTATCTTTTGTTTTTAGCGCTAAATTTTACCTAAGAGTCATATGGGGAATGTTTTGTAGGTGTGGAATTGGATTTTTCTCAGGCTACCCTTTATTTATTTTTAGACTAACAATTTTTATGCCTTTTACAATTTATAAATGCTCAATGTTTCTTGAATCACAAATTTTGTGTGTCTAGTGAGATGAGACTTTAATTTTTTCCAAGGTGGCCTTTTCAGGTTCTCAACCTGGCAGGCATTATGTCTCTTTAAATTGGCTATTTTTTAAGTCTTTTTCGACTGATGGGAAACTAAAATTTCATGTCGAATAGTTGGGACCTTCTATTTCTATAGTTTAGGGTCTTCCATCTCGAACCATTTAATTTTTTAGTTTAGAGTTTTATAACATGGACCATACATTTCTATAGTTAGGGGTCTTCTAGCTTGGATCATATGTTCCTAAAATATATATTCTTATAACTCGGACCAATTTTTGACACCCTATGGGTAGTTCTATTTTATGGTTGTGAATCTCGGGTTCTACATCACATGATTTCAATTCATGTAAGGAATGCCACCAAAAGTTTTAATAACGGAGTACCACATCACTATTTTGAGAATGGGTACTATACACGGTCACATAATGTCAAGGATATCAAATACTCTTGAATAGTTTGGTTATGGGGATTATAAATCATAGTCTAGGAATATCATAGTCAACTAAAAATAAGGTTTATTGGATACAGGTCCACCATTAGTAATGGTGGAAACCAATATTACATGTATCTAGGATAATATCTCATGGATTTAAGTGGGACCTTTCTTCTGAGACTAAAACATACACTAAGCGAAACCTCTGGGGCAGTACGTTATTCACCAGTGAATCCTAGTGGGTCCCTTCAGATTAGTCTATCTTTTTTAACAATACACTATAGGGAAGAACCAAGATAAATAACTCAAAGTTATGAGGTTATAATATAAGTGTATCAACTCATTTAATTGGTGAGTGTTGTATTAGAATTTAAAAACATTAAGGTGATTTGTAGAAATAATAATTTTAAATAAGGGTTTTGGAATCCTAAAATTTTTATTGCCTCTTAGTGAACACATTATCATGATGGGGAGATGTGATAAATCATTACTCAAAATATTTCCTGGAATAGGGGGTCCAATGAGTAAGGATTGGATTTTATTAGAGTCACAAGACAGTCCCTATGATCATTATAATTTTTTTATGTTCTAAATTTTCCATAGAATTCTTAGATGAAGAGTTTAGAGAGTGCAGACCTGAATTTTTCTTAGACTTCCCTTTGCGGGTTTTCATCTTGAGAAGTTTTATGAATTTTCCACTAAATGTTTAAGGTCTTACTATTTGTATATGATGACCTAAACTTTAAATAGATTGATATTACTTAAAATTTTAAGAATATTCATTACAAAATATAAAAAATCCATGATGGGACTGTATAAGTATAGTGTCTTTAGAAACTTGGAAACATAAACAACTAGTTCATAAGAAATATTCATTGTCCCCCACTTATTTTGTCATAACTAGAATCCTTTTGACATATCTTACTTAATACCATTATTCAAGACCTGGGGAAAAGAAACATATGAAAGTGTGAGCTCTGATGATCAGTAAGGGTGAACAAGGGAGATATCAATCATATCATATTCATAAGGCATAAGAAAATAACATTTCAAAATCTTATCCGGTATATTAAAGATCATGATATCATGTCATGGGATAAATCATGAAATTTAATAAGAATAAATGAACATAATACCAAAATCCATAAAATAAGACATGAAGTTTTGTGGAATACACATAAGCATAGAAAATAATTTCATATTAGTAAAGGCTTATTTCCAAGACCATCATAGCAGACAAATTCCATTACTGAACCGAGTCCACTCCTTATTCCAGCCTTGTATTACTGAACCGAGACCATTTCCCATTCCATCCATGTCTATCTCATGAGATATAAATATTTACCCAATGCATTGGAGGGAGATATAGGTCCCACACATATCATAATGAAATTAATCTTACGTGTGCTACAAATACATAAATCATTCATCATAGCATAACCCAAGGAATAAAATGGGTTTCTTAAAAATCATTCAACCATAATCCATATAAAACAAATGGATTTCATGAATATAATTCCATAATAACACAATAAAACCATAGGAATAATAGGGACAATATACTTGAAACATAATCCTATTAAATAATGTCATCTTAGATGAAAATTAATTTTGATAGAAGACTTGAAATTAATTCTTGAGCAAAATATCCTTTCTTCTTTAAAAACGTTTTCTTTTCTCAAAATTCCATGCAATTTTTTAAGACAAGAATTTATTTGAAAATAAAATTTAAATCATGTATAGGAAGCTTCATTGAAATAAGGCATTATGAAAAAATAAAAAACTGTTCATATCGCATAATTTTAAAAAACATTATCCCCGTACTTTTGACAAAAAAAAGTAAAAAGTACCTCGTAACAAATAATGACCAAATATTTCTTTCATACCGTTTAAAAAAATTATCCAATGGGTAAAATTGACTTTAAAAAATTATATAATAATATAAATAATATTACTTATTTAGGAAACATGGACTTGGATGATAAATATACCCTATTAAATATTATCGTTTAAACAATCTCAGATAATAGTGATATTGAAAAATTATCCATTGCCTGAGGTCTGATTTCGATTTTATGTACCTGAATCTCCTATATAATGATTTAAATAATTTAATTTAATTATTCAAGAATCATAGTAATTTTCATGATATCATATATGATCATATTATCATTTATTTGTTAGTAATATTATTACTCATCCATCGGGCATTAACTTCTTTATTTTCTTATGCATGTTTTTTTGGATAAGTTTCTCTTCTTAGGTTATAGTTATATAATTTAAAGAATGATATTGGTATGATATATATAATATTTATTTATTCAATTCATTCAATTTATTTATATACCCATGATTTAATGAATATCATGTAGAATGAATTGCATCGCATCGTGGAGACGGTGGGTCGTACGTACGCACAAGCGACGATATCATTCTCATAATTGTTGAATGGTATTGAAGTGGATGTTGTATGATATTTCAGAATAAATATCATGTTATAATAATAATATATAGTTATTATATCCATCATTATACCCATTCAAATAAGGTGATGGTAAAAAATAGATTACGCCATGGCGTGCAGACGGTAAGCTATATGTACGCACATGTGGTGATTTTTGTTTTTTCATGGGATGGATATAAGGTGGAATATGATTGTTTCATAATCATAATAACATCTCATTAGATAAGGGATTATGGAGTTATTAATTTATAATGAAACAACTTGTGAATAGAATTTAAAATAAGAAATAAGTTTTAAAGAATCGATAGATGATATTACCTCTTCTTCAGCATGCTTCCTCTAAATCTCTACTTAGATCACTATAGTTGGTCTTTGAAGAAGACCAGAACCTAAAGAATGTGACTATGGAAGTTGGGAAAGTAAATGGGTAGGGTATGGACGAGCTTGAAGGTTAAAATTGAAGTTAATTGGTGAAGGAGGAGGTGCTCTTTTATAATCAAGGCGAGGGTCACTTTTTGGAAACTCCATAAATAATAAATTATAATAAAGTAAAACCCCATAAAAACCTAAAAAGTGACCCAAATTAAAAGATGATATTATATAAGGTTGAAATTTCATCAAACAATAAATTTTTTACAAGTATTTCTATCAATTTTAACTTTATCATTTTAATTAAAACTTAGTTATTAATTTTACTTTTTAACTAGGGTAATAAATAATTCAATATTAAAAGGGTGAAATATTTAGTTATTTGATATAAATTAGACCATAAATAAATAATTTAGAACATTTTATAACATTTCATAATTATTCTATATTTTTTAAAATGTTTCATTATTTTTAAATAATTTAATAAATCATTATGTTGATAAACAATCAATAGTTTCAATTTTGACACTATTCAATTTATTGATTTAAAAAAAATATTAAGATAAAAAAGTTAACTTTGAACCAAATATTTTATTATATTTATAATATGTAAATTTCATATATAAAATTTATTATACATATTAATTATCATAAATTATATTTATTTTAATATTTTTAATAACATTTATCTGTTATCTCTATTAATAAAATAATTACTACATCAATTTTGTGTAATTATTTAATAGACTTATTTTTTGAATAAAAATTAAAAATAAAATACTATGATGATGATAAATCCACTATATTTCAGAAGAATATATGTAGTCAAATTTATCTTTTATAAAATCCAACATTTAAAATGCTATACTTATTAAATTATGAATGTGAAAATTTTAACACCACTTTAAAAAAATATAAGTGTCACAATCTCTTCTATGAGGATCCAAATGGTAACTAAATAAACCCTTGGATGGTTATGGTTGAGTTATACTAAATTAATAGGATTTATTAAAGTGTTTGGTTCCTTTTATGGTTATTATAATTTTAATAAAAATAGTTTTATTGATTTCTCATCAATTAATTAATATTTACATTGTCAAAGTATAAGCCTTTAAGATAATTATTTATTTCATAAAAATTAAAAATAAATTACCATGATAAATAAAGACATTTTATATTTCAAATGAGTATTTATAATAGAATTTATATTCTGTATAATCATATATAAAAAATGACATAGTTATTAAAATTTGAGTAAGACATATTTAAATTTTTCTTTAAATAAAACAAATTAAATGTTCTAATCTCATCCATGTGGATTAAAAACGACACAATTTTGACCCAAGTATTATTTAGGTCGAAATACACTCATAAAATGATATTAAGACAAGTGTTAGTGTAATTTTATAATAGTATTCTTATCCTTAATTACCCGATTTACCCTTTTACTATATTAATAAAATTTATTGAAGTTGCTATTCATAATGCCCAAAAATAAACTATATCTATTTTAGTAATTTGGACCTAATGATTCTAAATATGAGATCCATTTTTCGAAATTAAAAATACATAAATTACAGTAATTAATTTAAAATTATTCTCGTTGTTGAAAAGAGAGAATGGGTTTTTTAAAAGTTAAAACATTGCAAAAGATTGAAATGTTTTTACATCTAAATTCAATGAAAAATTAATGCTAATAACATAAATTATATTTAATGATAAAAATATATTCTATTTATACTTTAAAAATATTAAATATTATATTTTAACCATATAAATTATTTTTATGAAAAAATTTCTTTTCAATTAAAATTTAGTGTATTTTTACTATTCATCAAAACATTAAAGTTATCAGAAAAATATCAAAAATTAATACAAAGTAAATTTTAATTTCCTCTTCCAAAGAACATGTTTAATTTTTTCATATAAAAAATATTAATGTGTTAATATCTTAATTTAAAAGGGGTTCTCCATTAAAAGGAGGAAAATTACCCTTTTGAAAAATATCAGTTTTTATAAATCAAATAGGGTTTATTCATAACCTATGACAAAATTATCTATTAGATGAATATTAAAATATTTTATAAAGTATATAACATATATATTTCATTAATTTCATTGAATAATAGTAATTCACTAAATTTATTAAAAAATAAAAATATAAAATTGATTTATATTTTTCATAAATAATTGGTAGTGAATGACTTCGCCATACATGTTCATAAGTAAGTTATATTCATTCCTAATAACCTCACAGCTATATTAAAATGGTCATTTTATACTAAAGGAATCACATTTTTTTTAAACTCAAGATTGCATTTAATGAATGCTATTGAAGAATTAAATTTATTTAGAGATAATATTTCATAAAAACATTCAGGTGTTACATTATACCCCCCCCCCCTTAAACTGAATTTCATTATAGAAATTAGTCACTTGGATAAAAATAGATGAGGATATATCTCCCTCACCATATCCTCAAGTTCCCACATAGCTTACTCAAATTGGTGGTTCCACCACAACACTTTAATCAAACGAGTGGTCTTGTTTCACATAACTTTTTTGCTACAATTTAGAATCTCTCTCAGTTATTCTTCATAAGAAATATCTTGCTCAAGAGGTACAACTTCTGAGTTAATTATATGTGCAGGATCATATATGTACTTTTTTAGGAGGGATAAATGGAACACATCATGAACTTGAGAGAGATTCAATGGAAGCTCCAGTTGGTAACCTGCCTTCCCAACACGATCCAAATTTTCAAAAGGACCGATATACCTATAGATCAACTTGACCTTCTTTACAAACATCATTACTCTATTCTATGGTGATATTAGTAGAAACACCTTTTCACCCACTTCAAACTCTAGGTCTTTTCTTCATTTTTCATCATAACTTTCTTTTCGACCCTAAGCTGCTCTTATGTGTTGTTGAATAGATCTGAACTTTTCTACCATCTCATCAACAAGATCATGTCCTAGTAGCTTTCAGTCCCCAACTTCATCCTATAAAGTTGGATTTTTTCACTTCTTTCCATAAAGGGATTTATAAGGAGCCATCTGAATACTAGAGTGAAAGCTATTTTTGTAAAAAAATTCCACCAAATGTAGGTGTTGATCCCAAAAACCATTGAAATCCATAGAGAAAGTTCTAAACATGACTTATAGAGTTCTAATAGTCCTATAAAACTAACCTTCTATCTAAGGATGATAAGAAGTGCTGAAACTTAAATCTGTATCCAGATAATGTTGAAGACTTCTCCAGAACTTATAGGTAAACCTCGTATTGCAATCAGATATAATGGAAAGTGGTACTCTATGCAATCTTACCATTTCCTTCATATATATACAAGAAATATAATCAAGAGATAAATCCTCTCTAATAGAAATTAAGTGTGACAAAATTGTAATGAGATTAATGAAAACCCATATATCATTATAACCTTTAGATTTTTTGAGAATTCTGACAATAAAGTCCATAGTGATGTTTTCTCATTTCCATTCGGGTATGGTTAACGGTTGTAACATACCCTTAGACTTCAATATCTCTACCTTAACTTGTTGAAAAACCTAACATCGAGAGACATATTCAGCAATACCTCTTTTCATGCAACCCCACCAGAAATACTCTTTCAGGTCCCTGTATATATTTTTTCTTCTAGATTGAATAGATAATTCATAACTATGAGCCTCATCAAATAGATCCTTGTTTAATTCTGGTATGGGAGGAATACAAACAGGATTCTTGAACCTTATTATTCTATCTCAATCAAGGTAGAATTTAGGAACATTTCTCGCCTTCTTTTATAGATTTACATATTCCTTCTATGCCTCTTTAATCTATACTTGTATAGATGGTTGAACATTCACTTGATAAATATAATATTTCTTCCCATCCTTTAAAATTTCAAGATCCATAATTTTCAAATTTATAAATATTATATCTTTTGTGTTCCTCATCATGGATAGGCTAGCATGGTCCCTTAAACTCAAAGCATCTACCACATTGTTCACTTTCCTAGGGTGGTAATTTATTGAGAAGTCATAATCTTTAATCAACTCCAACCATCTTCTTTGGCACATATTCAACTCTTTTTGTGTAAAAATATACTTTAAACTTTTATGATCACTATAAATATCACACCTTTTACCATTAAGATAATGCCTCTATATCTTTAATGAAAATATTACCACATATAACTCCAAATCATGAGTTGGGTAATTTTGATCATGGATTTTCAATTATATCAAGGAATAATCTATCACCATATCATTTTTCATGAGAACACATCCCATCCCCTTTTCAGATGCATCACTATAGATCACACACCTTTATCCACTACAAGGCAGTGTGAGCATAGGTGCACTAGCCAACGTTCTTTTGAGCTCTTTGAAATTCCCTTCACATTCCTCCATCCACACAAACTTAACTCATTTTCAAGTCAACTTAGTGAGTGTATTAGATAATCATGAAAAATATCTCACAAAACATTGATAATATCCATCCAAACTAAGAAAAATTCGAATCCCAGTTACTTTTGTTGGTCTCGAATAACTTTCAATAACTTTTTTTTTGTTTGATCCATAGATATCCCCTCTCTTGAGATTATGTGACCCAAAAATAAAACTTTCTAAAGCCAAAATTTACACTTGGTAAATTTTTCCTAAATCTTCTCCTTTCTCAGGGTCTTTAGTAAAATTCTCAAGTGATCTTCATGTTCTTCCTTTCTATTAAAATAGAAAACAATATTTTCTATAAAGACTACCAAAAACTGATCAAGATATTATCTAAACACTTTATTCATTGGATACATGAATATAGTGGGGGAATTAGTAAGACCAAAAGACATCACTATAAATTCATAGTGTCCATACCTTGTACAAAAGGTCGTATTTGGTATATCCTCCTTCTTGACCCTTAATTGATGATATAATGAATGAATATCAATCTTGTAAAAGTATTGATCTCCATATAGTTGGTCTAATAAGTCATCAATGTGGGGAAGATGATATTTTTTATTAATAATGATCTTATTATATTCTTGATAATCAATGTAGAGTCTCATTGATCCATATTTCTTTAAAAAAACAGAACAGGTGCACCCCAAGGTGACGCACCAGGGAATATAAATTCCTTTTCAAGATTCTCTTAGAGTTTCTTATTCAATTCCTACAACTCAACTAGGTCCATTCTATAATATTTATATGAAATAGGAATATCACCTGGTTTGATTTCTATTAAAAAATCAACTTCACGATTTACTGGAAGACCAGATAATTATTCTAGAAAAACATCATCAAACTCCCATACAATGGGTGTATTCTTAATTGTGAGTTTCTCCCAAACCATTTGAGATAAATAACCTTCATTTATAAGTATCAAGACCCACAAGATGGAATAAATTTATACTAGAAGGTTATATTCATCCTTGCGTTGATAGATAATCATAGATTGATCTAGAATATGAAATGTGACTTCCCTTGCTTGGAAATTAATATGAGATCCATATAGAGAAATTCAATCCATGACAATAATCACATAAAATTACACTATAGGAAGGATCATAATATTTGTTGGATGCACTTTACCACAAAATTAACCAGGAGAATAATTATAAACTTTTGATATGATCATTGTACTATTAAGATTTGTCACTGTTAACTCAACACATAATTGTTGAGTTAAGATGGAAATACCCTTATAAAATTATTCTAAAATAAAAGAGTGGGTGGATCAAAAATCAAATAAAACATTTTCTACATTAGAGTGGATAGTAATGGTACCTTTCACCACTTTATTATCATACTCCACATCGCTAATAGTGATCGCATGTGACTTTACTTTTCCTTTGACCTTAAGAGTTAGTGACATAAATCATCATCAATATCCCTTGGATTAGGGAATTGATTAGAATAATACCCATTTTCTTTCACTTGTAACATTGAAGTCTAAGAGGTGTATTATGTGTAGCCATTTCTCTATTCGCATCATTAGAAATATTTTTCCCATAACTTTGAAATTAAACTACCTGATGGCCTTCTTTTCCACACTTAAAACATTTACTAGTCCATTTAAGACAATTTCCTTCATGTTTCTTTCCACACTTTTAGAATAAGGGAAAACTCGTCTTCTTTTTAGTGTGGTCTTTAGATTTTCCCTTAAATTCCATTTTTCTCTTATTATCAAACCCATAGAACTAATGGGTTACTCCAATCTCTATATCAAGCTTGAGAGAACATCAAATTATTTCCTCATAGCTGTTGAAGTCCCTTATGGATAATTCCCTTTAGAAAATTGGTTTTAATCCTCTAAAGAATTGATCAATTTTACTCTCAGGTTGGATAATAATTCCATAAGTGTAGCATGCAAGTCTTGTAAAATTTTCTCCATAGGTATCAACAAATTCATCATTATTTTGATTAAGTTCTAGGAATTACTTATTCATCTTTGTTTTAAGAATATGAGGAAAGTACTTATTGAAAATATAAGTTCTTGAACTCATCCCATTCAATGGATTCAATTTTATCTCTTTTACTCATATTCTTGATAAGTTTCCACCATTGATCAGATTCACCTTCCAAATTATATACTGCTAAGATGACTTTATCATGTTATAAACATTGGAGAAATGAAAATATATTTTTAGTGGTACTGATCCATTGTTCATCCACTAATGGATCTGAATACCCATTGAAAGAAGGTGGATGTTGCCTCATGAAGGACTCAATAGAATGTTTTTACCTACTTTGTTCTTTTGGAAGTCCTACATGATTCATAGATTGATAAAGTTGTGTAATCATAGATAAAATAATATTCATTCTAGCTCCCTTAACATTTGGTTTTTTAGGAGGACAATCATTACATTTCCTGTCGCATTTAGCATTAACTTAGTTCCTTGGGGTTCTATTAATTGACTAAAACCAAGAAGCATAGTGTTAGAAACACTAATCATAATGGGAAAACCACATAATCAAGAATAAAATTTCAAATTAGGACACTTTAGGTTTTATCCTAGGTTATTCATGATCATTTCTAAAACACTAAGATTGTATCATATACTTATACATATCCATTAGATTCTTACTAAGGTTTTCTCATCCTAGTTTCCAAAGGTTGACTATACATTTCCTCTGATACCAAATATAACTACCCATACATTACATACATTGATATTACTTCAAAGTTGAAGAATATTCATTAAAAAATATAGCAAATCCATGATAGGACCGTATAGGTATAGTGTATTTAGAAACAGGGAAACATAAACAACTGGTCCATAATACATCTTCATTATCTCCCACTTATTTCATCATAACTAGACCCATTTTAACATATCTTATTTAATACCCTAATTCATGACCTGAGGTAAATAATCATATGAAAGGGTGATCTCAGTTTCTCAGTAAGGGTGAACAAGTGATATATCAATCATATCATAATTATAAGACATAAAAATATAACATTTAAAAATATTATCCTACAAATGAAAGATCATGATATCATACCATTGGATAAATCATGAAAGTTTATAAAAATCAATAAAAATAATCCCAAAATTCATAAAAATAAGACATTAAGTTTTGTGGAATACACATAATCATAGAAAATCATTTCATATTATTCAATAATCATTTCCAAGACCATCATAATAGAAAAAGTCCATTACGGAACTGAGTTTACTCCTTGTTCTAGTCTTGTATTACATAACTGAGATCATTTCTCGTTCTATCCATGTCTATCTCATGAGATATAAATATTTACCCAATTTATTGGAGGTAGATATAGGTCTCAACCATCTTGTAATTAAATCATTCTTATGTGGGCCACAAAAACATAAATTATTCATCATAGCATAACACATGTAATAAAATGGGTTTCTTAAACATCATTCCACCATAATCTATATAAAACAAATGGATTTCATAAATATAATTAAACCATAACACAATAAAATCATAGGAATAATAGGGATAGTATACTTGAAACATAACCCTTTTAAATAATGACATCTTATATGGAAAATAATTTTGATAGAACACTTGAAATTAATTCTTGAGTAAAATCTCCTTTCTTCTTCAAAAACGTTTTCTTTTCTCAAAATACCATGAAATTTTAAAATAAAATAATCTATTTAAAAATAAACTTGATATAATATAGTGTAATATTCATGAAAATAAGGTATTATTAAAACATAAAAATCCTTTCATACCATATAAGTTAAAAAACATTATCCTCATACTTTTGATGGAAAAGTCAAAAAGTACCTTGTAACAAATAACGACAAAATATTCCTTTCATAACATTTAATAAAAATTCACCAATGGGTAAAATTTAATTTAAACAACTTTATAAGAATATAAATAATATTACTTATCTAGGAAATATGGGTTTGGATGATAAATATACCCTAGTAAATACTTACGTATAAACAATCTCGGATAATAGTAAGATTGAAAAATTATTCCTTACGTGAGGTGTGATTTGCTTTGTATATACCCAAATATCCTGTAAAATTATTTAAATAATGTAATTGACTTATTCAATAATCATAGTCATTTTTATTATATCATATACGGTCATATTATCATATGTTTGTTAGTAACATTATTACTCGTCCATCGGGCATTAACTTCTTTATTTTCTTACGCATGTTTTTTTGGATAAGTTCCTATTTTTAGGTTATAGTTATATCTTTTAAACAATGATATTGGTATAATATATATAATATTTATTTATTCAATTAATTTATATAGTCATGCTTTAATGAAGATCATGTAGAATTAATCACATCGCATCGTGGATACGGTAGGTCGTATGTACGCACGAGCAATGATATCATTCCCATAATTTTTTAATGGTATTGAAGTGGATGGTGTATAATATTTAAGAATAAATATCATGTTATAATAATAATATATATTTATTATTTACATCATTATACCCATCTGAATCCGGTGATGGAGAAAAAAATATTACACCACGGCATAGAGACGGTAATCCTTACATACGCACGCCTAGTGATTTTCATTTTTCATAGGATTGATAGAAGGTGGAATATGGTTGTTTCATAATTATAATAAAATATCATTATATAAGAGATATTGGATTTATTAATTTATAATAAAACAACACGTGAATAGGAATTAGAAGATGAAAGAAGTTTGAAATAATCGGTAGATGAGATTACATCTTCTTCGACGTGCTTCCTAAAAATATACTCTTAGATCACTAGAGTTGGTCTTTGAAGAAGACTAGAACCTATAGAATGTAATTAGGGAAGTTGATAAGGTAAATGGTCTGGGTATTTCAAATCTTGATGGCTCAAAGTGAAGGTAAGAGGTGAGGGAGGTGCCCTTTTGTAATTGAGGTGAGGGTCACTTTTGGAAACTCTATAAATAATAATTTATAATAAAGTAAAACCCCATCCAAAAACCTCCAAAATGGTCAAAATTTGAATATAAGATTATATATGTTTTCGGTCTCATAAAAAAATAAATTTTTGATAAGTATTTCTATCAATTTAAATCTTATCATTTTAATTAACACTTAGTTTTTCATTTTACTTTTTAACTAGGGTAACAAATAATTAAATATTAAAATCATAAAATATTTACTTATTTGATGTAAATTAGACCATAAATAAATACTCTATAACATTTTATAAGATTTCATAATTATTATATATTTTCTAAAATGTTTTATGATTTTTAAATAATTTTATAAAATATTATTTTGATAAACAATCAATATTGTCAATTTTAACACTATTCAATTCATTGATTTTTAAAGATATTAATATAACAATTTAACTAATAAAAAACTATTTTATTATATTATTAAGAGGTAAAAGTAATCTATAAAATTCATTAGACATATTAATTTACCCAAATTATACTTATTTTAATATTTTTAATAACATTTATTTATTATCTCTATTAATAAAATAATTACTACATCAATTTTGTGTAATTATTTAATATATATATATATATATATAATAAAAATTAAAAATAAAATACGATAATTAATATAAATACATTATATTTCATAAGAATATATGTATTCTAATTTATCTTCTTGAAAATCTAACATTTAAAATGTTATACTTATTAAATTATGAATGTGACAACTTTAACATCACTTTAAATAAAATAATATAAGTGTCACAATATCTTCTATAAGGATCCAAATGGTCACTAACTATACCATTGTATTGTTATGCTCTATATATACTAAACCAATAATATTTGGTCAAGTATTTGGGTCCTTTTATGATTATTATAATTTTAATAAAAATTGTTTTATTGATTTCTCATAAATTAATTAATTTTTACATCATCAAAGTATAAGCCTTTAAGGTAATTATTTATTTCATAAAAAATAAAAATAAATTACCATGATAAAGAAAAACAATTTAAATTTCAAATATTTATTTATAATAGAATTTATCTTCTGTATAACCTTATATAAAAAATGATATAGTTATTAAAATTTGAGTAAGACATATTTAAATGTTTCTTTAAATAAAATAAACTAAATGTCCTAATCTCATCTAAGTAGATTCCAAAGGACATAATTTAGACCCAAGGATTATTTAGGTCAAAAAAATCATCCAATGATATTAATAAAATAGTTAGGTCAATTTTATAAATGTATTCTTACCCTTAATTACCCGACTTACCCTTTTATCGTATTAATAAAAATTACCAAAATTACTATTCATAATCCCCAAAAATAAAATAAATATATTTACATAATTTAGACCTACTGATTCCAAATATGGAATCCATTATTAAAAATTCAAAATATATTATTTTCATTTATTAATTTAAAATTATTTTCATTGTCGAAAAGAGAGAATGAGTTTTTTAAAAGTTAAAACATTGCAAAAGATTGAAATATTTTTACATTTGAATTCAATGAAAATTTAATGATAATGAAATAAATTATATTTAATGATAAAAATTTATTTTATTTATACTTTAAAACCCTTCAATATTATAATTTAACCATATAATTTACTTTTATGTAAAAAGTTTTTTTCAATTCAAATTTGGGTATTTTTACTATTTATCAAAACAAGAAAGTTATCATAAAAATATCAAAAATTCGTCCAAATTAAATTTTTATTTACTTATTCTAAATAAAATGTTTATATTTTCATATAAAAATTATTAATGTGTTGATATCTTAATTTAAAATGGGTTCACCATTTAAAGGCAGAAAATTACCCTTTTGAAAAATATACGTTTTTTATACATAAAATAGGGTTTATTCATACCCTAAGACAAAAATATCTATTGGATGAATATAAAAAATATTTTATGAAGTATATAATATATATATTTCATTAATTTCATTGATTAATATTATTTAACTCAATTTATTAAAAAATATAAATATAAATTTGATTTATATTTTTCATAAATAATTGGTAGTGAATGACTTCACCATACATTTTCATAAGTTAGTTATATTTATTCCTGATAACCTAATGGATGGGTTAAAATAGTCATTTTATACTAAGTGAATTTCATGGTTCATTTAAACTCATGATTGCGTGCAATGACATATATTTAATAATTAAAATTATTTAGAGAAAAAAATCATAAAAACATCTGGGTGTTACATTGTACCTTAAAAAGATAGAGTTTAAGGTCATATAGCATTGAACAAAGTGACTACAGTTTAAGGTCATGATACATGTGGACCTGGTGTTAGGAAAGTGTTATAAAATATCCATAATTAGAATTACCAAGTTTGAGAGTACCATGATTCCCTTCCGAACGGGATATGAGAATGTTGTAAATCGTTTCTCAAAGTTATTGAATCATGAGTGATGATATGGGATATCCATGTTAATAATGATCATGAATCACTCTACTATGATGATTTACACTATTATTATGTTAGGGCTCACATGGATTTGAATCCCTTTTTTTAGGGAAAAGACATATTTAGTTGATAGTCGAGGAGCTCGTATATAAGAACTAGGGGAAGACATGCATAGTTAGAAAAAGGGTCCCTTGAAGCTAAGTATTCTTTTATAGGGTACATGTATGGATTTTGTTGATCTTATACACTAAATACATGAAGTGTGGTTTATGGATTCAGGTTATTATAAGTATAAAGGAATCACCTCAAACTTTGGTTGACCAAGGTCAGGCTCTTGTAGTCCTTTGATAAGGAGTGGTAATGGGTGATGGTGTATACATTTTAACATCATGTAGTGGGGATGCATCTGTCATGTTTTATAAAATCATGTGATAGGGACATATTCCTTTAATTTTAACTTCATGTGGCAAGTATGTAGAAACTATCATGAAATTGTGAAAGATATTCTTAAGAAAACTTTTCACTAGACTGGGGAACTTAGGTACGGGAGGCATATTTTATAATTTCATAAGATTAATAGTGTGTAACCATATACTAAATCCCATATTGAATTGATATTTCTCATATTCAAGAAATTCAAATTTAGATTTGATTCATATGTAAGAAAAGTGATTCTATATGACTCGTCTATATTTTTGAAGTTTAAGGTCTTTCTAGGTGGACTATAGCTTAGGGGAATATGAAATTTCTATGGATGAGCTTACCTAGGGTTCCCTATGCATTTTCTAAGGGTATAACTCATTCCATATATAGATCTTTAAAGGAGATACCTCTGTGTAGATATGACTCATATGTAGTGTAAAGGGTTGTGTTTCTCTTAAAAGGCGGGTCATACATTATTGTTTGGGTACATGATCCCTTACTATTGTCGATATCATTGAGGAAAAGTGCTATCATATTAAGAGAGGCTTTCACCGGTGGGGGAATTTATCTAGTCTTATGACCAATAAAGGCTGACATATTTTAATATGTATAATACACCTGGAAAGGTTGTGATAGTGGTAAACTTGTAGTTGGGCCCAAGACAATATACCTGGACATCGCTAAATATCCTAATAGCTCATGAATCAATCCACACTTATTTATTATAAAAAGAAACTCCCAACATAGATCTAGATCATACATAAGGAAGGGGAATTTTTTATATTCTCTTAGTAAGCCTCACCATCATAATTGGATAAGTATTCCTCTACATAGATTAGGATCATATGTAGGGAAATTGAATTTTCATATTTCATTCTAGTATGGAGATGAAACATTCATCTCTAGCATAGTTATATGGATAAGATATCCCACTCAAAGAAATTTTAGGTCTTATAGAATGGACCATATTTTAATTAGTTTAACATCATTTGACTAAGACGTTATCATGCAATTTTAACATCATATAACGAGTACATATTGCTGAGATGAATGAATAACTCGGGGAAATTGGGTATTCATAAGATATGAATACCCTATGATAGAGGGTTATGATAATATGATATTATAATATTTATTTTAAAATGGGTGTGATGCACAGATGTGTAACATCTAGGGTATATAAATACTCTTGAATAGTTGGGTTATGGGAATTATAAATCATAAACCAAGAATAGCTGAGTCAATGGGAGGTGGAGACCAGTGGGTATAGGTCAACTATCAATAATGGTGAAATACCATATTCCAAACAGGTAGGACAATATCTCCTAGATTTAAGGGGGTCCTCTTCTCTGGGACCAAAAAATTCACTATTTATAAGCTCTAAGGATTTTTTTTATTCACCAGTGAATCCTAGTGGGGTACCTTTTGAATAAAAATCCCTATTAATAGTTTTCTATGGGGTATAACCAATAGCACAGGAGCTCATGGTCTATGGGGATCTAAGAGAAGTGTATCAACTCAAGGAATTGGTGTGTATCAAGTCAGGTATCGAATATATGAAATTGGTTCATAGAGAATGTAATATTAAATAAGGGTTTGAACACCCAAAATGTTACACTAGTGTGTATTGAACACATTTCAAGTTTAAGGGAGAAAACACGTAATTCTTGAATAAGCAATCATCAGAGGGGATGATATGTCCAATGTGAATACATTTTATCATTCAATTTAATGAAATATGGTAAGGAAAATAATGTTCAGTTTAATACCATTTGACTAGGATGTGATTCCATATATTTGGATAGGATGAACCTCAATAACACTAGTTAAAGAGACTTTCTAGGTTCCCTAAGTTCACATGAGTCATGATCGGCCTGAGAAAAAAAGAGACGATTGGATAGTCAATTGAGTTGTGTGGGAGTGCATGACAGGTAATATGTAGGGGCATTCACATTTTGGTATGTTAAATAATCCCCACAAAAATTTTATTCTCATCAAGGGACATGTTTGGGAGTGATGAGAATCCATGTATATGCCTAAAATGGAGAATCCAGGAATCACTATCTATCCCATATTCTGAGAATAAATCCATGTATAGTTCTTATTTTAGAGAATCCCTTGCACAAGTTTGACCCATATGCAAGGGGAAGGGGAATTTTTACCCTTTACATTGCAGTTATTCCCAGGATTAGAGATCTGAGAATCACTACATATCCTGCGAGCTCTGAAATCAATCCACACATAGTTCTTACAAAAAAAATTCCATACATAGATCAAGCTTGTGTATAGGGAAGGGGAATTATCACTCTTATGATTAGGTTTCTTGTGTGTGAAAGGATTCTATATGGATATAGATATCATGTAGGAAATGATTCATGGTTGGTCTTGAAAGTGATATCCAAATGTCACTATATATCTCAAGGGAATGAGAATCAAGCCACACTTTATTCTTGGATGGAAAATTCCATGCAAAAGTTTGACCTATATGTAGGGATGGTCATTTTCCTTTAACATTGTGGTTGGGCCCAATAATTGAGATTGGTGTGTCACTATGTATCACATGGTTATATGAATCAAGCCACACATAGTTCTGATATCATCTCCCCATATAGATGAAACACATATGTGGGGAAGGGGAATTTTATCAAGGAATCATGGTTAGATTTGAGATTTTAGACTTAACCCTCTCTATATATATTTTGGTAACATAAATCAATCCATATATAGTTTTGATATAAATTCTATGTAGTTTAGAGTATTTATGCCAATACTTGGAATATGAAGGCATAAATTACTAATTCATTTTTTGATCCCTCTTGGATGTGGGAAAATGGATGAAATATATCTTGTCTTTAAATATATATGTGTGTGTGTGTGTGTTTATATATATATATATATATATATCAATAGTGGTCATTTTATGATTGGTGGGGCCAGTACCACATCATTAGGGAAATAGCTCCTTGGATTAAGTGGAACCTTTCCTTTGGGACCAAAATATTCCCTAGGCACAAGTTCTTCGACATTGTATTATTTACCAGTGAATTCTAGTGGGGTACCATCAGAAACCAAAACATACCCTAGGCATAATATCATTGGAATTTTTTTATTCACCAGAAAATCCTAGAAGGGTTCCTTCAGGATTGGTCATTCCCCATTACCAATATGATACAAGGTATAACCAATAGGATGTGAGCTCAAGGTCCATGAAATTCCAAGAGAATATGTGCTTAATGTATGATGTGATTTGTACATGGAAAGGGGGCATGAAGTTTATATGGTGGGAAATGGGGGTTTCCAAAGGGACTTTGAAGCTCAAGAAAGTTAGGTGTTCATAGGGGATATAAACCTCAAATTTAAAATATATAAGAATATGATTACATAGTCTTTCTTTGATAATTGGTATGATGCACAAGTGAGTAACATCCAGGGTGTCTGAATCAACTTGAATAGTTGGGTTATGGGAATTGTAAATCATAACCCAATAATATTTGATTCAATGGGAGATTAGTACTCATGGGTGAAGTTTGACCATTAAATATGACAAAATCCTATATTACACATGATCAGGATAATATCTCATAGATTTAATGGGAAAATCTCCTCTAGGGTCAGAACATCTACTAGGTGAAAGCTCAAGGGAATTGTATTATTCACCAAAAAATCCTAGTGGGTCCCTTTGGATTAACCAGTCTCTATTACCAGTACACCATATGAAGGATCCATTAGTATGTGGGTTCATGTTTCATGTAATTCCTAAGAGAAGAATATCAACTCAATGAATTGGTTGGTATTAACTCAAAAATTGAATACATGAAGTTGATTCATGGGTTTAATAATGGTTTGAGTGTCCTAAAGGATATGCTTGTGCATATTGAAAACATTTTCAAGATAAAGGGATACGACATGAAATTCTTTGATACATAGTTATTAGGGGATTTTTTTTTGGAATGAATTCCACTAGTCGTGGAGTTTAACATCATGCATTTAGGATGTCATCATGTAGTTTAACATCATGTGATTAGGATATCATCGTGCAGTTTAGCATCATGAAACTAGGATATAATTTCCTATCTTGAGTGAAACCCAATAACTACATTCATAGTGGATTTATAGGTTCCCTAAGCTCACATGATTCATGCTCATCATGAGAATCAAGAGATAATTGGGTGGCTGATTGAGATGTGTGAGGGTTCATGATAGGGAATATGAGGGGGTGTTCACAATTTAATATGGATTGGAGCCTCCACATGGATCTAACTATCATGTAGGGGGATGGTTGTGAGTGATAATAAATCATGGATGGGGCTAAAATAGAAGATCCTAACATCACAACATATCCTGTGGTGATTGGAATAAAACCACACATAGTTCTTGCATGGGGAAATCCTTTCATTATTCAAGTTCCTATATGGGGAGAGGGTATTTATATCATTTTGTGTTTGGGTCTAAGATTTTGGGATCTATGTGTCATTATGTATCCTATGGTAACATGAATCAATCCACATATAGTTATTAAGAAAGTTCATTGCACAGGTCCAACCCATATACAGAGAGGAGTGCAGTTTTATATATATTGTGATTGGACCCAGGATTCGAGATCTATGCATCACTATGTATCATGTGATAACAAGAACCAATCCACATGTAGTTATTGAATGAAAAACTCCCTACACAGTTCTAACCCACACACAAGGGGGATATTTTTCTATTTATATTATCTTTGGGCCCATGATTGGGGATATGGACATCACTATGTATCCTATGATAATAGGAATCAAGGCACACATAGTTCTTGAATGGAAAAATACTGACACAGGTATGAACCATATGTAGGGAAGGGGTATTTTTTCATTTATATTTCTCTAGACCCAAGATTTGAGATCTAGGTGTCACTACATATCTTGGGATAATAGGAATCAATCCATACATAGTTCATGAGAAATTTCCCTTATGCAGATCTAACCACACATAGGGATGAGGGTACCTTTTTTTCCTTTACAAAGATCTAGATCATGTGTAGTGAATCTATCACAAGGTAATACCCTCCATGAATTTTAACATCATGTTGTAGGACATATTCTATGTTGTTTAACATCATTTGGTAAGTACATACCATTCTATATAGTTTAACGTCTTACTGCCAAGACTTAGAATGTTGTGCAGTTTAAAGTATTGTCACCAAGACTTAGAATATTGTGTTGTTTAAATTATTTCTTCCATAACATAGAATTTATTAATGGTATAAATAAAAATTACTTCTTTAGAAACCTCATATTTTTTGGGTATAACAAATTACACATCCATTGTGTCCAATAAGTAAACTCCATTATAATAGACCTTATATGTGATGTAAGTCCCTTCCCATTTCGGTTTAAACTTTTGAAGTTTCTTCCCAAGTATCATCAATGTTCATATAACTAATACCAACTCTCCTTAGTGAAATTAGAAGAGGCATACCATTTTATTGAAGGATCATGTGATCTAAATTTTTTGAACTTTGAGGCTGTGCAGTGTACATAACCTTTTCTCATTGAGTCCTTCTAACTCATCCAGTCACTTCTATGATTTTTTGGTATCTAATAGTTATATATAGATATATATTCAAAGTGGGGAAAATGGATTTCAATGATAAACATTTCCTCTATCCAATAAACTAATGAATATGGGGTTTCTTGTGTGGCAGTGCGTGTGGTGGTATGGTTGGCCCTTAATGTATGAAGGAGCTTGGCTGACCAAGACTTCTTATCCTTATCTAGCATTTTATGAATTATATTTAAAAAAATCTTATTGAAGGCCTCTATCTGTCCAATTTCCATTAAATTATAGAAGGATGAATGGTTATATTCAATGTTATACTCTAGATATAGTTTCTTCAACTCATAAGAATAGAATTTGGTGCCATTATCCATCAATATCATGTGATGGGCACCAAATTTGGTGATAATATTGGACTTTATGAAGCTGATGATGTTTTTCATCCCAACATCCTTGAGGGTTATTACCTCAAACCTTTGGGAAATTAATTTGGAATTAGTAATGATGAATTAAAACTTCTTAGATGTAGATATAGGATATGTCCCCACAACATCCATTCCCCATACGGAAAATAGCCCAGAATACTTAGTTGTATGTAGAAACTCTAGGGGATGATTGATGAAATTTTCATAAATCTGACATGCATGAAAGATTATGGTGTATTTCACATAGTCCTACATCATAGTGTGCTATTAGTATCCATACCTGGGAGAGTCTGGTTCTAGGTTGGTGAGCATTGTATGATCCCGCATAGACTTTTTCCATGATAGTGGGAGTCTCTCCTTCTGCAATGCATCTAAGGACTCTATAAAACCCTCATTTATAGATGGTTTTTTGTTCATTTGGCCCATATTTAAGGGTTAAGTTCAATACTCAACATCGAATATGTTCCCTTTTGGCCCATTCTAATGGTAGGTTCCCATTTTGGAGGTAATCTATTATGGGATCCATCCATCTAGGGGTGGATGTAAGCTAGTCATTATTTGGGTAGAGTTAACCTATTTGATTTCCTCCATGTCAAATATGATGACTAGGTAGACCACCCTTCAATGAATGATGTGGAAACCACTTCATCCTAATTGGTATCATCCAATATTATGGTTGAATTGGATTGTGCATTAGCATGATCATTTTTTTATCATGGGATATGATGTAGTGTCGTTTCAAAAATGAATTCATCCATCAATCATATGACATAACCGATGAGGGGGATAATTATTCTTTATAGGAGGAATACTCATCATTGATATGTCTGATTTCCATTCTTAAGTCCCCTTTGATATTTAGGTAGTCTATATATAGTTGTTGGGAAAGCTTCAAGCTAGAGATAAGGGATTGATACTCTGCCTCATTATTAGTGCAACCTTCAAATAGTGAGAAAGAATAGGTAAAATTTTATTTACTTGGGGAAATAAATACTATACCTAGACCAAACCAGTTAAGATTTGGGCTATCCATTCTCTTACCAATAGGAATATAGGAGGAAACATAAAAATACATCTCCCACATTTAGGGAGTGTCATGGGAATAGAAAACTTCTTCATCTAGAAGTTTTATGTCCACTGGTGTGCTCTCAAGTGCAGGATGTTCTGTAAGTAAATAATTTAGGGCCTTCCCTTTAACTACCTTATGTGACATGAATTGGATTTCATACTATTTCAGGATAACCACCCATCAGGATAGACACCCATTTAATATACAGTGCCCAAGAATTTATTTGAGTGGGTCGACATGAGAGACAAGGTGGACTTCGTGATGCTATAAGTAATTCTTCAAATTTTTATTACAAAGATGAGTGTGATGTAGTTGTTTTCAATATCATAATATCGATTTTCAGTATCTAGAATCATTTTACAGACATAGTAGTGGATTTTTCATTCCAAGCATCATTTTTCTATGTGAAGAGAGCACCAAGTGATCATTCCATGGCAGCCAAATATAGGATAAGTATTTTTCCTTCTACTGGTGGAATTAAGACTAATGGATACAAAAAGTACTACTTGATCTTATAGAAAGATTTTTGGTTGTCCTCATCTCATCATTAGGTGGATCCCTTATTCATTAAATTAGTGGAGGGGAGTGATTTTCCAGTCAGGCTAGCTGTGAAACATAGAATATAAGCAAGTTTCCATTAGAGCCCCCTTGGTTCTTTAAGATTCCAAGGGGTGTAATTTCTAGAATTGCGCTAGTATTTTTTTGGATCAACCTCGATGATGTGGTGGTGTACCACAAATCCTTTTAATTCCCCCCAAAGTTAATACAAAATATCACTTAAGTGGATTCATATTCAAGTTGTAATGATGAAATTTTTGGATGATTGTTTGAAGATCAATGATGTGATCACAACACTATCGAGATTTGACTACCATGTCATCAATATAAAATTCTGTGATTCATCCCAATAAAAGTCTAAAATATGATGCTTGGAATTTTTTATAATGACTCAAAATTTTATCAATGAAATTTCTCTTCTTATAATTATGTTATATAGTATAAATCACATACATCACATAGAGAACCTAATAAAAACATTATTTTCAAAAATTAATAATGAAATATGCGTTATTCATATAAATTAAATAACCTATACCAATAGAATAATAACATGACCATTGGAAAATAAATGTGGACATTAGGAATAGTAATCTGGTCAATAGAATAGTAACCTCACCTATGAAAGTATAAATAAAATTTAGGTATCTTATAAGTGAAAATATGATATAATTATATCATATTATAAATAAATAAATGTTTTAAAATGGTTAATTAAGTGTTTGTATTTTTGTAAAACATAAATTTTTATTAACAATATTATAATAAATATAATTATTTAAAAGAAGAATTTATTATCATAAAATAAATTAATAAATTAATATTTTTTTGTCTTATTATTATAAGAAAATTTTATGATACTTTAATTAATTTTTCAAAGTGTCATAAAATCAGTTATAATTTTAAAATCGGTTTTGTTCAAATAAATGGTGATTTTAATTAAAAAATAAATTTCTCATATTTAGATAATTATTTTCATAAAATGGATTCAATTTTTGAAATCTACACATAAAAAAATGGTTAGGGGGATTTTTTTGGTGTTTTTCTAAAATAGTTGACTTTTTTGTGAATAGTGAAATACGATAATTTATGATATTTAACAAATACATGAATTATTGAGTCATAAAGGATGTATGGATGATGTAAGACCATAATATCAAACAATCCTTCATAATTTAATATAATTATTGATAATTTTTAAACTATTTATAGTCCTGAAAATAAAATAATAAAATTATGAATAAAATAATCAAAAAACATCCCCCTTCCCTATAAATACCACCCTTCATCACCTCTTCTCCTCACACCTTCTGAATCCTTGAATCTTGTCCACATTTTGACCAATCCTCTTCCAAATCCTATTACTCACATCCAAGATCCTTTTATTCTCAATAAAAGACCAAATCCAATTTCCCTAAGGAGGTTCTCAAGGAGAATAAGTTCAAGAGGTAAAATCCTCTTCTATTTTATTTTAATTTATTTCCAATTTATTTTATTTTATAAATCTATACTCACATCCCCTTATACAAGTGTAATTATAACTCTGGTATCTTGTTTATATTATAATTTTATTATGTTAATGGAATAATCCATCATCAAACCTCTTCTCCTCTCCCTTTTATTCTAAAAACAAAAACATCATGTGTGAGGTGTTAAATTATCGACTTCGAGGTTAACAAGTTTTAATTTTACTTTACCGTCTTAAAAGATGGTTATAAAACCATTATAATGGTTGAAAAAGATTTAAAAAAAATTTAAAACATTTTTTATGTTCTAGAACTAACACATATATATAATGATATATAATAAAACAAAACTAGTTTGTGATGATCGAAAAACTGCCAAATTAATCTAAACATTTATCATTAACATTTTATCTAATGAATCATCCTCATATCTAGAAGAAATATATATATATATATATATAATAAAATTTTAATTTTTATATGTTCATTAATAACATATAATTTCAATTCTGGATAATTATTCTCATTTTACATGATCTTCCATACATATATACATGGGAACCGATCATGAAAACCACAAAAACAAACAATCCTGAATAATGAAATAGAAATATATAAGTCATTAAAATTGCCATAAATTAACTTAATAAAATTATAATGAATAAATACAATTTAAAATGGGTTATGGATTTATTAATTAATGAAATTAATTTTATTATCCAATATATTAAAGTGAAGGTAGCATTCAGTCATAATTTAATGGGATTCTCAAACCTAACTCCCTTTCTTTGGGTTATCACTCTTTAATTCCAAATTTATGCATGGATATTTCCTTAAATGTTTCTGATATATAATTTCTTTGTTCAAACCTTTTATTTTTTGGGATTTAAATGTTTTAAATCTAGTTTTATGAAAAATAAAATGATTTTCCAAAAGAACTCTTATTTCCAAAACACATTTTGACCCCTCTTGAGTTGTTTCTTCTTTTCTCAAGAATGATGAATATTATAAAAAATATGTTTTTACCATTATCATTTGGGATCCCTGAGTTTATTCATGAATTTATTATATATTAAATGAGACCCATTACATTATATTGGTTATTTTATGTCTAATATTGATATATGTTCTAAGTGGAACACATGATTATGTAAATTTTATGATGTGACAGGTGTTCTCGGAATTATATTTCACTTCAATGCATTGGGTAATGCGATGTATATCATGAGATAATGTGAAATATTCATAAAAATGATTCTAGAGTACCAAAGTGGGGTCATTATACCTCTTGAACTAGGGTTATTGCTAAATTGAAATAATCCAATTTCCCTTTATCTAATGCTTCTTCTCATGATTATTATTATAATATTATGATTATTTTATGATGATTATTGTTATGATCACCCTTTTTATATTGATTTATGTATTTATCTACCCTTTTACTTGGATTTTAGATCACCCATTACTTTGATGTATATCCTCAGGTTCCTATTTATACTAAGGATTACATGAGGTCCACTAAGAATATAAATAAGGAGTAATTAAATAATTTTTATGTTTCATTAAGGAAATGTTATGTGTGGTCTTAATTTTCCCAAGACACTAAAACATTGATCCTAGTTTTGTAATTATTTTAAATTTTTTATATCTAAAATTATGTAATATACATGTAATAAAAGTAGGGTTTTTATAGTGGGTATCAGAACACGGTCTAGTTATTTTTGGATATTAGGACTAGAGAACTTTAGTAAGAACCATAAGGATAATTCTATCACCATGGATAACTTAGATTGAAACTTAGGGAATCACAAGATATGATATACTTTACATTTTCATTTGTATCCTTTTATGTTGAAAGTTTCCTTTTATTGTTCTTATTATACAAGTATTCAATCCCCTAAATTTATTTTTATTTTCTAATTAATGGAGGTAAATAGGAGAAGTACCCTCACCTATTTTCACCTTAGTATGTAAAATGAAATTTTGAGGGAGAAATTTCATAAGGTGGGGAGAATGTAATGACCCAAAATTTTATCAATGAAATTATCCATCTAATAATTATGTTATATAGTATAAAACACATACATCACATTAAAAACCTAATAAAAACATTACTTTCATAAATTAAGAATGAAATAATTGATACACATAGAAATTAGGAAACATATACCAATGGAATGGTAACTTGACCGTTGGAATAGTAATGTGACCATTATAAATAATAATACATCCAATATAATCTTAACCTCACCTATTAAAGTATAAATAAAATATGATATAATTATATCATAGTATAAATAAATAAATGTTTTAGAAATGATAAATTAAGTGTTGGTATTTCTGTAAAACATAATTTTTTATTTACAAATTCATAATTAATAAAATTATTTAAAAGAAACATTTATTTTCATAAAATATATTTATAAATTAATATTTTAATTTATTATTCTTATTATATGATTTTATGAGATCTTAATTAATTTTTTAAAGTGTCATAAAATGAGTTATAATTATAAAATCGGTATTTTCCAAATAAATGATGATTTTAATTAAAAATTAAATTTCTCATACTTAGATAATTATTTTCATAAAATGGATTAACGTTTTTAAATATACACATTGAAAAATTATTAGGGTGAATTTTTTGTATTTTTCTAAAATAGTTGAATTTTTTGTGAATAGTGAAATATGGTAATTTATAGTATTTAAAAAATACCTGAATTATTGATTCATAGATGATGTATGGATTATTTAAGACCATAATATAGAAATATAATTAATTATTTAAAAAAATTAGTGAAAATTTTCAAACTATTGATAATATTGAGTCATAATAATAAAATAATGAATAAAATAATCAAAAAATACCCCCATCCTCCCTTATAAAAACCACCCCTCATAACCTCTTCTACTCACACATTTAAATGCATTTAATATTTTCCAAATTCTACCTAATCCTATTCCACACTTCCAAGATCATTTTTTCCAACAAAACACCAAATCTGATTTCTCTAATGAGGTTCTCAAGGAGAAGAAGTACAAGAGTTAAAATCCTCTTCTATTTTCTTTTAATTTCTTTTCAATTTATTTTATTTTGTTATTATCTCCTAAGATCCCCTTATAAAATTGTAATTATAACTCCATTATCTTATATATACTTTAATTTAATTATATTAATGTCATAATATATCATCAAACCTCTTCCCCTCTACCTTTTATTCTAAAAATAAAAACATTGTCTCTGGGGTGTCGATTTATCGCCTTTGAGGACGAAAGGTTTTCATTTTCCTTTACCACATTCAAGGTTGGTCATAAAACCATTATAATGGTTTAAAAATATATTAAAATTTATTTTACATCATTTTTTATTTTCTTTAACTAACATATATATAATTCTAAATAATAAAACAAAACTAGGTTGTGATGATCAAAAAACCGCAAAATTAATATAAACAATTATCATTAACAATTTATCTAATGAATCATCCCCATATATGGAAATATATATATATATATATATATATATAATACCATTTATACTTATGTAAGTTAATTAATAAAATATAATTTCAATTCTTAATAATTATTCAACTTTTACAAGATCTTCCATAAATATATATAAGTGATCCAATCATGAAAACTAAGAAAACAGACACTCCAAAATGATGAAATTGAACTCTATAACTCATTAAAATGGACATAAAATAACATAATAAAATTATAATGAATAAAATAAATTTAAAGGAGGTTCTTGATTTATTAATTAATTAATCTAATTTTATTATCCAAGATAGTAAAGTGAAGGAAGCATTCAGACATAAGGTAAGGGGATTCTCAAACCCAACTCCCTTTATTTGAGTTATCACTCTTTAATTAAAAATTTATATGTGAATATTTCCTTAAATATTACCTAAATATAATTTATTTATTCTAAACTTTTATTTTTTGGGATATACATGTTTTAAATATGGTTTTAATACAAATACAAAGATTTTCCCAAAGAACTCTTCTTTTCGAAACACATTTTGACTCCTATTGGGTTGTTTCTTATTTGCTTAGAAATGATGAATCTTATAAAAAAATATGTTTTTATATTTATCATTTGGGATTCCCCCCTAATTTTAATCATGAATGTATTCTATATGAAATGAAACCCAGTTATTTCCATGGGTTATTTTATGTCAAATATTGATATAAGTTCTGGCATGCATGATTATGTAAATGTTATGATGTGACGAGTATGCTTGGAATTATATAGTGCTACAATGAATTGGGTAATGTTATATATCTCATGTTATAATGTGAAATATGTCTTAAAATGATGCTATATTTGTTCATAATTATGATTTTATGATTATTAACATATGTTATACATGAACAAGATGCTATATTTTTTCACAACTATGTGTGGTATTTGACAACTAAGACACAAGGTTTCATTTTTTTCATTTTCATATTCCATTCCTTTATCAAATTATTCTTATCATGATTATGATGATGATCCTATGATTATGTTATGATGATTATTATGGTCACCCGGGTTATATTGATTCATGTCTTTATCTACCCTCTTACTAGGATTTTATCTCACTCCATTCATTGATGTATATCCTTAGGTAACTACTTATACTAAGGAGTACATGAGGGCCAATAAGAAGTTAGAGAAGAAGGAATTAAATAATTTTTATGTTTCATTATGTAAGTTTTATGTATGGTCTTAATTTTTCTAAGACAATAAACCTTTGATCCTGGTTTTGTAATGATTTTAAGTTATTTATCTCCAAAATTATGTAATAGTCATGTAAGAAAATTAGGGTCACTATAGTTTGTATCAGAGCGTGGTCTAGTTATTTTTGGAGATTAGGACTATAGAAATTTATTAAGAACCCTATGGATAATTCTATCACCATGGATAACTTAGATTGAAAATTAGGGAATCACGAGATATGATATACTTTCCATTTACATGTTTATCCTTCTATGTTCAAAGTTTTCTTCTATTATCCTTATTAGATAAATATTAAATCCCCCTAAATTTTTTTTATTTTCTAGATAATGTAGGTAAATATAATAATTACCCTCACCTATTTTCACCTTAGTATGTAAAATGAAATTTTGAGGGTGAAATTCCATAAGGGGAAAAGAATGAAATGACCCAAAATTCTATCAAGGGAGTTTCCATTATTATAATTATTTTATATAGTATAAAACACATACACCACATAGAGAACCTGATAATACCATTATTTTCATCAATTAATAATGAAATAAGTGATATTCATTAAAATTAAGGAACCTATACCAATGGAATAGTAACCTGGTCATTAGAATAGTAATGGGACCATTAGGAATAGTAATCCAGCCAATTGAATAGAAACCTCACGTATGAAAGTACAAATAAAATTTAGTTATCTTATAAGTGAAAATATGATATAATTATATCATCGTATAAATAAATAAATGTTTTAAAAATGATAAATTAAATGTTGGGATTTTTGAAAAACATACATGTTAATTTACAATTTTATAATTAATATAATTATTTAAAAGAAAAAAATATTTTCTTAAAATAGATTCATAAATTAATATATTTTTTCTTATGATTATAATATAATTTTATGATACCTTAATTTATTTTTAAAGTGTCATAAAATCGGTTTTAATTTTAAAATCGGTGTTTTTTTAATAAATGTTGGTTTTATTTAAAAATTAAATTTCTAATATTTAGATAGTAATTTTCATAAAATGGAGTCAGTTTTTAAAATCTACACATAAAAAAATGGTTAGGTTTAATTTTTTCAGTTTTTTTAAAATATTTGAATTTTTTGTGAATAGTGAAATATGATAATTTACAGTATTTAACAAATACATTAATTATTAATTAATTGATGATGTATGGATGATTTTAGACCATAATCTAGAAATATTTTTAATTATTTAATATAATTATTTATAAGGTTCAAACCATTTATATTATTGAGCTAAATTAATAAAATAATGAATAAAATATTCAAAAAAAACACCCCCTCCCTTATAAATATGACCCCTTCTCACCTCTTATACTCACACATTCCAAAACCTTAAATATTTCTCAAATTCTTTCCAAGACTCTTCCCAATAATCTTCCCCACATACAGGATCTATTTTTATCAATAAAATACAAAATAAAATTTCCCTAAGGATGTTTTAAAGAAGAAGAAGTTCAAGAGGTAAAATCCTCTTCGATTTTCTTTTAATTTATTTTTAATTTATTTTATTTTATTATTTTCTCCTAACCTCCCCATATTCAAGTGACATGATAAATACATTATATTATATATACTATAATTTTATTATTTTAATATAATAATCAATCATCAAAACTCTTCTCCTCCCCCTTTTATTCTCAAAATGAAAACATTGTCCATGAGGTGTTGATTTATCATCTTCAAGGGAAACAAGTTTTCATTTTCATTTACCACCATAAAGGATGGTCATAGAACCATTATAATGGTTGAAAAATATTTTAAAATTTATTTTATAACCTTTTTATGTAATATAACTAACATATATATATAATTCTAAAAAATAAAACAATACTGGTTTGTGATGATAAAAAAACTTCCAAATTAATCTAAATGATTATAATTAAAGTTTTATCTAATGAATCATCCAAATATCTAGAAAAAAAATACAAAAATAAACTTATTTAAGTTAATTAATAACTTATAATTTCATTTATGGATAATTATTCTCATTTTACATGTTCTTCCATGCATATATACAAGCGAACTGATCATGAAAACCAAGAAAACCAACACTCCTAGATGATGAAATTGAACTCTATAACTTATTAAAATGGACATAAAAAACTTATTAAAATTATAATGAGTAAAATAAATGTAAATTAGGTTATGGATTTAGTATTTAATGAATCTAATTGGATATTAAAGTGAAGTAAGAATTCATGCATAAGGTAAGGGGGATCTCAAATCTAACTCCCTTTCTTTGGGTTATCACTCTTTCATTCCAAATTTCTATGCGGATATTTTCTAAAATGATCCTTAAATATAATTTATTTGTTCTAACCTTTTATTTTTTGGGATATACATGTTTCAAATATGATTTTATTACTAATACAATTATTTTCCAAAATAACTCTTCTTTCAAAAATTCATTTTGACTCATCTTTGTTTGTATCTTCTTCACTCAAGAATGATGAATCTTATAAAAAATATATTTTTCACTTTTTCATTTGGGATCCCCCAAGTTTATCCATGAATGTAGGCTATATGAAATTAAACCCATTTCTTACCATAGGTTATTTTATAGATAATATTGATTTATGTTCTTAGTGGTATGCATGATTATGTAAAGTTTATGATGTGACAGGTGCGCCCATAGTTATATAATGCTCCAATGCATTGGGTGATGTGATTTATCTCATGAGATAATGTGAATTATTCATGAAAATTATGCTAGATTTGTTCACAATGATGATATTTTTTTATTCACATATATTATACCTTAACATGATGCTAGATTTTTTCACAACTATGTGTGGTATTTGAACAATATGACATGATGTTTCATTTTTATGCATTTCCACATTCCATGACTTTATCTAATACTTCCTATCATGATTATTATTATGATCCTATGATTATGCTATGATTATGATGATTATTCCCACCCATGTTATGTTGATTCATTCCTTTATCTACCCTCTTATTGGGATTTTAGCACACTCATTTCTTTGATGTATATCCTTAGGTGACTACTTATTAAGAAGTAAATGAGGGCCACTAAGAAGCTAGAGGAGAAGGAATTAAATAATGTTTATATTTCATTATGTAAATGTTATGTATGGTCCTAATTTTTCCAAGACAATAAGACTTTGGTCCTGGTTTTGTATGATTTGAAGTTTTTTATCTCAAAAATGATATAATAGTCATGTAAGAAAAGTAGGTTCTCTATATATTAGTAAGTAGAACCAGTTTTCTTTAATAAAAATAAAATGACCTAGTAGAAAAAGATATTCTAAGGTACTCTAAAGGTATTAGCTTCTTCATCTTTAGGGGACATATTTATCTGATTGTATCCTAAATACTCATCCATAAAAAAGGGTCTTAGAATCCAGCAGTTCTATAGATAAAAAGTTATATGATCGGTAATGGGAAAGCATCCTTTAGGAAGTGTTGATTAAGGTCTCTAAAATCAATGAATACCCTGATCTTCCCATTCTTTGTCTTGATGGGGATGGTGTTGGAAAACCATTTTGGGTACTTCACCTCACATAAAAACTATCTTTGATCAATTTTTTTACTTCTAACTCTATTTTAGTATCATGGGAGGGTTACATTCTCCCGGATGCTTTCTTGAAACCTTAATGGTAATTGGGAAAGACTAAGTGATGAGTAGCCACTTTGGGGTTAATCCTGGTAATCTCTGTATAATTCGAAGTGAACACATATCGATTCTACTTTATAAATGTAGTGTATATCTTCTTCTATTCAAGAGGCATGGTGGCACTAATAAATGTAGGAAACTGATCTTTTTCTTATCCCAGATTCATCTACCTAAGCTCATCGATGGTGGTAGAGACTCCTTACTCAAATAAGGGAGGATCGTTCCTGAGTTCATCATCTTCTTCTTTCATTTTCATTTCTATAAGTACATTTTCATACCTAGAGGATAATTTAGGTGTATTTGTATCCTTATAGAGATAATAGAGGACATGAGAAGAGACATTGAGATCCTAAACTATGAGAGTCATCAAGGATAGATTCTGGATATGCTTGTTTTCCTTTATGCTGCTACTGGGGTTAGGAGAGATATGGACATCTGAGTTGAAAAGAATGTCTTGGAGGCGTATTTGATTATTTTTAATGGAAAAATTTAATTATTAGGTCCCAATAAATAATTATTATAAATTATCTTTGATTAATACACTTCAACTAACATAGTTGGTGTCACGTGGATATGGGCCTATGAAGTTTTTGGTTTACAATAGCTTGTTGGGATTAAATCTACTACCTCGATCATATTTATGGGTAGTAAATAATCATTGTTGATCATGTTACAAGGATTCCCAAGAGCAGTTCCCAATCCATTAGGATTGTAAACCTTATCATCCACCATTTTTTTCCTTCCCTGTTGTAGAAACTTTCCTCGACATATACAGATTCACAAGACTTGAAGGAGGTGTTGTCACCATATAGTATGATGACCATTCTATTGATGGCTATTTCAAACATTGATGAAATATTGAATCTACATATAAATATAGGGTCTTTCAAGTAGGTAAGTTTATGTAGTTTCTTTCTGGATAACCATGAACTAGGAATTATATGTAAGATCCCCAAACTGATCCTTAAGTTTGATCTTTCCAAGTTGCATTTTCTCACACTTTTCATATCATTGGATGGTTAGTTACATCAGAGACAAGTCCTCCTCACTATATCCAAAACTTAATAGGGGGCATACTGGGGTGTGGTTGATCCTAGAACCATTTCCAACCAAATACATTTAGATTTTGACATTATCGAGTTTTCCTAAAACATAGAAGGTTGTGATATATCCCTAGATAACTTATTCCTAGTCCCAATCCATGAATGAGATGGTGGTATGAAATTCTGCTAGAGTGGTTTTTACTCAGTAAACCTCATCTATAATGACTTTTGTCTCAAACTCTTTTTGTCTCTAAAGGGCCTCAATGAGTTCTTATATGAGTTATTTTGAAAGATAGTGAGAATCTAGGATTGAGTTCTGGGCTGGTACAACAGCCATATATTTCATAATGTCAAATTTATGTGTCATAGGTTTGTACTTCCCAAGGTGGGTTTTCTTCTTATCATGTGGCTTAGGATCTTAGGTGTCTGGTTTATAAGAGTATGATACTTGGGTAGAGGTTGAGGTATCATATATTTAAAGTGTCATAGGTTGTTCTAGCCTACCCCTTAATTTGGTATGATCATATAATTATGCCCCCACCAGTTGGTTGTTTAAAATGATTATGTTTGAATGATCATTAAAGGGTTATAAGATATATACATGCTTCTCTTGGGATTTTTGAAGTGTTCTCCCATTGTTTTTGGCCATGTATATGGATTACATGGGGATGTGACCAGAAGATTGGGTCCATCCATTCCCACAATATCCCTTGTACCCTCGGCATCTTCATCCTCAACCTACATCCCCCTGGTTAAGTATGGGGAACTCGTACTCAGGGGTGTATTTATAATCAGATAAGGGATAGGTTAATTGAACTATGTTAACATAACAAAAAATGATCTATTCATCTGGTGTGGGTTTCATTTTGTGGTTTAATGATCGTTCTCCTGATACCAAAGGAAAGAGATCTACAAGAGTCAGAGTTTATGTGGAAGTTAGATATGACTCTTTCTCTAGTGTATTTTCTTGTATCTAATGAGTAAGCCTTCTTCTAAGAGGTATATTAAATGGTGCCTCACTAGGTTTTAGGATCATTACTAGTTTTAAAAGTTTTACTCTTAGATTGGAATGAGCTTGGTCTAGTTTTTTCAAGTCATCCAATTATTGAATTTTCATTCACACATCGACAGAACTAATTTCCAATCACCCTTTTCTTCTAGTTAGGTGATAGTTACAGAGGTCACCTGTGTTAGGGACCTTCCCAATATCACCTATCTAAAATCAACCATGCTCTAGAGGATGTATTTAAAGAAAAACCATTCCTGAAAGTTATGACCCAACCTCATATGAAAAGGTAAGTAGTAAATGTTTTCACTGAGATTGACCTCATTGGGTTTCTTAGGCTCTGGTAGTTTGAGAATATTATTTTCCATAACTATGAGAAAATAACCAGGAACTTATTCATTTCATAAGAAATAAAAAAATTCATTTCTTCCTCAAATCAAGTGTGGCACTAATATATTTTTTCTTACGACTAAGGGAGGTTTTTCTACTGCTAATGCTTTGCATGAGGTTTTAGATGATTCAATTCCTACCTAGGGGCTTGGATGGGCACTGTTAATAGTTCAAGGGTAATATAAGTAGTATATTTCTTATAAATACTTTTCCCCTATGTCGTGATCATGGGAAGATATTTTTCCTAAGTTCACCAAATGGAAACTTCTAGGAATTATTACATTTCTATGAACTCATAGAATCCCCTTGGATGATTCATCAGAATAAAAGGTTCTTGAATCTCATATCAAATATTCTCAACACAAAGTTACAATAATTTCTATAATTGGAGGGGAATATTGAATGAGTATGATAAATCTTTCTATCTAGAAATAAATTCCGAAACCCTCTCATTTTCACACATTCTTTTAAAATTTTGAGCTTGCAGATCATTGTGTTCCTTAGCGTAAAGTTTAATTGAAAAAGTAATTGATGAAAAAGGTCTTTTGATCCTGTGATGGATCCTTCTGGAAGGATATTGTACCAAATGAAGCATGGACCTACCTGATTATATACAAAACATCATAGATTTTCCACCACCTTCTGGTCTTGATGGAACATTATTAGGCTTCATCGGGACACAAAGTTCTTTAGATGTTGTTCTGTATCTCT
Source organism: Viscum album (assembly GCA_963277665.1). Taxonomy (NCBI): domain Eukaryota; kingdom Viridiplantae; phylum Streptophyta; class Magnoliopsida; order Santalales; family Viscaceae; genus Viscum; species Viscum album. The sequence continues at coordinate 778,068,857 of OY728138.1, forward strand.
AATTCCATCAAAGTTTGAGAATAGAGGATTACAGAAATTAGGTCAGGGAAAATTCCCATCCACCAATTTTGGATATGGATTATTTTTATTCTGTGTGGGGGAACACCATGTCTCCATGGAATATGTTCAAGCGGTTAGGTATTCAATTATATTGAGGAGTTTGAGAGGTATAGATGTCTAGAACACATCCCATCTATAGGGAACATGCGAGGATTGATGAGGTGTTCCCACATTCATATCCTTATAATTCTCAATCTATGACAAGATTGAATGATCACCCTGATGAGGGAGTGTAACGACCCGAAATTTTGAATAAATCTTGTTTCCTAATTTTATGTGTTATTTTATTTTATTTTTATACTCAAAAAAATGTTTCATTTGATGACATGAGTATAATTAAAATGATACCATTGGTTTTTGACTGTTATATGACCATTGGTCAATATGACCGCTGGAAACTAAACATTTTGATTATTGTCTCTAAATACAAGTAATCTTGGTTAATTAATATAGAAAGTAGATTCGATGGCCTCACCCAGTAGTCTTGGACCGATCGAAGCCCATCTAACAGAACTTGGGAAGGAGGTAGCACCACTGGGCTTTGCTCTGGACCAAACTCAAGATGAACTTTATCGTGTGAAGCTAGAACGGGATCGCCTTCGCGAGAAGTTCAAACTGATAGAAATTACTACTCGTGCGATGTTGGTCGAGCCTCCCTCAGATTCTCTAACCTTAGCACACCTTACACTTAGTTCCTATGCTGGTGTGATAAGGGGCTATGTAAGGAGACCATAACTTCCTTGTGTAATCCTTTGTTTTAAATAAAAATTGGGATTTCTTCTTACGATGAAGTTTATGAATTTTCAAATGACCGGATAAATATAGTATGCATATTTTTGATGAATTTTAGAAAAAGGATATTTTAAAAATGTTTATGTAAACCTTAAATAATTAGAAATGTGTAATGATTTTCAAAAAATGGTCTTCTACAATTATGTTCAGTACAAAATTTGGAGTCTAATAAGATAAACTTGATTTTTGATGAATAGTAAATTATGAATAGTGATTTTATGATTAGGATTAGTAATATGACCAAATGGATTAGTTATCTCACTTAAAGAAAGTTTTAAAATAATCTAGGCACCTTGATTAAGTAATGTGATTCAATAAAATGGTTAAATAACGGTTTCATAAATTATTATTCAAGTATTAGTTTTTTCAGGTGAATAGTGTTTTTTAATTAAAAAATTAAATTAAAAATATTTAGAAAATTATTTTTATAAAATGGATTTCATTTTTGAACTCAGAGCACCGATATTATGTTATGGTAATTTTTGGGGATTTTTCTGAAAAAATGAATTTTCGGTGAATAGTGTATTTATTTAAAAATTAAATTAAAAATATTTAAAAAATTATTTTTATAAAATGGAGTTAATTTTTGAAATCAGATCATTGATATTTGGTTAAGGTGAAATTTTGGGATTTTTCTGAGAAAGTTGAATTTTCAGTGAATAGTAAAAATACAGTTTTAGGGTTTCGGTATGTTTAATGATCTCATAACTATGTCATGATGATGTCATGAGATATTTTAAGGGATGGCCGGCCAAGGGTGATGAATTATTGTTTTGGGGGCCCCATGTGGCCTAACTCCATGGTAAATGCCAAGGGAGAGCACATGGGTTTGAGAAAAGCACATGTGAGGTGTCCCTTGGCCATTAATGCCTTGTCCCCTCACTTTCCCTATAAATAACAAGCCCTCCTCTCATCCATTCGACTCCCCACTCTTCCCCAACGAAGTTATGGTCTCATTACCTCCCAAGGAGTCCTCCCAAGGTTCCCCCAAGCCCTCAAGGTCCAATCCTTTGAGGTTTAAGAGTTACATTTTAAGGTAAGGGATCCGACCTCTCTCTTTCATTTCAAGTAATCTCTTTTATGTCATTCCTTTTATGCTCCATGTTCTTATGTTGGAGGATGTTCTTTTATACTCCTCTTACTTCCCTTTTCAATCTTCATACAATGATATATCCCCTCTTTCTCTCATTATTTCGTTTTATGAAGTTTTAAGTGGCGCCGTTAGGCTGCCGAAATTTTTGTAACGGATTCTTTCTCCCTTCTCATTTTTCAAGATCTTTTTTTCATGTAAAGTATTTCAAGTTCCTTTTTATTATGTTGGGGTATGATCTCTAAATTTATCATACTGATATTTTATTATCATATAATGAGAGACCCCATTTGATCGCTTCAATTCAGTATTTTGAAGTTTTAAGTGGCGCTGTTAGGCTGCCAAATTTTTAAGTGGTTCTTCACCCTTCTCGTTTTGAAGTTCTACTTTCATGTCAATTATTTCAAGTTCCTTTTTGTTATTTTGGGGTATGATCTCTATATCTATCATACTGGACTCTTATGTTCATATGATGAGAGACTCCATTTGATCTTTTCAATTCAGTATTTTGAAGTTTTAAGTGGCGCTGTTAGGCTGCCGAATTTTTAAGTGGTTCTTCACCCTTCTCGTTTTGAAGTTCTAGTTTTATGTCAATTATTTCAAGTTCCTTTTTGTTATATTGGGTTATGATCTCTATATCTATCATACTGGACTCTTATGTTCATATGATGAGAGACCCCATTTGATCTCTTCAATTCAGTATTTTGAAGTTTTAAGTGGCGTCGTTAGGCTGCCGAATATTTAAGTGGTTCTTCACCCTTCTCGTTTTGAAGTTCTACTTTCATGTCAATTCTTTAAAAGTTCCTTTTTGTTATGTTGGGGAATTATATCTATATCTATCATACTGAACTCTTATGTTCACATGATGAGAGACCCTATTTGATCTTTTCAAATCATTTTTGTTGATGTTTAAGTAACGTCGTTAGGCTGCCGAACTTTCATAAGAGAAATCTAATTTTTGTCTTCCTTCCATGTTTTTCATTTCAAATGGTATGTCCTTGAAATTTCATTACCATGATCATTTATCCTTCTTATTCTGTCCATGTACTATTTTATGGGTCATTTATGAATGTTTGACCCATTTTACCTCTCTTTTAATGTCTTCTAAATCCTCGGAACATAGTCGTTATGCTGCAGAATTTCTGTCTCAAAATGTCTCTCTCTTTTTCTAAAGTTCTTTTATATTATTAAGTAAATACTCAAAGCTCTTTCTTCTAAAGGGGTATTCACATATATACCAAAATGTTCTATTTTCTATTCTGGGATTTACATACATGATACCCACCTTCCTTTTCTGTGGGTTGTAAAGTGACGTAAAGATCATGTCTTTAAAGCAGTTTTTAAAACTTTATGATTATGAAATGAAACCCATTTATTTTATGCTATATGGGTTATTTATGAAATTTTTGATGATGATATATGTGTCTCACATGATAATAAAGGCAAATTTAAGGGTGCGCCCTGATAGCGCTCCAATGCATTGGGTAATGATGTAACCACTAGAGATTACAATTTTTACGATACCTTGGTGAATAACCTTGGTAATTTTCAAATGACACCTTGGGGATGGACCTTGGTGATATGTTCATGATCGTATATGTTAAATTATGTAGCCACATATTAAAGTTATGAAAAATGTTATTTTTATTATGATATGCCACATGATTTTTTTTTATCATGCCTTAAAGTTCTTGTTCGTGACATAATTGATGTATCTCAAGTTCACATTTTAAATGTTTCCCTTGTTTCCATTACTGGGCCTTCTGCTCACCCTTTCATTTGATGTATGTCCCCAGGTTATGAGATGCAATAATGAACATAGGATGAACTTGAGGAGAAGCCTTTCAGGTGTTTAAGAAGAATGTTTTATTTTTTCATGTTTTAAGTTCCTGGTTTCCAAGACACTAAACCTTAAAGATCCTCAGTTTTGTATAATGTAATGAAAGTTTATGTGATAAAAAGGCGGGATGCTATAGTTGGTATCAAAGGATGGTTTAGTTATTTGTGGAAATTAGGATATGAAAACTCTAGGAAGAACCCTATAGAAAAGTTTAAATATAGGAAATCTTCCTGGTATTTTGGTGAGTATTGAGTAAGGGGTTTCCAAGCAAATACATCCATATCTGGATACGAGCAGGTAGAGGTGTCTCTAGCACAGATGTACATAGGGGTAAAACCTGAAAACACCTCTTTGAGCTAGACTCGAACGGGAACTGGTACACGACAACAGGCCTTGCTGCACTCTTGGTTACGACACTCCTGGGGGATAGGCTTTGGTAAATTCATAAGCTTAGTATGAACCATTGTTAAAGTAACAAAGATAAAATAAAATAAAGATTCACATAAGAATATATGATCATTGATAACCTAGATGAGAACCTAGGGGATCACAAGTTAGGGTATAATTTTCTTCTTCAAGTTATCCTTATATGCTTTAAGTTCCTTTTCATGATTATTAGCTAAGTATTTAAGCCCCTAATTATACTTTCTATTATTAGTTAATGGTGGGAAATGGAAGAACATGTCCCAACAACCAATATGATAGGAAATGCGACGATTTCCGTATTAATATGAAAGATATGATTGGGGGATTAAAAGATGATTATTATTTTGGAAGACGTTCACTATTTTTGGGACCCTATATGATTGAGGTAAATATATTACTACGGTATTTTCATTGAGGAGTAAGGTTGACTTATATTTTGAAGAATCGATGAATTTAAGGTGGACTTATAGTAATTTAGGTTACTTATGGGAATGATTAACCTATATTGGGTAAAATATGTTTAGGTTAGCTACTTTTTTTATAAGATGTTAGGAGTGGTTGATGTTGTTTGGAGATTAACAATGAATTTTATTTTGGAAGACTATGTTATCAAATCCTTCTTGTATTTGGGTTTCAATCTTAGTTTGGTTTATTTTCAGGAATCTTAAGGACCGTTATTTATGGAATGGACTATGATGAACTTTGGGTAGTACCATGGAACTTTGAAGATTTAAAAATAGTTTCCCTTCCTATGGGATTCTTTCTTTTTGAAGAGTTGTTTTACCTTACCCTTTCTGTTTTTGGGATAATGTTTAAAGATAGAAGAAATAGATAGTTAATCTTTTGTGGATTATGTGATTCTCTAGAAGATGATTCTTGTGTTTTGATGAGACCAAGTAGTTTTGAATACTCATAGTTTGGAGAAAAGATTAGTTTTGGGTAGAAACTTATTAAAGGATGAAACTCTACATGAAGGTAGATATATTTCCTTATGTTTTTGTTCTATGTTGTAAATGAATTCCTCAAAGTTTTGAAAAGGAACGTAAAACAAAAACGTTGTTGGTTTACGTTTCCTACTAGGTAATCAAAGACCGCTTGCACACATCATAATTTTGGGATTTTCTTATGGTTATCTTTCTCCTAATCATGTTCTCTATCACTCTCTCTCAGAACTTGACCCTTTGTTTTTCTTCCATGTCCATGTTTTCCTACATGGAATCCCGGTGTGGGCTAACTCGGGTGACCTTCGTACTTCACTTTCTTTCTTTTAAAGTAATAGTTTTACTGACTCCTTTTCCGATGTGGTACTTTCAATGAAATTTCAAAACCTAATTTTAAAAATTGCGAGGACGCAATTTCTTAAGGGGGGAAGAATGTAACGACCCGAAATTTTGAATAAATCTTGTTTCCTAATTTTATGTGTTATTTTATTTTATTTTTATACTCAACAAAAATGTTTCATTTGATGACATGAGTATAATTAAAATGATACCATTGGTTTTTGACTGTTATATGACCATTGGTCAATATGACCGCTGGAAACTAAACATTTTGATTATTGTCTCTAAATACAAGTAATCTTGGTTAATTAATATAGAAAGAAGATTCGATGGCCTCACCCAGTAGTCTTGGACCGATCGAAGCCCATCTAACAGAACTTGGGAAGGAGGTAGCGCCATTGGGCTTTGCTCTGGACCAAACCCAAGCTGAACTTCATCGTGTGAAGCTAGAACGGGATCGCCTTCGCGAGAAGTTCAAACTGATAGAAATTACTACTCGTGCGATGTTGGCCGAGCCTCCCTCAGATTCTCTAACCTTAGAACACCTTACACTTAGGTCCTATGCTGGTGTGATAAGGGGCTATGTAAGGAGACCATAACTTCCTTGTGTAATCCTTTGTTTTAAATAAAAATTGGGATTTCTTCTTATGATGAAGTTTATGAATTTTCAAATGACCGGATAAATATAGTATGCATATTTTTGATGAATTTTAGAAAAAGGATATTTTAAAAATGTTTATGTAAACCTTAAATAATTAGAAATGTGTAATGATTTTCAAAAAATGGTCTTCTACAATTATGTTCAGTACAAAATTTGGAGTCTGATAAGATAAACTTAATTTTTGATGAATAGTAAATTATGAATAGTGATTTTATGATTAGGATTAGTAATATGACCAAATGGATTAGTAATCTCACTTAAAGAATGTTTTAAAATAATCTAGTCACCTTGATTAAGTAATGTGATTCAATAAATTGGTTAAATAACGGTTTCATAAATTATTATTCAAGTATTAGTTTTTTCAGGTGAATAGTGTTTTTTAATTAAAAAATTAAATTAAAAATATTTAGAAAATTATTTTTATAAAATGGATTTCATTTTTGAACTCAGAGCACCGATATTATGTTATGGTAATTTTTGGGGATTTTTCTGAAAAAATGAATTTTCGGCGAATAGTGTATTTATTTAAAAATTAAATTAAAATTATTTAAAAAATTATTTTTATAAAATGGAGTTAATTTTTGAAATCAGATCATTGATATTTGGTTAAGGTGAAATTTTGGGATTTTTCTGAGAAAGTTGAATTTTCAGTGAATAGTAAAAATACAGTTTTAGGGTTTTGGTATGTTTAATGATCTCATAACTGTGTCATGATGATGTCATGAGATATTTTAAGGGATGGCCGGCCAAGGGTGATGAATTATTGTTTTGGGGGCCCCATGTGGCCTAACTCCATGGTAAATGCCAAGGGAGATCACATGGGTTTAAGAAAAGAACATGTGAGGTGTCCCTTGGCCATTAATGCCTTGTCCCCTCACTTTCCCTATAAATAACAAGCCCTCCTCTCATCCATTCGACTCCCCACTCTTCCCCAACAAAGTTCTGGTCTCATTACCTCCCAAGGAGTCCTCCCAAGGTGCCCCCAATCCATCAAGGTCCAATCCTTTGAGATTTAAGAGTTACATTTTAAGGTAAGGGATCTGACCTCTCTCTTTCATTTCAAGTAATCTCTTTTATGCCATTCCTTTTATTCTCCATGTTCTTATGTTGGAGGATGTTCTTTTATACTCCTCTTACTGCCCTTTTCATGTTCATATAATGATAGATCCCCTCTTGCTCTCATTATTTCGTTTTATGAAGTTTTAAGTGGCGTCGTTAGGCTGCCAAAATTTTTGTAACGGATTCTTTCTCCCTTCTCATTTTTCAAGATCTTTTTTTCATGTAAAGTATTTCAAGTTCCTTTTTATTATGTTGGGGTATGATATCTAAATTTATCATACTGATATTTTATGATCATATAATTAGAGACCCCATTTGATCGCTTCAATTCAGTATTTTGAAGTTTTAAGTGGCGCTGTTAGGCTGCCGAATTTTTAAGTGGTTCTTTACCCTTCTCGTTTTGAAGTTCTACTTTCATGTCAATTATTTAAAGTTCCTTTTTGTTATGTTGGGGTATGATATATATATCTATCATACTGGACTCTTATTTTCATATGATGAGAGACCTCATTTGATCTCTTCAATTCAGTATTTTGAAGTTTTAAGTGGCGCTGTTAGGCTGCCGAATTTTTAAGTGGTTTTTCACCCTTCTCATTTTGAAGTTCTACTTTCATGTAAATTATTTCAAGTTACTTTTTGTTATATTGGGGTATTATATCTATATCTATAATACTGGACTCTTATGTTCATATGATGAGAGACCCCATTTGATCTCTTCAATTCAGTATTTTGATGTTTTAAGTGGCGCTGTTAGGCTGCCGAATTTTTAAGTGGTTCTTCACCCTTCTCGTTTTGAAGTTCTACTTTCATGTCAATTCTTTCAAAGTTCCTTTTTGTTATGTTGGGTAATTATCTCTATATCTATCATACTGAACTCTTATGTTCACATGATTAGATACCCTATTTTATCTTTTCAAATCATTTTTGTTGATGTTTAAGTAACGTCGTTAGGCTGCCGAACTTTCATAAGAGAAATCTAATTTTTGTCTTCCTTCCATGTTTTTCATTTCAAATGATATGTCCTTGAAATTTCATTACCATGATCAGTTATCCTTCTTATTCTATCCATGTACTATTTTATGGGTCATTTATGAATGTTTGACCCATTTTACCTCTCTTTTAATGTCTTCTAAAACCTCGGAACATAGCCGTTATGCTGCGGAATTTCTGTCTCAAAATGTCTCTCTCTTTTTCTAAAGTTCTTTTATATTATTAAGTGAATACTCAAAGATCATTCTTCTAAATAGGTATTCACATATATACCAAAATGTTCTATTTTAAATTCTGGGATTTACATACATGAGACTCACCTTCCTTTTCTGTGGGTTTTAAAGTGACGTAAAGATCATGTCTTTAAAGCAGTTTTTAAAACGTTATGATTATGAAATGAAACCCATTTATTTTATGCTATATGGGTTATTTATGAAATGTTTGATGATGATATATTTGGCTCACATGATAATAAAGGCAAATTTAAGGGTGCGCCCTGATAGCGCTCCAATGCATTGGGTAATTATGTAACCACTAGAGATTACAATTTTCACGATACCTTGGTGAATAACCTTGGTAATTTTCAAATGACACCTTGGGGATGGACCTTGGTGATATGTTCATGATTTTCTATGTTAAATGATGTAGCCACATCTTAAAGTTATGAAAAATGTTATTTTTATTATGATATGCCACATGATTTTTTTTATCATGCCTTAAAGTTCTTGTTCGTGACATAATTGATGTATCTCAAGTTCACATTTTAAATGTTTCCCTTGTTTCCCTTACTGGGCCTTCTGCTCACCCTTTCATTTGAAGTATGTCCCTAGGTTATGAGATTCAATAATGAACATAGGATGAACTTTAGGAGAAGCCTTTCAAGTGTTTAAGAAGAAAGTTTTATGTTTTCATGTTTTAAGTTCCTGGTTTCCAAGACACTAAACCTTAAAGATCCTCAGTTTTGTATAATGTAATGAAAGTTTATGTGATAAAAAGGCGGGATGTTATAGGGAGAGTATTTCACTATAATGTAGTAATGTCATGGTCATATTCAACTTCCTAGTTTATAAAGATCATTTTCCAAGATCTAGAGTCAGCTTGATGTTCAAATTTCACTCTTTTAGGTGGATTATCTCTCTCCTGATATGTGTTAGGAGGGATATGAACTTCTATTTTAAGGTGATACCTAATAGAAATATTTTCATTGATTAGTTACTCATTGAGTTGTTTAAGATTTTGTATCTTATTCTCATATTGTTCTAGTAATTCCTATATGGATGGTATTTCAGATCTTTTATGTGGTGAGTGGGATGTATCCACACCTTTCCTTTTATCCTTATAATAATTCCAATGCAGAGGTTGTAACTCTTCATTTGCAGGTTCCAAATTCTGGATCCTTCTTTGATTTTGTGTATGTGCATTCTGAGTTTGTACATCTAGATTGCCTTCCTCTTGAGGTATAGTTTTTGTGTTTCATCCCTTCATATTTTTATCTGGTTCTATGTCATTGTATGGATTTATGGTGATTATTTTCAGTGATTCATATCATACGATATTAGTTACCCAATTATTTTCCAAAAAATAGGGTGGTTTTTCATGGATTTCTCCTCCTTCTAAGGTTTTATCATGGTCATTTCTATGACTATTGGTCTCATTGGACTATCTTGGCCTATGAACCTTATGGTTTTTGATTTTATTTTCTAAATTTTCCCTTATCTTAGTTTATGAATAGTTACCTTAAGGGGTTTTTTGGTCATACTCTCCAAACAAGCCCTAAATGAGAAAGTTGTGCCTCACTACTAGAGGAACGTTTGGGATTTCAACCATCAGTATTTATATCTTAACCTAGAGAAGACTGATTCCTTTTAGGGTGATGATGATGATACAAGTTACCTCAACCCTATGGGTTGGGGTTGATTTGGGTTCACTATTGTCACTTTCTAATCCTGTTGTTGAGGATATGATGACTCTAGATGAGGATATTATAGATATTAAGATGGTAATTAAGATAATATTTCCCCCATCCCTGTAAGCTAGGGTTTATCTAGAATCATTGATGATTTCTTTAGGACCCTCTTGGGGTGTGATGAACTTAGTGGTGGTGATTAAGATAAAATTCCCCCATCCCTATAGTGTGGGTTTTATCCTAGACTATTGTCATGGTGGTTTCTACTAAAATATTCCTAATTTGGTGAAAGATAATTCACATATGGTCTTGGTGAAATGGATGTTTGTAATGGGAGTCACTTTCTATGGGAAGTTTTTAGGTATTCGGTAACTTTGGCTTCATATTTGAGTCATGTTTCCAATTTTTTTAGAGGCACAGATTAAGAGTCTGCTAGAAACCATCTCTCTCTTTTTGAGGTGTCTTTGGTCCCTCAAAGTAGGGGAGATTCATTATATTGACCAACTATCCAGCATGTTACCTAGTCCACTAATCTCTCCTAAAAATATGACATTACAAGATGTCATATCTAGGTAGTTTGGTTGTATCGGGGATAGGGTAAAGTGAAACACTTTAGAATTTCCCCATCATCAGATGAAAATGTCTGACGGTGCTTTGGAAATAAGTCATTGGATATTTTTCATGCTACAAAGGCACACATCATAGAAATTTTTAAGGATCTTCTGATCCTAGGTCTTAAGACACAATGAATGTGAACATATCTTGATAAAAATATAGTGTTTTTATGATTTGTAGTTTACCCAAAAATAATTGGTAAGGGATTCTTCTAACCTTCAAATACTGATGGGTGACACACATATTCTAATATAAGTAAGTCATGCACTCCTCCTATGGATCATCTAGGATCTTATAGTTGAAAGAAGTGATTGGCCAGAACATGGTTGGAATGTTTTTTTCAACTCCTTCCATATATCCATGTCAGTTTCTACTTTATTAGAGTCAAGTTATTCTACCTTTTCAGACTATAGAGGTCATTTTTCTAGGTCTCCTTCTAACCGAGGTTAGGGACTTGTGATATTCTATGTGCCACTATATGTGGCTAACCTTGATGTTTCAAGCACCACTCTATAAAAAAAATTCTTAGAAAGGAGAGTATTTCCTTATCTGGGAGAGATATTACTATGAGGAGGTTGTCCAAAATGGATGTTATAAGTAGATTCCTTGTGATCCATCTCTATACTACCTTGAGGCGTACTATCAAGGTAGTTATCACCTTCGGCTTTAAATGAATAGTTAGTGGACCCTTGAGGTTTTGTAGATATTCCTTGTACATATTTGAGGATACTTTTATTGAGAAAATTGGGAATATAATCATCATGCTACATCGTGTCCATAATATGATAACCTTACTTTTTAGGGTTGAGCATGGATATGTGACTAATGCATGATGGTTCCTAGAATATGATGATTATCATCTATTACTTTGGTAATATGATACCACTACAGGAAATATTCTGGAGTATATTGGTGTGGTTTTGTATTTTTAGTAAGGATATGAGCTTGCCTATGGGTGGTTGTCAGAATATGTCGGTCATCCTTGGTTGAAGTGGGGTTATGAGCTTGATTTATATATTCATTCCCCATTGGAATATGTTGACGGACCTATATAATGGTAAAAGGGATATAATCCTCCTTCTATATATCCTATGAATGATTCTAGTGTAGTTTTTAAATGGTAAAAGTAGGTATAGGATCCTATATTCTATAAACTACTATAATATTCCATGTATCTTCATTTACGGAGATATGAGCCTGCCCTAAGGTGATTTCCAAACTATTTTGACAAACCTTAGTTGGAGTGGGGGTATGAACCCATTCTTGTGCCTTTGTAATATGTCATTGGAATTATTTGATAGGAATTTGCACTTGTCCTGAGGCATTTTCCAAACTACATTGGTGAGCCCCATTCACAATGGGAATATGAGCTCAGTCCTTTGCCTCATCCTTTATCGAAATATATTAATAATCCTCTTATATGGGACTAATAATGTTCAATTGATCTGTAGTATCTGCATTTTCAGGTTTATCATGGTGATATACTGCTCTAGTTATTAGGATAAAAATATGTGCATGTCCATGTATCTGCATCAGTGTCAGAATATATCAGTAGAGATCTTTTTTTATTTCTAGAATGTAGTGATACTTCCACATAGTATGTATAGGTATATAAGTTTTCACATTAATTGTCTTCAAGATATATTTGTAGATGTCTTTAATTAAATTTGGGATATAATTCCAATATTATACTCCTTATGCCATCGAGATATTCTGATGGGCTTCATTCATGAGGGCATGGATATGTGCCTCCCCTGTGCTGGTTTCTAGAATATGCGAGCATAATTGATCTAGGTGAGTAGGATTATGAGGCTTCTTACTGGAAACCTCTATAATATACTGACATAATTCATCAGAAGAATATGTAATATGATCCCACTCCCTTTGATCTACATCTTGTCCTACTTGATGATATCTCCTTGGTGCTTGAGCATGAGTGTACAGGGTGGTGACATGTCAGTTAATGCCCTCAGTAGGAAAATGAGGATCATTGGAAGGATGAAAATGATTATGGAGGTTGATAGGATCCCTCTTAGTTAGCTCTTAAATCAGGATGGATCCATATTCAACTCCTTGATCCTCCTTCCTAAGCTAAGGAAAGTGATAATTTCCATGCTCTGGGGATAGGATTCTGAAGCGGTTGGTAGTGGAAAAAAGTGCCACCAGTTTTTTTACATCTTTACTTGAATGAGGTGAGGTCTAGGATTTATTTTTTTTAAACCTCTATATGTATCCCTGGGTGTTGGGATTATACCACATCAGTGGTATTCTTGGACCATCGCATTCAACACCCAAAGCTAAAGGTTTCGGGTGGACGATGTCATTTCACGACCTATAGAGCTTGCTGTAGTGGTTGAGGTTCCTGAATATTCGCTTGATGAAGACATTATCTCAGTTTAAGGTGATTTTTGTGAGGGTAGTATTTGCAGTAAAAAATACAACAAGGAATAATGTCTCTAATCATTTAATCATTATTAGTATGAAACATGCTCAATTATATATGCATGGGCGATGCAATTATTTTTTCTTATTGTGGATTTAGAATTTTTTTCTTGTGTAAAACATGTACAGTGAAATGGACTATATTATAGGAACCCTAATTAAATTATTATTCAAATATTCCACATTAGGTTCACTATTTTTTTCATAGGATATGAGAAAAAAACGTTCTGACGTGTGTCCACCCACTTTTTTTTTATTGAAATATTTCACATTGGGTTCACTATTTTTGTTTCCCAAAAAAGGTAGAGGTTTCACCTGACACTATATTGTGGTATATTTAGTGTGGTTTCACAATTATTTTGATTTTTTTACCATTTTTTCTCTAATGAAAACTCCCAATGGTTGTCACATCTGTAACGATGCATGGTCCTACTTTCCAAAGGAAATCATTTAGGGTTTCAAACCCAAAGACTCTTAGGATCTCACATTGGATGAGAGGATGGGAGGTCAGTCTCCTCGCACCTTTTTGGGGGGAATCATTACCTACTCTAAGAATCTATTATATATTTAATATATGTTCATGAATATTTCCCAAATCCTGATATGATACTGGTTACCCTAAAAAACAATCAGTGTGTTGAATCTGTATACCTACAAGAGGATGTTTTATTAATAACACCATCTATATATATTAGAGTTTTTTCATATGATTCCCATTATTACTATAAATGGGAGAATAGTTGTGTTTTGAATCCATATAACTAGGAACCCTGGAGTTTATTATCATCTTGGATGTTAATTGGTATTTTGATTATGGGATTAAACCTCTAAGAGGTGTCCTACGTATCCTGTTATAATAGGAATCAAATCCCACATAGTTTTTTTGACATAGTTTTGGGTCATATTATAGGATTACACCATGCAGTTTAACGTCATGTGGTAGGTACGTATATGAGGGAAATTGGATTTTTAGTATTGGGTTCAAACCTTGGGAATGAATCCAAGTATCCTACTTATAAAAGGAATCATAGTCTTCATATTTTGGTTTTTCCTTAACCCATTTATGGGTGGGGATAGATAATTAACACTAATGAGGGTTATTTCCCCATATTTTATCAATATGGGAATGCCTTCAAGAATTACACCAAAGTGGATTCCCATGTAAGGAGTTATTTTTATCATATTATTGATGGGGATCACACATGAAGGTTTCTCTGATTGGGTTGATTTTTAGGATTCTAGTGACAAAATCATTTCAAATCCCTAAAATCACATGAGTCATACTTAGTGTGAGAAACAAGATATGGCAGGTGATCAGACACACTGTATATGGATGTGGGACTTACACATTGAATAAACCCTGATAGAGTATTTTATATGAATCTTGGGCCTTATGAAGGTATCCTACATATCGCTTTTATAATATGAATCAGGGTCTTTGTAGTTTAGTTCATCCCTAACCTACTAATGGGTTTAAGGTGATTGAGGGAATGTTTGGAGCTTATAATTAAGAGGATGATTCTTGTATATGAGCCCATTTATTTTTAATTGATGGAAAAGAAATTATGATAGAATCATAGGAGAATTTAAGTCCCATGAGTTAGAGTTTTTGGGATATAGAGGAACTTTCACCAAGGTGGATTCCCATTATATCTCAGGCCTTAGGAAGGATTTCAACATATCCTATCTGGATAATAATATGATTCCTTGTAGTTTATTTTTTCCCTAAACTACTAATGGTTTGGGATATGTGATTAAACTCGAAGGGATTATTATTATCCCCGGGGTTTAGGAAAGTTGGGGACTTATACCAGGAGGGAATCCCATGTTTCATTAGATATCCTCTGATGGATAAAGATAAATGATGGCCATAAAAGGTCCATTGAATATGTTTGGTATGACACAGAGGCTCATTTGAGGTCATGAAACAAATAGAGTTGCATGATTGTGTAACACTAGTCCATTATGAAAACTCCCCTTATAAAGGGGGTACTTTGATGAAGGTTCATGGTTGGGGGTTTACATGGAAAATTTCCAAGTTTGTCTACTGAACAAGGTTGAAATGTCCTAGGGTGTCTACCTGACATGTCTAGGGTTTTTTTCTAACATGTTTAAGTGTATATCTAAATTTTTTGAGGATATATACCTAACATGTTTAGGGTGTCTATCTAATAATGTTGCCATGTCCATGGGCCTTTGCATGATTGAATCTGGAATTTCAAAGGTGCTTCAATGACCTGTATGACATGTTTAGAGGATTTCTAATGACATGAATGACATTTTTGGAGGGATTCACATGACCTGGATGACATGTCTAGAGGTATTCACCTGATTGAAGCTGGTATGTCCAAGGTGCTTCACATGATCTAGCAGACATGTCTGAATGACTTCTCGTGACCAGGATGAAATGTCTAGAGGACTTTGTATGAACTTGTTTACATTTCTAGAGGTCTTCGCATGATTAAAGCTATAATGTTCAAGGTGCTTAATATGATCTGACTAACATGTTCAGAGGACTTTGAATGATTGAATCTATAATGTCTAAGGTGCTTCGATTGATCTAGAAAACATGTCTGAAGGACTTCACATGACCTGGCTGATATGTCTGGAGGACTTTATGTGAATTTACTAACATGTATGGAGTACTCCACATGAATTGGATGTAATTTACAAAGTTATTCACCTGATCTATAAACAGATCATGTTAATTTCCTAAACCAATCACATGAAAAAAAATATCTATTTTGACATGAATCTTTCATCATTTTCATCCTTTATTAGTTAAATGCCTCAATGTTTTTTAGGCACAGGCCTATTGAGGCATCGTGTGATCAAATCAACATGAAGAAACTCTTTCGTGTGATCTAGAAGTCATGTCAGAAGTTCTTTGTGTGATCAATGGGGAGATCATGTAAAGTTTATAAATATACCGAGTAATCTATTAAGTCACTCATTGGGATTACCTATTGGAAAACAATTATGATCACATAGTTATCCCATCTGTAAAGTATACTCTTACTTTTGTGCGCCTGTGTGTGTTTTTTAAATGATGGGGGGAATTATAGGCATAACCACCCTAAATATTTTCAGATTTTAATGGTTCTTAAATATCATATATTGGATTTCATTGTCAGAGGGAGTGTCAAATCTCACATTTCACATGATCCATCCATAGGGCATCCTGGATGTTATCTTTATGTCACGTGATAAACACTAATTGTGTTATCACTTCATCATCTCCATATTTATTAAACCCATGGACTATCAAAATTATCTCACATGATCAATATTGAGTATTTCATGTAATCAAATCCATAAATCTGATATCCCTTTAATGATTGAGTTGACATTTCAAGGGGCCTTCACAAGATCGGGCCAAAATGTCGGGGGTCCATCGTGAGATCAAGCTACCATGTCAAAGGGCCTTCACGTGGTCAGTAAACTGATCACATGAAGCATATAACCCCTTCACATCAAAAATAGTGTAACTGTTATTCATATAATGGTACCATATTTTTCAAATATTATTTTATAAATCATATGGCATTCACTCATCGATTTTCTATTAGGGAATCACATGATCAAATGAACATGTCTGAAATCCTTCGCATGATGAAGTGGACATGTCTATAGGTCTTCATGTGATGATGTTGGCTTGTACCTAGGTATTTTTTGTGATCAATGAACTAATCATGTGAACCACATAAATACTTTTCAGAAAAATCAACATAACTACCTATACATGAATCTTTTTCCTTTTTCATCTCTTATTTCATAAACTTCTTGGGTGATTGTCAAGAAAATTTCAATTGTGATGTCGCATGAATAAAAATACTTACCTAAGGGGATTTATGTAACAATAAAGGATTATTTGTAAGCCTTTTTTGGATTAGGAGGGCTTTTCGGAGGGTATTTTTATGATCATGAATAGATCACATGAAGCGTATAACCCCTTCATGTTATATTCCTAGGGTCATGTGATTTGTATGACCCAGTTACCTAATCCCCATATATCCATGATGATATTTTATTTACTTCATAAAGAAGGTAATACCTATTCTTTGTGTATTTATCTAATCCTAAAATTACCTATTCTCATTTTTTGGACATCAATTCACATGTTTGTTAACAATATTTTATTATTATCATGGTTTCAGGTGTTAACTACTTCATTTTTCAAGAGAATTTTGATTTGGTAATTTCGGTCATTGTACTTTGATTGTGGTTCCATAATATCCCTAATGTGAATCATTATATAAATATCATATATATTCATTATATATATATTTAGAGTCATTTATAAAAGTTAGAGATAGAAAAATGAATTAAATTATTCACGGAGATGGTAGGTCGTGTGTACGAATAAATACTGATTTCACTTTTCAAATGATATGAAAAAAGAAAGTTAAATAATAATTAAAACTTATAGGATAATTTTTATATCATATTTATATTATATAATAATTAAATCTATCCTTATTAACATTCATGTGAAGTATAAATTAAAAATTAATCTCATCGCTTCATGAAGGTGGTAGTCCACACGTACGCATGAGCAGCGTTATCATTTTCCTACAGATTGGAAGGTAAGAAGATAGATACGATATTATAATTTAATAAGACCAATTAAGTCCTAAATATCATATATATTCATTATTTCTATATTTTTAACCATCCAATTAAATTAGTGATGAAAAATTAAGTACACTGCTATGTGGAGATGGTAAGCCATACGTAGCACGAGCAATGTTATCACTTTTTTATAGGATGGAAAATAGATGTAAAGTTATTGTATGATAATCATAATAACTTATAATTATATTTATTATACTATAGTTATTATTATTTTATTTTTACAATAAATTTATAGTAAGTTTAAGAAGAAATAAATTTGAAAGAGTCGGTAAAGATGATTACATCTTCTTCGATAGACTTCCTTTAGATTCCTTCTTAAGAGACCTAGGGTTGGTATTTTAGAAAAAAACTACATAACTTCACCGATTATTTTTATAATAGAAAATATTAGGTTTTTTTCAAGGATCAATGTGGTGTAAAGAAAATAAATAAGGGGTGTCCTTTTATAAGTGAGGGGAGGGGCATTCATGTAATTTCATAAAGTTTTAAATTAATGTAAATTATTTTTCATGTAAAAATGGGTCCAAATTGATATAATTATAATATAATATGATAAATATTCAAAATAATATCATATAATAAAAAAATTACATGTTATTTTATGTTTTCACCCTTATATTTTAGTTTTAACCCCCTATTAGACCTTTTCAAAATTACCTCAATATTAAAGTTTTTTACCCTTTAAAGAGCAAGAATATTACCATAAAAGGAAAAAAAAGACCCATAAATGGACCATGGTTGATGTTTTAATCCATATATAATTATATTTTTAGAATATATGAATTATATTAATTTTAAATCATTTAATAAAATATTGTTTATTAAAAAATATCATTAATGTCATTTTTGGAAATACATGAAATATTGTAATATAATATGAATATAACTCATGTAAAATGGTTCAAAAATCACATTTATTCAAATATAAGTAATATATTATATTAATATAATCATATAATAAAAACTTTATAGGTTTAGATATCATTTTAAACCATATATTTTGGTTTAATTCCTTGGTTAACCAATTTTAACCTTAACCGTGGTAATGAATTTTTCAATGTCAAAGGTTTATATTTTACTTATAAGATGAAAATTGGATCATAAATGGATAAGAGATGAAATTTTATACAATTTATAATATTAATTTTCCAATTCAAATATTTTTATTATTTTTAAATAATTGAACAAAATATATTTTACATAAAATACAATTAATTTCATTTTAATAATTGTTAAATATATTTAATTATGAAAAAAACATTACAGAAATTTAATCAAAATATAAACATGGAAAATATATATAATATGTAATATTTATATTTAAAATTAATGAGATACTATAACTCTCCCAAACAATATTACTTTTTGAGTTTTTTAAATCATTTATTTGATTTTTTACTTCTCGCACAAGTGCTCTGTTGGTGTTGCATATGAAGTTAAGGTAATTATTTCATCACTAAAAATTAAAAATAAATTACAATGATAAAAAATATATTATATTTAAAATTAAAATTTATAACCTAATATATGTCGTTTTTATCCCTATTTGAAAATTTTATAGATATTAAAAGCAAGAGAGTGACATTTTTGACTTTATATTTACATAAAATAATATACAAGTCATTTTCAAAAAAAATGATACAAAATTTCAATAATTTAAAATATTGGATAAGGATAATTGAACCCAACTCATAAAATATATTAAATTCAAGTGTTTTTATTTTTTTAGTCTATATCATAGTTTTTTTAACCTTAATTATTCAATTTACCCTCATCGAGGTGAAGAATATTTATCACGGTTACTATTTATAATGCCCAAAAATATAAGGGTAATATTTACCAAATCTGTACTTCAAAATTCCAAATATATTATCCATTTTTTAATATTTAATTTTTAAAATTGGGATAAATCTATTTTAATATAAATGCATAAAGCACAATGAAAAACAGTTTTTAGAAGAAAAAAATATGTTTTTAAGTGTAAAATTTAACTTATATCCAAATCATGAATATTTATTATTAAAATAGAATTAATTATATAATTATATGTAAAATTTATCATGTTTCTATTTAATATCAAATCCCAAATATAATGGGAGTTTTAAATTACTTTATTTTATAAAAAGAAAAGTGAATATTTGAAAAATTGGTATTTTTTACTATTCACTGAAAAGTCAATCATTTTAGAAAAATCAAAACTAATCACCCTAAGTAAATTTTTATATGATAATTTCAAAAAATATGTTCATTTTATAACATAAAATTTCTAAAAGTGGCAGAAATTAATTATAATTTCTACATACAAAATTAAATAAAAATTGTATTTGAAGAAAATGTATTTTTGAAAAATTGAGTAATTATCTATTATTAATCAACACAATACATAAAAAAATTATACATATATTTCATAATGTTGTTAAAAATATTAATACCTTTCAATAAAATGGCTATGTGATAATAGTTATATTACATTATAATATTTTAATAGTATATCATTGTTCGCTTAATGTTCGGTGTTGCATGTTAAGAAATATATCAAGCAAAGTATTCTAAATTTTCAGGGTGTTAGATGTAAAATAATATTCTCAATAAGTAATCCCATTATCTTTTTTTAATATATCATTCAATAGAGAATGTAGTTTTTTAAATTTGGTTACACTCCATCCAGTTAGGTTCTACTGTGTGAAAACAATTTTCTGATTGAGGAATTAAATCTAAAGAAATGATCGATTCTCAATGTTTAATTTTTGATATTTGGATAAATATGGTGGAGTGGTTGTGAAAATTTATACAAGGTTAGAAGCTGAATACTATAATATGGAATTCAGAAATAGTATATCATAATATATACTTGACAAGTTAGTAGGTGAAGTAAGGATATGTAAAGGAATTTTATAAGAGTCATTCTAAAGGATACATTAGAGTCTTTCACTGGTTTTTTTTGTGAAAAAATGTAATATTTAAGGCTCTTCATGATGAAACATAAGGGTAAACTCATGAAGTTTCTAAAATCATACACTATTCAAAGAAAGGATGAGTTAAGGTGGTGGGATTCATTGATGAAGTGAAAGGGGTCCCATGATGATCAGATAAAGGTGGGAATTGCCTCTATAGAGATTAGAAGGTGGGAAAACTGGTTAAACTGGTTGGAATCTACTTTAAGTAGTAAGGTTGGGACATATGTTCTGGAGAATGAATTTTTCTTATTTTAATCATCTTTAATTCCTTGAATAAAATTATCATAGTGTTCTTCTTATGGAGTATGATTATGTTTAGACCATGTAAAATCATATTGTTTTATACTTTCATTTATTTCAATATTTTTATTTCAAAAGTTCATGTCAGGGTTGTTCCAAAGTGTGAGTTGTGGTGTTTTGACTTAGGCATGGATTACATTTTATGTTCTAGTTAATCATTATCACGGGTTCATTTTGTTTCTTTTTTTCCATTGTATAAGTTCTAGAGGCATATCTTTCAGGTGATATGAGGTTTTATCAGACCCAATAAGTGGTATCAGAGCTTTAGTTGAAGATTTTTATATGAAAAAACTCTGTAAAAGGCATTTGATAGCTCATTTTAGTAGCATCATTTTGACTTAAACCTTTTATAATAATTCTTATAATAAATTTTCGATCCTTATTAAATGTTTTAGAATTTATTGGGAGCTCATAGATTCTAGATGTTAGGGAATTAGAAGAGGGTAAGGTCTAGGTGTGGAAGTTCAATGGGAAGGATTTCAGATTCTAGAAGATACAGATAGAGTATTATCTATTGTAAGAGGATATTAATATTATTTTAACTAGTATAAAGACAGAAACAATGAATAAGTAATAATAGTCAAGTCTATATTAGAAAGAATTGGTGATGATCTAGATTTCATTATCCCGAAATATGTAATATAACATCCAGGAAATGATATATGCTTAATAACTTATGAAGTATCTTTCTAATATATATTATAATATAATAGTAATGAATAAATTGTTTCTATTTCATATATTATTCGGTGTGATAATGTTGGAAGGAAAGTTTATGACCAGTCACATCAATGAATTCAACAGTATTTGGAGTCAGTTAGAATTATTAAAGGTGATATTTGTGGATCCAAAGTGGATGTTGTTATTACTTTTATCACTCCCATAATCATGGGATTATATGGTTATTGTGGTGAGTGACTCAAGTAGTAATATGGACTTAATATTATCATAATTTAGGGATCAAATTATGAATGATAAAATTCACTAGAATGAGATCAAATAATCTATCAAAAATAAATATGGTGTAGAAGGTAGAGGATATTTCACAATATAGAAAAGTCACGAGAAAGGAAAAGGAAGAATGATTTTAATTTAGATTATCTTGGTAGAAGTTGGTCCCATGTATTATCATTATGGGAAGAAATTCCATCTATATAAAGATTGCAATGAATGATGAATCAATTTTGAAAGATATACCTCTATAATTGCATCTGAAAATTTAGAATTGGAAGATTCGTGTGGTCTTATATTAAGTGTTTCTAATTTACTTTAGTCTTATATTATATAATATAGATCTTATTTTCACTCAAAATCTAATAAAGGGGGTTTGATGAATTATATTGATGAAATATATCAAAAGGTGCATCTTATGAATGGTGGATCCCTCAAGATTATAGGAAAGGGTGGTGTTTCTATCCAGATAAAAATGGAAGCTTACTAGAGTTATAAGGAGTGAAGAACGTATTTGGATTAATAAGAACATAATTTAAATAATATAACTAGATAATGCAGGTTTCTATGAAACATTTTTGTAAGGTATATGGAAATTCACAAATATTTCCATGGTGGAGGTCAAAGGAGTGAAGGATGGAACATTGTAATTAATAAGGGTTTCAGAAAGTGTAATTCATACTGGAAAAATAACTTCTAAAAAGTTATGGAACAAACATCATTGATAGAGGGTTGAAAATACTAAACACTAAAGGAATTTTAAAGATCGAAATCATAGAGTATTGAACATGTGAATATTTCATTCTTGGGAATTAGTGAAAGGTTTCATTCCAAATTAAAGGTAAGATAACAAAAAACCAAAAGTTAGAGTTGGTTCATATAAATGAATGGGGTCCATCTCTGGTTTTTTTCTCATAGAGGGTCATTGGATTTTGTTACCTTAATTGATGATATAGTGTAGAATATGTGGGTGTTTTTTATAAACCACAAGTTTGAGGTATTCAAAACCTTAATTTAATGGATATGCATGATAGAAAAGGAGACCAAGATAAAAATAGAGTGTTTTAGGTCTAATAATGGTAGGGAATATGAATGTAGGGATTTATAGAGGTTCTAATAGTAAAAAATAATAAGTTTTTAGAATATTGTACTAGGTACTTTATAATAAAATAGTTTCACAAAGAAGATGAATTAGAAATTAGTTGATAGGAGAAGTAACATGATAATTCATGCTAGTTTTCCAAAGGATTTTGGGTTAGAAGATATGAATTGTGTAGTTTAATTGGTTAATATGATTCTATCATCTCTATTGGGTGGGAACTTATAAAATGGAGTTAATTTGGAATAAATTTTGAAATTTATCACCTAAAATTATTCGGTTCACTCACTTATGTTCATGTAGATTCCAATAAAAGGGACAATCTAGAGGCTAAGTCTCAAACATGTTACTTTATAGGATATGGTGATAAAGAATTTGGATTTTATATATGATATAATAACTCTCAAAAGTTTTTCATTATCCATAATATAATCTTTAATTAATATATCTTATTGAAATATCAGAACCAAGCATAAGTTGATGATGAGATCAAAGTATCATTGTAAGTAGTAGTTCAGTTGATTAAAATACTAAAAGTTATAGATAATTCAGAATGTTCAAGGAGTACATCAGTTCTAGAAATAGAAAAATTTCTAGAAGGAGTTTTGTATGATATTCAAGTTCTGATGATGTTTTTATGGATTAAAATATTATAAATCTCAAGGACTATGGAAGATTGGGGGAGAGAACCATAAGGTAAATTTATATAAGTAGTAATTTTGGATGGAGATGAGTTGTAAATTTGGTTGTAAAGATCTACTAAGATTTTGAAATAAGCATATAGATATAGAGTTAACTTACATTATTTTGTTCTCAAGTATGATGCAGAACCCTAAAGCCTGAAAGAGGCTTCAAGTATGAAAGACTTGAATTGGCAGGAGTTAGCTATGAGGGATGAAATGGATTCCTTATATTCCTCTAGAACATGGGATATAATGTAATGATCTACTCGGAAGAAACTACTTATGAATAAGTGGGTTTATTGGATAAAGGAGAAAGTGGGTGTTAGACATAGTTACAAGTCAAGGACTGTCATAAAAGGGTTTCAACAAATGGAAGGTGCATATTTTTCTAAGATGTTTTATCTAGTTTTTAAACACATGACTATTTGGATGGTGCTCAATATGGTTGTTATGGAAGGTTTACATCTAGATCAATTAGATATGAATATATATTTTATTTGTGGTGACTTAGATGAATGGATTTATATGGATTAACCATAAGGTTTATTGGATAAATAGAATAAGAATCTTGTGTGCAGGCTATAGAGGATCCTTTATATATTAAAGAAAGCACCAAGATAGTGGAACTTAAAATTCAATGTCTTTAAGAAAGAATGAAATTCCATTCAGAGAAATTTGGATCATTTAAATTTTCAAAAGGTTTTTGATGGTGGGAGATTCACCATCTTATTTCTCTATATTGATGACTTTCTCATTGTCAATCTAGTAAAGGAAAGGGTTGATGAGCTGAAATCTAAATTGTTATGATGATTTGAGATGACAGATCTTGGTCAAGCTAAATAGGTTTTAGGGATTTGGATCATAAGAGACTTAAGTTATGGAACATTGTTCCTAACTCAATATGATTATATCTAAAAGGTGGTATAAAATTTTAAAATGGATGAGGTGAAACCGGTTACCAATCCTCTAGGTAAGCATTTCAAGTTGAGAAAAGAGAAGGCATCAAAAATAGAATCAGAGGTTAAGTACATGGAAATGGATCTTTATGAATTTAAGTTCATAATATTTATGTATTAAATGGTTTTTACATGATTATACATTACACATATAGTGGGAGTTGTTATCAGATTCATGGAAAATCCCAGAAGTGATCACTAAGAAAAGTTTAAGTGGATCCTCAGGTATCTCAAAGTTTATGAAACTTTTTCACATTATTTTGAATTGGATTAATAATTTTAGGGTTTTTCTAATTCATAATTTTTCAAAGATTCAGCTACATGTAAGAGTATAATGGTGTATGTTCTAACTTTTATAATCATGACTATGAATGGATATTGAAGCTTCAATCAGTAGTTGCACTTTCAATAATTAAAGTAGAGTGTGTTTCTTTAACAGAAGGAAGGAAGGATTTAATCTAGATGAAGGGGTTATTATATTATCTCTAAATAAGGTAGGAAGTTGGGATTTTTTTGGTGATTCACAAATTGAAATTCACTTATCTAACAATATGTTGTTTTATTCTAGTAAAAAGTATGTTTAGTTGAAATTTCAATTCATCTATAAATTGTTGGAGGATGAAGCACTAGATCTCTAGAAGGTGGAAGCAGTTCAAAATTCAAAATATATACTAACCAAGGTTTTAGTATGATATATGTTGAGGTAATTTTGTGCCTTGGTTGGGTTGGGATAACAAGAAGCATATTGGTTAAACCATACTGCCATAAAATAATTTAACGAATTAAAGAAGGTTTTTGTATGCTATCACGGGACTGAGTGGTGAATCCTAAAAATGATTCTCAAGTGAGATATTATTAGGTTTTGGATATTTGAAAACCATTTTCTATTTAAGGAATTAAATCTAATGGAATGAGTGACTCTAGAATTTAAATTTTCAATGATTGGATGAAGATGATGGAGCAGTAGATAGAACATCTAGAAGTCTAAAATTAGTAAACCAGAAGATGGTAGTCAGAAGCAATAAATTGGAATATTCCCTTGAAAATTCTATAGGTAAAGTGTGGAGGTACAAAGGACTTATATAAGAGTATATAATGTCCCAACCTGACTGACTATAAAACCAGTATCCAGACCGGTTTCAAAATTTCCTCAAGCATGCCTCCCCGCACACTAAAGAATTCCAACTAGTAGTGAGGGTCCAATAATGGAATGATGGGGATACTATACACTCATGATCATATTAACATAGAAGTATAAGATATAAATAATGAATAAATAAACTAATAGTAGAATAAGTATACATAAAATTCATAGCAGCGAAAGATAAATATAATAATTGATAAACTGGCCAACTCTAAATATACAGCAATGCATGCATGTCCAGATGAGGCTAAAATAAAAAAGTAGTAAAAATGCAGTAAACATTACAATACAGTACAAAACATGTAAAATTAAAATAAAAAAATCCCTAAATGATATCTCCATGATCATCTGGATTTCCAACTCAGTCACATGCTCCTAAGCTCCCATGTACCATGTACAGCACAAGTAATAATCTAAATACCTATAAACATGAGGTCTACCCAGGTACCCCTGATGCAATGGTGTCCCGAGAAGGGTATGAGATATACTGAGTAGGCCACCACTAATAGTTTTTAATGCATAATCCAGTCTGGGAATATAAAATACAGTAGTGTGTAGGTATACTATGAAAACGGTAAACAGATGAAAGTAAAAAAAAAATCAACTCAGGTTCCTAAGGGACACCTGGACAACTATACCTTCTTTATCCTAAGCCATAATTTCTCTAAACGCATGTTGACACATATATATTTGCATACATGAGATGTCTGTAAAGATATACCTACACTTGAGATGGACCCGTGGATTAGTTCCCAGGAATCCAAATATTAATAATATATATATATATATATATCATTAATCCATTGGCACTCATTCAAGGAAGCCTAACTAAGCTATCATAAAAGTCAATTTTAAACATAGACCAAACCCAAACATGTTAATTGGATTAGAGGATGAATCATTTGGTTTATTATATTATAATTCTTGGAATCATATAGAATTAATCTCTAGAATTTAAGTAAGCAGTATCTTGGTCCAGTGTAAGGTGAACTGTATAAAGGAACCCAAGTATCGCACTAAGATCACTACAAGTACCCAACACCAAAAGAGTACGTCTAAGGCACTCTATAAAGACATCCCAAGTATCACTCCTGGCATGGTGTAAATTATGGCCCTAAAATACCATCCTAGGTATTACATATAGGGTATCGAGTATCGCTTGTGTCATTATATAACCATCTATCCATTGAGCCTATCCAAGGTCACTCCTCTAGGAAATCGGTATTACTCATGGGTAAGTAAATCATACACTTGGTGAGCTCATCCAAGGAATCATATAAAGAATCCAAGTGTCGCTCCCAGTATAATATATATTAATAAAACTATGATATTATCCTCAACATTCCATAAAGAGGGTACCCAAGTATTTCCTAAGGTACATACATTCTCTAATAGCCTATGATCCTTTCTAAGGCATTCCGTAAAAAGGAACCTGAGTATCACTTGAGGAGTAATACAAAATAATTACTTAGTTAAATTAAAATAAGAAGGAATTACATGTCTATAATCATTTAAATGATAAAATTAAAGTCCATTTACTTAAACATTCCATTCATCACAATTCAAACATCACAATTCAAACATCACTATTTAATTTCCCCTAATTTATTAAATAATTCATTACACCTCATAGGTTGTTTCATTATAACATAAGAAAGGATATCATTCTAATTTCATGCAATTAAATTTCATTAATTCCTTATAAGATGATCCATTCATCACAACTAAAAATATGTCCAAGGGTGATCAAGAGAATACCTTATAAATTAAACATTTAAGATGACATCCATAATGGTGTCCTAATTACCCAAGAAAGGTGTAATCCATAGACATATATATTACACACCCAAGGAGTGTCTTGTATTGATTTTGATAACCTATAATGTCAAATTGAAGTGTAACAACTATCTAAATCATGGAATTGGGATCTACATAATTAATTTCATATTTATTAGGTGACGTACAGAAATTCCAACAAATGGAACAACTAAGTAATTTATAAATAGTGAGACTTTAATGGAAAAATCTATATAATACCTACCTTATACCAAGTATATCTCACTCATCCAATATTGAGGATTGAATTGATATGGTTATATCAAAAATGGAGATATGTACAAACACCCTGAAAATGGGAAAAAATAGATCATCTGAATATAGAACCAAAGATGGTGAAAGAAACTAATAAAAGAGTATGGAGGATTCATAGACTCACTAAGGGGTTTCCCTTGTGACTGAAGGTGCTCAAAATAGAGTCTGGATAATGAAGATATCTCCATGGAAGGAGGAGAGGAGGAGGGAGCCCACAGAGGTCTACTACTACGTGTGGATGGGAGGATAAAGGAAGGGAAGAGTTTTAAAATAAAATTGTGGAAAATGGTCATTACAACCTATTTAAATGAGGATCATGATTTTGATTCATGGTTGTCAAAATAATGTGCCAACTGTGTATGGGATACTACCTAAGAAGGGGACTCACATAGTTCATGTGAACGGTTTGACAAACCATGCACAAACCATGTGTTTATCCTCTTTTAAAAACCCTAAAACTGGTCCACAACCATGAAAATACTCTCACATGGTTAGAACAAACCGTGTGAGACCCCTAGATCCACTGGATTAGATGAATGGTTTCTTCTGGAGGGCTTCATGGTTTCAGAAAAATCGTGCACCCCTGCTAGATTCTCCTGATTTTGAGGCTTTATATATTGATGATCCAAAAACTCAACAGAACACTCGAGGAACATCTTGGGCCTTTAAAAACATCTAAAAAGAACACATTTGAGTGTTACAACTCTTGGAATTGTATTCTGAGACTCATTTTAAAAACTTCCCTTCCACTGGATGGTAAAATTAGAATTCTTTTGGAATTCTACCTTAGTCCAAAACATGGGACATTACAACCTTCCCACCTTAGAACTTATCATCTCCAAGAATCCTTTAGGAAAAAAACGAAACCCATCCTACTCAGGTCATGAAGTTTCATACAAATGACTTTATTTCATTTCCAAATTCAAAACATGCTTTTAAGAATTACTTAAGGTATATGGTACGAAATCAATTAAAAATTCATCCAGTATTCATATCTAAAATGAAATCAATGAGGTGGTGCTTACCCAATCCCATCAAACTAGAGACACGATCACAACATCGTCTCTTTAAACATTCGGCCTATGGTGCTCCCCACTATAGGTTCTAGCATTTAAATTCTAATTTTGAGACATGTTATATCCACTATTGGAATTGTCTGCTTCAGCATGCCCCAATAATTATAACGACTCTCTTAGAATGATCCTTAACTTCAATAGACAATTGAGTCCCAAACAAACCCATTTATCTAGGTCGATCTTTCTTTTCATTAAGAACCCCAGCCAACCCACATTGCACTCAAGTCATCCCGATAACATGCTGTTGCCGCCAAAATTTGGGACAGAGAAGAATCCAAGAAGAAGGCACCATTGACTTCCTCACAAAGCTATTTCGTGGAGTCCCCCCAACACTGTGGCCACTGCGAAGCAAGGAGGAGGGACACACCGTGAAGGCATTTGACCTTTGCGAGCCCGCTATAAAGTAAAGAGGTGGGATGCTCCACGAAGGCATTTGATGTTCGTGAGCCCACCGTGAAGTAAGGAGGTATGATTCTCCGCGAACGCAATTTACATTCACGAGCCCTCCGTGAAACAAGGTGGTGTGACTATCCTCGAATGTATTTGACGTTTGCGATCCCACCACAAAGAAAGGAGGCGGGATTCTCCGCGAACACACTTGACGTTCGCGAGCCCTCCATGAATCAACAAAGTCCCTCTTCGCACCGCGTAATCTCTGCATCGTGGCGCCTCTACCCTATAAATACCCATCTCACCCCCTTCTTCAGATGGACACTCCTCCCCTTAGAGGGTGACTTCGCCCCTTGGGCAGCCGATCTCTCGGTTCGCGGAGCTCTTCTTTCCTTCACGAAGCAGCTCCATGAGGCCATTCTCTGTGATCAGCTTCCTTCGCGTTGCTACTCCACAAGTCCCTGCTCCGCGAGTGGCTTCCTTCGTGTTGCTAATCCGTGAGCCGATGCTCCGTGAGCCGATGCTCTGTGAGTCCATGATCCGCAATGCTACTCCATGAGTCCATGCTCCGTGAGTCCATGCTTTACGAGACCCCATGCTCCATGAGAGCCTTTGCTCTGCGAAGCTACTTCACGAAGACCTATCCATTGCGAGGCTCCTACATTCGCTCCCACTGGTCCACACCGCGGGGGGTGCGGGAGCGGACCCCCGCTCGGGGTCAGTGCCTGGCTGTTGTCCCAAACCTTCGGGCCGGTCCCTTCGCTACTGTCTATGACCCCCATGAAAAATGGAGAGTCGCACCGCGAACTTTTCGGGCCGGGATGTCGGGATTTTCCATTGCACCCTTATGCACACCCACCTTCTACCTATGGAATACCATGACTTGAGATACTTATCCACACACCATGAAACACCTTGAGTCAAAATATTCTTCTTGGTTTCATTCCCATGTCATGAGTTGAGATTCTCATCATCAATTCCCCGAGTACCTTGAGTCGAACCATTCCTCAGGAAACTCCTCCAAACCCAATCACTTGGTTCCTATGCCAGGTCAAACCAGAAAGGTTCTCCCTTTTGTAAGTCCCAACACCATCCATTCCCAGGGGCCTTATGCCTAAGAGTCCTATCTACATGACTATAAATTTTATTTCTACCTATGTTCCAAACATAGGATGCCTCTTGCTCCAAATAAGATATGCCTTATGCTCCAAGCATGAGATGCCAATAGTCTTATCTATATGACTTTAAACTATAGTGAACCCTATGTTCCAAACATAGGATGCCTCTTTCTCCTAACAAGAGATGCCTTATGCTCCAAGCATAATATGCCTAATGCCATGATTACAGTGGTGTAATTTCAAGAGCGTTGGAATATGTTCAAACATTTCATCACTCTACCTCATTCTTTGCGTGTTCTTCATTAGGATCATCATCAACTTCCATGTCTGAAGAGACCCCCTAACAGCCTGGTCCCATGCCGCATCGGCTCACCTACCGTCCTGGGCCGACGCCCCTGAAGACTTTGGACGACACTTTGATTCAGGTCGTGTGTTTCGAACACGGTTAGCAGTTGACCCTCATTTGTTTTTCCCCATTTCAGGATAACGTGATATGGATACTGTGTTTCGAACACGGTCAATAGTTATCCTCCATCTCCATGCTACCCTCATTTTGTTTCGAATGTTGGGCATGTGATTCACACTTTTCATCTCCCATTGTTCAGAATGATTCCAATGCCCCTTGGCATTATCCCTCTTGTCCACCAACGCATGGTCAAAGGCCTCAACACACCAGTGGGTTGGGATGCCCTCATGGCCAGACATGAGGAAGACATTATGGGAAGCTTCCTAGCGTAAGCCCCATTCACCGTTGTCTCTCCATAGCGGCACTCGGGTAGCATCCTTGTGTAATCCTCATTCACTAGTGCCGCTCCATAGCGGCACCTGGGCAGCATCCTTGCGTACGCCCCATTCACCATTTTCACTCCTTAGTGGAACTCAGCCACACTAATGTGGACCCCTCGATGGTTCTCCCTAACACACCCCCTTACTACGACCTTACTGATGCCTTCCCTCCCACAAGGGGCATAAGGTACCAGTTATGTAAGTCCTAGGGGTGTGGAGTGAACCCACCTCGTCCGAGTTGCAGGACGTTAAACTGCCAAGCACCATTGTCCTCAAAACATGACGTTAAACTGTGACATGGCCCCATACCTCGCACGCAGGGTCCCCCCCTGCCTTGGGCATTCTCCACGCCCCCTGGTATCCACAGGGGATGATATCCTCCTTATTGGAGTGGTTTTTGTCCATGGGGAAGGGCATCCACCTTGGTGTAAGCCCCTAGATTTTCTTGTAGGAGGCATAACCCCTACTCCTCCTCACTTCCTTGGTGCCAAGGCCAGTGGAGGGCGTGATAGGGAATGGGGATCCTCCTTTATTCAGTCCCAAATCCCTCTCCCACTGCGCTTTGTCGCCATCGGGCCTCCGTCTCGGAGTAAGTCCCAATCTTTCTCCCCCTGGGTTGCTCCACACGTAATCCCCTCTTCACTTCCCACAGACGCACCCTTCGCGACGTGGTCGTCAGGCCTTTGCTGCCTCTTGTTTCTCACACCAAGCATGACTCATGTGGGCTTAGAGTAAGCATTCGACCATGACATCGCCCCATCCCACATGACGTTAAACTGTATTTCCATATGAACTATGTGGTCTTTGATCCATGTCAAGGCATGGTACGTAGGAAGCCTCCCTGAGGTTCAATCCCACCACCCATTGGTCGTTCTGACCCCCCCCCCCCCTTCACGTCGGTTCTCCCCCATCGCTCATGATGTTAAATTGTATTCACACCCATCCCAAACTATGATTACTTTGATCCATGTCAAGGCATGGTACGTAGGAAGCCTCCACAAGGTTCAAGCCCCAACACCTTGGCCAGCCTAGAGTGTAAGCCCCACACCTTCCCGAACTATGAGGACTTTGATCCATGTCAAGGTATAGTACGTAGGAAGTCTCACGAGGTTCAAACCCAACAACCATTGGCCCTTCCCGTCTCCATGTCGGTGTTTCAAGCCCCCATCCCAAACTACGAGAACTTTGATCCATGTCAAGGAATGGTACGTAGGAAGCCTCATGAGGTTCAAGACCAACACCCATCAAACCCTAGGTCCATCTTCACATCCGTTCACCGACACGCCCATCCTGAACTACGAGGACTTTGATCCATGTCAAGGCATGGTACGTAGGAAGCCTCACGAGGTTCAATCCCAACACCCATCGGACCCCAGGTCCATCTTCACGTCAGTTTTCCGACACGCCCATCCTAAACTACAAGGACTTTGATCCATGTCAAGGCATGGTATGTAGGAAGCCTCATGAGGTTCAATCCCAACACCCATCAGACCCCAGGTCCATTTTCACATCGGTTTGCCGACACAACCATCCCAAACTATGAGGACTTTGATCCATGTCAAGGCATGGTACATAAGAAGCCTCCACAAGGTTCAAGACCACCACTCGTTGGTCCCTCCGACCCCCTTCATGTCGGTTCACCAACACTTGGGCAGCCTAGAGTGTAAGCCCCACACCATCCCAAACTATGCAGACTTTGATTCCCTGCCATGGGGATACGTAGGAGGTCTATTCGAGGCTCAAGACCAAAACCATCATCAATCCCGATTCTTACCCAGGCTACCACATCTAGGGGAGATCATGCCACCTCATTCCCTCACACAGCATTCGGGAAGTCGCCCGTGTGCTAGCCCCAACATCAGTGTTCCCTCCAGGGGGTTCCTATGTCTAATCCACTCTAATCAGTGTTTCGATCAGTCTGGTATGTCTCCGCTGGACGTTAAAATTGCGGCATACCCTGTGTTAAACATGGGAAGTTGAGGAAAACCTCAGACACATGTCCATGGAATGTGATTCCCTGCATTCGATGTGGGATGCCTCAGGCTTCTGTGCCCTCGAGAAGCCCTATAATAAGGGACAGAAGAGAGACACACCAATCCCCAGTGTCCAGAAACGCCAGTGATGCCCAGTGTGACTACTCCCCTAACCAAAAATTGCTGCCCTGACCGGACCCCTTGAAATGTCCTGACAGAAGCAGCGTAATTAACTGGTGTCCATTAAGATATAACATCGGGAAGAGTTTCATGAACAACGTATTAAATATATGAGGGAGACTCAGACTAGGTGATGAGTTCCGAGAAGGAATCCACAGAAGGAAGAACCAACATCCCATCATCCCGTCTCGATCAAGGAGAAAACGTCTCTGAATAAGGAATAGATGTCGCCCGCCTTTGGAAATCGGGAATGTGGGGCAGCAGCTACGCGTCCTCTACAGACGGATGCGTCCGCCCCGGCGAAAGCGTCGGAAATAGAAATTGTGAACCCAACGTGAATCTCTTCTCCTCAATATGAAGATTAGTAGTGCTCGGGGCATCCATGGATTGACGTGTCACCAGATCCAGCTATCTAGAGCCGGGTCCCGCCAAGAAAATAGCGGTCCTAGCATGAAATTCACCAGAATTTGGGGCAGTAGGACGTTGGACATCCCATTCTACGACGTTGTCAGTGCATATCCCTCTTACCAGCCACGAAATATGGAATGGCACTGGGGCATTGGTCGTTAATTCCTTTTTCCTTTCAGCACTGACGAGTTCATATCTCTACTTATTAGGAATCAGGTTGCTGCCATAGGAACATGATCACCGCCCGCCCGCCTATGCAAGGGCAGGGGAAACGCCATCACAGCTGCTCCCCGTAGCTTCACCGCTTCTACAACGGCTTCTGTGTCCATGACTGTGGGGCACCCACGCCCCATCTCCCCATCGGAAGTTATCCAATTAAGGGTAATTAATGACCTCGTACGTTGTTATGAGGAGGAGGGAATAATCCCAACCCGGGATATGGCCCTCCTGGACCTGGAGGCATATAGGCCTTGCCGTCAACGCCACCCCTAAGGGTCGCACAGGGAGCCGCTGCTCCCCACCCCGACATTCAATCATTTCAGGAGCCTGTCCTCAGAGTGCTTTGATGACTCCCTGCCTTATGCTGATGAGGTGGGCGATGTCTGGAACAGCTCGGTTAGAGTCTCAATACAGGGTCTCCCAGCAAGGGCCCCCACCCGGCCATGTCAGCGTCACCGCCTGGCCTTGCCGGAGGAGCAGGTAAACTATGCAAATGCACCACCAGCACCGGCTCGCCCGACCCGACGCCAGCGTCGGACATGAGCTGAGGACGCCCTCCAAGGGGCGTAAACGTCGACAGCTACTCGGGCATGAGCCACCACCAAGGCATGTCATCAATTCCCTTCACACACTGAGTAGGGGTGATCATACGCCCAATCGGGATCGAGGCCCCAACCGCCCCATGGGAAGGCTGGGTCAACTCTCCTAGTTGCGGGCACAAGAGGGGGTCGTTGTGAACCAACCCGCAGTGTTGCCACCCCGTACGAAGGTCCTCCCTATACCACTACCATAGATAGAATGGGTATTCACCACTTCGAGGCTTGGCATGGAGTTATGCCCCATGCTACCCCCAATTTGAATGAAGGTCTTCCCCGCGGCAGTGATGTTCAGTACGGAAGCCTCTCCCGTTCCCATCACACTGGGTATGGAGTCCTTCCTCCCACCCCTGACCATCGATGTGGGGACATCGTCCATAAGATCTCTATTCAATGTGGGGATCCTCCATACGTCTTCTCTGTAGCTGGTGAAGGTCCTCCTCGCCCCGGCAACTAGAGGGGTGAAGACCAGCCTCGCTCCACCCGTACCAAGCATGGAGGTCCTCCCCATGCTCCCGCCGGTTCGGGCAGAGGTTTTGTCCACTCAGACACTATTCATGGAGGTCCTCCCCATGCCCCCTTCGACACTTTTTCTGGTTCTCCTTACACCCTGACTATCTCAAGGGGAAGCCCTCTCCGCCCTGGCACCAGTGCGGCTGAAGGACCACATGTTGAAAATCGGCCCTGTTCCTAGGAGCCACCCAGGGGAAGGAGTTCGGGCCATCGCCGCCACAAGAAGAATCCTGGGAAGGCCCAGATAGAGATCAAACTAGTCCTCTTCTCAAACTCTGAAGTAGAGTGCAATTTAGCTTAGGAACCCTCCCCTCGCTCATCTGAGTCCAGGGTCGGGACAGGGACGAGGCGCATCAGCCTGGTGCTCCTAGAATGTGAGGTCCACGGGATTCCCTCCTACCTCCGTAGGTTTATCCAAGAGGATGAGAATCTGGAAACCCCACAGGTTACGGTCATTCAGTCACCACCATCATCGCCTGAAGCACTTTCTACCTCCACAAGAGATCACGAAGAGCTATTCTGGGGACCAATGGTAGGTGAGTAGCAACACGACCCACCACCAGCATCCCTGGCCCCTGATATAGGAATGGAAACCGTCAGCCCATCCTATCGCGATGTAGCGTCCAGGTCACTGGAGGACAGCCCGAGAATCAGTGGCCAGTCAGCCCGTTCTCTGTATTCTCCACCGGCCAACCTGTCATCCCAGTGTTCTACCTCAGTACCGCTCCCAGTTCATCAACCACCCTCAGTTGGTGAGTGGGGAAATCAAGGTCTAGACCCTGAATTTGAGCCGAGGAGATTCTGGAGCATCCTTGCAGCAGACCACTTCCTCGAGAAGTTCTGGCCCACAGCAGTGCGGGATTTCTGCATACCCGAGTCCCTCAACCCATAAGAAGTTGAGTGTTTCCAATACACCCTCTGTGAGATGCATTTTAGTCTCCGTAATCAGCGCGTGGTATATCTAAAGAGTCAAGCGCATTTTGAAGAGATCAGCGAGTAGTTTCATCTAGTCGATCTGGCTGCACTCCCTGTGGCCCAACGCCCCGAGTCACCAGGATGCCGTGAGGCCCTCCAGTAGTAATGCATTAAGAGTAATAAGGTACTCTGCAAAATTATCAGGGAGGCTACCCCCCACATGCAGGTCCATGGATGGGGGATGTATGTTGCCCTCCTCTTTAGCCATATTCGACGGCAGCCCGACTCGCTATGCGATATTGAGGATATGCCCCAGGGAAGGGTCACGGTCCACATGGCCGACGTCGTGGACAAGGAGGACAAGCTGGAGTTTCTTGATGGAGACTTACCCCCTGAGGGTGTACCACCACTGTTGGACCCAACAGGGAGGATTACCCGTCATTAGAGGAACCTCTTAGGTCTCCCTGCTCCCACCGAGGCATTGGTACTCAGCACGAATGCTGGTAAGGTCAAACAGCATGTTGGAGCTGTCAAGCACTCTGATCCATCCACCTTAGTGCAAAATACGGAGGAGGACCCCGAGAAAGCCACGTTGTGCCAGCAACTTACTGAGAAAAAGATTTTATTCGACGAACTCCTAGATGAATGTGTTGTAGAGAGATGACCCGACTATGGTGATCCTAGGCCAGGGTAGCAGGGGAAGGAACAACTTCCCCCCGGCAAGATGCCTCTGGGCTACCCTGATCATACCACTACCGCGGACAGGGGTAAAGACAAAACTCAGGGAAAGAGGGCGTGGTATGTCTCACTAAACCCTCCCGAATGGCGTGACAATCTGAAGAATCCATCCTGGGTTCCCCCAACTGCCCCGCAGGCCGCTCCACTAGTCGCTCCACGAGCCGCTGAACTCGTCTACCATGTCGAAGAGTCCAGAAACGCACTGGTGATTAGGGATCCTCATCAAGACAAGGACCCCTACCCTGATGATCCTATGGCAGAACTCATAGCCCACCTTGAGGCATTGGAAACACGGAAAGTGGCAATCCCACCATATGGAAAGCCATACCCAGCCTGGGTGGATGATATGTTGGCCCCTTCAGGTTTCAGGAATCTCACCTTCTCCCCCTTTAATGGGACAGGGGACCCGCTGTAGAATTTGTCCCACTTCAACTCAAGGTGTGGGCCCATGTTGGGGACTCCAGCGCAGTAGGAGGCTGCCAAGCTCCGCTGTTTTGTTCAGATGTTGGAGGGGGTGACATTCATCTGGTACAGCCATCTCCCCGTCAGATCCGTGACCAGCTGGGAGGACCTTTACAGGTAGTTCCTCTACTAGTTCATCTTAACCACCCAGAATACTAGTGTCGCAAACCTCTTCAAGTGCAAACAAAGGTATGATGAGCGAGTCACGAACTTCATCGCCCGGTGGAAGGGGCTCACATACTCCCTCAACATGGCACTGACTCAGGAGAAATTACTGACGATGTGTATAGGGAATGTCAAGACGGAACTGGTTCCATCCCTGATCACACAGAACTATCCCAGAGGGTTCCGAGACTTCTCCGATAAGGCCCAACACCTTGAGGAAGCCCTGCAATAGTCCATACATGCACGTCTGCTGCCCCCTGTGATCCTATCAAGGAGAGCTTCTAGAGCTGATCCCACCATGGTGGCCTAAATAGAAGCCCCCAGGCAGCTATAATTTCTACCAGTAGCACTGTACTCGTATCCTCGTAGAGGGCCTCCACCTCAGGCACAACCTCTGGCTCCGCAGTGTCCTCAGAATCGGTAGGCACTCCCGCGTAATGCGCCACCACCGTCCAGGTGGAAAAATTAGGGTCCACCTCTTCGACAGGCCCCTTCGGCTCCTCATCAAGTCCAGGCTCCAAGGGATCCCTATCCAAAAAGAAGACACCATACTTACTCGTTCATCAATAACTAGGTCCCAAGTTACTTCCGTAGTGCCCTAGAGTAGGGGATTGTACGCTTGCCTGAGTGAAGAAGGTCGGCAGAGGTGAATCTCACCGATCACCCTAACTACTGCCCCTATCATCATATTCTGGGGAACACCCTCAAGCAGTGCTATGTGTTTAAGGACTGTCTCCAAGACCAGTTCAATAACAATATAGTCAGGCTGGGCCCGGCCCCGGAACAAGTGGCGGGTGTCTTTGTGAGGTCAGATAGCAGTAGCAATGGCGAAGGTGAGTGGCAGCAGGTTCCCAGCCGCGGATCCCATAAGTACAATGACTGGATGGCTTGTAAGATAGTTTCTAATTCCCATGGCATCATTTGGGCATGCCTACATCATTCGGAGCCTTCAGAAGCTGCGGCCATCACTTCTGTGTCATCATCTTAGTCGGCCTCTTCCCATAAGAGCAAGCATCGACGGCACAATAAAAACCAACGCGCCCTGCCAATGTCGTCACCGTCCCACACTCTCGGCGACTTCATGCCCCCTGATATGGGGATCCCTCCCAGAATCCACCCAGTGGTGGATGATTCTTCAAGTGACAGTCAAGGGTACGCTTCGGTTAACACCGTCGAGTTGGTAAACCTCTATATGACTCCCGACGAGGGGGAACGCTAGGCGAACCTCCCCAAAATCCCCAGCAGACGCCAGCATCAGCAGAGCCGTGGTTATATGGGTTGTCAAGGCACGCCAGACGACACCTCCATCTATGTTGTGCATACCACTGATACTAGACAGCAGGCCCAACGCAGAGCTCAGCACTTGCATCCTCTTTATCTGGTGTCGTCAGGACCACCTCCACCACTGTTTGTGCTACTGAATCAGGCAGAGCCACTTTGGCTATACCACGACCAGCTTCACCCCTCTACGGGTCAACCTCATTCATCTAGACTTCATCCGGAAGCTACTCTTCAGGCTTCGACTAGTGGACAGTGGAACATTCCCAGCACCATCCAGCCGACGATCCAGCCGATAGGACCCTCCATGCCTCCAATCGCAGAGCGGCCTCCTGTAAGAAGAAGTTTGATCCTGGAACAGAAGTATGATGTTCTCAAGAACCTTTCCAGCATCCCATCAAGTATTTCCATCCTCAAAGCCCTCCTCTTATCGTTAGATATGTGTGAGGCCCTCGTTGAGGCTTTAAGGAGCCCCCTCCAATTTTAGATGGAGGTAGCAGCTACAGAAGCCTTTCATGCTGAAGCAGTTAAGACTGACAAATGTCAGTCCATCATTTCATTATCCAGAGAGGATGAAGGCTCTCCCATATAGGGGAACATCTGCCCATTGTACATCACTGGACAATTTAACGGTGTGGAGGTTCACCGTTGTCTCGTTGACACCAGCTACGGGATCAACCTTATCCCGACGCGGACATTGCGGAAGTTGGGGTTATCCAAGGATGACCTGACTCCCTCTGATTTAAGGATCTAAGGATATGACAGGACAGAGCAAACCCTGGTCGGTAAGATCCATTTGAAGACCCAGTTCGCTGGCCTAGTTTCCAGTACTGAATTTATGGTCGTCTCCTAGGACACCGCGTACAATGCATTGATGGGAAGACCATGGCTCCATCTGCACGCGAAGGTCCCCTCATCATATCACTAGTGCCTCAAGTACTCCCTTAATGGTCGAGTAGGTGTACTCCAAGGTGATGAATCCTATTTCACCTCTTTTGAAGGCTGTTATCTAGACTTTTACTATTACAAGAGCAAGGATAATCAAATTCTGGCAAGTGAGGTTAAGCCCGCCCCGGTCACAAGTGGCCCCTAGGCAGGTCTGGATGATGCCTACGTCTTCCCAATCCATCGATTGGAGGCCGCATACCCTGATATGGGGTAATGATTTTTTGTCTATGGTACAAGAGGAATGCATATTCCCAAGTCCAAGCGACGGAGGAAAATCACCTCGTACTCCTACACAAACCAGGCTCAGGTGATCCCGAAACCTCCTACCCCCGAACTGTATCAGGACGTCCTCCCCATGGCAACGACAGTACGTCATATGTGTCTATTCCTCCAGGATGTAATTAACCGACTCAAGCCAATGCACCACTATTTCTTTGATTTCATCAAGCATGGCCCCTTGGGACGAAGACCAGATGGGATCGGATCGATTGCCTTCGTTACTATGGTCTCAGCGGCACGTGAATCTCCTGATGTGTTGTCCACTATTGTTCAGGCTGGTAGCAGCCTCTTGTTAGGTTCTTCCAACCTAGGGGAAGCTCCACCCTCTAGTAATCCCGCCTCCACAAGTGAAGGAGAGGATTTGGAGGATGCTCCCCCCACCTTTGAAGAAGGAATCTCTTCCACGGTCGATGAACTGGTACAAGTGAACCTTGGTAGCGAGGCAGATTTGAGACCCACATTGATCAGTGTCGCCATGTACATCAAGGAGCAGCATAGGTACGTGGACATCCTCAAATAGCACTGTGACATGTTTTCCTGGAGTTACGATGAGATTCCAAGACTAGATACTCAGGTAGTCATCCACCGCCTCGGTCTCTCGACAAACCATCACGGGTTCAAGAAGCCTCCCAGAAAGATGCATCATTCTCACGGTGCCATGGTTGAGGCTGAAGTTGACAAGATCATTAGAGACAACTTCGTCAAGGAGTTCCAGTACCCCAAGTGGCTAGCCAACATTATGCCAGTTAGGAAGAAGAACGGATAGATTAGAGTCTGTATCGACTTCTAAGATCTCAACTGTCACTGTCTGAAGGATGATTTTCCCCTTCCGGTGACAGAATTGTTGATAGATTCTATGACCGGGTTCCAAGCCCTCTCCTTCATGGATGGTTACTGTGGATATAATCATATCCATATGGCCCTCAAGGATGAAGATTCCACAACTTTCATAGATCCCCAAGGTACTTTCTGTTACCAGGTTATTCCCTTCAGCCTAAAGAATGTAGGTGTCACCTATCAGCGGGTCTTGCATCGCATATTCAAGACAATCCTCGGGACATTGGTGGAATTCTATTTGGATGATATATTGATCAAATCTCTCCAGCTTCAGGACCATCTCAATGACCTTGATAAAGTGTTCGGTTTCCTCCGCTCCTGCCACTTGAAGATGAACCCGTTGAAGTGTGCCTTTGGGGTCACTTCCGGGAAGTTTCTTGGCTTTTTTTCAGGTACCAAGGCATCAAGATCGACCCAGAGAAGATCAAGGAAATCAGTCAGATGCCTCCCCTGAGAAATATCCAAAATCTTAGAGGTTTTCAAGGCCACTTAGCCTATATACGCCGGTTCATTATGAATTTGGCTGGTAAGTGTAATCCCTTTTCTCAGCTAATGAAGAAAGGCTCTACCTAAGAATGGGACGAAGACTGCCAGACTACGTTCAAGGAAATTAAGCAGTACTTGCTCCAGCCTCTGGTCTTGATGCCACCTATCTCAGATACACCACTAATCCTATACGTGACTACCCAGGACCGATATCTCAATGCCCTTCTCACCCAGAACAACAACGAGGGGATAGATAACAGTCTCTACTACCTCAGTCACATGCTTCTCGATACAGAGACCATATACTTCCCCATCGAGAAGAGATGCCTTGCGCTCATATTTACTGTGTAGAAGTTGCAAAATTACCTGCAACGCCATGAGGTACAACTGGTCTCTCAGGTAGACCCGCTGAATTACATTCTAAATCGCCCCATGTTGACTGGTTGATTAGCGTGGTGGGAGGTAATCCTCTAGCAGTTCGACATCAGGTTCGTGCCTCAGAAATCTATTAAGGGGAAGGCATTGGTAGACTTTATAGCTTCCCATACAACCTTCGTGGATTGGTCCCTGGACCTAGATTTTTTTGATGATGCAATCCTCTTAGTCGATCAAGACGTCCCATGTTGGCAAATACACTTTGATGGTGCCTCCTGGAGCCCCACCGGTAGGAGGATCTATGATCCTAGGCTCAACAAAGTAGGCTTGGGTATCATCTTCAACACCCCGGCATAAGCCATCTTGCCATACTCATTATTCTTTTCAGAAGGCTGCACCAACAACGAGGCAGAGTACCAGACACTCATTACTGGTCTCGAGCTGGCCCTTGAGATCGACGTTCCCCATTTGCATGTGAAAGGGGATTCTGAGCTAGTCATCAAGAAAGTCCCGGTGGATATGTTGTCAGAAAGCCAGAGCTTGCACCATTGTTGGAGTGCACCCTCCATCTAATGGCCCAGTTCCCTTCTCGAATAGAGGTTACCCATGTCCCCCGATCACAGAATGGTTGAGTGGACGCTTTGGCCAGCTTAGCTGCATCACTTGTAGAACCCGAGTAGGGTGATCTGATTATACATGTGGCACATTGAAGAGTCATTTCCCCCATCACCCCAGAGGATGACGATGGCCTACGAGTAATCCATATTACCACTGGATCCTCCACGTCAGGACCGCTAGGCTCTTTAGATGCAGTGATTGAATCAACTCTCGACTGGAGAGCCCCTTTTGTTGAGTATCTCTAAAATGGTTGCCTCCCGGCCGATTGGGCCGAGAATGAGCGAATCTGACGCCGCGCGCTGCAGTTTACCCTCCAGAATGATCCCATCCTGGAGCCAATCCTCTATAAGCACGAGTTTGATGGTGTTCTCCTTCATTGCATCTGAGTAGTCGAGATTCCACAGGTCATGCAATAGGTTCATGCCAGTTCCTGTGGTGCCCACTAGGCTAGGCCGAAACTGTCTCACCTGATCTGGAGACTGGGGTACTTCTAGCCCTCTATGATCCATGATTGTATCGAGTTTTCCAAGATATGTCAGGAATTCCAAGTTCATGATAATTTCATGTATCGTCCGCCAGAACTTCTCCACTCCACCAAGTACTCTTGTCCATTCGTAGTGTGGGGACTCAATGTCGTGGGACAATATCCACCGGGGACAGCTCGCCAATGCAGGTTCATCCTGACCACCACGGATTTCTTTTCCAAGTG
Source organism: Viscum album (assembly GCA_963277665.1). Lineage (NCBI taxonomy): Eukaryota > Viridiplantae > Streptophyta > Magnoliopsida > Santalales > Viscaceae > Viscum > Viscum album. The sequence goes on from OY728138.1 coordinate 778,111,903, forward strand.
GGCAGAGGCAGTTCCACTCAGGGAGGTCAAGGCCCACTCTATCATTGACTTCGTGAGATCCAACATCAGCCATTGGTTTGGGGTTCCTCACGCCGTCCTCACCGATAACGGCACCAACTTCCAACTAGCTGAGCTGAAGAAATTGTACGCCAAGTACAATATCCGTTCGAACCATATCTCTTGCTATCACGTGCAGGAAAATGGGAAGATCTAGGAATTCAACAAAACCCTCTATAACATTTTGTATAAAATGGTTGTCCAGAATAAGAAGAGTTGACTGGACAAGCTCCCCAATGCCCTCTGGGCTTATCGGACGACGACTCGCAATTCCAACCAGGTGACTCAATATTCCCTGGTGTACGGGGCTGAGGTCGTCCTACCCATTGAGATCCATCTGAAATCATTACGTACTGTGGTATATGACCAGGAGGCTCCAGATAAGGTGGCTGAAATCTGTCTAGCTGAATTGGAATCACTTGAAGAGAATAGGCTTCGTTCCCTGCACAATTTGGAAAGGCGTCAGAATAAGATGGCTAGAGCCTTCAATAAGAAGGTTCACCTTCGCTCTTTTCTGAAAGGTGACCTAGTATTGGCCCTCCGAGCGCCAATGATCCCTGGAATGAAATCACCCAATTTGGAGCCCAAATGGGAAGGACCTTACATAGTCCACAGGGTTTACCCCAATGGAGCATACTCCTTGGTGACCACAGATGGTGAGTGCATAACTCCTCCCACCAATGCCAAGTTCCTCAAGAAATACTTTTCTTGAGCCTAATGGTCTTGCACGACCATAAAATGGATGGTCCCGCATGACCCTAAACTACACGTCGGTCCTGCATGACCTTAAACTATCTAGTACGGCATGACTTTAAACTGTGCATCATCCAGCATGACGTTAAACTGTGTTTTGAGAACTACGTATGGTGTGATTCCCATCCACATGGGATATGTAGGAATGCTCAGACACCTTGTCTTGATCCCATCCCTAACTCTTCTCTTTGACTATCCCCCCTGGGTATAGCTTTCTCAGAGGATCCTTGTATGATATGGTGTAGGCTTCCTTATCCCCGCTCATACAAGGATTATAATGGTCGCACCACGTTCCCACTCCCATTATTCTATCCTCCCACATCTTCACCACACAATGTTAAACTGCATGTCCTTCAAGAACTATGTATGGATTGATTCCCATCCTCATGGGATACGTAGGAATGACCAGACATTTAGTCTGTTGGCCCAACCCAAACGCCAGAATCTTCCCCCCGGGTCAATACGTATGGCAGGGGTGCAAACTTTTTCCCCAATTCACGTCAATCCAACCTCGATCTAGTCATACGTCTCGCTCCCTGGAGACGTTTTCCTCTTTTAGAGATGGGTAAAACTATGCTTCACCCCACTCCTTGACTGGGATTCCATCACCTTCCCCGCCCGGAAGGGCCCCTGAATGGTATGGATGCTAGGCCTAAGGGCTCTCTTACCACTTCGGTCTAATTCCCTCGAGGATGTTGAGAAACAAGCCAATACAAGTCCCTCATTTCAAATATGGTCAGTGGTCGATGCTCATTTGTTGCCCCCATTTTAGGTCACTATAGGGACGTTGTGTTTCGAACATGGTCAACAGCTGTCCTGGAGCATTAGGACCACCCCAATATGTCCCACACATCAAGTGAAGTGGTTCATTCTACCCCATTGTATCTCCAAGTGATGAACTCCCTTCGGGAAAGGGGGCGTATAGCCTTCCATCTGAGGCCCAGCCTTAGGCCCCTTGGCCTTTCAGTCCCCGGCCCAGGTTCTCTTATGGGAGTGTACGGTGTGGTGCGGGATTATGGACTTATTCACGTTGGGTTAGTCTTCATGTCTTACACCTCCATTTTTTGGGGTATCCCACTCCCCTCCTCATCCTCATTGTAAGACGTTAAACTGAAAGCTGGTCAGGCCTTCCTAACTGAGGCCCGTCCTTAGGCCCCTTGGCCTTCTCGGGCCCCCGACCCTCATCCTCACTGTAAGACGTTAAATTGAAAGCTGGTCAGGTCTTCCTGACCGAGACCGAGCCTTAGGCCCCTTGGCCTTCTCGGGCCCCCGGCCCTCATCCTCACTGTAAGGCGTTAAACTACAAGATGGTTAGGCCTTCCTAACCGAGGCCCATCCTCAGGACCTTTTTCCTTTTCGTGCCCTCGTCCCAGGTTCTCTCTTCTGGGATTGTACGGCGTGGTACGGGATTATGTTCTCATTCATGTCAGGTTTCTCTTCATGCTATACACATCCCCAGATGAGGCACCTTAGCCTTCCTGGATGAGGCCCAGCCTCAGGCCCATTGGCCTTCTTGGGCCCCGGTCCAAGTTCTTACCCAGATTGTACGGTGTGGTGTGGGATTATGTCCTCATTCACGCCAGGTTAGTCGTTGTGTCGTACACCCCCCTCGTTAGGGTATCCTACCCCTGGGTATCTTCAATAACTACGTGTGGCTTGATTCCCACCCTTATGGGATACGTAGGACCACCCGAATGTCTAGACTTCGGGTCCAGCCCCATCTCCCAGAAATCTCCATTTCACATTGGCCCCTTGGACTACCCTTCCCCAGAGAGGAGAGTATATGGCATGGCATGGGATTAATTCCTCATTCACATCAAGCTTGTAATGACCACTCCATGTACCTCTCCCTCCTAAATACCCTCATCGCCACTTTTCGGCGGTTCATCAATGTGCCTAAGAGTACTCTGGTTTAGTACCTGGAATGTCGGACTCTGCTCGGACATGCTTCCACCTACTTTTTAGGCTTTGTGTTCCCCTTAATTAGGGCTTCAATCACCTTTCACACCCAGAAGGGACCCTGAATCGCACGGATTCTAGGCCTAAGGGCCCTCCTACCATTACAGGCCAACGTCCTCAAGGGTCGCAGACAACAAGCCGATACAAATCTCGCGTTGAAAATATGGTCAGCGGTCGATGCTCATTTTTTGTTCCCACTTCAGGCTAACGTGATATGGATACTATGTTTCAAACATGGTCAACAGTTATCCTCCATCACCATGCCAACCCCATTAAACCCAAAATATCGGTTACATGATTCACATCCTTCTCCACCGCTTCATGTCCAAGTAGAACTTTGAAACTCTTGGTACTATTCCTCAGTGCGCATCCGCGCGTTAGGAGGACCAAAGCCACGATAGGGGCATCATTCGGGGTTCTGAACCAATTTCCCTTTGGCGTGCATTCTAGTTATTTCAATAGACATCTTCCTCCCTTGTTTCCCACACTAAGTTTAACTCATGTGGGCTTAGGGATCGGGTTGAGGTTTGCACTTGGAGGGTTTTCACTCCATCCATAGTCCTAGCTCTAACACCATAAACTAAGATCTTGTCTAAGAACTACGTGTGTCTTGATTCCCATCCTTATGGGATATGTAGGACTACCCGGACGTCTCGTTTTCGGGTCCAGCTCAGTTGGGATCTAGTTTCTCCTATCCCTTTGCCCTCTTATATCTATGTAGGCCCCTTGGCCTGAGGCTCCTTTCTCAGAATTGCGTATAGTGTAGTGTAGGATTATGTCCTCATTCATGTCGAGTATGTTGTACCACATCGTGCGCATTCCTGCATGTCCAAGCCATACGAATTTAAACTATGTCACCCGGTCCTATCACATGACCCTAAACTATGACATTATCGTCCTGGCTGCACGATGAAAAACAGCACTGCATCGGGATGCTCTCACTCAAGGAGACACCATGTTTGGTATTGGTCACATGACATTCCATTTTTCAAAACCTACTATGGCTTGATTCTTATAGAGACGCCAGGGCCTACTACCCTAGGCTTATCTCTTCACAAGAAAAACACTCACCTTAAAGGACAAACATGATTTATCAAATACCGCTTCTCTTGGTGCGAGGGTCACACCCATACTCCCCTTTTTCTGGAACTAGTACCTTACCATGCCACCTCAAGAACTACGTGTAGCTTGATCCCCATCCTCATGGGGTACGTAGGAACGCATGTTCACTTTGTGTCAGGCCCAGCTCAACTCTCATTTTCGGTCCCTTGACCTAAAACCTTTCCAAGGAATACGTGGTGGTCGGAACCCCCGGTTCCCATTCACGTTGGGTTTTTGTAGTTACAACACCACGTGTCTTCTGTGTTTCCTACCATCTATGGTCCGAGTTCTACGACCATAAACTAAGATCTCCCTATTGGAAAGGGATCGACCCCCTCTATCTAATATGTCTTGTCATCGTATTTATATGCATTTGACAAAGATCCCAAAGTGTGGAATTTTCATGGGGACATTCCTCTCGTTCCATGTCCAAGCTTCGTGAGCTCTCTATTTGGATCCTCATCCTCTTCCACATCCAAAAGGACCCTAGGATGGAATGGATTCTAGGCCTAAGGGATCTCCTACCATTTCAGGCCAACGTCCCTAAGGATCTCGGAATAAATTTGTGACAGGTCTCGTGTTTCGGACATGGTCAACGGTTGACCCTAATTTCTCTATCCTCATTCCAGGCTAATGCGATGTGGATGCTGTGTTTCTACCACAGTCAACAGTTATCCTCCATCATCATGTTATCATCATTATGGTCCAGATTTCGAGCGTCATGATTCGCGCGTTTCCACTTCTTCATGTTCAAGTGTAATTCTGACATACTCAGATTTATCTCTTTGTGTTTCTAGGTGCGCTACATGGACGGGTTAGCATCATTGGGTCGGTATTCACCGAGCTTCTCTTTTACCTAACATGCCCCTTCCTGTGTTGGGAAATCCCCACCACTACTTCTTGTTTCCCACATTGATCACGACTCACGTGGGCTTAGTAGTTTTGGTAGGATGTGCACTGCTGCAGCCAGGCTTCTCATCGTCCCGCATGATGTTAAATTGTGCTTCTAGAACTATGTATGGCTTAATTCTCATCCTTATGGGATATGTAGAGACACCCCAGTCTTTCGCCCAGGGTCCAGCCCCAGGAATCATAAAGTCTTGTTCCTCCTCATTTCCGGCCCCCTGGCCTGACCCCATGTGGGGAACCGTGTGACCACAACTTTTCCCTAAACAAGTTCGGGATACCCCAAGATGACATTGGGAGGCGACGGCTCCCTCTCCATAGAGGCTCTGTCTAAAAGAAGGAATGATCCATAATCAAACTGATGTGTCCATCCAGTGTTCTTCCACCATGGTGGTGTAATTTCAAGAGTGTTGGATTCTATTCGAACAAACCCTCACTCCACATTCCACACTTTTCATGCCCCTTATTCAGACCCTCGTCCTCTTTCACGTCTGGAAGAACCCCCTAACAGTATGGATGCTCGGCCTATGGCCCACCTACTGTCCTGGGCCAACGTTCCGGAAGACTAATGGATGGAATTTGTGACAGGTCTCGTGTTTATAACATGTTCAAAGGTCGACCCTCATTTTCTATCCCCACTCTAGGATAATATAATAAGAATATTGTGTTTCAAATGTGGTCAAAAGTTATTATTTATTGTCACACCACCCCCAAAATGTTCTGAATCCTGGGTATTGTGATTCACACTTCCCATTCCCATCTGTTTGGATCGATTTCAGTGCCCCTGGCATTACACCGTTCATGAACAAGAGCACGCTAGAAAAACGGTAATTCGGCTATTCTAAGAGCTTCATTCTCCAGCCAGGTCTCTCCCATTTCCTCCCGGAAATCCGGACCAGTTGTTCAAACCCCGGATGCCCAAATCTTGGTTTTCACTCCTACATTTGGATGAGGTGATAAGGTGGTCATCCCTTGTTTCTCACATTAGGCTCGAACCTCGCGAGCTTAGGGAATGAAAGCTGGACGCATTGCAAACGGCTGAGGATTTTGGCGATTTCCCTCAGACTTCGACCCTTGATCTCTCTGTGGCTCCAAGTCTGAGGGGGGCATTTGTTGGTGCCAAAATTCGGGACAGATAAGAAGCCAAAAAGAAGGCACCATTGAATACCTCGTGAATCTATTTCACAGAGTCCCCCCAGCACTACGGCCGCCGTGAAGCAAGGAGGCAGGACGCTTCGCGAAGGCATTTGACATTCACGAGCCTGCCGCGAAGCAAGGAGGCGGGACGCTACGTGAAGGAATTTTATGTTTGCGAGCCCGCCGCGAAGCAAGGAGGTGGGACTCTCCATGAATGCAGTTGATGTTCGCGATCCCGCCATGAAGCAAGGTGGTGGGATGCTCCGCGAATGTATTTGGAGTTTGCGAGCCCGTCGTGAAGCAAGAAGGCGGGATGCTCTGCGAATGCACTTGACGTTCGTGAGCCCGCCGCGAAGCAACCAAGTCCCTCTTCACACCGCGTAAGATCTGCATCATGGTTCCTCTCCCCTATAAATACCCAGCTCGCCCCCTTCTCTAGATGGCCACTCCGCCCCTTGGAGGGTGACTTCTCCCCTTGGGTGGAAGATCTCCAGGTTCGTGGAGCTCTGTTTTCCTTTGTGAAGCGGCTCCGCGAGGCCATACCCCGTGAACAGCTTCCTTCGCATTGTTGCTCCGCGAGTCCCTACTCTGCGAGCGGCTTCCTTCGCATTACTACTTCGTGAGCCGATGCTCCACGAGCCCATGCTCTTCGAATCCATGCTCCATGATGATGCTCCATGATTCTATGCTTTGCGAGACCCCATGCTCCCTGAGCCCATTTTCTCCATGAAGCAACTTCGCGAAGACCTATCCGTTGTGAGGCTCCTACCTTTGCGCCCACCAGTCCATACCGCGGGGGTGCGAGGGCGCACCCCCGCTCAAGGGTCAGTGCCTGACTGTGATCCCAGCCCTACAGGCCGGTCCCTTCGCTATCGTCACTAACCCTCATGAAAAATGGAGAGTTACACCATGAACTTTTCGGGCTGGGATGTCGGGATTTTCCATTATGCCCTTATGCGCACCCGCCTTCCACCTATGGAATACCATGACTTGAGATACTCCTCCACACATCATGAAACACCTTGAGTCGACATATTCCTCTTATTTTCATTCCCATGTCGTGAGTTGAGATTCTCATCATCAATTCCCCAAGTACCATGATTCAAACCATTCCTCAGGAAACTCTTCCAAACCCAGTCACTTAGCTCCTATGGAAGGTTGAACCAGAAAGTTCCGCCCTTGCGTAAGTCCCAACACCATCCATTCCAAGGTGAATTATGCCTAAGAGTCCTATCTACATGACTATAAACTGTAGTTCTCCCAATGTTCCAAATATAGGATTCCTCTTGCTCCAAATAAGAGATGACATATGCTCCAAGCATGAGATGCCAATAGTCTTATCTATATGACTTTAAACTGTAGTGAACCCTATGTTCCAAACATAGGGTGCCTCTTGCTTCTAACAAGAGATGCCTTATGCTCCAAGCATAAGATTCCTAATTCCATGATTACAGTGGCGTAATTTCAAGAGCGTTGGAATCCATTCAAACATTCCATCACTCCATCTCATGCTTTGCATGTTCTTCATTTGGATCCTCATCCAATTCCATGTCTGAAGGGACCCCCTAATGGCCTGGTCCCATGCCGCATCAGCTCACCTACCGTCCCGAGCCGACGCCCCGGAAGACTTTGGATGACACTTTGAGTCAGGTCCTGTGTTTTGAACACGGTCAGCAGTTGACCCTCATTTGTTTGTCCCCATTTCAGGATAATGTGATATGGATGTTGTGTTTCGAACATGGTCAATAGTTATCCTCCATCGCCACGCCACCCTCATTGTGTTCCGAATTTCAGGCATGTGATTCACACTTTTCATCTCCGATTGTTCTGACTGATTCCAATGCCCCTTGGAATTATCCCTCTTGTGCACCAGCGCATAGGAGAAGGCCTCAACCCACCAGTGGGTTGGGATACCCTCATGGCCAGACATGAGGAAGACATTACGGGCATCTTCCTAGCGTAAGCCCCATTCACTGTTGTCGCTCCATAGCAGCACCCAGGTAGAATCCTTGTGTAAGCCCCATTCACTAGTGTCGCTCCATAGTGGCACCTGAGAAGCATCCTTGCATAATCCACATTCACCATTGCTACTCCTTAGTGTAACTCATCCATACTATTATTGACCCCTCGATGGTTCACCCTAACACACCCCCTTGCTAGGGCCTTGCCTATGCCTTCCCTCCCACAAGGGGCAGAGGGTACCAGTTATGTAAGTCCTAGGGGTGTGGAGTGAACCCACCCCATCCGAGCTATAGGATGTTAAACTGCCAAGAACCATCATCCTCAACACATAACGTTAAACTGTTACCTATCCCCATGCCTCGCACGCAGGGTCCCCCCCCACCTTGGGCATTCTCCATGCCCCCTGGTATCCACAGGGGATGATATCCTCCTTCTTGGAGTGGCGTTTGTCCATGGGGAAGGGCATCCACCTTGCTGTAAGCCCCTAGAATTTCTTGCAGGAGGCAGCACCCCTGCTCTTCCTCACTTCCTTGGTGCCAAGGCCAGTGGAGGACGTCATAGGGAACGGGGATCCTCCTTTCCTCAGTCCCAAATCCCTCTCCCACTGTGCTTTGTCTCCATCGGGCCTCCATCTCGAAGTAAGTCCCAATATTTCTCCCCCTGGGTCACTCCACGTGTAATCCCCTATTCACTTCCCATGAACGCACCCTTCGCAACGTGGTTGTCAGGCCTTTGGTGCCTCTTGTTTCTCACACCGAGCATGACTCACATGGGCTTAGAGTAATCATTCAACCATGACATCACCCCATCCCGCATGACGTTAAACTATATTTCCATATGAACTACGTGGTCTTTGATCCATGTAAAGGCATGGTATGTAGGAAGCCTCCCTGAGGTTCAATCCCACCACCCATTGGTCGTTCCGACCCCCCTTCACGTCGGTTCACCCCCGTCCCACATGAAATTAAACTGTATTCACACCCATCCCAAACTATGAGGACTTTGATCCATGTCAAGGAATGGTATGTAGGAAGCCTCCATGAGGTTCAAGACCCAACACCTTGGGCAGCCTAGAGTGTAATCCACACATCTTCTCGAACTACGAGGACTTCGATCCATGTCAATGCAGGGTATGTAGGAAGCCTCACGAGGTTCAATCCCAATAACCATTGGCCCTGACCGTCTCTCTGTCAGTGTGCCAAGCCCCCATCCCAAACTATGAGGAATTTGATCCATGTCAAGTCCTGGTATGAAGGAAGCCTCACAAGGTTCAAGCCCAAAACCCATTGGACCCCAGGTCCATCTTCACATCAGTTCACCGACATGCCCATCCCAAACTACGAGAACTTTGATCCATGTCAAGGCATGGTACGTAGGAAGCCTCACAAGGTTCAAGCCCAACACCCATCGGGCCCTAGGTCCATCTTCACGTCAATTCGCTGACAGGACCATCCCAAACTATGGTGAATTTGATCCATGTCAAGGTATGGTACGTAGGAAGCCTCACGAGGTTCAAGCCCAACACCCATCAGACCCCAGGTCCATCTTCACATCGGTTCTCCGACACACCCATCCCAAACTACGAGGACTTTGATCCATGTCAAGGCATGGTACATAGGAAGCATCCACGAGGTTCAAGGCCACCACCCATTGGTCCCTCCTCCCCCCTTCACGTCAGTTCACTAACACTTGGGAATCCTAGAGTGTAATCCCCACACTATCCCGAACTACGCGGACTTTGATTCTCTTCCACGGGGATATGTAGGAGGTTTCTTCAAGGCTCAAGCCCAAAACCATCATCCATCCTGATTGTAACACCCGAGACTTTTATGTTATATAAATCATCAAAGGAATCTTTTTCTACACAACACTTGCTTGTCTTGCTTTACACGCAATCGCGACCTTCCTCGATAGCTTGCGTCGTACGCAATACCGAGTTTCACTAAACAACAATATGCTATTAAAACTAGCCGTTATGAATAGTAATAACCACTTTTTGAAATTTTATAAATTTTATTTTTCAAAATGGACTTCATTTTTGGACTCAGAATATCGAAATTAGCCTAGGGTGAAATTTTGGTATTTTTCTGAAAACTTTCAATTTTTGATGAATAGTGAAACCACTAAGTGGTAGGTTAAAAACTGAATTTTGCATAAAACTTAACTTTACCGCTTCTGTGAATGGAATTTCAAAAATCCGAGAGACACGGTTAATATCAAGGACTAAAATGTGGTTCAATGAGATGAAAATAATTTTTTGGTGAATAGTAACTTTTTACTATTTTTACCGCGGTTAATAGTAAATAGGGTAACTAAGGGTAAATATGATATTAATATTACCCTAACACATGTCCTAATTCTATTGGACAAGTGTAATTCGACCAAAAACAAACTTAGGAATAAAATATGACCATTTAGGCCCACTTGGATTAGATTAGGACATTTATTATTAATTTATTTAAAGAAGGGTTAAAATAGTTAAAATCAAAGTTTAATAAGTAAATCATTTTTAATATAGGGTTATACATAAGATAAATTCAATTTTAAATATTCATTAGAAATCTAAAAATATTTCCTACATGATGGTATTTTATTTGTAATTTTTAGACATCAAATAATTTAATTTATTTATGACACAAAGATGATACAGTAATTATCTTATTAATGAAATATTGACAAAATTGATAATATAAATACCAAAATAAATGTAATTTGAGACTTTTTATGAATTCCACTAATTTTCTAGGTTACTATGATATATTAGTATTGATTTAATCAACTTGGTTCGAACATATAATTCTGTTATGACTTTCACAAAAATCATATATCAAATAGTGTCAAAATTGACACAAAATAGTTTTTAAATCAAATATTATATTATTAATTGTTATTTTATTCCTAAAAATCTAAGGTTCGGCCAAATGACTTAGATAAGGATATATATATTAATAATAAACAATTTGGGGTTCGTTTGTCATGTTATAGTAAGTGTATTAACCATATAGTGAAAGAAAACAAAAAGACACGGTAAAAGTTAAATTAATTAACTTAGAGTTAAATCTAATTGATAAGGTTAAAATAATACCCTAAACTTGTCTAAATCCTATTGGTTGATAGGATTTCGACCCATCCCCACTTTAGCTTCGAAATAAGACCCTTTGGAACCATTATAAACCGATTTTGACTTTAATATAAAATAATATTTTGAGATATTCCTAAGGTGCCCCTCTCCTCCCTTATAAAAGGGCACCTCCTCCCCCTCCTCCTCACACCAATTTGAGCACTCAAGCTCGGCCAACCCCTACCATTTTCCCTTCTCCACTTCCCTAGAATAATCCTAGAGGTCCTGGTCTTCTCCAAAGACCAATCTTAGTTCCTTAAGTGGAGGATTCAAAAAGGCGTTCCAAAGAAGAGGTAATATCCATTACCGATCTTTTCAATTTCTTTCTTCTTCAACTTCTTCTTCTTTAGTTGTTTAATGATAAAGTAATAACATCAGTATTAATTACATACTGATATGTTATTATAAATATGAAACAACCCTAATTCACCTTCTATCCATCCTACGGAAAAATGAAATCACCGCGCGTGCGTACGTACGGAATACCGTCTCCACGCCGTGGTGTAATCTATTTTCCACCATCACCTTACAAGGATGGGTATAATGGTGTAATCAGTAACTATATATGATTATTATTAAGTAATATTGATACTGAAATAATATATATATATACTCCAATACAATTCCACGATCATAGGAACGATATCATCATTCGTGCGTACGTACGGAATACCGTCTCCACGATGTGATGCGACTCGTTCTACATGATCTTCATTTCATAATGATTATATAAATGAATTGAATGAATGAATATGGTATATACTACACTAATACCATTCTGGACATGAATTATCTATAACCTAAAGATAAGAATAATAATTTATTCGACAAAACACGCATAAGAACAAAAAGTTATAAAGACCCGAGTAACAAGTAACAATGAAATATTACTAACAAGAAGCTAATAATATGACCATATATGATCTCATATCAATATGTATGATTCTGGAATAAGTCAATAACATTATTTAAACCATTATACAGGAGCTTCGGACACGAACAAAGCAAATCGGACCTATGGTAAGGGAAATATCACAATCTCATTTTTATTCGAGATTGTTTATTCGTAAGTATTTACTGGGGTGTATTTTATCATCCACATCCATGTTCCCTCAATATGTAATATTGTTTCCATCCACTTGCAATAGTTTAAATCCAATTTTACCCTTAGGTGAGTTTTTAGTAAAGAATATTAAAGGAATCTTTTGTCGTTTTTCCGTACGAGGTACATTTTGACTTTTCCGACAAAAGTACGAAGAATGTTTTTTTTGAACATATACGGCATGAATGGATTTTTAAAACATTACTTCAAAGAAGCTTCCTTTACAAGTTTTCAAGTTTATTTTTAATCAACTTCTTTTATTTTAAAGTTGTATGACATGTTATGAAAGGAAAAATGTTTTTGAAGAAGAAAGGATATTTTCCTCAAGAATTCAATTCAAGTGTTTTATCAAAATTATTTTCCATCTAAGATAATAAAGGGTTCTGTTTCTATCCATATTTTTACATTGGTTTGACTATGTTGTGATGGAATTATGTTTATGAATTCCTTTATCATATATGAATTGATTTATGATGTCATGATGTTTCAAGAATCCCATTTTTGTTACATGTGTTATGCGATGATGCATGTTTTATGATTATGTGGCACACATAAGAAAGGATTAATTATAAGATGGGTGGGACCTATATCTCCCTCCAATGCATTGGGTAATGATTTTATATCTCATGAGATAGACATGGCTGGAACGGAAGGTTATTCCGGTTCAGTGATACAGGACTGAAACGAGGAGTGAACTCGGTTCAGAAAGGGACTTTGTCCACTAAGATAGTCTTGGCAATGAGTCATGACTAACAAGAAATGATTTTCCATGATTATGTGTGCATGCCACAAAGATTCAAGTTTTATGTTATGATTATGGGGATCTCATTTTTACTTCTATGATTTATTCCATGTTAAGATATTATGATCACTTTTGCATGTTTTGATTTTCATAAAGATATGATATGATTTTTATTTCCTTTATTTGCCCTTGCTGAGCATTTGAGCTCACCCTTTTATGTTTTCTTTTCCCCAGGTCAGGAAGATGGATATTAAGTAGAATATGCTAAAAGGGACCCTAGATATGATGAAATAAATGGGAGACACTGTAGAAGATTTATGAACCAGTTGTTTATGTTTCCCCAGTTTCTAAAGACACTATACCTATACGGTCCTTTGTGGTTTTGTCATATGTTGTAATAAGAGTGCTTCAATTTTGAAGTATTAACAATGTATGTAAAGTGTGGGTCGTTATAGTTGGTATCAGAGGCAAAGGAGGTAGGAATGTATCCGATCCTTGGGAACTCTCACATGTGAGCGTTGGACGAAGCATGGATCTCCGCCCAAGGGCTTCATGTGGAAATGGCTGCCACTGGGGACGGTGGTGTGTCCCGCCCAGGGGGTGTAGCCGCCCATGGAGTTCCCTGATAGGTATCAACTATAGTCCACTGGAAGTATTTCCAGACCGTTATAGTTGGTATCAGAGGAAAGGTATAGTCAACCTTTGGAAACTAGGATGTGAAAGCCTTAGTAAGAACCCTAAGGATAAGTCTAAGCATAGAACAGAGTCTTAGAAATGGCCATGAATAACCTAGGATAAGACCATAAGCATGAAAATTTTATTCTTGAATTATGTGGTTTCCTATTATAATTAGTGTTGCTCACACTATTCTTCTTGGTTTTAGTCAATGGCTGGAACCCGAAGGAACCGTGTTAATGCGGAATGCGATGGGCAATGCAATGATTTTCCCCCTGATCAACCAAACGATATGGGAGCTGGAATGCAAAATCTTGTAGCCATGCTCACACAACTTTCTCAAGCTATGAATCATGCAGGATTTCCAAACGAACAAAGAAGGGAGCAACATTCTGTTGAATCCTTCATGAGGCAGCGTCCACCATCTTTCAGCGGGTCTACTGATCCATTAGTTGCTGAACAATGGATTAGTACTACTGAAAAGATATTTTCAGTTCTTCAATGTTCTGAGCATGATAAAGTCATCCTAGCAGTGTATCGTTTGGAAGGAGATGCTGATCAATGGTGGAATCTTGTTAAGAATACAAGGAAAAGGGATGAAATTGAGTCTATGGAATGGGATGAGTTCAAGAACTTATTTTTCAATAAGTACTTCCCTCGTATTCTCTGAACAAAGATGGAGAAAGAGTTCCTTGAACTGAAGCAAAGGGATGATGAATCTGTTGGTACCTATGAAGCAAATTTTACCAGACTTTCAAGGTATGCTTCTGGTATTATTATCCAACCTGAGAGTAAGATCGATCGATTCTTTAGTGGCTTAAAACCAAGTCTTCGAAGGGCGTTAGCCATAAGGGACTTCAATAGCTACGAGGAAATCGTTCGATGTGCTCTCAAAGTCGAGATGGAGATTGGAGTAACCCATCAGTCACATGGGTTTGATAAGAAGAGGAAGATGGAATTCAAAGAAAAATCTAAAGAGCACATGGAAAAGAAGATGAACTTTCCCTTATGCTCAAAGTGTGGAAAGAAACATGGAGGGAGTTGTCTTAAAGGGACAAGTAAATGTTTTAAATGTGGAAAGGAAGGTCATCGGGCATTTGAATGCCGTGATAATGGGAAGAAGATGTCTAATGATGCAAACAAAGGAAGGGATACACAGAATGAACCTGCTACACTTCAATGTTTCAAGTGCAAGGAGATGGGGAATTATGCCAATCAATGCCCAAATCCAAGGGTTGATGATGATGGTCGACGTCAACAAACTCTTAAGGCTAAAGAAAAAGGAAAGTCACATGCAATTTCTATCAGCGATGTGGAGTACGATAACGATGTGGTGAAAGGTACACTTACCATCCACTCTAAAGTAGCAAATGTTTTATTTGATTCTGGATCCACCCACTCTTTTATTTCTGAAAAATTTTCTAAGGGTATCACCGTATTACCTCAACAATTAGATGTTGAGTTAGCTGTGACAACACCTAATGGCACATCAATCGCATCAGAAGTTTATAATTCTTCTCCGATCGAAGTTTGTGGGAAATTGCTTCCTGCAAATCTTGTGATCCTTCCTTTAGTGGAATTTGATGTGATTCTTGGCATGGATTGGCTTTCTCTACATGGAGCTCATATCAATTGCCAAAGAAGGGAAGTCACATTTCATATTCCAGATCAACCTACGATCGTCTATCAATGCAAGGATGAACATAACCTTCCAGTGGAAATTTCTTCCATCTTATGGGTATTGATTCCACTAAATGAAGGTTATTTATCTCAAATGGTTGGTGAGAAACTCACGATTAAGAATATGCCCATTGTACGGGAGTTTGATGATGTCTTTCCGGAGGAATTGCCGGGTCTTCCACCAAATCGTGAAGTTGAGTTTTCAATAGAACTCGTACCGGGTGCTTTGCCTATTTCAAAGACACCTTATAGAATGGCCCCAATTGAGTTGCAGGAATTGAAGAAGCAACTCCAAGAGAATCTTGATAAGGGATTCATACGCCCTAGTGCGTCACCTTGGGGAGCACCTGTTCTATTTGTTAAGAAGAAAGATGGATCAATGAGACTCTGCATTGATTATCGAGAACTTAACAAGATCACTATCAAGAACAAATATCCTCTCCCACGCATTGATGACTTATTTGACCAACTACGCGGAGATCAATACTTTTCCAAGATTGATCTTCGTTCAGGGTATCATCAATTAAGGGTCAAAAGGGAGGATATACCAAAGACGGCTTTCCGTACAAGGTATGGACACTATGAATTTATAGTGATGCCATTTGGTCTTACTAATGCCCCTGCTATCTTCATGGATCTAATGAATAGAGTCTTTAGAGACTATCTTGATCAATTTGTGGTAGTCTTTATAGACGATATTCTTGTCTATTCAAAGAGCAAGGAAGAGCATGAAGATCACTTGAGAATTATATTGAAGACCCTGAGAAAAGAGAAGCTTTATGCCAAATTTACCAAGTGTGAATTTTGGCTTCAAAAAGTTGCATTTTTGGGTCATATAATCTCAAAAGAGGGGATATCTGTGGATCCAGCAAAAACAGAGGTTATCGAAAGATGGTCAAGACCAACAACAGTAACTGAGATCCGAAGTTTTCTTGGTTTGGCTGGATATTATCGACGTTTTGTAAAAGATTTT
The DNA here is from genome assembly GCA_963277665.1 of Viscum album. Classification (NCBI taxonomy): domain Eukaryota; kingdom Viridiplantae; phylum Streptophyta; class Magnoliopsida; order Santalales; family Viscaceae; genus Viscum; species Viscum album. The sequence continues at coordinate 778,128,071 of OY728138.1, forward strand.
TCACGATTATCTAATCCACTCACCAAGTTGACTCGGAAAGGAGTTAAGTTTGTCTGGACAGAGGAATGTGAAGAGAATTTCAAGGAGTTGAAAAGAAGGTTATCCAGTGCACCTGTGCTCACACTGCCTTGTAGTGGAGAAAGGTTTGTGATCTATAGTGATGCATCCAAGAAGGGATTGGGGTGTGTTCTTATGCAAAATGATATGGTGATAGCTTATGCCTCACGACAGTTGAAAATCCATGAGCAAAATTACCCAACACATGATTTGGAGTTGGCTGCGGTAATCTTTGCATTAAAGATTTGGAGGCATTACCTTTATGGTGAAAGGTGTGATATTTATACTGATCATAAAAGTTTAAAGTATATTTTCACACAAAAGGAGCTGAATATGCGCCAAAGAAGATGGTTGGAGCTGATTAAGGATTATGACTTCTCAATCCATTACCACCCTGGGAAAGCAAACAAGGTGGCAGATGCATTAAGTCGACAAGACCATGCTAGTTTATCCATGATGAGGATCACAAAAGATCCAATATTTATGGATTTACAAAGGATGGATCTTGGAATTATAATGGAAGGGGAAAAATCTTATCTTTCTCAAATGAATGTTCAACCATCTATACATGTGAAGATTAAAGAGGCACAGAAAGAAGATGTCGAGTTACAAAAGAAGGTGAGAAATGTTCCTGAATTCAACCTTGATTGTGATGGGATAATAAAGTTCAGGAATCGGGTTTGTGTTCCTCCCATCCCCGAATTAAAGAAAGAGCTGCTGGATGAGGCTCATAGTTCTTCATTCTCTATTCATCCTGGAAGCACGAAGATGTATAGGGACCTGAAAGAGTACTTCTGGTGGGATGGCATGAAAAGAGATGTTGCTGAATATGTCTCTCGATGCTTGGTTTTTCAACAAGTTAAATCTGAGAGACAGAAGTCTAAGGGGATGTTACAACCATTACCCATACCCGAATGAAAATGGGAAAACATCACTATGGACTTTGTCACAGGACTTCCTAAAACATCCAAAGGCAATAATGCTATCTGGGTCATAGTTGATCGTCTTACAAAGTCTGCACACTTCATTGCTATTAGAGAGGATTTCTCTCTAGATCATCTTGCAAGGATATGTGTAAAGGAAGTGGTAATATTACATGGAGTACCACTTTCTATTATATCTGATCGGGATCCGAGATTTACCTCGAAGTTCTGGCGAAGTCTTCAGCATACTCTGGATACAGAGTTGAGTTTCAGCACTGCTTATCATCCCCAGACAGACGGTCAGTCTGAGAGAACAATTCAAACCCTAGAAGATATGTTGAGAGCTTGCTCTATGGATTTCAAAGGAGGTTGGGATCAACACCTACCTTTGGTGGAATTTTCTTATAATAATAGCTTTCACTCCAGTATTCAGATGGCTCCTTATGAAGCTCTCTATGGAAAGAAATGCAGGACTCCAACTTGCTGGGATGAAGTTGGGGAAAGAAAGCTATTAGGACCTGATCTCGTTGATGAAATGGCAGAAAAGGTCAGATCTATTCAACAACACATAAGAGCAGCTCAGAGTCGACAGAAAAGTTATGCCGACAACCGAAGAAAAGACCTAGAGTTTGAAGTGGGTGATAAAGTGTTCTTACGAATATCTCCCTGGAAGAGGGTTATGAGATTTGGAAAGAAGGGGAAGTTGAGCCCTAGATATATCGGTCCTTTTGAAATACTGGATCGTGTTGGGAAGGTAGCTTACCGATTGGCGCTTCCACCGAATCTCTCTCAAGTTCATGATGTGTTCCATGTATCTCTCCTGAGAAAGTACATACCAGATCCTTCACATGTACTCAGCTCAGAAGTTGTACCGCTGGAGCAAGATCTTTCTTATGAAGAACAGCCGATAGAGATTCTGGATCGTAGAGAAAAAGTCCTACGAAACAAGACCACTCGCTTGGTGAAAGTTTTATGGAGAAACCACCAACTTGAAGAAGCTACATGGGAGCTTGAGGATATGATGAGGGAGAAGTATCCTCATTTGTTTGTTGCAAAGTGACGAATTTCGAGGGCGAAATTCTTTTTAAGGGGGGTAGAATGTAACACCCGAGACTTTTATGTTATATAAATCATCAAAGGAATCTTTTTCTACACAACACTTGCTTGGCTTGCTTTACACGCAATCGCGACCTTCCTCGATAGCTTGCGTCGTACGCAATACCGAGTTTCACTAAACAACAATATGCTATTAAAACTAGCCGTTATGAATAGTAATAACCACTTTTTGAAATTTTATAAATTTTATTTTTCAAAATGGACTTCATTTTTGGACTCAGAATATCGAAATTAGCCTAGGGTGAAATTTTGGTATTTTTCTGAAAACTTTCAATTTTTGATGAATAGTTAAACCACTAAGTGGTAGGTTAAAAACTGAATTTTGCATAAAACTTAACTTTACCGCTTCTGTGAATGGAATTTCAAAAATCCGAGAGACACGGTTAATATCAAGGACTAAAATGTGGTTCAATGAGATGAAAATAATTTTTTGGTGAATAGTAACTTTTTACTATTTTTACCGCGGTTAATAGTAAATAGGGTAACTAAGGGTAAATATGATATTAATATTACCCTAACACATGTCCTAATTCTATTGGACAAGTGTAATTCGACCAAAAACAAACTTAGGAATAAAATATGACCATTTAGGCGCACTTGGATTAGATTAGGACATTTATTATTAATTTATTTAAAGAAGGGTTAAAATAGTTAAAATCAAAGTTTAATAAGTAAATCATTTTTAATATAGGGTTATACATAAGATAAATTCGATTGTAAATATTCATTAGAAATCTAAAAAGATTTCCTACATGATGGTATTTTATTTGTAATTTTTAGACATCAAATAATTTAATTTATTTATGACACAAAGATGATGCAGTAATTATCTTATTAATGAAATATTGACAAAATTGATAATATAAATACCAAAATAAATGTAATTTGAGACTTTTTATGAATTCCACTAATTTTCTAGGTTACTATGATATATTAGTATTGATTTAATCAACTTGGTTCGAACATATAATTCTGTTATGACTTTCACAAAAATCATATATCAAATAGTGTCAAAATTGACACAAAATAGTTTTTAAATCAAATATTATATTATTAATTGTTATTTTATTCCTAAAAATCTAAGGTTCGTCCAAATGACTTAGATAAAGATATATATATTAATAATAAACAATTTGGGGTTCGTTTTGCATGTTATAGTAAGTGTATTAACCATATAGTGAAAGAAAACAAAAAGACACGGTAAAAGTTAAATTAATTAACTTAGAGTTAAATCTAATTGATAAGGTTAAAATAATACCCTAAACTTGTCTAAATCCTATTGGTTGATAGGATTTCGACCCATCCCCACTTTAGCTTCGAAATAAGACCCTTTGGAACCATTATAAACTGATTTTGACTTTAATATAAAATAATATTTTGAGATATTCCTAAGGTGCCCCTCTCCTCCCTTATAAAAGGGCACCTCCTCCCCCTCCTCCTCACACCAATTTGAGCACTCAAGCTCGGCCAACCCCTGCCATTTTCCCTTCTCCACTTCCCTAGAATAATCCTAGAGGTCCTGGTCTTCTCCAAAGACCAATCTTAGTTCCTTAAGTGGAGGATTCAAAAAGGCGTTCCAAAGAAGAGGTAATATCCATTACCGATCTTTTCAATTTCTTTCTTCTTCAACTTCTTCTTCTTTAGTTGTTTAATGATAAAGTAATAACATCAGTATTACTTACATACTGATATGTTATTATAAATATGAAACAACCCTAATTCACCTTCTATCCATCCTACGGAAAAATGAAATCACCGCGCGTGCGTACGTACGGAATACCGTCTCCACGCCGTGGTGTAATCTATTTTCCACCATCACCTTACAAGGATGGGTATAATGGTGTAATCAGTAACTATATATGATTATTATTAAGTAATATTGATACTGAAATAATATATATATATACTCCAATACAATTCCACGATCATAGGAACGATATCATCACTCGTGCGTACGTACGGAATACCGTCTCCACGATGTGATGCGACTCGTTCTACATGATCTTCATTTCATAATGATTATATAAATGAATTGAATGAATGAATATGGTATATACTACACTAATACCATTCTGGACATGAATTATCTATAACCTAAAGATAAGAATAAGAATTTATTCGACAAAACACGCATAAGAACAAAAAGTTATAAAGACCCGAGTAACAAGTAACAATGAAATATTACTAACAAGAAGCTAATAATATGACCATATATGATCTCATATCAATATGTATGATTCTGGAATAAGTCAATAACATTATTTAAACCATTATACAGGAGCTTCGGACACGAACAAAGCAAATCGGACCTAAGGTAAGGGAAATATCACAATCTCATTTTTATTCGAGATTGTTTATTCGTAAGTATTTACTGGGGTGTATTTTATCATCCACATCCATGTTCCCTCAATATGTAATATTGTTTCCATCCACTTGCAATAGTTTAAATCCAATTTTACCCTTAGGTGAGTTTTTAGTAAAGAATATGAAAGGAATCTTTTGTCGTTTTTCCGTACGAGGTACATTTTGACTTTTCCGACAAAAGTACGAAGAATGTTTTTTTTGAACATATACGGCATGAATGGATTTTTAAAACATTACTTCAAAGAATCTTCCTTTACAAGTTTTCAAGTTTATTTTTAATCAACTTCTTTTATTTTAAAGTTGTATGACATGTTATGAAAGGAAAAATGTTTTTGAAGAAGAAAGGATATTTTCCTCAAGAATTCAATTCAAGTGTTTTATCAAAATTATTTTCCATCTAAGATAATAAAGGGTTCTGTTTCTATCCATATTTTTACATTGGTTTGACTATGTTGTGATGGAATTATGTTTATGAATTCCTTTATCATATATGAATTGATTTATGATGTCATGATGTTTCAAGAATCCCATTTTTGTTACATGTGTTATGCGATGATGCATGTTTTATGATTATGTGGCACACATAAGAAAGGATTCATTATAAGATGGGTGGGACCTATATCTCCCTCCAATGCATTGGGTAATGATTTTATATCTCATGAGATAGACATGGCTGGAATGGAAGGTTATTTCGGTTCAGTGATACAGGACTGAAACGAGGAGTGAACTCGGTTCAGAAAGGGACTTTGTCCACTAAGATAGTATTGGCAATGAGTCATGACTAACAAGAAATGATTTTCCATGATTATGTGTGCATGCCACAAAGATTCAAGTTTTATGTTATGATTATGGGGATCTCATTTTCACTTCTATGATTTATTCCATGTTAAGATATTATGATCTCTTTTGCAGGTTTTGATTTTCATAAAGATATGATATGATTTTTATTTCCTTTATTTGCCCTTGCTGAGCATTTGAGCTCACCCTTTTATGTTTTCTTTTCCCCAGGTCAGGAAGATGGATATTAAGTAGAATATGCTAAAAGGGACCCTAGATATGATGAAATAAATGGGAGACACTGTAGAAGATTTATGAACCAGTTGTTTATGTTTCCCCAGTTTCTAAAGACACTATACCTATACGGTCCTTTGTGGTTTTGTCATATGTTGTAATAAGAGTGCTTCAATTTTGAAGTATTAATAATGTATGTAAAGTGTGGGTCGTTACACTGATTCTTACCTGGGCCACCACATCCCGGTGAGATCATGCCACCTCATTCCCTCCCACAGCATTCGGGAAGCCGCCCACGTGCTGGCCCCAACATTGGTGTTCCCCCCAGGGGGTTCCTCCGTCTGATCCACTCTAATCAGTGTTCCAATCAGTCCGGTCCATCTCCGTTGAACATTAAAATTGCGGAATACCTTGTGTTAAACATGGTAAGATAAGGAAAACCTCAAAAACATGCCTATATCATGTGATTCTCCGTGTTCGATGTGGGATTCCTCGAGCTTCTGCACCCTCGAGAATCCCTATAATAAGGGACAAGAGAGAGACACACCAATCCCCAGCATCCAGACACGCCAGTGATGCCCAGTGTGACTACTCCCCTAACCGAAGGTTTCTGCTCTAACTGGACCCCTTGGAATGTCCTAGAAGAAGCATCGTAATTAACTGGTGTCCATAAAGATATGGCATCGGGAAGAGTTTCACAAACAACATATTAAATCTATGAGGGAGACCCGGACTAGGTGACGAGTTCCGAGGAGGAATCCATGGAAGGAAGAACCGACATCCCATCATCCTGTTTCGTTCAAGGAGAAAACGTCCCTGAATAAGGAATGGATGCCACCCACCTTTGGAAAGCGGGAATGCGGGGCACCAGCTACGCGTCCTCTACAAACAGATGTGCGCACCTTGGCGAAAGCATCGGAAACACATGCCATGAATGGTTCCTCACTAACTTCATTTAAATAAACAAGATAATACATTCCAATCCACTTACAGCTGACTATTATAAAAAACACTCAGCTTGGACGGCTAGCGTATCACATCCCAAAACATGATGCCTCTTCCTAAGTCACCTCACATTTACATTGAAATCATCCACCAAATCCTATTTTTGACTTCCAGTGATGTATCAAGCCAAAACATCCATTCATGTTGTCAGGATATAAAAAAAATAGGTGTATGCCTGATCCAACATCCTTGGATCATCACCCTCACAACATCTCATCTGAGCCAGACAGAAGTGTGGGGTAACCTCAAAATCATCAACTAGAGCCTAAGGATCTCATACAAGGTAGTATGTACTCCTATGTTTATAGGTGAGATTTAGGTACATAGTCGAGATGTACACATACCAAAACAATGACTAAGCCCTATGGTAGTCAAGTCAAAGAACTGGTTGGTGTCCCTGAGTCTGTCCAAGGAATTCCTACTTGGAAACCCAAGTATCACTCAAGACTAACTATTCCTCTTAAACTTACCACACTATAGAATCTTAACACCCAAGGAGTTTACTCACCAAGACCAATGAAGTTTAGATTTAGCATGGAATATAACTAAAGATCCCTCATTATACTCGGATGATGTTAAGAAAAGGGACATGATCATCACTAATCCAAGGTCAAACTAAGAGGATTTGAAATATTTCCAAAAAGGACCCATGTCACACTTTCTACATAAAAACAAAGAGCTCGGTACAGTTCTAAACCAACCTTGTCAAACCACATACTAAAAGGCTATTCAAACCCCTTAGGACTACTTCTTTAGGAATAACTCAGCTTCACCTACCGATGCGTCGCCAACCTGACAGTGATGCCTTTACTACCCTAGAAATATTGTGATCACTCAAGTATGACCACAGAAGTCCATACCAGTATAACGATGTCTTAAAGGGTTTTTTACACATCCATTCATTCCATAATCATGCTAGAAAGAACCTACATATTTCGAAATACATCAGACTCAAGGGAATTTAAATCAAGATGACCATTTCCAAATAGTCATTCCACAGTTGTGCTCCCTTTACTTGGAAGGAAACATTAAAACCTATTTGATGAAATTATCCCCACCTTAGGAGTATCCTAGTTTTCGTATTACTGAGAACGGGAACTCATCCCATGACACACACTCCATCAACCACTAACTGCGGGTCTTGGACATGGCCAACACACTTTTACCAAGTGATAATATGAAAAGATTAGGAAACCAGCATCTTAAAAGCACACTAGATCAAATTCACTTTCATATATACACATGATACTCCTCCTGAGTTACGTCCACACATGCCATAACATCAGGCATAAAATCCAAAACCAACTGACCAGTGTGTTAAAACACATGATCCTTTTATGACATCATCCCAAGAATTGGGATGAGTTTGTTTTACCCTAATTCTTAGGTCACTCTACTCTGGAGATGACCCATGAACATAGCATAATAGCTCAAGGCCTCAATTATTACCACCAAACTCATATGGTTTGTTGTAAAATTTTGAAACTTGATGCGTTCCATGCATATCAACACATATTACCCTAATATTTCATGAGAAAAACATCACATACTTGATACTATACATAGGTCTATTGGCCCTATGCATCCCAATATTCAATGGATCGAAAGAAATATTTATTATATGATTATCATTCCTTTAACAAGGGTCAAAATACTAAATGACCACCCATCCATATCAGGTGTCATTTTAGAAACCAAGAGTCTAACTAGGGAAAAAACATCTGAATGGCATATTTAGTCTAAAATTTATCACAAGAATTTAGCTAGTTCTTAAGATTCTGAGGGCACTACCTACCTTGGGTTAGTCCCCTTACTAAATCATAAAGAATAAACCCTATAACTAGGTCACACAAAAAAAATAAGTCACTAGGCTTTACCACCTATCTTATAGGTTGAATCTATATAATAAGAGACCTATAGAAAACACTCATGTCTTTGTTCTGAGGAAACACACAAGGAAAGATTTAAACTACCCTTACACGAGGGTCATAGCTAAGAAAACCACTTAAAGTTTAATTTTAATGAATTATGAAAATTCTCAATTATTTCTTCAAATGTTGCAAGGCTCATATTTTAAAGAATATATAATACTAGTCATAAGGTAAGATTACTTGGTTCTTTATTTAACTAACGCCATAAGGCAACACATGAAAGTTATATTAACTCCCCTTCTATAATTAATTACTTAACTGACATCCTATCATATTTAGGCAATTTATCTTATAAACTCTATTTTAAAAATAATTTATTTATTCATAAGCTTTCAAAATTGTCTTAGTTAAAGAAAATTTCAATTACAATCAATAGAGAAATAATCCCTTTAGGTTGCAATTGGAATTTTAATTAACTAACACCTCATACAAGAACATATCAAAAGAAGTTAACTTATTGTTATAAAACTAAAAAAAGGAATGTTCAAGTAATATGACACCATACTTTTATATATAAAACCATATAAGTGGATGTATACACCTTAAATAACCATCCCTATATATCATAAACATGCCCCATGGGGTTAATAACCAATCCATATCAAAAGAAAGACGATCTATAAGGGTCCCAATCATGCAAGAATAAAGGCGGCCTCCAAGGATCTCATCAAGTCAACTAATATCTAGTTTTAAAACACCCTTAATGGGTTATATCATAAGAAACATACACCAAATGTCCTGCTTGGTTCTAGTTGTGTATTTTTGAATTTATCCATATGGGGTTTCATTCCTAAGTAATAGAGTTACAAGCCCTTACAAAGGAAACAAAATCATTTAAAAGTAAAAATTAAATAGCTTTTATATTATACAATTGTCTCTAGGTATATAAATATCATAAAAAATGGTTCAATTATATGGGTTACCATTTCATAATTTATAAATCACCCATACACTTTATAAATTGAAATTTGGATCTAATTTAATCACAACCAGTATGTTTCAGCCCATGCAGCCAATGGTTCGTGGATCAAATATGTCATGATTGGTTAGTTAAGGTGCTACCATCAATCTATATGGGAAAAAACTATTAGGTTGATGTTGACACTTTAACAACCAATTATATATTACAATTATAATAATGTATTCTATCATAAGAATTAGATAAAAGTAAACATGTTAATAATCATAAAATCATGAAGACAACCATGGAAATCAACTACATAAGTAGAGAAAATGCCCAAAAATGGTACACATATAAACATGTTAATCATAACACTAAAATCATAGAAACATGTTTTAAAAGAAATAATACTAAATAAATCACACATCATGTTATACAAACAATCATGCTAATGAAATGCCTAAGTAGGTATAAAACTAAGTATGTTACTAAAATACATAACCCAGTATATAACAGGCATGATAATAAACACACAAGGAACATCTATAAATGAAACTACATGGAATGTGAATCTCTATGTGACTATAATGATACATGTAATGTTACTTCCTTTCCAAACCGATCTAAGGAAAAATTCTATAAATCTCATAAATTAGTAATTATCAAAATTACACCATTCACTCAAGGTGAAATCATAATTAACTGTAATAATGAACAACATGAACAACAATCCCATCCCAAGCCACATGGAATTTTCCCTATATGTGGGTTGATCAATCCCAGACAAGGATATTTAACAAGCAATGAAATATTCCTAATATCTTATCTACCAACCCAAAATAGTAAGATAAAGGAAAAGAAAGATTTGATACCACTATATAACTTATTGTCTTGTATGACTATAAAACCAGTAGCTAGACTGGTCACCACATGGCCTCAAGTGTGCCTCCCCACATGCCTGAGGCTTCCTACTAGCAGTGAGGGTCCAATGATGGAATGGTGGGGAGACTACACCCTCATGATCAGAGTATCACAGTGGTATAAGAGATAAATAATGAATAAATGAACTAAAAGTGGAAGCAGTGTACATAAATGATAGAGAAGTGTAAGATAAATATAATAACTAATAAACTGAACAATGCCAAATATATAGTGGTGTATTCATATTCAGATGAGGTTACAATAAACAAGTATTAAACATGAAGTAGGTGTTACAATATAGTATAGAACATGTAAAATGAAAATAAAAAAAATAACTAAAGGCTATTTCCATGAGAATCATGATCTCCAGCTCAGTCTCATGCTCCTAATATCCCATGTACAATGTATATCACAAGTAATAATCGAAATACCTACAAACATGAGGTCTTATCGGGTACCCCGGTGTAATGGCGGCCCGAACAGGGTGTGAGATATACTTAGTAGACCACCACCAATGGTATCTAAAGCATAATATAATCATGAATATAAAATAAAAAGTGTATAGTTATACCAAGAAAATGGTAAACAAATGAATATAAACAAGATAGTTTAGGTACCTAAGGGACACCTGTCTGGCTATACCTGCTTCAGCCTAAGACAGAATGTCTCAAAACACATACCGACATGTATATATTTTCATACATGAAATTTATACAAAGATATACCTTCAATGGTGATGGAACAATGTCTTAGTGCCCAAGAATCCAAATAATAATAATTATATATACATATCATTAATATCCTAACACTCATGAAAGGAAGAATAACTAGGCCATTATAAAAGTAAAGTGTAAACACAGACCAAACCCAAGAATTTTATTTGGATTAGAGGATGTTTACTTTGGATTATTATATTGGAATTCATGGAATTATATATAAGGAATATCTAGAATTTAATTAAATAGAATATTGGGCCCATCCAAGTCGAATTGTATAAGGGAAACCAAGTATCCCACTATGAACACTACAAGTACTCAACACCATAAAAGTTTGTCCAAGGTGATCCATGAAGTCATCCAATGTATCACTCTTAATGTGGTTTAAATAATAACCATATAATCCCATCCCAAGTATCTCTCATAGGGGATCGAGTATCACTCATGGAATGGTATAACCATCTTTCCACTAAGCTCGTCCAAGGTAACTCCTCTATGGAATCGGTATCATTCATGGGTAAGTAAAGCATCCACTCGATGGTACCATCCAAGGAATCCTATAAAAAATCCAAGAATTTCTCCTGGAAAAATTTAGATCAAGAAACATATGAGATCATCCTTGTCATTCCATAAAAAGGAAACCCAACTTCACCCAAGGTACATACATTCTCTAACATCCTATGAACCCATCCAAGAAGTTCCATAAAAGGGAACCCAAGTATCTCTCAAGGTGTAATAAAAAAATACTTAGTTAAATTAAAATAAGAAGTAATTCCATTTCCATAATAATTTCAATCATAAAATTAAGTTCCATGTACTTAATAATTCCATTCATCACAATTTAAACATCACTATTTAATTTCCACTGATTTATTAAAGAATTTATTGCACCTCATAGGTGGTTTTATTATGACATGGTTGAGGCTATCATTATAAGTTCATCTAATTAAATTTCATTAATCCCTTATAATATGGTCCATTTGTCACATCTAAAAACATGGACAAGGTCAATCGATACAAGGAATTATAAATTAAACATTTAAGGGGTCATCCATAAGGGTGTCCTAATTTATCAATAAAAGTGTAAGACACATACATTTAGACAATGAACCCAAGTGGTGGCTTGTATTGAGGTACATAACATCTAATGGTTCAAATTAAATCATACCACACTACTACAACTTGTGCCTTTATCAGCGCTAAAAACCATCATTAACAGTGCTAGAAAAGCGCTGTTAATTCCGGCGTAGAGAAAGGGGGGGTCCCCTATATCAGCGCTTCTAGGAGCGCTGATAAAGGGGTCCTTTATCAGCGCACAGTGGAGCGCTGATAAAGGTCAACTATATCAGCGCTTCTCGGAGCGCTGATACAGGTTCCTTTATCAGCCCTCCTTTAGTGCTGTTAAAGGTTTCCTTTATCAGCGCTAAAAAAGCGCTGATAAAGGGCCCAGCGCCTGCACCTAAAAAATAGTACCTGCACACCTGCACACCAGAATATTTGCACAAATTAGCACATGCACACATGCACACCTGCACATCATAGCACCCACACCCAATATTTTGACTGACAATGGTATATACATTTACTTAACATCATGAATACAAAAAAAACGCATTTCTATATACATTTCAAAAATTGTTTTACATGGTTACATTTACAATTATTCAACAACAGTTATAAACATTCATGTTTCATCCTTTGATATCCGTGATCTGCTCTCGATGGTATTTGTTGCCGAACAAAGCATCCGAACTCAAGGAAAAAAATCACCTATATAAGAAAACAAATATTATGTTAGTAATGCAATAATGAAAGAAATTAAAACAGAATATGAAAGAATACATTAATATGGAAATGTGAAACTAAAATATTAAATTTTAAACTCAAAAGTTTTCATTTTCATAACAATAAAAGGGAATAATGTAAAATCAATATGTTTTTGATTGATTTATCTCATTTAATAAATACTGATTCTTTATCTAATGAAAAGCTTTACCGGTCACACCGTGCGTCGGATTGAGGTGTGGTCGATTCGTACACGTCACAAATGACTCGTGGATCGTTGTCCTAAAGTATCAAAACAATCCGAAGGCGTTTTCTCGGTTTGGCGTATGTCATTGGTGTTGTTTTCCAAAGTTTATCTCATTTTCAAACTGATATCAGACACTTTTAGCCATACCGGTCACACCGTGCGTCGGATTGAGGTGCGGTCGATTCGTACACATCACAAATGACTTGTGGATCGTTGTCCTAAAGTATCAAAACAATCCGAAGGCATTTGCTCGGTTTGGCGTATGTCATTGGTGTTGTTTTCCAAAGTTCATGTCATTTTCAAACTGATATCAGACAATTTTAGCCATACCGGTCACACCGTGCGTCGGATTGAGGTGCAGTCAATTCGTACGCATCAAAAATGACTCGTGGATCGTTTTACTAAAGTATCAAAACAATCCGAATGCGTTTTCTCGGTTTGGCGTATGTCATTGGTGTTGTTTTCCAAAGTTCATGTCATTTTCAAACTGATATCAGACAATTTTAGCCATACCAGTCACACTGTGCATCGGATTGAGGTGTGGTCGATTCGTACACGTTACAAATGACTCGTGGATCGTTTTCCTAAAGTATCAAAACAATCCGAAGGCGTTTGCTCGGTTTGGCGTATGTCATTGGTGTTGTTTTCCAAAGTTCATGTCATTTTCAAACTGATATCAGACAATTTTAGCCATACCGGTCACACCGTGTGTCGGATTTAGGTGCGGTCGATTCGTACGCATCACAAATGACTCGTGGATCGTTTTACTAAAGTATCAAAACAATCCTAAGGCGTTTGCTCAGTTTGGCGTATGTCATTGGTGTTGTTTTCCAAAGTTCATGTCATTTTAAAACTGATATCAGACAATTTTAGCCATACCGGTCACACCGTGCATCGGATTGAGGTGCGGTCGATTCGTACGCGTTACAAATGACCCGTGGATAGTTTTCCTAAAGTATCAAAACAATACGAAGGCGTTTTCTCAGTTTGGCGTATGTCATTGCTGTTGTTTTCCAAAGTTTATCTCAATTTGAAACTGATATCAGACACTTTTAGCCATACCGGTCACACCGTGCGCCGGATTGAGGTACGGTCGATTCGTACGCGTCACAAATGACTCGTGGATCGTTTTCCTAAAGTATCAAAACAATCCGAACGCATTTGCTCGGTTTGGCGTATGTCATTGGTGTTGTTTTCCAAAGTTCATGTCATTTTCAAACTTATATCAGACAATTTTAGCCATACCGGTCACACCGTGCGTCGGATTGAGGTGTGGTCGATTCGTACACGTCACAAATGACTCGTGGATCGTTTTCCTAAAGTATCAAAACAATCCGAAGGCGTTTTCTTGGTTTGGCGTATGTCATTGGTGTTGTTTTCCAACGTTCATGTCATTTTCAAACTGATATCAGACAATTTTAGCCATACCGGTCACACCGTGCGTCGGATTGAGGTGCGGTCGATTTGTACACGTCACAAATGAATCGTGGATTGTTTTCCTAAAGTATCAAAACAATCCAAACGTGTTTTCTCGGTTTGGTGTATGTCATTGGTGTTGTTTTCCAAAGTTCATGTCATTTTCAAACTGATATCAGACAATTTTAGCCATACCGGTCACACCGTGCGTCGGATTGAGGTGCGGTCGATTCGTACACGTCACAAATGACTCATGGATCGTTGTACTAAAGTATCAAAACAATCCGAAGGCGTTTTCTCGGTTTGGAGTATGTCATTGGTGTTGTTTTCCAAAGTTGATGTCATTTTCAAACTGATATCAGACAATTTTAGCCATACCGGTCACACCGTGCGTCGGATTGAGGTGCGGTCAATTCATACGCGTCAAAAATGACTCGTAGATCGTTGTCCTAAAGTATAAAAACAATCCGAACGCGTTTGCTCGGTTTTGCGTATGTCATTGTTGTTGTTTTCCAAAGTTTGTCTCATTTTCAAACTGATATCAGACACTTTTAGCCATACCGGTCACACCGTGCGTCGGATTGAGGTGCGGTCGATTCGTACACGTCACAAATGACTCGTGGATCGTTGTCCTAAAGTATCAAAACAATCCGAACGCATTTTCTCAGTTTGGCGTATGTCATTGGTGTTGTTTTCCAAAGTTCATGTCATTTTCAAACTGATATCAGACAATTTTAGGCATACCGGTCACACCTTGCGTCGGATTGAGGTGCAGTCAATTTGTACGCATCACAAATGAATCGTGGATCGTTTTCCTAAAGTATCAAAACAATCAGAAGGCGTTTTCTCGGTTTGGCGTATGTCATTGGTGTTGTTTTCCAAAGTTTATCTCAATTTGAAACTGATATCAGACACTTTTAGCCATACCGGTCACACCGTTCGTCGGATTGAGGTGCGGTCGATTCGTACGCGTCACAAATGACTCGTGGATCGTTGTCCTAAAGTATCAAAACAATCCTAAGGTGTTTGCTCGGTTTGGAGTATGTCATTGGTGTTTTTTTCCAAAGTTTATCTCATTTTCAAACTGATATCAAACACTTTTAGCCATACCGGTCACACCGTGCGTCGGATTGAGGTGCGGTCGATTCGTACGCGTCACAAATGACTCATGGATCGTTGTCCTAAAATATCAAAACAATCCGTACGCGTTTTCTCGGTTTGGCGTATGTCATTGGTGTTGTTTTCCAAAGTTCATGTCATTTTCAAACTGATATCAGACAATTTTATCCATACCGGTCACACCGTGCGTCGGATTGAGGTGTGGTCAATTCGTACGCGTCACAAATGACTCGTGGATCGTTGTCCTAAAGTATCAAAACAATACGTACGCATTTTCTTGATTTGGCGTATGTCATTGGTGTTGTTTTCCAAAGTTCATGTCATTTTCAAACTGATATCAGACAATTTTAGCCATACCGGTCACATCGTGCGTCGGATTGAGGTTCGGTCGATTCGTACGCGTCACAAATGACTCGTGGATCGTTGTCCTAAATTATCAAAACAATCCAAACGCGTTTTCTCAGTTTGGCGTATGTCATTGGTGTTGTTTTCCAAATTTTATCTCATTTTCAAACTAAGTAGTAGGAATTCACTAATCTAAGGATATGAAACATAAGAAAGGGAGATCATAGATTCTAAATAAGTGTAAAGGGAGATATCAATGACCATATAAAGATAACATAAGTATTAGTAATTCACCTTCATTGTCCTATTTGTTTACATTCTTCGACCAAGTACGCTGCCCATTCGTTTCTAAAGACATTTATATCATCTTCTGAATAGGAGTTTTTGCGATAGTCATAGTAGTACTGAAAAAATATAAATACACAAGGGATTAATAATTATTTTAAATAAAGTAGTAATTATTTTCAAAAATACCTCTTCAGGGATTCTAGTTTGTCCATGAAATACGATCTCTTTCATAAATTTACAAACATAATAACCGCAGTCCTTGTCATTTGTTTGTTTCGGACACTGCAGAAACATCGAGAAAAATAAGTAATTTGTTTTGATATGTATTTGGATAGTGAAATATAATTATATATACCCAGATACTTCTCCATTTTTAGATCTTGTGGGCATTGTCGTCCTTACGCCCTGGATTCATTCCAGCCTTTAGACGATATTCATACATCGCCCTATCATAACAAAATCCTCATTAAAATATAATATAAATTATATAACTAGATATTTAGTTCTAAAATGTTGGATCTAGTGTATTAAAAATTGACAATCGCCATCATGTGTGGCCGGTTAGTTGGATATCCATGTAGTGAATCCAGAAAATAAATCTTTGGAGTATCCAAATTGACTGCAATGAGCATCCAATGTTCCCTAAAAACATAAAAAGAAATAAGTACTAATAGAAATGAAAATATAATTGATATGATTAAAATGTAGAATTTTACCCTTGCATTGTTGGTATTAAAAAGAGACTGTCAGTCGTAATTCTTCTTTGAAACGTTCTGAGCAGATTTGACATCAATTCAGCCTGAAAATTAGAATCTATTTCTGTTCATTGTGTAGAAATGGTGTGAGGACTAACGTGTCCAAATTTGTATTCATGGGAAAATCCCTTCAACTATTTTTCATATATACGCCTGTGAAAAATATGAGATGTATTTATCCATAATTATCAAAGTATATCAGCTTCTGTAAAATCAAATCATGAAAACATACCTCATGTATACATTTATAACTGAGGCGCCTAGCCAGTCGTATGTGATGATCTCAGAAACAGCGTCTGCACTAACGAAATCCATTGTTTCCTCTCCGTACATATCTTTTTCACAAACAATTGTATGATTCTTTCCGTCTTTCATTTTTGTATCCACATGAGCTTGCAATGATATTAAATGTGGATATAGAACGGGCGGGGTGAACGTGCTCTCAGTAGATCGTTTTGATCGGTTGGTTAATCCAATCTTGGAGCCGCTCTTTCGTTTTAGCTTCTCCATTTTATCCTTCTGTAATAACATTCATCGGTTCAGCCATTTTCTAATTTAATGTTAAAGGTTCTGCTTGAAAAATGAACTGGAAATGAATACCTCCTACTCGACGTGTTTTTTTACAAGATTCGACGGCCATGAAACGAATGTTCCAATAGATTTTTCCACCGTATGAATGTCGTCATCGTCATTTGGCACGGGTAGCTCGGCGCTTGGCTCATTAGCTACGTTAATCGACACTTTGACATGACCGGTTGGAAGTGTTCTGGAGTGTAGCGTGTCATTCTGCATATTGAACACCGTAGCCCTCGCTATAAGGCGATGGGTGGGAGTTGACAGATATAAATCACAGTCATTTTCACCCTGCATAATATCATTAAATGAAAGGTATCAGTGTCTATGTGATTCACATCTCACAAAAACGAATATTATAACATTGATTACCTCGATTAAGTCAGGTCTTTGAGGGGAATGGCTCGCCTCAAAGCTGGTGAGGGGTGGATCTTCTCGCGGGGGTTGTTCTTGAGTTGTTTGTTCTCTTCGCCTCTCCTCCATCAAACTCTTTAGCATCTCTCCCTGAGTTTGGATTATTTCTTCAAGGGTAGCTACTTTATCTCTCATTACATGCAATTCTTTAGTTTGTTCATCCTCTTGTTTTTTTTTTCTTAAAATATGTCTTGGGTGACACCCCAAAACCCACACCTCTGATGCGGCTATACTGTTCTGGCTGTTTCAAGGCCGTTGAAAGTATGTCTGCATCTAGTGCGGGTGTTGATGTTTCCTGTGACTATGTCAAATAGAAAATATGAAAAAATAAGTAAGCATCGTTATGTAATAGTGATTTAAAGCAAAACAAGTTTATATTATGTCATACTTACACATGTTTCCCACACTTTTTGTGTGTTTTCATCTATCAGTTTCCCCTCTTTATTAACACGAGCCTCCTTCCATAGCACATGGCGTGGAATGGAAGTGACTTGAGATTTTTCTTCATCAATCTGCTTATAAATAGAGAAACATGGTTACAGTGTTGTTTTATGTCACATAAAATTATTACAGTACTTTTAAAATACATACCAATTGTTTTTCAATTGAATCGTAGCCCAACCTTGCTTTACGGTAGGGGTACGCTGGTTTTGCTGCCCGTTCTTTATTTCCAGCACTCAGTTGCTGTTTCATAAATAAAAACCTATCAATCAATGTGATGAATAAAAGAAACGTTACACAACGTGTAACCAAACACAATGTACCTAAAAATTCTTTTCCGCACGATGGTTGCAAAACGCATCCCACATTCCTTGGGATATCAAGTGTGCATAAAGAGGAGGCGGGTGCGGCTTGATTTTCCCTTCGGCATCTTTCAGATGATTTTTCGTTAAAATGGTGCGAAATCCTCTATGAATCCTTCCTGCCAGTCTGAAAACATATTCTTTGTGCGAAACATCTACTATAAATGCACTCTGCAAGAGATGATGAAGGGTTAGTCAATATTTCAATATTTTATTTTATTTTAATAAATTAAATAGATGATATCGTAATGTTACCGTAATCTCTTCCCACATTAATGTTTTCAACCCGCTGACAACATGGTGCCACGACTCTACGTCAATCGGCACGCGTTGTCGAGTGACGATTCCAATGTAGCTACTAAACATGGCTTTGTTGGGGTTTACATGCTGGCCTAGCTTATTTCATCCCACCTCAAATTTGATGCCTTTTTCTTTTGCCTTAAGGATTTTTTCTAAAACTGTCAAACTACGGCGCACCTGTTTTTTTTTGTGTTGTTGGGGTTTCATCGCCTACCATTTCCTCAGTTTCTGCATCATCATTATGTTTCTCCGAAACACTAGCTTCGGCACAGACACCAGCTGCAACAGGTTGAGAGATCTGTTTTACGTCAGCAGTGGGACCAGCTACAACAGGTTGAGAGACCTATTGTCTCTCAGCAGTGGGACCAGTTGCAACAGGTTGAGAGACCTGTTGTACGTCAGCAGTGGGACCAGCTGCAAAAGGTTGAGAGACCTGTTGTCTCTCAGCAATGGGACCAGCTGCAACAGGTTGAGATACGTGTTGTGTCTCGGGATTGGGTGCATCAACAGGTGAAGAAGTCATTATCTGCAGAACTGGTTTAAAATTTAAGTTAGATCACATAAAAGCAGCAGCGAACAGATAATAACATAATGTAACACAATCTATATTACAATAAAAATCAATAACCTGATTATTGAACACCCTTTTTTTAAAAGTCTAAAGGGATTTGACCCCTTTATCAACTATCCATATCCCTTCATTGTGGTCTCCTCTGACATACAAAACGTCATCTACATTGAGACCACTGCGAAATGATTGCGAAATCCCAATGAAAGGATCATCTTCCGTTGAATTTTCATCTGACCCTTCAGCTGTTTTGGTCGATAACAGAACAATTGACCAGTTTCGGTTTGCGGGATCGGGAACATAAAATACTTGCACTGCCTGTGATGCCATTATAAATGGTTCGTATTTCTCCCCTTCCTTACTGAAATCAACTTTCACAAATCCCAAATCATCTATTTTAACAGCACTCCTGTTATCAACCCACCTACATTAAAATATAGGAACTTGAAATTCTGTATAATCCAACTCTTATATTTGTTTGATGATGCCAAAGTATGACATATTCTCATAAATTGGATTTCTGTCCTTAGCACCGGAAACATGCATCGCTTCAGCCACAAGTGTAACCCCACTATTCTGCATGGTACTGTCTTCATCATGTTCATTAGTATAAAATGTATAACCATTAACTACATAAGAATTGTAAGATAATCCATACACACTTGGTCCTCCGGCTAGCCATCGAAGTCGTTCTGAAATAGACTTTGGATTTTCATCTGACTTCTTAAAAATATGATCTCGAAACCATCCTATAAACTGTCAATTATGTGTATTTGATATCCATTTTTCAGCCCTTGATGGATTCAATTGCCTAAGAATTTCTTTGTGGATTTCAACATATGGGTCAACGTCCAAACTGTTATGCAAAACATAAAGGTGGGACTGCTCCTGATCTGTAATATTGATTGTGACAACCTTTCTTCCAGAAATTCCTTTACCCTCTAACCGCCCAGTGTGACGAGATTTCGGTAAGCCAATGCTCTCCACACCAGACAAGTATTCGGTACAGAATTCAACGGCTTCCTCAACAATATATCGCTCTGCAATACAACCTTCTGGCCGACTTTGATTTTTGACATACCCTTTCAAAATCTTCATATACCGTTCAATGGGGTACATCCATCTGTAATGTACAGGACCACATAGTCGAATCTCTCTCACCAAGTGGAACATCAAATGAACCATCATATCAAAAAATGAAGGCGGGAAGAACATTTCTAATTCACATAATATGACGGCAATTTCTTTTTCCATAGCTGGCAATTTCGCCGGGTCTATAACTTTGCTGCATATAGCTTTGAAGAAGAAACACAGTTTCGTTAATGTATGGCAGACATTCTTGGGGAAAATGAAATGTAAAGCAATTGGAATGAGATTTTGCATCAAAACATGACAGTCATGTGATTTTAGACCTTTTAACTTCAAGTCGCTCATTGACACAAGGTTACTGATATTTGACGAATACCCCTCTGGAACTTTTACGTCATTCAAGAAGTTGAAAAACTGATATCTCTCCTGCCTGGAAAGAGTGTAAGAAGTAGGAGGAAGAAATGTTCGTTTTTCACCCTTTACTGGTGCCAACTCTTCTCGTATTCCCATATCAACCATGTCCAACCTAGCCTTAATTCCATCTTTTGTTTTGCCAGATGTATTTAGCAACGTACTGATAACACTGTCAAATACATTTTTTTCTACATGCATAACATTAATAAAATGTCTTACATACAGACAATTCCAGTATTGTAATTCAAAAAAAATTGATCTCTTTTTCCAACTGATTTTCGTAAGGTTTTTCGAAGCCGGTTTACCAAAAGTAGTGTCCAAATTTTTAACTTTCTCAAACAGTTGATCGCTTGTTGGTGGAGACGGTTTTGTACGTTCTTCTGAACTTCCATCGAATGATGTCTTCCAAGAACGGTACTTATGTCGTCGCGGTAGAAATCTGCGATGTCCTAGAAACACAGTTTTCAATGAATGTTTCAACCTAATTGATTGTGTACCTTCTTCGCAAACGGGACAACCTTGAGTTCCTTTAATGCTATATCCTGAAAAATTTCCATACGCTGGGAAGTCATTTATCGTCCCATACAACATGACTCTCAAAGTGAAATCTTCCTTTCTGTAATCATCATACAATGTAACACCTGAATCCCACAATAATTTCAAATCTTCGATCAATGGAGCTAAACAAACATCAATATCATTACCCGGTTGTTTTGGTCCTAATATAAGCATAGATAACATGATGTATTTTCGTTTCATGCATAACCACGATGGTAAGTTATAATTTATCAACATAACCGGCCATGTACTGTGACTGCTGCTTTGAAAACCAAAAGGATTCACTCCATCTGTAGATAACGCAAGACGAAGGTTTCTCGACTCGTTTCCAAATTCAGGATACTCATGATCGATTCTCTTCCACTGAGGAGAGTCTGCCGGGTGACGTAGTATCCCATCTTTAATTCTTGTATCTGCATGCCATGTTAATTGTTCTGCAGTCTCCTCACTTCCATATAGGCGTCTAAACCTTGGAATGATTGGAAAGTACCATACAACTTTAGTAGGACTGGATTCATCTTTCTTGTATCTAGAAGCACCACACTTTGGGCATTGTTTAAGTGATTTGTGGTCCTTGCGAAATAGTATACAGTCATTCGGGAAAGCGTGTATTCTTTCAGAGATCATACCCATAGAGCGTAGCATTCGTTTGGCATCGTATGTTCGGCTCGGGAGCTCATTGTCTTCTGGGAGCATGTCATTCAAGAGGGCAAGTAGTTTCGTAAAACTGTCGTCACTCCACCCGTTATCTGCTTTCAAATTATACAGCTTCAGTACGGCTAACAATGCTGTATATTTAGTGCAACCAGCATACAATGGCGTCTTTGCACAACTTTTTAACTTCTCAAACAATTTTGGGCAATCACGAAGTTCATCTTCGAAGGTCCTTGTCATTTTCTCAATACGATCTTCATCATCATTCACATCTGTAATCACATCCTCTATACGGTCATCTTCATTGTTCATGTTTGTAATCATATCAGATGATCCATAAAACGCAGTGTCACCCCAGTCACTACCTACATTCGTTGTTTCCCCGTGTTTATTCCAACATGTATAACTTTGATCTATTCCATGACAGATCAAGTGTTCTTCCAACTCATCTAGACTAATTTGTTTTGAATAACAACAGCGTAAACACGGACAAAGGATTTGAGAAGAGTCACATGCATGATCTATTGCAAACTTGATAAATTCTTTCACGCCTTCTTCATACTCTTTTGTCAACCGATTGACATTCATCCATTCTTTATTTATATTCATCCTATTTAAAATCCATAGGATAAGTATATAGGTTAAAGTAGAAGGAATATGAGTATAATTTTGATAAAAAACAAGATACTTCAAGGAAATAAAGGAATAAATAAATACCAAAATAAAAAATATATTGGGAACCACTACAATCCCCAAGCCTCACATCAATATAATACCACCGTGCGCCAGTTGAATCACCCATACCACCGGCGTGACCGCGGCGTGACCGCAGCGTGACCGCAGAGGAGGAGGCAGCCGCGGAGGCACCGGCGGCACCAGCGGAGGAGGAGGAGGCATCGGCGGAGGAGGAGGAGGCCGCGGTGGAGGAGGAGCCATCGGCGGCAGCGCAAAGGCAGGGCGGAGGCAGGGCGGAGGCAGCGGAGGCAGCGGAGGAGGAGGAGGAGGAGGCCGGTGGAGGAGGAGGAGGAGGAGCAGGAGCAGAGGAGGAGGAGGCGGTCGCGGCGTAGTAGGAGGAGGCAGCGGCCGCGGAGGCACCGGCGTGACCGCGGCGTGACCGCGGCGTGACCGCGGCGTGACCGCGGCGTGACCGCGGCTTGAACGCGGCGTGACGGCGGAGGAGGAGGAAGCCGCAGAGGCACCGGCGGAGGAGGGGGAGGCCGCGGAGGCACTGGCGGCACCGGCGGAGGAGTAGGAGGCATCGGCGGAGGCAGCGGAGGAGGAGGAGGATGAGGTCGGTGGAGGAGGAGGAGGAGGACCAGGAGCAGAGGAGGAGGCGGCGGAGTTTTACTACTCTCTTATTATATTTTTAAGAACGCATGCATAATATGTTATTTTATAGGTAATGGTACTGGATATGATAGTGTTGGATGGGAAAATAGAAAATGGGCGAATTCTATGTTTTATGGACAGTGAAATAAAATGGTATTGAAAAAGATCGCACCTTTTAGGATGAGGAAGATACGGTATTTGGACCCCCCCATTATACGCCCCACCTACATGTTCACCCACTAAACATCTCCCCCACCTAAACACCCCCACCTAAACACCCCCCCACCCACTACACCCGCAGCACCTGCACCCCCCACTTCAAATAAAATTTATTCACACAAATCATGATAGTTGAAATATAGAACAAAAACAAAAAACAAATCAAATTACAGGCATAGCATACCGCACAATGGAGGAGGAGGAGGCCGCGGAGGAGGAGGAGGCCACGGAGGCACCGATGAAGGAGGAGGAGGCTGCGGTGGAGGAGGAGGCCGCGGTGGAGGAGGAGGCACCGGCGGCAGCAGCACGGAGGGAGGGCTGAGGCAGGGCGGAGGCGGCGGAGGCACCGGAGGAGGAGGAGGAGGAGCAGAAGCAGAGGAGGAGGAGGCGGCCGCGGCGGAGGAGAAGGAGGCGGCGGCAGCGGCGGCAGCGGCGGCAGCGGTGGCAGCGGCGCAGACGAGGGCTTCCGCGAGAGCTTGATTGTGTGTGGGGAGGAGGAAGAGGACCCGCGGGTTTTTAATAAATCCGCAGGACCCTTTATCAGCGCTAGTAAAAAGCGCTGATAAAGGGTGTATTTATCAGCGCTAAAATGAAAAGCGCTGATAAATACAGCATTTATCAGCGCTAGAAAAGCGCTGATAAAGGGTACCCCTTTATCAGTGCTAAAAAATCACTGATAAAGTGGACCTTTATCAGCGCTTTTGTTAGCGCTGATAAAGGGGTACCCTTTATCAGCGCTTTTCCGTTAGCGCTGATAAAGGCAGGCGCATGCCTTGCCCAGTTTTGTGGTAGTTCCAACTATCTAAATCATGGCATTGGGATCTACATAATTAATTTCACATTTATTAGTTAACACATGGAAAGTCTAGTGCGCGGCACAACAGTGTAATTTATAAATGGTGAGAATTTAAGGGGAAAAGATATAAAATAACTACATTATACCAATGATGGATCACTCATACAATATTGAGTCTTGAATCAATCTATTTAGAGAGAAAATGAATAAACGTACAAACATCCTGAAAATAGGGTAAATTATCTCATAGAAATATAGTGCTAAAGATGGAAAAAAGAACACTATAAAGGAGGAAGGAGGAGTCCTAGACTCACCAAAGGGATTCCATTACGACATATAGTGCTCAAAATGGAGTCTAAGTTATAAAGATCTCTCCATGGAAGGAGGATATAAGGACTGAACCCACAGAGGTTTGCTAATGTGCACAGATAGGAGGAGAAAGTAAGGGAATGTGTTTAAAATAAAACATGGGGAAATGGTCCTTATAGACTCTTTAAATGAGGTTCATGGTTTGGCTGCACAGTTGACCAAACTGTGCATAGGCTACTTCCTGAGAAGGGGACTCACATGGTTCATGCACACAATTTGAGAAACCATGATAAACCCATGTATTTCTCCTCTGTTAAAAACCATACAACCAATTCATGTCCATTTGGATCCTCTCTGATGGTTGGAACAAACCATCTAAGAACACTAGATCTACTAAATCAGCTGCACAGTTTCTTCTAGAGGGCTACATGATTTCAGAAAAACCATGCACCACTACCAACTTCTCTTGGTTTTGAGGATTTAGAGCTCAACATTCCAAAAACTCAACAAAACACTTGAACCACCTCTTTCACCTTTAACCACATCTAAAAACAACACAATTTACTTTTCTAAATCTCAAAATTACATTTTGAGGCTTTGTTTAAAGAATTCCCCTAAATGGTAAAATTCAAATTAATTTGTAATTATACCTTGGTTCAAAGCACATGAAATTATAGATTCATTTTGAAGGATATATAAGAGTCTTACAATGGCCATTTTTATAAAAAAGGGAACACATAAGGTTCTTCAGGGTGAAACATAATGGTAAACTCAAGGAGTTTCTGGAAGCATGCATTGTTCACCAAATGGAAGAGTTAATGTGGTGTGAGTCTTTGACTAAGTAAAGGGGTACCCATGATTATTGGATTTAGATGGGAATAATCTCAATAGAGATCAGAAGGAGGTAGAACTATTTATACAAGATGGACTTTAATTTAAGTGGTTTTTTGAGGGTATATATTCTAGATGTTAACCTTTTCTAATTATAATCACCTTTCATTACTTGAATAAAATTATTGTAGTGTTCCCTCGATGTTGTAGGATTAATTCTGTGCCACATAAACATTTTTTGTTATTTACTTTAATTTCTTTCAATCATTTTCTTCAAAATTCATTATCTATATTGTTATGAAGTGTTCGTTGTGGTGTGGTGAATTAGGTGCAGATTGTCTTATAAGTTCTATTGAATCATTGGTGTAGGATCATTCTTGTTCTTTTGTTTCCACTATGTAAGTTATAAAGGTGTAACTTATAGGTGCTTATAGGTTTCATCGAAACCAACTCATTTATTGTTATCCTTCAAATTATATATCTTTAGTATGGCTAACATTATTGTATATTTATTATAACCAGTATACATTGACAACTTTTTACAACTCTGTAACTTCTAAAATATCTTAGAAAAATAAAAAATTTCATGTTCAAATATCATTTTCATTTCCTCAATATGATTCCCTACATAATTTATAATTTTATTATTATGATAAGAACTATAAACCATAGTGTTACCCCAATCACTAGCTATATTTAGTTCTTCCCCATGTTTAGTCTAACATTTAAAACTTTGATCTATTTTTTGATAGATCAAGCCTTCTTCCAACTTATGTAGATTAATTAATCTTGAATAACAACAAAATAAAATTGGAAAATTGATTTTAGAAAGGTCATTTCCATGATCTGTTGTAAACTTGATGAACTCTTTAACCCCTTCCTCATACTCTTTTGTCATATGATTGGTATCTATCCATTTTCAATTCATATTCATCCTATTTGGTTTAAAAAAATTCATATTTTATAAAAATGAATAAGTACACACAAGGTATGCATATAATGTATCATTTTTACATGGGTAAATTATATAAAGTATCACTTTAAAAAATATAATACATATGTATGATAGATATTTTCTATATCCCACTTGTTTTTAAAAAAATAATGGGATTTTAATGGGTTATTTTTCAATAATTTTTTGATACTTAAAGTTAAAATTTTAAATAGAATTTTATGTGAACCTATGTGATGGTTTTTTATTTATACTTTATTTATTTAAAACCTAGATTTAGCACCTTGTTAAATTTTGGTTTTTGGTAAAGTTTTTATTGTTATTGTTAATGTTTAATTTGAATAAGTAAATTATAGCATGTTATAATGGTTTTTTTGTATTGGTTGGTTATTATATCCTTGTATATTATTATATGGATTTTAGCATTTTTTAAAGTATTGTTATCTATGAATAACTTGTTTATATTATGTGTTTATTTTATGTTTTTTATGTGAGGTCCATTAATCATGTTTTCTTAATTTTGAAATCTATGTTCCATAAACTCATCATCTAGTATGGCATTATTTATTTTATTACATGCTTCTATTTATAGATTTTCATGACTAGAAATGTTATAAAGGCTAAATTATTTTATGATCCAAAAGCGAATGATTTTTTCATATTCAGTATATATCCCTTGACTTTATTTTGATTAAGTAAAATAAATGTTTACATGCATTAGGAATTAGGTTAATAAATGAAATAATTATTTGATTCATATTTTTTTTT
Organism: Viscum album; assembly: GCA_963277665.1. Taxonomy (NCBI): domain Eukaryota; kingdom Viridiplantae; phylum Streptophyta; class Magnoliopsida; order Santalales; family Viscaceae; genus Viscum; species Viscum album. The sequence goes on from OY728138.1 coordinate 778,155,548, forward strand.
CTAGAGTCCTTTTATTAAATTTTATTTTATTTTGTAATGATATAATTTAAATGGTGTGAATAAACCTTAGTTGTGTAGCTTTTGATGTTGCAGAAGGGCCTATTTGAGTCACGAGAAACTCGTATTTTTTTGTAATCAAAGAATAATTTGAGATGTACATGAAAATTAATTTCATAACCAATGAATTAAATTTAGATATTAATTTACATAGATTACATAAACAAAAATAGAACACATTAAATTTTTAATTAATTTAAATAAATAATTGCCTCATTCTTGGGAATTCTTTCTTTGAAGAAGTTGTTGATCGTTCAAACCTCTATTTGATTGAATTGTCATTGTATTGATAGGATATAAATTATAATCTCTCTAGTAGGTATCCACATGTGATTCTATGGTCTTAAATCATTTTTATGGTATTATAGGTACTATAATAATGGTATTGATCATCTTGTGTCGATCCCCTTGATCGCCACTAAATCCTTCACGGTTGAAGGATTGATTCTTGTTTTCTCGTTCTTAAGAAGATGGAAGAAGGTGGAAGAATGTCTCTCGGTCTTGAGAGAGTTCTAGAGAATTTTATATCTAGGTTTGAGAGAATATTAAGAGGGGTGTGTTGTACACAACAACATTTAACCCTAGAAATGATATGATCAGGTATTTATATAGATAAGTTAGAGAATAATTAATTGCAAAATAGTCCTTTATTATTCTCTTAATATCTAAAAAACCCCATGTCTAAATAATAATATAATTATTATAATTTACTTGACATGTTCTAAACTCATAGATAAAATAAATATCATTTATTTAAATGAATTAATTGATATTTATTTAAATGGAATTTAATATATCATTCCTAATGGACTGGATGGTGTGGTATAAACTTCCTCTCAATTTACCAAACCTATAATAATAAATATTAATCATTTTATAAATAAATAAATATTTATAATATTCATGGTCTTATGTATAAATATTTATTTTAATATTAAAATCACATATAAATATGATGACTGAATATTTATGATCAATAGATCCTGAATAAATATTATTCCATGATGAGAAGAATTATATTTATTCCAAATTAAATTTAAATAGAATTTAATTGATACCAATAGAAACACTAAGTATGTGACCCTCTAGGATTATTCCTCAGTGTCATTAAGTGGGTTTACCTAGAGTCAAATATTAGTATCTAGATACATGTAAAGTAATCCAAGAAAAAGAAATTAAAATCACAACAACGACAACCACATATGAACACTCACCATATAATATAATATATTTGTCTCAATATCACATCAACCAGGATGATTAATAGTGTCAATAACCTATATAATGTTGATTCAAAAGTTTCCTTATGACTTTTTTATTTATTTATATTTTGGAAATCACAAACACATTTACTTTAACAATAATTTCTTTTAATAAGTTTCATTTAAGGAACTTTATGTAAGTTTGAATTTAATTACACTTATGTTCCTTAATGACTTTTGCGATACTTTTCAACTAAGTTTAACATAGTTTATCTTAATACTGATTATATTCTGTAATCTATGAAAATTGGTTCTATAATCATAAAATTAGATACATTATTTATTTGAATATGATTCTCACATTTCATTGAATATAATTCATCGTGTTTCTCAATTCTGAATCGCTCAGATTTTTTAATCTGATTCACTATGTTTTTTAATTTTGAATTGCTTAGTTTTTTTAATATGATTCACTGAATTTATCAATTCTGATTCTCTAATAATTTTGAATTATATTATCATTGTTCCTTAATTCTGATTCACCTAAAATTTTGAATATGATTCTCTCAAAATTATGAATCTGATTCTCACAGTTATACGAATCCAAATCATATGCTTTCTCAATTCTGATTCTCAATATTTTTAAAATCCTATTCTCGTTTTTATTAGAATCCAATTTTTTCATTATCCTAAGAATATTATTTCTTATATAACCTATTCTTTAATCTTTTTTTTTCTTATAATTTTAATCATATTCTTACATATTATTTCAAAGATAATGATTCTCATAATATTTTTCCTTATGCTAAATGATGTCATCTAATTAGTTATTTTATGACCATTCTAAGTGATATCTATACTGGTCCCAACGAAATTTTAGGAAAAATATGATCATTGGGGGAAAATTCAGCCATTGAAGATATCACCTATAAATACCTGATAATTTAAAAAATATAAAAAAAACAAAGACTTTTGGATTTTGGAGACATGAGAGAGCTCTACCAAAATTGTTTTGCGTGAAATTATTGAAGTGATTAAGTTGTGAATATCTTGTTCAACATACTTAAAATCTTCAATAATATTTCTTTTTCTTTATGCGACACCAATTTTTGGTGATTGTGATCTAGGGTTTCTAAGATGAAGGAAGATAGAGGTTTCGATTACCTACTTAATCGAGGGCTTCCAACTGAAGGAAGACAGAAGTACTGATTACCTGCTTAATGAAGGGCTTGTAGGGATAGCAAGACATAAGCTTCATTTGATCATTTATGGATCAATGTATTACCCTAATATGGGTAAGACATACTTTCTTGAAAGTATAAATCAATTGAACTTTATCCGAGGTGTTTGGATAACCTACTCTTTGGGATAAAATAATTTTTAATCTTTTACATTTACTTTAAATTTTAACTACAACTTGTTACAAATAGAAAGTATTTCTTATATTTTCACTTTTATAATATCTCTAATATAAGATTATATATTCTTTAAGGTAGAATATTGTTTTAGTATACCTATGATATTATTCCATTTTGCATCTTTATCAAACCTAAGGTTATTTTTATTTAACTTACAAAAAAGGTTTCAGTGAATCTTATTTGTTTAAATTTTTTAAACAAATATTTACTTTGTTTTTAACCTTACAATTCACCTCCCCCCACTTTTAATAGAGCGTATTCATACATATTTTGATCCTACAATTGGTATAAGAGGAGGTATTTATAATACGAATACCTACATATACTTGATACATCTTTCCTTGAATATCTTAAATGAACTCATCAATACACCATGGATGTGGAATTTAGTTTGAAGGTTTCATTCCAATAAAATGGTTGGATATCAACTTTTATAAATATAGAAGTTACACATCCTTCTTCAACTAATTCATTAATGACATGTCATTTTTTATGCACCCAACATACTCAACTTCACTATGAACATATATTGTCATGGTTTATGACAATACATATAAGTGTGTGATACATAACATGCATTAATAATATTATTATAAGGATCATTATACACATTCATAGATAGGAATGTCCAATGACACACAAACATGTGAATTTCTTATTGAAGGGTATATCCTCTTAATTTCTAATCTTGTAGATTACCAAGTGTGAACTTCATGAGATGAAATCCCATCCTCTTACAGGTATTTGTCACATAATAGTCTGCAATATTTATGTCCCATAAGAAGACATCATATGATCATAAAACTTATATTTTTATAATATATTCATAGTATTTTTAGTTTCTCATCAAAATCAGTAACGGTTATGATATTTTCAATGTGAAAAATAATCTAGGGAATTATCACATTATGTTACATAGAATAATATTCAATATGTGTTAATAAATTTATATTCACATATTTGAATATATACCTATAATATAAAATACAAATAAGTTGGTTCTAGAGAACCAACTCTAGTGGACCCCCACCTGGACTAGAGCCAACTGATAATGAATTTTAGTCTGCTAACTCTCACATGATGATCATGCATCTACTGAGAAATGGATTTAGTCAATGGTTCTACTATATTGTCTTCTGTAGTAACTCTACTCACAACGATGTCACATCTCTGATAAAAATCCATCAAGAGATTATATTTCTAGATTATGTACTTCTTCTGCTGATATGACCTTGACTCCTTCATAGGATCCATCATTGTAGTATTATAACAGTAAAGTGTGGTAGGATCTTTAATACTAGGAACCACATCCAACTCTTAGATGAAGTTTAGTATCCAAACTTCTTTAAATTATTCATAAGACATAATATATGAACTCCGCTATAAAATTGGTGACCATGTCTTACTTTGATCTCCTCCTGCTCATAGCATCTCCATTAATAGTGAAGATGTATCCTAATTGTGATTTTAGGTCCTACTGATCTATTTAGAAACTAGCTTATTTATATCCCCTGATGACTAGTTCTCCATATCCTCTATAAACATGAAACATATCCTTATTACACCTCAAATATTAAGGATAGTCTTGATAGTCATCCAATGGCAGTCTCCTGGATCACCTTAATATTTTCCTATCGTACAAAAAGTGCATATGACATCTAGCCTAGTATATAGTATAGAATATATAACTTACCCAATTTCTAAATAATATATAATATTTTCCATCATTTATCTCTCATCATGTTTCTATGGACAAATTTTCTTGAAAATATGAATTCTGTGTGACATGGATGATAATCCCATCATGGATTATTCCATACCAAATCTCTTTAATATCTAGTCAATGTATGTACCTTGACTTAGTCCTAGAAGCCTCTTGGATCTATCATGATGAATTTTGATCCCAATATTATATGCTTCTTTACCAAGTATTTTGTGGAGAATAATTTATTTAGTCATGTCTCAATGGACTGTAAGACTAGCATTTAATTTCTTTTAAGTAATATTTCTTCAACATAAACTATTATGAAAACAATTTCAATCCCATTAAACTGATTATAGACATACAGATCGCATTCATTATTTATAAATCTAAATTCCTTTATGGATTCATCAAATAAAATGTTCAATGACTTGGATGATTCCTTCAATCCATAAATGTATCTCTATAACTTTCATACCTTATTGTAATTATTTGGAGTCACAAACCCTTTTGGTTGTGTCATATCAACATCTTACTGAAGGTTCCCATTAAGTAAAACTATTTTTACATCTATCTGTAAAATATCATAGTCATGGTAAGCTATGATGGAAAGTATAATTTTGATGTATTTAAGAATTGAAACTAGAGAAAAATTTCTTTCATAGTATATGACTTGATGTTGTTTAAACCCTTTGCAACTATTAATACCTTATAGGTACTTACCTGTCTATCCATGTATAGTTTCTTATTGAATGCCAATTTTGAAACCAATGGGATTTACATACACTAGAGGACCTACCAAAATAAAAATGGAATTTTTTAATATGGAATCTATTTCAAAATTAATGAATTCTTAACACTTGGTTGCTTCTATGACACTTACTTCTTCCTTGTAGGTTACAGGATCATTATTATCAACTAATAATGAGTCACCATCCTCAGTGACTATAAAATCATATCTTTTAGGTTCTATAACCTATATTTTAGTCCTATATAGTACTTGTGTCTCTATAAAATTCTCTTACGTGGGGATTTTTGGAATCTATTCTTGTGATAACTCTTGCGTATCTTAAGCTATGAATTCATCAAATATTATCTTGTACCCACTATATCTTTTAGAGATATGATACCTCTCAATGAATATGGGATTTCTATTAGCCAAAACCTTCTTATCATAGGGATCATATAGGTAATATCCTCTAGTTTCCATAGGATATCTTATTAAGATACACTTAGTGCCTTAGGGATAAAGTTAATTCCCAAATATAGCCTTAACAAATGCTTCACAACCCTACACCCATAAATGTGAAAATAGAAGTTTATTAGAAGATATGGAATTTCATTTGTTGCTTTAGTTGGTAATCATTTTATAATGTGTGTCAATATCTGTAATGTGTATCCTAAAAAGGATAATGGAGGAATTTTATGAATCTCCATTGATCTCACTATATCTAACAAGGTGTAGTTCCTCTTTTTACTTACACCATTCCATTTTAGTGTGTATGGAGGTGTGAGTTGGGGTAATATCCCAAACTCCCATAGATAATCAATGAATTTTTTGTTTAGATATTCTCTTCCACATTCTGATTGAATTTTCTTTATTATCTTACTAAGATATTTCTCAATTTCATTTTTTATTTCTTGATTTTATAAAAGGAATCTGAATTATACCTCATTAAGTAAATATATCCATATCTACTAAATTCATTAGTAAAAGTTATAAATTTTGAGTATCCGCCCTTTCCTTCAACTAAAAATGGTCCATAAAATTGGAATAAACTAATTCAATAATATTTGTGTCCCTTTCACCTTTTCCAATAAATGAAGCTTTGGTCATTTTTTCTTTCAAATAATCATGGAATATTCCAAGTTATTTTAGTTAAAAAGAATATAAATATCCATATTTTTATAATTTATTCAAGCACTTTTCATTTATATAAAATAATTAGTGATTTCATGGTTGGGTGTGATATGAGTCATGAAAACTTGATTCATTATCAATTTACATTACTTATTTTATGTAATCTAACACATAAAAACTGTGATTAAAAGGTGTCTTACCATAACATCTTTTATCCTTATAAAATAAGTAATATTTATTCCCAAATTTTAAAATTAATCTATTCACATCATGATTAGACACGAAAATAAAGTTTTTAATAACTGATGGTGCATAATAAAAAAAATATTTAAAACCAATATGATTTTAGTTGGCAATGTGAGGTGGTGGTATCCAATAGATATTTCAATTATCTTAGCTCCACTATCATCTTATAGATCCACCTCACCTTGTGAAACTCTTATAAATATACTTTTTCATGTAATTAGATACAAATATGAGCACCAAAAACTATATCTAATACACAATTTATATAAATATATATATTACACTCAATAACAAACTCACCTAAAGCTTCCCATTACTTCTTTGCGATGGAGCGGATTTTCTTTTAGTATACCTTCTTACCATAAGAAAAATAGACATTGTCTTGTTAGCTTGCTTTCCCCTTGATTCTTCACTTATTAGAAGGGGATTTTGCGGAATATTTAGACATTGAGTTGGTCTTGGATCTCATCGCTTAATATTTCCACTTATTCTCCATAAGGATGGCAGGATATTCACACTTCATGTTCTTATCAACCTGGAGAAATATAGTAAGGAGATTTTGGAGAGACTACTCAATGTTTTTCATGTTGAAATTTATAATAAAGATGGATAAGCATTGATGGAGTAAAGTATGGTATCGGAGCATAATTATCCACACATATTAAACCCTAAACCTCTAGATGCTAAATGTTGCAAATAATCTTGACTACTTGAGGCCGAACTAGCACACCTTCTCTATATTTTCTAGTAAATATCTCTTTGTAGATCTCAAACACTTTCAATCTAGATCTCTCATAAAAAATATCATGGATATTCTTGATCATTCCATTGAAATCCATGTTCTCATGTGACTTCATGAGTTTTATATACATGGATGATATCATTAAGCACTAAAAATATAGTGAATTCTTCAAGTGTTTTTCATAGATAATGAATTCCCCATCACTAACTTACTTAGAAAGTGGATTAGGAATTGGAAATTTTGGCACATAAATCTTCCATTCATAGTGAAATAAAATTCACAATCCCCTATACCATTTATAAAAGTTACTACTAGTAAATATTCTATCTTTTTCTAGAATTTATTATAGGGATAACATGGTTAATGAACTTCCCATTTAATTACAATAGTGTAAAATAATATTATTAGTATTTTAATTGATTACCAAAATGTGTAAGACAAAATAATTTTAATTTTATCATTAGTCTCACACAATTTTATCAAGTTTCAATATACATCTCTATTATACTCAGAATGTATTATTGTGTAGACATTATAGTTACAAGGAACCATATTTCCCTTCTTATAATACAGATGGAGGCCATGGAAATTATATTAAAGTATTTAGGTAGGTGGTCTTGCCATATACTAGCTTGTAGGTCCTTGATCTTTTGAGTGGATCCCCAATCCCTAAATCCTTATCTATATTTCCTCAACGGTTGCCAACAAGTTTTTATTAAATATACTAGAGTTGTTAAATCTAATACAATTTTGTTAAGTTGACCTATTTTCTTTGTTAAGACTTCCCAGTAATTAAATGTATCCCTCATGAAGGCCTAAATTGACACTTTAATTATGGTAGTATCTTAATTTAGATGATGGAATGTTTGTTCTGACTTAATATTTTATTGAGTGATTTTTCTTATTATGTATTAATTATTATATTTTATTATTTTACATTCATTATTAATATTAAATGGAATTTACTTAAGTGATTATTCATGTGTTGATAAAATATTTACACATAATCCTTTTATTTTATTCCATCATGGAATTATTATTATTTAATTCATATTTATGTGATCTAGATAGAGAATCCATAAAATAAATATTCATGCATAAAATGGAATAAAACATGTGGCGTGATCATGAGATTTATCTACCGGTTTTTTATTGAATAGAAAATAAACAAACCATTTTCCCTAGGGGAAACTTTATGAGCTGGTATTAGCTTGAGTTGAAACATTTTGTTTCAGTCTTATGTATCACCTTGGTTGATTTCAATCCATATCCAACTTGAACCACCTACAATCACTTGGGAGCTCCATCCTTGTAAATTATTTACTCACACACAGTTGTGGAGAATCGATGGAATAATTGTAGGGTTCACATAAAAGAAATCATAGATACATGGGTCCTTACATAATAAGAGGAGGGGATAATGTTCATGACATTATTTTAATTTAATAATAACAATTAAAAAAACTAATGTAATAATTAATATAAAATAAATTCAAACTATACACATGTTTTCCAATCTCATGATCATCCATGCATGCAATGAATACACATTTAAAAACTGGAATTTTGTTTAATTTATTTTAATTAAGATAAAACAAGATTGAATTAATTAATTATATTTATTAATTAATCAATTAATTTATCTTAATATCTATTCAAATAGTTCTATAGATTCCCATCCAATATGGTTTTAACAAATTAAATAAATAAATTTTATTTAAAATTAACTAAGTACAAATCATGTACTCGTGTACCTGTCCGAACTACCCATATTGTATTATGGTCATTCACTACACACTCATAAGACATTTAGAATACACTATGTAACACCCCAAGATTTCATAGTGTGTTATCTCTTCAAAGTAATTCAATAACTTGCGTTATACGCAACACCGAGTTTGAGCGCACCACGACTTACCAAACTAGTCGTTCAAAAAGCGGTTATGAATAGTATTAAATGAATTTTGAATTTTATATACTCCATATAATTTTAGAATACATATTATGTATTTTTTAGACATAATATAAGAACAAATTCATTTTTTCAAATAAAAGAAGTATTTTTAAAAAATGAAATTTTACCGCCTTTTAATGGAGAACCTTTTTAAAACCAATATTTGACACTTTTATATATTCAATTTAATTAAATTAAATTCTTATTTATAATAAGGACATAAAAATTTAGTTTTTGATAAATTTTTGGTACTTTTCTGATAACTTTCATATTTTGATGAATAGTGAAAAATACTAAATTTTAATTGAAAACAAATTTTTTAATCGAAATAATTTATAGTGTTAAATTTTTCATTTGAATGGTTTGGAAGTATAATTAGATAATATTTTTATCATTTAATAAAATTTATATCATCATAAGTAATTTCACATTTAAATTTGACATAAACACATGTCAAACTTTTGATAGTTTTTACTTTTTAAAAACCCACTTTTTGGTTTTGACAACGGGAATTAATTTTAAATTAATTAATGAAACTTATATGTTTTTTAATTTGGTAAAATATAATTCATTTTTGAATTCTAAGCATAAAAATTAGCTTAGGGTGAATTTTTGGTATTTTTCTGAAAACTTTCAATTTTGATGAATAGTGAAAAACACTGTGTTATTGTTTAAAACCGACTTTTTATTTAAATAATTATTTATTTTATTTAAATTTTTTTAAGTAAAAATAGATATATAATACCTATATAAGTTTAATGTAATTAATTAGAGTCATTTTATAATAAAATTAGATGTATAAAATTTTATTGAATTTTTTAACATCTTTTACCCACCTTCTAGGCACATTTTGAAAATTTGCATAAAACGTAATTTTACCGCTTCTGGGAATTGAATTTAAAAAATCCAAGAGACACTGTTGACGTCATTAAGTAAAATTTATCTCAATAAGATGAAAATAATTTTTGTGAATAGTAACTTTTGACTTTTATTTACCACGATTAAAAGTAAATATGGTAATTAAAGGTAAAAATGATATTATAATTACCCTAAAACATGTCCTAATTCTATTAGATAAGTGTAGTTAGACCAAAAACAACCTGAGGAATAAAATATGATCCTTTTTGTCCACTTGGATTAGATTATGACATTTATTATTATTTTATTTAGAGAAGAGTTAAAAGTGTTAAATTCAGCGTTTAATAACTAAACCATTTTTAATATAGGGTTATGCATAAGATAAATTCGACTATAAATATTAATTAAAAAGATAAAAATATTTATTACATAATGGTGTTTTCTTTATAATTTTTATATATTAAATAATTAAATTTATTTATGATACAATGATGATGCAATAATTACTTTATCAATGAAAGATTAAAATAATTGATATTATAAATATAAAAATAAATGTAAATTGAGGATTTTGATGCCATCCACAATTTTTATAGGTTAATATGACATGTTAGGGTTGATTAAATAAAAAAATTAAGTGATAAAGTTTTTATGACTTTAACAAAAACAAAATACCAAATAGTGTCAAAATTGACATAAATGAGTTTTAAAACAAATACTATATTATTAATTGATATAATATTTCTAAAAATATAAGGTTCATCCAAAGGACTTAAATAAGGTTATATATATCAATAATCAACCACTTGGGTTTATCTTGTCTTTTTATAGTAAGTTTATTAACCATTTATTATAATAATACAAGAGGACGTGGTAAAAGTTAAACTATTTAACTAAGAGTTAAATCTAAAAGATAGGGTTAAAATGGTGACCTAAACTTGTCTAAAACCGATTGGTTGGGAGTATTTCGACTCATCCCAACCTTATATTCTAAATAAATCAATTTTTATCCATTAGAAACCTAAAAGTATTTTATAATAAAATAATATTTCAAACTTTTCCTAAAGTGACCCTCACCTCTCTTATTAAAGGGAACTTCCCCTTCTCTCAAACTTACACCTCCAAAGCCATTTGGATTAAACAAACCCTGCCCAAATATCCTCCCAACTTCTCTCAATTCAACCTAGAGGCCTTAACTTGAGTAGAAAGCCAACCTAAGGAGCCATTTTTTTCAAATCAAAGGGAAACACCCAAAGAACAAGTAATTATTTTATCACATATTTCAAAGTTCTTTTCTTCTTCCACTTTATCTTTCTTTGTTATTTCCATACCAAAATAATAAATCCAGTACCTTAAACATACTGTTATGTTATTATAAATATGTTATAACCATACTCATTATTCTATCCATCCTATGAATGATAATGTCACCATGCGTGTGTACGTACGGCTTATCGTCTCCACGTCGTGGTGTAATTTGTTATTCAACACAATGTTATTTGGATGGATATAATGATGAGTAATATGTATATAAATAATGAAAATAACATGATAATTTCTATTTAAATTTAATATAACATCCAGTTCCACACCTTTTAATCATTAAGGAAATGATATCGTCGCTCGTGTGTACGTACGGCTTACCATCTCCACGACACGATGAGATTCATTTCCAGGTTCACCATTCAATGATGATTATAAAAATATATAATATTAATAAGTATGTAATATATTAAATAATTATTCTACTTGAGATATATATATGTGTGTGTGTGTGTACTTACATATATCTTATTCACTTACTTCTGTTCAATACGATATGAAAACGGAAACAGTGTTTATGCGTACGTACGGCCTACCATCTCCATAAACGGTGTTTTCCATTTCATATATCTATATATTATACATATTTATATTCTAAATATATATTATATATAAATCATGTTTAATATTCTGTAATTATTTAAATCATGATCTAAATGATACGATCAAGAATAACATGTTAAAACATGTACAATAAAGAAAGTGATTATTTCACGAAATGTTAATTTAACATGGAAATCATTATTAAATCTGTATTATAATGTCATAAATGAATCATGTATGATATAATAAATATGAATATGGTTTTGTTATAATTTAATAACATACTATGGTCATTATACAGGAGGTTAAATGTACCCTCGACCAAAGGAAACTACAAGGTAAGGGTTAATTCTTCAATCTCATTATTATACAAGATTGTTTATGTGTAATTATTTTCTGAGAAATATTTATTCTCCAGGTCCATGTTTCATAAAAGAAATTTTAAAATGATTCTTTTAAGTTACTCTTTAACTAAAACAACATTTTAAATGTTTTAAATATTTATTCTTCTAAATATTTCTCATTAATGTCCATGTTTTTAAAATGGTTTTAAGGATTTATTTATATGGACATGATTGTTTTAAAATGTTAATTCCTTCAAAAAGTTTCAAAGTGGAATGGGACACTTTGATTCAAAAATATCTTTTAAATGAATTCCTTTATAAATGTGTGACTTTTAAATTATTTCACAAAAAAGTATATTTCTCTCAAAAACTTTTACTGATCATTTTCGACTATGTCAACATTCTTTACTGGATATTATTCTTGATTAAGTTGGTTTATTATAATAAAATATTATATATTGTATCAAATGAGTTATGATATGTTTGACTGTGGATGTGATATTTTTATACCCTTCATGGTTTATGGTTTAAGTATTGACATTTCGTATATTAGTTTTAATACGAATGTTTATGTTATGTTTCAACATTTTCATATGAGGAATATAGTGGACTTAGTAAGTGACGGGTGGGGCCTGCTATAGCCCCTCGATGCATCAGTAGGTCTCATGAGACAAACTAGTGTCTTATAACAAGGCCTTGATAAAAAAAAATTATTTTTAGTCTTGGCATAATGCCTTGACTATGTGGTAATGATGTAAAGTGTTAGGCATTCCCTCATTATGAAATTAATTATTACATGTGATTATTCGACCAGTAGAATATCCATGTGCATGTTTATATAGTAGTGTTTGATTTATTTTCTACATATTATGTTCAAGTTTATGTTTAATAGGCTGTTGTTTTTATTACACATATTTCCTTAAAAGTTTATAGCTTCCACTAATTTATTTACCCTTACTGAGAATCTGAGTTCACCCCTTTCTTATGTTTTTTCCAGGATTCCAAGAAGTGTATTATGTTTGATATGCAAGGTTAAGTTAGGGGAATAATGGCGTTCTCAACAGATTATTTTATGTTGTATTTTATGTTTGAATGTGTAATGTAATGTTCATGCATGTAATCTATTTTCCAAGACTACCAAACTGATCAATCCTTTGGGACTTGATTCCTTGTAATCATGAAAATGTATTAAAATAATGCACAGGCTCTGTGATTTTGGGGTTGGGGCGTTACAGTTGGTATCAGAGAAAGTTTAGTACAAACCTTGGAAACTAGATTTAGAAAAACTTTGATTAGAGAACATTACCCTAAGATAGACTTTGAGGATTGGTATAGAAGAACTTCCAATAATTTTGGTAATGTAGAGATTTTGTGTATTTTCCAAGAAATACATCCCTATCTGGAAACGAGTAGGTAAAGGTGGATCTGGAACAGATGTACCTAGGATTGAAAACTCTAACAAGGAGTTTCAAGCTTGACCTAGGGTATCCTGGTACACGAAAATGGGTCTTATTGCACTCTTGGTTACAACACTCATGTGGGATATGCTTAGTATAATTCACATTTTCTTTACAATCCATTATGAAGGATTTAGGAGTAAATAATTCCTCAAAGAAAACATTTTTTATGATTATAGATTATATGAATAATATTTTAAATTTACTTTAGGTATTTTACAAGTTTTGAATTATGCATTACGATTCATAAACTAACCTAGTGTATGCCGTTGTTTAGAAATGGTGCCCAGTATAAGGAATGAGAACTCCATCAATACGTATGATCCAAAGAGTAAGAAGGACCATATCCTTCATGGTATTAAGACAACATTTATAAGGGAAATATCCTCCCATGTATTCTCATCATATTAATAAATAGTATCATGTATTAATAAGATAAGTAAATAATTCTCTAAGTCCTATGGCTTTGAAGGAAAGAAAGAGAAGAAAAGGATGGTATAGAGAAAGTTGGATAAAGGGAAGAGGGGAAAGAATGATTTTCCCATATGTGATAAATGTGGAAAGAATCACCTTGGTAAATTATTGAAGGGAATGGGAGTTTTTTATAAGTGTGGAGAAAAAGGAAACCAAGTATGTGATTTAAAGGGTAATAAAAAGGTTTCAATGTATAATGCTTCATCTGCAAGGAGTTGGGACACTACGCGAATCAATGTCCAAATCATCATAGTAGGCCCCAAAGGATGTTATTGGATAATAATCAAGTTATGATAATACCACATATGAAGAGAAATTATTGGTGTTATTATGTTGTTATTAAATAATTATTTCATTTGAGTGGTGTATCAACAATATACTGGTTATATGAATTATGGAAATAAATAAGGATTGTACTGCAGTAATATTTCATTGAGGATTTGAGATTATATGGTTCTAAGAAAAGTGACTCAATAGCAAGTTAAACTTTTTAGAAAATATATAGTTGGAGGAAAGATAAACCTTAATATGGTTTCGATACTGAAGTAGTTACTGTAGCAGTTACTGTTCGGTACTGTAGCAGCCAGAACTATTCACCCGATTTGGGCCTTCGGGGCACCGGTTTGGGCCTATGGGTCTCCAGGGCCTTTGGGTCATCAAAGGACTTCGGGCCACAGGACCTTCGGGTCACGTAGACCATAGAGTAGCCCAGTTCACATAGAACAGGCCCCTGAAGAGGATCGGAGAAATAGGAGTAGCAGCCACCAAATGCAGAGCTAACCGAATTGGAAGAATGAGAGGGTATGGCAGCCGCCATCAGGACAAGGCAACGTGTAGCTTTGTATGGAGCAATGCTGTCCGATCAGAAATGCAAAGTGGGGAGCTAGGTGATCAATGATTCAAAAATTTGGGGAGGGTCAGTTCAAGTGGGTTGGGCCTACGGGTCATGTATTGGGTATGGAATGCCTTTGGGCCTTCGGGTCATGTATTACGGGTTTGTTGGGCCTTGTGTCTAGGGACTATGGTTCATGTACGGGTTTCCCTTAAACCCTTAAAATGGGGTTTATCCATAATAAAAATAAAAATAAGGCCTTCGGGCCATTCGGGTTAGAGTTTACAACATTTTTGGATATAATAATTATATCCATTATTCTCTAAAAAATAAGGCTGAATGAATTTAATCAATAAGGTTTTATGGTAATTCAGGGTGTTTTCATTTTTTAAAAGAATGCATGATTAAGGTATTCACATGATATTATGTGGAAAAAAAGATCTTCATTGTGTTTAACTTCCTTATAAATTTTGGACTGTGAGTTTGGACAGAAATATTTTGGATAAGTCTAAAGGTTCGAATGGATTAAGTTTGAAAATGGATACTATTGTTATGGTTAAAGAATTTCTTAAGATTATTTTTGGATTGTTATAAAAAGGACAACCCAGAGATCGGGCAATAACCTGTCACGTCCGGCAAGGTCGCGAGACTTAAACCCCCAACTGAAGGGCAACAAGGGTGCATCACCTACCACTGGCCTATGTGATATCCTAGTTTTTATAATGTCGTTTTTTTAAATAGACTGACAAATGAATTGTAAATTCTTTATTTTTGGAACCCTATACGGTTATGATAAATAAAATATTTTTGAATTCTATTATCTTTTGGAGTGAAAGATGAGTTTTTGGTAGGAATTAGTTGAAGTATGAAACTATACTTGTCAAGTATTTTTTTCCTCTTATTATATGAATAAATTAACTCTTAAACTTTAGGGAAGAGATCTTAAAACCAAAAATTTGTTATCCTAATACATTATGTTTTGTTGTACCGATAATATTTTAAATCATCATAGATTGATGGCTTTGAGGCCCTCCATTTTACACTTGTTTGTGATTGATGACCTCAATCACTCCCTACAAATATTTACGTTTTTCCTCCAATTATGTGTCTCTAATTTCCACCAATGTTCTCCTAATCGAGATCATAATTTTTTGGTGACTTTTTCATTTCCATTTCCCCCTTATTAAGACTGAATTTTATTGACCCAATTTCTGATGTGGGTTTTACACAAAGGTATTTTTCTATTTTTAACCTTTTATTTTCGAAGAAAAATTTCAAATTGTGAGGACACAATTTATTGAAGGAGGGGAGAATGTAATACCCCAATATTTCATAGTATGTTATCTCTTCAAATTAATTCAATAACATGCGCCACATGTAACACTGAGTTCGAGCGCACCACGACTTACCAAACTAGTCATTCAAAAACCGGTTATGAATAGTATTAACTGGATTTTGAATTTTATATACTCCATATAATTTTAGAATCCATATTATGTGTTTATTAGATATAATTTAGAACAAATTCATTTTTTCAGATAAAAGAAGTATTTTTCAAAAAATGCAATTTTACCACCTTTTAATGGAGAATCCATTTTAAAACCAATATTTGACACTTTTATATATTAAAATTAATGAAATTAAATTCTTATTTAGAAGCGGGACATAAAAATTTAGTTTGGATAAATTTTTGGTACTTTTCTGATAACTTTCATATTTTGATCAATAGTGAAAAATACTAAATTTTAATTGAAAACAACTTTTTTAATCGAAATAATTTATAGTGTTAAATTTTTAATTTGAATGGTTTTGAATTATAATTAGATTATATTTTTATAATTTAATACAATTTAGGTAATTATAAGTAATTTCACATTTAAATTTGACATAAACACATGTCAATATTTTGATAGTTTTTACTTTTTAAAAACCCGCTTTTTGGTTTTAACAACGGGAATTAATTTTAAATTAGTTAATGAAACTTCTATGTTTTTAATTTGTTAAAATATAATTCATTTTTCAATTCGGAATATCAAAATTATCTTAGGGTGAATTTTTGGTATTTTTCTGAAAACTTTCAATTTTGATGAATAATAAAAAATACTACATTATTGTTTAAAACCAAATTTCTATTTAAATAATTTTTTAATTTATTTAAATTTTTTTAAGTAAAAATATATATATAATACATATATAATTTAAATTTAATTCATTGGATCCATTTTATAATAAAATTATATGTATAAAATTTTATTGAACATTTTAACGTCTTTTACTCACCTTCTATGCACATTTGCAAATTTGCATAAAACATAATTTTACCACTTCTGTGAATTGAATTTCAAAAATCCAAGAGACTCAGTTGACATCAGTAAGTAAAATTTGGTTCAATAATATGAAAATAATTATTTTTTGAATTGTAACTTTTGACTTGTATTTACCATGGTTAAAAGTAAATAGGGTAATTAAAGGTGAAAATGATATTATAATTACACTAACGCATTTCCTAATTCTATTGGATAAGTGTATTTATACCATAACAAAACTTAGGAATAAAATATGATCCTTTTGGTCCACTTGGATTAGATTAAGACATTTATTATTATTTTATTTAAAGAAGAGTTAAAAGTGTTAAATTCAAATTTTAATAACTAAACCATTTTTAATATAGGGTTATAAATAAGATAAATTCAACTATAAATATTAATTATAAAGATAATAATATTTCCTACATAATGGTATTTTATTTATAATTTTTATATATTAACTGATTAAATTTATTTACGACACAATGATGATGTAGTAATTACTTTATCAATGAAAGATTAAATTAATTGATATTATAAATATAAAAATAAATTTAAATTGGGTATTTTGATGACATACACTAATTTTCTAGGTTAATATGACATTTTAGGGTTTATTAAATAAAAAAATTGAATTGATAAAGTTTTTATGACTTTAACAAAAACAAAATATCAAATAGTGTCAAAATTGACATAAATGAGTTTTAAAACAAATACTATATTATTAATTGATATAATATTAATAAAAATATAAGGTTCATCCAAAGGACTTAGAAAATATTAGATATATCAATAATGAACCACTTAAGGTTCTCTTTGCTTTTTATATTAAGTTTATTAACCATTTATTATAATAATACAAGAGGACATGGTAAAAGTTAAACTATTTAACTAAGAGTTAAATCTAAAAGGTAGAGTTAATATGGTGACCTAAACTTGTATAAAACCTATTGGTTGAGATTATTTAGACCTATCCCCACCTTATCTTCTAAATAAATTAATTTTGAGATATTGGAAACTGAAAAGGATTTTATAATAAAATAATATTTTGAACTTTTCCTAAAGTGACCCTCACCTCTCTTATAAAAGGGTACTTCCCCTTCTCTCAAAATCACAGCTCCAAATCCATTTGTCTCATCCAAACCCGACCCAAATATTCTCCCAAATTCCCTCAATTAAACCTAAAGTCCTTACCTTGAGCATAAATCCAACCTAAGGAGCCCTTTTGTTCAAATCAAAATGAAACACCCAAAGAAGAGATAATTATTTTATCACCTCTTTCAAAGTTATTTTCTTCTTCCACTTTCTCTTTATTTTCTATTTCCATACCAAAATAATAACTTCAGTATGTTCTACATACTGTGATGTTATTATAAATATTTTACAACCATACTGTGTAACACCCCGAGCTTCCACGATACGCTTCTCATTCAATAATGCAATAGCTTGCATTGTACGCAACTTCGAGTTCTAAAACACCGCGACTAATCAAAGTAGCCGTTATGAATAGTAATAACCACTTTTTAAAATTAGAGAAATTTTATATTTCAAAATGGACTTCATTTTTGGATTCGGAATATCGAAATTAGCCTATGTTGAATTTTTGGTATTTTTCTGAGAACTTCTAAATTTTTATGAATAGTGAAAAATACTTTAAAACAACTTTTTTAATCAAAATAATTTATTGTGATAAATTATACTATTTAGTGGTTTTAAGGTATAATTAGAATATATTTTTACCATTTTATCCAATGGTGGTCATTAGAATTAATTTAACATTGAAATTGGACATAAACAATTGCCAATCTTTTGATATAAATTGTTTCTTAAAAACACGCTATTTGTCGTAACAGTGGGAATTAATTATAAAATTAATTAATGAAACTTATATGTTTGGAATTTTGTAAAATAGACATCATTTTTGAATTCGGAATATCAATTATAGCTTAGGGTTAAATTTTGGCATTGTTCTGAAAAACTTCAATTTTTGATTAATAGTGAAACCACTAAGTGGTAGTTAAATGACAGACTTTTCGTTTAAATGAAATATTACCACTTCTGTGATTTGATTTTCAAAAATCTGACATACATGATTTTCATTAAGAAGTAAAATGTGGTTCAATGAGATTAAAATAATTTTTTGGTGAATAGTAACTTTTAAGTTCTTAATTGCGATTATAGGTAATTAGTGTAGTTTAAGGTAAAAATAATGTTTTAATAATATAAGATGAGCTTGACACTTGTTCTAATACTATTGGATGAGTCATGGCCGACCAAGACAACCCATGGGTCAACTTGGGGACCCCATGGAGCCACTTTAGTTGGAAATGACATTAATATATATTTATTTAATGTTAAAATTAAATTGACACAAACATGAGTTATTTTACTAAAACAGTTTTTAAGTGGGGTTACATAGGTCCAAATTTTGATTATAAATATTCATTAAAAATATAAAAAGATTTCCTACATCATATTATTTTTTTTATAATTTTTAGACATTAAATAAATTAAATTATTTATGACATCATTATGATGCAGCGATGACCTCATTATTTAACGATTTAAATAAAATGGGAAGATAATGCAAAATCCAAGGATTACACTTGTCCAAAGACTATTGGATGAAGAGATTTAGAACCCTTATCACCTTAGCCTCGAATTATATAAGTGTGGGACCTCTAAAATCCGAAACTCATTTTATAATAAAGTGACTTTTCATTACTTTCCAAAAGTGCCCCTCCTCTCCACTTATAAAAGGCCCCCACCACTCCCACCTTATTCACACCTTCAAGCCATTTGGCTCGGCCAACCTCTGCCCAAATACTCTCCCAAATTCCCCCTCTTACTCCTAGAAGCCTTACTTTGTGCATAACTCTTCCCAAGGAAGCCTTTGGCTCAAATCAAAAAGAGTTACCCGATTTTGAGGTAATGTCTTTTCTAATGTTGTTTTGTTTTATTTTTCTTCTCCAACCCCCTAAACTCTTTTTATTCATTTCTTTTGTAACAACACCAGTATCCTCAATATACTAGGATTTTGTTATAATAAGTATTAGAGCTACACTTACACACACCTAAATATAATGGTTAAAGAACATACGGTTTCTGTGGATGGCGAATTTCTGCCTCACGAAACGATGATTGTTCAACACTCATATAACACCTTCAAAGGTGTCCATTAAGATGTCACTATTTTTATATATGATATATAATATGTTTATGTTTTACTTATTCTTATGTATTTTTCATTTATGGCATACTTTATGATTTCCATTATGGGTAAAACGCGATAATTTCATTTTAGGAAGTGCGGACTACCGCCCCCTCAAAGTGATTTGAATCGTTAATGCCATATGTGGGATGTATAAAGGATGAAGAAAATGGTATTATACACTATATTATATTGGAATTATATTATACATTTATATCATTATGATTTAGTTCCATTAAATATGAAATTGAAATGAAAGTAGCGTTCATGCGTACGTACGGCTTACCGTCTCCATGAACGGTGCATTTCATTTCTTACCTCTAAACGTTAAGTAATATTATAAATGAATGTATATACTGGATATATAAGATATATATGACATCTAAATCATGAATATAATTCTGGATATAATGGATATTCTACCACATGAACAACTTGTAATTATAAGAAGTTTATTGTTGACTCAAGTTACCAAAGATCGACAAAACGACCGTTATTAACTTAAATAATTACATAATGTTCATAACATTGTAATAAGTGATATAAAAAGGATAATGAAATTTAAAATGGTTCTTAATAAGGTAGATATTAACTCTAGTTTATTATTCAGGAGGTTAAAGAACGGTTGAGTCAAGTCGGACACAAGGTAAGGGAACTTCTTAACCCAACTTCTATTCTTTGGGTTAATCTCCTACTTTCAAATTATGTCATGATATTGTTATGTCATATCTTGTATTTGTACTTTCTTTATGTGTAATTATAGTTAATACACATAATAGATCTATTTTATTTAAATGATCTTTGTAAGGGAATTTCTTAACCCAACTTCCATTCTTTGGGTTAATCTCCTACTTTCAAATTATGTCATGATATTATTATGTCCTATATTGTATTTGTACATTATTTATGTGTACTTATAGTGAATACACATTATAGATGTACTTTATTTAAAAAAATTATCTTTTTAAGGACTTCGTATCAATCCCCTTTCATTGAGGCATATTTGGTTTTATACACAACTTTCTTTTATACGGTGTATAAACCCCTTTGACTTTTACGTTTATTCAAAAGGAATCTTTTTTATACGAAGCGTTTTACTAAACGACAAAAGGGAATGTTTTTCTTTCCGTACTTATGCGGCGACAAAGACTTCTCCGCCGCCGTGACCATTATTTGAGTTTCGGCTTCCTCTACAAGCCATCATTTTTTTAATGAAAAATAAATACAAAGTTTTAACTTTCTTTTATTTTGGTATTAAAAATGGTTTTGAAAGCATTTTTATTATATCAATGTGTTGTATTTACATCTTGTGATTGAAATGTGGAAATGTTATGTTTCCTTTATGCATGTTTTATGTGATACGATTATGTTATGGTTTATGATATGTTTAAACCTATTCATATGAGGAATGCATTGGACTTAATAAGTGACGGGTGGAGCCCGCTATAGCTACTCGATGCATCGGCAGGTCTCATGAGACAAACTAGTGTCTTGGCACGAGACCTTGACAAAATCTTATTTGTGGTCTTGGCACGAGGCCTTGACTACGTGGTTATGATAGTCTGGCATTATGCATTCCATCATTATGAAAGTGGTTATTGATATTGCATGTGATTATTCGACCAGTAGAATATCCATGTGAAGAAGTGAATGGAATTATCTCATTTTACTTTTGCCATATTATGTTGATGTTCAAGTTTAAAAGGCTTTTGTTTTAGTTATACATTGCCTTAAATGTTAATGTTTATTTATGAATGCTTCCGCTATATTGTTAACCTTACTGAGCATCTGAGCTCACCCCTTTCAATGTTTTAATATTTTTCCAGGATGTGAAGAAGTATTTTATGAATGACCTGCAGGGGTAGTCAGAAAGGTATATGATTGTGGACTATGAAGACCATGTTATTGTAGTTTGTTTACTTTTTGATGTAATGAAAGACTTATGAATGTATCTAGTGTTTCCAAGGCTACTAAACTAATCGGTCTTTCGAGACTTGATCTTTTGTGATCATGCCAATGTTACGAACTAATGCACCGACTCTGGGTAGCTGGGGTCGGGGCGTTACAGTTGGTATCAGAGGCAGTTTAGTACTAACCTTGGAAGCTAGATTTAGATAAACTCTGATTAGAGCACATAGCCCAAAGATAGACTTTGAGGATTAGTATAAAAGAAATTCCTAGAATTTTGGTATTATAGAGATGTTATGAGTTTTCCGAGCAATACATCCCTGTCTGGATACGAGCAGGTAGAGGCGGCTCTGGCACAGATGTACCTAGGGGTAAAACCCGAAAACACCGCTTTGAGCTAGACTCGAACGGGAACTGGTGCACGACAACGGGCCTTGCTGCACTCTTGGTTACGACACTCCCGGGGGATATGCTTAGGATAATTCTCATTTTATTTACAAACCACTATGAAGGGTTATGAGTACATACTTCCTCAAAGAAAACATTTCTTTTTATGATTATGGATTATATCCATAAATAGTTCAATTTATGTAAAGTGTTTAACAAGTATGGAATTATGTATTTTGATTCATAAACTAATCTAGTTTATGCCATTGTTTAGAAATGGCGCCTAGTGGAAGGAATGGAAACCGTATCAATGCACGAACTCCGTGTAGGGATTTCCCTCCTGCTCAAGATAATTATTGTGGATCTGGAGATACAACTGGTGCTGATCAGCTTCTCACCGTACTGGGACAACTCACGCAGGTTATGAATAATAACCTTACTCGTATGGAGCACCCTGATCCGCAACGTGGAGGATCAATGCTAGACCGTTTCATGAGGCAACAACCACCAACCTTCAATGGGAGTACAAATCCTACAGTATCTAAGCAATGGATAAATTCCTTAGAGAAAATATTCCATGCCTTGGGGAGTAGTGAAAGGGAGAAGGTTGTCATGGCAGTTTACCGCCTCACTGGAGATGCCGATCAGTGGTGGTCGCTGATTCAAAACACAAAGGAAGATGATGACGTATCGAATATGGAATGGAGGGAGTTCAAAGAGCTTTTCTTAGAAAAATATTTTCCTCGTGACCATCGAGCAGATATGGAAAGGCAATTTCTGAGTTTGAGGCAGAAGGAGGATGAGAATGTCGCAAAGTATGAGGCTAACTTTACAAGGTTAGAGAGGCATGCTGCCGATTATATACGTAACCCAAGGAGTAAGATTGGTCGTTTCTTTGATGGGTTAAAACCATTTCTCCGTCGAGCTTTAGTATCACAATCCTTCTCATCATACGAAGATATTGTCTCGTGTGTTATCAAGACAGAAAAGGAATTCTCTAAGTCTTATGACAACAAAGTAAAGCAAGAGAATAAGAGAACGGTGGAACAAGAGATAGATAAAGGGAAAAAGGGAAAGAAGGATTTTCCATTATGTGATAATTATGGGAAGAATCACCCTGGTACTTGCCTAAAAGGAATGGGAGTTTGTTATAAATTTGGAGAAAAGGGTCACCAGGCTCGTGATTGCAAGGGAAAGAAAGAGGCTGTCAAAGTTGAATGCAACAATTGTAGGGAAATAGGGCATTATGCAAATGAATGTCCTAAGCATCAAGGAAAATTACCTCAGAAAAGGCCAAGGGATCAAATCCAATCTTATGTTGTGACAACAGTTGAATCGGAATAATTAATGTATTGGTGCTTTTGGACTCAAGGATTATATTCTGGTTATAAGAATAATGTGATATATATATATGGATTGTACTGCAGTACTTGTTGATTTCAGTAAGGTTTTAATATGATTAAGGTAATCATATTTTTAGTATGTGACAATAAGAGAAATTTTTCTTTGTTTGGGGAATCTGATGTTACAATTGATTTTGGAATTTAGAGACCTTTTAGAGAAAGTCTAGACAGAGGTATTTTGGATAACTATTAAGGTTGGAATGGATTAAGTTGAACCATGGATAGTATTGTTTAAGGTTAAAGAATTTCTGAAGATTATTTTTGGAATATTATAATACTATAGTTTTAGGAAAAAGGACAACCTGTAGGGTGGGGAATAACCCGTCGCGTCGGACAAAGCTGCAGGAATCGAACCCACAACCATAGTGCAACAAGCCTTTATTTCCTACCACTAGCCTACAGGAAGTCCCTGGTTATTACAAAATAGTTTTACTAATCTAAATGGTATGTGTTAACATTTTGAACCTTATACAATTAGGATAAATAGAATATTTTTGAGTTCCGTTACCATTTGGAGTAAAAGTTGGGTTTGTGGTAAAAATTTATTAACGAATGAAAGTATACATAACAAGTATGTATATTCCCTTACGTTCTTAGTAAATCTCCTAAATAAATTCCTCAACATTATAAAAGGTAACTTAAATCAAAAATGTTGTCGGTTAACTTTTCCAACTGGGGATTCAATGACCGTTTAACCAATCACAAGTTTGTGATTTTCTTGTGGTTAAACTTTCTCCTAATCCTGTTTTCTATAACTCTCCATCAGACCTTGATGGTTTGTTTCTCCTCCATATCCATATTTTCATATAATCCTAGAATGGGCAATATCGGGTGACCTTTGTACTTATCTTGCTTTCTTTTAATGTTATATATTTATTAACCTTATTTCCGATGTGGGTTTTCCTAAAAGGTATTTTCTCTTTTCAACCTTTTATTTTCAAAGAAAAATTTCAAATTGCGAGGACGCAATTTATTTAAGGAGGGGAGAATGTAACACCCCGAGAATCCACGATACGCTTCTCATTCAATAATGCAATAGCTTGCATTGTACGCAACTTCGAGTTCTAAAACACCGCGACTAATCAAAGTAGCCGTTATGAATAGAAATAACCACTTTTTAAAATTATAGAAATTTTATATTTCAAAATGGACTTCATTTTTGGATTCGGAATATCGAAATTAGCCTATGTTGAATTTTTGGTATTTTTCTGAGAACTTCTAAATTTTTATGAATAGTGAAAAATACTTTAAAACAACTTTTTTAATCAAAATAATTTATTGTGATAAATTATACTATTTAGTGGTTTTAAGGTATAATTAGAATATATTTTTACCATTTTATCCAATGGTGGTCATTAGAATTAATTTAACATTGAAATTGGACATAAACAATTGTCAATCTTTTGATATAAATTGTTTCTTAAAAACACGCTATTTGTCGTAACAGCGGGAATTAATTATAAAATTAATTAATGAAACTTATATGTTTGTAATTTTGTAAAATAGACATCATTTTTGAATTCGGAATATCAATTATAGCTTAGGGTGAAATTTTGGCATTGTTCTGAAAAACTTCAATTTTTGATGAATAGTGAAACCACTAAGTGGTAGTTAAATGACTGATTTTTTGTTTAAATGAAATATTACCACTTCTGTGATTTGATTTTCAAAAATACGACATACATGATTTTCATTAAGAAGTAAAATGTGGTTCAATGAGATTAAAATAATTTTTTGGCGAATAGTAACTTTTAAGTTCTTAATCGCGATTAGAGGTAATTGGTGTAGTTTAAGGTAAAAATAATGTTTTAATAATATAAGATGAGCTTGAAACTTGTCCTAATCCTATTGGATGAGTCATGGCCGACCAAGAAAACCCATGGGTCAACTTGGGGACCCCATGGAGCCACTTTAGTTGGAAAATGACATTAATATATATTTATTTAATGTTAAAATTAAATTGACACAAACATGAGTTATTTTACTAAAACAGTTTTTAAGTGGGGTTACATATGTCCGAATTTTGATTATAAATATTCATTAAAAAGATAAAAAGATTTCCTACATCATAGTATTTTTTTTATAATTTTTAGACATTAAATAAATTAAATTATTTATGACATCATTATGATGCAGCGATGACCTCATTATTTAACGATTTAAATAAAATGGGAAGATAATGCAAAATCCAAGGCTTACACTTGTCCAAAGACTATTATATGAGGAGATTTCAAACCCTTATCACCTTATCCTCGAATTATATAAGTGTGGGACCTCTAAAATCCGAAACTCATTTTATAATAAAGTGACTTTTCATTACTTTCCAAAAGTGCCCCTCCTCTCCACTTATAAAAGGCCCCCACCACTCACACCTTATTCACACCTTCAAGCCATTTGGCTCGTCCAACCTCTGCCCAAATACTCTCCCAAATTCCCTCTCTTACTCCTAGAAGCCTTACTTTGTGCAGAACTCTTCCCAAGGAAGCCTTTGGCTCAAATCAAAAAGAGTTACCCGATTTTGAGGTAATGTCTTTTCTAATGGTGTTTTGTTTTATTTTTCTTCTTCAACCCCCTAAACTCTTTTTATTCATTTATTTTGTAACAACACCAGTATCCTAAATATACTAGGATGTTGTTATAAGAATTATTCGAGCTACACTTACACACACCTACATCTAATGGTTAAAGAACATACGGTTTCTGTGGATGGCGAATTTCTGCCTCACGAAACGATGATTATTCAACACTCATATAACACCTTCAAAGGTGGCCATTAAGATGTCACTATTTTTATATATGATATATAATATGTTTATTTTTTACTTATGCTTCTGTATTTTTCATTTATGGCATACTTTATGATTTCCATTATGGGTAAAATGCGATAATTTCATTTTAGGAAGTGCGGACTACCGCCCCCTCAAAGTGATTTGAATCGTTAATGCCATATGTGGGATGTATAAAGGATGAAGAAAATGGTATTATACACTATATTATACTGGAATTATATTATACATTTATATCATTATGATTTAGTTCCATTAAATATGAAATTGAAATGAAAGTAGCGTTCATGCGTACGTACGGCTTACTGTCTCCATGAACGGTGCATTTCATTTCTTACCTCTAAACGTTACGTAATATTATAAATGAATGTATATACTGGATATATAAGATATATATGACATCTAAATCATGAATATAATTCTGGATATAATGGATATTCTACCACATGAACAACTTGTAATTATAAGAAGTTTATTGTTGACTCAAGTTACCAAAGATCGAAAAAACGACCGTTATTAACTTAAATAATTACATAATGTTCATAACATTGTAATAAGTGATATAAAAAGGATAATGAAATTTAAAATGGTTCTTAATAAGGTAGATATTAACTCTAGTTTATTATTCAGGAGGTTAAAGAACGGTTGAGTCAAGTCAGACACAAGGTAAGGGAACTTCTTAACCCAACTTCTATTCTTTGGGTTAATCTCCTACTTTCAAATTATGTCATGATATTGTTATGTCATATCTTGTATTTGTACTTTATTTATGTGTAATTATAGTTAATACACATAATAGATCTATTTTATTTAAATGATCTTTGTAAGGGAATTTCTTAACCCAACTTCCATTCTTTGGGTTAATCTCCTACTTTCAAATTATGTCATGATATTATTATGTCCTATATTGTATTTGTACATTATTTATGTGTACTTATAGTGAATACACATTATAGATGTACTTTATTTAAAAAAATGATCTTTTTAAGGACTTAGTCTCAATCCCCTTTCATTGAGGCATATTTGGTTTTATACACAACTTTCTTTTATACGGTGTATAAACCCCTTTGACTTTTACGTTTATTCAAAAGGAATCTTTTTTATACGAAGCGTTTTACTAAACGACAAAAGGGAATGTTTTTCTTTCCGTACTTATACGGCGACAAAGACTTCTCCGCCGCCGTGACCATTATTTGAGTTTCGGCTTCCTCTACAAGCCATCATTTTTTTAATGAAAAATAAATACAAAGTTTTAACTTTCTTTTATTTTGGTATTAAAAATGGTTTTGAAAGCATTTTTATTATATCAATGTGTTGTATTTACATCTTGTGATTGAAATGTGGAAATGTTATGTTTCCTTTATGCATGTTTTATGTGATATGATTATGTTATGGTTTATGATATGTTTAAACCTATTCATATGAGGAATGCATTGGACTTAATAAGTGACGGGTGGAGCCTGCTATAGCTCCTCGATGCATCGGCAGGTCTCATGAGACAAACTAGTGTCTTGGCACGAGGCCTTGACAAAATCTTATTTGTGGTCTTGGCACGAGGCCTTGACTACGTGGTTATGATAGTCTGGCATTATGCATTCCATCATTATGAAAGTGGTTATTGATATTGCATGTGATTATTCGACCAATAGAATATCCATGTGAAGAAGTGAATGGCATTATCTCATTTTACTTTTGCCATATTATGTTGATGTTCAAGTTTAAAAGGCTTTTGTTTTAGTTATACATTGCCTTAAATGTTAATGTTTATTTATGAATACTTTCGCTATATTGTTAACCTTACTGAGCATCTGAGCTCACCCCTTTCAATGTTTTAATATTTTTCCAGGATGTGAAGAAGTATTTTATGAATGACCTGCAGGGGTAGTCAGAAAGGGATATGATTGTGGACTATGAAGACCATGTTATTGTAGTTTGTTTACTTTTTGATGTAATGAAAGACTTATGAATGTATCTAGTGTTTCCAAGGCTACTAAACTAATCGGTCTTTCGAGACTTGATCTTTTGTGATCATGCCAATGTTACGAACTAATGCACCGACTCTGGGTAGCTGGGGTCGGGGCGTTACATACTGATTATTCTATCCATCCTATGAATGATAATGTCCCCATGCGTGTGTGTGTACGGCTTACCGTTTCCACGCCGTGGTGTAATTTGTTATTCAACACTATGTTATTTGGATGGATATAATGATGAGTAATATGTATATAAATAATGAAAATAACATGATAATTTCTCTTTACAATTAATATAACATCCAATTCCACGCCTTTTAATCATTAAGAAAATGATATCGTCGCTCGTGTGTATGTACGGCTTACCATCTCCACGACGCTATGAGATTCATTTCCAGGTTCACCATTCAACAATGATTATAAAAATATATATTATTAATAATTATGTAATATATGAAATAATAATTCTACTGGAGATATATATATTTATGTACTTACATATATCTTATTCACTTACTTCTGTTCAATATGATATGAAAATGGAAACAGTGTTTATGCATACGTACGGCCTACCATCTCCATAAACAGTGTTTTCAATTTCATATATATATATATTATACATATTTATATTCTAAATATATATTATATATAAATATTGTTTAATATTCTGGAAGTATTTAAATCATGATCTAAATGATATGATCAAGAATAACATGTTAAAACACGTACGATAAAGAAAGCGATTATTACCCGAAATGTTAATTTAAAATGGAAATCATTATTAAATGGGTAGTATAAAGTCATAAATGAATCATTTATGATATAATAAATATTAATATGGTTCTTTTATAATTTAATAACATACTATGTTCATTATACAAGAGGTTAAACATACCCTCGACCAAAAGAAAGTGCAAGGTAAAGGTTAATTCCTCAATCTCATTATTATCTGAGATTGTTTATGTATAAGTATTTTCTAGGAAATATTTACTATCCATGTCCATGTTTCATAAAATACATTTCAAAATGATTTTTTATGGTACTCTTTAACTAAAACATCATTTTAAATGTTTTAAATATTTATTCTTCTAAATCTTTCTCATTAATGTCCATGTTTTCAAAATGGTTTTAAGGATTTATTTATATGGACATGATTGTTTTAAAATGTTAATTCCTTTCAAAAAAATTAAATTGGTATGAGAAAATTTTATTAAAAATATATGTTTGAAATGAATTCCTTTATAAATGTGTTACTTTTAAATGATTTCACAAAAAGGGATATTTCTCTCAAAAGGTTTTACTGATCATTTTCAACTATGTCAACATTATTTACTTGATATTATTCTTGATTAAGGTTGATTTATTATAATAAAATCTTCCATATTGTATCAAATGAGTTATAATATGTTTGAATGTGGATGTGCTATTTTTATACCCTTCATGGTTTATGGTTGAAGTATTGACATTTCGTATGCTAGTTTTCATACAAATGTTTATTTTATGTTTCAACATTTTCATATGAAGAATGCAGTGGACTTAGTAAGTGATGGGTGGGGCCTTCTATATCCCCTCGATGAATTGGTAGGTCTCATGAGACAAACTAGTGTCTTGGCATAAGGTCTTGACAAAAAATTTATTTGTAGTATTGGCACGAGGCCTTGACTATGTGATAATGATGTCTGGCATTAAGTATTTCCTCATTATGAGATTAATTATTACATGTGATTATTCGACTAGTTGAATATCCATGTGAATGTTTATATGGTAATGTTTGATTTATTTTCTCCATATTATGTTCAATTTTATATTTAAAAGGATGTTTTTTTAATACACATCTTTCCTTATAAGTATATAGCTTCCACTAAATTATTTACCCTTACCGAGCATCTGAGCTCACCAATTTCTTATGTTTTGTTTTCTCAGGATTCCAAGAAGTGTATTATGTTTGATATACAGGGTTAATCTTGGGGAATAATGGCGTTCTCAATGGATTATTTATGTTTTGTTTTATGTTTGAATGTGTAAAGTAACGTTCATGTATGTAATCTATTTTCCAATACTACCAAATTGATCGGTCCTCTGGGACTTGATTCCTTGTAATCATGCCAATGTTTTAAAATAATTCACCAGCTTTGGGCTTTTGGGGTTGGGGCGTTACTCACTACATGTTATATAATTACATGATTTGTACAATAAATAAATGAAAAATTGACATGTTTTAATTTATGCAGTGTTTAATGCTTTTAATGCATGTGGAGTACTCAGAGTCTTACAATTACACATGGTATGTAGTTCCAAATATTACACAGAAATTAATTAAATATTTAATATCTAATAAAACCTATCATGGTTCATGTACCATCAATTAATGACACATGGAAACATGTTGATTATGTTTAATGGAGTTATTAATTAATTAATTATTTTTGAATAAATATGTATGGGATACACAGCATGTTCAATCTAATTATACTCCATGTATTCTTCTCATCATATATCTATATCACATGCCTAAGGACTGGGAGTGTTTGTTGGATGTGTATATTTATGAGGTACATGGTATTTATAGGAGTTTCACATCATGTGGTCTTTGAGTTTCATGGTTGAAATGCACACACATCATGTAATAAATACATGATTCATTTTTGACTATGTTCTTTACACCATGAAAATGCATGGATTGCATGATGTGTGTGCAAGTTACGTGGTGTGTAGTTTGGAAAATCAAGTGTCAATCTATTCTGATCAATACATAGTGTATTAATGATGTTGTGTATTTAATCACATGATTAGTATTTTTTACATGACTTGTTCTGAGTGTAGTGAATATGGGTACATAGCATGTATCTTATGGTTACACATTATGTTGTTCCAAGTTATCTGGATAGAAATATCAACACCTACAAATGGTTTATTTGAAATTTTTCTATGTATTTTTAACCCTAGTTTTTTCTTATACAAATGAGAATGGAGAGGAAAATGAGATCATAATATTTTGATTTAAAATAATGAAATTCATAAATGAAAAAGTAATAGAAAATGTGAATAATAATAAATAATTATAAATTTGAAAGTAACCTCTTTGATACAAGTTTTAGGTTCTAAATTCAATGGAAGTGCCTATTTGGGTCATGTTAAACACGTATTTTTATCATAATCAATGAATAATCTGAGATGAACATGGCATGAAACATCATAACTAATAAATTAAATCTGAAGACTAATAAAATATATTCAATAACCAAAAAGTGAATATATTTTTCACATTAAATTTATAATTAATTTAAATAAATAATTACCTCATTATTGGAAATTATTTCTTCGAAGAAGTTATTGATCATTCGTGTATGATCTTGACCTTTTGAAGAGGTATGTTCTTGTTTAAATATTTAGTTAACTCTTTTTAAAATGGTTAATAAATGATTTCCCAAGAGTATGAGTGGACTCAGGGATGTTTGGGGAGTTAGAGACATGAAAAATGAGTGAAAGGGGTCATTCTGCACTGGAATAATGGTTGGTTCACGGTTAGTACTAACCATGAACCATAACTGTGTGGCATGTTGTCAGGGTTCATGGTTTCCAAACCATACAAGGGGATCTAGGAAACTATGTGGATTTGGACATATCCAAATTCACGACCTCTATAGGGTTTGATAAATTGTGCGATCTCCTTAGAAAACTATGCGACCTAGGACCCCTCTCGAATAGAGGTAGTTGCACAGTAGGTGAATGGTTTATCCAACTATATGGAAAAACCATTCACCTAATTTAAAGAGGTTAATTTACCATCCCACCCCCTAATATTTAAGGTTTATTACCCAATTTTCTTTTCTAATTCACCTCTAGAAGCTTGAGTGATAAACTAGGATCTCTCCCCCATTACAAGGATCGTTCTCCCTTGATTTTCAGTCATTTGAAGTGTCATTGGGTGAGAATTAAAACTCCAGGTGAGTCTATCACACCTATTCTTTTTATTTTCTAAAATAACCATGGAATTTTGTTTCTTCTCCTTCAAAAGCCTCTAAACCCTTATTTTCCATTAGATTCTATGTTTCGGATTTGAAGGTTGTTTGAATTTTAATTAAAGGCTAATATTGAGTGAGTACTTGTCTATGAACTTGAGGTAGTTGGTCTACAAGTTATATCCCATAGTCTTTAGGTTTATTCATGTGTATGTGGTCGTTATTTTGGTACCGTTATGTTGTGAATTTTATTTAATTGGTAGGAAATGATAAATTTGTTGTTAAAATGATGTGTTGGAACCATCATGATCCCTGTTGGATCTATTAAGGATGAGTAGATGAGGCCTAAGGCCACCCATGGGGTGTGCCACTCCCTTGAACATGGAATTGATTTCTTAAATGTTAAATTGAAGGGTTTTTTAGATCAAACCAATGGTAATCGTGTTTATCATGTTAACATGGAATAAATGGGGTCCATCCTAACTTGAAAGAGTTAAATGGGTTATGGAAGGTAAATGGTAAAATGTGATGATTGGTTAAAGAGGCTTGGCCTTGTGGTTAAATGTCTTGAAAGGGGTAATAATTTTTTTTAATATGATTAAATGGTGAATTGGTCTTACTATGATAAGTGAGAACATGTGGATTTAATTAACTATGGAAAAATGATAAAATGGAAGCCACACCCTTGTTTTTATTGTGTGATAATAGGTCACTAATGTTGACCTTTGGAAATGTGATTAATGATTGGTGGGATGTTGGAATAATGATTATATACCTTGGTTTGGCGAAACTAATGTTCTAGGAAACCCTATGTATAGTAAGTTTATAAAGAATAGATCGATGCTTATGACTCCAAGGGTATATATATGGCACTTCATATCATGGTTAGGATGGTCAAACATGGTGTTTTGAATCCTATTTGGATACTTGGACTGATGATCTATGTATTTCAACTTGATACCCACTTGAAATATGGTTCTAAAAACTAGTATGGGTCATGGAAGGTTTGATGGGTATGGGTATCTCCTAGGTTTGAGGATAAATGTGGCTAATTTAAATATTGTTAAATAATAGAACCCAGTTTATCATATTTTGTTTATTTTTTACTTTAATTATATGTATAGTGTTTATGACTAGATTTGGTGTAGACACCATTGTTGGTGTTCTAATGAGTTGTACTCACACCCTACTTAGGACATTGTTTTATATCTGATTATAATTCATGGTTAAAGGTTAGGATAATGGAAAAGGCCCTATGTTAGATGGTTGATATGGGAGTCAAGACAGAGCATGGATGACGGGACCAAACTTAACTTTAGGACTCAATTTAGGGGTTGTTATTAGTTTTTTATTTTGATTTACTTCTGAAAATTTAGATTATCATAACATGTCATATTTTATTGTACTAGTTTTTGGTTACTTCCTCGTTTTAGGAATGTAGTGTGTGATACTTTTAGTATTTATTATTATTGCATGTTGATGTTTATTTTGATTTCTTCTGTTGGTTTACTCTATTAAAGAGGGTATAGTCTCCTCAAAATATCCATTAGACCCTCATTTCTAGTCAGAATCATCTATAATATGAGGAGGCTCACTTAAGGTCACATATCACTCTGGCTCGGGGCACTGGTTATAGTGGTTCCCAGGTTCGGATGTTAAAAAGTGGTATCAAAGGAGTTTCTTTTATATTATTTATTTTATTTGGGGATGGTAGACGAATACTAGGAGTTTTGGGGGCTTGAAAATGTGCTCATTCATGGGATTGTCTAACTCATGTGTGGGGTAAAACCCAACTACCAAGGGTGGGATTGTTTTTCTTGATGTTTTCTATTATAATTGGATATTAATTCATCTTGGGTGATTCCCTTGTTGTGTGATATTATTATTTTTGAAGATTTTATTTATGGACCAACATGGAATGAGGTTTTTATATGAATTTATTATTATAGGAACTTAATATTTATGTAAAATGAATCATGTTAGGCACTCACAAAAAAAACAAGTTATGGTGGTTTATGGAAAAATTAAAATTCTTTTCTAGTTTTCTTGCAGTTTTAAGAAAAAGGTGACTAAAAAGGAAATATAAAATTGTTAAAGTTGAAAAGTGATAAATTGGAATGTTTAAAATGGTTTCAAATGAAATTATTTTTTTCATGTAAGTTTGGTTTACCTATGTTAACCATGGACTAGTGTAGGTATGGTTTAGGGTAGTAATGGGGTGATATTTTACCCATTTAGATAGTGTATACAGAGTGGTTTTTTTACAGATAGTTGTGATCCTTCTTTTATATAAATTGTGAAAATTGTTTGTTATGTGTTTTGAGATGGGTGTTTGGAAGTGTAGAGATATTCCACCATAATGATGTTTAGCGGTTGGGAGATAAGATGAAATCACCAAGAATGCTCCTCCAATAGTGGGATAACAACCCCCATTGGTTCCAGATAATAAGGGGGAGAGAAATTCCATGAGAAATTTTCCCGTTTCATGCAGTTTATAGAGAGATATCCATGGAGGGTTATGTAGAGTATGTTTGACCTGATGAGAGAGTTTTATCTGAATCTCCCACTAAATTTTTTTGGAGAGGGTGGTCTTGAGGTAGCTGAGTTCTAGATTGAGTCCATTCAGTCGATACTGGATCACTTAGAGACTCCTCCTAAGAAGAGGGATAAATTAGAAGCATATATGTTGTGAGTATTGGTGAATTACTAGTGGGATATCTAGATTCAGACTGATCAGATAGATGGTATGATGTGTAAGGACTTCCAAAAGAAGTTCCTAGATCACTTTTACCCTGATAACTTAAGGTAAAGGAAATATTAAGAGTACATACAGTTGACCCAGGTAAGTATGAAAATGAAAGATTATACTAGATGCTTCACAGACCTATAGCGTTTTACCCCAACATTGACTAGAGATTAGATATCTATTTCAAGGAATTTTTATGATGGAATTTGATGAGATATCAAGTCCTAGGTAAGAATCTTCTATTTGAATAGGTTTTATAAGGTAGTTTATTAGGAACTCATTTTTTAGGGGAACCTAAAGGAGGATTTCATTGGTAGATAGACAGTTTCATTTGGGTGTTATATTGGTAAAACTTCTAATAGTAGTAATAATTTGTATGAGAATCTCCACTAGGGTAGTGGTGGAAAGAGTATCCAAGGGAGAGTATCTTTCTCTCAAGGGGGTATTTCAGTTACCTATTATTAGTTCGGCAGGCCCGGATACATGTGTGGTTAGTTTCCCTGACCACCAGTAGAGTACTGAGCATGAAGAATTATGGTACATGTATAGAGGTTCTATATGAATATTTGATATATGGGTAGTGATGGAGGATCTAGACAAGTACATGCCATTGGCAGGGGATCAACTACCACGCATCAGTTAGACAGTTGGAGTTCCACTGGCTATACTGATCAGGGTGGTGGATATGGTACTCCAAAGAAAGAGCATCCATATTAGTAGATAAATGCATCACAGGGGACTCATATAAGAGATTTAGGTAGGGTAATAGGATAGCTACGTGCTATTCAGCCAGTTCAGGTTGGTAGTGAGGTCAGGCCATCAACTGTTTGATGTACGATCCTTATAGATTATATGCTTGTTGATGCTTAATTTGATATAGGGGATTCATATTGTTTATATATCTACCCATTTTTTCTGTGGATTGGGACTGGTGGAATAATATATATTTGGGGTGATGTTGGTTGAAACACCGTTGGGAGTGTGCTCGAAGGGTATCTGTCAGTGTAAGGAGTTTTCCCTTGAGGTTAGTGGGAATAAATTCCTTTGGGATTTGTACATGCTAGAGATGATAGGTTTTGACCTAATATTGTGGATGGATTGGTTAATTAAATACTATTATAACATTTATTGTTACCATAAGAGAGTGGTTTTCACATCTCCTGAGGGTGACACTAATTTCCATCGTCGGTAATGGAATATCTAGACAAGTCGTGCAGGGCTAGTTCTTCTATAAATGGGTGATCTCACAACCAAAGTTATGAGTATTTTTTGATGATGGAGGAGCGGGGCATGATTTATTCCCTCTTATAATGGATCAATTTTAGGATGTGTTTCCTGAGGAATTATCATGGTTGCTTCCTGAGAGAGACGTTGAGTTAATGATTGAGTTGATTCCTAGAGCTGAGCTAGTTTCTATTTAGCATTATATAATGGCACTATCAAAACTCCAAGAACTTAAAACTTGGTTAGATAAATTGGATAATAAAGGGTTTATTCATCCAATTATGTCACCATGGGTTTCTCCAAATTTTTTCTGAAAAGGATGAAAAAATGTTGCGGTTATGTGTTGATTATTGAAAGTTGAATCAGATAAAGATTAAGAATTGATATCCTATTTTACACATCAATGACCTCTTTAACCAGCTGAAGGGTTCTTTTGTGTTCTCAAAGATTGATTTGATATCAATGTATCATCATCTGAGGGTGATACCTTTTGATATATTGTGTTCTTCTCTTATAATTAGGTGTGGTTTGTATGAGTACATCATAATTCTATTTGGGTTGACAAAGGCTCCTATAGTGTTTATGGACTTGATTAATTGAATCTTTCAACTATACCTAGATCATTTTGTAGTTGTTTTTTTCATGAAATCTTGGTGTTCTACCAGACTCATGATGATCATCCCACACATCTTGATATCATATTTAGTATAGTGAAAGAGCAATGTCTATATGCCAAGCTATTAAAGTGTCATTTTTGGATTAACAAGGTACATTTCTTGGGTTGAATTATCTTAGAGGAAGGTGTTTTAGTGGACCCATATAAGGTTCAAGTAGTGGTTTCTTGGGAAAATACTAAGAATATTTTTGATATCTAAAGCTTTCTAGTTTTGGTGGGTTATTACAAAAGGTTAAACAAGGACTTTTCTCACTTAAAAGTACAACTTCTAAGCTTGACCATGAATGGTATAAGGTTTTAGTGGTACGAAGTATGTGAAAATTATTTTTTAGAGCTGATGAAACGTTTGACCAATACACTGATATTGATCTTACTTGATCAAGGTAAGGAGTATACTTTGTTTTGTAATGTGTATGGGATTGGACTTTGGGCATTTTTTATGCTAGGAGATTGATTTTTGGTTTAAAAATCATGATAATTAAGGCCACATTAGCAGAATTATCCTATGCATGACTTTGAGTTTCCCATAGTGGTTTATACGTTGAAATATTGGGAGCATTATCTTTTGGGTGAGAAGTTTTTTGTTTATACCGACCATAAGATCTTTAAGTTTAGCATCCTGAACTTTTATAGATATGCATCAGGCTTGTTTTTAGGTACTATATTTTCTTTTTTGGGTAATTTTTTTTGGATTTTATCTTGGTTATGTTTGGGTGAAATTGGATAAAATTTGAAGGAAAGAGGGAAATGCACGGTTGGTTCATGTTTTTTCCAAACTGTGTGTCCCAGCACAGCAAACTGTGTGAACCCAAACAGAGGGGATTCACATGGATAGTGCATGGTTTGTCAAACCATGCATACTGTTAGGAGAAATCGTGCACCCCACCCCCATAAGAGGTTCATGGTTTGGAAAATTTTTCACCCCTGGCCAAGAAACCATGCACAGGTTTCTAATTAACCCGAAAATTTATTTTAAAAAATCTAAATCCCCCATATTAGCCTCAAATAAACCCTAACTTAGAAATAATCAAAATATCTTTTCTTATAGGATCTCAAATGAATTCTAAGGGCTCCTGACCTCTGTACTTCACGATTCAAAGCCCGGATTGAAGATATGAACCTCTCCTAGTAAGTGAATCTCATCCCAATTGGTTTCCCATATCTTTCCAATTATTCTCCCATCCTTGAAGGTATGTTTTCCTATATTTTTAATGGATCTAGATCTAGGTTTTATTAGATCTAATCCAATTAAATCTTGGATCTAGGAATTGAATAAATATCTCATTATTCATTGTGATAAGAGTTATTCCACTCAAATTGGGGATTTCCGTTAGTGAGAATTCATCACTGATTTTGATGTAGGTGTTATATTATTCAAATGTCAAAGTCTTGATTCCAATTACATGTATGTAATTATAGAATTGATCTTGGATGTTCAGCAATTGAATTTTATAAATTGAATTAATTAATTTGGTTAATTAATTAAATAAGGGTTCTGTGGAATTGATTGAATAATGTGATTATTGAATTGGTTGATTTGAAATTAGAATTGAATTAATTAATTATTGAGTTAAGTAATGGAATTAATGTGACCAATTAATTTTTGAATTAATTATTGAGAAATTGTGATTGTGGAAATTGGGATAATTAATTATTGAATTAGTTACTGAGATATTGTGATTGTGTAATTGGGATAATTAATTGTTTAATTAATTATTGGAATATTGAGATTGTAAGTTTTATTAATTAATTATTAAATTAATTAATGGTAATTGTTGTGATTATGAAATTTATTAAAATTTGTTGATTAGTTGTTGAATTAAATAATATATGTGGTGATTGTGAAATTTGATGAGAGTGTTAATGTTGATTAACCTTAATTGATGTGATATTGTGACATATGTGTTTGATTGAGAAACGGTGTGTAGGACATGAACTGACACTACAAATACCCATGGGGACCTATCCATGATGTTATAAGACCAAATAAATGCATGAAAATTATATTTTATGGGATAGGGATTGATGCTCCAAATACCCATGGGTGTGGGACATGGACTGATGCTCCAAATACCCATGGGGTACTAGACATGATTTTTTACACCCATGAGATTAGTATTGTACTATGGTTACAATTATCCATGATAATGAATTGAAATTAATGGATCATGAAAGCCTATTGAATTATAATGAATTGAGAATTGAATATGTTTTATGGTTTAGACTCCGGCATGAGCTGAAGCATGTATTAGGGTATGAGTGTCTTCAGGATCCTGGGGTTTTAAGCGGTTAAATAAAGGATAATTGAATAAATGTAAATTTTTTACTTTATTGATTTTATTTCGTACTTTATACAAATATATACATTATTTTATTGGATATTATTTTAGACACTATTGGTGGTGGCCTACAGAGTTGTACTCACACCCTACTCAGGCTACCTCATCAGTACCCAAATAGATTTCATGGTTTTGGAATAGTTTAAAAGAAGGGGATCTATGTTAAATGGATAATATGGGATGGATCATGGATGAAGGAACCAGACATGATTAAGGACCCACTTGGGAGTAGTCAGTGTCTTTATTTATTTTGGGTTTTTCATATTGAAACTTGACATGTACTTTGTCATGGCATGTTTACTATTCAGTTTTGATATTTTGTTTCCTATTTTGGTCATCATGTGATTGAGGTATTGTTCTGGTTATGGTTTTATCATTTTATTATTGTTTATTTATTTATGTTATGGTATTACTCTAATAAAGAAGTCATGGTATCCTCATGATTGATATTAGACCCTTGCTTCTAGTCAAAATCCTCTAGCATATGAGGAGTTCTTGAGGTCATGTAGTGGTCCAGCTTGGGGCACTAGTGTTTGGCACTTGGATTGGGATGTTACAAAGTGGTATTAGAGCCCATTTTTCTTTTTTTTCTTTTGACTTACTATTTGGGAAAGTTAGATAGGATTCTAGTAATATTAGGGCCTTAGTTATGAACTTTTTCATTGGAGTAGCTAACCCATGTATGGGGGAAAACCCAAGTACCCAGGGTAGGATTCTTGTTAGTGATGTTTGTTGTTATAGTTGAATATTATTTCACCTTGGGTGATGAACTTGTTGTGTGTTGTGATTATTGTTTATAATATTTTATGATATTTGAATTGTGGCCTAGTATGGAATGATAGTTGAGTATGCATGCATCATTCTAGGAACTTGAGTTTGTTTTTATACATGCATTATCTTAGGCACGCAGAGGAAAACAGGTTTTAGGAATGTTGTTGAACATGAATTTTTTCTCCTTGTAAAATTGAACTTAAAATGGTGCCTAATATGAATTGAAAGTTGTAAAATGATGAAAAATGTGATATATGGGTGTCTAATGAGAAACTTTATTAATGATAATGTGTTTTCCTTTTTAACTATGAACTAGATGTAGGATGTTAAGGGTAGTGATAGCACCTCCGTTATGACCATGTGGAAAAGTTGGGGAAATGACTTATTATGGCCTACTGTGAATCCCCATAAATGTGTTAAAAAAATTTATGTTTCCTAAGATGTGTGTTTGTAATTTTATAGATATTTCTCCATGATGACACTTTTTGAGAGGATGATAGAAGGGCATGGCTAGGGATGATCCTCTAGTGGTGGAACCTAAGGAACCAGTAGTGTCAGGTGAAGAATTTGGAGAGTATTTCTGGGAGAAATTTTCTCAGTTCATGTAGTTTATAGAAAGAGACCCAGGGTGGGTAGCGAAGAGTGTGCCTGAACTGACATGGGAGTTCTTATAGCAGCACCCTCCAAATTTTTCCAGAGAGGGTGGACCTGAGGTTGTTGAGTTCTGTATTGAGTCTATCCATACTATAATTAAACACTTTTAAAATCTTATTGATAATAGATTCAAATTATATTCTTATATGTTACATGGTTAAGAGAAGTGATGGTGGTACATTTAGTCTTGGGATAGAAAATTAGAAACTATGGAGTGGAAGTACTTTCAGGAGAAGTTCGTGGAGCACTTTTATCCAGAGACACTCAAGTAGGAGATAGCATCTGAGTTTATAAGGTTGACTCAGGGGATAGTGTCAATTATGGACTATGTTGGATGGTTTATAGATTTGTAGTGCTTTGTTTCGATGTTGGAAGGAGATGAGGCTACTGTGGAAAAGAAGTTTCAGGATGGGTTTAAATGTGAAATTAAGTACCAGGTGAATATCTTTAGAC
Source organism: Viscum album (assembly GCA_963277665.1). Lineage (NCBI taxonomy): Eukaryota > Viridiplantae > Streptophyta > Magnoliopsida > Santalales > Viscaceae > Viscum > Viscum album. Next base: position 778,197,360 of record OY728138.1, read on the forward strand.
TGAATAAGTTCTCAAAATTGGTGAATTGGGCTCTCATATAGGAGGGGAACCTAAAAGAGGATTCTCTTGGGGGATAGGTGGTTTCTTTTGGATGATACGGAGGTATGAATTCTGAGAGAAGGAATCATCGTTACGATAATTTCATCTAGGGCGGTGGGAAGTAGAGTAGCTATACAGAGGTATCAGTTACTCAGGATCTTACCCAAGTGCTTTCTACTAGTGTGGTGGGATGGTCCACTATTTTAGACATTTTACCTGACCACCAGTAGAGTGTCTATCTTGTGTGAGGATGGTACATCTATATAAGTTCTACAAGAACCTACAATAGATGGGTAATAATGGGGTATCTAGAAAAAATCAGAGTGTAGGAAGGATATTTTTACATTGTATTAGTTTGGTAGTTGGAGTACTACTTTTCATGGAGTTCAAGGTAGTGTATGAGGCACTTCTGTGAAATATCACCCATATCATTAGAGTGTTGTAGCTTAAGGGACTTAGACCTCATCATAGGGAAGAGGGGTAGGACAGTTTCATGCAGTTCAGACTATACTTTGGGATAGTGAGGTTGGGTTGTCGATAGTTAGAGGTAATATTCTTATAGATCCTAAAATATCTAGTGACTTATTTTATAATGTTCCTCTCATTATTTTATTTCTACACAACTTTTTAATGGTTTGATCCTAGTGGTGGAGTTTGTGAGTGGGGTGTTGATGATAGATACACCTTTGTGAGTACAGTCAAGAGACGTCTGTTTGTGAAAGGGGTGTTCTCTCTAGGTTGGAGAGTATTGTTTTCTATGTGATATTTACATACTTAAAATGTCAGGATTTGACCTAATTTTGGGTATGGACTGGTTAGTAGCATATCAATCCCACATAGATTGTTACCATAGAAGAGATACTTTTACATCTCTAGAGGGTAGAAATTATATTCACTGTGGAGAATGGGATATCAAGGCGGTACGTACAAGGATAGTACACTAGAAACTGGGGGAGATTACCACCCAGGTTTCAAGTCTATTGCTAGATGAATGGAGTATAAATCATGATGTCTTTCCACTCGTAGTGTACAAGTTTCAGGACATGTTTTCTAAATAATTATTAGGAATTCCACTTGAGAGATATGTGGAATTTACCATTGATCTCATGCTTGGTGTTGATATGGTTTCAATTCCACCATACAGAATGGCACAAAAAGAGAATCAATAGCTCAAGACTCAACTAGAGGGGTTATATAATAATGGATTTATCTGACTGAGTACGTCACCTTGTGGTTATCTAGTTTTTTCTTCCAAGAAGGCTAATGGGACTGTGTGCTTGTGTGTTGATTACAGTAAGTTGAATCAGATGACTATGAAGAACCAGTATCCACTTCCATGTATTGATGATATTTTTGACTAGTTGAGGGGATCTTGTGTCTTTTAAAGATTGACTTGATATCATGGTATCATCAGTTGACAGTTTGATTATCTGATATACCAAGGACTGCTTTTAGAAGCATGTATAGCCTATATGAGTTCATTGAGATGTCGTTTGGGCTTACGAACACACCAGTAGTGTTTATGACCTTGAAAAAAATAATTTTCTATATGTACCTAGATCATTTTGGGGTTGTGTTTCTATAAGACATCTTGGTGTACTCCAAGACTCATGAAGATCATTCCCAACATCTTGACATTATCTTGAGTACACTGAGATATCACTGACTATAGTCCAATCTATCTATGTTTCAATTATGGATTGATTAGTTACGCTTATTGGGTCACATAATATCAAAGGAAGGTGTGGTAATAGACCCAGAGATGGTGCAAGTAGTGGTTTCTTATAATCATCACAAGAATGTTTTCAATTTCTATAGCTTTCTAGGGTTGGATGGATATTATCTGAGGTTCATTCAGGATTTTTCCCATTTGGCAGCACCACTTTCTAGCTTGACCAATAAGGTATTAAAGTTTGAATGGTCTGTAGCATGTGATAATTCCTTCTAGGATTTGAATAATCACTTGACAACAACACCAATATTGATCCTACCCGATCCAAGTGATGAGTGAACGGTGTTTTGTGTCACTTTTGGAATCATTCATGGAGCAATGTTGATGTATGAAGATCGATTTGTGGAATAAGAGTTTTGGTAGTTGATTAAACATGAATAGAACTACCCTATGTATGACCTCTATTTGGATGATATGGTTTATTCTTTGAAGTGTTGGTGGCATTATCCATTGGGAAAACGTTTTACTGTGTATACTGATCACAAGATCTTAAAGTACATCTTTTCGTAGTGAGATTTGAATCTCTAGAAGCAGAGGTGGGTTGAGTATATGTCGTCTTTTAATTTTGAGCTAGAATATTAGCTTGGAAAGGGAAATAATGTTATTGATTCTTTAAGTAGTAAAACTCAAACACATGCAGTTTAGGAGTCTAGTACTGAGTGGAAGATGATTACTTTACTGGCTAACATACATGTTCTAGCTCAGAAGATCCATGAGAAAATGAATCTCATATTAGTTTCAATGGAGTCTACACTTTCAAGATGGATCAGGGAAAGGCAGTATCAGTGTTCAGATTTTTTGGCCTTGAGGGAAATCAAAGAAGGTGGGGAGTCTCCTTCCGATTAGAACATATATGAGGATGAGATCATATATGTCAGGAATCGTGTTGTTGTTTCTATGATCATGCAGGAGGATCTGATGTGTGAATTTCATGCCTCGAAGTAGGTGGTTCATTCAGGTGTGACCGAAATGTACCACAACCTATGATGATAGTTTTGGAGTTTAGGCATGAAAAATAAGATAGCATGGTTTGTGACATGATGCTACATCAGTCAATAGGTTAAGTATGATCATCAACGACCTGGTGGTTTACTACATCCATTTCCCATTTTGGAATTAAAGTGGTACAACATTACTATGAACTTTTTGGTAGATCTCCTAAGTACACCTTGTAAGAATGATGTTATTTGGGTGATTTTGGGTCATTTTAAAAAATTAGTGCATTTCTTGTTGATACGGTAGAATTTATCTGTGGATACGTTGGGTGAAATGTATGTTCAATAGATAGTGCATCTACATGGGGTTCCATAGACTATTGTTTTAGAACATAACTCATGTTTTACTTCATTCTTCTATAAGTTCTCACAAAATAATCTTGGTACATAGGTTTTACTGAGTATGGATTTCCACCCATAGATATATGGGAAGTCAGAGTGTACAATACAGGTGCTAGAGGATAATGCTTTGGGAATGTTTCCTATACTTTGGTGGGTCTTGGGAGAAGAACCTAGTTGTGGTGGAGTTTTCCTATAACAACAGTTATCAGGAAACTATAAAGATGGCACCATATAAGGAAATTTATGTTAGGACATGCAGATCACCTCTATGTTGGATGGAGGCAAGTGAGTCAAAATTATTGGGATCGAGTCTCGTGCAGGATACATCAGAGCAAGTTTAATTCATTAAAAATCATATGGATATGGGTTAGAGTAAACAGAATTCATATGAATATAGAATTAAATGACCCCTAAAGTTTATAGGGGTGATCGTGTATTTCTTTGGGTGTCGGTTAGATTGGGTCACCGTAGGATACAGAGACAGGGAAAGTTGGAGCCCAGGTTTGTTGGATCATTTGATATTATGGAAAGAATTAGTTTGGTGGTATACAAATTGGATCTTTCACATAGGTACGGTGTTATGCATGATTTGTTTCATGTGTCACAACTTTCATAGTATCAACCTTGCCCTTCTCATGTGATCGATGTGGATGATGTTGATCTTGAGATAGTTGTGTCCTTTGAGGATCATCTGATACGTGTGTTAGATCATAGTGAAAAAGTTTTGTGGGGAAATACCATGTTGATAGTTCAAGTATTTTGGAAACATGGGAATGTGTAATAGGAAACCTGGGAAAGAGAAGCATATATATAGGCTCAATGGATGGATATTTTTACCTCAGAATCTTAGAGATGCTTGTGAGTACATATCAAGAATGAGCTGTTATAAGCTGGGGAGATTGTAAAATCCTAAAATTTTCTTTAGATGTATCATACGTTTTTTCAGGTACTCTTTTTACTTTATTTTGAGCACTTTTTATTTGGGTTTAATATTGGGTGTGTTTGGTTGAAATTAGAGAAAATTGGAAGGAAAGAGGGCAATGCATGGTTGGTGCACAGTTTTATCAAACTGTGTGAACCCAAACAGAGGGGGTTCTCATGGTTGGCACATGGTTTGTCTAATTGTGTGCTCTCTTAGAAGAAAATGTGACCCCCCCTAGAATAGGTACACAGTTAAGGCACACGGTTTGAAAAACCATGTGCCCCTACCCAGAAAATTGTGCGCGGGTTTTTAATTAACTTGGATTTTAAAAATAAAAAATCCTGAACCCCCCATATTAGCCCCAAATCGAACCTAACTTGGAAATAATCAAATTATCTCATTTTTTAGGCTCCTAGACAAATTCCTAGGGATCCCAACCTCCATTCTTCATGATTCTAAGCCTGGATTGAAGATCTTCACCTCTCTCGGTAAGTGAATCTCATCCCGATTGGTTTCCCATGTCTTTTCCATTCTTCTACCATCCTTTAAGGGATTTTTTCTTATGTACATGATGGATCTAGATCTAGGTTTTATTAGATCTAATCATTTTAAATATTGTATCTAATAATGGAATCAAGATCTCATTATTCATTGTGATAAGGGTTATTCCACTCAAATTGGGGATATCTATTAGCGATCGTTTGTCACGGATTTTCAGGTAGGTGGTCTATTATTCAAATCCCAAAGTTTTGATTTCAACTATATATATGGAATTGAATAATTTCTATTGGATGTTTAGCGGTTAAATTTCATAAATTTATTTTATTAATTTGGTTAATTAATTAAATAAGGGTTTTGGGGAATTGACTAAATAATGTGATTATGGAATCGGTTCATTTGAAACTATAATTGTATTAATTAATTGTTGAGTTGATTAATGGAATTGGTGTGATTAATTAATTTATGAATTAATTATTGAGAAATAGTGATTGTGTAAATTGGGATAATTAATTATTGAATTAATTATTGAGATATTGTGAATATGTAATGAGGATAATTAATTGTTGAGTTAATTATTGGAATATTGAGATTTTGGATTTGATTAATTAATTTTTGAATTAATTATTAAAATAATGAGATTGTAGACTTGATTAATTAATTTTTGAATTAATTAATTGGAATTTTTTTATGATGAAATTTATTAAAATGGGTTAATTAATTGTGAAATTAATTAATAGATGTGGTGATTGTGAAATTTTATGAGAGGTTTAATGTTTATTAACCTTAATTGATTTGATATTGTGAAATATATGTTTTATTGAGAAATGGGGTGTGGGACATGGACTGATGCTCCAAATACTCATGGGGTCATAGCCATGATGTTCTAAGAAAAAAGGCATGCATGAAAATTCTATTATATAGGATAGAGAATAATGCTCCAAATACCCATGGGGTGTGGGACAGGGACTGATGCTCCAAATACCCACGGGTTTCTAGACATGATGTTCTATGCCCAAGAGATTGGCATTGGACTATGGTTCCAACTAGTCGTGATAATGAATGGAAATGAATGGATCATGAAATCCCATCTCATTATAATTAATTGAGAATTGAATATGTGTTATGGTTTAGACTTCATCATAGCATGAAGTAGGTATTAAGGTTTGGGTGCCCTTAGGAACTTGGGGGTTTATGCGGTTAAATAAGGGATAATTGAATAAATTTAAACTGTTTAATTTATTTCTTGTATTTCATTCTTTATAAAATTGTATACACTATTTGAATGGATATTGTTTTAGACAGTATTGGTGGTGGCCTATTGAGTTGTACTCACACCCTACCTGGGCTGTATGATCAGTACCCGAATAGATTTCATGGTTTCAGGATAAGTTAAGGGTAAGGGACCTATGTTAAATGGTTGATATGGGATGGATCATGGATGAGGGAACTAGATGTGATTTGGGGCCTTATTGGGAGTAGTCTGTGTCTTTATTTATTGTGGATTTTTCATATTGACATTGGACATGTACTTTGGCATGTCATGTCTATTATTAATTTTTTATATTTTATTTCCTATTTTAGTCATCATGTGATACTGGTATTATTCTGGTTATGGTTATATCATTCTATTGTTATTTATTTATTTACTCTATAATGTTACTATGATAAATAGCGTATAGTCTCCCCATGATGATATACGACCCTCGCTGCTAGTTAGCATCCTCTGGCATACAGGGAGGCACACCTGAGGTCATGTAGCAGTCCGTCTTGGGGTACCAGTGTGTGAAACCTGGGTTGGGATGTTACATTAAGTATATATTTTCCATTCATGATTTGAATCTTCTTCAATGAAGATGGGTTGATTACATGAAATCTTTTGAATTTGAGCTAGGTTATATGCTATTAAAGGGGAATAGTGTTGTGAATGTGTTGAGTTGGAAGACACAGACTCATGCTATTTGAGAGTCTAATTCTGAGTGGAAGATGGTGGCTTTGTTCACTAAGTTGCATATAGTTGTTTAGAAGGACCATGAGCTGATAACACTCATGTACTTATCAATTGAGAATTCTTTTATAAGTCAAGTGAATAGGATACAGTATGAGGATTCCAAATTTCTAGATTTGAGAGATAGTTTCAAATTTGGGGATCCACCTTCTAATTAGACTATTGGTGATGATGAGATTATTTATGTTTATGGTTGTTTCATTGTGCCTATTTGTATGTGGAAAGAGATTATTCATGATTTTCATGCCTTGAAGTGGGTGGTACACCCTAGTTTGACCAAAATATATCATGATATTCATAGATAATATTGGTGTTCAATAATGAATAAGGATATTATAGGTTTCATGACATGATGCTACACCTATCAATAGGTGAAGGCTAAGCATCAGAGACCTGGTGGTTTGGTACATCCATTTCCCATTCTATAGTGGAAGTGGGATGATGTTCCCATGGATTCTGTGGTAGGTCTTCCAATGATGCCTTGGAAGAATGACTCGATATGGGTGATTTTGGATCGGTGGACCATGGTAGCACAATTCTTGCTGATATGGGAGACTTTCATCGTTGACTAGTTGGGAATTTGTGTGTCTGAGAGATAGCATGTTTGCACAGGGTACCTCGGGGTATTGTTTCAGATCAAGATACATGTTTTACTTCATGCTTTTAGAAAGGGTTTCATAATGTATTGGGTACTCAGGGACTTTTTAGTATATCTATTCACCCATAGATATATGAGAAATCAGAGCATATTATCCAGGTACTAGAGGACATTTTGAGTGCATGTAACCTAAACTTAGTGTATCTTGGTAGAAACACTTAGTGCTCATTGATTTAACCTATAAAAATAGTTATCAGGTAATTATTCATATAGAAACATATGAGGAATTCTATTGTAGGCCATATAGATCTCCCTTATGTTAGATGGAGGCAAGGGAATCAGAGTTATTTGGGCTAAGTATCATGCAGGATACGTTGAATCAGGTTTAGTTGATTCAGAAATGTATGTCTATGAATCATATTAGACATAAGTAATTGATCAAAATAATCAACCTATTGAGTTTATTTTGTGTGGTCATGTGTTCCTTCGGGTGTCACTGAGATTGGTTCATCATCAAATTCAAAAATAAGGAAATTTAGTGCCCAGGTATGTGGGGCCATTTGAGATCGTAGAGATGATCAGACTAGTGGAATACTGATTGGATCTTCCATAGTGGTATAGTATCATTCATGATGTTTTCCATGTCACAACTTTGGAAGTATCACCCTAACCCTTTTCATGTGATATATGTTGATGATGTTGATCTTGAGGTTGATGTGTCCTTTGAGGGTCATTCAGTTCATGTTGTGGATCATAGTGAGAAAGTCTTACGGGGTAAGATAGTGTCGTTGGTATGAGTGTTGTGGAATCATAGCAATGTTCAAGAGGAAACTTAGGATAGGGATATGTATATTAAAGACTAGTGTCTTGACCTTTTTACCTAGGAGGCTTAGTAATTATTGGGAGGTGAGGTTGAGCATGAGATGTTATAGGGTGGGGATGTTTTAAGATCCGGACCTTTTTAAGAGGTACAATATTGTTTAAATTTTGAGTAAACTTCATTTATATTGGTTAATTAATTTTTTTCAAGATTATTATGGGACTCAAGAGTGTTCGGGGAGTTCAAGACATGAAAAATGAGTGAAAGGGACCATTTTGTGTATAGATCATGGTTAGAACATGGTTAGTACTAATCATGCACCATAACCATGTGGAATATTGAGGGGTGGTGAAAGATTGAAAAAAATGTGCAAGGGGAGCTAGGAAACCATGTGGATTTGGATAGAGACAAATTAATAGCCTTCACATGGTGTGAAAATTTGTCCAGACTCTCCCTAAAACTATGCAACCCAGGCCCCCTCTTAGACATAGGGAGTCGCATGGTTGGAATGTGGTTGGTGCATGGTTTGGCCAACCATGCGGCCAAACCATAAACCTCATTTAAAAATTTTAATTTCCCATTTTCCCCCTCATTATTTAAGGGTTCTTGCCCAATTTTATTCCTCAATTCACTTATAGTAGATTGAGTGAAAATATAGAAGCTCTCCCATTTTCCAAGGATCATTCTCCCTTGATTTTCAGTAATTTGAAGCATTGTTGGGTGAGAATAGAAGCTTTAGGTGAGTGTATAACACCACTTATTTATAATTTATATAAGAATCAGGGTGTGCTATTTCTTCTCCTTCTAAATCCTCTAATACCATGTTTTATATCAGATTATATGTTTTGTATTTAAAGGTTTTTTGAGTTTGAATCAAGGGCTAAGGTTGAGTGAGTACTTTTCTATGAAATGTAGTTTGGTGGTCTATAAGTCATATCCTATAGTATTAAGGTTTATTCATGTGTATTTGGTTGTGATTTTGGTACCTTTATACTATTAATTTTATTTCCATGGAATTAAATGTTAAATTGGTTGTTAAAATGATGTGTTGGACCCCCCATAATCCTCATTGGATCTGTTGAGGATGAGTAGATTGGACCTAAGGCCACCCATGGGGTGTGACACTCCCTTGAACATGGAATTGAGTTATTAAATGTTAAATTTAAGTTTTTATGAGATCAAACCAATGGTAATTTTTTTATCATGTTAACATGGCATAAATGGGCTTTTACCTAACTTTAAAGGGTCAAATGAGTTATGGTGGGTAAAAGGGAAAATGTGAGGATTGGTTAAAGAGGATTGGCCTTATGGTTAAATGGATTGGAAGGGGTGGAAAACGGTTTTAATGTGATTAAATAATGAATTAATATTTCTATTATAAGTGAGAACATATGATATGTAATGAACCATGGAAATGTGATAAAATATAAATTCACACCCTTGTAGTTATTGTGTGATGATAGGTCACTGATATTGACCTTTAAAAATGTGATTAATTGTTAGTGGGATATTGGAATGATACTCATCTCACTTAAGAAGGCCTAACTAATGTTCTAGGTGCTCTTATATATAGTAATCTTATGGAGGATAGACTGATGCTCCTGACTCCAAGGGTATGAACATAGCATTCCATATCATGGTTGGGATGGTTGGAAATGGAATTCTAAATCCTAGTTGGATACTTGGATTGGTGCTCCATGTATATTAACCTAAGATTCCATTGACATATGGATTCAATGAATGACATGGGCCATGGAAAGTTTAATGGTCATGGATATCACCTGGGTTTGATAATAAATGTGGATAATTTAAATATTTTTATAAATAATGAAACCTAGTTTATCATATGTTGTTTATTGTTTATTTTACTTATTTATAAATTATTTATGATTGGATATTGTAGTAGAAACTATTGGTGGTGTCCTACTGAGTTATACTCACACCCTGATGAGTCTTTCATTGGGTACCCAAGAAGACTTCATGGTTGTAGGTCAGGATAATGGAAAAGTCCCTATGTTAGATGGGTGATATGGGAGTCAAGAAAGAGCATGGATGATGGTATTGGACTTTATGATAGGAATTTATTTGGGGATTTCATTAGTTTTTTATTTTTATTTACTTCTATCAATTTATATTATCATGACATGTCATATTTTACTATATTGGTTTGTAGGTTTTTCCTCAGTTTAGGAATGTGGTATAGAGTGTTTTTGGTATTTATTATTATTTCATGTAAATTTTTATTTTTATTTTCACCATTGGTTTACTATGGAAAAGAGGTTATAGTATCCCCATAATATCTAGTAGACCCTCACTTCTAATCAGTAACTTCTATCATATTATGAGGTGTGCTTAAGTTCATGTACTACTCTAGCTCGGGCACTAGTTGTAATGGATCTTGGGCCTAGACATTATGGTTCATACCTTTATTTTATTTATTTTCATTACATTAGAAGATCCAAATAAAAATCCATCTAGTTGTGATCCACATGTGCTCCAATGATCTTAAATCACCAAAAATGGTATTCTGGATGTTAGCATTGTGATATTGATCATTGTGAATATCTCCCTTTGATCATTTCTCCATACTTTAAGGATGAATAATTGATTCTTTTTTCCTTGTTATTGAGAATATGAAGGAATTTTGAATAATTTCTCTCAATATTGAGAGATTTCTAGATAATTTTATCTCTAGGGTTGAGAGAATATCTAGAAGGTTGTATTACGAGAAACAACATATAACCTTATAAATGAGATAAATAGGTATTTATAGAGCCAGGTTATAGAATAATTAATTGCACAAAGACCCTTTATTTATCTCTTAATCTATAGTTTCTAGATGTGTGCTAAAATATACATGAATGAGATTCATGTACACATGAATATGATACATTAAGTATATATAATATATGATAGTGTATATATATAGTGTTCATTTAATACAGGAATATGATGCATCTATTTTTCATGCATATGATGCATTTATTAATATATATATATATAATAGATATGATATATATATCTATATATATTATTAAATATTCATAAGATGCATATTAAGATTGTTTCATGTGATGAAATGGTTTACACTATCACTCGTGAATGGTTTTATCATTTAGGAACCAAAATTTTGTTCATTTATCTCATGTATATTATTCAATGATGTGTTCAATTAATAAACACTTCAATAAGTGTAATGCTCAGGTTCAATGAGATGGCACCTGATCCATTTTGATATGGTCAATGATTTTCATGAAATGAAAAGCATCGATGATAGTTATATAATGGGATTTGATCCATCTTGTTATTGTGACTGGTTTCATGAAATCCTACTAAATTTATTATTATTTATGGTTCTATATTTATCTTCATGGAAGAAGATTCTATCATCCCTTCATAGAACTAGGATATGCTTAATGCGATCAAGTATCCATCGTTTAATGTACTCCATTAGAGGTAGGAAGCATTTGTTTTCTAATTTAATGATCTATATAAAAAATCTAACACTTAGAGATTTTATTATATATTTATCTATAAAGAAATATTATTTCTTTGATATATTTCTTTACACATAACACCAAGTTTAATTGAACCACATTATAGTATTGAAATATTATAATTTAATGTGAAAATTATAACCTAGATGTTAGATTGGTGGGTATGAATAGAGATAACTAAATTATAAAAAATATATTCTTTTCATCTGCATAAAATAAATTCATTGGTTTTAAAATGGTTATAAATTTAAATAAAATAATTTTAAGGTAAATAGAGATGTTTTTCTGAAAAAATAGTTTTTATGTTCATAATTTTTTTTTATTTAAATAAAATTTATTAATATATATTAATGAATGATTTTGATGAAATTAAAAGATAATTTATTCAATAAAAAAATTTAATATTCATCTAATTTTTTTACTACCCATGGAATAAGAATAAATACAATTTTATGTTCAAATATTCATTTTTCTAAAAAAGGTTTTGTTGTGTTTTGTGCACTTATTGTAAAATGAATTTGTACCACTTATAGGAATTGAATATTGAAAAATGGATCCCATATTTGGAATCAATAGGTTACAATTTTTTAAATAGGTCCATTTTATTTTTTTCATTATGAATAGTAACCTTGGTAAATATTTTTCACCTCGGTAAGGGTAAAATGGGTCAAACATGGATAAAACTTTGGGATAAGGCTTTAAAATTTCTCTAAATTTTGAATTTATCCAATTGAATGAGTGAATTTCAACCATACTCATCAAAATTTTAAAAATATGTCCAATTGTTGCCCTTTTTCTTTGATTGTGACCTCTAAATTATTTTAAGAAAAAGGGTAAATACAAAATGTCACTCTCTTGACTTTAATATCTCTAGTACTTTGTCATAATGATAAAAAGAGGTTACGTTTGATTATAAATATTTATTTGAAATTTTAATTATTATTTTTTAACATAGTAATTTATTTTTTAATTTTTAGCGATTAAATAATTACCTTAAATACTTACACAATGATGACGTCGTATTTATTTTATTAATAGAAAAATAAATAAATGATTTTAATAATATTAAAAGTAAAACAATTTGAGTGAATTATTGTGTTCTAAGTCATATTATTTGTTAAAAGTAATAAAATAATTTTGTTACATGATAAGTATAACATAATAGTATGTTTTAAAATTTTATATTCTAATTAAATTGTTATCTTGATGGCATTAAATTCAAATTAAATGGATAGTTCCAAAAATAAAGTTAATGATATTTTATAACTAACAATATTTTATTAAATTATTTAAAATTTATAAAAATATTATATTCATACAATTGAATGGGATATGGTTGAAAATATCAACCATGTTCTATTTATGGGTAACTTTTCTTTTTATGGTAACATTTTTTACCCTTAAAGAGTAAAAAAATTATATTATGGTAATTGTCAAAAGGGTTAATGAGGGTTGTAACAAAGAGATAAGTGTGAAAAAATCACCTAAATTTGTCCAAATTTTATTAGATGAGATTATTTCTACTAATCCTTACTATATATTATAAATATATCAATTTGGATCCACTTTAATGAGAAAATTAATTTATATTAATTTAATACTTTAAGTGATTCCAATAGTGCCCCTCTCCTCACTTATAAAAGGGAACCTCTTCTCCTCTCTTCATCACACATTTTTTACCCTTGTAGATCAAAAAATACCTACTATAATACCTTCATAGTTTTATTAACCATGTATTAGGTCTTATTTTCTTTCCAAAAGACCATCCTTTCAAATCTTAATGTGTAGTCCAAAAGAGTTTTCTCAGCAAAGAGGTATAACTCTTAATCAAGTACTTTCAATTTTATTTCTTCTTTTACCACTTCTAAATATATGGTATATATTTTAAAATAATAACTTAAGTATCTTAAATATAATTAATTTTATTTTGATGATGTAACAACTATTATCCACCTCCTTTCCATCATATACAAAAATAAAACATTGCTCATGTGTACATGTGGACTACCACCTCCACAAAGTGATGGGTTTTGTTTTTCATCACCACTTCACATTGAAGATTATAATAATGTAATTAATTAATATATATTATATATATTATATTATTATGGTTCTGAGAATGTGAATTATTATTTACCTTTATTTCATTTCAGCCATCAAAAGTGGAAATGTTGCTCGTGTGTACATACGGACTACCGTCTCCATGAAGTGATGTAATTCATTTTTCATCACCGCTTTATATGAAAAATTATAAAAGTGTATATAATTATTACATATTATATTCATTAAAATATTAACATTTTTATGATAATTTAACCATGATCAATATATATGGACCGGTATTTCTAAATTGAACCATGCATAAAAAACAAAGCACTTATCACCCGGAATAGAGATTTTAATAAATAATTGTTAATAAACGAGTGGTGAGATGTTATAATTAAATAATATATGGTATTACATACATGATTAAGGTTATTTAATAAACTTATAATAATTTTTTATTTATTTAACAGGATTTTCAAACATTTAATAAGAAAATTGAGACTTGAGGTAAGGGATTTATGTTTCAATATCATTTTAATTGGAATTGTATACGCATGAGTTTACATTGAGGAAATTTTATAATCCTTATATGAAAAATAACTTTAATTTTATTATAATATATTTAATTGTTAAATTTTCAATTAATAGTATCATTTTCCTCTCTGTGGTACTTAGAATGATCGAGAAATTGTTTTTGATAAAAACAAACTTTATTTCCTCATTGGTCGGGAATCTTTGTCTTTCATATCCATGTTTTCTTGAAAATGTTTTCAAGAATATTTTTATTATTCTCCTATGAATTTTTAAATTCATTTTTATCCATGTTTTAATTTTTTATAAAAAAATCAAAGTAATATTCTTTTCATTTTATGAATGATATACTTTTGAATTTTTATCAAAAATGTGAATAGAATCTTTGTTTTAATGTACACGACTTGAACAAAATTTACCACCATCATAACCACTAAAATAATTAAAGTTTACTTTAAAATTTTCCATATTTATTTTCAAATAAAATTTTTTCCATAATATTTTGTAAATTTTTATATTTTAAATAAGTTATTTCAAAATATAAAGGTTGTTTTCTTCAAGAAATATTCTAGTGATATTTTAAAGGAATTTTCATCTATAATAACATATTTGGTGTTAATTATGATTTACTAGAGATATGATCCAATTATACCATAATTATTATTTATCTTTATAGTTTATGATTATCATGATGAAATTTTTATGAAACATGTTTATGTTCCACAAGTTATGCTATGATGAAATGATGAAATGTTTCTGAAACCTATTTAATTTCCAAAAGTTATGTTATAATGTTATGATGAATATTTTATGATCTTATAGAACACATATTTATGGTTTTCATTATGTGATGGGTGGGTCCGGAAATATATAGTTCTCCAATTCATTAGGTAAAACTTTATATCTCATGAGATAATTAAGGTAAATGAGTTGATGTGCTCAATCCACTATGGGAAATAGGTAGGGATGTCTGATCTACTATGGTAAATAGGTGGTGATTCCTAATTTTTTATGATATGGTAAATAGGTGTTTGTTCCTAATCTACAATTATTTTATGGTATCAGTAGTTATACTTAACTTATAAAAAATTTATATGCCTATGATGGTTCCACACTTTTATGACATGATTTTATGATTATGATTTGAACTTGTGGTTCATGATTGATTAGAGGTTATTTCTCACTCTTATGAATCATATCTTTAAAATACTAAATATTTATGTAATGATTCATGATTATGATCCATGCTAAATTGAGTATACAATTTGAAATATATGATCAAAATCTCATACCCTTATTCTTATCTTATACATGCATTTGATCATCAATTGATATCTCCCTTATTTACACTTACTGGGTATCTGGGATCACCATTTATTATGTTTCCTTTCTTTAGGTTATAAATAAAGGTTTTAAGTAGGGTATTTCAATAAGTGTACAAAGTGAGAATAAATTTATGAGATATTATCTAGATTATACCTAAATAATATGTTTATGTATCAAGTCTCTATAGACACTAAACCTTTATGATTCTAGCATGGATTGTCATGTTAGTTATTGAATATTCATATAAAATGATGTAATATTTATGCATGAAAAGTTTAGGTCACCTAAAAACACACTCCATCAATTGAATAATATGGATACTTCTACAACTGATGAATATCAAGTACTCTGTTTACCTCTATTTTATGGTAATTTTTTTATGTTTACTTTCTTGAAGATGGATATTCATGTTTTTAAGTTGTTTTCCACAACCAATAATCATTATATGATTAAATAAAATCAATAAATGGTATCATGTCCTATTTTTTTAATATTTAAATGTGTTTGGACCTTTGGTTTTGATTAATATCAGAACTGTAAAATCAAGAATAGTGTATCATAAAATGTTTTGTAGAGCTGGTTAACTTTAAATAGCTTGTGTAAAGGTAATTGTATGTTACCTTTATATAGATGGGTGTGTGTAAAGTTCATATTATAATTACCCATATGTGACCCTCTAAAATAAGTATGTATAAAGGTAGATGTTGAATACCTTTTCACAAATGTGTCATCTTTCCCAACTCATGTAAAAGTAATATGATATTTACCTTTATGTGAGATAAAGGTAGCCTGAGGATTACCTTTATGTGAATAGGTTCATGTAAAGTTAATCTATAACATACCTTTACGTGAGGGTCCTCTCATAAGTGTAATTTAAGATTTAACTTTACATGAAGGTTTCATGTGAAGGTAAACGATTTAGTACCCTTACACAGTATGCACTACTTAAGGGTCTTGAAAATCTACCATTACATGGATTGTCAACGTAAGGGTGGTGGGAGCTTACCCTCGGGTAGAATATGGATTCTACATAAAGGTAAGTATAATTGTTTTAAACATTGTTTTTTAAAACATTTAATGATTTAAATTGTGTTTATGGTTTATAAAATTCTTATAAATCATGTTAAAGGGTATTTTGGGAATATTTTATTTATAAGGAATTTATAAAATAATTAATTAATTATAAATTGTTTATAAATAATTAAATAAATTTTTATGAAACATTTTTCCCAAATATTAATGGTAAATATTTAAAATACCTTTTATAAAAATTATATGGCATGCCTTGTGATATATAAATAAAGAGTTTATTTATAAATCATAAGGGTTATTTTATAAAGGTTTTATAAGTTTAAAAATAGGGAAAAATATAAAAAATTCATATTTATAATTATGAAATGTTCATAATTAATTAAATTTGAAATTTTCAAATTAAATGATCCTTATTTGAATATTATTTAGACCATATTAAAAATATTTTTGATCAAAGTTTTAAATAATGGAAAAATGATATTTAGATTATATAAAGGGTTTACATTATAGAAATTGAATTGTAAAATTTTTATGATTCATGAAATATCATATAAATGATATATAATATAAAATATGAAAGATATCGTATTAAACTAAATATAAAATTTTTATATTCATGATTGTGAAATTTTCATAATGATAAAAATAATTATAACATATTTATAGTTTACTTTTATTTATTAATTTTTCATAAATATTTATCTCGTGTTTAAATATTTGAATTATTCATTTATTTAAATTTTATTCACTAATTTATTCATCTATATAAATTTTTTATATTATGAATATGTATGCTTTAGCTTAAGGTTTTAAACTAGTTCTGGGAGAAATATCCATGCATTAAATGCTAAGTAAAACTCCATAAAATTTAGTTTTCTTCTACCTTGACCTCGGTTTTGAATTAAAGTTATTTACTTGAATTTTTAATTAGGTACAGTCATACATATTAGGTGTTATAGATACCATGAATTTAATTCTCACTTGAGTAAAGCATCCTCAGGTAGGGGGACTTAGGTTTGGACTTTCTATCATCCTATAAGCTTATGCTTTATCTAGAGAGGTGAATAGGGTTGTTTATCTGTCATTGTGGGCTTACTCATTTGAATATTTTTAATCTCATATAAATCTAAAAATTTATATGAATTTTTCATATACCTTATTCATATGATGCATTTTGGTATTTTTAAATATGTTTGGCTTCTACTTTTGGGTGAATATAACAAAATTTGGGTTGTGAAAAGAGTTGAACATCAATATGGTTTGAACATATTGATTTGGTAGAGTGAATAGGATTCCAAACTAAATCACTAGAATCATGCATACATAAAAGGAATAAAATTAGATAAGATAGTGAGATTAAATCTCCTTCAAATACTAAGTGTTATATTTCTTCCAAAGTAACACTTTTCAATACCTCGATATCCAACTGGGTAGGTTTTTCTATATCATAGTGCCACTAAATTATCTTATGTAAGTAAATAAAGTAATGGGAGGCACTGGATCATCCTTGGATAGGTTATTCCACATAAGGCCACCCCTGGGTTGTCTTTTCTTAATTTGTTTTTGACATTTAATTTGGGTGATACTTAAATGGGAAAACCAAAGATTTAGGATACCATAGGAATATATTTAAGTATTATATATATTATTGATATAGACAAATATTTATCAACATAACTATCCAAGATTCACATCATTTTTGATTAGTGAGATTCCCTACCTAAAAAACTAAATAGTTATAGGAACGCCATAGCAGACTCATTACTTAGTGAAATATGGATCTTTTCCTACTAATGGGTGTGATGGATTTATAAAAGGTATTATAATTTTAGTGGGATGAAATTTAATAAAATTCCTTATTAAATAGTTAATAATATATGATACTCATCTAATAAAATCTTATATTTTAGATAAATAGTGCCATCTTCATCAAACCTTGAGATAAAACCCATAGAGAGGATAATCTTAATGTAATAAACTCCTAAGAAAAGTGGCTTAATAAAATTTATCAATGAAATATTATTTTGTGTTTAATAAAATCCTTCCTTGGTAACCTTGTGTTAAATTTGTTCAATAAGTGAATATATATTTTTACGGAAGTATAGAATGATTCATTTAAGGATTCAAAAGGAATTAAATGTGAATTAATATAAGTAATTTTAATCACCACTTATATATTCAATATGACTATATATATTATAGTCAAGGTGGTGGATGAGTGGTATACCTCCTTTTGTAATACATCAAAATCTAGGGTTTGATCCCCCATAGGCCCTAATTTGGGAGGTGGTTTCAGTGGAATGGTACAGGGATGACCTCAGGGCACGCATGACGAGTCTTTTATCGATTCGACGTCCTAAGGTGTAGGCATCTAGGAAGTTTTCAATGGATATGGAAAGGGTGGTGGACCCTAATTACACATAAGAAATGGTGGGGTGGACTACTGGATGGTGTCAGTGTTGTAAAAGTGGGTGCCCTATACCCAAATTGAACAATAATTTTGATTACCATATCGTGTATATAGTTATATATACATGATTTATTATTAACATTTTAGTATATATATTTCTAAATCCACTATTTAATGGTAATTTCCATAGATTAATTGTTGTATCAAAAAGTTATAGAAGATCCCATACTATAATGATAACCTCAAGGTACTATGACATTAATCTTAAACAATGTCCATATGGTCTCGATACGTTATGTTGACTGGACACAGTAGATGTTTGACTATCATGTGATGGGGGATCATAAGCATTGAGACTTCTTCTCATGAAGTTATCACTTGGTGATCTCTAGTAGTGAGATCATGAGGATAGACCTACCAATAGGAACACCACATTTTTTGGGTGTTATTGGTTGTTTCTATCTACAGACATGTGTATTGGTCTCCCGACTTGAGATCATTACCAATTTATGTCCTTTGATTATGTACTTTTATGTAAGTAAAAAACCATGATAATGAAATTGTGGCGAGGTATCTTGTGTTGGGTGCGTCGTTGGTGGTATGACATTGGTTGAATGGTCAAGAAAAGATTTTTCGCTTACAAGATTAAGAAAGTAATATATTTCAGGCCTGATTGATCAGTATGGTACTACTTTCATAAGTCTTTGTCCAAAGCAGTCGAAAGGTAAATCCATTCGGTCATATCAACAAATAATAAAGCAATAAAAGGGTGATGAAACAAGTATGTGTCCTACTTTATGAGATATTCAAATATAGAGATTATAGTACACAATATGTGTTCATAGGTTGGTTTTCATTGTTATGTCAATACTTATCTATTTAGGGGTCTTGATGGGTTGCTAGAATTCACTCTTGGTCTATGTATTTTATTCACTACTATCAAGATTAGGGCTTATAGGGTCACACACAATAGCATATTCAAGAATCCTCCCTATTTAGTTGAATTGGTATATTGGACATGGTGGGCCCCATCATGGGGTCTAAGTGTTTTCCAAGTTATCGATCACCAATAAATAAATAAATTCATATTATTCAAGTAAATAATAATTGGTATTGAATTTATTTAATGTATTTAAAAGTTAATTAAATATGAGAAAATATTATTCAAACAAATATTATTTTAATATTTCAGGTTCGTTTAGTATTAAGGATGAATGACGAGTTGAGTAAAGTGAATATGTTTTTATCACGTAATATATTTAAATATATTACAGGTATGTGATAAAATAATAAATAATATTGACGCAATTGAGGTTTTCATAATTATTTATTTAGTGGATGTTTAATAAACAGGGGTTGGGGAACCAAACAAGGTATTTTATACATCCACTATATATAAGAGGAGAGAGGATTTTTCCATGTACTATTCACAATAAGAAATCTAGAGCATCTCTCTCATTTCTCTCTTTATAGAGAGAGAGACTCTCAATCCAGGTTCTCGGATCAAAATCTCCCTCAGGCATCGAAGGCATATTGATGTGGTGATCGTCGAGGCGTCGAAGTTATCTTCAGATCTCTGCGCTAGCACCCAGAATTTAACAATCGATGATCCATCATATTTTTGAAATGAGTGTGGATGATTTATAGGGATCCTTATATGGATCATTCAAGAAACTATCATCGGCAATGAGTTAGAGTTGAGCACGTCTTCAAATCTGAATGGTTATTTTTTCAGTATTAATTTATGTGCTGTAATTAATTATGTGAGATCCTCGGATTGTATTGGGGATTGAATCATCAGATATGATAAGTCTCAACATCCTAATGATGAAAATTTTAAAATCTATGGGACACCGATTTCTACTGAGTGCACTGATACCTTCAATTAGTGTCAGAGAGATCACGTAGATTTTTTGAACCAAAGAAGATTTACTTTTTCATTAAATTAAATAGTGGGTTTGAATATGGTCTCAATGGTTTAGACCATGCATTGATCCAATTTTGAATAGCCAAGTTATGGTAATTAATTTTTTTTGATAAATATAAAACTTGCGGTTTCATATCGGGTTTTAAAATTTCATTGATTATTTCCAATCATCTCACATATCTGGCCAAGATTTGGCTAGTTTCAGTTCATTGGAAATAATACCAATTATATGCATATTATAATTTTATAATTTTATAATTTGAATTATAATTTTATTATTATAATAATAATAAAAGTCTATTTTAGCCTTTGGAATTGCTATAATCAACCAAAACTAGGTTTTATATTTTTTGGTTGCATCCTTGTGGAATTCCACACAACCAAAAAAAACAAGAAAAAAATGATAATATTTTATGGGAAGCTGGTTTTAAGTCATCAAGAAACAAAACAATGAAAAGGGGGTCTGTTTGGACCCCATGTCTCCCTCCTCCCTCATATGGAAGGTCTCCCATCCAACCCACATCGAAACTCGATTAGCCACCCCATTCACCTCCCTTGTCCGGTGTGACCAGCTACCACCGCTGAAGACTAACCGCCCCACCTTAATTCTAGCCAGTGTGCCACCGATAACCCATAGTGGTCCCCTCTCGCCTCCTTCCATCTATAATTCTTCACTACAAGCCAGCTGGGGCACCACCCGGGTCGCGGATCCTCCTCAAGTCAGCAGTGACCACCAAATCCAGCCGGACCGGAACTCCACCTCCACCTCGCCTCACCTATAGCCCCTGACCAACCTCATGGTGCCTGAATCCCTCTACAATCCAATCAGCACACCACCACCTAGGTCGTAGATCTTCTTCAATATAAACCATGAACCGTCATAGGCTCCTCATATTTGACGATACATGCAGCAGTTTCACCATCTCCCTCCCACAATCTGTAGCACCACTGCCCGGAAATACCTCATTCTCACCTGATCTAGAATCCCAGGCATCCAGGTACTCTTGCAATGGGCTGCTCAACCTGAATCACCCCAAAATTAGCCTAGTTGGGTCTTCCCAACTTAGAACGGGTTTGGCAAGACCTTTCTAGCCCAGAATTGGCATGCACGGGCTTTGCCCGGCATGTTATGGGTTTTTGTAGGTTCAGCGCGACTCACAACAGGCCAATGTGATGTTTCGAGGCCTGATTAGTTTTTTAAATGAATCAAAATTAATTTATTTATTTAATTTAATTTCTATAATTAAATTAAATTAATTAATATATTATTTTTTGTTTAAATCAATTATTTTTAATACCCAAGGAAAATTTATTCAATTTTGGTTTTAAATTAAATTTATTTATTTATTTATTGGAATTAAAATTAAATTAATTAGTGGACCAAAGAATGATTAAATTATTTGAATTTAATTAATTCATTTAATTTAATTAAAAATTCCTTGTACTTTATTTAATGAAATTTGATTTTATCACACATTTAATTTACCTATGACCAGTCTTGAGTAGTTCACCCGACCTGTGTTTGTCTCACTGTTTTATTTTAATTAATTATTTTAACTACATGTTATATTTTTAATTAATTAAATAGTGGTATGTGCATCATCTTTATTTTCAATCAAAATGTATAAGGGCATGTGTGTCCATTATGTTGTATGTACATTGCACCCCTAGTTCCCCTCACATGTGCATGAGTATTTTTATAGAATTGATGAAGATGATGAATTGTGTGGATCTCACCAAGATGAGGTGGTGTTCTATGATGAGGATGGTGTAAGACATAGACAACACCAAGTTGAGGTAGTACTCTATATGGTAATTAGACTTACTAAACGAGGTGAGCTTCATTACAAGTCAAGCAATGAGTTGGGTATATTTCCCATAGGTCATTTTAGATCCTCAAGATCAGTCGGGTAGTATATTTCCTTTATGAATTTATTTATTATTTTATGCATTTTATAATAGTAAGAAAATACATAAAATAATAAATAATAAAATGCATAAAGAAGAAGTATATGTTTTTAATTAATGTTCAGTTGTGATCGAGGCAACATAGATGAACAAGATTAATAAAAATGTATTAATTCATCGAGAGAATAACACAAAAACCCTCAATGAAATATTAAGTCATTACCACCTTTCATCATTAAAATTTGAATAAAACCAAGTGTTTTGGGTGCTCTTCAAGCCAAAGATGAGGGTGCCTCTTAGTACTGAGGAGTTATTATGAGAGTTATGGGTTGACTTAACTAAATTTTTAGTAAGTATTAGCCAAATATAACTTGTTATCATTTTAAAGGAAAGTGTTGAGTAAATCAAGTTATTATTTTAGAAGCTGAGACTTCACTCAATGAATAAAGGAGTATCGAGTTAATGGGGTTGGTCAGTCAATCGCCTACCTTGAACCATCTGAGTAGTGGTGTTTCCAAATATTGTAAACTATAAGGAGAGGTTTATGGATCCTTTCCACTAGAATACTCAAGTGACAGATTATTTTAATTCTAGTACAAAGTGTTCCTAAAATTAGATAAAATAGTGGAAGATGTTTAATGATTTAATTAATTAATCAATAATGTATAAATTGGAATCAAGATAAAAGTATTAATCTTGTAGATTTTATTTTTGAATAAAATGGAAGAAAATACCACAAATACACTATGATAATATTGGAAAATGTAAATGTCCTCACTAGAACAAGTTTCCAAGTGTAGTAGAGGTGCTTGCACAAAATACTACTATATCGTAAATTCAAGGTTCCAGTGTCCCTACCTATTAAGACACCTCAAGAAGCGAGGGTGTAAAATTTTTTACAGGAGACTCATGTATGAAGCATGTGATGATTATTTAATTATTTTATTATCAACGTCCCATGTTATTTGTGGTCAATACATCAGTACATGGATAATATGACATGTATTCTCATCTCTGATAAACTTATGAGGATAAAGTGAAGTGATGTATGAATGGATGGTCAATTACACTAGATTTGTGTAAATATGAAAGATAGATCACAATATTTCAAGGCATATCATTCCTACACCCAATTACTCTAGTTTTATTAAATATTTCAAATGAATAGTATAGATTAAATGCATCATTTCATTTTGGTAAGGTTCGCTAAGAAATAAGAACATTAAACAAAGCATGATATTTAGTTCTTATGGTGAACAAGTTGAAAGGCAAGGTGAAAAGGCCAATGGAAAGTGCAACGTCAAAGGAACATTCGCATATTTCAATAAATGAGGTTGGTTATTAAACATGAGGTTATTTTCATCATATAACTTGAGGTAAAATCTATGGAAGTTAAATGCAACGAACTAAATAGAATAAGAAAGTGCCCGCTTCTTCTTCATTGAATATTCATCAACTAAAAGTAATTTTTTGGTAATACTTATTGGGTGTTTAATAAAATATGACTTTCACATATTTTTATTGAAATATAGTAACAAAGTAAGTAATAGAAACATTATAAGAAGTAAGGTGTATTCTCCAAGTGGTTGAGAAAGGGTGATTTCTAAGTCAGTGGTGAGAAACACATAACTTCTAATTTCCAAGTTGATGATTTAATTTAAACTATTATTGTCTATAACCAAAAAAATTATCTCACATGTCCATTGGACATAATAAGACATTATTCCTAGTCCTGGAATGAATGTTGTTTCTATTGTTTCATACTCAATAAATAGTTTAGTAATACATGAATCATTTGAAATATTTTATGAATATAAAAATGTAATAATTTTACCCAGATGTTGAAAGATAATTTTTTTTCAAGTAAAACTAAAAGTATAAATCAAGGATATATATGTTTTGGTATTTAGGATCGGTACAGTTAAACACCTTTGGTATTATCGACTTATTTAGTTTGGACAAAGTAACTTTTAGAAATAAAGGTATGCCACAAAATTTTCAGAATTAGTTCAGGAAGAGAGCATGAACTATTCCAAGGGTAAGCTAGTGGTAAATATACTTAATATTATTCCTGTAAGTAATTAAATAATGATAAATTGAAGTATGATAAATTCATAGTCAGAATATATGAGTTTATTTGTGTTGGCATGCCGAAGAATATCTAGACCAAACATTCATCGATCATAATAATGTAGCATAAAGTAATTATGAAATACACATTACCTTATCCACATCAGGGCTATGATGTCAATAAGAAGGATCGATGATAAGTCTTACATGTTAATATTGATAAAAAAATATGTAGTGTGAATCAATTACTAAATGTATATTTTATACATTAGAGTCATGATGTAATGAGTGTCAATGTTGTAACTTGCAGAAATTTTCATTATATTTCAAGACATAATTTGCAAATAACGGAGATATCCCATAACCATATTCAAACTCTAATCAAAAAAATGGACATCATATGATTCATAGTATGATTTAAATCCATTATGTCATAAGACATGTGTTTATATGCAAATATTTTGTTAGGAAATAAACAAACTTGCATCAAGAGAAACACATTGTGAATCTTAATAATTATCCTAACAGTTTCTTAGATAATTACATTAATCCCTAAGATATAAAAAGTGGTAGTCAAGTGATAAACTGCATTTCTATATAAGGGTTGAAATATCTATTAGAGATAATGGGAGCCATATTGACTTGGTTTTAGTCAATGTTAGAGATGTACATGTAGTTGGCATAGGAACAAGTTCCACAAGTGCATGTGGAACAGGTATGTTACAAAGACACGTACTGCATAAGAAGGTTAAAACCATAGTGATGGTTTTTGTATTCACTATGGTAGGTGATCCATTATTCTTTGAGAATAATAATTCCTATAAGTAATAAGTATATAAAAATTAGCTAAAATTGACAAGATCAATTAAAATTCAATAATGGATTCCATGTATCAAAGTGCAAAGGGGATTATAAATTGAATATTATGGTGTGTATTAAAGTGAAATGATACATGGATAGTATAAGTGAGGTACCAATAAGGCTTGATTGGTAATACCAAGTTGGTATTCCTAAATACATTAGAGTTTTACTTGTCGTAGCTTAATTTTTATGATCATTTTATTGACCATTGGATGTCATAACCACCATTCAGGGAAGGTGTCCATACGACACAACCATAAAGGGATGATCATGTCATAGAGTTCCAATAAAGGTTTAAAGTTCCAAAAAATCTAGTTTAGTATTTAATTAATCAATAGGATAATAGAATATTCATTGAGAATGATTATTCTACATGTTTCTACCAGAGGTTAGTGGGAGCTCCATAGTTTTCCATGTGAAATATGTTCTGCAACATTTAAAAAACATATATTATTATTATAGTTAGCTAAGACTAGGTTGAAATTAATTCTACAACGATTAACTTAAAGTATAAACCTAAGTTATTGGGAACAGGATCTACTGAGGTAGATCTAACTGTTGTTTAGACCTAGTTAATCATACATTTACTGATATAGTATTGAAAAATACAAGTTGGAACAATTCAAGAGAAGAATTGTTGCTAGTGTCACATGATATAAATCTATCCAAGTTGACATAAAATTTCATAGGATGAGATAAAGTGGTGAGTTGAGATCCATATGCTTCAGAGATGGATCAATCACATATGACATTATATGTACATGAAATGATATTGCCATTATATACTTTATAATAGGAAGAATATCATTTATTTCTAGAAGAAATGAAATTAAAATATTCAAAACTATTGGATTATACTTGGACAAGTACAAAATATATGTACCTGATATGTGGATAAGAAAGGATAATAGTCTTTGGTGGGACACAAACTAGTTTTCCTTTGGATAAATTTGATCTAGTATCACAGTAAGGCTAAGTTATTAAATGATACAAGATCATATAATCTAGTGGTAACCATACCTATAAATATCGAGTACATTGCAGCTTCTGAGGCAGCTAAGAAGCAGTTATTAAATGAAATGATTTGTTCCAGTTCTTGGAATCGCACCAACCATATAAAATTTTATCATTATGATGATTATTTTACTGGTACTAGCCAATATGTCAAGTTTTTATAGTGGAAAAAAGGGATATACTCAAGGAAACCATCTCTTGAGAATTTTTACTCTAGGAGATGAAGTTGCATATAGAAGAATAGCCACGTGGAAAAAATGTGGCAGACCTAACAGCTAAATACATTACTCAGTAGAAACATAATTTTTATCATGTGAGAGATGACAAGGTTTGTTAGAAAGTTGGATCTAGTGCATGTGTGAGTGTTGTAAAAGTGGGTTCCCTAGACCCAACTTGAACAAAACTTTTGATTACCATATCGTGTATACAGTTAGATATACATGATATATTCTTACCATTTTAGTGTATATATTTCTTCATCCTCTATTTAATAGTATTTGTTGTAGATTAATTGTCATATCAAAAGGTTATAAAAGATTCCATACTATAATGAGAACCTTGAGGTACTATGATATTAATCTTAAACAAAGGTCTTATTGTCTACACACATCTTACTGACTGGACACATTAGATGTTTGACTATCAGGTGTTGGGGTCTCATAAGTATTGAGAGTTCTTACCATGAAGTTTGCACTTTGTGATCTTTAGAATTGAGATCATGAGGACCGACCTGCCAATAGGAACACCATGTGTTTTAGGTGTCATTGGTTGTTCCTATATATAGACATGTATATTGGTCTCCTGACTTGAGATTATTACTAGTGTATGTCATTTGATCATGTAATTTCATGCAAGGAAAAAAACATGATGATGAAATCATGGTGATTTATCTTGTGTTGGGTGTGTCATTGGTGGTATGATATTATTTTAATGGTTAAGAAAGGATTTTTTGCTTCCAATATTAAGGAAGTAATATATCTCAGGACTGGTTGATCAGGATGGTACTACCTTCATAAGTCTTTGACCAAAGTAGTTGAAAGTTAAATCCAACTGGTTGGATCAAAAAATAATAAAGCAAGAAAAGGGTGATGAAACAACTGTACATCCTTCTTTATGATATATTTAAAGACAAAGAGATTACAATACATGGTACATGTTCATAGGTTGGTTGTCATTGCTATGACAATCCTTATCTATTTAGGGGACTTGATGGGTTGTTGAACTCTACTATTGGTCTATGTATTTTATTCACTGTTATTGAGATAAGATCCTAGAGTGTCACACATAATAGCATATTCAAGAATCCACCCTATTCAGTTGAATAGGTATATTGGACATGGTGGGCCCCACCACAAGATCCGAGTGTTTTCCAAGTTATCAATCACTGATAAATAAATAAATTCACATTATTCAAGTAAAGAATAATAGGTATTGAATTTATTTAATGTATTTACAAGTTAAGTAAATATGAGAAAATATTATTTGAATGAATAATATTTTAATATTTCAGGTTCGTTTAATATTAAGTGGGAATGACGAGTCGAGTTAAATGACTCAGTTTTCATCATGTAATATATTCAAATATATAGAAGGTATGTCATAAAATAATAAATAATATTGACACATTTGAGTTTATCACAATTATTTATTTAGTGTACTTTTAATAAAGGGGGTCAGGAAACCCAACCAGGTATTTTATACATCCACTATATATAGGAGAGAGAATCTTTCCATATACTATTCACAGCAAGAAATACAGAGCCTATATATCCTCTCCCACTTTATAGAGAGAGATACTCTCAATCCAGGAACACGAATCAATATCTCCTTAGGAATTAAAGACATATTGATGTGATGATCATCGGGGCGTCGAAGTCATTGTCAAATCTCTACACTAGCACCCAGAATTTGATGATCTTTGATCTAGTGGATTTTCAAAGTGTGTGTGGATGGTTTAGAGGGATATTTTTATGGATCTTTCAAGAAAAAATCGCCTGCAATGAGTTTCATTCGAGCACAGATTCAGATATGAACAATTATTTTTCAGTTTTAATTTATGTTTTATGATTAATTACGCAATATCCTCAGACCATATCGGGGATCGGATCATTGGAGACAAAAATTCTCATCGTCCTAATGATGAAAATTTAAAAAAACTTCAACCCACTAGCTTTTGTTGAGTTTCATGTTACATACAATCAGTGGCAGCTAATGATTACGATAAAAGGGGTGGTTTCCCCCAGTGATGCACATGCGATGGCGGGGTGGGATGTTAGATGATGTCGGTGGCAGTGGATAATGATGACATAAGGGGTGGTTTCCCCCAATGATGTGGTGACATATAGACAATGGTGGTAATGGAGGGGTGATGGCCCCCAGTAACACGGTGATGCATAGGCAACAGTGGGGCGGTCTGATGGATGACATCATTTAGTGCATGGGTGCATAGAGTTGATGAGGCATAGGCGATATTGGAACTGGTGTGCATAGGATGATGCATCCCATAGTGTCTCATGGTGTGGGTTGAGACCATGTTATAATGTGATTTAATTCCCACTAGGCCTACAGGTCATCTAGAAATGGGTTTCTCTCTCACTATTACAAAACTAGGTTTATCTGACGCTAGATCTTTAACAGTGCTAGGTAAAAGCAATATTAATGATCCCCTTTGTCAGTGGTGCTAGAAAAAACTCTATTAAAGAGAGGCTTTAACAGTTATTTTTTTAGTGATATTAAAGGGGTTCTTTAACAGTGCTAAAAAACATTGATAAAGAACCCCCCCCCGTATCAGTGCTATTAAAAAAGCACTAATAAAGGGGGGCCTTTTATCAATGCTTCTAAAAATAAACTGATAAAGGTTATATTTCAAAAAAAACATTACAAATAATATATTTATATTGATATAAATGTAATATGTATTTTTTAAATATGTTTTAGATAAGCCTAAATAAGAATTTACACTTAATATATAAGATATTTAGTGAAAATGGATTATAAAATAATTAAACAAATATTTTTAATTAATAATTTTCTAATTATTATCGAGTAATAGATATTCAATGAAAATTTGAAGATAAAAAAATAAAAATATTAATAAAAGATCTAAAATAAGTTGAAAACATAACTCAAACTTCAAATTGCCATAACTTTTGATCCAGGTGTCCGTTTGGACTCTACCACATATCAAATCACATATTATGATGATATCTACACACTAGTGACTGATGGGAACCCTTGGTCACATTTTTCAATGGAAAAAAGGCTCATAAGGCCTCTAAAACTGATTTTTTAGTCTGGGTGTCCTAATTTTTTAACATTCGATGGAATTTTAGCCTCATTTAAGGAGGTGTTTTTATCTATTTTAAATGGGGGATAAATTTAGGTCTTACATTCATATTGATATTATGGTTTTTAAATTTTATCATTTTTCATATTTAACTATTATTTATAATCAAATATATAAAAATATATACATGTTTTTTATATATTCAAACATAAGAATTTAATTTTATAAATAAATATTTAAACATATTTACATATAAAATATATTTCTCAATATATAAACCTTATCTAAATAAAAACTAATATCCATTTTATTTAAAATACAAATTTATGAGTATTTATATACCTATACAATTAATGTATATATAATTGTATATTTGTGTGTGTGTATCGAAAAACAGATATATATTTATCTATATATTCTAATATATATATGAATATTAATATATAATATATGTAAATAAATATAAATATGTATAATTATATTTATATATGCACACACACACACACACACACATATATATATATGTATGCATGTATGTATTTATAAACACACACATACACACACAAAAACATATTTTATATATGTATTTAATAATATACATAAATATATATATATATGGATAAAAACATGTAACTAAATATATATAAATATATAGATATATCATATAATATAAAATAAAACAATATAGGGGAGTGGAAAAGGTGTTGGCATATGAGTTGGAGGTCTCATGTTCGAAACTCACTGGAGGTAGGGATGTGCATGGAGTGGAATTATCTAAAGTTTTGATGAGGGGGGACAATTGATGGTAAAGGAGTGGGGATAAGCACTGATAAAGTGGGGTGGGAATCACTCATAAAAGGTAGGGTGGGAAGAGGTTACAATAAAAAAAATTGTCCCCCTTTATCAATGGGGCCTTTATCAGTGATTTTTTAACACAATTAAAGTCCCCTTTTAACAGTGTAATAAAAAATTGATGGTAAAGGACTCCTTTATCAGCACTAAAAAATCACTGATAAAAGCCCCCTTTAACAGCGCTTTTTACAAGCACTGTTAAATCCACCCCTTTAACATCGCTCATATTATCAGCGCTGAAGAATCCCTTTTATTAGAATTTTTAAAGTATTTATTTATAGTATTTTCTACCCATAAAACAAAATATAGTGTTTATTGGTTTAAATAAAAAGGGTTTTACACCAACATGTTAAAAAAATATTATTGGATAAACCATTAACTTGGTGAAACTTGAGGTTTCCTTAAGACTTATTCAGGTTAATAAACTCATCCTAATTTCATCCATGGAAATTTTATTACAAGATGAATGAATACATGAAAGTTTTTCCCAATATTCTAAAATATTTAAGAATAGATAAAGTATGAATATGATTTTAGGGTTCTGGTATTGTGTAGACAATATAAATGCATCAAAGTTCAAACCAAAAGAAAAAAAATTGGTTGAGGTTTCCAATAAATTTTCTTCAAGAAGTTAAAGAAGGTCATTAATATTTGGTGATAAAATTAGGAATAAGAAAGGAGTATTAGTTATATGTGATGTAATTGTCCTAATTACCTGAAGATTTGTAAGAAGCATAATGAAAATCCCACCTAAATGTTATAAAATACAATTCTATTATTTTGAAAGATATAGGATATAAACTCTATGTTTTACAAAATTTTTAAATAGATATAAGTTCATAAGATAAGATAAGAAAATAAGTGAAGCTTAAATATTGGATTCAAGTAATGGAGCAAAGGAGTAACTACATTGGTAACTTAGATGCTTCAATATTGGATGAACTTGTCCTAATATGTGTATTGTTTATCTCATTTTTCTTTTGTGAAGAGAACATAAACAATATTTGTTTTAATGAAATGAGATATGTGTGTATGATAAACATAGTTATGATTTTTCAATTCTATAACATGTTTTAAGGGATACTAAAAGTGGATTGTTTTGGTCAGATAATTCATCCTTTTTTCATTTATGTAAATAGTCCAAAAATATGATTAAATTTAAAAAATTTACCTGATATTCTGAAATTATTTAGAATAGATAAACTAGGTATATGATGTCTTGATTATGATGTTATATAGGTAGTATAAGTAGGTAAAAGTTTAAACCAAAAGAAGAACAGTTAGTTGAAGAGTTCAAAAATGTTTCATTAGGAAGATATCCAAGGAAATTTAAATCTAGGGTTGTTTGGAAGGAGAGGTAATAATTCTATATTATAGGATTATCCAGAATACCTTAAGGAATTTGAAAAACTTCATAGAATTTCCATGTCAGGTATCAATGTTATAGAATTGAATTCTTCAGTTTTGATAAGTATATGAAGAAAAATGTATATTTTATAAGTTTTATAAATATACTAGAATTCAAAATCAAAATAATAGTTGATTGATTATATATTTTACATTCATGTTATGAAGAAAATATTTGTTACATCAAATATTTTATGTAAAGGAATATGTCAATCTTGGATGAATCTAATAAAGGATGTGTATCTTTGTCACATTTATCTTATTTGATGAGATAGGTTGTTAGTTAACAAATATTTATTATCAGCAACATGAGATGATTTATTTCATACACATGGTTTATGATTCATCAGGATTCTATAATATCATTTGAGGAGAATATATGGATAAAAATGTTTAATTTAGGATAAAGTGTTTATCTAGATGTTTGTTAAAATATAAGGGAATGAATTCCTACCTCCCATCAATGGTATATTTTAATAAATTCTTATTTTAAAAATAAAAATATTATAAACACATAGAATACCATATATAATATGGAATGATAGTTCATTTGTTATGTATTCCTACTAAAAAGGAAATAAATGTTATTTTCTAATCACAAAGCATTTTATGTATCTTAAAAATATATTCTGAATGTAATATAGTGACTAAGAGTTTGGTGAGAGTATGTTTGGAATTAGAGAAGTTTAAAGTTAAAAAATAAAAGATAATATCAGCCTAGCTTAAAGTCGTTTTCACTTAATATCCTAAAATAGTTTAGGATGTGTAATGGTAATGAAAACTATAAAGAGTTACATCAGTTACCATTATAAGAGAATGTAATTATTTATTAAAGGATTGTACCAGTCAAATTTAAAAATATAATTACACTTGATATCCTAAAATAATTTAAGATATGAAGGTAAAGGTAAAGGTAAATGTAAATAGTTACATTAGTTGTCGTAACAAAGTGAATATCTCTTTATTCTAAAATATTTTAGGATGTATTGGTAAATAATAAAGTAAGTAATTACATTATTTTAAGGAAAAAATTTAATGAATAGGACTCCAATTATGGTGATGATGAACCTTGAAAGAGTTTTGAGTGGAAAATAGAATTTAACATCATAACATTTGATATTGTGAAGTAAAGAAGCTTGAATATGTTCAAAGAGTTGAACATTAGGAATATGATTCCTAAGTATCACCATTAATAAAACTTTATTTCTTTATATATGTTACTCACTAAAAAATTTGTTGAAGGGTTTTATTAGATGGTAACATAGAAATGGGATAGGAATTACATTTTATGTAATGAGTTAACAAAACCCCAGAAAATTGTGACATACATAAGACTGATCTGGAAACTTATCATATATGATATGATAGATAAGTGATTATGTTGAGTTTGTAAATATTATTAAAAAAAATTTAAGGATATAAAATTTATCATGTCACTATAATAAATGAAATATCTAATTATAATTCTTTTATGTGTGTTTTGATTTATTTTACATGAATGGTTTAATGATAATATCCCCACAAAGTGTGACTTTGAGTTGTCCCTAATCTATGATCATCATAGAGTATTATAGGTTGTAGTGATATGTTGAGATTATCATGAATAAAATCTTATACTCATTGAAAATAATTTTATGTGTGATATGAATAGAAGATTTATTAGGTAATAACTAGGGACTTGTTACTTGGATTGACCCACCAAATTTTATCTTACGGAATGTCATACAATCATAGATATACTTAGTGGTGTATACTTATTATCAATCCTTCTTACCTGAGGTTAGAAAGTTACCGAGTATGATAATCTCCATACTTTTATAACCTACTTATGAATGTTTGAAAATAAAATAGCTAATGTGATGATGTTTGGGTATGTTTATGATCATGCCATCGGTTGGAGCATAACCAAGATGAGATGTTTTCACTTATATGATAAAAAAAGACATATGAAAATTGATTGAATTATACTAAGGAAATGTATGACCATTATTATCTGAGTTACTTATGATGTGTTCAACTACTTATATGAGGGGAATGATATGTACTCATCTATGAGATGAATGACATGTGATGCATTCATAGACTTGGTTATTCTTTCCATAGAATAAAGAAAAGATAAGTTGGTTATACTATATTGATGTGTTTGATGTCTGGTGATCACTTGATATCAGGTAAAAATTAATTACATAGATATATGTATAGTGTATATGATACATCTTGTGGTGGACATGTAAGCATAAAGATATTAGTATGTTTGATGGAGATCACACCAAACCCCTTAGTAGCTTAAGTAACATTGAAGCTTTTCTAGAGGCCACTCTTTGCTTAAATTTATTAAATAGGGATTTCTTATTTGTTTTAAGCATTGATAAGTCCCACAGGGTCACAGATTTAGGCCCTTGGATTAGAAATTTTTTTGGACAAAGTGTTTTTTCAAAATTAATAGAGTTTGATAAAACTATATCCAAAAGAGTTTGGATATATTTACAAAGAGTTGTGAATTTTTTCCTAAAGATCTTATAGATTTTAGTGAAAGTGGGAAACTATTAGATGTGAACTAAAATGTACATGCATATATTCATGTGAACATGCATGATATGCATGTGAACATGCATGATATGCATGTGAACATGCATATGATGCATGAATTGTATATATATATATATAATGATATTGTATATATATATATAGTGTGTGTGTGCAATCAATACATGCATATGAATCATATATTTTTCTTGAATATGATGTATGTGTTAAAATATACATATAAATATATGATATATGATATATATATATATATATATATATTAAATATGAATGATATTCATATTAAAATTATTTCATATGATTAAATGCTTTACACTATCACTCTCAAATGGTTCCATCATTCATGAAGCTAAGGTTGGTTCATTTATCACATGTATATTATTCATTAAAGTGTTCAATGAATGAACACTCCAATGGGTGTAACACCTAGGTTCCATGATATATAACCCAATCCATTTTGATATGGCCAATTCTCTTTATAAAATTAAGAGTTTTGATGATGGCTATATAATGGGATGTGATCCCTCCTGTTGTTATGATTGGTTGCATATTGAAATTCCCCAAGAAATGATTCACCGCTAAGAAGGGAGTAAATTAGTGGTGCTTGTCTTTTAAAATATCCTTCGATTAGAAATAAAACCATAACATAGATTAATACATGATCTACTCATGTATTTTATTCATCCTTACTTGTATTTAATGAACAAGTAAACAAGATATGGAACAGACAATTTTTATAAGGTTTGGACCCAGCATGGATTTATACTCCTTATTATGTTTTAATCCTAGAAAGCCACAGATTCTCCACTAAATTCTTATGATCAAATAAAAGTGGATAGGCTTGGTATTATCTTATATCCTGGTTTATCATCATCCTACTATAATTTACATAGCATCTCACTAGTTATACAATGATCAGAACAAGATAAGAAAGATCTCTTGAGAATTTGGTTGCTCATCAACTATTAATGATCTTCCCCTTGAGCCTTCAAACATACATAGAAAAATATTCTCACTTGGAACACATTTATATAATGATCTTCACTTTGAAACTCATACCTTTATTTCATTCTCCTGAGTGCTCGATCTCAATAGATGGTGAAAATTTTTCTATATAAACTTCAGGCTTCATAATCTTATCTTTTTCTATCAGTTTTCAATGCTCTCCTTTTTAAAAAATTATTTGTGTATATATTTCTCACTCTTTAATTTCTCCTCATATCCAGTGTTTTTTAAAACCCCATAATTGATATAAATATATAGAAATAAATTCCATGTTATCATTCTTGAAACATTATTCAATAGAATAATACAACACGATCCTCTATGATTTTCTCATTCAGTTAATATTAAAGTTTATTCCCCACGATCTCAGAATATTCTTTATTTTGTTAATTTAATTTCTACAGAATATTTCCACTTATACCCTTCCTCTTCATCAGTAATTTTTAAAATAAATGTTCATAAATAAATGATTTTATGAATTAAAGGAATACATGTTACCTTCTTCTCATATTTTTAAACTAAATACATCTTTTCTTATATTATAGTATAAAGAACTTCTCCACAATTAAGAACCTAAGAACTTGTTATATTGAATATTCAACCTTAAAAACTTCAGTTTAAATCACTAAATAATTAGATATACATGATTATTTTAAATATAAACCAGATTAGCATAATCACATTGAAATTCAAGACTTGATATCTAAATCTTATTCATTAATAACCTCAACTTTGATACAATTCCCATTTTTCAGTAAAATAACACTCAAGAGTTTGAATAGATACAAATATTGATCTTTATTTTTAAAAATTCACATAAAAAATCTTTAATCACATTTCATATGTGATGTTTTACTCTTTGAATATCTATTTAAGAATCATCAATTTTAATTTCTTTAGAATAATTAAATTATAGAAACTCGTTTTTTTCATCCAAAAAATCTTTTACAAATTTACAAAGTATTGAAGACTGGTGTTGGGAACTTCCCAAGATGTACACTTACTAATACTTATGATGAATCCCCATGATAAATTCATACATAGATCCCAAATACTTATTATCAAACATGATTTCTTAAGCTCAAGGAAGACTTCTGATGATGAATCAAATGCATACGCTGGATATCAAAGACTTTCACTCAGCAAAGACTTATGATGAAGAATTCTAGAGTCTTACGTTGAGTACTTTGTCAATTTTATCAATTCATACAACTTCAGAACTTCTTCAAACAACCTAATGTCACTCTTAAACACATTCCAAACACCTCAAAAGCTTTAATTTTCTCTCAATCAAGGTTTAAAACAAATGAAAACCTATAACAACTTCATCAACTACTCTAATGGTACTTCATTCTCCACCTTTTAGATTTTATTAAAACTTTATTTAAATCTTTCAAAGATGATGAATTTTTTCTCAAAATCCATCAACAACCCTAAGAATCATCAAATAATATCTAATATCCCATGATAAGAGTATTACACGACACAAATAAATTAGGTTATGTTTTTTAGAGAATTTCAATCCTCGATGATAAGAAAGTGTGGCTAAGTGCCTTATATGAACTCCCCCTCAAGTAATATTTCTAATCTTGTTATCAAAAAAAATCCTCCATTCAATCAATATCCACATATTCAAATAAAAAATCAGTGTTCACTCTTGCTTTTATAAATAATTCTTCATATTTTGATAAAGAGTTGCATTTCTATTTCTCCCCTTTTATAAACACAATCCAAAGCATAATGGGGTTACTTTTCATAATTCATTGGGTAAAAGAAGAAGACTAAACATGAAGTTTCATCCTAAGCTCTTCAAATATCTATCTTGGAATTTCCTTTATAAAAACTTCTATAATCTGATTCTTGGTGAGAATATAATCAAGATTTATATCACCACTGTTGGAACTGGAAAACGCATCAATGTAATTCACTGAATGTTGAGATACATGATCTCAGATAAAATCTTGTTCCGTAGGCTTCAATTTGACTGGTTGTGGAGCCCAAACGGAGTTACGGATCAGAAGTTATGGTTGTTTGAAGGCAGACTACTGGGAATGGCCATCAAGGACGATTTTGGGGAAAAGTATAGATTTGCACGCAAAAATGGAATCTTGCATGTAAAAAAGGAATCTTGCACATAAAAAAGGAATATTGCATGTAAAAATGGAATCTTGCACGTAAAAATGGAATCTTGCGCATAAAAATGGAATCTTGCATGTAAAAATATAATCTTGCATGCAAAATGACTTTGCGCAGAAAATTGGAGTGGAATTTTATGTGCACTGACATTCAAGGTTTCTTCTATACATACAAGTGCACCCCCATCTTCCCAGAAGGCCCCCAGAGGTCATTCGCCGCTCTAATGCACTTAAGTCCACATTTTCCGTGATTCTGCGCAAAACCCCCCATCTTGCGTGAAA
Organism: Viscum album; assembly: GCA_963277665.1. Taxonomy (NCBI): domain Eukaryota; kingdom Viridiplantae; phylum Streptophyta; class Magnoliopsida; order Santalales; family Viscaceae; genus Viscum; species Viscum album. Next base: position 778,235,450 of record OY728138.1, read on the forward strand.
AACATCACTTTTATGCGTATAGGGGCCAACGTGCCAAATTTTGCACACAAAGCATGATTTTTGTGCACAACGGTGCCATTGTGCCCAATTTCGCGTGCACCAATGTTGCACCTCTCCAATTGCGCACACACATTCTCTATTTCATGCAAAGATCCCCTATTGCGAGCCAACCTCCCCTATTGCACACAATTCCTTGCCTATTGTGTGCACAACCCCCTATTGCATGCATATCTCCCATATTGCGTGCACTCTCCCCAATTGCACATAATTCCTTCCCTATTGCGCACACAGCTCTTCTATTGCATGCAATCCTTCCCTATTGCACACAGTCCTTCCCTATTGCATGAAAAACTTCCATATAGCGTGAAATAGTGCCACGGTGCCCAATTTTGTGTGCACCTCTGCTGCATAGTGCAATCTTGTGTGCAGCCCATTCCACATGTGGTGCATCTTACGTGCTATAGTATCTAGGCCTTCGCTCGTTGGTCCATACCGCGGAGGCTACGCCCCCTCACCCCCACTCGGGCTCAGTGTCGGGCTCCAGTCCCGACCCTCCGATCTGGTCCCTTTGCTGTCATCACTGACCCCCATGAAAAATGGAGATTCGCACCATGAAGTTTTCGGGATGGGACGCCAACATTTTGCATTGCGCCCTTATGCACATCTACCTTCTACCTATGGAATACAGTGATTTGAGATACTCCTCTACACACTATTAAACACCTTGAGTCGACATATTCCTCTTGGTTTGTTTCTCATGTCATGAGTTGAGATTCTCATCATCAATTCCCCGATTACCTTGAGTCAAACCATTCCTTAAAAAACTCATCCAAACCCCATCACTTGAATCCTATGCTAGGTTGAACCTGAAAGGATCGCCCTTGCGTAAGTCCCAAAACCATCCATTTCTAGGCACCTTATGCCTAATATTCCTATCTACGTGACTTTAAACTATAGTAAACCCTATATGAAAAACATAGGATGTCTCTCACTCAATATAAGAGATGCCTTGTGCACTAAGCATAAGATGCCAACAGTCCTCTCTACACGACTATAAATTGTAGTGTTCCCTATGTGAAAAATATAGGATTCCTCTTACTCCAAACAAGATATATCTTATGATCCAAGAATAAGATGCCAACAATCCTCTCTACATGGCTTTAAACTATAGCATGACCTATCATTCAATAATAGGATTCCTCTAATTCCAAATAAGATATGGTTTATTTGAAAATCATAAGATACCTCATGCCATGATTACAATGGCATAATTTCAAGAGTGTTGGAATCCGTTCAAACATTCCATCACTCCACCTCACACTTTGCATGTCCTTCATTAGGATCTTAATCCTCTTCCATGTTTGAAGGGACCCCTTAACTACCTGGTCCGATGTCGCATTGGTTCACCTACCATTCTGGGTCGACGTCCCAGAATACTTTGGACAACACTTTGAGTCAGGTCCTGTGTTTCAAACACGATCAACAGTCAACCCTCATTTTTTTGTCTCTATTTCAAGCCAATGCAATATTAATACTGTGTTTCAAACACGGTCAATAGTTATCCTCCATCGTCACGCTACCCTCACCGCGTTCTCAATTTCATGCATGTGATTCACACTTTTCATCTCCCTTTGTTTGGACTGATTCCAATGCCCTTGGCATTATCCCGCTTGTGCACTTGTGCATAGGTGTTGGCCCCAACTATATGCATCAACCCACCAGTGAGTTGGGATCCCTCATGGCCAAACATGAGGAAGGAATCCAGGCAGCTTTCATATGTAAGCCCCATCCACCATCGCCGCTCCTTAGCGGCACACGGGCAGCTTCCATGTGTAAGCCCCAATCACCATTGCTGCTCCTCAACGGAACCCAGGCATGCTGATGGCTATTGATTCTTCATATAACCACACTAACATGGACCTCTCAATGTATCAGTCCATAACACCCCCTCACCATGACATTGTTGATGCCTTCCCTTCCCCAAGGGTGGTCGGGTATCAGTTATGTAAGTCCTAGTAGTGCAGAGAGAACCCGCATCGTCCGAGCTACAGGACGTTAAACTGCCAAGAACCATCGTACTCAGCACATGACGTTAAAATGTGACATCTCCCCATGCATCATACATGGGGTTCCCCACCTTGAACATTTTTCACGCCCACTGGTCTCCATGGGAGTGAAATCATACCTCATATGGAATGAGATCCTTTTTATTGGTGTGGCGTTTGTCTATGGGGAAAGGGAAACCATCTTGGTGTAAACACCAAGCCTTTATTGTAGGAGATAACACCCCTAATCCTCCTATATTATTCCTTTACAAAGACCAAAGGAGATATGGGCATCAGGACCTTCATTATCCCATCCCTCTCTCATTGGGCTTTGTCACCACCCAGGCCTCCACCCTAGAGTAAGTCCCAATCTCCATATCCCTAGGCTACTAACCATGCATAAGCCCATGTTTCCTCTTTGGGCTGCTAACCACATGTAATCCCTTATTTCCTCTTTAGGCTGCAGACCACACGTAAGCCCCTATTTTCTTTTTGGGTTGCGGACCACGCATAAGCCCCTATTTTCATTTTGGGTCGTTAACCACTGGTAAGTCCCACTCCACTTTCCATGGACACACCTTTCGTGATGTGATCATCAGGTCTTTGCTACCTCTTGTTTCTCACACTGAGCATGAATCACGTGGGCTTAGATCAAGAATCGACCATGGAATCCTCTATGGGCAGCCTAGAGTGTAATCCCTAAGAACACTCCTTCTGAACTATGTGATATTTGATCCTTGCCAAGGAAATATACATAGGAAGCCTCCCTGAGGTTCAATCCCACCATCCATTGGTTCTGATCCCCCTTTACATCAGTTCCCACTCCTTCTGAACAATGTGGTCTTTGATCCTTTCCAAGGAAAGGTACATAGGAAGCCTCCCTGAGGTTCAAGCCCACCATACATTGGTTCTGACCCCCCTTCATGCCAGTTCCCACTCCTTCTGAACTATGTGGTCTTTTATCCTTTCCAAGGCAAGGTACGTAGGAAGCCTCCCTGAGGTTCAAGCCCACTATCCATTAGTTCTGACACCCCTTAACATCGATTCCCACTCCTCCCGAACTACGTGGACTTTGATCCTTTCCCAGGAAAGGTACGTAGGAAGCCTCCCTGAGGTTCAAGCCCAACACCCATTGGTCCCAACCACTTCATAGAGGTTCACCAACACCTCTCCCGAACTATGAGGACTTTGATCCTTGCCAAGGTAGGGTTCATAGGAAGCCTCTATAAGGTTCAAGACCAACAACCATTGGTCCTGACCACTCCACATTGGTCCCCCTGTCCTTCATGACATTGAACTATACACCCCATTCATCATTAAGTTGTTGTCAACACCATGCAGTAGTAATCCGTTGTGATCCCCATACAGTGGTAAGCGGTTGTGATCCCCAAGCAGTGGTAAGACATTGTCAACCCCAACCCAATGGTAAGTAGTTGTCATCCCCTCCATTGGGACCCATATTCCTGATCTTCCCCTCTAGTGTCAGACCAACTCTCGGGCCACTAACCACGTGTAATCCCCCCAGTATATCATCGGGTTGCTATCCTCTGTGCACACCCTGGTTATACCCCCATCTGGAACTATGTGGACTTTGATTCCCTTCCATGAGGATACGTATAAAGCCTCCCTGAGGTTCAAGTCCATCACCCATGTCCCATACTTGTCTTTCCTTCGAGCCTATGTGTTTCGGAAAGGTCATGCCCCCAACTCATAGGTTCCACTTCCTCCGGGTCCCCCTCATATGAGTCGCCTCCTTAGGTGTCCCATCGCCTCACCAAACTATGCAGACTTATATTCCCTTCCATAGGGATACGTAGGAAGTCTCTTAAAGGATAAATCCCAACATCACCATCACCCTTACGTCGGTTCCATCTCATACCCCCACCACTTAATTCATCTCTCCATCGTCTATCCTAATTCTTACCCAGGGCGCCACATCCCAGTGGGATCATGCCATCTCTTTTCCTCTTCACTTATCCTAGTAGTAACCAAGTAACTAACCATGTGTTAGTCCTAGCATAAGTGTTTCCTCTAGGGTTTTCACTCATCTGATCCAGACCCATCAATGTTCTGGTCAGTCTGATCTATCTCCGCTAGACGTTAAACTCACGGCATACCCTGTGTTAAACATGGTAAGCTGAGAAAAACCTCAGAAACAAGCCTATGGCATATAATTCTCTGCATTTGACGTGGGATTCCTCAGGATTTCATTCCCTCGAGAGGCCCAATAATAAGGGGAATAAACCCAGACGCGCTAGTATTCCAGCGTCCAGACATGCCAGTGATGTCTAATGTGACTACTCCCCCAACCGAAGGTTGATGCCCTGAACAGACCCCTCAGAATGTCCTAAAAGAAGCAGTGTAATTAACCAGCATCCATGAAGATATGGAACTAGGAATATTTTCATGAACAATGTCTTAATCTATAAGGGAGACCCGGACTAGGTGACGAGTTCCGAGGAGGAATCCACAGAAGGAGGAACCAACATCCCATCAACCTGTTTCGATCAAGGAGAAAACATCCCTGAATAAACTATGGATGTCACCCGCCTTTGGAAAGCAAGAATGCGGGGAAATAGTCAGCGTGTCTTTATCATCATCCAACAAACAAATGTGTGTGCCCCGGTGAAAGCGTTAGAAACAACCACTTTTCACTCTTTTTTAATAAAATGGTATCTAATATCAATATTTTTGGATCTGGAGTGTTTCTTAGGATTCTTTGAGAGATATATGGAACTTATATTATCACAATAGATCAAAAAAGGTTTCTCAAAAACTAATTTTAGACCATTCAGTTATACTTTCATCCACCATATTTTTTTAGTCTTGTGTAGCAGTGATATACTTAGTATTAGCTACACTCCAAGCCACTGACTACTACTTATTTATATATTATCTCACATATCTCTCACTGAGAAATAATTTTCTACTAGATGTGGACTACCTATTGGTGAAATTTTTTACCCAATATATCTCATTGAACCCTTTTAGTTTTAATTATAATATACTTCTATAAAATAATTCATTATTGAGGGTTCACTTGATATATCTCAAAATCCACTTAGCTATTATAATATGATATTCTTTTGGATTACTCTATAATTTAGCACAAAGAGTCATTGTAAATGCAATATCTATACTTGATGTGGTGAGGTAGAGTAGGATACCAATAATTATTCATAATTACTTTTGATTGAAACTCTTTACATTATCATCATTGGTCAATTTGGTTCCAATAATAATGGGAGTGGAAACCTATCATGAACCAACCCGGGATGTCATCTAATCCGACACCTGAACCAATATGAGACAAGACCTGAGAGGCATTCCCGATCCTCTTAGGATGGAGGAAAGTGTCAAGGCATCAATAGATTACAAATGGGAATGATTTCACCCAATGAAAATAAAATAAGAAGCAGAAATAAATAGAAAAACACAAAATAAATAAATGATAGGAAAAAGAAAGAATGATCAACAACATGACTAACCTAACCACGACCAAGACTCCACATAACCCTATGGTTCACTCTCCTATACCGAAACCAAACATCTCCCAAGGTGATCTAAACCAAGATAAAACATGCACCAAGGCTGAAAGCAAGAAATAGGATATAGGCGTGAGTATTAAAACTTAGTAGGTGTTCCCAACAATCTATTCCTAATGCATTACCTTTAAATAAATAATTTATTTAATTTTAGTTTTGAACTATAATATATAAAAGTAATATTTTTACACATTTTTTCATTTAAATCAAATCATGTTCCATTTCCCTTTTTTATTTTTAAACCAGTTTCTTTTCAAAGAAGGAAGTTTTAACCTTTTAACAAAAGAGGGAAAGAGAAGAAGGAAGTTTAAAACTTTTTCAAAACTCTTTTTCCACAAACATTTGAAAATCATTTTATAAATTCTTGGAATAAAGTCACACTACTCAAGGAGTAAGCACAAGTCTCATACAATAAGGTTAATGGGAAGATATCACATAGTTGTGTCCCGCCAAATAATGAACCATAGTCACTTACTGAAGATAACTAGGTGCCTAAATACATGGGAGAACCTAGGAGCTTGTGAATAGTCTATAATGTAATATACATATGACTCATCTTGAAGGAATTCCCTACCCGATGACGTCATAATGCCCAAATACCTAATCATTGTCCTACCTAGCCTGACTGAGGGGCCCAATCCGATAGTAATAATAATAAAATATCTCTCTGTTATGGGTCACTGGCCAGTGTATAATCTACACTAGTGCATAAATCATTCATAGAAAATTCAATCTCTATGCTAGGATCCCATGTTAATAATAAAAAAGGTGGTTGAGCCAACCAATGTCGACCAATCATCATGTCATAAGCACATACATATATATCACGCATAAGAAACTCACACAACAAGTCACCCTCGAGTCATCCCAAGGAACAAGTCCCTTGCCTTTCAACTATTTGATCACAAGGGAGTCTTACATGGAGGACCTCACACAACACGCAGATAACCAAAGAAAGAGGACCATCCAAGGATAGTTTTCTGATAAAACCATTTTAAAAGTGCCAAATGGGCCTCGCACAATAGTCACATGTTGAACCACTTCTTAAAGAACGACACACACACCAAATCATTTCCAAATAATAAAATAAACACCACTTTCAATTTTAAAACAATTTGGAATCCCATTTAAGAAATATATTTGAGCAACCCATGAACATTTACAACCCAATCCATTATTTAAAAACCCACAATTTACATACAAAGGCCAACCAAGAAATTTCATAAATACTTGGAATACACATTCAATAAAATAGTTTCATAAAATTCAAATAAAAATAGGATATTACTTTATTTCACAATAATAAATTATTCTAAAAACCATGAATTATTAACTAGCATTAAATAAAAGTGTAAAAAAAAGAAATTAATAATTATTTAATTTAAAGGACAATGAAAAGGGGCTCTACCTCAACTCACAGCTCGATCATGACAACACGGCTCACCTCACACTTTTTCATAAGTTCCCATGAGTCGATGACTAAGGCATCGCATATTTACCTCACCAACACACTGCAAAAAATTAAAAGCATCTAAAAACACAAAACGTTGATTTAAAATAACCCAAACAAAGAATCAATGTAAATTTTACCTCGACACAGTGGCAGGAATATCAGAACAAAAACAAACTGCTCACCTTCAGTGGAGGTTGTCGAAACATAAGTGAATTTGACCTAGAAATCCATCACATTCCCAATTGAGTGGGAGGCACATGGCTGGTCACATAAAAAAAGAGGCAAGGGGGTGACGAGAAAGCGGTGGTGCTGGTGTTCGGGAAGACGGGTGCAGTAGCTACACGAGTAGGAAGAAGATACAGAGGAGGAGGAGGGGGCACTACTCGCATGATGGGGGAGGAAATAAAAAAAATGGGATCCCCTAGTTAGGGTTTACAACATAAAAAAACAAATAAAACAAATAAATAAATAAATAAAAGTAAAACCTAATATTAACCATAATAATAATAATAAAACCAATACATAAAATAATCCCAAAAATAAAAATGTTAAGACCAAAATAAAAATAAACCCAAAACTAACATAAATAAAATAGATCAGTGGGACAAGTGTGACAATTATCCCCACCATTAATCTTTTCAGCCCCGGAAAGCCACAATATCTTCTATTTGATCAATCAAAAGAAAATAATTCTCAAAGTCATGCAGGATAATCCCTTAAACCAAATAATACCTCGACCTCCACAGGAGAAGAAATCCATCTACTACACAAATGATCTACATTATCCAATTAATTCCCCAATGAGCACAAAAAAACTCAACCCACAATGAAACACTCAACACCACGAGAAAAAAACCCAAGTCACATTCCCAAAGAAACACACCAAACACTGAATACTAATCGAAGGTCAACAGGTCCAGACCAACCACCAAATTTAAACTACCAAACCCACTATAGAGGTTAGGTCAAATATAGTAGATAGAAAACAAGAACGACTCAAACCGAAACAAAGGCTCTCAAAATTTATAAAGGGAGGCCAAAGTGGACTTCCCACCATTAAAACCCAACTAATACTGATAAACCCCAAGAATAAGTTCAATGAGACCCGATTTGGGTCTCCCCACCATTAGAAAATTTCAACCTCAGGTCAACATGGAAGATTCTACAAAAGAATTATCAACCCATGCAACAGACCACAATCAGGTTTGTTTGCACAAGAAACTTCCTAGGAAACTGGAATACTACACTTCCTCAAAGCCATTAAATAACCCTTAAAACTACAAGGGAAGCAATCAAGGAAATGAGAATCACCACACCACCCAGTCCTGAATTCATGCCAACTTCACTTCGGGACCTATGGATGGAGCCTTGGAGTTTGAAGCATCTATCACCTCATAGATAGGAGTTGAAAATCCCCAATTAAAACTACTTATTTCCACGAAATATGGAAATTAAGAAACACACTTCTGTTAGCACCGCTTCAATTAAAACGGACTACTTTAGAACATCAAAAGAGGAGGTCATACTAAACTTTTACACCTCTGACTATGATTTAGGACAAAGCACATTCCCAAAATGTCAAGCCTTTAGAGCATCGTCCTCAGTCCACCCTAAAAGGTAGAGAAATAGGTTCTCGAAATAGAGAACTAACTCCAACACTGAACTATCACTTTTCTAAAGGGATCACATCCTCATAACCTTTATCACCTTCACAAATTCTGAAAAACACTTCCATCCAAATTTAAATTTTTATTATTAAGCCATTTTTAGGAGAAATGGGGAAACTGAAGTTCACAACAAATCACCACTACGTGCTAAAAGAGCTCACAAAATTATTAAACACCAAACTAAGATTACTTGACTCAGCTATTCTAAAAAGTTCCCAGTGTAGCGTACTAACCTGGGTATCTGTATCCTCTATGATAATCTCTTGAAAGTGAGTGATCATCCGTTCCATTGTGTGAATGAATTCCTCTGAGTTGATTTTACTCTGATTGAAGCCCCGAGCCAGGATTAGATCTTGTTTATCTAACCACACTTCTTTCTCCTCATTGGAATCCACTAGAAGCCTTCGTTCATAAATCCTTTTAATCTCCTCCTCTGATACATTGGGTCGTACCTCTTGTTCAAGCATTTCTTTCTTGCAATGCAGGATAATCTTCAAACATTCCCCATCCTTTTCACATTCCCCCTTCTTTAGAGTTGTACTTTCTGTATTTCTACCCTTCTTGGCCAACCTAGTCTCCATTGGTTTTGGCAAGTGGGATATCTGTAGCTATACCTCAAACATCCATCAAAATCTTAATGGGTGCATACTCTAAGTGAAAGGGGGACCAAGAACCCTATAAAAACCAACTCATCATCGAAAGCTCAACTCAAGCACTTCTCAAATGGCAATCCTAAAAAACAGGAAAACAACTATACCAACTAAGATCATAAAAACACCACATTAATTTCTTTCAAAATCACCTTTCCAAAATCACAGTTAATTTAAACAAAAACACACACTCATTGATGGTATTTAATATAGCCTCACACATGCATCTTTCTATGACAATATCGGGCATCCATCCACTCATAATACTAACCATCCTCATTCAAACACATATCCAAGAATGTGATCACTCATGAGAATACCAAAGGTCAAACTAAGTATTTTCTATTCCCAAAACAGGTCTCTCATCACTAATCTAAAACTCTCATAAAACTCCACTTCCATTTTCAAAATACCCTTTTTTATTTTTTTTTAAAAGAAAATTTTCTAGGACCATTCCATTTTAAAACAAATTTCAACTCCACAATAAATAAATTTGGAAAAACCACTTTTTATTTTACCCAAAATATCACTTTAATAAAAATCTATTTTCCCAATATTTCATTTAAAACAAATCCAAAAATTCATTTTACACAAAATTCCACTTTTTCACAACTTCATTTAAAATGAAACCGAAAACTCACTTTTCATCCATTAAAACTAATCATTTCACTCAAAACCAATTTTTCACTATTTCCAGAACAAAAATCTCAAAACAAAGTTTTTCCCAAAACAACCCCAAAGATCAATAGGAAACCAAAACTCCAAAGAGGTAAAATTAGTATCAATGGGTGACTTGGCCATATAGTTAGCGGTCATATGTCAGCCACATCATCAACACTAGGAGTCATCTTGGACTGCCTCCCCAGCTCCACATGGATTTCCAGGCCTTGTGTGCTCACTGAGACAACCGGTATGACTCCCATTTCATTTCCCAATCACAAAACACCACAAAAGAATGAAACAGACCAAATAAACCTGGACTACCCATAGAAACTCAAGGTTCAGCACATAAAGTGTTGGCCAGAAACTTCCTTGTACCTACACCCTGAGTTCTGACAATCCTACTCTATCTACCTCGACAACCCAAATAACAAAGGGAACTCTAAAAGCAAGGTTATTTAAAAAACAACCTCATATTATACCATTTTTTTATAAACCAACCTGGGATGTCATCCTATCTGAAACATGAACCAATCCTAGATAAGACTTCATAGGTGTTCCTGATCCTCCCGGGCTGGCGAAAAGCACTAGGGTATCAACAGAGTACAAATGGCAATGATTTCTCCTAAAAAAAATAAACTAAGTAGCATAAATAAATAGAAAAATGAAAAATAAATAAATGACAGGAAAAAGAAAGAGCGATCAAAAACACAACTAACCTGACCATGACCAAGATTCCACATAACCCCATGGGTCACTCTCCGATACCAAAATCAAACGTCACCTAAGGCGATCTGAACCAATATGAAACCTACACCAAAGATAAAAAAATAAACAGGATATAGTCATGAGTATTAAAACTAAGTAGGCATTCCTAATGATCTATTCCCAATGAATTTCATTTCAATAAAGAATTTATTTAAATTCATATTTGAACTATAATATATAAAAGTATTCTTTTTACACATTTTTTCCTTTAAATAAAATCATGGTCCATTGACCTTTTTATTTTTAAACCATTTTCTTTTTAGAGAAGGAAGATTTAACCTTTTAACAAAATATGGACAGAGAATAAGGAAGTGTAAAACATTTTCAAAACTATTTTTCCAAAAACATTTGAAAATAATTTTATCAATTCTTGCCATAATTTCACACTACTCAAGGAGTAATCACAAGTGTCATGCAATAATAGAAATGAGAAGATATCACACAGTACTGTCCCACCAAACAATGCATCGCAGTCACTCACTACAGATAACTAGGTGTCTAAATACATGGTAGAACCTAGGAGATCATGAATAATCTAGAACGTACTATACATGTGACTAATCCAGAAGGCATTACCTGCCCGATGACGTTATAATTCTCGATCATTTCTCTACCTAGCCTGACTGAGGGGCCTAATCCCATAGCAATAATAACAAAATATCTCTCTTCTATGGGCCACTATCTAGTGCATAATCTAAACTAGTGTAGTGATTGTTTATAGAAAATTTGTTTTTTATGCTAGGTTCCCATGTCACGAATAAAAAAGGGAGTGATCCAACCAATTTCAACCAATCATCTATTAATAAGAACATACATATATATCACACATAAGAAAATCACATAACAAGTCACCCCTGAATCACCCCAAGGAACAAGTCCCTTTCCTTTCAACTATTTTATCATAAGGGAGTCCTATAGGGTGGACCTACCACAATATACACATAACTAAGGCAAGAGGATGCTCCAAGGAGATTTTTTCTATAAAATGGTTTTAAAAGTTTCAATCGAGCCTTGCACAACCTTCGCATGATAAACCACTTATTAAAGAACCACACGCACATCAAATCATTTCCAAATAATCAAATAAATACCAATTTAAATTTTAAAACAATTTGGAATCTCATTTAAGAAATATATTTGAGCAACCCAAATGCATTTACAACCCAATACATTCTTTAAAAACCACAATTTACAGACAAAGTCCAACTAGGAAATTTGATTAATACTTGTCATGCACATTCAATAAAATAGTTTCATGCAATTCAAATACAAAGAGGGTATTAATTTATTTCATAATAAGAAATTATTCTAAAACCCATGAATTACTAACTAGCATTAAATAAAAGTTTGAAAAACAAAAAATAAATAATTCTTTAATTTAGAGGAAAATGTAAAGGTATCCTACCTAAATTCACAGCTCAATCATGATGACACAACTCGCCTCACACTTGAACATAAGTACTTGTGAACCAATGACTACATCATCACAAATTTACCTCACCAGCACACTGCAAAAAATGAAAATAATCTAAAAACACAGAAACATTGATTTAAAATAACCCAAAAAAAGAAGCAGCATAAATTTCACCTCGACACAGTAGTAGGTAGATAGGAATGAACACAAACCACTCACCTTCAGTGGTAGGTGTTGAAACTTAAGCCAATTTGACCTAGAAAGTTGTCACATTCCCAATTGAGGAGGAGGTGTGTGGCTGGTTGTGTAAATAAAGGAGACAGGGGGCCGATAAGAAAATTTTAGTGCAGGTGGTCGGGCGAATTGATGTGTCAAATGTGCAAGGAGGAAGAAGATGTAGAGGAGGGGGGAATTGCTCGTTCAATGGGGGAGGAAACGCAAAAAAGGGGATCCCCCTAGTTAGGGTTTCCAACATAAAAAATAAATAAATAAATAAATAAATAAAACCTAATATTAACCATAATAATAATAATATAATCATAATAATAATAAAACCAATGCATAAAATAATCCTAAAATAAAAATAAACCCAAAAATAAATTAAATAAAATGGAGTAGTGGGACAGGTGTGACAAAACCTCCTTTGAATCTTTAATTCCAAAAAAATCAACAATTACTTTTCATATTTTTATTGAGTTGGAGATATATAATATGCTCCTTGTAAAATTTGAAATCCTAAGAAGTAACTCATTTCTCCCAATAGACATGTAAAAATTCTACTTCATTTTCTTTGAAAATTATTCATGGAAATACTCCTGATCACTTTCAAATATTATGTCATCAACATAGATCATAGCAATGAGAGTAAATATGGTGTCTTCTTTCACATACAAGTTATTGTCAATCTACCTTCTCAAAAATTTCATATTTCTCAAGAATACATCATGTTTGGAGTACCAGGACCTTGGAGACTATTTCAAGCCATACAGTTCTTTTATTAACTTGAAAACCATGTTTCCATATTTATCAATAATAAACACCCTAGGATGCTCAATAAAAAATTCTTCCTCAAGATCTCTATTAAGGAAAGTAGACTTTATATCCATTTGGTAAACTCTATATTTTATGTGATCTCCCACTAAAAATAACATCTTGATAAATTCTATCCTTTTAACTAGAGAAAGTATTTCTTCAAAATCTATGCCTTCCATTTAATAGTATCCCTTGAAACCCATATGGGTTTGTTCCTTGACACTTCTCATTTCTCATTGAGTTTTTTTTCTAAAGACCCACTTGGTGCCTATAAAATTTCTGTTTTTATACCTTGGAACAAGATCTAAGGTGGATATTTTTTCCAATTCTATCCATCTCTCTATTCATATCAATAATCCACTTTTCATGTTCTACTACCTCTAAAACCGATTTTGGGTCAATTTGTGAAAAGAGAACAGTTTGATTCTAGAACCTTAGCTTTCTTCTAGTTTGGAATGAAACCTCTTGATTACCAATTATATTTTCAACATAAACATGTTTCTTTATACATGAATGCCTCATTCTCTAATTATTAGTAACCATATCATCATCATAATTATGATCTAAATTAACAAATTCAAAATTCTACACATTATCTACTTGTTCAATATACTAGATTTATAAAAAAATCACTATTAACCTATGTAAAAACCATATTTTGTTGCAACTAAACCTAATGTCTTAGATTGGTTCTTGATTATTTTAACATCATAATAGTCAATGAGTGTATTAATTACTTTATTTTATCACTTTTATCCACTTTCATTCAAAAGATAACCCACAAATATGCCTTCATTAGATTTTTATTCAAATTTTCCTAAACTTATTCCTTTTATCATTATGAGGAATGTAATTCCAAATAATTTTAAGTATTTTATAGTAGGATTCATTTATAATTACATATCATAAGAATTTTTTTTGTCACAGGTCTCAACAATCATTTATTCTAAATATGGACAACTATGCACACTGCTTCTCTCTAAAAAAATAGAAATATTATTCTCATATAACATTGTTATACCCATTTCAAAAATTATTTGGTTATTCCTCTCTGTCGTTTTATTATTTTATGGATTTTAGAGAGCACTGAACTATTTTTTTAATTCCATTATTTTCTAGATAATTCTCAAATTCATTGCATGTAAATTTTCTTCCATTATCTACTCACAACTCTAAGTTGTACACTCATGGTTATTTCTTAAATTGTCTTCTAAATATTTATAACAAGTTAATAACTTTAAAATTATGATTAATAAACATGAATATAGTCATATGAGTTAAATAATTGATTAATGTAATGAAATACAAGTCACATTTGGTAGACCGATTCCTTATAAAACCACACAAATCTGAATGTATAAATTCAAGTAGTCTAGATGACTAGATCTCAAATATTATATGTGTTGATTGAACTATATTCCTATTTTTTCGTGTTTCTAAAATTACATATCTTTCCATTTTAAGTTGGGGAAGGTATATTACAATTTCATGTTTTGAGATTTTACTCAGACTCCTTTGTCCATGATGTCCAAGTATTTTGTACCACAATTTTTTTATTCTTTACCACTCAAGTAGCATGAGTTAGTGGGGTCAAAAATTTGGAGCAGGTTACCACTTATTTTTTATCCTCTTGTGATGATCCTTAAATATTTATAATTTTTAATGAAACATTAATATTTCTTCAATAAAACTTTATTTCCTTCATCACACTGTTGAATTACACTCAAGCAATTATGCTTAAGCCCTTCCACATAATGAACATCCTTGAAGTTTTGATTATATTATTCAACCTTAGTAGAACCAATGTCCTTAGTTATTAATTAATTGTCATTTCCAAAAGTCATTATACCTATAAAATGTTCTTTAATATTCTTTAGGATTTTTTTATCTCTTATCATGCATGAAGATCAGCCACTATCCAAGATCCGTGGATTTCCTCTCCTACTAAACTTCAAAGATACCTCAGTAATAAAAGATAATTCTTCATATTCTACCTTTGATTTTCCTTTCCCATTTTTACTATAGGGAATATATCTATTAAAACTAGTCATGAATGCTTCAATAATATGACCAGGTTTTTCACATCTCCCATGTATTTCATCTAATCATCCAAAGCTATTTTGTGTGGGTGGATAAAATGTTTCACGACAATCAGCTTGTTTATTCTATGAATATCTCCATATATTATTAGATTTTATCCCCTATACTTAATACCTTATACTTGGTAGAGAAATATTATTCCAAAATATAGAATTTATGATTAAAAATTTTATAGCACCAATAATACCCACCAAATCTAGGTCTTCTGTGGTAATAATAGTTCTATTCAGAATTTTGATGTGATTGGATTTCCCCTAATGCTCCTTGTTTCTACTTCTAATATATAGGTTTTCTAGAGTTTTAATTTTACCTCTTAAGTATATGAGAGATTTTATCTTCACCCTTATTAGCCAATAAATTACCAATTTTGGAATTTGAACCAGCATAGTTAGGAAAAATATGTTTATAACATAAAATATCAAATAATATTTTGACTTACTGCTTTAAGTTCTCATTTTTAAAAGAATTTAACAAATTAAACTTGATCTCCATGAATTTATTATAATAATAATTAATTTTATTCAACTTACTTTAAACTTATAGGTATTTATATTGAGTCTTACAAAGTTATTATTCTTTTATCTTGAGTTTCTCTTTAAGATCTTTCACAATATTTTCATTTTTTTAGTTTTTAGATTGAAAGTTTTAATATATTAAATATAGATAGATTTATTTTTAGTAAAACCTTAATCAGTATTAAATTTATTTATAATTTAGTTCTTTAAGAATTTAACTTCTTTCGTGATCTGATTATTTTTCACTAAGCCTACTTCCAAATCAAATTTTAGCATATATTACATGTAGGATATTTCATCTTTTCACCTTCACTATAAGAAGATTCATCATGTATATTTATATATACTATGAAATTTTTTAATTTTTTATTAGAATATTCATTTGATTGGTTATATTAAGTGACTTCATCCTCTTCCTCTTTACTTATTTTATTTATTAATATTCTTCATGGGAACTTCTTATTATTCTCAACTAATTTTGAGGATTATTTAATGTAATTTTATTGAGCCTTTTAATCCTCAACATCATGCTCTCAACTTATCTTATTTGGAAAATTAATGGAAAATTTACCAATATCCTTAAAATTGAAGAATTTAAGTGGGAGTTTACCTTTTTATTTTCTTTAACCCTTCCTGAAGTTCCTTGTGATAAGTGAAATGATTATTTTATGTTCAAAATCATTCTGATCTTAATCATTAGAGTCACTTGGTTATTCATCTTATTCATATTTGACCTTTAACTTCCACATGGATTAAAAATCCATTTATTTTTTGGATTTATTTTTAATTGATAGAGTATTTCTCATTTTCAAACACAATGAGTATGTTGTGAAGCTCATCAAGATAAATATCTTCTATATATTCTAGAGATGAAATTTTAGGATCAAACCTATTTGGAAAGTTACTCATAAATTTATTGAAAATATTATATTCTTATACCTTATCATAATATACTTGTATGTTACTTATAATTTCATTCTCCCTTTTAAAATAGTCATAAATATTTTCATCTTTGGTTATCTTGATGTCTTCAAATTTTATTATCTAAATTTATATCTTAGATTTTTGACCATAACATTTCCTTCAAATATACTCTCAAAATTATCCCATATTTACTATACAGTTTGTTTCCCCATCACCTTAGTATACACATTCTCAAACAAGTACCTAAGAATGGAATTTATTTTCTTCCCAATAGTCTATAAGTTTCTTTTATTAGTGAAATTTATTTGAATACTTCTATCAATCGGTGGGAAACCATATATAATTGCATGAAAAACTTCAAGTCTAAGTGATAATATGAATGGAAATATACTATTATTCCAAGAATGGTGGTTCTTTTCATTGAAGTTCAGAACACCTATTCTATTGAATGGATGAATATTATCCATCACAAAATATTTAGGAATCTGATATAGGTAATTGAGGTACTCTGATACCACTTGAAATTCCCTAATAACTAGTGCACTACTAATAGGGGATGAATTGGTGGTGATTTTCTTTTAAAATTTATTAAAATTAGAAATAAACATATTTTTTAGTTAATACATGATTTAATCAAGTTTTTACTCAACCTTACCTAGATGTAATGCACAAGTAAACAAGACAAGGCATGAGAAATTTTTACAAGCTTTAAACCTAGTGAGGGTTCCTAATCCTTATTGTATTTGACTCATACAAAGACATGGATTCTCCAATAAACTCTTATAATAAAATACATGTGGATAGTTCATATTTTATCCTATATCCTGGTGCATCAGCATCCTAATGTTATTTATGAAGCATCTTGTTGTTTATACAATGATTGGAATGAGATGAGAAATATCACTTGAGAATATAGCTTCTCAATAATTATTGATGATATTCCCCTTGATCCTTCAAATGTGGATAGAAAAAATATTATCACTCGTTATAGATTTAGATAATGATATTCTCTTTAAAATTAAGACTCGTATTTGATTCTTATGAATGCTTGAGATCAATATATGATGCTAATTTTTCTTTCTAAACTTTGAGCCTCAAACTCTCTTCTTATTCTCTCAGTTTTTTTATGCTCTCCATTTTTTGAAAATATTCATGTATATCTTTATCACTGTTAAATTTTTACTCATATCTAGTGTTTTTAAAAACCCTAAGATTAAGATAAATATGGAGAAATCAATTCTATATTAATATTCTTAAAACTTCATTCAACAAAATCATATAACATAATCCTATGTGATTTTCTCATCTAGTTAAGATCAAAGTTCATGCCCCATGATCTCAAAATATTCTCCCTTTCATCAATTGCATGTCTAAGACACGTTTCCACTTATACCCTTATATTCCTTAGAAATTTTTCAAATAAACATTCAGGAATAAATTATTTTTTGAATTTCAGAAACACCCATCATATTCTTCTTAGAATTTTAGATCAAATATATCTTTTCTTAGATTACGTCATGAAGAAATTCTCTATGGTAGAGAACTTAATAACTCATCGACTTGAATATTCAACCTTGAAAACTTCATCCCAAATCACTACATAATCAGATGAATGTGATTATTTGAAATACAAACTATCTTAGCATCATCACATTGACATTCCAAGATTAATATCTGGATATTATTCAACAACAACCTCAGCTTCGACACAATTCCTAGTTTTCAATAGAATAACACTCAAGACTTTAAATAGATACAAACAGTGATATCTATTTTTGAAAACTCATAAGAAAATCTTAAATCACATTCTATATGTGTTGTTTCACTCTTTGAAGATAGGTTCAAGAATTTTTTGTTTTCATTTATTTAGAATATTTAAATTTTGAAAACTTATTTTTTCAACCAGAATATCTTTTAGAATTTCACAAAGTGTTGAAGACTTATATAGGGGACTTACCAAGCCTTATAATTACAAAAACATATAATGGAGTCTCGTGGTAAATTCATACACATATCCCAAATACTTACAATCAAACATGAATACTTATGTTCATTGAAGTATTCTAATGATGACTCAAAGTCTTATGTTTGATATCAAGGTGTTGTGCTCAGTGGTAAAGACTTATACTTGGTGAGGTCTTACAATGAAAACTTCCAGGGTCTTATGCTGAGAACTTCGTCAATTTTATCAGTTTTTATAACTTCATAACTCCTTAAAATGACCTCCATTCACTCTTAAACACATTCCAAACACCTCAAAAACATATAAAACATTCTCAGTGATTCTCAATCAAGGTTAAAAAAAATGAAAACCAATAACAACATCATAAAAAACTCCAAGGTTACTTCACATTAAATCCTACTGAATCTCTCTTTGTTCCTAATTTATATTTATCTTCATAAAATAAGTCACTAACAACCCTTCATCAAACTAGTATCCTCTTAATACGATCAAGGATCCATCAACTTGTGTACTCTCTTAGTGGCAGGAAGAATTTTTTTTGCTGCTTAAGTGGTCTATATGAATCACACTCCATCGATTGAAGATGGTGGATTCTTCTACAACTAATATATATCAGGTACTCTTTTTACCCTTTATATGGATATTTTATATGTTTTATTTTTTTAATATAGATCTGATTATGTTTGGGTTGATTTTTTATACCAATAATCATTAGATGATTAAACAATACTCATCACTTAAAATCCCAATGTATAAACAATAATAAAATTGTTATTATTTACTTAACATGTGTTAAACTCACAGGATAAAATAAATATCATTTCTTTAAATAAATTAATATTTATTTATTTAAATGAAATTCAATATATCATTCATATCAAACTCAATGGATCAATCTAAACTTACCCTAGATTTACCAAAACTCTAATAATAAATATTATTCATTTGATAAATAAATATATATTTATAATATTCATGGTCTTGTGAATAAATATTTATTTTAATATTCAACTCACATATAAATATGGCGACTGGATATTTCTGTTTAATAAATCTTGAATAAATATCATTCCATAGTCTGTAGAATAATATATATTATAATAATTAAATTTAATTAGAATTTAATCGAGATCAATATAAAAACTAAGTGTGTGGACCTTTAGGATACTTCCTTTGTGACATTAGGTAGGTTTTCCTAGAGTCTAATATAAGCTTCTAGCAATACATAAAGTCACCCAAAAGGAAGAAGTTAATGTTGCAACAATGATAACCATATATGAATTCTCATCATGTAATATAATCTTTTTGTCTCAATATCTCATCAAATAGGTTGCATAATAGTTTCATCAACCTATATACTTGATTGTTTTTTATTTGACTATATAAAATGAACCTATTAATACACCATGGATGTGGATTTTTATTTGGGGGTTTCAGTCCAATAGAAGGGTTTCTATATCAACTTTCATAAATATGGAAGGGACAAATCCTTCCTCAAATTATTCATTAATAACATATTATTTTCGATGCACTCAACATACCCAACTTCACCATGAACATATATTGTCACAGTTTATAACAATACATCTAAGCGTGTGAGTCATTACATGAATTATTTATAATCTTAAAGTATGAAAATTATTACACATGTTCGAAAATAGGAATATCCAATGACATACAAATGTGTGGATTTTTTACTGGTGGTTATGTCCTCATAATCTCTTATCTTGGATATTACCAAGTGAAAACTTTATGAGATGAAGTCTCATCCTCGTATGAGTATCCATCACTTGACAGTCTGAATCATCAATGTCCCATATAAAGATTTCATATGACCATAGGACTTATATTTAAGAATATCATCATAGTATTTTGAGGTTCTCATCATAGTGGGTAACTTATATGACCTTTTTAATGAAATAGATACTCTAGGACATTATCATATTATAGTTACATGGAATAACAATCAATATATGTTAAGTCATTTATATTCACATATTTTAATATATACAAGTAATCTAAAGTACAAATAAGTTGGTTCTAGGGCACCAAATACAACAAGTTAATAATTCATTTTTTATACTTTGTTATGCATTACAAATTAATTCATTTATTTAAACTAAAATCTTGATTAATTATAACTCAATAAATAATGTTTCACCTTGGTTAAAAATTGCATCGGTGATAAGATGATGGTTGGTTTTGATTAGGTAAAAAATAATGATTTGGTTCTTAAATTTGTTGGGTTTCATTAACTAGGTTGTTTTTCTAAACTAAAATTAAAACTATATAAATACTAATGTTTTTTATTTCCTTAAAGAGTTGAGTATGTAATTGTTTTTAAATAATGACTTAAAAACTTATTATTCTTCTCAGTAAATCCATAATATTGGGTAATTTATTTCTTTAAAAAAATATTTAAAAATCATTTTCCACCTTTAACTAAATGGATTTAATTTATATAGTAATGATCTAAAGCATAAATCTTTCCTCTCTTTAATATGGGAAGTATGGGTAGAACTTAAGTTTATATTGAAACTTTTATTTAGTAAACTTTTTTTAAAATTAATTTTAAATGTATAAAACATATTTAGATAAGTAACTTTTACTTCTATACCTATATGACATTAATGGTGTTTATTCCATGTCATAACCTTTATTTAGATCGTTAAGAGTGTGAATTGGTTATAATCAATGATGTACTAAATACCTTACTAGGAACACTATTAGTATGAAAACATCATCAAAACAAATCCCAATATTCCTATTTAGGCATATTACATGTGGTTCAAAATTGAATTACTGTTTTTGAATCCATGTGCAACTCAAAACAACATATAACCATCAAACATTATAAAATTAGTTTAAAATAAAAAAACTTCCATGAAAAAAATACCAAGTAAACACATTATAAATAACCAAAAGAGTTATAAATCAGATAAATCAAACCAAAATTCATCCCAAATCCATTACTACACAACTCAAGCAATTCATTGTAAAAATAACTAACTTTTGAACTAAAATGAAAAAAAAATGAAGTCTTAAACACCCAAAATATACTTCCTCACATAAAAAATAATTAATATTCAATAACAATTATAATAGAAAAATATGCATTCTAAAAAAGATTCCATTTTGAAAATACACTAAAACAAAACATGGCCTTATTCTTTAAAAAACACCCCTTTAAATACTTGCACAAAACAAAATCAAAACTAACTTCAGTTTTCAAACCTTCATAAATAAACCATGATTTTGTCTTCAAAAACTATTTTAAATGTTTTCATTAAAAACAAATCTACCCAAACACCAACCAAATAGATAATTTCAATTATAAATTCATATCTACAGCACTCTATGAATCATTTCATGAAAAACTTGAAAAAAATATCTAAAAACTTAAAATTTATAAATTATTATCACAAGGGGGTGTTGAAGAGTGTGGAATAATTTTATATGAAAAATGTTTAAAAAAATCACCCAAAAACACATCACGGTCGAAGAATATTTCATGCCTTAGATTTCAAAAGTGGGATAATTTACAAAGGGGGTGTGATAGAGCACGACTTCCATAATATATTGAAATAATGGTTTGATCGGTGATTTGGTTAGGGTTATTTTATAAATATGGTAATAGATTTATTAGTACTTACTAAAAAGTGCTAATAAAATAGGATTTGATCATCCCTAAAATCATAAGCACTGATAATTTAATATTTTATCAGTGCCACTTTTAATATTAATAAAAATGATATTTATCAACACTAAGGTTAGTTATGATAGACACATGATATGTAAGAGTCTCCATTTTGATGTGTAAGGTTTTCCACCTAATATATAAGAGTTACCACCTTTATCAATTCTAACATTAGCACTAATATAAGTATATTTATCAGCACTAAGGTTAGCATCGATAAACACCTAATACATAAGAAATTAATCAATATGTAATATAATTTTGATAAGTGAAATTTTTATCTTTAAAAAAACTAATATGTAATAAATTTAATCAATATTTATAGGTACTCTCCAATCTCATAAAGGGATATACAAGAGTTCATACTTTTCCAATTTTTAGAGGTTATTAATTATAATTAAAAATATTATTATTTATATGATGAATAGATATTTTTTAAAATATTTCATTAATTATATAAATGTATAATTATATTTATAAATGATTAATAATTATATAAATGTATATAATATTAGTAGTATTATACAAAAATATATTCACATATAAATATATGTGTGTGTGTGTGTGTGCTTGTATAAAGAACTCAAGGATGTGTGGGGGGATAAAGAGAGCGAGGTAGTGTGAGATAGGTGAACTCACACACATAAACATGTATATCCAACTATATACAATGTATATAATATTAATTTTATTATGATTTTTATATAAAATATTATAAAATTAATTACTAATACATAAAAAATTCACATTAACTGATATTTTTATATAAATATTGATAATTACTAATTATATAAATGCATCTA
This sequence comes from Viscum album, assembly GCA_963277665.1. Taxonomy (NCBI): domain Eukaryota; kingdom Viridiplantae; phylum Streptophyta; class Magnoliopsida; order Santalales; family Viscaceae; genus Viscum; species Viscum album. The sequence goes on from OY728138.1 coordinate 778,258,686, forward strand.
ATATTGTTATTATATATAAAAAATACTACTAATTATAAATTTTATTCAAATATTATTATTTATATTTTTAAAAATATTATTAATTATATAGATGAATAAATATTTTACACTAAATAAAAACGTATAATTATATTTATAAATATTATAACTTTGTTGTTTTTAAATATAAAATATTTTCTATAAATTTTACTAATTAAAATAAATATTAAATTTATTATCAGTTGTTTTTTTAAATATTATATTAATTATTTTTTATATTTAAATTATAACTTTAAAAAAATATAAATTATACATACATGTATATATATTATTAAAATGTATATATATAATTGTGTTAATTACATTTGAGTAACATTAATTATTATTATTATAAATGATAACTCATATATAATAATAATAATAATAATAATAATAATAATAATAATATTTAAATATGAATAATTTCTTTATAATTTATTTGTCATAATTAAAGTTTAAATTTGTTAATTAATTTAATTAAATTAAAGGTGTTATTTTCATTGCATCATAAATTTATATTGATAATTATTTGTAATTTATATATATATACTATACAAATATATTATTATCTAGACCCAAATATGTGTGATTGTGTGTATGAATATGTATATATAAATACACACACACACTATAATGAGATATTTGTAATTAAAAAAATAAATGTGTGTGTGTGTCATATAGGTTCTTTAATTTACTATGTTATAAGATAAATATTTTATCATCACTGAAAAATATCAAATTTTATCATTGTTCGTTTTTAGTGTTGATAAAGTTGAATATTTATTTGCACTTACTAGATGTGTTGACAAAAGGCAGTGATTTATTTCACTGAATCAACAGCAGTGTTTATCCAAATGAGTCAAGATATGGTCTCATAGCTTGTTACATACAGTGTATCATTGTATGAGTTATATTCCCTAAATACATATATCATATTGTATGATATACTTCTAATGGTATTGTATGATATAATCATATGATTTTTTTCACTTGTATCTTGATCTCATTGCATGAGTTATCATTTATTTGATCTGTTATCATGAAAAATAAAATAATTAACCTTGGATTTTGTCACACCCCAACCTCTCTTTTCCTTATTATTTTATTTATTAAATGATTTTTATATTTTTTTCTTGGTTCTGGGTTAAATCTCTTTCAATGTATACAAAAGAGTTTCCTTAGGTTTACAGGCTATTTTTTCATGTAATAATGCATGTTTAGTGTTTTCTTAAATGCCTGTGTGGATAATTTTAAAGTAATTTTTCATTTTAAATTATGATTTTTTTTCAAACTATTTCAAAGTATTTTCTTTCAAAGTAATGGAATTATTGTGTTTACTAAGGTTTTTTTTATTCTTTCCTTTAATAATTTGAGATGATTTGATAATGATTATATGATTGGGTTTTCAAATAATATTTATAACATGGTTTCTTAAATGAATCTTCAAAAGTAACTATTGAAACATTAAGTTAAAAAGGATTTTCTTGATGTAAATAAACCTTTAAAGTGATGCCCTTTGTATTATTGTAATAAGTGGATATAAATCATCTTAGTTTGGGGAAATATTTATGGTATTATTAATAATAATAAATAGGGGCCACTTCTGTGAAGTGTGTTTATAGTTGAGGGTGTGTTATGACTATTTCCATTATTATATATATATATATATTCTTTGTGTTATATGTATTATATTTCTACATCTATTTCATGACATGGGAAACCAAGAGTAGTTAGGCGGGATATTCAGGTTTGTATGTTGCATCGGTTTATGATTACACTCTGGAAAGTGGCCCCAAGTGAGTATTATGACTTGCTTTAGAGATTTTCCCTTGGTCAAACCAGGTAGGGTAAGACCAAGTGTTATGTCGATTTAATCGCATTGAGCACTAATTTAATAGATTATATTTTAGTATTTCCCTATATTTTCCCTAGATATCCTTGGTGTTCACATGATTATTGATCTTTATTATATCATGATGAATGTGATTTGACTATTCCTATTATAGTTGATTTATAATTATTACATGTTTATTCCTTGATGAAATTTCTATGATTATTATGTTTGTGTTTATCACCCTTGGTATTCTCATTTCTTCTTCTTTTTAAAGCATAGAATTTCCTCACTTGCATTTTCTGTCACAACCTGACCCAATAGGGCTCAAGCCGGGACTCCCCAAGCCCACCTCCAATAGGCCAGGGGCTGGTGACCAGCACCGAGTAGGCTATCACACACATGGGAGGCATTAGCCTAAGGTACCTGTACACACGCACCCACATACACCTCTATACAACAGTGTATAGATATACAAAAAGTAAAAGTAAAATGCATTCATACATCTATCCCAAATCAAATTGCAATATAAGTAAAAAAAGGGAAAATATAGGGCCCACCAAAATAAAACTACAAAAGCATCTAACCTTCTCAAATAGAGGGGATCACTATCAAAAGCACCCACCGATAAGCTCTTCGGCACATCTCTGGTAAACACCCCAGTCAGTCTCGCTCAAAAATCTCCACCTGCTCTGGGTCCTCATGGGACTCTGTCGAAATGTTTGTGATCTGCACAAGACACAAACAAGTGCGGGAAAATCCCATACAGGGGTGAGTATAAAAATAATCAGTAGGCACCCCAAAAACCCAAAAATAAAAGGGAGCAACTGAAAGGTAACAGTCAGCTCATCCCAACTAGAGGGAACCCAAATGAGAATGAACCTCCATCTCGAGACCATCCTCGACTAAACATGACTAGTCAGCTCAGCTTAGGTGTATTCCCATACATACACTGTGAACATCCTCTTAGGTATATTCTCATACATATACCATGAACAACCATATATACTCATTACATGCACCAAGCCTCATGAGATTCCAACCTCATTACCTTTGATAGGGACATAACTAGGAGAACACATTCCACTAACTTTGTCATCCCAGATGACACTCGTCCGAGAGATACACGCTCGTCGGATATCGTCACTAAGAACACCACACTGAAACAGAGGAATTAACAGACTCCTTAGATAGGGGATCACTTCTAGAGTTCCCTAGGGGATACAAGAACCCACTTCAGTATCTCAAATATCTCATAGATAGAAGATCACTCCCATGATCCACTGGGGGATACCACAACCCTATCTGATGTTCCACAAATCACATCACTCAGATATAGGATCGTTACCCATGCGAAGATGGCCGCGACAATGCCAGAAACCCCATCTGGTATAACTTGTGATGTAGAGGATCAAACCGAAAATGCACCAACCCTACTGAAACCACATGCTGAGTAGGAGATCATATAACCAACGATTCTACAACCCTACTAAAACCACGCACTGAATATGGGATTGTATAACCAACAATTTCGCAACACTACTAAAATAAAACGTTGATTAGAGGATTGTATACCTGACGATACCACAACCCTACTAAACGGCCCACTGCATTGGGGATCATATTCCCAATGATGCCTCAAACCCTACAGAGTTGACCTACTAGATAGGGGATCGCCGCCCATGTATAAGTTGTCACAGCGATACCAAGAACCCAATCTATGGAAGTGAAGCTAAAGAATCTCACTCCGGACCCACCAGATGGATGCCACAACTCTATCAGGAAAACATCATATTGAGGGGATCACAAACCTATAATAGGGTTGTAATGCCACACAAACCCTCATAGGAACGAACCAAGAAAGTACACTCAACCACTGTTGATCCAAACATCGCTAACCTGAGCGACCAGCAATATAACCACACTTCGCACCTCTTAGGTCCGAAATGAGGCCACCATCACATTCTACGCAGAAAAATATGCAGGATAGGCTATTTACTTGCCCAAAACGGACAACCAATGAAAAAGGTACTATTCAACGTAGCAAGACCGTGTGGGGCCCACACCTCGATCTCAAAACTCATCAATCAGATTGCACCATTTCAATCCCCTCATAAAAACACATGAGATCGACTATTCGTTCGTCTAAAATGGATATCAGAGGAAAAGTCATGTTTCTCCATAAACGCCCAAAACCAGCCTCATGGGGACCACAACACTGTTTTAGTTTAAGTGCCCAAAATTGTCCTTAAAAGATCCGTCTCAACTCCAGGGTCACAACGTCCCTGACGGCGTGTCAATCGGACGTCATATGCAGACGTACGATCTGATACAAGTTTTCCGAATAATAATTATTATATTATTATTATTAGAAATGGACATTTCATTCCCCCAAGAATTGATCCCGAAAAAAATGTCCTCAAAGTATTCTCAAAAGGTTCGCCTCGAAGTAATAGTTTAATGGCCACATATGGCACATAAATCAGACACCCGATTTGAAATATACGGGGGTTTAAACGCCTCCAGATCAGTCTGGCTGAACCGCCGTCAGAGCGCCTGCCGGACCGCCGCCGCCCTGCTGGAAACCGCCATTGTTGGACCACTGCTGAAGCTTCTAGACCACCACCGGTGCCACTAAAAATATTCCGGAAAACTTCCATGGACCCCCACGGTCACTCCGGTGTTCCAAAACGTGATCTGAGACTAGATCTCGAATCTTTGGGACAACACCTTTATAGTGCTTGCCTCTGCTCGATGATTCGTCGTCATTTCAGTGTCACAAAAACTAACCACCACTTACAATCGTCTATTCACTTCCTTTAGTTCCCAAAATTCAAACTCGATCACATATCATGACTCCTCGGGTCGAGAGCTTCTCAAACATAAGCCTTGCTCCTCGATTCGTTGATGATTTGGCGAGGTGAAAAGTTGATGGATGAAGAACGTGAAGAACGCAAAGAACAGGCAATAGGAAAATTAAATAGATGATGTCCATTGTTCATTTGGTCATTGTTAAAGGATTCCATAACATTAAAAACAAACATAAAAGATTTCTGATGACAAAATATTTAATCGGGGGGTTGCAGAATCCGAAATAGAAATCCTACCTCGAATCTGGATCCGTCGTTGCGTTCGCTACACCCTGATCTATCAGTGTCTGAAGTTTCATCGTGATCCAATAATGTTTGGATGTCAAATTTCTATTGTCTAGAGATTTGCCGTCCAAGAGGGGAAATGATCTAACCATGCTCATTTCCTTAATTCCCTATTTATAGAAAAATCCCGGCAGATGCGAAATCTGAATCTCTCGCACCCTCTCAACTGAGGTCACCCCTAGGGTAAACACCATGCTACGAACTCAATGGCGGTCTCGGATTTCCAATTTGAGATTCCATTCAGAAGTTATTCGAGCCGACACCCATAAATAAACTTTTCCATTTATTTACGAAAACACCCCTGGTGGTTTTTTCCACAACAGGCTCACGCCTGCAAATTTTACACCCTGCCTAGGGTAAACGGTATGCTTCGGACGCAATTGTGCCCTCGTATTTCTGATCTGAGCTACCGTTTAATAGAAAATGAAACCCCTCCACGTGCATAGTATAAAAATACTTAATATTTTTATAAAATTAATTCCTAGCACACCGAGTCTCGTAATCGCACGTCGTCTTCGTGCCAAGCTCTGGAATTATTCGTAGGAATATTCCAAAGTCTGACAGGGTCAAAACCCAAGTCTCTAAATCCTCCCCACTTTAGAACTTTTCATCCCCAAAAATCCATAATCACAAGTAAAACAACTGAACTCTCAACTGGGTCTCCCACACCAGTGATTTTGCCAACACACACCCCCACCCAAAAGCATAAGTCAGAGGGATTCATCCCCCACACCTTGACACTATCCGCTTTGGGCAGCACTGACTCGCCCACATGGTTTTACTCACATCAAAAAAAAACATGTCTCGGTAGGGGAAGGACCCCTCTTCCTCATACATTCGAAGAACGTCGAACAACTCCCACACAAGGTCTTACCAATTCCCTAAACAAAACTCGAGCAGGCAACAAAAAGGAAAGAGTACCACTAAGAAGTGTCTATCAAAACTACTGCATAAGTATAAAGGACACAGAGCATACCTCTATCCATCCATGGATCTTCTGGGTCAACAACCTCTAAGGCCTGTAACTATCCTCTCCCTCACCCTCCACCTCCTTGAGCTCAGTGTGGACCACCTAGGGGTGGTGGTGGTGGCATCTGATACCGCCTACCACCTCTCGCTGTTGCACTAGCTCCGTCGCCACTTATTCCACCCTATGAACCTCCATACTCAAGACGTTGTCGCTGCCAAGGTGGCATGTCGACCATCTCCCTCTCAGCAGCATGATGGGTTAGACAATCACTAGTAATATGTCCCCAGTCGTCTCAAGCGTAACATCGCCTCTCCTATAGCTAACCAAAACTGGCCTGAGAGCCCTGAGAGCCCTAAGTCTCAGATCCTCCATCCTAGGGTTGCCTCCTGAAACATTGAGCATACCCAGTCCCCTATGCCTGTCGTCAGCTTCCAGCTGTTGAGGTCTCATCTACCACATGCCCAGCACTAACGGGATGAATCTACTCAGCCAGAAATCTCTCCACCACCAAGGCTCGCTCCAGCACTCCAGTATAGGTGGACAGGCACAAGGAAACCACACCTACCCTGATTTCTCTACGTAGGCCCTTATTGAAGGTCCAAGACCTAAAGAACGGGTCTTAAACCACATCCAGGGAGTAGCACGATAGGTCTGTAAACCTCACTGAGTACTCTAACACAATCATTTCCTCCTACCGAAGCCGCTGCAAGCTACTAGATTCATACTAACCTTAGGATAATCAGATTTAAATCTTCCCTGAAGCGACACTCAAACTTGGTCCACATGAACATCTCCTCACCATGGTACCGCATCACTAGACTCCACCATCGCTCGGCCGAACCATACAGAAGCCTCGCAGCTAGGACCACCATCTGGTCTGGAGGTGTCCTCACCAGGTGGAAAAAACTCAGGTGACTACCTCGATCCAGCCATCAGTTTCCTGGGGGTATGGATCACCTTGATACCTCAGAGGTCACTGCCTCTGGAACTCATGCAGTGCACTTAGCCTGCGTGAATCCTCATCTTGCACTACCGGCATAACCAGCTGCTCAACATGTGGTGGATCAACTAGTCGACCGCCTAGAGGTCCAGCCTTAGAACCTGTACCCTGCTTCAAATCCTCTACTCAGTGTAGATCATCACCACAATCCTGGTTTGGAACCCTCACTGGTTGTCATCATGGATTCATCCTTAAATCTAATCAAGACGCACCACGATCAAAGAGTATATCTGGGGAGATAACGCATTAAGGACAAGAAAAACCCAAAACCCAGTCCTATATGATGCATGTATCATTATTTCCCTACAAAAAGTATCCTAATTTACCAAGTAGAAAGGCAGGTTATCAGAGTCCTAGTGAATGGATACATCGGCCGCTGCACCAGCACTGGATTCCCTTGCTTGAAAGCCAAACTCAAAACATCCTAACATTGTCGTTATGAAACCCAAAACAAGCTCACAGCTATACCACCTATGCTCAGAGATCCCAAAGGTGAAACCTCCTCTAATACCACTCTGTCACAACCCGACCCAACGGGGCTCGAGCTGGGACTCCCCAAGCCCACCTCCAATAGGCCAGGGGCTGGCGACCAGCGCCGAGTAGGCTATCACACACATGGGAGGCATTAGCCTAAGGTACCTATACACACACACCCACACACACCTCTATGAAACAGTGTAGAGATATACAAAAACTGAAAGTAAAATTCATGCATACATATATCCCAAACTAGAGTGAAACAGAAGTACAAAAAGGGAAAATACAGGGCCCATTAAAAAAACTACAAAAGTGTCCAACCTGCTCAGAAGGATGGAATTGCTATCAAAAGAACCCGATGGTAAGCTCCTTGGCATAGATCTAGTAAACACCCTGGTCAGTATTGCTCACAAAGCTCTACCTGCTCTGGGTCCTTATGGGACTCCGTCAAAAGGCATGTGGTCTGCACAAGACACAAACATGTTCAGGCAAAGCCTATGCAGGGGTGAGTATAAAAATACTCAGTAGGCACCCTAACAACCCCAAAATAAAAGGGGAAAACTAAAAGGTAATAGTCAACTCATCTTGGCCAGTGGTAACCCAAATGAGATTGAAAATCCATCTCGAGATGATCCTCATCTAAACACGACTAGTCATATCAGCTCAGGTGTATGCCCATACATACACTATGACCATCCGCTCAGGTATATGCCTATACATATACCATGAAAAACCAGATATACTCATTCCTTGGACCAAGACTTATGAGGTTCAGACCTCATCACCTGCGATAGGGACATAACTAGAAGAACACACTCCACGAGCTATGTCATCCCAGATGACACTCGTCTGAGAGATACACGCTTGTTAGATATCGTCACTGATAACACCATGATGAAACAACATAATTACCAAACTCCTAGAATAGGGGATCACTCCTAGGGTCCTCTAGGGGATAAAAGAACCCACTTAGGTATCTCGAAGATCTCACAGATATGGGATCACTCCTAGGATTCGTTGGGGGATACCACAACCCGATCTGATGTTCCACAAATCACATCAATCAGATAGAGGATCTTCGCTTGTGTGAAGATGGTCGCGACGATGCCGGAAACCCCATCTGGTATAACTCCTGATGTAGGGGATCAAATCAATGATGCACCAACCCTATTGAAACTACGTGCTGAGTATGGGATCGTATAACCAACAATTCTGTAACCCTAGTAAAACCACACGCTGATTATGGGAGCGTATAACCAACGATTTCACAACCCTACCAAAACCACACGTTGAGTAGGGGGTCGTATACCCGACTATACCAAAACCCTATTAAATGGACCACTATGTCGGGGATCATATTCCCAATGATGCCTCAAACCCTATGAAGTTGACCTACTATATAGGGGATCGTCGCCTGTGTATAAGATATTACAGCGATACCAAGAACCTGATCTAGGGAAACAAAGCTAGAGGATCCCACTCCAGACCCACCAGAGGGATGTCACAACTCTATCAGGAAAACTTCTTATCAAGGGGATCACAAACCTATAATAGGGTTGTAATACCACACAAACCCTCATAGGAATGAACCAAAGGAGTACACTCAACCACTGTTGGTACAAACATCGCTAACCCGAGTGACCAGCAACATTGCCACACTTTGCACCTCTTAGGCCCAAACTGAGGCCACCATCGTATTCTACACAGAAAAACACATAGAATAGGCTATTTACTCACCCAAAACAGACAACTGATGAAAAAGGTAATATTCACTGTAGCAATCCCATGTGGGTCCCACACCTCAATCTCGAAACTCATCAAGTGGATCACACTTTTGCGTTCCCCTTGGAAAAACACATGAGATCTACTATTCGTTTGTCTAAAATGGATATCAGATGAAAAAGTCACGTTTCTCCGTAAACGCCCAAAACCGGCATCATGGGGCCCACACCACTATTTTAGTTTAAGTGCCCAAAATTGGCCTTGAAAATTTCACCTCAACTCTAGGGTCACAATTCCTCTAACAGCGCATCAATCGGACGTCATATGCAGACGTACGGTCCGATACAATTTTCCCAAATAATAATAATTATATTATTATTATTAAAAACAGACATTTCAGGCCCCTAAGAATTGATCCTAAAACAAAATGTGCTCAAATTATGCTCAAAAGGTCTGCCTCGAAGCAAGGGTTTCATGGCCATAGACAGTATGTAAATCGGACACCCGATTTGAATGATATAGGGGGTCAAACACCTCCGGACCAGTCTGGTCAGACCGTCGTCGGAGCGCCTGTCGGACTACCGCCACCCTTCTGAAAACTGCCGCTGTCGGACCACCGCTGGGGCTGTCGGACTGTCACTAGAGCCATCGTAAATCCGCTGGAAAACTTCTACGGACCACCACGGTCACTCCGGTGGTCCAAAACGCGATCTGAGACCGGATTTGGAATCTTTGGGATGACACCTTTATAGCGCTTGCCTTCGCTCGATGGTCCGTCATCGTTTCGACATCACAAAAAGTAACCGCCGCTTCTTCTCACCGTTGAACTTCCTCTGGCACCCGAAAGTCAAACTCGAGCACAAATCAAGACTCCTCAGGTCGAGAGCTTTGCAAACATATTCCTTTCTCCTCGATTCGTTGATGATTTGGCGAGGTGAAAAGTTGATGGATGAAGAATGTGAAGAATGAAAAGAACGGGCAATCGAAAAATTAAACAGATGATGGACATTGTTTGTTTGTACATTGTTAAAGAATTCTATAACAGCAAAAACAAATAGAAAGGATTTACGACGATGAAAAATTTAATCGGGGGGCTGCAGAATCCAAAATAGAAATCCTACCTTGAATCTGGATCCGCCGTTGCATTCACTGCACCCTGATCTATCAGTGTTTGAAGTTTTATTGCGATCTGATAATGTTTGGACGTCGAATTTCCTTCGTCCAAATCTTCGTTGTCTGAGAGGGGAAATTAGCTAACTCTTCTCATTTTCTTAATTCCCTATTTATAGAAAACTCCCAGCAGACACGAAATTTGAATCTCTTGCGCCCTCTCAATTGATATCACCCATAGGGTAAACTCCATGCTACAAACTCAACGGTGGTCTCGGATTTCCAATCCAAGATTCCATTCATAATTTATTCGAGCTGACACCCATAAATAAACTTTTCCATTTATTTATGAAAATTCCCCTGGTGGATTTTTCCATAGCAAGCCCATACTTGTAAATTTGACACCCTGTCTAGGGTATACGACACGCTCAGGAGGCAATTGTGCCCTCAGATTTTTGATCTGAGCTACCGTTTAAGAGAAAATTCAACCCTGCCATGTGCATAGTATAAAAAGACTTAATATTTTTATAAAATTAATTATGGTCATACCGGGTCTCGAAATCGCACACCGTCTCCGCGCCTAGCTTTATAATTATTCGTAGGAAAATTCCAACGTCTAACAGGGCCAAAACCCAAGTCACTATATTTTCATTATTCAATATGAACATTTTAATAAATCTTGGACTTTTTCTAATGTTTTCTTAAAATTGGGTATTTATGATTTATGGTTTTAAGATCATTTTCCTTATATCAAATTCCCTCTATCCTTAAAAAGTATTAAAGAGCTATTTTTGAATTAAATAGTGAAAACTCAATGGTTTGAACACAATGGTTTAAAATGAGGGTTTTATGTGATTTATTTAACACTTAAAATAAAAACCCATATTTTCTTAGCCTAATTTAAAACTATCATGAAATGGATTTATTTTTAAAGGTTATGTATAGGGTGCATGGAGGATACCTATTGGGAATTTTTTCTCACAAAAAATACACTATATATTCAATATTGGTTATGTATGGATGCAGTGGTTGGTTGTAAGATTTTGTTTCAGGTACATTTAAGGTGGTAAGTGAAGAAACATTAATTATCATATGGATGTGGTGGTTGTGGTTTTCATTTTATTTTAGCATCTTATTTATCTAGTGTACCTATCCACTTTTACTTCCTTCTCTCTAGTTTCTTTTATCTGATATTATTTTATAATTTAAGTTTATTTACATTATATTTGAGATGTATTTGGTTTTATTTATCAATTCTATTATTTTTTATGAGTTATACTTTTATTTGTGTCCCTTTTGGTTTTTCTTATCTATGAACTGCTCATTTTGTGTGTGCATGATTATCTGAATTAAAAAGTTGTTATGTTGGACTTCTCAGTGGGATTCCTTCACTTGTTATTATTTCATCGGGTGAAATCATTCCCATCAATATATGTTTAGATTTATCGGCACTATTTTTCATCTCATGGTGATTAGAAATGTGCTTCAGGATATGTCACAGTCAGCTCAGGTACTCAGATTAGGGGTATCCTAGGTTGGTTTATGAAAAAATGTAATCATAGTGTTTGGTTTTTATTTGGGACTCCATGGTAGACAATATCTAGGATTATCAAAGATCGAGGTTTAGGTGTGAGTTGGTGTTTGGAAAAAACTTTTTGTATTGAGTCTTGAGTTACAAAGGGTGTTTAGGAGGTGTGTGTCTCATATTTTAGTCTTGTACTTTATTTTTTAGATTCCTTATCTTCATTTGAGTATTTATGTTTTTTAATGAATTTTTATGAGTTATTTTGAGAAATTTTGGGTGAAATGGGAAGAAAACTATGGAGTCTCATAGTTACTATGCACAGTTTGGAAAACCATGAACAAAATGAGAAACTTGGTCTTAGAGGTTTGCAGTGAGATTTATATAGTTAGAACATAGTTTGATAGACTGTGTGACTAAACCAAGCCTTAATTTAAATCTTTTAAATTTTTAGAAATTTTATATTTTAGGTTGTACACCATTTCTATTTTTCTCCATTGTTGATTTAAGATGAATTTTGGTGTTTATTGTGGATTATTAATGTTATTTAAGTTGATTTAAATTTTAATTTCATGATAAAATCATTGGTGTTGACTTTGAAATAGGGGGAATTTCATAAAATGATAGATGTTATTAAATGTTGTGAATATTAAATGAATTATTAATTCACAAAGGATTTGTTTTGATAAAAATGAGGATATGTAAAAAAAATAGGATTAGAATGTGGGTTTTAATAGACTGACATGAGTTTCAAAAAAGTTTTATTTTGTAAAAACTTTTATAGGATGACTTAAAATTTTTTAGGTAAGTGTTGGGTATTTTTGTTGTGTGAGTGGATTTTATTTGATATTTCAAGATTGATTTGTTTACTTTTTTTATGTGGTATTGAAATTTGAGTCTCATTTTGATTGTGTTTTACCTTCTTATTATAGAGTAATCCCCCACTAATTATTGATGGAATATCAAGATAGAGCTATGGGTGATTCTCTATAAGTAAACCCTCTATTTGATCAAAGACTATCTGAGTCAGTTATTCTATCTACTTAAGTTGTGGGGCATCATGTCCTTCCTCCCCTAGATTAACCTAGAGATTATATTAAGGACATGCAAAACTTGAATCCTCTCTTCTATAAATATTTTAATATCCTAATATTTTAAAATAATTCTATATTTGATAGCGTACAAGATACACAACATTGAGCTTAAACAAACCACAAAATATTATTATTTAAATATGATGGTTATAACCTAGTAATTGAATTGATAGGTATGAATAGTAATAAATGAATTGTGAAATATATATATATATATATATATATATATATATATATATATATATATATTATACTAAATAAAAATGTATCGATAAATTCTTAATAAATAATCACTCTATTTTTAGTAAAGTCATTTTATTCTTCAAAAATATCTTTTCTCCACAAATGGTTTTTTATTTATATTTGTGAGAAAATATTATAATTAATTTCTAGAACTTTTAGAAATTTTATTTGATAAAAATTATATCATTTTTGAAATCATCATTTCAAAATTAACTTAGGGTAAAATTTTGGTTTTTTCTGAAAAGATTGATTTTTAAATGAATAGTGAAAATATCGATTTTTGTAAACCTATCATTTCATTTCATTAAAAAGTAACATTATGATTTGAATTTTATCTCAAAGTAACATAAATATTATTTAATTATATATTATATAATTAATTACATTTGAATCATCATTGTACTTAATTTTGATATAAGTTCATTTTTGGGATTAAAAACACATTTTTTCCAAAAAACACACTTTTCATCAAATTTTTGTGAGTTTAATTTCAAATTTATTTCTAAAACTTATAGAAATATATTTTTTAAAACCCAATTCTATATTTAGAATCATAAAGTCCAAATTTGGAAATTAGGTCCCTTTTATTTTTGGTCAATATAAAAAGTAACCATAGTAAATTTTTTTGTTACCATGGTAAAGGTAAATCAGGTAATTAAGGTTAAAAATAATGTTATAAGGCCTAAAAATATCCTTAATACTTTTATTTATTTTATTGGATAAGTTTTTTTACCTTGAATATCAAAAATTTGAAAACATGTCAATTTTTAGCCACTTCCCTTTGATTATAAAATTTATAAATTTTAAGTAAATATAATGTAAAAAATGTCACTCTATTGATTTTAATATCTATAATATTTTGTAACAAGTATAACAAAACTTATGTTTGGTTATAAAATAGTATACAATGCTAACATAGTGCCTGTGCAAGTAGTAGAAAATCAACTAAATAGTTTTAAAAACTATAAAAGTAATATTTTTTGAGTGAGTTTTAGTGTCCCGTGAATTTAATAGATAAAAATAACTTATTATAGATGTTTTAATGTATTTGATTAAAATTACATTTTTTCATGTTATTTTAAATTTTAAATTTTGTGAATATTTCTTAAAATTTCATTGATTGTATTTTATCTTAAATATATTTTATTAAATAATTTAAAAATCATAAAAATATAGAAAGAGAATAAGTAGGTTGTGAAATGGTAAACAATGTCATAGCTTGTACATTTATGATCCAATTTTCACCTTATAAGTAAAATTATAACCCTTTAATATTTAAAAAGTCATTACTGTGGTTGAGGTTAAAATTTGTTAACCAATTGGTTAATCCAAATGATAACATTTAAAATGATATCAAAACCTATAAAATTTTGATTGGATGATTATATTAAGACTGAATACTCCTTATTATCTAATCCATGTCATTTTATAACCATTTTACATGAGTTAGATTCATATTATGTTATAAAATTTCATGCATTTCCAAAAATGACATTAATTATATTTTATAATAAACAATATTTTATTAAATGATTTAAATTTACTAAAATATTATCTTTAGTAAATTAAATGGTATGTGGTTTAAAATATCAACCATTTTCCATTTATGGTCAACTTTTCCTTTTATATTAACTTTATTGACTCCTATTAGTGTAAAAAACTTTGATACCATAGTAATAGACAAAAGGGTTAACAGGGGGTTAAAACCAAAAGATAAGGGTGAAAACATCTCCTAAACTTATCCAAAATTTATTTTATGAGAATATTTTGAATCATAATCATACTATATTATAATTATATCAATTTTGAGTCATTTTTTCATGATAATGTTATTTAAATTAATTTAATACTTTAATAAATTCCATGAATTCCCCTCCCTTCTCTTATAAAATGGTACCTCCTCTCCTATTTTATTCACACTTAAAAAGTATTTTTGTTCAGATAAGGCCTACCCAAATACATTATTAACATCCCTTACCAAGTTTTAGAGATCTTATTTTGGGTATAATGCCAAACTTATAATGCTTAAGGTGTAAGGAAATGGAGGTCGTCTGAAGAAGAGGTATAGCTTTTAACTGAATGTTTTAGTTTTATTTATTATTCTACCTCCTTAAAATATTCTTAAACCATGATAAAATAATAAAACAAGTATATTAAATATATTAATATTTTTTTATGTTAATTTAATAACATATTTCCATATCCTCTTCCATCAAATTGGAAACAAAATCGTCATTTGTGCCTACGCCAGACTACCGCCCCAGGAACTATTGAATTTTTTTCCATCACTACCTCTCACAGATGGTTATAATGATGAATTTAATGTATATATATGATATTAATGAAATAATTATAATTATATAAATATAATATATCATCTATTTTCTTACATTTCCATCCATTTAAAAATGATAACGTCATTCATGCGTACTTGTGGATCACCACCTCCACAAAGCGATGTGATTCGTTTTTCATCACCACATCACATGACTGATATATATAAAGTATTTAAAAAGGTGATATGATATTTGTAATATAATTATATTTATTTAAAGATAAAATAATACTTACCTTATTTCCATCTTGATCATTGAAAAATGGAAACGTTACTCATGTTCACGTACGACCTACCGTCTCCATGATTGCAACATAGTTCATTTTTCAAAAACAACATTAATAGTTGGTTTTAAAAGTATAATTGATGTAAAAAAATGAAAATTATATTATTATTATTATTATATATTATTAAATAACGACTTTGTTGAACATATTCAACCTACTGAAGTCATATTGGACATATGATCCAAATATTATCAAAATATATGATATGAACTTAATTGATTAAATAATTATATATGACATGGTATTAAATAAAAAAATATAATAATGAACTTGAAAAGGGTTATTAATCAAGTAAATAATTGACATAATTTTATTATTCAGGAATATAAAGAACCTACATTATGAGTTAGACTCAAGGTAAGGGACATTTTAACTTTAAACATCGTTTTAAATGTTGTAAAGATTTATTTTATTAATATTTTCATTCCATGTCCATATTCTTAAAATTATTTTAAGGATGTTTTTATATGGAAATAACTGAATTATAAAGGAAATTTTATATCACTTTTTACTTTCTTTCAAAGTTTTTTAAAATATAATCTTTTTACATAATGTTTGGATAAAAATGTTAAAGGAATGTTTTATTTTAACGTATACGGTGTTAATGGTTTTTCCCGTCATCAAAAACATTATTTTATGTTTGGATTACTTTATAATAATTCATTTTTTCTTCAAATAAAATATATATTTCCCTTTTTTTGGGTATTTTGGTTTTAAAAATGGTTTTTTAAAAGGAAAGGTTATTTAAATATATGAAAGTGTTTTTCATGCGGGTTCAAAAGAGTTTTTCAAAGGTTTTATGTTGAAAAATTAAAACATAAAAATATTTTATTTTATATGCAATAATTTATCATTATATATTAAGATAGAGTGATCCTGATACATCTTATACAAATGAGGGAGCCTAATACAGCTTATACTAATGGATAATCCCGCTACAGCTTATATAAACAGTTGATCTCGATGCATCTTATAGTAATGGGTGAGGTCAATACAACTTATATGATGGGTAAGCCCCATTATATCTCTCTAATGCATTGGGTAAGGTTCCTTAACTTTATAGGCAAGAAGGATGGAATTAACAAGGTTGGTTTCTCTTATGTATTTAACTAGGATCCAGTTATTTCTATCACTAATTTAACACGGGTTATGAATATGATGCTCTAAGTTACCAAAAAGGGTTTATAATTTCTTGATATGGGTTTTAAAGGTTTATTTTGAGAAAAAAGTGTGATTTTTTCAATTGGATATGTTATATTTTATGTGATCAAAGAAAATTGTGATAAAGGTAAAAAAATTATGGGTTTTCATGTTTATTACTGGACTAATGGATTTCTTTTTTCTATGTCCCTTACTGATATTTTTATACTGATACCACATTTTAAAATATTTTTCACGAGGCTTAAGGATGGGTAGGTACAAAGAATAATTCATATTGAAATTAATGAATATTTTTCATGAAAATAAAATGTGTTTTATTTTAAAAGTTTTATATTGTATTAAAAATGTATACAAAGTAAAAGTTCCCACTTTTTAATATATGGGTTGGTTATGCAAGAGTTATAAGCTAATTATCTACTAATTTAAACTATAAAAATCCTTGAGAATTCAAAAAAGTGAACTCTAGTTTAAGGGAACTAGATTTTATAGTGTTTAAGTTTGGATCCATACTGTTGGTATCATAGGGAAGGTTTAGATACCTTTAGATATTTTGATGTTATCATGTGAGGTTAACTTAAGTGATATGAGTACCATAATGGGTTTATAAGTTTAAGTTTGATCATAAGTTCAAAGTATTAGACACCCTTTTAGAGGTTTTAAGTGATAGGATTTTAAGGTGATTAATAATGTTTTTGGAGATGGTTTATTGGGTTGAGGTATATGTAAACCTTAGGTTTTATATAAAGTATTATTTTAGAAGATTGATATTTCATTTTTGGTGATGTAAGCTAGAAGGTATGAGATGACCTTTGAGGTTAAAACATTATTTAATATTGAAGTTATTAAGATTATTTTTTAGGATGTTCATCATATTTTTTGGAATGTAATAATAATTATATTAATATAGTTTTAGTAAAAGGACAACCCACATGGAGGGTGGTAACTTTTCTCATTCAGTAAGGTCACAGGGCTTGAACCAACAATTGAAGAGAAACAAGGGTGTAGTGCCTACCACTGTACTATGTGATGTCCTGGTTAGTATGAAATTGATTTTTTTACTTAAATGATTTTAAATAAAAATATTAATTTTATTTTGGGAATATGTGTTGTATAATATAGATAACCATGGGATTTAAAAGTGATTTGGTAATTAATTTATTAATTTTATTTTGGAAGAATATCACTATAAATTTTGGTAACATTATATGATTAATGTAAATAGAATAATATGGGATTTTATTTGAGGAATAAATATTTAATTGACTTTTAGAAGAATATATAATTTTAATGTGGTTTTATGGTGATTCAGGTTATTTATGAAAATGATTAGCATATCTTAGAGATTATATGATTAGGGCATATGCATTTTTGGGTATAGGACTTTATGAGTGACTAATGTTGATTAGAGATAAATTTTAAATTGATCTTAGGATAATATGTGATCAAATACTTTTGATATTTGGGTTTTGAACATAGTCAAGAATATTTTGAGTAATTTTAAGGATAGTTATTTATATAATTATTTAAGTTAAAATTTGGGTATTATTGTTTATTTTTTTATATTAATGGTGTATTTATTCATATGAAGGTTTATTCATATTGGATATTATCTTATCTTATGCTAAAAATTTTCCTTTTGGTAAATATATAAATATATGAGGAATATATTTTCATATATTTATGTATTACGTGGTCTATTAAAAGTTTTTTTAGTAATTAAAACATGAAAAAATCATCTTGAATACTCAAATTTTGGAGAAAAATATGATATTGTGGTAGAAATTGATTAAAGGATGAAATTATACTTATCAAGTAAGTATATTTCTCTATGTTCTTAGTATAGATGGTGAAGGAATTTGTAAAATCCAAGAAAATTATCTTTCAAAAAAAAATATCCTATTACATTCATTTCTTATGAATGAATAGTCATTTTCACACCTCTTTAGTTTATGGTTTTGTGGTTATTAACTTTTTCACAATCATTAACTTTCTTGTGATCAATGGTCTTTGTATCCAACCATTACTATTTTAACATTACATTGTTCCTCCATGTCTATATTTTCATTTCCCACTAATTTTATCCTATGTGTAAACCTAGTTATGTGTTATTCTAGATGAATTTCATATTTCTTTTTCCTTCTTTTCAGGAGAAAGTTTTATTAACTCTTTTACAATGTGGGTTTTTTAAAAAATTATTTTAAAATTTAAAAACCTTGATTACTGATCTCAAGTACAAATTTTAAGGATATAATTAATTAAAGGGGGTGAATTTAATATCCTAATATTTTAAAATAATACTATATTAGATAGCGTACAAGATACACAACACTAAGCCTAAACAAACCAAAGAATATTATTATTTAAATATAACTGTTATAACCTAGTTGTTGAATTAGTGGGTGTGAATAGGAATAACTAAATTATCAAATATAAATATAAAGATCCAAATGAATAAAAAATTATCAATAAATCCTTAGTAAATAATTACTCAATTTTTAGTAAAGTCGTTTTATTCTTCAAAAATGCATTTTCTTAAAAATCATTTTTTATTTATTTTTGAGAGAGAAAATTTTATGTAAATTCAAGAAATTTTATTTTATAAAAGGATATAATTTTTTAAATCATCATATCAAAATTTTCTTAAGGTGAAAATTTGAGATTTTTCTGAAAATATTGATTTTTCAATGAATAGTGAATATATCATTTTTTATAAAACTCCCATTTATTTTCATTAAAAATCACATTATACTATGAATTTGATATCAAAGTAATATAAGTATTATTTAATTTTATATAATATAATTAATTACATTTTAATCATTATTATATCTGATTTTGGTATAAGTTCATTTATGGGCCTAAAAGGGCATTTTTCCAAAAAACCACTTATCATCGCATTTTGTGGGTTTAATTTTAAATTAATTTATATCACTTACAGAAATTAAGTCTTGAAAAATGGATTCTATATTTTTAATTAGGGGTAAGAATTTGGTAAATATGTCCCTTTTATTTTTGTTCAATATGAAAAGTAAGCATAATAAATTTTTGGTTACCACAATAGAGGTAAATGAGGTAATTAAGGTTAAAAATAATGTGATAAGGCATAATACTATCCATGAAACTTGTATTTTTTTATTTTATAATTTTTTTTCTACCTTGACTATATGATATTCTAAAAATAATAATTTATATCCACTTTCCTTTGATTGTGACATTTATATTATTTTTAGTAAATATAAAGTCAAAAATATCACTCTCTTGATTTTAATGTCTATAATATTTTTTTATTGGGATAAAAACAAGTTATTTTTAGTTATAAATGTTAATTTTAAATATAAATTATTTTTTATCATGTTAATTTATTTTTAATTTTTAGGGATGAAATAATTACCCTAAATACTTGCACAATGTCGACATAGTGCATGTGCAGGTAGTAGAAAAATCAAGTAAATAATTTTATAAACTCTAAAATTTATATTTTTGAGTGTGTTTTAGTGTCCCGTGAATTTTATAGATAAAAATAAATTATTAGGGATGTTTTAATGTATTATATTCTAATTATATTGTTTTCATGTTATTTTCAAATTCAAATTATGTGAATGGTTCTTAAAATGACATTAATAGTATTTTATGTTAAATATATTTTATTAAATTATTTAAAAATCATAAGAATATATAAATAGTACAATTAGGAATTTATATGT
Source organism: Viscum album (assembly GCA_963277665.1). Classification (NCBI taxonomy): domain Eukaryota; kingdom Viridiplantae; phylum Streptophyta; class Magnoliopsida; order Santalales; family Viscaceae; genus Viscum; species Viscum album. Next base: position 778,279,315 of record OY728138.1, read on the forward strand.
TCTAAAAATTAATCTCTTTTATATTTATGGTCTAATTTAAACATTATAAGTAAAATTATAACCCTTAAATATTGAAAAAGTCATTACCACGGTTAAGGTTAAAATTGGTTAACTAATGGGTTAATAAAAAAGATAAGGTTTAAAATGATATCAAAACCTATAAAAATTTGATTTTATGGTTATATTAAGACCTAAAAATCCTTATATTTTAATCCATGTCATTTTGGAACCATTTTACATGAGTTAGACACATTTATATTATTATATTTCATGTATTTCCAAAAATGACATTAATGGTGTTTTATAATAAACAATATTTTATTGAATGATTTAAAATTCATAAAAATATTATATTCATCCAAGGGAATAGTATATAGTTTAAAATATCATCCATGGTCCATTTATAGGATAATTTTTATGTTATATTAACTTTTTTGACTCTTATTAGTGTAAAAAAAACTTTGATACCACGGTAATAGACAAAAGGGTTAACAGGGGTTAAAAACAAAAATAAGAGTGAAAAAATCACCTAAACTTTTATAAATTCTATTTTATGATAATATTTAGAAAATAATAATATTATATTTTAATTATATTAATTTTTTACATTTTTATATGATAATTAATTTATATTAATTTAATACTTTAAGAAATTCCAAGAATTCTCATCCCCTCTCTGATAAAAGGGAACCTACTCTCCTATTTTATTCACACTTAAAAAGAATTTTTATTTTTAAAATACCATCCTAAATAACTTCCTATAATCCCTTCCCATATTCTATAGGTCTTAGTTTGGGAATAATACTGACCTTATAAGGCTTAAGGTGTAAAGAAAAGAAGGTTGTCTGAAAAATATGTATAGATTTTAACCAAATGTTTTAGTTTTATTTCTTCTTATTACTCATTAAAATATTCTTAAAACATGATGAAATAATAATAAAAATTATATTCCATATACTTATATTTTAATTTCTTTCAAATATTTTCAAAAGGGAATACTTTTACATAATGTTTTGACAAAAAGGCAAAAGGAATGTTTGATTTTAATGGGTTTTTTCCAACATTGTAACCATATTTTGATGTTTGGATTCCTTTACAAGATTTCATGTTTTCTTAAAATAAAAACCCTACTTCCATTTTTTTGGGTATTTTGGTTTTGAAAATGAGTTTTTAAAAGTAATGGGTATTTCAATATCCTAAAGTGTTTTTCATACGGGTTTAAAAGAGTTTTTTAAGGGTTTCATGATGAAAATTTTAAGCATAAAAATGTTTTGTTTTTGATTTGATACTTGATAATTATATATGAGGAGTAGGTGAGACAGATATAACTTATATTAATAGGTGATCCTAATACATTTTCTATAAAAGGGTGATCTTGATGTATCTTATTTGAACAGGTGAGCTCAATACATCTTATATGAATAGGTGAGCTTGATACACCTTATATGACAGGTGAGACCCATTATAGATATTAAATACATTGGGTAATGTTAATTTTATTCATAAGAAATAAGGATGGAGTTAACCAAGTTGGTTTATCCTATGGATTTAACTGATCTCCATTTATTTCTAACATGAGTTTAACATAGGTTATGAATATGATGCTTTAAGTTTCCAAAAGGGGTTTCTGATTGCTTACTATGGGTTGTAATGGTTTTATTTGAGAAAAAAAGTGTTATTTTTTAAGTGGATATGATTTATTTCATATTCTCAAAGAATATTATGATAAAAGTAAAAAATTTATGGGTTTTTATGTTTTTTACTATACAAATGAATTTATTTATTTTGTGTCCCTTACTGATCTTTTTGTGTGTATCCCACATTTAAAATGTTTTCATGGGGTTTAAGAATGGGTAAGGAAAAAATAAAAGACCGTGTTAAAATCCATGATGATTTTTCATGAAAAGAAAACATGTTTTATTTTAAAAGTTTTGTATTTTGGGGAAAATGTATACTGAGTAGATTTGTCCACTTTATAATATATGGGTAGGTTATGAAAGAGTTGTGACCTAATTATCTAAAACTCTAAACCGTAAAGATCCTAAAGAATGTAAAAAAATTAACTATAGTATAAGGGAGCTAGATTATGTAATGTTTAAGGGTGGGTCTTTACAAATAGTCAGATTCCCATGAGGCAAAAGAGTGGTTATTGAATATCAAGAAAAACTTCAACCTTCTTAAACTTCCAAAATCTCCTAAGATGAATATTTCTACCTTTATACTTAAAGATCTGATTTAGAAGTGGTATAAGTACATAATTTGGGAAATCCCATGTAAGGACCATTCATGGAAAGTTTTCAAGCCATTTTTCATTCAGTAATACTTCCCTAAAATCTTTAAAGTGTCTAAGGCAATGGAATTGTATTGCCTTGAGTGGTGTGACCAACCAGTTCTAGAGTATGCTCGTTGTTTCATTGAACTAGTTCCTTATATTCCTGAGTTATAATTGTATGATCATATAAATGCTCTATATTTTAGAAGAGGTTTTCATTCTGATCCCAGATAAAAGTATCATTCTTTTTTCTAACCTCCTACATGAAGGTGTTGAAGTAGGTTGTCAGAGATGGGTTCGATAAGGCTAGGATTTCTAAGGTAATTGATATATCCTTTTTCCTAAGATAGTTAAAGGTAATCTTAGTAAAATAAAGGGTAAGTGGGCTAAGTTTGACTATATAGGTGATGGAATCAAGAGACTATCCCATTTATTTACATCTATTTTTTTCAAGGGTACGACATTGGTGCACCATTTGTATGGCAAGAAGGGTTATAAGAATCATTTTTGTTAGGAAAATATTAACACTTATCATAGTTATGATCATTAGGGTAATATTAAAAGGTTTTTTAGAGGATTAGCATGAAAAATATGTGGATCTAAACCCCTTTAGAATACCCCTAGGTTAAACTTATTGAACCTGATACTGATGATATAATTTCTTAAAGTATTCCCTATAATATTTTGTTATCTATTGTCTAGTTTATACAAGTCATATTTTTCTCATGGTCGGTGATGGATTTTTTTGTTTCTAATTTTAGTTAAATATTTAAATATTATTATGGATAACACTTTATAGAGATGTTTTTGAATCACTGGTGAGAATGCATGGGAATTATTTGTGTGTTCTATGGTTTCTCACTTGGATGATGTAAAACCCAAGTTAGTAGAGTTTTTTAATTCCCTTTATCTCTTTTATAAAACCTATTTATTTTATAAAGCTTCTATATTTTGATAAATCTTATAGAAATTAGTTGTTTTTATAGAATCATTGCATTGATGGGATTTTAATATGATGAAAAGACCACCATAAATGATATATTTTCTATTTTTCTCTTGAAAGTAGTGGTGAGGATATTAGGTGAAGTATTCAATTTACCTAATTGGAACCTACCTTATAATTTACTATAGTCTCACTGGTCTCAACACCTTTTTGGTAGCTTGACCATAATTATTTTATGGTTAATTATATGTGATAAGTTTGGTTGTTTATGGTACGCATAACTTTTTCATTGGTGATGAAGTAACTAGTTTTTTATTGTGGTTTATGAGGTTCTTCTGGAGATGTAATTGAGTTTTTTTGTGTTGTTACTCTCAATCAGTAAAATAAACCTTATCTCGGTTAATTTCATGGTGTTCCTTGAGTTTTTAATTTTAAAATTAATGAAAAAACAAGAAACTTGTAGATTCTTTCATTATATTTTTTTAATAAGACTTTATGGGAGCATAAAGTGATATGGTGGAGAGAATTGTGACACCCCATCCTTGGTTTTTATTATTATTTTACTTATTCATTGGTATTTATCTTTATTTTGTGGTTATAGTTCAAATATATTTAAATTAGGAGGAAATGGGGTAGTTGTACATGTCGCGGAGTTTTTACACTTTTAGTGAAAACTATGTGACCCAATCATGCAATGCCTATAGCTCATTCAAGTGGTGATCACATAGTTAGTGCATGGTTTGGTAAACCATGTGGCTAAATATTGAAACTTATTTATGCTTGTATATTATGGGTTACATGGTTGTTTCATGACTTGGTAAACCATGCGGTCAAACCATGCAGACTACCATATCATTAAAAAGTGTGATTTTTCCCTTTCACTCATATTCAAATTTTACCTTTTGGACCCCTATTCATCTCCCATTTAAACTCTAGCACTTCTAAACATCATTTTAATTTGTATCTCCCTCACTTTGATCTATACAATGGTATTTCTTCATGATTTGGTGGTGATTCCCCTGGGTAAATTGATTTGGACTTCCTTTATCCCTATCCTTCTCCCTTTCCTTCCCTTTCTCTTGCCCTATAATGGTCATGGATACCTAAGGCTTTATCTTGATTGAATTTAATTTAAATTTTTCTTTTTTTAGGGTTATTTTTGGACTCCTAAAGGCTAATCTTGAAATTTTTTGTTGGGATAATTCTGTTTTTAGTGGAAGATATAAATTGAGTTAAGTTACACCATGCATAAACTTTTAAACTTAAAATCACGATTTCTTGCTCATCCCATGCCATGTTTTCAATTTTAAAAGGTTTTTTTGGATGTGTCTATTTATTTATGATAGAATAATTTGATTTACTTCTTGGTTTTAATTTTATATGAAATTTTTTCCTTGGGTTTAAAGGCTTGAATTTTTTTTATGTGATGATTCATGCTTAGTGTTCATATAAATTCTTGTGTGTCTAATTTCAAAGAAATTTTCCATTTTAAAGTTTGATTTAGTTTTTAAAACTATTTAAAAGTATTTTCTTTTAAATTAATGGAATTCTTAGGTTTACTAAGGTTGTTTTTTTTCTTTCATTTGATCATTTGATATGCTTTGATTATGCTTATATTATTGGGTTTTCACAGAAGATTTATAACTCAGTTTCTTAAATGATGCTTAAAAAGGATTAGTTGGTTATTTAAGTTAAAAGGGATTTTCTTGAAGTAATTAAACCCTTCAAGTGATACCCTTTATGTTTTTGTGTGAAGTGGATGTAAAGAATATCAGTTGGGGGATATATTTATGGTATTTTTATTCTTCATAAAGAAGGGTGTCTTTTGTAAAGCAGGTTCATAGGTGAGGGTGTGTTGTGACTATTTCCATTTATATGTGTGTGTGTGTGTGATTTGGGTTATATGTATTGAATTTTCACTTCAATTTTACATCATAGTAAACCAAGAGTATCTAGGTGGGATATCCAAGTTCACATGCTACACTAGTTTATGATTACACTCTAGATATTGGTCCCAAGTGATGATTACGCCATGCTTTAAAGATTTTCCCCTTGGTCAAGCCAGGTAGGTAAGACCAAGCATTGGGGTGATTAAATAGAATTGTCCATCAATTAGATGGATTCTATTTTAGTATTATACTATATTTTCCCCAAATATCCTAGATATTCTCATGATTTCTAATCTTAATTATATCATGAAAACTATGATTTTATTGTTACTATGATGGTTGGATTATATTTATTTCATGTTTATTCTTTCTCGCTGTTATTGTGATTATTATGTTAGTGTTTTTATCCCTTGGTGTTTTCCTTGTATCTATTTTTAAATCATATACTTTCCTCACTTATTTTTTATTTATTCAATATAAGAATTTTTAAAAAAAAAATAGGATTTTTCTCATGTTTTATTAAAATTTTGGTATTTATAAAGTATGGTTTTAAAACCGTTTTCCTTAAATCAAATGCTCTCTTTTCTTAAAAAAAATTTAAAGTGTTATTTTTAATTAAATAGTGAAAACTCCATTATTTGAAAAAAAAATTGTTTAAAATAAGGTACATGTGTTATTTTTTAACACTTAAAAGAAAAACCACATTTTCTTAGCCTTATTTCAAACTACCATGAAATGGATTTGTTTTTAAAGGTTATGCATGGGGTGTAGGGATGATACCTACTGTTTATTTTTTATCCCAATGTGATATGATAAATAGTTCTATAGGGGGTGGATATAACTTCTTAAAATTTATAAAATAAAATAAAATAAAAATGTCCAATATCAGAGTAATAATACATATGAATTCAATAACTGGTGTAATTAAAGTAAAATGAATAATTCAATGCAGATATACAGATATGTAGTAGAATAATTAAAAACAATGAATACTATATTTTTATAGTAGTTGGGATCTATGTGGTCCCATGTCTACTATTTAGTCTACTATTCTTCATGAGAGAAATGTAATCCACTAAAATAAACCTCACTTTTTAAAGGTTGTGATAGACTTTTACAAACACTGTCTTTTTCTCACCTAGAGGCATAGACAATAACAACTAAACCTAACTTTCTATTAACCAAGGAACAACCCAAAAAACCTATCTTTTGATGGGAGCCATGACTCGAAATACCTTTCTTTTACAATAGATGTATAACCAAGAACAAACAACCTTATTTTGTAATGGGAACATATAAATCAGTAATTATAGATCAAATATAAAATAAACAATAAAAATTTGAAACCAGAAAAGAAAAAATAACATAATTTTGATGCAGCCCTAATCACTTCTACAAAATGATTTCATGTCAAAATTCCTTTAGAGATTGCAATAATAGAGTGGAAGTCGTAGAATAAGATCTTTCATCACTTTTGGATTTCTCAAATTATTTCAGTGTCTCATTTATTCATTAGGCTCCCTCAATTATAATTTATAATAAAATTATCAACAGATAGTTCATGAACTCCATGATTATCTCCACATGGGTTTCCATATTTTGATAAGTCTGTTGATACTTTAAAAGTGTTTCATAAACTTGTTCCAACTTTCATGGGAAATAAAATTCAATCATGAAATATATATATATATATATAATAAAACATTTCTATTTAAACAAAAAAATGTATGAGTGAATCTAGGAAAGAGTGAAATCACATACAAGTCTTTTCAAAAATCCATATATTACTCATTTTATAAATCCACATAAATAAATTTCACATAGTAAAAATAACATAAGGGTATTTTCACATAAGTGTATTTTCATGTAACCATATTTCAAAAGGGTATACTCTTTTTTTAAAAGAGCATATCATTTTTCATAAGGGTGTGATTTTTTGGAAGGGTGTACCTTTTTTATAAAGGTGAACCTTATTTTGAAAAGGTAAAATTTATTTTGGAAAATTAAACATTTAGTTTGGTAAAGTAAAAGACTTTTCAAAAAAATTAGTGATTCAATACACTAAAATTAAAATATAAATATTAAACACCAAATACTTAAAGAATATACAGGATATTATTTAACAATTCAATGATAAATTATAATTATCAAATATTGAGATTATTATCTTTTATATGCATGTGATGTGATATAATTATCAAAACATATACAAAACATTAAAACTTCAGCACTAACAATCAATCTCCCAATTAATAAAACTTAGTGTTGGTACTGAAAAATGCATCTAGAAAAGATGTAACACTAAAAACACTAATCTAGGGGATCTTGTTATTTCTTAGTATTTAATTTGAATAGTTATGGATCCAAAATGGATTTATGGATAAAATGTTATGGTCATTCAAAGTTATACTTCCAAAAATGGCTAGTAGAGGTAATTCTAGAGTAAAGTTTGGATTTTTACACAACTCTACAATAGTGTGTGCAACTCCTCCAAAGTCAAACAACTAATTTGTGTGATAAAGGTGATGTCAAATTTTAGTTCTCTTTTCAAACTCAATTTGACCTCCAAAAAATACAAAGGCATTTTCATGAAACTCCATGGAGTTGCACGACACAGCTAAAAGTTGAGAAATATAGCCAAAATGCCTATAAATATAGAATCAACCCTCATTTACAGGGAATATTTGAGATTCAAGTTCCAAATCTCTCAATCATGAAACTCATGGTTGTGTGCTTTGTGCATCTTGGGGTTTCATGCTTCACGTAACCCCAAAATCCAAAACTTTTGTGAAATTACCTCGTAAAGTCCTTCAACATATGGGCTTCTACTTGAGGCACTTTTTGCAACTTGGGGTTGAAAACTTCACATAACCCCAAAATCCAAAACTTTTTTGAAATTACCTCATGAATTTCTTAGATATATGGTCTTCTACTTGTGATGTTTTCATGCAACTTTCTCTATGGGGAACCTAATTTTTCACAAATTCTAAATTTTCAAAGAACTTCATTTGCACACAACTCCAATGTTGTATGACACGGTATGTTACAAAATAACACTTACAAGTTATGCCTCACACAAAATCCTTTTTATGAAAATGGAATTTTGTGCAACACTAATGTTTCCCAACATAGTGTAAAATTGTGTGACCCAATGTAATATTGAATGAAATAGTGAACAATTTTTCAAAATAGTATTTTTCATATCCATGCTTGTTGATCTGTACTGTGGAGGATCCACCCCAATACCCCTACTCAAGATCATTGTCGAACTATGGTTTTGGGAATTCATCTTGGTCCCTTTACTATTATCACTAACCCACATGAAAAATCAAGGGTCACACTATGAGATTTTTAGTTTGGGTCAATGGAATACCTTGAGTCAAGATATTACTCTTGGTCCCTCCCATATTCCATGAGTTGAGATACTTATCTTCATTTCCTAGAATACATTGAGTTGAAATACTCCTCAAGAAATTACTAAAATACCATCACCTAACTCATATGCCAAGTTGAGCCGAAAAGGGTTACTTCAGTGTAAGCCCCACATCATCCTTTTCTATGAATCATCCCCCTAGTAGCCCTCACTATATGAAATTAAACTATAATACACCCTATGTGATGAGAATAGAATACCTCTCATGATGAGCATGATATTCCTTATGTGTCAATCATAAGATACCTAATGTGAAGATCATGAGATGACCCTCCCTAATCCCTAATGTATGCCTCTAAATTGTTTAGTACATTGGTCATATATGCATGACTTTAAAAGGAACTTATTATGATCATGGATTCATAGAATTAAAAGGTACTTCAATGGTTCTTATCACATTACCATAAAAGTTGCAACATGTACCATTAAGTGGAACTGAACTATGTAGGTTCTAATTTCTTCCATAAGGATATGTAGGAAGCCCCTTTCTTGGTCTTAATCCCAATCCTACAACCCCTTCAACCTCTCTGGATGGTTATTAACACCATGTTTCCTCCTTGTAGGACTCCTCTTTGGTTGTAATCCCTAATCATATTCTCAAACCCATCAGTGGGTTGAAACACCCTCATGACCTAACACGAGGATGAAAGAATGGGAAGACCTAGTGCGCAAGACCCACGTGTATCTCGGCTACTCCCAAGCAGCCCCCATGGTCCTCTCTTTATAGAGTAATCCCTGATCATATTCCCCAACTCATTAGTGGTTCAATATTCCCTCATGACCCAACATGAGGAAGAATGAATGGGCTACTCAATGTGTAACCCCCGCACACAACATCCTAATTTCATGATGATAAACTAGGAATCATAACATTCTCGATGCATGACATTAAAATTTCCACTTACCCTACATTATAATAATAGGATTCCTTGAGTGACAAACCCAAGATTCCCCATGTGATTAGATTGAGATGCATTATATAATATGGATCGTATGGATAGAATAAAATTTTCCCCATCATACTGAGTAGCCCACTCGCATAAGCCCCACACATACATTCATTTCTCTTCAGCAACACTTGGGAAGCACACTCACATAAGGCCTAGTCATACCATTGTTTCTTCTTATCATCACTCAGTTAGGACACTCATGGAAGCCCAACTCATACCATCGATGCTCCTTAACAACACCCAGGACACACACTTTCATAATCCCCACTCATACCATCATTGCTCCTTATCAGCACTCGAGTAGCACACTCACATAAGTCTCACTCATACCATCTCTACTCCTTAGAAGTACATGGGAATATCCACATGTAATCCCCAAACCAATATCCAAACTATAATATTTTAAACTATATAGCCTAATTTCCTATTTACATGATGTTAAACTACCCAAATAAATATTCAACACGTGACATTAAAATATAGTCTTACCATGTGTGACAAGAATAGGATGCCTCATGTGACAAACATGGGATGACACCCCACTATCTAGGAATCTTATATGCATAATCCCCACACCATCACTTGTTTTCATTCCTTTCTCAACACGATCATACTTACCACACTATGTTAAACTACATGGATCGATCCCATAACATGACCTTAAACTGTGTAGTCAAACTACATGGGTTTTGATCCTTATCTCCTAACGGGTTATGTGGGATGCCTCCCTATGGTTTAATCTCACCACTTCAACCTCTCATCATCCAAACCCAAGGTCCCCACTGGACCTTGGAATATTCATGTGACATTAACCATCATGTCCCAATACATAACGAGCATGTATGGGAAACATCCCCACTAGACTTTAAATCCATGACCACCCATACATGATGATTGTAAGTGGAATAGTTTGCACTGGACTCTAAATATGTGAAACATCCCCATTGGAATTTAAACTTGTGGCCACCCATACATGATGAGTATATGTGGAATAGTCTACACTGGACTCTAAATATGTGAAATATCCCCATTGGAATTTAAACTCATGACCTCTCATATGTGATGATCATATGTAGAATAGTTTGTACTAGACTCTAAATATGTGAAATTGCCTCATATATATTTAAACCTATGACTCATTTGATGCATCAGAATATCATCCCTAGGTGATGATCCTAGAGTACCTTAGGTGATGATCTTAATAATTATATGTGAAGAGCATACAATCTCCTTCCACCACTAAGGTGAAAAGCAACAAACTTGACTCACTACCTTGTGCATTTAGTATAGGATGACTAAGGCAATGATCCTTATATTCCTTATATACTAAAACTGAGTTACCCTATTATAATCTCTATATACCTCAAGTTTTTCACCTGATAATCCGTATGTCACAAGCATAATATGACCTCAAATACCAATGAGGAGTAATTTATAGATTCCCAACACACCCAACATCTACAGATTCCAAACATACCCAACACCCTCATCAAATCCAACCCTAGGTAGCCACCTTTTCGTGGAAGTAAGCAATGTAATTAACCAGTTTCCACTAGAATATGGCATTAGGAATGAGATTCTCGAACATATCTTAGATCTATGAGGGGTTACCATACTATGCAATGAACTTAAAGGAGTAATCCATAGAAAGAAGATCGGACATCCCATAACCTTATGATTAAGGAGCTGACATCATTATCCATAGTGGTGGAGGCTGCCGACCTTTGGAAAGTGAGAATGTAGGGAAACTAGGAATGGGGTTACGACCAGTCCAAGGCTATGGACCACTCCCAGAAAAGCACTAGAAAGCGCACCCTAGATAAAGTGTCATAAATACTTAGTAATAATAATCTCCCCCTTTTTGAAAATTAAAAGTCCAAATAATAATTTATAGAACTCTCCCCCTTTTTAAAATTTATAAAAAAGTTAAAAATTTAACAATTAAAAAATCTTTTTATTCCTAAAAATAACTTCTCATTAAAAGATAAAAACTGGTTTTTATTTGAAAACATAATTCATTAAAATCATTTACCAAATTAAATATTTTTTATAACTATAATTTATTATCTAATTTATAAAATAAGTAATCATTTAAAACATTTAAAAAGTAGTGATAAAATATTTCAAAAATATTAAAGATACCCTTAAATTATTATATAAAAAATTAAACTCTTAAAGTAAACAATCATAAATATCAGAATATAAATAAAAAACTTGAATGCTCAGTAAGGAACATAGTAATAATCTCTAAAATTCTCAATCTATTCCTATATATAGATTTCTTAGAAACATAAAAAAATAGTGATGAATGACACAAATAACCATTTAAAAAACATATGTATATCAGTGATACCGGTATACAAAATTAGTATAAAACAAAACAATAAACTTTAACAATTCAAATTTTTTCTAAAAACATATTCAACGTAGAAGAATAGTAAAAAACTATTAACAATTATAAACATTTCAAACTTTAAAAGTAAAAACTAAATCTCTATCATATAAAGTTCAAATTTTATCTTCTCAAACTTTATTGCATCCAAAGGTTTAGTAAATATATCATCCAATTGATTTTTATTTGGAAAAAATTATAAAAAATGTCTCCTTTATTAACATGATATCTAATAAAATGAAATCTCAAATCAATATGTTTTGTTCTTAAATTATATAAAGGATTATTTGAGATTTAAATATCATAATTATTATCATAATGAATAATAATTTTATCAAAATAAATATTAAAATCTAATAATTTTTGTTTAATCTATTAACTAAGCATGACAATTAGAAGTAGCTATATATCAGCCTCAACTATAGATAAAATAACTGATAATTACTTCTTTTAACTCCATGAAATAAAAATTTTACCTAATAAATTACACATACCTAAAGTATTCTTTCTATCAATCCTATAACCTCAAAAATATGAATCAAAATAAGAAACTAAATCAATAAAGCTCTAATTTGAATAAAATAAACTAGAATTTATAGTTCCTTTAATAAATCTAAATATTATTTTGATATCCTTTAAATTATTTTGTTTAGGATTAAATTGAAACCTTGTACACACACATAAACTAAACATAATATTAGGTTTGGAGGTAGTTAAATAGAGTAAACTTCTCATCATTCCTATAAAAAAATTAATATTAACGGGTTTTCCAAAGGCATCCAAATGTAATTTATAATTAGTACTCATAGGGGTTCTAAAGTTTTTACTTCAATTAAGACCAAACTTTTTAACTCATTCATTAGAATATTTACTTTAATTTAAAAATATTTCATCACTTCTTTGACAATTTTAAAGTCCAATAAATAATTTCAATTCTCTCATTAAAAAAATCAAATTCACTATCCATCAAATTAGAAAATTCATTACAAAGAAAATCACTAGACAAACCAAAAATAATATCATCAACATATATTTTCATAATTAAAATATCATTTGAAACTTTATTAATAAATAAAATTGAATCAAATTTTTTTTATTAAAAACATTATTCAATAAAAAAAAGATAGTTTATCATACCAAGATCTTGAATCTTTATTAAGACCATATAAATATTTTTATAGTTTAAAACATTATTAGTATACGTTTAATGTTCAAAACTAGGTGATTGAATAAAATAAACTTCTTTATAAATCAAACTATTTAGAAAATCACTTTTAATATACATTTAAAACAATTTAAACCCTTGAAAAGATTTAAAATACAATAAGATCTGAATAGATTCAATCATACCAACTAGAGAAAAAGATTTATTAAAATATATTCTTTCTTCTTGCTAAAATCCTTAAGCAATATGCATAGCTTCATTCTTAATTATTTGACCAGATTCATCTATTTTATTGATAAATATCCATTTAGTTTCTATAATATATTTTTCTTTTAAGGGTTTAATTAAACTAAAAATAATATCTATTAAAAATTTATTAAGTGAAATTCCATAAAAAATTATTATAATATTTTAATTCTTCATTAATAATATTAAGTATAATTTTCAATACAAAATTTGAATAAGAAAAAAAATCAAAATAGATTTATTACTTTTATTTACATATTCATCATTTAAAACTATGTTTTTTAAAGGGTAATATTTATGAGTTTTTAAACTTCTAAGATCATATTGAGAAGGGTTATCCTCCTCTTTAATGGAAATGTTATTATTTTTAGGTTCTTCTTCATCAAAATTAAACTCTATAAATTTTTCTTCACTTTTCTCTAAATCAAAATGTTTAGTTTTAAAAACAGATTCATCAAATTTAACATGCATAGATTATTATAATGTCATAGTTATCTTATTATAAATTTCATAAGACTTATAAATATTATAATAGACTATAAAAACTCCTCCATCACTTTTATCATCAAATTTATCTAAATTATATTTAGTATTTAAATTAAACACTTTTACCCAAAAAATATAAAATAACTAACTTTAGGTTTCATTCCTTTATAAAATTAATAAGATATTTTTTTTAAAAAAGTTATAATAAAAACTATATTTAAAATTTAACATAATGTATTATCCAATTCAACCCAAAATTATTTTTGGTAAATTAAATTCATTTAGCGTTGTTTTTTCCATTTCTAAAACAGTTCCATTTTTTCATTCTACAAAACTATTTTTTTGTAGTGTTATAGGGTAAAAACAATTTAAGTAATAATTTTCTTCACAAAAATCTTCAAATTTTAGATTATCAAACTCAGATACACTATCACTTCTAATAGATATAATTAAGTGACCCATTTTATTTTGAACTAATTTAAAAAATAAGTAAACTTGGATAAGTTTTCACTTTTATAAGACATAAAATACTGCCAAGTAAACCTAATAAAATAATAAATTATCACAAAAAAAATATTTATTTCCTCTTAAATTATCCATTTTTATAGGACCAAACGAATCAATATGAGTAATTTTAGAGGTTTTTCATTTTTTAACTTTATTAATAGATCTGAATGTTTCCACATGTTATTTGCTAAAAAATATGATAATTGCTTTATTTCAACTTGAGAAGATCCAAAACTTGTATATTATTTGAAAATTTATGAAACAAATGGAAGTTATCATGTACAAGCCTCCTATACCATAATATATCATCTTATCTATAAAATTAAATCAATTAACTTTATAATTAGTTAACTTGGAAAAATTAATAGAATATATGTTATCTTTTTTGTTTGTATAAAATAAAATATTCATTTTTTAAAACTAAATATTTATTATATTCAAAATTAACATTTATTCCATCATAAAAAAGCTATGAAATACTAATAAAATTATTCTTTAACCCTTCAACAAATAAGACTTTATAAATTATAACTGTGTTAAAATACCCACTTCACTTAATCCTTTAATATTGCCTTTTAAGTTATCATTGAATTTAATAAAGACTACATAACATTTATTATAAGATATAAAGTTCTATGGATCACCAGTTATATGTCTAGAGTATAATTTATCCATTTACCATGTATCTTTTACACTCTTAAGGAAGATTTTTTGAAATTAATCAAGTGTAAAACAATTTTAGCACTCATGTTATCTTCATTCCAATATGATTAGTAAATGATTTCTTAGGTACCCAAATAAATTCAAGACATGAGTTTTTAGGTTGTCTAGGGGATAAATTCTTAAAAATAAAAGCTATAGTATTACCTAAATATTGATTAATTATCAATGAGGTTTTATTAGAATAATTATCTTGCATTCTAAATCTAAAATAAGTAACATTAGAAAAAATTACTTTTGAACTTTTAATAAATAAATTCATATACATTTTAGGTATTTTATTATTATAGCCAAACCCAGATTTATATTTATTTGGTTTATTCATATCCATCATTTTATCAAACTTCTATTTACCTTAAAAAAATATAAATAAAGTCTCTTTTAAGCTAAAAATTTTTATCTTGATATTTTCATTCTCTTTTTGAGTAAATTCTAAGCCATTAAAAACTTTATAATTAAAAAAATAAGATGTATTTCTCAAATTATCATTTTCTTGAATAGTTTTATTATTCTCAAGAGTAAGATATTTTTTTTCTTAGTAGGTTTCTTATTTTCACCTTATAAATCTCTATACAATTCATTCATTCCTAAAATATCTTTTTGTAACATTTCATTTTCTTTAGTTAATTCTGTAGCATCATCATTTTCAGAATTTGAATCATATCCAAAAATAGAACTAGAATCAATACCAATCTCATTTATGTTCGTATCCATTAAACACAAGTTATATGCTTCTTTTTCACTTATAAAATCATTAATTGGGTCTGATTATTTTATACAACTCCATTCGGGCATCATTACTCGCTTTTCTTTCTTCCTACAATTATTGAATTTCCATAGATGCTTTAGTTTTGGGTTGTTTCACTTAATGTTTCCCTTATTTCTTCACTCATAATATGTTAATTCTTAAAAAAATTATATTTACTAGAGTTTCCTTTCTTATTTTGATTATACTTCATATTATCTTTTCTATATTGCTTCTTGAATAATTTATTTATTTTCATCATTTTATAAACTACTTTATCAAAGTGATCTATCTTATATTTATTACTTTAATGTAACTCATATTCAAAAGTGTTCGTGGAAACATTTATATTTGATTTAAATTCAATACCTTTCTTCTTTGTAGTAACCTCATCCATAATGTTCTTTAACTTAGGTTCGTATTGTAGCAGTGAACCAATGAGTTCATCCAAAGTATACTCCTTGAACTTCTTACTCTCATCAATTTTCACCTTCTTTGCATGAAAATTATTTGGTAGTGACCACATCACCCTTTCAAATATGACATTATTATCCAATGATTCTCTAAGTGCATTCATAAAATTTATAATTCTTTTGAATCTGTGAAACACTTAGTTCATCAATTATTATTTTACCATCTTAAAGTATTGGTATTCCACATGTATCATTCCAAGTTTTGTCCACTCTATCTCATATGTCTCTTACTGTGTGACTTTTAGTGTCCTCTAAATGTATTGAGTAGTCTTATATGAAGAGACATGGATAATTATTCTCGCTCAAATTTACCCAAGAGATGAAGGTAGAACGGTCCTTGTAGTCTAGCTTGGGTTGTCGAATCCACAGAGACCTAAGAAGTAACCTATAGACACGAACATTCTATGGACTGTTTTAGGATATAAAGTGGCCAACTTGGATTGATTTTAGATGAGTTTAGAGTATATATAACAGATTTAAATGAATTCAATTTAAAAGAATGAGTTGATCCTATGTTATCGCTCGGGGTGGATTGGACGTATTTCCTTTTCAAAGATTTCAATTTCTTATATTTGAGATGAGTTCATTTAAGAAGATAAAATAACATCATCACTTACTATTTCAATGACTACACCCTTTAATACTAATCACCTATACACTTGAAGGATCAAAGTTTTGAGCACTTCAAGGTAAAGGTTCGTATTAGCACATGAAGTGTGTGGCCTTAAATTCAACAAGGACGATGGAGTTTAAAAATCATCAAATAAAAATCTCAATTTAAGAAGTGATTATAAATTAATGGGGTGATAAATAACATCCAATCCAGACCCTTAATACTCCCTTGGATCAAACCATAAGTGGGTTATCCCTCCATTGATTCTATGGTTTCAATGGAAGCGGAAAGTAGACTCATGAGGGAGGACATAGAGAAGTAAAGAAAACAACAAAAATAAAATGATCACTCCACCGTTGTGTGAATAATTTCACAAGATTTGGTATGAATAAATTCACACCTTGAGGAAATGGTATCAAATTGAGATTTAGAACAACAGAATAAGAGGAGAAGAAGAACTTTTATTAAGAAACTAAAGTTAATTGAACAACTTACAAGTGAAAGACAAATTTGAGACAACAAAATCGCAGCATAACATTACAATTGAACTAAGCACCAAAGATCCTTCAATACTCCAACACCACTGCATTAAATAGTAATTTTTGAGCCCTTGGGTCGAGGTTCCAACATTCCAAGTCTCCTAAATTAATTTTGGTAGGCCATAGGTGGGTGGAAAGTAAGGGAGAGTTGATTTTTCCACCCTTGACCCGAGGTGGAAGCCAGCTTTCTTTCACTGAATAGACGAGTTTGGAAGACCTTCTAGATGGCCGAATCAGAGTGTTACATAGAATAAGAAAATGTATATCCGGATGTCTTATAACATCCTGTAAAATTTGGACCCATTTGGAGTTGTTTATTCAGATATATGATCAAATTAGTGGGATATTTTTCTGGGCCGCAGAATCTGGCCCAGATTTGTATCTCTAACTTGGGCCGCCTTAATGACCACCATAGAGGCCGAATTAGCATCATATCCTGAAGAGTTATTTGTTCCTAAACATTTCTTCTATCATCCCACAAAATTTGGTATTCATTGGGCCTATATGTTGGTCCCCACAGTCTCATAAGTGGTATGGTTTCCAATCTTCCTTCTCTAGAATTGCTTCCATTCATCTCCAAATATCTCCATCATCATTTATGAATCATACATTAAACCCTGAATGAAAAATGTTCACATTTAAGTGTATATATAGTTTCCAAAATATAAAATTAAAATATTTATAATTACATTCCTTATAATCAGATGACTCATTGGGCCTAAATTGGTGTATATTAGGCATAAAGTGCACAAATGATGAGAATGGATGTTCATAATGAAAATGCACTAACTCAGGCCCATAAGATCAAAAATGAAAATTTAATACCATTAAAATGTAATTAAAATATATGTTTTTATTGGATAATCACACCCCCCCAACTTGAGATTTGCTAGTCCCGAGCAAATAATTCAATGATTTTATTTGAATTCCTTTCTTCAAACACATTATAACAAACAATGCTCACAATGTAAACTGCACACAAATATATCTTTATAACCTATAAAGATAATTTAAAACAAGATAAATTTAAAAGAATATCCCAATACCAATCCCATTCCTTTGATCAAATCTATCATCATACTTCATCCAACTCAATTAGGTGTAATGATGTGTTGTGAATTACAATAGATATGGGGGTTCATTTTCATTCAAGGGGAAATCATGGAAGCGTTGGGTGGAATCAAATTTAATACTAATATGAGTATTCTTCATTCCTCTTTTTTTGGATTTTTTTTGCAATATTTATATAGTAATTGATATTGAAGTTAATCAAATTAACCCATGTAGCAAGACTTTGCCAATGACTCCCAGACTCAAAGGCCTTAGGGCACCAAGTGAAGCCCACATACTCGGGCATCGTCTCGAGTTAACTTAATCAAAAACAAAGTCATATTACCATAAATAGAGATAGATTGAAAAACTCAGGGCTAGACAACTCTGGAGTCACGGTCCCCAAGTGCCGAAAGCCTCGCATTTTATCAATCCATTGCTCTGCACGCAAATTTTTTTTTTTTTTGAATACTCATATTATTCATAAAAATCAAACCAGCCTATGCTATTTATTATGGGACCCCAAAAATTCAAATTAGTACCCCACAGTCTAGAGGACGTGTATTGTGGCATTTTGATTTAATGGATGAAAATAAAAATGATGAAAATTTTCATTGGACAACCAAACTTCCAAAATCAATGCTTTTAAACTTAATCATGAATTAAATTAAGAGTCAAGGAAATAAAAGTTATTTTCTATGTATTTTTAATGTGAGAAAAGATGTTATTATATGAATGATAAATGAATTTTACTTCTTTTTTTATCATTGTTTTTTTTTAAACAAACATTTTGTTTCCACACCCCCCAACTTAGAATGAAACTGTCCCTAGTTTCGTAGAAAATAAAATTTAGAATGGGGTAGAAGAATAAAAGGGGAGTTCAATAAGGAAATTGAAATATGATTATCATGGAATGAATTCACCTAGTGGTTGAAGTTTGAAGTTCTTATTGCTCGAATTTAGTCCTTTGATATCCATGTCGCTTGTAAAGTTCCCTAGTGGAAAAAGGAAAACAAACAAACAAAACAAAACAATATATATATATATAAGTAAAATATAAGTATATATATAAAAATTATATAATAAGTAAGCACATTAAGCCGTAGGTCAGTGGTAAGCGCGCGCCCCTATCTCCCTTCGGTCCCGGGTTCGAGTCTCCGTGGCTTCTCCGGTTGTGACGGGGTTTTCCCCACGGCCTATGGCGTGTCCCCTTTTATTATTTTTATTATTTTTATCTTAACCTATAAAATAATAAAAATACAACAAAATAAACCAATGATACATTGTATTATTTTTAAATTTCTGGGTAAGGTATTACTCAAGGATCACATCACGTGACACGGATGAATATGGTGCTCCCCTTTCGTACCCATCCATACTCATAATATAAGAACAGGTCAAAAGTCTATTTTTTTATTTTTAAATATAAAAATGATTAATTAATCTTATTTGAAAAATAAAGATGATTCAGAAAGATTAGAAATATAAAAACCACGGGTTGCCTCCCGTGCAGCGCTTTGTTTAACGTTGTTAGCCCGACATAGATCCTAAATTTATCAATTTTTCCCTAGTTCATAGATTGGATCAATTAACTCATCATCTATTTTCTGTTTATTGAATGATTCAATGAATGTTTTTAACCTTTGACCATTGAACTTGAAAATGTGACCACTAGTGGGATCTTGAATCTCTACTGCCCCATGGGGGTATACATGATGCACTATGAAAGGACCTGACCATCTAGACCTTAACTTTCCCGGGTGTAAATGAAGTTTTGAACTATACAAGAGCACAAGTTTTCCCGGTTCAAAATGTTTGACCTTGATATTCCTAGATTGGTAGTCTTGAACTCTAGCTTTATTGATCCTTAAATTTTCATACGCCTCCATCCTTAGTTCCTCCAGTTCATTGAGATCTAATTTTCTTTTTGTTCTGGCCAATGAGAGATCATAATCCATTTTCTTAATTGCCCAAAAGGCCTTATGTTCAATCTCCACTGGAAAATGGCATGATTTACCATAAACCAACCTATATGGGGACATTCCTAAAATGGTTTTATATGCAGTTCTATAGGCCCAAAGAGCATCTAAGAGTTTCTCAGACCAATCTTTCCTAGAGGGGTTGACAGTTTTTTCAAGAATTTGCTTAATCTCCCTATTCTCTAACTCAGCTTGACCATTGGTTTGAGGATGGTATGTAGTGGACACTTTATGAGAAATACCATACTTAGACATGAGTGAATAGAATGGGCGGTTGTAGAAATGGGTTCCTCAATCACTGATTATATCCCTAAGAATTCCAAATCTTGAAAATATGTTCTCTTTCAGAAATTGAATCACAACTTGATGATCATTGGACTTAGTGGGAATGGCCTCAACCCATTTTGATACATAATCAACAGCTAAGAGTATGTAGAGGTATCCCTGAGAGTTTGGTAAGGGACCCATGAAATAAATTCCCCAACAGTCAAAGATTTCAACCATTAAGATGGGAGTGAGTGGCATTTGATTCCTTTTTGTGATGGACCCTACTTGTTGACACCTAGGACAGCTTTGAAAAAATGTGTAGGATTACCTTGAGAGGGTGGGCCAGAAGAGACCACATTGAAGAATCTTAGAAGATGTTTTCTTAGAGGAAAAGTGACCTCCACATGCCTCACTATGACAGAATTTAAGGATGGACTCTTGTTCAGATTCTGGAACACACCTCCTAATGACTTGGTCAGGGCAGAACTTATAGAGGTATGGATTATCAAACACATAATGTCTAATATCATAAAGGAATTTCCTTCGAGCTTGAGTCCCTAAGAATTTTGGAATGACTCCTGTAACTAAGAAATTGGCTATGTCGGCATACCAAGGGCAGTCACTCACAGAGTATAGGTGTTCATCAGGAAATGAATCAGACACAGAAAGGTGATTTGATTTGTCTTTGAATTCCATCCTAGAGAGGTGATCAGCTACAACATTTTCAATGCCCTTTTTATCCTTGATTGTGAGGTCAAATTCTTGTAAGATAATGACCCACCTAATCAGTCTAGCCTTAGTATCTTATTTTTGGAAGAGGTATTTTAGTGCAGAATGGTCAGTGAACACAGTGATGGGGGGTCCTAAGAGGTAGGACCTAAACTTCTCTAAGAAAACACAATAGCAAGTAACTCCTTTTCAGTGGTGGTGTAGTTGATTTGGGCATCATTTAAGGATTTGCTTGCATAAGAAATTACATAAGGATTTTTATCACAATGTTGTCCTAACACAGCTCCTACAGCAAATTCACTGGCATCACACATAAGTTCAAAAGGAAGGTTCCAATTTGGAGATTTCATAATGGGAGGAGAGGTGAGAGAGGATTTGATGGTTGATAATGAACCCTCACAGATTTCTGTCCAAACAAATGGAGGATCCTTTACTAGGAGAGAACAAAGGGGACAGGATATTGAACTAAAGTCCTTCATGAATCTTCTATAGAAACTAGCATGTCCTAAGAAAGACCTCACTTCCTTGACAGTTTTGGGTGATGGAAGGTGACGAATGATGTCAACCTTTTCTTTATCAACTCCAATCCCCCTACTCGAGACCAGATGGCCTAGAACAAGTCCCTCTTTAACCATGAAATGGAATTTTTTCCAGATTAGGACCAGATTATTTTCTTCACATCTTGAAAAGACTCTCTCCACATTCTGAAGACATCCCTCAAATGTATCCTCAAACATAGAGAATTCATCCATGAAGACCTCTAGAAAATCCCCTACCATGTCTGAGAAGATTCCCATCATGCACCGCTGGAAGGTTCCAGGGGAATTACATAACCCGAAGGGCATGCGTTTGAAATCAAAGGTTCCGAATGGACATGTGAATGTAGTCTTCCCTTGATCCTCAAGGGAGACCTCAATTTGATTGTACCCCGAGTACCCATCTAAGAAATAGTATAAGGCATGACATGCCACTCTCTCAAGGACTTGGTCAATGAATGGTAAGGGGAAATGGTCCTTCTTGGTGAATGAGTTTAGCTTCCTATAGTCAATGCAGACCCTCCATCCACTACTCACCCTTGTTGGAAGAATCTCTCCATCCTCATTGGTTATCACTGTGATTCCAGAATTTTTTAGAACCACTTGGATTGGGCTCACCCACTCACTCTCAGTTATGGGATATATGATACCAGCTTTTAACAATTTCAGAAGTTCCTTCCTTACTAACTCCATGAGATTAGGATTGAGTCGCCGTTGAGGTTGACTACATGGATTTGAATCAGATTCCAAAACAATCCTATGAGTCCCAACAAGTGGGCTAATCCTAGGAATATCAGATAGGGTCCAACCAAGGGCTTTCTTATGTTTCTTAAGTACATCTAGAATTATCCTCTCATGATTGGCTTCAATAGAAGAAGAAATGACAATATGATGTGTTTGATTTTCCCCTAGGAAGTCATACTTTAGTGCAGTAGGAAGTTCCTTCAATTCAATATCAGGTTGGTTCATAATTTCAGCAGAATATTGGGACATTGGATCAAGATCAATTTTATTTCCTAAAGTTTTAGATAGGATTGATTCCTCACATGTAGAAGTTCCAGCTACTAGATTGGCTTGATCAAATTTAGGGAAGGAAGTTTGATCGGTCTCCATGAATGTGGTTTGATGAAATTTTTCACTGATTTTTGGACCTAAGACTTCATCATAAGAGAAATTTGAAAATGATTCAATCCAAGGAAATAAACTTCTTCATATGAACAAAGGAAATAAATCTCATCCTGACTTAAACATCCATCAAATATTCCTTAATGTTCTATGGATTCATTATCAATGCTTCTTATCATGTTTACTTCATGAATGTCCTCGTCATCCCCTATTTGTGAGCTTTCATTATAGATGTTCAAGTCTAGACTCATGTTCCCAAAGGTGATGGTCATGTTCCCATTTCGGACTCGGATAACAGAGTTGATTTTTGTAAGAAAAGGATGGCCAAGGATGATTGGGGTTTGTTCCTTATTTCCTAAGTTTGGATGGTTGTCAAGGACAATGAATTCAGTAGGGTAGATGAATTTTTCAACCTTTACCAAAACGTCCTTTAAAATCCCCTTTGGAACCCTAATGCTACGATCAGCAAGTTGAAGTGTGACAGATGTGGGTTGGAGTTCTTCTAGGCCTAACTGGCAGTACACGGCATAGGGGATGAGATTTACACTAGCACCTAGATCACACAAGGCCTTGACAACTTTTCTTTCTCCTAGTTCAACATTGATGTAAGGGCAACCTGGGTCTTTCAACTTAGGAGGAATGGTCCCTTGAATGGTGGTACTCACATTAGCAGCCAAAAGGACTTGGTTTTTATGTGAAAATTTTCTTTTAAAAGTGCACAAGTCCTTAAGTTACTTTGAGTAGGCAGGTATGGTTTGGATTTCATCGAGAAGGGGTATGTTCGAATTGACTTGTGAAAATATTTCCCTCAATGTTTCACTCAGTTTAGGCTTGGGTTTCCCCCTCATGCGTTGAGGAAATGGTGCAGGTTGTGGGGTTGTTTTTTGAAGAGTTGTTTCCTTGACAATGTTATCAGTTTCCTCTGTTTGATCTTGTGGTTCATTTGAATTTTCATCCAAGTTTGAATCTTTAGGTGGGTTCTGAATTAGTTGTCCAGGTTTCTCAATTGATTTCCCACTTCTTAAAACAGTCACAGCCTTTAGTTGTTCATGAGTTGTTTGAGTGCAACTTGACTCTCCCCTTGAAGTTGAGTATGGCATCGCCTAAGTAGGCATGAGTGCCTTTCCAGTTTTTATGGTTTGAAGTTCTTGTTTAAGGGAAGATACTTCTGAGTTCATCCTTTCCATTTGTTTGAATAGTTGTTCTAGTAGGATTTTTGGAACAGTTTGGGTGGGTGCTTGAGTAGGTTGGTTTATCCCAGGGGGTATTTTGGAGGTGGGATGGTTTTTTGAAAATGGACCGGTGGCTGTTGGTATTGTATAGGTTGGGTTTGGAACTGGTTATGGGTTTGGTAGTTCTGATGGGGGTAAGTATTTTGTCCCTGTGGTTGGATAGGTTGTTGGTTATCTTTCCAGCGGAAGCCTGGGTGGTCATTATACCTTGGGTTGAAGTTGTTTTGGTATTGAGGCTTTTGAAAGTTCAAATCATTTACTTCCGCTGCAGGTCCTCCTAAAAGAACATCCTTGATGGATGGAATAGCTGGGCAGTTGTCTGTCTTATGGTCATGTTTGTCACAAATTGTGCAAACAAGGTCTACAGTTTGGATTTCATGGACTTTCCTAAGGTCTATATCTTCAACCTTCCTAGAGAGTGCTGCGAGTTTAGCCCTAAGGCTTTCCTCTTCTCTAAGTGTATGAATTCCAGTAGTTCTTTGTGGCTTTTCAGAATAAGGTTAAGTTCCCCATGTTTGGTTTTGTTCAGAAAGGATTTCTATATACTCGTAAGCATCATTTGGGGCTTTGTTTTTAAAGTTTCCATTACACATCATGTCAATGAATTGTTTATTCCATGGACCCAACCCTTCATAGAAAATTCTCACTTGTTCAGGTATAGAAAAACTATGGTGTGGAACCATGTTTAGAGTGTCTTTGAACTTTTCCCATGTTTCATAGAATGACTCTCCCTCTTTTTCAAAAAAGTTTTGGATACTCTTTTTAAGTGCAATTGTTTTGTGGTGGGGAAAGTATTTTTTGTAGAATTCTCTTTGTAGTTGGTCCCAAGAGTTGATGGATGATGGTCTCAAATTTTTTAGCCAATTTTTAGCTCGATCCTTTAAAGAAAAATGAAATAGCCTCATCTTAGCTTATTCTAGTTGATGTGGGGGACACATGGTTTCTACAATGTCATTGAACTCCTTAATGTGAAGGTATGGCATCTCGGACTCCATTCCATGGAATGTGGGAAGGTGGTTTAGGACATGGGGTTTAAAGATGTAGTTGGAATCTCCTAGGGAATTGTGTTTAATGAATGAGGGGGCATTGGTCCAGGAAGTTTTGAGGTAGTCATTCATGGTTTTATCCATCGCATTACCCAAGTTTGGGGCTGCCTCATTTGGGTTTCCATTTTGGTTTCCACCCGGGTTTATGAGTTGGTTTACTTGAAGACCTTCCATTTAAATTGGATCAATTTTGGACTCTAGAGTATTAGGAAGATTATGATCTAATGGAATTAGTTCCCTTGGTGTACTTGACTCCCCAACTCCAGGACTATCCACCCTAACTAGATGGTTTGATTGATCGCGGGTGTAGGCGGACATGCGCCAAAAGAAAAAAAATGAGAAAGGGACAAGATAAGAGAATTTGGATGAGAAAAGAAGAAATGGGGGAGAATAGAATGGGTGTTTAGATGACTTACTTGGGTCCCCGACAACAGCACCAAAATTTTATTCTCGCTCAAATTTACCCAAGAGATGAAGGTAGAACGGTCCGTGTAGTCTAGCTTGGGTTGTCGAATCCACAGAGACCTAAGAAGTAACCTATAGACATGCACATTCTATGGACTATTTTCGGATATGAAGTGGCCAAATTGGATTGATTTTAGAGGATTTTAGAGGATATATAACAGATTTAAGTGAATTCAATTTAAAATAATGAGTTGATCCTAGGTTATCGCTCGGGGTGGATTGGACGTATTTCCTTTTCAAAGATTTCAATTTCTTATATTTGAGATGAGTTCATTTAAGAAGATAAAACAACATCATAACTTACTGGTTCAATTCCTACACCCTTTAATACTAATCACCTATACACTTTAAGGATCAAAGTTTTGAGCACTTTAAGGTAAAGGTTCGTATTAGCACATGAAGTGTGTGGCCTTAAATTCAACAAGGACGATGGAGTTTAAAAATCATCAAATAAAAATCTCAATTTAAGAAGTGATTATACATTAATGGGGTGATAAATAACATCCAATATAGCCCCTTTCTACTCCCTTGGATCAACCCATAAGTTGGTTATCCCTCCATTGATTCTATAGTTTCAATGGAAGCGGAAAGTAAACTCATGAGGGAGGACATGGAGAAGTAAAGAAAACAACAAAAACAAAATGATCACTCCACCGTTGTGTGAATAATTTCACAAGATTTGGTGTGAATAAATTCACACCTTGAGGAAAAGGTATCAAATTGAGATGTATAACAACATAATAAGTGGATAAGAATAACTTTTATTAAGAAACTAAAGTGAATTGAACAACTTACAAGTGAAAGAAAAATTTGAGACAACAAAATTTCAGCATAACATTACAATTGAACCAAGCACCAAAGATCCTTCAATCCTAAAATACCACTACCTTAAATAGGAATTTTTGAGCCCTTTGGTAAATCCTCCAATAGTCCAAGTCTCCTCAATTAATTGTGGTAGGCCATAGGTGGGTGGAAAGTAAAGGAGAGTTGATTTTTCCACCCTTGACCCGAGGTGGCAGCCAGCTTTCCTTCACCAAACAGACTCGTTTTTAAGACCTTCTAGATGGCAGAATCAGAGTGGGCCATAGACAAATAAAATGGATATAAGGGTGTCTTATAACCGTTTGTAAAATTTGGGCCCATTTGGAGTTGTGGATTCCGAGATATAATCAAATTAGTGGGATGTTTTTCTGGGCCGCAGAATCTGGCCCAGAATTGTATCTCTAACTTGGGCCGGCTTAATGACCACCATAGAGGCATAATTAGCATTATCTCCTGAAGAGTTATTTGTTCCTCAACATTTATTATATCATCTCAAAAAAAATTGATTCATTTAGCCTTTATGTTTGGCCCCACAGGCTCATAAGTGGGCTGGTGTCCAATCTACCTTCTCTAGAATTGCTTCCATTAATCTCCAAATATCTTCATCATCGTTTATGAATCATCCATTGATCCTTGAATGAAAAATGTTCAAATTTAAGTGCAGATATAGTTCCCAAAATATCAAATTAAAATATTGATAATTAAATTCCTTAGAATCAGATGATTCATTGGGCCTAAATTGGTGTATATTAGGCATGAAGTGCACAAATGATGAGAATGGATGTTCATAATGAAAATGCACTAACTCAGGCCCATAAGATCAAAAATGAACATTTAATACCATTAAAATGTAATTAAAATATATTTTTTTATTGGATAATCAGATAAACACACTTTTAATAGTAGTACAATACAATATATTCATGACTTTATAATTCAAAACATATTTTACCATCTCATTACTTGTAATTGTATTAGGATTGTCTTTAGGTAGTTTGTGGGGTTTTACTATTATCATTAAATGATCAACTCTCAAATCTTTAAGGTACACTTCCATTCTTTATTTCTAATTACCATAATCATTCCCATCAAAGTAAAGTAGTTTTTTAGGTATGCAACCATCATTATAATTCATTCCTGATATCTCAAACAAATCATTCCCTTGTATTATTAAGACCATGAGTTCCTTAAAATAATAAAATTATTAGTAAAATAACCTAAATCCAAAAGTAATAAACTCTGAAAAAATTTATTGGCCTAGTTCCAGATAAAAAATATGTCTAAATGGGGTGAATAGACCTTCTTAAAAATTATAAACAAATTAAAATAATAGTGTTTAATATTAGAGTAACAACACATTAAAATTTAATAATTGGTTTAATAATAATAAAATGAATAATGCAATGGAGATATGAAGTTAAAGAAATAAAAATAAAGAACACCAAATTTTTATAGTGGTTCAAATCAACATGATCCTAGATATACTCTTCACTCCTCTTTTCTCTATGAGAAAAATGGTACCCACTAAAAAACTTTCTTTTAAAAGGATGTGATATCCTTTTACAAACATTGTCTTTTTCCCACTTGGAGGCACAACCCAGGACAACTAAACTTGTATTTCTACAAACCAATACACGTGTAGAAACAAACATAACTTTTAATGAGATTCAAAACTTTATAGACTTATATTTTATAGTATAGGTATAATCAAGAACAAACAAACTTTATTTTGGAAGGTAAATTCATAAACTAATAGTTGCAACTCAAATAGAAAATAATGAATACAACTTTAAAACCAAAAAATAAAGAATAATGGAATGTTTATGCAGCTCTGATCACTTCTATAAAAAGATTTCATATTGAATTTCCTTAAATGATAATAGTAGCAGAATAGAATTCATAGTTTTAGAGCTTTAAAAACCTTCAAATTTCTCATATTAGTTCAGTGTATTGTTTATTAATCAGGCTCCATCAATCAGAATTTGTAAGAAAATTCTCAACAGTTAGTTCATGAACTCCGTGACCATATCTATCATGAACCAACCTAGGCTACCCCTAACCTAGGTACTCGAATCAGCCTGTGACATGGCCTGAATAGTGTTTTTGATCCCCATAGGCCTGCAACTAGTGTCATCACATCAAACCACACTCTAGTGGGAATGATTTCACCTAATAAAATAAATGAATAAGAAAAGAATTTTCACTCAAAAATCTATAATGACCATTCCATAAATTAGAGGTTTGTGCATAAGAAATAATCAATTTAAAAAATACATCACAAACCAAGTGAGGCATAAGAATATAAACATCTCAAAAAATAAAAAAAAGTCGAAACTAATAAATATTCCCAACATTAAATAAATCCAAATAGAAAACAAGATTAAAATAATATGAAGAGATAAAGTGGGTGGAATTTTAAGTATCCATGCATATAAAAAACAACATAAAAGGGAAGATAAAAAACGTCACTTAATCATATCCATGTGAAAATTTAATAACTTCATTTCTTGACAATATCATAATACCTAAACCAAAATCTGGGGAATAATGATTGCCTCACAACAGAACTTGGATGGACCTATAATATGATAGATGTGAGTAAAACATGATTAGTGGGTATCCTCCCCACACCCCATGCACCACCTTTAAAAATAAAACCCTTTCATGCTAGTTTTAAATACATTTAGAAAATAATCATTGCATTCCTTCTTAAAACAAATTCCAAATCACTTTAATTTAAAACCCAGCACTACTACAAATACGGCTTTTATCAGCGCTAAAAATGTCCTTTATCAGTGCTAGAAAAGCACTGATAAATCCGGCGAAGATAAAGGGGGGGTCCCCTTTATCATTGCTCCGAAAAGCGCTGATAAAAGGGTCTTTTATCAGCGCTTTGATTTAGCGCTGATAAAAGATCCCTATATTAGCGCTTCCTTTATCAGCGCTTTTGTTTTAGCACTGATAAAGGACCCCTTTTATCAGCGCTTTTTTAAAAGCACTGATAAAAGGTAAAAAAATTTAAAAAAAATTAAAAAAATTTAAAAAAATTTAAAAAATACTGCAAATCGGGGGGCTTTTATATTGCTTGAGTCCCCCCTTTTACGGTGCTTTTCTTCCCCTGTACAACGCCCCACCCCCCCCCCCCCCCCACCCCCTTCACCCTTTAACAGCACTTGCTCCCATATTCCCCCATGCGCATGTTGTAAAGACCCGGAAATTTCAAGGAAAGTTTTTTCTTAATTTCTTTGTAATTTTACGAGTATGTGGGTTCTGACGGCACCTGATTCCGAGGTCCGGTGTGCCCGAAATCAATTTCCAAAGTTTATCTCGGGTACGTTCAGTGAACGAACGAGCGGGTTTTTCTAACTTTTGAATCGGTGCTCGGAATCGAAATCTGAGGGCACCGATGAACTCGTAGTGCCGGTAATTTCTTAAGAAGACCTTTTCCGAAGGTGCGTTTGCTCGGGAGGAGTTGTTTTATTTTGAGGTTTAAGTGAAGAATAAAATAAAATTGTATTCCAATTTTATTTTTCTTCTAGGTAGTTTTATCCTTTGTGTGGAAGTTGGGTTGCTAACTTCCCTTGGGAGAATAAAGGATAGGTGGGACCCACACGATCCCCCACCTTTTCACATTCCTCATAACCCCTTGAAACCCCTCTTAATTTTTGGGTAACTCCTTCTCTCCCTCTCTCCCTCATAACTCATGCCAACTAGCACTTAATTAAGATATAAAAACTCTTAATCAATTAAGTGTTTAAATTTTGAACTTACAATGCATGGCTTGATTAAAATAAAATAAGGGGAAACCTTGTTTTATTTTAAGGTTGAATTGTTGTGGGAGGATTTTGGAGAAAGAGCCTTTGTGTGAAAGAAGAAGGAAGATCCTTCTCGTTGAGTAATGTCATCCTCTCCGTGAAGAACGGTTCTTCTCCGACGAAGAACATCGACCCCCTCAACTTAGAATGACTCGGCGATCACGGTTCTTCATCCTCTTCTTCCTCCACGGCAAGGGAGAAGACACCGACATGGGGAACTCGCCAACGACAACGTGTCTTCTTTATTCATCTCCACAACAAGTGAGGAGACGTGGTTTCCTCCTCGGATGCACCCCGACGTCCACGGAATCGATGTCCGATCTCCACGACGCCCAACGTGTGACGTCAATATCCAAGTAGGGGTTATTTATTTGTTCGTGAATTATTTTCCTTTCATCGAATTCTATTTGGGCCACCTGTTATCGTAATAACGGGAGAAGGTCGGACCGCACGAACACGGCCGACCCTCCTCCCCCTTAGATGTTGTTTTTGTTGTGGCTCGAACAAAGGCGGCGCGGTACAACGGCACCGCGCGGAATCAGGAAGGAACACGGCGAAGAAGCGTGGCACCGTCGCACCGCGCCGTTGAGGCCGAACGAAACCGTGGTCGGAGTCGGGGCCGCAGAGGCGATTCGAAGACTCTGCAGTTTGTTTATTGACGTGAGGATCGACAGGCGATGACGGAACGGGCCGCAGAGGTGATTTGAAGACTTTGCAGTGAAGAGAAGGTCCCAGGAGGACCGCTGGCGAAGACGGCAGACAAAACAGACCACCGGAGCGCGTCCGATGGTCCGTGGATGACCCTGTCGGCGCGCCACGCCGGCACGGCGGCGCCGGCGGCCGGAGGCGGCGGCCAGGAGGAACCGCCGTGGCTAAAGCCGCGGCGGCAGGCGGCTGAATCCCACGGCCGCGTGGGATCTAAAGGAGGAGGACGAGGTAGGCGCGCCGCGTCCGTGGGGCGAAAAAGGGGGGAACGGATCCCCCCCGCTCGGCCGCTGGCCGAGCCCACGCAGCCCCCCCGGCCGGGCCGGGGCAGGTCGTGAAGACCGGGCCGGGGCGGGTCGTGCAGACCGGGCTGGGCCGCGCCCAACCGTGCTGGACCCGGACCCAGGTCGGGCCGACCCAGGGGGGTTGGGCCGGGCCCAAACCCCCCATTTCGAACTGTTTTCATTCTTTTGCCCATATCTTGGGCTACGGACCTTCGATCGACACACCGTTAGTTGCGTAGAGATCCTTGGATCGAGACGGTCGTTTCGGTATATTACACTCAAGGTTTAGAAGAACTTTGGGTACGACCGGGTTGGTTCGAACCCGAAACCAACCGGGTCCTCGGAGCGAAAACGCTTATAACTTGATCTCCGGACGTATGATTGACGTGTTGTCGACTTTGTTGGATTCCTATTGATGAGAAGGAACTTTTGGTATACTTTTTCTGAGGTTTGGACACAGTTGGATAGTGTCCAGGTTGGATTGAACCTGAAATCCAACCGGGACCCTGGAACGGAAAAGCTGATAACTTTCAGACCGGGCGTCCGTTTGACGAACCATCAGCGGCATTGGTGATCACGTTGAGAAATGGTCGCTATGAATATACCCTATGAGAGTTCGGGGTACAGTTGAGATACCGTCGGGTTGGTTCGCACATGAAACCAACCGGGCCCCTAGGACGAAAAGGCTAATAACTCACAGACCGGGCGTCCGATTGACGCACCGTCTGTTGCGTTGAGACACCTATGACGAGGCATTCCTTTGAGATACTTCTTCGTGGGACTTTGTGATACTTGGAGTATCGACCTGTAGCTCGTGGAGCGGACCCTCCCGGAGACAAGCGTACGGAGTACGGAGACCGTGTAGCCGGCAGAGACCTGACGACTGCTTGACCGACTCGACTTGGAGTGAGTCGACTAGCCCAATGGACAGAGCGCCCGGTAATTGGCAACAGACCCACGGCGGACGGAGCACCCAGTAGTTGGCCACAGACCCACGGTACTCGACAGGAGGATTACCTCTGTAGGCTATTAGGGGGAGCGCCCGGTATTTGGCGACAGACCCACAGCGGATGGAGCGCCCGGTATTTGGTAGAAGACCCGCGGTACTCAATAGGAGGAGTACATCAGCAGTCTTAGGTTAGTTAGTTGTACCTCGAAGTCATGACAGGATCATTGTACTCATCAGAGATGGAGCTCTTCAGCAGTTACGGTTTCGATAATGAAAATCCTGGTTTGAGATGAGTCTATAACCTATGTGTTTACCTCATGATTGAGATGGGTCACTTGATAACTTAGGTATATGTATGGGCATATATTTAAGTAGTGGTTATCCGTTGATTTCATAACCTCTGTGTTTCCTCATGATTGAGATGGGTTACTTGATAACTTAGGTATAAGTATGGGCTTATACCTAAGTAAGGGTTATCTGTTGAGATTATGCTTTGTGTTTATCCTTGTTGGATTTAGAGAGACCTTGAGGGTCTCGGGGTCCCTACTGAGTATCGTTATACTCACCCCTGCACGGGCTATGCCCGCACTTCATTGTGTTGGTTGCAGATGACGCGCAGTGCTGATGGAGGCCGAGTGTTCGAGGACTGGACGGTACCCGGAGGTGGACCTCACGACGAGTCATTATCCGGAGGTGTACTTCACGACGAGACGATACTCGGAGGAGGTTTATGAGCAAGAGCGTTCTAGAGGCTATTTGTACCTACCCTTCAGGTAGGATTCGTGGTGGATGATCCAGGAGCTGCGCTATCTATACCTACCCTTCAGGTAGGATCCGAAGTGGACGACCTAGGAGCTGCTTCTATTCTTCCAACTTCTTGTCTTTTCTGTTGTACTTTCGTTCAGTTGTAACTGTACTTTCAGTTGAGTTTGTATTCTGAACCATTTAATTTTCAGCACTTTCTTTTGTACTTAGTGTATTACTTCCGCTTGTACTCTGTGGTGTTTTTTTTTACTTTTTATAAAGGCAATGTCTTCCCAATTATCGGGATTTACGCCTTTGGTGCTAGTCACCAGCCCCTGGCCTATGGAAGGCGGGATTGGGGTAGTCACGGCATGGGCCCCGAGGATGGGTCGTGAAAAATTGGTATCAAAGGAGTCGGTTATACCACAAAACTTATAACTCTGATATTTTCTTTCTGTGAAGCAATAGTGTTAAGGGTACTGAGTGTGGTTTTCAGTTCAGGGAGTCCAGTGTTGGTGCGGGCGGCCGACATATCCATACACCAGGACCCTGAAAACCGATTTCTGACTTTGTGCACGAAAACACTGATTGCGTGTGTGTTTTCAAAAGTTTTTAAAACAGCTCAAACCATGTCATCACACCAGGTATAAATCGTTTGACCGTGTCACGTCTTTTTCTTTCAGGATGCCTTTCTACAGATGACTAGCTAGAGCCTAGAGGGATGTATGTACTGACAGCCTGTCGAGCGACGAGGCTTCGGTACAGGGCCCTCTTTCAGTTGAGGCACCAGCGGTACTACCACCCATCGGTCCACTGATTCCACTAGCCCCAGCAGCAGAGAGTGCACGTCGCTTGAGCACACTGCATGAGTTCTAGCGCTAGAGGACACCCAGGTTCAGGGGAGAGACGGACCCACAGGCGGATGAGGATTGGCTGAGGCTATGGTGAGAGTCTTCAGGCTAGTAGGGACGCCAGCAGACTTCATGGTGATCTTTGCTGCCATCCTCTTTTAGGAAGCAGCTGAGAGATGGTGGAGCCACTTGTTCCAGTTTTGCGACGGGATGACCTTCACCTGGGTAGACTTCAAGACTTTCTTCAGGGTGGAGTTTATACCAGTGACTCTACACCCCAAGTGTGTTCAGGAGCCGCTGCCTTTGCCGCAGGTTTTTCTATCAGTAGCCAAGTCATCTGTAGGTAGTAGATAGATGATGCAGGGGTCCAAGAGGACCAGACCAGCAGATGGGTGATCTCGGGTTTTAGGATCGATAGTGCGGGGCACCTGGGGTGGAGTCAGAAACAGGCGTGCCAGAAACAGACAATGTTTCTCCTACGGTAGGAAGGGTCACATGGCACGTGACTATCTGACTCCCCGCACAGTTGATCCGCAGGCATTGGAGGAGCCACCAAGGCAGAAGTAGTGGCGAGTGCTTGAGCGATAGCTGAGCGGTGGACAAGGTAGTAGAGCTCCGGAAGCAGGTGGACAGGAGCGGAACTAGTGGATTTCTTTTGTCCCTTGAACTTCTAGTTCTATGTTGTTGTTGTTGTTTTTGTGTCTTTGTACTTCGATCTGCAGTAATAAAAGACACTTGTCCTTGTGACATTTGCTTCCTTCCTTTTTGTGTACTGAGAGGTCCCGGTTAAAACTGTTGACTTGACCCTCACTTTCGATATTCCTACTAGAGGAGACCCAGTTACCTCATGCTAATGCCGACAGTGTGACTCGACCCTTAGAGGCGAGAGTGGCGGTTGGATCTCTTGGTAGTAACGTTGAGGCCTTACGACGTCGTCCATGGAATGAATGCATCATTCATGTCCAGATTGACTGTATTAGGCAAAGAACGTGGTTCATCCAGGGGATGAGACCGGATTTATCTTAACGGAAAAGAATAAATCTTTGCAGCTCTCATGGGACCATAGATGGTCCAGGCCACGACGGAGAAGGTGCAGATCATCTAGGAGCGGATGAAGACTGCACAGAGCAGGCAGAAATCATATGTTAATAGGAGACAGGACCACTGTAATTTGAGGATAGCGACCACGTTTTCTTACGGGTCTCACCTCGACGAGGTCTATGGATATGTGGCCGAGGCGGAAAGTAATCTCTGAGGTTCAGCGGACCTTTTTAGGTCCTCAGTAGGGTAGGTGAGGTGGCTTACTATTTGACCCATCCACCTCAGTTTCACCAGGTGCATGACGAATTCCACGTATCTCAACTGAGGAGATAAGTGCTTAACCCGACGCATACCATCGACCATGGGGAGCTGGACATTGGCAATGGGGTGATTTTCACGGAGGTTCTAGTGGGGATCGAGGATCGACAGGAGCGGATCCTACGTAGACAGTAGATTCCTCAGGTGCGCTTTCACTGGAAATACGGGAACCTTCATGTGAGCACATGGGAGCGGAAGGCTCAGATGTGTGCTCAGTACCACTTTTGTATCCCTAATTTGTGTTAAAGCTTTACGGGGAGGTAAATCCCTGAGGTGGGAGTAATGTAAAGACCCGGAAATTTCAAGGAAAATTTTTTCTTAATTTCTTTGGAATTTTACGAGTATGCAGGTTCTGACGGCGCCTGATTCTGAGGTCCGGTGTGCCCGGAATCAATTTTTGAAGTTTAGCTCAGGTACGTTCAGTGAACGAACGAGCGGGTTTTTCAAACTTTTGAATCGGTACTCGGAATCAAAATATGAGAGCACCGATGAACTCGCAGCGCTGGTAATTTCTTAAGAAGACCTTTTCCGAAGGTTAGTTTGCTCGGGAGGAGTTGTTTTATTTTGAGGTTTAAGTGAAGAATAAAATAAAATTGTATTCCAATTTTATTTTTCTTCCAAGTAGTTTTATCCTTTGTGTGGAAGTTGGGTTGCTAACTTCCCTTGGGAGAATAAAGGATATGCGGGGCCCACACGAGCCCCCACCTTTCCACATTCCCCATAACCCCTTGAAACCCCTATTAATTTTTGGGTAACTCCTTCTCTCCCTCTCTCCCTCATAACTCATGCCAACTAGAACTTAATTAAGTTATTGAAACTCTTAATCAGTTAAGTGTTTAAATTTTGAACTTACAATGCATGGATTGATTAAAATAAAATAAGGGGAAACCTTGTTTTATTTTGAGGTTGAATTGTTGTGGGAGGATTTTAGAGAAAGAGACATTATGTGAAAGAAGAAGAAAGCTCCTTCTCATTGAGGAATGTCATCCTCTCCGTGAAGAACGGTTCTTCTCCGACGAAGAACATCGACCCCCTCAACTTAGAACGACTCGGCGATCACGGTTCTTCATCCTCTTCTTCCTCCACGACAAGGGAGAAGACACCGACGTGGGGAACTCGCCAACGACAACGTGCCTTCTTTCTTCATCTCTGCAATAAGTGAGGAGATGTTGTTTCCTCCTCGGATTCACCCCGATGTCCATGGAATCGACGTCCGATCTTCGCGACGCCCGACGTGCGACGTCAATATCCAAGTAGGGGTTATTTATTTGTTTGTGAATTCTTTGTCATTCATCGACTTCTATTTGGGCCGCCTGTTATCGTAATAACGGGAGGAGTTCGGACCGCACGAACACGGCCGACCCTCCTCCCCCTTCGATGTTGTTTTTGTTGCGGCTCGAACGAAGGCAGCGCGGTGCAACAGCACTGCGCGGAATCAGGAAGGAACACGGCGAAGAAGCGCGGTGTCTTCGTGCCGTG
This sequence comes from Viscum album, assembly GCA_963277665.1. Taxonomy (NCBI): domain Eukaryota; kingdom Viridiplantae; phylum Streptophyta; class Magnoliopsida; order Santalales; family Viscaceae; genus Viscum; species Viscum album. The sequence continues at coordinate 778,316,125 of OY728138.1, forward strand.
TCGTTGAGACCAAAAGAAACCGTGGTCGAAGTCAGGGCCACAGAGGCGATTCGAAGACTCCGCAGTTTGTTTATTGACGTTCGGATAGACGGGCGATGACGAAACGGGTCGCAGAGGCGACTTGAAGACTTCACAGTGAAGAGCAGGTCCCGGGGGGACCGCTGGCGAAGACGGCAAGAAAAATGGACCACTGAAGCGCGTTCGGTGGTCCGCGGAAGACCCTGCCGGTGCGCCACACTGGCATGGTGGCCGGAGGCGGCACCTGGCGTGCCTCTAGGAGGAACCGCCGTGGCTGAAGCTGCGGCGGCAGGCGGCCGGATCCCGCGGCCGCGTGAGATCCGGAGGAGGAGGACGTGGCAGGCGCGCCGTGTCCGTGGGGCGAAAAAGGGGGGAACGGTTCCCCCCTGCTCGGCCGCTGGCCGAGCCAGCGCACCCCCCCCCCCCCCCGGCCGGGCCGGGGCGGGTCGTGCAGACCGGGTCGGGCCACGCCCAGCCGGGCCGACCCAAGGGGGGTTGGGTCGGGCCCAGACCCCCCATTTCGGACTATTTTCAGTCTTTTGCTCATATCATGGGTTATGGACCTCCGATTGACACATAGTCAGTTTCATAGAGATCCTTGGATTGAGACGGTCGTTTCGGTATATTACACTCAAGGTTTAGGATAACTTTGGGTATGGCCGGGTTGGTTCGAACCCGAAACCAACCGGGCCCTCGGAGCGGAAACGCTTATAACTTGAGCTCCGGACGTCCGATTGACGTACCATCGACTTTGTTGGATTCCTCTTGATGAGAAGGAACTTTTGGCATACTTCTCCTGAGTTTTGGACATAGTTGGATAGTGTCCGGGTTGGATTGAACCTAAAATCCAATCGGGCCCCTGGAATGGAAAAGCTGATAACTTTCAGACCGAGCGTCCGTTTGACGAACCGTCAGTGGCGTTAGTGATCACGTTGAGAAACGGTCCCTATGAATATACCCAATGAGAGTTCGGGGTACAGTTGAGATATGGCCGGGTTGGTTCGCACACGAAACCAACTGGGCCCCTGGGACGAAAAGGCTAATAACTCACAGACCGGGCGTCCGATTGACGCGCCGTATGTTGCGTTGAGACCCCTATGACGAGGTGGTCCTTTGAGATACTTCTTAGTGGGACTTTGTGATACTTGGAGTATCGACCTGTAGCTCGTGGAGTGGACCCTCCTAGAGACGAGCTTACGGAGTATGGAGACCGTGTAGCCGGCTGAGACCTGACGACTGCTTGACCGACTCGACTTGGAGTGAGTCGACTAGCCCAGTGGACGGAGCGCCCAGTAATTGGCGACAGACCCATGGCAGACGGAGCGTCCGGTAATTGGAGACAGACCCACGGTGGACGGATCGCCCGGTAGTTGGCCGCAGACCCGCGGTACTCGACAGGAGGAGTACCTCTGTAGGCTATTAGGGGGAGCGCCCGGTATTTGGCGACAGACCCACAGCGGACGGAGCGCCCGGTATTTGGTAGCAGACCCACGGTACTCGACAGGAGGAGTACCTCAGCAGTCTTAGGTTAGTGAGCAGTACCTCGGAGTCATGACAGGATCACTGTACTCGTCAGAGACAGAGCTCTTTAGCAGTTACGGTTTCGATAATGAAAATCCCGGTTTGAGCTGAGTCTATGACCTATGTGTTTACCTCATGATTGAGATGGGTCACTTGATAACTTAGGTATATGTATGGGCATATATCTAAGTAGTGGTTATCTGTTGATTTCATAACCTCTGTGTTTCCTCATGATTGAGATGGGTTACTTGATAACTTAGGTATAAGTATGGGCTTATACCTAAGTAAGGGTTATCTATTGAGATTTTTCTTTATGGTTATCCTTGTTGGATTTAGAGAGACTTTGAGGGTCTCGAGGTCCCTACTGAGTATCGTTATACTCACCCCTGCACGGGCTATGCCTGCACCTCATTGTGTTGGTTGCAGACGACAGGCAGTGATGACGGAGGCCGAGTGTTCGAGGATTGGACGGTACCCAGAGGTGGACCTCACGACGAGTCAGTATCCGGAGGTAGACTTCATGACGAGAAGATACTCGGAGGAGGTTGACGGGCGAGAGCGTTGTGGAGGCTATCTGTACCTACCCTTCAGGTAGGATCCGTGGTGGACGATCCAGGAGCTGCGCTATATGTACCTACCCTTCAGGTAGGATCCGAGGTGGACGACCTAGGATTTGCTTCTATTCTTCCAGCTGGTTGTCTTTTCTATTGTACTTTCATTCAGTTGTAGTTGTACTTTCAGTTGGGTTTGTATTCTGGCCCATTTACTTTTCAGCACTTTCTTTTGTACTTAGTGTATTACTTCCGCTTATACTATGTGGTGTTTTGTTTACTTTTTATAAAGGCAATGTCTTCCCAGTTATCAGGATTTACGCCTTTGGTGCTAGTCGCTAGCCCCTGGCCTATGGAAGGCGGGCTTGGGGTAGTCACGACACGGGCCCCGAGGACGGGTCGTGACACGCGCGCCCCTACCTCCACCAGGATTTGAACTCGAGACCTCCCCCCTGCGTGCCTAAGCCTTAACCCCCACTCTATTTTGATTTGTCTTCCAATTCATGATATCTATATATATATATATATATATATTTAGTTATATTTATTCGTATAGTAATATATATTTATATTAATATATAGTTATATAGTTATATTATAATATATATATATATAGTAATATTAATATATATATATATAGTTATATTAATATATATATATAGTTATATTAATATATATATAGTTATATTAATATATATCTATATATATATATATTTAGTTATATTTATTCGTATAGTAATATATATTTATATTAATATATATATAGTTATATTAACATATATATAGTGATATTAATATATATATTTATAGTGATATTAATATATATATTTATAGTGATATTAATATATATATTTATAGTAATATTAATATATATATGTAGTTATATTAATATATATATATATATAGTTAGATTAATATATAGGTATATAAATATTCAAATATTTTCATTTTAAATAAAATGGATATTAGTTATTATTTAGATAAAGCTAATATATTTTATATGTAAATATATTTTATTATTTGTATTTATAATTAAATTTTTATGTGTGAATATATAAAAAATATGTATATATTGTTATATATTTGATTATAAATAGCATTTCATTATAAAAAATAATAAAATTTCAAAGACATAATATCAATATGAATGTAATACCTTGGAATAAATTTAGTCCCCACCAAAAAAAGCCAATAATACCCCCTTAAACGAGGCTGAAAATCCACAAAATGTTAAAAAATCGGGGTACCCTGACTAAAAACTCAATTTTGGAGGCCTTATGTGCCTTTTTTGGCCTTGAAAAAGCCTTGACCAAGATCCCCTCGGGTCACAGTGATGTAGAACTCATCGCAGGCTTCAATTTTATATGTGGCAGAGCTCAAATGGACACCCGGATCAAAAGTTATGGCTGTTTGAAGTTTGAGTTACGTTTTCAACATATTTTGGCTCTTTTTTTAATTTTTTTTTATTTTTTTAGTCTTCAAATTGTTATTAAATTACTGTTACTCCATAATAATTAGAAAATTATTAATTAAAAAAAATTATAATTTTTTTATAATCCATTTTCACTAAATATCTTATATATTAAGTATATTATAAGTGTAAATATACATTTATACTTATCTAAAATATATTTAAAAATTATATATTATATTTATATCAATGTAACTATATTTATATATTAATATATTAATATATTTTTTTAAATATTTTTTTTGAAGTCGACCCTTTATCAGCGCTTTTAAAAAAAGCGCTGATAAAGCCCCCCCCCCCCCTTATCAGCGCTACTAAACAAGCGCTGATAAAGGGGGGGCTCTGCGAAAAACTGTTTTTGTGGTAGTTCCCACTTTACTCATTGAAAGGAAAAAACCACTTTCCAAATTATAAAAATATTTTAAAACCTTTATAAGGAATATAAAACATTTTTATAGAAAGAAAAATGATTTTATGAACTTATTTTGAAAATATACATCTAAGTAAGAATAGTTGGAAACACTTTCCTTATAACATTTAATATGAAAAAATATAATTAAGGCATTAAATTACACTCAAAATTATAAGAAGAACAATCTCAATCATCATGGTACCCTAGGATCCCTGAGGATAGCCTTGAATAATGTTAACATAATCATAACATAGAAAAACTAGGGAGATATCAATAACCTCCCCTAACTCTCAGTTTTACCTTACCTGGCCTAACCAAGGGGTAACTCTCTAAGTAGAGCAACTCTCTCCTTAGGGCCATTATCTATAGCAATGATCATGCACTAGTGTGATAATAATTCTTAGGTCTTCTACCTAGCTTCCCACGTATTCTCATGAAAAATAAATGGGGATGAGTCAAACAATCATCATATACAATATAATCACATCAATGAGAAAATAACCCTCAATCTCACCTCTGAACACTCTTTATGGAAACAACCCCTTTTACAAGAATGATAAAAATGGTATAAACTTCCCCTAAGGGGAATTCATCACATAATATTCTCATATTAAAATTTTTCATAAACTTTTTAGAATAATAAAGGGGCATATTCAAGTGCTAATATTTTAAGAAACCCCATGTTTATAATGTTCCAACTAATACATTTAGGTATTCTTTAAGAAAAAAATTTATTTAAAACGCTTTGAAAATAAAACTAAATAATCATCATGAAATCTTAAAAATTCAAAGTAGCTCAACACTCTTTAAAGAACAAAACACACCTTTAGCCTTGGAATAAACCTTTGTGTAATTTTTTTAAAAGAGTAAAACTACTTCTTAGATAAAGTAATTCCTTTAAAATATCCAAACAAAAATTTAGTCAAACACTTGGAGTGAATGGTAGTTCAAAATAGCTCTAGGCCTTAGAAACCTAATGCAAATAATTTTTCATTTTTTGTAAAATCATGGGAACCTAATTTTCTATAAGCAAGACCCATCAAATATACCTAATATCATTCCTAAAATGTACAAAAATTATATTTTTCAATTTTATAAACCAAGATGTAAATCCACTATAACACGGCTAAAGAAGCTCTAAGAAGTTAATAGGGGACCTCACAAACCCAAAAACAAATAAAACCCAAATTAAAAATCGAGTTAATATAAATCCTAGGTTTTAGAGATGTTTCTAGGACAATAATAGAAAAGAAAAGAAATAAAATAGGGAGATAATGGGGATATTAGGGTATTACCTTGAAGAATAACTATCAAAAAATGGAATAAATACATGAAATAGCCAAGATAAGAGGAAGAGAATAAAGGGTAAAGAGGGGGCACAAACCTGGGAATTACTCAGATGAATGAGGGGAAAAGGACACCCCCAAAATAATTAAATATAATTAAGGAAAAATTTGTAAAAACATTATTTCAAAAAAAAATGGGAAAACCCATGTCACAGCATGACACCCATAGTCACAGCACAAATCCCCCCCTCCCCTGATGCAGGCACCACTACCCAGGTTCACATCATTGTGTGGACCTATCTTTGAGGCTAGATAAATTCATGATGGTATAAACTTCAAGGCTCGGTCCTTGACCATGACATCCCTACAAATGTGATGCATTCCAACCCAAAATTCCTAGAAACTCGGTAATTGGTCATAGTGTGACACCCTTAAGTCATGATGTGACCAAACTTCATCTAGAAACTCTAAAGAACTATAGAGTAGATGGTCGTGGTGTGACACCCCTTGTCATGGAATGACCTATTGTAGATTTTCAACCTAAAACTATAGTTTTATCTGGACCACCCAAAAACTCCTAGAAAACCAAGAAATGAGGAAAATATAAATTAAAACTAATAACTAAATAACATAATATGAGAAAGTGAGGTTGAGGTGTGACAATTCATCCCACCATAACACTTTATACCCTTAGAAAGTTCAAGAATAATTTTTTGATTAAGGAAAATACTTGAGGTTCATCTTCCACATTAAGATATGTCTCAAGAGACCAAGGATGAAAACAAACTAAGGTTACCATCAAAAACCCATTACAACACCATCAAGTATAAAATTTAGGATACCACATGCACCCAACTTTCCAATATATAAGTCACTAATAGGATAGGAGATGAAGACATCTAAGGATTTTAGGTTAACAAAACAATGATTTATCAAAGAAGAAGACTAATACATTTAAATATGATCTAAAAACAAGTAACAACTCAATTAGAGAATGGAAAAAAGAAAAAAGTAACCTATACTACTCCTTTAAAATCTTAATGAGAATTTATAACACAACCTACAATAAAAAAGAAAATAAACTCTGTATAGAAGGGTTGGGTTGGGGGAGATAAAGGACTAACATAACAACAAGACACCCCATCTTCAATAATGATGAAAAGAAGGCATACATAGGTTCAAGGAAACCAATATTCTACCTAAGAAATACTAAACCACATTCATCAATTCTAGGAATAAACATCATTTCATTGTAAGAGTTCCCTCCATGGTGGTCTTCCCACTGTATTTAGAACTCTCTCCAGCCCTTAACCTTAAAAACTTAGAACAATTCATAAAAATCCAATGAAACTCAAGGAATTAAAGAATGGGGTAATGATGAAAAAACAACTATACACTATTATTAGAATTCAAAGTTAACCATGATGCATTTATATAATTAATAGATTCTAAAAAACCCAAAAGAACCATCATCCAAAACAAAACACAGCTAGAAGGAGTGACAAGGGAAGGAAAATACAATAAGGGATGCCTCAAACAGTTGTCTCATTGACATCAGGTTCAGCAGGTTGAACTTGGGAATCCTCTAAATGGGTGGATCTGTCTCCACATATCTTATGAGAAATTATTTTACAAAACATATAAGGGTGTATGATAGAAATAGCTACAATAGTTCTTGGATGTTTTTTTAACATAAAGACTTCTTATACCATACTTTCCCACACTAATGGAACACAAAGGGATCACTCCCATAAGAAGTCAATAAGGGAAAACAATATGGTCTTTTAATATGGCCACCCACCTTATTAGACTTGGGTTGCTTCCTCTTTCCTTTATTAGAGATCACTAGACTGGATTTAGGAGGTGTGGAAACATCAAATGTCATTGGCATTCCATCCAAACTAAATTATATTATGTCATCCTACTTAACCCCTTTTAATAGGTGTCAAGACCAAACAAGGACACTTATGAAAATAGATTTGTTCAAATACCTCTTCCAAAATACCAAGATTTTAAAGAATAATCCATAGATAGATCAGGAAGATATGACACTATCTTAGTAAAATGATCGACATACTCCAACACAGATATACTACCTTGTTACAGGTCATACCATTCCATATCCTTTAGTATATTCATAGTATTAAGGAAGTATTATTGAATAAATAATTATTTAAAAACATCCTAAGAAAATTCCTTCTATAGTTTCATCCATATAATGGACTTACACCACTTCTAATTGGGACATTCCATTATAAAGGTCATGAACCTAAGATTAAGAAACCCATGAAGCTCAAGTCTCAAAATAATCAACTTAATATTCCATAACCATTATTTTACTCATAGGGATTCTGGTTTCCCAGGGAAATGAGGAGATTTCAGATTCTGAAATTCTTGAATGAAATTCCTATGCTGAGCTGGAAGATGAAGTTCACCATGTTATATGACTAGAGAAAATGGAATAATTGACTCAAAAAAACTTGATCAATCATAGAGTCCACATGTGGTGAACCACATATAACTACCTATTGAGAATCCATCAATACTTAGCGTGGGCATGCTCTAAAATACTAATAAACATGGAATATAATCAAAACAATCCTTGATCCATAGCTTGTAGAACCAAATATAAATTAGTAAGACAATCTCAAAATACCCAAAGAGAATTAATGTTGAAACTGAGAGATTTTATATAAACCCATTTTTAAAATAATTATCATTGTTTAAAAACCACCCTTTTTATCACACTTTATAATATATATGAAAACCACCTTTAAAATTCCAAATTTTTAAAATTCCCTTTCAAAACATTTTTAATTTAATACCCCACATTTTTATAAAAGAACAAGATTTTACAAAACCAAACTTAATCTATAAGACCAAAACATTTTAAAAATATTTATTAATTTATAAACGTTAACCACTTGTGATACAACTCAAAAGTTCACACCACAAACTCAAAAATATCTTAATCTGAACTATATCAGTAGTCCATAGAAAATATCTCATTCCTCTATAAATTAACTATAATTATGTATAAATTATCTAAAAATTTCCAAGGAACTAAAATTTCATAATTATAAAAAAATGAACTATGCACAGTTTGGTTGCACAGTCTAGAACCAACAATGTGAAGCTCACTAGAGAGTTACCCAGATTGATTTGAACAGTCTACACACAGTTTTCTATACTATGCTCATTAACTATACAACCCTTTATCCCTTAACAGATTCTACTTAAATATAAATAATTCTCAAAAATAACAAATAAATCACTAATATAAAACAAAATCACTTTAAAATAAACTAAAAACCTTGAAATAGCTGATAACCATGCTCTAATTTGATATATACACATCCCAGATAGCCTTGGTAATTCAAGTTCCATAATGAGGAGGTGGTGATCAGAAAACCACCTATTCTGAAAATCTTATCTCTTGAATATATGACTTCCTCAAATTATCGTTGAGCTCTGATGCCATTTTTTCATGAACCAACTCAGTTTACCCCTAACCTGGGTACATAATATGACCCAAGACATAGCCTAAAGGATGTTATCGATCTCCATGGGTTGATAACTAGTACCAAGGCATTAAATCAAACTCTAGTGGGAATTATTTCTCTGGATAAAATAAATTAATAATAAAAGTATTTTCAACCAAAATTTTGTCATATCCATTTCATAAATTAGAGGGTCACATACAAGAAATAATAAATTTTCAAAATAGAGAATAGAAAAAAAGAGGCATGAGAATATAAAAATCTCACATAATAAAAATATTCTAAAACCCATAAATATTTCTAACATCAAACAAATCTAAAAAAAGTAATAATACCGAAACAACACAAAGATCTAAAGTAGGTGTAAGTGTAAGTTTTCATGCTTATGAAAAATAATATAAAATGTAAAGTGAGAAACTCCACCCAACCATCACCATATTACAATTCAATGGCTTTATTTCTTGGAATCCTCATAATACCTGAACCAAAATATGAGGAACAATGACCACCTTAAAGTGGAACCTAGCTAGACTTTTAATATGATAGGCATGAGAAAAACATGCCTAATAGGTATCCTTCCCACACCCCATACACCACATTTAAAAATAAAATTACTTCATGCTAGTTTGAAATACATTTGGAAAATAAGGTCTACATTCTTTCTTAAAAAAAATACCAAATAAATTTCATTTAAAAACCACTTTACTCGTCTAAAGGAAAAACCACTTTCCAAATTTAAAAAAAAAATCTTTCAAAAACTTTATAAGGAAGATGTAACATTCAAAGAGAGTAAAATTATTTTATAAACTTGTTTTTAAAATAAACATCTAATTAAGAATGGTTAGAAATATTTTCCTCGTAATATTTAATTCAAAAATATATATTTGAGGTATAAAATTATATTCAAACATACAATAAAAATAATCTTATGCATCATGGGAACCTAGGATCCTTGGGGATGGCCTATAACAATTCTAAAATAATCACTATATAGAAATATTGGTGTTGGATATAAATAACCTTCCCTAACTCCTAGTTTTACCCTACCTAGGAATACTGAGGGGTAACTCCCTGAGTATATAAAATCTCACCTTAGGTCTAATAGCTATAGAAATGATCATACATTAATGTAACAATTATTCCTAGATCTCTTACCTAACTACCCATGACTTCAATGACAAACAAATATAAGTGAACCAAAAAATCATAGTATATAATATAATTTTATAAATAAGTAAATAAACATCAATCTCACCTCTAAACACCCTTTATATAAATAAACAATTTTCCAAGAATAATAAAAATGTCATAAACTTCCCTTGGGTGGTATCCATCACATAACATCCTAATATCACAATTTTTCATAAAAAAATTTACAAGAACAAAGAGGCAAGTTTAAGGGATAATTTTTTAGGAAACCCCATATTTATAAGGTGTTAATTAGGCATTTTATCCATTATTTAATAAAACAATTTATTCAAAACACTTTGAAAATTAAATCATATAATCATCATGAATTAGCAAACATTTCAAGTAGCTGAATGATATTTAAAGAAAAAAACACACATTTAAATTTGGAATAAACCTTTGTAGAAATTCATTTAAAGACTAAAACATCTTATTAGATAAATTAAATCCTTTAAAATATCTAAAAAATAATTTAGTCAAACACTTGGTGTGTATAGAATTTCAAAAATGGCTCCTAGCCTTAGAAACCCAATGAAAACTCTTTTGAATTTGTTGTAAAATTAGGGGAACCTAATTTTCTATAAGTAAGACTCATCAAATATACATGGTTTAATTTATAAAATTTATAGAACTTATTTTAGAAACCATATGTATTCATGATTTTAAGTTTAAAGTCTTAAACATGGAGTAACCTACCTTTAATCTTGTCACTTTTATAAACCAAGTTGTAAATCCACCATAACACAACTAAAGAAGATATAAGAAGTCAAGAGGGTCCCTCACAAACCCTAAAACCATTATAAACCTAATTAAAAAATTAATACAATAGAAATCCTAGGATTTTGATCCCTTTTTAGGTTAAAAATTGAATAGAAATGTAAGGAAAGAGGGATAGGAAGATATTGTGAGATTATTTCCTTAAATAATCACCATAAAAAATAGAAAAAATCCATGGAATCTCTAAGGGAGGAGGATAATGAAGGGTTGAGAGGTCTAACACACCTGAGAGTCACTCAAACTAATGATGGGGAAAGTAGACCCCCAAAATAATTAAATCTGATCGGGGTTAAAAGTGTAAAAACACTTCTTTTAAAAAAATTGGGTAGGCCCAAGTCGTGGAGTGACACCTATGGCCATGGTGCAATGGGTCATCCCATAATGAAAGTACCACTTCCAAATGTTGAATATAATTATGAGTCATGATGGGTATACCTTTATGGTGAAGTCCTTGGCCATGACACCCCCTATATGGCATGATGCCTTCTATCCTAGAATTCCCAGATACCTAATGGTCAGTTGATACATGACACCATTAAATCATGGCATGACTCAATTCTAGCAAGAAACTACAAGGAACTATAGAGGGGGTGGTCATAGTGTGACACCCCTTGTCACAACATGACATGTTTCAAGTCTATAACATGAAACTACAAGTTGATTCAAATCACCTAAAAACTCCCAAAAAACCAATAAATGGTGAAAATATAAATTAAAACTAGTAACTAACACAACAAGAAAATTGGTCTATTACCACAGTTTAAAACTATGGAAATAGAACCCAAACCCGTGGTCGTAGCCTACGACCACTATTTTACCCAACCATGGGCACTATCTCCATGGAAATAGGTCTCATCATTGTCAACGGTGGTAGTTGACCTATAATCATGGTTAAAACTGTGGAAATAGCCCAAAAATAATATGTCATTGGTTAGATTCGATCTCTATACCTCTCCCATAGGATTCTACTGCATAACCACTACACCACACCGAACTTCGGGTATATATATATAATATGTTTTATATATTATTAAAAATCATGGCGGTAGCATAAAAATTGTGGTAATAGAGCTTTCTAATCTATTTTACATAGGAAATTTTTTCTTTCGTGAAAGGGTGGGAGACCTATAGCCACGATTTTAGTAAAAATGTGGCTATATCCCTTAGAAAAATGTTCTATATCCATGGTTTTGAAAACTGTGTCTATAGCCTACCTATAGCCACAATTTTAAAACCATGGCTATAGGTCTATGACAATATCCCAATTCTCAACTTGTGTAAATAACATAATATGATAAATAGAGGTCAGGTGTGAAAATAACTATGTGGATTTCCATATTTTGAGAAGTTTGTTGATACTTTAAAAGAGTTTCCTAAACTCATTGCAATCTATATGAGAAAAATAAAATCCAAGCATGAAATAAATATACATGTATATATATAATAAAATAGATTAACAATTTTATTTAAATAGACTACATATGAGTGAATCCATGTATGAGTGAAAATCACATATGAGTCTTTTCATAAATTCATGTATGAGTCATTTTATAAATCTATATAAATATATTTCATGTAATAAAAATCACATATAGATATTTTCACATAAGCATATTTTCACATAAAGGGATTTTAGAAGGATGTACCCTTTTTTGAAAGGATATACCTTTTTTTAAGGGTATACCTTTTTCTAGTAGGTTATACATTTTTTCATAAAGGTAGACCTTATTTCATAAAGTTAAACCTTATTTCAAAAAAAAATAAACATTTAGTTCTGAAATGTAAAAGTCTTTTCAAAAAAAAATAGTAACTTAATACAATAGAATTAAACTATAGATATTAAACACTAGATAATTAGAGAATAAAAAAGATATGATTTAACAATACTGTGAGAAATTATAATTATCCAATATTGAGATTAATATTTATTATACACATGTAAGGTATTTTAATTATCAAAACATATAAAAATATTAAAACATTAGTACTAACAATCAATCTTCCTATCAATTAAACTTATCTCTAACAGATTTTTTCTCATTCCTATTACACTATAAGTTTAATGTCGATTTTTCATGGATGCGATGTTCGGTTGTTGGATTCTGGTTCAGGTATGTTAGAGGAAGTAAGTTAGGAAGCTTCATTTGGTGCATGAAGACAATGGTTGTGTATTTCATTTTATTTTGGCATCTTATTTATCTGGTGTACCTAGATACTTTGAATTACTTCTATCTGGTTTATTTTATTTTATTTTATTCAGTAATTAAAGTTTAGTTACATTTTCATTGATATGAACTAAGTTTTATTTATCATTCATTTTATTGTTTATGATTTATACTTTTATTTGTGTCCTATTTGGTTTTTCTTGTTTATGAACTGGTTATTTTGTGTATGCATAGTTCCCCAAATTAGAGAATGGTTATGATGGACTTCTGGTTGAAATTTCTTCACTTATTATTATTTCATCAAGTGAAATCATTTTTATTGATGTATTTTTTGATGCCCCGACACTAGTTGTCAGCCTGTGGTGATTGGGAACACGCTTCAGGCTATGTCGCAGGCCGACTCAGGTACTCGAATCTAGGGTAGCTCGGGTTGGTTCATGATATATTTTAACTAATTTATTTCATTTAATCGTTTTTAATGTGATATACACTTATTTTTTATGAAATGTTGCTTTTCTAAATTTTTTTATTTGAGTTTTGGAAAAAAATATTAAGGCGGGGTATGATAAAAAGTATTTTTGAAAATGGGACCTTTCATATGTGAACTTTATTCACACAATTCTCCCTTTAAAACAAGTAACCTCATTCACATGGGGATATATTTAAAAAAATATTTTTTGTTTTTCTTTTGTTTATATATATATATATAATTAAACAATATTTAAAATGATATTATTTTATTTGGAATTTCTTGCATTAAAATAATCCCAAATATAATAAAAACCCAACTTGGGAACCATTTTATAAATATAGTGGAATTGGATATCCTTTGAGTATTTTCCACACGGTATTAAAGTTTCACTTTTCCACTAATATAAAAATAATATATTATTATTACATAATAAATAATATATAAATAACAATAATAATGATAAATACATTAATAAATCCATTTTTTTGCTAGTATGCTCAGGAAGGATAGATTCTTCAATAGAAATTACTTTATCTCTCTAAATAATTGTATCAAGAAGAATGGATCATTAGATTTAATTTAATTGAATATGGAGGTCATCATAGAGAATCTAAAAGAATAAAAATTCTCAATTATTGCTTGGTTAATTTATTAGAAGGGTGCCTCTTAGAATATTGATGATCATTAGTATTAGTTGCAACAGATCTAGGGATTTGATGGATTGAGGATGGAATCATTCGGTAATGGGATATTCCATATTTTTTTTCCTTTGTATGAGCTTAAATTTACTTCCTAAGATCTTGGTTTTATTTTCCTTAATCCATGAATTTAGTGAATTTGGGATTGGGATCCTTGGTTTAACCCTTATTTGTTCACGAATTTTATTATACAGTCATGAATTCAAATATGTAGATTGGGTTGGGTCTTTTAACCCCTACAGATCCTTAGGGGTATAGATTCTGTAATTAAGGTTCTGGTTAAATTTAATAAAGAGCCTAAAAGATCTAGTTGCACCCAATTTTAAAGAGTTTTAGTGGATATTAATATCACATTTTCACTTGTTGAGATAGTTATTTTGGTTTCTCCTTGTAAAGACCCATGTTTTTTCAAATTGTGAATTTGAGAATGAATTTGAATTTTTAATTTCAGATGCTCATGAGAGGTAAAATGGTCTATTTACCCTAGAATATGATCTTAGATAATTTTTATGACCACTCAGTTGATCCCAAAATAAGTTGGTTACACTAGGATAGGTGTTTGGTGGAATTCTAAGTCATTCAAGTTTTCACAAAATAATTAACATTTCATATTTAATTAATTAAATATTAATTTATTCACATGCATTCATTTGGATATATATTTTGATTGGGGCATCAAATTGAGATTTCTTCTCTACTATTGAGTCTGAAATGAGGGGGTTTTCATAGTCTAGGCATAAACTCATGTCGTGTGCTAAGGTTGGGCTAAGGACCCTTTTTTCTTTTATTTTCTTTTTCTTCCTTTTTTTATCTGTTTTATTTTCTCTTTTTATCCCCTAGATTCTCACGTACACCCCTTTTGTGGATTTCCCTATCTACAACCAAGAGGGAAGATATATATGGAGAGAAACAGAGGGGAGGATAGAGGGAATGAGGGAGATGTCATCACGGAGCTCAAGAGGAGCTGGATCGTTATGTGGTGGCTGCAAAATGTGAATATAGGTGAAGCTTCAATGGATTCCACCCAAAGGTAGTTTTTTTAAGTTTATTTCATAAATAATTGTAGATTTACCGATTTATAGTTTTAAGGCCCTATTATTACTATTATGTGCCCCCATGGTGTCGATCTATTCTGAACCAGGAGAAAAATGGTGTTTCGGGCCAATTACAAGGGTTCTCATTCAAGAAATATCGATCACACGACGTGTGGTTATATGAACACACAACATTCACTATTTATGATCGGGTGAGATACCTTTTTAGAACTACACTCCATGTAGTGGTACGCAACCATGTAGTTGAGTACATGGCCAGACATCCCATGTAGGTGCGCTTGGCTATTTAGGGTACACAACTAGACCCCATGTGATATGCACACCATGTAGAAGTATAGAGCTAGGTAAAAACACATTTCTAGGCTATTTTTGGTACACGATTAGGTACCCCATGTAGGGTACATTCCATGTACATGTTTTATACTTCTTTTACTTGGGTTTTACATTCCAGGTCCGATTAAAGTACATGCCCATGTGGGGCTTTGAGAGTGCACACTATGTACATGGGTACACACATCGTGTACTTATCCCTTTCTACCATTTTGAGGGTTTTTAATGATTTTATGCCTTATAGTTATAATTGGACATAATAGTAGTCATTTTTTATCATTTTTCCTTACATATCAAAATGCTGGAACCATTAGGGTAATTTGAGGACTCCTAAAAGTTGTTTTTGGGGTGAACGGACTGTGATAGAGAGGTTCTTCCTCTTGTAAATGGATTTTGTAATCTTTTGAGAGTGAGACTTGGGATGAGACCCACCTGAGGGTTGTAGGTAATGGTTGGTGGACTTGGAATGAAATCATTAATGTCCTCATTTGGTGTTTCTTTTAGATATTCCCTATTAGCGGGGTTGGGATGTGAATTGAGATAGTGGATAGGTTGGGCGTATGGGCCAACCTAAAGTAAGACCTAGATCTGTGATGGGCTATAATACATATCCCAAGGCCAATTTTTTAGTAGATTATCCCTTGTGATAATATCCTTTGTGAGGTGTTCCATTTTTTGGCATGAAAGTCTATGAGTTGTTAGAGATGGATTTTTGGGGTGTGTTTACCCTTAGAGATGGGAATTGGCCTGTGAGACCAGTTTGTAATTGAGGATCCCATGAGGGATTCTTATATTTATGTCCTAACTGATTCCAAAGAAGGATACCTTTTCCCATGCACTATTCTGATGATCCCAAGTGGGATTCCCTTGTTTACCTATTGACATAGAGGATCCCTTATGGGATGCCTCTTCTTACTTCTATATCTGAGGGTCCCAAGAGGGATGCCTCTTCCTGGGTACTAATTTTGAGGATCCTAAGAGGGATGCCTTCTCTTATATTCCAGTATAGAGGATCCCAAGAGGGATGGCTTTGCTTTTGTGTGGACCGTAAGGATACTGAGTAGGATGCATCTCTTGTGTTTTAACCTAGGGGACCCCAGTGGGTTCCCCAATGGTTGACTAACCCTGATCTACTGAATTAGGGGTTTGGGTAGAGATAGTAGTGGGTGTCACCTTAGAACTCATTCCAAACTTGTGAGCCTAAGGGTTTGTGACGGTAAAGGTGGGTTTAGGCTCTCTTCCACCCTCACTCTTTTATTTATGCATTCATTCAATTATTATTGATGCATATATGTTTTCTAGATATACTTCTTGGTACTTGATCATGGGGCCTAATGTCATGTGATGTTTTAATGGGGATTCCCAAAGTTATTTCATGGGATCTGGCTTTTGATCCTATTTGATTGATTGTTACTTTATCAAGATTCCTAGAGGTACTTCTTGAGATCCAGTTTTTTAGAGATACTTAGGTTCCTTATATATAATTCCTTGTATGGGATCATGGGACAAATGAAATTATATTATGATTGAATATTGGAAATGATTCTCCACATCCCCTTGGTTAAGCGATGTTATCCATGGCACTCCTCATCATTTATTTGGAATTTTTATACATGAATCTTCTATTCATTTATTTTTAATTGTTTTACATGACTCTCTTCATCATTTATTTGGAATTTTTGTACTTGATGCACCTTTTGTTTATTTGGAATTGTTGTACATGACACTTCTCATTGTTTATTGAAAAAATTTAGACATGACCCTTCATGCCCCCTTAATTCAGGATGGTGGGCATAACCACCTCATCATTTATTGATAATTATTGGACATGACGCCCTACACTCTCTTGGTTATAGATATTGGGCATGGAACTCCACATTATTGATTGGGATTGTCAGACATTTCATTATGTATCCCTAGTTTGGATGCTTAGACTAACTCCCCTAATTTAAAATACGATAATCTTATGATATTTGGTTCAAATACATTTCTAGCACTGGACGAAGAATGTATGGTCAATTAGGAATATGTACCCAAGGATAGACTTGATTATACATTGATTTAGTGGTAAGACATCCTGTTCAATGCCTTATTTATAGGATATCCAATTGATCATGTTCATGGGCCTAAAAATCAATTGTGGGTTTTCTTGATTTATTTTATTTCATTTGTGTCTTGACTAGGCTGAGCATATTGCATGAACATGCACTTATAACATCAGATGATAGGTTCACCATTGGGGGTGTCCTATTGAGATTATTTCTCACCCCCTGTATGTGCACCTCATTGTGTGTGTAGACATTATGTCTGATTTCAGGTTGATTATTAACATATTATGGATCAAACTGAGCCCTAGGGTTTTATGACTGAGCGGAGCCACTCATGTGGATATCTTATGGTCAATCTAGAGAAGGTTGGTAATGTTTTGGAGACTGGGTATGTGGCCAAATCATAGATATTAATAGAACCTTTTACTTTTATTTTTATTCCTTTTATTTACTCCTATATATGTGATAGGCTCAATGAAGATCAATTTTATATGTATTACATTGTCATTTGGGTTTTTACTATATTTCATTTATTACAGTCTTGTTTATATTTACTACTTCTGTGCACTATTTATTTACTGGTATAAATGATTTTTGGTTATTTTCATTATTTATTCACTCTAATATGAGGGCATAGTCTCCCCATAGACACATCCTAGGCCCTCGCTGATAGTCAGCAACCTCTAGCGTATGGGGAGGCACACTTGATCCCTTGTCGCCAACTAGTTCGGCTATTATTTATAAAGTGATTTGAGTATTAATGTGAAAAATTAGTATCATAGCTATTCTTTTCATGTTGTTTTACTAATATGGTATACAGGAGTATTAGAAATGTGTCAGATCCTGTGATGGATATCGGACCGGTGCATTGAGAACACCTGTTCCAGTGGGAATTCCAGGTTTCCAAGGATGTGATATTATTGTTATTAATATGTGATGTTGTAGTTTTATATTATTTTCACTTTTAGGGATGCACATGTGATGTGGGTTTTATGATTTATTATGTATTTATACCTCTTGACCCATTGGAGAGAGGCCAGTGATTGATCTTGACTCTTGGTTGGTAGAGGAAAGAGACAGTTATTCATGCCTCAAATTTGGCATGTAAGGTCCACATATTATAGGCCTTTTAGTGTGTGATTTTACTGATGACTGAGGTTAGTTGTTTAAATTTTCAACAATAACCTAAATGGTATTTTCTTATATAGGTTATTGGTGTCATTCTACTCAACTTAGCTGACTTGTATATATATTCCCTTTTTATGGTAGGTCATGTGGATCTATGGTGAGACATTTAAAGGTGAAGGTGATGACCCATTCCTCATTTACAGGAGGTGCAGTGATCCTAGTGGGTTGATAATGTGCATGATTCCCAAGAATTGGACCCATTATGGTGTGTTGTTACTTAGTTTAGGTTATTTAAAGTGTCAGTAACAACCTTTACGGTGTTTTCATGCATAGATTGGAATGTAAATCTACTTAATTGAATTGTGTGAGTGTTTTATGACTCAGATCATTTTAGAAAATGTTATGCATGTATTGTTGACCCTTATAGGTTGATGTTGTAAGTTGATTCCATTCTAGTAGACCCCTTATGGGAGTATCCTTTTCAAGTTTAGTTAAATAAAGATTCATGAAAACCTATATGGAGTTTTCCCATCTAGCTTACTATGATATTTTACTTAACTAACCTTTATTTATGGTTATCTAGTCAGTTCTTTGACTTTTGTTCCAATAGGTACCTGAACATTTATAGTGAACTAGAACTTTAATGGGGTATTATCGTATATGGATGCCTAGTGAGGGTTAGTTCCTTTCCTTTTCATTAACATCATAAACCTCCAGGGGCAGTTCCTTATGAGTATGCTCAGAGAGGATCAGGTCTTGGTAGTATGATACTTGGAAGGTGATATCTTAAATTTTTAATAAATTATAATCCTTCCTCGGTTATGATTTTAAATGTTTTGAACTTAAATGGGTTGTTAATTACAACTTAAAGGGTGTTTTCCTCTATAACTTGGAATTGACAACCAGTATAATTGAACCCATGTTAGTAGTTTTGACCCTCATAGGTCAGTTTTATCTTTACCTCCATTATATAGGTTTGAACTTTGGGATAGTTGTTCAAACCTAGTAACCCAGATATGGTACTTGATTTGTAAGGAAAGGTGGGAGACCTAGAGGCTCTTAGTTTTGACTCAGACCCTAGTGAGTCAGCAATTAGTTTGATCGATGGAAACCTATGAGTAGGGTTGGCCTTGAGATTGTGGATACCTTTTTAGGTAGTGGTATTGGTTATATTCTCATATTATGACCAATGCATGTGTGGTTCTTGGGTATTTCGATATAGGTATGGTGTTTCCTTTGGATTTTGAGGAAGCACCTAAGGTGTTTAGGTATTGATACTGGCTTTGAAGGGTAGGACCATTCGGGTTCCTAGCCCTATTAACCATTAGTTGTGTGGTTGACACTTTAATTTAATAAAATGAAACCATGTGATAGAAGGTCATAGAATAAATCATGGCATTATTGGGGTGCCCAGTTTTGAACAGGATTTCTAAGGTAGATTCTGACTTAGTGAGACTAAAATGTCATGTAGCATGGTTATCTCATCCTTAGTGGTGTGTGGATTATAGAAACATGAGTCAAGTGATAACTGGGTGGTAAGGGATTATACACTCACTATTTTGGTAAATATTAGAATGGTATACGTCAGTTTCTCATGGTATCGTCTAAATCGTAAATTGGTGAGTGATCATATGTGAGCTGAGGACTGATGGTTTTAGAAGAATGTTGTGGTAATAGTCACTTAGGAGCAATGATGAAATGATAAATTCACCTTCATGGTAGAGGAGATGTCAAGAATGGATTGGGTGTGGTGGAACAACTAATTTGGATAAATCCTTGTCAAGTTTTGACAGGATAGTGAGCATGTATTGGGTAGATTGGCATACATTTAGTGATAGAACTTGATGAGGTTATGCTCAAGGAGTAGTATAAGGTAAGGCATGTAGTGGGGAGTGAATTATTGGTCATTTGAGGGTGGTGACCCTAATTATGAGTTGAAATTCGATATTTTTCATATAATTTGTTCTTGATAAGTGGGAACGGGAGATGTTGTAGGTCAATGCTTGGGAATAAGTTATTTTTTCCACACCAGTCATTGAATTCGATGATGGAAAAAGTGTGGTCCATTGATCTTGGAGTTCAATTTTGGGGTGACAATAAGGGTATTCCTATGGTGGGGAGTATAAAATTGGTCATTGTTAAATGTATTTTGTGTTGGGAGATTTATTGACATTATGAGACTATTCATTGGAAGGTCAAGATAGTATAGTATTGCAGATGCCCAGGATGAGATTATGACTATTTTTGACTACCAAGGCTTCTCAAGGATGATAAGGGTTATGGTGGGGAGGTTTTAAAGAGCCGTGCTTTTACAGACTATGAATTTGAGAAAAAAAATATAATTTTTTTATTTTGGATGCTCATGAAGTGTAAAATAGTATTTTTCTCCTGAAATATGATCTTGGATAATTTTTATGGCCTCTTTGTTAGTCATGAAATAGGTTTTTTCCCTAGGGTGAGAGTTTGGTATAATTATGAGATGTTCAAGTTTTCATGGAAAATTTACTATTTAATATTTAATTAATTAAATATTAATTTATTAAAGCACATTTATTTTGGGATATATTTTGAACGGATAATTGGATTGAGATTCTTTCTCCATGGTTGAGTTTTAAATAGGGGTTTTTTCTTGTCAAGGCATAAACTCATGTTAGGCATCGGGGTTGGTCCCAGACCTCTTTTTTCTTTTTTTTCCTTTTATTCCTTTTCTTTCCTCTTTTTTATTTTATCCTTTTATCCCCTATATTCTCACATATTCCCCTTTGGGGTATTTTCTTCACTGCAACTAAGATATGATAAGGAGAGAGAGGAGGAGATAGGAAGAGGGGGGAACAGAGGAGTTGTTGTGGAGTTCGGGAGGAGTCTGCTCATTGTGTGGTATTTGTGAAACACAAATACAGGCGAAGCTTCGGCGGATTCCACCCAAAGGTAGGTTTTTTTAATTTTATGCCATAAATTCGCATATATTTACCTCTTTTGAGTTTTAATACCCTATTATGACTGTTAAGGACCCCCATATGGTCGATCTATGCTTAACTAGTAGAAAAGAAGGGTTTCGGGCCGATTACAGGGGTTCTTGTTCAAAAAATCTCGATTACACAGTGTGTGGTTCTATGAACACATGTCATACACTCTTCCTATTCAGGGAAGACTCATTTTTATAACTACATGTCATGTACTTAGAGTATATATTGTGTAGTGGTACTCGGCTATGTATTTGAGTACATGGCCAGACAACCCGTGTAGGGGCACTTGGCCATGTAGGGTACACTACCAAACCCTGTGTGATATGTATGTCGTGTATAAGTACACAACCAGGAAGAAACACATGTTCATTCCATGTGTGGTACATAGGTAGGTACCTCATATAGGTTACATGTCATATACATGTTTCACATGTCGAGTACTTGGTTTTTACATGCCAAATCTAGCTGAAGTACATGCCCATGTGGGGCTTTGAGAGTACACATTGTGTACTTGAGTATATGAGATGTGTACTTCTCCCTTTAAACCCCTTTGAGGGTTTTTAGTGATTTTATGCCCTAGATCCAGAATTAAACATAATATTGGTCTTTTTTTAGCATTTTTTCACATAAATCATGATGGTAGAACCCTTGGGTGATTTGAGGACTCCTAAAAGGTGTTTTAGGGAAAACGAGATGTGATGGAGAGGTTATTCCTCCAGTAAATGGATTTTTTTATCTCCATAGAGTGAAACTTAGTATGATACCCACCAAAGGGTTGTAGGAAATGGTTGGTGGACTTATCACAGGATTACCAATGTCCTTTTTTATGTTTCCTTTGGACAATCCCTAGTTAGCGGGGCTAAGATGTGACTTGAGATAGTGGATAGGTTGGGAGTTTGGGCCAACCTAGAGTGATACCTGGATCTGATATGGGTCATGATCCATCTCCCTAGACCGGTGTTTTATTAGTTTATCCCTTGTAGACATCTCCCTTGCTAGGTGTTCCCTTTTGTCCTGAAAGGTTGTGAGTTGTTGGAGAAGGGGTTGTGGGATGTGTTTATGCTAAGAGATGGGCATTGGCATGAGAGACTAGTTTATAACTGAGGATCCCACGAGGGATGACTCTATTTATATTCTAACCTAGAGTATCACAAGAGGTATTCTTATGCCCATGTACTATTCTGAGGATCCCAAGATAGGTTACCTTATTTACCTATTAACCAATAGTATCCCTGGTGGGATGCTTCTTCTTGATTTTGTATCTGAGGGTCCCAAGAAGAATGTATTTTCCTAGGTACCAATTTAAAGGATCCTGAGAGGGATGTTTTCTCTTATGTGTTAACTTAGAGGATCCCAAGAGGGATTCCTTTTCTTATGTGTGGACCATGAGGATCTCGAGTAGGATCCCTCTCTTGTGTTTTGACCTAGGGACCCCAGTGGGTGCCCCGGTAGCTGACTAACCCTAAGCTAGTGCGTTATGGTTTTGGGTAGATATGGTAGTGAGTGTTACCTTAGAACCCATGCTAGATTTGTAAGATCAGGGTGTTGTTCTAGTAGAGGTGTTTTTAGGTGTTCGACTACCCTCACTCTTTTATTTCTGTATTTATTCAGTTATTATTGATGCAGCTATGTTTTATAGATGTACTTCCTGATACTTGATCATGGGGCCTGATGTGATATGATGTTATGATGGTGATACCCATAGGTATTTTCTAGTATTTGGATTTTGATCCTATTTTATTGATTGTTACTTTATTGGGATTCCCATAGGTAATTATTTGGATCTAATTTTTTAATGATACTTGGGTTTCTTATACGGAATTCCTTTGATGGGATCATTGGACAAATGAAATTATATTATGTTTGACCATTGTACATTACACTTCATGACCCCTTGATTAACCAATGTTGTAAATCACACTCCTCTCTATTTATTTGGAATTGTTGTACATGACACTCCTCTTTGTTTATTTGGAATTGTTGGACATGACGCTCCTTGTTGTTTATTTAGAATTATTGGAAATGATGCTACTCTTTGTTTATTTGTAATTTTTTTACATGATAATTCTCATCATTTATTGATAATTATTGGACATGATGCTCCATTCCCCCTTTATTCGGGATGGTGTACATGATATTCCTCATAATTTATTGATAATTGTTGGACATGATGCTCCATACCCTCTTAGTTTAGGATGTTGGACATGGCACTCCACATAATTGATTAGTATTTTCATACATGCCATTATGTATCCCTGATTTGGATGCTTGGATTGATTACCCTTATTTAAAATATGATACTCTTATGATATTTGGTTTAGAGACATTTCTGGAATTGAATGAAACATGTATGGTTGATCAGAATTATGGACCTGAGGATTGACTTGATTATACATGGATTGAGTGGTATGACATATATCTCAATGCTTTATTCATAGGATGTCTAGTTAGTCAGGTTTACAAGCCCATGGATTAATTTTGGTTTTACTTGATTTATTTTATTTCAATTATGTCTCGGCTAGGATGTGCATATTGCATGAGTTTTCACTTATGATAGTAGATTATAGGTTCACCATTACAGGTAACCTACTAAGATTTATTCTCACCCTTATATGTGAACCTTGGTGTGTGTGCATACCTTATGTATGCTTTTAGGTTGAGCACATATATGTTATGGATTGGGATAGGTCCTAGAATTTTATGACTGAGTAGAGTAACTCGTATAGATATCTTATGATCGGACTGGAGTAGCTCAGCAATGTTTTAGAGACTGGGTGTATGGTCATCTCAGAGATAGTAGTAGATCCTTGTACATTTATTTTTGTTCCTTTTATTTACTCTTGTATATGTGATCAGCCTATTGGATGATCAGTTTTGTATGTATGACATGGCCATTCAAGATTTTATTATATTTCATTTATTACAGCCTTGTTTATATCTACTACTTCGGAACTCTATTTATTTACTAATATAGATGATTTTTGGTTTTTTAATATATTTTCACACTCTAATATGAGGTCATATTCTACCAAAAAACACACCCTAGGCCCTCAATACTAGCCAGTAGCCTATAGCATATGGGTAGGTTCACTTGAGGCCTTGTCGCTGACCGGTTCAGTTGTTATTTATAGACTGAGTTGGGTTGAGATGTGACACTGCTGATAAGAAGATTGAACTTTCTATAGAATTTTAAAAGTAACTTATCTTGTGTTAGAAATGTAGCGATATTGGGAATTACATCTATTAATTTTGTTAAAACATGTTATATGTCAACTGAAAGAAGTTGGGTCATATAATTGACTCTTGTAAATTTTAGTTGTCAATTGATGGTAGCTTGGATCAATTCAAGATGATTTCACTAAATGTTTCTTCTTTGGACCAAGACTTCCATGATACTTTTAGTATTTGGTAGGTTCACCCTCCATAAGACCAGATCAATTTGGATTAGCATGATAGTTCTAGGGATATTTCTCCAAAGATTGGTTCTTTCTTTAATGTTGTTAAGGCATGTGTTTCAATTGGGGATTCATATTCAAAGGAAAATAAGAATGTTGATCATGTGAGTTTAACACAAAAAGTTAGGTCACATAATGTTCCCCAGTATACATAGTGTGAAATGTAGTTCATGGGTCAATTTAGGGAAAATAAGTCATCTGTGAATGGACCAAATGTTTGGTTTTCATTGTCCATCATATAGACATGGCAGCGGAGGAAACACCCAAATATATATGGTCTATCTTTGATGGAATCAACATGTAATAAATGAATAACATAAATTTGTATACAAGGATATCTAATATAGTAATCTCTAGTGAGTTTTATTTATGAATATCACTAGAGCAGCAAACAAATGCTTCTTATCTCTGAGGGATTACACTGGCCTATGAATCCCAATATCAATTGAAGGACTCTCTTACACTTAAATAGGTGTTGGAATCTTCATATAGGGTGTTGAACAATCTATAGGAAGGAATATATCTTTGATAGGATTACCCAAAAATTACTATTTACAATAGGAGGGATCTCATTCCTTTATATAGTTATTCATGGAGCGTTTCATTTAATGAAATAGGCCAGCCACATTCAATATATCTATATACATTTATATTCATTTTCATTAATTAATTGAATCATATTTAATGAATATTCAAGTCATTTAATCCATTCGTAATGGATTATTATCAATGAAACCACATGAAAGATAAATTCACTTGAATTAAATATTTTATTAATTATTTTAGTGCATATTCAACAATCTATCACTTACACTAAAATCCATAAGGAATCTGTGCAAAACTTAACAACTCTTTTTGAATCCATACAAAACTCTATTTGAATATGGTTTCATTGTACTCTATTCATTTTGTAACAAACGCTTTGTCTAAAACTTAATCATTATCCGGAGGCTTAACTATGTGACCCTACGGGACTTAGTAGCATTGAAAAAAAATATAAAATATATATTTTATAGATTTCATAAAAGATAGGTCTCTAGAAATTCAATAGTGATACTCAAACTGCTATGGGGTATGGTGTGGTATCCATGAAACATACTCATATTTCTATACGAACATGTCTACCACTAGATGTGTCATATACATCATATGTATGCCTATAAAATCTTTTTTCCCATGACATAAAGTGACCACTAGACATGGAACATGTCAATCTAGTATAATAATCTCATTTTTCATGATTCTCTGAAAAAGAATAACCAATTCGATGAATACATATCATGTTATTCATCTAATAGATGAGCACATAAAATGCCCCTCATCAAAGTAGTTGAACACATTATATATGACTCGACTAAGCATGACCATTTATTTCCTCAGTCTTATTAAATAAAGTGATAGATGTATTTTCTTGTCATATAAGTTGAAAAATATCATATTGTTTGCACTCCAACTTATGACATGATCATCAATATACCCAACCACCCCCTGATTAGATAAGTTCATATTTTGAGTTTCAAAAGTAGGGTATCAAAGTATGAATGTTCTCATGCTATGTATCTTGCCAACCTTAGGTAAAAATAATTGATAATAAGCATATACCACTAAGTTTATCTATGGATATATGACATTCCATGAGATATACTTTAGTGAGTCAGTTCAAGTAATAAATCTATACTTATTGACTTATGAATCCATTCTTTATATCTCATGTACAGCCTTTTTCAATGAGTATAAGAATCTATTCAAGCTAATCTTAACATATCATGACAACCCATAATAATTTGTGATGAAAATCTATTAGGGACAACTTAAAGTTTGTACTTTGAGGGGATATTTATCATTTTATTGTTCATGTAAAGTAAATTGCAGCACACGTGAATGAATGATAAATGGAGATCGCCTATATTACAGTTAAATGATATGTTTACAACCATTATAACCAATCTCTTCAGTGTTTAATATCCATAGATTATACATGAATCTCATGTTTTTTTTATAGTAATGGTTTTTGAACATTACATCCATATGTAATTCCCGTCACGTCAATATGTGACCATTTGATAAAATACTCCCACTAACATCTTAATGGGTAACATCTGCATGGAAAACTAGATTGAATAATAGTGATACTTAAGAATCGTATTCCTTAAGTTCAACTCTTTAAACCTATATTCAAAATCCTTAACTTCTTAACATAAAATGTTATAATGTTATATTTTTTTGTCTACTTAGAACTATTTCTAAGATTAACATCATTATCAATTATGAAATTATGCCATCAAAATTTCTCCTTGAGGTCAATGTAACCATTTAAATTTTTATCCAGCATATCCAAAACTCTATCTGGATAAAGTTACATTCACTTCATTATGGTAAACACGTGTAACCATTTACATTTCTCTTTACAATTTTTTCCAAAACCTTTTAGGAAATCAAGTGAATTTCTCTTTGTAAATGAGTTGTCATAACAGTAATATTCACTTTATTATAGTTACTAAATGTAACTATTTACATTTTCTTTATTTTCATATCCTAAATCATATTTTAGGATACTAAGTATAATTCATTTTTCCATGATAAATAAATATATCTCTTTATATTTATTATAATCATGTATCTTAAACATTTTAGGACATTAAGTGAAAAATCACTTTTAATATTATACTAGTATAATCTTTTATTTGTTAACTTTTAATTTCTCTAAGTCCAAACATACTCTCACTAACCTCTTAGACATTATATTATCTTCAGGATATCTTTAAAATACATAACAAAAACAAATTTTTTTAGGAAATAACACTTATTTCCTTTTAATATGAATATCTAACAAATAAACTATTATTTCCATATCTCATATGGCATTCTATGTGTCTATAGTATTTTCATGAAAAAGAAGATTTTATTCATTAAAATACACCAATACTGTGTGGGAGTAAAATTCTATCATATTTTAACAAATAATTTCATAAACACTTTATCCTGGATAAAACACTTTTATCCATATATTCTTCTCAAAACATGTTATAGAATTTAATGAATCATAAAATCAGTGTATATAATTAATAATATCATGTTGTTCAAAAAAAATCTTTGTTAACACTTATTATCATATAAGATAAGTGAGATGAAGATACACTACATTTACTTGGATTAATCCAAGCTTGATAAGTATATTTACATTCAAATTTCTGATATAGAAACTATTTACTTCATTACTTGAATTCAAACTATGATTTCTTTCAATTATTCCTATGATTTTGAACTCCTGTATATTTACAACACTTTTAAAACATACACTCGGTATCACATACCCTTCAAAATCGAATAATCAATTTATAAAACGTTAATACCTGACATGGATATTCCATGAGATTCCCAAACCCATTCAAGTATTATAAATAATCCCATCATATGGAATCATTAATCTTTCTTAATAATATAGTTAGGACTCAAAAACCCTTAACTGGATTCTTGAATAAATATTATTGTACTTTCCAAATTTTCATATTTAAGTTTTGAACTTTTACCTCCTTATATTGTTTGTACAGTACTGTAACTGAGTCCTTTTATACCTAGTTCATTTATTCTTAACATTTTGAGAATAATGGGTAAAATTTTCTTGAAATCGTCCATATTGTCGGAACATTTCCATCAATGATAATAGGTTAGATTTCTAAACCAAAACAATCCTTATAGGAATTATAAAGTCTCTCTATGCATATTAAATCATATTGAATATTATTGACATTCCCAATCATATTGAGTACATGGAACTAGGATTCCTTAGGCTAATTACCATATAGTGCCTTTGAAACCTTAAATGAATCATTTCATACTTCCATAAGCATCATAATTTTCTTTTTGAATAACTTAAACACTTGGTTACTCATGAAGGAACTATTATACACAAATAATATTTCTCTTAGTTAGGATCTTTTCTTAATCCAACAGTATTAGGAGTTGCTTACTTTAAGATTCTCATTTCAAAGGTTAATTTTAAAGTTTAGTTTGATGATGATGATGCATTTATCTATAATAAAAAAAATTATCAGATGAGTATCATGTCTTATATCTATTCACTAAGTACTTTTAATGATAGTTATCCCACTAAAAATGATGGCCTCATACATCATATATATTTAGTGAGCCAAGATCCATATTTCACTAAGCAATGAGTCTACTATGACATTTCTCTTGCCACTTAGTTATTTAGGGAGAATTCATCCCAATCACAACTATTCTGACTCTTAGATAGTTTAGAGGATAACTAATTATCCAAATTCATCATATGGATTCACTCGACTCGATTCCTCTGGTAACCTAATCCTAATAGGGTCTCCTGAATAGTGTAACCTAAAGCAAAGGCCAAAATAGGCTAAAAAAGGTCAATCTAAGGGCACCTTTCTATGGCATGACCTACCCAAGGATGTTCCAACATCACTCGTTACTTTCTTATCCCACTATAAAAAAATACTCATATTAAAGGGGGTTATTAAAAAGATTAAATGGGGTTTATAACCCCATCTAAACACATTAGCGGTGGTTATGAGGAACCGCCGCTAATGTGGTCACCCTATGTTGTTAGGGGCGGTTATGATAAATCGTTGGTAAACTGAGGGAAAATTAGAGGCAATTATTTAAAGGGGGTTTAAACCCCCTATAAATCCACCCCAAATTTTCAAATTATGGGTAGTCTCACCCACCCATATTTCACTTAATATTTTAGGGGTAGTTGAAAACTTCCCCTAATTGAGTCTTAACACAAAATTAGGGGTGGTTTAAAAATCACCCCTAATTGATGATCATTTTAGGGGTGGTTAAAACCACCCCTAATTTTTTCTATATTTTTTTTAATCCCCTATGTCCCTCCCCTCTCAACCTCATATCCATCCAGTTCCACAGGCTCCTCTCCCCATGTCCCTCACCCAATCTTATCCATCCAGTTCCACAATAACCTCTCCACATGTCCCTCACCCCTCTTGTCCATATGGTTCCATGGACGCATGTCCCCACCTCCTATCCCTCTAGTTACACACCCTGTACCATGTCCATGTGTGGTGACCACCGCCTCCACCTGAATATTAACCTCTTCCCCCCCCACCAAACACAATGCAGGCAATGTAAAATATGATCCCGATAGGACTCGAACCTGGGCATCCACATAAGTCAGGTTGCACCTATACCACTCCACTAATTCTATTTATAGTAATATTACACATATTATATTATTTTTATATTTTTATATTTTTATTAAAATAAATATTATTTGTATAATATATTTAAATTGATTAAATATATAACCTATATATACATTAATATAAAATATATGTGTACATTTGTATTAATACATATATTTAAATACATATATGTATATTAATATTAATATAAATATATATGTATATTTTTTTTTGACACCTCTATAAATTATATATTTACATATATTTAAATAAAATTATACATGCATATATTCATAAATACATTTATATCAAACACACACACAAAAACAAATGTGTATTTATATATTTATTTTTAAATATTTATACTTATCTGCATACACATATATATTACATATTTATATATTTATATATTACCCAAATATATTATACAAATATATATATATATATATATATATATATATATATATTATTTATACATGCACAATTAAAAAAATATTAATATATATATATTACATATTTATATGAATATAATATATTACATATTTTATAAATACATTTATATGTATACGAATATATATAGTATATATATAATATTTGTATTATATATAAACGTATAATTTAATACAGTATTTATATATAGATAAAATTTTATGAATATTTATATATAAATATGTTTTACATATATAAATATATCTATACATATATTTATATTTATATATATTGTTATATTATGTATACACATATATATTAAATATATTAATTTGAATACTTATCTATATATTAACATAAAATTATTTATTTGTAAATATTTATTTATATATATATATAATATAATATATATATATATATAATGTATTTATATATATATAATATATATATAAGGCATCATCCTTAAACATTACTTAATATTGAGTTAAGTCAATAATTTGACTTTATTTCACATTGAGGATCTTTTCAAGTTTATAGATTTAGAGAATTAGGCCATAACTCATACATAAAAACTCAAATATTACAAAGTAGACACTTCTACTCACTATCCATTTTTTCATAAAAAATGTTTAAAAAGAAACATGGTTTCGTTTCATGTTTAAACTTCATAACTTTTCCTTCATCTCATCCTTGACTCTATTCTTCTTTAAATCCCATGAAAAACATTTCAAAACTTAGGATGAATATAAAAATCTCAGTAAGGGATACACAAATAAGGAAAACTATTAGTCTTGCGAAAACATGTAAACCATGAATACCTTATCATAAAGTAATATTTTTCACCTTTAAGAAGTAGTAAATACACTTCACTGAATATAAGCTCATTGCTTATAGTTTTTTTAATAAAAATATCATCACAAAACCCATAGAAATAACATATAACATATAAAGGTAACTTGGTACATAACCATACTTAAATTGAATAATCATACGGTCAACTTCCACACATATCACTAAATGGAATAGTCATACGACCGAATTTCATACCCAATGTATTGGAGGTTATAATGTAACCACCCGTCATTGGTTTATCACGAAACCACCCATATTTAATTTATCACATAACCATCCATCTTTGGTTTATCATGTATTCACCCATCAAATGTTCAAGTATCATTATATAATCATAACACATAAAAGATTGCAATTATCAACATTTCACTCATAAAATTTCATTTATAATCACAATAAATAATTTCAAGATATTGAAATAGTCAATCCACTTTAAAAAACATTTTCAATACCAAAAAAGGGAATAAGGGATTTATTTTTTATTTTAAAAAAACATTAAGTCTTATAAAAGAAGGAAAATACCAAATAACGGTTACGGCGATGGAGAAGTTGTTGTCGCCGCATACGTTAAAAACATTCTTTTTTCATTTTGTAAAGAAAGTAAAATGCTTCATATAAAAATATTATTTTTGAAAAACTTTGAATTAAATTAATACACCTTATAAAATAAGTTGGTGCATAACATCAAAATATGCCTCAATGAAAGGAGATTGAGACGAAGTCCCTTACCTTAAGTTCAATTCTTCACGTATGTTCCTTGTTCTTCCTGAATAATAAACTTAATTTAATTTATACTTGATTGAGAGAATTTTTCAAGTTTATTATTCCCTTTATTTTACTTATTTATAATGTTATAACAATTACTTAATTATTTATGTTCATGTTGAACGTTTTTTTTTTATATTTAGTACTTGAGTCAAACATGAACATGGTTTGATGTCACTAGTCCATGTGGTCATAAGTCCATAATATACATAATAATATTAATGAAGTTATTATAATTTTTATACATAAATTATACCTTTAAATAAAACCATGAAGTGTGGTTATAAAAAATCAACAACGTTATAATCATGGAGACGGTAAGTCGTACGTACGCAAGAGTGACATTTTCCATTTTTCATTGATCATTATGAAAAGAAGTTAAGTATTATTTTATATTTAAAAAATGACCATAACATCATTAATATTATATTAATCATTTAAATATACTTATATATATCATGAAAGTGATCTAATGAATAAAAACAAGTCACATCACTTCGTGGAGGTGATAGTTTACATGTACGCAAGAACAACGTTATCATTTTTATGCACATGGAAATTAAGAATTTAATTGATATATTATTATATTAGAATGATTAATATTTAATTAATATCACATATTAATATTAATTACATTATTATAACTAGTCATGAGATACGGTTATGAAAAATGAATTAAATCAGTTCGTGGAGGTGATAGTTCACACGTAAACACGAATGATTAATTCCTTCCCCATTTAATGGAAGTGTAGATGTAATTAGGTGATGATATTAACATAATAAAATATCATTATACTTATTATACTGGATTTATTTTTTCATCTTGTAATAATAATATTTTGTGGAAGTTTAAGAAGAAATAAAATAGAAAAACTTAAAAAAACATTACCTTTTCTTCAGATGAGAACCTTTCTTAACACCTTAACACCTATAAGGAGGGTGTTATGATTAAAATAAGGCTTCAAGAATGTAGGGAGGTGTTCTAGGAAGGTTTTTGGGAATATATTATCTGAACCAAAAGGTTTTGGAAGTGTGAGTAATAGAGAGGAATGGGTGTCTTTTTATAGGAGAGGGGAGGGGCACCCTTGGAATTATTAAAAGTATTAAATTAATATAAATTAAATTTCGACTCTAAATGGGTAAAAACTCATTTAGTTAAAATATAAAATGGGTAGGGGTCTAAATATAATCATACAATTATAATTAGACAAGTTTTGAATAATTTTTAATCCTTATCTTTTTGTTTTAACTTTTTTAACTCTTACCATTTTATCAAGTAATTTACACTTTGATAGTTAAAATAATTACCAAATCATAAAAAAGGACAAATTAATGAGTCATTAATGAAATTTTTGGTCTTATATAAACTTTTTAGTAGAATATTAAATTTTTATAAATTTTATATCATTTAATTAGATATTTTATATTTTAAGTTATGAATTGTGTCAATTTTGACATTATTCATTACTTGACTTTTAAAAAAATCATAACAACTTGATTCCTTCTAAAAAATACATTAAATAATATATAATATTCCAAATTAATCTATAAAATTTTTTTATGGCATAAAATATTTCAAATTATATTTATTTTAATATTATTAATATAAATTTATTTGATTCTTTCTTTAATAAACTCATTACTACATCATCTTTGTGTCATTATTTAATTTAATTATTTATTTCCTAAAAAATATAAATAAATTATCATTATATAGGTAATATATTTAGATTTATAATTATTATTTATAGTCGAATATATCACTTATATAACCCCATATTAAAATTGTTATAGTTATGAGAGACATGATTATGACATTTTTCTCTTTACATTAAATAAAATGTTATAAGTGTCATAATCACACCCAAGTGGATTCCAAAGGACACAATTTCATCACAAGTATTGTATTGGTCAATAATAACTCATAAAATAAGATTATTACAAGTGTTAGGGTAGTTTTATAATATTTATAATATTATTTTAACCTTTAATTACTTGATTTACCCTTAACCCTGGTAATAAAAATAATTACTAAAGTTACTATTCATAATGTCCAAAAATAAAAGGGACATATTTACATAATTTGAACCTTATGATTTCAAATATGGAATCCATTTTTCTAAATTCAAAACACAGAATTGTAAAAAAATAATTAAAAAATAATCTTGTTGACAGAATGAGAAAACATGTTTTTAAAGTAAAATGTTCAAAAGTTCACATAGTTTTTATATCCAATTTTAATTTAAAAAACATCCAATGAAATAAATTGTATTAAAT
This sequence comes from Viscum album, assembly GCA_963277665.1. Taxonomy (NCBI): domain Eukaryota; kingdom Viridiplantae; phylum Streptophyta; class Magnoliopsida; order Santalales; family Viscaceae; genus Viscum; species Viscum album. The sequence goes on from OY728138.1 coordinate 778,350,669, forward strand.
AATAAAAAATTCATCTAATTATACCTTAAAACCATGTAAAATTATGATCAAATAATATAAATAAATTAGATCAAAAAGCAGTTTTGAATTAAAATGCAATAGTTTTTACATTAAAATATAAATTTAATCAAAAAACCAAAAATTAAAACAAATTAATTTTGATATCATGATTCCAAATAAGAGGTTTATTTTTTCAAATATAATATATAAAAGTGACAAAAACTATATTTAAAAAGGGTTTGTCATCAAAAGGCGGTAAAAATGCCTTTTTTGAAAAATACTCCTTTTATTCATAGAACTGAATTTATTCTTATATCATGTCTAGAAAAAATATAATATTAATTTTAAATATCATTTTTAATTTATATTTCATTAATATAATCCAACAAGAGATATTTTATTATTTTATAAACACAATTATTCACACTTAAATTGTTTTTCATAAAAACACATCATTTATATTCAATTGGTTTTTATTTTCATTTCTAATTAATTTTATAACCAATGAATCATTATATAAACATGTGTAAACCCTATTTTCATAATTTAGTTAATATTATTAATTCCCTCCATTCTAATAGTTATGTGATAACTACAACTTAAATTAATAATATTAATAATATATTATTTTTTGGTATAACTCAGTCTTGTGTGCAATGTAATATTCCGAATAAACGCATTGTTGAATGTCAAGTACACTATCAGACATATCAACCTTTTTAAAGTAAAATTACCATATAATCCATAATTATTAATAAATATGAAAAAGTCTTATTCTATAATTACCTGAGATGTTGCAATATATTTATATAATTATTCATATATACTTACATTTATGTTTATATTTATTTATTTATTTATTTAATGTATTTATATAATGTCTTTATTTAATATGTTTATAATGTATTTAAATATATTTATATAATGTTTTTATAAGACACATACACACACATTATATAATTTGATATATTTTAAAAAGAATAAAAATTATTAGAGGGGGTTAAAACCCCCTCTATTCTTAAAAATTAGAGGGGGTTTAAAACCCCCTCTAGTTATATGCATGTGTGTGTAAGTATATATCTTTATAATCTACTATTATTAATATTATAAAAATTACAAAGGTTTTTATATGATTTTTAAATAAATTATATTTATGTATATATTTATATAATATATTTATGCTTTTCTATTATAGTTAATATTGTATGAAATACAATTTTATACAAATAAATATATATTAATGTACACATTTTACAATTATATTTATATATACATATAAATACGATTAAATACAAACATATAAATTATTTATATAAATATATTTATATAATATGTTATAATATATTTAAATACATGTATATATTGTGTTTTAATTAAAATGTGTATATATATATATATTATTGATTTTTTTAAGAAAGTAGTGGGGGTTCACAACCCCCTATGATCTCTTAAATTAGAGGGGTTTTTGAACCCCCTCTAATATCTTAGATTAGAGTGGGTTGTGAACCTCCTCTATTAAAAAAAACAAATTTCATAATATATATATATATAACGCCACTAAAATCCAACTGAATATATATAGCGCCTCTCAAATCTAACCAAGTATATATTGTCATTAATTATTAAATTATCAGCGATTTTAACATAAACGCCTCTAAAATCTTACCAAATATTAAAAAAAATAATGATAAAAAATTTAGAGGGGGTTGTGAACCCCTTTTAAATTTGATGATTAGCGGGGGTTATGCATAACCCCCTCTAATTTATACTAAAAATGAATTTAGAGGTGGTTGTGCAATACCCCCTCTATTGATCTTCTATTTTTTTGTAGTAAGATAATTCATGGGAACCCAGTTATGGCATGACTTACCCGGTTGGATAATCAAGGTCTTGATAAGTTTCACTTTGAAAGGAATCTCACACTTAGTATTAAAGGGGTTTTCAGTCTCACCAATTTAATATACATCATATGAATATCAAATTTATAATTATTACATCTTATGTAATAATTATCATATCATGTTTTATTTCCTTTTGTGTATGCATGTTTCTAATGATTTAGTTTTGGAATCTCTATTCCAACCACCAAATTAATGTGTCTAAACCACGTTAATGTGTAAATTTTAAACAACCAACCAATAAGCTCGTGTTACTCACCCAAAAATAGAAGTTAAACATGTTCATACATATCTGAATGCATCATATACATAAGGTATATGAACTCTTTATATAATGTCATAAAGAAATGTGAGATTGATAATCACCACATGAGTAAGTTTGGAGTGATAGATAACCAACCTCATTCACCTTTATAGACAAAGCATAAGCCTATAATCTAATAGTTGGTCATACCCCAAGTCCCTCTACCAAGGAAAATTTTGCTCAAGTGAGAATTCAATTCATGATATCTCTAAAACCTAATATGAAGAGACTAGGCCCAATAACTAAATTCATGCTAATAACTTCAATTAAAAACTGAAGTAATGGTAGATAAAAACTAAATTTTATGAAGTCATACCTAGCATTTAATGTAAGGATTTATCTCCTAGAAGTAGTTTAACAGTTAAACTAAAGAATACACATTTATAATATAAACAATTTATAACTAAGAATAAAGTAGGGAATGAACTTTAAATAAATGAACAACTCAAAAATTTAAATATGAGATAGTTTTTTATGAATAATTCATAAATAAAATCTAATTATAAACCCTTTTATAAATTATCTAAAATTATAAACATTCCATGATTTTGAATATAAACTCTTCTATACTGAATCTAACATGAACTCTTTCATTTATATATTATATGGAATTTCAATTTATTATTTAAACAATCAAAAAATAAAACCCTTTTGATATAGCTTAAATAATATATTTAAATAGGGTCCCCTTTTAATTTGAACAAATTCAAAATAATTTATTATGAAAAATTAAAAATTATTAATATAAACACCTTTTATATTTTGACCATATTTATGAGATTTATAAACACTTTTATAAAACATTTTCATAATATTTAAATAAAAACTTCATTTAAATATTACAAAGATGCCTTATAATTTTAGGTAAAAAGGTTTTAATACCCTTTATTATGATTTATAACATTTATAAATCATATTAATTTAAAAAAAAAGATATTCTTAATATTAACTCTTTAATATAAAAGGAATATTTGTAATAAATGTTTCAAAAACATTTAATCGATTAACCATTAACATTTTATAGTTAATTAATTTATAAAACCACTTTTATAAATTTTACAAATATTCCATAAAACCTTTTCATTATTTAAAAATAATTTATAAATAATCTAATTAAATTTTTAATTTAATTCTCTTTATAAATAAACAAATTTATTTATTTACCAAAACATTTTTATAATTACTTAATATAAATCCCCTTTTAATTTGAACAAATTCAAATTAATTATTTATGAATGATTCATAATTTCAAATATAAAGTTCTCTATATTTTGTCCTTACTTTATAATTTATATGTAGTGACCCTATTTTTGTCTTGTAAGACTTTGAAATATATTAAGAAATTTTTTTGGATCCAGATGCTAAGACGACCTGAGATTTTGAGGTCTGGTGAACCCTAAATTGATATTATAAAATACAAAATATATTAATATCACATGCACACAATTTTTCAATAGTAATGGTTTATCTCCAAAATGGTGTCTTGGATCTGAAATTAGAGACTGCGGTTGAATATGGAACACGCGGTTTACCCTAGGAACGACTTAAAGTTTATCATCATTGGACGTTCAGATGAAACAGTCGTTGGCGGATACGTTAAGTTGGTTAATTAATTAAATTATTAATTTGATTCATTTAATACCTAACCCTAAATTTACTCTATATAATTGTTGATATATAAATTCTCTAGAGTTAGCCGTATAACCCTGTGAGCATTGAGATGAGATTCAGAGTGTTATTCATTGGTGAATTGGAATCGGATGAAGAACGATGATCAGATCAAGATGGATCGGCAAACAGAAAACACAGCGGGATCCCCACATCGTTGGTGAACAATTTTTTCATTGATGATTGATCCAAAATCAAGGTAGGTCTCATCAATTGTAGTTTATGCCCTTAATTAAAAGTTTGAGTATGGATTTTATCTGTTATTCTTTGATCTGTGATCTTTTGATCTTCACATGAACCTGTTCCATAAATTTAAATTGTTTGAATCAATTTATATTTGATATCTCATGTTATCTCCCCTAGACATCTTTTTTATGCAATCATTGGATAAGAACACTTGTTCAATGAATGGTTACTTAATTCTTATGCATTTCTCCCCACTATTATTTGTTTTCTTCGTCGTTGGTCAATGGGATCATGGTTCGACATTATCAGGGTGGGTTCGAGCTTGATCGAACCCCTTAGATTCATGATGGATTGATGAATGAAGACTGAGATGATGATTTGCGAATGGATTGGGACAGGTTGTGGGATGTGGGTGAGACCTTCATGGATCTGGGATCTGGAGCAGTGATGGCAGGCAATGGGAGACACACAGGCAATGCTACGAGCATCGTGTTAGTGCATGAATTCCAATTTTCGGCCACCGGAGTTCAGGAAGTCAATGGTCGGCATCATTGCCTTTGAATGCGTTGGATTCTAAGTGGTCAACAGTCATAAATAATTGAAAAAGTGGTGAATCTAGGACCTACATGTAAAACCAAACTTTCTATATAAAACTAAACTACACAACATGTACTGTGAGGAACACATGCCGTGTAGTACCTTCTGGATGCAGTGTTAGGGATTCAACGAAGTTAAAGATCACATGTCGTGTGGTAGAGCCCACATGTCATGTGACCCTCCCCAGGTGGCCAAGTCGTATACCAGCTGGCACACTGTAACGCCCCGACCCCAGTTACCCAGAGTCGGTGCATTATTACATAACATTGGCATGATCACAAGAAAGATCAAGTCTCGAAAGACCGATTAGTTTAGTAGCCTTGGAAACACTAGATACATTCATAAAGTTTTACATTACATCATAAAAAAACATCTTGTCTTCATATCCCCTCATACTATCCCTGCAGGTCATTCATAAATTACTTCTTCATAATCCTGGGAAAAATAAAAAAAATGAAAGGGGTGAGCTCATATGCTCAGTAAGGATAACATTATAGCAGAAGCATTCATAGATAATCATAAACACTTAAGGCAATTTATAACTAAAACAAAAGCCTTTTAAACTTGAACTTCAGCATAAAATGGTAAAGATAAAATGAAATAATTCCATTTACTTATTCACATGGATATTCTACTAGTCGAATGATCACATGCAATATCAATAACCACTTTCACAATGATGGAATGCATAATGTCAGACTATCATAACCACATAGCCAAGGCCTCGTGCCAAGACTACAAATAAGATTTTTCCAAGGCCTTATGCCAAGACACTAGTTTGTCTCATGAGACCTACCGATGCATCGAGGAGCTATAGAGGGCTCCACCCGTCACTTATTAAGTCCAATGCATTCCTCATATGAACAGTTTTAAACATAACATAAACATTCTTATTAAAACTAGCATACGAAATGTCAATACTTTAACCACAAACCATGAATGATATAAAAATAGCACATCCACAGTCAAACATAACTCATTTGATACAATATGGAAGATTGTATTGTATTACATTATCCTCAATCAAGAATAATGAATGATGTTGACATATATGAAAATAATCATCAAAACTATTTGAGAGAAATATCCCCCTTTTTCTTGAAATCATTTAAAAGTCACACTATTTGTCAAAAGGCCATTTAAAAATAGATTTTTGAATCAAAGTATCCCATACCACTTCGAAACTTTTAAAAGGAGTTTTAATTTTAAAACTTTAATGTCCATATAAATAAATCCTTAAAACCATTTTTTAAAACATGGACATTAATGAGAAAGATTTAGAAGAATAAGTCTTTAAAACATTTAAAAATGGTATTTTAGTTAGAGTTTCTAACCAAAAGAGAGACACTTGAATACAAATAATTGAGGTAATAAAAACATTTTAATATCATGAGATTAAAGGAATTCATGATATACTATGTCAAAGTACATTATATACACCACATAAAAGCGATTTGGTGTATAACAACAAACAAGTCTCAATGGAATGTAAATTGAGATGAAATCTCTCATAAAGGTCGTATCCTTAGGTTAAGGATAAATCAACGACATAGTTATGTGTGACAAATATAAATACACTAAATATGATTGTATATTCAGTGTAAATCAATCAAAGGATATTCACACATAATCTTATAAAAACAACACCAATGAATTGAATGTTTAACTCAACAAATGGACAATGAGTTAAAATTACTCTTATCAAATTCATATCGATGACTTGAGAAATTATCAATTGAGTGATTATTTGTATCAAAATTATATCCACAGAAAAGGGGAGTGGAAATTATGACATAAGAAAATGAATAGTTATTCCACACATAATCTCGGAGTAAAATAATCAATGAAGTTTGCGTAAAGCCGAATAAATGGAAATTGAAATTTCAAATTCCCTTATCGAGTAGGTAACTTATGAAACATACACCCATGAAAGAAGGATCATACAATGATGATGTAAATGCACATAAATTAAAGTATAATACACAATGAATACAATTATGAGTAGTACACATACACCACATGCAATAAATAAGTGGTGAACAATGGAATTCTCACGAAATTAAGAGTGAGATAAGAAACCCCTTACCACGTTGTAATCAACTGAGTCGTATGACCAAAAGTTAATAACCACCAAATGATTTACAGAATAACATGAATATAAAGATAATAATTATAATATATTTCAAATTGCAGTACACAATATACCACTTTCAATAAATTAGTGGCGAACAATGGAAATCTCACGAAATTGAAAGTGAGATAAGAAAATCCCTTACCTTGTACTTTTCCTTGGTTGGGGGTAGGTTAACCTCATGTATAATGTTGAAATAATTGTTATTAAATTATTTATGAATCATATACATTAATATGATATCATATATGATCTTTTAACATTGCTTTGTTAATAATATCTTAGAATTATCGTCGTTTCAGGTGTTAACTTACTCGTTTTCTTTTATATGTTTTGTTACGTAAGCCGTGTTTGTCATGGATAGGTTGTATCATATTCAAATCCAGAATGATATCAAGTCCTTAAACATTATTTTTAAATCATCAAATGATAATTATACTTGAATTGATACGATAGAGAATGAATCTCATCGCGTTCGTGGAGACGGTAGTCCGTACGTATGCACGAGCGACAATATCATTCTTTTGATATTAAAATAATATATAATTGGATGGTATATCATATATACAGAATCGTTATCATGTTATATTTATTATTTTCATGAGTTACACATCATTATTATGACCACCCAAATAATAATATATTGAATAACAATTACACCACGACGTGGAGACGGTAAGCCGTACGTACGCACGTATGGTGACATGTTATTCAAAGGGTGGATAGAATACTGAATATGGTCGTACCATATTTATAATAACATCACAGTATATATAAGATACTGGAGTTATTATTTTAGAATGGTAATAACAAAGAAAGAAGAAGTGGAAGAAGAAAGGAACTTGAAAAGGGGTGGTGAAAACATTACCTCTTCTTCGGGTTCTTTCTTTTGATTTGATCAAAAGGGCTCCTTAGGTTTGCTTTCTAATCAAAATAAGGCCTCTAGGTTGTAGTGAGGGAAGTTGAGAGAGTATTTGGTTAGGTTTTTTCCGAACCAAAAGTCTTTGAATGTGTGAAGAAATGAGAAGGAGGAGTGCCCTTTTATAAGAGGGGTGAGGGGCACCTTTGGAAAAGCTAAAAATATTAATTTATAATAAATTCATATTCGGTTTCTAATGGATCCAAAGTTGATTATTCAAAAGTTAAGGTGGGGATAGGTCGAAAACCATTCAACCAATAGAATTTAGACAGGTTTGGGTCACTATATTAACCTTATCTTTTAGTTTTAACTCTTAGTTAATTAGTTTGACATTTACCATGTCACTTTGTATTTTTATATTATATAGTTAATAAACTTACTATATACATACAATAGACCCCCAAGTGGTACATTAATGATATACCTATCATGATATAAGTCTCTTGGCCGAACCATAGATTTTTAGGAATTTAATATCAATTAATAATATAATATTTGTTTTAAAAACTCTTTTATGTCAATTTTGACACTATTCAATAGTTGATTTTTTTGAAACTCATAACAGAATTATTACTTCAAAAAAAAGTCCATTAAATAAATCCTAATATGTCATATTATCCTAGAAAATTAGTTTAATTCATTAAAAGTATTAAATTATATTTATTTGGGTATTTATAATATCAATTATTTTACTTTTTCACTATTATGGTAATTATTGCATCATCATTGTGTCATAAATATATTAAATTATTTAATGTCTAAAAATTATAAATAAATTATCATTATGTAGGAAATATTATTATATTTCTAATTAATATTTACAATCGAATTTATCTTATGTATAACCCTATATTAAAAATGTTTTAGTAAATAAACTTTGATTTTAACTCTTTTAACTCTTCTTTGAATTAAATAATAATAAATGTCCTAATCTAATCCAAGTGGACCTAAATGATAATATTTTATTCCTAAGGTTTTTTTTGGTCGAGATACACTTGTCCAATAGAATTAGGACATGTTTTATGGTAATATTAATATCATTTTTACCCTTAATTACCCTATTTACTTTTAACCGTGGTAAATAAAAGTAAAAAGTTACTATTCACCAAAAATTATTTTCATCTCATTGAACCACATTTTACTCCTTGATATTAACTGTGTCTATTGGATTTTTGAAATTCCAATCACAGAAGCGGTAAAATTAAGTTTTATGAAAAATTCAGTTTTTTAACTACCACTTAGTAGTTTCACTATTCATCAAAAATTGAAGTTTTTCAGAACAATGCCAAAATTTCACCCTAGGCTATAATTGATATTCCGAATCCAAAAATGATGTCTATTTTAAAAAATTCCAAAAATAAAAGTTGCATTAATTAATTTTATAATTAATTCCCGTTGTCACAACAAATAGCATGTTTTTAAGAAACAATATATATCAAAAGATTGACAATTGTTTATGTCCAATTTCAAAGTGAAATTAATTCTAATGAACACCATTGGATAAAAAGGTAAAAATATATTCTAATTATACTTTAAAACCACTCAAATTCATAATTTATCACTATTAATTATTTTGATTAAAAAAGTTGTTTTTAATTAAAATTTAGTAATTTTCACTATTCATCAAAATATTAAAGTTATCTGAAAAGTACCAAAATTCCACCTTAGGATAAATTCGATACTCCAAATCCAAAAATGAAGTCCATTTTGAGAGATAAAATTTCTAAAATTTTAAAAAGTAGGTATTACTATTCATAACGGCTAGTTTGATTGGTTGTGGTGTGTTAGAATCTCGAAGTTGCGTACAATGCACGTCATTGCATTATTCGAAGGGAAACGTACCGTGGAAGCTTGGGGTGTTACATTCTCCCCTCCTTTAATAAATTGCGTCCTCACAATTTTTAAAATTGTGCTTGGGAATACAATGGAAAGTCCCACATCGGAAAAAGAGTCAATAAAACTATCACTTTAAAAGAAAGAAAGAGAGGTATAAAGGTCAACCAAGATAACCTATACTCAGATTCCATGTAGGAAAACATGGATATGGATGATAAACTAAGTGTCAAGTTCTGATGGAGAGGGATAGAAATCATGATTAGGATAAAGTTAACAATAAGAAAACCACAAACTTGTGTTGGGACAAACGGCCATTAGTCTCCTAATAGGAAAGTAAACGGACAACATTTTTTTGTTTTAAGTTACATTACATAAGGATGAGGAATTCATTTATGATATTGACTAAGAATATAAAGATATATACTTACATTTTAAGTAGAGTTTCATTCTTTAATAAATTTCCACCACTAACTCATTTTTTTTAAATGATGAGTATTCAAGAAGACTTGGTCACACTGGAAGAGCTAGAATAAACTTCTATAGAATCACATGATCTATGCAGGATGAACTATATATTTACATTGTATTTAGAGATTAATCAAAACCAAAATGGTTAGTACAAGATCTAATGATCTCCCAAAAGGATATTCCTTGAGATAAATAAACACTAACCTTAATTTCCAAAATTAAACCAACAATACCCCAAAGTTAAATAAATACCATTCAATAATCAATTATCCTTTAAATCCTTTAATATAATCAAAACTAATATTGAAAACCAAAACTTATTAAGAATGTAGTCTTCCACGTTAAATTGTATCTCCAAATGACATTAATTACTCTTAAAGTCACATACTTAAAAGTAATTAACCTAATCATTTCCATAAATAACCCAAATCATTATAAATCCACAATAAAAACATAGATAAAAATCCACCATTACTCCTCAAATGAAATCCCATACTACTCTATTTTCCTTTGGCATATAGTGTTCTCAACAAAGCGAACAACTTCCAAAATAACATTTATCACTTAATCACCAAATCACTTTCCTATACTAAGGGTATTCATTTGTTAAGACATAAGATCCCAAATCAAATTATTATTGATCAATAAAATCATTTAACTAAAAATAATAGTCACACTAACCAGGGACTTCACGTAGTCCAGTGGTAGGCGATAAATCCCAATCGCACTTTGGTTGTGGGTTCGATTCCCACAGCTTTGTCCGACGCGACGGGTTGTCACACGGTCTACGTGTTGTCATTTTTCAAAAACTATATTTTATAACATTACCAAAATGAGATAAATTCCTCAAAATAACCATAACATAATTTTAACCACAAATGTTATCTCATACCTTGCATTTTCATCCCAAATTATAATAATTTGTAATTTCCTTAAACCCAATGATCATATAAAACCAAATGGTTATTTATAACTATATCCACAAGAGAAAAGATAATTCTTCCATAAATATCATTCTCACATGGCAAACATTAGGGTTACAAATATAAGAGAAAATTATTCTAAAGTAAACCCTTCAATAAGGATCACTAATAATTTTTAAACATTTATCCAACCATTTATTTCCACATAGCTTCTTCTCTAACCAAAAAAATATCCTATAGAATAGGACATTCACTCGGGTAATGGCCAGGTCCCCTACATTTACGGCAAATGATTGTAAATGGATTCTTGGGACCATTTTTATCTTCTTCTATAGTACTCTTCATTTTTCGTCGGCAATTCTTCACTTTATGTCCTTCCTTCCCGCACGTAAAGCATTTCTTTGTCCCATTGAGACACTTTCCTGGGTGTATCCTTCCACATTTCCTGCATGATGGAAATTGAGGATTTCTTTCTCCATGGTCTCCACTACTGGAGCTCTTATCATTCATCACATTTCTCTTCTTTGTTGAGTTCGGTAATTGGTTAATATATATATTGTTGATCATATTTTTGGAAAATTGATTTGGCATAAAGACGATATCTTTTACACCTATCAACATTCCATTTTGTTGCTCATTGCCACCACCGTTCCCACCTTGTACATCATTCTCAAAGTCACTATGACTTCCTTGGAATCCATCCATTGAATAAAACCATAAAGCATTGTGTGAGTAATAGTAGTCATACAATCATTTAGAGATTAACATGTCACCATATTCTCAATTTGAAACACATTATGATTAACCAAGGTCATTTACTCTCATATTATATATATAATACTTTAAATCGGTTTGTAAAGAAAATGTAAATTATCCTAAGCATATCCCCTGGGAGTTCCGTAACCAAGAGTGCATCAAGGCCCGTTGTCGTGCACCAGTTCTCGTTCGAGTCTAGCTCAAAGCGGTGTTTTCGGGTTTTACCCCTAGGTACATATGTTCCAGAGCCGCCTCTACCTACTCGTATCCAGACAGGGATGTATTGCTCAAAAAACTCACAAAATCTCTACAATACCAAAATTCTAGGAAGTTCTTCTATACTAGTCCTCAAAGTTCATCTTAGGTCTACGTGCTCTAATCAGAGTTTATCTAAATCTAGCTTCCAAGGTTTGTACTAAACTTCCTCTGATACCAACTGTAACACCCCGACCCTAGTTACCCATATTCGGTGCATTATTACATAACATTGGCATGATCACAAGAAAGATCAAGTCTCGAAAGACCGATTAGTTTAGTAGCCTTGGAAACACTAGATACATTCATAAAGTTTTACATTACATCATAAAAAAACATCTTGTCTTCATATCCCCTCATACTATCCCTACAGGTCATTCATAAATTACTTCTTCATAATCCTGGGAAAAATAAAAAAAAATTGAAAGGGGTGAGCTCAGATGCTCAGTAAGGATAACATTATAGCAGAAACATTCGTAGATAAGCATAAACACTTAAGGCAATTTATAACTAAAACAAAAGCCTTTTAAACTTGAACTTCAGCATAAAATGGCAAAGATAAAATGAAATAATGTCATTTACTTATTCACATGGATATTATACTAGTCGAATGATCACATGAAATATCAATAACCACTTTCATAATGATGGAATGCATAATGCCAGACTATCATAACCACATAGCCAAGGCCTCGTGTCAAGACTACAAATAAGATTTTGTCAAGGCCTTGTGCCAAGACACTAGTTTGTCTCATGAGACCTACTGATGCATCGAGGAGATATAGCAGGCTCCACCCGTCACTTATTAAGTCCAATGCATTCCTCATATGAACAGGTTTAAACATAACATAAACATTCGTATTAAAATTAGCATACGAAATGTCAATACTTTAACCACAAACCATGAATGGTATAAAAATAACACATCCACAGTCAAACATAACTCATTTGATACAATATGGAAGATTGTATTGTATCACATTATCCTTAATCTAGAATAATGAAGGATGTTGACATAGATGAAAATAATCATCAAAACTATTTGAGAGAAATATCCCCCTTTTTTCTTGAAATCATTTAAAAGTCACACTATTTGTCAAAAGTCCATTTAAAAATAGATTTTTGAATCAAAGTGTCCCATACCACTTTGAAACTTTTAAAAGGAGTTTTAATTTTAAAACTTTAATTTACATATAAATAAATCCTTAAAACCATTTTTTAAAACATGGACATTAATGATAAATATTTAGAAGAATAAGTCTTTAAAACACTTAAAAATGGTATTTTAGTTAGAGTTTCTAACCAAAAGAGAGACACTTGAATAAAAATAATTGAGGTAATCAAAACATTTTAATATCATGAGATTAAAGGAATTCATGATATACTATGTCAAAGTACATTATATACACCACATAAAAGCGATTTGGTGTATAACAACAAAGAAGTCTCAATGGAATGTAAATTGAGATGAAATCTCTCATAAAGGTCGTATCCTTAGGTTAAGGATAAATCAACGACATAGTTATGTGTGACAAATATAAATACACTAAATATGATTGAATATTCAGTGTAAATCAATCAAAGGATATTCACACATAATCTTATAAAAACAACACCAATGAATTGGATGTTTAACTCAACAAATGGAGAATGAGTTAAAATTACTCTTATCAAATTCATATCGATGACTTGAGAAATTATCAATTGAGTGATTATGTGTATCAAAATTATATCCACAGAAAAGGGGATTGTAAATTATGACATAATAAAATGAATAGTTATTCCACACATAATCTCAGAGTAAAATAATCAATGAAGTTTGCGTAAAGCTGAATAAATGGAAATTGAAATTTCAAATTCCCTTATCGATTAGGTAACTTATGAAACATACACCCATGAAAGAAGGATCATACAATGATGATGTAAATGCCCATAAATTAAAGTATAATACACAATGAATACAATTATGGGTAGTACACATACACCACGTGCAATAAATAAGTGGTGAACAATGGAATTCTCACGAAATTAAGAGTGAGATAAGAAACCCCTTACCACGTTGTAATCAACTGAGTCGTATGACCAAAAGTTAATAACCACCAAATGATTTACAGAATAACATGAATATAAAGATAATAATGATAATATATATCAAATGGCAGTACACAATATACCACTTTCAATAAATTAGTGGCGAACAATGGAAATCTCACGGAATTGAAAGTGAGATAAGAAAATCCCTTACCTTGTACTTTTCCTTGGTTGAGGGTAGTTTAACCTCCTGTATAATGTTTAAATAATTGTTATTAAATTATTCATTAATCATATACATTAATATGATATCATATATGATCTTTTAACATTGCTTTGTTAATAATATCTTAGAATTATCGTCGTTTCAGGTGTTAACTTACTCGTTTTCTTTTATATGTTTTGTTACGTAAGTCGTGTTTGTCATGGATAGGTTGTATCATATTCAAATCCAGAATGATATCAAGTCCTTAAACATTATTTTTAAATCATCAAATGATAATTATACTTGAATTGATACGATATAGAATGAATCTCATCGCGTTCGTGGAGACGGTAGTCCGTACGTATGCACGAGCGACAATATCATTCTTTTGATATTAAAATAATATATAATTGGATGGTATATCATATATACAGAATCGTTATCATGTTATATTTATTATTTTCATGAGTTACACATCATTATTATGCCCACCCAAATAATAATATATTGAATAACAATTACACCACGACGTGGAGACGGTAAGCCGTACGTACGCACGTATGGTGACATGTTATTCAAAGGGTGGATAGAATACTGAATATGGTCGTACCATATTTATAATAACATCACAGTATATATATGATACTGGAGTTATTATTTTAGAATGGTAATAACAAAGAAAGAAGAAGTGGAAGAAGAAAGGAACTTGAAAAGGGGTGGTGAAAACATTACCTCTTCTTCGGGTTCTTTCTTTTGATTTGATCAAAAGGGCTCCTTAGGTTTGCTTTCTAATCAAAATAAGGCCTCTAGGTTGTAGTGAGGGAAGTTGAGAGAGTATTTGGTTAGGTTTTTTCCGAACCAAAAGTCTTTGAATGTGTGAAGAAATGAGAAGGAGGAGTGCCCTTTTATAAGAGGGGTGAGGGGCACCTTTGGAAAAGCTAAAAATATTAATTTATAATAAATTCATATTCGGTTTCTAATGGATCCAAAGTTGATTATTCAAAAGTTAAGGTGGGGATAGGTCGAAAACCATTCAACCAATAGAATTTAGACAGGTTTGGGTCACTATATTAACCTTATCTTTTAGTTTTAACTCTTAGTTAATTAGTTTGACATTTACCATGTCACTTTGTATTTTTATATTATATAGTTAATAAACTTACTATATACATACAATAGACCCCCAAGTGGTCCATTAATGATATAACTATCATGATATAAGTCTCTTGGCCAAACCATAGATTTTTAGGAATTTAATATCAATTAATAATATAATATTTGTTTTAAAAACTCTTTTATGTCAATTTTGACACTATTCAATAGTTGATTTTTTTGAAACTCATAACAGAATTATTACTTCAAAAAAAAGTCCATTAAATAAATCCTAATATGTCATATTATCCTAGAAAATTAGTTTAATTCATTAAAAGTATTAAATTATATTTATTTGGGTATTTATAATATCAATTATTTTACTTTTTCACTATTATGGTAATTATTGCATCATCATTGTGTCATAAATATATTAAATTATTTAATGTCTAAAAATTATAAATAAATTATCATTATGTAGGAAATATTATTATATTTCTAATGAATATTTACAATCGAATTTATCTTATGTATAACCCTATATTAAAAATGTTTTAGTAAATAAACTTTGATTTTAACTCTTTTAACTCTTCTTTGAATTAAATAATAATAAATGTCCTAATCTAATCCAAGTGGACCTAAATGATAATATTTTATTCCTAAGGATTTTTTTGGTCGAGATACACTTGTACAATAGAATTAGGACATGTTTTATGGTAATATTAATATCATTTTTACCCTTAATTACCCTATTTACTTTTAACCGTGGTAAATAAAAGTAAAAAGTTACTATTCACCAAAAATTATTTTCATCTCATTGAACCACATTTTACTCCTTGATATTAACCGTGTCTATTGGATTTTTGAAATTCCAATCACAGAAGCGGTAAAATTAAGTTTTATGAAAAATTCAGTTTTTTAACTACCACTTAGTAGTTTCACTATTCATCAAAAATTGAAGTTTTTCAGAACAATGTCAAAATTTCACCCTAGGCTATAATTGATATTCCGAATCCAAAAATGATGTCTATTTTAAAAAATTCCAAAAATAAAAGTTGCATTAATTAATTTTATAATTAATTCCCGTTGTCACAACAAATAGCATGTTTTTAAGAAACAATATATATCAAAAGATTGACAATTGTTTATGTCCAATTTCAAAGTGAAATTAATTCTAATGAACACCATTGGATAAAAAGGTAAAAATATATTCTAATTATACTTTAAAACCACTCAAATTCGTAATTTATCACTATTAATTATTTTGATTAAAAAAGTTGTTTTTAATTAAAATTTAGTAATTTTCACTATTCATCAAAATATTAAAGTTATCTGAAAAGTACCAAAATTCCACCTTAGGATAAATTAGATACTCCAAATCCAAAAATGAAGTCCATTTTGAGAGATAAAATTTCTAAAATTTTAAAAAGTAGGTATTACTATTCATAACGGCTAGTTTGATTGGTTGTGGTGTGTTAGAATCTCGAAGTTGCGTACAATGCACGTCATTGCATTATTCGAAGGGAAACGTACCGTGGAAGCTTGGGGTGTTACATTCTCCCCTCCTTCAATAAATTGCATCCTCACAATTTTTAAAATTGTGCTTGGGAATATAATGGAAAGTCCCACATCGGAAAAAGAGTCAATAAAACTATCACTTTAAAAGAAAGAAAGAGAGGTATAAAGGTCAACCAAGATAACCTATACTCAGATTCCATGTAGGAAAACATGGATATGGATGATAAACTAAGTGTCAAGTTCTGATGGAGAGGGATAGAAATCATGATTAGGATAAAGTTAACAATAAGAAAACCACAAACTTGTGTTGGGACAAACGGCCATTAGTCTCCTAATAGGAAAGTAAACGGACAACATTTTTTGTTTTAAGTTACATTACATAAGGATGAGGAATTCATTTATGATATTGACTAATAATATAAAGATATATACTTACATTTTAAGTAGAGTTTCATTCTTTAATAAATTTCCACCACTAACTCATTTTTTTTAAACGATGAGTATTCAAGAAGACTTGGTCACACTGGAAGAGCTAGAATAAACTTCTATAGAATCACATGATCTATGCAGGATGAACTATATATTTACATTGTATTTAGAGATTAATCAAAACCAAAATGGTTAGTAAAAGATCTAATGATCTCCCAAAAGGATATTCCTTGAGATAAATAAACACTAACCTTAATTTCCAAAATTAAACCAACAATACCCCAAAGTTAAATAAATACCATTCAATAATCAATTATCCTTTAAATCCTTTAATATAATCAAAACTAATATTGAAAACCAAAACTTATTAAGAATGTAGTCTTCCACGTTAAATTGTATCTCCAAATGACATTAATTACTCTTAAAGTCACATACTTAAAAGTAATTAACCTAATCATTTCCATAAATAACCCAAATCATTATAAATCCACAATAAAAAAATAGATAAAAATCCACCATTACTCCTCAAATGAAATCCCATACTACTCTATTTTCCTTTGGCATATAGTGTTCTCAACAAAGCGAACAACTTCCAAAATAACATTTATCACTTAATCACCAAATCACTTTCCTATACTAAGGGTATTCATTTGTTAAGACATAAGATCCCAAATCAAATTATTATTGATCAATAAAATCATTTAACTAAAAATAATAGTCACACTAACCAGGGACTTCACGTAGTCCAGTGGTAGGCAATAAATCCCAATCGCACTTTGGTTGTGGGTTCGATTCCCACAGCTTTGTCCGACGCGACGGGTTGTCACACGTTCTACGTGTTGTCATTTTTCAAAAACTATATTTTATAACATTACCAAAATGAGATAAATTCCTCAAAATAACCATAACATAATTTTAACCACAAATGTTATCTCATACCTTGCATTTTCATCCCAAATTATAATAATTTGTAATTTCCTTAAACCCAATGATCATATAAAACCAAATGGTTATTTATAACTATATCCACAAGAGAAAAGATAATTCTTCCATAAATATCATTCTCACATGGCAAACATTAGGGTTACAAATATAAGAGAAAATTATTCTAAAGTAAACCCTTCAATAAGGATCACTAATAATTTTTAAACATTTATCCAACCATTTATTTCCACATAGCTTCTTCTCTAACCAAAAAAATATCCTATAGAATAGGACATTCACTCGGGTAATGGCCAGGTCCCCTACATTTACGGCAAATGATTGTAAATGGATTCTTGGGACCATTTTTATCTTCTTCTATAGTACTCTTCATTTTTCGTCGGCAATTCTTCACTTTATGTCCTTCCTTCCCGCACGTAAAGCATTTCTTTGTCCCATTGAGACACTTTCCTGGGTGTATCCTTCCACATTTCCTGCATGATGGAAATTGAGGATTTCTTTCTCCATGGTCTCCACTACTGGAGCTCTTATCATTCATCACATTTCTCTTCTTTGTTGAGTTCGGTAATTGGTTAATATATATATTGTTGATCATATTTTTGGAAAATTGATTTGGCATAAAGACGATATCTTTTACACCTATCAACATTCCATTTTGTTGCTCATTGCCACCACCGTTCCCACCTTGTACATCATTCTCAAAGTCACTATGACTTCCTTGGAATCCATCCATTGACTAAAACCAGAAAGCATTGTGTGAGTAATAGTAGTCATACAATCATTTAGAGATTAACATGTCACCATATTCTCAATTTGAAACACATTATGATTAACCAAGGTCATTTACTCTCATATTATATATATAATACTTTAAATCGGTTTGTAAAGAAAATGTAAATTATCCTAAGCATATCCCCTGGGAGTGTCGTAACCAAGAGTGCAGCAAGGCCCGTTGTCGTGCACCAGTTCTCGTTCGAGTCTAGCTCAAAGCGGTGTTTTCGGGTTTTACCCCTAGGTACATATGTGCCAGAGCCGCCTCTACCTACTCGTATCCAGACAGGGATGTATTGCTCAGAAAACTCACAAAATCTCTACAATACCAAAATTCTAGGAATTTCTTCTATACTAGTCCTCAAAGTTCATCTTAGGTCTACGTGCTCTAATCAGAGTTTATCTAAATCTAGCTTCCAAGGTTTGTACTAAACTTCCTCTGATACCAACTGTAACACCCTGACCCTAGTTACCCATATTCGGTGCATTATTACATAACATTGGCATGATCACAAGAAAGATCAAGTCTCGAAAGACCGATTAGTTTAGTAGCCTTGGAAACACTAGATACATTCATAAAGTTTTATATTACATCATTAAAAAACATCTTGTCTTCATATCCCCTCATACTATCCCTACAGGTCATTCATAAATTACTTCTTCATAATCCTGGGAAAAATAAAAAAAAATTGAAAGGGGTGAGCTCAGATGCTCAGTAAGGATAACATTATAGCAGAAACATTCGTAGATAAGCATAAACACTTAAGGCAATTTATAACTAAAACAAAAGCCTTTTAAACTTGAACTTCAGCATAAAATGGCAAAGATAAAATGAAATAATGTCATTTACTTATTCACATGGATATTATACTAGTCGAATGATCACATGAAATATCAATAACCACTTTCATAATGATGGAATGCATAATGTCAGACTATCATAACCACATAGCCAAGGCCTCGTGTCAAGACTACAAATAAGATTTTGTCAAGGCCTTGTGCCAAGACACTAGTTTGTCTCATGAGACCTACTGATGCATCGAGGAGATATAGCAGGCTCCACCCGTCACTTATTAAGTCCAATGCATTCCTCATATGAACAGGTTTAAACATAACATAAACATTCGTATTAAAATTAGCATACGAAATGTCAATACTTTAACCACAAACCATGAATGGTATAAAAATAACACATCCACAGTCAAACATAACTCATTTGATACAATATGGAAGATTGTATTGTATCACATTATCCTTAATCTAGAATAATGAAGGATGTTGACATAGATGAAAATAATCATCAAAACTATTTGAGAGAAATATCCCCCTTTTTTCTTGAAATCATTTAAAAGTCACACTATTTGTCAAAAGTCCATTTAAAAATAGATTTTTGAATCAAAGTGTCCCATACCACTTTGAAACTTTTAAAAGGAGTTTTAATTTTAAAACTTTAATTTACATATAAATAAATCCTTAAAACCATTTTTTAAAACATGGACATTAATGATAAATATTTAGAAGAATAAGTCTTTAAAACACTTAAAAATGGTATTTTAGTTAGAGTTTCTAACCAAAAGAGAGACACTTGAATAAAAATAATTGAGGTAATCAAAACATTTTAATATCATGAGATTAAAGGAATTCATGATATACTATGTCAAAGTACATTATATACACCACATAAAAGCGATTTGGTGTATAACAACAAAGAAGTCTCAATGGAATGTAAATTGAGATGAAATCTCTCATAAAGGTCGTATCCTTAGGTTAAGGATAAATCAACGACATAGTTATGTGTGACAAATATAAATACACTAAATATGATTGAATATTCAGTGTAAATCAATCAAAGGATATTCACACATAATATTATAAAAACAACACCAATGAATTGGATGTTTAACTCAACAAATGGAGAATGAGTTAAAATTACTCTTATCAAATTCATATCGATGACTTGAGAAATTATCAATTGAGTGATTATGTGTATCAAAATTATATCCACAGAAAAGGGGATTGGAAATTATGACATAATAAAATGAATAGTTATTCCACACATAATCTCAGAGTAAAATAATCAATGAAGTTTGCGTAAAGCTGAATAAATGGAAATTGAAATTTCAAATTCCCTTATCGATTAGGTAATTTATGAAACATACACCCATGAAAGAAGGATCATACAATGATGATGTAAATGCCCATAAATTAAAGTATAATACACAATGAATACAATTATGGGTAGTACACATACACCATATGCAATAAATAAGTGGTGAACAATGGAATTCTCACGAAATTAAGAGTGAGATAAGAAACCCCTTACCACGTTGTAATCAACTGAGTCGTATGACAAAAAGTTAATAACCACCAAATGATTTACATAATAACATGAATATAAAGATAATAATGATAATATATATCAAATGGCAGTATACAATATACCACTTTCAATAAATTAGTGGCGAACAATGGAAATCTCACGGAATTGAAAGTGAGATAAGAAAATCCCTTACCTTGTACTTTTCCTTGGTTGAGGGTAGTTTAACCTCCTGTATAATGTTTAAATAATTGTTATTAAATTATTCATTAATCATATACATTAATATGATATCATATATGATCTTTTAACATTGCTTTGTTAATAATATCTTAGAATTATCGTCGTTTCAGGTGTTAACTTACTCGTTTTCTTTTATATATTTTGTTACGTAAGCCATGTTTGTCATGGATAGGTTGTATAATATTCATATCCAGAATTATATCAAGTCCTTAAACATTATTTTTAAATCATCAAATGATAATTATACTTGAATGGATACGATAGAGAATGAATCTCATCGCGTTCGTGGAGACGGTAGTCCGTACGTACGCACGAGCGACAATATCATTCTTTTGATATTAAAATAATATATAATTGGATGTTATATCATATATAAAGAATCATTATAATGTTATATTTATTATTTTAATGAGTTATACATCATTATTATACCCACCCAAATAATAATATATTGAATAACAATTACACCACGACGTGGAGACGGTAAGTCGTACGTACGCACGTATGGTAACATGTTATTCAAAGGGTGGATAGAATACTGAATATGGTTGTACCATATTTATAATAACATCATAGTATATATAAGATACTGTAGTTATTATTTTAGAATGGTAATAACAAAGAAAGAAGAAGTGGAAGAAGAAAGGAACTTGAAAAGGGGTGGTGAAAACATTACCTCTTCTTCGGGTTCTTCCTTTTGATTTGATCAAAAGGGATCCTTAGGTTATCTTTATGATCAAACTAATGCCTCTAGGTTGTAGTTAGTGAAGTTGAGAGAGTATTTGGTCAGGGTTTGGTTGAACCAAAAGGCTTTGAAGGTGTGAAGAAATGAGAAGGAGGAGTGCCCTTTTATAAGAGGGGTGAGGGGCACCTTTGGAAAAGCTAAAAATATTAATTTATAATAAATTCATATTCGGTTTCTAATGGCTCCAAAGTTTATTATTAAAAGGTTAAGGTGGGGATAGGTCGAAAAAAAATCAACCAATAGAATTTAGACAGGTTTGGGTCACTATATTAACCTTATCTTTTAGTTTTAACTCTTAGTTAATTAGTTTGACATTTACCATGTCACTTTGTATTTTTATATTATATAGTTAATAAACTTACTATATACATCCAAGAGACCCCAAAGTGGTCCATTAATGATATAAATATCATGATATAAGTATCTTGGCCGAACCTTAGATTTTTAGGAATTTAATATCAATTAATAATATAATATTTGTTTTAAAAACTCTTTTATGTCAATTTTGACACTATTCAATAGTTGATTTTTGTGAAACTCATAACAGAATGATTACTTCAAAAAAAGTCCATTAAATCAATACTAATATGTCATATTATCCTAGAAATTTGTTTTAATTCATTAAAAGTCTTAAATTATATTTATTTGGGTATTTATAATATCAATTTATTTTACTTTTTCACTATTATGGTAATTTCTGCATCATCATTGTGTCATAAATATATTAAATTATTTAATGTCTAAAATTATAAATAAATTATCATTATGTATGAAATCTTATTATATTTCTAATGAATATTTACAATCGAATTTATCTTATGTATAACCCTATATTAAAAATGTTTTAGTAAATAAACTTTGATTTTAACTCTTTTAACTCTTCTTTGAATTAAATAATAATAAATGTCCTAATCTAATCAAAGTGGACCTAAATGATAATATTTTATTCCTAAGATTGTTTTTGGTCGAGGTGCACTTGTCCAATAGAATTAGGACATGTGTTATGGTAATATTAATATCATTTTTACCCTTAATTACCCTATTTACTTTTAACCGTGGTAAATAAAAGTAAAAAGTTAATATTCACCAAAAATTATTTTCATCTCATTGAACCACATTTTACTCCTTGATATTAACCGTGTCTCTCAGATTTTCAAAATTCCAATCACATAAGCGGTAAAATTAAGTTTTATGAAAAATTCAATTTTTTAACTACCACTTAGTAGTTTCACTATTCATCAAGAATTGAAGTTTTTCAAAACAATGCCAAAATTTCACCCTAGGATATAATTGATATTCTGAATCCAAAAATGATGTCTATTTTAAAAAATTCCAAACATAAAAGTTGAATTAATTAATTTTATAATTAATTCCCGCTGTCACAACAAATAGCGTGTTTTTAAGAAACAATATATATCAAAAGATTGACAATTGTTTATGTCCAATTTCAAAGTGAAATTAATTCTAATGAACACCATTGAATAAAAATGTAAAAATATATTCTAATTATACTTTAAAACCACTCAAATTAATAATTTATCACTATTAATTATTTTGATTAAAAAAGTTGTTTTTAATTAAAATTTAGTAATTTTTACTATTCATCAAAATTTAAAGTTATCCGAAAAGTACCAAAATTTCACCTTAGGATAAATTCGATACTCCAAATCCAAAAATGAAGTCCATTTTGAGAGATAAAATTTCTAAAATTTTAAAAAGTAGGTATTACTATTCATAACGGCTAGTTTGATTGGTTGTGGTGTGTTAGAATCTCGAAGTTGCGTACAATGCACGCCATTGCATTATTCGAAGGGAAACGTACCGTGGAAGCTTGGGGTGTTACACACACGCCCTGATACCCTATGTGGGAGGACACACTATGTACTATAGGAGTACATGGGCATGTATCGGTACCTGAGCACGACCAGGTACACAACTAGGTACACGACACAACCCGATGAACATGGGCACGACCAGGAGCACACGGGCAAGCCTCGGGTGGCTGAGACATGCCGTGTGGGCCCCCTTACACATCATGTATGATAATATGGCCTCTGATTCGTGTCTATATAATAACACGGACAGGCAGCAGAGCGGGACTATATGCCATGTGGGACCCATACATGTTATGGACCTCCTTTTGAGAAACATTCACATTTTGTATCTCCTTTGTTTAGACTCAAATTTTAGCTCTTGAATAGCCTATCCTGAGTAGTTTTCCACGTAGAGCATGGTGATAGCCTTTGTAGTGGATTTTGAGATAGGATGTGGAATGTTTCGATCATGATTATTATTCAAGCAATGCTTGATGATGACATTGATCAGGCAAGATCGTCAGAGAGGGGTTGGGTTTGAAAACCCCCTTGTCACACCAGGTTGTGGGTCCCCCATACTTCTTACACTAGTTTGAGTGGCACCCCCTATGACACTAGGGTGTGGGTCCTCCATGTATAGAGTGACCTCCCCTATCGTACTAGGGTGCAGATCCTCTATTTATATTTACCAAGTGGTAACCCCTACCATACTAGGGTGTGGGTCCTCTATACATTGAGTGACACCCCCCCCCTCTAACGCACAAGGGTGTGGGTCCTCTTCTGATACCTATCAAGTGACACCCTCTATCATGTGTGGGTCCTCCATACTTTGAGTGGCATCTCTCAGTCGTACCAGGGTGTGGGCCCTCTATTCTTCCTTTGAGTGGAATCACATTATTGTACTAGGGTGTGAGTCCTCTTTCTATTGGAGATTTCACCCCCTCGGGCTATAGAGAAGTGGCAAGGTGTGCGTCCTCCTTATGACTTTGTTAGATAGACATGCGAGATGTTGGGCATCGATGATGGGGCTTTGGAGCTGCAGATAGACTCATCATCCTAGGATGAGCTGTGAGATAGAGATCTCCTTTCTCTCTTGTCTAAGTTTCTTTTATGAGAATATATATATATTGTTGGGTTTTGTTTCCATCTTTCTTTAGGTTGAGATGACTACTTCTATTGTATCTCTCTATTTCTACCCCCCCCCCCCTTCGGTTTCTGGGGCATCTTACTAGGTATGTATATACTCACCCTTGCATGGGCTTTTCTCGTGCATGTCATGTATTATACAAATGACAGACAAATCATCTATTATTTCAGAGAAGTATAGGGATACTCGGGTGCATAGACTGTGTATGACGGTTAGGCTTGGAGATCAGGAGTTGGGCTCTCTCGACTTCACTTCATTCTAGTTGTTGTCGGGTTGGGACTTCATTTATGGTTGGGCGTTTATTTTGCCCCTTCACATTTTGGTTGTATTCTACCATACTCTGATGTATTCTCTAGAGTTTTTTGCATGCATGGTTATCTATAAATGTTACAGTCTTTACTTTATATTCCCCTTCACTGCTGCATGGATATGGTTGGGTGTGTGCATACAGGTACACTAGACAAAGGTCTCTTATCTATGTTTTTCCTTCTCATGACTTGTTGTCACCCCCTTGCCTATGGAGGCGGGTTTGGGGTTGTGGCAGATCGACCTTCCATTGTCCAAGCGGGCCCCAGTGAGTCAGGTCATTACATTATAACCTTTATAAATTACCCTTTATGATTTCTAAATAAACATTTTATTTCTAAATCATAAAGCATACAAATTTTTTGGTGAAATGTATTTTAAATATTAACATTTAATGTTTTGAATGTTTTTATTGATAAATGTTTCATAAACATTTATATAATTAATTAAAAATAATTAATAATTAACTACTTTATAAACCTATTATAAAATTAAAATATTCCCAAAATACCATTTTCTATGATTTATAATCATTTTATAAACCTTATATATTTGAAAATATTTATCAATTAACCATAAACATTTTACAGTTAATTAATTTATAAAACACTTTTATAAATTTTATAAATATTTCAAAAAATCATTTCCATTATTTATAAACAATTTATAAATAATTTAATTGAATTTATAATTGAATTTTCTTGATTAAAATAAATAATTTATTTATTTTCATAAACGAGAGTAATAAATATGAATGTTTCGTATTTTACAAAAGCCAATGAAATGAATTTTATTAAGCCAATATTGTTAAAGTTATTCCCATTTTATAAACTATTTTATAAACATGAATAATGTAAATAATTAAATAAACCCTTTATTTAATTATTAAATATAAATATGAAATTTCATATTCATTTCTAGGATTGAAATATCTCATTTCACAATTTGTAAAACGTATTCTTCATAAAATATTAAAATGAACACGTTGATTTTTCGAATAAGCCTACCCTTTGATGGCACTATTGGATTTTCCTTATCCATCATATAGACATGGCAATGGAAATATATGTGATTTATATTTGATGGAATCAACGTGTGATAAATGAAGAACATAAATGTGTGTACCTGGATAGCCAATACAATAATTTTCAACGAGTTTCCTTGATGAATATCATTGGA
Source organism: Viscum album (assembly GCA_963277665.1). Lineage (NCBI taxonomy): Eukaryota > Viridiplantae > Streptophyta > Magnoliopsida > Santalales > Viscaceae > Viscum > Viscum album. Next base: position 778,377,349 of record OY728138.1, read on the forward strand.
ACAACAAAAAAATGCTTCCTGCCTCTGAGGGATTACACCAACCTATGATCTCAATCTCAATTAGAGGACCCCTATATACTTGAATATGTGTTTGTGTATTCACCGAGGGTGATGAATAAACTACGGGAAATAAGAGAGCTTTGAGTGACTTATCCAAAAATTGGTTGTCTTCAACATGAGGGATCTCATCCCTTTATGTGGTCATCTATGACGTGTTTCATTTAATGAAACGTGTCGGCCATATTCAATGAATTCGTATGCATTCATCCTCATTGTCATTAATTTATTGAATCTTATTCAATGAATATTCAAGTCATTTAATACATTTATAATGGATTATTATCAATGAAACTGTGTAGAAGATAAATGCACCTAAATTAGATATTTCATTAATTATTTTACTGCATATTCAACACCTAAGCCCCGAGAATAGAAGCAAGCTGATTTTTCATAATCCTCACGGGTTGGGATAGCTACAAGGATGGTCCAACATGAAAAATGTTTTGGTTTTGTTCCTCCTTCAGTCATAGAGAAGGTTCATGTTGATTCTCCAGACTGGGTTTCAGCACTGGGAACTAAGCTGGATGGGTTCTAAATGTTGGGACTCCTCTGGATAGGAATAAGATGTGGTCTTCCGAAATTGAAGTTGAGCTTGATTCAAGTGACCTAAAGGAATATAAATTCATGAAATCAGGTGATAGTAGGGGTAAAAGCCATTTGGGAATTAATTCTCCTATACAACCGAAGAGCTCGGAGGGAAGATAATAAAAGGGGACAAGGATACATGAGCACCTACCCCTAATGGGAGGCTCAACTCTTGTGATTATCTCTGAAGAGGAGCAGTAATATGAATTCTCTTGAAATAGCCTTAGGGGCTAATACCTCTTGCTGGAAGGAGGCTAACTTTAAAGGAGTTGTGACTAGAACCTCGACCATTGATGGCAAGGAAGTAGAAGGTGACCTCAAGTATCCAGGCCCTACTTATTCTAGTTTGGTTGAGTTAGGTCGGGATACTTCAGAGGTTGTTCCATTGGATGATGCTTTAAAATTGTGCATGAATTCTGCTAAGAAGCAGCCGAAAATGCTTGCAGTGGAGGTTGCTCCAACTACTGCATCACTTAGCCCAAGCGAACCTAGCTAACAGGTTCACATCCTTCTTGTTAGTGCAGCTGCTTCTAAACCCAAACAGACAATCACTGCCACAAAATCAGTTTTTCCACATTTTTATCAGCGCTAACGAAAAAGTGCTCATAAAGGGGTACCATTATCAGCGCTAAAAAAAGCGCTGATAAAAGTACCCCTTTATCAGCGCTTTTTCGTTAGCGCTGATAAAGGGTCTACTTCCAAAAAAAAATCATTAAAAATATATATTAATATTTAAATATATAGATATGGTTATATTGATATAAATATAATATATATTTTTTAAATATAATTTTAAATATATTTTAGATAAGTATAAATATACAATTACACTTAATATATAAGATATTTAGTGAAAATGGCTTATAAAAAAATTAAAAAAATATTTTTAATTAATAATTTGCTAATTATTATGAAGTAATAGTCATTTAATAACAATTTGAAGACTAAAAAAATAAAAAATAAAAAGAGCCAAAATATGTTGAAAACGCAACTCGAACTTCAAACGGCCATAACTTTTGATCCGAGTGTCCGTTTGAGCTCTACCACATATCAAATCGAGGTCTGCGACGAGTTCTACGTCGTTGTGACCCGAGGGGACCCTGGTCAAGGTTTTTTCAAGGCCAAAAAAGGCTTAGAAGGCCTCCAAAACTGAGTTTTTAGTCGGGGTACCCCGATTTTTTAACATTTTGTGGATTTTCAGCCTCATTTAAGGGGGTATTATTGGCTTTTTTTGGTGGGGACTGAATTTATTCCAAGGTATTACATTCATATTAATATTATGTCTTTGAAATTTTATCGTTTTTTATAATGCACTGCTATTTATAATCAAATATATAACAATATATACATATTTTTTATATATTCACACATAAAAATTTAATTATAAATACAAATAATAAAATATATTTACATATAAAATATATTAGCTTTATCTAAATAATAACTAATACCCATTTTATTTAAAATGCAAATATTTGAATATTTATATACCTATATATTAATCTAACTATATATATATATATATATTAATCTAACTATATATATATATATATATTAATATAACTACATGTATATATTAATATCACTATAAATATATATATTAATATCACTATAAATATATATATTAATATCACTATAAATATATATATTAATATAACTATATATATATGTATTAATATAAATATATATTACTATACGAATGAATATAACTATATATATATATAAATAGAGAGATATATTAATATAACTATATATATATATATTAATATAAATATATATTACTATACGAATAAATATAACTAAATATATATAGAGATAGAGATATCATGAAATGTAAAACAAATCAAAATAGAGTGGTAAGGGCTTAGGCGCGCAGGGGGGAGGTCTTGAGTTCAAAACCCGGTGGAGGCAGGGGCGTGCGCGCATGGGGGAATATGGGAGCTAGCGCTGATAAAGGGTGGATGGGGTGTGTGGGGGCGCTGGAGGGTGGCGAAAAAGCGCTATAAATGTCCCCCCAATTTTCACGATTTTTTTAATTTTTTTAATTTTTTATTTTAAAATTTTCTTATTTTTTTTATTTTTTTTACCTTTTATCAGCGCTTTAAAAAAAACGCTGATAAAAAGGGTCATCTATCAGCGCTAAAACAAAGCGCTGATAAAGGAACATTTTATCAGCGCTTTGTTTGAGCGCTGATAAAAGACCCCTTTTATCAGCGTTTTTTAAGCGCTGATAAAAGGTGTCTTTATCAGTACTTTTTAGAGCGCTGATAAAGGGGACCCCCTGATTTTCACGATTTTTTTAATTTTTCTTATTTTTTTATTTTTTTTACCTTTATCAGCGTTTTAAAAAAAACGCTGATAAAAGGGGTCATTTATCAGCGCTAAAACAAAGCGCTGATAAATGATCATTTTATCAGCGTTTTGTTTGAGCGCTGATAAAGGGGACCCCCCTTTATCTTCGCCGGCTTTAACAGCGCTTTTCTAACGCTGATAAGAGGGGGTTTTTAGCGCTGATAAAGGGGGTATTTGTAGTAGTGAATGCAATGCCAAGGACAAGCAGTGAGACATCATTAGCCATGAAGACAAGCAAACATGACCTTTTTCCATGTTTTTTTTTTGAATCACTTAATGACCCTGATTTTGGCACTTTATATGTTCAAAGCCTTAAGAAGGCTTGAGATATAGCTAATGAAGCTTATGGGTTGAGGATGGTCTTTGCCATGCCCACTTCGAATAAAACAAAGGAATCGATACTTGCTACACAAGAGCTTAATCAAGCAGCTGGGGCAACTACTTTGGTGGAGGGTGACCAAGCTGGTAATGAAGCAACTCCAGGTTTGGTGCAAAAAAATGCACCCTCCTGAGTGAAGGATATGGAATCTATGGATGGGGAGTCATCGAAGGAGGGGGTTCAAAAGGCTTTGGACTTGGAAGATCAAGTGTAAGCCATTGAGGTGGATGGGGAGTGAGCTCAAAAAACTTTGGGCTTGGGTGCTCAAAACTAGCCATGAAAAGACACCTAAATGAAGAAGTGGTTGTTGGCGGAGTGGGCAAGGTACACTCCAAAACATGAGAAGTCGGTCTTAATGATGTATCGATGTTTATTGTGTTTCTTACAAATTGTTGTGGTCTGATGGTGATGCATGAAGATGATGCAAGGATGATGGTGATTGCTCCTTGGGGAATCATGTTGGATGACATAGCTGAGGTGCCTGCTTGTCTTTGACACCACACCGATGATGATGTGTAACAAATTGTCATGGGCATGATGTTGCACGTGCCACTCTTTTGCACTTTTGTGGTTTCTGATGTTTTTTGTATTTTGGTGGCGATTGTGTTGCATTCTTTAACTTGCAACCCCATGTATTGTGTGCGTGCATTTTTATTTAATACATTTCTCTGGCCATGAGTTTCAAACCCATGGTTCGTATCGTTTTTGATAAATAATTAATAATAATAAACAAGTAATTAAAAATGTAATAATTAACATACCCAATAACAAATAACATAATTGATAATTATAATTAATAGATTATACCGTTATTAAATAAATATATAATTAATAATTAAAATATAATTATTAAGTAATATTATTAATTAATGATTATAACTAATAATATAACGAAGATAGTTAATAAATAGTAACACATTTAATTATAATAGTAATTTTATTATTGTTGATTATTAATTATATTATTATTTAATATTTATATTAATTCATTATTTAATTTTGTATTTATACTATTAATTAGTAATTATATTAACTATATTATTATTTATTAATTATATTATTAAATGCATTGTACTGTACCTTCTACAAATGTATAAATAATTATATCATTAATTACAAATATTTTAATTATATTGTCAATTATTAATTGTATAATTAATTATAATATTATTAATTAATTAGTTATTTTTTATTGTTATTTATATTGTTACTTATTGATATGATTGATTATATTATTAGTTATTAATCATCTTAGTTAATTAATTAGATATTACTAATTATATCTTGGGATTGATTTATACAGTTAATTTTGAATAAAATAACAGCATCAATTTTAATTATATATTTTACTAAAATATTAATGGCCACTGCTTTGGTGTGCGGAAATACGAGACAAGCCGTGCATTGCCTTTAGAGAAGAATGATATAATATAGGTTGAAAAGCCATCACTCAATTATAAAATAAATCTTAACTGTTTTACAAAAACAGCCTCCAGAATCCACGTCACCCGGTGGAAGCGTGGAGAAGAGGCCTCTCTAGCATCACTGTCTCTCCGGCCGGCCCCGATAAGCCGCCGTGCTTCCAGTGCGTGCTTCTTCTCTGGTGCAATCACACTTCTTCTAGTCGTCTTCCCCCGGCCTTCTTCGTTCTTATCTCCTCCACCCCCGCCATCTCTCCCTCCCTCCTTTCCTCGTCACGTGTGTGCGTCCCTGGTACGGTATCCTCCACAACACTCCCCTCATCTGTCACGTAATACTTTCTCGTGATTCCTCTCTACGCTCCCCTTCCTAATTGCATGGTTTGGATGCCGATACTATTTCTCCACCGCCCCCACCATTTTTTATGTCATTTCCTTCTTTTCTTTTGTTTGCTTAGCTGGATCTTTCCGTGCTGCTTGATCATCCGTTGCTCCTTTTTATCGATTTGAACCCCTTGCCAATTTTTCACTTTCAGCCTTGTTTTCAATTTATTTTATTTTGAATTTTTTAATCTCGTTTAATGGTTATTTTCCGATCCTTCTGGTTGGGTTCTGCAATTTTGTCCAAATGCAGGACTTTTCTAAGGAAGAAATCACAGTTGCGGTACATTTCGCTTTGCTTTGATGAAAATGATTAAAAGGAAAACATGGATGTCTGGGGTCATGCCTCACAGCAAGTTTGGTGGATCTCCGAACAAGCCAACTTGTGGGTTTTAGCTTATTTGATGGATGGTTTTAGCTCTGAATTGCCTAAATATATGGCTCGAAAATATCGAATTTTCATGCGAGTGTATTTGTGCTTTTCTTGGATACCCTTGAAAGCCAAATGGCGCTGAATTAGCCTTACTCTTTTGATGCTGCATCATCATCTTATACGATTCTCTCAAAAATACGTATATTCTTTATAGAAATCCAGTTTTATATTTAGTTGTAAAAAGGCATGTTTCAGCTGTTGTAGTCGTGCCATTTTGTTCCATCACAGGTTTATGTTGAGTATTGCTTCACTTTTGTTTTTATGATAGGTACAGTTTCAGGTAAATAGAAGAGAGCATCTGAAAGACAGTATGAGTAATTTCTCACTGCCAATTTGGGTTGCAGAATAAAATGCAGTACTGCCTTACGGTACCTAAGATTCTTGATGCAGTTCATGAGCTTGTGAGGGCGCTGTTATGCTCTTGATTTCTGGGGTATAGTGTGAGTGCCCTGTGGTAGCTGGTGTGATCTGTAGTCATGCCAACAATACAGAAGCTATATAACGCATGCAGATCATCATTTTCTCCCAATGGACCCATATCTGAAGAAGCTCTTCAGAGAGTTCGCGTGATATTAGGTATCTCAAATGATCCCACAGCTGCTTTGTATATTATTCCCCTAGTTTATTTCAATCTAAAATGTTGTTTTCACAGCCTTCCATACTCTAAATTTTTCCTTTGTTTATCATTGCTTGGCTTAGTTGCATCCATTTTACTTTTAGATCTTTATGAGATTTGATTTATATGCTAGCGTGACATTTTTTTTCAATCGTTAAATGTTAGATTAAAAATTGTTGATTTGCATATACCTGAAATTGTTTTGGCACCTTATATGTAGCTGTCATTCCATTTGCCTTGCTCTCTTGCAATTGTGATTGGAGGTTGAAACTTTGAAGCATTTATTAATGTGCAAGTTGAAGAAATTTCATCCTTGATCGTTAACACTCAAATTTTTTGTTGCACCCATTGAGTAATGGTGTGTTGGATTTGTTGTCAACCATTGAGTTGGAGTTATGAAGTGAAGATTATGTTTTTTGAGGAGATTTTTTATGGCCGGATTAGGTTTAGTTTTCTGTGTTGGATAAATATGGTATGTGCGTTTGCAACTTATGAGCTGTGGGGGCTGAAGCTATATGTTTTGAAGAACGTGTTTTGTTCATGAATGTTTTGTGGACTACTTCAGCTATATGTGTTGTGCAGAAGTGAAGTGTTCCGCGGATAGCTGGAATATGTTCTATGTGATGATGATATGGGAATGTTTTGTCGCAGTGATAATGTTTTGTTGGACTATATCGAATATATGTTTATGAAGTGGATTCGGACTTTGGAGAAGCATTGTAGAAATACATTATGTGTCATAGTTCAGGGATTTAACTGGATGATGAAACGTGACTTGTGACGGACTTCATTATATATAAGTGTGTTGTGATGGAAGAAGAAATATATGTTGTGGTGATATGTTTTGTCTGTGCTGTGCCAAGTGAAAGCATATGTTCCAGACTATATCAAAGCACAAGTTCTATACCTATATAGAAGATATTTTGTGGGCAACTGTAACGTCCCCCGATTTCGTCACTCTCTCACGTGGCCGAATCGGGTTGGTTACGAAACCTCAAACGCGCCTCTCCGTATGCCAAAGGTCGACGACTAGTAGCGGAGGTGTGATATGTATAGTAGAGAGACTATACCTCTTAGTATAGAGTTACAACACAACGGAAATAAACGATAATAAATAAATAGAGTGCGGAAATAATGGAAACAAAACAATACAGCGGAAAACCAAACAATAAAAGCCAACTGAATAATCCAATAAATCATAAAGGAATAATGTAATGACAAACTGAAATGTAACTAAATGTCATGCTAGAAGTAATACAAATAAAAGACCAGCAAACTCAAATAAAGACTCAAAAGTCTCCGATCCTGAACCCCATGACAGTCTCATCTCTAAACTCCAACCCATCCAGCAAGTAACAATCAACAACAAGGTCCTTTGCCTTTATCCAGTCCTGCATCCATGTAATCTACTTGGGTACCAAACAACGGCCCGAGTAGGGTGTGAGTATAACTCAGTCGGATGACACCACCGTGTCTAAACATAACCAATCTGATAATAAGTGCATGCAATAATGCAATAAATAGGCGTATTAATTAATTAAACAATTAAATTAATACCACATCAACCTGCTTCGGCACCATGCCGGAATATCTCTGAGCGTGTCTCACAACCATGCCAACCATAACCATATAACCATGTAAAACATAACTTGCCTTGGCGCCATGCCGACATGTCTCTGAGCACGTCTCACAACCATGCCAACCATAACCATATATCTACGGTATAAATCACACAAATTTGGGTCAAACCCGCTATATAAGCATTTCACCAATCAATCTGGGTCAAACTCGCTATATAAGCATTTCAACAATCAGTTAGGGCCGAGCCCGGTAAATAAGCAGTATAACATTTGTCAGGGCCAAGCCCGGTATATAAGCATTTCAGCATGTCTCAGGGCCAAACCCGGTATAGCCCGCCATATAAGCATTACGAAATTTAACACCACTAGTCATAACAGTAAAAAAATACAATGTCACATCATAAGGCTCAATGATTAATTATGCGAATTACCATTTATCTTTCAATTACACATTTTGTTTATCCTTTGATCATAAACCAATAACATGCCGTCATTTCAATGATCAAGAAAAGTCAAGGTGAATCTATATCAAGCAATCACCCAAATCCCATGTCATGCTAAACACACTTAATCCCTTAGTCAAATCATTTATAATCAAGGGTTCGCTCACCCGAACGGTAGCCATAAGCCAGGTTAATAACTAAATGAATCCAAAGGGATTCCAAGGAATAATCCAATTCATCATTTAATTAATTTAGGCGTGCGTTATGTTGGCACAATTGCAATATTGCACATACTTAGCAATTTCAGCAATCAATCTTGGTCAAACCCGCTATATAAGCATTTCAACAATCAATCAGGGCCGAGCCCGGTATGTAAGCATTGCAACATTTGTCAGGGCCAAGCCCGGTATATAAGCATTTCAGCATGTATCAGGGCCAAGCCCGGTATATAAGCATTTCAGCATGTATTAGGGCAAAACCCGCCATATAAGCATTACAACATTTAACACCACTAGTCATAACAGTAAGAAAATCACAATATCACATCATAAGACTCAATGATTAATTATGTGAATTACCATTTATCTTTCAATTACACATTTCGTTTATCCTTTGGTCATAAACTAATAACATGCCAGTCATTTCAATAATCAGGCCAAGCCAAGGTGAATCTATATCAAACAATCACCCAAATCTCATGTCATGCTAAACACACTTAATCCCTTTGTCAAATCATTTATAATCAAGGGTTCGCTCACTCGAACGGTAGCCATAAGCTAGGTCAATAACTAAATGAATCCAAAGGGATTTCTAGGAATAATTCAATTCATCATTTAATTAATTTAAGCGCACGTTATGTTGGCGCAATTGCAATATTTCACATACTTTGCAATTAAACAGACCATAAGGTTAAGGTTTAGACCCCCTACCTTTAACCGATGATTAACGCGACGCTTTCAAAGGGATTCACCAACAAGAACGAAAGCGCAAATGATCGCAAGAAGGATCCTAGATCAAAATAGACGAAGATCAAAACCCAAAACAAACGGCAATCAAAAGATTACATCGCAATGACTAGAGAACAAAGAGAGGGGAGGAAAGATTGAAGCAAAACCACTCACCACGGATCAAATGCGTGATCTGGACGTCCGAAGAACAAAGGGAGAACAAAAGGAGAGAAGGAAAAGCTGAAGCAAAACCACTCACCAGGGATCAGATGCGTGATCCGTTGTCTTGGCTGAATTTTTTATTTGCCCGAACATTACACGACGTGTAACCGCTTCATGCCTTGTATTGGTTTCACGACATGTGTCTGACAGAGTTTACACATTGTGTAATACCTTTACACGACGTGTAATACCTTTACACGACGTGTAATTCTCCCGCAGACAACTTTTGGCCTAGTTTCTTGTACAAGGATCCGAACCACCTCCAACGTCTTCCAATCCCTTGGAAAACCCTCAAAACCCCTTTTTACATATTTATCCGAACTCCATTAATTCAAATAAATATACATTTATGAACTTTATGTCATTTTCTCCAACAAGGCTCTCCGTCTTCGAACAATACTCATCCACCAAGGTTTAAAGACAAAGGAAAAACTCAATGGAAGACATTTATCGCAAAAACTCAAAAAGGGGCTCACTTGGAAAAAAGACAGGATCTTACAACATCCCCACCATATAACCGCTCGTCCCCGAGCTGCTCCAAGCATTTTTGTGAGGTCTCGGTGAACAAGTTTGGCCACTGTGCTCGCATATCAGACTCCCTTTCCCAGGTCTCCTCTTGAACTCGCCCATGCTGCCGCTGCACTCGAACCAAAGGTATAGTTCTACCCCGAAAATACTTCTTACTATGGTTCACAATCTGTTATCGGATGCTCCTCAAAGGACGCATATACCCTAAGCTCGACGTCTGCTAAGTTTGTCGCATGAGAAGGGTTTGGATGATATTTCTGAAGCTGCGACACGTGAAACACGTCGTGCATGGCACTGTAGCGCTGTGGAAGAGCTAATCGGTACGCTACTGGACCGACCCCGTCCATTTTCTCAAACGGCCCGACAAACCTGGGCGTTTTCTTTCCCCGTTTCCTGATACGGCGTTGCCCCAACCCAGGCGACACCCGAAAGAAAACACGATGACCAACCTCGAACTTCAGAGGTCGTCTCCGATGGTCGGCGTAGGATTTATGCCTGCTCTGTGCGGTCACCAACCGCCTCCTGATCAACTAAACCTGTTCAAATATCTCCTGCACGAGATTAGGCCCAACAAGCACTAACTCACCTGCATCCATCCAACAAAGAGCTGAACGACATGGCCTGCCATACAAAGTCTCAAAATGTGTCATTTTGATCGATGCTTGGAAGGTGTTATTATATGCAAACTCCACGAGTGTCATATGCTGCTCCCACAAACCAACAAAATTCAAAATACAGGCTCGTAACATATCCTTCAGAACCTGAATAGTCCTCTCAGATTGACCATCAGGTCGTACTCAAAAGAACCCACGATCCCTGAGCCTTCTGAAGACCCTGCCAGAACTGTGATGTGAAACAGGGATCTCTGTCTTAAATGTTACTCCTCAAAACGCTGTGCAGGCGAACTATCTTGCGCACGTAGAGACTACCCAAATCATCAACTGTGAAGGTCTCCCTGATAGACAAGAAGTGAACAATCTTTGTCAGTCGATCCACAATCGCCCATACAACAACATTCTTACGGGTTGTTCTGGGTAATTTTGTCACAAAATCCATAGTGACATCATCCCATTTTTACTCAGGGATGGGTAAAGGTTGCCAAAGCCCACCAGACCTCTGATACTTGGCTTTCACCTGCGGACAAGTGAAACATCTCGCCACAAAGCCAGCTACCTCCTTCATTCTTGACCACCAGTCCTGTCTACGAAGATCACGATTGTGACGTCCCGACTCGGGTGCAACTCAAAGGCGTCCCAAGTCGGTGGGCCACATGGCCTCAACGCACCTCCTTGAACGCCAGAGGCTGCCGACTAGCGGCGAAAGTCTAGGGTGTATTCGTGGGGAGACTATGCCCTCATGCCAGAGTGAAGCATAACAGAGATATAATAATAGATAAATAGTGGAAGCATGATATCAATGAATAAGCAGCGGAAATAAGAATAAACATTCAAGCGGAATATAATAACCAAAAATTGAAACCGAGTCATATACAAAATGACAATATATGTCATGCCTCTACAAAATTGGAGAACATGTATATATGACAACAGACAATACATGCTATACAAAAGAATAAAAAAGAAACAAAAAACTATCCAGCATCCCTAGCGCTGGCTCAGTCATCTGCTACCAAACTCTATCCTAAAGCAAGCAAGCAAGATCAGGTGTCCAAAGTGGGACACTTACCCTTATCAACACCTGCATACATATAATCTGGCCGTGTACCATCGGCGACCCGGATAGGGTGAGATAAAATCTCAATAGGGCACCACCAACGTCGTGTATACAATCCAGTCTGTGAATATAAATTGAAACAGTGTGCAAATATATATTAATGTAAATCAATGCCAAATAAATAACTCATACCTGATTTAGCCTCAACTGGTAATGTCTTTGAAAATGAGATCATTTAATTAATTCATTTAAGTTAAGTTTATATAGATAAGTCATGTGAGGTGTAAATAGCACTGATATTAGATCATGATAATAGTAATAAAAGATCCAAGGTATAAAGAAGGCATCCTATAATGGTGGTAATAATGAAAGAGGATCCAAGGTGAAACCAAGGCATCCTTGACCTCAGGGGTCGAGCCAACTCAGTAATAACATGCAGTCTGACAAAAATGGGTATGAGTGTAATCCAAGGGCATCGCCCAAGGCATTCCACTGGAAATGAATCTAATCGAGTCCATAGATCTCGTCTAAGGTAAGCACGGGCTAAACATGACTAAACCCAATGGGGTGAATCCACGGCGCCGCATGTTCGAAGACGTCAAGCTGGATCCATGGAGTGTATCCGAGACATCCTAATAATCCGGAAATGATACTAGGTGAATTGTTGGTACTACGTCGAGACATTCACATACTAAGACAAAGACCAAGTTTCAAGGTGGGTATCTCCCTTGACAACTGGCTCAATGAATCGGAATAACGTCCCCTGAGTGCTCAAGGCATTCCCTCACGAATCCAAGGCTGGCTCTTGGGTAACCATTCCTATAAAGATAAAAAATCCCATATGCAATAGGCACCTTATACATAATTCATTATTCATTTTAAGCCATGCAATACTCATGCCTTTAAATAAGCCAATTGGTTCATTCCGTTACCTTTCATTAATGTTTCAAGGTATATCAAGGACATGCAACCATTTATTACTTTGATTTCACATTCAATTATTAGGTTCATTCCTTTACCTTTCATAAGCATGACAGGGCGGACTAAGGTCATGCAACCATAAGCAATTCAATTATAATTTACTAGGCCAAGTGATATGTATAAATATACTTGTCATTTAACATTTTAAAGTTACATTAATTAATTGGAACACTTACCTTAGAAGGGTCGGTAGTATATATATGCCAACCATTATAAATTCATACCTCATTTTAATAAGAAGGGACTTACCATTAGCAAACCCGAACGATGGCGCAAATAGTCAAAACAATCCACTAAAGGCATAATAGAGTTCACACCCTACTTGGGGCGAATGGCGTTGAGGTTCTAACCTCCAACGACATGATGATCATATATAGATAGAGCTCTAGAATTCGAGCACATTGATTATAAGCATGACATGCGAGTTAAATAAGCAACACCCGGTGAAACTGGCGTGCGCACAACGATGATAGTTTATAAAACGGTGAGACTTTTAGGGAAAAGTCATAGACCATCCACTGTATACCCGTAGCACTCTCCTCATTCAGGTTCGGTCCTTAGTTTGGCTTGGATCGGAAGAAAATGGAAGACCAGATCAACGCCCTGAAAATAGGGCATATGAGCCCACATGAAAAAAACGTCGTCGGGAGGAAGACAAAAGATGAACTGAGCCTAAGGACTCAAGCACTTATCGAGAGGAATCCAACGCGATGATCAGATCTTGAATTAGAGTCCGAACGACGAATGAATCGAAGAACCTAGGTTACTTCCATGGAGGGAGCTCTCAACACAAGGGAGGAAGGTGTTCTGTCCGTTGGAATGAGAAATAAGTAGGGGATTAAACATAAGGGTCATTAAGGGCATTTTGGTAATATTACCCAAAATCCTAGGGTTGCATGGTTTGGCCGTACGGTTGGCCAAACTGTGTGCCAACCGTGCGCACCTCACTGTCTTAAGAGGGAACCCACACGGTTAAGCTGCACAATTTGAGAAACCGTGCGCCAATCGTGTCATTCAACTCTGTTAAAAAATGCATATATTTTGCATGGGTGTGCGGCCCTGGGCGCACAGTTAGGGCAGACCGTGCGCCCTGCTTGGCCCTCTGAAACGTCCCGCACAGTTAGGAGAAACCATGCGAGCGAAACCGTGCCGCCCAGTGGTTTCTTCACCGGTCGGGGTTCCGAGCTCTGAACAAGCCCCAGACACCCCCGAAACTTCCGTGACCTCATTATGCATCCATATTAGGTCCAAAGTAAAGAATTAGACCAAATTTAAAAGGATTCGTACCTCATAGAAAAGTGGGTTTTTACAATGATAGATCTTTGTCAAACCAGGATGTACCGCCCATCTAGAAGCATGAAACTCTCTCATCAGCTCCCCACGCAAGCCCGTAGGAACCCATACCTGGCCACGAAAAAGAAGAGAAATGTCACTGCCAAGAGACCATCCTGATGGTGTCTTCCCACCATATAAGGTGTCTCTCAGAACTAAGAACTCCAAATCAAATAACTGCTCGGTCTTTATTCGGTTCAAAAGCATGGGTATAACAGATGTCGAAGTCAGAGCTACTCGTCCTTGGGACTCCTGAACATCTAGATGCATATCTTCAAAGAGGGCCATCATTCGCTACTCGTTGCAAGACTTCCGCACTGCCTTTGTCTTCATCTTTCGGCTTAATGCTTCGACAACGACGCTGCCCTTGCTCGGTGAACCAATTTGAAGTTGAAAGTTTGTAGATACTCGACCCACCTTTTCTGCCGAAAGTTCAGATCCTGCTGAGAAAAGATGTACTTGAGGCTCTTGTGGTCCGTGTATATCATAAACCTCTCACCCTTGAGATAATGTCTCCAGCATTTCAAGGCATGTACCAACATGTACCACTGCTGCTAACTCCAAATCGTGAGTAGAGTAATTCCTCTCGTGCGGTCTCAGTTGTCTGGAGCAATAAGCAACCACTCGATCCTCCTGCATAAGAACCGCTCCAAGTTCAACTCCGGATGTCACAGTACACGGTATATGCTTTACCCGACATAGGTAAAGTGAGGATAGGTGCCGAGGTCAGCATTCCTTTCAACTCCTAAAAAGCTCTCTTGCAAGCATTGACCAAACGAACTTCACCCTCTTCTTGGTCAGCCCTAACATCGGTGCTGCCAGACGGGAGAAGTCCTGTATATAGCGCAGATAATAACCTGCTAAACCCAGAAAGTTTCGAATCTCGAAGACATTTTTGGGTTGCTCCTAAGATACCACGACTGCAACCTTCTTCGGGTCTACTGACACCCTTGCCTCTGAGATGACATGGCCCAAGAAGTGCACTTTATCAATCTAGAAACTGCATTTGGTTAGCTTGATGTAAAACCGATGTTCTTTCAATGTACTCGAGACGATTTCAAGATGTTGAGCACGACCATCTGATGACTGAGAGTACACTAAGATGTCGTCGACAAAAATCACCACAAACTGGTCCAGAAAAGAATGAAATATCTAATTCATCAAGGCCATGAATACCGCCAGTGCGTTAGTCAATTCAAACGACATCACTACGAATTCATACAAGCCATACCTGCTCTTAAAAGCAGTCTGAGGTATGTCTGAAGGTCTCACCCCTAACTAGTGGTATCCAGATCTCATGTCGATCTTGGAGAAGATCTTAGTATGATCGAAAAGATCATTGATACGTGGAAGGGGATACCGGTTCTTGACCGTCATCTGGTTCAATCTTCGATAATACACACATAATCGTACCTTTTACAATAGAAGGTCCTGCATCCACAATAGCCAGAGTAGTCTGCATAGCGTGCAACTGACCAACCCCTCTACCCTGGGCTTTAGCTTGACTCCCCTGAGCTATTCCCTCTGCTTGATATTGTCGTTCCTGCATTGGGGTACCTCGTCCCTTGCCTCGACCAGAGCGTCCCCTGGAACTCCAGCTACCTGTCTGCTGAGTAATTGAGTCCTTTCCAGACTTTGGTACCTATCTTGATCCCTTGTCGCTGCTCTATTGCTGCATGCCCCTACAAAACCT
This sequence comes from Viscum album, assembly GCA_963277665.1. NCBI lineage: Eukaryota > Viridiplantae > Streptophyta > Magnoliopsida > Santalales > Viscaceae > Viscum > Viscum album. Next base: position 778,392,973 of record OY728138.1, read on the forward strand.
TTGCAGGTGGCCCATCCTGCCACAAACACAACACTTCAAAGCGAGTTACGGACACTGAGGCCGTTTGTGGCCCATCTTTGGCACACTGATAGCACTGCAACGGAACACGATCCTGAGATGGCTGCCCACTACCTTGACTGCTCCGACCGCTACCGCCTTGGTGAAAATTGTCATAGTGACGCTTCTTTCCACTATAAGAAGAGTTCACAATTTTCCCTGCTGAAACAGCCTGACCACTGCTTGAGGCCTCTCTCAGATTCTCTTCCGTAATGAGTGCCTAATTCATCACATCCGTAAAATTGCTGAGACGGAACACGTTTACCTGTGACCTGATCTTACAGCGAAGCCGATCCTGAAAACGTCTCACCCTAGAGATCTCATCATCTCCTAAAGATGGCGCAAAACACTGCAGATCGGTGAAACGTTCAACGCAGTCCAGCATTGACACGCCCTCCTATGTCAAGTGCATGAACTCACGAGCCTTCTCATCCCTCAACGTCTCGGGATAGAATTGGCTTAGGAACTTCGTTTCGAAGTCCTTCCAAGATAACTCCTCCTGCAGCTAGAACTCTCTTGTCAGCTCCGACATCGAAGACATGGTGTGAACAGTTCCCCTTTCCATGGATTGCATGACCCTCAGGAAGCTGTCGCGAAGCTGAACATCCATCTGATCCTCAGGATCTACAGGAAGCTCTGGCTTAGCTGCGTTAGGAGCGTGCTGATTGCCACTCTCCTGACGCTCAACTCGATGACGACGATGAGACATTTTCTCTACAAGACACACTCCTTAGAGCACCGACTACAACAAACAAGGTCAACCTCAACAGGTGATGACAACAGAGAACCACTACTTCTGGTCTCTCTAAACATGACTTACAAGTGTTTTAGTATAACATATTAGTTTATTTATTTCATTTCTTAGATATAACATGTATCTCATATCACAGTTCAAACAGACAAGTATATATCACATACAATAAACATGTCCCTATCATGAACAATGCATGTCAATATATATCCCTATGTGCCTATCATGACACATGCATACTCATCTCGCGCTATACAAACTCACGAGTATAAATCTCAAGAACCAATAACATCATAAAACAACACCACACCACATGTGAATCACCCAAGGTGAAATAACATCAACTGAACAAGCGGACAATATAAACAACAATCCCATCCCTGGGCACTCGGATTTCCCCCCGTACATGGGTTAGTTGTTTCCATGCACAAGCTCATTACCAAGTCCCGACACATCACAATCTCCCTTATACCTTTCCCAAATAGTAAAGAAATAGAAAATAAACCTAGTGTGCTCTGATACCACTTTGTAACGTCCCCCGATTCCAGAACTGTCTCACGTGGACGAATCAGATTGGTTATGGGACCTCAAACGCGCCTCCCTCTATGCCAGAGGCTTCCGACTAGCAGCGGGAGTGCGATATGTATAGTGGGGAGACTATACCCCCTGGTATGAAAGTTACGACACAATGGAAATAAATGATAATAAATAAATATCAGAGTGCGGAAATAATGGAAACAAAACAATACAGCAGAAAACTAAACAATAAAATCCAACTGAATATTCGAATAAATCATAAAGGAATAATGTAATGACATATTGAAATATAACTAAATGTCATGGTAGAAGTAATACAAATAAAAGATTAGCAGACTCAAATAAAGGCTCAAAAGTCCCCGGTCCCGAACCCCATATCGGTCCCGTCTCCAAACTCCAACCCATCTATCAAGTAACAAGCAACAATCAACAGTAAGGTCCCTTGCTCTTGTCCAATCCTGCATCCATGTAATCTGCTCGGGTATCAAACGACAGCCCGAGTAGGGTGAGTATAACTCAGTAGGACGACACCACCACGTCTAAACATAACCAGTCTAATAATAAGTGAATGCAATAATGCAATAAATAGGTGTATTAATTAATTAAACAATTAAATCAATACCACATCAACCTGCTTCGACACCATGCCGGAATATCTACGAGCATGTCTCAAAACCACGCCAACCATAACCATATAACTATGGTAAAATATAACCTGCCTCAGCGCCATGCCAGAATGTCTCTGAGCATGTCTCACAACCATGTCAACCATAACCATATATCTATGGTATAAATCACACAAATCTGGGTCAAACCTGCTATATAAGCATTTCAACAATCAATCAGGGCCAAGCCCAGTATATAAGCATTACAACATTTGTTAGGGCCAAACACGGTATATAAGCATTACAACATGTGTCAGGACCAAACCCGGTATATAAGCATTACAACATGTCTTAGGGCCAAACCCGATATACAAACATTTCAGCATAAATCACGCATAGCCCGCCATATAAGCATTACAACATTTAACACCGTTAGTCATAACATCAAGGATATCACAATATCACAATATCACATCAAGGATATCACAATATCACATCATAAGGCTCAATGGTAAGGCTCAATGGTTAATTATGCGAATTGCCATTTATCTTTCAATTACACATTTCGTTTATCCTTTGGTCATAAACCAATAACATGTCAATCATTTCAATAATCAAGGCAAGTCAAGTCAAGGTGAATCTATATCAAACAATCACCCAAATCTCATGTCATTCTAAACACACTTAGTCCATTAGTCAAATCATTTATAATCAAGGGTTCGCTCACCCGAACGGTAGCCATAAGCCAGGTCAATAACCAAATGAATCCAAAGGGATTTCAAGGAATAATCCAATTCATCATTTAATTAATTTAGGCGCACGTTATGTTGGTGCTGATGCGGAATCGTCAGGAGACACAACGACAGAAAACGGGAAAAATGAAAGAAAGAAAGCAGAGGACACAACGATTTACGTGGTTCGGGAAAAATTCCTACGTCCACGGGAGAGGCAGAAATTCACTATTTGGGAGCACAAATTACAGAGGGTTTTTTTCAGTAGTAAAACCCTAGCCCAAAATGGGCTACATATGAAGAAGACAGTCCACTGTTCCGAATAGTAGTCCGCGTTGCAGCAGTGATCGGCGGCTCACTTTGTCAAAAGTACTACAGTGTCTGTCGGCTGGAAGTCAAAAGCGCTACAGTGAAGTTGACCCCGAAGTTCGCACCGCTACAGTGCCTGTCGGTGTCGGTCGGTCAGCTCCGCTACAGTGGTCAGCATTGCTACAGTGTCGGAAAAATTGGGCCAGGACCTTCGGCCCCCGGACCCCCGGAGCGGGGGCGCGTTGCCCCCTGCAACCCCCAACGAGCTTACCGCGGAGTTCGACCCGCAACAGTTGTGGGCCACAAGCATTCGGCCCAACCGGATCGGGCAACACCAATCCAACAGGTGCAATTGCAATATTGCACATGCATTCCAATTAAACAAACCATAGAGTTAAGGTTTAGACCCCCTACCTTTAACCGGCGATTAACGCAGCGTTTTCAAAGGGATTCGCCCACAAGAATGAAAGCGCAGATGATCACAAGAATGATCCTAGATCAAAACAGATCAAGATCAAAACCCAAAACAAACCACGATCAAAAGATTACACAGCAACGATCAGAGAACAAAGAGAGAAGAAAAAATTGAAGCAAAACCACTCACCTGGGATCAGATGCGTGATCCGAATGTCCGAAATGAAGGGAGGCACTCCGAAATCACTTGGAAATTGCCCTAGGGTCAAGAGGAGGAAGCTGCACGCGAGGGAATGAGAATAATCTCATGCACGACACCCTTAACATTTTTGCTCAGGGAAATTACATGGCGTGTAACTCATTTACACGTCGTGTATTTCTTTTTAGAGGGATATGCTGAAAAACCCGTCGTCTCAGCTGAATTTTTTATTTTCCTGAACATTACACGACGTGAACTTGTTACATGACGTGTAACTGCTTCACGCCCTTTATTGGTTTCACGATATGTGTCTGGCAGAGTTTACACGCCGTGTAATAACTTTACACGGTGTGTAATTCTCCTACAGACAACTTTCAGCCCAGTTTTCTGCACAAGGATCCGAACCATCTCCAACGTTTTCCAATCCATTGGAAAACCCTCAAAACCCCTTTTTACACATTTATCTAGACTCCATTAATTTAAATAAACATACATCCTTGAACTTTAGGTCATTTTCCCCAACAAGGCTCTCTGTCTTCGAACAAGACTTAGTCACCAAGGCTCAAAGACAAAGAAAAAACCCAATGAAGACATTTATCGCAAAAACTCAGAGGGACATACCTGAATAAAAGACGGGATCTTACAACAATAGTGTTATGTTCCGTGCATATGTTTTGTACTGAAGAAATGATATGAAGATATGTGTTGCATTAATATATCTTGTGGCAAGAGATGTTATATGAATATAGAACATGTATAGTATATATGAGATATGTTTTGCGGTACAAGGGATGTGTTATGTGGATAGCCTTTGTAAATGTTTTGTGGGAATGAATGTTTTGAGAATGTTGAAGTTAAATATCATGTGTATGCGTATATGTTTTGTTTGAGTTGAAGTCACTCACATTGGAGGTTGGTTATAGATCTGAGACAGTGTAATTGTTGTATCTTGGCAATGAAGTTATAAAAGAATTGCGTAAGACAGATCAGGAGTTTGTGAAGGCTGTTAAGGCAACGGATACAAGGATGTGGATATGCATGTTGAAGCTCATTGTAGATTTGTGAATATTTGGAGGTGGTTGGCTCTGTTCGATCTCGTTAAAGGGGAGGAGAGGATGGTTGCTGACTGAGATTGAAAGCATTGCATATCTGTTTTATTGTCCGGGTTGTTGAGTTCAAGAGGTTGTTGGAAGAGGTTCTCGGTCATTGGAAATGTTTTAGGATGTTTTCAGGGTGATCAAAGTACATATGATTTGATTATGAGATGAAGAATGGCAAAGTAATGAAGTGGGTGAAGTTTGAATTTTGATTTACACGGATGACTGTGATTATGTTTCTCAGTTACTTGAAGTGATTGTCACAATTGTTCAAACTGACCGTGAACCGAAAAGTGATACCAGACAGAATTGTGAATGAGATTCACCGTGACTTTGATTGAAAGAACTGATCGTGAATATGGGATTCATTGTGGCTGTTTTTTAGTGGCGAAATGCTTAGTTATTTTATCAGCATTTCAAGTTGTTTACGTGGGAAATGGATCACTGTGTGGAATGATTTGTTGAGTCGGCTATTGGAGTTGAATTAAAGGTCGTCGATGAGGAATCTTGTGATTGTGGGGCATGTGGTTGATGATGGAGTTGTTAGGTGATCATGGGATCACGGGGTGCCTCAGAAAAGCACAGATCCACATGATTAGCAGTTAGTGAAGATCGTGGTGTAGGTATTCGAGAATATTGTGGAAGACGTTGAGGTGGACACTCGAGAAGACTCCTTTGACACGTGGAATGATATGGCGATCCACCAAATGTATATTTATAGTTATTTACGGCGCACGACGCTTAATGGCGATAAGAGCTCTCGGCGCAAAAGTGTATTGCGCGGCGCATGACGTGTGACAATATTTACTTATGATGCACAAAGGACATATAAGCACGTAGGAATAATAACAAATGATAAATTAGATAACATATGCATGAAAATAAAAGATTATGTCAATAATTCATATTCCATACATGAGAAAGAGAATAAAATCAACAATGTCACTTATAAAGTACTAATGTAAATAGCTTAAAACATCCAAGGATTGAAGATTCTCTCTTTATCAAATGATTATTCACAAGGCAATCGTTGAACATCTTCTTCACTTGTTTCTCTAGAATCAATGTATGTGTCTTCTTCTCATTCTCTTCCTCTTGCTCCTCCACATCTTGTTCTTGAATAACATCTAGAGAATTCTTTTGCGAAGATCTAGTGTGAGAACTTGATGCTCTACCAGTTTGAGCTAATTCTTTTGCTTCGGAAGCCAAAGCCACATCTCCCCAAGCCAAATCATCATCATCATAAAAAATGTAGTCTTCAGCTACATCACGCTCCTCATTCGTGGCACCGAGCAACCACTCATTGCAATCATCATTTTTTTTAAATAGATAGGGTCAATGGAGTCCCGTTCATTGAATCTGTGCATCAAGACTCTATTATACTTGATAAAAACCAAGACATTCAATTTTGCTTGAGCAAGTTGATTTCTCCTCTGTGTGAAGATTTTTAAACGCTCCAATCTCTTTCACAACTAGAAGCACTGCATGTAAAATTGAGTGCTTTTATGGAAAAATGTCTCAAATGAGGAGCAAATGCGTCATTAGTTGCTCATCTATCCGCAAGAACACTCAATTTTCTATTTTTAATTGTCAAATCAATGTCAAGAGTGCCCAAAGCTATCTTTCCTTTTTCGTTCCTTTGGCCATTTACTTCGGTTCCATTCATTAAAAATGAACATCTTCCTCAGATTACCTTGTAGATGGTACATGCTAGAAAGTGTGATCATGCTTGTGACAAATCTAGCCTTCTAGGTCCAAGTAAATCCCTTTCTTTGTTGAATTGTCACATCAAGTTCAATACACCAGCATGGTTATAAATGAAATCACTAATTGTCACGACCTTCTTCAAAGTTTTAGCAATCACAAAAATCTTCCAAATATCTTCCAAGATCAAGTCTATGCAATGAGCGATGCACAGAGTCCAATTTAAATTGGAATAAGTTGCTTCCAATAATCTTTCTATTAAAGAATAAATACAAGCATATTAGCAAGAAAGAACATTGAAAAAAATTAAAGGTTTTAAAAAATATCATTATTAAGAAGTGAGAACAATGATTTTCTTCAGCAAAAACATTATTAGAAGCACTATCAGTGGCAACTTGTATAATATTGGATGATTCAATCTTGTTGACAAATTTATCAAATAAATCAAACATCTTTATCCCGCTTTTCACATAAGATGAAGCATCAGCCGATTCAATAGATACTGAGCCCTTTGAGCTATTAACCAAGAAATTAATTAATGCTCTTCCCCTTCGATCTGTCCGTCCATCTGCATGATTGAAGATGAAACAAACGCTGCAAACACTCCCCCTCATGCTGGACATACCCAACTTGATGACAAAACAAGACGAAACAAAAAAAAGATAAACCGCCATGACTGCTGCTCCCCCTCAAGATGATGATGGATGATGGAAGAAGCCGCTGAAAAGGATGTGCCAATGAGGCGTCGGGAAAGCCGCATAGGCGGGGCTGGACGACAGAGCGCCGAGAAATCCGCACTGGCGAGCCGGTGGTTGGAGCGCCGGAAAATCCGCACTGGCGGGCCGGTCGTCGGGAGGTGGGGATTCTGCAGGAGGAGGCCAGCATGGAGGCGGGAGCTGCCGCAAGAGGAGGGCCGACATGGAAGGAGCAACGATAGAGGCGTCGCACAGGGGTTGCTGGACTGGAGGGACGAAGAAGCTGCAGAGGAGCCGACGAAGCAACACAAGGAGGCGGATGAAACTGGCGAGGGGCCTTGCCTCGTAGAGGAGTAGCAGATGGGGTGCAGGAAGACACCTGACAGGGCGCGACACAACAAAGGTCTGCAGCACAGGGGGGGCTGGCGCACTGGAGGGTGCTAGAGGACTGGAGGGGATGGCGCACAGGAGCCTTCAGGTGGGATCTTCCGGGAGGGAGCCGCTGGGAGGGAGGGAGCCGCTGGGAGGGAGGAACCGCCGAGGTTCGTCGCGCAGGAGAGGCATCCTGCAGGGAGGAAGAGTCGCAGGCGGGAGGGCTACCGTGCTGGAAGGGCTGCGAGCAGAAGAGTCGCAGACGAGAGTAGTTGCAGGCAGGCAAGACGCCGTCGGGGAGGAATCCCGCACAGAGGATTTGCCAACCCTGGAGTTGCCGACGCGGGATGGGGCTGATGGGAGGCCGGACGTAGCCGGAAGACCGCACTGGAGGAGACCGTCGCTGGACGAAGAGCGACGTGTAGGCCGTGAGGGGGCGACTGACTGCCCTAGGGCTGAGTCTCCCCCCCCCCCCGTGGGGGAAATTCTAAGTGTCCGTTGAGAAGGGGAAAAAATAGATAGGGAGGGGCAGGGTTCACAAAACGTCCTTTGATACCATGTAGAATGATATGGAGGAGAACCCAATACCCAAGATGCCTCTCCAAAGGAGACCTTGTGGTTATTTTATAATGAATAATAAAGACCACATCGGATTATAAGTCCGATGTGGGGTACGGACTCCAACAAATATCGTTTTCTTGAGATGCCTCTCCAAAGGAGACCTTGTGGTTATTTTATAATGAATAATAAAGACCACATCGGACTATAAGTCCGATGTGGGGTACGGACTCCAACAAATATCGTTTTCTTGCCAACTCCTCCCAAAAAGTCTTCAACAAGAAATCTGTATGTTCCAATTCCTTTTTAAGAACTCTCACCTCATGGAGGATTGGAGGTTTTATACCAGGTCCACATTGTCTATCCGCCCCAACAAATACCGAAAAGTTATCATAATCGTCAACATTAAAAGGAATCCCAACGCCATACATCCACCTTGCAAACAACTGACAAACTTGATTCCTTTTCTCCTTGTATAAAACCGTAATATAGTTGTTTGCCTCGTATTAGACAATTTTCTTTGTTGGACACACTTGTAGTTAAAATGCATCTATAACTCCCTTTGTCTTGGAGATGAGATCATTATCACTTTCTTTTTGATAAAACAGAGCAAATTTAGTGTTGGACCCCATTTCATTTAATTGGGTATTTCTGAGTCCCACATCGGACTTACCCTCTCTGTATTTTGTTTTACTCATCTATAAAAGAATCCCCTCACCTCACATTGAGGGAAAGGGGAATTCACCAATTACATGGTATCAGAGGGATTTTAATCCCGACCCTCCCTCCCAGCGGATTCCCGGTTCTGTCCGGCCCCGCCTCTCTTCCCCCCTCTAGCTCTTCCCTAATTTCCTGGCGGCTCTCCCTTCCGGTGGCCCTCCCTCCCGGCGGCCCTCCCTCCCGGCGGCCCTCCCTCCCGGCGGCCCTCCCTCCCGGCGCGACTTCCCTCGCTCCGCGGTGCCCTCGCCAGCGCCTCGCCCAGGCGCTCTCGCCCTCGCCCAGCAGCGCCGCGCCCTCGGCCTTGCCCCGGCGCCCCGCCCTCGGCCTCGCCCCGGCGCCCCGCCCTCGACCTCGCCCTGGCGCCTGCGCCCTAGCCCCGGCGGCTCCCGGCTCCCCGACGGCCCTCCTTCCTGGCGCGACGCCCTCCTGCGGCTCCCGGCTCCCCGGCGTTCCGGTTCCCCGTCGTTCCGCGCCTCCTACGCCTCCCGGCCACCCTCGCCTGGCGCGCTCCGACAACCCTCGCCCGACGCCTCCCGCTGCTCCACCGCCTCCCGTGCCTCCCGCTGCCCCGCGCCTCCCGCGCCCCCCCGCTGCTCTAGCCCTGCGGCCCCCCCTTTCCGCCGCCTTCACCTTAGCAGACGCCCTCGGCCTCTGTCCCGGCGGACCCTCCCGGCAGAGCGCCCTTGTCCCGGCAGCACGCCCTCGTCCCGACAGAGCGCCCTCGTTCCGGCGGCCCTTCCAGCACGCGCACGTCCTGCGCAAGATCATCCCGCCATCCTTCGACTGTATCCCCCGTTCCGGCCAGTGACACTGATGCTCCCGCTTCGTCCACTGCTCCTGCTCCGCCACCCGAGGACTTGCCCATTGCCCTACGGAAAGGTACTCGCTCCTGCCAGAGTACTCCTCTATTTGTCTCTTCATATAGGGGTCTGTCCGCTCTGGAGACAGTTTCTATACCTCGCACGGTTGGTGCAGCCAAATCTCACCCCGGGTGGTTAGCTGCAATGCGTGATGAATTGCAGGCTCTGGAGTACAACCATACTTGGGATCTTGTCCCACTTCCAGCAGGCAAACAAGCAGAGGGCAACAAATGGATTTTTACGATCCGTCTCAATCCCGACGGCTCTCTTTGCCGCCTCAAAGCCCGGCTGGTGGCGAAAGGGGTTTGCTTAGACATATGACATCGACTACTTTGAGACCTACTCTCCGGTCGCCAAGATGACCTCTGTCCGCCTGTTCATCTCTCTGGCTACTCATCATCACTGGCCACTTCATCAGCTGGATGTCAAGAATGCCTTTCTCCATGACGTTCTTGAGGAAGAAGTCTACCTGAAGCAGCCCCCTGGTTTTTCTGCCTCCGGAGCCGACTCACATGTCTGTCGCCTCCGTCGGTCCCTCTATGGCCTCAAGCAGTCTCCTCGAGCTTGGTTTGGCCGCTTCAGCACTGTCGTCACGGCCTTTGGCCTCTCCCGGAGTCTGAAGGACCGCACCGTCTTCTTCCGTACGACACCGCACGGCTGTATCTTGCTCGTGGTATATGTTGATAATATCATCATCACGGGAAGCGACTCCAGAGGGATTGCCAGCCTCAAGGCGCACCTTCACCAAAACTTTCACACCAAAGATCTTGGTCCCCTGACTTACTTTCTTGGCATCGAGGTCTCCCGTTCTGAGGACTCGATCTCTCTCTGTCAGCGTAGGTATGCTCTTGATATCTTGCAGGATGCCGGTTTGAGCACCGCCACTGCCGTGGACACCCCACTTGAGCCTGGCGAACGTACTCTCCATTCCGACTCGAACCATTTCCTCATCCCGAGCGCTATCGACGTCTGGTGGGTAAGCTGAACTACCTCACCATGACGCGACCCGACATTGCCTGTGCCGTTGGCAAAGTCAGCCAGTTCATGGAGCATCCAACCCAATCTCAGTGGGATGCTGTCCTTCGCATTGCCAAATACATCAAGCGCGACCCTGCACGTGACCTTCAGTATTCCCGTCATGCTCACTTGGATGTTGAGGCCTTCTGTGATGCCGACTATGCAGGTTGCCTTGCGACCCGCAAGTTTACTTCGGGGTTCGCCGTGTTCTTCGCCGGTAACCTCATCTCTTGGCGCAGCAAGAAGCAGACTGTCGTCTCCAGATCGAGTGCCGAGGCTGAATACCGCGCCATGGCCACCGTCACCACTGAGATCCTCTGGCTTCGTCATCTCCTACATGAGCTCGGCTTCCCGGCACACACCCCTGCTCATATCTGGTGTGACAATCAGGCCGCCACGAAGATTGCCTCGAATCCCGTCTTTCATGAACGGACTAAGCATATCGAGGTGGACTGCCACTTCCTCCGCCACCATCTGGAGCAGCACCATATCAGCTTTGGCCATGTACCGACGGCAGATCAGCTTGCCGATCTCTTCACCAAAGGTCTCCCAGGGGCTCGCCTTGACTCTCTCACTTCTCGGCTGGGGCTTCACAGCCTCCATAGCCCAGCTTGAGGGGGAGTATGAGTTTGTCTTGTTGTCTTTTCTTTGTGGGACTCAATCCAATCTGGACATGTCCAGCTTGAGGGGGAGTGTTGGACCCCATTTCATTTAATTGGGTATTTCTGAGTCCCACATCGGACTTACCCTCTCTGTATTTTGTTTTACTCATCTATAAAAGAATCTCCTCACCTCACATTGAGGGAAAGGGGAATTCACCAATTACATTTAGAATAAAGAACAAAATTAAAAAACACAACAACATCAAGAAAACAGCAGAAAAAAACAGGGGAGGAGAATGGATCGCGCACGCCCTCGGCTGGAACTGCTGTGTGGATGGTGGTCTGGCTACGGTTGTTGGCTGGGTTGGCTGGCTGCGATTGCTGCAGTCTGTTGGATGGAGGTCGTCCAGGTGGGTGGAAGTGGCGGTTGTTGATGTCGCTGCACTGCACCAGGCTGTGAGCATCGGGCCAGGAGAAATGAGATGGTTGAGGGAAGGAGTTTTTTCTCACAAATTTCGTTTGGTCCCCTGACAATGAAAAAAAAAAACCACACTATCAGTGGCAACTTGTATAATATTGGATGATCCAATCTTGTTGACAAATTTATCAAATAAATCAAACTTCTTCATCCCGCTTTTCACATAAGATGAAGCATCAACCGATTCAATAGATACCGAGCCCTTTGGGCTATTAACCAAGAAATTAATTAATGCTCTTCCCCTTCGATCTGTCCAACCATCCGTATGATTGAATATCGTTTTCTTGCCAACTCCTCCCAAAAAGTCTTCAACAAGAAATTTATACGTTCCAATTCCTTTTTAAGCAAAGGAACTATCACCTCATGGAGGCTTGGAGGTTTTATACCAGGTCCACATTGTCTATCCGCCCCAACAAATACCGAAAAGTTATCATAATTGTCAACATTAAAAGGAATCCCAACACCATACATCCACCTTGCGAACAACCGGCAAACTTGATCCCTTTTCTCCTTGTATGCATCCGTAATATAGTTTGCCTCATATTAGACAATTTTCTTTGTTGGACAACTTCTTCGGAACTTGTAGTGAAAATGCATCTATCCTTTGTCTTGGAGATGAGATCATTATCACTTCCTTTTTGATAAAACAGAACAAATTTAGAATAAAGAACAAAATAAAAAACATTATAACATCAAGAAAACAGCAGAAAAAAATATGGGAGGAGAATGGATCGCGCACACCCTCGGCTGGAACTGCCGTGTGGATGGTGGTCTGGCTGCGGTCGTTGGCTGGGTTGGCTGGCTGCGGTTGCTGCAGTTGGTTGAATGGAGGTCGTCCAGGTGGGTGGAAGTGGAGGTTGTTGAGGTCGCTGCACTGCACCAGGCTGCGATCATCGGGCCAGGAGAAATGAGATGGTTGACAGGGGAAGGAGTTTTTTCTCACAAAATGCATGAGTCAGTTGGTCCCTAGACAATGAAAAAAAAAACATTTCAGATGGCGCCGTGGCATGTGCAACGCCAAACTGTGCCAAGGTGCACCGCCGTACACGCCACAGTGCACCCTACCGACTGCGCTAGCGTAGTCATTGCGTAGCTTGAGTGGCCGTGGGGATCGCCATGGCGCTCATTTAATAACTATGCCATGAATATGATAATCCAAAATGCAATGCTAATGCCATGCAAAACATTTTATAACCATTTCCAAATAATCCAGGAAATCAAAACATTTTAAATAATTAGTTTTGTCGAACATAGCATATAAAATCCCTTTTCAAAATAATTTGATCAAAATCAAACAAAGCTTTAGTTTCCTTTACGGAAAGTAGTTTTAGAAAACTTCATATTTTCCACTTTGTCAAACCCTTGGCTTTCTCCCTGAAAACCCTTTCTTTGAAAAACTCTATGTTCCCCTTTTTAAAACAATCTTTGGAAAACTCACCCATTTTTTAAATATGATATAATATCGTCACTACAACCACTCAATAATTCATATGTGTTTAGGCATATCTTGAGCAATCAAACGAGGGAACCCGCTGGCTAGCGCTGAAACCCAACCGAAACGAGTTTTCACTCTCCCAAGCCAATGTATGGACCAAGTCATCACCCGTCCATATGCAACCTCCATCTTATCTACTTCAATGACCCACCACGGCTTAGGTACGAAGTTGGCCCAATGGCCTCGGTCATATCGACTGTTGCTCACGCCATTTCACACACTCCCCGACCTTTCTGGTGGAATGACCCACCATGACCTAGGTTTGAGGGTTTCAAAACCAACCCAACACACTCGTTGGAATCAAAACTCCAAAAAACACATTTTTGTCAAAAGATTTCGATGAAATATTAAAAATCCCTAAATCCGGGAAAATATCTTTCATCGAACAAAATCACAATTTCCATATAAATGATTTCATCACCAATAATTTAAAATAAATAATCATAAATGATGAGTTTCTAAGGATTAGATAACACTTATTCAAGCAGTGAAAGACTTAAAGAAACCACAAATCAAGATCACTGAAACCGAAACCATGTGTGATAAAATGAAGAAACTTGTGTATCTTACACCGAAGATGTTGGCCACAACTCCTGTCTTCAATCACAATGTTTGATGATCTCTGAGAAACAACCAAAAGATTCCTTTCTTCGGGGTGTATCCACGGACTGACTTGAATCACCCAACGTTTGGGTGAGATCCTCCTTGTTTCCACGGTATGCTAGTACCTTTAGAAGCAAAGGAAAAAGGAGAAGAGAGCAATGGAGAATCGATAGGAACCATGGATGCCATTTTCATGGCCTTCAGCCTGTTTATATAGGCCTCGGGGATGCTCCTTGAGAGCCTTCATGGCATCATTTTGATAGAACAACAGAGGGACGATTTCTTACAGTTAGAGAAAAAGGAGTAGAGATAAGGGTGGGGGGAAGAATGGAAGTAAGATGGAGACCTATGTCACGGGCTGAGCGTTTTAGCACAACGGGTCGTCTGTGCGGCACCCTGACCCCCTCCTCGGTGGGCGGGGTTCAACCGCCCAGCTCTTCAAATGATGTGAGATTCACTAGTTTCGTCCTGTCATGGACTCATCAGGAGAGTGGTCCCAACTCCCAACCAGGGTGGTGTCAGAACTGGCACATCCTCTTCCACATTGTCAGGGCGACTTCCATCTCTTCAACAAGGATAAACCACATGAATTGTAGCTTGCTGGTGCGGGATGGGACCCTCATGATTGGGTCATGACGGTTTTCCACCACCATTCCATGGACGCCCTCGTGCATGTAGGATCGTGGCCTTGAGTGTGTCTGAGAAATGATATTCTTACAACTAACCGGTTGTCATGCGTGGCCTAGGGGACGCTCTCTCCTCGTTGTCGGCTCCATAGCCCACCCTTTTTCTGGGTCGCAAACTACATATCTCCTCGAAACCCACCCTTCATAGTGGCGTTTATGCCTCTGACATTCACACGAGCGCGACCATCTCTGTCGTGTCACCTCCGACATAACACCCCGGGACTCCGCTCCCACCACCAAGGCCCAACCGCTAGCATTTCGAAAACATCACGAGACACAACTCCTCTGATACCATTTGTCATGGGTTGAGCGTCTCAGCACAGTGGGTTGCGCGTGCGGCACCCCGACCCCCTCCTCGGTGAGCGGGGTTCAGCCGTCCAACTCTTCAAATGATGTGAGGTTCACCGGTTTTGTTTTTCCATGGATTCGTCAGGAGAGTGGACAAACCGCTGTGTTGAGACGCTCAATTCGTGACAAGTGGTATCAGAGGAGTTGCACCTCGTGATGTTTGTGGAATGCTGCTAGTTGGGCCTTGGTGGTGGGAGTGGAGTCCCAAGGTGTCATGCTGAAGGTGACACGACAAAGATGGTCGCGCTTGTGTGAATGTCAGAAGCAGAAAAACCACTATGGAGAGTGGGTTTCGAGGAGATATGTGGTTTGCGACCCAGAAGGAGGTTGGACCACGGAGCCGACGATGAGGCGTGAGCATCCCCTTGGCCATGCATGATGGTCGGTTAGTTGGAAGCAGATCATTTCACCGACACACTCAAGACAACGATTCCGCATGCACTGGGGCATGCATGGAATGGTGGTGGAAGAATTTCATGACCCAATCATGGGGTCTCGTCCCATACCAGTAAGAACATCAAGACTGTGGTTCATGTGGTTTGTCCTTATTAAAGAGATGAAAGTTGCCCTGACAATGTGGAGGATGGTGTGTGTCAATCTCAACACCACCCTGGTTGGGAGTTGGGACTACTCTCTTGATGAGTCTATGGCAGGATGAAATCAGTGAACCTAACATCATTTGAGAAGTTGGACGGATGAACCCCGCCCGCTGAGGAGGGGGCTTGGGTGCCGCACGAGTGATCTGCTGTGCTGAGACGTTCAACCCGTGACAAGTGGTATCAGTGGAGTTGTGCCTCGTGATGTTTGCAGAATGTTGTTGGTTGGGCCTTAGTGGTGGGAACAGAGTCCCGGGGTGTCATGCTGGAGATGACACGACAGAGATGGTCGCGCTCGCGCTCGTGTGAATTTTGGAGGCAGAAATGCCACTATGGAGGGTGGGTTTCAATGAGATATGTGGTTTGCGACCCAGAAAGAGGGTGGACCATGGAGTCGATGACGAGCAGAGAGCGTCCCCTTGGCCACGCATGATAGCCAGTTAGTTGGAAGTAGATCATTTCCCAGACACTCAAGGTTACGATCCTGCATGCACGAGGACGTGCATGAAATGGTGGTGGAAGAATGTCACGACCCAATCATGGGGGTTTCGTCTCGCACCAGTAAGAACGTCAAAGTTGCGGTTCATGTGGTTTGTCCTTATCGAAGAGATGAAAGCCGCCCCGACAATATGGAGGATGATGCGTGTCAGTCCCGACACCGCCCTGGTTGGGAGTTGGGGCCGCTCTCTTAATGAGTCCATGGCAAGACAAAACCAGTGAACCTCGCATCATTTGACGAGCTGGACGGTTGAACCCCGCCCGCTGAGGAGGGGGCTAGGGTGCCACACGAGTGACCCGTTGTCCTGAGATGCTCAGCCCGTGACACGTAGCTCCCCTTGAGGGGCACCCAACACCCTTGTCCAAGCCTCACGACAGCCCAACTAACCAGATAAATCCCTCCTCACTCTCTAACAGCCCCATTTAACAACTTGTGGGTCCCCAGCCTATTCCCCCCAAGGATCCCCATAATATCCTCCCCAGAATCCCCCAGCATGCCCCCCCCCCCCGGGCGCCCCTATGAAATTTCAGCTCTACTCTCCTGCAGATTCCCATACAGCCCCACACATCCCTATCACTTCCCAACCCTTGAAAACCCACTTTGTCCTCAAGGTGAAAAACATGATTAGGTGTTGAATGTCTCAACATATCATGAAGGTCAGTGTGTGCACCTAGTCCTTTGCCAAGATCCGCCTGTTTTGCAGCGTCCATGCTGAAGCTTGCAACCTCGAGCTTGATATCAAGGGGCTATGTTGACAACATATTTGCAACATGTGCTGCCGATGCATCTAAGCCCACCAAATCTGCTGGACCCTCTTCTGAAATCTCTCTAACATCAAACCAAGCAGTGTTTGGGAAGCCATCAAATCCGCCCACAAAAATATGGCTCACACCACTTGGAAGCAAAATTCCATTGGTATAATAGTGCAGTTGTGTATTGTGTCCTTTCTTTCCTTCAGGTTGAACTTTAAAACCAACTGATTCACCAAGCAGCTCTCCCCTCTCAGAAGAAACTCTTCCCACAACAGTAACAACGTATATTCTTCGAGGTTGTGTACAAATTATGTTGGAGAGTCCATGACCAAGTTGGATTTCTGACTCCAGAATAGACCGGGGGATTTGGGTTGTTTTGCCATACTCTGTCTCCTCAGGAATTTCAATCTCCCGATTTCATGCAATTGCATGAAGCAGACTTTCCTTCTGCTTATAGGCAGGAAGGATTTTTTGGAAATCTAACAACTCCTTGCCTTCATGTGCATCCTCCTGCACAATGACAGGTGCGCCCAGGAAGTAATACGTCTCCTTTGTGATGAAATGTAGAACTGAAGTTTTCTTAGTGCCGACTCTAGGTACAACCACAACATGCCCGCTTGTTCCTGAGGCATGATCAAGTAAGAACTTGCCCATCATGATCGAAGATCCTTCACACTTCTTGTGCGTATTGTACACTGATCCCGCGGGTAATCTGTATAACCTTTGTAGCCCGGTTGCTTCTGTGCCCATACCGTAGCCTCCCTCCTCAGCATTCTCGGACAGTTTATCCCAAGGCAGCTGAACTGCCTGAAATCTCCCAGGCCAAAATTGCATTCCTGAATCTAGTGAAGGTGAGAAAACTCTTCCAGCCAAGCCATCAGCAGCGCCAATAACTGTTGAATCAGCTGGATCGGCTTCTTCACCCGGTTCGACAACCCGTGGCGGGATCATTCTGCTTCTTGAAGGGGAAACTAGGGGTTGTATCAAGCCGCTTTCCCCCAGTCTCTCATCAGGTCCCCAATGGTTTCTCTTGGCCACATCAGGTGCTGAAGGATTGGCTTGCGCAGTTGAGGACTGATAATGCGTGAGGCCAGTCTGTTTGACAACCACTCCCGTCAGACGATGCAGTCTGCGCCTTAGGCAACACCACTGTCTGAAGAGGCGGGGTCACCTCCGCCGTTATCTCCAGCAACCCAGAAGAAGGCTACGAACATCACTCCTCCTGTAGCAGCAACTCTCCCTCCTGTAGCGGCAGACCTCTCCCCTCGAACTTGAGCAGGTTCACCCGCTGGGCTGCTATACACTGATTGGACAACTCCTCCAAGCGCAGCTTACAGTTCCGTCATGAATGACAGATGTTCCTCTACATCCTGCGCTTTCTCCTCCAAGTGCTGCATGAGTCCAAAAATATACTTAAAGAATTCTGTTTTCTCCTTTCGCCCTTGCTCCCTCATTGACGTCAATTTAGAAAGGGTTGTTGCGGCTCACTCTATGTGTTGTTCCACGTTGTCTAGACGCACCTCCCTTGCTATCATTCGTTCTTTGCTGTTGCGTCTGAGAAACGGACGGTGATCTGTGAGTGATTTTCCAGCGGCATCTTTCAGCAGTGCACACCGCTCACCTGCTGCGCAAGCTCGTCAGCAGTCCTCACCTCCCCCAGGTGATCTGGAAGCACTTGGATCCGGCTATGCCGAAGAACTGGCAGTGTTCCGCTTCGCTGGAACTTTCAGGCAACGCTCCGCTCTCCTCCTACCGGAAGAATTTAATCCGGTAGGTTGTACCAATTTGATTGAATAACAGAGGGCCAACTTATAGCGAGGAGCAGAAATACAGGCGGGAGGAAGAAGAGTGGAAGAAGTAGGATGGAGACGTAGCTCCAATCGAGAGGCACTCAGCACCTTCGCCCAAGCCTCCCTGTCGCCTGACTAACCAGATAAATCTCTCCTCATTCTCTTCAGCCCTCTCTATTTATAACAGCCCCATCTAACAACCTGTGGCCCCCCAACCTATTCCCCCCAAGGATCCCTAGAATACCCCCCATGGAATTCTAGCTCTGCCCTCCAGCAGATTCCCATACAGCCCCACACATCCCTATCACATTTACTTGAATGTTCTGAAACGTTCGAGTAATGCCAACAATTACAAACACTTTGTAACCTTCGACTGAGTATGTGCATGCATTTATCATATAAATTCATTTGATTCTCCCAAACGTTTCATCATATGAAATGTTTATCATCATTGACGGCCTTTGTGTGGAAGAGATTCAAACGTTGACTTTTAACGTTCAACTGCCATCAATCAATCGTAGGATGCCTTGTAAATCATACAATGCGATTCTCCCATAACAATACATAACAATATAGCCAAGTCGTATACTATGATTGGCTATGGCAATATCATTATGACATTCCTATATCATATAAAATGATATATCCAAAGACATACAATATGCTTTTTACATCACGGTTGTCTTACCATACGACATCATCATATTGTAGACTATGATATTACCCAAAATACATCATATGTATATTGGCTTTAGGGCATATCACCATCAATAAATTCCAAAAATATTCATTTAAATTAAAATCTCCAATTTTGATTTATAAAATCCTGATTGATTCTCAAAATCCCCAATTTTCTCGAAAAATCTTCATTTCCCAAAATCATTGTTTCCAAAATCCAAAATCACATGATTTTATCACAAATCAATTTTCACAAATCAAATATTATAATTAACATCACAATTAGAATCTAGCCTAACTATATAAAGAAATCGAAGTCACCTACCTAAATGTCGATATTTCGGATTTTCCACAGATTTACAATCGTTGGTCACACTCTTGATTGAATCCCTCAATTTCTATAATCAAAGATCCACTTTCAATAACCAAGATCTATATCCATCAGGATCTAACCCATTCCGTGGCGATCTAAGAGAGAGAGAGAGAGTGACAAACCTGAGATGCGAGATAATACCAAGAGAATGGTTCTAAGTTACTCAACTCTGAGCTTCGACCTGCTCAATCCTGCAAAGAAATCTGTTTGATGTTGAAGAACCTTCAAAATCGCCCCAAAATCGTCATAGGATTTCTCCCAAACATCCAAGGGTGTTATGGAAGTTAAATGGGGGATTTTGCGTGATTTTAGAGTCAAATCGTGTAACTTAATGTTGTGTGCATGTTTAGTTTGCACAGTTTGGTTGATTGTGCATCTAACCATGCATTACTGTCTCCAAATTTTTTCAAAATGCACTGTTTGGGCTATCTGTGCAGTTAACTGTGCATTTTTCTGTCTCCAAATTTCCAAAGGCTTGTCCAAAACCTCTCACAACTTCCATCCCTAACTCTGATATCCTCCAAACTTATACCTCATGGTAAACTCCCCATTTTGGATCCAATGGCGCATTCAAATTTCACTTGTCATTAAGAAAACCATTCCACAACTTCAATTCACGTGGTCCATGTAATACCTTAAAACCCGTAGAGTGAATGAATGAAATTCCTGGATCTCTACATTTTCCTGCAAAACTCGAAGGGAGACTTAACTAGTGGATGGAGGGTGTTATAATTCTTCCTAATACAAGACTCTCTGTTCTCCAGAAGTCACTGGACTCTGTCTTCCTCAAACAACTTCTACCATTGTTGTTGTATATGTTTCTTCCCCCCAAAGTTTCCTCTTGAATCACTTCATGTTGTGACAAGATCCGCACCAAGGGAGTACTCCTTCCTCTCCAAATATTTTCTTGTCTATCTATGACTCACATTGGTCTCTCCACATACGTGGCATCTGACTCCAAGTCAAACACACTTGTGAGTGATGGAAGTCCCATCTGAAGCAGATCGTCACCCATTCAGACAACCTATTCAGACCCCTCCATTTAAACACGAAGTCTACCAACCTTAGCATACAGTCAGAGTTCTGGCCCCTTCATCTAAACATGAAATCTACCAACCTCAAGATAGGGCCCTGGTCCCTCCATCGAAATATGGAATCTACCAATCTTAGGGCAAGATCGCTGCTCAATCATTCGCTCTCAAATCATTTCAAAAACCAACTTTTGAAAAGCTCAATTTTCAAGGAAAAACTTAAACCATTTTCAAGGTCTCATCAAAAATCCACTTTTAATCATTTCAAAACTATTTCACCTTTCAAACAATTTTCACAAGAATCCATCATTTAAATCCAAATCCAAATTAATAATTAATTCCGGTAAAACAATGATGGTAGTCAAACATTCCTTTTAAATCCAAATTCATTAATGAAACACCGATTTATCAAAACCAACCAAAAAATGCTTTAATCATCACTTAATGATCAAGTCATCATTTATTTAAAATCACATCAGCCAAACATAAAACAGATTTGTCACCATAATAGGAATATCAGTCACCTACCTTAGATGTGTTTCTCTGGAAATCAATGAATTGTTTATGGCATGAGAGTGATTAGTGAGAGTTTATGGAGGAGATAGGGTAATTAAATACAAAAACAAGTCAAATTTTAATGATACATGGTTACAGTGTAATGTTTACAAATCATGCACATTGACCTTTAGGTAGTTATTTCCCAATTTTCGATTTTTTCCCAAATCTCAGGGCCACATGGTTAGGCTGCACAGTTTAATAAACTGTGTGTCTAGAAATCGTTAACCATGTCAGTCACGGGTCCGACATGTTTAAGCAAGTTCAAGCTTTTGACCTTTGAAATCAAGAAGACAAAATGTGTTTCTGATACTTCAATCCATGACCTTGGACTACACACTAGGTAATAGGAAGGCTTCAATAGCAAATTGAATAATTCTTACAAAAGACACAAAACGTGATCACTTAGAACTATGCTTGGCCTTGGGTGCATGCATTTGTGGGATTGAGGATTTGTAGTTCTTGTCAACTTATCATACATTTGAGGATTTGTGATTGGTCACATGTGAAACCAAAACAAATAGTGTTGGGTTGTTCAATGAAATTTTCAATGTTATTCTTACGATTTTATCTTCTTGTAGCATGCATCCAAGTCATAATTGGTCCACCCACCCAGTGTTCCCAACCTTTTTTAAGTGATTGCTTCACTCCTTGTAACAAGCACTTGTTGGTTTCTATCGTACATGCTCTAACCACTTTAGGTGGAAGCATCCTTCCTGGCCTTCCATTGGAGTTATTGTGAGTTTTGCACCAATAACTTCCATGTAAAATCCTACTTGATGTTACCACCTGAAAGGAGTGGTAGAAGGCATCCAGTAGCTGTCATATTAGCTTTTAATGGGCTGTCAAAAGCTGTTTTGTTTTTCCAGGAGTCCCTCATCCGACTTTGACCTTGAATCAGGAAGTCAACTAAGGTTTGGATTGCCATGCTTTACATTGCCTAGGTTGCGTTTAACAGCACTCATATAAAGTGTGACAATTATTATTTATGATAAGTGATTTTGAACGAGTATTTTCAGCCTATTGATTGAAAAAATGCTTTTTCTACCACTTATTTCAGTATTTTTTCGAAAGTAAAATAAACGTCATTTATTTTATTATGACGCTTGTTGTAAATGATAAGTTTTTTTTTTTCTGTAAGTGCTGTCAAACGTTGCCCTAAACTTGAGCACAAACTTAAACACTGCCCACTTTGACCTTTCTGGCTTTACCACCTGCTTGTAAATTGAACATTTAATTGTATGCATGTTTTTGATAGTGTTGCGAATTCCCCTTACCTCAATGTGAGGTGGGGACATTCTTTTATAGATGAGTAAAAAAGATTACATGGTGAGATATTCCGATGTGGGACTCGAAAATACCCATTATAATAAAACTGGGTTTAACAGATAGTATGTGTGCATTTTCTTAGAAAGTTTATTATGAAGTGTATTATAGAAACTGGTGGATAGCTCAAGGTCAATTTCTGAAGCATTTTTACTTATTTAACAGTCTTTTGGATTGATGTTTTGTATTTGGTTTCATGGTTTTTCAAATTTTTTTATTGATGTTTGGAATTCTGATATTTGTTTTTTTTTTTTTTTGCAGACAAGATCAAGCCTTCTGATGTCGGACTTGAACAGGAAGCCAATTTGGCACGAGGGTGGACAGGTTCTTCAAACGAGCAGAATGCAAGCCCCCAGTCATCACCATCAATCAAATATTTGCATGTTTTTGAGTGTGATAGCTTCTCTGTTAGTGAAATCTTTTGACTGCTTTTGTAGTTTTGCTGCTTCTAGTTTAGGCACTGTTTGACCGCACCTATTGAAAATTGCTTATAGCACCTATCACTTATGGTAAGTGCTTCCGTCTAAGTTGAAAAAGTGCTTTTTTGGCACTTATTTATGTGGTTTTCTTCTGGAATTTAAGCCCAAGTGTATTTTCAGAAACAGAACAAACACCGTTTGCTTATCAGAAGTGGCAAGTGCCGTAAGCAGCTGTCAAACAGACCCTTACTCTTGAGAATAGAACCCCATCCCAGCAGGAATCATTGAATTATGGTGTTGGTTGCAGATTGGGATATTCTGCATGCCACCTTCCTCCGTAATACCTCTACATGATCATCCGGAAATGTGTGTCTTGAGCAAACTTTTATACGGTTCACTGCATGTGAAATCATATGATTGGCTTGATTTACCTGGGCCTTCTGATCCATCGCAAGGTTTGTTTTTTATAATCAATCTTCTACAAGCATTGTTCAGTGTTAATTTCATAATGATGGATTTGGTCCATTTTTGTTTGATGCAGTACTGTCATGTCTTGTTTGGATGTCTTAGTTCTTGAAGCTTTTCTCCATTGTGATGGTTTGGTCCTACAGGGAGACCTGCACGGATTGTTAGAGATACAGAGATGGCAGCACCCTGTGGGACGACGGTTCTTTATCCGGCCAGTGGAGGCAACATCCACAGTTTCAGAGCCCGGACGCCCTGTGCCATCTTCGACATCCTCTGCCCACCTTACTCGTCGGAGAAGGGCCGGAACTGCACCTATTACCACGAGTCTCCGAGAAGAAACCCGCCAGGTAATACAATTTTGTTGTGTTATCTCTCTACCAAAATGATTAAATCGCCCTCGCGGTCTTTTTTGGGATGAAGGCAATGTTCAGGTGAACGGGGACGTGAGCTCGGAAGTGACATGGTTGGAGGAGTTTCAGCTCCCCGACAACTACGTGATCCGGCGGGGAAATTACAAGGGCCGTGTGATCAAACCCTGAGCATCGATGGGTCTGTTTAATGGGGCACCGGGTGAAGTGGGTATTCTGGGCCTGCTTCCACCATCGAGTTGCAAATAGAAAGGCATTTTGTGTAGTTTTTATTGGCTGACCTCGCTGTTTAGCCCATTTCATGAATGGGGTTTGGGGTTTTTTTCTTTATGTATGCCCCCTTTTGATGGGGGGACTATTTTCCTCTCCCTTCCAGGAGAGTCCATGCCCCCTTTTGATGGGGGGACTATTTTCCTCTCCCTTCCAGGAGAGTCCATGGCCCCCCATCCAAGGAGAGAAGACTGTTTAAGTGGTAAAAGATTACACTGGAAAAAAATTTAGAGGTGAAGAAAATATTTTTTTATATGCAATGAAAATTCTAGACAGTTCCACTATAATTTTCCATTTAGAAATTACAGTTTAAAGTTCCATTAAAAAAACTCCATTACATAACAAGTGAAAATATTTGGTGAAAAAAAAAATCCATTAGAAGATTCTATTTCCAAATTTCAATGATAAATTATATTAAAGATACTCATTGTAAGAATCTAGAACAGAATTCAATTGGTTAAATTCCACAAAAAAATAAAATAAATAAATTTAACAGTTTTTATGAGAAATTACTTTTTAAATTTCTTAATGGAAAATTTAAAAAAAAATCAACTTAAAAAACTCATTGATTCAAGAAAATTGTAGTATAAAATTCTAATAAAGAACTCCACTGAATAAGTGTCGTATTCAACTTGAATTTTCAATAGAAAATTCAAGTGAAGACTGCAATTCTACTTGAAAACTCTAATAAAAACTTTCAATGTTTTGACTAGAAATTGTTATTAAATATTTCAATGAAAAAGCTCTTGAAAATTTTCACTTAAAATTTAACTAATTCAACCGGATACATTCACTAGAATATTACACTAGAATCTTTTAATGAAAAGTTCATTTGACCTTTCAATTAAATTTTTCTTTGAAAAATTCACCCATTCAACTTAAAGTTTTCAATGAAAAGTTTTAGTGTTAACTTTCATGACAAATTTTCATTGAAAAACTCCAATGAAAATTTTCATTCAAAAATTCATTAATTCAACAATAAACTTTCACTAGAGTATGTTAAAGAAAAATTTCATTAGAAAATTCAAAGCGAAACTTTTAAGGAAAATTGTCACTAAAATCTCACTAATCCAACAAAAAACATTCACCAAAAAGTTCTAATGGAAAATTTCATTGAATAAATCCAATGAAATTTCCATTGAAAAATTCATTGATTTAACTAGTCAGTTTCACCAGAAAACTTCAATTGAAATATTCACTAGAGAATTCCAAAGGAAGCTTTTACTGGAAAATTTCAAGGGAAACTTTCATTGAAAATTCTAGCGAAATCAATCACTGGAAAATTACAGTGCAAATTTTCATAAATAAAATTTCACAAAAAAATTCATTGAAAAGATTTAGTTAATAACTCTAATAAAAAATTTCATTAAAAATTCACTAATTAAACCAGACACTTTCACTAAAAATTCTAGCGGAAATCTCGATTTAACAATTCCAGTAAAAACATTCACTAAAAAATTCTAATAGAAAGTTTCACTGAAAATTCCAATGGAACTCATCACTGGAAAATTTCTGTGCAAAAGTTTTAGAATAAGTTATCACTAAAAATTCTGTTGAAAATTTTTAGTGAACAACTCTAATGAAAATTTTCATTAAAAAATTAACCGATTAAACTAGACACTTCCACTAAAAAAACAGTGGAAATTTTCATTGAAATTTTCCAGTGAAAAATTTTACTAGCAAATTCTAGTAGAAATTTTCACAAAAAAATTCAGCAGAATCTATCACTAGAGAATTTGAGTGCAACATTTCAAAAATAAATTTTCACAAAAAAATCCATTGAAAAATTTAAGTGAACAACTCTAATGAAAAAATTAATTAAAAAATTCACCGATTAAGTTACGCACTTTCACTAAAAATATTAGTTGAAATATTCATTATAAAATTTCAATGGAAACTTTCACTGGAAGTTCCAGATGAACTTTCACTAGAAGTTCCAGTGGAATATTTCATTGGAAATTTCAATGAATAGTTCCAAAACAAAGTTTCATTGAAATTTTTACTAATTCTAATGAATTATGTTACTAAAATTTCAATGGAATATTTCATTGGAAATTTTCACTGGAAAACTTCCATTAAAAAATTACAGTGGAAACTTCAACTTCCACTAGATGTTGCAATTGAAAAATTTTCACTAAGAATTCCATTGAAAAAATTAAGCGAATAACTCTTATGATGATTTTCACTAAATTGTTTTTCTGATTAAACTAGTCACACTAATTAAAAACTATAGTGGAAATATTCATTACAAAATTTCAGTAAAAACTTTCACTGGACATTTCGATGGAACATTAACTGGAATTCCAAAATTTACTAAATAAATTGTCACTAAAAATTCCATTGAAATATTTAAGTGAATAACTCTAATGAAACATTTCATTAAAAAATTCACTGATTAAGCTTAACACTTTCACTAAAAACTAGAGTTGAAATATTCATTATAAAATTTCAGTAGAAACTTTCAATGAAAGTTCCAATTGAACTTTCATTAGAAGTTCCAGTGGAAATTTTCATTAGAAAATTTCAATAAACATTTCCAAAATAAAGTTTCATTGAAAATTTTACTAATTCTAAAGAATTCTTTTACTAAAATTTTAGTTGAAACTTCCACCGGAAATTTTCACTAGAAAACCTCAATTAAAAAATTACAGTGGAAACTTCAACTTCCATTGGATAATTTTAGTTGAAACTTCCACTATTTTTTTGAAACTTCCAAATGGAAAATTTCAGTGGAAACTTACATTGAGATTCAATGGAATCTTTCAGTGGAAAATTCAAGTTGATATCACAAAAGAGAGTTATCAATGTAAATTTCAATGATTTAATTAGAAACTTTGTCACAACCCGACCCATGTCGGAGCTCGAGCCACAACTACCCCAAGCCCGCCTCCATAGGCCAGGGGGTGGCGACAAGCGCTGAAGGCACAACAAACTCAAGGAGACCTTTGCCCAAGTACCTATACACACACATGCAACCAACTCAATGAAAAAGTGCAGAGGGAAAGAAAAACAAGATACAACACTGCTATATATATAAACCACAAACTTGCATCGACCTCTAAACAGTACAAGTATAGGTGCTGTAAAGTAAACTGAAAGGAAAAAGGGGCAAAATACACATCCAACCAGAAAAGTGCCACAACCTGGCAGTAACTGAAAAAAAAAGTAAAACAGCTGAGAGATCCCCACTCTCGAATCCCAAGCTACGACCACCGTACGTGATTCAAACACCCATATCTCTAAGCTCCTCTAAAGTCACGATCAACCTGTCTGTCGTCTGCATAAGACACGATACGTTCGGGCAAAACCCACGTAGGGGTGAGTATAGAAATACTCAGTAAGATGCCCCAAAAAGGCAAAGGGGGAGTAGTAAGAGATACACTGAAGAGGAAAGCAGTAGATAGGACAAGATACAGTAAAAGATCGTGCAACTCAACCCAACAAGATAGTGAAGTAAACTCATCCAAAACACAAGGAGCACTACTGGAAAATGGACCTATACCCACGGTTTTCCCCAAAACTGTGGGTATAGGCACCCCTATACCCACGGTTTTCTAAAAACCGTGGGTATAGGCTCCTCTATACCCATGGTTTTGGCCAAACCGTGGGTATATGGTAGTTTTTTCGAGATATATACCCATGGTTTAACAAAAATCGTAGGTATAAGGTTGTTTTTTGAAGACCTATACCCACGGTTTTACAAAATCGTGGGTATAGCTTTCCCGCCTTATGGCGAAAAAAAAATCGCGAGGCACAAATTTTTTTGCACGGGAACACCTATTCCCAAGATTTCCTATCTATAGCCACAGTTTATATAAATATATATGACTAAATATATATTTATGTATCAATAATACAAATGGGCTAGTGGTTAGGTGTGGGGGGAATAAACGAGCGGTCCAGGGATCGAATCCCGCGACCACATTTTTTTGTCAAAGCTATACCCACGATTTTAAAACTGTGGGTATAGGTGAATGACATAGTGGAATGGTGAGTGAAACTGTGTACTGGACCTATACCCACAGTTTCCTAAACCGTGGGTGTCACGACCCGCCTTCACCAAGATGAGGGAAGAGACAATAGATTGCCAGACCCTTCCTTCTTCAAGTTGAAGGAGAGATAATGACCCCCGAGACCCTCCTTCAATAGGTCCCAGAGTGGCGACTAGCACCAAGGGTATAAAATCACACACTAAATGGAAGACATTACCCTTTTTCTTTTAATAGGATCAAGAGATAAGATAGTAAATCCCACAACACCAAAACTGGAAGTAAAAGTAAAGACAAAGAAAACCACTCCCATATGCATGCTGCAAAAGTAAAAGCCAGAAAGTACTAGGTGTCTACAAAGGTAAGGTACCAAAAGCAAGAAAAATAACAACTGCAACGGTCCCAACGCCCGAGCTAGTACGGCCCTGCACGATCCCCGAAGTCATCCTGGAAACCTGAAAGCAGTTTTATATATGTAGGGTGAGTATACAAGTATACCCAGTAGGGAAAACCAAAGACTGTCATGCACAAGTGGGGAGGCATTCTAATGCCCCGTGAGAAAAAGAGATAACCAAACGCCCAACAAGGAAAGATATCCACCCAAACCTCACCAAGGCACGCTCCCCAAATAACGCAAGTCGAGTAACGTACAGTAATAGCACATCGATATTTGGGTACCCCGCACCACTTTCCCACTGGTTATTGAAGACATCCTACGCATCGAACCAATCCCGCCATTCTCACCGCAGTCCCACTGCCAAACCCCGCCCGCACACACCTGGGCCATAACCGTTATCCCGCCCGCAGACACCTGGGCCACAACTGTCACACATAACCATGCCCGCAAACACCTAGTCCAGAACAACCACTACCATGCCCGAAGACACCTGGGCATCATCCTGAAGATACTTGGGAAAAAACCTGCCGCAAACACCTGGCCAACCACCACACTATCCTGCCCGAAGGTTCTTGGGCTAACAATGGACTTCAGGCCATCACAGCTTGCCCGAAGAGTCTTGGGCTATTCGGGAAAGGGAGCAGAAAATGAGCTAATAACCAGCCACTCGTAGGAGTGTTGGAAAAAACACCCTCCCCCATGAAATGGGGGTGTTCGACACTAAATGCTCAACTTGGGTGGGGTGCGAATAAGAAACACAAGAACTACAATTATATATATATAGGTAACAAGCACTCAACCCAACCTAGGGCTCCACACCTAACCCAAGCACGAACAGTATAATCACTACTCATAGAAAGCATACTATTCACAACCGAGTCACAACTCATTCCCAAAATCAATTTCCCAATTAACCCATTCTTATTTTCATGTTCAAGTGATCTCGTTTAAGTAAAATCTGCACTACTGGGCAACTAACAGGCACAAGCACAAGCCTAGGGGAAAAAATTTACAGCCAACAACAACTCAAACATCCACACTCGGTTCTCTTGTAAATTCACATCGAAGTGAGATCCCTCCAAGTATTGGAACCAAAGCAGGCTTCGAGATACAACCCCCACATCCCCAGAACTATGGATAAAAAGGTTTCACAATAGAAGATGATTCCACCCCAATTCGTGATATAAGCAGAGCAACCACAACCCCGGATTCACAAACAGCAACCGTGCCACATCAGAGGATCCCATCCTCACCCACATCACCCCAGAAATCTAAGCCCCTATCCAAGAAAACCATAAGGTCACCCGTATTCGGCCCGTGGAAGAAAACAACCAAACCACTACTACCAACACAAAGCATTCCCAAGAATGTATTTTCAGATTTAAAAGATTTAACACACTCCATTGTTTCAATTCCACTGGGCTTAAACCAAGGTTATCATAGAAAATGAGTTGATCCTGGTGCTTTCAATTTATTTAACTGAATATACGTAATTAACCAATTCCTTCACAACACAAGGTCGAAAACCAAAATAAAAGCCATTTAAAAATCACATGTTATAGGAGTTCATTAGTGCATAGAGAAAGACCACCAACGACCATGATTTTTAGTAGGCGTAAGCCCGCACAATTCAGAAATCATTAATCATGAAAGAGAAGAAAACAGAGCAGTATAATCGATCACACCCCTCCCCTTCATTCTTTAGAATCCGTTTGTTATCTTCATTAATGTTTGGTTCATCCATTCCTACAGAAGTAATAGCGTACCCACCCCGCATGATATACAGAAAGGAGAGATGAAGGTAAAATTCATACCTGATTGATCAAAGATTGAAGTTTTTCTCCACGCGCCAGGAACAGAGGATGCATGATTTGCAGGGGAGGGACGTCGGGAACTCCAAGGACGAGCAGATGACTCAAGCGCAGGCGCACCACAAGTCTCGGGAAGGGGGGGAAAACTCCAGGTGCACCAGGGAGAAGGAGAGGAGTTTTCCAAAAGGAAGAAGAGAAGAAGGACTTCCTTTGTGATATATATAGATAAAACCCCGTTGTTACGGGATTTGGGGATTTTGAACGCCTAGGCGGTTTCCCACGCGGTTCGGAAGTTACGCACGAAGATATTAAGTTTTTATTAAATATCCCCCCCATCGAGGAGGTTTCTCAGGATTTTTAGGAATTAATTATGGGCTTTAAATGGGCTTGAAAGGGAAAAAGAATTAATTTATGTCAAAAAAAGATGTTACGGGAGCGGGACTGGAAAAGAAACGGAGCGGACACAGTGCCACCGTCGCGGTGTCACCCTCACAGTGTCACTGTCACGATGTCACCCTCACGGTTCCACCGTCATGGTGCCACCATGACTGGTGCCACCGCCACAGTTCCACTATGACTGGCGCCACCGCCACGGTGCCACTATTTCGGTGGAGCCTTATTTTGGAAAAGTAATGGGCCAGCAGAGTCTGGGCTGTTATACTAGATACCTTTCAGACTATTCTCGCCCTCGAGAATCAAAACAACCCAGAAGGAAAGAGAGGGTCCGAACAACCACCTCGAAAGATACCTCTCAGGAGTGAACCTCATCATTATCTAAAAACACATCCCTCTCAAGAACCAAGCAACATACCAGGGTCAAACTGCCCAGTCATATGGGTTGGGGAGTCTCTTCCCCCATGTCAAGATACTATCCGCTTTGGGTAGCACTGACTCACCCACACGAGTTTAATCGAATCCACCTTAATGCATATTGATTAGGGGTCGGGTCCTCCCCTCCCCATAGCCAAGACTTTTCACACACATTCAGAGAAAAATAAAAACCACACATTTCATAGCCAACAAGGTAAAATGCTCCATCACAACAAGTATAGACAGAACAACACAAAACTCAAAACAACTTTGGGTATTGGGCACGCATCTGTGCTTCCCTCTCCCAGGTACTCTCCTCAAGCCCACCATGTCTCCATAACACATGAACCAAGGGAATGGTTCGACCATGAAGCACATTCTCCTCACGACCCTCGATCCTCACTGGTCTTTCCACAAAGGTCACGTCGTCCTCGATGTCTAGATCTCCCCAGCCGAGGATGTGTGAATCGTTGTGCAAATACCGACGGAGCTGGGACACATGGAAGACGTCATGTATCCTCAGTAGCGGTGGTGGTAACGCTAGATGATAAGCCACTTCGCCGACCCGCCGCAACACTTCGAAGGGTCTGATGAATCTGGGAGAAAGCTTACCCCCCCTACCAAACCTCTGTTGTCCACGCCGAGGGGAGACCTTCAAGAACATGTGGTCCCCAACCTCAAACTCCAAGGGCCTCCTCCTGCTATCGGCATACGACTTTTGTCTATCCTGGGCCGCCTTCATCCTTTCCCGTATAAGCTGAACCTTCTCTGTCGTGCTCTGCACCACTTCCGGGCCAAGAATGCTCATTTCCCCAACCTCAGTCCAGCACACCAGTGAGTGAAACGACCTTCCGTATAGGGATTCGAATGGAGCCATGCCAATGGTGAATTGGTAGATATTGTTATAGGCAAACTTCACCAGAGGCAAGTGTCGCACCCAGGATCCTCCAAAGTCCAGGATGCACGCTCACAGCATATCTTCCAAGGTCTGGATAGTGCGCTCTGTCTTCCCATCTGTCTGGGGGTGGAAGGCAGTGCTAAGGCACAATTAGGTGTCAAAAGCATGCTGCAAACCCCTCCAGACTCATGAGGTAAATCATGTATCCTTATCCGAGACTATGGACCTTGGAACTCCATGAAACCGCACTACCTCGTCCACATACCTACGTGCTAGAGCATCCACTGCACTCGACTCTTTGATCGCCAGAAAGTGAGCCGATTTCGTCAACCGGTCCACTACTACCCAAATGGAATCGCACCCTCCTTGAACCTTGTGTAGCCCCGTGACGAAATCCATCGAGATGTCGTCCTACTTCCACTCGAGGACATCTAAAGGTTGCAAAAAACCACCTGGAACACGGTGTTCAACCTTCACCTGCTGACATACTAGGTACTTGGCCACAAACTCTACCACCGCCCGCTTTGCCCCGGGCCACCAAAACTGTCTCCTCAGACCCTGGTACATCTTGGAAACTTCTGGGTGCACCTCCAGGGGTGAGCTGTGGAACTCACCAAGGACTCTCTCGCGCATCGCCTCTGGAACGAACAACTTCCCTTGGAATAACATCCGATTATGACCATCTTCTGTCCACCCTTCCGGAGCACTGCCTTGGCTAACCCGGTCATGCATCACTTCACTCTCTGGGTATCCCCACTGAGACTCCTCCACCTGACGTAATAGAGAAGACTGTACTATCATCTGAAATAGGAAACCTCTCCCACTATCCATCCTCGCATCCAGGTGTAGGGAATCCAACTCCTCCATCGCCCTCCATGCGTCTGCCGACTCTTGGACTACATCCTTCTGCAACCTTCTGCTCAAAGCATCGGCCACTACATTTCCTTTTCCTGAAGTGTAGGAAATCTCAAAGTCGTAATCCTGGAGGAACTCCATCCACCTTCGCTGCTGTAAGTTTAGGTCCTTCTGGGAGAAGACATACCTTAAGATTTTGTGATCCATGAAGACCACAAAGCGTTCTCCGATGAGGTAATTCCTCCACAACTTTAGTGTGAAAACGACCGCTTTAAGCTCCAGATCGTGGGTGTCATAATTACGCTCATGAGGGAATAACTGCCTAGACCCATAAGAGATCACCCCTTGTCACTGCATCAACACACATCCGAGTCCTTTCCCTGAAGCATCACAGAACACCTCATACGTCGCCCCTTCTTCTGGTAGTCTCAGCACTGGGGCATTAACCAACTTCTCCTTCAAATAGCTGAAGGCTTCCTCACACTGATCACTCCACACAAAAACCTGGTCCTTCTTGGTCAAGGCTGTCAAAGGGTCTGCAACTCAGGAGAAGCTGGGTACGAACCTCCGATAGTAACCTGCCAGCCCAAGGAAACTACAAACCTCTACCACGTTCTTGGGCGCTGCCCAAGAAAAAACCACCTCAACCTTTGATGGGTCCACCGCCATCCCCTGCTCAGATACTACGTTCCCAAGGAAGTTCACTTATCGCGTCCAGAACTTTCATTTCAACAACTTCCTATAGAGCTGGTGCTATTGGAGGACCTCCAAAACCGTCCTCAGGTGATCCACGTGGTCCTCCTATGATATTGAATAGATCAGGATGTCATCGATGAACATGAATACGAACTGATCCAGATAATCCCAGAAGACAGAGTTCATAAGCCCCATGAACATAGCCAGAGCATTCCTAACGCCGAAAGGCATGACTACAAACTTGAAGTGCCCATATCTGCACCTGAAGTCCATCTTCGAGATGTCTCCCTTTTTCACCCTCAACTGGTGATACCCAGACTGCAGGTCGATCTTCAAGAACCATCTTGCCCCTTTCAGCTGGTCGAAAAGATCGTCTATCCTCAGAAGAGGGTAGAGATTCTTGATCGTTACCCGATTCAGCCTCCTGTAGTCTATGCACAACCTGAGACCACCATCTGCCTTCTTTGCAAACAATACTAGAGCACCCCACGGTGATTCACTTGGTCGAACATAACCCCTCTTCATCAGATCGTTAATCTGAATCCGCAACTCCCGTAGCTCCGAAGGTGCCATTTGGTAGGGATCCATTGAAATCAGACGAGGACCAGGCTGCAAGTTTATCCCAAACTCAATATCACGTTGAGGGGGTAGAGTCATCACCTCCTCAGGGAAGACGTCCATAAACTCACTGATGATCCCTAGTACCTCCACCATCCCAGCATCAACATCTACTGACTCTACTGATAGCTCGACTAATAAGGAGAGGAGGGGTCCCTCTCGCCTGTTGCCCTTCTGGCCACTCTGCTCGCCGATGAAAGTAACACGTCAGCCGTCCAAATATAAAAACACAACCCTTACTCGGAAGCAGTCGATGACGGAACACACAGAGAACAGCCAGTCAATGCCTAGGATGACATCGTCTGGCTGTATCTATAACAGTAGTAGATCCCTGGCCGACTGATGTAGCCCTATCATCAGTCTGTATCCTCGACAAACATATAACAGGTCGGTCTGACCTCCGACTGGTGTGCTCAGCACCAGGGGCACTGGAAGTTTCTTGGCATCTAGACCCAGAGCACGGGCCAGACTGGGTGCAACAAAGGAGTGTGAAGCTCATGTATCGAACAAGGTGTAAGCAAGGGTACTGAACAAACTGATCGTACCTTGAACGACCTCCGGTCCTGCTGGGACTGCTGCCTCCGTGGCATGTAACTGCCCACGCCCAGCTCCTCTGCGCCTCAGCTGTCAGCCACCTCCCTGACCACACCCTGGTCAAGGTCCCTGAGGAGCACCCTGAGGTCAGCCTCCCCCTGCAACGTCTACCCTCGGAGGAGCGGGAGCTCGCTGCCCCTGTTGCTGCTACTGGAAGGGCCTTTCTAGAAGCTGCTGTTGGGGCGGGTGCTGGGCCTGTCCACCACCGTCGTACTGTACTCGGTCCGAGCACTGATTCCGGAGGTTCCCATGGCTTCCAAAGATGAAGCATCTCGGTCCTGGTCCCGAAGGAAATGGGCGAGGGCCGGGAGATCGGAACTGGAACTATTGGGGCCTGCTCCCTACCGGTCGAAACCTAGAGGGCCCTGATGCTGGAGGCCTGGTGCTGACGGCCTTCCCCTTCGATGATCCCATCTGGATCCCCTATCATGATACACCTCCTAGCACGTGCATCCTCTCCACCACTTAGGCCTTCTTCTGGAACTCCAAGTATGTCGGCAAGGTGAAGGGGGTAACAGCGTACT
This sequence comes from Viscum album, assembly GCA_963277665.1. Taxonomy (NCBI): domain Eukaryota; kingdom Viridiplantae; phylum Streptophyta; class Magnoliopsida; order Santalales; family Viscaceae; genus Viscum; species Viscum album. Next base: position 778,428,128 of record OY728138.1, read on the forward strand.
GGAGGGAGGGTCGGAGCGCCTCCTCTAAACGTCTTGCCTGAGACTCCTCAACTGGAAAGAGGTCCAGAGCAAAGTGGAGGAGGTCCTTAAACTTGATCCTCATCTCCCTTACTGACATACTCCCATGATGGAGGGAGAGTAGCTCCTGCCTCTTCTCTGCCTTCATCATAGAAGAGAGGAATTCCGCCCAGAACTCCTTCTCGAAACCAGCCCATTCCACCTCAGCCTCTCTCCTCTACCCCAGGTAGAGAGTCCACCACTGATGTGATGCTCCCTGAATCTGGCTCACGGCTAGAGGAACCCAGTACTCCTCCGGATCCCGGATCAAGCCGAAAGCTATCACCAACTCTTCTAGCCAGCTCTCTGTCTTCATGTCAGAGGTGCTGCCCTCATACTTCTCGAGGGTCTATCGCTGGAAGGCTCGAAGCGTCTTCTGCCACTGGTCGTCCTCCTCCTCTCGATCAGCCCTCTGCCGATCGGCCATGTCAACCTCCTGGGCCTCGATCGCCTGCACCACTCGTGGTCATCTCCTAGGTGCCATAGCTGCAAGGTAAACAAGGAATGTCTAAGCCCAAGTAGTGCAGAATGTTGTTCTTAAAATTTCTTAAACTTATAATTTATTTCAATCCCCAAAACAGCCATGAAACACGAGAGCACAAGTCATTATGATGCATGTACCTTTTCTAGGGTCTCTACCCTGCAATCAGCGTGGCCTCACTTGGTCATTCGGTAGGTCCAGAGTCCTTGCATCGGATCACGGGGGGCCCTAAAATCCCGTGTCCTATCCGGTCTTCCTTGGCCTAATTCACGCACCAAGGTCACCCAACACTGTTTCTCTACCATCCCATGCAATCCTCACTATTCCTAACTCCAGACTCCATCCTATCTCTCCAACATCCCTTTGATACCATTCTGTCACGACCCGCCTTCACCAAGATGAGGGAAGGGACAACAGATTGCCAGACCCTTCCTTCTTCAAGTTGAAGGAGAGATAATGACCCCCGAGACCCGCCTTCAATAGGTCCCAGAGTGGCGAATAGCACCAAGGGTATAAAATCACACACTAAATGAAAGGCATTACCCTTTTTATTTTAATAGGATCGAGAGATAAGATAGTAAATCCCACAACACCAAAACTGGAAGTAAAAGTAAAGACAAAGAAAACCACTCCCATATGCATGCTGCAAAAGTAAAAACCATAAAGTACTAGGTATCTACAAAGGTAAGGTACCAAAATCAAGAAAAAAAAACTACAACGGTCCCAACACCCGAGCTAGTACGACCCTACAAGATCCCCGAAGTCCTCCTGGAAACCTGAAAGTAGTTTTATATATGTAGGGTGAGTATACAAGTATACCCAGTAGGGAAAACCAAAGACTCTCGTGCACAAGTGGGGAGACATTCTAATGCCCTGTGAGAAAAAGAGATAACCAAACACCCAACAAGGAAAGCTATCCACCTAAACCTCACCAAGGAACGCTCCCCAAATAACGCAAGTCGAGTAATGTACAGTAATAACACATCGATATTTGGGTACCCCACGCCACTTTCCCACTGGTTATTGAAGACATCCTATGCATCGAACCAATCCCGCCATTCTCATCACAGTCCCACTGCCAAACCCCGCCCGCATACACCTGGGCCATAACCTCACCGCAGTCCCACTGCCAAACCCCGCCCCGCACACACCTGGGCCATAACTGTTATCCCACCCGCAAACACCTGGGCCACAACTGTCACACATAACCATGCCCGCAAACACCTAGGCCAGAACAACCACTGCCACGCCCGAAGACACTTGGGACTCATCCCGAATATACTTGGGAAACAACCTGCCGAAAACACCTGGCCAACCACCACACTATCCTGCCCGAAGGTTCTTGGGCTAACAATGGACTTCAGGCCATCACAGCCTGCCCGAAGAGTCTTGGGCTATTCGGGAAAGGGAGCAGAAAATGAGCTAATAACCAGCCACTTGTAGGAGTGTTGGAAAAAACACCCTCCCCCATGAAATGGGGGTGTTCGGCACTAAATTCTCAACTTGAGTGGGGCACGAATAAAAAACACAAGAAATACAATTATATATATATATAGGTAACATGAACTCAACCCAACCTAGGGCTACACACCTAACCCAAGCACGAACAGTCTAGTCACTACTCATAGAAAGAATATTACTCACAACCGAGTCACAAATAATTCCCAGAATCAATTTCCCAATTAAACCATTCTTATTTTCATGTTCCAGTGATCCCGTTTAAGTAAAATCTATACTACTGGGCAACTAACAGGCACAAGCACAAGCCTAGGGAAAAAAAATTTACAGCCAACATCAACTTAAACATTCACACCCGGTTCTCTTGTAAATTCACATCAAAGTGAGATCCCTCCAAGTATTGGAACCAAAGAAGGCTTCGAGATACATCCCCCACATCCCCAGGACCATGGATAAAAAGGTTTCACAATAGAAGAGGATTCCACCCCAATTCGTGATATAAGCAGAGCAACCACAACCCCAGATTCACAATTAGCAACCGTGCCACATCAGAGGATCCCATCCTCACCCACATAACCCCAGCAATCTAAGCCCCTATCCAAGAAAACCATAAGGTCACCCGTATTCGGCTCGTGGAAGAAAACAACAAAACCACTACTACCAACACAAAGCAGGCCCAAGAAGGTATTTTCAGATTTAAAAGATTTAACACACTCCATGGTTTCAATTCCACTGGGCTTAAACCAGGGTTATCATAGAAAAGGAGTTGATCCTGGTGCTTTCAATTTATTTAACTGAATATACGTAATTAACCAATTCCTTCACAACACAAGGTCTAAAACCAAAATAAAATCCATTTAAACATCACTGGTTGTAGGAGTTCATTAGTACATAGAGAAAGACCACCAACGGCCATGATTTTCAGTAGGCGTAAGCCCGCACAATTCAAAAATCATTAATCATGAAAGAGGAGTAAACATAGCAGTATCATCGATCACACCCCTCCCCTTCATTCTTTAGAATCCGTTTGTTATCTTCATTAATGTTTGGTTCATCCATTCCTACAAAAGTAGTAGCGTAACCACCCCGCATGATACACATAAAGGAGAGACAAAGGTAAAATACCTACCTGATTGATCAAATATCGAAGTTTTTCTCCACACGCCAGGAACATGGGATGCGTGATTTGCAGGAGAGGGACGTCTGGAACTCCAAGGACGAGCAGACGACTCGAGCGCAGATGCACCACAAGTCTCGGGAAGGGAGGGAAAACTCCAGGCACACCAGGGAGAAGGAGAGGAGTCGGCCAAAAGTAAGAATAGAAGAAGGACGTACTCTGTGATATATATAGATAAAACCCCATTGTTACGGGATTTGGGGATTTTGAACGCCTGGGCGGTTTCCCACGCAGTTCGGCAGTTACACACGAAGATATTAAGTTGTTATTAAATATCCCCCCCATCGAGGAGGTTTCTCAGGATTTTTAGGAATTAATTATGGGTTTTAAATGGGATTGAAAGGGAAAAATAATTAATTTACGTCAAAAAAAGACATTGCAGGAGTGGGACTGGAAAAGAAACGAAGCGGACACGGTTCCACCTTCACGGTGTCACCCTCACGGTGTCACCGTCACGGTGTCACCGTCACGGTGTCACCCTCACGGTGCCACCGTCACAGTTCCACCGTGACTGGTGCCACCGTCACGATGTCACCGTGACTGGTGCCACCACCACGGTGCCACTGTGGCTAGCACCACCGCCACAGTGCCACTATTTTGGTGGAGCCTTTTTTTGTCAAAGTAATGGGCCAGAAGAGTCTGGGCCGTTACAGTGGGTGTAGCTCAGGGGCTATCCCGATGCCTCGGTAGCCCATGGTTCATGAAATCGTGGGTATAGGCTATACCCACAGTTTCATGGGATATACCCACAGTTTCAAACCGTGGGAAAATGAACTTCTTGTCGAGTCTTCACTACCTATAGTAGGAGAGTAGACTCGTCCAACCACACGAAGCTAGACACGAAAAGCACGTGGCATACCCCACACGTCTTCACCTCTCCTGGAAGGAGAGTAACCAAAACCCAAGGAGTGGGTGCTGAAATATGACACATATATATGCTCAGTCAAAGAAACCCAAATGAGAGAGTAAGGGGACATTCATCTCACACATCAGCCCAAAAAAAGAGTCTTAATAGTTCCAGAAGTATCCACTAACGATGCCCATCATCCTCACATCTTCTTTGAATGTGAAAGTCAATGGGACTCAAACACCGCACCTTGATACTATCCGCTTTGGGAGGGTCTGTCTCGTCCTCACGATTTTAGGTTGAATCATAAGGATGCGTCTCAGTGGAGAAAGTTCCCCTCTTACTCGTGACTCCAAAGTAACGTCAATGTATGCATCGTCACCGATTCATCGGTAAACACCACTAACCAGCCCTGCTGAAGGGTGATACGCTGGAGGGTAAGCCCGAAAGAGTAAACGGTGAACACCACTGTCTAGATCTGTTGGAGGGTAAGCCCAGAAGAGTAATCGGCGAACACCACCGCCCAACCCCACTAGAGGGTAAGCCCGAAAGAGTAATCGGCGAATGAAACTACCTAGCCCTGCTGGAGGGTAAGCCCGATACTGCTCGGGCCATCCCTGTTAGATGATACATCTAAGAAAGCATCAAGGAACTACACTGTAGTCATCATGTATCTCCCCAGATAGGCATTACACTCAGAACATCTTGCATCATATCTCGAAATCCACTACGGAGGACACCATCATGTTATAAACGGAAAAAACACCTAGGATAGGCTACTTGTGACCAAGAATTTTTTTTATATGCAATGAAAATTCTCTAGATAGTTCCACTAGAATTTTCCATTTAAAATTTACAGTTTAAAGTTCCATTAAAAAAATTCCATTACATAACAAGTGAAAATATTTAGTGAACAAAAAAAAAATATATCCATTAGAAGATTCTATTTCCAAATTTCAATGATAAATTGTATTAAAGATATTCATTGTAAGAATTTATAACAGAACTCAATTGGTTAAATTCCACAAAATAAATAAATAAATAAATTGAATAGTTTTTATGTAAAATTTCTTTTTAAATTTCTTAATGGAATTAGGGGTAATTTCTCACCAGCTCCCGCTCGAGATCCTCCCATGGAACCCTAGGCGCGGAGGCATCTTCCTCGGGCGGCGGTGATGGCTGTTCCGCCCGACCCTGACTTGAAACAACCCTTCTGTTCCTTCACAGACCCTACCTCCCTCCTTGATTTCCCCCTATCCGCCTTTGCCCGAAAGTCCCCAATCTCCACCATGGGTATCCCTCCTTTTCTCTATCCTTAAAGGAGTTCACTGAGGCATCAAAACTTCATGGGATATCCCTGGTGGCTCGCTTCGGTCAGCGTAGTCCGTCGCTCAACTGGTTCGATAGGTTTGTCAACAATATGTGGCCCCTTCAAGGACGAATCATAGTTGGCCTGTTGGATCCGTGTAATTTTCTCCTGCGGTTCTCCTCTGATGTTGATCTTTCCACAGTGTGGTCTAAAGGGCAAATATCTTATGATGGTTTCCACTTCTTCCTACTCAGATGGAGATACGAGTTTCACTGGAAACGAGATCTTCCCCTTGCGGCGATTTGGATCAGCTTCTCGAGTCTTCCACTTCCATTCCAAAACCCTTCCATTCTCCAGATGCTAGGTAACCTTGTTAGAAGATTCCTAGCCTTTGATGAACGTTCGAGAACCTTATGCCATCCCATTGCTCCCCGAATTTGTGTGGAGGTGGACATCTCAAAGCCAGTGGTTGAAGTTGTCTGGATTAAGGTAGGTAATGAACTGCGTTATCTCCAATCCGTGGTTTTTAAAAATTGGTTCGATTATTGTCTGGCCTGCCGCCGTTTTGGTCATCTGAAAAAATTCTTCCGTGCATCTTGCACCTTGGTCCTCACCGAGAAGGGCCATGGAGGTACTCCAATGGAGGACAGGCTACATCAGGATGATGTGGGTGGTCAGCAGCTTGGGGAGGTCCTTACCGCCCCTTCTATTTCTGGGGAGAAGTATTTGGTTCCCTTGGATAATCCTAGTGTCTCAGACATATATCAGCGGTTGAAGTTTGATCTAGGTGTTTCTAGTAGGGGTGTCCAGACCCGACCCGACCCGACGGGTTCGACCCGAACCAACCGGGTTGGGTCGGGTTGGGTCGTGTTGCTGGGAAAAAAACCCGGGTCGAGTTCACATCGGGTCACTTTTGTATGGGTCAGGTCGGGACTCGGGTTGGGGTCATTTAGACCCGACCCGACCTGTGACCCAACCAAAAAAAAAACTATCTCTCTCTCACCGCGGGCAGACAGCCCCCCCGACATTTCCTTCCTTCCTTCCACCCCTCTCGCTCGCGCTCTCGCCCTCCTCCTCTCCCCCCGAAGAAACCCTACCCCCTTCTTCCTCTTCCCTCACGACGAACAACGGTACTCCCTCCCTCCCTCACATGATTCGCTCGCTCGCACTCTCACCTCGCCAGGAATCAACCACTGCCGGCCTGCTCCTCCTCTCTCTCTGGCCAACCGACTGACCCCGACCTTCCCTCGCGGTAATCTCCCTCCCTCCCTTCCCTCGTGAGTTGTGGTCGGAAAAAACCCTCCCTCCCTCTCCTACTTCCTCCTTCCCTGAGTTTCCCCAACCCCTGGCTTGCGGCGCCTCCTACTCCTATCTAAGAGACTAACAGCAGTAAGCATTTTTTAAAATTTTTAGTACTCTAACCCATTATTAGTGTTGGTAGGGCTTTGAATTTAATTTGGTTGTTGATTTTTTAGTATTTATCTTGATTTTAAAGGTGGATTAAAATAGGATTGACAAAGTTGGATTTTGGGTGTGCTTTGCGGCGGTGCCTCCTCTCCTCCTCCTGCCTGTTGCTGCGTGCGTGTGTGTGCGGTCTAGATTGGTTAACTAATTGGTAAGCAATTTTTATTCGAAAACCCTTATTAATGCTTTGAATTTGGTTGGTGATTTTTTAGAATTTATCTTGCTTTTACCCCATTGATGAGTGTGTTATAACCTATTGTTTATACTTGTGTGAGAATTCATTTGATTATATGAATTTTGATTCATGTTTCCTAGTTTTGGATGAGTCCATTTATTAAATTTAAGAGGGTGTGTGTTAGAGGTCAATTTTTTTTATAATGCCTTTGGGTAGTGTGAATCTCACATTAGGGTAGTGTGCATCTCACTTTGAATCTGGATTGTTTATACATTATGTTGTGATCATTGATTATTTTTGGCATATGAGTTGTCACATTTTTTTATGTGCTTATATTGGATCTTTTTGAGTAAGAATCATGGTGGTGAGACTTGATTTTTATGATTATTATCAATTGTTTAGAACTTTATGGACTTTCATTTCATTAATTATTCCCTTTGACAGCGGCTAGCGATCATGGAAGGTGATAAAATAAGTGGTTCTGATCCTCTAGTTGGCGCAAGAACCCAAAGTCAGATGGGGTCAACTCCAACTACACATTCAATAGAAAAAGGAGGGGGGAGTAGTAACATACCAGTTGAAGAAAGTGAGGGTAATAAGTCTCTTGAAAATGTAATAATTCCTAAAGCTACTACTGGTTCTAGAATTTCTCATGCTTGGGATCATTTTCATAAGAAAAATGGTATAGCTATTTGTAATTATTGTGGAAAAGGTTATGCTTGCACATCTGGCTAACATGGAACTAGTAATCTGAATAGACATTTGATAAGGTGCAACAAAAATCCACACAAAAATCTTGACAAAAGTCAAACCACTCTTGGTCTTAGGAAGAAGTGTGAAGATGAGGATGATGGGACGGTTAAAATTTCAGTAGCTCATTTTAACCAAGAAGAGTGCAGAATAGCTCTTGCTAAAATGATAATCATTGATGAGTTATCATTTAAGTATGTTGAGAATCAAGGTTTTAGAGAATTTATTGAAGTTGTTCAACCTCAATTTCAAGTTCCATCTAGGCAAACAGTTTCAAGGGATTGCTTACAGTTATATTTGGCTGAGAAAGAAAAATTGAAGTCTATGTTTGATATGTTCTCTCACATGGTATGTCTTACCACCGACACATGGACTTCAATTCAGAATCTGAATTATATGTGTGTGACTGCACATTTTATTGATGATAATTGGATATTGAATAAAAAAATCATCCGGTTTTGTCTTGTTACGGATCATAAAGGGGAAACAATTGGTCGAGTATTAGAACAGACATTGAAACAATGGGGGATTGAAAGGATTAACACTGTTACAGTGGATAATGCTAGTTCTAATAATACAGCGATCAGTTATTTGGTGAGGAGGGTTAATGATTGGAATGAGTCTATTCTTAATGGAGAGTATATTCATGTTAGATGTTGTGCACATATTTTAAACCTTATTTTTAGTGATGGGTTAAAGGAAATATCGACATCAATTGCTAGAATCAGAGCTTCTTGCAAATTTGTGAGAAGTTCACCTTAAAGATTGGATCTTTTCAAAAGCATAGCCGAGGAGTTAAAAATTCCTAGTAAACAGGCCATAATTCTTGATGTGCCTACTAGGTGGAATTCTTGTTACTTTATGTTGGATGTTGCAGAGAAGTATGAAAAAGTATTTATTCGCCTTGAGGAGGATGCAAGTTTTAGGAGTGCTCTTGTCTGTGAAGGTGGGGCTCCTACAACATATGATTGGGAGCGTGCTCGTGTATTTGTCAAGTTCCTAATTTTTTTTTATGATAGCACTGTTGAGTTTTCTGGTTCTTTGCATGTGACATGTCACACATTCTTTCATACACTTTGTGACATATATAGAAAAATCAAGAAATGGATGAAGAGTCATGATATTACTGTGAGTGCAATGGCTATTACAATGAAGCTTAAGTTAGACAAGTATTGGGGTATTGGTTCAAATTTTAATTATCTCTTGCTTGTGGCAGTTGTTCTTGATCCCCGATATAAATTGGAATATGTTCGGGATAGTTTTGAAATGATGTTTGATGATGAAGAAGACAAAAATCAGTTGATCAACAAATTAACAGAGGTTTTGAATAATCTCTATGAGTTTTACAAATGTAGATATCCCATTGCAGTTGTTGGTGATAAATGTGAGTCCAGTTCTCATCAAGAGTCACATCATGATGCTAGTACCGATAGTGAGGATGATGGGAAATGGAAAGATACATATAGATTAAAGAAAAGGAAAAGGTAGATGACACAACAAAGGAATGAACTAGAGAGATATCTTGAGATTGATGATTGTGAGGATGATTTTGAAGGATTTGATATTTTGAGTTGGTGGAAAGTAAAGGCAAGCAAATATCATGTTCTCTCATGCATTGCTAGAGATATTCTAGCAATTCCTTTAACTACAGTATCTTCAGAGTCAGCTTTTAGTACAGGAGGACGAGTCCTTGATCCATTTCATAGTTGTTTGAATCCCAACACTGTTGAAGCATTAATTTGCTCACAAAATTGGTTTAGAAAGTCTAAACCAATTGACATTCGAAAGAAACTAGATGAAGTGGAAACAATTGAATCAGGTACTAGCATTAAAAATATTATGTTTTTTTTATCATTTTTCATTTTTCAATTATAAACGTTTGTTTGAAAAAGTAAAAGACTGACTTGTTATTTTTTTTGTTGTGTTTTTTTAAGATATGCCACCATCCATCACAATTCATGATCATACTTTCAATACCTAAAGTAGAATATGCAAGGATGATATAGAGCACTCTTAATTAAGGTATAAATTTGTGATTATTTTACAAATTCTTTTCATAATACTGTCATCACATCACAGGGGTGGGGATGGACAATGGAGGGGCTAGGTCTGGGGGAGGGGAGGGAGGGGCTGGGTCTGGAGGGCTGGATAGAGGAGGGGCTGGATGGACAGGGGTCTGGGGGGAGGGGCTGCTTGGTCTGGTGGTGGGGCTGGACACTGGATAGGGGAGGGGATGGACAAGGGAGGGGCTGGGTCTGGGGGAGGGGGGTGCTGGGTCTGGAGGGCTAGACAGGGGTCTGGGGGGGAGGGGTTGCTGGGTCTGGTGGGGCTGGACACTGGACAGGGGAGGGGATGGACAGGGGAGGGGCTGGGCTGGGTCTGGGGGGGCTGGACAGGGGAGGGGCTAGGCAGGGGTCTGGGGGGGAGGGGCTGGGTCTGGTGTGGTGTGGCTGGACAGTGGACACTGGACATGGGAGGGGCTGGAGGACAGGGGAGGTGCTGGGTCTGGGGGAGGGAGGGGCCCGGATGGGTCTGGGAGGGCTGGACAGGGGAGGGGCTGGACATGTGATAATGTGTTTTAAAAAAGATCAATCATATTTTATTTTTCAATCAACTTAACTTGGACTATTTTTCAGCACTTATTGAAAATTGTTTATGTAACTTATTACTTGTAATAAATAGTTACACGATTCTTCAGGTGTCGGTGCCTGCGGTCATTGGATGAGTATGGGCAGGTGTTCCATGGATTTTGGGCACAACCACTTCTAGACCACCCATGAGAAGCTGCAGTTCTATCTTTGTACCAAGACATTGGTATGGTTGTTTTACAAGCTGTTTTTTCCCTCCTATCAGTTTTCCAAACAGTTTTTTTGTAAGTAAAGGTTTGAGGTTTTTAATTTCATGTCAAATAAGAAATTATTTGATAATGTAGAAATGAATTTATTTATATATTTAGCTCAGCATGAATGCTGATATATAGTTGCATTATAGTTTTCTGTCCATAGTGTTACAATTCAAATGCACAATTATTTTGAGTTTTATTATTTAATTTGGTTTCTCGACAGGGGTCTGGGGGGGAGGGGTTGGGTCTGGGGGCTGGCCGCACAACACAGGGGTCTGGGGGGGCTGGGTCTGGGGGCCTGGACAGGGGTCTGGTCTGGGGGGGAGGGGCTGGGTCTGGACTCTAGGGGGCTGGCTGCACAGGGGGGGAGGGGGATGGGTCTGCTGGGATGGCTGCACAGGGGGGAGGGGGGGCTGGGTCTGGGGGGTCGGGTGCACAGGGGGTGTGGGGCTGGGGGGCTGGGTGCACAGGGGGTGTGGGGATGGGGGGCTGGGTGCATAGGGGGTGGGGGGATGGGTGCACAGGGGTTGGGTGCACAGGGGGTGGGGGGCTGGCTGGGTGGGTGGGTGCACAGGGGCTGGGGGCTGGGTCTGGGGGGCTAGCCGCCCAGGGGCCAAGCTGGGACGAGTGGAGGAAGGAGATCCAAAGATGATAGGTTGAATCTGTGTGAGAGCTTGAGCATGAGTCATTATCAAATAAGGCATGCTGGCATAATTAGAGCTAGAAGGTTCTAGAGTAATGAGTGTATCAACTCTCACTCTTTCAGGTTGAGGCTCCCCCCCCAACTGGATCTCTCCTCACATGTTGCTCCCCCTCAACTAGATCTCTACTCATCTGTTACTCCCCCTAAACTTGAGGTATACTTATAACATATACCAACTGGGGTACTGGGACTAATTTTTCTCTATATACATACCAACTTCAATTACTTCTTTTGCCTCGTCACCAGCTTCTGCAAGACTAGGAGTTTCAATAATCTGTTCTTGGTTCACATTACCAGCAGGTTCTATAATGGCATATTGATCATCACTAAAATGATCAGAACCATTGTCACTTCAAATACTTTCATTATTCCCATCATCTTCATTCTCAAATTCATATCTTTCACTTATACTATCACTTTCTTCACTTTTATCACCATATTTTTCATTTCCTTCTTCCTCACTACTAGATCCACTGCCACTTTCTTCTTCTTCTTTGTCTGCTTTATCTTCTTCTCCAGATTCCTCTTTTGAACCATTGGATCTGCTCATATATTCTCATATAATTTAATATCATCTCCAACCCACTCCATCATCTAGGGATTCCAGATTATCTTCATTTTCTTGAAAATTTTCTCACTCAAGCACACACCACTATAGGGGTTGGGTGCACATGGGCTGGGTCTGGGGGGCTGGGTGCACAGGGGTTGGGTGCACAGGGGGTGGGGGGCTAGGGGGCTGGGGGGCTGGGGGGCTGGGTGGGTGGGTGCACAGGGGCTGGGGGCTGGGTCTGGGGGGCTAGCCGCCCAGGGGGAGGGGGCTGGGTCTGGGGGGCTGGCTGCACAGGGGGGGCTGGACAGGGGTCTAGGGAGGGGGAGTGGCTGGGTGGGTCTGCTCTGGGGGGCTGGGGCTGGACCGGGGTCTGGGGGGGCTGGGTCCGGGGGGCTGGACAGGGGTCTGGGGGGGAGGGGCTGGGTCTGGGGGGGGCTGGGTGCATGGGGGGGCTGGCTGGGTCTGGTGGGGGGATGGCTGCACAGGGGGGCTGGCTGGGTCTGGTGGGGGGATGGCTGCACAGGGGGGGTATCGCTGCACAGGGGGGGTCTAGCTGCACACAGTGGGGAGGGAGGGGCTGGGTCTGGGGGGCTGGCTCGGGCTGGCTCGGGCTGGCTCGGGCTGGCTCGGGTTGGGTCGGGTTGGGTCGGGTTCACCCAAGTAACCCGACCCAAACGGACCCGACCCGTAGAGGGTTGGGTTGGGTCGGGTCGTTCGACCATGAGTCGGGTAACCCGACCCCCAATGGGTGGGGTCGGGTCGGGTTGCCTACCCGCAAAGTATGAGACCCGACCCGACCCGACCCGTCCCGCCGGTTTTGGGTCGGGCCCTAGAACACCCATGACCCGACCCGACCCGACCCATGGACACCCCTAGTTTCTAGTACTTCAGAAACTGCTGTTGCAAGGGATGGACAGGAGGAGAGGGTAGTACATCTGGCTTCTCCTTTGGCTGAGGCAATCTGTGCGGATCAAGAAATTGGAGAGGCTTCCCAGTGTCGGGCTCTGGAGGTCAACCCAACCACATTCCAATTCATGGGTTGAGGTTTGGATTAGAAAAAATCTTTAGAAACACCAAAGTAGGTCTCGAGGGCTTGAATTTCCTATGCGGAGAAGCTTAAATCTGGGGATTCGATTTTGCTTTCTCAAAACTGGTTTTCAGTTTTGGGGGAAGAGGATTGCCATGTTAATGAGGAAGTAGGAGGGATATATAATGGAGAGGACCCCTTGGTGATTATGGACACATCTCAAGAGGAAATGGATGAGGCCTTAGACTCCGCTGAGTCCAAGGAACAGGTCATAGAGGAGGACTACATTAGATCCTCCTTGCGGAAGGGGAAAAACAAAATTATGGATTTAGATGGATTCATTATGAACAACCGGAGGGTGCAGCGTAGGAAGGATTACTACAATCTACCTAGTCCTCCAGTTATGATATCCGCATGCAAGGGTAAGTTTCCTTCGAAGGCCCCTAAAATTGGTGAACCCACACCCTTGAACAAACACAAAGGTTCTGCCAAGCATGAGGGGGACGACATATCCAAGGACCTGACGGATCCAGGAGACAAGGCTGCAGCTCCTATCATTCTCATGGGTGATAAGGGGATGCTTGATCCTGGGCAGCATCACGATGCAGGCTTCAATGAAGACCCTCAGCGACAGGTGTCATCACTGCTAGAAAACATGGACCTTCTAATGCATTCAGATGAAACAGTAGAGGACTATCTGGATATTAAGGCGTCGAAGAAGATGAGACCGCTTCAGGTGACCACCACCAAAGAGCAAAGTGAGTGGATTGTTAAGCAGGACCGTATTTTGCTTAGAGGCCACAACATGGGGAAGATCAACAAGGAGGAATACAAACAAGCATGGGACAATGTGGCTCATCTATATGAAGGCACCCTAAAGGACTACCCTAAATTCTAGGTAAATTCTATCCCCTGGATATTGTTTAGGGAGAGTAGTTCCAACTAACTCAAAGTGTTTTTCAATAAATCTATCATGCCATTTGGAGCTAAAACTTGTAATATGTGATGGTTCTCACTTCTCCATTAAAAGTGTTTGGAAAATAAAAAATTTAACGTTGTTGATGTTGAAATTTATTAATGGAAAAATTAAAAAAAAATCAACTTAAAGAACTCATTGATTCAACAAAAAATTGCAGTATACAATTCCAATAAAAAACTCCACTAAAAAAGTGACATATTCAACTTGAAATTTAAATAGAAAATTGAAGTGAAGATTACAATTCTACTTGAAAACTCTAATAAAAACATTAAATGATTTTACTAGAAATTGTTATTAAAAACTTCAATGAAAAAACTCTTGAAAATTTTCACTTAAAATTTAACTAATTCAACTAGATACATTCACTATAATATTACACTAGAAACTTTTAATAAAAAACTCATTTGACCTTTCAATTAAAATTTTCCTTGAAAAATTCACCCATCCAACTTAAAATTTTCAATAAAAAGTTTTAGTGTTAACTTTCATGACATATTTTAATTGAAAAACTCCAATGAAATTTTTCACTCAAAAATTAATTAATTCAATAATAAACTTTCACTAAAATATGTTAAAGAAAAATTTCATTAAAAAATTCAAAGTGAAACTTTTAATGATTTTTTTCACTGAAAATATCACTAATCCTACCAAAAAATTTCACCAAATTTCTAATGTAGAATTTCATTGAATAAATCCAATGAAATTTACATTGAAAAATTCATTTATTTAACTATATAGTTTCACCGAAAAAATTCAATTGAAACTTTCACTAGAAAATTCCAAAGGAATATTTTACTGGAAAATTTCACAGGAAACTTTCAGTGAAAATTCTAGCAAAACCAATCACTAGAAAATTACAGTGAAAATTTTCAAAAATATAATTTCACTAAAAATTTCATTGAAAAGTTTTAGTGAATAAATCTAATAAAAAATTTCATTAAAAAATTCACTAATTAAACCAGACACTTTCAACCGAAAGTCTAGTGTAAATATTGATTTAATAATTCCAGTAAAAACATTCACTAGAAAATTCTTGTAGAAAGTTTCACCGAAAATTCCAATGGAACCGCTCATTAGAAAATTTTAGTACAAAATTTCTAGAATAAATTATCACTAAAAAGTTTGTTGAAAAATTTTAGTGAACAAATCTAATGAAAATTTTCATTAAAAAATTATCCAATTAAACTAGACTCTTTCACTAAAAAAAATCAGTGGAAATTTTTATTTAAAAATTCTAGTGAAAAATTTCACTAGAAAATTCTAGTAGAAACTTTCACAAAAAATTTCATTGGAATCCATCATTAGAGAATTATTTGTGAAAAATTTCCAAAATAACTTTTCACAAAAAATTCTATTGAAAAATTTAAGTGAAAAACTCTAATGAAAAAATTAATTAAAAAATTCAATAATTAAGTTAGACACTTTCACTAAAAATATTAGTGTAAATATTCACTATAAAATTTCAATGGAAACTCTAACCGAAATTTCCAGTTGAAGTTTCACTAGAAGTATGAGTGGAATATTTCATTAGAAATTTCAATAGTTCCAAAATAAAGTTTCATTGAAAATTTTTCTTATTCTAATGAATTATTTTACTAAAATTTCAGTGGAATATTCCACTAGAAAATTTCACCAGAAAAATTCCATTGAAAAATTACAGTGGAAACTTCAACTTCCACTGGATGTTACAATTGAAAAATTTTCACTAAAAAATCCATTGAAAAAATTAAGTGAATAACTCTAATGATGATTTTAATTAAAAAAATTCTCTAATTAAACTAGTCACTGTTTATTAAAAACTATTGTGGAAATATTCATTACAAAATTTTAGTAGAAACTTTCACTGGACGTTCCGATGGAACATTAACTGGAAGTTCCAAAATTTACTAAATAAATTTTCATTAAAAATTACATTGAAATATTTAAGTGAATAACTCTAATAAAACATCTCATTAAAAAATTCACCGATTAAGCCTAACACTTTCACTAAAAACTTTAGTTGAAATATTCATTATAAAATTTCAGAAGAAACTTTCAATGAAAGTTCCAATTGAACTTTCATTGGAAGTTCCTGTGGAATTTTTCATTAGAAAATTTCAATAAACATTTTCAAAATGAAGTTTCATTGAAAATTTTACTAATTCTAATGAATTATTTTACTAAAATTTTAGTGTAAACTCCCACTGGAAATTTTCACTAGAAAAACTCAATTGAAAAATTACAGTGGAAACTTCAACTTCCACTAGAAAATTCTAGTTGAAACTTCCACTATTTTTTTGAAAATTTCAATGGAAAATTTTAGTGGAAACTTACACTGATATTCAATGGAATATTTCAGTGGAAAATTCAAGTAGATAACTCAAAATAGAGTTATAAATGTAAATTTTAATGATTCAATTAAAAAATTTGTCATGACCCGACCCATGTCGGGGCTCGAGCCACAACTACCCCAAGCCTACCTCCATAGGCCTGGGGGCGGTGACAAGCGCTGAAGGCACAACAAACTCAGGGAGACCTTTACCTAAGTACCTATACACACACACAAACAACCAACTCAATGCAAAAGTACAGAGGGAAAGGAAAACAAGATACAACACTGCTATATATAAACCGAAAACATGCATCGAACTCTAAACAATACAAGTATAGGTGCTGTAAAGTAAACTGAAAGGAAAATGGGAAAAAATACACACCCAACTAGAAACGTTCCACAACCTGGCAGTAACTGAAAAAAAAAGTAAAACAGCTGAGAGATCCACACTTCTGGATCCCAAGCTACGACCACTGTATGCGGTCCAAACACCCGTATCCCTAAGCTCCTCTGAAGTCACGATCAACCTGTCTGTCGTCTGCATAAGGTATGATAAGTGCAGGCAAATCCCATGAATGGGTGAGTATAAAAATACCCAGTAGGACACCCCAAAAAGGCGAAAGGGGAGAAATAAGAGATACAATGAAGAGGAAAGCAGTAGATATGACAATGTACAGTAAAAGTGAGATCAACTCAACCCAACAAGATAGTGAAGTAAAATCATCCAAAACACAAGGAGATATAAACAGTAAGAAAATTAACTTCTCATCGAGTCTTCACTACCTATAGTAGGAGAGTAGAATCATCCAACCACAAGAAGATAGACACAGAAAGCACATGGCATACCCCATGCGTCTTCGCCTCTCTTGGAAGGAGAGTAACCAAAATCCAAGGAGTGGGTATTGAAATAGGATACATATATATGCTCTTTCAAAGAAACCCAAATGAGAGAGTAAGGGGATATCCATATCACACGTCAACCTAAGAAAAGAGTGTCTAATAGTTCCAGAAGTATCCACCAACGATTCCCAACATCCTCATATCTACTTTGAATGTGCAAGTAAAAGGAACTCAAATACCACACCTCGATACTATCTACTTTGGGTGGGTCTGTCTCATCCACCCAGTTTTAGGTTGCATCATAAGGAAGCGTCTCAGTAGGGAAAGTGACCCTCTTACTTGTGAGTCCAAAGTAACATAAAAGTACGTCTCATCACTTATTCATCGGCGAACACCACTCCCAGCCCCGCTGAAGGGTGATACATTGGAGGGTAAGCCTGAAAGAGTAATCAAAGAATGACACTACCCAACCCCATTGGAGGGTTATCCTGGAATAGAAATCAGTGAACACCACTTCCCAGCCCTACTGAAGGGTAAGCACGAAAGAGTAATCAGTGAACGCCACTTCCCAACCCCGCTAGAGGGTAAGCCTAGTACTGCTCTGGCCATCCTTGCTGGATGATACCTCTCAAAAAGAATCGAGGAACTACACTTTAGTCATTAGGTATCACCCCATATAGGCATCACACCCATAACATCTCACATTGTGTCTCAAAAGCCACTACGGAGGGCACCATTGAGTTCAACATGGTAAAAAACACTCAGGATAGGCTACTCACGACCAAAAAAATATTTTTATATATGAAATAAAAATTCTCTAGACAATTACACTAGAATTTTCCATTTAAAAATTAGATTTTAAAGTTCTATTAAAAAAAAACTCCATTACATAACAAGTGAAAATATTTAATGAACAAAAAAAAATATCCATTAGAAGATTCTATTTCTAAATTTCAATGATAAATTCTATTAAATATATTCATTGTAAGAATTTAAAATAGAATTAAATTAGTTTAATTCAACAAAATAAATAAATAAATAAATTGAATAGTTTTTATGAAAAATTAATTTTTAAATTTCTTAATGGAAAAAATTAAAAAAAAATCAACTTAAAAAAATCGTTGATTCAATAGAAAAATTTAGTATAAAATTGAAATAAAAAAATCTACTGAAAAAGTGTCATATTCAACTTGAACTTTCAATAGGAAATTCAAGTGAAGACTACAATTCTACTTGAAAACTCTAATACAAACTTTAAATGATTTGACTAGAAATTGTTATTAAAAACTTCAATGAAAAAACTCTCGAAAAAGTTCACTTAGAATTTAACCAATTCAACTAGATACATCCACTAGAATATTACACTAGAAAATTTTAATGAAAAATTCATTTGACCTTTCAATTAAAATTTTCATTGAAAAATTCACCCATCCAACTTAAAATTTTAAATGAAAAGTTTTAGTGTTAACTTTCATGACTAATTTTCATTGAAAAACTACAATGAAAATTTTTACTCAAAAATTCATTAATTCAACTATAAAATTTCACTAGAATATATTAAAGAAAAATTTCATTATAAAATTCAAAGTGAAACTTTGAATGAAAATTTTCACTGAAAATCTCACTAATCAAACCAAAAAATTTCACAAAAAAGTAATAATGGAAAATTTCATTGAATAAATCCAATGAAATTTCATTGAAAAATACATTTATTTAACTATATAGTTTCACTAAAAAACTTAAATTGAAACTTTCACTAGAAAATTCCAAAGGAATATTTTATCGGAAAATTTCAAGGGAAACTTTCACCGAAAATTCTAGTGAAATCAATCACTAGAAAATTACAGTGAAAATTTTCATAAATAAAATTTTAAAAAAAATTTCATTGAAAAGTTTTAGTGAATAAATCAAATAAAAAATTTCATTAAAAAATTCACTAATTAAACTAGACATTTTCGCAAAAAATTCTAGTGGAAATCTTTATTTAACAATTCTAGTAAAAAAATTCACTAAAAAATTCGAGTAGAAAGTTAGAAAAAATTCCAATGAAACCCATCACTAGAAAATTTTAGTGCAAAAGTTCTAGAATAAATTCTCACTAGAAATTCCATTGAAAATATTTAGTGAACAACTCTAATGAAAATTTTCATTAAAAAATTAGCTGATTAAACTAGACAATTTCACTAAAAAAACCTATATGAAATTTTCATTTAAAAATTCCAATGAAAAATTTCACTAGAAAATTACAGTAGAAAATTTCCCGAAAAATTTCAATAGGATCCATCACTAGAGAATTTGAGTAAAAAATTTACAAAATATTTTTTCACAAAAAGTTCCATTGAAAAATTTAAGTGAACAACACTAATGAAAAAATTAATTAAAAAATTCATCGATTAAGTTTGACTCTTTCACTAAAAATATTAGTGGAAATATTCATTATTAAATTTCAATGAAAACTCTCACCGGAAGTTCCAGTTGAACTTTCACTAGAAGTCCGAGTGGAATATTTCATTGGAAATTTTGATGAATAGTTCCAAAATAAAGTTTCATTGAATTTTTTTCTAATTCTAATGAATTATTTTACTAAAAATTCAGTGGAATATTCCACTGGAAAATTTCACTGGAAATCTTCCATTGAAAAATTATAGTGGAAACTTCAACTTCCACTGGATGCTACAATTGAAAACTTTTCACTAAAAATTCCATTGAAAATATTAAGCAAATAAATCTAATGATGATTTTAATTAACAAAATTCTCTGATTAAACAAGTCACACTTACTAAAAACTATAGTGTAAATATTCATTACAAAATTTCAGTAGAAACTTTCACTGGATGTTCTGATTGAACATTCATTGGAAGTTCCAATGGAACTTTGACAGGAAGTTCCAATGGAACTTTGACAGGAAGTTCCAAAATTTACTAAATAAAATTTCACTAAAAATTCCATTTAAATATTTAATTGAATAACTCTAATGAAAAATTTCATTAAAAAATTCACCGATTAAGCTCAACACTTTCACTAAAAACTGTAGTTGAAATATTCATTATAAAATTTAAGTAGAAAATTTCAATGAAAGTTCCAATTGAACTTTCATTGGAAGTTCCATTGGAACTTTGACTAAAAGTTCTAGTGGAATATTTCATTAGAAAATTTCAATGAATATTTCCAAAATAAAGTTTCATTGAAAATTTTACTAATTCCAATGAAATATTTTACCAAAATTTTAGTAAAAAATTCTACTTGAAAATTTCACCAGAAAACCTAAATTGAAAAATTGTAGTGGAAACTTCAACTTCCACTAGATAATTCTAGTTGAAACTTCCACTAATTTATTTTGAAACTTCAAATGGAAAATTTTAGTGGAAACTTACACTAATATTCAATGGAATCATTCGGTGGAAAATTCAAGTAGATAACTCAAAAGAGAGTTATAAATGTAAATTCCAACGATTCAATTAGAAACTTTCACTCAAAAACTAAAACTGAAAATAATAATTCAATTAGAAATTTAATGTGAAAAAATATAAATAAAAATTCTAGTTAAAGGTTTTAGTGAAAAATTATAGCTGAAATATTTACTTAAAAATCCTAGTGGAAAGTTTATAGGAAAATTCCATTCGACACTTCCATTGGAAATATTCCACTAAATAATTCCATTATAAATTTCTCATTAAAATTTCCATTAGAAAATTCCACAACAAATTCTCTCATGGAAATTTTCAATAGAAAAATATAGTATAATATCCCAATGAAATTTTCAAGTGGAAATTGTATCACAAAATTTCACTTCAGGATTTCATTGTAATTATCTTGTGAGAATTTTAAATGAATTTTAATTTTATAGTTTGATCTACTACTATAATACACTTTTACTTATTAATTGACCTTTCGAGTGTAATTTTACATTAAAATTTATTATTGTAATATTTTAGTGTAATTTTTACTAAAGTTTTTCACTAAAAATTTCAAGAGGAATTTTTCATAAGCAACCTAAACTTTTATGATGAACATTTTTAGTTAATTTTTTATGGATTTTATTATATGAAAAATATTTCTTTATCTTTTCATAGAAAAATATTTTTTTTAATACACTTATAAAAATGTTATTTTTTACGATGAATAATAAAATTATCATAAATTTATAAAGTACGTTTTACTGATTTTTAAATAAATAAATAATGTCGTGTGTTTATAAAAAATAGTTTTTATATAATTTCATAAAAACATATTTTTTATATTTGTGTACAAATAATATTTTTTTAGGATGATTAATAAAATTATAATTAATTTAAAAATTATTTTTTAATGGTTTTCAAATAAATAATATATTTTTATGTTTTTAAAAGAATTGAAAATTTTTATAGCCTTAAAAAATAATTTTATTTGTATAAAAAATAATTATTAAATAATTTGAAGACTAATTTCATTATAAATTTTATCATTTTTTTATAAATTTTAAAAAAATCATATACTTTTTTAGAAAAATTTAAAATTAATAATTTTTTCCAAATGATTAAAAAATAAAAAAGTTATATCCTAAACTAATTTATCATTTTTAAATATAAAATCTACCATTTTTTACAAATATAAAAATTTATTTAATGTAGTATAATTTCTTGGATGCTAAAAAGTTATGTTTTTTTATAAATATGAAAAAATATTAACCACAATATAATTTTTTAGTTGTTTGAAATTCACTTCACCGATATTGTCCTATTTGGTGAATCATCCAAGAAGAAAATCAAGGACATAAAAATGGTTTTCAACCACTATGAGAAAGTTTTATGGTAATCCATTATTTGGAATAAATATACCCTTTGATTACTTGGGTATTCCTCTTTTTTGGGTGAAAATCAAGAGCAACCACTTGGAGAACATCTGTTCTAGAATAATTGACCAGATTTTGAGTTAGAAAGGGAAGAGTATGTCACAAGCTGGTAGAATTTGCCTTGTTAACTTTATGATAACTTGGATGTTTGTTTATTCCCTTCTCAATATACAAATGGCCTTTTATTTTGATTAAAAAGATTAAAATCATGATTAGAAACCTCATATGGACCAGGTGTATTCATGAGAAGAAATTTGTCACCATCGCTTGGAAAGACTGTACTAATCCCATAAACTTGGGCAATCTTGGCATCAAGGACCTCTGAAAATTCAATGAGGCTTTGTTAAACAAATTCACATAGAATCTCCTCACTTCTAATGATGAAGCACTGGTGTTCCTCATGGGCTGATTCATTCTTAAACTCCAGAATAGATATAACCACTATATCCCTTCATCTATTTGGCCAACTATCAAGTCCTCCTACTTTGACTTGATGAATCATTTGAAATAGTCATTGTATAAACACTCATAGATGAA
This sequence comes from Viscum album, assembly GCA_963277665.1. Classification (NCBI taxonomy): domain Eukaryota; kingdom Viridiplantae; phylum Streptophyta; class Magnoliopsida; order Santalales; family Viscaceae; genus Viscum; species Viscum album. The sequence goes on from OY728138.1 coordinate 778,450,466, forward strand.
ATGTTGGAAAAATCCATGGCTTGACATGAAACCTACTAATATTACACAACACTGCCAATAGATGGCCATCACTGAAGTGGTCTAGAATGATACTCGATTGCCTTTACCTTCTGAGGTGGTACTGATGATCCAGAGCTATAGGTACATGTACTGGGACACTCTTGTCTGGACCTTGAAGACAACTGAGTGCTTTGGTTTCAAGGATCCCTACACCCCAAGATGCAACTAAGAGGAAAATATTCCCAAGTGACTCAAGCCTTTATTAAGATCTTTCATTACCCCAACTAGATTTCTCATTCTATGGAAGATATGAAGGAAAAACTTTCCATTTTCTGAGAAATCACAGACCACTAGAATCCCTTTGGTCCCGTCTTGTGCCTTGTGTTTGGAGGTGCCTGACAATGCACACCATCTCTTCATCACCTTTCTCTTTACTTCTGCTCTATGGGAGTATCTATATGGGATTTTTTCACTAACTTATACATGGAAAACATCTTTATAGGCCTAATAAATTTCATCACTATCTACACTCTGTGAGTACCTTCTTAATTAGATTCTTATAGTATCAGTGGCCCTCATTTCTTTCACATGGAGGGAAATAAATGGAGTTCTATTTGACAAAAATATGATCACCTTACATGCTGGAATTATCTAGATTCATAGGGAAATACAGGTTGCCTCTAAAGTTTAAATGGGCATAATGCACAATGATATCTTTGACCTAACGACCTTGTTATTTCTTGGTGTTCCGAACAAGTCAAATAAACCCCTCGTCATGAAATCTATTTGTTGGATTCCTATATTTCTATCTTGGATCAAGGTGAGTGTGGATGGTGCAACCTCTAGTGTTCCAGGACCAGTAGGTACTGGGTGTGTGTTTCATAACCATCGAGGTTTCATTAAAGATTATTTTTTCCACTACTTGTGTATGATTTATAATTATGAGCGATGATCTTTACCATTAAATACGCCACCCATTTTGGATGGAACCTCCTTTGGGTGGAATCTGACTCAACCCTTTCCATGGATGCCTTGAAGACCAGTTCTAGAAATGTCCCATGGAAAATTATTTTGGAATAGATCCAATGCTTACATGATGCGGGCTATCTCCACCTTCATGTGACACATGCCTATAGGGAGGCCAATTATGTTGTAGGTGCGCTATCTAAGGAGGATATTGTGAATAATTTCTCAATGTGGTATTTTTTATTCCAAGTGACTATTCGAACTTGGTAGATTCTGATGCTCAGGCTGAACCCCATACAAGACTATGTAAACCCCCTTGTATCTCTTGAACTTTATCTTTTGTTTAATAAGTTTCTAGGGTTGGGTGATCCTGAGTCCTAATCCTTTCTGATAAAATTTTCTTTGCTAGATCAATTTTTTTTGGATGGACCAAAATAACCACTATTATCTCTCATTTTATAATCTTAACACATCATATAAATTTTAAATTTCAACATCCAAAGACATTATAGGATGATCCAATATTTTGGGGAATAAGATATGATAAAAAGAAGCTTGTATGGGGCCATGACCTCTCTTTCATGGGAGGGAATAGTAGAAAATGTGTTGGGATAAGTTTTGTTTGTTTTATGTCATGGGATAAATTCTAAAATTTATCCTTGATAATTTTTCTTCACATATCCAAATTCATAATTATGTTTTTTATGATCTCTATGAAGAAAATTTTAAAGAAGTAGATTCTAAAATATTTTATGGGTTTTATAGCTACTTCAAACATTTCTCCCATGATTATAGAGATGGAATTATCATAAATGTTCTATCCTTGATTTCAATTATGAGCTAATTTATTGTCTCCTCAACCTTTTCATTAGAAATATTTCATTTAATTCAAACTAATTTCTCCTTTAAAAAATTTAGATTTAAAATATTTAAAATATTCTTTTTCAACCATTGAACTTATTAACACAAAAAATTATTTAGTAGTTTCCATAATTCTAAGAATTTTTTATAATTTCAAATATGGTAGATATGAAAAAAGAACCATCATCAATTTTGATTTTTCCAAAATTCTTTTTATTCATCAAATATTTACTTAAATCATTCAAAAAACCCGAGATATCAAAAAATGTTTGGGCAGTAACAATTTTAGTTTATTTATCTCTTAAAATAGATTTTAGATCATCTAAACCATCTTTTGTAACTATTTAGGGCTTAATTTAACCCAAATATATTTTTATAACAATACTCTCTTTAGTATTCTGAATTTCATATCTTTTTTTGAAAATCAAACTCCCAAATGATTGAATTTATTAAAAAAATGATTGATCAAAATAAGAAATTATAGAATAAAAATAAATTTAAATGATTCATCAAATAATGCAAAATGTTCAAAATACTTTATAATAATCATTCTAGTATGATTGATAGTTATATTTATTTTTTTTTATTATAAAAAACATTTTCTTTGAAATTAGACCAAATTCACTTAAAATTTGATTATTTATTAATAAAAAATTTCCCCTAAATATCATCTTATACCTAATTTATTATTGTTTTTTATAGGCTCTTAATCTTAATTTACTTGTATATTTTTTATTAATTTAAATACAATTACATAATATAACATATAACATCCCAGCAAAGAATTACCCGAGTGCCTTAATTTAGTCAGCCATATGACTTCAAGCACATCACCAGGGGTTAGTGAAAACAATCATGCCGGAATTTTAGTCATTGTAGTAAAGTTGACTAGCTTCACAAATATAGGGAATTTTTAGCAATATGCACCATTGTATGAATTTGGGCACTGTAGCAATGTGTTATACTGTAGCAATACATTTTCAAATCATTAGATTGAATGTGAGATAAGTTATTCTATATCATTTTCTCCTATATAATATGTTCTCAAAAAAATAGTGAAATCGTTTGGTCTCCTCATGAACTTAGGGAGTTACCAAACCACATAAATCTCACATGTACTCAATTTATTCCATTTTATATTTTCTCTTTTATGATCTATTTTCCATATTTGCTTAGATCATCTCATATTAAAGTCTTTTCATTCCTAAAAACTGATATCCCAAATCTATTTTAAAATATTAGGGTTGTATTTGTTGGGCCATACTTTAGATACCATAATTCTCATACTCTATAAAGATGTGTTTTAATTATCACAAAATACTAATCTTTTTATCTAATATATATTCATGAATATTTTCAGTAAAATAATTATAAAATGGAAGATGTGTGATGTGGAAAAAGGATGAAGACCATAAAAAACCATAATTGGTAAGTTTACCATTAGAACATCAAGAAAATGAATGAATTGATGAATGAATGACCCAAAAGTAGAGTGACGACTGATGTTAAACCAACTTCATCACATGAACTTAAATTACTATAATAAAAGATAAAGGTTGAAGGATAAAAAAATAATATAGGAAAATTCAAAAAAATCATCAATGCTATACAATACTTATATATGGTATACCACTCCCACTTGACCTTAATGATTAGAATATTATTCAAAGACATTTAAAGCTAGACAAGGAAGTACAATGACTATTTTTTATAGCCCAACATTTCCTTCCAATGGACCTATTTCCACATGCTAAGAATTTAACCAAGAATATTCACATTACCCTAAAGAATTAAAAAGTAACGATTATGAAATAATCAAAACCAACTATAATAGTAAAATTGGTTAATGTTCATAAGTGAATCTATTTCTACTACAATTTTCAAATGAGAAATGATCAAAAGAGAATACACCATCTATAATGACTATATTTTTCACAAACCAACTCAAGCTACCCTAACCAGATACCTGATTTGGTCCATGACATGGCCAAAAGAAATTCCTGATCCCAACGAGTTGGAAACTAGTGCCCAATAACCATGGAAATATACTTGGGAATGATTTCACCCAACAAATAATACAATACATGTGAAAAAATTCTTACAAGAAATTTGGCATTAACTGTACATAAGTTGGACTTCCATGCAAACCAAATAAGAAATTTAAAAAATAAAAGCAACCTAAACATGAAATAACTCAAAATAAACATCCAAACCATATCTAAATTGTATAAATACTGAAATTAACAATGAAAATAAACTAGGATCTCCACATACAATAAGGCCGAATTGGATGATACATACACAATACGAGATAAACAAAAATAAAATCCAAAATACCATACCCGTGATCTCCTTGTGACCCAAGGTCACTATCCGAAACTATCACCAAAATAGTCTCCATGAGAGACCTAAGAGAAGAGTCTATTGGGATGAACTCTTGAGATCCTGAACTTTTAAAACACTCAAGTCTATCGACACCGAGTGCTATAAATCAAGTGCGATAAAAATGATCCAATAGGATTTCACTAGAGTCTAAGAAATACTGCATCAAAAAATTCCACAAATGATATTTTGAAAAAGGATAATTAAAAATAGGTTTTTAACACTTTAAGTATTTTTTTTTTCAAAAGAATCTCCCAAATCCTTTTTAAAACTCAAACATGCTTTAAACAAACCATTTAATTTTCATTTGGAAAACCCATTCAAAAACTTACTTTCTTAAAATAATTTCTAAACCACTTCAAGAAAATTATATAGAAAGAGATAAAAATATAAATATAAAACATTGAATAAATAAGTATATCTAAGAAACAAGACACAAAAATAGGTATTTAAGTAGTTTAAGATCGAAATAAGTTATACAAAAACAAAAGAAATGTATTTAAATTAAACCATAAAATAGATAGGGAAAAGAAGAAAATATCATGATATATTAATAAAGGAAAATAAAGTAGAATCATAATCAAGTGTAGCAGTAAGAAATTCAAAGTAAAGTATACAAAAACATGGGAAGCTTCTAAGGTTTTACTAAGATGATCATATATGTACTCAAGTGGAACCATCTGTCATCCTAACGATGAAGTTACAAGTTAATAACCTCACAACATTCTCTAACCTAGCCTCACTAGTGAACTTCCTATAGCTAGGGCATATCATGTGCTAGAGAATGCTAGTCAGAGTCTCATCATGAATAACATAGAAACCATATCCTAACCTCTCACATAGACACATAATATACACATGAAGTTACCTATTGGAGATGGGAAAACACATCACACATCAATAAAAAATTAGTATATCACAATAAAACTCTTAATCCCACCTCAATACAATCTATAATACACATACATAATTTTATTTACATAATATCAACATAAATAACATCCAATTATCAAAAATACATATAAAATAATATTTCATGGGGGTAAATTAAGGGTGTAACTCTTTTATGATTTTTTTTCATACAAAGTGCCAAACGAGACTTAGGATTTAAGATAATAGTCATATATATATATATATAAGATTCTTTAAAAACCATTTTAGAAACCAATAATCATTTTGAAATCCATTTTTAAACAAAGTAAAACCTAAACCTCAATCTAACACGCCACATATTTTATGAACCAATGTGAAACCATATCAAAGAATCTCACTAAAATCCAATAAGGATACTCAAATAAAATAAATACTTATTCCATAAAATATTCCATGTAAAAATTTAAAATATCATTTATAAGTTTAAAATTAAATTCCCATAACCCTTAGGAAAGCCTCATAGGAATTTTAGAAAACACTTAACATGCATAATTTTTAGTTACATAAATATAAGTGTAAAAATTAATGAAAACCCCCTTTTTGATTTCAAACCAAGGAATCATAAACTTTTTTATCAAATTAAAAATTCACCAGGAATCACAAAAAAGAGTAATTTTAATAATAATGGATTTATAAAATGAAATAGTAACATGGTTTTCCAATAAAAAGGGAATCACATGGAAACACCAAACTAGATCAAGTGCGGATGATGTGAATCCTTAGAAGAAGAAAGAAAGTATACTGAAGGAACAACCTACACATATTATCCTTCAAAACCCACAAGGATTTAGAATAAAACCTCATCCATGGTTCACCCAACATGTACCCATGGTTAGAGGAAGGAGAAGAAGCAATAAAAAATGTAGAGGAAGAAGATAGAAGATGTTATAACCTTAAGAAATTCACTTATAATTAAGTATAAGGCCTACAAATCCAAGGGAAAAGGAGTTGGGGTAATTCCCAAGACTCCCATCAAGGTTGTTCTCATGAATTGGGGGTTTGAATCAAACAAGGGTAATTTTAGAAATTAATAAAATTAAAAATTGGGTAGGTTAGGTCAGGACATAACCTCCTCTAATTATGGTGTGATACACCTACCCCAAACTAAGGATCAACTGCCTGGGTCAGACTGCAGAATGACCTCCACTCACTGTGGAATAATTTCCTCCCTAGAAAATGACCCCACTTGTTGGGTCTCATCATGATGCGACCTCTCCTAGTTACAATGTGACACACTTCATGGGAAATACCTTGCGATGCAAACTCTCTTGGTTATGGTGATTCCTACTATAATCCATAACTATAGCTTACTTAATACTCCAAAATTACTATAAAAACTTAGAAATTAAGGAATTCAATATAAGAACCAATAAATAGATCTAATAAAAACAAGAAGGAAAGATTGGGGTGTGACAAATATCCCTAGTATAACACTCCCCCCCAAAATTCATCGAAGAGTTAAGAAAAGATATAATCACACTATCACATAACACAAGAGAGATAAATTTGATCGAAAAAGAAGACTAATAACTAAGGAGACCATCAAACCAGAATACCTCTCCAAATCCATAATGATACTTAAAATCCCAAAACATAGTTAAAACCAAAACTCAAAAAGAAAAAAAATCCAAAGGAATGATCAAAGGGGTTGAGACCCATTATAGATCTCCCCACTATATATGATTTCATCTTAATATGGTAGATAAAATTAAATCAATGACTCATAGAAATCAAAATAAAGAATGTATTATTCTTTATAACCAAGGAGGATAAAACGAAATACTAACTCTAATTACACATCCATATTCACATAAAAACGAATATATGTTTCACCAAAATAACACATGATATCAAACATCCTAAATAAAAATGGCATATATCAAGATATTAGTGGAGTTATAGGAATAAGAAAGAAATAAAGAAGGGAGGTACCTACAAAATTTATACAAGACTACTACTGAGATTTGAGCTAAGATAGAGATTACTTTCTTCAATGGTACCCCAATATTTAAAAATCCCGAAGATGAACCAATTGACTACGATGATGGTAGATCTTTATAAATCTCAAATAATAGGTCTTGTAATGATCAAGTTTCCCACAATGATAGCATATAGGTATTATTCATTCATCAGGGGAGTAATAACAAGATGAGATGATTCTACCAAATAATATCGATTCTTAAACTTAGGTTCATTATTCTTTTGATTCACACAAGGTAAGGACTCTTTCCAACATAAAAAGAAATAGGGTCACCAAATATGGAAAAATCACCCCATACTGATGGTTAAGAATCATTGGTATAGATCTTAGACCTATTGGTATAGGCTATTCCAATGGTTCCACAAACCATAGGGTGTTTATGTACCAGGAAATAGATATGATAATGAAAATAATAAAAAATTGGTAAAACTTGTTGGGATTAACTTATACAAAAGGTTTTAGAGAACAATTGTTAAAAGTCTATAATAACAGTTCACCATAACCATTGGTATATGGAAATTTCACCAGCAAGCACGCTTCACCTAGCCTGCAACCCTATACATAAAATATAACAACCTACAAAAAAACACCAATAAAAATACACATTCAAAATAGGATAAATATTATATATTTTTTATTTAATTAATTGATAACTTAAAAAAATAATAACATATATATACAATCAATTTTAGTCATTATACACCATCCACATGGTTGAAAATGTCATAAATATCAAGTCAAAAATAGAGTGGATCAATATATCCCTACAAACAATCATATCATGGTCAAAAATACCATCATGGTCATCACTATCATCACCCTGATGATGAAAATACTGACAAGCATCATCATCTTCAACATCATCATCACCATCACCACTAAGACATTCTTTTCCTGGAACACCACTAGGAACATTATCATCATCACCCGATGCATTATATATAGAGTGAATCATTGACATGCATGTATCAAAAACCATAGAGGTATCTGATGGAAGTGATGGACATAAAGTTTCCATATCTTTCATGAACTTTTTGATGATCATTTTCCTTATTTCACACTCTTATATGGCATTTTTTTCTTAGTTACTTCTCTATGATCTTCTTGCAACTTAGTGCTACCAGAAGTGTTTGTGTAACAAACCAATGTTTTTCAATGGAAATTAATTTCTTATAAATATGTAATATAATCATGTGAAATTACAAAAGAATGAACTACTAAGTACTATGTTACCTTTAAACATAATTTTGACACTTCTGTGATTTGAATTTCAAAAATCTGACATTCACAATTGCGATCAGTAAGATGTTTGGAGTCTAATATGACCAAATTAATTTTTAGTGAATAATAACATAACCATATAAATATTAATGTTACCATTATGAATAGGGACATACCCTAATGAAAATTAACCTTACTGATGATAGTATATAAATAATATTAAAGTGGAAGTACGATACACCTATATCTGAGAATAAGAAAATAAATGTTTTAAAATTTTTGCTTTTTGAGTAAATTGTGATTTTAATTAAATATTAAATTAATCATATTTAGATTTTTTTTTAAAATGGATTTCATTTTTTGATTCTACACGTCAAAAAAGTTTTAGGGTGATTTTTCTAAAATACTTGATTTTTTGACGAATAGTAAAATACGATAATTTACGATAAATGCTAAATACATGAATTATGATGTCATAAGATGATTTATGGATGATGTAAGGATATTATCTATAAATAAAATGCACACATTAATGTTTTTGGTCATGGAATCATCACTATTTCTGGTTTTGAGGGAAAATAATAAACTAAGGAATTAAATATTATGAAAACTCTCCTCCCCTCCACTATAAATACCACCCCTCATTACCTATTCTCTTCAATCATCTCAATCCTTGTGACTTGCATATATTCTGACAAAATATCTCCTCAATATCCTCCCCCACTTCTAACATCCCTTAGCCTCTTCAAAATACCAAATCCTCTCCCCTTAAGAGGCTCTCAAGGAAGGTTGATTCAAGAGGTAAATTCCTCTTTTCAATTCTTTTAATTTCTTTTCAAGTTCTTTTGGTTACTTTTCTATCCTTACCTATCCCCATAAAAATGTTATAAAAACTCCAGTACCTTAAATGTAATGGATTTTTTTATGATAATGGAATAAGTTATTATCATCTCTCCTTTACCCTTATTTTATTTTGGTAGTAAAGACACCACCAAAGATGTGTTAAATTACTACATTCAAGGACGATGAGTTTTCAATTTTCATTAGAGTCTTCAATTATGGGCATGAAACAATTTTCATGATTTAAAGAGAACATAATATATTTATTATGTCTCATATATGGTTCTATAATACTTTTTTACACATGTTTTTTACTTATAAAACAAAACATGTTCATTGTGGCAAAAAACCCCCAATTAACCCAAAAGGTTGTCACTAAAGTTTTATATAATGATTCGACTTCACTCAAAGTAACAAAATTAAATTTACAACCATTTAATATCATGTATGTTAATTAATTTCATGTAACTTTAAATCTGGACAACCACTTTCAACTTACATGTTTATCCGTTCATGAAAATAAGTAAACTAATCATAAAAACCAAGAAAACAAACATACCTGAACAATAAAATTGAACCTCATAACCAATCAAAAAGGTTATGAATGAACTTAAAAAGGTTATAATAAATAATTTAATTATATAATAGGTTATTTAATTACTAATTAATGAAACTAATTTTATTATTCAGGTCATTCAGTTCAATAAAAGATCACCATCAGACTTAAGGTAAGGGATCCTCTCTATTTCACTTTTATTCAAGATTATCCTCTATGTTATTCCCTTTTATGTGTAATTAATAGTGATGGGGTATGATTAATAAACTATCACATACTGTAATAATGATTTTTAAATGACCATAAACCCATTTCTCTCTCATTAATCCCTCTTAAGTACACACGATACCATGTTGATATTTCGTAAGGGATTCAACCCGAACCTCCTTTATTCCTTCGGGTTTCTTTATCTTTATTTTTTCCTAAATGAGGTTATATATTATTCTTATTTTAATATTATAAATGATATTTTAATGTTCCAAACTCATTTATCAAGTTACATTCAACATTATCTTTCAAGGATATACATGTTTTTAAGTGATTCCCTCCTCAATACTTCCCGATAAGCAAACCTGTTTTGAGGGAACTTCCTGAATTCTTACCCGATTTCAAGTTCACTATATATTATATTTCAAGTAACCATTATATTTATAAAATAATTATTTTTATTGTGAAAACCTTTCCAGTTCACTTCTGGTTTTTTATAAATTATTTTTCTCTTTTCTATTTTAAAGGCTCTATAGTATTTTTCTTAAAACCGCTCAAAAATATTTTTATGCTAAAATTACTTGAATAATTTTATTACTTGTGGTCACTTATACTTGAAATAAATCAAAATGATACATTAATAGTTTCCATTTTTAATTTCCATGTATATTTTAGTTCCTTTATTTTGTGGACACTTTTATGATACGACTATTTGTTATGCTTTATGACATGATTGTTGTACCCAATTCTTTCCACGGGTAACCCTTATGTTTATGTAATATTGATTATGTATGATTATTTATGTGAAAAAAATATTCATGAAAAGTTAATATGGGTGCATCCAGATAGTTCTCCAATGCATTGGGTAAAGTTAAGTCTCATGAGATGTTATGTATGTAGAGACCCGAAGCCTGACGTACATAGACTTTACATTACTTTTGCGGAATACTTAGTACATAACAAAAACACACACACACAAGGATCGTAATAGTTTAGTGTCTTTGGAAACTTGGAACGTAATCTTCTAATCGTGGTGAAAGATCTTCAATATCTCCCATAAAGATCTTCCCCATTTTTTTACCTAAAACCTTTCTTTATATCCTGGGGAAAAGAAAACATAAAAGGGTGAGCTCAAATGCTCAGTAAGGGTATACAAAAGAAATAAAAATCATATCATATCTTTTTGAAAATCATAACCTGCAAAAGAGATCATAATATCTTAACATGGAACAAATCATAGAAGTGAAAATGAGATCACCATAATCATAAAATGAAACTTGAAACTTTGTGGCATGCACACATAATCATGGAAAATCATTTCTTGTTAGTCATGACTCATTGCCAAGACTATCTTAGTGGACAAAGTCCCTTTCTGAATCGAGTAACCCTCGTTTCAGTCCTATTTCACTGAACCGGTATAACCTACCATTCCAGCCATGTCTATCTCATGAGATATAAAATCTTTACCCAATGCATTGGAGGGAGATATAGGTCCCACCCATCTTATAATGAATCCTTTCTTATGTGTGCCACATAATCATAAATCTTACATCATCACATAACCCATGTAATAAAAATGGGATTCTTAAACAACATGACATCATAAAACAATTCATATAAGATAAAGGAATTCATAAAAATAATTCCATCACAACATGATCAAATCAATTTAATAATAGGGATAAAAACAGAACCCTTTATTATCTTAGATGGAAAATAATTTTGATAAAACACTTGAACTCCATTCTTGAGGAAAATATCCTTTCTTCTTCAAAAACATTTTTCCTTTCATAACATGTCATACAACTTTAAAATAAAAGAAGTTGATTAAAAATAAACTTGAAAACTTGTAAAGGAAGCTTCTTGGAAATAATGTTTTAAAAATCCATTCATGCCGTATAAGTTAAAAAAAACATTCTTCGTACTTTTGTCGGAAAAGTCAAAAAGTACCTCGTACGAAAAACGACAAAAGATTCCTTTCATACATATTACTAAAAACTCACCGAAGGGTAAAAATGGATTTAAACAATTGTAGGTGGATGGAAATAATATTACATATTGATGAAACATGGATGTGGATGATAAAATACACCCCAGTAAATACTTACGAATAAACAATCTCGGATAAAAATGAGATTGTGATATTTCCCTTACCTTAGGTCCGACTTGCTTTGTAAGTGTCTGAACCTCCTCTTCTTTGAAGCGCCTCTTTGAGACCTCCTCTTAGGGTACTAAAATTGGTCTTTGAGGAAGACCAGAACCTCTAGGATGTTTCTAGGGAAGTGGAGAAGAGATTTTGGCAGGGGTTGGCCGAGCTTGAGAGCTCAAATTGGTGTGAGGAGGAGGGGGAGGAGGTGTCCTTTTATAGGGGAGGAGAGGGGCACCTTAGGAATTCTTAAAAATATTAATTTATAATAAATCTAACCCCACTTAAAAACCTCCAAAAATGACTCATATTCTAAGCTTAGATGAGATAGGGTTGTAATCTCATCAACCAATCAAATTTAGACATGTTTGGATCTTATTTTAAACCTTATCAATTAGATTTAACTCTAAGTTAAATAATTTAACTTTTACCGTGTCTTTTTGTTTTCTTTCACTATATGGTTAATACACTTACTATAACATGCAAAACGAACCCCAAATTGTTTATTATTAATATATATCCTTATCTAAGTCATTTGGACGAACCTTAGATTTTTAGGAATAAAATAACAATTAATAATATAATATTTGATTTAAAAACTATTTTGTGTCAATTTTGACACTATTTGATATATGATTTTTGTGAAAGTCATAACAGAATTAAATGTTCGAACTAATTTGATTAAATCAACATTAATATATCATAGTAACCTAGAAAATTAGTGGAATTCATAAAAATTCTCAAATTACATTTATTTTGGTGTTTATAACATCAATTATGTCAATATTTCATAAATAAGATAATTACTGCATCATCTTTGTGTCATAAATTAATTAAATTATTTGATGTCTAAAAATTACAAATAAAATACCATTATGTAGGAAATCTTTTTAGCTTTCTAATGAATATTTATAGTCGAATTTATCTTATGTATAACCCCATATTAAAAATAATTTACTTATTAAACTTTGATTTTAACTATTTTAACCCTTCTCTAAATAAATTAATAATAAATGTCCTAATCTAATCCAAGTGGGCCTAAATGGTCATATTTTATTCCTAAGTTTGTTTTTGGTCGAATTACACTTGTCCAATAGAATTAGGACATGTGTTAGGGTAATATTGATATCATATTTACCCTTAGTTACCCTATTTACTATTAACCGCGGTAAAAATAGTAAAAAGTTACTATTCACCAAAAAATTATTTTTATCTCATTGAACCACATTTTACTTACTGATATCAACCGTGTCTGTCGGATTTTTGAAATTCCATTCACAGAAGCGGTAAAATTATGTTTTATGAAAAATTCAGTTTTTTTAACTACCACTTAGTAGTTTCACTATTCATCAAAAAATGAAGGTTTTCAGAAAAATGCCAAAATTTCATCCTAAGCTATATTTCATATTCCGAATTCAAAAATGAAGTCTATTTTACCAAATTCATAACATAGAATTTGAATTAATTAATTTTATAATTAAATCCCGCTGTTAAGACAAATAGCGTGTTTTTAAGAAACAATTTCTATCAAAAGATTGATACTTGATTATGTCTGGTTTAAATGTGAAATTACAACCAATGACCAGCATTGAATTAAATTGTAAAAATATATTCTAAATATACTTTAAAACCACTCAAATTAATAATTTATCACTATTAATTATTTCGATTAAAAAAGTTGTTTTTTTAATTATAATTAATAATTTTCACTATTCATCAGAATATGAAAGTTATCCGAAAAGTACCAAAATTTCACCTTAGGCTAAATTCGATACTCCGAATCCAAAAATGAAGTTCATTTTGAAATATAAGATTTACAGAATTTTAAAAAGTGGTTATTACTATTCATAACGGCTAGTTTTAATAATATTTTAATAGCATATCGTTGTTTAGTGAAACTCGTTATTGCGTACTACACACGCTATCGAGGAAGGTCGCGATTGCGTGTATGCAAGGCAAGTCAAGGATGCGTGTTGTGCAAGCTCCTTTTGGTGTAGCGTACAATACAAGACATTAGTGAAATAAAAAGAATATTTTTCATAAAATCTCGGGCTGTTACAATGTACGACGGTCTTGGTGGTTAGCCTTAGCTTGAACTACTATGTGAAACGATCTTGGAAGTTAGCCTTGACTCATACTAAAGTCATTTTTTATGTTTCTTACACATTACTATGATTCCATTTTTATATAATCCCATGTTTATATGTTATGATTCCATATGTTCCATGATTTTTTTTATCATTATGTCATGCCTTCTAACCCATGTGCTAAAGCCTTATTCTTATGTATACTCCCTTAGTGGGCGGTTTAGCTCATCCCTTTGTTCATGTGTTCCCCATGGTACCCTATGTAGATGTATGAGAACAATGGAAGTTAGGAGCCCTCTATTAAGATTAAATAAAGAATTTTTTTTAGTCCCATGTTTTAAGTTTTATGTACCTAGTCTTCAAAGGCACTAGACTTCATGATAATTGGCTTGTACTCTGATGTATAATTATGCTTAAAATCATGTAATGTTATATTTGAAAGTCTAGGGTTTCTATAGTTGGTATTAGAGGATGGTCTAGTTATTTTTGGAGATTATTAATAGAGAAATTTAGTATGAACCTTAAAGATGAGATGAAAGTATAAGAATACACTCCTAAATTTTGGTAAGTATAGAGTAAGTGGTTTATCAAGAAAATATATCCCTGTATGGATAAAAATAGGTAGAGGTGGCTCTGACACAGATGTACCTAGGAGTGAAAACCCTGACAAGGAGTTTCAGGCTTGACTTGGGGTATCCTGGTACACGACAACAGGCCTTTCTGTACTATTGGTTTGAAATTACTAGGGGATATGCTTTGGTAAATTCATGATCTTAGTACAAAACATTATTAAGGGAATAAAAAACCCATAAGAATATAAGTTAAGAAATAGATTGAGGATAAACTATATTTAAACCCAAGGAATCACAAGTTAGGATGTAATTATCCTTTACAAGTTTATTCTTTTATGTTCAAAGTTTCCTTTTTATGCTCAATATCTAAGTATTAAATCCCTCTAATTGTAAGTTCTTTTTCTTAGTTAATGGCGAGAAATAGAAGAATGTGTTCCAACAACCAATGTGATAGGAAATGTGAATATTTCCCTAATGATATGCTTGATATGATGGGAAAAGGTGATTAAAACTTCATAACAGTACTTTCTCAGCTGGTTCATGTTATGAATAACAACTTAAATAATGTGGAACGCCCTCATCCTTAAAGGAAAGAGCAAGTTTCCGTATAATCCTTCATGCGGTAAAGGTCTCCCATGTTTAGCAGATCTTATGATCCCCTCCTTGCGGAACAGTGGATTAACTCCATTGAAAAGATATTATCTATCCTCCAATGCCTGGAATATGATAAAGTTTTATTGGTGGTATATCATTTTGATAGGGAAGCTGATCAGTGGTGGACACTGATCAAGAATACAAAGTCCCAAGAGGAAATTGATTCCATGGATTGGGAGGAATTCAAGAGGATGTTTTTCAATAAATATTTTCCTCAAACCCTCCATCTCAAGATAGAAAGAGAGTTCCTCAGACTCAAGTATAAGGAAGATGAGTCCATCGAGGTGTATGAAGAAAACTTTACAAGGCTTTCAAGGTATGCCTATGGCTTTGTCATGAACACCAAAATCAAGGTGGATCACTTCTTTAGTGGTCTAAAGCCGAGTCTACGGAAGGTGTTGGAGATTTGATACATAGAAAGTTATGAGGAGATTTTCCATTATTCCCTCAAGGTTGAAATGGATATTGGAGACTCTCAGTGGTCTCATGGTCCCGGTGATAAGAAGCAAAAAATGGAGAACAACATGGGTGGTTCAACAAAAAATCCCATGTTGGAAAGAATTCCGAATATCCCACTTGTAAAAGTTGTGGGAAGAAGCATCCTGGGAAATGTATAAAGGGAACCAGTAATTGCTTCAAATGTGGAAAGCTGGGACATCTAGACAAGAAATAATGATTGGATATGAAGAATCCCGCTAATGTGGAAGAAGAAAAGAATGTTCAGATAAATGATCAGCATGTAGTGCAGTGTTACAACTACAAGGAGAATGGGCATTATGGTAATAGTTTCTCTAAGCTGAGGGTTATCAAAGGAAATCAATAATAGCCTACAATTAAACAAGGAAGGAATTATACTATCACTACTACCTAGGTGGATCCATACAATGATGTGGTTATAGGTACGCTAGAAATTCATTCAAGAATAGCGAACATACTATTTAATTTTGGTTCTATGCATTCTTTCATATATTGAAATTTTAGTATAGCTATTCAAAAACCACCTCAAAATTTGGAGGATAAGTTATCTATGAGAATAGAAAATGGGGAAATTATTGCATCCATGGTTTATAACTCCTCCCCAATTAACGTTTGTGGACTGAACCTCCCAAAAAATCTCGTCATACTTCCTTTAGTGGAGTTCGATGCTATCTTGGGCATGGATTGGATATTTTTATACAAAGCCAACATCAACTGCCAGGAAATGGAGATCACTCTTTATATCCTGAAGCATCCTCCAATTCTTTACAAGTGTAAGGAGGAAGATGAATCTTCTTTAGAATCAGTGTCTCAAGTGTGGATATTAATTCCTTATGAGCAAGAATTTATATCTAAAATGATTGAGACAAAGGAGATAATCATTCTTGAAGACATTCCCATCATGAGGGATTACACTGATTTATTCCATGAAGAGTTTCTTGGTCTTCCTCCTGACCGAGAGGTTGAGTTCTCAATTGAACTTATTCCTGGATCTCTGCCTATATCAAAGAAACCTTATAGAATGACCACTATAGAGCTGGAAGAGATGAAGAAGCAGTTATAGGAGAATATGAAGAAGGGTTTTATATGCCATAGTGCTTCACCATGGGGTGTGACTTCTTCATCAAGAAGAAGGATGGATCGATGAACCTATGAATTTATTATCACGAGCTCAATAAAATCATGATAAAGAACAAGTATCCCCTTCCATAGATAGATGACTTGTTCGATCAACTTCATGGGGCCAGTTATTTCTCTAAGGTGGACCTTTGGTCAGGATATCACCAATTAAAGGTGAGGAAGGAATATATTCCCAAGAATACCTTTTGAACGAGGTATGGACACTATGAGTTCATAGTGATTCCCTTCAGACTCACTAATGCTCCAACAATTTTTATGGATTTAATGGATAGAGTCTTTAGAGATTACCTCAAAAAATTTATGGTAGTATTTATTGAAAATATTTTGATATACTACAAGAATAAGGAGGAACATGAGGAACATTTGAATACTGTGTTAAAAACTTTACAAAGGGAGAAGTTGTATGAAAAGTACATTAAATGTGAGTTCTGGATAGAGAAAGTATCATTCTTGGGGAATGTTATCACTAGCAAAGGGATATCTGTGGACCCTTCCAAGACAAAGGAAATTGAAGAGTGGCCCAATATAACATTTGTAATAGAGATCCACAATTTTTTGGGTCTAGCTAGGTATTATCGAAGATTTTTGAATAACTTTTCATGATTTTCAAACCCAATGACCAAGCTAACATAGAAGGGAGTAAAGTTTGTCTTAACTCAGGAATGTGAATACCGTTTCAAGGAGTTTAAAAAGAGTCTTATCACTGCACCATTACTCACACTCCAAAAAAGTGGAGAAATATTTATGGTGTATAGAGATGCTTCAAATAAGGGCTTAGGATGTGTGCTGATGAAAAATGATAAAGTGATAGCCTATGACTCAAGGCAAAAAATTCACGAGAAAAACTATCCTATGCATGATCTGGAGTTGGCGGCAGTGATCTTTGCATTAAAAATATGGTGGTGTTATATCTATGGGGAGAAGTGTGAGATATATACCGACCAAACAAGTATCAAATATATGTTCACACAAAAATAAATTAATATGCTCCAGTGAAGATAGATAGAGATCATCAAGGATTATGACTGCTCAATCCACTACCATCCCGGTAAGGCAAATAAGGTGGAAGATGCTCTAAGTAGAAAGGATCATGTATCTTTATCAATGATTAGAATTGAAAAGGATATGATCTTCTTAGATTTGATGAGGATGGGAATGGTAATAATTAAGATAGGAACATCATTAATACTTTCTCAAATGATTTCCCAACCATCCCTCATGGATAAAATAAAAGATGCTCAAAGAAAAGATATGGAACTTCAGAAAAGGGTGGAAGCCATTAAAAATGGGAAATACTTTGAGTTCTTGATTGACAAGGATAGAGTTGTAAGATTTGGATCATGATTATGTGTACCATCTGATCCAGAGATAAAGAAAGAGCTTATGAATTATGCACATAGCTCAACCTTCTCTATTTACCTAGGGAGCACAAAGATGTATCGAGATATCTGAGAGAACTTTTGGTGGGACAATATGAAGAAGGATATTGCTGAATATACCTCAAAGTGCCTGGTATGTCAATAAGTAAAGGATAAAAGAAAAAAGTCTAATGGGATGATGCAACCACTACCCATACCAATATGGAAGTGGGAGAACATTACCATGGACTTTGTTACCAGACTTCCAAGGAAATCCAGAGGAAACAATGCTATATGGGTCATTGTGGATCGCCTTACAAAGACAACTCACTTTATTAAGATTCTATAAGACTTCTCATTGGATCAACTTTCACAAATATATATCAAAGAGGTGGTAAGGCTACATGTAGTACTGCTATATATTGTATCCGATCGAGATCTAATATTCACCTCGAAGTTCTAGAAAAGTCTTCAACATGCTCTAAGAACTGAATGGAACTTCAGTATGACTTATCATCCTCAAACTGATGTCCAATCTGAGTGAACTATTCAGAAACTATAAGATATGTTGAGAGCATGTTCTATAGAATTCAAAAGAGGATGGGATCAACATCTTCCACTGGTTTAATTATCCTACAACAACAGTTTCCACTCGAGCATCCAAATGGCACCATATTAGGCCCTTTATGGGAAAAGGTGCAAAACACTGGCATGCTAGGATGAAGTCAGTGAGAATAAGCTTCTAGGACCTGAAATGGTCAAAGAAATGGTGGAGAAGGTGAACACCATTCGGCAGCACATCAAGGCAGCCCAAAGTCGATAGAAGAGTTATGAATACAATCGTCGACAAAACCTTGAGTTCAAAGTTGGAGACATGGTATTTCTATGAATATCTTCATGGAAGAAGGTCATGAGGTTTGGGAAAAAAGTAAAGTTAAGTCCCAGGTACATCGGTCCCTTATAGATCCTTGATCGAGTTGGAGCTGTGGCTTATCGACTGACACTTCCACCTACCATGTACAAAGTACATGACATCTTTCATGTATTCCTATTAAGGAAGTACATATCAGATCCTTCACATGTACTCTCTTCAGAGGTGGTATAGTTTGGGGATGATCTTTCTTATGAGGAGCAGCCAGTGAAGATATTGGATCATAGAGATAAAGTTCTACGTAACAAGACTACTCACCTAGTCAAGGTACTATAGTGGAACCATAATTACGAAGAGGAAACATGGGAACTGGAGGAGGTAATGAAGGAAAAGTACCTACACCTGTTTATGGCTTATAATGTAAAACAAAATTTCAAGGACAAAATTTCATAAGGGGGGAATAATGTAACGACTCAATATTTTTCAATGGAAATTAATTTATTATAAATATTTCATATAATCATATGAAATTACAACACAATGAACTACTAAGTACTATGTGACCTTTAAACATAATTTGGACACTTATGTGATTTGAATTTCAAAAATATGACATTCACAGTTGCGATCAGTAAGATGTTTAGAGTCTAATATGACCAACTTAATTTTTAGTGAATAGTAACATACCATTATGAATAGTAATGTTACCCTTATGAATATTGAAATACCCTAATGAAAAATAAGCTTACCGATGATAGTATATAAATAAGATTCAAGTGGAAGTATGATATACCTATATCTAGGAATAAGAAAATAAATGTTTTAAAATTGTTGTTTTTCAAGTAAATTGTGATTTTAATTAAATATTAAATTAATCATATTTAGAAAATTATTTTTGAAAAATGGAGTTCGTTTTTGGATTCTACATGTTGAAAAATGGTTAGGGTGATTTTTTGGGATTTTTATAAAATACTTGAATTTTTGATGAATAGTAAAATACAACAATTTACGATAAATACTAAATACATTAATTATGATGTCATCAACTAATGTATGGATGATGTAAGCCCATTATCTTAAAATAACATGCACAAATTATTGTTTTTGTTTATGGAATCATCACTATTTCTGGTCTTGAGGTAAAATAATAAACTAAGGAATTAAATATTATGAAAACTCTCCTCCCCTCCACTATAAATACCACCCCTCCTTAACTCTTCTCTTCACTCCTCTAAAGCCTTGTTACTTGAATCTATTCTATCTAAATATCTCCTAAATATCCTAACCCACTTCCAAAATCCCTTATCCTATTCAAAATACCAAATCCTCTCCCCTTAAGAGGCGCTTAAGGAAGGTTGATTCAAGAGGCAAATTCCTCTTTTCAATTATTTTAGTTTCTTTTCAAGTTCTTTTGGTTACTTTTCTATCATTACCTCTCCCCATACAAATGTTATGAAAAATACAATACCTTACATTTAAATTAATGTTTTTATGATAATTTAATAATTTATTATCATCTCTCCTTTACCCTTATTTTATTTTGGTAGTAAAGACACCATCTAAGATGTGTTAAATTACCACATTCAAGGATGACGAGTTTTCAATTTCCATTAGAGTCTTAAATTATGGCCATGAAACCATTTTCATGGTTTAAATAGAACATAATATATTTATTATGTCTCATATATGGTTCTATAATACTTTTTTATACATGTTTTTGACTTATAAAACAAAACATGTTCATTGTGGCCAAAAACCACCAATTAACCCAAAAGGTTGTCACTAAAGTTTTATATAATGATTCTACTTCACTATAAGTAAGAAAATTAAATTTATAAATATTTAATATTTTTTATTTTCACTAATTTCATGTAACTTCAACTCTGGATAACCACTTTCAACTTACATGTTTATCCATTCATGAAAATAAGTAAACCGATCATAAAAACCAAGAAAACAAACAAACCCGAACAATGAAATTGAACCTCATAACCAATAAAAAAAGTTACGAATGAACTTAAAAAGGTTATAATAAATAATTTAATTATATAATATGTTTTTTAACTACTAATTAATGAACCTAATTTTATTATTCAGGTTATTAATTTCAAGTAAAGATCACCATCGAACTTAAGGTAAGAGATCCTCTCTATTTCACTTTTATTCAAGATTGTCCTCTATGTTATGCACTTTTATTTCTAATTCCTAGTGATGGGGTATAATTAAGAACCTAAACCATACTATCCTCATTATGTTTAAATTATGAGAAACCCATTTCACTCTCATTAATCCTTCTTAAGTACACACGATACCATGCCGATATTCTGTATGGGATTCAACCCAAACCTCCTTTATTCCTTCAGGTTTATTTATCTTTATTTTTACCTAAATGAGGTTATCTATTATTATTGTTTTAATATTCTAAATTATATGTTAATGTTTCAAACTCACATATCAATTTCCATTCTTTATTATCTTTCAGGTATATACATGTTTTAAGTGATTCCCTCCTCAATACTTCCCAATAAGCAAACCTGTTTTGAGGGAAATTCCTGAATTCTTACCCAATTTAAAGTGCACTATATATTTTGTTTTAAGACACCATTGTCTTTATAAAATAAGTCTTTTTATTTTGAAAACATTCCTGGTTCACTTCTGGACTTTTATAAAGTATTTTTCACTTTTCTATTTTAAAGGCTCTATAGTATTTTCCTTAAAACTTCTCAAAAATGTTTTAATGCTAAAATTTCTTGAAATGCTTTTCTTACACGCGGTAACTTATAATTGAAATCATTTACCATGATACATTCCTATTTTACCTTATTAATTTCCATGTATATTTTAGTTCCTTTATTTCTTGGACACTTTTATGATACGACCATTTTTTATGCTTTATGACATGATTGTGGTACCCAATTCTTTCCATGGGTAACACTTATGTTTATGTAAGATTGATTATGTATGATTATTTATGTGGAAAAAATATTCATGAAAATTTAAGATTGGTGTTCCCATATAGTGATCCAATGCATTGGGTAAAGTTAAGTCTCATGATATGTTATGTGCGACGGTCTTGACAATTATCCTTGGCTTTGCTACTATGTGAAACGATCTTGGTGGGTAGCCTTGACTCGTACTAAAGTCATGTTTTATGTTTCTGATACATTACTATGATTCCATGTTTATATGATCCTATGTTTATATTTTATGATTCCATATGTTCCATGATTTTTTTATCATTATGTCATGACTTCTAACCCATATGCTAAATCCTTATTCTTATGTATACTCTCTTACTGGGATTTTTAGCTCATCCATTTGTTCATGTGTTCCCCAGGGTACCCTATGCAGATGTATGAGCACAATGTAAGTTAGGAGCCCTATATGAAGATTAAATAAATAAGTTTTTTAGTCCCTTGTTTTAAGTTTTATGTACCTAGTCTTAAAAGACACTAGACTTCACGATCCTTGGCTTGTAATCTGATGTATAATTATGATTAAAATCATGTAATGTTATATTTAAAAGGTTAGGGTCGCTATAGTTTGTGTTTTATGAAGTGGGCCAATACCTAGTGGGGATGAACCTCTTTCCAGGTAAAAAATGGACTCTCTATGGGTGTTCATCACTTAATGTCTACTGAAAATGATCATTTGTACCAAAGTTGTCATCTTCATTCTCATTAAAGTCCTCTAAATCATGATATTGACAATATAAATGAGATATTTAGTCATGAAATATATATTAAAATTTAAAAGAAGTAGAATAAAATTTAAAATCTTTCCTTATATATATATTTTTTATAGAACTCCCATATTTCTCCCTTCTTCTCAAGAAAAAAAAATTTTCTTGAGGTACACGCCCTTCGATGTTCAACATCACCCGATACAAATGAAATCAAATGTAAAAAAAATCAATGAAAAATAATATATTCTTAAGAAGAATTAATCCATTTTAACCAATGTTTAACCAAATAAAACAAAAAAAATTGAACTAAATTTTACCAAAATGAATCATATCATCCCCACCCAAGAGAAACTGGAATAAATCAAATAAAAGTGAACAAACTTGGATCATTTTGGTTAAGATATATTCAGATTATTTTTGTTATTATTGTATTGAATTAGTTTGGATGGGTTTAATTTATTTATTTTTATTTTTATTTGTTCATTTTTTATCAATTTAACTAGGTTTGGGTGAGTTCGGGTTGAGTAAGAATTTTTTAGGTCAATTTAGCATATTTATACACACTTCATCTTTTTTTGGTTTAGATATGAATAAAATATTTTAGTTCAGTTTAGTTTGGGCCAATATTGTTTAGTTTAGTTTGGTTCAGTTCAGTTTGGATTAGTTTTGTTTGGTTTATTTTGGTTTGGTATACTCAATATCTATTTTGTGTTGTTTAATTAAATTCCTATTTGGAAACATCGATTAAATTCGATCTGGTTTGATTTAGTTAAATTTTACTCATTTTGGTTTGGTTTAATTTGGTACTATTTGGTGTAGCTCAATAAAGTATGATTTAGATTGTTTTTATATATATTGTTTTATTTTAGTTTAGTTAAGGTTTGATTGTATTTTGTTTGGTTAAATTTAATTTTATTTAGGTCCATCTGGTTCAGGTCTATTAGGGTGTGTTTGTTCCCTTTTGGTTCGATTTGGTTTTGTTATGTTTAAGTTGGATTGTGTATGGTATGAATAACTAAGTTTATTTATATTTTGGTTCATTATATTCCTGTTAGTTTAGTTAGAGTTTATATTTTACAAGTTTATATATTCATGTTAAATGAATCTATTTATATATTTATATTTTAATATTAATTGACACTATGTACATGTTAATAATGTAGTTTCTACATTTTTATATGCAAATATTTTCTATGTTTTTATGTTAATATAGTTTATATTTAAATGTTTATATGATAATATCATGTGAAGCTATTTTAATGTTTTTATGTTAATATTAAGTCATACTATTTATACTATATAAAGTGAAACATTTAATGATAATATAGAACTTTTTACACTACTAACTATTTACATGTTAATATATTTTACATATTAATATAAAAACCATATTAATATATAATCTATTAGTTCATTAATATAGTTTATAATTTATATTTCAAATCTCTATTGGGTTTACACTACCAATAATAAATTAATTTATTCATGTATTTATAGTGGTGTGAATGTTTCTTCAATAATGTTCTCCTATTTTGAGATTAACCTCGACATACAATTCATGCCTTTTTAAACCAAATTTAGTTCTTTATAAAATTGATCATGAATAAAATTTTTATCTCAATAACATTTTTTTCCTGTTGTCTCTTCACAAGCTATCATGCCTTGATTTTATTTATTCAGCCTAACTTCTAACTAATGGCCTTGATCTATAATTTAACATTTGAAGAATCATTAAATTATCCAGGAACCACTTGAGATAAAAAAAATCCATTCTCTCAATGTTCTTATTTTTATAGGTTTGTGTAGTTTATAAATTTTAAACTAAGATATCAGATTCATCAATATTGGATCTTCTCCTTCGAATTCATATTTAAGTTATTGATTGATTCACCCAAAATTTATAATCATATTGTGATTCATTGTAAAAATAATCCCTATAATGTGTATAAAGAGTTTAATTAATTTTAGAACCATGGTATCCTTTATCATTATATATTTCCTACATTATCAGTCCACTAGAAAAATTTCTAAGTTTTTCATCAATCATATTCATTTAGAAAATATAAACTATTTTTATTTTATAGTTTCATTAAACTGTAAACTGTAAAAAATTTAAAAACTATTTATAAAATATTTACAATCTATAAACAGTTTAAAAACTATAAACTCTTTATAGTTTACCATTTATTTTTAATTTATTTGGATTAGTTCAGTTTGAGTAAGTTTAGTTCAATTTATATTAATTTAATTCATTTTAGTTCAATTCTATTTCATTCCATTTGGTATGGTTCAATTTATTCATTTTTATTCTATTCAAACTAGGTCAAGCCAGTTGAGTTCAATTCATTTTAGTTTTGTTTGATCTAATTCAAGTTTTTTTGGTCAATTTATGTCTATTTGGACCATGTCATGTTAGTTTAGTGTGATTTTCGATGGGTTAGATCAGTTTGATTTAGGATGGGTTAGTTGTTCCTTGGTATAGTTGGTTCATGGTAGTTTTGTTTGGTTCATTTTTTTTAGTTTACTTAAATTCAATTCAATTTTTTTAGATTCATGTTGAGTCATTTTAGGTTTTGTAAGAACCTAGATCTTCTTTTCAGGTATGTTTTTTTTTGATTTTTAGAAAAAGTGGAGTTTCTAAATTTTTTTGAAGTACACACCGTGTACTTATAAGTACATGCCGTGTACTCTTTTTACGCATGTAGCCGTGTGCTAGCCGTGTAACGGCCGAGCACACAGCCGTGTGTGGTGACCTGGAGATCACCTTATGTGGGGGACGGTAAGGGAAAGTACACGCCATGTACTTTTTTTTTCATTAAAGGGACCAGGGTCACGTCTAATTGTAAGAAGCATCTTCTTCTTCGTTTTCTTCAACCGGAAGCATCCGTACGATGCCGATATTTCCCCGAGCCCCCAATCGAGCATCCGTTCTCCAAATCAGACTCCGTCGGTTGCATTGGAACCGAATCAGTGAGTTATCTCTTCTTTTTGAACCTCGTTTCCTAATTTCTCCTCTTTCTAAAGTTATAATTGGTTGAAAATTTTAGACGTTTTTGTAGATCTACCGCGTTCTAGGTCAATCCAAGGGCTAGCACTAGAATATATTGATCATACGACGCAGAGGTAGGTGGTTTGTGCCTTTCAGTAGATAGTCTTTTAGTTATATGTGAAAAAGTGCCCAATAGCCTTCATCGGGGTATTGCGTGTTTACGGTTTTAACCCTGTTATTGCCTGATATTATTTATATGCTTGAGTAGAGGTCAATTGAATGTGAATAGGGTTAATTTCTATGCTATGGATATCTTTCCCATTCTTGTAGTGTTTATGACCGTTTGGTCTTGCTTAGCCTGTTAGGCTGCTTACTTTCCATTCCTACTTACTTTCCATTACTAGTGTTGTTAGGATGAAGTGATATTATTTATCTGACATGCTGTTAAGATGTAGACTGTTTATCCAAGTAGTTCTTGAGGTATACTTTGGCTGTTATATATCGCTATGCTTGATTTACTTACACAGGGCCGTGAGAACCTGGTGTAGTAGACCATAGGGAGAATGGACATTGAGGGCTTCTCCAGAGTGTTTGTTTACTTTTACGATGTGATACCATATGGGAAATGGATGTAAGTGCTTCCTTAGAGTGTATGTAGTTCCTCGATGTGGGCCACAGGGGGAATTTTCCATTTATTGCTTCCCCAGAGCACCTTTTAGTTACCGATACGAGACTATAGGGGGAATTGAAGGTGAGTGTTTCCTCAGAGAGTCTGTGAAAAAGCTAAACCAGAGGGGTTAGACTATGTGTTCTTCCCATAGGGTTGCTTGTGTTTATTTTGGTTGGACTAGAGGGGTTAGGATATGAGTAATTCCCAGAGGGTTCCCTGCTTATGTTTAGCTGCTTACTTGATATCTGATAATTGAATGCATTTGAAACTGTAGAATTGTTTACTTTTGAGTACTTCCTTGTTTACTGCTTCATTTTGATTATAGCCTGCTGTATATATTCACCGACTGTTAGGCACAGATCTTTGGGTGATTTCCTACTGAGATTTAATCTCACACCCTGTTTGGGTCATGCTTTTAAGCCCAAACAGATTATATTGCTGCAGGTATAGATAAGGGAAAACACCCTTCTACTTCAGGTACTTGATTACTGCAGAGCTGGGGATCATGGGACCAAGATGAGGCTTGCGATGATGTGGATCATTTTATCCATTTTCTATTGTACTTTGGTTTAGTATTGAATTATAGCATTGTGACTTGTTTGGCTGCTTTCCTAGAAATATGTATCATGCATCATATATATATATATATATGTGTGTGTGTGTGTGTGTGTGTGTGTGTGTGCTCCAGTTGTGTATTACTTCCGCTGTTTACCTATTACATGTTTTACTGTTTCCGCTATTGTTGTCTGTTTTACTTCCACTATGTTACTCTGCCAATAAGGGCATAGTTTCCCCACTATCACACCTAAGGCCCTCACTGCTAGTCGGAAACCTCTGGCATTGGGGGAAATACGCTTGAGGCCATGTGACCAACTGAGTACGGGGCACCTCTGGGCAGTTTCTAGAACCAGGACGTTACAAAGTGGTATCAGAGGGATTCTTTTCTTCTCGACTTATTGTTTGGAGCCTATAGCCAGGGATAGGAAGGAAGAGGTACTTGGTAATAAGTTGTGCCTGGGAGTAGCTAACCCATGTACAGGGAAAATCCAATATATCTCATTATTGTAATTTTTCTGGTTTTGAAATTATTACAGTTGATTTGATTTCACCATTGGGTGATTCACATGTTTTGTGCTTTTATTGTTGATATTATTGAGGTTATATTTCTGTTGCAACCCGATGAGATGAGGGTATGCCATCTCATGCATCATATAATCACTTGCTAGAAATCACATGTCATGCATTCTTGCCATGCCATTTAGGGCTCATTAGTGATTTCATGTTGTTGTGATAGAAGTTGTGTTAGATATGCATAATATTGTGATAGATGCCTTGATGGAATACCATATTTTTGATAAGGTATTTAATTGTGTAAGGTTTTTTTTAAATAAATGCCAAACTTTGGTTCTTGAGGTGTTATGGGCCCTCATGGATTGGAATTTGGTGGATCATTGCACTTTTATACTTGATTATGACCTGTAAGAGATGCCAAACTTTGAGTCGCAGGGAGTATGGGCCCTCACAGATCGGAATTTGGCACTTTAATGTTCGTTTCAGTGTTTTTCTAGGTTCTATAGTAGTTTCCGAGCCTTACTATTCAGAAGGACCCAGAATACATGACATGTAGTGATGAACACATGCCATGTGTCATTATGTTCAGGAAGGAATTGTTTTTCTTGAGTACATGCCATGTACTATATGTACATGTTGTGTAGTCTCTAACCGTGTCACTGACTGTGTGGGAAGAGACATGGGGTTGAGAATTTTTTTGGGGGAACACGCTGTGTACCGGTTGTACACACTGTGTTGTGTAGACCTTGTGTCCACCCGTGTGACTAATGACACTGAGGGATGAAAGCTTAAGTTATACACGCCGTGTCATGTTTGAACACGCAGTGTAGTGTAACCCAAGTATTCGGTCATGTATCAAAAAACACAGGTCGGTAAAACCTTTCTAGTACACGCCGTGTCTGGAACAAACACGCCGTGTAGAGTGATCCGTGTAACCAGCCATGTGAATAACAACACGGGTTGGTGAAGTTTGTATAGTACACACCATGTCTAGCACTAACAATCCATGTAGTCTTGTTCTAGGAGAAGTGTGTGGCTTAACCGTGTAGAAGAACTTGGGCAGGGGAAGAGGATTCAAGTACACACCATGTGGTAGGACAACACGCCATGTGTATGGGGTGCTACATGACTTGGGTTGGTAGAAGTACACGCCCATGTGAAGGATTAAGGGAACACACCATGTAGTCATTATATACGCCGTGTATCTATGTTTTGAAAAAACTTGAATGTTTTATTTATCTTATTCCCTTCTCACACTTATAAAGTTTTAGTTCTTGTTAATATTGATCTAAGGTGTGCACTTGACCTTGCAGAGTCATGCCATCGAGACGTCCTTTGGTTTTCCACCAGTTATAGGGCAGTGATCAGACATTGGATATGGCTGATCAGGGACTACCAGCAGATCCTCCATTTGTGCTAGTCTTGGCACCAGCCGTCATTCCGGACACAGGTGCTGATGTACAGTTCCGAGAGGGCTTTATGAGGTTTATGCAGACCTTCTAAGGAGTACTGCATTCTGACCCCTCTATGACAGAACTGACGTGGGTCTTTCAGCAGCAACATCCTCCCACTTTCTCAGGGGATGGAGGACCCTAGGCTGTAGAGTCATGACTAGAAGCCATGCTGACGATCTTCGAGCATATGGAGACGCCTCCATAGAGAAGGGTGAAGCTTGCTACATATATGCTTCGATACTCCACCAAGAGATGGTGGGATGTGATCTCATAGGTGGGACTCTAGTAGGTTATGGCATGGGATGAGTTACAGTGTGCCTTATATGATTACTTCTACCCGAAGACCTTGAGGGCCGATCGAGCCTGAGAGTTCATGAGTCGGGAGCATGGCACTCTTTTTGTTATTAAGTATTCTTCTCACTTTATAGAGTTGCAGTGCTTCATTCATATTCCAGGAGGTGATGAGTTATTTATGTCAAGGAAGTTTGAGGATGGTCTCAAACACGACATTCGATCATAGGTGAACTGTAGGTTCCGGGTGCAGCGGAAGCGCGTTGGTCGGTGTACCCAACTTTAATTTTAGCATTAACAACGATCAATCCGAGATCCGTCATGATAATAAAACCTCGGATCTTCAGAATAGAAAGAAGAATGAAAAATAAAGAGGAGAGTCCCATAACCATAGATAGGATCATCATATGTTGGTTATAATTATTTTAATTAATTGAAAATAATTACCTTGATGGAATTCTCTCTCCGTTGATGTTTCTGGTCATGTTCCGATGTGATCCGTCATTGCATCATAGAATCCAAGTTTATGATTCCTCTAGAGGTGATCCACACGTGCTCCACATATTTATGGATGTCGCCAAAGGGATCTCAGGGTGCTAGCACTGAAGAGCCTTCGCTTGCGATGTCCGCCTTCGATCACCTTGATCCGGTGGAGGAGGATCTCTCTCTTGAAGCTTGAGAGCGTTCTTGGATCTGTTGTGCACAAAAAACAAAAAAATGGATAGGCTAATGATAATTATATAATTGGAATTTTAATTACATAGAATAATAAAATTAATTAATTACCCGAAATAATTTATTCATTTCATTTAATTCTTAGTAATACCCCATGTCTAATAATAAAAGTTGACTATTATTATAACTTGACATACACCCAACGAATTACACCTAATATTATTTAATTAAATAAATAATAATATTTCTCATAAATTCCTAGAAAAAATACACGGGGTGTATATTTAATATACACGACATGTACTTTTATTTTTCCATTTTTCTTTATTTCCTCCACTACATTTATTAGACCTTGAATAATGACTATTTATTTCTCAAATAAATATCACTTCATTAATCGCTAATAAATATATTATTTCTCCCACAATATATTCTCTTGAATAAATAGTGTCGAAATAAATTCGATCATGCATCTTAAATAACTATTAAACCATAATCAGGAATAATCTTTATTTAACTTGTTAAATTAATATTTAACTGAGATACTTGGACACACTTAGTGTGTGACCCTATAGGCCTCTTTCTCAGTGACATTAGGTGAATTCTAACTAAAGTCCAAGGTTATCATCTAGAAACATGCCAAGGCACCCATAGATAAAGAATTTAATTCCACAATGATGTGTCACCTCCTATGAATGCTTACTGTGTAATATAATCCCTTTTTCTCGATATCTTGAATCAAGCGAGTTGCATGCTAGTGCCATCAACCCATGTGATCGATTATTCTTTCTTTGAATTTTTGGAATTGAACTCTCCCATTCCTTACCA
Source organism: Viscum album (assembly GCA_963277665.1). NCBI lineage: Eukaryota > Viridiplantae > Streptophyta > Magnoliopsida > Santalales > Viscaceae > Viscum > Viscum album. The sequence continues at coordinate 778,481,381 of OY728138.1, forward strand.
TGGCCATGGATTTATTTAGGATATATCAATTCCATCAAAGGGCTTGAGATATCCACTTCTGTTATAGAATAGAAGGGACAAATCCTTTCTCACATTATCTATTAATATAGTATCGCTCGTGACGCACCCAATGTATCCTACCTCAATGCGAACAATGTGTCGTCACAGTTTTCATTAATAAATATAAGTGCACGAGTTCTAATACCCATTAATAATAATATTAAAGTCTAAGGACCAATACACACGTCTGCAGATAGGAACATCCAATGACACTATGAAATTTGGATTTCCTACTGGAGGGTCTTGTTCTCATAATATCCTCCTGGATATTACCAAGGGTGCACACCATGAGAAGGTGACTCAAAGTTTTATGAGTCCTCACCCCTAATGGTTTGTATTATTTGTGTCCCTCAAATAACATCATCCGGCTATAGAACATATATTCAAGAACAATGTTATGGTACTTCTGGGTTCTCATCATAGCGGGGATCTGCTATGACCCTTTAATGCAACAACTATCCTTAGGAAATTATCACATTCATTGTCATGCAGAAGAAAAATCAAAATGTGATAAGGTATTTATTAATGAATAACGTATAAATTAGTTGGTTCTAGGCCACCAACTCTAAAAGACCCCCACTTGGACTAGAGCCAACTACTAACATCCTTTAATCTGCTAGCTCTCACATGATATTCATGCTTCTGCTGAGATAGTCCTTTAGTCATGGGGTCTGTCATGTTCTCTTCTGTGGACACTCTGATCACTGCAACTTCACCCCTTTGATAGAAATCCCTCAATAGGTGATACTTCCAGAGTATGTTCTTTGTCCGTTGATGTGACCTTGGTTCTTTTTCAAGAGCCACCGCTGTAGTATTATCACAATACAACATGATAGGATCTTTACTAATAGGAACCACATCAAGATCCTGGAAAAAGTTCCGAATCTAGACGGCTTCCTTGGATGCATAATAAGCTGCTATATATTCAGAATCCACTGTAGAATCAGTGACAACTAGCTTCTTTGAACTCTTCCAACTCACAATTCCTCCATTGAGACAAAAAACATATCTAGATTGTGACTTTAGATCATTCTGATCTGTCTGAAAACCAGCATCATCATACCCTCTGATGACAAGCTCATCGTCTCCTCCATAAACCAGGAACATATCCTTAGTTCTTCTCAGATACTTAAGGATAGTCTAGTCCAATGTTGTTCTCCTAGATCATCTTGATATTTTTCTACCATGCTCAGTGTATAGGCAACATCAATCCTGGTACATAACATGGCATACATGATGGATCCTATAGCCGAAGTGTATGATATCTTACTCATTATATCTTTCTCTTGTTGTGTCTGAGGACACATTTTCTTAGAAAGATGTAGGCCATGTGACACTGGAACCAATCCCCTCTTGGATTGTTCCATACTAAATCTCTTTAGTATCTGGTCAATTTATGTACCCTGACTTAGTCCAAGTAGTCTCTTGGATCTATCATGAATGATCTTGATCCCTAGAATGTAGGCTGATTCACCCAATTCTATCATGGAGAAACACTTGTTCAACCAGTCCTTAACTGAATGTAAGACTGGTACATCATTTCCAATAAGAAATATATCATCAACATATACTACTAGGATAATGACTACATTCCCATTAAACTGCTTATAAACACATGGATCATAGTCATTCTTAATGAAACCAAATTCCTTTATGGCTTCATCAAATCCAATGTTCCATGACTTGGATGCTTTCTTTAATCCATAAATGGATTTCTGCAACTTGAAAATCCGTTTGGATTCACCTGGTGTCACAAACCCTTCTGGTTGTATCATATAGACATCTTCCTGAAGGTTCCCATTAAGGAATGCTGTTTTGATATCCATTTTCCAAATATTGTATTCATGGTAAGCTACTATGGCAAGTATGATTCTTATGGATTTAAATATAGAAACTGGTGAGAAGGTTTCATCATAGTCAATTCCTTGACACTGTCTGAATCCTTTAGCCACTATCCTTGCTTTATAGGTGCTAACTTGACCTTCCATGTCCATTTTTCTCTTGAATACCCATTTGAATCCAACATGATTTACATAAAATGTCTCATCGACCAGAACCTAGAATTAGTTTCGATACATGAAATCTATCTCAGAATTCATAGCTTCTAGCCATCTTGCATCTTCTGAGATTTCTACTACTTACTTGTAGGAGAGAGGTACATCATTGTACAAAAATAATGATTCACCATCCTCGGTGACTAGGAAACCAAATCTCCCTGGTTCCATTACCTCTATTGAGCTCCTGCACAGTACTTGTGTTTCTGGAACCTCTTCCATGGGGACTTGTGGAACTTGTTCCTAAACCAACTCCTGTGTATCTTGAGCATCAACTTCATCGAATTCAATCTTGCTCCCACTATCCTTTTTGAGGATGTACTCCCTCTCGATAAAGACGACTTGTCTGGAGAAAATCACTTTCTTGTATAAAGGGTTATATAGGTAATATCTTTTCGTTTCCTTGGGATATCCTATAAAGATACACTTCTTGCCCCAGGGTGCTAGTTCGTTGCCTGATAAGGCCTTAACAAATGCCTCACATCCCCATACATGTGTGTGTAACAAAATGGGTTTCTTTCCATTCCACAACTCAGAGGGAATTATATTTTCTACCTTAGTTAGTACTCAGTTTAATGTGTATGCTGCAGTCTGTAATGCATATCCCCAAAAATATAATGGAAGATCTGCATGAATCATCATCGACCTCACCATGTCCAACAAGGTGTGGTTCCTCCTTTCACTAACACCATTCCACTATGGTGTATAAGGAGGAGTGAGCTAAGATAAAATCCCAGACTCCCGTATAAGATTAATGAAATCTTAGTTCAGATATTCTCCACCTCAATCAGATCGAAGTTTCTTTATCTTCTTACCAAGATGATTCTCTACTTCATTCTTTAATTCCTTAAATTTATCTAAGGATTCTGACTTATACCTCATTAAATAGACATATCTATATCTACTTAAATCATCAGTAAAATTAATGAATTAAGAATATCCACCTCTAACTTCTACTGGAAATGGTCCACACACATCCAGGTGCACTAATCATAGAATCTCTATGGCCCTTTCACCCTATCCACCGAGAGGCGGCTTGGTCATTTTACCTTATAAACAAGCGTGATATCTATCAAGTGGTTTTAGCTTAATAGAGTCTAAATAGCCATTTTGGAAGATATTTGTCAAGTGCTTTTCATTTACATGACTGAGTCGGTGATTCCACAACTGGGTGATGTATGAGTCATGTGAGTTTGTTTCGTTATCGATTGCCAACACTTAGTTTTCGTAATTTAATACATACAAACCATTATTTAAAATAACCATACCATAACATATGTTGTTCTTATAAAAGAAGCAACCCTTATTTTGAAACTTGAAAATAAATCCATCCATATCCAAAAATGATATATAAATTATGTTTTTGGTAACACTAGGCACATAATAAGAGTTATATAAAACCAAAATCATCCTAGTTGGCAATAAGAGGTGGTAATCGCCAATGGCTAATGTAGCCAGCCTCGCACCATTGGTAGCTCAATGATCCACCTCTCCTCTAACAATATTTCTAAATCTACTTGGTTCCTACATTTGAATACAAATGTGAGATCCACAAGCTGTATCTAAAACCCAATGTGTAGAAATAGAAAGATTACACTCGATAACGAACACACCTTTAGTGTCCCCATGCTTTTGGGTGCAATTCCTCTTCCAGTGGCCTTGATTTCCACATGAAAAACATACCCCCTCCCATTCCTTGACCTAACTATGGATCTTCCCATTCTTGGAGGGATGGTGCTTGGGGGATTCAGACCGTTTATAAGTCCTTGGCCCCTTTGCCTTGTCCTTACTTTTTTTATTCACCATAATGATTACAGGTTTGTCATACCCCATGTCCTTATCTATCTGGTGAATTAAGGTCATAATTTATGATAGAATCTTCTCATTATTGATCATGTTATAATTGAAAATAAAGCTAGAGAAGGTCTTGGGAAATGATGATAAGATGAGATCTGTACGCAACTCATCCAGGAATTTAATCCCTAAGATTTCCAGGCATTCAATGTAGCTAATAAGCTTGACTACATGAGGCCCAACTGGCACATAATCTCTAAGATTAGTTGTAAACAAAGCGTTGGAGATCTCATATCTCTCATGTCTCACCTTCTCTTAGTAGAGATCCTTAAGTTGAGACATCATGCTATACACGTCCTTGTTTTCATGTTTCTTCAAGAGCTCATTAGACATGGACGATAGCATGAAACATTGGACATATGTGGCATCATCCATATGTTATATATATATAGATAGTTCCTCATCACTGGCCTCTTTCCCAGGCACAACTGAAATAGGCTCTTCTAGCACATACAATTTCCTCTTGTGGCGAAGGATGATGCGTAAACGACTCTGCCACTCTTGGAAATTGGTGCCGGTGAGAAGGTTTTCCTTCTCGAGTATGGTTTAAAATGATATTTTTGAAGCCATTTTTCTTTCCATTTCTAAAAATTAAGATGATAAAAGGTTTAATACTTTATTATGATAAAATTGAGACAAATAAATAAATTAATACTTATTAGTCTCCCACTATTTTATCGAAATACAATAGCCCTCAACATTGACTTCGGAATATTCTGTTGCCTGAATATTCTAGTGGAAAGGATCCATATTGACTTTCACATTAAACCAATTAGGGTTGTTCAAGCACCTTGAAGGGTTTTAGGTAAGCATTCCAAATGCCAACTGTATTAACTCACAACTCCTTGATCCGCTGAGTGGACTCCCCAATCCTAAAATCCTTTTATTTTGGATTTCCTTAACCTTTGCCTCTTGGTCACACCAAGTCCTGCTGTGGCAGTCAACCCTTGATGCAAAACAATTCAATTCAACCCAAAACCTTGAATTATAATTCCTAAATAATTGAAATCACCCTAACTAGGGTTGGTCAAGCACTTTGAACTATGGTTCGATTCTAACTAAGATTATGTAAGGATATACCGACTTAATATTTCTTTGAGGGATTTTATCCTTATACGTAAATTTCCATTTTATTATCTTTGATTACATGCTTTTTAATATTAATTGGGATATACTTAAGTGATTAACTATGTCTAAGATAATATTTTATGCATAAGCCGGTCTTATTTTAGTTCCATCTTGCATGCTTATTTAATTCATTAATTGTGTGATCGTGACAACACACCCACAATAAATAAGCCATGAAACTGACAGAAATAAAATAAATGTTATGATCATGATCTTGTTTTATTGGTTAGTTTATCCATCATTTTATAATCTAACCCAAGACCTAGGGTAGAAACACCTTGAACCTTTCGGGTTCGTGTTTACAGCTTTCCACCTATCCACCTTTGTATCTCCTTGGATTGGTTTCACCTTGGATCTTGACTTGAGCCAGATCCACTAGCTTGGGAGCTCCATCCATTACACGCCGTGTATTCTGGTGTTGTACGGCTAGTAATGTTTGGCACCTCCATACGAGATCCTCTATTTTATTTTAATCAAAATTAAAAGAAAAATTCATTTTTGTAAGGTGAATGAGAAACGAGAGAGGAGGAACATATCTTGAGATTCAAATTTAAAGAACAATTAACTTGAATTAAAACAACTAAATTATTAAATGCATAAATCAACAACGAAAAACCAAATAATTATAATCAATGATATGACTCCCTCTGATACCACTTATAGGTTCTAGGCGCAGCGAAAGCGCATTGGTGGGTGTACCAAACTTTAATTTTAGCGTTAACAATGATCAATCTGAGATCCGTCACGATAATAAAACTCCAGATCTTCAGAATATAATGAAGAATTAAAAAGAAAGAGGGAAGTCCTGGAACCATAGATAGGATCATCATATGTTGGTTATAATTAATTTAATTAATTGACAAGAATTACCTTGATGGAATTCTCTCTCCGTTGATGTTTCTAGTCATGTTTTGATGTGATCCATCGTTGCATCATATAATCCAAGTGTAGGACTCCTCTAGCGGTGATCCACACGTGCTCCACGTATCTCTGGACGTCACCGAATGGATCTCTAGGTGCTAGTACCGAATAACCTTCGCATGTGATGTTCGCCTTCGATCGCCTTGATCCGGTGGAAGAGGATCTCTCTCTCGAAGATTGAGAGTGTTCTTGGACCTGTTGTGCAAAAAAACTTAAAAAAAGTCTAGGATAATGAGAAATATATAATTGGGATTTTAATTACATAGATTAATAAAATGAATTAATTACCCTAAATCATTTATTCATTTCATTTAATTCTTAGTAATACCCCATGTATAATAATAACAGTTTACTATTATTATAACTTGACATGCGCCCAAAGAATTACACCTAATATTATTTAATTAAATAAATAATATGATTTTTCATAAATTCCCAGAAAAAATACATGGCGTGTACTTTTATTTTTCCATTTTTCTTTATTTATTCCACATTTATTAGACCTTGAATAATGACTATTTATTTCTCAAATAAATATCACTGCATTACTCGCTAATAAATATATTATTTCACCCACATTATATTCTCTCGAATAACTAATGTCTAAATAAATGAGATCATGCATATTAAATAATTATTAAACCACAATCGAGAATAATCTTTATTTAACTTGTTAAATTAATATTTAACTGAGATACTTAGACACACTTAGTGTGTGACCCTCTAGGCCTCTTTCTCAGTGACATTAGGCAGAGCCTGCCTAAAGTCTAAGGTTAGTATCTAAAAACACACCAAGGCACCCATAGAGAAATAATTTAACACCGCAATGTCTTGTCACCTCCTACGAATGCTTACCGTGTTATTTAATCCCTTTGTCTCGATATCTCGAATCAAGCGGGTTGCATTCTAGTACCATCAACCTATGTGCTCGATTATTCTTTCTTTGAATTTCTAGAATTGAACTCACCCATTCCTTACTATGGCCATTGATTTATTTAGGCTATATAAATTCAATCAAAGGGCCTGAGATATCTACTTCTGTTATGGAACATAAGGGACAACTCATTTCTCGTATTATCTATTAATGCCGTATCACTTGTGACGCACCCAACGTATCCTACCTCACTGCGAACAATGTGTCATCACAGTTTTCGTCAATACATCTAAGTGCACGAGTTGTAATACCCATTAATAATAATCTTAAATTCTAAGGACCTATACACATGTCCAAAGATAGGAACATCCAATGACACTATGAAATGTGGATTTTCTACTGGCGGATCTCGTTCTCATAATATCCTCATGGATATTACCAAGGGTTCACACCATGAGAAGGTGCCTCAAAGTTTTATGAGTCCTCACCTCTAATGGCCTGTATTATTTGTGTCCCTCAAATAACATCATCCTGCCATAAAAAATATATTCAATAATAGTGTTATGGAACTTCCGGTTTCTCATCATACCAGGGATCCGCTATGACCATTTAATGCAACAACTATCCTTAGGAAATTATCACATGCATTATCACGCAGAAGAACAATCAAGATATGATAAGTTATTTATTAATGAATAAAGTAAAAATTAGTTGGTTCTAGGCCACCAACTCCAACATGAACATCTTCATGTTGACTTCCATCACTTCTATAGTCAACCAGGCGCTAATCATGGAGCACAATCTAAGGGATTATGGATTTTTGATCCAGGATGGATTGACATCTGGAGTTGGTATCCCTCCTACTGACAGAAGGAAGAACCGTAGGGAGTTTAAGTGTGGAGATATGAGGAGGTGGGACACTTCTTCTGGTAGCCAGGTGGTGTGCTACCAGTGCGGGAAGAGCGGGCATACGAGGCCGCATTGCCCGAGAGACCTAGTGGAGTGCTGATCTTGCGGCAAGATATGCCATCTTCAGTGCTTCTGTCAGATCTTCTAACCAACAACTGGTGACATGGGTTCTTCTATGACTCTTTATTCGGGAGAAGCACCACCAGTTTCTAATCAAGTAGGGAACTGAAGTTCTTCCGGCCGTTCAGGCCGAGGTGGAGGTTGTGGCCGTGGTATCCATCACCAGGATTTTAGCGATAACAGGGTGGATCAGCTCAAAGTGGCGAGGCAGGGTTGCAGGGCTGCGGTGTAGGTCATAATTTTTGCGATGGAGCAGACTCAGCAGGAGCAGGATCCTGGACCTTCAACAGTATGAGGTATGATCCTAGTTGCCTCAGTTTTAGCTTCTTCTCTTTTCGATACAGGGGCTTCCCATAATTTTATATCTGTTGATGTTGTGAAGAGCCTTAGGATATGTATATTTTCTTCTGTTGATATATTTACGATAGACACTCCGTTGGGGACAAGAACGGCTAGTGTACAAAAATGTAAGGAGTTCCCTCTAGAGGTTTGTGGGTGTCACTTCTTATGGGACCTATATGTCTTAGAGATGACAGGCTATGATGTCATTCTCGGAATGGACTAGTTAGTTCCCTTCCAGGCAGTTGTCGATTTCTATCACCGTAGGGTGAGTTTCACATCACCAGAGGGTGGATCATTTCTTTACAAGGGAAAATGGGATGTCCAAGCTAGTAAAGCGGGACCCAAGCATCATGGGTTGGGAGGAGTTAAAACCCAGATTACTAGTATTTATCTGGATGACCAGGGGACTTCATAGATAGATTTTCCTCTAGTGGTGGATCGTTTTAGGGATGTCTTTCTAGAGGACTTTTCAGGTTTGCCTCCAGAGCATGAGGTTGAATTTTCTATTGAGCTTATGCCAGGAGCGGCACCAGTTTCCATTCCTCCTTATAGGATGGATACACCAGAGTTACAAGAGCTCAAGAAATAGTTGGAGGAGTTGCAGGCAAAGAGTTTCATCTGACCCAGTACTTCTCCTTGGGGTTCGCCTGTCCTGTTTGTGAAGAAGGAAGACGGTACCCTCAGACTTTGTGTGGATTATCGAAAGTTGAACCAGTTGATGGTCAAGAACCGATATCCCTTGCTGAGTATTGATGATCTCTTTGATAAACTTCGAGGAGCCCGATTGTTCTTGAAGATTGACTTGAGATCCGGTTACTATCAGTTGCACGTTTGTTGATGCTCCTTTCCATCACAGAGTCTAAAAAAATTGAAAAGGGAAATACCCTGAACCCAAAGTGATTCATCCTTTGAAGAAACATTAAAAATTGACAAAGGCATGAACCAAGATTCAAATGCACTTGGGTCGCGCAAGTTCCACCAAGGTCGTGAAAGTATACTTGCGCGCCGCCCAGTGGTCGCGCAGGTGACTTGCGTGCCCTCTTTGAAATTCTCCCAGGGTCTTCTCTAGCCTATAAATACCCCTGTGGGCCCCCCATTTAAAAGACAAAAAATTACAGAACCTCATATTTGAGCTCCCAGCACCCTAGTCTCTTCTCAAAGCTTCCGAACACTTCTAAGGTAATTTATTACCTAGAACGAAAGATATAAAGAGTGAGAGGAAGGCCTAATTGTTGAAACTCATCAACACTTGCGTGCCTGAGTGGAAAACCCTTAAGGGAAATGGTCACACTTGCACGCCGCCTTGCTCCTTCACCAGAACTTGTGTTCCACCCTTCTGGAAACCCCTAGGGTAGTACTAAGGGCTTGAGTCAAGTCTCTCCCAAGTATTACCCCAAGGGTCAAGAGTCGTGCAAGTACCTATGTGCCGCGTAGGTATACCTGCGCGACCAGGACTTGTGTGCCCACGCAGTACTTGCGCGCCCACCAGGACTTGCATGCCCCTTTCTTTTTGGGTGCCCCTCCTGCTTATTCCACCTCTCTTATACCTATCCACCTATCCTCTTCAAGATTAAGCCCTCAGAATTCTCTGTAAAGCCATTTATGGCATGATTTCCTTGTTGGCTTCCTTATCTGAAAGTAATTATATGGAACATTACTCAAAACCTAGTGATTTACATATCTTTATGTCACCAAGGTTAGAGATTTTATTAATTTTAGCCTCATCCTTTAAGGTGAGATAATCCTTAACCTGGGACTCCTTTTCAGGAGTAAGCCCAAATCCAAGTCCCTTAACCTGGGAATCCTCCTTAGGATTAAGCCCCAGTTATAATTTCCAAAATATGGGCTTCCTTTTCAGGAGTAATCCCCAACCATAATTCCTTAATCTGGGCATCCTCCTTAGGATTAAGCCCCGAGTCCTCATTAATTTGGGCATCCTCCTTAGGAGTAGGCCCTGAGTCCCTTAAATTCTAAAAAAATCCCTTTAACCTGGGCCTCCTCCTTAAGAGTAATCCCCAGTCTTAATTTCTCTTAACCAGTCTTAATCCACTTTTTGATATGTCCTTCCTTCTCAGGAGTAAAATCCAATCATAAGTCCTCTCCTAACTTGGGCATCTTCCTTAAGAGTAAGCCCCAAGATTAGAGTATCTAAATCTCTATAAAGTACATATACCTTTATGGACCCTGTTCCTGGATTTCTTCCCTAAAGTAAATCTTAATATTCATCTATTTGAGCATTCATACATACATAAGCCCCACATCATTTCTTATGATTGCATCTTTCATGGAAAAATTTTCTGGTTTTACCAATACCTCTTGTTTCTCACACCGAGCATGACTCACGTGAGCTTAGAGTGTAAAAGTAATTATGACATCTTTCTTTGAGCCATCAATCATACATAAACATCATACTCCCTTTCTCGAACTACGTGGGTTCTGATTCTTTTTCTAAATAAAGGATACGTAGGTAGCCCATCTGCGGGTACGATCCCAACTCTGAAATAATCTATGTCCTTCTGAATGACAATAAACTTCAAGTGCCCCACTGAGTGGATTTAAAACCACTATAGTCATCATAATGACCAATAGACTTTTATATAATTTATTAAAGGATAACATTGAATAAGAATCTCTAACAAATATAGATGATTCTCTATCGATGAAGAACCTTGAATACATATAAAAGATTCTCTAAATTTCTTACATATCAATCATTGATTGTCAGATCTAAAGGAAATCTCATTTTATACTTGGTAATTTAATAAGGATTCATGAACATAACTTAATTCTATAAAGAGATTCCCAGAGTAGACAATAATTTCCCTCAAAAAGGTGTGCTGAGTCCGACCTCCCATCCTCTCGACCAATGCAAATTCCTAAGTCTCATCAATGCATAACTAATGAGTGCCTACCTTTGGAAAGTAGGTCCAAATGGATATGGAATCATTGGATGTTTCCGGTTCTACAAACAAACCCATTAGAAACCACTTGGAATTTTTGAATCTTAAATAAACAAGATCATCCCCAATTCCAGAGGAAACAAAAAACGGTGAACCCGATGTGAATCCTTAACCAAGTTAAAGTAATGTTTTACCTATTTTGTTAGGCCCCTATTTAAAATCAATGAGAGGGCCAACAAGATAACCAATAACATATATTCTTATCCAAAAGATGTAGTGGCCGGACTTTTCTTGATTACGTCTGTTATATCAAACATGCACTCTTTTCCAAGATATTCTGCGTTATAGAAATGACTTCTCTTAAGTTCACACCCATGAATACTTCTGCTGTGAATACTTCTGCTGGGAAGGCCTCTACTGCTACTCCTGCTGGATCGTCGTCCACTCTGAGGAAGATATCACCTACTAAGAATATTCAATGCTGGGTATCAAATGCACTGGTTAAAGAGTATCATCAAAACGGTACTATTCCGACTCTGGAGGCCGCTCGATAAGCCCTCCAAGTCAATAATTCACCCTGGTCGTCCGGACAGCGACGACCATCGATCAAGAAGTAGGTGGTGCCAACCACCATTTTCAACAGTTTTGGGTCGTTATCCCCGGAACGCAATCACCAGTCACTCCCATATTCTGAGGAGGTGAATGATCAGGTCCCTCATGGCCTTAATTCAAGGAGACATGAGTCCTTCCCAAGGGATCCTATCAAAAATCGCCACTAGACTCGTGCGGCAGTGTGCCCTCAACATGATGAGGGTATTGAATCCAGGCGTTCGGCTCAGGTTCCTCGAATCCGAGCAAGCAAGACGAACCACCAAAGGCGAAATCTGGTCAACAATGAGCAGGTTCTCATCTCTGCCATCTCCGGAAAAGTCCACCAACATAACTTGGTGACAAGCAACGAATGGGCACATACACCCGTCCGTTTTAATTCCACTGTCCAGTAGAATCATCTGGCAGCAGCATGCCAATCTCGCCAGGAAATTCTGACAGAGTACTATAGACAGGAATATACACCTGTTTATAAATCATCAGCTAGTCAGTAGGCTCGTCTGACTACATACGATGAAGCCCGCCAACCCAATGTGTTGACAACTTGTAAACAGGCACATACACCTGCTTACACTCATCAATCCTGAAAATAGCCTCGTCTGTCAGTATTGAAGGAAGCTCGTCAACCACGTTCAACGGAGTGCAATCAGTAGGCACATACACCTGCTAGTATTGATCAAGCCTACCAATAGTCTCGGTTGGTAGCATTCAGAGAAGTCAGTCGAAAAGCTCCAGCGACAAATAGGAGGCAGACTCAACTCTCTTCCCGCACACTTGAGTACTGTCAGGATTCACTGATATGAAAAGGAGGATAATATAAGGAACATATACCTACTCCAAGCACGGAATGGACGTATATCCCCGTTCCGGCAGCTGAAGTCACCAAGCACATTCTGTCAATGATGAATAAGTAGAAGCAAATCCTTGCTCATATCCTGGATGCCTTCTAGGATATTATAATAGCTTCAGCAACATCTCAGAGAAAGAAACATAATTCTATACCTACCAGTGGAGTGAAACATCAACAGTTCACTCCAGAACAGACACACACATCTGTTCCAGGCCAAGAGGGTTGTGGGGCGTACTCCCCCATATCATACAGACAACCAAATCAGGCACATACACCTGGTTTGAGTGGATATAATCAGCCTAACCTGATTATTTCTCCTGAGAAGGCACACACACTTTCCAAATTGTGTAAGAAGGCGTCTAAGAATAAGACCCGCCCAACACAGTCAAGAAATCAAGGGCCCATCTGTGATAAGGCCTTACTTGATGCTGAAGTTCTTGAAGACCTCAGACAATTATCTGTTGGAATTCAATATTATACTCTCTCAGTTCCCAATAGTGGGAACATTAATTCCGAAGTTCTTCATCAGACACTTCCTCATGAAGGCTTGCTTCATGACAGTTCGATCGATCTTGAAGTTTCATCTTCAGATGAGAGCTACAATAACCCTATATGTGTCTAGAAGATCAAGGAGCAAGAGGTCTCATCTTTTTCTATAACCCATTATAGTGGTCCTCCCCATGATGATGAATTTAGCTGCAAAAGTCCTCTCTGTAGTAGTAATTCTCATTACCTGGAAAATTCTTTAGAAGACAATGTAGTGACGAGAAAGCCCTATTATCTTGAGGCAATTGCAAAAGTGAATCCAATCATGTCTGATGCTTTACCATCAGTAAGTGAAATACTTTCTCAATTAGAAGATAGCCTGGGGTGTAGGTCATTCTCCGAACCACCCCTGGGTCATTCATCTTCTAGTTTGATCAGTGTATTCTCTACCAATCTTGTTGAATCCGATGAAGCAACAAGGAAGCACCAGCTCCGGTCTAATCAGGTTGAATAATATTCATTTAATGATAAAGAGGAAATGCTGAACATGAGAAAACAACTGGAGAAGGGTGAAGTGCCAGTCAAGTTTTGGCCTTTGGATGACTCTCAGTATGACATTCTAGAGATGTTGACAGAAGATGGGATTCGTGATATTTGTCTCAATATATGGAAAAATCTTTGTCAGTTGAAAAAGAAAGTATTATCTTATGATGAATATGAAAATCATGTTAAGGTAATAGAAGGGTTACAACGCCAAATTGACTTGGCATCTCTATCAGTCTCTCGATATCCGAAGGCTGAAAAATAGCAGAGATCCCTTCAACGTTCATGCCTTGGTGCACTAAGAAGATTGCGCCAGTTAATTTCCAATTCCCCATCTGGTATTCATGTAAGAGGATGGGGTGTTAATGGATCACTACATTTCACTGTACTCTCCAATAAATAAAGCCCACCAAAGGTGGTTTCATGCAATGTTATCTCCCAGAATTGGCCACATTTGGCTGATTTTGTGTGAAATCAAAGGCTTTCCCAAGAACAGGCCTCAAATAGTTCTTCTCAAAGTCAAGAATACAAAGAACAAGTTGTTGAGTTACTCCTACATCAAGCGAACGAGAATATTGAACATACCTCTCGTATGGATCAAGCACATCATCAAGTAGAAGAAGTGTCAGAAATAATCCAATGGTCTTTTGAGTCGGGTGATAAAAGTGGGTGTCGATTGATGCATCCATCTAATTTCCAGACCAAGGTCCGCAAGATCAAGAGATATTTTAAGAAAGTCTCAGACATAGCATGTCAAGAGCCACCCCAGCTTTCCAGACTAGGGACTCTTTTAACCCAACCCTTGGAATCAACAAATAGGATTTGAGGAGTTGAGCAGGAACAACAGGAACAACCCCAGTCCACCAGACTGGGGACTTTTTCAAATCCTCAATCCCTCCCTCAGAGAAAGTTGGTCTTCTCTCGATTAGGGAAGAAGCCCTAAGAGGAACGAAGATCCAAATTATCAGGATATTCTCTCTAAATTATGGTTCTCCAAGAAGTTCCTGAGGGATCGAATCAACAAAAGGCAATGTCTCATCAGGGACATGGAAGAAGAAAATATCGTAGAAATGCTGATAGAAGGGATGCATTTCATTATGCATAAATTAATGTCATCAATGCTATTGTTTCTAATCCACCAAACGATAATTACTCAGAGGGATCAGATGAAGAGGTTCTTGCTCAAGAAGTTGTATGCACAGACACAAATGAAGAAGGTGCGTGTACATGAAATCAAAGGCTTACCCAAAATCTGGGTGTTCCTTCAAGTAACCCACTTCCCCCTCTCTGAAAGGGATCCAACAAGGGGAAAGTAAAGAATCGGGTTACATACCCTTCCTCTGGATAAGGCCAATCGCTCTCATTAGAATAAATATTTGCACAACAGGAGGAAGAAATGAAGGAATTGAGGTGGATGAATGAAAAACTACTTCATGGTAGTCTTCCTCCTAAGCGTGCTAGAGTTAGTTAGCCAAAGGAATTTGTTACAGCTACTAATATGTATCAAGAATATCCTCCTTTATCAGTACAACCTTACAGGTCTAATCCTACAGGTCAAGTGCAACAACAATCGGCAGTGCTGCCATCGGTTGCAGTACCAGCTGCCACATCTGTCCAAGCTCCAGTCATTGCACCTGTTCAGGTCCAAGCTCAACCGGATGTTTCTAAAAAGTTAATAACTACTATTGAGTCATTAACAGCTCGGTTGGAAGTTATGGAGGGAAATTGTGCTCAAATTCAACCAGAAAAGAGAGCTTACCCTGAATGGGTTGATGCAATTCCTCCCCCATCAAATTTTTCAAGTACCACATTCCCAATCTTTAATGGTTCGGGAGACCCATATAAAAACTTAACACATTTTGTTTCTCATTGCGATCATATGATGGGAACCCTTCAGCAACAAGAAGCAGTTAAGCTCAGGTGTTTTGTACAGTCATTACAAGGACCTGATTTTGTTTGGTACACAAGCTTGCAATCCCAATCAACTACCAGATGGGAGGATCTTTGCCAAAAATTCCGTCTTCAGATCAGCTCAACGTTGCCAAAGACAACAGTTTTTGATCTTAAAAATTGTAAGAAAAGGGAGAATGAAAGGGTCTCATATTTCATTGCTCGCTGGAAGAGATTAAAATATTCCCTGAGCTTAGCACTCCCTCAAGAAGAATTGTTGCCAATCTGTGTGGCAAATTTGCGTGATGAGTTACGCACGCTGTTGATCCCTGTGAAATACACAGGAGGGTTTTGAGACCTTACTTCAATTTCTCAACATATTAAAGATTCACTTATAAAGACTAAGGATAAAACTCGTGTAATTCCATCAGCTCCAGGAAGGAGAATGGGTAAAGCAGAGACTGCTACAATCATGCTTAAAAAAGCACCTGTACCTGCTTCTACTTCAAAAACTTCATCTTCTCGAAGGGCTCCACCTCCCGAGCATTAGTAACAGATGCCGTTTCGTCAAGATGATCAAAGAGATCAAAGATGGAAACATTTTGATGAGTTGAAGAGCAAAGTTTATTCTTTCCAAAATGAACAAGTTCCTGGTTACTTCATTTTGGCCCTGGAGAATAATTTAGTTCAGCTTCTGAGGCCCAAGAGTCCAAAAAAGGAAGGAGATGAAGACCGTCCCAATTATTGCCCCTTTTATCAGATATTGGGGTATCCCATTCAGAAGTGTTTTGTCTTCAAGGACCTCCTGCAAAAAATGGTAGACTTGGGACAAGTCAAACTGAAAGGTTCTTCAGCTCAGGTAGCATGTTTTACTGCTACAGCTCCGGAGGAAGAAGGTGAGTGGCAAGAAGTCAAGAACAAAAATGCACAAAAATATAATGATTGGATGGTCAGAAAGATGATCAACCGAACTCATGCTATTTTTCGAACACAATTAAAGAAACCAATTGTGTCTTCTGCCATGAATGCCGCAGCAAAACCCCCTTCATCAGAGGGAAAATACTCAAAGAAACGACATGATTCAAAGAGAGAGGAAGAATCAGAAGAAGATGAGTATGTGTCAAATCCCAAGTTGTCTTTGACTCTGGAAGATTTTATGCCATCTACTTCGAAGCCACGGGCACTATCCCATCAAACGACACAACCTAAATTGGCTAGTCAGGCAGAGTCTTCATCAGATGAAGAGTTAATCTTTGGATCTGTTAATATGATTCACTTAATAGATCCTTATGCCAATCACAGTTTTGAATTTGATGAACCTAGGTTCCTCGTATCAAACATAGGAATCAAAAGAAGTTCCATAGGCTCAGGGTATAGGGGAAGACGTGGATCTTCCATAGGCCACTATTCCAATTATACCTCTGCTAGAACTGTGTATGCGGCAGAAACTCGTGGTAGAGCCCTTCAACGAGCTCAACAAGAATAAGCAAGTTCTTCCACACAAGGCAGATTCAGTCCTGGCACAGTTATTCTGGAGGATCATTTGGAAGTTCCACCTTCTTCCTCTCAGCAAGTAAATAGACCTATTCTATCTAATCTTCCAAAGCCATGAGTATTACCAACTCCTACCCCGATACAAGATGCATCAACTTACAAAGCATCAACTTCCAAGGCACCTGCTAAACCACATGTTCCTGTTGGGAAATGCAGACCTTCGGATCAAAAGTATGATGTATTGAAACACCTGGCTTAAGTACCGGCCAAGTTATCAATTTTGGAGGCTTTGAATTTATCAAAGGATCTTCGAGAGGCACTCATTGAGGCTTTGTCAAGTCCTTAGGAGTTTGAAACTGAAATTTCTGCAGCTGAAGCCTACCATGTAGAGAATAATCTTGCAGAATTCCATGCAGTGATATCTTTCACAGATGAAGATGAATATGATGTCGTGCATGGGCATATTATACCTTTGTATTTATTTGGCAAGGTCAATGGTGTAGACATCCGAAGAGCTTTCATTGATAATGGTTCAAGAGTCAACCTCATGCCCATTCGTACACTTCATTTATTGGGCCTTAAGGAATCTGAGTTATTAACTTCTACTATGATGTTACAAGGATATGATAAAAATGAACAAGAACCACTGGGTGAGATTACACTCAGAACTCAGTTTGGAGATCTTGTATCCAATTCAGATTTCATGGTTGTTGATCAAGACTCAGCCTTCGACATCTTGCTTGGAAGACCCTGGATACATCAACACGCGACCATCCCTTCATCATACCATCAATGTCTCAAATTTTGTTTCGATGGTCAAGTTGGGACATTGTATGGTGATAAGGCCCCGTTCAAAACATGTGAATCTCAATACATTGAGGCAGAATTTTATCACATGAGGGGAAATGAGGAATCCACAACAAAGGAGATTACCAAAGTTAATGCTCCATATGGTTTGGAAAAGATTCCAGTAAATCCATTTACACATATGAGTATAGATTATGTGTTGCCTATCAGTCAAATTGATAGGATAGAATCAAATCCAAATACTCTTATGAAAACCTCCATAATGTCAATTACGACAATTAAGCTAGAAATCATGGGAGAAATTGGTGATTCACCAAGCAATGATGAAAGCTCAAATAGAGATGTCTTCATTTCATATGCTGAAATCCAGAAAGTCTATACTTCTCCAACCAGGCCAGAAGAAGTTATAGCAATGTTAGAGGTGAACTATGACGTCGATTCTCAATCCATCATCTACTCTTTATTACCCAAATAAGACCCTTCATCATCAATCGGGTTGGAAATGGAATCTACTTCTTCAAGATGTGAAAATTTTAGCGTCTCTTCTGATCATGAAAATTCTGCTTCATCATCTACTATGCAAGTAGAAACAGAAGAAATAACACATGTTGAAGAAGAAGAAGAAGATCTCAGGGATGCTCCTCCAGCATTTGAAGAGGGTATCTCTACCACCATGGTTGAACTCATAGAAATAAATACGGGTACAAAAGAAGATCCACGCCCCACTTTAATCTGTGAGACCATGACTCTTGAAGAGAAATATATTAATGTTTCATTTTTAAAGAAAAATTGAGATATATTTTCATGGAACTATACAAAGATTCTAGGGCTTGATCCTGATGTTGCCACTCATCGTTTGGGTTTGTCATAAGAACATAGAGGATTCAAACAAGCTGCTAGAAGAATACACCCAACTTATGCTTCCAAAATTGAAGCTGAAGTGGATAAGATTATCAAAGATAACTTCATCAGAGAAGTTCAATATCCCAACTGGTTAGATAATATTGTCCCTGTGAAGAAAAATAATGGACAAATTAGAGTTTTCATCGACTTCAGAGATCTTAATCGGCATTGTCCTAAGGATGATTTTCCAGTTCCGATTAAAAAACTTTTAATCGATGCAAAATCTAGCTATGAAGCACTTTACTTCATGGATGGATATTCCGGATATAATCAAATACGAATGGATCCAGAAGATTAAGAATCTACATACTTCAGAGCCCCTCAGGGTGTGTTTTTCTATCGGGTAATGCCCTTTGGATTAAAGAATGCTGGCACAACATATCAGCGTGCCATGCATCGTATCTTCAAACCCTTTTTAGGGAAGTTCGTTGAATGTTACGTGGATGATTTTTTGGTCAAATACAGGCAACATTATAATCACTTGGCTGATTTAGAAATCATATTCCACAAACTTCGGCAACATAATTTGAAGATGAACCCCTTAAAATGTGCTTTTGGGGTAACCTCAGGGAAATTTCTCGTCTTTGTTGTACGCCATCTTGGTATTGAAGTCGATCCTGAGAATACAAAGTCAATCCTTGGTATGTCACCTCCTTGAAATTTGAAATAATTAAGAGGACTTCAAGGACACTTAGCCTATATTCGTCATTTGATCTCCAATTTGGCAGGAAAAAGTTTACCCTTCACCAAATTGATGAAGAAAGGAGTCACTCACCAGTGGACTGAAGAATGTCAAGAAGCATTCGATATTCTCAAGAAGTAACTCTTGAGTCCACCAATATTAATGTCACATGTTGAAGGAAGGCCACTTATTATTTATGTGACAGCCTTAGAGAGATCATTGGGTGCCTTTCTTTCTCAGAAGAATGATGCTGGGAATGAAAACATCCTTTACTATCTCAGTCGGACTATGCTTGAAGCAGAAACCCAATATTCAAGTATTGAGAAGTGCTTCCTAGCATTAATCTTTGCAGTTCAGAAGTTGAGACACTACCTACAACATCATGAGGTCCAATTGATATCTCGCAATAACCCGCTCAAATTCATCCTTAGTCGTCCAATGCTTACAGGGCGTTTGGAAAGGTGGGTAGCTATTTTTCAGTAGTTCGACATTCAGTATGTGTCTCAAAAGGCAATAAAGGGCCAAGCTCTGGCTGATTTCCTTGCTGAACATCCTTCAGTAAAAGATACATCTTCAGATATTGAACTCCCTGATGAGGAAGTCCTCTCTATTCAAGATAGTTTTCAAACATGGGAAATGTAATTTGATGGTGCTTCTAGAAGTCCAACAGGAAGGAAAATGGAAAATCCTAAATTCAACAAAGTTGGGTTAGGAGTTGTGCTCATTTCTCCAGAAAAGGAAGTGTTACCCTATTCCTTCTCATTGTTGGGAGGCGGTAAAAATAATGATGCAGAATACCAAGCTCTCATCACAGGCTTGGAGTTGGTGCTTCAAGCACAAGTGAATCACTTAAAAGTGAAAGGTGATTTAGACCTAGTAATCAAGAAAATCAATGGGGATTATGCAATCAAAAAATAAGAATTGATCCCTTTGTATGATTACATCAGAGAGTTAATGGTGGAATTTCCCATGGAACCAACATTTTCTTATGTCCCGCAATCAAAAAATGCTCAAGCTGATGCACTGGCTAATATAGCCACAACTCTGGCAGATCCAAATAGGGACGAGACAACCATCAGTATTGCCCACTGTCATACAATTTTACCTTATATTCAAATCAGAACAGAGGAAATCAATGAAATTAGTCCCATTCCTGAACCATATGGTCATACTACAAGATGAATGACACCTATCAAGGAATACCTTCAAAATGGAATACTTCTACCTGATAGAGCCGGGAAAGAACAAGTCCGGAGATGTGTGTGTTGGGTACCGGGACTACGCAGCGGAAGCCGGTGGGCCGAGATTTTAAAATTTTTCTGCTTCACCGGAGTGACATAACCCTGTCAACTCCGGTGATCTTGTCCCGGCTTGGTCTGAGGATCTCTCAAGGTTCTTAAGGAGCATAAAAAATTAAACTTGAACATTTACCTTGTTCAAAATTGACATGCATTATGCCGACGATCGTTGCTCGAAGACTCCGACGTCGAAGCCCTCTAGATCATCCACACATGCTTCACAAATCTGCTCACGCGCCATTCATCAAGATATGGGTGCTAGCGTGGATCTTCGATGCACACTTCGACACACCGATGATCACCACAAACTAGCATCTTCGATCCGTGAAGGTGGAACTTGAAGAACTTTCTAGTTTGAGAGAGTCTCTCTCTAGAACTCAGGAGGAGAGAGAGGCTCTCAATTCCAACTGATGAATAGTCCCCAGGGGAGAGCCTCTCTCTTACTATATATAGGGAATATCTAAAATACACGGTAAGGGTTCCCGACCCTCGTGTATTAAAAATTCACTATATATATATATATATTATAAATAATTATTTATGACAAATTAAATTACGCCATAAATAATATTTATTATTTATCACTGAACTACAATATATATATATTACGGGATAAACATGAGTCTAACTCGACTCACACCTCCTGATAATATTAAACGAACCCAAGATATAAATATTTGTCCGATTAATATTTATCTATGTATTTACTTAATCACTCGTAAATACATGTTATAAATAAATTCAACGAATTATTCCAAATTTGAATAATAAAAGAATTTATTTATTACTTGGTGATCCATATGACTTGGATAATACCTGGACCCCGTGGTGGGGCCCACCAAGTCCTATAATCCTATTCATCAGAATAGGGCAGATTGTCAAAGTGCTGTTGTGTGTGACCCTCTAGGACCTTATCTCAATAGTAGTGAATAATATCACCGACCTAGAGTGGGGTTTAGAAACCCATCGAGGCCCCTATAGAGATAAGGCAAAGTCAAAGCAACGACTGCCTTCCTACGAACATGGTCCGTGTAATCTAATCTCTTCGTCATTGATATCTCAATAAAGCAGAATGCATACTTAGTGTCATCATTCTTTATTTGCTTTATTTTATTTGTTGATTTGTCCGGACGGTCTTACCTTCCACTACCATGGCCATGGATTTAATGAAGGTGAAACCATCCTAATCAATCAGGCCCAAGATATCTCTTCCTAAACTTGGAAGCGACAAATCCTTTCTCAATCATTCAATCAATGCCATGCCATTAATGACATACCCGATATAAACTACCTCACCACGACTTGTCGCCATGGTTTTTGCCTTATATCAAATGTACATAATTAAATGACATTCATTGATAATGATCTCAAGTAAGGAGACCATTACACATGTCCGTAGATAGGAAAGACCAATGACACTAGAAACATGTGGTGTTCCTATTAAGCGGGTCTTTCCTCATGATCTCAATAGCTAGAGATCATCAAGTGCAAACTTCATGAGATGAAGTCTCAATGATTATGAGCCCCCAATACTTGATGGTCACTGTTTCCCTCTAGAATGGGGGATGATATCATTGATTTAAGATTCCAACATTCCAAGAAGTTTCTAACGGGTTTGTTCGTAGAACCGGAAACATCCAATGATTCCATATCCATTTGAACCTACTTTCCAAAGGTAGGTGCTCATTAGTTGTAGACTGATGAGGCTTAGGAATTTGCATTGGTCGAGAGTATGGGAGGTTGGACTCATCACACATTTTTGATGGGAATTATTGTCTACTCTGTGACTCTCTTTATATATTTAAGTTATGTTCGTGAATCCTTATTACATTACCAAGTATAAAATGAGCTTTCCTTTAGATCTGACAATCAATGATTGATATATAGGAAATTTAGAGAATCTTTTATATGTATTCGAGGTTCTTCATCGATATAGAATCATGTGTATTTGTTTAGAGATTCTTAGTCAATGGTATCCTTTAATACATAAAAGTCTCTTGGTCATTATGATGACCATACTGGTTTTAAAGCTACTTAGTGGATCACTTCAAGTTTATTGTCATTCAGAAGGACATGGATTATTTCAGAGTTGGGATCATACCCGTAGATGGGCTACCTACGTATCCTTTGTTTAGGAAAAGGAATTAGAACCCACATATTTCGAGTAAGGTAATATGATGTTTATGATTGATGGCTCAATGAAAGATGTCATAATTACTTTTACACTCTAAGCTCATGTGAGTCATGCTCAGTGTGAGAAACAAGAGGTTTTGGTAAAGCCAGAAAATTGTGCCATAAAATATTCAATCATAAGAAATGATGTGGGGATTATGTATGTATGAATGCCCAAATAGATAACGATTAGGATTTACTTCAAGGAAGAAATCCAAGAACAGGGTCCATAAATGTATATGTACTTTATGGAGATTTGGATACTCTAATTTGGGGCTTACTCCTAAAAAGGAGGCCCAAATTAGGAGGGTAATTATGATTGGGTTTTACTCCTAAGAAGGAGACCCAGATAAAAAAGTAAATTAGGACTGGTTAAGAGAAATTAAGACTGGGGATTACTCCTGAGAAGGAGGCCCAGGTTAAGGGACTTGAAAAATTAAGGGACTTAGGGCTTACTCCTGAAGAGGATGCCCATATTTGAGACTGGGGCTTACTCCTGGAAAAGAAGCCCAGGTTAAGAGAATTATGGTTGGGGATTACTCCTAAGGAGGATGCCCATATTTGGGAATTTTAAGATTGGGGATTACTCCTGAAAAGGATGCCCAAAATTAATGGGAATTATGACTGGGACTTACTCCTGAAAAGGAGGCCCAGGTTAAGGTGTTATCTAATATTAAAGGATGAGGTTGAATGAATGAAATCTCAATTTTTAGTGACATAATGGTGTGTAATTCACTAGGTTTTGAGATATATTTCACAAAATTCCTTTCAGATAAGGAAGTTAATCAAGAAAACATGCCATAAATGGATTTGAAGAATGCCTTGAAGACTAAATCTTGAATATGAGAGGTGGAATGGTATAAGAGGGGTTAAATGGGCAAGAAGGGAACCCAAAAAGGCAGGGGCACGCAAGTCCTGGCAGGCGCGTAGGTATTGCGTGGGCGTGCAAGTTCTGGTCACGCAGGTATACCTGCGCGACACATGGGTACTTGCGTGATTGTTAACCAGTAGGGTAACACTTGGGAGATCCTTGACCAAATCCTTTAGAATTATCCTGAGGTACTTCCAGAAGAGAGGCACGCAAGTTTTGGTGAAGAAGTAGGGTGGCGTGCAAGTATGTTCATTTCCCTTAAGGGTAAAACACCTTAGGCGCGCAAGTATTAGTGAATTATAACACTTAGAACTTACTCCTCTTGTTTATACCTTCCATTCTAGGTAAAGAATTACCTTAGAAATGTTCGGAAGACCTGAAGAAGAGACTTGGGCATTCAGACCTCTATATCTTAATTCTGGAAAAAATTCCTCCTCGAATGGGGGGCCCACTGGGTCTATTTATAGGTTGGAGAAGACCCCGGGCAGTTATCACTTAGGACGCAAGTCACTTGCGCGACCATTAGGTGGCGCGCAAGTATACTTGCGCGACAGTGAGGGAACTTGCACAACCTTTGTGCATTTGAAGCCTTGTTCATGCCTTTGTTGATTTTTGATGTTTTCTTCAAAGGATGAATCAATTTGTGCTAAGTCATTTCCCTTTCCATTATTATAGACAATGTGATGAAAAGGAGCGTCAACAAAAGTCCCCACTCAGAGTTGGATCCGGAGAGAAAATAGGATTTGACTCTGAGGTGAGAAGAAACAAGAAATCTGGCAGTTTAAAGTCATGCATGTCGAACTATAAAAAAGGCTAATGTTTAAGGTTGAAATATCTTTGACTGAATAAATTAGAATTGACTCAATTTATTGACAATTTATCTGAAAATATATTACCATACTCAAGTATAAGGGAAAATATGTAAACTATGACTTAAGAAAATTTGAATCTGAGGAATGATATGAAAAAGAGCTAAAAAGGCATTAGAAGAAGTAGTTCCCAAGAATGAAGTTACCATTATTTAACAAACCCATTAGGGGGTTGAATTATGCAGGGCCACCTAAGGGCATTGGCTTCATAGTAAAATAATAGCATCTTTTTGCTGATAGGTCCGTTATGTAGACTACTTATGCAAGGCCGCCTAAGGGCACGTGGTGCATAGTCAGAAAAAATAACTCTCAGAAATTTACTTTTCTAGTGCTAAGAAGCTAGTGAAAGTTTATAGGGATTAAAATTTTCCAAAGTATAGAGTTTGCTGTATGGAAAGAAGTACTTGAATATGGAGAAGATATTTCCAAACAAGATTGTTTAAGAATTGGATGAATGTCACTCCTACGAAGGTCTGACCCAAACATAGGGAAGGGAAAATATAAACCATAGACTTGAATATTTTCAGATCATGAAAAATAGTATGAGACAAATATGTAAAGAATGACTATTTTTGCGGATCCCTACATATTGTCATTAAGACAACTAAGGACAAAAAGAGGTTCTTGTCCTAATAATGAAGTTACCATTATTTAACAAACCCGTTAGGGGGTTGAATTATGTAGGGCCACCTAAGGGAATTGGATGCATAGTCAAATAATATCATCTTTTGGCTGACAGGTCTGTTATGTATACTTGTTTATGCAAGGCCGCCTAAGGGCACGTGCTGCATGGTCAGGCAAAAGAATTCTCAGAATTTGGACATTTTGGTGACTATAAGTCAAGAAAAGGGTTATAAAGATCTGAAAAATATTTAAGGTTTGGATTATGACACATAAAAATGGGTATTGTTCAATGTATGTAAAGATACATAGACTAATGCTAACCATAATCACATTGTGGATGGGTCCTGAATTGAAATGTTGGAATTCACTACGTATCCCATAAGGATGGGAATCAAGCCATACGTAGTTCTTGAACTACAGTTTAACGTCGTGTGGGGCAAAAGGATTGGAGATCTTAGTTTAGGGTCATAGAGCTCGGACCATTATAAGAAATACATAGTGTGTGTTTTCATGGGGACTTTTCAGTCAAGGGACTGAAAGTGAAATTTGGGGTTAGGCCCAAAAGACTTGGGGCTGGATTCTAGGGACACTAGAATGTTCATACTTATCCCATAAGGATGGTAATCAAGCCCACGTAGTTCTAGAAATACCCTCTGTAAAAATTTGGTTCGTACATGTGAAGGGTGAAAGGGGACCTTAGTGCAATGATGGTTTAACCCAAGATAAAAGGTTTGGACATTTCCATGTATGCACGTAGTCTTTGAAATGAAACATGATTGAAAATAAATGTAAATAATGATTCCCTCTCAGGTGAGGGTATCAAAGAATATTGCAGTTTATTGTCATTCATGAAAAAAGTATTGTACAGTTTAACATCGTATAACAAGGACGAAGGTGAACCAATGTAAAGATATTTATTCTGGGGGCGGTTTCACGAATCAACATTGTATGAGATGGAGGTGAACCGATGTGAAGAGATTGATTTTGGGCTTGAACCTTGGGAGGTTGCCTACGTACCCATCCTGGAAGGCAAGGATCAAAGTCCGCATAGTTCAATTAAATAATGAATTAGTGATCAAGTTATCCTTGGGGACAACAACCTAAAAAATAGTGTTTGGACTTACACATAGTTAGTAACCCAGATAGAGTGTTATGGTTGAAGTTTACTCTAAGCTCACGTGAGTCATACTCGGTGTGAGAAACAAGAGGTAGAAACAACCCTAATGATGCACAATTTAATGTCATGTAGTAGGGACAAAGTACAGTTTAATGTCATGTAGGACGTATTAAAGGACTTTATGTACAGTTTAGCGTCATGTAGTTAGGACGATGGGGACAATACAGTTTAATGTCATGTTGGACAAAAAGAGGACTGTGCAGTTTAATGTCATGTAGTGAGGAAAAAGATTACACCATTTAACATCATGTTGGACGTATTAGGGACTTTTTCATAGTTTAGCGTCATGTTGGACGTAAGTGCCAATAGTTTAAGGTCGTATGCATGGATCGTTGGTTATGCAGTTTAACATCTTGCTGGACACGATGAGTAGTTTTAATGTCATGCAGGACGGTGGTGCAGTTTAAGGTCATACCATACCAATGATGATATATTTTGTGTTTATAAAAAATACTTCTTCAAAAATCTGGCATTGGTTGGAGTAGTGATGAGTTCTCCATCCATCGAGATTAATGAATAAGCTCCATTGGAGTAGACCCTATGTATTGAGTAAGGTCCTTCCCATTTTGGCTCAAGCTTGGGAGGTTTCTTTCCTGGTATCATTGGAGTTCTGAGAACTAATACCAATTCTCCCTAAGTGAATGAATGAAGATGAACTTTTTTGTTGAAAGCTCGTGCTATTCAATTTTGATAGACTTCCAAGTGGTGCAAAGTGCACAATATTTTCTCATCTAACCGTTCCAATTAATTCAATCGCTTTTGAGATTGTTCATCTGTAGATGACTGATCACAAATAACTACTCTGAGCAAGGGTAGTTGAACTTCAATGGGCAAGACGGCTTCTGTTCCATATACCAGTGAATATGGAGTTGACCGCGTTGCAGTGCGGGTGGTAGTCCGATAAGCCCATAAAGCATGAAAGAGTTTATTAGGCCATGATATCTTATCTTTATCCACTATCTTTTGCAGTATATTTGAAATAGTCTTATTGAAGGCTTCTATCTGGCCATTGGCCGCTGCATGATACCGAGATGAATGATTGGATTTGATGTTGTATTCTTGATACAACTTCTTCACCTCAGATGAATAGAAGTTGGTGCCATTGTCCGTCAATATGGTATGAGGGACACCAAATCTGGTAATGATGTTAGACTTGATGAATCTAACAATGCATTTAGAACTGACTTCCTTAAGAGGTATTTCCTATTCCCATTTGGAAAAGAAATCAGTAGCAGTAAGAATATACTTAAACTTCTTGGCCATAGATGAAGGGTAAGGTCCCACCACATCCATTCCCCATGTGGAAAATGGCCATGAGTATTTAGCTGTATGAAGCAACTCTGGAGGTTGATGAATGAAGTTGGCATGTACTTGGAATGAATGACACTTCTTTGTGAAATCAACACAATCTTGTATCATTGAAGGCCAAAAGTATCCAAGCCTTCGAATCTGATCAGACAGTCTATGTCCAGACTGGTGGGTACCACAGACTCTTGCATGCACTTCTTTCATGATAGCCATTGTCTCTTCACCATCAATGCATCTGAAGAGAACTCCATCAAAACCACATTTGTAGAGAATTTTATATAGGTGATCTGAGCTATCATAAAGAGTAAAATTGACCACACATAGCCGGATTTGTTCTTTCTCGGCTCTATCAGGTGTAAGTGTTCCATTTTGAAGGTATTCCCTGATAGGTGACATCCATCCTGTAGTATGACCATACAGTTCAGGAATGGGACTAATTTCATTAATTTCCTCTGTTCTGATTTGAACATAAGGTGAAATTGCATGACAATGGGCAATACTGATGGTTGTCTCGTCCCGATTTGGATCTGCCAGAGCTGTGGCTATATTATCCAGTGCATCAGCTTGAGAATTTTGTGACCTTGGGACATAAGAAAATGTCATTTCCGAAGGGAATTATGCCATTAACTCTCTGACGTAATCATACAAAGGTATTAGTTCTTCTTTTCTGATGGCATAATCCCCATTTATTTGTTTGATTACCAGGTCTGAATCACCTTTCACCTTTAAGTGATTCATTTGTGCTTGAAGCGCCAATTCCAAGCCTGCGATGAGAGCTTGGTATTATACTTCATTATTGGTACCACCTTCCCATAATAAGAAGGAATAAGGTAACACTGCCTTTTCTGGAGAAATGAGCACAATTCCTAAGCCAACTTTGTTGAATTTAGGATTTTCCATTTTCCTCCCTGTTGGAATTCTGGAAGCACCATCAAAATACATTTCCCATGCCTGATGACTTTCTTGAATAGAGAAGACTTCCTCATCAGAGAGTTCAATATCTGAAGATGTGTCTTCCACTGAAGGGTGTTCAGCTAGGAAATCAGCCAGAGCTTGGCCCTTTATTGCCTTTTAAGACACATACTGAATGTCGAATTGCTGCAAAATAACTGCCCACCTTTTCAGACATCCTATAAGCATTGGACGACTAAGGATGAATTTGAGCAGGTTATTGCGAGATACCAATTGGACCTCGTGATGTTGCAGGTAGTGCCTCAACTTCTGAACTGCAAATATTAATGCCAGGCAGCACTTCTCAATACTTGAATACCGGGTTTCTGCTTCAAGCATAGTCCGACTGAGGTAGTAGATGCTGTTTTCATTCCCAGCGTCATTTTTCTGAGCAATAAAGGCACCCAATGATCACTCTAAAGCTGTCACATAGAGGATAAGTGGTCTTCCTTCAAAAGGTGGCATGAGTATCGGCAGACTCAAGAGGTATTTCTTGAGAATATCAAATGCTTCTTGACATTATTCAGTCCACTGGTAAGTGACTACCTTCTTCATCAATTTGGTGAAGGGTAAACTTTTTCCTGCCAAATTGGCGATGAAACGCCGAATATAGGCTAAGTGTCCTTGAATTACTCTTAATTCTTTAAAATTTTTAGGATGTGACATACCAAGGATTGACTTTGTATTCTTAGGATCGACTTCAATACCACGATGGCATACAAAAAAGCCGAGAAATTTTCCTGAGGTTACCCCAAAAGCACATTTTAAGGGGTTCATCTTCAAATTATGTTGCCGAAGTTTGCGGAATATGACTTCTAAATCAGCCAAGTGATTAGAACATTGTGTGGATTTGACCACCAAATCTTCCGCATAGCATTCAACAGACTTTCCTAAAAAGGGTTTGAAGATACGATGCATGGCACGCTGATATGTTGCGCCTGCATTCTTTAAGCCAAAGGGCATTACCCGGTAGCAAAACACACCTTGAGGGGCCCCGAAGGCTGTGGATTCCTCATCCTCTGGAGCCATTTAGATTTGATTATATCCAGAATATCCATCCATGAAGGAAAGTGCTTCATAGCCAGCTGTTGCATCAATCAGGAGTTCTGTAATCGGAACTGGAAAATCATCCTTAGGTCAATGCCGATTAAGATCTCTGAAATCAATGCAAACTCTAATTTGTCCATTCTTCTTTTTCACAGGGACAATATTATCCAACCACTTGGGATATTTAACTTCTCTAATTAAGTTATCTTTGATAAGCTTATCCACTTCAGCTTTAATTTTGGAAGCATAAGTTGGGTGTGTTCTTCTCGCGACTTGATTAAATCCTCGATGTTCTTCTGGTAAACCCAAATGGTGAGTAGCCACATCAGGATCAAGCCCAGAAATTTCTATATAGTTCCAAGAAAATATATCTCTATTTTGCTTTAGAAAGGAAATATACATCTCTTTCTCTTCAAGAGTCATGGCTGCACTGATTAAAGTGGGGAGTGGATCTTCTTTTGTACCCAGATTTATTTCTCTAAGTTCATCCACGGTGGTAGAGATACCCTCTTCAAATACTGGAGGAGCATCTCTGATATTTTCCTCTTCTTCTTCATCATGTGTTATTTCTTCCATTTCTACTTGTATAGTAGATGATAAAGCAGAATTTCCATGATCATAAGAGATGTTAAAATTTGAACATCTTGAAGAAGAAGCTTCCATTTCTAACCAGATTGACGATGAAGGGTCTTCCTTGGGAAATAAAGAGGAGATAATGGATTGAGAATCGACATCACTGTTCACCTCCGATGTTTCTATAACTTCTTTTGGCCTGATTAGAGAAGTATAGACTTGTTGGATTTCAGCAGATGAAATGAAGACGTCACCATTTGGGCTTTCATCACTGCTTGGTGGGTCAACAATTTCTCCCATGTTGTCTGGATCGATTGCCGTAATTGACATTATGGATCTTTCCATAAGAGTATTTTGATTTGGGTCTATCTTGTCAATTTGACTGATAGGCAACACATAATCTGTACTCACATGTGTAAATGGATTTACTGGAATCTTCTCCAAACCATATGAAGCATTAACTTTGGTAATCTCCCTGGTTGTGGATTTATCCTTTCCCTTCATGTGATAGAATTCCGCCTCAATGTATTGAGACTCACATGTATTGAACGAGGCCTTATCACTATACAATGTCCCAACTTGACCATCGAAACAATATTTGAGACATTGATGGTATGATGAAGGGATAGCCGCATGTTGATGTAGCCAGGTTCTTTTAAGCAAGATGTTGAAGGATGAGTCTTGATCAACAACCATGAAATTTGAATTGGATACAAGATCTCCAAACTGAGTTCAGAGTGTAACCTCGCCCAGTGGTTCTTGTTCATTTTTATCATATCCTTGTAACATCATGGTAGAAGGAGATAAATCAGATTCTGTGAGGCCCAATCGACGAAGTGTACGAATGGGTATGAGGTTGACTCCTGAACCATTATCAATGAAAGCTCTTCGGACGTATACACCATTGAACTTTCCAGATAAGTACAAAGGTATAATATGTCCATGCACGACATCATCTTTATCTTCATCAGTAAAATATATCACTGCATGATATTCTGAAGGATTATTCTCTATGTGATAGACTTCAGCTGTAGAAATTTCAGTTTCAAAATCCTGAGGACTTGACAAAGCCTCTATGAGTGCCTCCCGAAGATCTTTTGACAGATTCAAAGCATCCAAAATTGATAACTTGGCTGTTACTTGGGCCAGGTGTTTCAATATATCATACTTTTGATCCAGAGGCCTGCGTTTCCCAACATGAACATCTAGTTTAACAGGTGCCTTGGAAGTTGATGCTCTGGAAGTTGATGCATCTTGTATCGGGATAAAAGTTGGCAATATTCCTGGATTTGGAAGATTAGACTGATTAGATCCATTTACTTGCTGAGAGGAAGAAGATGGAACCTTCAACCAGTCTTCCAGAATAACTGTGCCTGGACTGAATTTGCTATTGGTGGAAAAACTTACTTGTTCTTGTTGAGCTCGCTGAAGGGCTCTGCCATGAGTTTCTTCTGCATACACAGTTCTAGCAGGGGTAGAATTGGAATAGTGGACTCTGAAAGATCCACATCTTACCCTATATCCTGAGCCTCTGTAACTTCCTCTGATTCCTCTGTTTGATACAGGGAATTCAGGCTCATCGAAATCAAAACTATGATTGGCATATGGATCTATTAATTGAATCATATTAACAGAACCAAAGATTAACTCTTCATCTGATGAAGACTCTTCCTGATTAACCTATTTAGGCTGTGTCTTTTGGTGGGGCGGTGCCCATGGCTTCGAAGTAGATGGAATGAAATCTTCCAGAGTCAAAGACAACTAAGTCTTTGACATATACTCATCTTCTTCTGATTGTTCCACTTTCTTGGAATTGTGCCGTTTCTTTGAGGATTTTCCCTCTGATGAAGAGGGTTTTGCTGCGGCATTTATGGCAGAAGGCACAATTGGTTTCTTCAATTGTGTTCGCAAAATAGCATGAGTTTGATTGATCGTCTTTCTGACCATCCAATCATCATATTTTTGTGCATTTTTGCTTTTGACTTCTTCCCATTCGCCTTCCTCCTCTGGAACTGTAGCAGTAACACATGCTACCTGAGATGAAGAACCTTTCAGTTTGACTTGTCCTGAGTTGACCATCTTTTGCAGGAGGTCTTTGAAGACAAAACACTCCTGGATGGGATGCCCCAACATTTGATGAAAGGGGTAATAATTGGGACAGTCTTCATCTCCTTCTTTGTTTGGCCTCTTGGGCCTTGGCAATTGAACTAGATTATTTTCCAGAGCCGAAATGAAGTAGCTAGGAACTTGTTCATTTCAGAAAGAGTAAACTTTTCTCTTCAGATCCTCAAATTTTTTTTCGTCTTTGATCTCTTTGATCATCTTGAAGAAACGGGATCTGTTTTTGGAGCTCAGGAGGTGGATCCCTTCGGGAAGATGAAGTTTTTGAAGTAGAAGCAGGTACAGGTGCTTGCTTAAGCATAACTGTAGTAGTCTCTGCATTACCCATTCTCCTTCCTGGAGCTGATGGAATTACACGATATTTATCCTTAGTCTATATAAGAGAATCTTCAATCTTTTGAGCAATTGAAGTAAGGTCTTGAAACCCTCCTGCGTATTTCACAGGGATCAATGGCGTGCGTAATTCATCACGCATATTTGCCACACATATTGGCAACAGTTCCTTTTGAGGAAGTGCTAAGCTCAGGGAATATGTTAATCCCTTCTAGCGAGCAATGAAATCAGAGACTCTTTCATTCTCCCTTTGATTTTAGTTTGTAAGATCGAAAACTATTGTATTTGGCAAAGTTGAGATGAATTGAAGAAGAAATCGTTGACGGAGATCTTCCCATCCGGTAATTGACCGGGATTGCAAGCTTGTGTACCAGACAAAGGCTGATCCTTTCAAGGTTTGCACGAAGCATCCGAGTTTCACTACTTCTTACTGCTCTAGAGTTCTCATCATAGGATCGCAACAAGACATGTAATGCGTCAAATGCTGTTCAGGATCACCTGATCCATTGAAAATAGGGAATACAGGGTTCCCAAAACTTGATGGGGGAGAGATTGAATCTACCCATTTAGGGTAAGCTTTCTTTTCTAGTTGAACCTGCACACGCTTCCCTTCCATAGTCTCTAACCGAGATGTTAATGACTCAATGGTAGTTATTAACTTTTGAGAAACATCCAGTTGAACTTGGACTTGGGCAGGTGCAATGACTGGAGTTTGGACAGGTATGGCAGTTGGTGCTGCAACTGATGGTAGCACTGCCAACTGTTGTTGCACTTGATCCGTAGGATTAGACCTGTGAGGGTGTACTGATAGAGGAGGATATTATTGATCCATCTCAGTAGCTGAAACAAATTCCCTTGGCTGAATGACTCCAGTACGCTTAGGAATAAGACTACCCTGAAGTAGTTCTGCATTTAACCTCCTCAATTCCTTCATTTCTTCCTCCTATTGTGCAAAATTTTTCTCTAGTGAGAGTGATTGGCCTTCTTCAGAGGAAGGATATGTAACCTGATTCTTTCCTCTCCCTTTTTTGGATCCTTTTCAGAGAGGGGGAAGTGGGTTAATTGAAGTATTACCTAGGTTCTAAGTAATCCTTTGGTTTCATGTACGCACACCTTCTTCATTTATGTCTGTGCGTACATCTTCTTGAGCAGGAACCTCTTCATCTAAATCCCCTGAGTGAGCCTCATCTGGTGGGTCATCAACAACAACATTGATGACATTGATTGATGCATAACATATCACATCCCTTCTATCAGCATTTCTGTGATATTGTCTTCTTCCATGTCTTTGATGAGACATTGCCTTTTGTTGATTCGATCCCTCTAGAACTTCTTGATGAACTGTAATTTGGAGGGAATCTCCTGATAATTTGGATCTTCGTTCATCCTATGGCTTCTTCCCCAATCAAGAGAAGACCAACTTTCACTGAGGAGGGGATTGATGATTTGAAAAAGTCCCCAGTCTGGTGGACTGAGGTTGTTCCTACTGCCTTTTCTCAACTCCTCAAATCCTATTTGTTGATTCTGAGGATTGGTTTAAAAGATTCCTCAGTCTGGAAAGCTAGGGTGGCTCTTAAAATGCTATGTCTGAGACTTCCTTAAAATCTCTCCTGATCTTGCGGACCTTAGTCCTAAAATTAGCTGGATGCATCAACCTGCATCCACTTTTATCACCCGGTTCAAAAGACCGTTGGATGATTTCTGACACTTCTATCACTTGATGATGTGCTTGATCTATATGAGAGGCTTGTTCAATATTCTTGTTCGTTTGATGCAGGAGTAATTCAAAAACTTGTTCCCTGTATTATTGACTTTGAGAAGAACTATTTGAGGCTTATTCTTAGGCAAGCTTTTGATTACAAACAAAACCCATTGACTATGGCCGGCCACGGGCAATAACATTGCATGAGACCATTTTTGTCAGGCTTTGCTGACTAGAGAGCACAGTGAAATGTAGTGATCCATGAACACCCCATCCTCTGACATGAATACTAGATGGGGCATTGTAAATTAACTGGCGCAATATTCTTAGTGCGCCAAGGCATGAACATTGAAGGGCTCTCTGCTACTTTTTAGCCTTCAGATATCAAGAGACTGATAGAGATGCAAAGTCAATTTGACGTTGTAACCCTTCTATTATCTTAACATGATTTTCATATTCATCATAAGATAATACTTTCTTTTTCAACTGAAAAAGAGTTTTACATATGTTGATACGAATATCATGAATTCCATCTTCCATTAACATCTCTGGAATGTCATACTGAGAGTCATCCAGAGGCCAAAACATGACTGGCACTTCACCTTTCGCCAGTTGTTTTCTCATGTTCATCATTTCCTCTTTATCATTCAATGAAGATTCTTCTACCTGATTTGACCAGAGTTGGTGATTCCTTATTGCTTCATCGGATTCAACAAGATTGGTAGAGAAATTACTGATCAAACTAGAAGATGAATGACTTAGGGGTGGTTCAGAGAATGACCTACACCCTGGGATATCTTCCTATTGAGAAAGTATTTCACCTGCTAGAGATGAAGGATCAGACATGACTAGTTTCACATTTGAAAGTGCCTCAAGATAAGAGGGCTTTCTTGGCACTACATTGTCCACTAGATCATTTTCCAGGCAATGTGCATCACTACTGCGGAGAGGACTTTCGCAGTGAAATTCATCATAATGGGGAGGACCATCATGGTGGGTTATAGCAAAATATGAGATCTCTTGCTCCTTGGTCTTTTGACCACACAGAGGGTTCCTGTGGATCTCATCTGAAGATGAAACTTTGAGATCGACCGAATTGTCATGAAGAAAGCCTTCATGAGGAAGTGTCTGTTGAAGACCTTCGGAATTAATGTTCCCACTATTGGGAAATAAGGGAGTAGAATCTTGAATTCCAACAGATAACTGTCTGAGGGCTTCAAGAACTCCAGAATCGAGCAAGGCCTTGTTACATATTGGCTCTTGATTTCTTGAATGTGCTGGGCGGGTCTTCTTTTTAGACACCTTCTTACTCAATTTAGCAGGTGTGTGTGCCTTCTTAGGAGAAATGATTAGGTTAGGCTGATTATATCTACTCAAACCAGGTGTATGTGCCTAACTTGGTTGTCCGTATGATATGGGGGAGTACGCCCCACAACCCTCTTGGACCGAAACAGATGTGTGTGTCTATTCCCGAGTGAACTGTTGATGTGTCACTCCACTGGTAGGGATAGATTTATGTGTCTTTCCCTGAGATGTTGCTGAAGTTGTTATAATATCCTGGAAAGCATCCAAAATATGAGCAGGGATTTGCTTCTTCTCTTTCACCATTGATAGAATATTCTTGGTGACTTCAGCTGCCGGAACGAGGATATACGTCCATTCCGTGCTTGGAGAAGGTGTATATGCCTGATCCTTTCCTCCTTTTCCTATTAGTGAATCCTGAAAGTACTCAAGTGTGGGGGAAGAAAGTTGAGTCTTCCTCATGTTTGTCATCGAAGCTTTCCAACTGACTTCTCCATGTGCTACCAAGCGAGACTATTGGTAGGCTTGATCAATACTAGCAGGTGTATGTGCCTGCTGATTGCACTTCGCCGAACGTGGTTGACGAGCTCCATCATATGTAGTCAGACGAGCCTGCTGACTAGCTGATGATGTATAAACAGGTATATGTTCCTACCTATAGTACTCCACCGGAATTTCCTGGCGGGATTGGCGTGATGCTGCCAGACGAGTCTGCTGGACAATGGAATTAAAATGGGAAGGTGTGTGTGCCCACTCATTGCTTGCCACCAAGTTAGGTTGGTGGACTTCTCTGGAGATGGCAGAGATGAGAACCTGCTCACTGTTAACCGGATTTCGCCTCTGGCGATTCATCTTGCCTGCTCGGGTTCGAGGAACCTGAGCCGAATGCCTGGAGTCAGTACCCTCATCATGTTGAGGGCGCACTGCCGCACGAGTCTGGCGGTGATTGTTGATAGGAGCCCTTAGGAAGAACTCCTGTATGATTGAATTAAGGCCCTGAGGGACCTGGTCATTCACCTCCCCAGAATAAGGGAGCGAATGGTGATTGCGTTCCAGGGATAATGACCCGAAATGGTTGGAGACAGTGGTTAGCACCACCTACACCTAATCACTGGTCGTCGTTGTCCGGATGACCAGGGTGAATTGTTTACTTGGAGGGCTTGTCAGGAAGCCTCCAGAGTTGGAATAGTACCATTTTGATGGTACTCCTTAACCAGTGCGTTTGATACCCAGCGTTGAAGATGCTGAGTAGGTGATGTCGTCCTCAGAGCGGACGATGATCCAGCAGGAGTAGCAGTAGTGGCATTCGCAGCAAAGGTTTTCACAGCAGACGTATTCATGGGTGTGAACTTGAAAGCATCCATTTCCTAAAATGCAAAAAATCTTGGAAAAGAGTGCCTATTTGATATAACAGGCGTAATCAAGATAAATTCAGCCACTACATCTTTTGTATGAGCACATATGTCAATGATTGTTTTTGTTGGCCCTCTCATTGAGTTTTAAACAGGGGACTAACAAATAATCAAAGCATCATTTTAACTTGGTTAAGGATTCACATCGGGTTCACCATTTTTTATTTCCCTCTGGAATGGGCGATGATCTCATTGATTTAAGATTCAAACATTCCAAGTGGTTTATAACGGGTTTGTTCATAGAACCGGAAACATCCAATGATTCCATATCCATTTGAACCTACTTTCCAAAGGTAGGTGCTCATTAGTTGTAGAATGACGAGGCTTAGGAATTTGCATTGGTCGAGAGGATGGGAGGTCGGACTCATCACACCTTTTTGAGGGGAATTATTGTCTACTCCGGGACTCTCTTTATAGATTTAAGTTATGTTTGTGAATCCTTATTACATTACCAAGTATAAAATGAGCTTTCCTTTAGATCTGACAATCAATGATTGATATATAGGAAATTTAGAGAATATTTTATATGTATTCGAGGTTCTTCATCGATAGAGAATCATCTATATTTGTTTAGAGATTCTTATTCAATGGTATCTTTTAATACATAAAAGTCTCTTGGTCATTATGATGACCATACTGGTTTTAAAGCCACTCAGTGGGGAACTTCAAGTTTATTGTCATTCAGAAGGAAATGGATTATTTCAGAGTTGGGATCGTACCCACAGATGGGCTACCTACGTATCCTTTTTTTAGGAAAAGGAATCAGAACTCACGTAGTTCAAGTAAGGGAATATGATGTTTATGATTGATGGCTCAATGAAAGATGTCATAATTACTTTTAAACTCTAAGCTCATGTGAGTCATGCTCGGTGTGAGAAACAAGAGGTATTGGTAAAACCATACAATTATGCCATAAAAGATGCAATCATAAGAAATGATGTGGGGCTTATGTATGTATGACTGCCCAAATAGATGAAGATTAGGATTTACTTCAGGGAAGAAATCCAGGAACAGGGTCCATAAAGGTATATGTACTTTATGGAGATTTGGATACTCTAATTTGGGGCTTACTCCTAAAAAGGAGGCCCAAATTAAGAGGGGACTTATGATTGGGTTTTACTCCTGAGAAGGAGACCCAGATCAAAAAGTAAATTAGGACTGGTTAAGAGAAATTAATACTGGGGCTTACTCCTGAGAAGGAGGCCCAGGTTAAGGGACTTGAAAAATTAAGGGACTTGGGGATTACTCCTGAAGAGGATTCCCATATTTGAGACTGGGGATTACTCCTGAAAAAGAAGCCCAGGTTAAGAGAATTATGGTTGGGGATTACTCCTAAGAAGGATGACCATATTTGGGAATTTTAAGATTGGGGATTACTCCTGAAAAGGATTCCCAAAATTAATGTAAATTATGACTGGGACTTACTCTTGAAAAGGAGGCCCAGGTTAAGGTGTTCTATCATCTTAAAGGATGAGGTTGAATGAATGAAATCTCAATTTTTAGTGACATAAAGGTGTGTAATTCACTAGGTTTTGAGAGATATTTCACATAATTCTTTTCAGATAAGGAAGTTAATCAAGAAAACATGCCATAAATGTCTTTGAAGAATGTCTTGAAGACTGAATCTTGAATAGTAGAGGTGGAATGGTATAAGAGGGGTTAAATGGGCAACAAGGGCACCCTAAAAGCCAGGGGTGCGCAAGTCCTGGCAGGCGTGCAGGTACTGCGTGGGCGCGCAAGTCCTGGTCGCGTAGGTATACCTATGAGACACATGGGTACTTGTGTGATTGTTAACCAGTAGGGTAACACTTGGGGTGATCCTTGACCAAAGCCATTATAATTATCCTGAGGTACTTCCAGAAGAGAGGTGCGCAAGTTTTGGTGAAGAAGTAGGGAAGCGCGCAAGTATGTTCATTTCCCTTAAGGGTAAAACACCTTAGGCGCACAAGTATTAGTGAATTCTAACACTTATACCTTAATCATCTTGTTTAGACCTTCCATTCTAGGTAAATAATTACCTTAGAAGTGTTCGGAAGACCTGAAGAAGAGACTTGGGCGTTCAGAGCTCTATATCTGAATTCTGGAAAAAATTCCTCCTCAAATGGGAGGCCCACTGGGTCTATTTATAGGCTGGAGAAGACCCCAGTCAGTTATCACTTAGGGCGCGCAAGTCACTTGCACGACCATTAGGTGGTGCGCAAGTATACTTGCGCGACAGTGAGGGAACTTTCACGACCTTTGTGCATTTGAAGCCTTGTTCATGCCTTTGTCGATTTTTGATGTTTTATTCAAAGGATGAATCAATTTGTGCTAAGTCATTTCCCTTTCCATTCTTTTAGACAATGTGACGAAAAGGAGCGTCAACAGTCACACATCATCTGTGTCCTTTCAGAATGATGTTACTGGACCATAGGACGTTACTTTAAGATTACTGTCATGGCATCTCAGGGTTATCATTATAGCCTGGGAGATGCTATAACCATTTGATGCGACATGTAATATAAGGTCATTGTCATTAATAAAGTGGATACAGAAGTGTGTACACTATCATGGCAAGATAAACACATGTATAAAAACAAACTGAATACATGTAACAGTAATCAAAGTACAAAACAAGTTGGGTCTAGGGCACCCACTTTCAACACTCCCACTTGAACTAGAGCCAACTACTAACAGGTTTCAATCCGCTAGCTCTCACATGTGAATAATGCTTCTGCTAAGAAATGGCTTTAGTTAGGGGGTCTGCCACGTTGTCCTCTGTGGCTACTCTGCTAACTGTCACTTCACCTCTTTGAGTAAAATCCCTCAAGATATGAAACTTCCAAAGAATATGCTTTGTCCTCTGGTGAGACCTAGGCTCCTTGGCAAGCACCACTGCAGCAGTATTATCACAATATACTGGAACAGGGTCTGCACTTCTAGGTACAACACCAATGTCTGAGATAAAGCTACGTATCCAGACTGCTTTCTTTACTGCATCGAAAGCTGCAATATATTCGGACTCTACTGTAGAATTAGCAACCATATCTTGATTTGAGATTCTCCAGCTCACTGCACCACCATTCAGGCAAAAGATGTAGCCTAACTGTGATTTCATATCATCATGATCTTTCTGGAAACTAGCATCAGTGTATCCCCTCACAACTAGTTCCTCATCTCCTCCATACACCAGGAACATATCCTTAGTACGCCTCAAGTACTTAAGGATTGTTTTAACAGCTGTCCAATGCAGCTCTCCTGGATTGGCTTGATATCTACCCACCATGCTTAAAGAAAAGGCAACATCAAACCTAGTACATAGCATGACATACATGATAGAACCCACTGCCAAAGCATAAGGGACTCTACTCATTCTTTCAATCTCTTCCTGTGTTTGTGGACACATTTTCTTGGAGAGATTTACACCATGTGACATAGGTAACAATCCTTTCTTGGATTGTTCCATATTGTACCTTTTGAGTACCTTTTCAATATATGTACTTTGACTTAGGCCAAACATCCTTTGAGATCTATCTTGATATATCTTGATCCCTAGGATGTCGACTGCTTCAACTAAGTCTTTCATGGAGAAGCATTCATTTAACCAAGTCTTAACTGACTGTAAGACTTGCACCTCATTTCCCATGATTAAAATGTCGTCAACATATAAAACTAGTAAAACGATATCATTCCCTTCAACCTTTTTATAGACACAAGGCTCTCTTTCATTTTTGACAAAACCAAAATCTCTTATGTCCTCATCAA
Source organism: Viscum album (assembly GCA_963277665.1). Classification (NCBI taxonomy): domain Eukaryota; kingdom Viridiplantae; phylum Streptophyta; class Magnoliopsida; order Santalales; family Viscaceae; genus Viscum; species Viscum album. The sequence continues at coordinate 778,522,311 of OY728138.1, forward strand.
AGCGTACATTCCATGATCTTGATTCCTGCTTCACTCCATAAATGGATCTCTGCAACTTTCATACTTTATTGGCATTCTTTGACTTAATAAACCTTTGGGTTGAGTCATATAGACGTCTTTAACCAACTTCCCATTTAGAAAAGCAGTTTTGACATCCATTTTCCAAATTTCATAATCATGAAAGGCTGCTATTGCAAGCAATATTCTAATGGATTTAAGCATTGCCACTGGTGAGAAGGTTTCATCATAGTCAATGCATTGACATTGTATGAAACCCTTTGCAACCAGTCTTGCCTTAAAGGTATTAACCTTACCATCCATGTCCAGCTTTTTCTTGAATACCCATTTGCAACCAATGGGTTTTACATCAGCTGGAGGGTCTACCAAAATCCAAACTTGATTTTGGTACATGGAATCCATCTTAGAATTCATGGATTCTTTCCATGTAGCAGCTTCTTTGCCTTATACTGCTTCCTTGTAGGTTAGAGGTTCAACATCCTCAAGGATTATTGTGTCACCTGACTCGGTGACAAGAAAACCATAACGCTCTGGTTATCTAACCTCTCGCGTAGACCTACACAGTATCTGTGTATCAGGAACAATTTCTTCTTCCACTTGCTCTTGTGGAGATTGTTCCTCTACCAACTCTTGTGCATCTGGAGCATTAAATTCATAGAAGTCAATCTTTCTCCCACTATTTCCAGTAGAAATGTGATCCCTTTCTAGAAATGTGGCGTATCTTTCCACAATGACTTTTCTATATAAAGGGTTATATAGGTAGTATCCTTTAGTTTCCTTAGGATAACCTATAAAGATGCACTTAGTGCTTCTGGATGCTAATTTGTCACTTGGTAAAGTCTTGAAAAATGCCTCGCACTCCCACACACGCATGTGTGTCAGATTGGGTTTCTTTCCATACCATAACTGATATGGAATCCCATTTGTAGCTTTAGTTGGTACTCAGTTAATGGTATATGCTACTGTCTATAAGGCATATCCCCAAAAGGATAATGGAAGAGTTGTATGAATCATCATTGATCTGACCATGTCAAGAAAGGTCCTATTCCTCCTTTCACTAACACCATTCCATTGTTGTGTATAAGGAGGAGTGGGTTGGGATACTATCCCACACTCCTTCAAGTGATCAATGGAAGCTTGGTTAAGATATTCTCTGCCTCAGTCTGAGCAAAGTGCTTTTATCTTCTTACCAAGTTGGTTTTCTACTTCATTTTGGTATTCCTTAAAGAAACGAAAGGAGTCTGACTTATACCGCATTAAGTAGATATAGCCATACCTACTATAATCATCGGTAAAAGTGATGAAGTATAGAAAACCACCCCTTTACTGGAAATGGACCACATACATCAGTATGTATTAATTCCAGTACCGCATTGGCTCTTTCTCCCTTTCCTGAGAAAGGTGCTTTGGTTATCTTTCCTTATAAACAAGCTTGACATACATCCAAGGGTTCTAACTGTGCCGAGTCTAGATACCCTTATTGATGTAATCTTTGTAATCGCTTCTTGTTTATGTGACCAAGCCTGAAGTTCCATAGGCGGGTGTTATTTGAGTCATTTTGGTTGTTTTTGTCATTGATAGACATTACTGAGTTTTCTAGTTCTAGTATATATAAACCATTATTAAGATTCACCATACCATAACATATGTTATCCCTATAAAATAGACAACTTTTATTTTAAAACTTGAAATAAAAACCCATACTGTCTAAACATGACACAGAGATAATGTTTCTGGTAACAGACGGTACATAATAGCAATTGTTTAAAACAAGAACCAAACTAGTTGGTAAAGTCAAGTGATAGTCTCCCACTGCCAAGGCCGCCAGACTTGCACCATTTGCAGCTCAGAGATCCACTTGACCTTTTGAAATCTTCTTAAACCTACTTGGTTCCTGTATATGAATACAAATGTATGATCCACATGCTGTATCCAATACCCAACTTGTAGAGAAAGATAGATTGCATTCAATGAAAAAAATACCTGAAGTAGAAGCATCATCTTAATTCTTCTTCCCAGCTCTGCAATTCTTCTTCCAGTGGCCTTTCTTGCCACATCCAAAGAAGATAGATTCCTGCTCATTACTTTGCCTCTGAATCTTTGGCTTCTTGGCAGGACGATGCATTCGTGTCTTTGGACTTGAATTGTCCTTAGATGCATTTGCCTTGCCCTTGTTTTTCTTTTTCACCATAAGGACAGATGTATTGGTGTTTTTCATGTCCTTATCAGCTTGGTGAACTAAATCCAAAAGATCCAGGAGCGACTTTTTCATATCATTCATACTATAATTGACAATGAAAGTTGAGAAGTTTGAAGGTAAAGAGGAAAGATGAGATCCACTGTTAGTTCTTGGTTTAGTTTGAACCCAAGGGCTTCAAGCCTCTCAATATACCCAATCATCTTGAGTACGTGAGGACCGTCTTGGTTCCCTTCTGCCAGCCTGCACTTATAAAGCGCACTTGAGATCTCATACCTTTCTTGCCTATCCCTCTCCTCATATAGTTCTTGGAGATGTGAAAGCATCTTGTAGGCGTCCTCTTCCTCTTTCATTTTTAGAAATTTTCTGGACATGGATGACAACATGATGCATTGTACATCAAGCGCATCGTCTACATTCTTTTTCCACTTATCTTTTTCCGTCTTGCTTGCTCCCTGAGGAGGCTCAACAGGAATTGGGGATTACAACACATATAACTTCCTTTCTTGGCGTAGTACTATGCGCAAGTGCCTGTACCACTCCTGGAAGTTATTACCGGTCAGGATATTTTCTTTATCCAAGATCGATCTCAGTGATAAAGTACTTGTGGTGTTGGTGATTCTACCGCAGAGTCCAAATATATTGCAGCTTCCGATGCAGCAAAGGAAGAAGTCTGGATACGTAGATTTATCTCAGACATTGGTGTTGTACCTAGCAGTGCAGACCCTGTTCCAGTATATTGTGATAATACTGCTGCAGTGGTGCTTGCCAAGGAGCCCAGGTCTCACCAGAGGACAAAGCATGTTATTAGGAAGTTTTATCTCTTGAGGGATTTTACTCAAAGAGGTGAAGTGACAGTTAGCAGAGTAGCCACAGAGGACAACGTGGCAGACCCCCTGACTAAATCCATTTCTCAGCAGAATCATGATTCACATGTGAGAGCTAGTGGATTAAAACCTGTTAGCAGTTGGCTCTAGTGAAAGTGGGAGTGTTGAAAGTGGGTGCCCTAAACCCAACTTGTTTTGTACTTTGATTACTATTACATGTATTCAGTTTGTTGTTATACATGTGTTTATCTTTCCATGATAGTGTAGACACTTCTACATCCACTTTATTAATGGAAATGTCCTTAGATTGCCTGTCACATCAAATGCTTATGATCCCCCAACACCTGATGGTCACACATCATCTGTGTCCTTTCAGAATGATGTAACTGGACCATAGGACGTTACTTTTAGATTACTGTCATGGCATCCCGAAAAGGAAGGTGCACCTTGTTGACACGAGTCATATCATTTAGTCATTTAACCCTTTATCATTTGGGGATGTTACAATCACCCCCCTTTAGAGCACAACGCCCTCGTTGTGGGCCCTACATCTCAACCCAGGCAGTGCACCACACTTAAGGCTGGGTTCCTCCTCTGATACCAAATGTGAAAACCGGGTCCCGGTGACAGCAGAGAAACCCCGTCTTAACAAGGCTGTCAGGTCCTGGCTTACCAGGTACCACCAGTTGCCCCACAGACACGTGGACCCACCCTAGGGTCCACCCACATGCATGAATGGGTCATCTGACTAATGACAGTCCCCACATGCCAACACATGTCCTTTCTAGTGTGCTTTGTCCTCACTCACACACACCCTGGGAAACTTCCCAGAAGGTCACCCATCCTTCAACTTGAACATTTACCTTGTTCAGAATTGACGTGCAGGACGCCGGCGATCATTGCTTGAAGACTCCGACATCGAAGCCCTCTAGATCATCCACACACGCTTCGCAAATCTGCTCGCACACTATTCGTCAAGATCCAGGTGCTAGCGCGAATCTTCGACGCACACTTCGACGCAGCGATGATCACCACAAACTAGCGTCTTTGATCCATGAAGGCGGAACTTGAAGAACTTTCTATTTTGAGAGAGTATCTCTATAGAACTCAGAAGGATAGAGAGGATCTCAATTCCAACGAATGAATAGTCCCCAGGGGAGAGCCTCTCTCTTACTATATATAGGGAATATCTAAAATACGCGGTAAGGGTTCCCGACCCCCGTGTATTAAACATTCACTATATATATATTATAAATAATTATTTATGACAAATTAAATTATGCCATAAATAATATTTATTATTTATCACTGAACTGTAATATATATATATATTACGTGATAAACATGAGTCTAACTCAACTCGCACCTCCTGATAATATTAAACGAACCCAAGATATAAATATCTGTCCGATTAATATTTATCTATGTATTTAATTAATCACTCGTAAATACATGTTATAAATAAATTCAATGAATTATTCCAAACTTGAATAATAAAAGAATTTATTTATTACTTGGTGATCCATAGGGCTTGGATAATACCCAGACCCCGTGGTGGGGCCCACCAAGTCCTATAATCCTATTCATCAGAATAGGGAAGATTTTCAAAGCGCTATTGTGTGTGACCCTCTAGGCCCTTATCTCAATAGCAGTGAATAATATCACCAACCTAGAGCGGGGTCTAGAAACCCATCGATGCCCCTATAGAGATAAGGCAAAGTCAAAGCAACATCTGCCTTCCTACGAACATGGTTCGTGTAATCTAATCTCTTCATCATTGATATCTCAATAAAGCAGAATGCATACTTAGTGTCATCATTATTTATTTGATTTATTTTATTTGTTGATTTGTCCGGACGGTCTTATCTTCCACTACCATGGCCATGGATTTAATGAAGGTGCAACCATCCTAATCAACCAGGCCCGAGATATCTCTTCCTAAACTCGGAAGCGACAAATTATTTCTTGATAATTCAATCAATTCCATGCCATTAATGACGTACCCGATATAAACTACCTCACCACGACTTATCGCCATGGTTTTCTCCTTATATCAAATGTACGTAATTAAATGACATTCATTGATAATGATCTCAAGTCAGGAGACCATTACACATGTCCGTAGATAGGAACAACCAATGACACCAGAAACATGTGGTGTTCCTATTAAGAGGGTATGTCCTCATGATCTCAATAGCTATAGATCATCAAGTGAAAACTTTATGAGATGAAGTCTCAATGCTTATGAGCCCCCAGCACCTGATGGTCACACATCATCTGTGTCCTTTCAGAATGATGTAACTGGACCATAGGATGTTACTTTAAGATTACTTTCATGGCATCTTAGGGTTCTCATTATAGCATGGGAGCTGCTATAACCATTTGATACGATAGGTAATCTAAGGACATTTCCATTAATAAAGTATATGCAGAAGTGTCTACACTATCATGGCAAGATAAAAACATGTATAACAACAAACCGAATACATGTAACAGTAATCAAAGTACAAAACAAGTTTGGTCTAGGGAACCCACTTTCAACAGTGTGGTCAATTTTACTCTTTATGATAGCCCAGATCACCCAGAGAAAATTCTCTACAAGCGTGGTTTTGATGGAGTTCTCTTCAGATGCATTGATGGTGAAGAGACAATGACTGTCATGAGAGAAGTACATGCAAGAGTCTGTGGTGCCCACCAGTCTGGACACAGACTGTCTGATCAAATTTGAAGGCTTAGATACTTTTGGCCTTCAATGATACAATATTGTGTTGATTTCACAAAGAAGTGTCATTTATGCAAAGTACATGCCAACTTCATTCATAAACCCACAGAGTTTCTTCATACAGCTAAATTCTCGTGGCCATTTGCCACATGGGGAATAGATGTGGTGGGACCTTATCCTTCAGCTACAACCAAGCAGTTTAAGTATATTCTTACTACTACTGACTTCTTTTCCAAATGGGCAGAGGAAATACCTCTCAAAGAAGTTAGTTCTAAAAGAATTGTTAGCTTCATCAAGTATAACATCATTACCGGATTTTGTGTCCCTCATACCATATTTACAGACAATTGCACCAACTTCTGTTCATCCTAGATGAAGAAGTTGTATCGAGAATACAACATCAAATCCAATCATTCATCTTAGTATCATGTAGTGGCCAATGTCCAGATAGAAGCCTTCAACAAGACTCTGTCAAATATACTACAAAAGATGGTGGATAAAGACAAGAGGTCATGGCCTGATAAACTCTTTCATGCTTTATGGGCTTATCGGACCACCACCCTCACTGCAACGCAGTCAACTCCATATTCACTGGTATATGGAACAGAAGTAGTCTTTCCAATTTAAGTTCAATTACCTTCGCTCAGAGTGGCCATTTGTGATCAATCATCAACAGATAAACAATCTCAAAAGTGATCGGATGAATTGGAACGGTTAGATGAGAAAAGATTGTGCACCTTGCACCACTTGGAAGTCTATCAGAATCGAATAGCACGATATTTCAACAAAAAAGTTCATCTTCATTCATTCATTCAGGGAGAATTGGTATTGGTTCTCAGAACTCCAATGATACCAGGAAAGAAACCTCCCAATCTTGAACCAAAGTGGGAAGGACCCTATTCAATACATAAGGCCTACTCCAATAGAGCTTATTCTTTAATCTCAATGGATGGAGAACTCATCACTACTCCAACCAATGCCATATTTCTGAAGAAATATTTTGTATGAACACAAAATACATCAAGGGTCCATGCATACAACTTTAAACTATTGGAACTTATGTCCAACATGACGTTAAACTGTGACATCCTAACTACATGAAGCTAAACTATATAGAAGTCCCTTACATCCAGCAAGACGTTAAACTGTATAACCAAGGGTCCATGCATACGACTTTAAACTATTGGCACTTATGTCCAACATGACGTTAAATTGTGACGTCCAACATGACGTTAAAATGTGACGTCCTAACTACATGACGCTAAACTGTACATAAGTCCCTTATGTCCAACAAGACGTTAAACTGCATAACCAAGGGTCCATGAATACGACTTTAAACTATTTGCACTTACGTCCAACATGATGTTAAACTATGACGTCCAACATGACGTTAAACTGTGATGTCCTAACTACATGACGGTAAATTGTACAGAAGTCCCTTACGTCCAGCAAGACGTTAAACTGCATAACCAAGGGTCCATGCATACGACTTTAAACTATTGGAACTTACGTCCAACATGACGTTAAACTGTGATATCCAACATGACATTAAACTGTGACGTCCTAACTACATGACGCTAAACTGTACAGAAGTCCATTTCTATCTTCCTATTCGATGTTAAACTATACAGTAACGGTCCATGAATATGACCTTAAACTATTCGCACTTTCGTCCAACATGATGCTAAACTGTATCATCCCTTTTTCATCCAACATGACGTTAAACTATGAAAAAGTCCCTAATACGTCCAACATGACATTAAACTATGTCCTATTTTGTCTTTACTGCATGACATTAAACTACACAGTCCCCCTTTTTCATCCAACATGACGTTAAACTATATTGTCCCCATCGTCCTAACTACATGACGTTAAACTGTATTTTTTCCCTGCTACATGACACTAAACTGTGCATCACCAATAGTCCTAACTGCAAGAATTTAAACTGCATAGTCCCTTCATATGTCCTACATGACATTAAAATGTGCATCGTTAAGGTTGTTGTCACCTCTTGTTTCTCACACCGAGTATGACTCACATGAGTTTAGAGCAAACTTCAACCATAACACCCTCTCTGGGCCACTAACCACGCGTAAGTCCCAACACTATTTTTTTAGGTCGTTGTCCCCAAGAACAACTTGATCACTAATTCATTCTTTAATTGAACTACGTAGACTTTGATCCTGGCCTTTTAGGCTAGGTACGTAGGCAACCTCCCGAGGTTCAAGCCTAAAACCAATCTCTTCACATTGGTTCACCTCCATATCATACGATGTTGATTCATGAAACCACCCCCAGAATCAATATCTTTACTTTGGTTCACCTTCGTCCTTGATATACGACATTAAACTGTACAACACTTTTGTCCTGTATGACAATAAACTACAATATTCTTTGATACCCTCACCTGAGAGGGAATTATTATTTACATTGATTTCCAATCATGTTACATTTCAAAGACTACGTGCATACATGGCAATGCCTGAACTTTTTATCTTGGGTCAAACCATAATTGCACTAAAGTCCCCTTTCACCCTTCACATGTACGAACCAAATCTGTACAGAGGATATTCCTAGAACTACGTGGGCTTGATTCCCATCCTTATGGGATATGTAGGAACGTTCGAGTGTCCCTAAAATCCATCCCCAAGTCTTTTGGGCCTAACCCCAAATTCCACTTTTAGTCCCCTGGCTGAAAAGTCCCTGTGAAAACACACACTGTGTATTTCTTATAATGGTCCGAGTTATATGACCCTAAACTAAGATCTCTTACACTTTTGTCCCACACGAAGTTAAACTATATTTCAACAACTACGTATGGCTTGATTCCCATCCTTATGGGATACATAGTGAATTCCAACATTTCAATTCAGGACCCAGCCACAACATGATTTTGGTTAGCATTGGTCTGTGTATCTCTACATGCATCGAACAAATGCCCATTTTTATGTGTCATAATCCTAACCTTAAGTATTTTTAAGATATTCATACCCCTTTTCCTAACTTCTAATAAAAAAATGTCCAAAATTATGATAATTCTTTTGACGGACCATGCAGTACGTGCTCTTAGGCGGCTTTGCATAAACAGTCTACATAACAGACCTTTCATCCAAAAGATGCTATTATTTGACTATGAAGCCAATGCCCTTAGGTGGACCTGCACAATTCAACCCCTTAACAGGTTTGTTAAATAGTGGTAACTTAATTCTTGGAAAGAAAACCTCTTTTTCCCTTATTGTTCTTAATGATAATTTGTAGGGATCTGCAAAAAATAGCCATCCTTAACATATTTTTACCATGTTCTTTTTCATGATCTGAAAGTATTCAAGTCTATGATTTATATTTACCTTCCCTACGCTTGGGTCAGACCTTCGTAGGAGTAACATTCATCCAGTTCTTAGACAATCTTGTTTGGAAATATCTTCTCCATATTCAAGTACCTTTTTCCATACAAAAAACTCTATACTTTGGAAAATTTGAATCTCCATAAACTTTCACTGGATTTTTAGCACTAGGAAAGTAAATTTCTGAGAGTTCTTTTTCCTGACTATACAACATGTGCCCTTAGGCGGCCTTGCATAAACAGTCTACATAACAGACCTGTCAGCCAAAAGATGCTATTATTTGACTATGCAACCAATTCCCTTAGGTGGCCCTACATAATTCAACCCCCTAACGGGTTTGTTAAATAATGGTAACTTCATTCTTGGGAACTACTTCTTCTAATGCCTTTTAGCCCTTTTTCATATCATTCCTCAGATTCAAAATTTCTTAAGTCATAGTTTACATTTTTTCCCTCATACTTGGGTGTAGTAATATGTTTACAAATGAATTATTAAGGAATTGAGTCAATTATAATTCATTTGGTCAAAGCTATTTTGACCTTAAACATTAGCCTTTTTATGTCCGACATGCATGAATTTAAACTGCCCACAAAAGACAAGGGAACTATGAATAAAAGTCAAGTTCCAGCTCACTAAACATACATTTTGTATGATTTAGGTAATATTGAGCAATTAAAATATTCAAAGTTTGTAGGGTTATTTATAATAATCCTAGTAAAAATCAAACTATGCTTACTAGGCCCATTGTCTTAGGTAAAAATTTAAAGCAGGTAGCCGGAAAATACGTGCACAAATGATTGAAGATGAAAGAGTTCTTTCCATTTGATACACAACAGTTAGAAGGACATCCACAGACTGGAGTATCTTCTATTTTCTAAGAAATTAGAAGAGGCTATCAACATAACTCTTCATTTGATGTACAACATCCCGAGCTTCATCAGCAGCCACTTAAAGCTCATGCACTCAACCAACTTCACTCTTTTCAGCCTGATGGAGAGCTTTCTTGGCATCCATGATGGCTTTCATCCCATTTGTTTGAGCTCCCTCCAATGAATTATTGAGTTGGTCAAGTTCCCCAGTAACAACATATACCTGTTGCTGAAGGTGCATCTGCTGGACAACTTTCTCTTTGATCTTATGCTTCAGCTCCTTCATCTTGGAAGCATAGTCAACCTCAGCTCATCATACCATGTAGTCAAATTATGTGCCACTTTTTCAACTGGTAGCTCAACACCTACGCGCCGCATGTTCCTTGGTTTTCTTCTTTTCCTTATAGTCACATCCTCACTTCTTTCGGATCCAACTCTGAGGGGGGACTTTTGTTGACGCTCCTTTCCATCACAGAGTCTAAATGAATTGAAAAGGGAAATACCCTGAACCCAAAGTGATTCATCCTTTGAAGAAACATCAAAAATTGACAAATTAATGAACCAAGAACCAAATGCACTTGGGTCGCGCAAGTTCCACCAAGGTCACAAAAGTATACTTGCGTGCCGCCCAGTGGTTGCGCAGGTGACTTGTGCGCCCTCTTTGAAATTCGCCCAGGGTCTTCTCCTGCCTATAAATACCCCTGTGGGCCCCCATTTAAAAGATGAAAAATTCTAGAACCTCATATTTGAGCTCCCGACACCCTAGTCTCTTCTCAAAGCTTCCGAACACTTCTAAGGTAATTTCTTACCTAGAACGGAAGATCTAAAGAGTGAGAGGAAGGCCTAAGTGTTGAAACTCATAAACACTTGCTCACCTGAGTGGCCAACCCTTAAGGGAAATGGACACACTTGCACGCCAACCTTCTAGAAACCCCTAGGGAAGTACTAAGGGCTCAAGTCAAGTCTCGCCCAAGTATTACCCCATGGGTCAAAATTCACGCAAGTACCTATGTGCCGCGCAGGTATACCTGTGCGCCCAGGACTTGCGCACCCACGCAGTACTTGCGCGCCCACCAGGACTTGCGCGCCCCTTTCTTTTTGGGTGCCCCTCCTGCTTATTACACCTCTCTTATACCTATCCACATATCCTCTTCAAGATTAAGCCCTCATAATTCTCTTCAAAGCCATTTATGGCATGATTTCCTTGTTGGATTCCTTATCTGAAAGGAATTCTGTGGAACATCTCTCAAAACCTAGTGATTTACATATCTTTATGTCACCAAGGTTAGATATTTCATTCATTTTAATCTCATCCTTTAAGGTAATAGAATCCTTAACCTGGGCCTCCTTTTCAGGAGTAATCCCCAGTCCAAGTTCCCTAACCTGGGCATCCTCCTTAGGAGTAAGCCCCAGTTATAATTTCCCAAATATGGGATTCTTTTCAAGAGTAAGCCCCAACCATAATTCCTTAATATGGGCATCCTCCTTAGGAGTAAGCCCCGAGTCCTAATTAATTTGGGAATCCTCCTTAGGAGTAATCCCCAAGTCCCTTAAATTCTAAACAAATCTCTTTAACCTGGGCCACCTCCTTAGGAGTAAGCCTTAGTCTTAATTTCTCTTAACCAGTATTAATCTAATTTTTGATATGGGATTCCTTCTCAGGAGTAAAATCCAATCATAAGTCCCCTCCTAACTTGGGCATCTTCCTTAAGAGTAATCCCCAAGATTAGAGTATCTAAATCTCCATAAAGTACATATACCTTTATGGACCCTGTTCTTGGATTTATTCCCTGAAGTAAATCTTAATCTTCATCTATTTGGGAATTCATACATACATAAGCCCCACATCATTTCTTATGATTACATCTTTCATGGCACAATTTTCTGGTTTTACCAATACCTCATGTTTCTCACACCGAGCATGACTCACGTGAGCTTAGAGTGTAAAAGTAGTTATGACATCTTTCTTTGAGCCATAAATCATACATAAACATCACAATCCCTTTCTCGAACTACATGGGTTCTGATTCCTTTTCTAAATAAAGGATACTTAGGTAGCCCATCTACGGGTATGATCCCAACTCTGAAATAATCTATGTCCTTATGAATGACAATAAACTTCAAGTGCCCCACTGAGTGGCTTTAAAACCAGTACGGTCATCATAATGACCAAGAGACTTTTATATAATGTATTAAAGGATAATATTGACTAATAATATCTAACAAATATAGATGATTCTCTATCGATGAAGAACCTCGAATACATATAAAAGATTCTATAAATTTTCTACATATCAATCATTGATTGTCATATCTAAAGGAAAGCTCATTTTATACTTGGTAATTTATTAAGGGATTCACGAACATAACTTAAATCTATAAAGAGAGTCCTGGAGTAGACAATAATTTATCTAAAAAAGGTGTGATGAGTCCGACCTCCCATCCTCTTGACCAATGCAAATTCCTAAGTCTCATCAGTGCATAACTAATGAGCATATGCCTTTGGAAAGTAGGTTAAAATGGATATGGAATCATTGGATGTTTCTGGTTCTACGAACAAACCTGTTAGAAACCGCTTGGAATGCTTGAATCTTAAATCAACAAGATCATCCCCAATTCTAGAGAAAACAACGTTAGACCATCATATGTACCTATTACAGCCTTTTAGAGCAGGTATGGTCTATATGAGTATGTGGTTATGCCGTTCGGTCTCATGAACGCGCCTACAGTTTTCATGGCATTGATGAACCGAGTGTTCCATCCATACTTAAATTCTTTTGTGGTAGTCTTCGTGGAAGATATCTTGGTGTACTCTCACACTCGACACGACCATGCCACACATCTTGAGATCATTTTGAGTACACTGAGAGATCATTAGTTATATTATAAGGTCTCAAAATTCCACTTTTGGATGGACCAAATTCACTTATTAGGTTATGTTATCTCAGAAATAGGAGTATCAGTAGACCCAGAGAAAGTGAGAGCAGTAGTTTCTTAGGAGCAGCCAAAGAATTTCTTTGAGGTACGAAGTTTTCTAGGGATGGATGGTTACTATAGACATTTCATATAGGACTTTTCACGCTTAGTAGTGCCATTGAAAGTCCTGACTAAGAAGGGTGCAAAGTACTTGTGGTCAGATTCTTGTGATTCATCCTTTTAGGAGCTGAAAGGGAGGTTGAATTCAGCACCAATACTAGTATTTCTAGATCTGAGAAAGAGCTATGCTATTTATTGTGATGCATTAGGTATCAGGCTAGGAGTAGTGCTTATGCAAGGGGAAGGCATTGTTGCATACGGGTCTCGACAGTTGATGCCATATGAGAGGAACCACCCGACGCACGATCTCAAGCTGGCTGTAGTTGTTCATTCTTTATGCTATTGGAGACATTATCTTCTGGGAGAGAATTTTGTGGTTTTCATCGACCACAAGCGTCTCAAGTATATCTTTACTCAGCATGATCTGAATTTGAGATAACAAATGTGGGTTGAGTACCTTCAGTCCTTTGACTTTGAGCTTACCTACATGCCTGGGAAGGGCAACGCTGTGGCTGATGCGTTGAGCAGGAGGACTCAGATACAGGCAGTTCCGGAGGCCAGAAGTGAGTGGAAGATTATGGATATATTCTCTGAGATGCATCTAGAGGTGCATAATAGGTAGGGGTAGACTTTTATTTATTATGTAGCTGTTACCTTGACTCTACTTGATCAAGTGCGAATGAGGCAACTATTAGATTCAGAAGGCCTGGTCCTATGAGAAAGTGTGTCAGGAGAGGACCCTATTCCTGGATGGACCATTGGTAGGGATGAGATCTTGCATCTTCATGGGAATGTATGGGTTCCAACGGATATACGCAAGGAGCTGATGCGATACTTTCATTACTCAGTTTAGGAAGTTCATCCTGGCATCACTAAGATATATCATGATCTACACCGTTATTATTGGTGGCCAGGTATGAAGAGAGATGTTGCTAGTTTCATCATGAGGTGTTCCACCTATCAGCAGGTGAAGGCGGAGAATCAGCAACCAGTAGGACTTTTATAGTAGTTACCAATTCCCGAGTGGAAGTGGAATGATTCCACGATGGATTTCATGATAGGTTTACTGAGGTCACCTCGAGAGAATGATGCAGTATGGGTTGTCATTGACAGACTCATGAAAGTTTCTCACTTCTTGCCAATCAAGGAGACCTTCAGTGTTGATGAGCTGGGAAGGTTGTACATCCAAGAGATTGTACGGTTACATGGAGTTCCACACTCCATTATTTCTAACAGAGATGACCATTTTACTTCTTGGGTTTGGCAGGGATTACAGAAGGCTTTGGGTACAAAGGTACTTCTGAGTACGACATACCATCCCTAGACAAATGGCCAGTCCGATCGTACGATTCAGGTGCTTGAGGACATTCTTCGAGCATGCATCCTGGATTTTGGAGGTTTGTGGGAGAAGAACATACCTCTTGTGGAGTTTTCCTACAATAATAGTTTTCAAGAAACTATTCATATGGAACCTTATGTGGCTTTGTACGGTAGGCCATTCCAATCACCCTTATGCTGGCTGGAGGTAGGAGACACAACTATGTTGGGACCTCATCTTGTCCAGGAGACCACAGAGTAGATAGAATTGATTCAGAAGAGGATGACTACTGCACAGTCTCGACAGAAGTCTTATGCTGATCGACAGAGATGACCTCTGGAGTTCAAGGTCAGGGATCAGGTTTTCCTATGTGTCACATCGAGGATTGGGAATCAGGAGGATTAGAAGATAGGGTAAGCTCTCACTAAGGTACGTCAAGCCGTTTGAGGTGTTGAAGAGAGTTGGTCCGGTTGCCTATCGCTTGTAGTTACCTCAGAGGTACCAGGATATGCACGATGTCTTCCACGTTTCTTAGCTTCGACGTTACTTATCAGAACTTTATCATGTTTTTCAACTTGAGGAGGTTGAGTTAGAGGTGGATGACTCATTTGAGGAGCATCCTATCCAGATTGTTGATCAAAGTACGAAAGTTCTCCATGGCCGGTCTGTTCCTCTGGTACGAGTGCTATGGCAGCACGAGCGAGTACAGGACGAGACTTGGGAGAGGGAGGTTGATGTACGATCACAATGGCCAAAGATTTTCAAGGATTATTCTTCTACACCGCCTTGCTATGGAAATTCGGGGACAAATTTCTTTAAGGGTGAAATTTGTAAGAACCTAGATCTTCTTTTCAGGTATGTTTTTCTCTTTTCTGGTGTTTTTGAGAAAAAGAGGAGTTTCTGGAAATTTTTGAAGTACACGCCATGTACTTATAAGTACACACCATGTACTGTTTTTCCACATGTATCCGTGTGCTGGCCGTGTAACGGCCGAGCACACAGCCATGTGTGGTGACCTGGAGACTGACTTATGCGGGGGCCGATAAGGGCAAGTACACGCCGTGTACTTTTTTTTTCATTAAATGGACCGGGTTTGTGTCTAATTGTTAGAAGCATCATCTTCTTTACCTTCTTCGACCGAGAGCGTCTGTATGAAACTGATCTTTACCTGATCCCCTAATCGAGCATCCGTTCTCCGAATTGAACTTTGTCAATTGCATTGGAATTACATTGGTGAGATCTCTCTTCTTCTTGAACCCCATTTCCTGATTTCTCCTATTTCTCAAGTTATCCTCAGTTGAACATTTTAGACGTTTTTATAGATCTACTGCATTCTATGTCGATCCAAGGGCTGACATAGGAATATATCGATCATACGATGATGAGGTAGGTGGTTTGTGACTTTACGTAGATAGTCTTTGAGTTATATGTGCAAAAGTTCCCAATAACCTTGATCGGGGTATTGCGTGTTTATAGTTTTAACCCTGTTGTTGCCTACTATTATTTATATGATTGAGTACAGGTCAATTGAATGTGAATAGGGTTAATTGCTATGGTATGGATGTCTTTACCATGCTTGTATTGTTTATGACCGTTTGGTCTTGCTTAGCCTATTAGGCTACTTACTTTCCATTCTTAGTGTTGTTAGGATGAAGTGATATTATTTATCTGACATGCTATTATGATGTAGACTTTTTATCCAAGTAGTTATTGAGTTATACTTTGGCCATTATAAATCACTGTGCTCTATTGACTTACACAGGGCCGTGAGAACCTGGTGTAGTAGACCATAGGGAGAATGGACATTGAGGGCTTCTCCAGAGTGTGTTTACTTTTACAATGCGATACCGTAGGGGGAATGGATGTAAGTGATTCCTCAGAGTGTCTGTAGTTCCTTGATGCGAGCCATAGGGGTAATTGGACGTTGAGTGCTTCCCCAGAGAGCCTTTTAGTTATCGATATGAGACTATATGGGGAATTGACAGTGATTTCTTCCTTAGAGAGTTTGTGCAAAATCTGAACCAGAGTGGTTAGACTATGTGTACTTCCCAGAGGGTTTCTTGTGTTTATTTTGGTTGGACCAGAGGGGTTAGGTTGTGAGTACTTCCCATAGGGTTCCCTGATTATATTTAGCTGCTTACTTGATATCTGACAATTGAATGTATTTGAAACTATATGAATGTTTACTTTTGAGTACTTCCTTGTCTACTGATTCATTTTGATTATAGCTTGCCATATATATTCACTAACTGTTAAGCACAGATCTTTGGGTGGTTTCCTACCAGGATTTAGTGTCACACCCTGTTTGGGTCATGCTTTTCGGCCCAAATAGATTATATTTCTGCAGGTATAGATAAGGGCAAGCACCCTTCGACTTTAAGTAATTGATTTCTGTGGAGATGGGGAGCATGGGACCAAGTTGAGTCTTGCGATGCTGTGGAGCATTTTATCTGTTTTCTATTGTACTTTGGTTTAGTATTGAATTCCAGCATTGTGAATTATTTGGATGCTTTCCTAGACATATGTATCATGCATCATATATATATATATATATATCTATATATATGTTCTCTAGTTGTATATTACTTCCATTGTTTACCTATTGCATGTTTTACTGTTTCCGCTATTGCTATCTATTTTACTTCTGCTGTGTTACTATTCCAATGAGGGCATAGTTTCCCCACTATCACACCCAAGACCCTCACTGTTAGTCGGAAGTCTCTGACATTCAGAGAAATGCGCTTGAGGCCATGTGACTAACCAGGTACGGGGAACCTCTGGGTGGCTTCCAGAACCAGGATGTTACAGGTGTGGTATGTTTGATTAGGTTTATTTCAGTTGTGTTTGTACCTAATTAAACCTAGTTTCGCATGAAAATACCTATTTTCTCTCACTTTCTTCCATAGTAGTCTCCCCCCAAAGTGTGGATATAATTCATAACACCCTTGTTTATTTTTTTGTGATTAATACTAAAAAATAAAAATCAATAACATGAAAAAAATTATTAATAAAAATCATAATCATTTCCATTAAAAACCATTATATTTGAATAATAATTTAAACTCATTAATCCTGTAATAAGAAATCATTTCCTGGTACTATGTTACTGGAAAATCATTGAGGGTTTGTATGAAATCTAAATCTATGAAAACTCTACTATCCCATCCATTATATAACTCATGATTCTATACTCTCCATAGATTACCTAATTCCATCAGTTGTGTAACCCTTTAAGCTTCACCATCAGGAAAATTATAGCGAAGTTACCACCAAAATATTAATTCAAATAAATAAAATAAATAAAATAAAAATATATAAATTAATATAATAAGTTTTTTACCTATATTCAACCCTATGAATAATCCTTGATTTCATATCCAATGTATTTTTAGGTGACTGGTTGCACAAGAATGATGTCATTATATTTGGAAAGTGTTACCATAAAACTCCTACATCCACTCCCAGATTTACCAAACATTTTATTATCATTGTTATACTCTACGAATACCTCTGTTTTATAGTTCCATACTTCACACATGCGAGTACACACATGTCGCCTAATAGTAGTAGATATGTCTCTAAAAGAATAAAACAAAAACATTAAATTAATGCATGTTACAATGAAAATAAATTATGATTACAAAATTTACTAGGGTTGTATACATATAACCGAGTCTGGATAATTAGAGGACACTGATGTATCCCTAAGTTGTGAAGTATCGGTAACCTATGTAGTTCTAGTGGGGTTAAATGTATTCTTATGATGATCAGTATGCTCAGGATGATCAGAATGTGATAGAATAGAATTCAAAGGAGTATAAACATAAAATAACGAAGATAATAGAGAAGTAGAAAATGAATGTGTCATATAAGTTAGAAAAAATGACAATTGGGATAAAGAGAAGGATCCATATCAGATAATAAAATATTAGATGATAAGTATAACCAAACAAAAATGGTGGTGATGATATAGGTGGTATGAATATCCTCGTTGCCTCTAAGGTAATAATGGGATGAGAAACTATGCTAGAAGTTATATCTAATGAAGGGTTTGGGTTTGATTGAGTACAAATTTTTTTTCCAGTATCTCTAGTACTACCCCCTTGAACTATCAATCTAGTCATCACTTTCACTAGTATAGATGGAGAATAGTTGTCTCCTAAATAGTGGTTCTTGATTAAAATTTAAAAATAATTAATGGCATGAAATTATATATTATGTAATTGATATATATATATATTTGAAATAATAAAATCATAGACTTCATCATAGAACAAACACCTATCTATATCATGTATTCTGTAGAGACCCTTTTTTTTCATTATAAGACTTTGAAATATTTCTACATATATTTTCAGATCCATGCACTAAGACGACGTGTGATTCTGAGGCCTAGTGTGCACAAAATTATTTTTTTTAAAATGTTAAAAATATTTTTTATTATACATGTGCAGTTCTTAAAGAAAATGGAATAACTCTTAAATAGAATCTAGGATCAGAATTCTAAGACTACAATTGAGTCCAAAACGTGATGTTTACCCTAGGTGCGACCTAAAATAGGTCTACGTGGGGCGTTCAGATAAAAGCGTCCATGAGCGAGTGCGTTTAGTTAAATAAATAAATAATTTTATTTATTTAATTAATTAAACTAATTTTGTTTATATATATAAATATATCGTTATGGAAGGATCTATAGGGTTATCCGCATAACCCTAGGATCGTTTCATAACAACTTCTTACTCCTCTCGTTGGAAAATCAAATTAAGATGATGACGAACCTCTAGATCTAGGAATATCGACCCAGTGAACACAATGACTTCTTTCATTCATTTTTGAGCATGTTATTTAATGAAGAACGAACCAAAATCAGGTATGACTCATCATTTGTGGATTCTACCTCATTTGATTAAACTATTGAGCATGATCACCTTCCTATCTTTGATCTAGGCCAATTTCTAGAATTTACATGTGCTTGTGTACATATTTAATTGATTATTAATTATGTTTATCAACATGAATATCCCTAATTGTGCTCATTGGCCAATAATTTTTTGAAAATGATCATTTCACCTCTGTTTATTGTGATTTTATCCCCTCGTTCTTTGTGTTTCTCATCGTTGGACCACAGAGTCAGGATTCAACATTGCTGAGTGGGGTTGAGCCCAATAAAACCCCCATATTCATGAAGGATTCACATGTGATGAATGGAACGATGGACCAAGGATGGAATCAGAAAATTATTAGGTTTTGGGTGAGTTATTTTGAAACAGGTTCTAAATAAACAATAGAGGAGACGAGCTTGGTGTGGTGTGAGGTGTATGAGGGTGTAGGTCCTCTATCTTCTCATAGAGTAGTACCCCTTATCGGGTAAGGTGCAGGTACTCCTTAATTTGAGTGGAACCTCCTTAATGCACTAGGGAGTGGGTAATCTACCCACTGAGTGGTACCCTCATATGGAATTAGGGTGCAGGTCCTCTATCTTCTTACGGAGTATTACCCCATATCAAGTAGGGTGTGGGTCCTCCTTAATTTTAGTGGCACCCCCTGATGCACTAGGGTGTAGGTCTTATATCCACTGAGTCATACCCCCTATGGAATTAGGGTGTGGTTCCTCTATCTATCAAGTGTTACCCCTCTATCAGATAGGGCACAATTCCTTCTTACTTTGAGAGGCACTCTCCTGACACATTAGGGCGCGAGTCCTCTACCACCGAGTTATACCCCCTATCAGATAGGGTGAAGATCCTCCCTAATCTGAGTAGTACCCCTTTATGGACTAGGTAATGAGTCCTATGCTTGGATATTTTACCCCCTTGACTGTGTGGCACAATGGTTAGGTACATTACCTCCACATGGTTACTTATTTGGACAGACGTGCGAGATGATGAGCATCATTAATGGACTTCTATAACTATTGGCACTCTTTACCTAGGATGGGATGTGAGATGGAGATCCCATTATCTCTCATTTGGTTTTTTTGGTTTAATCATATATATATATATATATATATATATATATATATATCTGTATCCATGTTTTTGTATTTTTACTCTCTTGCTTCGAGTTGAGTTTTCTATTGTCTATCTATTCCTATCACATCTCTTACTTCTCCACGTTCATCCTTTAGGGAACCCTACTGGGTATGTTTATAATCACCCCTGTATGGGGTTTTCCTATATGTGTCATGTCTTATGAAGATTATGGATAGGTCAGTAGTGGATACATAGGATCTTAGGGATACATGGTGCATTGAATCATGTATGGTGGTTGGAGTTTACAGATTATGATCTAGGATCTCTATGCACTTTTTACTTTCTAGTTTGGTCGGGTTGGGACAATTTTCAGGTTGGGCATGTATTTCCATTATTTAATTTTAGTTTTCACTATCATACTCTTGTAAACCCTAGGGGTTTTTCATATGCATGGTTATATTATAGATATTTCAACTTTTTATCATTATTCCTCTACACTTATGCATTAAGATAGTTAGGTGTGTGCATACAGGAACATTAGGAAAAGGACTCCCATACTAGTTATGCCTTTCGACACTTGTCTCTATCCCATGTCCTATGTAGGTGGGCTTGGGGTAGTTGCAGCTTGAGCCTCGATGGGTCAAGTTTTGACAGATTAGTATCAAAGGTGGTTCGATCCTTGGGAAAGTGTTTGGAGTATTCCCCTTATGAGGATTTTTTTTGGGATTTATGGAAATAGTGTAAAATTGTCTTGAGTGTGGTTTTCAGGAAAGGAAATCCAGTATTGGTGCGGTGGATGACATATCCATTCACTAAGACCTTGACTACCTTCTTGTCGACTTGGAATACTAAGATATTGGTTGTAGAGATCAATGGTACATGCATCATATAGGATTGATTCTTTGACTGTAATTCTTGAGTCATATCCTCATTGATTATATATATTTTCCTCTATCCCTGGTACATCTTGATTAAATTTTTAGGATGCCTCAATGAAGAAATCTATCCATATTACCAGTTCCGGATCGTGACAAATATCCTATGAGTGACGAGGCCTCAATTCAGGTTCCATCCCATGATATCCTTTCTCTAGGTGTATAGGTAGTAGAAACCCAACTTTTGATTAGAAGATCATACCATCATGATAGACTGAGGATGCACATAGGCTTAGCACACTCCTTGAGTTCTAGCACCAGAGGTTTTTGAGGTTACATGGTTATCCATATCCCTAGGCAGTGGAGGATTGACTAGAGTCAGTGGTACATGTTTTCAATCTTATTAATACACTAATAGATTAGGAGGTTACTCTTGAAGATATCCTTTTACATAGAGAAGCTGAGTGCTGGTGGAGTCTTGTTACTCATATGAATGACGAGTCGGCACTATTGTGTCCTGACTTCTAGCAGTTGTTCTATGAGGAGTACTACCCCTCCTATTTTTGCTCAGTTTATATTTAGGAGCTTTTGGAGTTGTATAAGGGAGGTATGATGATTGATGGGTATGCCGTAAGGTTTAAATACCTTACACCATACTCCCTTGACATGATATAAGATATCTAATTATGAGCATGGGAGTTTTATAAGGGTATCTATAGAGATATTTGTTCTATTGTAGTACCCTTGTGCATCCCCACTTATGCTGGGGTGTTAGAGCAGGCACTGGTGATGAAGAGATTCCTATCAGATGGACTCTAGGAAGTTGGATATGACACTTGGAATTATAGGGATGAGTCATCTACAATAGTTAGCTGGCGCCAGTTGACAAGATCTTGAAGCAGGAGACCTCCCCATGATTAGACTTAGGCATGTGGTCACGTGGCATAGTGATAATGTAGAGGACCAGTGAAGCTCAGAGAGGGGATATTCTATGCATGTGATGGGAAAGGTCATATGGTGTGCGATTTCCTGACCATACATGCTGAGGAGGCCAAAAAAATAGCTAATGTACCTCTAAAACAGAGGCATTGTTATGATTAGGGATATCCTAGGCTAGGTCAGGGTGTCCCCTAGGGAGGAAAAGTTGGAAAAAGGGGTAGGAGAAGCTATGGGTGGTGGAAGACACTATGAGATCCTTCCACCACTACCACCAAGAAGTCCCGTCAGGCTCAGGGATCTACCAGTCAGGTCCAAGGAAAACTGTAGGATATAGAGACTTATGACCCCACAATACATGAGATGATCAAAGGTATGATATGTGATTATTATACTTTTTCTTCATTATTGGTAGACATAGGTGTGAGTCATTCTTTAATCTCTTTACTCCTGGTGTAAGAGCTAGAGGTCCCAGTTGAGGCGTTATCCCAACATATTTGTCTTGAGGTTCTTATGAGGAAATACTCTTCTATATATTTTATCTGTTGATAGTGATAGCTATGATTTGGTGGATAGAGGTTCATGTAGGACTTTTTGGTCATCATGATGGAAACCTATGACACCATATTGGGTATGGATTAGTTTTAAATGGTTTGATCCCAAATTTAATATCATTGTAGATGATTTATATGCCTTCACATTGATGATATGAGATTATCCATTATGGGCGAGTGAGATCTCATGGTAGGATGAGAAAGTATTGGGAGCAGGAGGATGAATCCCATAACCCATCAATTGGTGAGTGTATCCCTTGGTGATGTGGGATCTTTAGGCATCTAGATTACTTTAGTCATGGAATATTTTATGGATGTATTCCTAGAGGATGTTCTGGGACTACCTTCAAGGTGGGAGATGAAGTTTTGTATCAAATTGCATCCTACGACCACTCTGATATCTTCTATGGCATATTAGATATACCCTACCGAGCTCTGAGAGCTGTGTTTGTAGTTAGAGGACCTTCGAGAGAAGGGTTTTATCATTCCCAGTGTGTCCTCCTAGGGATATCCAGTTTTTTTCATGAAAAATTTGGTTGGGAGCTTGAAAATTTGTGTGAATTATCATTTCCCAAACCAAGAAATGATAAAGAAAAAGTACCCCTTACTGAGGATTGACAACCTATTTGACTAGTTATAAGGCACAAGTTGGTTCTAAAAGATCAATATTAGGTTTGGCTACCACCAGTTGAGAGTTCACGAGGCTGGTATTCTGAAGCTAGTATTCTAATGTTGCTACAAAGACTATGAGTTCCTGGTGATGCCCTTTGGTGCGATGAATACTCCCACCATGTTTATAGATTTTATGAATCAGATATTTTATATTTAATTTGACCATTTTGTGGTTTTATTCATTTATGACATACTCATATACTCTACAATAGAGGATAATCATATGAAACACTTGAGTATGGTCCTAGAATTTCTTTAGGAGCATCAACTTTATGGTAATGGACGAAAAAGTGGTACTCGTGATGATGTTGAATGGCGATGGAAACAGTGGTACTCATTGATGAAGACGTGGGTGGTTCAAAACTTGATCTCATCGGGTTTTTTTAGATGTTTTTGAAATTTTAAATGTGTAATGGGTCTCTTTTGTTTCTGGTTCCCCCTCATCCTCAAAGCGGCATTTGAAAATCCAATAAAAAGAAAATTTCAGTCAGTTCAGTTTTCATGAGGTTTACTTACTTGTGCATGTCATTTCTGAGCATGATTTTTCCATAGACCAAGTGAAGATCAATGAAATTCCTTCTTGGGAGCCACCATAGAGTGCATCAGAGGTGGTGACAAGTTTTCTTATCTTGGAAGGGGTACTACTGGAGGTTTTTGGTAGTCTTCTCTAGGATTGTAGCCCATTTGAATATCTTGATGTGAAAAGGAAAATCATTTAACTGGAATGAGTAGTGCCAAATGGCCTTCAAGGAGTTGAGGTTGAGGCTGACGAGTGCTCCTATATTGAGACTACAAGAGGAAATCATGGAGTACATAGTGTATTACGATGCCTCAAGTGCTGGTCTCAAATGCATGTTGATGCATAGATAAGAAGTTATCACATATTGGTTAAGGAATTTGATACCCCACATGTAGGACTACACAACTCATTAATTAGATCTAGAAATAATATTATTTATCTTGAGGATGTGGAGGAACTATATTCTGGGAAATTTCTTTGTGGTTTAATTAGACCATCAGAGTATCATGTATGTATTCACACAAAGATACTTGAACTTGAGACAACAATTCTGATTGGATTTCCTATAGGACTATGAATTCAAGATTCTGGGTAAGGGAAATGTGTTAGCATATTCCCTTAGCAGGAAGTCCTAGGTTCTTTTGGCGTAGGAGGTTTCTGATTAGTTGGATTCTTTACAGATATCCCTGGTTGAGCAATAAGGTGAAACTTTTCTATAGTCGATGGTATTGACTCCTTCACTCCTTTAGTTTGTGAGAGAGTCCCATTTGGGAGACATAGACTATGAGGTATTTCATGGCTAGATATCTTTAGGATATTCACCTGATGGATTTTATAAAGGATGGAATCACGTCATCCTTTTCCAGGGATGGACAATGGTCCCAATCATGACGCGAGAGTAGTTTATGAGGGAGTTTCACACTTATCATTTGGTTATACATCTTAGTGTGGGGAATATGTACAGATACCTTCAAATATAGTTTTGGTGGTCCAATATGATACAAAGCATGGTTGAGTTTATTTCATGGTGCCTCAACTGTCAGCAGGTGAAGACTGAGCACTAGGTTCTAGAAGGTTTGTTGCCGCCTTTAGAGATCCCATAGTGGTAATGGGATGGAATATCTATAGAATTCAGGATAAGGCTTACATGGATAGAAAAGTTCCATGATTCCATATGGTAGATAGCTGACAGACTCACAATGTCGGTGCACTTCCTTGCTACCGGGAAGTAGAGTTCAGTGGAGAGTTTGGAGAAAATGTATGCATAAGAGATTATTCGTATTTTTGGGGTTCCCTCAACTATTGTCTTTGATCATGATGCGTGGTTCACATCATTGTTATAGAGATTCATACATGAGGAATTTGGGACCCAGATGGGGATGAGTACAATATTTCACCCCCAGACATATGGGAAGACTGAGTGCACTATCTAGGTGTTAGAGGATATATTGAGACCTTTCATGTTTGATTTTGGATGGAGCTTAGAAGATCACTTTCCATTGGTAGAGTTTGCCTAAAATAATAGATACTACTCTATTATCAACATGAAACATTTCATGGACCTATACAAGAGACCTTATAGGTCACCCTTTTTCTAGAAAAATATCAGAGAGGCATATCTTGTGGGTCTATATATAGTGAAATCAATGACGGAGAAGGTCTAGGTCATCCGTGAGAGGATGAGGACAACCCAAATCAGGCAGAAATCTTATGCAAATCGAAATCATAACCCCTAGGTGTTTGAGCAGGGATACCACATTTTCTAAAGAGCCTCCCCATTATAAGAATTGAGAAGATTTGTATGAGGAGTAAAGCTATCCCTAAGGTTGATTAGGCCATTCAAGATCTTTCATAGGGCCGGAGAGGTTGCTTACTGCCTCACCCTACCCCCACGATTGGTATGGGTGCACGACGTCTTCCATGTGTCACAACTAAGGATATACATGCATGGTCCCACACACATTATTGGACAGGGCAAGATGGTCATTGAGGATGGATCCACTTTTGTGGATCACCCGATGGTGATTGACGATCTACATGAGAGAATCCTATGAGGATGGACCATCCACTTTGTTTGTGTGCTGTGGCAGCACAAGAGCATGCAGGAGAGATCATGGGAGTGGGAGAGCTAAATGTGGTCTTAGTATCCCAATATTTTTATTTCTAGGAAGAAAAGCTTGATGTAGAGAATAATTTAGAGACACTATTTTTTCCTTTTAAGACTTTGAAATATTTTTACATATATTTTTGGAGCCATGCACCGAGACGGAGTGCGATTCTGAGGCCCAGTGTGCCCGAAATTAGTTTTATAAAAATATTAAATATATATTATATTATGTGTGTGTAGTTATTAAATAAAATGGGATAACACTTAAAAGGAATATCAGATCATAATTTGGAGACCACAATTGAGTTTGGAATGCAATGTTTACCCTAGGCATGACCTAAAATAGGTCGGCATGGGGAATTCGTATAAAAGCAGCCATAGGAAGGTGCATTCAGTTAAATAAATAAATAAATATATTTATTTAATTAATTAACTGAATTTGGTTTTCATCTATAAATATATCATTATAGAAGGATCTCCAAGGTTATCTGTATAACCCTGGGAGCTTTGTGCAAAAAATTGTTCCTCCTCTCATTGGAAAATCAAATTCAGATGATGATGAACCTCTAGATCCAGGAATATTGACGCGAAACAAACACAATGAATTCTTTAATTCATTGGTGAACATTTTATTTGATGAATAATGATCCAAAATCAGGCAGAAATATTCATTTGTGGATTTTGCCTCATTTTATTAAACTATTGATCATTATTACCTTCCTATCTTTCATATGTGCTAATTTACAGACTTTTCATGCACCCATGTATAGATTCAATTGATTATTCTTTTGTTTCTCACCCTGGATATCCCCGATTGTGTTTTTTGTCTAAGAAATCATGGACAACGATCATTTCACCTCTTTTTCTTGTGCATTTCTCCCTTTTTTATTTGGGTTAGTCATCTTTGGACCACAAGGTCACTATTTGACATTGTTGGGAGGGACCGAGCCCGATTGGATCCCCGAATTCATGAAAGATTTGTGTGAAAAGAATGAAAAAAAACCAGGGATGGAATCAGACGATTCATAGGTTGAAGGTGATTGATTTTTTTGAACATAATTCCAAATCAATAATGATGAGAAAAAGTTTATCACGGTATGAGACGTACGAGGGCATGGGTCCTCTATCTTCTTACAGAGTAGTACCCCCTATCGGGTAGGGAATGAGTCCTACTTAATTTTAGTGGCACCCCATAAAGAACTAGGGATCATGTCCTCTACCCTATGATTGGTACCTACTTATGGAATTAGGATGTGAGTCCTCCATATTATTACAGATTAGTAACCCTTATCAGATAGGGTGCGGGTCCTCCTTACTTTGAGTGACACCCTCTAACGCACTAGGGTGCTAGTTCTCTACCCACTGAGTGGTACCCCCTATGGAATTAGGGTGTGGGTCCTCTACTTACTTATTAGTAACCCCTATTGGATAGGGTGTGAGTCCTCCTTACTTTGAGTGACACCCATTGACGCACTAGGGTGCATGTCCTCTACCCACCAAGCTGTACCCCTATCAGATAGGGTGTGGGTCCTCTGTACTCTGATTAGTACCCCTATGAAGGATTATGAAACTTGTCTTATTCTTGGATATTGTTCCCCCTTGATTGTGTGGCATAGTGGTGAGGTGTGGTCCCTCCAAACAGTTACTTATTTAGAAAGATGTGCAAGATAATGGGCATTGTAGATGGACTTATGGAACTGTTGGCACTCTTTACCTAGACTGGGCTATGAGATGGAGATCCCCTTATCTATCATTTGGGTTTATTTGGTTTGATAATATAAATAAATATATATATATATATATAGATATATATATATATATATATATATATATTTGTATCCATGTTGTTGGATTTTTACTCTCTTGCTTCGGGTTGAGCTCTCTGCTGTCTATATAGTCCTATCGTGTCTCTTACTACTCCCCCTTCAACCTTCGGGGTGTCTTACTAGGTATGTATATACTCACCCATGGATGGGATTTTCCTGCATGTGTCGTGTCTTATACAGACGATGAATAGGTTGGTGGTGACTATAGAGGAGCTTATGGATACCTGGTGCATTGAACCACATACGGTGGTCAAAGATTGGATATAAAGACCTAAGATCTCTCAACACTTTTTAATTTTCAGTTTTTTTAGGTTGGAAAATATTTATGGCTAAGCATGTATTTTTTCCCTTTACTTTCAGTTTGAATTGTCATACTCTTTTACAGCCTAAAGGTTTTTCATATGCATGGTTCTATTCGAGATATTTAATATTTTTATTATTATTCCTCTACACTTCTACATTGATATGGTCATGTGTGTGTATATAGGTACATTAGGAAAAGGACTCCCATACTATTTATGCCTTTCAGTGCTTATTACTATCCCTTGACCTATAGAGGTGGGCTTGGGGTAGTTGCGGCTCAAGCCCCGATGTGTCTGGTCATGAAATATCAATCATTTTTATATATTATCTTCCTGTATATATCTTTAAAAATTTTCATTTCCTATATTGGAAAATAAATATACATTTAATTATAAAGTCATTACTAATGGGTAATAAAAATAAGACATAATAGGTGACATGATATAATCATGGCATACCAATTATCAAGACAAACGAGGGATAAATAGTGACACAACATAATCATTTCATATTTAATGTTAATAAAAACAAAACATAAATGGTGTGTCATAACATAACTAATGCATACTAATTAGTATGATAAATATGGGTAAGTTATGGTTTTCTTCTTGTATGTTCAATTCAATCCAACTCAATTTGGCTTAGGTTGATTCAATTTGGATTATTTTTGGTCGGTTTATTTATCTTTGATTTATCCATTATTTTTTTTGGTTCAAGTTGGTTATTTTTATGACAGTTTGATTCAGTTTATGTGAGTTTAGGTCATTTTGGTTCACATTTATTTGATTGAAGTTCATTTTGGTTATATTTGGTTGGTTCAAGTAGTTTTAGTTCAAGTTTAATGATGTTATTTTATTTGTTTATGAATTTTGATTACCTTAGGTATTTTATTGTTTATTTTTTTGTATTTATTCTTTTTTATATATTTATTTTTTCTTTGATTATATCATTTATCTATTCTTTGTTCATTTTTTTGTATTTTTTGTGCTTACCTTTGTTTTTTTGTTTATATATGTTGATTGGATCTTCGACTTTGATTTTTTGTGTATTTGTTTATATCATTGTTCTTTATGTATTTTATTATATGTATATTTTTTATTCCTATTGATTACTTTGGGGTTCACTTTGTTTTTTATGTTCATTTGGATTAAGTCATCTGGACATTTTTAGCTGCTTGGTCCATTTTGGTCATTTAGTCAGTTCAATTAGTCATTTTTTTATTTAGATTAGGTCATTTGGTTCAATTTTAGGTTATGTTATTTACTAATTTTGTTATTTAGTATGTCCATTTGGTTTATTTTGGGTGAGTACATCTGGTTCATTTTGGTCCAATTCAGGCTAAACCAACTTGAACCCAAAGGAACCAGACTGAAGCAACATAAAAAAATGAAATTAAATGAATTTAATTGAAACAAAACAAATAAAACCAAATTGAATGAACATAATGAAAATATAATTATATTAAAAAAAAACTAAACCAAATATTCCCTTCCAAACCTAAACCAACATGAAAATATAATTACCATAGTTTTGGTTGAGTTAGGTTTGGTACATTTTGTTTGTGTTAGTTCATATCACTTTGAGAGTACTAACACATCTAATATTCATTGAATATTATAGTAATTTCACTATGTAACAATTAAGATATGGAGAACTAAGATTAGGATGTTGAAAGGTGAATATCAAAACTACTGTTGACACTATTTGAGCATGTTTTAGTGAATTTTAAAGCTGTTTTGTGAACTTGTTTTAGTGAAGATTAAATATATTTTGTGAAATATGTTTTTGTGATATATGTTTAAATATATTTTAGAAGTATATAAAATTCAATCCATTTAAACCTATTAAGTTAATTTAATTATTTTTTAAATCTATTTTAGTGAAATTTAAATTTGTTTAAGGAAAATTTGGTGAAGTTTAAATCTATTTTCGCATTGGTTCTCCATAAATTCTATTGGTTTCTATTTAGTAAAAATTTAAATCTATTTAAAACAGTTTTAATTCTATTTTTGTACTAGTTCTCTATGAATTAAGTTTATTAAGACATGTTTTAAATTATTCTATCACTTTGATGTTTTTATTTGTATAATTAAGATTATTATAGTCAATAAAATATCATAAAATAACTTTTAAATGATATATATATATATATATGTTATTTTAGTTGTGAATAAACTGATAATATGTTATTGATCAAGAGAAACATAAAAACTAAAATATGTTACATGATAGTAGTGTAAAATTATATTCATTATAGATATGGTATTGCATTAGTACATAAAAGAAAAATTTAGAAATATTAAATATAAAACTGAATAAATGACAAGGAGTGTGAAAACAATTTTGAACAAATTGTATATTATTATAACTTTCAACATGTATGAATATAATTATAGAAACAATTCAAGACATACCATAATAGTAGTGGAGCGACTATAAAAATTATACGTGACATATAATTCCAGAAGAAATCTATAACAATGAAATTAAATAAAAGAAACTATCATTATGAAACATTTTTTAATGAAATGAAACCGAGTAAATGAAATTTATTATAACTAATACTATAAAAAAAACTTTATGATAATTTTTTATAGGATGAGGTAAAAAATTTAAAATTATATTACTATCAAAGGTAAATAAAAATGGATCAAAATGTAATTAGAACAATATTAATAACTTTTCAAATAAATACAATATTCTTAAATAATTGGGTAAAACAAGATATTAAAATACCCTTGGTATATATATATATTATATATACATTTAAAATTATTTTGAATGGACGTAGATAGTGTTTTTAAATGTTATATTATGAAGTTTTTTTTAAAAAATTATTTAATTTGAACATAGAATAAATCCATTTAAATGCATCCAAGACAAAAAAACTAAACCAAACTTACCCTTCCAAACTGATACCAACATGAAAAAATGTGAACCTTTCAAAGCTAAATAAAACAAAACCAAATTAAAGCAATTTTAATAGCACTAAATTTAAAACCCAAGTAATGCTAAACTAAATGAATTGATATTACATATGGCCACTTCTATATATTACCCACCATTACTTCAGGTTTACAATAAACTCCAATAATTAAAGTATTTGAGTCATCATACATAATATATTGATCAAGACTAATATTGGTAGTGATAATGTCAATTTTATCCCCACTATCATAAAAAATATATATTGGGATCACTTCATTAATGACATCTAATTTAAGTCTTAGAGGATCTTTCACATAAAACACTTATTTCACCATTGATTCCAAAATATATGGCTCATCGGCATCCAGAAAGTGATTCATGTCAATAACTATAAATCTATAGTCATTAATAAATGTTTCCTCTCATGTTATTGAATCAAACTAAATTTTATTTCATCATAGCGACAAAACCATGGGAGTAATAACCCAATAGTATTATTTTCTAAAAAACTCCATAATAAGACACATTTTCATATTGAGGTTGACCATCCAATGCATTGGTATAATAGTTAGTCATTGTAGTTAACATAAAAACATCATGTTATGTTCTCAGGTTGAAAAAATCTGTACTCATTGATCACCAATGATTTTCATTTATGAACAAAATCATTGGGACCAAAAGACAATGCTCTTATTTCTTGAGATATAAAGTCAATGAGTACACTCAATACTTAAAATATTTATGTACATAAAAATTGAATGAATATTTATTATTTATTTTATAAATGTAATGGTCATAAAGTAAATTGGATTGTAATGTATGTATGGAAGAACCTTCAAGAGGGGGGTGAATTTTAGTTTGAAAATAAATTAAAAAATTTAAACTACCTCAAGGATTTAAATAATAGGAAATACAACTAATAAAACCATAAAACAATCAGAGTAATATCAAATTAATTAGTGATAAAAAGAAAATCGGTATTTCAATTAACAATGAAAGTAATAACACACTGAAAAATTAACTAAAATAATTTTATCAAATACCATTAAAATAAATAGCACAATGAAAATAAATTTTTTTTTGAAGTATGATTTACCAATAAAATCTTAAGGATATTATTAAAATTTTAACTTTTAACCCAATATTAAGGGGAAACATAGACTAGTTTCAAGGTATCTTCAACTATAGACCCATCAAAAGGTATCCACTTCTTAAAACTTAAGTTTGGTTCTGTAACAGTGTATAGATACATTTTTTAGTATGAAAGGTATACATGGTGGTACCATATACAATCTCAATCCAAATAGAACACCTATTTTTTATGGAAATTATTATTAATATTAGAGAGGAAAGATGGAAGCCTTTATTATTAACACTGGAGTTAAAAAATACCTTATGTTTACTAGTTATTACAAAGTACCAAAGAAATACGTTTCTACTCTTTTAAGAGAAGAAAAGAACCAGTTTTAGCTAAAAATAAGAGTTAGAAATATATTTTTATGTTCCATTTAGATAAATATATATAGTGAAGTTTCTTCATGTTGAAAAACTTGTGGAATCTAGAAAAATCTTGAATTTACTCATTTTTGAACTTCAAAAGTTCTTGAAAATAAAAGATCTATGCTAAGAGAAGATTATCATGATTTTAATTTTATTTATAATGAATCAGTTACACTGATGTATTAGAGAGTCATGACCATAGTTAATAACCTTCAATTTCTTAGAGAAACATAATTATCATATAATCACCTTGTTCAGAAATTCATAGACATTTCACCTAAAGAGTGGGAATATAAAAGAATAGATATTGATGATACTAAGCATATCACAAAACTTAGTCAAGATGATCTAATTGTAACACTAATATAGTATGAAAGTCATCTAAAGAGATATTCATAGAAATAGAAAAAGAATAATGGAGTTAATTTTACATCTACTGAAATTTATAATACCAAATATTGTAAACCAATTCCACATAGAAGATATTAAAGAATAATTTTAAATATTAGTGAATTATAACCTATTGATGATGAACTTAAAAATATGTAAAATAGGATGTTTAATAATATAAATTTAAAAATAAGTTATCTAAAATACAAGAGAGACAAAAATGATAATTTCAAAAAAAAAAAACAAGATTCCACTAAACCTATTTTCTATAAATATAGAAAATTGGGTCATATATGACCTGATTTCCCTAAGCTAAAAATAAAAGATAGAAATTATTCAAGAATATATTATTATAAAAAGTGAAATAAAAGTTTGAAATCCATGGATACATGGAGTTCTAGTGAAGGTGATACTACTTCAAATAGTTCATCAAAATAAATTGATAATAGTAGAAGAATCACTAGATTATATGAAAATTAAAAAAATGTTTTATGTGAAAACTAAATGTTGAAGATATTATGAATCAATCAAAAAATTTATGCCTTTGAAGAATATTTTGATGTTGAGAATTTATCCAGTTAAAATGATGAAGAAATATCTCCTAAAACTATTGATGAAATGAGAAAATATATTATTAAATGTTATGATATATATAAAATGTTATTTAAAAGATATAATGATCTCAATAATGAAGATACTGAGCAAAATTTTATAAAGTTTGAAGATAAGATTATGGAAATAAGAAAGTATAATGGGAAGCTAACTTATGAATTAGATAAGAAAAAAAGAAAAATTTACAAAACTTAGTACCTTTTTAAAAGGTGAAGCTAAAATACCCAAAGTTCATCTTAAAATAGGAGAATAAAAGAATAAAAATAAGAAATAAAAATCAAATACTATGAATTTTTCCCAATATAAGACTAAATTTGTTAAACTAAAGTTTAAAATTGAAAGCTTAAAAAAAAAATTTGACTAAATTTTCCATAGAAAGAGTTTGAGAAAATGTATAGCCAGATCAAAAAAAAATATAAATACATTCTTTTTGGGTCATAAATTCATCCAAAGTTAATCCCATTGATCAAATTATTTTGTACCAATTAAATAGCCTTTTTTTACCTTATGTCAATGAGGAGGAAATTGAAGGAAAAATTGTTCACTCAAAAAAATTCAATCTTTTGGACAACATAAAAATTTTAAATCATCAAAACATACTGCCTATAAACATTAGAAAACTAATGAAATGTGGGTTCTAATTTTTTTTTGTAAATAATTATAAACTAAAGGAAGTATATTTTTTTGAAGAAATAAATCTAAATATAAAATCCTTCGTGCACTAATAGATAAATACTTATCACTAGTGCCTTTGGTATCTCTATTTTTTTGTATGTCTTTAAGTAATCTTGATACTTTAAGTTTTGATTCATTTATTAAATTTATTCCTTATATTCATGGGGAGAATATGTTGATTATATTTTTCTAACTTTTGAACATCACACTTTTAATTTTTCAAATAACCTATATCCCAAGTCAAAATATTTTTGGATCCATCTTTAAAAGAAGAATATCCAACCATTCTTAAATATAAGACAACTTCTAGTTTATTGAGATTTTTTTGTTCAGTTTATTGGAGTTTTAGAATACATATTTATTTATCTAAATTTCAATTTTTTTAATATAATAAAGCATTATAAATTTAAAAATTAATTATTCCTTTCAAATTAAATACGAAATCTTGTGTTTTTGTGTGATTCAATCTAATCTGTTACATCAATAAATCTATGGAGACCCTTCATATTCCCTTACACCTTTCTAAAGAGGTAAACCTGTATTTTGTTGGATGCATTCATTACAATCTGTAGTGAAGCTCTTTTTGGTTTTAGAAGGTTTTTCTTATCTTCTATTCCAACCATGGTATCTTATAAATAACTTTCTATATGAGAAAGTTTTAAATAAATTCTTGTTGATTCAAATATTGTTGACAAGTATTATTTTATGTTAAAAGATATAATTGAATTTCAAGGATGAATAAAGTTAGTTTCAACTATTGAAACTTATGAACTCTACTATCCACTTTAATTATAAAATTATACGGATTGGTGAAGTTTTCTGAAGGATTCAAGAAGGTGAATTTTATTATTTTCGTTCATAAATTTACCATTATCTTAGGAAGATTTTATAAATTTATTGAAGTACAATTTGAGGGTGGATTTTGGTTTGTTTTAAAAAAATTACCAGAAGTTTTTGGAGAGTTTGTTAAAACTAAAGCTGAGAAGAATATACTTTTAGTAAATGAAAAAGTCCACAAAACCAGTCATTTATCATTAGAGGTGATAATTTTTTCTATAGATTATTTATTTTATTTTATAGAGAAAATGTGATGTCTATAAAACCTTTAGATTTTATGATATATTTATTTTTTAAATAAATTTAATTTCTTCGATATCTTGCGATACACACAACACTGAGTTTAATCAAACTACAATATGCTATTAAAATATTATTATTTAATGTGATAGTTATCACCTACCAATTGGATTGGAGGGTATGAATAGGAATAAATAAATTATGAAAAATTTATATTTTACATATGGATAAAATTAATTCATTTTTATGAATTAATTAGAAATTAAAATAAAAATCATTTGAAAATAAAGGAGATATTTCTCTAAAAAATTGTTTTTATGCGCACAATGTGTTTTTATCTTAATAAATTAAATTAATCTAAATTAGTGAATTATTTGAATGAAATTTATATATTATATATTCAATAATTTTTTTAACATTCATATAATGTTTTTTCTAGGCATGATATAGGAATAAATCTAGTTTTATGATTAAAAATGTATTTTTCTAAAAAACAGTTTTTGTCGTGTTTTGAACACTTATTTTAAAATAAATTTCTACCACTTATAGAAATTTAATTATTTAAAATGGATTAATTATTTAGAATTATGAGTTTCAATTTTGGTAAATAGACCCATTTTATTTTTGGTCAATATGAATAGTAACCATAGTAAAATTTTGTCATCCGGTAAGGGTAAAACGAGAAAAATAGTGTTCAAACTTTGGGATAAGACTTTAAAATTTATATAACACCTGAATTTATCCTATTGGATTAGTTTATTTTGTCTATATACATCAAATTATTGAATATATGGTTACTTGGTTCCATATTTCTTTGATTATGACTTTTATATTTATTTAAGAAAAGAATAAATACAAAATGTCACTGTCTTGACTTTAATATCTCTAATTTTTTTACTTAAGGATAAAAAGAGGATAATTTTGGTTCTAAATGTTTATATGAAATATAAGTTAATTAGTTTTATCATATTAATTTATTTATAATTTTTAGTAATTGAAAAATTACCTTAAATGCCTACGTAATGCCCGCACAATATTTATTCATTTAATAGAAAAATAAAATAAATGATTTTAAAAATATTAAAAGTAATATAATTTAAGTAAATTATTAAGTTCAAAAAATGGGTTAGATAAATATAACATATTATTTATGTAAAAAATTATTATATTTTAGTTCCAAAATTGTCTTGACGTCTTTAAAGTCAAATTAAATAAATAGTTCCAAAATTGAAATTAATGATATTTTATAATAAATAATATTTTATTAAATGATTTAAAATTAATAAAAATATTATATTATAACAAGTTAATGGAATATTGTTGAATATATCAACCATGGTTCATTTATGAGTCACTTTTCCATTTATTGTAACATTCTTAACACTTTACAATTGAAATTGTTATTGTTGTGGTTAAGGTCAAAAATGGTTAATGAAGGAGTTAATAAAAATGATAAGGTTTTCAATAATACCAAAAAATATATAAATTTAATTGGATGATGTTATTTATACCCTGGAATAATTTTATTATAATTCATGTCCATTTGTAATAATTTTTCTCGATAATGAATTTATTATATTTTAATCTTGTAAGAAATTCTAAGTGTGTCCTCTCCCTCCCTTATAAAAGGACACCCTTGAATTCCCTTATTTACACCAATTTGAGACATATGTCTCAAAAAAACTACCAAAATTCCCATATAAAATTACCTAGACACATTATAGAGGTCATGGTATCCCCAAAAAGACTAACCCTAGGGTCTTTAAGAGGCAATCTAAAAGAATTCTTTCAAAGAAGAGGTAATCACAATAACTAATCACTTTTTTACTTATTATTTTTCCTCCTATAAATCTATGGTATTTATCATAAAATAATAAATTAATTATCCTAAATTTAATTAAATTTTATTATGATTATTAACTACAATTATCCACCCTCTTTCCAATTAAATGGGAAGTAAAAGTATCGCTCGTGCGTACGTATGACTTACCATCTCCATATAGCGATACAATTCATTTTTCATCAGAATATTTTATGGATGTGTATTATGATGGATCTAATATTTATATATGATATTTATGAAACAATTATTCATCTTTAATGATACTATCATATCTACCTTCATACCTTCCAATCCGTTGGAAAACGATAACATCGCTCGTGCGTACTTGTGGACTATCACCTCCACAAAGCGATTTGTTTTTCATTTACACTTTACATGGATGGTAATAAAGATGAATTTTATGAATATACATGATTAATATGATATAATAATTATTTTTTAAATGTGAATCATTATTCAACTTCCTTTTTTTCTATCTGCCGAAAAGTGAAAACAACGTTCATACGTACGTATGACCAACCGTCTCCATGAACAATGTGATTAATTTTTCCATATTTAATTTTATGGATGATTATAAATTTATATTCATTGAATATATATGGAATTTATATAATTATTAAAATTCTATATATGAATAAACCATGATCAAATTATAAGGACCAAAACTACCGAACCAAAACATACATGAAAAATAGATTAGTTATTACACAGAATAGTGATTTTAATAAAGAATTATTAATAAATGGGTGATAAAAGGTTATAAGTAAATAATATTTGGTATGATATATATTATAATGGTTATATAATATATTTTAAGTTCCAAAGGACCGAATAACAATTGAGGGGGGGGGATTTTAATCAGTTGTTCACTTTTTATAAGTTTCAATACTTTTAATACTTAACCCCTAAAAGATATTAAAGTTTATATCCTTATCATATTTTAGTAAATTATCATGAATCAAAAATTTGGAAACAAAGTAAAGCACATGATATTTATAAGGTTTGACCTTAGTGTGAGAACCTATATCCTTGCCATTGACACTCTCGTGGGTCTATGAAAATTCACTACTATGAAGAAGTGAATAAAACTTGTTCCAACTCCCATTAGAAACCTTATATCTCCCTATAGTAATGATTATACTGAATATTGTTAGTTTAAAAAGTTTCTTACAAAACAATTTATCGAAAATAAAATATTAAATACTTTTTTTAATTTTTTACAAAAATGATCATAGTTCTGATGACCCTTAGTCTGATAGACTTAAGTCTGATGGACCCAATCTGATTGACCCAATTCGATCGACTCAATATGATGAACTCAGTATCAATATGAAAAAATCAAACTTTTATCAACTGATTAATATGATCTTCCTTAGTCTAGTAAAAAAATTTTCAGGTGTCTGACCTTCTTCAGAGATCTTAGTCTGGAAAGAACTCTTAATCAAATTCATCAACGCTCTACCTTTTCCACTCATAAGAAAAAGTTACAAAGTAATAATGATTTGAGAAAACATTTATATGATACTTAGAAAATTAAAGGAAGAAAACTAAAAAACTTTTCCCACTTACAAAAATTTCCAAACTCCTAAAAACACTCACATTTAAAATTCAAATTCAAATTCTTCAAACCTTCTCAATATTTCTTCGAGACTAGTCTTCTAAAAAAAACCTACTGTTATTCAGTCTGATATAACTTTCTTAGATTCAAATTCCTCTTCTCATTACAATCTTCCTTTATTTATTAGTTCATTATGATCTACCTTTCTTTCTCAGCTCATTACAATGAAACTTTCTCAACTCACCACGATATGAATTTATTACTTTTATCATTATGATCTGAATATCTTCAGATCATTAATATATGAAAATATACATCTCATTATGATATTAATATCTTTATCTCATTACAATATGACTATATTCAAATCATTTTGATATGAATATCTTCATCTCATTACAATCTGACTATCTTGCACTGCTCATTGTGATCTGACTATCTTCTTCAGAGTTAGTCTGATTGAATTTAATTCTCAGAGTTAGTCTGATGGAATCCTCTTAATGATGGAATTATCATTATGATGGAATTATTATTATTATGTTTTAAATACAATGATAATTCCACTTTTCAACTTTTAAATTCTTCAAACTTCATCAGATTTACACATTTTGACTTCTGAAAACTTCAGTGTCTGTTACTTATAGATATGATCTTCTATGTCCAGGTTTTTGGAACCAATAAAAACATTACGATTCTTCTATTTCTTTAAAATATTTTATAATTATAGTTTTTATGATTTATGAGAACTTAAATATTGGAAAAACATCATCTAAATTTTGGTTAGAAAGTATAAAAAGTTTCTAACTCCTAACTTCACTTTCTTAAAACATCCACTTCAGTAACATTATGAATTCTTCACTCAGAAACTTTTAACTTTATAAATCAGAAACTTCTTTCTTTATCTGATTATAATAAAGGAAAACTTCCAATAATCAACAAATCTTACCTCTGATTATTTTGGATTTGATGATCTGTCTATTTGATTTTTCAGTCTGACTTACTTACTCCGAAACTTATAACTTTCTAACTAATGATAATTCTAATGAGTCTTTAAATTAATTCTGATGGAGCTGAATATGATGGTGCATCTGATCAATAAATCTACATAACTTACACCTTCCATATATTTTATGACTTCTACGTTTGACATTACTCAATTTAAAAACCTATGTTCGAAAATAAACTTTCATAAAAAACTTTTCTCCACCTTTATTTTTGGATTAAAAAATTCAATAACTTTCAACTTTATTATGAAAACTCATTAAGATGGATTGGGTCCAATCCTGAATAACAAAAACATTATTTTAAAAAAAGGTTAGTTTTTATAAAATACATAACTTTGTTAAAAACAAAATACAACAAATGTTCTTCAATCCTCCCTTTGTATTTGTTAACAGCACTCGTTAACAACTTTTTCAACTCTCAGAATTTTTTTAAAAACACAGATTTTGTAAATAAATCATGTTTTTTGACTTTTATAAAAATATATCGTTTCTCAAAAGAGAGTGTCCTGACACTACACTACTTAATAAAGTAATTTTTTTTGAAGGAATTCCATCCCTCTATGGAAAGAAAATTTTGTGGCCATGTAATGATACACTTTCCTCACTTTTATTTTCTCTCACTTTTCTTTTTGTCTCCCCCATTTTATGATAACCACATATTCTTATTCATAAAATAAAGATAAGTAAAAACTTATTACAAATCACAAATTTTTCACTTTCCCTCCCCTTTGTCAACATAATCCAAAGTATGGTGGGGGTCACTTAATTATGAGATTTAGGAAGTCATTGGAGGATACTGAACATAAGTTTACAGCCTCAACTCAACAAACCTTTCTTTTGAAATTTCCTTTGTGAAGATATCATCAATTTGATACTTCATTGAGATATATTCCATAAAAACATCTCTAGAAGAAAATTTCTCTTTTATAAAGTGAAACTTTATATTAATATGTTTTGATCTTGAATGTTTGACAAGAATTTTAGAAATATAAATTGCACTCTGATTATCACAAAGTATCTTTAATGGGTTAGAAAATTTTACTTTCAAATCTTTTTGTTGAACTTTTATCCACAATATTTGAGTACAAACCTGAGTTTCTGCAGAATATTTTGATTCTATTGTTATCAATTTTATTAAAATTTGTTTCTTACTATGTCAACTTACATAACATTCACCCAAGAAAAATGTTTCTCTTTAGGTTGACTTTCTATCATTACAATCTCCAACCCAATCGATATCAGTATAACCATGAAACTTCATCTCAAAATTTATTTTATATAACAACCCATGTGAATTTGTTCCTTTGACATATCTCAAAATTCTATTTTCTTCCAACATATGTGATTCTTTTAGATTACTTTGATACCTGAATCTAAAATCTATAATATAAAGAATATCAGGCCTTAAGGCTGTAGGGTAAAGTATACATCCTATCAGAATCTGAAAGTCTTTCTAATTCACACTTTTTACATACTCATTTTTACTCAACTTTGTACTCACAGATATAGGAGTATAAAAATATTTGGATTATTCCATACCAAACTTCTTTAACAATTCCCTAGAATACTTTTCTTGGAAGACAATTTATTTTTATTTTTTAAGCTTGTAAGCTAAGGAAAAAAGTTAATTCTTCAAACATAGAAATTTCAAAATTCTTCTCCATTTCCTTAGAAAACTATTTAAAAACTTTTTCTTACTCCTTAAAAAAAATTATATCATCCACATAAACAATTAAAAATAGAGTTTAAAAGTAAAAATATTTCAGATATAAGTTTTTATCAACTTTTCCTTTAGAAAAAATCAATATTATAAAACAATTCAAGTTTTGAATACTAAGAATGTGGAGCTTGTTTCATCCCATAAAAATATTTCTTTAGTTTACAATTTTTTTTTTCATCCTCATCAAGTAGAAACCCTCAAGGTTGTTCAATATAAACTTCTTATTCAATTACTCTATTGAGAAATGCTGACTTCACATCCATCTGATATAATTTGTAATTCTGGTGAGCTTTCACTACTATAAACATTTAAATAGTTTCTAAACTTGAAATGGGGGAAAAAGTTTCATCAAAATATACACCTTCAACCTGTTCACAACCTTTACAAACAAGCCTGAATTTGTTTCTTAAAAATTATCCATGTTTATTCTACTTATTTCTATAAACCCACTTTGTTCTGATAACATTTTTACCTTTCAGACATGAAAAAATTTCTCATGTTTCATTTTTCTCAATATGATCCAACTATTCATTCATAGCACCCACTAATTATTTGTGTTTAATAGATTATGAAACTGATTTTAGTTTAACTTTTGAGATAAGTGAAGTATGATTTTCTAATCTCAACTTTATTTTGGTCCGAACTCTAGCCTTCTGATTCTTAAGAATATTTTTAGCCTCAAAATGTTTTTGTAAGGTAGGAAACTTCAAAGTTTCTTTCCTATATAAATTTCCTCATCACATGATTTTTTAGAATCTTGTGAAGTTTTTTTGTATCACTATTAACTTTATTAGAAACCTTCAGTTTATCCTCCTTAGTATTATCAATAACTTTTGTTAAGGAATTTTTATTATCAATAGCCTTCAAATAATAGGATTCAACCAACTTTTTTAAACATTTGTTCCAACATTTGTAACTCCTTTCAATTGGTTAGTAACCCATAAAAGTTACTTCTTCATATTTTTCATCAAAATTTCCCAAATATTGATTTTTTATTTTAAGTAAACATAAATTTCCCAAAACTTTGAAGTACCTCAATGAAGGTTTTATGTTATACCAAATTTTATAAGAATTCATGTTGGATTCTGGTATCAACAAACATCTTATCTAAACATGTACAGTAGTGCTAACAACTTCTCTCTAGTATAACTTTGAATGTTTGTATTCCGCTAACATGCTTCTTCCCATTTCCACTAAACTTTTATTATTTCTTTCTACTACTTCATTTTGTTGTGTTGTATAGGGATTACTATACTAATGTTCGATTCCATGATTTCTTATATAAGTTTCAAAAGTGTTTCTTGTAAATTTAGCACCATTATCTATTCTCAACTTGTTTATTTAATCCCCCATTTCTTTCTCAACTTCTTTTTTGAAAGACCTGAACATTTAAACATCCCAT
Source organism: Viscum album (assembly GCA_963277665.1). NCBI lineage: Eukaryota > Viridiplantae > Streptophyta > Magnoliopsida > Santalales > Viscaceae > Viscum > Viscum album. The sequence continues at coordinate 778,565,116 of OY728138.1, forward strand.
GACTTGTGTTTCATAAACATTATATTTTTAATCTGAGTTAAATCATCAATAAAAGTGATAAAGTATAAATCTACTTTTTTTGATTGATGTATCATTGGTCCACATAAATCAAAATGAATAATTTCAAGAGGAATGGTAGACTGAATCTCAACTCTCTTATGAATCTTGTTATTCATCATCCATTTTTGAAAAGTAACACAAACATCTTCATATATTATTTTAAATTCTAGAAAATAATGGAAAAATCAACTTTAGAAAGTTTGTTCATGTTTTTTCCCAAGGTTCCCAAGTCTTCAGTTCCATAATTTGTTTTTCTTTTCCACACTCAAGTAACATGAGTCATTAAACTATCCAATTTGAAAAATATTACCACTAGTTATTTCTCCTTTTTTGATAACTTTTCCACCTTTAAAACTTCTGATGATATAAGAGTATTTTATGAAAATGACTTCTTTTCCATCATGAAAAAGTTAGATTACACTAAGTAAGTTATGTTTTATCTATCAACAAATAAAACTTCTTTGAATTTTAAATTTTCTGCTTAAATATCAGCCATTTTGATTCCTTTGATTTTTAAGGAACTATCATTACCAAATGTGATTGCTCCTCTATAATTAATTTCAACATGTTTCATGATTTTTATATCACTTATCATATGTGAAGAACAACCAATATCAAGTATCCATGGTTTTTTCCTTTTACTTGCTTTCAAATATGTCTCGACAACAAAATCTCTTTCTTTAACTTTATTATTTCCACCTTCCTTTTATTTTCTACCATAAGAAACTTGTTTTAGAAGGAGTGTCATACATATTTTGATATGATGACCAAACTCATCATATCTTCCACAAACTTCTCCCATACATTCAAATTTATTTTTTGTCAGAATGTTTCTAACATCTTGAGATTTTTGTTTTCTAACTTCCTGTCGGTTAAGAAATCTATTCATCCTTCTTCCAGCATTGCTTTCATTTTTTTCAAATATTCTTTTGGGAAGTGACAAGTTATGAAAAAAATTATAATCCCCATTCCCATATATTCCACAACAACAAAAATATCCATCAAATCTTTTTTTTATTGAAGTAAGATCTTTATCTGTAGAAACTTTGTTGAGGTTGATAACTCCTTTCTACTTTAACAATATCTGGATGCATACCATAGTTCATCCTAAGTGATTTTTCATCTTTTTTAGATGAAATAGGGTTATCACACCCTTTTTACACCCATGATTTCTCTATAATTATTCTAGAACCTGTAATTTTAGAAAAATAATATGAAACATTATTTTTGGTTGGTAAGGATTGCACTTGATTCTTTATTTGAGATCTCTCATCAACTTTAGAAGTCTCAGTTTTTACTTCCAAATATTTATTGAAGTTTTCATTTATCTTCCTCAAGGTAATTTCAGACTCAATAAGTTTTAATTAAGACTTGTTAACTTATTATTTCTTAGCTTCTATATTCTTAATGAGATATTTAATCATCTTTCACTATTTAGAAATTCTTAGTTTGTAACTTAAGATCCCCTGAATGTATTATTCCTCCTACTTGATGACATATTTTCTTCCTTCAGCAATTTCTTCACATTATTTCTTCATTATTCTAATTTATTTCTTTAATGTTATTTTTTATTAAGACATAAAAAAGTTATATTTTTAGTTGATACTCTATATATGATTCTTACCCACCATCTTCACTATCTAAGGAATATTTTGTTTTATCAACTTTTTCAATGATGGTTCTTAATTTTTCTGAACTTTCATCTTCTGAATAATTGTTTTCAATTTATTTTGATTTATATTTCATAATTAACAAACTCCTTTTGTCTCTAGTAAACTTATTATTATATTTTTTTGGATGACTTTTCTTCTTTATAACTTTTGTTCCACTTCTTACATCGAGGTATTTCATCAGAAGCATCTCGATATTCTCTAAATTTATTCTTAGAAAAATTCATAGAAAAGTGTCAGATTTCATTACACTAAAGACATTTGATATGAATTTTACCTCCATACTTTCCTCTTCCTATTAGATAGTAATTGGATATAAGAGACATGATTTTATCATTCAACTCATCATCCTCTTTATCTTTTAAGTCACAAGGATCAACATATTCATCATATTGTATTTTCATTTTTATCATGGATTCAAAATCCATTTCATATTTCATATTATTTTTAAACATTAGATATTTTCTCATTTCATAGTAAATAAGAATGTTATGCAATTCATCAAGATATAAATCATCCTTATCTTCTAAAGAGGAAATTTTAGAATCAAACTTGTCTAAAAAGTTTTTCATAAGTTTCTTTAAAATTGTAGAATATTTTTGGACATCATTTAATGCTATAATGTTGCAAACAATTTCATTTACTTTGGTGAAGTATTCATCAATAGTTTCTTCATCTATCATCCTTATGTCTTCATAGTTACTATGTAACATCCTAGGTAAATAAAGAATATGACATTTTCATATTTATTAATATTTTTAAATTAATTATTAATTTTACTTTAAAAGGGATGATATGTTCGATGGCATACCAGATACACAACAACATGTTTCTTTGAAATCTTATGTTGCACACAATGCTGAGTCATACTGAAAAAATAATAATATTATATTATTTTAAATAGTAGTTAACGCCTAGCCGTTGTTTTGGCAGAAATGGACATAACTAACTACAATATGATTATACATATTTGTTAAATGTTTTTACATTTATCCAATAAATATTAGAGGCTTAAAATAAGAAAGAATCTGATTTTAAGCATAAATACTCTAATATTCTTTAAAAGGTCGATTTACCGCCTTTTGTTGGCGAACCCTCTTTAAATATAGTTTTGGTCACTTTTATATGTTCTATTTGAAAAAATATAATTCTTCTTTAGAATCAGTACAAAAAAATTTACTTTGGGTAATTTTTTGGTATTTTTTTGATAAAATTCATTTTTTAATGAATAGTGAAAAATATTGTATTTTAATTCAAAACTTCCTTTTAATCTAACTTATTTATATGGATATATTATCTTTTTAAATGGTTTTAAAGTGTAATTATATTATATTTTTTTAATTTAATCCAATACTGGTCATTGGAAGAAATTTCACTTTGAAATTGGGCATAAACAAGTGTCAATCTTTTGATAGATATTGTTTCTTAAAAACATGCTATTTGTTTTGACAACAAGAATTAATTTTAAATTAGTTAATGAAACTTCTATGTTTTGAATTTTTTAAAATAGGCATAAATTTTGAATTTGGAATATCAAATATATCTTAGGCTGAATTTTTGGTATTTTTCTGAAAAACTTCAATTTTTGATGAATATTGAAACCACTAAGTAGTAGTTAAAAAACCGGCTTTTTCATTTAAATAAAATTTTACCACTTCTGTGAATTTAATTTCAAAAATTCTACATACATGGTTTTTATTAGTAAGTAAAATGTGGTTTAATAATATGAAAATAATTTTTTGGTGAATAGTAATTTTTGATTTTTATTTACCACAGTTAAAGATAAATAGGGTAATTCAAGGTAAAAATAATATTATAAAAGTAAAAAAATTACCTTAAAACTTGTTATAAACTTATTGTATGAGTCATGATCGACCATGTTCATCCTTGGGTCGATTTTGGGACCCCATGGAGCCACTTGGGAGTGATAATGACACTTTAGATTAATTAATTTAAAGTAAAGACCAAAATGACACAAACAAATATATTTTAGTAAATTAATTTTTACATGGGGTTATATAAGTTATATTTTAGACTATAAATATTCATTGTAAAGATAAAATGATTTCATACATCATGGTATTTTTTAATAATTTTTAGATATCACATAAATAAAATTATTTATGACACAAAAATGATGCAGTATTTACCTCATTAATAAATGATTTAAATAAATAAGATTTTAAATATTAAAATAACATCCAAAACCTATCCAATTCTTATTGTATGAATTTATTTTGACCATGAGTCATCTTATCTTATACCTTAATGAGTTTTGTACCTTTAGAAACCGAAAATCATTATATAATAAAATAATATTTTCATACTTTCCTAAAGAACCCCCCCTTATAAAAAGCCCTCACTTATAACCCATTCCTCACACCTCTGAAGCCCATTGGATCGTCCAAACCCTACCCAAAATAATCTCTCAAGACACCTATATTACTCGTATAAGACTTACCTTAGGCATAAGTCACCTCAAGAAGTCCTTTTGGTTCAAACCAAAGGGAGTTACCCGAATTAAAGGTAACCGTTTCTCTTAAATTATTTTCTTTATTTTACTTCTCTAAACCCTAAACTCTTTTCATTACTTTATTTTATAACAACACCAGTATCATCAATATACTAGGATTTTTTATGATAATTATTCTAATTACACATACACACACCTCCATCTAATGGGTAAATAACATATTGTTTCTGTGGGTGGCAAACTAACACCTCATGAAATGATGATTGTTCAATTATCTACTACCGCCTCTTATGGAGGCCATTATGATGGAACTGTATTTATATATGATATATATTATGTTTATTTTTTCTTTATTCTTCTGTATTTTTAATTTATATCATACCTTTATGGTTTCCATTATGAGTAAACGCGATAATTTCATTTGAGGAAGTGCGGACTACCACCCCCACAAAGTGATATGACTCATTCATACCATATTTGGGATGTATAAAAGATGGAGTTATTGAAATTATTTATGATATTATACTGTAATTATAATATAACTATGTATCATTAAGTTTTCATTCAATTAAAATATTAAATAGAAATGAAAGTAGCGTTCATGCGTACGTACAGCTTACCCCCTCCATGAACTGTACATTTCATTTCTTATCTCCAAATGTTATGTACTATTATAAATACATATATTTACTAGATATTTATTATATATATGATATCTAAATCATTAATATAATTTTAGAGATAATGGAATCTTGACCACATGGACAACTTGTAATTACAAGGTGTTCATTTTTTACTCAAGTACGAAATATCGACAAAACGAACATTATTAACTTAAATGATTACATAATGTTTATAACATGGTAATAAGTGATATAAAAGGAATGATAAACTTGAAAAAGGGTTATTAATCAATTATAAATTAACTTAAGTTTATTATTCAAGAAGAACAAGGAACAAACAAGTCAAGATCGACATGAGGTAATGGGTTTCTTATCTCACTTTTAATTCCTTGAGATTTCCATTGTTCGCCACTAATTTATTTCATGTGGTATATTTTGTACTGCAATTTGATATATATTATCATTATCCTATTTATATTCATGTTATTCTATGAATCATTTGGTTATTATTAACTTTTGTTCATATGACTCGATTTATTACAATGTGGTAAGAGATTTTCATCTCACTTTTTATTCCTGTGAGATTCATGCTATATTTGCCACTATTTCCTTTTATGTGGTGTATGTACTGAACATGATTGTATTAATTGTGTAATATATTTAAATTTATGGGTATTTACATCTTCATTTTACAATTCTTCTTTCATGGGTTGTATGTTTCGTAAGTTACCAAATCGGTAAGGGAACCTTTTAACCCAATTTACATTCCTTGGGTTAATCTTCTAATTCTTAATTATGTCATGCGATGATTATGTGTGGAATAAATATTTATTTATTTATGTTGTAATTTACAATCCCCTTTGTGTGGATATACTTTTGTTACACATAATCACTTCATTGATAAATTCTGAAGTCATTGATATGAACTTGAAAAGAGTAATTTTAACTCAATTTCCATTCATTGAGTTAAACATCCATGTCATTGGTTTTGTCTTAAAAATAACATAGGTGATTTTCTTATGATTGATTTACACGGAATATCCAATCATATTGAGTGTATTTATATTTTTCACACATTATTATGTAATTTATTTATCCTTAATCTAAGGATATAGTTTTTATAAGGGATTTCGTCTCAATTTACATTCAATTGAAACTTCATTTTCATTATGCACTAATTCACTTTTATACGGTGTATATACTATCCTTTATAATATTATATCATGAATCCCTTTATTCTAATGATATTATAAAGTTTTGATTACATTTTATTCCTCAATTATTTGTATTCAAGCATATCTCATTTGGTTAAGAACTCTTTAACTAAAATATTGTTTTAAAGATTTATTCTTCTAAATATTTCTCATTAATGTCCATATTTTCAAAATGGTTTTTAGTATTTATATATATGGACGTTAATGTTTTAAAATTTTAAATCCTTTAAAAGTTTCAAAGTGGTATGTGACACTTTGATTCAAAAATCTCTTTATTAAATTTTTTAAATGGTTTTTCAAATGGTTTGATAAAGCATTATTTATTTCAAAATCTTGATTTTATATATTGGAATATGGAAATGTTATCTTTACTTTATATTTGTGTTATGTGTTATGATTATGTTATGATTATTGGGCATTATTTACGTGTACAGGTGGTTCCGTGATAAACCTAGGGTGGGTGAGCCCGAGTGTCACGCCCGGACTTCGTTGAGGTAAAAGTTTAATTTTAAATTTTTATTTCGTAAATTAATTTCCTATTTATTCAAATTATTTGGTTGTAGCATGGGATGAACCCGGTGCGGGTTGCCCATTGTGGCAACGATGCGCGCGCGCGGGCCTTGTTCCGCTCGGTGCACGGGTAGGGTACGAGCAAAGCCATGCGGCTTTGCCATTTCGACGCGCGACGTCCATCGCGTGGACGTTTCAAATAACAGATGGTTAACTTCAGTTTTATTGTTATTATTATTATTATTATTATTATTTTATTATTATTAGTATTAGTAATATTATTATTATTATTATTATCATTATTATTATGTTGTTGTTATTATTATTATTATTATTATTATGTTATTATTATTATTGCTATTATTATTATTATCATTATTATGTTATTATTATTATTATCATCATCATGTTAGTTTTTTTACCCCCCTTGATAACCCTAACCCTAGCCGCCCCCACCTCCTATTTTTTTTCTTTCTTTTTTTTTCTTTTTTTCCTTCCTCCCCACGCATTCCCTCTCTCTCTTTCTCCCTCTTCTCTCCGTTTTCTCCTCCCCAACCCACTGCACCCTCCTTCCGCTGATCTCTTCTTTTTTTTTTCCTGCACGCTTCTCCCTCCCTCCCTCCAGTGTCGCGCCACACTCCCTCCTTCTCCTCTCCGCCTTAGCCACGTGCTCCCCCATCCCCCTTCCCTCTCCTGCGCTCTCCCCCTCCCTCTTCTCACCCGCACCGCCGCACTCCCCTCCCCCTTCTCACCCGCACCTCCGGCCTCTCCCTCAACCACGCTCCACCTCCCTTTTCTTATCCAACAGGCCGATGCCCCTCCCTCCTGCTCGGACACGCCTCCTGCTTGGCCACGCCTCCCCCGCTCAGCCGCGCCTCCCCGCTCGACCACCCTCCCTTCACCGGAACAGTCACCGGACCACCTCCCGCAGCTCCACTCGCGCTTCCGGACCGCCTCCCGCACCCCTCCTCTTTGCCTTCACCAGGTTCCACAAGAAGGGTTTGTTTTTATTTTAATTTAATTTAATTTATTTTATTATTTTATTTTATTTCATTATTTTGATTGGTTTAAATTTATGTTAAGCTATTAAATTATTAAAGCTTTTGTTTTAGTATTAATTAATTAATTTATTGTAATTAAAATTTGTTAATCATTTTATTTATTAAAATTGGTTAAATTGATAATTAATTTAGTTAATGGTCATTAAATTTGATAAGTTGTTAATTAATTTAATTGATCTTGTTAATCATCTTATTTAATTAAAATTGCTCAATTGCTAATTAATTTATTTAGTTAGTTTTGGATTTGTATACCTATTAATCAACCTGCTTAATTGTTTTGGTTTAATTGTTAATTAATTAATTTAATTACTATTGAGTCTGTTTGACTATGAGCTGAATTGTTTAATTACTGATGTTATTTTTTTATGGACCGCTAATTTTTCATTGGGTTGGCATTGAGGGTATTTTTGGTCCGTTGTTTTAGGACCCTTTTAACGGCTTCATACGGTGCGACTGTTGCACAACCGGAGTTCTGCGCCATGTTGCTTCACACACCTGTTTGAGGTAGGTGGTTTCTCATGTTTAGGGCGTTTGATCATTTGGTCTGCTGGTTGTTTAATTTAATATTTCTTTTATTTAAATACTACCGTAAGTTGTCGGTTGGGCTGGTATAGCATGGGTTTTACTTTTGTTAGTGGTTGGTCTAGATTGTTGGGTTTATACTGTGTTGTGCCCTGGTTATTGAATGATTGCATCAATTGAAATTGATCCTGGTTACTGTCTTAGTGTGCGTCAGAGTGGGTTTTTCACTATTGGGTGTGTTGTTTTATTTTATTATTATTATTATTTTTTCTTTTTTAAACTTATAAACCAGTTTTCCAAATGTTTGATAAACTTCAATTTGACCCTCGAAATTCCGTAGTTCTTGCATGTTGTGTGGTTCTATGTTGTGTTTTGTGTCTTGAACTTGATGAGTAGGATGAACTTGGAATAATGAGCACAAAAGGGTAAGCTTGGGTATTAGGTGGGTGGACTAGACTAGCGTGCTAGTGATACGAGAGTGGCCTCGGCCCAGTTTCACTTAGCGGGTTTGACGCTTACAACACTAACTAAACATTTGATAATGACTGGAGACCACTATGATAGGAGGTGTTTCCCTACCGGTGGCTCGTGCACGGGAAATGTATGGTATGGTTCACCGAGACGTGAGGTTCTAGGGTCCCACATGGCTTTAGTACTTAGGGCCTCTCCCACTTTTGTTGCTTCTGTGCGATTATATACTCATCACTGGTTGGTTGGTGACTCCTGTGGTTTCAAAAGGTAAGAATGTTTCTTTTTCTTTCAATTTCAAAAAAAACCCTTTTTCCTATTTTGAAACTATCTTCATTTCTTTAAAAACTGTTTACATCAAGATGTTAGTGCGTTTGTTTACTTTCCCAAAAATTTGAACCTGCGAACTGCTTTGGTCATCTAACCCTTTTCATGTGAAATATTTTCTTTGGTGCCAACCTATTGAGCGTTGCTCACACCCTACTTACACCTTTGGGTGTAAGTAGATCTGATTATGTCTAATGCAGGAAAATGCCAAGGTTTTGAGCACGATGGCCCGAGTTGTTAGTTGACTCATCTGACTTGGCATTTGTGGCGGAGGCCTGACAGGGGTATTCTTCCACCAGGTGACTGTTGCTGGTTCGGTTTTTGGTCCCCTTTTTGGCAGTGGTTGTGTTTGGGTTGTAGTTTCACTTTTGTTGAGACTCGTTCGGGCTTTTTGTTAAACTTGTGGTTGTAACGTTGCTTTCAGATTTCAGTTTACTTATGGGTTGTTTCTGGTTGTTGTTTGGGTAAATCATTCCCAAAAGATATAAACTTATACCCGGGCACTTGTGCCAGCCCGTGGGGATCGGGAACGCCCTTAGGGCCTTGCCGCAGACCGGGTCGGGCGTCGAGTTGATGGCGATCCGATTTGGTTCGTGACAAAATGGTATCAGAGGCAGGTTAGTTCGTGGTTTATGTTATTTGGGATGAGTTGGATTATACAGGAGTTGGGTCTGTCAGGGCTCAGAATTCTTGTTGCAAGTAGGGTGCCTGGCCAGCACGCCTCGTGATAGATACTGAGTCACCATGGGATATCAGGGTGCTTGTTTGACTTCTTTCCTAGGTGGGACGTACGGGCTGCAGACTGTACATGTACACCAGGCAAGAAAGCAGAGTTTTTGCACGAAGTCGTTTTTGTATGTTTGGTTTACTGATGATTATTTATCTTGTTGAAAAATTTAGATCCTTTTGATATATGTGATATTGATGGTATTCTTTCTTGATTGCTGCCCTTTTGCAGTAAGATGCCTCCCCGGAGAGCTCCCATGCACCCACGGGAGGAAGTCGGAGAGAGTTCTCCCGCGCCGCTTAATCAGAGATTGGTAGAGGCGATGGTCCGAGCCGTTCAGGCTTTGGGACAAGGGGCGACTCCTGCCCCCGCCCCTATTCCAGCTAGAGGGGAAGAATTTGGCTCCAGGAAGGATAGAGCTCAGGAGTTTCTGAGGAACAAGCCTCATTCTTTCCGAGGCAGTTCAGAACCTCAGGAGGTAGAGGAGTGGCTCAAAAAGATAGAACGTATGTTCGAATTCCTTGACATGCCCGAGGAAGTCAGGGTGAAGTGTGCCTCATTCCAGCTAGAGGGTTCTAGTCACAAATGGTGGGAATCAGTGGTCCAGGATGGGAAACATGAGCACATGAGCTGGAAAGATTTCAAGGTGATCTTCAACGAGCAATATTGTCCAGAGTTAGTAGCCTATGCTAGATCTCGGGAGTTCATGGAGCTTTCGCAGGGGAATCAAACAGTGATGGAGTATGCGAATCGCTTTACTGAACTGGTATGGTACGCACCTGAGATAGTTTCGAGCGAATTCTTGAAATCTCGGAAGTTTGAGAAGGGCCTTCGACCAGAAATCCACTCTCAGGTTTTCTTATTCAAGCTGAAGACTTATGCTGAGGTGGTCGATCATGCTTGCATGACCGAGATTGACCAGAGAGGAAAGTAAGGGTTTTCGGGATCAGTATCAGGCTTTGGCAGCATCAGTTCCTCAGAGAAGAAGAGGAATCGTGTTGAGCAGTGGAAGAAGAGTGGTGGCGGCTCAGGCCATCCCCCCAAGCAGACACAATCTGAGGCTTCTGATGTGAGGACCATTGTGTGCCATCAGTGCGGAAAGGCAGGGCACATCCGACCTGTGTGTCCACATCCTCCCAGACCTTGCTATGGGTGTGGAGTTATGGGGCACCTACAACGTTTCTGCAGGACTGTACGCCCTTACCAGAGTGGGACTGGATCCATAGCTTCCAGGGGTGTATCAATGCAGTCAGAGCCGACTAGGATGTCGGGATCTCGGTTCGGTGGTCATGGTGGCAGGACCGGATCATCTTCAGGGCAGAGCCAGATTAGGGTAGAGCCGCAGGCGAGCTGTCGTTCTCAGGCAGGGACCAGGCAACTGTATGCTGTGGATCAGGCACCAGCGAGATCTGATGCGGGGCCTTCGACGGTTCGAGGTACTATTTTGGTTTCATCTTCTATAGTTGCAGTCTTATTTGATACCGGTGCTTCAGTTTCTTTTATATCTACTCGCCTTGTGAATCTGCTGAACCTACCGACCGAGATTTTATCGTTTGCTATGGAGTTGGAAACACCGTTGGAGAAAAAGAGGGAGCAGGGACTTAGGTGCCCATCGTGCGCACTCTCTATATCGGGAGTCGAGATGGAATGGGATTTCTTGGTCCTTGACATGGACCTATTTGATGTGATCCTTGGTATGTACTGGCTGGTGTGTTTTCAGGTGCACATTGATTGCTATCAATGCCGAGTCAGTTTTACAGCACCAGATGGGACTCCCCAGTTATTTCACGGAGAATGGGATCCTCGGTCAGGACGCGCGGGACCTCCACTCCCTAAGCTGGGAAATATTACTTATCAGTTTTCGTCTCTCACGCTGGAGGATGATGGTGGTGTTTTATAGGGTGGGTTACCTCATGTAGTGGATGAGTTCCCAGAGGTCTTCCCAGATGATTTTTCTAGCTTACCCCCAGAGCGGGATGTGGAGTTCTCGATTGAGTTGGCGCCGGGAACACATCCTATATCTCTTCCCTCATATCGCATGGCCCCCACCGAATTGAGGGAATTAAAGATACAGCTGGACGATTTGGAATCCAAAGGATTCATTCGCCCGAGCGTCTCTCCTTGGGCTGCCCCGATTTTATTTGCGAAGAAGGCCGATGGAACCCTTCGGTTGTGCATTGATTACCGGAAATTGAACAAGGTAACCATCAAGAATAAATACCCTTTGCCTCATATTGATGATTTGTTCAACCAGATGAAGGGGGAAAAGTGGTTCTCCAAGATTGATTTGCGTTCGGGATACCACCAGCTTAGGGTGAGAGAAGCAGATATCCTGAAGACGGCTTTCCGAAGCAGGTATGGTCACTTCGAGTACTTGGTCATGCCTTTCGGACTGACGAATGCTCTTGCAGTTTTCATGGCGCTCATGAATAGGGTGTTCCACCAATATCTCAACTCATTTGTCGTGGTATTTGTGGATGAAATCCTGGTTTATTCTGGATCTGAGGAGGAGCATGAGCATCACCTGCACGTTGTTTTGGGCACTTTGTGGGATCACCGCCTGTATGCCAAACTCTCGAAGTGCACTTTCTGGATCAGGGAAGTGAAGTTTCTGGGGCATGTCGTCTCAGAACAAGGGGTTTCAGTGGATCTCGAAAAGATCAGGGTAGTTATGTCTTGGGAGCAGCTGAGAAATGTGTTTGAGATCAGGAGTTTTCTGGGCTTGGCTGGTTATTACAGGCGCTTTGTCCGGGACTTCTCACAACTTGCCTCCCCCATGACCGCACTCACCCGGAAAGAGGTGAAGTTTGAGTGGAGCCCATAGTGCCAAGAATATTTTGAGAAATTTAAGCGGCGGTTGACCACTACACCTGTGTTGACCTTACCAGAATCGGGAAAGGGCTATGTGGTTTACTGTGATGCTTTAGGTACAGGCCTTGGATGTGTGCTCATACAGGATGATCATGTTGTGGCTTATGGTTCTTTCCAACTCTGGCCGCATGAGAATAATTATCCGACTCACGAATTGGAGTTGGCAGCAGTGATGCATGCCTTGAAGGCGTGGCGTCACTATCTTTTTGGGGAGAAGTTTGTGGTCTATTCTGACCATAATAGCCTGGCCTATATTTTCTCTCAGAAGGATCTCAATTTGAGGCAGCGCCGCTGGGTCGAGTACCTGCAGGGTTTTGATTTTGATATTGTCTATACCCCTGGAAAGGGTAATGTGGTAGCTGACGCTTTGAGCAGAAAAGTACCAGTGCAGGCGTTGAGTAAGTCCAGTGATGAGTGGGCTTTGATGGGGATCTTCGCCCAGATGCACTTGGAGAGCAGGTAGCACTGTGGAGGTACTTTCTTGGCTAGCATCCAGTTGACTCCTGCTCTTCTGGAGTTGATTCAGTAGGAGCATCCTGGTGATGAGCTGTGTCAGCGATCTATGCAGTTTCTTAATGGTGGGGAGACTCCTTCTGATTGGTCTTTGTCTTCCTAGAGGGTCTTATGCTTCAAGGGCCGTACTGTAGTGCCGTTGTCTCTGTGGAAGGTGGTGATGCAGGATAGTCACCAATCTCAGTGGTCCATCCATCCTGGTATCACCAATATGTATTACGATGTTCGCCGTCAGTTCTGGTGGCCAGGTATGAGACGGGACATAGCCAACTTCGTATCCAGATGTTACACTTTCCAGCAAGTGAAATCAGAGCATCAGAGACCGTCTGGCCTACTCCAGCCATTACCCATTCCTACCTGGAAGTGGGATGAGGTTGCCATGGACTTCATCATTGGCTTGCCTCATACACCTCGAGAGAGGAATGCTATATGGGTAGTGATTGACCGCTTAACCAAGTCAGCTCACTTTATTTCGATCAGAGATACAACGAAGGTAGAGGAACTGGGCCGCTTGTATGTTCAGGAGGTGGTCAGACTTCATGGTGTGCCTTCAGCAGTTGTTTCTGACAGGGACCCCCGCTTTACATCTCAATTTTGGGGAGGCATCCAGAAGGCGTTGGGATCGTAGATTAAGATGAGCACGGCGTACCATCCTCAGATCGATGGCCAGACGGAGCGGGCGAATCAGATCCTGAAAGACATGCTTCGAGCCTGTGTGCTAGATTTTGGAGGCTCATGGGATAGCCATTTGGGACTGGTCAAGTTTGCTTATAATAACAGTTACCAGTATTCCATTAGAATGGAACCCTTTGAGGTTCTCTATGGCCGTCCATGTCGGTCTTCTCTGTGTTGGGCTGAGGTAGGAGAGAGATCACTCTTGGGACCGAGCCTTGTGCATGAGACGTCTGAGAAGGTCAAGCTGATTAGGCAGCAGTTGTTGATAGCTCAGAGTCTCCACAAGTCCTATGCAGATCAGAGGCGGCGGGATCTTGAGTTTTCAGTGGGGGACAGAGTGTTCCTGAAAGTGGCCCCTCGCTTGGGTCACCATCATTTGGGGAAGCAGGGGAAGCTGACACCGAGGTATGTCGGACCTTTCGAGATTCTTGAGCGGATTGGCAAGGTGGAATACAGGTTGGATTTGCCCTCGCAGTTGACGTCGATTCACGACGTATTTCATGTATCCCAACTAAAGAAGTATAACCCTGATCCGTCTCATGTGCTGAATTGGGAAGAGCTGGAGATAGAGTCCGACTTATCTGTGTTTGAGCGACCAGTACGGATAGTGGATTCTCAGGAGAAGGTGCTGCGTGGAAAGTCCATTCCTTTGGTCCGTGTTCTTTGGAAGCACGGGAATGATGAGCACGATACTTGGGAGCAGAAGTCGTGGGTTGAGCAGGAGTACCCATTTCTATTCTCTGATCAGGCATTGAGCTGACTTTCTAAGGGAGGAAAGTTTTCATGGTGGGGAGAATTGTCATGCCCGGACTTCGTTGAGGTACAAGTTTAATTTTAAATTTTTATTTCATAAATTAATTGCCTGTTTATTCAAATTATTTGGTTGTAGCATGGGCTGAACCCGGTGCGGGTTTCCCGTTGTGGCAATAGTGTGCGCGCGCGGGCCTTGCGCCGCTCGGCGCACGGGCAGGGTACGGGCAAAGCCATGCGGCTTTTCCATTTCAACGCATGGCGTCCGTCGCATGGACGTTTCAAATAATAGATGGTTAACTTCAGTTTTATTGTTATTATTATTATTATTATTATTTTATTATTATTAGTATTATTAATATCGTCATTATTATTATTATTATCATTATTATTATGTTATTATTATTATTATGTTATTATTATTATTGCTATTATTATTATTATCATCATGTTAGTTTTTTTACCCCCCTTGCTAACCCTAACCCTAGCCGCCCCCCACCTCCTATTTTTTTTCTTTCTTTTTTTTTCTTTTTTTTCCTTCCTCCCCACACATTCCCTCTCTCTCTTTCTCCCTCTTCTCTCCATTTTCTCCTCCCCCACCCGCTGCACCCTCTTTCCGCTGATCTCTTCTTTTTTTTCCTGCGCGCTTCTCCCTCCCTCCCTCCAGCGTCACGCCACACTCCCTCCTTCTCCTCTCCACCTTAGACATGCACTCCCCCATCCCCCTTCCCTCTCCCACGCTCTCCCCCTCCCTCTGCTCACCCGCACCGCCGCACTCCCCTCCCCCTTCTCACCCGCACCGCCGGCCTCTCCCTCACCCGCGCTCCACCTCCCTTTTCTCCTCCAATAGGCCGACGCCCCTCCCTCCTACTCGGCCACGCCTCCTGCTCCGCCATGCCTCCCCCGCTCAGCCGCGCCTCCCCGCTCGACCACCCTCCCTTCGCCGGAATAGTCACCGGACCACCTCCCGCAGCTCCACTCGCGCTGCCGGACCACCTCCCGCACCCCTCCCATTTTCCTTCCCCATGTTCCACAAGAAGGGTTTGTTTTTATTTTAATTTAATTTAATTTAATTTATTATTTTATTTTATTTCATTATTTTTATTGGTTTAAATTTATGTTAAGCTATTAAATTATTAAAGCTTTTGTTTTAGTATTAATTAATTAATTTATTGTAATTAAAATTTGTCAATCATTTTATTTATTAAAATTGGTTAAATTGATAATTAATTTAGTTAATGGTCATTAAATTTGATAAGTTGTTGATTAATTTAATTGATCTTGTTAATCATCTTATTTAATTAAAATTTCTCAATTGTTAATTAATTTATTTAGTTAGTTTTGGATTTGTATACCTATTAATCAACCTGCTTAATTGTTTTGGTTTAATTGTTAATTAATTAATTTAATTACTATTGAGTCTGTTTGACTGTGAGCTGAATTGTTTAATTGCTGATGTTATTTTTTTATGGACCGCTAACGTTTCATTGGGTTGGCATTGAGGGTATTTTGGTTCTGTTGTTTTAGGACCCTTTTGACGGCTTCATACGGTGCGACCATTATACAACAGGAGTTCTGCGCCGTGTTGCTTCACACACCTGTTTGAGGTAGGTGGTTTCACATGATTAGGGCGTTTGATCATTTGGTCTGCTGGTTGTTTAATTTAATATTTCTTTTATTTAAATACTGCCGTGAGTTGTCGGTTTGGCTGGTAGAGCATGGGTTTTACTTTTCTTAGTGGTTGGTCTAGATTGTTGGGTTTATACTGTGTTGTGCCCTGGTTATTGAATGATTGCAGCAATTGAAATTGATCCTGGTTACTGTCTTAGTGTGCGTTAGAGTGGGTTCTGCACTGTTGGGTTTGTTGTTTTATTTTATTATTATTATTTTTTTCTTTTTTAAACTTATAAACCAGTTTTCCAAATGTTTGATAAACTTCAATTTGACCCTCGAAATTCCGTAGTTCTTGCATGTTGTGTGGTTCTATGTTGTGTTTTGTGTCTTGTCCTTGATGAGTAGGATGAACTTGGAATAATGATCACAAAAGGGTAAGCCTGGGTATTAGGTGGGCGGACTAGACTAGCATGCTAGTGATACGGGAGCAGCCTCAGCCCAGTTTCACTTAGCGGGTTTGACGCTTACAACACTAACTAAACATTTGATAACGACTGGAGACCACTATGGTAGGAGGTGTTTCCCTACCGGTGGCTCATGCACTGGAAATGTATGGTATGGTTCACCGAGACGTGAGGTTCTAGGGTCCCACATGGCTTTGGTACTAAGGGCCTCTCCCACTTTTGTTTCTCCTGGTGGATTATATACTCATCACTGGTTGGTTGGTGACTCCTGTGGTTTCAAAAGGTAAGAATGTTTCTTTTTCTTTCAATTTCAAAAAAAACCCTTTTTCCTATTTTAAAACTATCTTCCTTTCTTTAAAAACTGTTTACATCAAGATGTTAGTGAGTTTGTTTACTTTCCCTAAAATTTGAACCTGCGAACTGCTTTGGTCATCTAACCCTTTTCATGCGAAATATTTTCTTTAGTTCCAACCTATTGATCATTGCTCACACCCTACTTACACCTTTGGGTGTAAGTAGATCTGATTATGTCTGATGCAGGAAAATGCCAAGGTTTTGAGCACAGTGGCCCGAGTTGTTAGTTGACTCATCTGACTCGGCGTTGGTGGCGGAG
Organism: Viscum album; assembly: GCA_963277665.1. Lineage (NCBI taxonomy): Eukaryota > Viridiplantae > Streptophyta > Magnoliopsida > Santalales > Viscaceae > Viscum > Viscum album. The sequence continues at coordinate 778,582,271 of OY728138.1, forward strand.
GCATGACAGGGGTATTCTTCCACTGGGTGACTGTTGTTGGTTTGGTTTTTGGTCACCTTTTTGGAAGTGGTTGTGTTTGGGTTGTAGTTTCACTTTTGTTGAGACTTGTTCGGGATTTTTGTTAAACTTGTGGTTGTAATGTTGCTTTCATATTTCAGTTTACTTATGGGTTGTTTCTGGTTGTTGTTCGGGTAAATCATTCCCAAAAGCTATAAATTTATACCCGGGAACTTGTGCCAGCCCGTGGGGATCGGGAACGCCCTTCGGGCCTTGCTGCAGGCCGGGTCGGGCGTCGAGTTGATGGCGATCCAATTCGGTTCGTGACACCGAGATAGCTCTCCAATGCATTGGGTAATGTGACAGAGGTAAATGTTAATGTTTCTCCTAAGAGATTTAGAGAATATACTGTGATGGGTATTCCAAATGTGACTCCCTATATAGCTGTGATAGCTACAATGTAAGTATGTTATGAATTCCATAAGTTACCTTTATGATTTATGATTTGTGAGTGTTATTCATAAATCTTATGATTTGGTAAGGTATGTTATGATTGAAAATTATGGTTTCATTGATTTGTATTTATTAATGGGATAATGTTTTCCTTTCTTATTTTATAACCCTTACTGGGCTTTTTATGCTCATCCCATGTTTTTGAAATGTCTTCCATAGGACTTAAAGATGAATAGGGTCAATGATGGGATCAAGGAAAAGTCATGTTGTCTAAAACATGGAACTAGACATGTTTCTTTTTAAGAGTTTTTATTTTATGAAAAAAATGGATACTGAGTAGTAGTTTCTACATGTAATATTCAAGTTGTTATGTAATAGTTATGGCCTAATTCTGTAAAACTCTAAACCTAAAAAGATCCTCAATGTTAATTCTTGACATAATTCAAGATTATGTAATGTTTAAGGTCAGGTCCTTATAGTTGGTATCAAAGGTCGGTTTAGATAGCTTTAGAGGTTATAGTGTTCTTTAAGCATAAATGACATTACCATAATGGTTAGGATTTTAGAAAGTCATATTTATTTTAGATAAAGTGAAAGAGTTTAAGATGACATGAATAAGTATATCTTATTATTTACCCTTCTCATAAGATATAATATGATGATTTTACTGATATACTCACACTTACCTTTTTGGTTTTAGTAAATGGATGCATCTAGCAGGCACCAAAGTAATAGTGGATGTGAAGAAAACTATGATGGTTTTCTAAATGAGGAACTGAATGAAATGGGAGATACAATGAGAACTCTTGTGGTTATTCTCAACTAACTATCCCGAGTCATGATTGACCACCTGAAACTTGGTGATTTTTATAAGGCATCATATATGTGAGAAACAAATCCCCCCATAAGTTCAGGTAATAATCATAATGGTAAGTGTATTTAAAAACCTATGTGTCAAGGATGTGGAAAGAAACACATAGGAAAATGTTTCAAAGGGACGGGAAGATTCTATAGATGTGGAAGTTAAGGTCATAAAGCAAGAACCTGCCATGGAAAAAGGAAGCATCCAGTTGACTTTAGGAAAGGGAAAAAAGTTATTTCTGAGGGATCAATTGAATGTTTTAAATGTGGAGTGCATGGTAAGTATACAAATAGATGTCATATGAAGAAGGTTTTAGAATGGAATCACCAGGATCATATAAATATATGTTTACTAATACCTAATGCCATTATAATTGAGGATGAAGAAACTGACAATAACCAATGAAAGGTATGGATTATTTCTTAACTGATGTTTAGACATTATTGAATCTTAGAATATGATTCATGATTTTGTTTATAGGAAAGAATTATTTCAGAATAAGTTGGAAAGGAATGGTTAATAGATCATGAAGAATGTTTAATGATTAAGAAGTTAACATATAAGGGATTCAAGTGTTATGTTAGATTTTAGGATGGTGAAATGCTTAAAAGTATTAATTCTCTTTTGATGATGGGATTACATTAGAAGAATTTTTATAGTATGTATAACCCTGAAGTTTGATATATGAAAATTTTATTCAAGGAATAATTATCTTTTCCTTTTTAGATATAGTTATAAAGAACCATTTGGGTTTATATGATCCTAAAATTTTAGGTAATTATAGGTTAATACATTTTGGGATGCAAAATGAAAGTTATTAGATAACCTTTGTGGTTAAAGTATGTTATGGTTATTTTTGATGAATTTATCTCTTTTTTGGGAATGTTATAAAATTATATAGTTTTTGAAAAAGGAAAACTCGCATACCGCGTGACAACCCATCGTGTTAGAAAAAGTTGCGTGAATCGAACCCACAACCAAAGTGCGACTGTGATTTATTTGGAGATAAATGTTAAGATTTATCTTGGAAGACTATGTGATTAAATCCTTCAGAGATTTGGGTTTCAATATTAGTTTTGATTACTTTGAATAATTTTATAGACAATTGTTTATTGAATGGTCTTTGTTGAACTTTGGGTATTGTTTGAAAAATTTTGGAGATTAAGAGAAGTTTTTCTTTTTGTAAAATATTATCCTTTTTGGGGATTATCTGATCATCAAATAACCATTTTGGTGTTGGTTATTGTCTAAAGACATGAGAAAAATATAGTTCATCTTTTGTGGATTATGTTATTATCTAGAAGTTGATTATAGCCCTTTCAATGCGAGCAAGTCATCTTGAATACTCATCGTTTGAAGAAAAAAATGAGTTTATGGTAGGAATTTAGTAAAGGATGAAAGTCTACATGACAAGTAAGTATGTTTTATTATATTTTTAGTTAAGATCATAAATAAATCCCTCAACTTTATGAAAAGTAAATTAAAACAAAAAATGTTGTCTATTAACTTTTCTTACTAGGGAATCAAAGACCGTTTAACCCATCACAAGTTTGTGATTTTTTGGTGGTTAACTTTCTATTAATCATGTTTTCTATCACTCTCCATCAGAACTTGATGGTTTGTTTTCTCTTCCATATCCTTGTTTTCATGGAATCCTAGTATCTTTTGTCTTGGGTGAACTTTTTAGTTTTCTTCCTTTATTTTAAAGTGATAGATTTATTGACTCTTTTTCTGATGTGGTACTTTCAATGAAGTTTCCGAGCCCAATTTTAAAATTACAAGGACACAATTCCCAAAAGTGGGGAAGGATGTAACATCCCAGGTAAATAAAGAATATAAAATTTTAATATTTATTAATATTTGTAAATTAATTATTAATTTTACTTTAAAGGGGATGCTATGTTCAATGGCGTATCCGATACACAACAATTGGTTTCTTTGAAATCTTATGTTGCACACAATGTTGAGTCATACTGAAATAATAATAATATTATATTATTTTAAATAGTAGTTAATGCCTAGCCGTTGTGTTGGTGGGAACAGACAAAACTAACTAAAATATGATTATACATGTTTGAAAAATGTTTTTATATTTATCTAACAAATATTAGAGTCTTAAAATAAGAAAGTATCTAATTTTAAGCATAAATACTCTAATATTCTTTAAAAGGCCGATTTACCACCTTTTAATGGAGAACCCTCTTTAAATCTAGTTTTGGTCACTTTTATATGTTCTATTTGACAAAATGAAATTCTTATTTAGAATCAGGACATTGAAATTTAATTTGGGTAAATTTTTGGTATTTTTTGGATAAAATTCATTTTTTAATGAATAGTGAAAAATACTGTATTTTAATTCAAAACTGCCTTTTAATCTAACTTATTTATATGAATAGATTATGTTTTTAAATGGTTTTAAAGTGTAATTAGATTATATTTTTTCAATTTAATACAATACTGGTCATTGGAAGAATTTTCACTTTGAAATTGGGCATAAACAACTGTCAATCTTTTGATAGATATTATTTCTTAAAAACATGCTATTTTTTTTGACAACGAGAATTAATTTTAAATTAATTAATTCCAATTCTATGTTTTGAATTTTTTAAAATAGAAATAATTTTTGAATTTTTAATATCAAATATATCTTAGGCTGAATTTTTGGTATTTTTCTAAAAAACTTCAATTTTTGATGAATAGTGAAACCACTAAGTAGTAGTTAAAAAACTGACTTTTTCATTTAAATGAAATTTTACCGATTCTGTGAATTGAATTTCGAAAATCCAACACACATGGTTGTTATTAGTAAGTAAAATTCGGTTCAATAAGATGAAAATAATTTTTTTGTGAACAATAACTTTTGACTTTTATTTACCACAGTTAAAGATAAATAGGGTAATTCAAGGTAAAAAGAATATTATAATAATACAAAATTACCTTAACACTTTACTAACCTTATTGGATGATTCATGGACAACCATGGGAATCCTTGGGTCGATTTGGGGACCCCATGGATCCACTTGGGAGTGATGATGACACTTTAGATTAATTAATATAAAGTAAAGATCAAAATGACACAAACCAATATCTTTTAGTAAATTAATTTTTACATGGGATTATATAAGTTATCTTTTAGACTATAAATATTCATTGGAAAGTTAAAAATATTTCCTACATCATGGTATATTTTTTTATAATTTTTAGACATCACATAAATAAAATTATTTATGACACAAAAATGATGTAGTATTTACCTCATTAATAAATGATTTAAATAAACAAGATTATAAATATTAAAATAACATCCAAAACATATCCAATTCTTGTTGGATGAATTTATTTCAACCATGAGTCATCTTATCTTCGACCTTAAGGAGTTTTGGACCTTTAGAAACCGAAAATAATTATATAATAAAATAACATTTTCACACTTTCCTAAAGAACCCCTCCCCCCTTATAAAAAGCACTCACTTCTAACCCATTCCTCACACCTCTCAAGTCACTTGGCTCATACAAACCCTGCCCAAATAAACTCTCAAGAGACGCCTCTTTTTACTAAAAGCCTTTCCTTAGGAAGAAGGCACATCAACAAGTCCTTTTGGTTCAAACCAAAGGGAGTTATCCAAATTAAAGGTAACAATTTCTCTTAAATTCTTTTCTTTTATTTTACTTCTTCAACCCCTAAAATGTTTTCATTCATTTATTTTATAAAAAATATAGTATCCTCAATATACTAGGATATTTTTATGATAATGATTTTAACTACACATACACACACCTCCATATAATGGGTAAAGAACATAATGTTTCTGTGGGTGGAAAACTAACACCTCATGAAATGATGATTGTTCAATTATCTTCTACCGCCTCTTATGGTGTCCATTATGATGGAACTATATTTATATATGATATATATTATGTTTATGTTTTATTTATGCTTCTGTATTGTTAATTTATATCATACCTTTATGGTTTCCATTATGAGTAAACTCGATAATTTCATTTGAGGAAGTGCGGACTACCGCCCCCTCAAAGTGATATGACACGTTCATACCATATGTGGGACCTATAAAAGATAGAGTTATTGAAATTATATATGATATTATACTGGAATTATAATATAACTATGTATCATTAAGTTTTAATTCAATTAAAATATGAAATAGAAATGAAAGTAGCGTTCATGCGTACATACTACTTACCGTCTCCATGAACGATACATTTCATTTCTTATCTTCAAATGTTATATACTTTCATAAATACATATATATACTGGATATATATTATATATATGATATATAAATTATTAATATCATTCTAAAGATAATTTACTCTTGACCACATGGACAACTTGTAATTATAAGGTTTTCATTTTTTACTCAAGTACCAAATATCGACAAAACAACCATTATTAACTTAAATGATTAAATAATGTTTATAACATGGTAATAAGTGATATAAAAAGAATAATAAACTTGAAAAATGTTTCTTAATCAAGTATAAATTAACTTAAGTTTATTATTCATGAAGAACAAGGAATAAACAAGTTAAGTCAGACACGAGGTAAGGGGTGTCTTATCTCACTTTTAATTCCATGAGATTTCCATTGTTCGCCACTAATTTATTGCATATGGTGTATTTTTGTACTTCCATTTGATATATATTATCATTATCCTCTTTATATTTATGTTATTCTATGAATAATTTTGTGGTTATTAACATTTGGTCATATGACTCGATTTATTACAATGTGGTAAGGGATTTTCATCTCACTTTTTATTCCCGTGAGATTCATGCTATATTTTCCATTATTTCCTTCTGTGTGGTGTATATATAGTCCATGATTATATTAATTTTTTAATATATTTCAATTTATGGGTTTTTACATCTTCATTTTATGATCCTTTTTTCATGGTTTGTATGTTTCGTAAGTTACCAAATCGGTAAGGGAACCTTTTAACCCAATTTCCATTCCTTGGGTTAATCTTCTAATTCTTAATTATGTCATGCTATGATTATGTGTGGAATCACTATTTATTTATTTATGTTTTAATTTACACTCCCCTTTGTGTAGATATACTTTTGATACACATAATCACTCTATTGATAAATTCTCAAGTCATCGATATGAACTTTATAAGAGTAATTTTAACTCAATTTCCATTCATTGAGTTTAGCATCTAAGTCATTGGTTTTGTCTTAAAAAGAACATGTGTGAATTTACTATGATTGATTTACACTGAATATCCCATCATATTGAGTGTATTTATATTTTTCACACATTATTATGTAATTGATTTATCCTTAATCTAATGATATAGTTTTTATAAGGGATTTCATCTCAATTTACATTCCATTGAGACTTTATTGTCGTTATGCACCAATTCAATTTTATACAGTATATATACTATCCTTTGGAATATTATATCGTGAATCCATTTATTCTCATGATATTATAAATTTTTTATTAGATTTTATTACTCAATTATTTGTATTCTAGCATATCTCATTTGGTTAAGAACTCTTTAACTAAAATATTGTTTTAAAGATTTATTCTTCTAAATCTTTCTCATTAATGTCCATGTTTTCAAAATGGTTTTTAGTATTTATTTATATGGACATTAATGTTTTTAAATTTTAAATACTTTAAAAGTTTCAAAGTGGTATGGTATACTTTGATTCAAAAATCTCTTTATTGAATGTTTTAAATGGTTTTGAAAATGGTTTGATAAAGCATTGTTTATTTAAATATCTTGATTTGATATATTGGAATATGGAAATGTTATCTTTAATTTATACTTGTGTTATGTGTTATGATTATGTTATGATTATTGGGAATTTTTTACGTATACGGGTGATTCTGTGATAAACCTAGGGAGAGTGAGCCCGAGATAGCTCTCCAATGCATTGGGTAATGTGATAGAGGTAAACGTTAATGTTTCTCCTAAGATATTTAGGGAATATAATGTGATGGGTATTCCAAATGTGACTACCTATGTAGCTGTGATAACTAAAATGTAAGTATGTTATGAATTCCATAAGTTATATTTATTATTTATGATTTGTGTGTGTTATTAATAAATCTTATGATTTCGTAAGGTATGTTATTCTTGAAAAGTATGGTTTCATTGATTTGTATTTATTAATGGGTTAATGTTTTCCTTCCTTATTTTATAAACCTTACTGAGATTTTTATGCTCATCCCAAGTTTTTGAAATGTTTTCCTGAGGACTTAAAGATGAATAGGGTCAAGGATGGGATCAAGGAAAAGTCATGATATCTAAAACATGGAACTAGACATGTTTCTTTTTAAGAGTTTTTATTTTATGAAAAAAATGGATATTGAGTAGTATTGTCTACATGTAATATTCAAGTTGTTATGTAATAGTTATGAACTAATTCTCTAAAACTCTAAACCTTAAAAGATCATCAATGTTAATTCTTGACATAATTCAAGATTATGTAATGTTTAAGGCCGGGTCCTTATATACTATGCTAAATTTGTTGCTTGGATTCCTTTACTTTAGTATTCCATTTGAAAATACTTTCCATATTGTCCCATATACTCTTTGAAGTTTTTAGACCCATAAACTTCATATAAAAATTTTATGATAAGGACATAAAGATAGCATTTCTAGCTTTTCCAATAACTTCGATATTTCTCTTATCATAAAATGTCATTGGGGCATCTTTCTCAATAGGTGGGAACCCTATTTTAGTAGTATCAACAACTTCCAGGCCAAGATATTGGAGATAAGGAATCATCTTGTTTTTTTATTCATAATAATTTTTACCATCAAATGTAGGAATTCCTATACTATTGAAATATTTGAGATTGTCCATGATAAGGATTCAATAAGGTGCCATTTTCTATAATACCAATTGAAATTACAAAGGATTGAATAACAACTAAGAGGGGAGGGGGGTGAATTAGTTGTTCACTTTTTGTAAGTTTCAATACTTTTGAAACTTAAACCCTGAAAAATATTAAAGTTTATATCCTTATCATATTTTAGTAAATACTCATGCATGGAAAATTAGGAAATAAAGTAAAGCACATGATATTTACAAGGTTCAGCCTCAGTGTGAGAACTGATATCCTTGTCATAGCCACTTCTGTTGGTCTATGAAAATTCACTATTATAAAGAAGTAAATACAACTTGTACCAACTCACATTATACACATTCTATTTCCTGATAGGAATGATTATACTAACTCCCATCAGTTTACAAGGTTTCTTACAAAACAATTGATCCAAAATAAAATAATAAAGACTTTGTTCAATTTTCTCCACAAAAGTTCATAGCTTAGATGACCTTAAGTCTGATGGTATTCAATATGATAAACCCAATACAATTGAATCAATCTAATATACTCAATATAATGAAATAAGTATCAATATATAAAACTAAAACTCTTCTCAAATTCTCAATATGATCTTCCTTAGCTTAGTAAACAAAAATTTTAGTTGTATGATCTTCTTCTAAGATCTTAGTACGAAAGGAACTCTTACTCAAATTCCTTATCACTCCACCTTTTATTCTCACAAGAAAAAGTTACAAAGTATGAATGATATGAGAAAATATTTATAGGAGACTCAGAAAAGAAAAGGAGGGAAACTAAAAAACTTTTTCAGCTTACTCAAATTTCAAAATTTTTAAATACACTCGTATTTAAACTTCAACATTGAATTATTTAAACCTTCTAAATATTTCTTCGAGATTAGTCTTCTTGAAAAAACTCAATTTTCTTCAGTCAGATATAACATACTCAACTTTAGCTTCCTCTTCTCATTATAATCTTCCTTTATTTATCAATTCATTATGATATGTATTTCTTTCTTAGTGCATTACGAAAAAAATTTCTTAACTCACCATGATATGATTTTCTTCATTTTCTCATTATGATATGACTATATTCATCTCATTACAATATAAATATATTCATCTCATTATGATTTGACTATCTCCAACTCATTACAATTTGACTATCTTCAGCTCATTACAATCTGACTATCTTCAGCTCATTATAATCTGATTATCTTTCACTGCTCATTATGATCTAAATATCCTCTTCAGAGTTAGTCTGATTAAATTTCCTTCTCAGAGTTAGTTTGATGGAATCCTCATAATTATGGAATTTTCATTATGATGGAATTATCATTACATTTTTCTATATTCGATGATAACTCCACTCTATAACTTTAAAATTATTCAAACTTCACAATCTTTACACATTTTGACTTTTAACAACTTTTGTGTCTAGTAATTATGAATCTAATCTTTTATTTATGGGTTTTTAGAATTGATACAAACATTATGATTCCTTAATTTCTTTAAATTATTTTATCATGATAGTTTTCATGATTTATGAGAACTTCAAGATTAGAAAATCATCATATGACTTTAGGTTAGAAAGTTTGAAAACTTTATAACTCATGACTTTACTTTATTAAAACATCCTCTTAAGTAACATTACAACTTCTTTACTCTGTAACTTCTGAATTTCTAACTTATAAAATTATTACTTTCTCTAATTATGGAAAAAGAAAACTTCCAACAGTCAAAAAATTATACCTCTAATTCTTTTGGATCCAATGACATGTATATTTGATTTATCTGTATGACTTACTCACTCTAAAACTTCTGACTTTCTAACCAAAACTGAGTCTAATGAATATTTAACTTCATGCTGATGGATATAAATCTAATAGTGCATCCAATGAACAACTCTAAAAAACTTTCAACATCCATATTCCTTACGCCTTATGCATATGGTAATTCTCAGTCTGAAAACCTGTTTCCATAAAAAAATTTCATAAACCCCCCCCCTTTATGTTTGGATTCAAAAATTCAACATATTTTATATTTCTTATGTAAAATCATTATGATGGACTGGGTCTAATCTGGAATAAGAAAAAAATTCTTTTAAAAAAATGTTAGTTTAAAAAAATAAAAATCTTTTTTAAAATAAAAACTCACAGAGATTATTCATTATGTATAATAAATCTATATTTATTACACAAGAGGTTCAAACATGTACAAATAAAGTCATACCTGATATAAGGGTTTTATGTTACAATCTCATTTTTTATTGGGATTGTTTATGATTATGTTTCATTGATGAAATATTATGATATATATCTTAATAAACTCATGAATTTTCTTCTCCTATGGTTATTTTTCTAAATTATGGGTTTTACTTTCATTTTACTCTCTTTAATAACTCAAGAGACTGAAGGAACATTTTTATGGAAAACCAAATTTATTTATCTCTTCGGCCAAAAATCCTTTCTCTTACATGTCCATGTTTTCTAAAAATATTTTCAAGAATTTTTTTACTATTATCCAATTATTTTTTAAAGTAATTTTTAACCATTTTTTAATTTTTAAAAAATGGTTTAAAAGAAATATTCTTGTTTTTTTTTTCTAAATGAGGTTCTTTTAACTTTTTACCAAAAATGTGAAAGGAATTTTTTTAACACATATTACATGAATGAATTTTCCTAATGTTAAGATCACTCAATGATTTGAATCTTACTTTATAATTTTCCAAATTTATTTTCAAATAAAATGTTTTCTTTAATATTTGGGAAATTTATATATTTTAAATAAGTGATTTCAAAGTGAAAAGCGTATTTTTCTCAAGAAATGATCTAAGTGATATTTTAAAATCAATTTCAATCCAAGATGACTTCCTTTAATGTTTCCCAATATTTACTATGGATATGATCCAATTGTACCATCCTTATTCTTTCTATGGATGCTTTATTGTTATGTTGATAATATTTTTATGAAACCCGTTTATTTTCCAAAGGTTATGCTATAATGAAATGTTTATGAAACCCATTACTTTATCATGAGTTATGATATGATGAATATTTTATAATCTTATGGGAGAAATATGTATGGATTTAATTATGTTAAGGGTGGGGACATAATTATATATCCCTCCAATTCATTGGGTAAAGATGCTTATCTCATGAGATAAATAGGATTGGAATGGGGAGTGAATTCTGTTTAGTAAGGGACTCTGTCTGTTATGATAGTCTTTGGAGAGAACCTTGACTATTAAAATGGTTTAGAGAGTAAACCCAATATAATATTATATTCTTGAAAATTATCATTAACTACTAAGAAAATGATTTTCCATGCTTATGTGTATTCCATAAACTTATGTCTTATGCTAATGTTATGCTCTCATCCCTTATGTTATTTGATTAATTTTTGATTCAAGCCTTATTAACTTCCAAGATTTATTCCATGATTCAATATTGTGATCTATGCCATATAGGGTATGGTTTTAAAATGTTATGCTCATGTTCTCATATAATTATTCTCAAGTTATATTTAAGTGACTGTGGATATCTCCCTTGTTTTCCCTTACTGAACATATGATATCACCCTTTATTATTATTCCTTTACCTAGGTTATGAAGAAAGGTTTTAGGTATGTTATGTCTAATAAGAGTTCTAGTTATAAAGAACTAAGTGGGATATAATGTAAATATATTATGAATTTGTTGTTTATGTTTCTAACTTTCCAAAGATAGTAAACCTATACAATTATGGAATGGATCATTATGTTATGTAATGAATATTCATCTAATAAGAATTAATATCTATATATGAAAAGTGTGGGTCACTATAGTTTGAATTAGAGAAACTTTTAGTTAAATTTGGAAACCAGGATGAGAAAAATTTAGTAAAAATATCATGAATAAGTCTAAGTATCATATAACATCCTAAAGTATTGGTAATGATCATGAATGACCTAAGTTAAACATAAGGTTTCATAGATTTAAAATAATGTGTCTTGATTTATACATCTGTTAACTAATTTTTCATGATTATGTGGTTTCCTACTATGATTATTGTTGCCCACACTATGATTTTTAGTTTTAGTCAATGGTTTGAACCCAAAGGAATCATGTTAATGCTAAATGTGATATACAATTCAATGATTTTCCTTACAATAAACTAAATTTTATGGGAGTTGGAATGAAAAATATCATTGATAATCTTATGAAAATTTATCAAGATATAGATCATGCTAATATTACAAATGATAATAATATGGAACAAAATTCTTTTGATTCCTTCACGAGGAAACACCAACCTTCTTTTAGTGGGTCTTCTGATCCACTAGTTCCTGAGTAATGGATCAATACCATTTAAAAAATAATTTCCTTTATCTAGTGTTCATAACATGAGAAATTTATTTTAGCTATTTATTTTTTTAAAAGGTGAAACAGATCAATGGTGGAATCTTATCAAGAACACAAGGAAAAAGGAATAAATTGACTCCATGGAGTGGGATGAGTTTAAGAGTTTATTTTTCAATAAGTACTTCCTTATATTATTCATATGAAAATGGATAAGGAATTGATTGAGCTAAAAAATATGGATTTTGAATCTATTAGTACCCATGAGGAAAATTTTACAAGACTTGTGAGGTATGCTTATGGTGTTATCATATAACCTGGAAGTAAGGTTGATTGATTCTTCAATGGATTAAAACCAAGTATATAAAGAGTATTAGCCATAATAGACTTTAATAGCTATGAATAAATTGTTTAATTTTCTATCAAGGTGGAAATAAATATTGGATTTACCTATATAAATATCATATTTTTGATAAAAATAGAAATATTAAATTCAAAATGAATTATAAAAATCATGGAGAGAAGAATATTAGTTTTCATTTTTGCTCAAAGTGTGGAAGGAAACATGGTTGAAATTGTATTAAGGGGACTAGTAAATTTTTTAAGTGTGGAAAGGAAGGTCATTGAGAAATTGAATGATAAATTTATGTGAAGAGACCAACCAATAAAATGAACAATGAAAAAGCTCAAAAAAAAATGAACCACCCACACTCCAGTGTTTTAAATGAAAGAAGTATGAGCATTATGAATACCAATACTCAAAAACAAAGGTTAATTATGATGATATATGTTATTAACCTATTAATCCATAATAAAAAGGGAAATATCATGTGATAACTATTGATAATGTGTAGTACAATAATGAAGTGGTGAAAGGTGTACTCACCAACCACTCTAGAACTAATAATGTCTTATTTGATTATAAATTTACCCACTCTATTATATCTAAATAATTTTCTAAGGGAATCACAACACAAAATAAATTATTAGATGTTGAATTATCAGTTAAACCACCTAATGTTATGATGATCACATTTCAAGTCTATGATTCTTCTCTAATTGAAGTTTGTGGAAATTTGGTTTCTGCAAATCTCATTACTCTCCCTCTAGTTGAATTCGATGTTATTTTGGGTGTGGATTAAATTTACTTACATAAACCCCACATCAATTTCGAAGGAAGGGATGTCATATTCAATATTATGAATCAAACTATGATAATATATTGGTGTGATGATAAATATGATCATACAATGGAAATTTCATCCATTTTATGAGACTTGATTCATATTCAAAAGGGGTGTTTATATCATATGGTTTGGGAGAAACTCAACATTGATGATATGCCTATTTTGTGGGAGTTTGTTGATGTCTTTATATAAGAATTTATTAGTCCTACACTAAATTGTAAAGGTGAGTTTTTAATTGAAATCATACCTAGTTTTACACCTATTTCAAAGACCCCATAAAGAATGACCCTAATTGAGTTGCAGGAATTAAAGAAGTAACTCCAAAAGAATCTTGATAAGGGATTTATTCAGCCTAGTGCATCACCTTTGGGTTCACCTATTCTTATTTTTAAGAATAAATATAGTTTAATGTGACTCTACATTTATTATCATGAACTTAACGAGATCATAATAAAGAATAAGTATCCTTGACCTCATATTGATGACTTGTTTGATCAAATGCACAGATCTCAATTCTTTTCCAAGATTTATATTCATTTTGGAAATCATTTATTGAGGCTAAATAAGGCGGATATACCCAAGATAAAATTCTATACAAGGTTTAGAAACTATGAATATATTATGATTCCATTTTATCTTACTAATTTCCCCACTATCTTCATGGATTTAATGAATAGCATCTTTACTGATTACCTTGTATAGTTTATGGTAGTTTTTATAGATGATATTATTATATATTAAAAGATCAAGGAATAGTATGAAGATCACTTGAAGATTTTAATCAATACCCTAATGAATGATAAGTTGTATGAAAAATTTAAAAAGTGTGAATTTTGGATAAATAAGTTCCATTTTTAAGTCATATGATCCCAAGAGAGGGTATATCATGGAACCATAAAAAATAAAAGTTATTAAATGTTGTACTAGCCTAACCAATATGATTGAGATCCATAGTTTTCTTGTTTTGGATTGATATTTTCAATGGTTTTGGATAATTTCTCTTTAATATCTAATCCACTCACTATGATAACTTGAAAGGGAGACAAGTTCCTTTAGACATATGAAACTGAAGAAAATTTCAAAGAACTAAAGATAAAGTTAGTCAACACACTTGTTCTTACATTACCCTATAGTGGATAATGGTTTATAATCTATAGTGATGCATCAAATAAGGAAATGCAATGCGTTCACATTCATAATGATATGGTTATAGCTTATGCTTCATGAAAATTGAAGGTTCATGATAAAAATTACCCAACTCATGATTTAGACTTAGTTAAAGTATTTTTTACATTAAAGATATAGAGGAATTATATTTATGGAGAAATATGTGTTATATATACTGATAACAATGGTTTAAATTATATATTTACTCAAATGGAGATGAATTTGTGCCAGATAAGATGGTTAGAGTTGATTAATGATTATGACTACTCAATACATACCACCCTAGGAAAGTGAACAAGGTGGATAAAACTATTAGTTGAAAGAATCATATTAGTTTATCTATGATTAGGATCACAAAAGATCTAATATTTATATATTTTAAAAGGATGAATCTAGAAATATTGAAGGAAGGGTAAAAATATTATCTTTCTCAAATGAGTGTTCAACTATCTATCCATGTAAGGATTAAAGTGGCACATAAAGAATATATGGGACTAAATAAAATAGTAAGAAATGTTACTAAGTTAAAAATTTATTATTAAGGAATTATAAGGTTCAATAAACATGTATTTGTTCCATCCATACCATATTTGAAGAAGGTTTTTTGGGATGAGGCTCATAGTTCATGATTCTCTATTGATCCTGGAAGTATAAAGATGTATAGAGATCTGAAAGATTATTTATGGTGGGAAAACATGAAGAGATATATTTTTGAGTATGTATCTAGGTTCTTGGTATATTAGAAAGTTAAGACTAAGAGACAAAAGTCTAAGAGAATGTTAAAACCATTACCCATGATTGAATGAAGATGGGAAAACATCACCATGGATTTCATCATCAGACTCCCCAAAACTTCTAAAGTGATTAATGCTATCTGGGTTATAGTCAAACTCTTTATGAATTCATTATAATTAATTTCCATTATATAATATTTCTCTATTGATAATATAGACCGAATATACATTAAGAAAGTGGTAAGGTTGCACGAAGTACTAAATTCTATTGTATCTGATTGGGATTTGTGGATTACCTTGATGTTTTGGAAAAGTCTTCAGCATGATCTGGATACAGAGTTGAGTTTCAATACTACTAGTCATCCTCTGATATATGTTTAGTATGATATAAACATTCAAACCTTAGAGGATATGCTGAAATATTATTCTATGGATTTTAATGGTAGTTGGGATCAACACTTTCCTCTAGTTTAAATTTCTTATAATAATATATTTCACTTGAGAATTAAGATGGATCCTTATGAAACCCTTTATAAAAAAGTTTAGAACTAAAACATGATGGAATGAAGTTAGAGAAATAAATATATCAGTATCTAAGATAGATGAGGAAATGATAAATAAATTTAGATCTATTCAATAACACATCAAGGCAACCCAGAGTCAATAGAAAATTTATAATGATAATCATCAATGAGATATGGAGTTCAAAGTTAGTGAAAAGATGTTTCTATGAATTTATTTATAGAATAAGGTTATGAGATTCAAAAGGAAAGTAAATATCATCTGTAGGTATATTTTCCCCTTCAAAATTCTGTATTGAATAGGGAAAGTTCCTTATAGCTTGGCACTTCTACTGAACCACTCTCAAGTTCATGACATGTTCCATGTATCTCTCCTATATAATTATATACCCATCCCTTCACATGTATTGAACTAATAGATCATACCATTGGAGAATGATATTTACTATGAAGAAAAATAGATAGAAATCTTGGATTGTAGAGATAGTGTTATGGAACAAGGCTACTCACCTGGTTAAATTTCTTCGAAGGAATCATAAATTCAAAAAAGTTACTTAGGAACCTGAGGATATAATGAATTAAAGATATCCTCATTTGTTTCTATTAGAAAAAAATCTGGGGGAGAAATTAATTTTAAGGGGGGTATAATGTAATACTTTAAGATTTTACGATATATTTATTTTAAAATAAATTTAATTTCTCTCATATATTGCGATATACACAACATTGAGTTTAAATGAACCATGATATACTATTAAAATATTATTATTTAATGTGACAGTTATTGCTTAGCCATTGGATTGGTGGTTATAAATAAGACTAGCTGAATTATGAAAAATGTATAGTTTTAAAGATATATAAAATTAATTAATTATTAATTAATTAATTATAAATGAAAATAAAAATCATTTTAAAATATATGAGTTTTTCTTTCTTCTGAAAAACTATTTTTATACATGCAATGTGTTTTTATATTAATAAATTAAATTTCTCACTGTTGATTAATTATTTTAATAAAATTTATATATATTATATATTAAATAAAATATTTTAAAGTTAATCTAATGTTTTTCTAGGAATGATATATGAATAAATTCAGCTCTATGCTTAAAACTGTATTTTTCTAAAAAACTTTTTTTGTAGTGTTTTGCACACTTATTTCAAAATGAATTTATACCAATTATAGAAATTAAATTATGAAAAATGGATTTCTTATTTGGAATCATGAGGTTCAAAATTTTTAAATAGGTCCATTTTATTTTTGGTCAATACGAATAATAACCATAATAAAATTTTTTCACCCCAGAAAAGGTAAAATGATTAAAATAGGGTTAAAACTTTGGGATAAGGGTTTAAAATTTGTCTAACACTTGAATTTATCCTATTGGATGAGTGTATTTTGTCCATTTAAATCCAAGTCTCGAATATTTGGTCACTTGGTTCTATATTCATTTAATTATGATCTTTATATTAATTTAAGAAAATAATAAATACAAAATTTAATTCTCTTGATTTTAATATTTCTAAATTTTTTACATAAGGATAAAAAGTGGATAAGTTTAGTTCTAAATGTTTTTTTGAAATATAAATTAATTATTTGTATAATATTAATTTATTTATAATTTTTAGTAATTGAATAATTACTTTAAATTTCCACGCGATGCTGACACAATATTTATTCAATTAATAGAAAAATAAAATAAATGATTTTAAAAATACTAAAATTAATAAATTTTAAGTGTATTATTATGTTTCAAATATTTTTAAATAAATATTACATATTATTTATGTGAAAAATTATTATATTCTAATTTTACCTTTGTCTTAGTGTTGTTAAAGTCAAATTAAATGAATAGTTACAAAATTGACATTAATGATATTTTATAATAAATAATATTTTATTAAACGATTTAAAATTCATAAAAATATTATATTTGGAAACATTATTGGAATATAGATGATCATATCAACTATGATATATTCATGATTCACTTTTCTATTTATAATAATATTCTTAACCCTTTAATATTGAAATAGTTTTTACCACGGTTAAGGTCAAAAACGATTAACGAATGGGTTAATAAAAATTAAAAGGTTTAAAATAACACCAAAACCAATATAAAATTTATTATATGGTGTTATTTCAACCATATACTCTTTTTATTAAAACTCATGGCCATATGGAATAATTTTTCTTGATAGTTACTTTATTATATTTTAATATTTTAAGAAATTCCAAGTGTGTCATCTCGTTCCCTTATAAAAGGATACCCCTCATTTCTCTTATTTACACCACTTTTTTGCATTTTAGCATAATAAAACCACAAAAAATTCCATTATAAACCTCCCTATATATGTTATATAGGTCCTTTTATACAAAAAAGACTAAACCTAGGGTTCTTAATAGGAGATCTAAAAAATTTCTTTCGAAGAGGAGGTAATCGTCATAACCAACCACTTTTTTTACTTTTTATTTCACCTCCTATAAATATGTAGTATTTATCCTAAAATAATAACTTCAGTATCCTAAATATACCAAAATTTTATTATGATTATGAAAATTCCATTACCCACCCTATTTCTCATCAAATGGGAAGTGAAAGTATCGCTTGTGCATACGTATGGCTTACCATCTCCATATAGCGATATAATTCATTTTTCATCACCATATTTTATAGATGAGTATTATGATGGATTTAATATTTATATATTAAATTTATCAAATAATTATTTTTATGGAATTATAATATTATAGCCACATTCTTACCTTCCAAACCATTAGAAAATGATAACATCGCTCATGTGTACGTGTGGACAACCACCTCGATGAAGTGATGCGATTTTTTTTTCATTTTCATTTTACATGAATGATAAAAATGATAGATTTTATGAATATGTATGATTTATATAATATAATAATAATTATTGAAATGTGAATTATTATTTTCCTTTATTTTGTTTTATCTTTTGAAAAGTGAAAACAACATTCATGTGTACGTATGACTTACTATCTCCAGGAACGATGTTATTTATTTTTCTATATCTAATTTTATGGATGAAACTAAATTTATATATATTAAATATATATGAAATTTATATCATAAATAAAATTATATTTATTATTCAACCATGATAAAAGTACAAGGACCAAAACTACTAAACCAAAATATACATGAAAAACGAAGCAGTTATTTCCTTGAAAAGTGATTTTAATAAAGAATTGTTAATAAATAGGTGATAAAAGGTTATAAGTAAATAATATATGGTATGATATATATGATTATGTGTCTGTAATATATTTATAATAAATCTATATTTATTATACAGGGTGTTCGAACACGTATGAAGGAATTTAGACTAGAGGTAAAGGGTTTTGTATTGAAATCTCATTATTTATCGAGATTTTTTATAATTATGTTACATTGATGAAATATTTTGGTATATATCTTAATAAACTCATAAATTTTATTAAAATATAGTTATTTTTTTAAATTAATTTTTTTAATTTCATTTTATTCTCTTTAATAACTTAAGAGACTGAATGAATGTTTTAAGGAAAACCAACTTTATTTCTCTCTTCGATCGAAAATCCTTACTCTTACAAGTCTATATTTTATAAAAATGTTTTCATCATTTTTTTAATTTTCTATAATTATTTTTAAATTAATTTTTACCCATGTTTGAATTTATAAAAAATGGTTTAAAGGGAACCTTCTTATCATTTTTTGAACAAAGTACTTTTGAATTTTTACTAAAAATGTGAATGGAATATTTGTTTTAACGTAAATGGCATGAACACAATTTATTTACATGAAGACTACTCAATGATTTGAAGATTAATTTAAAAGTTTCCAAGTTTATCTTTAAATAAAATGTTTTATTTAATATTTTTGTAATTTTTAGATTTTAAATAAGTGATTTCAAAGTGTAAAGTGTATTTTCATCCAAAAATGTTCCAAGTGATATTTTAAAAGAATTTTCTATCTAAGATGACATCCTTTGATGTTTAATAATATTTAATAAAGATACTATCAAATGAAACTATATTTATTCTTTTTATGTATGTTTTCTTATTTTGATGACAATATGTTTATGAAACCTATTTATTTTCCAAAGGTTATGATATGATGAAATTTTTATGAAACTCATTACTTTCTCATGGGTTATGATGCGATGGATGTTTTATGATAATGTGGAATTCATAAGTATGGTTTTTATTATGTGAATGGTGGGTCCATAATTATATATCCCTATAATTTATTAGGTAAATATATGTATCTTATGATATAAATAGTAATGGAATGGGAAATAAACCTCATTCAATAAGAGACTCTATCCACTATGATAGTATTGGGAGTGAATCTTGACTACTATGATGGTTTGATGAGTAAACCCAATCCACTATGACATTCTTTATAGTGAGCCTTGAATACTAAGTAAATGATTTTCCATGCTTATGTGTATGCCTAAAACTTATGTCTTATGCTAATGTTATGATCTCATGGATCCTATTCTTTGATTACTTTATGATTCATGTTTAATACACTTCCAAGATTTATACCATGATACAAGATTATGATCTATGATATGAAAGGTATATTTTTCAAAAGTTATGCTCATGTTTTCATACCCTTATGCTTATTTTATGTTTAAGAGATCATTGATATCTCCATTTTTACCCTTATTAAGCATATGAAATCAAAATTTCTTATGTTTCCTTTCCTTATGTTAGGAAGCAAGGTTTTAGGTATGATATTTCTAAGAAAGGTTTTAGTTATAAAGAACAACGTTGGAGATGATTTAGATATCTTATGAAATGATTTTTTTTATTTTTTTTAAAAAGTGAAGCTTTGGTCGAAGACCAAAGCAAAATTTATGGTATGGTTCATTATATTATATAATGAATATTTATCTGATGATATGTAATATATATGTATGGGTCACTATAATAATGATACCATTGAGATTCAATACATATATTTTATAGATTTATTTGTGAACTTTAAACTATTTAACATTTCAAATTTCATTTGGTCTTATACGGAATCCATCTGGAATGATCTTATAAAGATAGAAATTTTGTTATATGGATGAATTCTTAATATATTCCTTGTTAAGTTGTTGAAATAAGTTAATATTTAAAATCAATCCCATATTTAAATAGATAAGTAAAACCCCATCAATTATAAAACTATCATGAGGATGATATTGACATATTATTTTAAAGAGAAAATATTTGTATAAAAATATTCAGAAGATTCCTTAACTAAAATTCAAAAATCAGTTGAAATGGAAGAAGATAGAAATACATAAAAGATTCAGGGAAGATAAAATCTTCAGTTGTCTCTAACATTGATAAGTCCCCTGAGAAGAAGAAGTTAAAATCTATTAAGAATATTGAGGATGATAAAGGAACTGAGTCTTTGATGGAAATAAAATCTGTTGAACAAATTATTTTACCATAGGAACATCCTTTGAAAAGGAAGATCATTTCTTCAGATAAAAAATTCATAAAATTCGTTGATGTTCATATAATGTTTTTAAAATATAAAGTTGATGAAACCAAAAATAATAAAGAAGATAGAGTATTCATAAATATTTATTTTGGGCTTGACAAGGCTGAGGTTGAGGCTAAGTCATTAAGAGAACAAGTTGATCAGAACCTTACTAAATAAAATAATGAAAATAGATCTATTCTGAAGTAGAAGCAATTATAAATTTCTAAATCCATTCTACCTAGATTTACCCTAAAATAACATCTTTTTAAATAAAATCTGTTGAGTAGGAATTTGGATTTTTAATGAAAATGGAATAAAGCTGCATCATAAGTTTTTGATAAATCTTCATATATTTTTTCACATATTCGAGAAGTTGATAAAGGAACTATAAATACTGTTACTAGTACTAATAAAACCATTGAAAAATTAATTTCTTCAAAATTCCAACCATCAAAATTTCATCTTAAAAATCCATTGGAATTTGTTCCTCTTCATCCTGGTAAGGTTGTAGCTACATCAGTTGAATCTGTTGCTATAAAAGTTGTTGCTACATTTGTTTTTTCTAAATAATTTATTGAAAATTAAGTTGTTTTGAAATAAATTATTATTGAAAAACTAGTAAAAGGTATTGATAAAGTCATAGTAAAAAAATATATAGTTTAAGATCTATCTCCAATAGAGGATTCTATTCATACTTTTACTATTGTAACTTCATCTCAATCGAAGAAGTATTCTAAAAAAATTGTTTCATTAGAAAATAGTTCAAGAACAAGTTCTTTTTCAGATGAATTTGAGATGAATATATATGATCATAATGAATTTAATGAAGACCCCATTGATATTTAAGACTCTTATATAAAATAATTTATGTACCGATAGTTCATATTATCATTCCTATATACAAAGAAAAGAAAGATGGTATATCAAATAGTTCTTCTAAAACAAGAAATTCTGTTACAGCTCAATCTTTCAATTTTAAGATTACCTTAGTTATATATATGAAGAAGAAAATGAATAATACCATTGATATGATACCATAACTCAGTGAAGAAGTTTTTCTAATTCAAAATTAGATGATTCATGCTCAAAATTTAGATTAGTAAAATCAGCTGATAGAATATTTAGTGAAAGTAAAATGAGATATAAAAATAGTCATAGAAGTTAGTGATTTTCATAATCAAAAGTTTAGTAACCTAAAAAAGTGAATAAAATATCAAGAAAAATACATAAATTCTATTGATGATAATACCATTTTTTTTATCAGAATTGTGATATTCTTTTTGAAAAATAAAATTTTCTTGATGAAGTTAGTAAGGATATTGAAAACAAGGTTGATGATATTTTTTCATCTATTTAAGAGTTAAAAAATCTAGTTGTATTTCAAAAACAATAGTTATTTGATCAAAATTAAAAAAATTTTACTCAACAAAAGAAATTTGAATAGTATAATCAGAAAAATATTTTTCTAGAAGAAAAAGTTTCTGAACATGATTAGTTTGTGAAGTTTCAGAAAGTTGTGTTTTCTATGAGGATATATTATTTGATAAGGAATTTAAATTCCAAGTTTAGATACTATCTAAGAAATAAAAATAAATTAAAAATTTGAAGCACATGATCAATAAATTAATCAAGAAGGATTGATTTTTAAATTTTCATTAGATTTTAATCTTGTAAACTCAATAACTTTGTGGTTTCTTGATGATTTATTTTCTAAAATTTTGTCTAATGATTTTTTTAGGAAAATAATTTCATTGGAATTTTATTTCAATGAGAAATACATTTTTTATTTCTTTTTAAAAATATCAAAGGGGAAGAAGTATTAGGAAAAATTATCACATAAAAATTCTTACTTACTATATTTCTTACTTTTATTATAAAGAAAAAGAAGTATTTAGGGGGAGAGAAATTTATTCTATCTAATATTCATAAAAATCTTTGTAAATATTTAGATAGTTTCTTTTTAAATTCTAGAATCCTTAATTTTTCTATATGTGTCTGTGTTTTTCAAAAAGGGAATGATTTTTGAGTCAAATAATAAATTTTTACTTTTTTTTGAACATCAGAATACACATCAATGAGTATATAATTTTACTTTACTTTTTTGTTTCTATTTTTTCAATAAAATTATTTAAGATAAATATTGATAACTTTAGGTTTTATAAAATGATGATTATCTGAGGATTTTTAAAAGTTCACTGATATTAGGAATCTTGAAATATATATTGTCTATGGTTTTGTTATATTAATATGTAAGCCAAATTGAATTCCTCTATCAAAGAATCACTGTGGTGGTGCCAAATAACTTTATTAATAAATATGGTGAGATGTTGATTCCATCAGAGGATGAAAAGTAAGCTATTTTAAATTCCTATGAAACCAAATTTAAGATGTATATAATTTGACCATTGGAGGATTTTATATAAATATAATCACACCTCATGGATCATAATAATATCTACATGATACAAGAAATCTTTGAGAGCTGTGATTGATTTAAGTATTAAATTTATTATTGATTAAAGTACTTTCAACTATTTTTCTTTTTGAGTATTTTCTAAATCTTTTGATTGAGAGGTTTCACTATAAAATATTCTATAATTTCTTATTATAATAATTTTACCAAGATAATATTCTTAATACCCGATCTACTAAGCTACTGGTCTTAGTAAAAGGGTTTCTGAGCTACCTACTATTGTAGTAGATTCATCGAGATACTGATCATTATATCGGGTTTACTAAGCTACCAGTTGTAGTATCTGAGATTTAATGATCTAGATAATTGTGGTATTCCTAGGGAGGAAGTTAGATCCAAGATTTAGGCTTTAAGAAGTG
This sequence comes from Viscum album, assembly GCA_963277665.1. Taxonomy (NCBI): domain Eukaryota; kingdom Viridiplantae; phylum Streptophyta; class Magnoliopsida; order Santalales; family Viscaceae; genus Viscum; species Viscum album. Next base: position 778,606,686 of record OY728138.1, read on the forward strand.
GATACCTTTCGAAAAGTCTACAATCAAGGATACCATAAAATTGGTTTATGTTTCCCCTAACTCTGTGGGTTAAAAGTATATATTTTAATAATATACTTTAAGAGTTGATCGGTAAATAATACTCCAAGTTATTTTATTCTCACTATGAAATTTATTTTAATGATATTTGATAAAATTCCATTAGTTCATTTTACACCGTATTATTACTTTTATTGGTAATTGAAATACTAATCAACTTTTCACCATGCATTACTTTTATATTACTTTGATTATTTTGGTGGATTTATCAAAATTTGTATTTATAACTGTTTAAATACTTTATAATGTTTATAATTTTTAGTTTATTTACAAAACAAAGATAAAATTGTGTCTTTGAATCAATAACTTTTATTTCAACCAAGTAGGAAACTATTTGTTTGGAAAAGTCTCCCTCCTTCTCGATGGTACCAAATAATGAATTCTACTTATAATTTTTTTATATTACCAAAATAAAAAGATAGTAAAATTTTAAGATATATGTAAAACTATGAATTATGATATAAATTACACACGTTTAAATTAATTACTTAATGTAGTCATCAAAAAAATTAAATTTAAACAAGATCATGCAATGTACCATCTCCCGCTATTCAAGGATCAATATATCCAATGCATATGATCTTGAAATCTCCCTATTTAGGTATGTGATGGAAAAGTGGGATCAATTTCCTCATAATGATCATCGTTATTTCTCATTAGCCAATTAAATCTCATACAGGGGTGCCTGCTATTGTTGGATTTCAGGTTGGGCAAGGTTCCGGAGCTAAGGGCGCTATGAAGGGACTATGCTCTTGAGATTCTGAATTATATACTAGAGTTAGAAATAAGAATAGGTAATAGGGTATAAAAATTGGTTTTGGGTTTTCTTAAGATATACTTACTTCAATTTTGAATATAAAGGACTTGAAGGCTCTTGGTATCACTGTAATTGAGGTTGTTGGTTCTCAAAATGGAAAATTGGTTACTGTAGGTCCATAGGTGTTTAAGGGATCATTTAAAAATGATATAGTGGATATTCTAGTCACTTTTGAAATGGAATTTTAAGGGATTTATGACCCACTAGAGATAAAAAACTCATAGGTAGAATCTTAGAGTGATTTTTGAAATCTAAACAAGGGAATAGTCTCAAAATCAAAGTTGATTTCATAGGAGATGAGAACTAGTATAAACATTGCGGTGCCTTCTATATTGGTTAATTGTTGTTAATAATGTTAAAATTTGTTTATAGAGGTATATTAGATCATTTAAGATTATAATTAATTATTAACCTATTGATGTTGATTATATAAATGAAATGAAAGTGGACCATGATCATCATACCAGAATCTGAAACATGATATAGGGTAATGTGGAGAATGATAGTGCTAATACTATATATGGAAAAGAAAATATTATCCCCAATACTGATATTAAGGGTGGATCTACCTCATTTAAATATGATTTAACTAAATTAAATAAAAAGGTGTTTTAAAGTTAATACTTCACTTTAGTACCACAAAAAAGGAGACCACATAGGGATTACTCCAACCTTCAAAGGGGTGTGTTTACTAGATCATCCATGAAAGTGTTAAAATCTAAGATCACTCTAGAGTAGAAGAGGGATAATATTGAGTTCCAGATGATCATTCACCAAGTTTATTCACATTATAATTGGGAGAAAACTGACGATGATCATGATTATGGAAAGGATCTACTTTATCATGACTTTTGAGTATGTACTTTATCTTTTCTCTTAGTTGAGGGTAGGTCATTTTGTATGAACCATTCTATTTCCCTATGATTTTTTATTTTATTTAAATAAAGGTTTAGGTTATCTTGATCCTAGATAGTACTTCTTTGAATTTAAAAAATATTGGTTTTTTTTAAAATAAAAAATATAAATTTGATGGTTACATCTCATTCTCACATCAGCCAAATACATTGAATAGAAAACCATATATTATCATGCTATTTAACCATTCACAATGGAAAATTTAGGATGATTCCTATTATTAATATAAGAATTCATTGTGAACATATATATTTCTATTGGATACATCCAATCAAAAGAAATGGGTCCTCAAAGAAGTATTTTAGTTAAAAGATGAAGAGTTAGATGTATCATGTTAGTAAAAAAGATAGAGGAAAAAATTCCTATAACTCACAAAAAATTAATGATTCCTATTCCTAAATTTTTATGAGAAAAGACTTATAAAACATTTTATCAAAAATATATCTATAAAAATGGTACAATTAAATCACCACCACACTTACATTATTGGACAATAAATGATATATTTATATTAAAATCAATTCATGAAGAAGGATATGATAGTCATGAGTTTTTATAGTTTTCAATTCCACCACTATTATATTGAACCATTTAGATATGTTTCTTAAATATCCATCAAGAACTTTGAAAGTATCTAGTTATTCTATAAATTTATTTTTAACTAAATGTGTCATCACATAAGAAGCATAAAGAACATTATACTTATTTTTACTGATAAACAATGTAGTTCTTGTTGGATGACCCAATCCACTAAGTCATGATGATATCATAAATAATCTTTGGTCTTTCTATTGATATTTAGAATTATTGAAATCAAAATTTCACATATATTTTTATCAATGTTCATTATTTTTAAACAATGATGTAAAAAATTTAATGACCAATAAGTAAAATAAAAGTGGACGACTTTTTCCTCCAGTTAAAACTATATTTAGTGGAAACATTCTTCCCATTTCTATATTTAGTCTGGCATTTATTTAAGGAAAAACTTATATCTTTCAATGCATTAAGCACATCAGTTCTAGATATATATAGAGGTAACTTCTCAAACTCAACAGTATTTTCAAACTTTCAATGATTTTCCCATATGTATGTTCCATTGGAAATAATCATTAGTGTCTCATGAAACTAAAACTAAAATGATATTTAAGCCTTATAGATCATGTATTATTTATAAAAATAGGACTTAATAGTTTAACCTTCATGATATATACATAAATCACTGCATAAGTAGGGAAATAATTTATCATTCATATAAGTGAAACATACATATGAAACATGTCTTTCAAAGAAGCATAATATTTGTACATACCCACATTACAAAATATGTCACAATACGAAATTAATATTTCTTAATTATTTTAGTTAATTAATTATTTTTGATATCATACATGAATTTTAGGACAAACTAGTTTAAATTTTTTAAATTTTGGATTTTCATGACTGTTGTACAGTTGGTGCACTGTTAGTTGAAACTGTGCAATAAACATGAGAATACATATATTGATTAATAGATCCAAATGTCATAGTTGGTTCATGGTTTATTCAACTATGAATTATATCCATGCGGAGTGCCTTGGGTTTTTTAGTAGGGGTACATGGTTGGCTCATGATTTGTATAACCATGCAACTAAACCATACATAGTGTTTATTTTTTTTTTATTTTTTTGGATTTTTACTAATGAAAGGCCTATTTTTTACCTATATCATGACCCCCATCCCTACTCCCTTACCCATTTTACACCACCTAGAGAGATCCCCAGCTATTCACACCCTCTGATTATCTCCCTCACTTCACGATTCTTAGGGGTTTCACCATGATACTAGTCTCATTCTTCAAGGTTAAGTATCTTCCATCCTCTCATACTTATTCCTCCATGTTTTATTCCCTCCCCTCACTATACACATGATATGGATGAAACATAATTTAATTAGGTTTTTTTTATTCTTAGTACTTAGGGTTTGTAATATATATCTTTAGGCTCATTCTAGCAACATCTAGTGAAGGTGAAAAGTTCCTCTTAATTTAAGGTAGGTTCCCCCTTTTTATGGCCTTTAAATTTTGGAACCCTAACTAATTGTTCTTTAAATATGTGTTTTAGGTGTTTATAGATAATAATAAATGTATCTATAAATTTATTCTAAATGGAAACCAAGTTTCAATTTGGTTAAATTGAATGCAATGTAATTTTTATTTTTAAAATGCATGTTTTAAAATTATTTGGAAACTTCTTGTCACACCAAGTGTTTGATGAATTGAATAAAAGGACTTTACTCACGTGTTAGGTATTTTTTAAAGGGGTTTGATTATTTAGAGCAAATTTTCAATTAGTATTTTAAATTTTACTTATTATTTCAAGTAATACTTGAAATTCCTAGTAATGGTAGAATGTTTAAAACCTGTTTTGAATAAAAGTGTGAAGTCCAAAATTCCTTTTTGTATTATACAAATATACATGAGTGTGTGTGTATATATATACATGAATCAATTCACATGAAAGTGTGTGTTTTTTCAATGAGAGATGTGTATGTGTGTGTGTGTGCAAGTGTATATAGGCATAATTATGGAGGGAAACCTTGAAGGTTTGAATAAGATACTCAAAATTTATTTTCAAATAGGTTTTAAGTGGATTTCCAAAATAAAATTATAAGGCCTAGTTAGAAACTTTCAAATAAATTACTAATCCTTTGGTTAATTTTCAATGGAAAGTTCCACAGATTTTTCTTGGAATTTCACTATTAGAAGTCTTGGATGTGTGGTTTCTATCTAACCTTGGTTATTTATTTATTTTTTATGTTTATGGTACCTATGGAATTACTTAATTATGTTTTACACTATTGATTGTGATTTTAATACCTCTTCAAGATTTATGGGAACCCTGGTCACCTAGGCAGGAGAGCCTAGATTGGGATGAGATTCCTTTCCACTAGAAAAGCTAGTGAAGTTTGTTATTTTATACTGGTCAGTGATTTTTTATGAGTTTCTTTCCACTAATTGAGTGTCTCAATAATTAACAAAATTAGTTATAGATTTTCCCTATCCTTAGTGACCCTAGGGTGTTTCTCCCTTGAAGATTGTTTTTAATTATTAATTATATGACTTACACTTTTTCTCACTTCATTTTATACTGACTTTGATTTATAACCATTATTTATTTATTTATTTTGGCCTCTTTTTGTAAAATGGTATTTGAAAATGGATAAAAGTGTAGTTTTAATTAAATTATTATTTTATTAAAAGGGGATTCATCCTTGTAATTTGTTTTAAAAGTTTCCATTTTTATTTAAATAAATATAGAGTAAATTTTATAAAATTATATCGTATTTTATGTGTTTCTGTATGGAAAACCAATTTTTAAATACTATATTTCAAACTAGCACAAAAAGGATCCTCTATTTAAGGTGTTTACTTGAGGTGTGGTTTCATTTTTCATGCCTACTAAAATCCTTTCTCATGCCTACTAAGCTCCTTTTTCATACCTATATTATCATTTTATTTTTAGGTTCTAGATCTTTTATTATCGATCTTGGATCATTGAGATTTTAGTATTTGATGTGGACTTGTAAAGTCACATGGAGGTATGTTAGTTTATTTTATTTTTGTTTTATTTAGATTCCTTTATCTCATCATCCAATTAGGCCTTTACTACATTTATTTATGGCCAATAGTGGTGCATTATATCTTTTTAGGTTTTAGTGAGACTCAGATTTGGTTGTGGGTTAGGGATTTAGGGGTGATCAGAGGGATTGTTTTTATTAAATTATTCACATTAATTTTTTTATATTTTCTTTGCTTATTTGATTTGGTGTGGATGTACAATTTGTTTGTGGGAAATGTTATTTTTTCCTAATAATTTAATTTAATTTATGGGAAAACCCATCCTCAATGATTGTATTTGATGCGAATGATGCTTGTCATTTTCTCGGGGGGGGGGGGGGGGGGTCGGTGAAGCCACTCGTGTAACAACCTGAGATTTCAGAATATATTTTACCTTTAATAAACACTATATCAATAGATTATTTTACATGAAACACCAAACTAAAATGAATCCCTGATATGTTAAAATAAAATTTGACCATTATAATATAGTAGTTAAATTATCCGATACAAAAGGAAGTAACTATATTACAAAATTTATGAAGGAAAGAAATGAAATCAAGTAATAGAAGTATCCATTATGAAGCTCATTTATTAGATCTTGAGAAAGAGTTAGATTCACTAGGGTTTTATTTAGACCAATCCCAATTTTATCTTTAAAAATTATGATATGAGTGAAATTGTATGTGAGATAAATTCATGCTTATAGAAATTTCCATGAGATTTATGCTAGTAGAATCACCACCCTCGATTGCCACAAGAGTGTACCTTGTGCTTAGATATCATCTAGAGATATTGAGGGGATATTTTACTATAAATTAGGATGATATAAACATGTAATTATTAATCTAATAAGTTTTTTTGTCACATTTATTTTATGAATTTCATATTTTGACTTTTAAAGAAAAAGAAACTTTATTTTTTTATAGAAATTTTTATTCTTTATATTTCATATTTAAGTTATAAATTTACAATTTTTTAATCTTAATTAGATAAAAATAATTTCATTTTTAGATTTATAATTTCATGATTAGATTATTATGAATGTTTAGTATTTTTTAAAATAATTTGTTTTTAGTTGAATAGTAAAAATATAGTTTTTACAAAAAACATAGTATTTATGACTATATAAAGAAGTAATTATAAATTAAAAACTTATAAAACACATTTCATGATAAAATATGTATTTAATGATTAAAAATATATATTTCTAAATACCATTATGAATTTATAAAACCTATGTTTAACAACTTAAGTATTATTTTTAAATAAAAATCATTTTGGTCATTACTTTTAATTAAATACTTTCGGTAAATTTTAGTTTCGGATTAATTTGAAATACATATAATTTTTTTAGATTTATAATAATAAATTTTTTATCATGAAACTAAAATTCATTGATAATTTTATTCTAAATATATTTTTTTTTCTTAAAAATACATTTTTTCTAAAAATGAGTTTTTACGCTTTACATGTCCTAATTTTAAAATTAATCTTTTTTACATAAAAAAATTTTATTTGATAAAATATATTTAATATTTTTATTCAGTGGGTACAAATTATATAATAATTTCCATTTTAAGTTTCAAAATAAAGGATAAGTCAACTTAGGTCAAAACTAGTTACCGCGGTAAAAGCTAAAATAGTAAAAGTGAAAAAATATAATGGTAATGAGTTGAAAACATGTTTAATTTTTTTTTGGAAATGTGTGTATGAAGACTATATTGAACTTATATATTACCCTATATATTATTTCTAATTTTTTTATCCAATTTTCTTGATAGTGACTTCCCATTATTATAAATTTTGGGTATTTAAAAAAATGCCATCCCTTTTCACTTATAAAATGGGATCTCCTCTCCTCACTTACCCTCACACAAAAACTCACTTATTTATTCTCAAAACCTTCCCAAAACTCTAATAAACATTATTATCCACCTTAAATAGTTTCTATTATTCTCAAAATACCATCACTCAAGGGATTCAACCCTTGGTAAAATATATAATCCATGAGGTGAGGTATAAATTTCAAACTACCCCTTCCCCATTTCTATTTCTTTATGTGCAATTATTATTCATAAAATTCCATTAAATCATATTAAAATGACATCATATGTATCATTAATATAATTTTATAATATTATAACGAGGGTATAATAATTAACCACCTTAAAAATAAAAATGTGAATCACGTGTACGTGCAGGCAACCACCTTCACAAAGTAATATGTTAGTTTTACTTAAGCTCCTAACATGGATGGTTTAAAAAGTTAATATAATATATAATTATTATAAATATTACTTATTTAATATTATTAAATAATAATAAATATTACTCCTTTATCCCATTATAAGGAAAACTAAAGCATTATCCTTGCACATGTGGGGACTATCGCTACCATTGAACAATGTGTTCCGTTTTTCATTACCGCCTTTCATGGATGTATTTATAAATGAGATTAAAAGATAAATATTATTTTTATGCAATTATTAGGGTTATTATAAGGCAAAATTAATGACCTATTACTGATATGAAAAATACAGAATCATTATAAAAGTAATCATCTTAAAGAAAGCACACTAAGAGAAAAACTATCTTTTTTATTCTAAGTAATAGATTTATATAAATTTTATTATCCTTATAATTATTTAAATTTTCTTACATATAAAACTTATAAAAACAAATTAATATAATTATGTTTCTTTTATAGTGATATTACAGTATAACCACTTCATTACCATCCATTAAATTATAGTATATTTTGTTTGGGTCAGTTTGACCACCCACTTAAACAATACTATAAAATAATTTCATGGTTGAATATGAACTTTAATACTGATAATATATAATAAAAATGAGTAAATAATTATTTTTTTGGTTATATAATGGTAACATTGATATTAAAATAATTAATGAAGATACCATCATTTTTTTAAAAAACATCAAAACTTGCTTGTCGCCGATTTCACCTTTAAGTATCATAACCAAAAATACCATAAAATTAAAGTATAAAATTATAAGTAATTTTAAAGTATCAATTAAATTACCTTTAATGTTCTTGTAATGATGAACTCTGGGATAATAATAAATAATAATGTCACTATTATGAATCTAATTTATAACGATCAAGACAAATTACAATCAATATTAAAAATTGGTATATAAACTAACTAATACACACAAAGAGAATAAATGTAAAGTAAGGATAAAATGGAAATATTTATGAATAAGGTTCCTAAATAGGTAATTTATATAGTTATTTTTTTATATAGGAGGTTTGGTCATGTTTGAAGAAGTCGAGATAAAAGGTAATGGTTTTTTTTCTCAAATTTCACTCCTTGAGTCATATTTCTTATTATACACCATGTTTTTATTAGAATGATGTATCTAATAACATTTAATATTTTTGAATAAATATTATCTTATATTTCATTATATTAAATGTTATATTCAATTTTATTTCTCTCATAGAGGTATTTACTATAAAAATTTCTAAAGTTGTAAGGGTCTCTCTTGAGTCAACTTCTTTCTTTAGTCATAATGATTATTTTTTTAATATGGTTTTACAAGATCAATTTATTATATTATTTTATGATAATATAATTCCTATATCTAGTTAAAATTACATTTTCGATTCAAATATTTACCTTTAGGATTTTATTTCTCAAAGGTATATCAATGTTGAGAATAATTATCACTATCTTTAATGACAATTTTCCCTCTTTGTCCATAATTTCCCCTCCCGCAAGTGTTATAATTTTTAATTGGAAAAAAATTATGTTTTATCTCATTTTACCTTAATAAATAATTTATCCTATTTTCAAAATAATTTTTTATTATCCTTTTTTTTGATGTGGGATTTCAATAATGGTGTTTTTTTAAAAAATCAAACCTTCTGATTTCTTATTTAATGAAAACTACCACTTCCATAAAATGTTTTTTACAATGAATAAATTTTTAAAACTATAATTATTCTATTTAAAACTATCCTTGTTCAATTATAGTATAAAGGTAAATTATAATCTATTTACTTTCTTAAAATATCCTATGCTTATTTTAAAAACAATCACTTATGTAATTTATTTTTATTCTTACTTTGAAACTTCTCTTGAGTTTTCTTACATTGGAATTAAATGTTAAAATACTATGTTTATTTACTAAAATATGAACATAAAAAATTATTTAATTACTTATTCTCTTTATAATCCTTTTGATATATAATTTAGATATGCTTTGAGGCTAGATTATGAAACCCAATCCTTCGTCATGGGTTTTATCATGCTTATACTTTATATATTGTTTATTTCACTCATGTGGCACACACATGCATGTATATATTATGATTTTTAGTATGTAATGGGTGGGAATATAATTATATATCTCTTAAATTCATTGGGTAATGTTTCCATATCATGAGATAACATGTATGGGGGACAAGTGGTTAGCCTATGTACACTATGTTATGTGACATATGGGACTAAAATTTTATATCCCTCCATTGAATTGGGTAATGTTTAAATCTCATGAAATGTTATGTATATGATTATGTAGTTATCCTAGTACACTATGGGAATTTTACACAATATAATTATGGTTTTGGGAGTTAAACTTGACCTATTCTTATGATGTTGTGCTTTATGTTGATGACCCATGTTTATTATTTCTTGAACTTATGATATAATTTCCCAAAGTCATACTTCCATTATTATGACATGGTACATGTTTGTTCTTTTGAGATGACATGTACTTCATTTATGATTTATGGACAACTCTTATTTTCCCATGTTCTTTTTGATAATAAATTTCTCCCTACTCATGTATTCTTATATTCTTATGATGTAACCATTGATAAAATGTTGATAATTTTTCCCTTACTAAGAATTTTAGATCACCCCTTTCTTATGATTTCATTCCCTAGGTTATAAAGACATGTATAAATTATGAAAAATATAGAAAGGGGTCTAGAATATTTTGATTATGGAAAAGTGTTCAGAAGTTTTGTAAAATAAGTTACCTATGTAATTGGTCCGTAAAGATTCTAAACCTCATGTTCTTGGTATTATGAGATTATTTTGTGATATATAATGTTTAAATTATAGAAATGATATAACATAAATCTATTTTTATCATGGGTCTCTATATTTGGTAACATAAAATGATTTTTTTGAAGATTATTTTAGTTATTTTTGGGTATTAAGATGGAATAACATTATAGAAAAACCTAGTAATAAGTATAAATATAAGATAAAATCTTGAAGTTTTAGTAAATTATAGATTATATGGATCTCTTGGAAATAACATTCATGTATAAATACAACAAGTGGATGCATGCTCTGGCATAAATATACCAAGGGGTAATAACCATGAAAAGGGGGTGTTGTGTATTAACTCAGTCTTCACCTGGTTCATAACAAATAGGCTTAACTATACACCTGGTTTGAAACTCTTAGGAGATATTCTTTGGTTAATCACATTCTCTTTACAAACCATTATGAATGAATTATTATGTTAATGAATTATGATGAAATGTATTAGAAAAACCAACCTAAAGAAACCTAGATTGAACTAATAGTGATTTAGGTTGCACTGAAAGCTAATATAGTGGTTTCAAAGAGTAAGACATTTTGAGGTTGATTTTTTCATGATATAATTTATGATAATTCTATTATGATGTTAATTATTCATTAATAAAATAAACCTATTTTGGTTTTAGTAATGGTTAAATCCTGAAGGAATAAAGTTAACCATGGATTTCATGGACAATGCAGAGATTGTCTCAATGAGACACCTAATGGGATATGCGGTGGAGTAATAAATATTATTATTATTTAAAACCATCTATCAATAATTATGATGAAAAACATGAACATAGTTTAAATCCCAAAAAAACAAAAAAAGGGATGGATGGAGTCTCATGGAAGTTCGAGTGATAAAGATGGTGATAGAAAAAATGTTCAATTTCTTTTATGTCAAAAATGTGGTAAGAGGAACCCATGGTAATGTCTTAAAGAAATTGGAAGATTTTTTATCTATATTAATGTAGGGAATATAGGAACTAATTATCGAGGAAAAATAAAGAGCTTGGTGGATATGTACAATGGAAAAAGTGTTCACCATGAGGTACCACTAACAATTCAATATCTTAAATTTTGGGAGCTTGAGAATTATCCACGACAATTACCTATTACAAGGGATAAAATAATGATATTAATATGTAATTACCATGGTAAATTGAACAAGTAAAATCCTAAACAACCAAAAATACCGAATTAAGTTCAAAAAATTATTTGTAGTGAGTAACACCGTTCATCCACTCAAGAACTGGAGTGTTTTATTTTTAGCATATTTAACCCACTTGTTTGTACCTAGAATATCTCATAAGAAAATCAATTCATCATCTTGATGACTAGATGTTGATTTATTAATAACAAATTATAGTGGTATAATTATTATATCCCAAGTATATAACTACTCTCTAATATATTTTTATAGGAATGTACTTACTATAAAATCCTTTTATCCTTAATTTAGTCAAATTTTATGTGGTATTAGGAAAGGATTTACCCACTATACATAGAAACCATGATAATTGAAAAGATAGAAAAAAACATTTAAAATCCTAAATCAACCCCTGATCACCTATTGGTACAAGGTATATTATATACTCCTTATGAAAGATTACTCCCATTATATTGGGGTATTTGGCACAAATGGTTAGAGAAAAACTCAATGTTAGTTATATTTCATTTACAAGGGAAAATGTGAGTTCAATAGTTGAATGAAAGATAGTAAGATCGAATCCTAATTAGAAATAAAATCTTAAGTCATGTCTATCTTTTAGATACCCTTATTTTTTTTCATTACTAAGTAGTAATTAAAATTACATAGACATAATTTATTTAAGGGTGGATAATGTAACACCTCGATATTTTGGAATATATTTTCCCTTAAATAAATATTATATATATAGCTAGTTTCCCATGAAAAATTTAACAAAAATGAAATTGTTATATGTAAAAATAAAATCTTATCTTTATAAAATATCCGTTAAATTAGTGAGTACAAAAGGAAGTAACTATATTATGAAATCTATGAAGGAAAGAAATGACATCAAGTAACATAATTATTGCTTATTAACCTCATTAATCTGATATTAGGAAGGAGGTAGCTTCAATAAGTTTTTATTTATACCAATCCCAATGTTAACTCAAACAATTATGGTATGAGCAAAACCATATGCGATAGAAACTCAATATCATAGAAATTTTCACGATATCTATGCTTACAGAATCACCACCCTCAATTTCTACCAACACATACCTTATGCTTAGATATTACATAGATATATTTATGGGATATATAAATAAAAATCTGGATGATATAAACATGTAATTATTAATTAAATAAATTATTTATCACATATAGTTTATGAATTTTTCATTTTGAATTTCAAAGAAAAAGAAAGTTATTTTTTCTATAAAAATACTTTATATTTATATTTCATATTTAAAAACTAAATATATATATTTTCAATCTGAATTTGATAAAAATAATTTCATTTTTTATTTATAATTTAAAATTTATCTTGTTATAAATTTTTGGTATTTTTATGAAATAATTGTTCTTTAGGTGAATAGAGAAAAATACAATTTTTACTAAAATCATAGCATCTATGACTATATCAAGAATTAAGTATAAATTAAAAACTTATGATTTTTTATGATAAAATATGTATTAAAGTATTAAAAAAATACATTTAAAAATACCATTATGAATTTATAAAACCTATGTTTAACAAATTAATCATTTTTCTAATAAAAACTATTTTTGGTCTTTTCTTTTAATTAAATATTATTTCTATAAAATTCGATTTTGGATTGATTTGAAATCCACATAAAAATTATTTATTTTATAATAAAACAATTTATATTATAAAAACAAAATGTATTGATAATTTTATTCTACATATATATTTTTTATCTTAAGATACATTTTTTCTAAAAATGGGGTTTTATATGTTACATGCGCTAATGCTAATTTTGTTTACAAATATAAATTTTATTTGATGAAATGGATTTGATATTTTCAATTATTAGGTCTAAATTATTTAATAGTGTCCATTTTATTTTTGGTTATAAATGATAATCCACCTTAGGTAAAAACCAGTTATCACTGTAAAAGCTAAAATGGTAAAAGTAAAAAAATATCTAATAGTAATGAGTTGAAAACATGTTTAAAAAATGTGATAATGAGTTTTTGAGGCCTATATTAACCTTATATCTTTCCCTATACATTACTTCTCAATTTTGAAGTCACTTTCCTTGAGAGTGACTGATGTATCATCTAATTCTATGGTTTTTCCAAATCATTTTCTATATTTTTAAGATTAAATGAGATTTTAAATTGTTATTTATAATTTAATGATTATTTTATGTTGAAATCAGTAATCATTGAAATTTATTATTTTTTTATTTTTATGATCAATTAATCATTTTCTAATTCTATGTTGTATTTAATTATTTTATTTCGTAAATTTTATTTTAAAATTTTAATTATTAGTTTTTAGGGAGATTACTATGTTATTTAAGTTAAATAATAAATAATATATCATTATTATTATTAATTAATTAATTAATTTTTATGTAATTTAAAATATCATTTTTTGACAATTTAATCAATTGTAATTATAATATATGTTTTTATTTTGTTTTGTTAATTTGTTTTTATGAATGAATTTATTAGTCAAATAGTTTAAGTTCTTTAAATTTAATTATTTATTTTATAGTTATATATTTTAATTTTAATTTTAATTGAATTATATATTTTTTATTTTCTTTGTATGATCATTGTATTTTATTTGAATTTGAAAAAGGAAATCAACCATATGTTCATTTTGAAGTTTTTGTGGGCTTTAAAAAAGTCAAACTAGATTGACTACATGACTAAGCTTGAGAAACGATAGGGACTTCAAAAATGGAATAGGAAAATTACATCATCCATTAAACAGATATTGAATGGTCTTGTAAATGCATTTTTCTATGCATGCAAAAAATACTTCAACCGTGCAATAGGCTTCGAATACATGGTCCGAAGTCTACGCTTTTTAAGCTACCATTGTAAGTAAAGATGATCACTATTGAGTCAATTCTACAAGAGAAGAACATTGAGATCATTCCAAGCTCTAAGATGTTGGAAAAACCTTCCATTGGTGAAGTTGAATGCCGACCGGATGCCTAATTCAACTTACCAAGAAATTATATGGTGCGTACATTGCTAGTTGATGATGATACAAAAGCCCGATGCTTTTTTGGAGACAATGATCGGTGTTGACCAAGTTGCAGGCTGAAAAATGTGTTTTGGAGGAAGATTCAAGCTTCCAATTTAAGATAAGCCAATCTTGAAACATTATCCAAGTTTCAAAAATAATAAATTTATAGATTTAATCCATTGAAAGCTTAATAATAAGCTATTTTCTAGCCTGATTGATGAATTAATTGAATATGCATATGAAGTTAACATTTAAACATGATAGTTTAAATTCACATGCTAGATAGAGGAAGTGAAATCATGAAGGATGCAATGGGGAGGAAACACATCTAGGAACATTTCAGACAAACCACATGTGGGTCTATCATGGTGGTTATATGGGAGCTAATCAAGTCATGTGAATGTGATTTTTCACTATAATTAGTATCACATGTTCAATTAAGAATGTAATATCAAGATAAGTCGGTGCAAGAATACTATCACCAATAAATAAAATAACTATGAATAAATTCAAAGAAGTAGAAAAAATAAAAAAAATAGAATCATTCCAACATGGGAGAGGACACTTTCTAGTGGAGGAGACAATTGTTTAGAGAAAACTTTCAGAGTGAGAGCTATGAGGAAAGAACCAGGTAGTATAACTACAACTTTAGCTAGAGGAAGAGATCCCTAAAAAAGAATATTGCACTTCTTCTTTCTCTTTTCTTTCTAAAACCATGATTATGAAATATTTTGAAATTGAAAACCGGATCATTATTTCTAGGTAAAATTTATTAGGGGAACAATATTTAATGGTTAAAATTTTTACTTCTTCATGTATAAATATTTAATCATAGATTGGTGTTATCTCATTTCATTACTCAAATTTTTACAATTCCTTTTACTTCTAAAATTAATGAAAATTGATTTTGATTTAATTCATTTAAAAAAAACTGCTTATACATTTCTAATATTCTAACAATAGATTGATTTTGGGAATAACAAAACAAGATTAATTGATAAATTGATTCTATTGAAAAATGATTTAATCATTTCCACAAATTATTAAATCTATATATGATTAAATGAAAATTATTTCAGTCATAATTTAACTTGATAACAAGGATTGTTAACTTATCAAATTCTCAATTCCAACAAATTATTTTTGAATGAGTAAAGGAATATATATTTAAAAAATCAATTGAGTTCCCTACCATTAATAACTATTTAATTTCTTTGTCTATGTATAATTAATATCTTTTCTGTTACTACTACTGCTATTACTACTTGAATGTTTTTCTTGTTATAGTTTTTTTCTTATCTATTTTCTTTTCTTTTCTGTGATCTATTTGTTAAAATTTTCCTTCTCCATGGTTCAAATCCCTACTAATTTTATGCACTAGTTTTTAATAGGGAAATAAATAATTAATTTGAATGTAGTCAGTGATTTACATGACTAAATTTTGGTGCTATTGTTGGGGAATTCATGAGCGACCAAGCCAAAAAGATAAAAAAATTTCAGAAAAACTCTAAAAAAATTTCAATCACTTTAATAAAAATTTCTAAAAAAAAAATTCTGGAATGTACTTTCAAGATGAAATTTTGAATACTCAATCTATTAAACAAAAATACCAATATAATTTTCATAAACATCAATCATATGATGGAATGAAAAATTTGGAAACTCAAATGAGATAACCTGTTAGGGAAATGAATCAAAGAGAGAAAGGAAAATTACCAAGAACTACTGAAGTTAATCCTAGGGAAAATATCATGGATATCACTACTAGGAGAGGTCTTCAGACTAAACAAGGTGCCCCTAGGAATCTTAAACCTGCTAAAAATGAAATTCTAGAAGAAAATGATAAACATAATAATGAAATATCTGAAATTGGAAATCTGGAAGGCCCCATTGAAAACATCCCATTCCACCAGTTAAGAATGATGATAAAGATCTTAAAATCACGATAAATAAAGTGAAGGAAAATATTGAAAAAGAACCTAAATGGATGCCTATAGTTTTAATAAATTTGGATCCATACATTCCTTTTCCTTATAGAATTAGAGAGAATAATCATGAACCTAAACTTCTCAAATTTCTTGAGTTGTTTAAAAATATTCACATTAATATCCCATTTCAACAAGATTTAGTTCATGTTATTTTATATCTAAAAATGATTAAAAAAAATTTTCAAAGAAGAAAAAACTTGAGGAGTTTTCCACTTATAGTTTAACTAAGGAGTTCAGTGATGTTGTTCAGAATAGGATATCTCATAATATAAAATATCCTAGTAGTTTTGTTATTCTATGTACCTTTGGAAATAGTGTACATGTCAACTATCTTTCTAACCTTGGATCTAGTATCAATGTTATCCCTTACTCATTATTCATACAATTGATATTAGAATATATATTTCCCACCACTATTGTCTTACAATTGGAAGACTGCTCCATCACACACATTATAAGAAGAGTTGATGATTTGATAGTTAGGGCAGGGAAAATATTTTTACCTACAAATTTCATTATACTTAATATGGAGTGTGATAAGAAAGTCCCTATCATTATTGGTAGTTCCTTCCTTTTCACTGGAGGAGCTTTAATAAATTCTTCTAATAGAAAATTGATTTTCAATCTGGGAGAGAAAAGTGAAGAGTTTAATGTTTTTGAAAAATGAAAAGTTTAACCTCAATCTGAAAATTGTTCTAGTGATAAGATGTTTGAATTTGAATAATATTTTGATTAAGAAGAAGATTAATTTTTAAACATGATTAAAGAAATTAATAGCAACACCACAAAATCTGAGAATTGTATTTTAATCTATTCAATTAAATAGGTAGAGCTGAGAGATGATTATAAGGGTGAATTTATAGAAAATATTGATCAATGTTCTCTATAATTTTTAAAAAAATAAAGTTGGAAATTGATTCAGAGGATTTATCAAATCTGGATATGTTTTTAAGAACCTAGGATGTTGTTTTTTGGAAATGGAGTTTGGTTTGTGTTTGTTTTCAATCCACACTAGGTTTATTAGGGAATTTCAAGGAAAGTGATCATACAATAAAATCTGACTATAGTACTGAAAAGAGTGTTGTTTCCTAGTGTTTTCAAAATTCTTGGGCTCAAAATATAGAGGAAGAGGATAACATCATGAAAGGTTGTTTTCTGGGATTGAAACTTCATAAATATGTTAAATGAATGGGTTTTGTGAAAACTAGGTTTTTTAAAGGCATAAATTTGTGAAGATGTGAAGCATCATGAAATAGAGATTTATAAGTATGTGATGAGTTGACAGTGATCTCAACAACTAAGACAGATCTCATTGGAGCATCTTGAATGGAGGAGATTTATGAATATGTTCTTAAAGCTTTATAGAAGTGAACTATAGGCATGAGATCTTCACAAAATGGATAACTTATATTTATTAGTCTACCAACACTTCATTTTACATGAATATATTTAGAGAAAAGGCTGAATCACTCTAAATTCATGAAGTCCAAGAGCTTCATTAATAAATTATTAAACGTGGGCTTGAGAATCATGAAAATACTTCTCCAGTATTGACTAATGAATAAGTATCTTGGAAAAAGGAGTTTCATGATGATGAGGTATTACACAATGACTCAGTGATATTCACGAAGGTAGTTTATTTTGCGAAGGAATTTTTCTTCATAGAGGTTTTGAGCTTCATAAAGGATCTCCACAAATATCAGTTTTGAACATCAATATTTAAGTGAATAGTGATTTCGAAGTGCATTAACTTAGGTCTATAGTTAAAGAAGGTTATTTTTCTAGTCATGTAGGAAGAATTAAATTCCAATATACTAAAGTGACCTTCAAGTCAATAAATTGAGTAAAAGTTCACCCATAGAAGTGAGCTAGAGGGAGTGAATGGAAGATTTTTGAGGGATGAAGTGTTTTATCCCTAAAATCTTATAAAGGTAGTGTTTATGGAATAGAGTGACTATGTCTGAACTTTTCTATTCCACAACTATTAAAGATTAGTGGATTTAGGTACAACTGACACACTGTCAGTGTATGCTCCTTAAACTAGCCCTTAGTGGTGAACTTAGTAAAACTATTGTGTTTTCTATCTGCATGTGAATGTTTAAATTATGTCACATTACCATTATATAGGTTTAACAAGTTTCTACCAATATGGGAACAATATCTATCAATTTTGAAGAAAAATTTTACACCCTTATTCACCCATCCCCTCTCAGGGTGTTTCGGGGTCCTACAAGTGGTATGAGAGCCTACAGGTTACTAGAGTTAAATTTGTCCTCTTTTTTTTTTATCATGGAAAATTTAGTAAATGTCAGGGGAGTCCCTCTATTTTATGGAATCAACATCAAGATTTTGAAGAACAAGATGAAATATCTTCTAATATCTCTTGGAATGGAAGTTATTTTTTCCACAATACAAGGGATATAGGTCACTGATGCAACACAGCTGTCTATGACTGATACAAATAGGAACATGTTTGATGTAGATTCTAAAGCATAAAATATCCATAATTAAGCTCTATATGATCAATTTTATCTAAAGGTGATGAGTTTTACTTCATCCAAGTCTATATGAGAAAAACAAGAGAATATATATGAAGGGAATAACTAATTAAAATAGGCCAAATTCCAAGTTTTTTATAATAGGTTTGATGATATGAAGATGCATCCTAATGAAAATATATATACCTTTTTAATCATATTACTGATGTTTTTGGAGCTACTCGAGGACTTGATGAAGAAATAAAATATATTAACATCACAAAGAAAATATTAATAAGGATTCCACCTCTCTATAATACAAAAGTGTCATTCTTTGAAGAAACGTATCTGTCTAAACTTTCACTTGATAATATGTTAAGAAGTCTGGTGGATTATGGAATGAGAGTCAAACTATAAGATACAATTAATCAAGTAAGTAATGAAATGACATTCAAATCCATGTAAAAACTTGAGGTTTTTGGAGATAGAGTTAATAAATATAATGAGGAAGATGAACTTTTTCTATTTTTTCTAATAAATCCAAGAAAGAAAAATGTATATTTGAAGGAAAACATCCTCTGGTTTGTTTTCGATGTGGTAGAGTTTGTTACATTGCCTCTTGGTGATTAAGGAATTTTGATGATGAATAAAGTGAATCTGAAAACAGGAAGAAGCCTCAGAAAAGGTTTCCCACAAAGAGAGAATACAAATCAAGAAATAAATTATAGAGGAAGAGTTTCATTTGTAAAGAAGAACAAGATGATAATTTATTTTTTAAGGATGAATAGCCAAAGTTTAAATCTATAACCCAAGAATCAATTATGGATACAGTTGAAAATTTAGAACCTTCAAAAGATAAATCTATAGATAATCAGTTGATTGGTGATGCTGATCTCATGTTGGAACTTGAGGATTATCTTGGTAAGCTTGAAAATAAAATAAATAGAAACAAAAAGTGTAAATCCATTCTGTAAGAGTCATCAAAATATGTTGATCAACTTGAAGCTAAAATTGATCGACTAGAAGAAGTTGTAAAAGAATTATCAAAAACTATTTAATGATCAAAATATGTAGTTGAATTTAAACTCAGGATTGAAGAATAAGCTAAGGTCATCAATGAACTTACATCCTAACAGGAGGAGAAATCCAAGATAGTTAAGGTCTTGGAAGAAGAAGTTATTACTCTAAGGATTGAACTTTAAACCGAATCAAATTCAAGGGGAAAAAATAAGAAAATATAGTTTGGAAGATTCTCATAGGAAAAATGTTAGAGAGAGTTAAGCGTGTTTTGAAGGAGTTGAGAAGGATTTGAGTGATCAAATATCCACATGCATAGAAAAAAGTGTAATTGTTTGTGATTATGAAACATCAAAGGTTGGAAAATATATGATCTAAAATAAAGTTAATAATAAAGTTGAACATATCAAAAAGTAAATTGATAATCCAATAAAGAAATATTAAAATAAAACCAAAAAAAGATTTGAAAATTATCCACATGTATCCAAATATTATCTCTAGTGAAATATTTTTTCAAAAGAAAAGGACATGAGGAGGAGTAGAAGTGAGAAGACATTTCCTCTTATGAATGTTAATTCTATGGTTATTTGGGCCATACCATGTTTTATTGTGAAGAGGCAAGAAGCTATATGAATAGGGAATAACTTGGAAGTAAAAAAAGGATAATGAACCCATATCCTTTATATTATAGTATAACTAGTTTATATGGATACTTTTCTCATTGTTCAAACTATGGGCACAAATCTATTTATTGTAGGCAGAGGAATGATGAGAAAATTACTCACAAAACTTAGAGAAAATTCAATACCCGCAAACCATGAAGAGTTTCTCTTGTAAATAGGCATTCTCTTATGGAATAACATTATGAGTATGATGAACCAATTCATATTTATAATAGATTGGAAAGGGCATCTTTATCTCCCACTCAATCAAGTATCTCATGGATGGAAAATAAAAAAATCAATAAATCTAACCTTGTAGAAATAGATCTCAATGAAACAAATAACAGTAGAACCTAGATTCTTAATAACAGATGCTCATCCCATATGATGGGAAATATAGATTTATTAAATAATATTAAGAAAAGGTTTGATGGAATAGTGAGGTTCGATAATGATAGTTCTTTGAAGATCAAAGGCAATGGAAGTATAAAACTGGAAAATGATGAGATGAAGAAAAATGAAGTTCTTTATGTGGATGGTTTAAATCACAATCTCCTAAGTGTGAGTAAACTATGAGAATTGGGATTTATAGTTACATTTTATCAAAATGGGTGAACTATCAAAGTAAATATATAGAATTCTCTCATGAAAGGATGCAGAATAGATGAAAAGTTATATCAGGTTGACAATAAAGAGAACATTTTCTAGTTGGCAGTTAAAGAAGAATAAAACTTTTGAAAATATAGTTTGGTTCACATTAATAAAAAATGTATGGAAAATATATATAATTTGAACATATATATGGATATTCCCAATCTAAATCATGAACAAGAAAAGACATGTGATTTTTTGCATGCGTGGAAAGTTGTTATGAAGTTCTTATCAGCCAAAGAAGAAAAGAGCATAAAATATTCTTGATCTCATCCACATAGACATTTATGGTCTAATTAATTTAGATGGAACATATGGATAAAGGTAATTTTTTCTTTTTATTGATGATTATAGTAGAATGTCTCGCATTATGATTATACTCAATAAGCAAAAAATTCTTGATTTCATGAAAAGTTACCATCGAATAGCTGAGAATGATACTTTACACATAATCAAAGTTCTATGATCTGAAAATGAAAGTTAATACACATCCATTGAGTTTAAAAATTACCTAGAGAAACATGGAATAAATCATGAAGCATATTTAGTGATAACTCCACAAAAAAATGGATTTATTGAGTGCAAAAATCGATAGGTGAACAATATGGATAGAACTATGTTGATTGACAGTCATATATCTCATCATTAATAGAAAGTGGTTTTTCAAGTAGTATTGCATACTCAAAATCAAATATGGATTTATATGGGAGAAACCAAGACAATACATGAGTTGTGGTATGGAAGGAATCCTTATTTGAAGTATTTTTGTGTTTTTAAAAGTAAAGGTTTCATATGAAAAAATAAGGAAATCAAGGCATGTATGGTGATTCTGCTGATGAGGGAATATTAGTTGGATTTTCAATGAAGATCAAATCCTATAAATATTTCAATAATAATATTGCAATAATTTTAGAAAGCAGTGATGTCATGATCATTGAAGATAAAACCACAAATACCTAAATGAATTATTATGATGATATGATAGAAGATGAGAAAGGAAGTGGACATGGAAAAATGAAAATGAAGAAGTAGAGGAAGGTATGAAAAAATACAGGGATCACAAAATGATGTTGATTTAGAATAAGAATCATAAGAGGAAACCATGGATGAATAAACTTCTTCTGAACCCCAAAAGATAAATATAAGATCATAAATTGATCAATCCAACATCATTGGGGATTGGATAGCTCCCACATAAATAAGAATAATGAGGAATGATGCATATTCCACATTCCTATCAATTTTAGAACCATCCTAATTTTAAAAAGTTTCAAAGGAAGAATCATGGTTTAAATCCATGAATTAAGAGTTGGATCATATTGACAAAAACCAGACATGAGCTCTTATTAAGAGACCCAAAAATTACAATGTGATTAGAATGAAGTGTATTTTTAAAAATAAATTCGACGAACATGGAAATGTGATCACAAATAAGGAATTTGTGGTGTGTAAAGGATATTAATAGATTAAAGGCATTGATATTGAATAAAAATTTGCTCCGGTAGATAGACTGGAGTCAATTAGGCTCTTTTTTTCCATGGAAATTCAAAGAGGGTACAAATTGTATCGAATGGATGTCAAAACAACTTTCTTAAATGGTTTTATTGAAGAAT
Source organism: Viscum album (assembly GCA_963277665.1). Classification (NCBI taxonomy): domain Eukaryota; kingdom Viridiplantae; phylum Streptophyta; class Magnoliopsida; order Santalales; family Viscaceae; genus Viscum; species Viscum album. The sequence goes on from OY728138.1 coordinate 778,629,770, forward strand.
AAGACTACATTAAAAAACCAGTGGGTTTTCTACTTGGTAATGATGAAATGAAGGTTTACAGATTAAAAAAACACTTTATGGTCTGAAGAGGGCACCACGAGTGTGGTATTATCGACCAAATTCTTATCTAAAGAATCCCGAATTTAAAATAGGAGGAGTGAGACACAATATCTATGTGAAGAATTATCATTTAAATCAATTCATGGTTCTGGTTTACATAGATGATATTATATTTGATGGAAGCAGGCATAGATCAGTGGAAGAATTTTCCAATCACATGAAATCAGAATTTGAAATATCTATGATTGTTTAACACACATACTTCTTGGGGTTACAAGTTATTCATGGGAATACTAAACTTTTATCTCTTAGAAAAAATATGAATCATAGTTTCTAAATAAATTAAACATGCATGACTCTAAACTAATGTAGACTCCAATTGCAGTTGGGAAAAAATGGGAAAGCATGAGGATGGGACATCTGTGGATCCCACACTATTGAGGAGAATCATTGGAAGCTTATTTTACTTGACTATGACATAATCAGATATCTTCTTTTCAACATTCTTAGCATCTTGATTTTAGAGTAATCCGAAGGAAGAACATTTTACGACAGTAAAAAGAATCATGAGGTACATTCAAGGCACTCACAATTATGGATTATACTTTACTATAGGAAGAGATAAAGAACTATCAACATTCTCTGATGATGAATGGGATGAAGATGTGGTGGATATAAAGTTCATAAGTGGTGGAGAATTATTTATTAGTAAAAAATGCATGGGATGGTTGAGTAAGAAACATGAAAATACTTCTTTTAGTACTACTGAAGCAGAGTTTATCTCTACTACAAAGGTTTGCACTCATTTATTGTGGATGAAGCAACAACTGGCTGATATTGATGATGAGGTGAAATAACCGATGGTGATTCATTGTGATAACATGATCACGATTGATCTTTTGAAGAATCTGGTTCAACACTCTCGTACAAAACATATTGAGATCAGATATTATTTTATCAAAGAAAAGGTTGAACAAGGAATGATTCAAATGTATCATCTTGAAACTAAAGACCAAGTGGATGATATTCTGACTAATCCATTGGTAGAAAATGTGTTTGATAAACATCAATTGAACCTCGGTGTTCATCTACCTCCCATTTTATGAGGATGTTACATATTCTTCCCTCTACCCATTTGTGTTAACTGTTTTAATCTATTTGGGGAAGTGATATAGGTTTATAGGGGATATACGATCTAAGGGGAGTGTGTTTTGGAGCTCTACAAGTAAAAATACAAATCCTTTGGGTTTATTTCCAAATAGGGAGAATGGTGTGAGAAATAAAATGTTTTAAAAGTGTGATGGTTGTAGGTTTTTGACAAACCATGTAATGATTATGTGACATGACGAGAATCAAGTGTTATGAGGAAACAATTCAGGGAAAGAATTTCTTCTACGACATGATCAAAACTTAGCTTGAACATATTTAATCATTAAAAAACATGATAACCCAATTCATTATTCCCATATTGTTTTCTACACTGATATTTTCTCACATATACTTATAGTTTTGGATAATTTGTTTCTTGTGTATCAGGTTTTGATAGCGGCTGGTGTTTTACTGAATATTTCTATAGATTTCCAACAAAACCAAAGGGGAAGATTGTTGAAACCTAGGTGTTATTTACTAAAAATAGAGTTTTTTTGTTGTCAAACCACACAGATTTGATCATGTAATTTCAAAAAAAGAGATCCTATAGTACACGATGACTATAGTATTGAAGGTGGGGTTATTTCCCAGCGTTTTCCAAATTTTTGGGCTAAAAATGTAGAGGAAGAGGCTAGGATCATGAATGGTTGTTTTTTGGAATTGAAAATTCATAAATATGGTAAAGGCATGGGTTTAGTGATGACTAGGTTTCAAAAAGGTAGATATTCATAAACATGTGGAGCATCGTGAAATGGAGCTTCGCAAGTACATGATGAGTTGATGGTGATCTATGTGACTACAAAAATCTCATCAGAGCTTCGTGAATGGATGATATTCATGTAGATTTTTTTTAAGGTTCAAGAAAAATGAAATGGAGGCTTGGGAGATTCATAAAAGGGAGAGAATATATATATGAGGCTACCCCCACTTCATTTTACACAAAAATATTTTAAGAAAAGTCTGAATAGATCTTAATTCATGAAGGCCAAGAGCTTCATGAATCAAGTATTCAACGTGATATTGAGAATCATGAAAAAACTTAACCAGTCTTGACCAATGCTTAGGAATATTGTAAAAAGGAGTTTTGTGATGATGAGGTATTCTGCAATGACTTAGTGCGATTCTTCAAGGTAGTTTATTTCGTGGAGGGAGTTTGTTTCATGAAGGTTGTGAGATTAATGAAGGAGCTCCATGAATATATGTTTTGAACATCAGTTTTTAAGTGAATAATTCTTTCAAAGTGAATCAAATCAATTCTATGTTGAAAGAATATTCTCGTGCTATTTAGGAAAAAATAATTAAATGCCAATCTACTAAAGCGTCCTTTAAGTCGATAAACTGAGTAAGACTTCAGCCAAGGTAGTGAGTTACGTGGAGTCAACAAAAGTTTTCTGAGGGAGATAGTGTGCTATCCATAAAATCTTATAAAGGCAGTGTGGCTGAAATATAGTGTCTATTTATGAACCTTTTTATTCCAAAACTAGTTAATATTAGTGTATTTAGGTATGACTGAAAAACTATTGGCATATGCTCCTTGGAATAGCCCTTAGTGGTGAACCAAGTAAAACTATTTTGTTTTATCTATTCATGTGAATGTTTAAATTACTTCAAATTACCATCCAATAGATTTAACAGGTTTCTAAAATCATGGGAACAAGATCTATCACTTTTTAAGAAAAAGTTGACACCCTGATTCACCCCTCCCCTCTCAGGGTGTTCTGGGGTCCCATAAGGCTGAGAGTTTCTTTATCTCTCATTCATTTTTTTAGAAAAATAACGAGGACCTTGGAACTCCTAGGCCTAAGTGTATTCTTTCTAATCAAGAAAAAACCACTTTATAGTTGAAGCCTTGTCCTTCCCATCTCAAATACTCTTTTATTGGTGAATGTTTTACCCTTTCTGTCAAAATCTTTGCTGAGTTAGTTGTGAGTTAAGAAGAGAGTTTTCTTTCTATTATAAAGAAGTTCAAGTATATTATTAAATGGTCCATTTATGATATTAATGGTATAATTAAATCTTTTTTTCATGCATAAAATACCAATGGATCCATATCACAAGCCTATAGTAAATGTCAAAGAAGATTAAATCCTAAAATTAAAGAGATAGTTAGAGATGAAGTCGTCAAGTTTCTTGATGATGGAATAATTTTCCTATTTCTAATAGCCTTGGGAAAGTCTAGTATAATTTTTCATTAAGAATCGGGTTTTATAGTTCTAACCAATGATAAAAATGAACAAATTCAAGTTAGTAAAGATACAAATTCGGGGGTCTGTATTGATTATCAAAATCTTAACTCTACCACCATAAAATATCACTTTACAATTATTTTTCTTGAATAAATTCTTGAAAGGTTGGATGAAAATGTTTTTTTGTCTCCTGGATGGTTATTCTAGTTTCAACTAGATTCCCATATCCCTAGAAGACCAGAAAAGACCACCTTCACTTGTCTATTTGGAAAATTTCCCTACAATCAGATACCCTTTAAACTATATGGTTCTCATACCACCTTTTACAGGTGTACGATTGCTATTTTTTTGATATGATTGAAATAATTATTGAAGTGTTCATGGATGAATCTTCCATAGTTGGTTCTGATTTTGAGGGATGTCTGGAAAATTTTGGAAACTTTTTTACAAAGGTGTGAGGAGACAAAATTAGTATTAAATTTGGAGAAATGTTAGATCATGGATAATGAAGGGATAGTATTGGTGCATAAGGTTTCTAAGAGGGGTATAAAAGTAGACAATTATAATATTTAAGTGATTAAATTTCTTCCACTTTCTAAAAATACAAAAGGAATTATAAGTTTTCTAGGACATGATGGTTTTTATTGGAGATTCATCAAATAATTTTCTAAAATTTTTAGGCCACTTCTCTCACTATTAGTCAATGATATACCTTTTTCATTTGATGGAATCTGCTAATAATAATTTGATATATTTAAGGAAAAGCTTACATATTCACCAATAATCATTACCACTGAATGGAAAATTCCATTTGAGGTTATGTATGATGCAATTTATTGGGCAGTAGGAGAAGTTTTAGGATAGGTAAAAGGAAAGAGGTTACACATGGTTTATTATTATAGCAATTTTCCTGATGTTTACCAGAATAACTATTAAACTACTAAGAAATAGTTGAATACTTTAATGTTTTCCTTATATAAGTTTAGGAAATATATCATAGGATCAAAAGTCATATTATTCACTGATCATTCTTGGCTAAGAAATAATCTAAACTGAGGCTTATGATGTGGAATTTATTATTTCAAGAATTTGATTTAGATATTATAGATAAGAAAGATCTTGAAATGTGGTAGCTAACCACTTTTTTACATTACCCACAACCACAATTCAAACTTGTGAATCAACAAATATCAATATATCTTTCCCAAATGAACAATTATTTAATGCTTCTATGAAATCTTCTATTTGGTTTGCAGATTTTTGAAACTTCTTTGATGCAAGTATCATGCAAAAATAACTTTCAAAAAATCAAAGAAAAAATTCATTGCTGAGATAAAATATTACTTTTGGGTAATTATTTTCTATTTTAGAGGTGTATTGATGGGATACTCAGGAGGTGTGTTCCTATAGAGGGAATTATTTATATTTTAGAAAGTTATTACTCTTATCCCTAGGGTGGGAAACACGACATATATAGGACTACCTAAAAGGTCCTCTAATTAGATTTATACTAGCCCACCCTATTAAAGGATGGAATAAGTCTAGTTTTAAGTAGTGATAAATGTCAAAGGATTGGGAATGTGGGTAGGAAATAAGAGTTGCCTCAGAATGGGATCCTAAAAGTTAAATTTTTTGGTGTTTTGGGGTTAGATATCATGGGACCATTTCCATATTTATTTAAGAATGAGTATATCCTTATTTCTTTTGACTAAGTATCTAAGTGGGATATAACTATAGGTCTCCCAAACAATCTTACTAGTAGTGTTGTGAATTTCATCAAGAATAATATTTTCTCCATATTAAGTGTGCTGAAAGATTCTATCACTGATAATGGTAAACATTTTAAGAACTTTAAATTCAAATCATTAAAGGAAAAGTATGATTGTATTAATAAAAATAATACCACCTATCACACATAGTCTAGTGGGTGAGAAAATATCTCAAATATATAATTGAAATAGATTCCAGAGAAAAATGTGAGTATTTATAGGAAATATTGGTATTTAAGGTTAGATGAGGCATTACGGGGATAAAAAACCACTTATAAAACACCCATATGGATTTCTACTTATATACTTATCTTTGGTAAGACATTCCATTTTCCTATAAAAAACTATAAGAAATATTATTTGGCAGTGAAATCCCTCAAATTTGATTTCAAGTCTATTGGAGAGGGGATATTTTTAGAGTTAAGTGAGATGGAAGAAATTCAAACAGAATTTTATGAGAATGATAGAATTTATAAAGAAATATTTTTTTGAATAACTCAATTATTTAAAATATTTATTTTATAGTTGGCGATAGGGTGTTACTTTTCAATTATATATTGAAACTTTTTATATGCAAACTAAAAAATAAATGGTCTGGACCCTTTACCATCTTAAGAGTGCTTATGAATAGGGATTTGGAGATAGTTGGAGAGAAGAATAGATCATTCCTGTTTAATGTTTTGAGTGTCAAGAACTATTTTGAGGGTTAGACAAAGGGATTTTTTTTACCTCTATTCATTAAAGTTTAATTTCCATTGAGTCTAAATGATGGCTTAAAACTCAGTTCTTTATAGGAGTTAACCCATGGTCCCTATTTTTTTTTCTTTTTTGATTTCTCAATAAAAATAATTACCTATCATATCCATGGTTTTAAATTATTCTCCATTTCATTGAAAATGAATTCTTTTTTACCAAGTGTTATAGGTGTTTTAAATGTTTTTGGGGTAGTTCATTGGAATACAAGGAGGCACAAAGTTCTGTGGCTGAAACTTCAACTATTATTCAGTGCTAAAATTTTCTTCAAAACTAAGCATACCTGATTCACTTACACTATATTTTTTTTCTAGTTAATTACTTTATTAAACATTATATTCTTGAAGTCTTTTTTTGATCTTTTCATCTAACTGGAGCTGTAACTTTTTATCCAAGACATTTCACTCAAGGAATATATGGGGGGTATATTTGAATGAATATTAAATGAGTAAATATTTTAATACTTGGTGAGTTTCTATTATCTCACTTTGAATTTATTATTCTTATTCATCTATTAATACTGACTTAATTTAAGTGTGGGGGAAACTCCTTGGATGTTTTGAAATTCCATTAAAATTGGGTTTATTTTTAATTGATTGGTTCATTTCTTACCTCTTGTGTTTTGTTTAAAATTATTTATTGTTGTGTTTTTTGAAGTTAAAGAACATACTATAATTTATTCTGAGAAATGTTTTGGAAATTTTGGAAAACATTTTGTTGAAATATATTATGACCCTTGAAAATTAATTTGAATTGATAAATTGAAAATCTCTTTGATCTTTAAAAGTTTAATTGTTTTCTTTCACATTTTAATTAAACTTTGAGAACAAATTTTTTATTTTAATTATGGGGATAAGGTCTTATTAATGAGATGAACTATGAATTAATGTTAACCCAATAAGAAACCCCTAATTTTTTTTCTTCAAATTTTGAGTTTTTCATGCTTTAAATTTATTATTTAGTGGATTGATTTTTTTGAAATGTTTGAGAATTTAATAGACACTTTGATGAAGTTAACCTTTTCTTCTTTCCCATGGATTTAATTTGCTCCATCAATTTCTTTCCCTCTTTAAAAATTTTTCCTCAAATTTTCGGATTAGAATTTATGATCATTATTGGGTTTTGAATCTTTTAACTGAGTTTTAAAATTTTAATCTATGCATTTATATGAGATATGAAATTAAAATCCCAATCCAAGTGAATATTCATTCATTCATTTATTCATTATTTAACTCATTGGATGAGTTATTTATTATTCTTGTAATTATTAAACTCAGTCCTCCAAAAAAGTTTCTAAATTTTTTCCTTCTATTTACGTGTGTTAGTTCAGCTAGAGGTAAAGAGAAGTTTGGATGACTTAATTATATATAAAGTGATTATGGTTTAAATTTTTTCAAAAATTTCAATCTCAATAATTTTTGTATAACCAAAACCAACTTTTGATCAACCCTTTTGTTTTTTGAATAGTAAATCCATTTTTTTGATTGAAAGAGTCCATGGGGAAGAATAATTTTGAAAACTAATCCTTAGTGGAAATTTTCATTTTCATTCTTTTGAATTATTTTCATCCACTAAATTTTAAAAAATGATTGCTTAAGGAAAACCAATTCCCAAGTGTAGGGGAATTTGATGTGTCTTTTAATTCTTAGTTTTTACACATATTTTTTTTATGTATTTTCTATGTTTTAAACTTAAATTAAATTTTAAATATTTATTTAAAATTTAATGATTATTTTTATTGAAATCAGTAATTATTGAAATTTATTTTTGTTTTGTTTCTTTTTATGCTCAATTAATCATATTATAAATTTATATTTATATTTAATTATTTTATTTCTTAAATTTTATTTTAAAATTTTAAATCTTAGCTTTTAGGGTAATTCCTGTATTCTTTAAGTTAAATATTCAATTATGTATTATTATTATTAATTAGTTAATTAATTAATGGATATCTAATTTATAATCAAATTTTGGAACAATTTAATCAATTTTAATTATAATATATATTTTTATTTTGTTTTGTTAATTTATTTTTATAAATGAATTTATTATTAAAATATTTTTAGTTATTTAAAATTAATTATTAATTTTATTTTTAGTTGACTTATATTTATTTTTTTGTTATTTTCTATGAATAGTTGTTGTATTTTATAGGAATTTGGAAAACAAAAGAGACTACACTTCAATTTTGATGCTGCCGGAGACTTTAAAAATGTCAAATTGGATTGACCTTGCGAATTAGTAAATAGAAAAAGAAATTAAATCATCCATTAAAAGGAGACAAACCAGACATAGAAATGCATTCATCCATGCATTAAAAATATGCTTTGACTGCACAACAAGCTTCGACCACACGATATAATCTTTATTCTTCCAATGCTGCTTCTCTGTCTATGCAATGCCATTTGAGCCCAAGTCGATGCCATTTGAGTTTCCACTATATTCTGCTGATGTCATTTGATTCATATCTCAACACTAAATCCAACACTGATTTTAGATTTTACAAGGTCAATCTTTCCAAATACCCAATATGATGTGATGAAGCCGAACTTTACAATGAAGGCCACCACCATTTGAAACCCACCAAAGATATTCATCATATGATATGTTTCTACTGAACCCTCAAGCTGCCGATGGAGAACCCTAAGACCCAGATTCATCTATCTTTGGGGAGTATGACTATAATCAGTTACCATGGATGACACAAAGTTCTATAAATCCTGATGTCACTAGTGTTATCGAGCTCGATGAATCACTACTATCGACTCTACTGCAGATGCCTCCGCCACCGCTTAAAGGGTCACTGATTCTGAAGATACCTCTATTTTTAGCTTCAATCAAGCCGATCTGCTCTGTTAATGAATAAATTCATGCTCATATCTGAATAAGGTCATCATTATGATGGTAATATGTCGTGTGTGTGTTGTTTAATGAAAATTAAATGAACTTGAACCAGAGATCATAGATTCTCTAAGAAGTGATCTAAAATATCAGAGTCCTAAATAAGTTGATGTCGCCATGGTCTGGATTTTCCACTTTTTGAGCTACCACTATAAGAATAACTAAGTTCCATTGAGTTTATTCAACCAAAAAAGAATATTGAGATACTTTTAAGCTCAAAGATGAAGAAAATCTCTTCCATTGGTGAAGTTGAATGCTGACCCAATGCCTAATTCAACTTCTTGAGAAATTCTATATTGTGTATGTCACTAGTTTAATATGGGAAAAAAGTCTGATTATTTGTTAGAGAAAATGACTGGTGCATAACAAGTTATGAGCTGATAACTGAGTTTTTAGAGGAATGTTCAAGACACTGATTTATGATAATCCAATATCAAACCATTATCCAAGTTTTAAAAAGGATAAAATTCTAGATCCAAGCCATTAAAAACTGAAGAATAAACCATTTCTAAGCCCGATTGAAGAATTAATTGAAGAATCACATACGATTAACATTTAAACATGACCTTTTAAAGTCATGTTCTAGATAGAGGTAGTGAAATTGTGAAGGATTAATCAATATAGAAACACATATTGGGTCATTTCAAATAGGCCACACATGGGTCTATCATGGTTGTTTGAAGGGTGCTTCTCAAGTCATGTGCTGAATATTTTTCACTATGAAGGGAAACACATGTTTGGTTAAGAACTAAAAACCTTGATAGTTAGTGCAAGATGGATGTAACCAATGGAGAAACTAACTGTGAATAAATTTAGAGAAGTAGAAGAATAAAAATTAAAATACTGATTCATTCCAATGCATGAGAGGAAAATTTTCAATAGATGAGATGATTGATCATATAATTTTTTTAGAGAGAGATATATGAGGAAAGAACCAGGTAGAAAAATGATGACTTGAGATAGAGTAAGAGACACTTGACAAAAAAAATTTCAATTCTTTTTTATCTTTGCTTCTTGATACTACTGTTATGAATTATTTTAAAAATGAGATCCTAAACATGTTTTCTAGCTAAATCTTCTTAGGGGAACATGATTGACTGGTTAAAACTTTTACATCTTCATGTATAAATTTTTATTCTTGTATTTTTATTCTCTAAATTACTTACTTGAATATTTATAATTCCATTTACTTTGAAAATTAATGAAAATTGATTTTTATTTAATTCATTTTAAAAAATACCACTTCTACATTTCCAATCTTTTGAAAAGATATTGATCATGAGATTAAAACAAAAAGTTTAATTAACAAATTGATTCTATTGAAAATTGATTTAATATTTTCCATGAATGATTAATTCTATAATTAAAAAATTGAGAATTAATTTAGTCATAGGTTAACTTATCGATGAGGCTTGTTAATTTCTCAAATTATCAATTCTAGTAAATTATTTATGCATGAGAAAATAAACATATATTTAACCAATAAATTGAGTTACCCACCATTAATAACTATTAAACTTATTTCTCTATCTCTAATTCATCACTTGTTCATCACTCCTGCTACTACCACTAATTGAATATTTTTATTTTAATAATTTTTTTCTTGTTCATTTAGTTTTCTTTTTCTTGGTTAGTTTGTTAAAATTTTTCTTCTCTATGGTTTGAATCGCTACTCAATTTATTTTTTAGTTTTTTAATATGGGAAAAAATAATTAATTTGTATGTTGTCAGTGATTTATGTGAAAAAATTTTGGTTCCATTTATAGGGAAGGCACAAGAGACCAAGAAAAAAAGATAAAAAAAATCAAGAAAACTCTATTTTTTTAATATGTTTAAAAAAAAATTTAAAACATATTTTTCAGAAAAATGAGTTATTTTTTTTGAAAAATGAAACTTTCTGAACATAATATATGATATTTTTATTTATACACACCATATTAATGGCTAAAAAATTAAAACCTTTAATATTTAAGATAAACATTCACTTCTCATCAATTAAAAAGAAAAAAAGTTAAAAATGAAAGGAAATCTGAAAAATCTGGATAATAATAAGAATCCAAATATGAATCCACAACCTATAAAGAATGATTTATCTAAGAGAGTGATATTTAGGGAGTTTCAAGTGCAAAATGTTTCTAGAAATACATCATTTATAAGGAACACCCCTAGGGAATGGAATATTGAGATCAAATAATCCCATATTTCCTTGATTCCATCATAAAATGGACTTCGTAATGAAAAATATTTAGACTTCATTATATATTTTTACTATGTGGTAAAAAAATTGCCTTCAATAGGTCTAAGTGAAGAAGAGAAAAAACTTACGCAATTCCCTTTATTTCAAATAGGAAATACTAGGTCATGGTTTCAATAATAAGATGAGGATATTTTTTTTTATACTTGGTATCAATTATTCAATTCCTTTGTAATGATATTTTATTTAAGAATAATTAAAACTGCAATTAGGAATAAGATCAAAGGATTCTTTCAAGAAGAAGGTCATCTATTCTATGAGGCATGGGAATTTTTTTATGTCTTCTTAGATAATTTATAAATCATCAATGTAATCCATATTTTCTTATAGTCACATTTTACAATAGCCTCATCCCATGCCATAAAACCTTAGTTGATCAAGATTATATATGGGATTTTAGTAATAAGATGACTAAAGAAATTAAGAAAATATTCAATGCACTTTCATATAATTCTCAACATAAGTGTTCTAGGAGAAGAAAAATAATTATAAAATAAAATAACAATGTTCAAAAAATTTAAGTCAATGATATTGGGTATTATAATGAAAATGATCAAAATTCACTTAGGGTGGAGTGCCACAACAATGGAATATAAGGCCATTCCAACTATTACTTACCTAACTTTGATATGCCTGCCCAACAACCTAAGAATGCCAAATTTGATGGTTATGAACCTATGTTACATCCAGTGGATGATAAATTTTATGACAATTAATATCAAGGTTATATAAATCATCCAAACCTATCCTAGAATAAGTAGGGGTTTTCAGACCTATTGTACCCCTTGGTTTTTAATAGCAGCCTAGGTAGTCGTACCAAAATCAACCAAGGGAAGAGCCTTCCAATTATCAAGGAAAATTTAATGGAAAAATGTTTTCTAAGAGTGATAAAATTCCGAAGAAAATTTATTTTCAATATTAAAGTTTCAAGACTCAATTTAAAAAACCAAAATCCTAATATGATTTTGATAAAACTCGATCAGATTCTAGAATGAAATTTTTTGAAACTCAAATAGGACAACTTTACAGGGGAATGAATTAAATTGAGAATCAGAAATTACCAGGTACTATTAATGTCAATCATAGAGAAAATATCATGGATATCACTGCCATGAGTGGTATTAAGAATCACCAAGAATCCCTTAGGAATCCTAAACATGTTGAAACTAAAATTCTAGAAGAAAATGATAACTAAAATAATGAAATATCTAAAACTAAAATATAGATAGACCCATTTAAATTTTTATAAAACCTTTCATTCCACCTATTAAGAAATATGATAAAGAGCTGAAAATCATAAGAAATAAAGGGAAGGAAAATATTTAAAAATAACTTAAATGGATGCCTATAATTTTAAGAAATTTAGCTCCACACATTACATTTCATGATAGAATTAATAATAATAATCATGAAATTGACTTCTCAAATTTCATGAGTTATTTTAAAATATTCATATTAATATCCCATTTCAACAAGATTTAGTTCAGGTTCCTTCATATTTGAAAATTATTAATGAAATTATTTCAAATAATAAAAAACTTGAGGAGTTTTCCACTTACAGTTTAAATGAGGAGTGGATTGTTTTAGTTCACAATAAGATACCTCATAATCTCAAAGATCTTGTTAGTTTTATTATTCCATATACCTTTGGAAATAGTGGATAGGTTAACCGCCTTTGTAACCTTGGAGATAGTATCAATCTTATCCCTTACTCACTATTCATATAGTTGATATTAGGAGATCTATTTCCTACAACTATTGTATTGTAATTGGTAGACCATTCCATCACCCACCCTATTGGAAGAGTTGATGATTTGATAGTAGGGTTTGGGAAAATATTTTTACCTATTGATATCCTTATACTTGATATGGAGTGCTATAATAAAATCTCTATCATTCTTGGTAGTTCCTTCCTTTCCACTAAAGGAGGTTTAATAATTGTTGATAATGGAAAATTGATTTTCAATATGGGAGATAAAATTTAAGAGTCCAATTTTTTTGAAAAATGAAATGTTTCACCATAATCTAGAATTTGTTCTAGTGATAAGCTACTTGAGTATGAAGAACCTTTTGATGAAGAAGAAGAATTTCTAAACATGATTGAATAAATAATTAGTAAAACCACACAAGATGATACTTGCATGGGGATTTATTAAAGTAAATAGGTAAAGATGAGATATTATAATAAGGGTGAATTTTTGGAAAATATTTATCATTTTTCTATAGATTTTATTAAAACCAAATATAGAAATTGATTCTGTGGATTTATTAAAACTAGAAATAATAAGTCTAAGAGTTTATTTAGCTCTCATTCATTTTTTAGAAAACATATTGAGGACCTTGGACCTCTTAGTCTAAAGTATCTTCCATCTAGTAAATAACCACACACTTTAGAGATAAATTATTTTCCTTACCATCTCAAATACTATTTTCTAGGTTAATATTATACCAAACTGTCATAATATTTGCTGAGTTATTTGTGAGTTAAGAAGATAGTTTTTTTTCTATTTTTTGGAAGTTAATGTATATTATTAGATGGTATGTAGATGATATTAAGGGAATAAGTCCATGTTTTTTTCATTCATAAAATTCGAATGGATCCAGTTCACAATCCTATAGTATAATTTTAAAGAAGATCAAATTGTAACATGAAATAAGTAGTTAGAGAGGAATACATTAATTTATTTGATTATGTAATAATTTTTCCTATTTTTGATAGTCCTTAGGTAAGTCAAATACAAGTTTTTCATAGGAATGGGGGTTTTACAGTTGTAACTAATGAGAAAAATGAAAAAAAATTCAAGATAAGGAATCTAAAAATTGTAGGGTCTATATTTATTATTTAAATATTAACTTAACACTAGAAATGATCATTTTAAAATTATTTTTCTTGATTAAACTCTTGAAAGGTTGGATGGAAACAAAATTTTCAATTTTTTTGGATTTTTATTCTTCTTACAACTAGATTCCCAGAGATTTAGATGACCAACAAAAGGCTACATTCACTTTTCCATTCAGTACATTTTTCTACTGGAGGATTCCCTCTGGCCTGTGTGGTACTCCTTCTACCTTTCAGAGGTGTATGATGGATATATTTTATAACATGATTGAAATAAATATTTAAGTGTTCATGGATGAATTTTCCATACTTGGTTCTTATTTTGAGGGATGTCTAGAAAATTTGGAAACTGCTTTAAAAAGGTTTGAGGAGACAAAATTAGTATTAAATTGGGATAAATGTAAGTTCATGGTTAATAAAAATATATTCTTGGTCTATAAGGTGTCTAATATGGGGATATAAGTAGAAAATAATGAGATTAAATTGATTAAAAATCTTCCACATCCTACAAATGTAAAATTAATTAGAATATTTATAGGATATGCTGATTTTCACTCAATATTCATCAAATAATTTTCTAAAATTTTTAGGCCAATTTGTTCTCTATTAGTCAAGGATATAATTTTTGTGTTTGATTGAAAGTTTCAAGATTAATTTGATCTATTAAAGGAAAATCTTAAATCTTCACAAATAATCACTTACCTTAACAAGAAAATGCCATTTGAGGTTATTTATGATATAAGTGATTGGGCAGTAGGGTAAGTTTTAGGATATTCAAATGAGAATAGATAATATGTGATTTACTATGCCAAAAAATTTCTTGATGATGCCCAGAAGAACTATTATTTTACTGAGAAAGAGTCGAATGTTGTTATGTTTTCCTTAGAAAATCTTAGGCAATATCTTATAGGATCAAAAGTCATAATATTCACTAATCATTATTCTATTAAATATATATTGGATAATAAGTAACCTAAACTAAAGATTATGAAGTTGAATTTTTTTAAAAGAATTTTATTTAGATATTAGTGACAAGAAAGTTGATGAAAACATGCTAGCTAACCACTTTTCTAATTTACCCACATCCACAATTCAAACTAGTGATCTAATAGAGATCAATATATATTTCCCATATAAATTTTTTTTGCTACATATATGAAACAAACCGTTTGGTTTTATAATTTTTCCAACTTCTTAGCTATAGGTTTCAGGACAAAATAACTTTCACAAAGCCAAAAAAAATTCATTGCTAAGATAAAATATCACTTTTGGGACGATACCTTTATATTTAATATTTGTGTTGATGGGATACTTAGTAGGTGTGTTCCTGAGAAGGAAATGATTTATATTTTAGAAACTTATCACTCTTCTCAATGGGGTGGACACCACGAGGGAGATAAGACTTCCCAAAAGGTCCTCTAATCAGTTTTTTACTGGCCTACCCCATTCAAGGATATAATAAGTCTAGTTTTAAGAAGTGATAAATGTTAAAGGATGGAGAATGTGGGTAGGTAACAAGAGTGTCCTCAAAAAGGGATCCTAGAAGTTTAATTTTTTGATGTTTGGGGGTTAGATTTCATGGGACCATTTATATATTTATATAGGAATGATTATATCCTTGTTTCTTTAGACTATGTCTCTAAGTGGGTTGACATTGTAGATCTCACACACAATATTTCTATTAGTGTTGTAAATTTCATCAAGAATAATATTTTATCTATATTTAGTGCGCCAAAATATTTTATCACTGATATTGGTATACATTTTAAGGACTTTAAATTAAAATCATTAATGTACATTTTTTGTCATATTCATATAACTGGTACCACCTATCACAAAAAATCCAATGGATAGGAAGAGATCTCAAATAGATATTTAAAACAGATTTTGAAAAAAACTGTGAGTAGTTCTTGGAAAGATTGGTATTTAGGGGCATATGAGGCATTATGGGCATAAAACATCACTTATTAAACTTCCCTTGGGATGTATCCTTATATAATTATCTTTGGTAAGACATTAAATTTTACTATAGGACTCTATAAGAAATATTACTTCGTCATTAAAGACATCAAATTTTATTTCACGTTTGATGGAGAGAGAATATTGTTAGAGTTAAGTGAGTTGAAATAAATTCAAAGATAGCATTATGAGAATGATAGACTTTATAAAGAAATAATAAAATATTTTAATGAATCCATTATTCAAAATATAAATTTCAATATTGGTTATAAGTTGTTACTTTTCAATTCCATATTGAAACTTTTTATAGGGAAACTCAAAACTAAATATTTTAGACCCTTTACCATCCCAAAAGTGTTTATGAATGGGTCTTTGTAGTTAGTTGTAGGGGATAATAGTCCATTATTGGTTAATGGTCAGACGATTAAACACTATTTAGAGGTGAAAATAGAGGGATTAACTGTCACCTCTATTATTGAAAGTTAAAAATCAATTAAGTTTAACTGATGACTTAAAACTCAGTTCTTCATTGGAGTCAACCCATGATCCCTGTTGTTTTTATTTTTTATTTATTAAAAAAATAATTTTTTGCAATCTACTTGGTTCCTGAATATTCTCTCTTTCACTATTTTTTTCTCTTTACCCAAGTTTCATAGGTGTTTGAATTTTTTTTATAATAGGTCGTTATATTGAGAGGAGGAATGACGTTACTATGGATGAAACTTGAACTGTTATTCATTAATATGAGGAGATTCAAACACGAGCATTCCTAATTTACTTACCTTAACTTTTTATCTCGTTAATTAATTAAACTCTAAATTTTTTAATTATTATGTTTATCTTTTCATCTTATAAGATCTCCATATTTTTAGCCAGGTTATTTCCATCAAGGATTATATGGGGGGTATATTTGAATGAATCTTAAATTAGTAAATATTTTATTACTAGGTTAGTTTTTTATCTTCACAATTTCATTTATTCTTATTATTCATTGATTCATAATGCATGAAGTTAATTGTTGGGGAAACTCCTGGGATGTTTTAAAATTCTATTAAAATTAGATTTTTATTTTAATATATTGGTTCTTCACTTGCCTCTTATATTTTTTTCAAAATTATTTCTTTTTGTGTTGTTTGAAGTTAAAGCATATACTGTAATTTATTTCAAGAAATTATTTTTATATTTTGGAAAACATGTTTTTGAACTTTACTATTAACCTTAAACATTAATTTTCACTGCTAAATTAAAAATATATTTTAAATTTAAAAGTTTAATTATTTTATATCACCTTTGAATTCAAATTTGAGAAAAAATTGGGTTTTATGTGTGGGGGAGAAGGTCTTATTAATGAGTTTAACTATTAATTAATGTCAACCCATCAAGAAACCCTAATTTTTTTCTTCAAATTATGAGTTTTTCAAGATTTAATTTTCATATTAAGTGGATTTTTTTCAAAATATCTAGATTTAAATAACCACTTTGAGGTATTTAACTTTTTATACATTCTAATGGATTTAATTAGGTCCATAAATTTCTCTATATATTCAATTTTTCCCAAATTTTGGCATCAGTGTTTTAAATTAAAATTGGGTTTGAATCATTTAATTGGGTTTTGATCTTTTAAGCTATGCATTTACATGAGTTATGAAATGAAAATCCTAATTCAGGTTGAATATCCATCCTTTTATTCATTCATTATTTTATTCTTTAATATTTGGGATAAGTTATTTATTTTTCTTATAATTATTAAAGTCACTCATACAAACAAAGTGTATAAATTAATTTTCATTCTATTTATGTGTGTTGGTTCACTTGGAGGTAAAAAGAAGTTTGGAAGTCTTAGTTAAATTCAATGTGATATAGTTTAATTGTTTTTTTCAAAATTTTCAATCTAAATCATTTTTTTAAAACCAAAACCAACTTTTGATCAACCCTTTTGTTCTGAGAAGAGAAAATCCATTTTTCTACTTAAAATATCCCATAGGGATGAATACTTTTAAAACCTAATTCTCAGTGGAAACTTACCTTTTAATTATTTTGAATTAATTTATTCTACTAAATTTATAAAAATGATTTCTTAAGGTCAAGAAATGCCTAAGTGTGGTGGAATTTGATGTGGAATTTAATTATTAGGTTTTTCTATATCCATTTCAGTGTATTTTTTGTATTTTTAATTTTAAATTAACTTTTAAATAGTTATTTACAATTTAATGACTATTTTATATTGAAATCAGTAATCATTGAAATTTATTATTGTTTTATTTGTTTTTATTCTTAATTAATCATTTTATAATTATATGTTGTATTTAATTATTTTATTTCTTAAATTTTATTTTAAAATTTTAATTCTTAGTTTTTATGGTAATTCTTATGTTCTTTAAGTTAAATAATTATTTATGTATTATTAATTAATTAATTAATAAATGGATATATAATTTGTAATCTCATTTTTTTAGAAATTTAATCAATATTAATTATAATATACTTTTTTAAAAATTTATTTTGTTAATTTATTTTTATGAATGAATTGATTAGTAAAATATTTTAAGTTCTTTAAATTTAATTTTTAATTTTAGTTTTAGTAAAATTATATTTGTTTTTTGTTATTTTATATGTATGGTCGTTTTATTTTATAACAATTTAGAAAAGAAAATTGACCACATGTCTATTTTGAAGTTTTCATGGACTTTAAAAATATCCAACTAGATTGACCTTATGACTAAGCTTATATAGTTGTATGGAATTAGAAAATGAAAAAGGAAAATTGAATAATCTATTAAAAGAAGATCAACCGCACCTGAAAATTCATTCTTCTATGCATGAAAAACATTCATTGATCATGAAACAATCATTGAACACATGGTATAATCTTCATTCCCCCAATAATTTTTCTCTATCCAAGCCAATTCCATTTGAGCCTAAGTTGACGCCGTCTGAGCTACCAATGAATGTCACTGATTTCATTTAATTTCTATCCCGATACTAAATCCAATAATGATGCCAACATTTCATGGTCAATCTTTATGAACACATAATTTAATGTGCTAAATCCGAGCTTGCCGACAAAGTTTTCCACCATTCGAGCCCCACCCAAGTTAGTCATTGTATGATCTATTTTTGTTGAACCCTTAATCCATAGATAAAGAACCTAAGACCAAGATTCTTGCATCTTTGGTGATTATAACTAGAACCAGTAACTAAGGCGATCACTAAGTTCTAATAAGCATGATGTCCCTGGTGCTACTGAGCCTAAAAAATCACATCTGTCAATGCTGCTATAGACACCACCGCTACTGCTTGAAGGGATTCCAATTCCGAATCCGCCTCAATTTTAAGCTTTAACCGAGAAAATCTATGCCATTGATGAAAAAAATATAAGCTCATGTTCAAATAAGTATGGGGGACACTCCCAATTAGGGATTTAATTGAGGGAGGATTGTCAGTAACTACTATTGTTTTAGTTTTTATCGGGAAACAACCAACCCATCCATAGGAAGTGGATGTGAAAAAACCAACATGGAATGCAGCTAGTGGTGTAGATTTTTTCAAAGGTAGATGATCTACCCAGCTACTGTTAAAGAATCTGTTTTATTTCCTCTACAAAAGGGATGAAATTATATGAATTTATAAGAAGAAAAATCCATTGTAATTATCTATGTGATCCTTCTAAGTTTCATCAAGATAGAATAAATAGATGCATTTACCTTCTCCCATAGGCATAAGAAAACCTTGATGAACCACATCAAATTCATGTGCTGTTCTATTTTTCTTCCTTGTTTGTGTTTTATTTCATTTCTAGGGAGTTCCTCTATCCCAAAAAGTGGTATCAGATTCACAAGGGTCAAAACTGCAATGGTGTGGAGAGGTTTTCTAGTGACTAGAAAATTAAAGGTGGTCAGGAATTTTTTTGAGGCTAGATTTATGAATTGGTAAATGAGATGATTATAATAGTGAAAACAACATAAAAAATGGATTTAAAATGAAGTCGGTTGAGACAATAAAAGTTTTGGTCAACTCGAAGGTGAAACAATACCCCCTAGATGGAGAAGATGACATTATTCATAGTAAGAATGAATTTCTAATAGATTTTTTGGTAACTATTCAAGAGATCTACTTCAGAACCACCTCTTCAGTTGATATAGAACATTAAAACTGTTTTGGCTATATCTTAGCCAATCAGAATACTTTTTCATCTATTCCAACCATTCCAGATGCATCTATATGGTTTGATTTTTGAAATTCCGACTGCATCAATGGACTAAAATACCGATAATATGATTAAAGTCACTGCTTTTAATTATTTCATCTAGAAACCCAAAATGGAGGATCTTTTGTATATTAAATATATGTGGAAACCAATAGTGGATAAGACTAAGTCCATTGTAGTACAAGTCGAGGAATCTTCAAAAACTGGTTAATCAAGTGAGAAGACATCAACTAGTACCACTCTAGTTGATATAGAGTGGGTCATGCTCAATATAAATTGCACTTCCCATATTAGATAGTGGATCGATAAGAGTATCTTTCATAATTTTTCCAATGAAAATTATGCTTCTATATTATGGTGGATATTAGAAAAGATATATGTAAGGAAAACTATACATAAGAAATAAAACCTGATACACCAACTTTTTAACTTGAAGTGCAAATATCGGACCAACATATCAGATCACATTATTGAGTTCCAAGGTACTAATGATCAGTTTAATTCCATGAAAATGATGATTTATGATTAATTATAGGCACTATTGATGTTTATTCTTTACTAAAGACATGGGATACACTAGTTCTGTCGATCCGTAATTCAACTCTATATGGAACTCTCACCATGGATTTGGTGAAATAAATGATTCTGAATGAATAAGTGGTCAAAGAATTAATTCTTGAAAGAGTAGTGTCTTCGTTTCTAATAAGTTCCCTCGAAGACGCATCTTTGCTATCCAAGACAAGTTTGGTATTCAACGCTGCCAACTACCCATGGTGTATCTTGGTGCCCCCATCTCTAATGCAAGAGTCAAAAAGGTGTTCTTTGATGACATTATTAACTAGATCACAGGAAGAATTTTCAATTGGAAAAATTGGTTTCTTTCCTTTGGAGGTAGGATCACCTTGATCAATAGTGTTCTCACCTCTATTCCGATGCATGTGCTGTCCATTATTAGGCCGCCGAAGGGAACTATGAGGACCCGGGAAAATATTATGACTGAATTCTTTTGGTATGTAAATCAAGATGGGTGTTTCCATTGGGCCTCGTGGAAGCGATTAGCTAGACCTGTCGATGAAGGGGGTATTGGTCTTCGCGATGTGGAGGAGTCCATGCAAGCTATGCAGGAAAGATTGGCTTGGGATATTTTTGAAGGGAGATCCCTTTGGTCAAAGTTCATCACTGATAGATATGGGGAGGATTGGAAGAGCTAGTCATTGAATCCCAATAGATTATCCATCCTTGATCGCTGCATGTTGAATCACTTGGAGGTAATGGAAGGAAGTGTCCACTGGACCATTGGCTGCGGTGATGTCAACTTTTGGAACTCAAACTGGTTTGGAACCACTCTCAATTTTCCAGGATGCCTAGCTCAGACTATCTCATTTAAAGAGGCATGTCCTCACTTGAAATTAATTAATGTGATCCTAAACCGAGGCCAAAGGGAGGTTTTTGACAGCATCATATTGGTGGATGAGCTGGACCGGTGTAATTTTTTGGGATCTTCTTCCGGTAGATTCTCCAGTCATGATTTTAGGAACCTGATCCATTCTAGCAGGTGTATGGAATTGTGGGCTTCGAATCTCTGGTGCAAGAAGATCATAGGGAATATGAAATTCCTAGTTTGGTGCCTGAGGAATCATTCTATACCAACAGATGAGAATGTGAAAAAGAGAGGCACAAGTCTGGCATCCTGGTGCCAATGTTGCAGCAGGCTGCAACAGGAAACGTCGGAGCACCTCTTATTCCATAGTAATTGGGCCAAAAAAATATAGTATTTCCTATAATAGGTGTTCAATCTCTACCTCTCCTTTGTTCCCATGCAGGAGGTGATTTCGAGCTGGTTCCAGGGGTTGGGGAATTGGGGACAAATATTCAAATCCGCAGGATGGTTTTTTCATCTTCTTGTTGGGTTCTCTGGGAATCCAGGAACAAAGTCATGCATGAATCCAAGATTTCAGGCTACTATTTATAGGTGCGGGTGAGACTACTTGTGATGGAGTCGGGGGATCTTATTAAAAATACAGGGCATTATGTGACTTTGAGAAGATTTATCCATGTTATTTTCTCGGGTTTGGTTTCCAGCCAACTCAACCAGGGCCAATGGGTGCGACGGGTCCCTCCTTGTACGAGGCTAAAATTGAGTGTGGATGGATCTTTCTTGAATGGAGAAATGAGAGGGGGTGGGCTGGTTCGTGACAGCAGGGGTTCCTTGCTTATGGGATTTAGTTCTTACTTTGGTGTCGGTAATTCCTTGAGTGCGGAAGGTAAAGCCTTGGTCATAGGTATTTCCTTATGTAGGCAGTTCAATATCCACATCACTGAAGTAGAGACAGATTCTGCTATGATGGTCAAATTTCTTCAGGGTAATGGGGTCGTCCCCTGTGAGCTGGTTTATACGGTCCGATACTATAAAACCCTTTCCAACCATAATATTTCTATCAAGCACACTTGGCGTGAAGGGAATTATACAACTGAATTGTTAGCTAGTAAGGGAACATCAAGAGAGGGACTGATTACCTACACTAGATTGGGATCTCTTCCCGATGATTTCAAATTCACTGTCAGAAATGACACTCTTGGTCTCTATTATTTTCGCCCTCCTTGATGACTTTGGTTGTTTTCTCTATGTTTTTTATTTTGAATAAAAATTAATTTTCAGGCAATGATGTTGTAGTTTTCAATAAAGATATTTTTATTATCCAGGAAGATAATTAGGCCAGTTCTACAAGCCAAGACTTGACATGGGTGATTGATTTGGATTCCTCCAACCATGTCACTGCTAGAAGACATTTCTTCTCATCTTACAATTTAGTGAGTTTCAAACATGTGAATATGGGAAATGATGGTGCATCCAAAATCACTGGTATTTGTAATATTTTTATAGATACTAATATTATATAGAGGTTATTATTAAAGTATGCAAAGTATGTTCATGATATTAACCTCAATCTAATATCAATTGGAATTATTGATGATGATGGATATGTAGTTCCTTTTGTCATGATAAATGAAATCCTAACAAAGGTAACATGGTAATTGATAAAGTTAAGAAATATACTTCTCTTTATCTCAAATATTCTAGACCATGTAGAGGATAAATCAATGTAGCATAAAAATATATACCTACAGAATTTTGGAATAGGAGGAATGGTCACAAGAGAAAGAGAGGAATAATAATTCTCTCCCATAAGTATCTGCTTCTAGGAATAAAAGATAAAAATTTGGACACATGTGTGGATTGTATCATGGTAAAACAACACAGAGTATCATTTAATGATTATTTACCATCCAAAAAAGAAAATTTTTTAGATTTGATTCACACTGATGTCTTAATGATGATAACTAATTCGACAAGAGGTGATATTTTTTTTACCTTCATAGAAAATAATTCTAGAAAATTATGGACCTTTTCTTTGAAAACTAAAGATCAAGTGCAAGATGTTTTTAAGAAGTTTCACATGAAGGTGGAAAGAGAAACAAATAAATAAGTGTGTGCGAGAAGAAAATGGATGAGAGTACCGTGGTATGTTTGAGGAGTACTACAAGAGTTTTAGCATCAGGTTGGAATAATCAATACCAAAGATTCCGTGGAACAACGGTGTTGCTGATAGAATTAATAGAACAATTTGCGAGATTCAAGTGTATTTTCTCAAACAAAAAGTTTCCAAAAACCTTTTGGGGGAGCCAATGATGACAAAAATTGATCTTATCAACCTTTCTCTATTAGTTTAATTGAACTATAACATTCAATAAAGGGTCTGGACATGTAAAAATGTTTCATTAAAACACTTGAGAGTGTTTGGTTGCAGATAATTTTCTTACATCCCAAAAGACGAGTGGGTGAAGTTGGATGGAAAAGGAAAGCAATGTATCTTTTTTGGATAGGCTCATGCAGAGTTTAGATATTTAATCTGGAATCCTATCAGTAAGAGGATCTTCATAAGCATATATATGGTGTTTCTTGAGGAACAAACGATTGAAGATTTTGAGAATCTAGAAAATGAAGAGAAGTTAAAGCCTGAGGAAATTCCACTCAATTTGGAATGTGTCTCACCACCATAAGTTTTAGCTAGTGTGAGAGAGATATGAGACACTGATGATACATCACTACTAGGTAATATGTCTTTATCTGTTGATATGTCTACATCATATGATATTCCATAACATATTCACCCTGAAGTGCAGTTAAGGAGATATAATAGAGAATGAAAAATGAGTCATAGATACTCACCATGCTCACTGACGGTGGAGATCCATAAAGTTATGGAGATTCAATTAGAATCTAGCAGAAGATAGAATGGAATAATTCCATATAAGATAATATGATATCCTTACAAAAAAACCACACATTTGATTCGGTAGAGTTACCACAAGTAAATAAGGAACTCAAGAATAAGTGGGTGTATAGAATCAAATGAGAAGAGGGAAGCTCACAACCATGCTTTATAGACAGAATATTTGTGATGGGATTCAGTCAGAAGAAAGATATTAAATTTGATGATTTTTTTTCTCCTATGGTTAAAATCTATTCTATTAGAGTTGTTCTTGGATCAGTGGCTAGTCTGAACCTGGAGGTTCTATAACTTGATGTGAAGACAAAATTCTTTAATGGTGATCTTGATGAGGCAATATACATGGAGAATCTTGAGGTATTTAAAGTTATGGTAAAGAAAATATGGTATGTAAACTAAGGAAAAGTTTATATGGTTTGAAATAGGTACTGGGGTAATGGTATAGAAAATTTGACTCATTCATGGAGAAAAATGACTATAGGAGGTTAACTGTTTATCACTACATTTTAATCAAACAATTTTTCTGATGGTGATTTAATTTTATTATTTCTTTATATTGATGATATTATTATTATTGAAGAGGTATCACCAATATTGATAGGTTGAAGAAGGAGTTGAACAAGTCTTTTGAAATGAAGGAATTGGGAGATTCTACTCAGATTCTTTGTATGGCGATTACTCATGATAGGAGGAATAAAAATATTTGGCTATCTGAGGAGTGATACATTGAGAAGGTTCTTGAAAGATTCAATATGATCAAGGTGAAACCAATTAGAACTCAACTTTTTAGTCATTTCAGGCTCACGAAAATTCAGATTCCATCAACTAAAGAGGAGACAACAAAGATGGAAAAAGTTCCTTATTAGTCAACATTTAGTAGTCTTATGTATGCCATGGTGTGCACCAGACTAGAAATTACTCACCCTGTTAGTGTTGTTGAAGATTATTATCAAATCCAAGGAAGGTTCATTAGAACTTTTTCAAATGGATATTGAGGTATCTACATGGAATATCTAGTCATTATTATGTTTTGGAAATGGTAAACCAATTTTAAAAGGACACACATATGCAAATATGGATGGAGATGTGGATACAAGGAAATCCATATCCGAGTACCTGATATCATTTTTAGGGGGAGTAGTCTCTTTGAAATAACAACTTCAAAAGTTTATTGACTTGTCTACCATATAATCAATGTATATCGAGGTCACTGAAAGATACAAATAGATGCCATGGATGAATAAAATTTTATAGGTGCTAGATTTTTTTTTGTAATAGTGGGTTTCCTAGACCCAACTTGAATAGTACTTTTCGATTACCATTTCATGTATACAGTGAGATATAAATGATGTACACTTTCTATTATAGTGTAGAAATCTAAGAATCCACTATTTAATGGAAATTTTCATAGATTATTTGTCATATCAAAAGTTTATAGCATATCCCAAGCTATAATGAGAACCTCGAGATACTATGAAATTAATCTTAAATATATTTCCAATGATCTAGATACATCATACTGAATAGACATAGTTTATGTCTGACTATCAGGTGTAGAGGTCTCATAATCATTGATACTTCTTCTCATGAATTTCTCACTTGGTGATCTCTAATAGTTGAGAACATGAGGACTGAACTGCCAATTAGAACACCACATGTTTCTGGTGTCATTGGTGGCTTCTATCTACATAAATGTGTATTGGTATCTTGACTTGAGATCATTATCAATGTGTGTCACTTGATCACATACATTTATGTAAGGAAAAAAGCATGATAATAAAATCATGGAGAGGTAGCTTGTGTTGGGTGAATTATTAGTGGTATGGTATTGGTTGAATGGTCAAGATATATTTTTTTCATTTCCAAGTTGAGAAAGTAATATATCTCAGGCCTGGTTGATCATGATGGTAATACCTTCATAAATCCTTGACCATGGAATTTGGAGGTAAATCCGTCAATTTATATAAACAAATAATAAAGAAAGAAAGGATGACAACACAAGTTCATGTCCTGCTTTATGAGATATCTAAAGACAAAGAGATTATATTACACAGTGCATGTTCATAGGTTGGTTTTCATTTCTATGACTACTCCTTATCTCTTTAGGGCCATGATGGGTTGCTATATTCTTCTATTGGTGTGTGAATATTATTCACTTATATCGATATAAGGTCATCGAGGGTCACAAACAATAGCATATTCAATAATTATCTATATTCCGGTGAATAAGTATATAGGGAATGGTGGGCCCCACCACGAGGTTTGAGAGTTGTCTAATTTTATTAATCACCAAATAATAAATAAAGTCATTATTATTCATGTAAATAATAATTGGGTTGAATTTATTTATTAAAACTATTTACAAGTGTTTAAGTAAATACGAGTAATAATATTATTTAAATGAATATTATTTTAATATTCTATGTTCGTTTAATATTAGAGAGAATGACAAGTTGAGTAAAATTACTTAGTTTTATAACACAATATATTTAAAATAAATTATAGCTGTATGATAAAATATAAATAATTTTATAATGCAATTCAGTTCTTCATGGTTAATTATTTATTGGATAATTAGTGGATGTTTTATTTCAAGGGGACGAGGTAACCTTCCATGTATTTTGATTGTTCCACTATATAAGAAGGAGAGGAGAAGCTCATCGATGTGATATTAATTCCAAAATAATGAGAGATTATCTATTATCCCACCTTTAGCTATAAAAAGTCTCTTTGAGTGCCGATCTAAGAAAAACCGATGGATCAAATGCAACAGATTGTGGTGACTGCCATAACACTGAAGCATTCATTGGAGCTACACACTAGAATCTAGATTATGATAAAGGGTGAGTGTGAAAATTATTAGAGAATTTGTGGATGATCTAGAGGGATTAAACTTCAGATCCTTTGAGCAACGGTCATCGGCGATGAACTGCATTCGAGCAAACTCCGATTTGGAATGAGGTACTCCTTCAACTTTAATTTTCTGCTCTGTTTAATTCACACGTGATCCTAAAACTATACCGGGGCTCGTATCAATAGAGATGACAAGTTATATTTTCCTGATAATAAACAATTTAAAATACTCAGCCCACTAATTTTTACTACGCACCCCAGTACCCTTTAATTGGTATCAAAGACATCACATACATTATTAGAGCAAAGAAAAATTGAATTGTAGTAAATAAAGTAGATGGTTTAATTTTGGCCTAACAGAACAAACCATAGATCAATCTAATTTCATACAACCAAGTTATGACTATCCATTTTTTTTAATATGGGATATTTGTGGTCTTTCGAGTATTAAAAGATGAAGAACATCATATTTATATATAATCATGTTCTTATTTTATGATGAACTTTGTTTTTTCCCAGTTAGCATCTGCTATAGATAGAATAGTTAATTATGGATTGAATTAACTCATCTGGCTGGTTATGTGAAAAAAAAATTAAATATTAATAATATATTTTTTATTAAGTTTTTTAAAATCCTATGCTCAGGCATTACAAAAAATTGTGGGGAGGCATGACTTTATGATTGAAACAAAAAAAGTGTTGTTTTTGACTAACCAAGTATAAGGATTCTACAAAAATCCAAGAAAAGAGAAAAAATATATCATGTCGGGGTGTGGTTTGTACATCAATCAAATAAGGGATAAATTTATAATAATAATAGGGTTGGAGGATTTTTCTTAAAAAGATTAAAAAAAGGGGAGAGCGACAGGTGGGGGCTGCTGCTTGTCCTCCTTCCCAAATAAGGAAGCCACCGCCCGATCTTCCTCCTCCCAGTGGTACATCGGGGGTAACCCCCTTCATTGACCACATCCAGCCTCACCACTCCCTTCCCTAGAATTTCCTCACACTAGAGCACACCCCTCGAGCTGGCACCGATAGCCCACTTAATGCCAGAACACCTCACCTCCCACTGTGGTCAGATACTATCTAGCTGGTGCTTCCTTGGTGATCCCGCTCCCTTGGTCACTACTTAGTCCTCAACCACCTATTTAGCATGCCACTATTGCAATACTGCCTTGCCTCTAGTTCGAAAACATCATACCACCACCCTTCTTCAGATCCGTACCGTGCTTCCACCAGACCCAGCCTCGACTGAGGTTTCCAAGAGACTGAGGCTACCACCTCTTGATTCACTAGCGAAGGACCACTATCGACAACTATTGTGTCCATCGCTATGGCCTAGGATGTTGACCTCCCCATCCCGTCTTTTCCACCTCACCATTGTGGGTTTGTCAATGCCACACTAACCACATCATCCGACCAATTCACTATCGAGTGGTCCCCTCAAGCTATATAGAGGTAATATTTACCTTGTTTGGACAAGCATACTAGTTCCACCAGTCCTATTGGACTCAAATCACTCCACAATAGGTCAGGGTGGAGCTGCCCGACTTGAAATGGGTCAGGGCAGGCCTAAGTGACCCAGAATAGTCCTATACAGGTTTTTCACAACCCAAAACATGTTTTTGTAGATTTAGCGTGAACCACATTTAGCCTCTATAAGGTTTTTGAGACCTATGAATAATTAATTTAACCAAAATTAATTAAGTTAATTAATTTAATTTTATTATTAAATTAAATTGATTAAAATTAATTTTGGTTTAACTATAATTTTAATACCCAGACAAATTAATTTATTTTTTGTATTAAATTAAATTAATGAATTAATTTAATTTTTATAATTGAAATTAAATTAATTATGGGACCGAATAAAAAATAAATTATTAATATTTAACATAATTCATTTAATTTATTTAAATCCCTCATACTTAATTTATTTCAGTTTAATTTTTAACATGCTTAAATTAATTGTACAGACTAATATTGAGAAATGGATCGACCATGTGTATGTATATTTTTTTTTATTTAATTATTTATAATTATTTGTGATGATTTTAATTAAATACAACAATCCACACATCGACATTTTTTTAGTTAATTTGTGTAAGGTCCCAAACTTCCAAATTTTTCTGTTGTATATTACACCCTTAGTTCCCCTCGCTTGTGTGTGAGTATACTTATACCTTTTGACTATGATGATTGCGAGAAGGACTCAACTAACATGAGGAAAAATATATATGATCAATGGAAATACTAGATGAGGATGAGCTGTATCATGATTCAAGATGCGAATCAGGTATGTTACCCCTAGATCATGGTAGATCCATTGAGTTTAAATGGATCAACTAGTTTTAGATGCTCAAGAAAAGTCATTTATTTTTTTTACTTTATGAATTTATTTATTATTTAATTCATTTTATGATAGGGGAAACAAATAAAATAATAAATAGTATAATTCATAAAGAAGCGATGAATGTTTTTATATTAATGTTAAATTATGAGTGTGACAACATAGATGAACAAGATGAACAAGATTAATATAAATGGATTATATTCATTGAAAAAATATTAAAAAACCATTAAATAAATATTAAGTCATAAAACACCATCCATCATTAAAATTTGAACAAAACTGGGTGTTTGAGGTGCTCGTCATTCAAAGTTGAGGGTTCCAATTACTTCTAGAGAGTTATTATGAGAGTGATAGACTGACTTAACTAAATTTGGTAGAAAATTAGTATCCAAATATATCTTTCTACAACTTTAGATTCAATCATTGAAAAAATAAATTTTATGATTTTAGAAGCTAGGACTTCACTCAACAGATCAAGGAACCATGAGTTAATGCAGTTGGCCAGTCAAAAGCCTACCTTGAACTCTCCAAGTAGTGGTGTAACCAAATATTATAGACTATGAGGGGAGGTTCTATAATTCTTTCCACTATAATACTCAAGCGATAGAGTATTCTGATTCAAGTACATAGGGTTACTAGAATTAGATAAAATAGTGGGATACATTTAATAATTAAAATAAATAGTAATGTCTAATTCAACAATCAAGATAAAAGTAAAATCTTCTAGATTTTATTTTTGTAGAAAATGAAAACTTATACTATAGGAAACTGTGATAATATTAGACAAGTTCAATGTACTATCCAATATAAATTTCCAAGTTTGGTATAGGCACTTGCACACAATACTATGATATCAAAAATTCAAGGTGATGGTGTCCTCAATACTTGTTGACCCACCTCAGAAAGCAAGGGGGTTAAAATTATTATAGGATAAATTTGTAACATGCATGTGATAGTTAATTTGTAATGCTATCATCAATGTTTAATGTGAGTTGTGGATACAAATATCAAGACATCAATGATTTAACATGTTGTTTCATCTCTGAGAAGTATACGAGGAGAAATTGAAGCAAGATATGAATTAATGATAATTATAATGGATATGTGTAATAGAAAGATAGATCATGGGTTATTCTACCATATAATCCTTTTTCATTTAAGATTAAAAAATGAATAGTTTGGATAAAAAAAATTCACTACATTTTAGGTAAGGATCACCAAGAAATAATAATACTAAAAAAAGATTCATCTTTAGTTATTATGGAAAACAAGATGAAATAAAAGGTGATATGGCCAATGGAAAGAGAAATGCTAAAGGAAACTTCACAACATCCTTAAAAGAGAGGTAATAAATTGGTGGTTATTTTATTCTTATATCATGAAATGAATTTATGGAAGTATAATCACAATGAACTGAATTAATGAAGCAATAAAATTATTCTTCTTCAAGTATATTCATTAATTATAAGTATTTTTTCTGATATTATTCTTGGTTATTAAATACAATATGTTTATCAAATATGTGTATAAAAATACAGTAATTAAGTTAGTATAGAAACATTAATATAAGTAAGGTGTATCCCTAAGTGGCTGAGAAAGGGTGATTCCTAAGTTAACAGAGAGAAACAAACAACTTCTATTTTCCAAGTGATTGATTATAGTAGAAATTTTATTGATTATAACCAAAAAATTTATCTCACATGTCTATTGGATAGTAGGATACATTATTCTAGGTTCAAGAATGAATGTTGTTTGTGGTTTTTTATAATCAATAAATAATTCAGTGATAAATGAATCATTGGAAATATATGATGAATATAAAATGTAAGACTTTTTCATATCCAAAATTGTCTGTGTTTTATTTTTAAATATTATATGGATTAATTTTGAGACAAATTAGGGAGACAATGTGAAATTATGAGGCCCAGTGTGCCCAGAATAAATGTTTCAACAATATTAAAATATTAAATAGCACTCCCATGAATTTTTCTTAAAAAAGTGGAATAACTTATAAATGGGTGCCCAGATCAGATATCTGAGGGCACCGTTGCGTTCATAGCAGTAGATTTACCCTAGGCGAGGCCTAACATCACCTGACAAGGGTTTTCTGTGAAAATTAGTTTTGGGAATTTTTAATGTATAAAATAAACTGTGAATTTATTTTATTTTACCGTTTTGTCGATGCAGCGACACTTCTTTATTAAATGAGAGTTTAGGTAGAGATCCAGGGTTAGGCTAATAACCCTAGAAATTCCCTAGAGGCTCTAGAGAGAAACCCCAGAGATTCTCTTGGAGACGATGACAAATACTTGGATCAGAGATTATTCTTGATGTAATTCGCCAATGAAAATCACTCTTCAACAATGAATGATCCAATTCTCAAGTAGAGTCTATTGTTTTGATATTATTTTCCTTATTCTCAGATTCAATGATAAACATGGACCAACCAATAAACAGGTTGATCCGTGGTTCGATTGTTCATGTGGGATGGGTTTTAATTGAGGGATTTTCAGGGTTGATTATTATATTTATTTGATTGTTGATTGTTTTTATGGGAACAGATCGAGGACAGAATGAACAACATTCAAGGTTTTCTCCTCAGGTTTGTTCCATTTAAAATTATCTCCCCCATTTTCTATGTGTGTTCTTCACTATTTATGTGGTTATGAAAAAATGACCATTGCACATTTTTTTCATGGTTCAATGATCCAAAATTGAAGATCCAACACCAAAATGACCTAGCGAAGGTGTGACAGTGACAATAACAGACAAATTGAAGTGATTTGAGAGATATCATTCATCATGAGGATTTCGTCGGATGGATTTAAAGTTGTTTTCTGAGCCAATTTATGGCCTAAAACACTATTATTCAGTGTTAGGGTGATTGGATGACCCTCAATATTGAGTTTCGAGGTGAACCGACCACTGGAGAGGAACCCATAAGATCAGGAGGCATGCGGGAGGAAGAACTCGACATTCTGGAAAATCCCAATGAACATGGCATGTAACCCGGGGTTACACAACATATGGCCCTCACTGAGTAGTGGCTAGGGTTTCAATAGATAATTAAACATCACTTGGCGTGTGACCCTATCACACGACATATAGGCCCTTCCTAGAAACTTGGGATGTATCTAGGGAGATACACAGACACGGGGAGGAGTATGCGGGTTGACTACACATTGTGTAATCCCCCAAACGACTTGTCCAATACCAAGTACACAAACAACCCCATGTACTAGTACATTGGAAGAGATACACGGGTTAACACCATGCACTGACACATGACTGGAGTACACGGGTGGACCCAAGATGGAAGGACACGTCACGTGACTTCTTCTACATGCTGTGTACCCATCTTCTACATGACACCGTTTGGAATGACACGAGCCATTGTACATGGACAGTACCCGGGGTCAAGGAACATGGTGTGTGACCCTATTACACACCATGTATCCCTTTATACATTGCCTGATTCTTTTAACCTCCGTATCTTAGACAAGTTTTGTTTGAGTTCATTCCCTTGATAATTTTCATGAATTTTGGTGCGTATCATTTCCTACTAATAAGAGTATGATCCCTTCATCCAGAATTCTTAGATAGAGTTATTGTAATCCTAAGAGAGGCTTGAAGTAGGATTCTCTATTCATTATTCAGGCCCTAGGTAGAGTCCTTGGTATTGATGTGACCAAATTCACCAGGCATCGATCCTCTACTTAGTAGGTTAATCTAGATGGAGTTGTTGGTATCACCTCATGGCCCTGGCTATGATCCTCATCTATGTTATCATATTATCTTCAAATATATTAGTGTATTTCTCTCTCTCATAATGGTTTCCAATGAACAATACTTCTTGGACAAACGTCATCAGTGCTATCAGACTCAGGAGTGTGTTCTCCCAGATGAGTGCTTCATGGAATCTTCGAGTTGGATCCCTAGTGTTGGTATGTGGTAGTCATGACTTACCCCAGACTATGTGGTATGGACTGAGTATATATAGATATCATTATTATATGTGTTTTAGACATATACTTGTATATCGATAAATGTAACTTTCCTTTGTGTATTTCTTGATAGTTTTGGGGTTTCCTATTGAGTATTTTTATACTCAACCCTGCACGGGTTTTGCCCATATGTTTCATGTCTTGTGCAGATGAGTGACTTTTTAATGGATTCCTAGGAGGACTAGAACCAGAAGGTGACTTATGAGATTAGATAGGTCAAGGTGTGTTCCTATGGATATAAAAATTAGTCCCAGGACCTCTTCTTATAGGTTGGACTTGTAGATACAGACTTCTTTTAGTGGGATTGTATTTGTACCAGATTTACTTTAATTTCTTATTGTACTCTGTTGGTTAGGATATAGTGTTATGCATGCATTGTTTTCTTAGTGGTTTTTAAATTTCATCATTTTTAGGATTGGATATGTGTGAATGCGTACAATTACATAAGAAATTCCTTCTATGTTAGTGATATGCCTACTTAGTGATAGTCACTAGCCCCTGGCCTATTTGGCGTGAGCTTAGGGAGTCGCGGTACGCACCCCACTGGGACAGGTCATGACATAGTGGTATCAAATGTGGTTGGTTCTAATTTAGGACTGAGAGTATATGATATTGGTTTGGGGAAACACTATTAAGTGTTTTGATTTCATATTTTAGGCCAGGGACTCCAGTATTGGTGAGGGATGTCGACATATACATACACCATGACTTTGATAACCTACTTTTTGACTCGATACATGAGAACAGTGGTTGTAGGGATAATAATTGTACATGGATCATATAGGAATGGATTGTGGTTCCATGTCCTTCTTGAGTCAGCTATCGAGATATACCCATTGACCGTGATAAATCTTGTTTTCTTACAGGATTCCCCTGATATGTATACCAGCTAGGATTCAATAGCTCGATTATAAGGATGACCCCCTTAGTGACGAGACTTCGATACATAGACTAGTTCCCTAGGTGTTACCTCCAGGTGGTGCACTAGCAATACCACCACCTATGGAGCAACATGTGGTACTCGCAGTATCAGCAAACGAGGAGCGTAGGATGAGAACTCTTCACAAGTTTTAGAGACAAATACCCCTTAGGTTCCAAGGTGAGCCTTACCCTCATGTGGATAGGGGCTGGATTGAGGTGGTGACCCAAGTTTTCCTCCTAGTCCAGACACAAATAGATCAGATGGTGGTCCAGGCGATGAGCCTTCTATAGGGTTCAATAGGGGGATGGTAGAGTTTGGCTATCCAGACTCATGATGAGGAGACTCTTTCATGGATAGAGTTTGAGAATATATTTAGAGAGGAGTTATCACTAGTTATATTGAGAGATATGAATATAGAGTAGCTTTTTTAGATCTAGTAGGGTATCATTATAGTGGATGATTATTCATCGAGGTTTACCAACCTTTCTAGGTACTCGATGGATATGGTTAGAGATAAATATTTTAGGTCTCAGACCTTAAAGTGAGGTTTGTGTAGAGATATCCAAGACAGTGTCATCCCTCTATGGATTATGACTTATGCCGGGGTTCTCGAGAAAGCTTTGGTGGTTAAATGTTTCTTGGATAAAAAAATACAACTAGTAATAGTTAGAAGTGGGTGAGGAGGAGTAGAGGCCTCATTAGGAAGGATTCAGTGTCAGTACCATGAACCTAGACGTGGGAGATGTTTCAGCAGGAGTTCCCAGGATATAGGATCTACAGTTCAGGGCTTATAGGGTGGGTCCAGTCAGCCTAGGGATAGGCGGTGCTATTCAGGTGATGGTAGGGGACATATCGGTCGAGATTGTCCAACCTGATGTAATGATTATAGAGAGACAATGGATGTACCACTGAGATAGAGACAATGATAGGAGATGGCAGATCTGTAGGGCAACAGATGTAGAAGAGGAGCTGGTAGATCTGCAGGAGGTGGTTGACATTTCGATATTTTACCACCACCACCCCCAGGTGGTCCACACCAAGCTCAAGGAGATGGAGGATAAAAATAGGGATATCCTTATGAGGTTGAGGCATATGACCCAGGGGATCTGAGAATGATTTGAGGTATGATCTATGCATTTTCTACTTTAACTATAGTACTGATAGACATAGGTGATAGTCATTCATTTCTCACCACAAATCTTGTTCGAGACCTATAGATTCCGATTGAATCGTTGAATCGACCCTTACACTTAGAGACACCTAATGGAAAATAATCAATGATCACACATCTATGCTGAAAGTGTGACCTAACCCTTGAAGGTGAGAGTTTCAGTTAGAACCTCTTAGAGGAAGCATTGAGGAATTACAATATCATTCTTGGTATGAATTGGTTATCCATAGTCCATGCCCATATTTACTATTTTAGGCAAAGGGTATGATGTTTCCATAATGATGGAACAAGGTTTTCATTTATTAATGAAAAGGAAATATATGAATCATAATATGGACTCATGCATAGGAGGGAGTATCTGATTACTCATCAGTTGACTATATTGACCCTTGGGGTAGTGGATGTTATGAGTTACCCATTTCCTACAATGGTGGAGGAGTATGAGGACGTCTTCCCTGAAGATGTTCCAGGATTACCTCCTTACCGGAAAATAGACTTCTGCATTGATCTATACCCAGAAATGACACCGATATCTACACCAGCATATCATATGGATCTCGTAGAGCTTTGTGAGTTGAGGGTGTAGTTGGAGGACTTTTAAAGGAAGGGATTCATGAGACCCAGTGTTTCACCCCGGGCAGTCCCAATGTTGTTTTCCAAAAAGGCATATAGGATCTTGAGGTTGTGTGTGGACTACCAGTGCTTGAACTAGGTGATCGTGAAGAAAAAGTATCCACTACCGAGAATTGATGACCTCTTTGATTAGTTGATAGGGGGACGATGGTTCTCAAAAGTTAACCTCAGATCAGGCTATGACCAGCTATGAGTACGGGATGAGGATTTACCGAAGACGTCTTTTAGATGTCATTATGGTCACTATGAGTACTATGTGATTCCCTTTGGAATGACAAATTCCCCAAAAGTATTCATGGGACTCTTGAATTGGATCTTCCAGTATTACTTAGAATAGTTTATGGTATTCTTCATCAAATATATACTTGTGTACTCGTCATCCGAGGAGGAGCATGAGAGACACTTAAGAATGGTTCTGGATGTACTCTAAGAGAACCTTCTTTATGGGAAACTCTCAAAGGGCCAGTTTTGGATTCATGCAGTCTAATTTATGGGACATGTTATCTTAGCAGATGGAGTTGATGTGGACCGGGCCATGTTTGAGGAAGTGTTAGCATGGGAGCCACCTAAGATCATGATAGAGGTGTAGTGCTTCCTTGGGATAACCAGCTATTATTGGAGATTCTCACATGAATTCTCTAGGATATCAGCACCTATAACAGCTTTGACTCAAAATGGGTATCCTTTTGTGTGTATAGAGAAGTTACAATAGTATTTTTAGTAGTTGAGGCAGAGTTTGAAGAGCACTTAGATCTTGAGATTACTATAGGAGGGTGTTTAGTACGCAGTGTTCTGTGATGCATCAAGAAACAATATTGGTTGTATTTTGATATAGAGGTAAGCGGTGATTTCCTATTGTTTGTGCCAGTTGAGACCACATGAGCAGAACTAAATGACCCATGATCTTGAGTTATTAGTGGTAGTTTTCACATTGAAGATGTAGTGACACTACCTGATGGGAGGGTGGTCTATCATCTACTCTGATAATAAGAGTCTAAATTAAATCTTCTCTCAGAAGGATCTAAACTTCATATAGAGGTGATGGCTAGAGTTCCTCCAAGACTATGACTTTGAGATTTTCTATACTCCTGAGAAGGGGATTGTGGTGGAAGATTCTCTCAGCAGGAGATCTAGTTCACAGTTTATGAATGAGGAATCAAAGTAGTTGGTTTCATTGTAGTTATCCTTTGTGGATGGATATAGACATGCTTACCTATAGTTTATGGTTGTTAAACCCACACTATTATATCGAGTGAGGGAGTAACAACTTTGGGATCCTGACTGTGAGACTCTACATGCTCATATATCCACAAAGAATGATCATGATGTATATTATGAAGGTGGGGAGCATGCCATCCTTTTCAGAGGACGCACAATAGTACCAGTGGGGTTGTAGGAGGAGGTTCTAAGTGAGTTTCATATGTCCTTATTTTTAGTACATCCAGATTTGGATAAAATGTACCAGGACCTATGACATCAGTTTTGGTGGCTAGGGATAAAGAAAGGAGTTGTAGTGTTTATCTCTCGATGCTTTACTTGTCAGTAAGTTAAGGTTGATCACTAGGATCCAGCGAGTTTAGATCAACACCTTGAGGTTACAAAATGGAAGTGGGATGGGATAGCGATGGAATTTGTGATAGTTTTTCCATGTATGTCCAAGGGACATGATTCCATCTAAGTGATCATTAACCGACTCACTAAGTTGGCTCACTTCCCATCCATTCGAGAGCAAAGTTAAGTTGAGAGATTGAGACGCCCATATGTTTAGGAGATAGTTTGACTCCATGGAGTTCCATCAATGATAGTTTCAGACCATGATGTTCATTTTACATCTCGATTATGGAAGGGATTATAGGAGGCGTTTGGAACCCAATTACACTTGAGCACAACATTTCACCCACAAACGGATGACCAGATAGAGAGAACCATTTAGGTTTTGGAGGATATACTGTGATATTGAATGTTAGACTTATAATATAGTTGGGAGGATCACATAACATTGGTGGATTTATTATACAACAACAACTACCATTCCACCATTGGTATGACACCATTCGAGGCCTTGTACGGGCGACCCTCCAGGTCACCACTTTTCTAGAATGACTTAGGGGAGTCAGCATTTATGAGCCCAGATTTGGTGCGAGCTAATACAGAGGAGGTGAAGATCATCCAAGATAATATGAAGACTACCCAGACCCGTCTTATTTCTTATGATGATAGGTGGAAGAGGCCTTTGAAGTTCGAGGAAGGAGAACATGTATTCCTATAGGTTTCGCCTTGACAAGGATTAAAGAGATTTGGAAGGGGAAACAAGCTATCTCTGAGGTTTATAGGCCCTTTCCATATACTATGTAGAGTTGGAGAGGTAGAATACCTCTTAGATCTAGATTAATAGTTAGATTGGGTATATGATGTCTTCCACATGTCACAGTTGAGGAGGTAAATGCATGACCCATCACACATCATCGACTGGGGAGATACAGACATTGAGGATGGAGTGACTTTTTCTGAGTACCCAGTAGAGATCGAGGATCCATAGGAGGGGATCCTTCTTGGGCAAGATATTCCTTTAGTGTGTGTTTGGTGGAAGCACATGAATCTCTAGGAGAGAATTTAGGAGTGGGAGGCTTAGATTCATGCACTATACCCACATCTTTTTTAGTAGCCTTGTTTTTTGATTTTTAGGTAAGTAAAGCCCTAAGGTAGGGAGAATGTAATGTCCTAGATTTTACGTGTATTATTTTTAAATATTATATAGATTAATTTCGAGACCAGGTGCTAAATAGAATGAGATCAAATTTCATGAATTTTTAAGAATAAAAATCCATTATAATACTCCGTGTAATCCTATGTAGTTTCATCTAGAGAGAATAAATAGAACCAGCCTTCTTCTCCCATGGATTTAGGTAACCCTTCCTAAACCATGTTAAATACATACATTATTCCATTTTATTCCTTTGTTAAGATTTATTTCATTGCCAGGGAGTTTCGTTGCCCTAACAAGAAGTTCATAATCATAAAGGGAAGCTGATACATGTGTGTTTTTGAAGAAACTGAAACAAACTCAAACCAGAGCTCATTGATTCTCAATGAAACGATATGAAATATCAGTGTCCTGAATATGTTGATTCCACCACGGTCCAAAGTCTCCACTTTATGAGATTCCACTATAAGTAGAACTGGGATATGTTGATCCAATTTCACCAGATAAGAATATCAAGTTCTCTCCAAGATCAATGATGATGGAAAACCCTTCCACTGGAGAAGTTGAAAACCAAATCGATGCTTAATTCATCTTCTTAGGATATTCTATACTGCATACATCACCAGTTAATGATGATACTAAATCCCAATTATTTTTTAGAGATCATGATTGGTTCTAGAAAAGTTACAATCCACAAAATGAGTTTTAGAGGAATATTCAAGCCACCAATTTAAGATAAGATGAGATCGATCCATTATCCAAGTTTTATAGAGGATACAATTCCATATTCGAGCCACTACAAGTTAAATAATCACCCATTTACAAGACCAATTGAAGAATTAATTGAATACAAATATGTAGTTAACATTTACAAATGACTTTTTAAAGTTATGTGTTGGATAAAGGTAGTGAAATCATGAAGTATTCATCGAGGCAGAAACACATCGAGGAGAATTTCAAACAGACCACATGTGGGTTTGTCGCGATTGTTAGAAGTGTGCTGCTCAAGTAATGTGTGAGTGATTTTTCATTGTGATAGTTGACACATGTTTGGTAAAGAAATGAATATTGGGATATTTCAGTGCAAGATGGATGTCACCAATTGAGAAAATAACTATGAATAAATTCAGAGAAGAATAAAATAAAAATAAAAATATAGAATCCTTCCAAAGTGGGAGAGGAAACTTTTTGATAGAGATGATTGATTGGAGAAAATTTTCAGAGTGAGACCTAAGTGTCAAGGAGAAGATAGCAGAATGATGACTTGATCTAGAGGAATAGATCCTCGATATAGAAGATTTCTCTTATTATTTATCTTTACTTTCTTCTACAGCTATTATGAATTATTTTGAAATTAAAAAACTAAACACATTTTCTAGCTAAATATTCTTAGGGGAACAATATCATTTTTTAAAACTTTTACTTATTTGTGTATAGATTTTGATTAATGGATTTTTGTTTTCAAAAATCATTACTTGAATCTTTAAAATTTCCTTTAATTTTAAAATTAATAAATATTTATTTCAATTTAATTCATTTTAAAAAATATTTATTCTACATTTATAGTCTTCTGATAAGAGAATCATCATGAGAATAACACAACAAGATTAATTTAAAAAATTATTCTATTTTAAAATTATTTAATCATTTCCACAAATTATTAATTCTATATTTGATAAACTGATAATTATTTTAGTCACAATTTAACTTGCTGAAGATGTTTGTTAAGTTCTAAAATTCTCAGTTCCAGTGAATTATTTGTGCACGAATGAAGAAACATATATTAAACCAGTCAACAGAATTACCTTCCATTAATAACTATTGAATTTCTTTGACTTTGTATAATTCATACCATTTTCATCATTATTTTTATCACTACTTATTGAATGTTTTTCTTGTTATAGTTTGTTTTCTTATTTGTTTTGTGTTCTTTTTCTTGGTCAGTTTGTTAAAATTTGACTTCTCTATGGTTAGAATCCCTAATAAATTTATATACTAGTTTATTATAGGTAAATAAGTAATTAATTTTCATATAGTCATTGATTTACATGACTAGTAAATTCCAATTATTTAAAGTTTTTGGGTATTTACAAAAATTCCATCCCTTTTCACATATAAAATTGTCCCTCTTCTCCTCACTTACCCTCACACAAAAACTCCCCTATTTCAGAAAAAAGTATGATAAAAAATCTCACTTACATTCCTATACACCTTAAAGAGGTTATTTTTTTCTCAAAATATCAACCCACAAGACCATATCTTGCATCAAGAATATCTTCTTACATTATAAAGAGGTAGCATGTCAGGTCATCAGTTAGAATAAATCATTTTTTGTCTTTGGAGAAGGAATTCAAACCTTGAAGAAAAATAGGGTTTCTCGTAGGCTTGGTGTGAAATGTGGTACATTACCTTTTAATTATCTGGGGCTTCCTTTGTTTTGGGGCAGGGTGAAACATGTTCACTTAGAAGGTATTACTTTGAAAATTATTAATCAGTTGGCAAGTTGGAAAGGTAATACCATGTCTCAGGATGGTAGATTTTGTCTTGTTAACTCTGTCATCACTTCAATGTTTTTGTACTCCTTTTCATTATATAGATTGCCAAGATCCCTGCTTAAGGAATTGAGTGGAATGATACATAATTTCATTTGGACTGGTTCAACTCATCAGAAGAAGCTTGTCACTATTGCATAGAAATATTGTATAAAGACAGTGGATTTGGGTGGAATGGGAGTTAAAGATATCAGAATATTTAATGATGCACTTCTTCAAAATTTTACTTGGAGAATATTATCCAGGTCTGAATTTTCCTTGGAATTTCTTGTAAGTAGGTTTGTAGATAGGCTGCATAGTGGTCAGTGCATGTACATGAAATCCTCTGTTTGGCCTTCTATTAGGAACACCTATTCTAACATAATGACACACTCCATATAGTTGGCATGTGCTGATTCTCATATTAATTGTTGGAGCACTACTTGGATGTCCTCTCTAATTAAGGAATCTATTAATATCCCATTGCCTTGGAGAAATCTGTCTATTTCTGACCTACATGGGAACATGGATGTTTCTATAATCCTTCTTAGTAATCTTCGTATGGAGATCACTAATTATGAATATGTTGATAATGATATGTTGATTTGGAAGACTTCTATTAATGGTTCTTTTTCAAGCCAGGAGTATTATAAGTTTCAATGTGGTGCATCACCTGGAATACCTTCATGGGTGGAAGGTGTACACATGCCCTTCATATTCCCAAATGATGCTATACTTATATGGAGAATATGGAAGCAGCGCCTGCCAATCTAGTGTTCCCTTCAGAATACGAAGCTGAGAATTGACATAGTATTTCATTTCTGTCTTAATGATTAAGAATATCTCTTGAATTTGTTCATCCACTGCACCTTTTCTGTTCAGTTATGGAATTATGTGAAAAACACCTTTCAATGCTGCATCAGTTTCAGTTCTATAGAATCATTGCTTACATCGGCATTTCAGGAAGAATGCAGTGAGAAAGTGAAATATTTGCTTATTACTTCCACTATTTATATTTTTTCTTATATATGGAAGGCTCAGAATAACATAATCTTCAAAAACTGCAAGCCCTCTTTTCATGAGGGTGTTCTGGCTATTCATCGTAGCATTAAACTTACTTCGATGACTCAAACTAGAGTAATGAATAATGATGTTTCTGACTTTGTTCTTTTCAGGACTCTTGTTGTTAGTGGTAGGGAAATAAATACCAGAGTAATAAAGTAAATTCGCTGGATCCCACCAATCTATGACTGGCTAAAGGTAAATGTGGATGGGGCAGCCTCTAGTGCACCAGGTCCTGCTGGGTGCGGTGAAGTCTTTTGAACCCATCAGGGATTCGTTAAGGACTGTTTCTTACACTAAATTTGGATTGGTCATGCGATTGAAGCAGATATATGGGCCATGATAAAGGCGGTCAGGTATGTAGTCCGTTATGGTTGGTGAAAGGTATGGCTAGAGTCAGACTCGTCTGTTGCTATGCAAATTTTGAAAGATCGTTTAAGGAATGTTCCATGGAGTATGTTATCTTCTTGTATTACTTATCTTAGTCTTGCTGAGTCAATATGCCTTGATATTTATCATGTATACAGATAAGTAAATCAGGTTGTGGACATTCTTTCCAAAATGGCAATTTTGGAGGTTAGTTCCAGTTGGTCTTTTATTATGCCTAGTTGTTGCACTAATTTGGTCCATAGTGATAGTATTGGTGTTTTGCACACAAGGCTTTGTAAGGATCCCCTTTTCTGAGTTATTTTGTACTCTTTAAATTTTTTATATATTAATTTATTGGGAGCAGGCTTTCTGTCTATCTCACGGACCTTTTGGATATCAGCCCACAAGGGATTAACTCCTTTTCAAAGGAGATAATCCAAGAAGTGAGGTATAAATTTCTAACCGCTCCTTTCTCATTTCTATTTATTTAGGTGGAATTATTATTTCTAAAATTCAATTACACTATCTTAAAATGATAAAATAATTATAATTATTATATTATTATGTTATTATAATTATGGTACAATCCTTAACCACCTTTCCCTTTTTCATTAATAAAAATTAAAATGTGAATCGTTCGTACGTGCAGACTATTGTCTCCATGAAGTAACATGTTTGTTTTCCTTCACCTCCTAACATGGATGGTTTAAAAATAAAATTTAATATATAATTATGATAACTATAAATAATTTAATATTCTTAAGTTATAAACCATATTAATCCTCTTTCTTCTTTAAGGAAACTGAAATCCTCACCCATGCACATGTGTGGACCACCGTCACCATTGAAC
Organism: Viscum album; assembly: GCA_963277665.1. Classification (NCBI taxonomy): domain Eukaryota; kingdom Viridiplantae; phylum Streptophyta; class Magnoliopsida; order Santalales; family Viscaceae; genus Viscum; species Viscum album. Next base: position 778,673,591 of record OY728138.1, read on the forward strand.
GATGTGTTCTATTTTTCATCATCAAATTTCATGAATGGATTTATAAATTTTTTTAAAAGTATAAATATTGTTTTTATGTAATTATTAAGGTTATTATAAGACAAATTTAATAAACTATTAATGATATGAAAATATTTTTAATATAAAATTAACCATCTTAAAAAATAACACTAAGTGGAAAAAGTCTTTTCATTCTAAGTAATGACCTTATATAAAATTATTCTATTTATAATTCATTTCAATTTTTACATATCAATATTATAAACACTAATTAATTTCAATATTCTTCTTTTATAGTTATATTACAACTTAACCACTTCATAACCATCCATTAAATTATGGTACGTTTTGTTTGGTCCAGTTAGATCTCCCACTTAAACAATACTATAAACAATGGCATGGTTTAATATGAGAACTTTAATATTTATAATATATGATAAAAATAAGTAAATAATGTCTTTAATTTTCTTCTGTAATGGTAAAATATATAATAAAATCATTAATTAATATACCATCATTTGTTTGTAAAAAATCACCAAATTTGGATCACCGCTGATTTCACCTTCAAGGATCATAACAAAAACTACCATAGAATTAAATTATAACATTATAAATAATTATATAGAATAAATTAAATCACATGAAATGATATAGTAATGATTAAAGTTTTGAGAATAACAAATAATGACACCACTATTATGAAACAGTTCAAAACGATCAAGATTACTCGCACCCGATATTGAAAATAGGTATAAAATAACTAATATAAATATATATAATAAATGTAAATTAGGGGTATAAATGGTAATATTTATTAATAATTTTATAAAATAAGTAAATAATATATTTATTTTTGTAATATAGGAGGTGAGATCATGTTTTAGAAAGTCAAGATAAAAGGTAAGAGTTTCTTATCTCAATTTTCACTCATCGATACATATTTATTATTATCCACCATTGTTTCTTTGGAATGGTGTATCTACTTAATTTTGATATTTTTTAATTAATATTACCTTATATTTCATGATATTAAATGTTATATTCAATTTTATTTCTATCACAAGGGTCTTGACTCAATTTTTTTTAATGATGTAAGGGTTTTTCTTAACTCAACTTATTTCTTTAGTCATAATGATTTTTTTGTGACAATGGTTTTTCAAGATGGATTTATTATATTATATGATTATACTATAATGTCTCTATTTGGGTAAAGTTAAATTTTTTATTCAAATATTTACCTTGAAGAATTTATTTCAAAAAATTATTTCATTATTGAGAATAATTCTCATCCTCTTTAATGATGGTTTTCCTTCCTTGTACATAATTTCCCTTACTGCCAATGTTATACATTTTAATTAAAAACTAATTATGTGTTATCTAATTTTAACATAATATTTACCTTATATTATTTTCAAAATAAAGTTTTATTATCCTTTTTATGTTGCGGGATTTCAACCAAGATGTTTTTAAAATATAAAAATGGAACCTTCTGATTTATTATTTCAGGACAAGTGAAACCTCTATAATTTTTTATCCATGAATAAAATTCTAAAATCCTAATTATTTAAGGAAAAAATATCATAGTTAAATTATGTTATAAAGGGAAACTATTATATATTTTCCTCCTTAAAATATTCTATGCTCATTTTGAAAAACATTTCTCATGTTGTTCATTTTTATTATTACTTCTCCTTAATCCTTCTCAATAATTTTCATAAATTGGAAATTAATGTTAAAGAAATTTGTTTATTTAATTAAATATTAATATAAAAAATGATTTAATTTATTATTCTATTGGGAATAATTATGATATATTCTCCGGTTATGATTTGAGGAAACATTACGAAACCCACTACTTCGTCATGGGTTTTATCATGCTTATGATTTTTATATAGTTTCTTTTACTCATGTGGAACATGTATGCATGTATATATTATTATTTTAAATATGTGAATGGTGGGAATATATTTATATATATCCCACCAATTCATTGGGTAATGTTTCCATCTCATGAGATACCATATATAGTACATGGGTGTTTAGACTGAGCACACTATGATATGTGACGGGTGGGCCTAAAATTATATTTACCTCCAATGCATTGTGTAATATTTCCATCTTATTAGATGTTATTTATGGGTTTATGGATTGAATATAATCAACTGTGAGACTTTTTAAACTATATAATGATGGTATTGCGAGTGAACCTTGACTTATGATTATGATGTCATTATTTATATTGTTGCCACATTTTTTATAATTCCTTGAACTTACGATATCATTTCCTTACACCATGTTTCCATACTTGTCTCACACTATTACTTCATGGTACATATTTTTTTGATATTTCATGTATACCCTTCACTATTTATGGAAAAATCTTATTTTTCCATGTTATTTTTAATAAAAAATTTCTCCCTCCTCAAGTTTCTTTATATTTTTATGATCCAACCCTTGATTAAATGTTGATAAGTTTTTCCAATTACTGAGTGTTTTATCTCACCCCATTATTATGTTTATATTCCCCTGGTTATGAAAATAATTATAACTTATGATAAGTCATAAATTGATTCTAGAAGAGTTCAATTATAAATAAATGTTCACAAATTTTGTAAAATAAGCTGCGTGTAACTGGTCCTCAAAAAGACTAAAACTTATATTCTTGGATTTGTGAGATTATTTTGTGATATGTAATTTTTAAATTATAGAAATGATATAAAATAAATATATATTGATATTGGGTCATTATACCCTAGGTATGTTGTGGGATGACTCAGGTGTCTGATAAAGGGATGAATTGGGTTGGTTAAAATGGAATCAGATCCACCCTTTATTATTTAGAGTTTTAGGTAGATAGATATTGGATTGTTGGAACTTATAAGGTAGGAGTGAGAAGAGTTTCATGATATCTTACTCATTTTAAACTGTGAGTTTCCATGAGAAGTTGGGTTTTGTGTATTTTTTTTCATTTCTAGTTTTTTTATTATGTTAATGTTTTATTAATTTTATTTAATTATTATAAATTATTTAAAGGATTTATATGTTTTAAGGGATAATTATGGGAGTGAACTAGAATCATACGGTGAGATTATATGGATTTGAAACCCATGTGGAGCCCAAGTTCATGGTTAAACATGAATTCTAGTGTAATTTTCATGATTGGATCATGGTCTGCTAAACTATATGGCCAAGTCATACACAACCACTATCCCCTCTTATAGAAGTTTTGGTGTTTCCTAAAGAAATTTATTTGTATTTTTAGTTGGTGGGCATTAATTTTTAAGAGAAAAATGATTTGTATTTTTAAAATTGATAAATGGGTTTTAGGTTTATTAATTTATTTCAAAACAAATCTTGAAAATTTTAGAAATTAAATATTTTGAATTTAAACTTAAAGAGTTTGTGTTAAAAAGGTTTTTTTATTTAAAGGAAGTGATTTATTTTTTCTAAAATGATTTGAAATGGGTTAAGGATTGTGATTTTGGAATGGTCTAATTGAAGGATTTATAAAAATATAAAACACTTTTAAGTGGGATTTTAAATTAATAAATGGAATTTCTAAGCTAAATTAAATTGAACATAGTATAAAAATTCTCTAAATAGTGATAAAGAGTGAGTTTTGTATTTTTAAACTGATTATAAAATAGAATTTCAAATTTTTATACTAAAAAAAATATAATTTTTAATTTAAAATGGTAAATATGCTTTTAAATAATTAACTTAGGGATTTAAAACATCATTTTAGTGAAAAATTTAAATTTTGGGAAGGATTTTGGAAAATAATATTTAAATTTTTTTGGGTAATTTAGTTGGGATTTGATTTTTGTTTAAGTGATTTTATTCTATAGATGGTGATTGTGTTTTTTTCCTTGGGTTTTCCTTTTTGAATATGGTTTACTTGCTTTGGGATGAGTTAAATTTAGGTATGTCTTAATTTAAAGTTCATATTAATTTATTGACCAGTCTTACCTCCCAAACAGTTTTATTGAATTTTTAGAATTTAGTGCCTTAGGATGTCACCATGATTTGTCTCCTATATCTGGGGAGTGTAATCCTTTGGGTGATTATCTTTTTGATAGTTTTTGGTTGAATTATATCTGTCCTTTGAAAAATGGATTCTATTTCTCAATCAAAAAATTATAAATTATTTGGATGTATGTTTTTGATAGAGGAATTTATCTAGAATCTAGTTTAAGGGTATTCTCTTCTAACCTAGTTCCACTTAATGATGTGATTAGTGGGGTCATAGTAGTGGGTTTTATTTTGAGGGACTAGTCTAGAATAGGTGGTGATCCTAATTCTTGTGGTACTAGTGAAGATACTATATCCTAATAGGTGAATCTTCATTATATTCCTTAGTGTGTTTTGATTAGGTAGTTTGGGTACCTTTCTGCTGAGTTCAGAATTTCTACTGTCATCAAGGATGATTTAGTTGTTTTGATAACCTTGTGTTTTAAGAATGTTTTATTTTGGATTGGATGATAAGATAACTGAGATTATTTAGTATAGTTATCTTTATCCCTTTATTTTCATTTTATATTTATTAATCTATAGTTTATATTTGGTAAGATATTGGATTAATGTTTTATGAACATAAATGGTTGATTTTATAGAAATTATAAATGAATCCTTGATTAAGTATTTCAACTAAGTTCCCCTATTTTATAACCTTTTTCATTTGTAGTGTTTTCCTTAGGGTGTTGTCTAGTTCTATTGAACCTTGTGTTAGTGGAGTCTTAATGGAGAGGATATCATATATGAGTCTCATTTATCTCTTGATAATCCCATAAGGTCTTCAATATTCAAGTTTTCGTTCTAAATGTGATGTAGAGTTTTTGGATGTCCTTAGTTTTAGAGATGCATAGGTTGTGTATAAATCCTTAGGTTTAGTTGAGAATTTTTATTTATATAATTTATAATATAAATGGGATACAATAATAATCTATTTGTCCTTGGTTCCTTTAGTAATTTGGTTTATAGTCCCTTGTGGATGCTCAGCTGGGTTTGAGTATGATTGGTTTTTGGATATGGTTTTAGATGTTTTTTAGAAGATGAATTGAGATGTGATTTTGTATATTAGTGTGATTAATTTAGGTTAGTTCCATATGTCTTTTCTCAGAGGTAGTCATGGTGTTCATTGGGGTTGGAGAATCTAGTTATGGTTGAGGAGGTTTGATCTTATCTGTTGTTTTGACTGTCTAATTCTACTAAATATTTCTGGGTGAATAAAGAATTATGGTGGGGAGTTTATCATATCCTGACCCTATTTTTTCTCAAATATTTTATTTAATTAATTATTTTAGATCATGTCCTCAAATTCTAAGCTGAACCAATTTATTTTTTTTGAAATTTTGGATTTTCAACATAGAAACATGGTTAACACACGGTTAGTAGAAACTATGGAACAACCATGAGTATGTAACTACTGTTCAACAGAGCCAAATGGAATAGTTGATAAATGATTTTTGAAACTATTAATCATATATATGCGGGGTTCCCTAGGTCATCTAGTAGGTGTAGCACTGTTATCATACAATTTAGACAACTATACTACTAAACCATGTGTAGTTTCCAACTTTTTTTGGATTTTTAATAAAGAACCCCTCTTCTATCCCTATGTTATGAACCTACCCCCTACCTTCTCCCTTATTTATTGTGCACCACCCAAGGATAGTTCTATCCACACAAACCCTTCAATCCTCTTCCTATATTCATGATTTAATGAGTTTCACCATGATTTGAGTATGGTTTTTCAAGGTTAGGCCTCCTCCATCTTCTCTTCCTTATTTACACTTATTTTATTCTCTCACCTCACCACACCCATTCCATATATGAACCCTAATATAATTGAGGTATTTATTATTGATTCTTGTAATATAGGGTTTGTAAGATCCATATCTAGGATCTTTCTAGTGATGTTCATCTAAGGCTATGAGTTTTTCTTAGTTTAAGGTAGGTTTCCCCTTGTTTTAGTTTTAAATTCTTAATCCCTTACTGATTTTTCTTTAAATATATCTTTTAGGTGTTTATTTATAATAATAAATGTATAGATGAATTTATTTGAAAGGGAAACCAAGTTTCACTTGGGTTAGATTGAATGCAAGGAACTTTTTGGTTTAAAATGTGTGTTTTAATATTATATAGAAATTGATTTTCACACTAAGTGTTTCATGAATGGCCCAAATAGACTTTACTTAGGTGTTAGGTATATTTAAAAGTAGTTTGGGGTTTCAAAGTAAATTTTCAATTAGTCTTTAAATTTTACATGGAATTTTAAGTAATAATTGAAATTCTAAGTAATGTTAGAATGTTTCAAAACCTTTTTTGAGAGAAAGTGTGAGGTCCATAATGCATTTTTATGTTATATACATGCACATGAGTGTGTGTCTATATATATATATATACATAGACACAAATACATATGAAAGTGTGTGAATTTGTGAAATGATATATATATTTATATATCTCTGTGTGTTCATATAAGTGTATATGAAACCTTGGAATTTGGAATATGATGTGCAAGATTTTTTTTAAAATAGGTTTTTAGTAGATTTAAAAAATAAAATTATAAGGTTTAATTGAAAACTTATAAATAAATGCTTAAGCCTTTGGTTTATTTTCAATGGAAAGTTCCATGGGTTTTTCTTGTAATTTCACTCTTAAAGAAATTGGGTGTATAGTTTGGATTTTACCTTAGTTTTTATTGATTTTTAATGTTTATTATACTTATAAATTTTCTTATTAATGTTGTACACCATTGATCATGGTTTCAATACCTATTCATACTTCAGGAGAACCCTGAGTGCCTAGTTAGGAGAGCCAAGATTGGAATAGGCTTCCTTTCCTATAGATAAGCTAGCGATTTTTTTATTTTCCACTGGCCAGTGATGTGTTACTAGTTTATTTCCACTAATTGAGTTTCTTTATAATTAGTGACATTAGTTCTAGGTTTCCCCTATCCTTAGTGACACTAGGATGTTTCTCCATTTATGATCATTTTAAATTATCAATTTTATGAATTAATCTTATTCTTACTTTATTTTATACTTATAGACTTTATTTTATTCTCAATCATGGTTACCTTTTTGTAAAATGATATTCAAAAGTGGCTAAAAAGAGTATTTTATATTAAATGGGAGATTTATTAAAATAGGATTTGAACCTATAATTTTTTTTCAAAGTGATTATTTTCATTTAAATAAAATAATCAGGAACTTTTATAAAATGATATTTTCTTTTATGTTCTTATTCATATGAAACTGATTTTTAAATATTTCATTTCAAACTATCACGAAATATATCATATATTTAAATTATTTAATTGGGGTGTGTTTTCCTTTGAAATTAATAGAATAATTCTTTCTTATATTGATATTATCAATTGAGTTTAAATTTATGGATATTTTATTACAACCCTTTCAGTGTTGAGATTTTAGTATTGGATGGTGAATTTTAAAATCACATGAAGGTATGCCAATTATTTATTTTATTTTTTTAATATTTATTTATTATTTCACCTAAGTAGGCCTTTTCCTAATTTCAGTTATTATTATTAGTGGTGTATTATATTCATAGAGTTCATAGTGGGATTTGAATATGTCTTTAAGTGAGGTAGTTAGGGATAAGTGGATGGATTATTTTGTTTAAATTATTTTAATGTATTTCTATTTTTTTCTTTAATTATTTGATTTGGAATGGATGTCCAATTTATGGATGGTTCATTCCAATTTTTTTGTTAATAATTTAATTTAATTTATTAGAAAACCATCCCAATAATTATATTTTATGACAATTATGGTTATCATCCACCCAAGGGGATTTGGTACAACCCTAAGTATGTGTTGGCTAACTTGGGTTCCCAACAGAGGAATGATTTGGATTGGTTCACGACAAAATAGGCTTTAAATTTTTTTTTGAAAGGTAAAAAATACACATATATATCGTTTTTGAGATTAGAAAGTCTAGATATGAGTATAATTAAAAATAAAATTATTTTTTTATACACATATATGAAAAAAGGTTATAAATGTGAAAACAACTAGACACGTTCCATGTGAAGTATTCATCTAACTAAAAAATTAAAACTATCATGTAATAGAACTAACTTAACATTACACACCTCAATTATAAAATCAATTTATCGTGTATCAAATTTCATCCAAATTAATCCATTTAGGATGAACCAACTCATTATTATCCTTAATTCTATCAAAATCATTCCATCATATATATTTTTAGATTTTATCAGTTATGAAAATATTTTTTTAACATAATAATCAACAGAAAGAACCACATTACTTTCTATGGAACATGAGATGGTGTTTTATCCTCATTTGGATTCCATAAACATGTGTCATATTAATTACAATCATTTAGTCATGTGGTTTATTCCCAAAACAAGTTAAAATATTTTGGGAAAGCAAAAATTTTATTAGTTGAAAATTAAATATGATTAATTAACTTTTATTCCATATAATTATTTGAGGAAATACCTACAACATTAGGAAGTAAGTCTTTAAAAAAGGTAATAATATAACTGATTCTAGTATTATAAATTTCATACATGGTTTTCCCATGATATATACACATTAAAAATTATATCTTTTTAATTTTATCACATTCCAGATATACAAGAGTCCTTGAATCATTCATATTTTTTTCACTCTCTCAACATCATCATTTTCTTTAATTACATCACGTGTAGTCATGCCATTTTCTTCTTTAATTGGAATATTTTCTTTCTTGTGATGATTAATAAATAGAAAGAAATCAAATATCAAATTATCTATTACACTCCTTATAGTTCAATCATGAATAGTTATCTCTCCATTTTGATACTAGACATAATCGTTTATTTGAAAACCAAAGTTTATTATATAGAATATAACTTCTTCCCAACATAACCAAGGTCTTATGGCAAAATTATAACAAGGTAAGTGTATAAGTCCTCCATCTTAAAAATTATTAAATTAAAAATATAAAGAAAATAGAACTTATTATGAAACTTGATTGAGATTCAATCAGTATAATACATCAAACTTATATCAATTATATTACAAAAAATATTTTTTGTATTAAAACTAATATTATAGACTATAATTACAAAACTCACGAAAATAATGAATCTTTTGAATACACATGATGGAAATAAAATTATTCCAAAATTAAATACATATATATGAATCATGGGAAACAATTATTTAAAAAAATATTGTCCCACACAACAAGAAAATCCCATATTTGATGAATATGTTTTTATTAGGGAAAACATTCACAATACCAGAAAGAAATACGTCAATAACACCTGTTTTTAAAAAAATTCAAATAAAATAATCCAAATACCAATTTTAATATGAAAGATATCAAAGATTACTAGTAGATTTCTAAATATAGCATAATAGATAACATATTATTTAATCGATACATACTATCAATGACCCAAAAAAGTATAAGACATGGAATAAGAAACAAATAATACATACTGTTAGATTAAGTGGATCCAATGAGTAACTATTAAATAAACTTTCATTAATGAGCAACATGCTTATTCAAACATTTTACACTAAATTATATTGAAACTAATTATATATATTTTTTGATAATTCATTAGTTAAAATAAAACTATTAAATAAATAATTTCATAACCCCCAATACATTAAATAAGAAAAAAATTATTACAATTATTAATTATATAATCCCATAATATATAATACACAAAAAATAGTTTTATATTTTATTTAGGAAGAGGAAGTGAGTAACCAAATGAAAAAAAATTCATCAACTATGGTTATATTTATTATTCAATAATTTAATAAATATAATCTCAATGAAACTTACATTAATGAATTAGGAAGAATCATGACCTAACAAGATCTCGATTTCTATTTTATACCTAGATAAAAATAAAAATTATGCTTGATATAATATAATATGGACATAAAAATCACCTATTTGATGCTGAATACGAATTGAAATAAGAAACTAATGAATGAGGAGATATCATGAGGGAGAAATGAGGGGATAATATTTCATGGTTAATGTAGGAATTAGGGATCATAGGGGGAAATAATTCCACATGCCTCATTTAGGAAAAAACTATAACAATTTTTTTAAGACCATTAGAACAAGGTCTTAGTTTTGACTTTATTTCAATAGTTTGTATAAAATGTTGGTATAAGGTCCTCTATACCCAAGGTTTGAGAAAAAATGGGCATAGAGGTGTGGATATAGTCTACATTTCCACTTGTGACCAATTTAAAACCCCATCCATTTTTCAAGGTATCAATTTTTTAAATTTCTACTAAACCTCATGTATTCTCCCTTTTTATTAGTGTTTAAATGGTTTAAAATGGATTAGAAGAGGTTTTAAGATGATCATGAAAGTATACGACTAAGAAGATACAAACTTCAGTCATTAATGGAGTTATCCTATGCATCATAGTGTGAGTGACTCAAAAATAGGCTTTATGGTGTGAAGTTGTGCTTCATGTCATAAAAGGCTTGGGTAGAGGGGTGACCTCTCTGCCTTGACTTATTAATTAAGTGAACCTCGTGGTCATCCTGTGAATAATGATGGAAGAATTTTTTTTAATTAATTAATTAAGGGTGTGTTTTAAATATAATGGGGTTCCCCTCTTTTCTATCACACACAACTCTCCCCCTCCACATCCGGAGTTCTTCTAATTCCAAGTGGGTTTCTCTATCGTTCATTGATGGAATTTTCCACTATTTTTTGTAATATGAATTTTAGGGAAAGGCTATAGATTTTCCTATGAACTTTCTCTATTTATTTTTCTATCTCTTTATCTTATTGTTTTTATGCATATTATTCCATATTTCATGGTATTTATCTAAATTTATGTTGGTGGCCATTTTAACCCAAACCAATGTATGTTACCATATGGGAAGATTTTTGTGAGCATAAGGTAGGTGGTATTGAAGCTATACCTTAAAATTATTACTATTTATTAAATTTTTATGATTTTAAATTACACCTAAACATCATATGCTTGACTCAAAATTTAATTAAATGTTTTATAGCCTTAAAACATAAAACTGAACCTCTCCTTAGGCCATGAGTGGTTCATTGGTGAGTTTAAACTAAGAATTTATCCACCTATGAGGTTTTATTAACTTTTTAAATTAAGTGGGTATTTAAATGGGTGAAAATAGGGGTTACATGGGTTAATTAATTTTTAACACCACAATATTTTATATGTATTTTTTTTGAAATGGAACTTAAATTATTCAATAACTTTCCTTACATGGAACCTCGAGTCTATATGAACTGAAAAACATTATAACCTTTCCATTACATTGGTTGGGATGAATAGTAATAAAAACTTTATAAATAATAGTTATAATGGTTTTTAATAATAAAAATTTATTTATTAATACATAATAAATATTTAATCATTTTTTAGTAAATTCATTTTACAATTTAAAAATATGTTTTCTTCAAAAATGGTTTTTATCATATTTTTGAATATGAAATTTATAATTAATTTATAAAATGTTTATAAATTTTATTTGATGAAATTAATATCATCTTTGAAATTATCATTTTGATATTATCTTAGGGTTACTTTTAGGATTTTTCTAAAAGGATTTAATTTTTAGTGAATAGTGAAAAATACCGATTTTTATAAAAAATGAGGTTTTTCTAGTAAATGTCTCATTATGTTTTGAATTTTATCTTAAAGTAAAATAATTATAGTTTGATTATGAGTAATATAACTAATTTCATATGAATAATCATTATGATTTATTTTGAGATAAGTTAATTTTTGGGCTTAGAAACACATTTTTCCAAAAAACAATTTTTATGCACGTAATGTGTTTTTATCTTAATAAATTAATTGAATATATATTTTATAATTATTTTAATGAAATATATATATTATATATTCAATATAATATTTTAAAATTCATTTTATGGTTTTTACATGTCAAGTAATGGAAGTAAATTAAGTTTTATGCTTAAAGATTCATTTTTTGAAAACAGGTTTTCATTATGGGTTGTGTGCTTAATTAAAATTAAATTATACCAATTATAGAAATTGAATCTGTTAAAATGGATTCCATATTTTTAATCATCATAATTAATATAATTTAATAGGGTAAACTTAATTTTTTGTCACAATGAATCGTAAAAACAGTAAAATTTTGTTACCACGATTAAGGTTAAAACTGTTTTACTAGGGGGTTGAACCATGAGATAAGGGTAAGATTGAAAAAAAATATAAAATTATTATTATTTTTATATATTTAAACTTTATATTACCCTAATATATAATAAATGGACATTTGATTCCACTTTACCATGAAAGTGACCCTAAATCATTGAAATATTTTAAGAAATTCAATGTGTGCCCCTCCCCTCACTTATAAAGGGGAACCTCTCCTCCTCCATTATTCACAAGATTTTAGATTTATAGATTAGAAAATAAATAATAAAAGAACTTCCTATAATACTTTAATTTATCCCATAGATTATTTTCTTCTTCTAAGACCAATCCTTCAAGGCTTAAGTCGTAATCCAAAGGAGTCCGCTCAAAGAAGAGGTATAGATCTTAACCTATATGTTTCAATTTTATTTATTTTTATACTTACTATAAAATTATTTTATCTATGAAAAAATGATTAATATAGTATAATTAATATAATTATATGTTATTATTATTATTTCACAATAATTTACCACCTATTATCTATCCAATGGGAGATGAAAGTATCGCTCGTACGTACGTGTGGACTACCACCTCCATATAGCGATACAGCTCATTTTACACCACCATCATTAATGATTAGTTATTATGATAAATTTAATGTTTATATATGATATTTATGTTATAATAATTAATCTATAAATATAAATTAATATTAATATTTATTCTATTTCATTCATCAAAAAATAGAAACTCTACTCGTGTGTACATACAGACCATCGTCCCCACATAGTGATGTGATTCATTTTTCATCACTGCTTTATATGAATGGTTATAAATATGTATATAATGAATATATATGTTATTTATTTCTTCATTAACATTATATATATTAATTAACCATGATCAAAGTTCAAGGACCATAACTGCTCAACCCAAAACATACATAAAAAATAAAGTAGTTAACACCAAAAATGATGATGATAATGAATGATTGTTAATGAAAAGGTAATAAGATGTTATAAGTAAAAAATATATGGTATTATAGGTATGGTTATGGTTCTATAATATAATAATAAATTTATATTTATTATAATTTATGTTATATCACTTATGAAGAAATATAGACTTAAGGTCAGGGTTTTATGTTACAATATCATTTTTACCAGGATTGTTTATGATTAAATTTAATGATGAAAAAATTATATGATATATTTATCCCAAGTATTATTTATTTTATTATACTCTGGTTATTTTTATATATTAAATGTTTTTCTTTCATTTTTCTCTCTTTTAATATGAAATACACAAGAAGAATATTTTTTCAAGGAAAACATACAATGTTTTTCTCTTCGAAAAGAAATATTTTATTCCATATCCATAATTTATTTAAAATGTTTTGAAGAATATTTTTAATATTATAAAAGGATTTATTAATGTAATTATTACCCATTTTTTACTTTCCATGAATTTTTAAGGGAATATTCTTGTTTTTTCTGAGCATGGAACTTATGACTTTTTACCGACAATGTGAAAGGAATTTTTGTTTTAACATGAATTGCATGAATAAATTTCTCTAACATAATGAATAATATTTTCTTTGAGGATTATTTATAAGTTTACTTGTTTCTTTTTAAATAATTTTTTTCCTTAATATTTTGTAAACTTATATATTCTAAATACTTAATTTCAAATGAAAAGGGTAATTTTATCAAGAAATATTTTTGTGATATTTTAAAGTTATTTTTATATAAAAAAAATCCTTTGATGTTTCTTATGATTTAATTTGTATATGATCTAATATTTCAATCTTTATTATTTTTCTATATGGTTTATTATTATTATGATTAAATTTTTATGAAACCCATTCCTTTCCATAACTTATGATTTGATGATATGATGAATGTTTTATTATCTTATGGCACACATATGTATAGTTTTCTTTATGTGATGAGTAGGCACAAAATTGTATACCCATCCAATGAATTGGGTAAATATGGATTTATTATGAGATAATAAGGACCATAATTGGTATTTAACCAAGTTAAGTAAGGTGTTTTTTCTAAGAAGATAGTCTTGGGAGTGAACCTTGACTAATGAAGTGATGGAATGGGGAGTGAACCCAATCCACCATGATAGTCTTGGCAGTGAACCTTGACTACAAAAATGATTTTCCACTATTATATTCATTCAAAAAACTTATATACTATGCTTATGATATGTTTTCATGGCTCATGATTGATTATTTATGATTCCTTACTCTTATTTATTATGTCATTTGTTTGAAAAAACCTTACACCATGTTTCATGGTTGAATATCTTTGAATGATTGGTTATGATTATTGTAAGTCTTGATCATATTATCATACCCCTATTATTAACTTATTATCACTTATGATAATTGATTGATATCTCTTATATTTACCCTTACTAAGAATTTAACATCAAACTTTCCTATGTTTCCCTTCCCCAGGTTTTGGAGAAAGGTTTTAAGTATGTCACGTCTAATAAGAGTGCCAGTTGTGAAGAAATAAATGTGAAATGATATAGATCTTTTCTATACCAGATGTTTATTTATCTAAGTTTCCAAATACATTAAACCTCAATAGTCCTTAGGCATGTATTATTTTTAATTTTATTAAATATTAAACTAAAATGATGAAATTTTTATATATGAAAAGTATGGTTTACTATAGTTGGTATTAGAGGCAAGGTTTAGTAACTTTTAGAAACTAGGATAAGGAAACTTTAGTGAGAACCCTTAGGATAAGCCTAAGTATATGAGAACATCCTATGTTTTGGTAAAGAAAAGATTGTGGTTTCCCTAAGAAAATAAATCTTTTTATGGACAATACAAGTGATGTGGTTTTGGAATAGATATATCTAAGGGAAACAACCCAAAAAAGAGTTGGATGAGTATACACCAAACATTATTATGGTTTATGTTGAATGGTCCCTTACTGAAAAACTATTTTGACACTACCTGGGGATATTATTAGGTTAATTCATATATTCTTTAAGATCCATTATGAAGGATTTGAATAGATAATAATAACGGATAACCTAGTTTAAACCAAATGACTTATAGATTGAATGGAAAATGTTAAGATTTAGACATTCTATAAATGATTTTATGATTATATGATTTATCACTATGATTATTGTTGATCATAATTTGATTTTTAGTTTCATTCAACGGATAGAACCATAAGTAACTATGTTAACACTAGATGTGAAGGAAGATTTAATGATTTTAATCTTAAGAAATTGATTGATATAGGAGTTGGAAGAAAAAACCTTATGATTACACCTAATTATCTATCATGATATATTATTTACAACAGAAGCATAGGTGAGTTTCCTAACACATCAAATAATAGAAAAATGGACTTTTATGGAAGTTTATGTGAAAATGATCATAAATGAAAGAAATTTAAATTTCCTTCATGTCAATAATGTTGGAATAAGAACCTAGGAGAATGAATCAAAGGAAGGGGGAATATGTTTTCTGTGTGTAAATAAAGGGTATAAAGTCATTAATTTCCAAGGAATTCCATGTATTATATGTAAGGAACTTGGTAATTATCTGATTTAACGCCAAATTCTAATGTCTAACTCCTATAAAAACGGAGGGTATATTAGATTAAAATAACCTAAGTGGATCATGATGGTTAAGGAACACATATTATTCACTCTAGATATATGGATGGTATGTTAAAATTTGAAATAATACCCCTTATAAAAATATCACTATTATACCTTTAGTTGAATTTTATATGATTTTGAGCATTAATATATCTCTAAATTTTACAACCATACCTTGGAAAAATATATTATTCATTTATTTTTGAGTTATATTTTTTATCTATCCTTCTTGGTGGTTTCTCCTTGAAATTGGGAGTTTTTGGGAATTCTAAGAATATTGAATGGTTAAGGTAGTCAGTTTTCCAAACCATACAACAACCATGTGATAAATTCTATAATTTTTCATATCTAAACTATATATTTGGTGAATGTTTTGATAAATAATGTTAATTTTCCATGTATGGTTATATAGAATAGTAGTGGAGGGTGCACAATTTTCTAAACCGTGCAACCAAACTATGCATTATATACAAAATTCATTAAAAGTTGAATTACCATTTTTATTATTATTGGTTTTTAACCCAAAAACATTACCAACCTCCATAATTTGGATTGTATAACTCTAGGGATCATTCTACCTCACCTGTCCTCTCATCCCATGGTGTATTCTTAGGATTTATTCAAGGTTTTTAGTTGACTCTCCATGGTAATCTTATTTTTTCCTCTTCCTTTTTTTATTTTTCTATTTAGTTCTTCCTCTACCATGGTTTAAAATACCTAGGGTTCATTTTCATTTTTTATGTTTTGGGTTTTGTTTTTTTAAGGTTTATATTGGTCTTTTTTTCAACTTTGGACCTTATTGAGGGATATTTTAGTATCCGTTGTCAACAGAGACAAAGTTTGAGGTAGGTTACCACATGTACGAGACTTTAAATTGAAAACTATAATTTATTTATTATTTTAACAAGTGTTTCATTAAATTATTAATAAAATATATTATAGAAAATGGTTTTGATTCTTAAAATTGATATAAATATAAATATAAATATAAATATATATTTCCATATATTCCCTAAGTTTTTTATATGGGTTTATCTTATTCAAACCTATTTTAAAGATTGATTTTAAATTTCAAGCATCATAAGTGCTTGATTGTATTTACAATTGATCTATATCATGAGATTTGGTAGAATCCAAGTTCATTTTGTCCTTTAAGATAGTTTTTATAAGGGACCAATGGAATATTTTGGTTTCCTAAAAATCCTTAAAGATATTTCCAATCTTTTAATCTACTACATGTGACTTACACACACACACACACACACATATATATATATATGGGTACCCTATTTGAATATATTCACCCATGGTACTGAGAATATGTGCATTGGGACAAGGGGTGATTATATATATCAAGGTGAATATGTGTGTAAGTGTGAATATTGGTTTTAGAACTTGAAATATTTGGATGAAAAGTAGGTTTTCATATGAGTAATGTTTCTTTTCAATTTATGAGGCTCAGTTGGAACTTTATGACATTCCTTTGGGAAATGAAAACCCATATTAAGTAATTCCTCTTGTTTATGGAACTTTTATGTGTGTTATATGTGATGTATGCCTGATAAGGGGGATTGGGTATCATTAGTGTATCACAGAAAGGAAAATAGGGGCTATGATTAAAAAGAAGTTTGGAGGTGAGGAAGTTAATGGTTTGTTTTATTGAAAGTATATGATATATATTTATATTATAGTTTGATAAAAACCAACTCTATTTTTATATAATAAGAAGAATCAAGTAGTTAGTAGGGAGTCTAGGTATACATAATGAATTGGTTTAGTATTATTCTTTAACTAGTGTTCTAGAGAAAGATCACTCATCTCCTTATGGGACATGTCCCTCACTCAAACTAGTGAGGGTGACACCATGTGTTGGGGTGGGTTGATTATTGGTATCCAAAATTGGTGGATATTTTATATTGATGTTGATATCTTTTTCTTAGACCATCTCGACTATCTCTTAGGTTCTCATGAAATCCATTTTATATGTACTATACTTTCCTCTATTTTGTGGAACCTTTAATAAAATTATTTCTACTATTATGATTTTATACTAAAACTCATACTTATTAAATTTATCTTCACATTAATGGTTTAATGTAAAGTCCCACATTATTTATAAACTATTTATAAATTAAAAAAGGGGAATGGTTTTACAAAAGTATAAGATTTCTATTTTTTTGAAATGAAAACCTTATTTTTAAATATATGTATTTTAAAACTTTAATTAAATAGTTTTATTTGTAAAGGTAAATAATAGAGAATAATTTATATCTTGGAATACCTACTTATCATCTTAGTTATCACACCTACATTCTCATTTTAGTTTTAGGTTCAGTTGGCCTTTGGGTCACTGTGGAGAGAGCATAATTCTATGGTTGGTGGTGACTCATGAGGTCACTTGGAGGTAGGTTTAGTGGGTTGTTTATTTTTCACTATCGGTTCTGATTTATTTGTTATGTTCTTACTTATTTTTTTAGTTTTTTCATGGGATAAATCATTTCCAATTGAGTTATGATTGATTCTTGATAGTATTCATCATCCCATGAGGACTAGGAACACTCTTGTACCTTGTTTTGGGCTGACTTGAGTGCCCGGTTTGGGGTCAACCTTGGTTGGTTCATGAAAAATGGTATTAGATAAGGATGGAAATTGTGATTTATGGATTTATAGTAATTTTAAAGTAGGATTATTATAATTTAAGTGGTCAGTAATGAGTAGGTTCTTGATCAACACCTATTCGGGTGGATGCTTGAGTTACTAGGGTGGCTTGAGATATTTGTGTCTCTAATAAAATCTTTATTATTGGACATATTTGAGGTTATTGGTCTTTATTTGAGATTTTAATATTAATATCGAGAGTTTATGGGTTATTTTGAGAAGTTATAAAGTTTTGGAGTGGATTTTTATAGTTATTCAATGGGATCACAATTATTGTGCATAGTCTAGAAAATCATACATAGACTGTGCTGCCATATCTATTAAACTTCAGTGAGCTTCACAATATTGGTTCAAGGTCCTCAAAACCATGTGAAAAAACCATGTGAGATAGTTATTTCTTTAATTTTTTTTCAAATTTTATTCTTTAAGTGTTGGGTTATTTTTTTTCATTATTGACATTGGTCTAAGTTTATTTTCTAGTGTTTCCTTTGAGTCATAAATGATATTTGTTTTTTCAAAGTTTGATTTCCAAAATAAAAACCTTAGGCTATTTAAAAATGAAATGGAAATTATTTGTGTTTTTTAAAAGTTATAAAATGTGGAATTTAAAGTGAATTGGGGATTTATAAATGATTTATTTTGATGAAAAAGGTAGGTTTAAATTTTTTGGGTTAATTTGAGGAACGATTTGAAATGGAACCTCCTTTTATTTGATCCTTGGAATTCCTTATCATCAATAAAACACACAAATATATATATATATATATATGTATGTGTGTGTGTGTGTGTGGGGGGGGGGGGGTAAGTACATGATTATTCATAGATGTGGGTGTGCATGTAAGTGTGAACTGATATATATATATATATGTGTGTGTGTGTGTGAAGTTTCATATAATACCACCGTTTAATGTTTAATTTTATAATTTTTTCCTTATAAAGAGTTTTTGAAAAGTGGATTTTGAATTTTTTATGAGTGAGAATTATTTGATATTTCCCTTTTATGTTTTGGGAATTTACCTTTTAAATTTTTTGGTTTTGTTATGTTGGGAATATTGTTGAAATAGTGTTTTAAGTTTGGGTTATTGATTTATGATTGGGATGTGTATTTTCAACTTGTAATATGTTTTGATTAGTTTTTATGCTCATTTATTTTAGAGTATTCTGCCATTAAGCTATAAGGTACCGTGAATAATATCTAAGGGTGGATCATCCACCATGTTCTTTTTTTGATCAAGTTTCATATTAGTCATTTGGTTCATTTATTATGAATATGGGGCCCATTGGTCCTCATCCAATGGCTCAATATTTTTATTTTTTCTAGAAGTTCTAAGATTTAAATATTCCTAATTTATTTGGATATAATAAATTAGAAAATACGAGGAATGATTGTGAATTATTGAGGAGATATTAATTTGTATTGAGATTCCCAAGCCTCTTAAGCTCAATTTATCAACCTTTATGTTAAAATTCATGATTTGGAAGTGGTGGAAGTCTGTTATTCATACCTAAAAAAAGACCACTTAAGGTAAAGATTTAAATATTTATTTATATAGAAGTACTTCTCCAAATCTATAAGTATTATGAAGGATATAAAATTGTATAGTCTTCAAAAAGGTGATTCAATTATGATGGAATGTGTAAATAATTTCATTAAGTTTTTTCTATATCTTCTAGATATTAATGGGGATGAATCCTTGAAGGCTCAATACTTTGTAAGGGGACTCAAACCAGAACTTCTTCTAGAAGCGATTTCATTAAACCTAGAAACTTACGAAGATGTGGTGAGGAAGGCTATTCAAGATGAATTTTACTTGGATATAAAGCCAGAGGTGGTTAATGTCCTACCTGTCCCTCGGAGCAGTGGTGGCAGTTCCAGAAAGGGGAAGAGAAAGAAAGTTATGTCTGGACCATCAAGAGTTTGTATGAAAAGGAAATTGTTTTTATTTTTACCAGATTCATTCAAGATAAAATTATTGGTGTCACATTACTGTAACTCTCCATTATTTTAAAAAATAAATTTATGATCGATAGTGTGCAATACATGCAATATTGAGTTTAAATAAACCATGAAATAATATTATTTTAAATATGACCATTATAAACCAGCCATTAAATTGGAAGGTATTAATAGTATTAACTTATTTATGAAATATATATATATAAATTTACTAATAAATAAAAATTTAATTATAATTTCTTAGTAAACGATCAATAAATTTTTTGTAAAGTAACTTTATTCATCAAAAAAATGTTTTCTTCAAAAATAATTTTTATTGTTTTATGTGAGAAAATATTATAAATAATTTATAGATATATTATAAAATATATTTTATAAAATGAATTTAATTTTTTGAATCATCATATCAAAAT
Source organism: Viscum album (assembly GCA_963277665.1). Lineage (NCBI taxonomy): Eukaryota > Viridiplantae > Streptophyta > Magnoliopsida > Santalales > Viscaceae > Viscum > Viscum album. Next base: position 778,694,431 of record OY728138.1, read on the forward strand.
TATCTTAGGGTAAAATTTTGTGATTTTTTAGAAAATATTTATTTTTCAATTAATAGTGAAAAATATCGATTTTTGTAAAATTGTCATTTATTTTCAATAAATTAAGTAATTTACAAGTAATAATATGTTTTGAATATCATTTTAAGCAAAATATGTTTTATTTTTTTATATTTAATTCAATTAATTAATTTTTAATAAACTTTATATTTTATTTTAGTACAAGTTCATTTTTTGGGTTTAAAAATGATATTTTTTTTCTAAAAACCGTTTTAAAGTGTGTAATGTTTCTCCATTATAATTAATTAATATAATAAATAATTAAGAATGTATTTAATAAAATTTATATATTATACATCAATAAATAATAATTTTTATTCATAAAATGATTATTATTAGTCATAGAGTTAATATAAAATCATATTTTGCTTGAAAAATGCACTTCTGGAAAACCCACTCTTTCATCACATCTGTGTGATTTGTTTTAAATTAAAATTTGAAACTTATATTAATTGTGTTGGGTAAAACGAATTAAATATTTATAATTATGATAATTTATGTTATCTAATAATGATAACTTATTTTTTTTTTCATAATGAATAGTGAAAATAGTAATAATTAATTATCATGGTTAAGGTAAAAACAGATTTATAAGGGGTTACACTAAAAATATAAGGGTTAAAATGAAATAAAAACTTGTGTAAAATATATTTTATTTCCATATTTAGACCATATAATTTATAAGGATATATAATGGTCCATTTTGGATCCTTTTTTCATGAGAAAAACGTGGTTACACCTTTTTCTCTTTAAAAATTAGAAGTGTTCCACTCACCTCACTTATAAAATAATACCCCTATATTATACTCATAAAACCATAATATCTATTTATATCAGACAATAAATATCCAAATATCATCCAAAATTCCCTCCCCATGACCTATATACCTTATTTTAATCATAAATAAATCCTTTGAAGCTTTTTTGCGCTTAACTAAGGAGGTTGTCTAAAGAAGAGGTATCGTGTTTAACTATGAATTTTTATATAATTTCTTCTTTTACCTCATTAAAATATTCTTAAATTATTTTTATATAATCAAACTAGTATCTAACATATGTTAAGATTTTATTATGTTAATTTAATAACCTAAATCCATTTCCTCTTCCATCAAATGGAATATGAAATCATCATTCGTGTGTACAGCGGGCTACCGCCTCGTGAACCGATGTCATTTATTTTCCATCATAGACTCTCACATCTTGTTATAATTATGTATTTAAAGTATATATACGAAAATTTTAACATATTTATACTTATTTAGTTATTATATCACATATAATGTCTTAATTTTGATTCCACGAGGGATATGATAACGTCACTCATGTGTACAGTAGACTACTGCCTTGGGAATTGATGTGATTCATTTTTCAAAAATGCTTTACATGGAAGGTAATAAGGAAATATTTAATGAATATATGTGATATAAATGAAATAATTATGATATTAATTAAATATTTATAATTCTTAAAAGATAATATATCATTTTCTTTCTTATCTTTCCACTCACTAAAAAATGAAAACATCGTTCGTGCATACGCGTAGACTACTGCCTCTATGAAGCGATGTGATTCTTTTCATCACAAAATCACATGTATGATATATAAATAAGTGTATTAAATTAAATAATATGAAATTTATGATATGAATATAATTTTTTTAAATATAAAATAATACTTACCTTCTATCCTTAATGATCGTTGAAAAATGGAAATGTTACTCATGCGTACATACGACCTACCGTCTCCATGATCATAACAATAGTTCATTTTTCTGAACCATATTTAATGACTAGTTTTAAAATTATAATTTATTAATAAATATGACAATTATTTCATTATTATTATTATGGAGATATTGAAATAATAACCTCTTTGACCAAGGTCAATCCACCGATGCTGTTTTGAAACAATTAACAGAACATCCTAAAGAAACCCAACATGGAATTAACTAATTAAGTATTTAAATATGAAATTTAAATAAATAAAATAAATGATTTAATTATTAGTGATTAAACCTATAAAAGGTTCTTAATAAATAAAATTGTAATGGTCTGGACCTCTCTGGTCTATTCCTTTGCTAAAATATAGTGTCTGAGCTATTTCAGGAGGTCAAAGTGACTTATCCCTAACACTTTGCCAAATTTACAGTTATGTGAACAGTGTCATCAGTAGCCTTATGTTAATAGTTCCAATGATATCCCTATGTGAACAGTGTCATCGGTAGCCTTATGTGAACAACGCAATGGTCTCCTTATGTGAACAGTGTCATCAGTATCCTTATGTAAACAGTTCCAACGACAGCCTTATGTGATCAGTGTCAACGATAGCCTTATAAGAATAGTGTAATGGTAGCCTTATGTGAACAATAAAATGATAGCCTTATGTGAACTGTGTCATTGATAGCCTTATGTGAACAGTGTCATCGGTAGCGTTATGTGAACAATGCAATTGTAGCCATATGTGAAAAGTTCAATGGTAACCTTATGTAAACAGTGTCATTGGTAAGATTATGTGAATAGTCCAACTGTAGCCTTATGTGAACAGTGTCAATGGTAGCCTTATGTGAACAGTGAAATGGTAGCCTTATGTGAACAGTGTAATCAGTAGCCTTATGTGAACAGTGCAACAGGAACCTTATGTGAACAGTGCCATTGGTAGCCTTATGTGAAGAGTGAAACGGTAACCTTATATGAACAGTGTCATCGGTAGCCTTATGTGAACAGTGAAACAGTAACCTTATGTGAACAATGTCATCGATAGCCTTTTGTGAACAGTGCAACAATAACCTTATGTGAACAGTGTCATCAGTATCCTTATCTGAACAATGCAATGGTAACCTTATGTGAGCAGTGTCATCGGTAGGCTTATGTAAACATTGCAACGGTAACCTTACATAAACAGTGTTTCCAAAACAGTGATGTTCAATGGTAGCCTCTAGTTCCTTTGCCAAATTTTGAGTTCATGAACATTGTTTCTAGAATGGTGAGGTCTAATGGTAGCCTCTATTTTCTTTTCCAAAATTTGAGTTCATGAATAGTGTTTCCAGAATGGTGAGGTCCAACAGTAGCCTATATTTCCTTTTCCAAATTTTGTGTTCATGAATAGTGTTCCAACTTCCTACAGTTTCTCCCCTTTTTAGTTTCCTTTAATGTAAACTGCATTTAAATCCCCATTTTAAGGACTCTAAGGCCGATTCAAAGTCCATAACTTCTATATTAATTTCTCTAAGGCTCAGGATGTTTTTACTTGGTCAAACCGCATGGTTTAATGCGATCCGCTTTTAATGGAAAATCCCCATATCTTAAAACGTTGGTCCGTTAAATCTTCTAAAGGGATGAGATATATTCCTCCCTAGTTCTTCCTCCTTATTCTCATATGTTAGATGCTCAAACCTTCCATTCCTTCCCATAGGAGTTGTGTGATCAAACTTTCCTCCTTGGATTAGTTCCCCTCTGTTTTGATGCAAACCAATAGTATCGATCAATCTTCGATATAAGGTATGATCCATCGTCATTCTTTTGGGTTCATCTCCTTTTATTTCTCCTTACTTTTTTTGGAATGATATCTCCATGTTCCTAATGGGTTTTTTCTTGGGTGTTGACTAGTGTGGTGGTGTCTCTACCTCCTCAAGTTAATACATTTGTCATGGGGGGAGGAGATCGTAACCCGTTGTGTGGATCGTTCTTGTATATAGAATGTCAAGAACAATTGGTGGTAGGGGATTCATTGCTTCTCTTTTCTTTTACGTGAAAATGTATAGTTATCATTTTTTATCCCACTAGATCATAATGGAATTGATATAATAAATATTTTAACCAGATAAATAAATTGATATTGATCCTATTTTATTTCCTCTTGTTTTGCTAGATAGTGTGATATCTATGCTTGTTTTGTTTAGATTTTTGTTCTTAATGGAAATTGTTAAAGAACATAACGCCAGAATTAATTGATAATTGTTTGGATAAATATAAATAGGCATGTAAATGAATTAGATTGTTGTTTTTGTAATTTGATGATAATAAAATTGATATAGTAAGAATGTTTAATCAATTTGTGATAGCTTACTATTTAGGTTTCCCATATTTGGAACCTACGAATAATAAATCTGTTAATTCAAGATGTATTAAAGAATGGGTAGTTTGATAAAAGATAATTCCTTTTAGGGTTCTGTGTTACCCTCTTGCTTGTTTAAGGGACAAGAGTCCAATTGATATGATGTTTTTTTTCCTGCTGCTTGTGTTGTGATGTGATCCTGGATGGCTGTTGTGATACATGGGGGTATGGAGACCTATTTGTTGTGGCATCAGTTGATACCTAGAGTGGTGAGATGCATCGATTTATTCTTGTGGGTGTCGGGGAGGACACCCGGGATGATGAAACGGGTTGGATGTGAATGTTTAGATGCTTTCTGAATCTTGTTGGTTGTTTATCCTCTTTACTTTCCCCACTGCTCAAGGTGGATGGTTTTCTTACCCTCCTTCTAAAAGGGGTGAAGACACACGGGGTATGTCATGTGCTTTCTGTGTTTATATTTTCGAGGGAGGATGGGTCTATGCTCTTGCTATAAGTGGAAAAGAGTTGACGGGTTGTTCATCTACTCATTGAGTTTATCCCCCTTGTGTTTAGTATCTTAGAATGCTTTTCTAGAATGCATGGGAATATGGGAAAGTAATAATATAGTTAATAAGTGATTGAATAAATTATTTTAACCAAAGGGGTTGGAGATTTCTGGGACACAATGATGAGGTTACAATTTAAAGGGACAACGGAATTTGGGTGTGATGATAATGAAATTTATTGTGTAATTTTGAATGGTTAATTAATGTTTAAATAATTGATTAGCATAAAGTTCAACTGATAAAAAGGAAATGAAGTAATGTAATAAATCTCTTTAAATGGTTGTGAGCTTATACAACACCTAGTCTTAGAAGTGGCAGCCGAGAGTCCGGGAGATGTTGGGTGCAGTTGTGTCTAAGACTAGGTTATTCCCATAGTGTGGTTGTGAGCTATAATATATTATGTACCTTTTGTGTTTCTATACACTAATCCACCCTTTCAGTTAGGGAAACTGACACCCCAGGGATTCTGAGCCCTGGGTGGGGCGAGGGGGGGGGGGGGGGGGGTGTTTTCCCTAACATTTTGGTGGGAGGATGGATGGCTGACTACCCCCTTTGGCCCCACTCTCTTCTCTTAGTAGTTACTTGTGCTGGTAGACACAACAATTAGTTTTCCCCATATATGTGTATAGAGGGCTGTAATGACTTGTGTTTATTTACACACATATATTCTCGATATAGTTTCTTATATACTACTATAGGTGTAACGTGTATAGGCTATGATGGATTGAGGATCCTTACTCAGTGTATGGGCTATAATGGCTTGAGGTTTAATACCCGATGTATGATACACGTTATTCAAGATGTGGTGGCTCCCAGAAACTACTGGGTTAATTTTATTATGTGGACATGGTGGTTTTTTGTATGAGGTGCATGTTGTGGTGCTTCGCCCAGGTGTCTGCGGGCAAGCCTTTTTGGAGAGAGATTCTTAGGACGTGCGACGTTGGGGAAAAGCAGCAAACCAGTGGGGAAGTAGTAGCAGGGTACTCTTGATATTCTTTATTATATTATATAATCTTGTATGTGATACTTTTTGAGAGTATCCATGGTGAGGCTAGGAACTTAGTATACCTGTTTAGGTGATGAGTTAGTTTCAGTTGTTGTTCACTGTCCTTTAGCATGCTTTCTTTAATTTTTCACGAGAGGCTCTGGGGAGGATCCTACTGAGTATAATATTATACTGACCCTATGTATATATAAAATGTATTTAGGTCACTTGGAGAATTTTGGAGATCAGGCTGGTTACTACTAGCTTGGGGTTGTAGGAGTTGTTCGGGCTTCGTGGTTGCTGCTGTTTTTACTTTTTTTTGGGTACTTACAGTTTTCCCTTTCAGTTGTAGTAGTTTTTCATGACATTACATATGTGTACTTGGGATTTCTTTTATATTTTAATCTTACATAGAGTTAGTTTGTGTCTGTCTTATCTCTCTCTTTCGCATGTGTTCTCTTAGAGGGTAATGCCTCCCATCTGTGTGTTTACTATACCCTTGATGTTAGTCGCCAAATCGGGGTCTACTAGAGGCGGGACTCGGGGGTCATTATCTCCCTTCTCACATTGCTAGCCCAGTAGGGGTACATTTTATGGGGAGGGGGTCTTGACAGAGTGTTATCAGAGGGAGGTTAAGGGATATAATAGAGTTTGGTGTTAGGGAAAGGTGAGGTTTCATCGGTTGGTATGGCAACCATGTCAGTCAAGTTTAGCAAGTGATGTAAACACTTGATACCGACTGAGACATAGGCATTTAGGGCCCCCTATGATCTGATGCATGGGCCTTTAGGTTTACAATGGCTACTAAAAGAGGTGATACTAGTTACAAGGTAGAGACATAGGAAAGGATCATGCATCATTCTTCCATGTTCCTATGTTTGAATGGGTAGACCTTGGGATAGGATAACCTAAAATGAGTAAAAGAAAAAAATTAATCAATTAATACTGAGTCTTACTTATTCAACTTTTTAAAGCCCTAACTATTTTTTATTTTATAGGTATGGATCTAGGTCAACATCCTCATGAAGATATCATAGAATATTTCCAGCAGGCTGTGCTATAAGATCGCCGCAGGGTAGAGGTTGACGACGATGACACTTGGAGGAGAAAACTCCAAGAGTTTCATCACCAGAGTCTACAAAAGTACAAGGGATCCATTTTAGATACAGTCATAGAAGACTGGTTGGATGAGGTTGAGATAGTCTTTAGTTCTATCCATGATTAGAAGGAACATTAGGTGTCCTTGGTTGTGATGATGTTGCGTAGAGCAGTGAGGAAGTGGTGGTTCTTGTTCCTCAGGGATCACGAGGAGTCATCGATCTCATGGGAGGAGTTCCAAGAAAAGTTTAGAGTAAATTTTCTTTCCTCGGCCGTGAAGGAGTCCATTCTCCATGAGCTTCTTACCCTTCGATAGGGGAGCTCTAGTGTATGAGAGTTTGGAATCCATTTTGGGAAACTTTTACGATATGCTTCGGACCTATTGCCAGATGAGGATGTCAGGGTGAGGCATTTCGAGGAGGCTTTGTGTCCCGAGATCCAGCGTCAAGTCACCCCATTTATGCTGAAGACATATATTGAGGTGATATAAATGGAAGAGGTCGTTGAGAGGACATTGTCTAGAACTATATCATCATGAGAGGGGAGTCATCAGGATTTCTCAAGAAGCAGAGCTGTGGTCCAAGGTTCCCGGTTTTTAGGGCAGAAGAGTTTCTATTCGGCTGGGGTAGGTCCCAGCCCTCAACATCTCATTTCTATAGGGGAAGCAGCTCTTAGGACTATGCCAAGGGATTATGAACTTTTTTCTTGTGGTGGTTGAGGTCATCAGTAGTGAGAGTGCTCGACCTTTCGAAGCATTCATAGTGCACCAGGTGTTCCTCTCCAGGTTCCTCTATTGAGGCAGTTCCATCCAAGGCAGTAACTGTATGTTGCATCAACTTTGGATCAACATAGGATAAATGGGGTAGGTAGAGTACATCTCCATGATGCTACCCATCCTTAGAGAGCAGAGCGCGATTGTGGTGGTGGTCTTAATCAGGGTTAGAGTGGTCGTGGAGGAGGTCATAGTCAGCTTTATGCTTTAGCATTTCCATCTCCAGTCGAGCTAGATGTCATCAAAGGTACACTTTCCTTATTTTCTACCTTGGTGTATGCCTTGTTTGATTTAGGAGTGACACACTCCTTTACATCACCTACCCTTGTCCATGGTTTTGGACTTGAGGTAGAGAGGCTCCTAGTGCCATTAGCGTTGACTACGCCAGTATAAGGCTGAGAAAACTTGTTTGAAGTATGTAGAGACTGTGAGCTAGTGTTGGGGTAGCACCGCTCTTAGGGAGATTTCCTATGTTTACGAATACAACCATATGATGTCATCCTTGACATGTATTGGTTGTATTTGGTGCAGACTATCATGGATTTATTCAGGAGGTAGGTTGTGTTCTTTGATGCGGATGGAGAGCCAGTGGTGTTCATTGGCGAGCGAGACCCTCATATGGGTTATAGGCGTATTCCATCCTTATCATCCATGATGGATGAGGAGATGCTGAGTTATTTAGAAGATCAGCAGTTGGAATTTCCTAGGGTCGTAGAAGAGTACCCTGATGTCTTTGCAGAAGAGGTTGTAGCATTACCCCCTCGATGAGAGATTGAGTTTGGGATTGAGCTACAACCAGGAGCGTCTCCTATCTATATGTATCCATATATGATGACCCCTTCTGAGTTATGAGAGCTATGTATACAACTTGATGGTATGTTACAGTGCGGTTTTGTACGTCCGAGTGTGTTACCGTGGGGTTCACTAGTTTTGTTTGTGAAGAAGGCTGAGGACAGTTTGCGATTGTGGGTTGATTATTGTCACTTAAACAAACGGATAGTGAAGAATCACTATCCTATTCCACAGATTGACGATTTATTCAATCAACTGAAGGGTGAAAGTTGGTTCTCAAAGATCGACTTGCAGTCAGGATATCATCAGATGCGTGTGAAGGATGAGGATATCCTGAAGACTACCTTTTGTTGTCATCATGGGAATTATGAGTTCGTTGTAATGCCGTTCGGCATGACAAATTCTCCAGCTGTGTTCGTGGGATTGATGAACACTATGTTCTGTGAGTTCTTGGACAAGTTTTTTGTGGTTTTCATCAATTATATCCTTGTTTACTCCACATATGAGGAGGATCATGTAGAGAATATACACACTGTTTTGGGAGTTCTTCATCAACATCATATGTTTGGGAAGTTGTCTAAGTGTGAGTGTAACGCCCTGACCCCATCTACCCAGAGTCGGTGCATTACTTCGTAACATTGACATGATCACAAAAGATCAAGTCTCGAAAGACCGATTAGTTTAGTAGCCTTGGAAACACTAGATACATTCATAAATGTTACATTACATCATAAGCAAAAAACCAATAACAAAGTCTTCATAGTCCACACTCATATCCTCTTCTGACTATCCCTGCAGGTCATTCATAAAATACTTCTTCACATCCTGGAAAATATTAAAACATTGAAAGGGGTGAGCTCAGATGCTCAGTAAGGATAATAATATTGTGGAAGCTTTTATAAATAAACATTAACATTTAAGGAAATGTATAACTAAAACAAAAGCCTTTTAAAACTTGAACTTCAGCATAATATGACAAAAATAAAATTAAATAATGCCATTTACCTACTCACATGTATATTCTACTCGTCGAATAATCACATGAAATATCAATAACCACTTTCATAATGATGGAATGCATAATGCAAGACTATCATAACCACGTAGCCAAGGCCTCGTGCCAAGACCACAAATAAGATTTTGTCAAGGCCTCGTGCCAAGACACTAGTTTGTCTCATGAGACTTACCGATGCATCGAGGAGCTGTAGTGGGCTCCACCAGTCACTTATTAAGTCCAATTCATTCCTCATATGAATAGGTTTAAACATATCATAAACCATAACATGCATAAAGGAAACATAACATTTCCTCATTTCAATCACAAGATATCAATACAACACATTGATATAATGAAAACACTTTCAAAATCATTTTTAATACCAAAATAAAAGAAAGTTAAAACTTTGTATTTATTTTTCATTAAAAAATTTATGGCTTGTAGAGGAAGCTGAAACTCAAATAATGGTCACGGCAGCAGAGAAGTCATTGTCGCCACGTACGTACGACAAGAAAAACATTCCTTTTTGTCGTTTAGTAAAACACTTCATATAAAAAGATTCCTTTTGAATAAACGTAAAAGTCAAAGGGGTTTATACACCGTATAAAAGAAATTTGTGTATAAAACAAAATATGCCTCAATGAATGGAGATTGAGACGAAGTCCCTTAAAAATATCATTTTTTAAATAAAATAGATCTATTATGTGTATTCAATATATTTACACATAAAGAAAGTATAAATACAAGATAGGACATAATAATATCATGACATAATTTTAAAATAAAAGATTAACCCAAAGAATGGAAATTGGGTTAAGAAGTTCCCTTACCTTGCGTCCTGTCTTGACTCGACCGTTCTTTAACCTCCTGAATAATAAACTAGAGTTAATTTATAATTTATTAAGAACCTTTTTCAAGTTTTTTATTCCTTTTATATCACTTATTACCATGTCATGAACATTATGTAATTATTTAAGTTAATAACGGTCGTTTTGTCGATCTTTGGTACTTGAGTCAAAAATAGACTTCTTATAATTAAAAGTTGTTCATGTGGTGAAATATCCATTATATACAGAATTATATTCATGATATAGATATCATATATCTCATATATATCGAGTATATACATTCATTCATAATATTACATAACATTTAGAGGTAATAAATGAAATTCACCGTTCATGGAGACGGTAAGCCGTACGTACACATGAACGCTACTTTCATTTCTATTTCATATTTAATGGAATTAAATCATAATGATATAAAAGTATAATATAATTACAGTATAATATAGTTTATAATACCATTTACTCCATCCTTTATACATCCCACATATGGTATTAACAATTCAAATCACTTTGAGGGGGCGGTAGTCCGCACTTCCTAAAATGAAAATATCGCGTTTACCCATAATGGAAAAAATAAAGGTATTCCATAAATGAAAAATAAAGAACATTAAGTAAAACATAAACATATTATATATCATATATAAATAGAGTGACATCTTAATGGCCACCTTTGAAGGTGTTTTATGAGTGTTGAACAATCATCGTTTCGTGAGGTAGAAATTCGCCATCCACAGAAACAGTATGTTCTTTAACCATTAGATGTAGGTGTGTGTAAGTGTAGCTCGAATAATTCTTATAACAACATCCTAGTATATTGAGGATACTTGTGTTGTTACAAAAGAAATGAATAAAAAGAGTTTAGGGGGTTGGATAAGCAAAATAAAACAAAATAACATAAGAGAAGACATTACCTTAAAATCAGGTAACACTTTTGATTTGAGCCAAAGGCTTCCTTGGGAAGAATTCTGCCCAAAGTGAGGCTTATAGAAGTAAGGGAGGGAAGTTGGGAGATTATTTGGGCAGAGGTTGGCCGAGCCAAAAGGCTTTCAAGGTCTGAGTAAGGTGGTAGTGGTGGGGGCATTTTATAAGTGGAGAGGAGGGGCACTCTTGGAAAGTAATAAAATGTTACTTTATTATACAATGATTTTCGGATTCTAAAGGTCGAAAACTTATATAATTCGAGGATAAGGTGATAAGGGTTAGAAATATACTCATACAATAGGTTTTTGACAAGTTTAAGCCTTGGATTTTACATTATCTTTTCATTTTATTTAAATCGTTAATTAATGAGGTAATCGCTGCATCATCATGGTGTCATAAATAATTTAATTTATTTAATGTCTAAAAATTATAAAAAAATATAAAAATATAGGAAATATTTTTATATTTCTAATGAATATTTATAGTAAAAAATATGACTTGTATAACTCCATTTAAAAATTGTTTTAGTAAAACAAGTTATGTTTGTGACATTTTTATTTTAACTTTAAATAAAAGTTATTTATGTCATTTTCCTACCAAAGTGGCTCCATGGGGTCCCCAAGTTGACCCATGGATTTTATTGGTCGGCCATGACACATCCAATAGGGGCAGGACAAGTGTAAAGGTATTTTCATATTTTTATATTATCATTTTTACCTTAAATTTCACTAATTACCTTTAATCGTGATTAATTAAACTTAAAAGTTACTATTCACCAAAAAATTATTTTCATCCCATTGAACCACATTTTACTTCCTAATGACAACCATGTATGTTGGATTTTTGAAAATCAAATCACAGAAGTGGTAGTGTTTCATTTAAACGAAAAATCAGTTATTTAACTACCACTTAGTGGTTTCACTATTCATCAAAAATTGAAGTTTTTCAGAACAATGCCAAAATTTCACCCTAAGATATAATTGATATTACGAATTAAAAAATGATGTCTATTTAACAAAATTCCAAACATATAAGTTGAATTAATTAATTTTATAATTAATTCCCGCTGTCACAACAAATAGCGTGTTTTTAAGAAACAATATATATCAAAAGATTGACAATTGTTTGTCCAATTTCAAAGTGAAATTAATTCTAATGAACACCATTGGATAAAATGGTAAAAATATATTCTAATTATACTTTAAAACCACTTAATAGTTTAATTTATCACTATAAATTATTTTGATTAAAAAAGTTGTTTTTAAGTATTTTTCACTATTCATAAAAAATTGGAAGTTCTTAGAAAATTACAAAAAATTCAACTTAGGATAATTTCGATATTAAGAATACAAAAATGAAGTCCATTTTGAAATATAAAATTTCTATAAATTTAAAAAGAGGTTATTACTATTCATAACGACTACTTTGATTAGTCGCGGTGTGTTAGAACTCGAAGTTGCGTACAATGCAAGCTATTGCATTATTCAAAGAGAAGTGTACCGTGGAAGCTTGGGGTGTTACATTCTATACTCATTCAATAAATTGCATCCTCGCAATTTGAAAATGTTCTTCGAAAATAAAAGTTTTAAAATAGAAAATACCTTTGTGGAAAACCCACATCGGAAATATGGTTAATAAGAATGTAACATTAAAAGAAAGAAAGAGAAGTACAAAGGTCACCCGAGATAGACCATACTAGGATTCTATGTAAATATGGATATGGAGGAGAAAAAAACCATCAAGGTCTGATGGAGAGTTGTAGAAAACAAGATTAGGAGAAAGTTAACCATAAGAAATTCACAAACTTGTGATTGGTTGAATGATCAATGAATCCCCAGTTTGAAAAGTTAACCGACAACGTTTTTGTTTTAAGTTACCTTTTATAAAGTTGAGGAATTTATTTAAGAGATTTACTAAGAACGTAAGGGAATATACATACTTGTCATGTATACTTTCATTCTTTAATAAATTTTTTACCACAAACCCATCTTTCACTCTAAAAGGTAATAGAACTAAAAAATACTCTATTTATCCTAATTTTATATGGTTCCAAATATTAACACATACCATTTAGATTAGTAAAACTATTTTGTAATAACCAGGGACTTCCTGTAGGCTAGTGGTAGGTAATAAAGGCCTGTCACACTATGGTTGTGGGTTCGATTCCTGCAGCTTTGTCCGACGCGATGGGTTATGCCCCACCCTGCAGGTTGTCCTTTTCCTAAAAATATAGTATTATAATATTCCAAAAATAATCTTCAAAAATGTTTTAACCTTAAACAATACTATTCAAAGTTCAACTTAATCCATCCCAACCTTTATAGTTATCCAAAATACCTCCATCCAGACTTTCTCTAAAGGGTCCTTAAATTCCAAAATCAATTGTAACATTAGATTCCCTAAACAAAGTAAAGTTTCTCTTATTGTCACATAATAAAAATATGATTTCCTTCATCATATTAAAACATTAATGATAACAACAAGTACTGCAGTACAATACTTATATATATCACATTATTCTTATAACCAAAAAATAATCCTTGAGTCCAAAAGAACCAATACATTAATTATTCCGCTTCAACTGTAGTCACAACAAAAGATTGGCCTCGATCCCTTGGCCTTTTCTGAGGTAAGTTTCCCTGATGCTTAGGACATTCATTTTCGTAATGCTCCATTTCTCTACAATTGTAGCATTCAAAATTGATAGCCTCTTTCTTTCCCTTTCAATCACGAGCCTGGTGACCTTTTCTCCAAATTTATAACAAACTCCCAATCCTTTTCGGCAAGCACCGGGGTGATTCTTCCCACAATTATCACATAATGGAAAATTCTTCTTTCCCTTTTTCCCTTTATCCGTCTCTTGTTCCACCATTCTCTTCTTTTCTTGTTTTGCTTTAAAGTCATAAGACTTAGAGAATTCCTTTTCCGTCTTGATAGCACATGAGACAATATCTTCGTATGACGAGAAAGTTTGTGATACTAATGCTCGATGGAGAAATGGTTTTAACCCATCAAATAAATGATCAATCTTACTTCTTGGGTTATGTATATAATCTGCAGAATACCTCGCTAACCTTGTAAAGTTGTCCTCATACTTTGCGACATTCTCATCCTCCTTTTGTCTCAGACTCAGAAATTGCCTTTCCATATCTGCTCGATGGTCATGTGGAAAGTAATTTTCTAAGAAAAGATCTTTGAACTCTCTCCATTCCATAATCGATACTTCTTCATCTTCCTTTGTATTTTGAATCAATGACCACCATTGATCGGCATCTCCAGTGAGGCGGTAAACTACCATGATAACCTTCTCCCTTTCGCTACTCCCCAAGGCGTGGAATATTTTCTCTAAAGAGTTTATCCATTGCTCAACTACTAATGGATTTGTACCCCCATTAAATGTTGGTGGTTGTTTCCTCATGAAGCAGTCTAACATTGATCCTCCATGTTGCGGATTAGGGTGCTCCATACGAGTAAGGTTATTATTCATAAACTGAGTGAGTTGTCCCAGTATGGTAATAAGTTGATCATCACTAGTTGTATATCCAGATCCACAATAATTATCTTGACCAGGAGGGAAATCCCTACACGGAGTGCGTGCATTGATACGGTTTCCATTCCTTCCACTAGGTGCCATTTCTAAACAATGTCATAAACTAGATTAGTTTATGAATCAAAATACATAATTCCATACTTGTAAAACACTTAACAGTAATTGAACTATTTATGGATATAATCCATAATCATAAAAAATGTTTTCTTTGAGGAAGTATATACTCATAACCCTTCATAGTGGTTTGTAAAGAAAATGAGAATTATCCTAATCATATCCCCTGGGAGTGTCGTAACCAAGAGTGTAGAAAGGCCCGTTGTCATGCACCAGTTCCCGTTCGAGTCTAGCTCAAAGCGGTGTTTTCGGGTTTTACCCCTAGGTACATCTGTGCTAGAGCCGCCTCTACCTGCTCGTATCCAGACAGGGATTTATTGCTCGGAAAACTCACAAAATCTCTACAACAACAAAATTCTAGAAAGTTCTTCTATACTAATCCTCAAAGTCTATCTTTGGGTTATGTGCTCTAATCAGAGTTTATCTAAATCTAGCTTCCAAGGTTAGTACTAAACTACCTCTGATACCAACTGTAACTCCCCGACCCCAGCTACCCAGAGTCGGTGCATTACTTCGTAACATTGGCATGATCACAAAAGATCAAGTCTCGAAAGACCGATTAGTTTTGTAGCCTTGGAAACACTAGATACATTCATAAATGTTACATTACATCATAAAGTGAAAAACTAATAACAAAGTCTTCATAGTCCACACTCATATCCTCTTCTGACTATCCCTGCAGGTCATTCATAAAATACTTCTTCACATCCTAGAAAATATTAAAACATTGAAAGGGGTGAGCTCAGATGCTCAGTAAGGATAATAATATTGCGGAAGCTTTTATAAATAAACATTAACATTTAAGGCAATGTATAACTAAAACAAAAGCCTTTTAAAACTTGAACTTCAGCATAATATGGAAAAAATAAAATTAAATAATTCCATTTACTTACTCACATGTATATTCTACTAGTCGAATAATCACATGAAATATCAATAACCACTTTCATAATGATGGAATGCATAATGCCAGACTATCATAACCACGTAGCCAAGGCCTCGTTCCAAGACCACAGATAAGATTTTGTCAAGGCCTTGTGCCAAGACACTAGTTTGTCTCATGAGACCCACCGATGCATCGAGGAGCTGTAGCGGGCTCCACCCGTCACTTATTAAGTCCAACACATTCCTCATATGAATAGGTTTAAACATATCATAAACCATAAAATACATAAAGGAAACATAAAATTTCCTCATTTAAATCACAAGATATAAATACAACACATTGATATAATAAAAACACTTTCAAAACCATTTTTAATACCAAAATAAAAGAAAGTTAAAACTTTGTATTTATTTTTCATTAAGAAAAGTTATGGCTTATAGAGGAAGCCGAAACTCAAATAATGGTCACGACAGTAGAGAAGTCATTGTCGCCACGTACGTACGACAAGAAAAACATTCCTTTTTGTCTTTTAGTAAAACACTTCGTATAAAAATATTCCTTTTGAATAAACGTAAAAGTCAAAGGGGTTTATACACCATATAAAAGAAATTTGTGTATAAAACAAAATATGCCTCAATGAATGGAGATTGAGACGAAGTCCCTTACAAATATCATTTTTTTTAAATAAAATAGATCTATTATGTGTATTCACTATATTTACACATAAAGAAAGTATAAATACAATATAGGACATAATAATATCATGACATAATTTTAAAATAGGAGATTAACCCAAAGAATGGAAATTGGGTTAAGAAGTTCCCTTACCTTGCACCCTGTCTTGACTCGACCGTTCTTTAACCTCCTGAATGATAAACTAGAGTTAATTTATAATTTATTAAGAACCTTTTTCAAGTTTTTTATTCATTTTATATCACTTATTACCATGTCATGAACATTATGTAATTATTTAAGTTAATAACGGTCGTTTTGTCGATCTTTGGTACTTGAGTCAAAAATAGACTTCTTATAATTAAAAGTTGTTCATGTGGTGAAATATCCATTATATCCAGAATTATATTCATGATATAGATATCATATATCTCATATATATCGAGTATATACATTCATTCATAATATTACATAACATTTAGAGGTAATAAATGAAATTCACCGTTCATGGAGACGGTAAGCCGTACATACACATGAACGCTACTTTCATTTATATTTCGTTTTTAATGGAATTAAATCATAATGATATAAAAGTATAATATAATTACAGTATAATATAGTTTATAATACCATTTACTCCATCCTTTATACATCCCACATATGGTATTAACAATTCAAATCACTTTGAGGGGGCGGTAGTCCGCACTTCCTAAAATGAAAATATCGCGTTTACCCATAATGGAAACAATAAAGGTATTCCATAAATGAAAAATAAAGAAAATTAAGTAAAACATAAACATATTATATATCATATATAAATAGAGTGACATCTTAATGGCCACCTTTGAAGGTGTTATATGAGTGTTGAACAATCATCATTTCGTGAGGCAGAAATTCGCCATCCACAGAAACAGTAAGTTCTTTAACCATTAGATGTAGGTGTGTGTAAGTGTATCTCGAATAATTCTTATAACAACATCCTAGTATATTGAGGATACTTGTGTTGTTACAAAAGAAATGAATAAAAAGAGATTAGGGGGTTGGATAAGAAAAATAAAACAAAATAACATAAGAGAAGACATTACCTTAAAATCGGGTAACTCTTTTGATTTGAGCCAAAGGATTCCTTGGGAAGAATTCTGCCCAAAGTGAGGCTTCTAGGAGTAAGGGAGGGAATTTGGGAGAGTATTTGGGTAGAGGTTGGCCGAGCCAAAAGGCTTTGAAGGTGTGAGTAAGGTGGTAGTGGTGGGGGCCTTTTATAAGTGGAGAGGAGGGGCACTCTTGGAAAGTAATAAAATGTTACTTTATTATACAATGCTTTTCGGATTCTAAAGGTCCCACACTTATATAATTCTAGGATAAGGTGATAAGGGTTCTAAATCTACTCATACAATAGGTTTTTGACAAGTTTAAGCCTTGGATTGTACATTATCTTTTCATTTTATTTAAATCATTAATTAATGAGGTACTCGCTGCATCATCATGGTGTCATAAATAATTTAATTTATTTAATGTCTAAAAATTATAAAAAAAATAAAAATGTAGGAAATATTTTTAGATTTATAATGAATATTTATAGTCAAAAATATGACTTGTATAACCCCATTTGAAAATTGTTTTAGTAAAACAACTTATGTTTGTGACATTTTTATTTTAACTTTAAATAAAAGTTATTTATGTCATTTTACTACCAAAGTGGCTCCATGGGGTCCCCAAGTTGACCCATGGATTGTCTTTGTCTTCCATGACAAATCCAATAGGGGTAGGACAAGTGTAAAGGTATTTTGATATTTTTATAATATCAGTTTTACCTTAAATTTCACTAATTACCTTTAATCGCGATTAATTAAACTTAAAAGTTACTATTCACCAAAAAATTATTTTAATCCCATTGAACCACATTTTACTTCTTAATGACAACCATGTATGTCAGATTTTTGAAAATCAAATCACAGAAGTGGTAATGTTTCATTTAAACAAAAAATCAGTTATTTAACTACCACTTAGTGGTTTCACTATTCATCAAAAATTGAAGTTTTTCAGAACAATGCCAAAATTTCACCCTAAGCTATAATTGATATTCCAAATTCAAAAATGATGTCTATTTAACAAAATTCCAAAAATATAAGTTGCATTAATTAATTTTATAATTAATTCCCGCTATCAAAACAAATAGCGTTTTTTTAAGAAACAATATATATCAAAATATTGACAATTGTTTATTTCCAATTTCAAAGTGAAATTAATTATAATGAACACCATTAGATAAAATGGTAAAAATATATTCTAATTATACATTAAAACCACTCAATAGTTTAATTTATCACTATAAATTATTTTGATTAAAAAAGTTGTTTTTAATTATTTTTCACTATTCATAAAAAATTGGAAGTTCTCAGAAAATTACAAAAAATTCAACTTAGGATAATTTTGATATTAAGAATACAAAAATGAAGTCCATTTTGAAATATAAAATTTCTATAAATTTAAAAAGAGGTTATTACTATTCATAACGGCTACTTTGATTAGTCGCGGTGTGTTAGAACTCGAAGTTGCGTACAATGCAAGATATTGCATTATTCAAAGAGAAGTATACTGTGGAAGCTTGGGGTGTTACAGTGAGTTTTGGGCTCAAGAAGTCTATTTATTGGGGCATGTTGTGTCCTAGTAGGGAGTATTTGTGGATCCATCAAATATAGAAGCAATTGTGTCTTGGGAAGCCCCCAAGACAATGTTAGAGGTGAGAAGTTTCCTTGGTCTCATAGGCTACTACAGGAGGTTCGTAGCCGACTTATCTCGAGTTGCGACTCCTCTGACAGCTTTGACTAGGAAAGATCAGACATTTATATAGAATAATCATTGATATACATCTTTAAAGTATCTAAATGAGAATTTAGTAAGTTCTCTAGTTCTTTGTCTTCTAGCAGAGGGAGTTCAGTTTGATGTTTTCTGCGATGCTTCGTATCTGGGGTTTGGCTGTGTTCTGATGCAGAAGAGATCAGTTGTTTTTTATGGGTCTCGTCAGTTGTGTCCCCATAAGAGTAACTATTCCACCCATGATCTTGAGTTAGAAGCTGTTGTGTTTGCTCTGATGTTGTGGATACATTACCTCATTGGTGAGCACTTTTTGGGTTTTCACTGATCATAAGAGTTTGAGGTATGTTTTCTCCCAGTGTGACTTGAACTTATGATAGCATCGATGGATGGAGTTCTTACAATAATATGACATTAAAATATTGTATAAACCTAGAAAGGGGAATTTTGTAGTTGATGCACTGAGTCAGAAGTCACGTAGTGATACAGTGCGTGAATCTGGTGACTCCTGGAGAGTAATGGAAGAACTGTTAGCATTACATCTTGATATGGGAGAAGTTGGGGGCAGAAGTTGTCTTTTTTAGATGATAATGCAGTTATACCTGGTGCAACAGGTGGAAGATTCCCAGTTGGGGGATCTAGAGGTGGAGGTCTAGAGAGACCGAGTTGTTTTTGGCGAGGCCCCTAATGTTTGGTCTGAGGTTGAACAACACCGAGTGTTGTATCATGGAAGGATATTTGTTCCTTTGACGATGCACAAGATAGTTCTTAGAGAGTTCCATAGTTCTCCTTTAGCGGTCCATCCTGTTGTGACAAAGATGTACCGAGCCTTGAGGAGCTAGTTTTGGTGGCTTGGGCTAAAGTGTGCGGTTGCAGAGTTTATGTCTCAATGTTTGGTCTGATAGAAGGTGAAGGCTGAACACTGTGTTCCTGGTGGTCTAATCCAGCCGTTAGATATTCCTCAGTAGAAGTGGGAGGACATCTCAATGGGCTTTGTTACTATTTTACCTCGAGCTCAGGGAGGACATGAAACTATTTGGGTGGTAGTGGATCATTTAACAGAATCTTCCCACTTCATAGAAATCAAGGAGTCAAGCTCAGTGGAAGTTTTGTTGAGGCAGTACCTGGAGAAGGTGGTGAGACTTCATGGAGTCCCAAGGATGATCATTTCTGATCAAGATCCTCATTTCACCTACAGGGTGTGGAAATGTCTCCAGGATGTTTTTGGTTTTCATCTATGCCTTAACACTTCTTTTCATCCATAAACGGATGGTTAGACAGAGCGAACCATCTAGACTCTTGAAGACATGTTGTGATCTTATGTGTTGGATTTTAGAGGTTCGTGGATGAGGGACTTACCCTTGGTGGAGTTCACTTACAACAATAGTTTTCACTCCTCCATTGGTATGGAACCATTTGAAGCCTTTGATGACCGAACTTTCTGTTCTCTGTTATGCTGGATTGGGGTCAGAGAGTCATCAATTCTCAGACCAGAACTAGTGAAGAATACAACAGAGATGGTTCAGGTGATGCATGAGAGGATGAAGACAGCGCAAGATCTTTATAAATCATATGTCGATCAAAGGAGGAGACCTTTGGAGTTTGATGTTGGGGATTATGTGTTTCGAAAGGTGACTCTCCATCATGGGCTGCAAAGGTTTGGTCGTTTGAGTAATATTTCTACCCGGTTTGTTGGGCCTTTCGAGGTGTTAGCTCATGTTGGAGCTGTGGAATATAGAGTAGCACTTCCCCTACAGATGATATGGATACACGATGTTTTTCATGTGTTACATCTCCGTCATTATCTTCATGATGACTCTCACGTCATCGATTGAGGAGAGATCGATGTTGATGATGATGGGACTTTTGAGGAGTGACCTGCGGAGATCCAAGACCGCAAAGAGAAGGTGTTGTGCGAGTATTCTATCCCCTTTCTAAGTGTCTTATGATGAAACAGTTGCATGGAGGAGAGTACCTGTGAATGTGAGTCACAGATACGTGCTTAGTACCCAGAGTTGTTTGATGTTTAACTTTTTTCATGTAACAATGTCCCATTTGTGGTTATAGACCTTTCGTGTTTATAAAATGGACTTCTTTTGGTTACTTCTTGGGGCTTGATCTCTTTTGAGAGGTATCCCGATGGGTGGTTGTTTAGACGCCATTTTGGTTTCCTTTTAGGTTGGTTTTGAATTCTCGAGTATGAGAATGTTTGGAGAGGTATCTGATGTAATAGCCCGGACCTCTCCAGTCCATTCCTTTTCTAAAATCTGGTGTTTGAGGTGTTCTAGGAGGTTAAAGTGACTTATCCCCAACACTTTTCCAAATTTCTAGTTATGTGAACAATGTCATCGGTAGCCTTATATGAATAGTTCCAAAGGTATCCTTATGTGAACAGTTTCATCAGTGGCCTTATGTGAACTGTGAAATGGTCACCTTATTTGAAAAGTGTCATTGGTAGCCTTATGTGAATAGTTCCAATGTTAGCCTTATGTGAATAGTGTCATTGGTAGCCTTATGTGAATAGTGAAACGGTATCTTTATGTGAATAGTGCAATGGTAGCCTTATGTGAACAGTGTCATCAGTAGCCTTATGTGAACAATGTCATCAGTAGCTTTATGTGAACAGTGAAACGATAGCATTATGTAAATAGTGCAATGGTAGCCTTATGTGAATAGTGTCATCAGTAGGCTTATGTGAACGGTTCCAATGGTAGCCTTATGTGAACAGTGTCAATGGTAGCCTTATGTGAACAGTGCAACTATAGCCTTATGTGAACAGTGTCATCGGTAGCCTTATGTGAATAGTGCAATGGTACCCTTATGGGAACAGTGTCATCGGAAGCGTTATGTGAATAGTACAATAGTAACTTTATGTGAACAGTGTCATCGGTAGCCTTATGTGAACAGTGCAACAACAACCTTATGTGAACAGTGTCATCAGTAGCCTTATGTGAACAGTGCAACGACAACCTTATGTGAACTGTGTCATCGGTAGCCTTATGTGAACAGTGAAACGGTAACCTTATGTGAACAGTGTCATCAGTAGGCTTATGTGAATAGTGAAACAGTAACCTTATGTGAACAGTGTTTCCAGAGCGGTGAGGTTTAACGGTATCCTCTATTTTCTTTGCCAAATTTTGAGTTCATGAACAGTGTTTCCAGAACGGTGAGGTCCAATGGTAGCCTCTATTTCCTCTACCAAATTTTGAGTTCATGAATAGTGTTTCCAAAACGGTGAGGTCCAATGGCAGCTTATATTTCCTTTTCCAAATTTCATGTTCATGAACAGTGTTTCCAGCTTCCTACAGTTTCACCCCTTTGACGTTTCCTTTGATGTAAAATGAATTTAAAGCCACGTTTTAAGGGCTCTAAGGCTGATTCAAAGGCTATAACTCCTATATTAATTTCCCTAAGGCTCAGGATGTTTTTACTTGGTCAAACCATGTGGTTTAATGCGATCCTCTTTTAATGGAAAATCTAGCATATCTAAAACCACTACTCCGTTAAATCTTCTAAAGGGACAAGATATCTTTCTCCCTAGTTCTTCCTCCTTTTTCTTGGATGTGAGATGCTCAAAACTTCCATTCATTCCAGTAAGATTTATGTAATCAAACTTTCTTCCTTGTATTGGTTCCCCTCTTTTTTGATGCAACCAAGGAGTATCGATCAATCTTCGATATAAGGAATAATCTATCATTATTTTTTTGGGTTCATCTCATTCTGTTTCTCCTTCCTTTTTTTTGGAATGCTATCTCCATGATCCTAATGGGTTTTTCTTGGGTGTTGACTGGTGTGGTGGTGTCTCTGCATCCTCAGGTGGATACAATTTTCATGGTGGGAGGAGATCGTAACTCGTTGTGTGGCTTGTTCTCGTATAACGAACATCAAGAACCGTTGGAGGTATGAGATTCATTGATTCCCTTTTCTTTTACGTGAAACTGTATAATTAGCATGTTTTATCCCACTGGATAACAATGGAATTGAAATAATAATTATTTGAACCGGATAAATAAATTGATATCAATCGTATATTATTGCCTCTTTTTATGCTAGGTAGTGTGATATCTATGTTTTCTTTTTTTTATCTTTTCATTCTTGATGTAAATTGGTAAAGAACGTAAAGCCAGAATTAATTGATAATTGTTTCGCTAAAGATAAAGAGGCATGTAAATGAATCTGATTATTGTTGTTGTAATTTTATGCTAATCAAATTGATGCAGTAAGCATGTTTAATCAATTTTTGATATCTCACTGTTTAGGTTTCCCATAGTTGGAACCTATGAATAATAAACCGGTTAATTAAATATGGATTAAAGAACTGGTTGTTTGATAAAAGATAATTCCTTATAGGGTTCTGTGTTACCCTCTTGCTTGTTTAAGGTCCAAAAACCCAATTGATATGATGTTTGTTTTCCTACTACTTGTGTTGTGATGTGAGCCTGGATGGTTGTTGTTATATGTGGGGGAATGGAGGCCTATTGGTTGTGGTAGAAGTTGACGCCTAAAGTAGTGAGATGCAACAGTTTATGCATGTGGGTGTCGGGGAGGACACTGGGGATGATGAAATAGGTTGGATGTGAATGTTTGGATGCTTACTGATTCTTGTTGGTTGTTTATCCACTTTACTTTCCCCACTACTCAAGGTAGCTGGTTTTCTTACCCTCCTTCCAAAAGGGGTGAAGACACGCGAGGTATTCCATGTGCTTTATGTGTTTATATTCTCAATGGAGGATGGGTCTATGCTCTTGCTATAGGTGGAAAAGACTTGATGGTTAGTTAATCTACTCACCGATTTTATCCCCTTTGTGTTTAGTATCTTAGAATGATTTTCTATAATGTCTGGGAATATGGGAAAGTAATAATGTTGTTAATAAATGATTGAATAAATGATGTTAACCCAAGGGGTTGGAGATTGCTGGGATGCATTGCTGAGGTTACAATTTAAAGGTACAGTGGAATTTGGGTGTGATGATGATGAAATTTAATGTGGAATTATTAATGGTTAATTAATGTTTAAAGAATTAATTAATGTAAAGTGAAACTTATAATAAGGGAATGAATTAATATAATAATGCTCTTTAAATTATTGTGTGCTTATAGGATACCTAGTCTTAGAAGTGGTAGCTGGGAGTCCAAGAGACGTTATCTGCAGTTGTGTCTAAGACTAGGTTATGCCCATAGTGTGGTTGTGAGCTATAGTATATTCAGTACTTTTTGTGTTTCTATACACTACTCCACACCATCAGTTAGGTCAACTGAGACCCTAAGGATTCTAAGCCATAGAGGGTGTTTTCCCCAACATTTCGGTGGGAGGATGGATGAATGAGTACCCCCTTTGGTCCCACTCTCTTCTCTTGGAAGTTACTTGTACTGGTAGGCACAATAGTTAGTTTTCCCTATATATGTGTGTAGAGGGATGTAATGTCTTGTGGTTATTCACACACATATATTATAGATATAGTTTCCTATGGACTACTATAGGTGTAACGTGTATAGGCTATGATGGCTTGAGGATCCTTACTCGGTTTATGGGATATAATGGCTTGAGGTTTAATACTCGACGTTTGATACATGTTATGTGTGCTATGGTGGCTCCTAGAAAATACCATGTTACTTTGCTTACATGGACGTGGTGGTTTTTTTGCATGAGGTGCATTTTGTGGTGCTTCGCCAAGGTGTATGTAGGAAAGCCTTTTTGGAGAGAGATGCTTAGGAAGTGAGATGTTGGGGAAAAGCAACAAACTAGTGGGGAAGTAGTAGTGGGGTACCCTTGATATTATTTATTATATTATATACTCTTATATGCGATAATTGGTGAGAGTATCCATGGTGAGTTTGGGAACTTAGTATACGTATTTAGGTGATGAGTTAGTTTCACTTGTTGTTCATTGTGCTTTAGTATGCTTTCTTTACTTTTGCATGAGAGGATCTAGGAATGATCCTACTGAGTATAATGTTATACTCACCCAATGTATATATAAACTATTTTTTAGGTCACTTAGAGAAGGTATAAGATTAGGCTGGTTACTACTAGCTTGGGGTTATAGGAGCTGTTTGGGCTTTGTGGTCGCTGCTGTTTTTTACTTTCTTTTGGGTACTTGCAGTTTCCCCTTTCAGTTGTAGTAGTTTTTCATGACATTCCATATGTGTACTTGGGATTTATTTTATATTGCAGTTTGACATGGAGTTGGTTGGTGTCTATCTCAGCTCTCTCTTTCTCATGTGTTCTCTTAGAGGGTAATGCCTCCCATCTCTGTGTTTACTATACCCTCGATGCTAGTCGCCAACCTGGGGCCTACTAGAGGCAGGACTTGGGGGGAATTATCTCCCTTCTCACATTGCCGGTCTAGGAGGGGTAAAATTTTTGGGGAGGGGGTCATGACAAAAATAATTAATATAATTTTATTATATAGTATGTTCGAACATGTACGAAGAAAGTTGGACTGGTGGTAATGGTTTCTCTTTTCAATTTTACTTCTATGAGACATATTCTATATTAACCAATTGTTTTTATTGTGTGGTGTATATACTGAAAATTAATTTATTTTATGATTATTTTAATTAAAATTATTTTGATTTATAAAACTATAATAGTTTATCTATTTCATGAGGTTTTGATCGAGAGATTACTAAATCCGTAAGGGACTTCATATCAATTTTTCTTCATTGAGGAATATTTTAATGTTATGCACCTAATTTATTTTAAATGGTGAATATAATAACCCTTTAAATGTAATAACATTAATACTTCATAAATAATTGTATTTTAAGTTTATATTTTAATTATTTCATTTAATGGGAATTGACTTCAAATTTAACTAGTGGTAAAGAATTACTTAACTCATTTTTTATCATTTGGTTATATTACTTATTTTTTTGACTTTATTATGACATGATTATGAATGTAATGAATTTTAATTATCTTATGTTTTATTTAAACCTTTTAGGTGGATTTACATTTGACACACTCAATCAATTCATTGATTAATTCTCACTTGAACAATATGATCATTTTAAGGATTTCTCATCTCAAATTGTCTTCTTTGGGACATATGTTATGTTACTCAACTATCTTATTTTATGGGGTGTATATACTACCCCTTTGATGTGTTATATCATGAATATAATTATTTTAATGATATTTAAAGTTTCCTTTGAAGTTATTCTTTCACGGGTCTTACGAATGAAGAGTACCAAAGTGGAAATGGCATTATGTTATAATATCATTTCTTTCAAGATTGTTTATGTTCAAAGTTACTTTAGAGGAAATCAAATGCTATTATTTTTTTGAACCAAATATATTTATAATCCAATATTTATAAATTTGGTTAAGATGTATAATTTCTATTTCCTCCCTTATTTATCAAAGAAACATCAAGAAAATAATTTGTAATTGATACCAATCTTGTATTTTATTTTAGACTAAGTATATTTCTATTCCAATCCATGTTTTATAAAATATTTTCAAAAAAGTTTTAAAAATTTTATTTTATAAAAATAAATTATTTTATAAATATTTTTTACCTTATATTTAACCCTATTTTAAAAGGTTTTAAAAGGAAATTTCTTAACATTTTCCAAATGGGTCACTTTTGACTCATTTTAAAAAATGTTTGAAAAGAATGTTTGTTTTTAAAATTTAAATCATGATCATATTTTACCTTCATCAGGACCATTATTTTATTTGAAGCATCATTTTTATGTTTCAAAGGTTTTTTTCAATGAAAATTGTTTTCATAATATTTTGTGAATTTTATTTTAATAAATGTGATTTTCAAAATGAAAAGGTTATTTTCCTCAAGATTATTTTTAATGACCTTTTAATGGTATTTCTATTCATTAATGAAAAACCCTTGATGTTACTTACAATACACTAGGGATATGTGGTATTGATACCATCCTTATTCTTTCTCTATATGGATTTTGATATTGACATGTAACCCATTTCTTTTTCACGGGTGAATCAAGCAATGAAAAAATAATGATTATTATTATGTTAAAAAGTGAAACATTCCAAATGTTTTAATAATGAATGGAACTTGGACATTATTTATGATCATATTTTTGATCTGATAGCACCATGTGAGGCCATTAGAGCTTATATTATGGGTGCTCCCAAATAACGATGGGTGAACCTGATATAGAAAATACAATGGGTGGACCCATATATCACTGGGTGAGCCCAATATTTCTCATATGATGGGTATACCCAGATATATCTACAACTCATTGGGTAGTGTTACTTTTCTTTAGAGTAAATAAGGAGGGTGTTGCTGGACATATTATCCTATGGATTTAACTGGGCTCAAGTTTTTTTAACATGGGTTTTAAATGCGTTATCAAGATGATGTTACAAAGATACCAACACATTTTCTTTATTCTTGATATGGGGTTTTAATGATTCCTTTGTTCAATATTGAAATGACATGGATCATGATGATTAATTTTTATGCATATTTCCTTTGTGAAATCCTTATTCCATGTTTTCATGTCTAATGATCTTGGTATTGATGAGTATTAAGATTCTTATGTTATTCCCATGCACTTTTATTATGTGATCATACCATTTTTTTCTTTTTATACTGACTGATG
This sequence comes from Viscum album, assembly GCA_963277665.1. Lineage (NCBI taxonomy): Eukaryota > Viridiplantae > Streptophyta > Magnoliopsida > Santalales > Viscaceae > Viscum > Viscum album. Next base: position 778,722,148 of record OY728138.1, read on the forward strand.
ACATTAAATTATTAATGAATATATTTATCCTTAATAAGAGTTTGAGATCACCCTTATTATGTTTCCTTTTCCCTATGTTATCAGGTATTATTTTGAATGAATTATTTTTAGAAGGGTTTCATATGGATGATGATGCTGACTTAATGTGAAATAAGAAAAGCTTGGTTAAGTGGGTGAAATTATCATTTAAAGACATGGGTATTGTTTATGTAAGATATTATCTTAATCCACTAAATATATAAACCTAAACATTCCTTGAGAAATTAATTGATTCAATATTTATTTTTTATTTTTTAAGTTTTGGATGGTGAAAATTAGGCCACCTTTATCAGTATTAAATCCGGAAATGTAATTCTTATGTTTTTAGCACCAGATCCAAGAGTAAAAGTTTGAGGATGTTATAGTTGGTATTAGAGGAAAGGTATATAAATCTGGACATTAGGATGTTTTCAGGTGATTGTATCTTAATAGTTATGGACTATATCATGGGTTTATAAGTTTAAGGTTAATAATATGTTCATGTATTAGATACCCCTTTTGAGCTTTTAAGTAATGAAATTTCAAGGTTATTAAGGAAATTTTGGGAGTTTTTTTATTGGGTTAGGGTACTTGTAACCCTTAGGTTCAACATAAAGTATTATTTGAAGAGGAATTATCTTTTCATAAGTTTAATGGTATTTATAACCTCCATGTTTTATATGATATTTGATGATTAAGGTTATTTTTAAGGGTGTTCATAATATTTGTATGAACATTATAAGGATATAAATATAGGAAAAGGGACCACCCGAAGGATGGATGACATCCCATCACATCCAACAAGGCTACATGGGTAGAACCCACAACCAAAGGGTGACAAGGGTGTATTAACTACCATTGACCTATGTGATGTCCTGAAGAAGATCACTATATTTTTAGGATTGTAAGATGAAAGGTGTGAGATAACTTTTTAGGATAAAATAATAATTAATTTTGAGGTTATTGAGTTAATTTTGGATATATGGATATTTATTTGTGGAATTATTTATCTTTAACTTTGGGTATTTATATTAAATTATGAGGATTAATGTATTATTTAATCATATGATGGTTTATTAATTTTGGGAATTACCACACATTATACTAAAAATTTTGGTTTTGGTTATTTTATAATGATATAAGGAATATATTATTAACCCTATTATAGTTATTTTTTATTTTTATAAATTGATTTTAGTGCTTCAGTCATGAAAAATTCATCTTGAATACTCATCATTTGGTGTAAAAGATAAGTTTTTGTGGAAATTGATAAAAGGATGAAATTTTACTCACCAAGTAAGCATATTTACTTATTATCATAGTATAGATAGTAAAGGAAGTCTTTAACTATAGTAAAATGATATTGAAACAAAATTTTATTATATTCCCATCATTTATGATGATATAAATGACCTTTTTTCACACCTCTTTGGTTTATGGTTCTGTGGTTGTTGATTTTCTCATGATCATTCACTTGCTTGTGATCATTGTTCTCTGTCACTCTATATCATTATTTTGACATTACAATTTTCTACCATGTCTAAATATTTAATTACTACATATGTTTTACTATTTTGAAACCTAGTATGTTTTATTCCAAATGACAATCATACTTCCTTTTCTCTCTTGTCAAGATGATATTTCAGTAACTCTTTTTATGATGTGGGTTTCCAACATAGGTTTTTTTTCAAATTTAAAACCATTATTTATTGAGTTAAAGTTAAAAGTATAAGGATAAAATTTATTAAAGGGGTTGGTGAGGATATAACACCCTTAGATTTAAAAAGGAATCTATGCTCAATAGCATGCAAGACACACAACACTGGGCTTAAATAAACCTTGAAATAATATTATTTTAAATATGAACATTATAACATAGATCCTATTTTTTTAGGTATTAATAATATTTAAAAATTTATGATATATATGAAAATATAATTCTCAATATAAATTTATTTATAAATTCTTAGTAAATAATCAATCAATTTTTGGAAAAGAAATTTTGTTCATCAAAAATATGTTTTCTTCAAAAATGATTTTTATTGACTTTTGTGAGAAAATATTATAATTAATTTATAGATACTTAGAAATTTTTTTTATAAAATGAATTTAATTTTTGAAATCAGTGAATTAAAATTAAATTAGGGTAAAATTTTGGGATTTTTCAGAAAATATAGATTTTTCAGTGAGTAGTGAAAATACTGATTTTTTTAAAATGTAATTACTTTTCAATAAATAAAGTAATTTAAAAGTTTTAATATGTTTTAAAATTAATTTAAAGTAATATAATTATTATTTAGTTATATTTAATTCAATTAATTAATTTTAAATTAACTTTATATTGTATTTTAGAATAAGTTTATTTTTTGAGTTTAAAAATAGGATTTTTCTGAAAACTGTTTTAAAGTGCATAATGTTTCCACATTTAAATTTATTTTATAAATACCTAATGAAGAATGTTTTAAATGAAATTTATATATAATATGTAATAAAAAATATTTATTTTTATTCATATAATTATTATCATTAGTCATATAGTTAGTATAAAATCATATGTTGCTTGAAAAATACACTTATTGAAAACTCGCTCTTTTGTCATGTTTTCAGGTTTTGTTTTAAATTAAATTTTTCCACTTATATGAATTGTTTTTTTTAAAATGGATTAAATATTTTTAATTATAATAATTTATATTTTCTAAGAAAGTCAACTTAATTTTGGACCCTAATGAATAGTGAAAACAAGTGAAATTAATTATTGCGTTTAAGGTAAAATAGATTTATCGGGGGGTTACACTAAAAATATAAGGGTTAAAATGACCTAGTTTTTTTTATAAAAAATATTTTATAAAAATATTTAGACCATATAATATCTAATTCTTTATAATGTCCCATTTTTATCCTTTTTTCATGTAAAAAACGTGGGTACACATTTTTATTTTCAAAAATCACAGGTGTGCCACCCACCTCACATATAAAAGGCCACCCCCTATACTATACTATTCACATATTAAAAATCCATTTTTATTGGACAAGAACTACCCAATAAACTTACTAAATTACCTACCCATGAAATATAGCCCTTATTTTGAATATAAATTCATCTTAATAAGCTTTTTTGGTGCTTAGTTAAGAAGGTTGTCCGAAGAAGAGGTATCATGCTTAACTGAGCATTTTTATATTATTTGTTCTTCCAACTCCTTAAAATATTTTTAAATTATGATTATATAATAAAAAATTATATAATATATAACGATATGTTATTATGTTAACTTTATAACCTAAATCCATCTCATCTTCCATCAAATGAGAAACAAAAATCATCATTTGTGTATATGACAGACTACCTCCTCACGAACCGATGATATTCATTTTCCATCATCACCTCTCAAGGATTGTTATAATGATGGATTTAAAGTATATATATATATATTATATTTTTAGAATATATATACTTATGGAGTTATGATATCACATATACCTTCTTACATTCTATTCTGTGGTGGATACGATAAAGTCACTCATTTATACGACATATTAGTGCCTCACGAAGCGATATGATCCATTTATCACTAATGATTTACATGGAAGATAATAAGGATAAATAAAATGAATATATGTCATATAAAAGAAATAATTATGATATTAATAACATATTTATCTTTATAAAAAGATAATTTATCATTTTCTTTCTTACCTTCACACTCACTGAAAAATGATAACATCATTCGAGCATACATGCAGATAACCACTTCCATGAAGCGATGTGATTATTTTTTCATCACAAAATCATGTGTATGATATATATAAGTTTTTTTGATGAAATAATATGATATTTATGATATAATTATAATTTTATTAAAGATAAAATAATTCTAACCATTTTTCCATAATGATCATTGAAAAATGGAAATGTTACTCATGCCTACATACAACCTACCATCTCCATGTTCACAACATAGTTCATTATTTATATCCATATTTCTTGATTAGTTTTAAAATTATAATTAATTAATTAATATGATAATTATTTAATTAATATTCTTATTCTTGAGATGTGGAAACAATGACCTCTTTGAAAATGGTCGACCCACTGACGCCGTTTTGAAACAATGACCAGAATGTCTTCCAAACACTCAATGTTGACTTAAATGATTTAGAATTTAAATATGAAATTAAAATAAAAAAAATAAATTAATTATGTATAAGTTATTAAACCAAGAAAATGTTATTAATAAATAAAATAATTAATATAATTTTATTATACAGGAGGTTCAAAAACGCATGAAGAAAGTCATACTGGATGTAAGGGTCTCTTGTGTCACTTTTACTTCTACGAATCATATGCCATATTCACCATTTTTTTTTTATTTTTTTGTGTATATAATTAAATTAAATTTATTTTATTAAAATTTTCATGAAAATTATTTTGATTTATTAATCCATATGAGGTTCTCCATTTTATGAGGTTTTTATCAAGAGATTACCAAAGTAGTATGGGACTTCATCTCAATTTTCATTCATTGAGGCATATTTTAATGTTAAGAACCTAATTTATTTTAAAAAATTAATATAATTACAATTTAAATGTAATATAAGTAATCCTTTATACATCATGTTATTTTAAGTTTCTATTTGAGTTATTTCTTTCAAGAGTAATTGACTTGAATTTTACGAAGTGGAAAAAAATTCATTAACTTAATTTCTTTTCATTGGGTTATATTACTTCTTCATTGAATTTATTATAAAATGATTACGTGTGTATTGAATTTTTAATATAATATGTTTTATTTCCAATTGTTTAATTTGGGTTTAAATTTGACACACATAATCAATTAATTGATTAATTATCACTTCAATGTTGTGATCATTGTAAGGATTACTCATCTCAAATTGTCTTCTTTGGGACACATGTTATGTTACTCGCCTATATTATTTTATGTGGTGTATCTACTTACCATTGATGTGTTATATCATGAATATGATTATTCTCATGATATTTAATGTTTAATTTGAAGTTATTATTTCACGGGGCTTATGATAGTATAGTACGAATGTGGCAATGAATTTATGTTATAATCTATTTTCTTTCAGGATTGTTTATATTCAAAGTTACTTTAAAGTAATTCATTTGATCATAAATTATTGAAAAGAATATATTTATTATATACTGGTTATGAATGTGGTTAACATGTTTTATTTCCATTTCCTTCCTTATTTATTAAGAAAACATCACTTTGGTCATTTGTAAGTGATACCGATCTTGTATTTTATTTTAGATCAAGTATCTTTTTCTTACAATCCATGTTTTCTAAAATGTTTTAAAAAATGTTCTTTTCAAAAAATAAATGATTTAATGAATCTTTTTACATGATATTTTACCTTATTTTAATAAATTTTAATATTATTTTTCTAAATATTTTCCAAATCGGTCACTTTTGACTCACTTTACAAAATGTTTGAAAATAATTTTTATTTTTAACATTTACATCATGATCATATTTTCCTATCATAATGAACATTATTATCTTTGAAGAATAATTTTTATATTTCAAAATTTATTTTCTATGAAAAGGATTTTCAAAGTATTTTTTGAATTTTTGGTTAATAAATGTGATTTTCAAAATGAAAAAGTTATTTTCCTCAAGAATATTTTTAATAGACTTTTAATGATATTTCCATTCATTAATGACAAAAACCGATGTTACTTACACTCCAATGAGGATATGTAGTATTTTTACAATATTTATTATTTCTCTATATGGATTATGAGATTTACATGGAACCCATTCCTTTTTAATGGGTGAATCAAGTAATAAAATAATAATAATAATAATTATCTCAAAAAGTCAAAGATTATAAATATTTTTTCATGAATGGTACTTGAACATTACTAATGATCACGAGTGCACCCAGATGAGACTAGGTGAGCCTGATATAACTTAAATGATGGGTACACCCAGATAGCACCGGGTGAGCCTGATATATCTTATAAGATATGTGAACCCATATAACACTTCAATTTATTAGGTAATGTTCATTGTCTTTAGAAGAAATAAGGACAGAGTTAATGGATTGTTTATCCTATGGATTTAACTGGGATGTAGTTATTTCTAACATGGGTTTAAAATGGGTTATGATGATGATGTTCCAAATATACCAACAAATTTTATTTATGCTTTATATGGGTTTTTAGTGAGTCCTTTAATAAATAGTGAAATTAAATGGCTCATGATTATTGATTTTGATGACTCTTTCCTTTTTAAAATCCTTATACCATGTTTTCACGTTTGATGATCCAAATATTGATGGGTATGAATATTATTATGTTATGATCACACACTTTAATTATGTCATCATAAAATTATGCTCTTATTATTCTCACTGATGACATTCAATTGTTAATGAATATTTTTACCCTTACTAATAAGTTAATATCACCCTTATTATGTTTCCTTTTCATATTATTATCTATAATTATGTTGAATGAATTATTTTTAGAAGGGTTTTATATGGATGATGATGAATTAATGTTAAATAATAAAATATGGTTTAAGTAGGAGAAATGATCATTTAAATACATGAGTATTGTTTGTGTAATTGTTTTTCATAATTATCCGAAACTATAAACATAAAAGGTACTTGATAATTTAAGTGATCCATTATTTCCTCTTGATGTTGTAATTTTTCTATGGAAAAAATTTGGCCACCTTCATTGGTTTTAAAGCCAAAAATGCAATTTTTATGTTTTTAGTATCAGATCATGGAGTGTTGGTTCAAGGCTATTATAATCAGTCTGATAAGACATGGCATAAGAATTATTCATTCCAAGAATTAATAAAGACCTATCATACCTATTATTATTTGAGGAATCTATAAATATTCTTTAGGGTGTTTCCATAAAGTGATGTAGAGAGAGATCAACTCCCTTGAAGAATCTTCTAGATCAATTGGATGAACATGTTATTGATGAAAGATTTATTTAAAGTTTCCTTTATTGTAAATTTTTTTAGTTTTGGATGTGGTTCTTGATTTTGTTGTATTTTTTTGGGAATAGAGGATGATGTCATGGATCTATTAGGGATTCAGTTTTCAATGGAAGTGTTTTTTCAAAAATTATAATTTTTTTATAGTTTAATATTAGTGTTTCTCATCCCATGTCTCATTTATTATATATTTGGATCTAATTAGGAATAATGTGTTTTTCTATCCCAGAAAAATAGTGATTAAAAAGGGTCCTAATATACTGGGGAGACCACCATAAAAGGAATCATGGTGAAACTAGTCTTTATGCCTTCTTAATGAGGTAATCCTCTATCCTTTCTCACCCTACCCCAATCATAGTAGTTTGGTAATCCTGAAACATGAATCATGTGATAGATGATCATAGAGATCCCAAACATACCACAATGTGTTTCATTGATGATTTCTATGTTAGGGGGTAAGGTGTTACTTATTTTGAGTTCATGTTTAGTGGTATAAGTTTCTATTGATCTTTTAATTATTTTGTTTGATGGTTTGAGATCCTTAGTTATATTATTTCCCCCTATTTTTTTGTTTAATTCATGAGGATTATCTATCTAGCCGATTATTTGATTTTAGGGTTCTAGGTTTTGAATGGAAAGTGGGTTTTGGTTCTCTACTCATTAGATTTTGGGGTCTCGTCTTGAGTATAAATTTATCCATGTTTTTGTCTTAATCAACTAAACCTCTTTCTGATTTTCGGGGACATAAATCCTAATATTGGGGATAATTAGCACACCCCTACCTTATATAACTCTATTATTTCATTTATTTATAATTTATATTTATTTATCTCTCCCTATGGGTGGTTTAACCTTGAAATTGGTAGATTTTGGGATTTATAAGAATATCTCATGGTTAAGGAACATGGTTTTCCAAACCATACAAGAAATGTACGATAGACTCTATAATTTTTTCTAAGAAGAACTACATGATTGGTGTATGTTTATCCAAATTGTGTGGGAACCCATAAATGGTTCTCTATAATCCCTATGGAGGGTGCAAGATTTTCCAAACCACTCAACCAAACCATGCACATTGTCCAGAATTCATTAAAAGATGAATTTCCATTTTTTTCCTTTCTCATTTTTAACCTTAAAACTCACCCCTTCCTTATTTGGATCTCACGACTATAGGGTTCCTTGTCACTTGACTCTCCTTTCATCCCGATGTGGATTCTTGGTATTTATTCATGGTTTTGACTTGATTATTCAAGGTAATATCATTTTTCCTCTCATTTTACTTATTTATTTATTTTTATATTTGGTTACCCCTTTAACATGGTTCTAATGACTTAGGGTTCATGTTCCTTTATTTTTAATTTGATTTTTTTTCTTTTTTAAGGTTTCTCTTGGAATTTCTTTTACCTTTTTACCTTCTTAAAGGAGATTAGTGCCACCATTATCAAAGGCAATGAAGTTTGAGGTAGATTACCCAATGTCCGAGGCTCTAGATTAAAATCTATAATTTATTGACTATTTTAATGGGTGTTTTAATTATATTATCAATTAAATATATTATAGAAAATGTATGTGATGTTTGGAATTGGTTAATATCTTGTTTTCTATATTTTCCCTAAGTTTCTCTTGTGGGTTTATCATAGTAAAACTTGTTTTCAAGATTTCTTTGAAATGTCAAGAATCCAAAGTACTTGATTAGTTTTCCAAATGATTTCTATATTGTGAGTTTGTAACTCACAAGGATTTTTTGTAATTTTGTAAGATTTTTCATAAGTTCCTAATGTAAATTTTTGGTTCCCTAAAAAATCCTTAAAGATATTTCTAATGTTTAATATATTATTTGTGACTAATACACACACACACACACATATATGGGTAACCTGTTTGTATATATTCACTCATGGTGGTAGGAATATGTACATTAAGATAAGGGGTGATTATATATATATCATGGTGAATATGTGTGTAAGTGTGATGATTGGTTTTGGAACTTGAAAGATTTCGGTGAAAAGTGGGGTTTTAGATGAGGAATGTATTATTTCAATCGATGAGGATCGGTTGAAACTTTTAGGTGATTATTTGGGAAATAAAAACATATATTAAGGTATATACCTTTTTTATGGAACATATATGTAAGTTTATTGTGTATGATATGTGATGGATACCCGATAAGGGGGCTTGGGTATCATTTGTATACTATGGAAAGGGAAATGGGGGATAATCTTAAAAGGGATTCGTGAGGTAAGGAAGTGAATGATTTTTTAGTGAAATTATTTAATTTATATTTATATGATTGATAAAAATAACCTCAATTTTTATTTCATGTGAAGCCTACATTAGTTAGGAGGTATATCTAGGTACATATGTTAAACTAGTTTAGTATTATACTATAAATAGTGGCCCTGAGATATATCACTCATATGCTCATGGGATATTCCCCTCAAGAAAATTAGTGAGCATGAAAATGTGTTTTGGGGGATGTTTATTATTGGTATCTGGCAGCGATAGATATTTTATATTGATGTTGATATATTTTTCCTAGACCGTCTCAACTATTTCCTAGGTTCCCATGAAAACTGTTTTACATGTACTCTACATTCCTTTATTTTGTGAATCATTTAAGAAAAATTTCCCCCTATAATTATTTCCTACTAAAACTCATACTTATTAAATATACCTTAATATAAATTGTTTAATTAAGAGTATATCATTGTTTATAAACTGTTTTAAAATTTAAAAGAGAAAACACTTTTACAAAATTACCAGATTGCTAGTTGTTTTGAAAAGAAAACCTTATTTTTATATATATGTATTTTTAAACTAACATGAAATGGTTTTCTATATAAAGGTAAATCATATGGAATGGTTTCTATATTATAATACTTACTAGGAATCTTTATGCTCATGACTACATTTACATTTTTTTATTAAAGTTTAGTTAGAATTTGGGTTAATCTTGGAGTGAGCATGATTCTGTGGTTGGTGGTGACCCATGAGTCCACATGGGGTATGTTTAGTTTCTTATTTATTTTCCACTATAAGTGTTTGTTTATTTATTATATTCTTAATTATCTATCAATTTTTTTCTTCCCAATTGAGTTCTGATTGATACTTGAAACTAGTTGCTAGCCTGGGAGGATCCAGAACGCCTTTCAGGCCTTACCATGGGACATAATGAGTGCCCGAATTGGGGTTGACCCAGGTTGGTTTTTGAAAAACCACATAGATACCTTATAAATTAATTTAATAAGAAAATAAAATTTGATATTCCAAACCAACCTATCATTTTCCATCAGTGGGAGGATAAATATGAACTTCCAATGGAATTTACGTCCATTTCATGGGTCTTTATTCCTATTAAAAGCGGGTATATATATCAGATGGATGGATAGAAACTCAACATCAAAGATATGATTATTATTTTGGAGTTTCTTTATGTATTTATAGAAATCTTACCTAGTATTCCTATGAATTGGGCATTTAATTTTTTTTTCAATAGAACTTATACCTGGTGCTACAACTTTTTTAAAGATTCTATTTAGAATGAACCAGATTGAATTACAGGAATTAAAGAAGAAACTCCAGGATAATATTAATAAGGAATTAATTCATAAAAGCTCATAAACATGGGGTGAGCATGTAATTTTTATTAATAATATATATAGATAAATGAAACACTGTATTTATTATAGGAAACATAACAAGATAACAATCAATAATAAGTACCATGTTACCCATATTGATGTTTTTTTTGATAAATTATGAGGAGATCCATATTTTTCCAAGTCTAATCTTAGATATGGATACATTAAGTTGAGGGTAAAAATTAGAGACATACGCATTAAAATTATGAATTTTATTTATGGACACTATCAATTTATAGTGATCCATTTGGTTTTATTAATTCCCCCACTATCTTTATGGATTTAGTGAGTCAAGTCTTTAGATATTACCTTGATTAGTTTATGGTAGTCACTACAGATGATATTATTATTATTTTTAGGTGTAAATAAGTCCATGAAGTTCACTTTAGTATTGTATTAAAGACCCTAAGAAAGGATAATTTTTATGAAAAATTTACCAGGAGTGAATTTTTTCTATAAAATGTTTCATTTTTGGGTCATATAATCTTAATAAAGGATATATCACTAAATCCATCAAAGATAGAAATAATTGAACATTATCCATGACCAAACAACGTGACTAAAATTTATTATTTTCTTGGATCATATATATATTATTTATGCTTTATGAAGGATTTATCCAAGATATCTAATCCTCTCACCAAGTTAACTCGCAACTGAGTTAAGTTCTTTTGGACCAATGAGTATGAAAAAAATTTCAAGGAACTTAAGAGAAGGTTAGTCAGTGAACCTATTCTCAAAATAACCTATAGTTGAGAAGTTTTTGTGACATATAGTGATATATAAAATAATGGGATGAGATTTTTTATCATGCAGAATGATATAGTGATAACTTATTCCTCACACTGATTTAAGGTTCATGATAAAAAGTACTCGACTCATGATTTTAAGTTAATAGAAGTAATATTTATATTAAAGATATAGAGGAATTATCATTATATTAAAATGTGTGACATATATAATGATCATAGAAAATTGATATATATATTCACCAAGAAATAATTGAGTTTTTTCCAAAGAATATAGTTATAGTTGATTAACTATTATGACTTCTCAATACACTATAACCCTAGGAAAGTGAACAAGGTGGCTTATACTTTGATTTAAAAAGATCATTCTAGATTATATATGGTGAGGATTAGAAAATATCCAATATTTATGGATTTTAAAGGGATGAACCCTAAAATATTGAAGTAAGGGTAGAAATATTATCTTTCTAAAATGAGTGTCCAAACATATATCCATGTAAATATTAAAGGGCCATAAAAGGAGTATGTGGAGTTACAAAGGAAGGTGATAAATGTTCATGAGTTCAAATATTATTGTGATGAAATGATAAGGTTTATGAACTGAGTATATTTACTAATATTACTATCATATAATATTTCTCTCTTGACCAAAATTCTTGGATTTACATTAAGGAAGTGTTAATGTTACATGGGGTGCCAACTTCTATTGTATCTGATTGAGATCCCAGGTTTACCTAGAGGTTCTGGATAAGTCATCAGTAAGCCCTAGATACAGAGTTGTGTTTCAATACAACTTATATTATTCATAAATATGTTCAAAATTAGAGGAACATTCAAGCCATGGAGGATACGTTGTGATCCAATTCTCTATATTTCAAATGTGTTTGTGATCAACACCTATCTCTAGTCTATTTTTCTTACAATAATAGCTTTCACTCAATTATTCAGATGTATCATTATGAATCACTCTATGGAAAAAGTGCAGTAATATGACATATTTGGGATGAATTTAGAGAAATAAATCTATTGAGACATAATGTAGATGATTAAATGGTAGATAATGTGATATCTATTCAACAATACATTAAGGAAGCTTAGAGTTGAAAAAGGAGTTATACTGACAATTGTTGAAGAAATTTGGAATTGGATGTTTGTGAGAATGTTTTCCTATGAATTATTAAATGTATGAAGGTTTTGAGATTCATAAATAAGATAATGTTAATATATATTTATATTGTTCTCTTTGATATTCTTGATCGATAAGGGACTATAGCTTATCGATTAGCACTCCCACAAAACCTCTCTCAGGTTAATGATGTGTTCCGTGTATCTCTATTAAGGAAGAACATACCATAAATTTTACATATACTAAATTTAGAGGTTATACTACTTTAGAATGATCTTTATTGAAAATAAAAACTAGTAAAAATATTATACTATAGAGATAAATTCCTGTAGAAAAATACTACTCAACTGGTTAAAGTTCTTTAGAGGAATCATAAATTTGAGGAAGTTACATGGGAATCTAAGGATATGATAAAGAAGAGATATCCTTAATTATTTTTATTAGAGTGATAAAAGTTCCATGTAAAAACTAATTTTAAGGGTGTGGGGTGGTAGAATGTAACACCCTAAAATTTTATATGTATTTTCTTTGAAATAATACTTGAAGTATTCGATAGTTTACCTTACACGCAACCCAGAATCTATATGTACCAAAAACCTATATAACCCAACTATTAAGTTGAAAGGTATGAATATTAATTACCATTTTAAGAAAAATAGGTATAAATATTTTTAATAATGCAAATTTATTAATTAATTCATAATAAATAATTACTAAATTTTCAGTAAAGTCATTTTCTTCTTAAAAAATATGCTTTTTTCAAAAATGGGTTTTATGAAATTTTTGTATGTGAAATTTATTATTAATTTATACAATTTTTATAAATTTTATTTTAGAAAATTAATATAAATTTAAAAATCATAATGTCAATATTATCTTATGGTGAATTTTTAGGATTTTTTTAAAAAGATTTATTTTTCAGTGAATAATGAATAATAACGATTTTGTAATTTTTTTATTTATTTTGAAGTAATTTCCCATTATGTTTTTAATTATATATTAAATTATACTAATTCCATTTTAATTATAAATATTATATTTAATTACATAGTAATCATCATTATAATTTATTTTTGTATAATTTAATTTTTGGTCCTAAAAACACATTTTTCTAAATTTTTTTATATGTATAATGTGTTTTTGTCTCAATACGTTAATTTAATATATATTTACTAATATTTTTAATTAAATTTATATATTATATATTAAATATAATATTTTAACATTCATTTAATAGTTTTTACAAGGCAACTAATGGGATTATATTAAATTTTGTGCTTAGAAATTTATTTTTCAAAAACGATTTTTCATTGTGGTTTGCGTGCTTAATTAAAGTTAAATTCCACCACTTATAGATATTTAATTTATTAAAATGTATTAAATATTTGTATCATAATAATTAATATAATTTAATGTGTCCAAATTAATTTTTAATCATAGTAAATGGTAAGAATTGTAAATTTTTTTATCACGATTAAGGTTTAAATGGGTTTACCAGGGGGTGTAAACCCTGAGATAAGGGTAAGATTTCCACAAAACCTATCAAATTATTATTTATTTAATATTTTAATCCTTATAATATCCTACCTTCAAATCCCTATCCATTTGAATATACTTTCCCATTAAAGTGAGCTTAAATAACTGAAATATTTTAAGAAATTACATGTGTGTCCCTCCCCTCACATATAAAAGGGAACCTCTCCTCCTCCCTTATTCACACAAATTTAGCCTTATATATCTTCCAATACCTAATCAAAATACTTCATATAATCCTTCCCTTCATTATATATCTTTTTTTCTTCTTCTAAGACTATTATTTTAAGGCATAAGAAGTAAGCTAATGGACGTCTCTCAAATAATAGGTATATACCTTAACCGTTGTATTTCAATATTATTTCTTATTATAATTAATATAAAATTTTTGTATCCATAAAAAATGATTAATATAGTATCATAAAATTATGATATTTTATTATGATTAAGGAACAAACATTTACCACCTCTTCTCTATCCAATGGGAGATGAAAGTGTCGCTTGTGCATACGTATGGACTACCTCCTCCATGTAGCGATACGACTAATTTTACACCACCATAATTAATGGTTAGTTATTATGATATATTAAATTTTTATATATTATATTAATTTTATAATTATCATATTTTAAATATTAATGAATATTTACCTTTATTTTTTTCCATCCATCAAAAAATTGAAACATCACTCATGCGTACATACAAACTACTATATCTATGTAGTGAAGTGATTCATTGTTTTATAACCGATTTATATGAATGGTTATAAATATGTATATAATGAATATATATTGTATTTATATCACTGTTTATTAAAATTTTGGAGATAAAGGAACCATGATCAAATTTCAAGGACTATAACCGCCGAACCCAAAATATACATGAAAAAGAAAGAAGTTAACACCTAAAATGGTGATGATAATAAAATATTATTAATGAATGGGTGATAAAATGTTATAAGTAAACAATTTATGTTATTATATGTATGTATTTGTTTATATTATATAATTATAACAAAATTAAATTAATTATATAGGAGGTTATAGAACTTATGAAGAAATACAGACTTAAGGTAAGAGTTTTATGTTATAATCTCATTTTATCCAGATTGTTTATGATTAAATTTTATAATGATGAAATTTTATAATCTATATATCTAAATTATTATATATTTTATTATACTATGGATATTTATATATATTTCATGATTTTATTTCATTTTCCTCTGTTTATGCATGCAAGAGTATGAAAGAATGTTTTTAAGGAAAACCGACTATGTTTCTCTCTCCGGCCGAGAATCCTTTCTTACATAAATTTATTTTCTTAGAAAACTTTTAAAGAATATTTTTAATATCCTCCAGATATTCATTAAATTTATATCTACCCATTTTTAATTTATATTGAAATGTTTTGAAGGAATATTCTTATCATTTTCCAAATAAGGAGCTTCTAACTTTTTACCAACAATGTGAAAGTAATTTTTGTTTCAATGTAAATATAATTAAAGACATTATCTATCCTCATGAATATTGTATTATTTTAAGATTAATTTATAAGTTTCCTTGTTTATTTTCAAATAAATTTTTCCTTAATATTTTAGAAATTTTTATATTCTAAATTAGTGATTTCAAATGAGAAGGGTATTTTTCTTAGGAAATGTTTTAGTGATATTTAAACGTATTTTTTTCAATAAAAAAACCTTTTTATGATTCTTATGATTTACTAAGGATAAAATCCAATGTTACCATTTTTATTATTTATCTATATGGTTTATGGTTATGATGGTTAAATGCCTATGAAACTCATATCCTTTCACAATTTATGATTTGATGACATGATGAATGTTTTATGATCTCATGGTACACATATGAATAGTTTTAATTATGTGATGGGTGGGACTAAAATTATATATACCTATAATGAATTGGTTAAATATGGATATATCATGAGATAATAAGTACTGTAATGGGGAGTGAACCTAGTTTAGTATGGGACTTTGTCCAATATGGTTGTATTGGGAGTGAATCTTGACTATGGAAATTATGGAATAATGAGTTAACTCAATCCACTATGATAGCATTGGAAGAGAGGCTTGAGTAAGTGAATGATTTTATATGCTTATGTTCATACCAAAAAATTATGTTTTTATGATTAATTTTTTTTTCATAGATCATGATTTATTATTGACAATTCCACACTCTTGTGTCTTATGTCATTTTTTGAAAAAACATTGCGCCATGTTTCATGATTAAAGATATTTGACTGATTGGGTATGATTTTTGTAAGTCATGATCATGAAATCATACCCTTAGGTTTATATTATGATCACTTTTGATTAATGATTGATATCACTTATGTTTACCCTTACTGAACACCTGAGATAACCATTTCTTATGTCTATTTTCCCGAGGTTATAGAGAAATATTTTAGGTATGTTATTTTCAAGAAGTGTTCTAGTTCTGAAGACTAAATTGGAAATGTTGTAGATATTTTATGTACCAGTTTTTTACATATCCAAGTTTACAAAGACACTAAATCTCTATGGTCTTCAGGTGTGTATTATTAGGAAATGTATTTAGTATTAATCTAAAATGATTTAATATTTATATATAAAAACTATGGATATATATATATAATTTATCATGTGTATGTGTTGGGGATATATGGGATGTGATCTAAGATCCATTTTACATGTTTATTATGTGATATCTTATATAATTGTATTAAATTAATGGATTAATGGATTACATATATGCTTGAGTTATGATTATTTCTTTGTAATTAATTGGACATACTCCTTATATTCAATAATAATTCTTGATAGTTTTATTTCCTAGGGAAACCCATTAGGAATATTCAATGATGCATGACACTTGTATTTCCTAGGTAAACCCCTATGAATTAGTGATGGATACTAATACCTTATAATTCATTAGGGAAACATTTCCCCTAGGTTAAATGGTAATATATGATACAATGATTTCCTAGGGTATTCCCCTAGAAATTAACTATGATTCATGGAATTTGATTACCTAAGGTAACCCTTAGGAATTAGTGATGATTCTAAATACCTTTTAATGGCTTGGGTCATATCCCCCTTGGGTTCATGATGAAGACTGGTACTTTTATTTCCTAGGGTTACCCCCCTAGGAATCCGTGATGACATTTGATACTTTCATTTACTAGGGAAACCCAATGAGAATTTTTTTTCAACTGATGTCATGTTGTGATGAGAGATATCCCATATTAGGTTTAAATAAGTTTGTTCAATCCTATGTTTCACTGTGGAACTCAAGGATTAATGATTATTTTTTACCTTTTTTATATTATTCACATTAGCATGAACTATATATTTAGGTTGTATATGTTATAGACGTCATTTCTAGTGGAATACCGAGTCATACTCACACCCTACTGAGGCCACCATTTGGTACCTGGGTAGCCTTCATGGTTACAAAAATGGAAAAGGGAAAATTACCTATGAATGATGCTTGATTAGGAAATCTATGATAGAGATTTGGAGGTTGGGAATGAGCTAAGACTCAAGACCATTTTGGCGATGTTTCCCAATTTTTATCTTTTTTTTCTTTTTGGGATATTTGTGTATATTATATACTTTAAATGTATGGATATCTAATGTTGTATGAACATCATTTCGATATATCAGGGGTTGGGTTTATTTATTGGAACTTTCCACAATATCAGTTTAGAACTTTATCTGGATGTTTATGATTGATATTAGTTTTAATGTTATTTCACAATGATATAAAGATATAGTATCTCAACCATACTATCTCAGAACATAAAATATATTCATTAGCATTTGGTATATCGGGAGGAATGCCTGAGGTTACATGGAATCATTGGTCGAGATAATGATTAATGGTCTTTGTTCAGGGGACATCACAAAGTGGTATCAGATCCATTTATTTCATTTGACTATTTAAGTAAGGTTGAAAAAATATAGCTAATTGTTGAAACTTGGTATGAAAATTATTATTGGGAGTATCTAACCCATATATTTGGAATTCAAATGTTTCCAGTGATGGGATTTCAATGTTGGTTTCGATTTTTACCATCGACCTATTTCGTCTTAAGTGATTCACGTGATTTTGGAATATATAGTTTATAGGATTTTTCTTTCTTATAAAAAAAATAATAGGATTTTCATTCATGAATCATACCAGACATGTATAATTCATATATAATTTTCATTATTTCTTGTGATTTTTTAGCTTTATTATGAGATAGGTTTGGTTATTTAAAGTGTAAACAATAATTTATTTTGTATCTTCCTTTATAAATTTATAGTTTCATCTTACTTAAACCAATTTATAAATAGTTAAAAGTGTGTTATATAATCTATTATCTTGATTATTATGAGTAATTAGCTAAATAAAATTCAAATTAAAACATATAAGGCGTTTCCCTCTATAAATTTTAATTGATATTTCATTTAATTGATCCCCACTTATGAATATTAGGGTTAAAGTAAAATGGAAAAGTGTGATGATATGGATACTATTTATATGATATATAACTTAGGTGTATATAGTTTTGAACCTATGTATGGGTATATTAGGCTTGTGATATCACATGGGTGATAATATTCTTATAATACGAGATGTAGAAATTAGCATAGCGTTATGACTGTTATCACTTTCCTCAAACTGTGATATCAAGAATTACTATTATAGAATGTTATAAGGCCTTTGTTTGTAATTTTATAAACATTAATACATGAAATGTTTTGGTTTAGTTCATGGATAGTGGTTATGAGCGTGCCCCATAAGTGGTTGGTCTATATCCTCTTACAACATTGGGTTTGTCAATGGATTTTCAGCTCTAGGAGAGATTGTATGTGTGATGTAGTTGATGGAGAGAGTGACTATATAAGCTATGATGAATATATCATATTTTAATAGATATTTTTTGTTATAAAAATCATATATATTCTTAAGGAAGGGTGGTTCCTAGGTGATGGAATTTTCGATTGAGTTGAAGTAGATGTTTTTTGATCATCTTGAGACACCCCTAGAAAGGAGGGTAAAGCTTGTTGTATATATGAATCGAGGATTAGTGAAGAACTATTGGGATATCTTGATTTATATATATAATTACATGGGGATAACCTAGAATGAATTTAGAACTAGGTTATTTGACCACTTCTCTCCAGATATCTTGAGGGCATATATGGCTAGAGAGTTCACATACCTTACATAAGGAAGCATTTTGGTGATGGATTATGCTAATCAATTCATTGAACTATAGAATTTACCCCCTATGATGGAAAGGTACAAGGTATCTAGAGATTGATTTTTTAAGGAAGGGATGAGGTATGAGGTCAGAGTATAGGTTAAAAACTTATTCCTTCCATTGTTTTCATAGGTTGTGAACCATGATATTATTATCGAGAGGAACCTAGGTAAAGGTAGAGGTTCATGGATGATGGTTTCTACTAGGAGGACTGGTGGTGGTACTTTGAGTAGTAGGAATTATTCATTTGATAGTTCATTCCATAGAAGTGGAATGCATAGTATCTATGGAAGTGGATTATCCATTCCTCATCATGGAGATAATATAATGTATTGTCACTAATGTAGAATGTTTGGACACATTTTTCCTTAGTGAGACTGATTACCCATGGAGTACATTTTTTATGGGAAAATAGGGAATATATAGAGCTCATGTATAAGTTCTTAGTGATTATTGAAAGATAGGGTATTCAGATAGGTAAATAATTCTAGAGCCATATTAACTATATCACATTATCTAGGTTGCTGGAGTTTGACCATCTGTTTAGGACAAAATGGTTGATGTGGTTCCCAAAGGTTGGGAAAATAAAGTCACCGGTTTAGTGAAAAATAGAGGATTATGAAAGGAATTAGGGATAAGATTTAGGCTATCTACATTCTGTTCATCCTACTTCCATTGATCAGGACATGATACCTTCTGTAGTTTGATGTATTATTTTAGTGGTCTCTACATTATCTTCTTATTTGTTTGACACATGAGATTGAAATTCATTTGTAGCTTCTTAGTTTAATAAAGCCTTAGGTCTAGGAATATAATATATTTATATAGTGATGTACATTGATACACCCTTAGGGGTGAGATCTAAGGGAATTCATTAGTATAATAGGTGTACCATAGAGTTTAACGATCATATATTCCTCTAGTGTGTATTTATATTAGAGATGATCAATTTTGATTTGATTCCTCGAATGGATTCTTTAGTGATTTATTGAGCACACATAGATTATTACTACCAACATGTTTCCTTAAAACCCCCTTGATGGTAGTAGTTACGTTCATGTGAGAAAGTGAGTTATTCAGGAGGGTCATAAAGGACTAGATCATCGATAGTAAGGTGGTATTTCAGCACAGTTTTCCAGTGTTTTTTTGGATGATGGGGGTGTGAAAAATGATTTTTTCAACATTTTTTTAATCTATTTTGGGATGTTTTTCTTAGAAAATTATTGGGAATTAAACCTAAAATATAGTTTAAATTTACCATTGATCTCATGTCAAGTGCATATCCTATTTCTATTCCTTTCTAAAGGATGGATCCCATAGAGATACATGATCTTAAGGATCAATTAGAGAACTTGGAGACTAAGGGATTCATTTTTTCAATCACATCCCCTTGGGTTTATTTAGTCTTTTATCAAAAAAAAAAAAGGTTCCTTGAGGTTATAATTTGAATATCAAAAGATTAATTATATAATGGTTAAAAACTGGTACCCCCTTTCCCACACTGAATACTTGTTTGATTAACTTAAAAAATTCCAAGTTCTTTTTAAGATAAATTTGAGATTATCTAATCAATAGTTAAGGGTGGTACTATCAGAAATACCTCAAAATACCTTTAGAAGTAGGTATGGTCTATATGAATACATACTGATACCATTTGACTTGAAAAATATGACAAAAATATTTATGTCTTTGATGAATCAATTTTTCCATCAATATCTGGATACCTTTGTGGTCATTTTTATTGATGAAATTTCTATATACTCAAAATTAAGGGATTGGTATACATGATATCTGTAGATCCTTTTGAGAACACTTTGGGAAAATTAAATTTATTCCAAGATCTCAAAGTTTCACTTTTGGATAAACTATGTATACATCTTTAGGCATATCATGTTTGAGGTTAGAGTGTCTATATACCCTGATAAGGTTAGATATTTTTTTCTTGGGAGTGGATCAAAAACTTTTTTGATATATATAGCTTTCTAGATTTATTTAGATATTACTAGGGATTCATCTTGGAATTATCCTATTTGGAAACCCTAATGGAATTCCTAACAAAAAATTGGGATAGGTTTTTAAAAAATGACACTTGAAAGAGTGAATTCTCAGAGATAAAGTGGATAATGACTATAGTTACAATCATAACCTTACTTGAGTTGGGATGAGTGTATACCATGTATTGTGATTCATTAGGGTTTTTGATTAGATTAGTCCTAATGAAGGGATATTGGGTGGTTATGTATGGGCCTATGAAGTTAAGGGTACATGATCATAATTAACCCATGTAGGACCTAGAGTTGTAAGTAGGACACATTACCTAATATGATGGCGATATTATTTGTTGGGTGATAAATTTGTGTTCTATATCAATTGTAGGATCTTGATATACATTTTTAAAATTAGGATCTAAACCTTGGACAAAAAAGGTGGGTTGAGTATCTATAATTCATTTATTTAGAGCTAGATTACACCCTTGGAAAGGGAAATGTGGTTTTGGATGCTTCGAGATGGAATATATAAGCCTAGATAGTCCAGGAGTAAAGAAACTAGTGGAAATTAATGAATCTATTTACTGAGTTGCATTTAGACATTCAAGAGTAACAAGGTTGAGAACCATTATATCCTTATCCATTTCTCCTTCACTCCATATCAATATAATTAGGTGGTAGTTATTAGATCCACAATGTTTATCCCTAAGGGATAATATATATAGTGTATAGTGGCCAAAATACTTGACCCTTGTTGAAAAAAATATTCTTCATATTCATGCTCATGTGTTGGTTCCCATAATAATGCATGAAGAGTTGATGAGGCATTATCATTCTTCTATGTAAGCCATATTATCATGTTTGATTAAAATGTATCGTAAAATGCATGGTAATTACATGTGCCTAGGGATGAAGAAAGATATGGTGGATTTTTTATGTGGTGCTCCACCTTCCAACTAGGGAAGTCCAAGAAATAGTGGTCCATTGGACTCCTATAGTATTTAACCATTCTTGAGTGGAAATGTGATGATGTAAACATGGATTTTATGATGGGTTTTACAAGGAAACCCTAAGGTAGTGACTTAATTTTGGTGATCATGGATTGAATAATTAATTTGGATCATTTCATACCGATCCAAGAGAACTTTTCAGTGGATGATCTAGGTAATATCTATGTTTAGGAAGTAGTTCAACTACATGAGGTACCCAAGGCCATTATTTTAGATATGGATGTCCATTTTACATCACCTTTCTTGGGAAGGTTTATAATTTTTTTTCGGTAAATTGGTGCATATGCATTCTAATTATCATCCACAGATAGATGGGAAGTCCAACTAGTCTATTAAGATCTTAAAGGATATGTTGAGGGAATGAATCCAAGATTTTGGTATTTCTTAGGAGAGTAAATTGACCCTAATGGATTTTTACTATAGTAACCATCACGAGGAATCATGATAGATATTACACTATGAGTCTCTATATGGTAGAATGTTCCATTCAAATCAGTGTTGGTTGAAGGCTGATGAATCTACTATGATTAGGTCAAGTCTCATGCTAGAGAATTCAAATCATATTAAGATGATCTGGAAGTGGATGGAAACATCCCACCAATAATTCCAACCTATTTAGTTTGAGATGGGTGACTTAGGGTGTCTCCAAGTTTGGGACATATATGTTTATGGATGATGGGGAAGTTAGCACCTTGGTTTATGGGGCCATTCGAGATAGTGTAGAGGATTAGTCTAGCAGTGTACTATTTTTCTATCCTATAGTTTTTTAGGTATATTAATGATATATTCCATGCATCATAACTTTGAAGATACTATCTTGATCTATATCACATGATCAATACTGATGATATTAATCTTGATGTAGACACAACTTTGGAAGAGCATCCAGTTCACATAGTGGATCATAGTGAGAAAAATATATATGGATAGATAATTCCTATAGTGTATATGAAGTGGTAGAATGAGAATATCAAGGAGAAAAAATATATGTGAGAGTTGGATATTTAGTCTAAGTGGCCAAATTTATTCACTAATGAGTCTTTGTGAGGTTTGAAAGAGCATCTTAAGGATGAAAATCTATATGGTGTGGAGGTTATAAAACCTTGAACCTATTTCAATGTGTGAATTATTTAATTTATTTATAATACCTATGTTTTTACCATTTTTATTAGGTTTTTGGGGGTTGGAAATGTCTTATAATATGTTTAGGTAAGATCATATAGGTTTGAAAATGAAAAATTTTAGACTGTAGTCATTCACAACGTGACTCTAGGCATCACTGTGTGAATAAATTGAGTAACATTATTCATGGTGTGAAAATAAGTTCCATTCCATGAACATATTGGTCATATGGGGAGAACTTTATAACATTAATTATGTAAGATGTAAACCTCACAGGCATGCTATGAATCATTCTTGATATCCTTTTTATTAATTAATTAATTGGGGGGAGGGGTGTTGTAATAGGAGGTATTTACCCTCTTATCTAGCACACATGACTCCCATCCAAATATTGAGTTATTATCCTTCTAAGTGGGTTTATCCCTAATTAATTGATAGAATTGACCATGGTTTTTTATTATAGTAATCTTAGGGAAAGTCTATCCCTCTATCTATGAACTTTATCTATTTCTTTCTCTCTCTCTTTATCTCATACTATTTATGGATATTATTCCCTATTTCAAGGTTTTCATATTATTTTGCATTTGCGTCCATTTGAACTCAAACTAGTGGATGATACCATATGTGTTAGTGTTTACAAGCATAAGGTATATGTTCTTGAAGATATCCATTAAAAGTATTACTATTTACTAAATATATATAATGTTCACTCATTCCGACATAAAACATGCTTAACCTAAAATATAATTAAATATTATGTTTCCCTAAATCATGAAATTGAACCTCTTCTTAGGCTAGAGGTGGTTTTTTGGTGAGTTTAGACTAGGAATTTATCCTCCCATGAGGTGTTACTGAATTTGAAAATTAAGTAGATATTTAAAGGGGAGACCCTAGGGGTTCCATGGTTTAAGTAATTTATTGTGTGTGTGTTTTTAGGATTCCTAGGATATGATATAGGATCCAATTCAAATGTTAATTTTGAGACAACTGATTTAATTGAATTAAATGAATGGATTTACGAATTTCATATTCACTTGATTTATGATTATTACTTTGTAATGCCTTGGTCATGATCCTTAGATTTGATGATGATGATGTGTGGAACTTTTATTTCCTTGGGTAAAAAATTATGAATAATTAATTACTCATGAAAATTTTATTTCATAGGGTAACCCCTTTGGAATTAGTGACAATGCTTGATAACTTGGAATTCCTTGGGTAACATCCCCTTTGGGTTATACGGTGACTCATGATAATTTTATTACCCTAGGTAACCCCGTAGGAATTTGTGATGATGCATTATACCTTGAAATTCTTTTGGGAATATCCCCTTTAGGTTCAATGATGATTCCAGATACATTAAATTCCTAGGGTAACTATATGGGAATTAAGGATGATTCCTGATAATTTTATTTCCTAGAAAAACCCCCTATTAATTGACATTTTATCTTGATTTCATATTATGATCATAGATATATAACATAGTCCAAAGTATGTATGGTCGATCTTGGGTATCACCATAGAACTCAATGATCAACAATAGTTTATTTATTTATGTTTTACTTTATTTTATTATTCACATAAACCTAAAATAGATGATCAGTCAGGTTATTATTTATACACCACTGGTTGTGTCCTATTAATTCAGACTCACACCCTACTTGGGTTTCCATTTTGTACCTAAGAATATTTCATGGTTATAATATAGTATAATGTAAAACACCTTATGAATTATTCTTGATTTGGATAGCTTGGATGGATCATGAGAGCTTGGGACCGATCAAGGACTTAGGTCTATTTTTAGTAGAGTTTCATAGTTTTTTTTTTCATTTGGGATATTGGTGTATATGTTTTACTTTGGATGTATGAATTTTTTACATTTTATGGACGTAATTTTAATATATCATGGTTTGTGTTTATTTATTGGGACTTGATGTGATATTATTTTATTGCTTTATCTATATGTTTATGATTGTTATTATTGCACTATGATATGAGGGATTATTATCCCTATCATACCACCTTATACCCTAATTACTAGTTTTCAACCTTTGGAATATGGTTATGTGTGCCTAAAGTCACATGGAAACTCTAGATAAGACATATATTAGTGGTCTCTAATTGAGGGATGTCACAACCACCAATTCTGGGATGACCACTAAAAATCTAATCTACCATCAAGGCCATATAAAAAATATCCTCAAATGAAGTTAGTTTAGTAAAATGTACTCTATATATGAGGTTTTTATGGAGGAACTTTATAAAAATGGTGAACTTTAAATGAGTCCTAGAACACTAAATTAGGGGAGAAGATAAAAAACTCATCGAAATAGGTGTGATACTTATTAACCATTTGTTCACCCTATTATAGTATCAAAATCTCCATCACCTTCTTTGTAGTCACTTATTAATGATAATTCCATTATGGTGTTGAATAATTCCCAATATATATTACTCTTTAGATGAAGTAGAAAAATGGTCTCCCACAATTCTTAACTCAGTCCCTCAAACAATTTTGAGGTGCCCTTTACTCTCAAGACTTTAATAATTTTTAGTGAATTGAAGACTCCTTCAATCCTTTCTATCCACTCCATAGCCTCCTAGGGTCCTTTATCACAACAAAATATGATAAAATACTAAGAAGAGTTCAACTTTACCACTATACTTGGAGTCTGGGTAGGTTCTATAATTGGAAGGACTAAATTATATCCCTCAAAAACATTAATATGAGGAACAACCCATGATGAAAACTTCTTTCTATTCAACAAGAAATTTCTGAGATTCATATTCTAAATGATGAAGATAAACACATGGTTTAATTAAAAATACTAGAAATTCAATAAAATCCAAACTATATAATCTAATAAATAAAAAACCACTAAGAATCCAATATGAACACAATTTAAAAAACCAAAACACTATTTTAAGCTTGAAATTATTATTTTAAAACCCATTTTTATAGAGAAGTTAAAAAATCACACACACACTAGTTTTAATATCAAACAGAATCCCACTATAAAGTTGATTTAAAACCCTGTAAATTCATGATTTTTTTTAAATTTCAAAAAAATAAAATTTATTTCAATTAATTTTAAAATAATCCCTTATCAATTTAAAAAAAAAGTCTCTACTATTCAAACAATGTTTTTCATCATAAAATGTCAAAAAATTCCAACCAAATAACATTCCATCATAAAAAAATATCTTTACTTCAATCCAAAAAGTAAATACCATTATCTAGAAATCTTTTAAGTAAGAAATAATAAAAAAAATATAAATGGGTTAGTGGATTTTCATGGTTTGGACGTATGGTTTGGTGGACCGTGCACCAATCTTGAAGGCGCCACTGAGAACATCTTATAACTATGAACACAAGTTCCGAATGATTTAGTAGATCACGTGACCTAACCATGTGCCTCTAATAAACTTTCTATTTTCACTCTAATATATGAAAGACCTCAAATTAACACATTAAAATTCAATAAAATTTGAAACACTCTCAATTTAGATCAAAATATACCGAAATGTTAGGGAGTAGAAGTTCCATGTAGTTATAGTCTATATATTTTCTAAGACCTACAGATCATGTAATCTCTAAGACTACGGGCCTTGTATGGGTTCCCCCTCATCCTTTTAAAGGGGGTTATCGAAAATCAATAAAAAAGGACTTCAGGCCATTTGAGGAGAATAACAACCCAAATTCCCAAGGAAACTTGATTCCTGGAATAACAAAGAGCTAGATAGGTTCTCCATACATCTACCTATTCAGTTAAAAATTTCCTATATACAATATAACATTAATTTATAAATAATAAATGTAACTTTGGTGATATTTTGTTTCATGAACTAGCCCAAGATACCCTGACCTGGAACATGTTCCGGCTCATAACATGGTTCGAAGGTCATTCCTAATCCCCATAGGCTGGAAAATAGTGATTAGACATCAAGAAAACCCTCTTAGTAATGATTTAACCCAACAAATAATAAAGGACATATAGTATAATTCTCACTGGAATTATAGAATGGATCTTCAATAAGTTATATATCCATATAAACCAAATGATAAGTTTTAAAAATATAAATATACCAAAACATTTAATAACTCAAAATAAAAATCCAACCCAAATCCAAATACCATAAATACTAAAAAAACAATAGAACTAAACTAGGATCTTTGAATACCAGAAGTATAAACTGGTTGATACATACATAGAATAATATAAACAAAAGGAAAACCTAATATTCCACACTGATGATCTACCCATGACATAAGGTCACTATTTGAAACTTTCACCAAAGACCACTCCACAAGTGACCCAAGAGAAGATACTGCTAGGATAAACTCCTAAGAACCTAAGATTACAAAATAATAAATTCTATCGACACTAAGTGGTATAAATAGGGTGTGAGATAAATGAACTGGTATGATTTCAATTAAGAGTCTATAAATTTCCTTTATAAAAATATTCCACAAACGGTAGTTTGAAATATGATACTTAAAATTTTGGTATTAACAATTTAAGAAAAACAAGATCATAATCACTTCCCAAATTCCTTTTAAACCATGAACATGCTTTAAAAAACATTTTCTTTTCATTGGGAAAACCAATCAAAAAACATAATTTCCTAAAATAATTTATTGACCACTTCTATAAAACACTATTAAAACAACTAAAAACAACCAAATAAAACATTAAATGGATAATTATATATAATAAACAATATAAATAAATAGGTAGATAAGTAGGTCAATCAAATGTAGTTATAAAAAAACAAAGAAATGTATTTAAATCAAACTATAAAAGGCATAGGGATAAGAATCACATATCATGATAGATTAATAAACAAAAATAAAGTAGAATCATAGTCAAGTATAATATTAAGAAATTAAAAGTAAAGTATACACAATCAGGTATAACTATTAAGGTCCTAGTGATATTATCCTAGAAATACTCATGAAAAACCATATACCATCTTATTAATGAAGTTCTCAGTCAATAAACTCCTAAATTTCTCTAAAATTTCAACAGTAGGGGAACTCCCCATAGTTAGGGAATATTATGTACTAGAGGATACTAATAAAAGAGAAATCATAACTAACAAAGAAAATTTCAATCAAACTGTCACATATAATCCTAGTAACCTCACTTGGTTAGCTATTAAAAATGGGGAAACATATTATATATTAATCACAAATAAAAAAATCACAATACACTACTACAAATATGGGAAAGGGAAGCGCCCCCTTATATCAGCGCTAAACAAAACTACTGATAAAGGTTACCCTGTATCAGCGCTTAAATTTTAGCACTGATACAAGGTCTCTTTATCAGCGCTTTTCTAGTGCTGATAAATAGCTCCTGTATCAGTGCTAAAGAAGCGCTGATAAAACGATCCTTTATCAGCGCTAGAAAAGCGCTGATAAAGACACTCTATATCAGTGCTAAAATTTTAGCACTGATACAGGAATGATTTATCAACACTTTTTTAGCAGTGATAAAGAGTACCATTATTAGCACTGATAAAGGATACCTTTATCAGTGCTAAAATGTTAGCACTGATAAATCCTGAGTCCATTTTTTTATAAAGTCGGTCTCACAGTTCCCTAGTTTTATTGTGACCTAAAGCCCTCGCGGTAGTGGAAGCCTACAACTCCCCTCTGCTGCCCACGCTTCTCTTACCAGACCTCCTCCTCCCTCGCTCCTCTTTGCCGGACCTCCACTACCCGCAACGCCCCTTCGGTTTTCTGGACCTCCACCGCCCGCAATGCCCCTTCGGTTTGCCAGACATCTGCCTCCCACAACTCCCAGCTTCTTGTTGCCGGACCTCCTCCACCCTCGCTTCGTGTTTCCGGACCTCCGCCGCCCGCAACGCCCTCTTCTGTTTGCGGACCTCCACCGCTCGCAATGCCCTCTTTGGTTTGATGGACCTCCCAAGGCATGTTTTCCAAATATTTTTTCAATATTTTTCTTGTTTTTGGTTGAATCATTTATTTGGGTTAAATATTTATGGTTATGGTGTTTACTTGCATCCTTAGGGCCTCTCCTTAGTTCAGTTGGTGGTTTCATTCTGGTTTTGTGAAGATATCAAGAAATAGGTTGGTTGTTCCATTATTTGACATTGTTTTAGGTGTTTAATATGATTTATTTGGTTCTAAAATGGTTTTATAAATTTTCTGAGTTGTGGGAGACATGTTTTCCAATTTTTTTATTGTGCGTAAGGGTTTGATAATGACTTGACTATTGTAAATGGTTGTTTGTCATGTGTTTTTCTATTATTGTAAGTGTTATTTTATAAAATAGATATAATTTTATATAGGGGGTGGAATTGAGAACAATGGAATCCTAGAGATGGAGAATAACCCAACCCCATAAACTCATTTATACCTAGAATACATTAATTCAAACAATAATACATCACCAAAATTTAGTAAACCTTACCAAAAAAATTCTCTCCACCCTTAGGAGTACCGTGACACACCCAATTAAAGAGGAAAACAAGTAATTAGAATATAATTAAATGAATGTAGATAATAGGATGTTACATTGACTATATGAATGGTGTTACAAATAATGGTTATAACAAGGGGATAATTATAATGAATATGTCATTAATAGACCATATTATATTATTATAAATCGAAACATAATCATTGGAAAAAAACTTTTTCAAAACATGAGACATTCTAATATTATAAACTTGTGGAATCATCTACCAGAATATATTTAATTCCATAAATTATAAGACATTAAGTTACTATCTTTATCTTATTGGGGAACTCCAACAATATGATTTTAATCTACACTAGGGTACACTAGTCAGTGTAGTAGTCTAGTCTAGTTTATCATATAACATGATGTCTCACATAGTTACCTATGCTTACCTTACCATCAATTATATAGAGATAATAAAAAAGTATTTCACTAAAAAAACTATAGGTATTATTAATAAAACATAACAAATAAATCTCAACTAACATCCAAAACCATCCTAATAAATAACCAATTTCTTCTATACATCCATTCCTCACACAGAAATTAAATTCATCCCATTAATGGATACAAGTCAATATATGATATAATTATTCCAAGGATCTATAGTTAAGGATGTCAGAAGCATAATGTAAAAATATTTGATAAAAATTCCAAAAAGGAATTTGAAAAAACATTGGAATCCTTATTATTTACCATCCTTTGAAAAATAATATTTGAAATCATTACTTTTAAAAAAAATTTAAATCACATATTCCTCACCAAGAAATCTAATATATTCTTTTGAAATTATGAAAATCTTACCATAAAAAGAGTTGAAAATAATAAAAACATTTTTTACTTTGAATGATTGATTCATGTAATTATTAAATAATTAGGAAAAATCATAAAACTCATATTTATATCTCCAATTAGATTTTACGAGAACAAATAACTTCTGAATTTTATTTATTATTGAATCAAAAAACATGAAAACTACTATAATCTCATTATTTAATGTTTGGATATAATTTAAAAAAAATTATAAAACCCCTCATGAATATCAAACATTGGAATATTTTGATAAGTTATAAATTTTAGAAACTCCTATAATCACCAATAGTCAATGAAATGAATTTAAGTAATTTTTTTAACTAAATATTTGTTGAAACCACATTCCATAAATGTTAAAAGAGAAATTAATCAAAATTATGTCCCATAAAATCACTAGACGGACAAATAACCTATAATGAACTAGTCACAACACATGTTTTTACTTCCATAGTTGTTAGGGTTTAGTGAGAAAAAGAAAACCAAGGTTCCCTTAGTGGTGATGTTGGATATATGTGTTAGTAGTTCCCCTTTTGGTGACTGTGATTGGTTGTGGAATGAGGATGTTAACCCTCATGTTTAATGGAGGCTTGGTTGTATTGTTGGTTCCCTTACCTTTTTTTGTTATTTTGGTTTTGTTTGAAATTATTAAATGCTTATCCCATATTGCAGTGTTATATTTTGGTCTATTATATTGTGAAATTTGGTTATGATATGGCGTTTGATTATTATGTAATATTTATGGTTTTTTACATGAAAAAACCATTCCCAAAGGTGTTACTCAATTCCTAGGCACTAGTTACAACCCATGGGGATTGGTAATTCCCTTTGGACCTTCCCACAAGTTGAGTCAGGTGTCAAGTGGGATGGCAACCTGGCCTAGTTCATGACAAGAAGACTACACCATAGTATGGTTGTCTAAATCCTTTCTGTACCGTGTCCAGGGGAGGTTGCAACATGGTATCTTTTTTTATAGTCTTAAATTCCACGAGACCCATTTTATATTCTTTTTTCTCCTACACAACTCTTATTTAAAATCTTGATTCTTTAAGGATTACAAGAGTCATTTTAACTCCTCCAAACTCCCTTATTATCAGATAGCTCCAGTGGATCTGTTTGGTTTCTCTCTGATAAGGGAATCTCTCATTGATTCTTTAAGGATTACAAGAGTCATTTTAACTCCTCCAAACTCCCTTCTTCTCAGATAGCTCCAGTGGATGCATTTGGTTTCTCTCTGATAAGGGGATCTCTCATCGATTGTAAATCCTCTATATCCTCTTATATCCTCCTTATAGAGTGATAGATCATCATATTTTTAGTGAATCTAATATTCTTTTTTATGAATCTTGATTATAGGTTAGACTACTTGATCTCCTTTTAAGGAAGTGGTTCTCTTCTACTGTATTTGGAAGTCTTGTTTTGTGTACTTGAACCATCAATACTAATATTTGAGATTCAAATAGGATGACGATGAATAAATATTGGATGGATGCAAATCGTTTAACAATAGAGTACGAGAACGGAGTGAAAGAGTTCATCAAGTTTGCAAAGGATCATGCAAAGGATCCTTCTCAAATCCTTTTTCCATGTTTACATTGTTCTTATTCTAGACTACTTACTCCAGAGTTGTTGGAAGAACATTTGATATGTCACGGAATAGATCGGAGTTATAAATATTGGAATAAACACAGAGAAAATGAGAATGTAGCTACTACCTAGGATAAAACTACGTTTTATGGATCGTTAGATATGAATACAAATATGGATAATGAAGAAGACCATATGGAGGATGTGATTACAGATGTCAATGATGATGAAGATCGTATTGAGGAAATGACAAAGATAATTCAAGATGAACTCCGTCATTTCCCAAAATTGTTTGAGAAGATAAAGAGTTGTGTAAAGACGCCATTGTATGTTGCTTGCACTAAGTATACAACATTGTCAGCTGTACTGAAGTTGTATAAATTGAAAGCAGGAAACAGATGGAGTGATGTCAGTTTTACAGAACTACTTGAACTCTTGAATGACATGCTCCCAGAAGATAATGAGATCCCAAGCCAGACATATGAAGTTATATGAACACTACGCTCGATGGGAATGATTTCTGAAAGAATACATGACTGGCCGAAAGACTTTATATTGTTTCACAAAGAGAACAAATCAATTACAGAATTCCCAAAGTGTGGTTCTTCTTGATACAAGAAAGATAAATCCAATCCTACGAAACTTGTATGGTACTTTCCAATCATTCCAAGGTTTAGGCATCTATATGGAAGTGAAGAAACTGCAAGACAATTGTTGTGGCATACATATAAAAGAAATAAAGATCGGTTATTACGTCATCAGGCCGATTCTCCTCAATGGAAGAAAATTTATCATGAGTATCTTGAATTTGGAAAAGAGTCAAGAAACCTTCGTCTTGCGTTATCTACAGATGGAGTGAATCCTTTTTGTTTTCAAACTAGCACTCATAGTACATGGCCTGTTATGTTGGTAAATTATAACCTTCCACCCTGATTATGCATGAAGCGGAAATTCATCATGTTATCTATGCTTATATCAGGACCAAAACAACCAGGTAACGATATTGATGTTTATCAGGCTCCTTTGATCGAGGATTTTAAGTTATTGTGGGACTCATGTGTAATGTTGTATGATCCTTATAAAAGTGAATACTTCATGTTGAGAGCGATGTTGTGTGGGACAATAAATGACTTCCCTGCTTATGGAAATTTTTCAGGCTATAGAATTAAAGGAACTCAAGGGTGTCCCTTGTGTGAAGAAGACACATAATCAATTAGGTTGAAACATTCATCGAAATCTGTGTTTCTAGGACATCGTAGATTTCTACCTCGTCGGTATAAGTACCAATCTTGGACAAAATCATTCAATGGAAGTTCAGAAAAACGCACAACACCGTCTCCACTAATAGGTGATCAGCTGTTTGAAAAAGTAAAAGATCTGAACACTGTTTTTGGTAAACCATTTTTAAAAAACCTTACGAAAACCAGTTGAAAAAAGAGATCAGTTTTTTTTGAATTACCAAACTGGAATTGTTTGTACGTCAGACATTTTCTTGATGTGATGCATGTGGAAAAAAATGTATGTGACAGTTTTATTAGAATGTTGCTAAATGCCCCTGGAAAAACAAAAGATGGAATTAAGGAAAGGTTGGACATGGTTGACATGGGAATACGAGAAGAGTTGGCTCCCATGAAGGGTGAAAATCGAATGTTTCTTCCTCCACCTGCTTATACTATTTCTAGGGCGGAGAGATATCAGTTTTGCAACTTCTTCAATGAT
This sequence comes from Viscum album, assembly GCA_963277665.1. Lineage (NCBI taxonomy): Eukaryota > Viridiplantae > Streptophyta > Magnoliopsida > Santalales > Viscaceae > Viscum > Viscum album. The sequence continues at coordinate 778,756,182 of OY728138.1, forward strand.
GTAAAGGTTCTAGAGGGGTACTCATCAAATATCAAGAACATTGTGTCAATTAATGATTTGAAGTTAAAAGGTTTGAAATCACATGATTGCCATGTTTTGATGCAATATCTAATTCCTATAGCTTTACGTTACATTTTCCCCAAGAATGTTCGTCATAAATTAACCAAACTTTGTTTCTTTTTCAAAGCTATATGTAGCAAAGTTTTAAACCCGGGGAAATTTACAGCTATGGAAAAATAAATTGTCATCATATTATGTGAATTAGAAATGTTCTTTCAGCCAAGATTCTTTGATATGATGGTTCATTTGATGATTCACTTGGTGAGAGAGATTCGACTTTGTGGTCCTGTGCACTATAGATGGATGTATCCTGTTGAACGTTATATGAAGATTTTGAAAGGGTATGTAAAAAATCGAAGTCGGCCAGAGGGTTGTATAGTGGAGAGATATATTGTTGAGGAAGCCATTGAATTTTGTACTGAATACCTATCTGATGTGGAAAGCATTGGTCTCCCGAAATCTCATCACACTGGATGCATTAAGGGTAAGGGAATTTCTGGAAGAGAAGTTGTGACAATCAGTATTACAGATCGGGAGTAGGCTCATCTTTATGTTTTGCATAACAATTGGGAGGTTTCTCCATATATTGAAACTCAAAAAGAAATTCTTAGGCAGTTGAATCCATCGAGGGATGAAAAATGATTATTAGATACACATAATCAGCAGTTTATAGGATGGTTTTAGGACCATATTTTTAAGCAGTTGGATGAAAATCCAAATTCAATTTCAGAACATCTTCGATGGCTAGCCGCTGGACCAAGTGTGTATGTATTATCTTACTGTGGTTATGTAATTAATGGTTATACATTCTATACAGATGAACATGATGAAGGTAGTACCATGCAAAATAGTGGAGTTACACTAGTGGCTGAAGCGATGCATGTTTCTGGTAGTAAGGACAGAAATCCAATTTATGCAAATATGTCATACTTTGGCATTATCAAACTAATATGGGAGTTAGATTATATGACATTCCAATTGCCGATTTTTCAATGCAAATGGATTGATAACAAAATTGGTGTTAAAATAGATGAATGGGGATATGTGAAAGTTGATTTTAGTAAAGAAGGGTACAAAGACGAATAGTTTATAATGGCATCACAAGCGATACAAGTTTTTTATGTTCTAGATCTCGAAAACCGAAAGTGGTCGATTGTTCTGTTATCGTCCAAAACTACTGAAGGTTCCAATGAAAATTCAGTTGAGGACAATCCTTTTAGCGGTACGTCGCAATCATTTCGGAGAGGTCCCAATGCAGATGATGTTTTGTATGTTAGAGGAGGCCACAATGCAGGGATTTGGATAGTCGATAGAGGTGTCAAATCCCTTCAACCTTTGAAAAAAATAAAGATAGTTAAGTAAACAAGTTATATTTTTTTTGTAATATAGATCTTGTTATCTCATGTTTTTATCTTATCATTACTGAATTTATGTAATCTGAATTAACTGTTTAACCACTTTTGTAGATAATGACTTCTGCACATTCTGGTGCTCCTAACCTTAAGGCTGAACAGGTCTCTCAAGCAGCTGCTGCTGCGGCTGCTGCTGCTCCTGCTGCTCATGCTGCTGCAGCTGCTGCTGCTCCTGCTGCTCCTGCAGCTCATGCTGCTACTGCTGCTCCTACAACTCATGCTGCTGCTGTTGCTGTTGCTCTTGCTGCGACTCCTGTTGCTCCTGCTGCTCCTCCTGCTGCTTCTCCTGCTGTGGCTCCTGCTGCTCTTAGTGTTGAGGTCAAACAACCATTAGCACATTCCATTGATACCATTCTAGATGAACATATAGATGATGTTGATATCGATGAAATGGTCAGGAATGAAGGACCAACGTTGTAGAAGTCCCAGGTGTGTCGTAGTTTGGCGGTGTTAGCCAAAATTCTTAAGGTGAAAAGTAAAGGCATGAAATTTGAAGTCAGATGGAATGCATGAGGCCAACATGTGAATCCCAACAAGGCTATGTTTAGTAGCTACATTGGAGTTGTAACTCGGAAATTCATGCCGATTGACATAGATTCATGTCACCATGTTGTGTCCGAGATGAAGTCTGTGATCTGGGAAGAAATTACGGTAACATTATGAATTTATTTCTTTATTTTACTAGCAAATAAAATAATGAAACAATGTCTTACTCTTCTCAATCTCTTGAAGATTACATTTATAGTAGACGATTCACACAAGGATTATGTACTAAGGCTTGCAGGAAATATTCATCGAGTTTTTCGCACTATTTTAACAAGATGTCACCTCAAAGTTTCTAAAGGTAAAATAAACCCGCACCCACCCATTGTCTACACTCACCTGATATCCCAAGAAGCATGTGATGCATTTATTGGCTGTCATGGGGATGGGAAGTTTCAGGTACAGTGTGAGTGATAATACGTTGTTTGAGGATAAATGTATTCATCACTTTGATTGTCAATATTTCATTTATGAAACAGAAACTCTGTACTGAAAATAAGGAACGTGCTTCAAAAACAACATACCCCTATCGTAAAGCAAGGATGGGGTACGCTTCATTAGAAAAGAAAATGGTACGTATTTTAAATTTACAATAATATTGTTAGGTGCCAATAAACAAAATCATAATTATTTTTCTATGTTTATATGTAGATTGATGAGTCTAAAACCAAATGCACTTCCATCCCACGTCATGTGCTATGGAAGGAGGCACGTGTGAACAAAGAAGGGAAGTTAGTAGATGCGAACACACAGAAAGTGTGGGAAATATGTGTAAGTATGACATGAAGATAAAATAATTTGTTTAAAATTGCTATTACATAAAAATAATTAGTTATTTTCCTATATCTGACAGTCACAGGAATCAGCTACTCCTGTAGCTAATACAGACCTATTATCGATGACTTTGAAGCTGCCAAAAAAATACGGTCGTGTCAGAGGTGCAGGGTTTGGGGTGACACCCTGAGTATATTTTGAGAAGAAGAAAAAAATGGATGATACAGATGAAAAATTGGAACAAATGAGAGAAAAAATAGCAACCCTTGAAGAACAATTACAATGGAAGGGAGATTTTCTAGCAACTTTTATGGGTGGGAAGCAAAGGGAAGACACAACTCAAGAACAACTGCCACATGAACATCCCGCCCCACCCCCCACCAGCTTTGAGGCGAGCCATTCACCTCAAAGAACTATCTTAGCCGTGGTAATCAATATTCTAATAATTATTCCCATGAAATATGAATAAGACAAGCACAGATAATTTTTCTGTACTCATATTCTACAGGGTGATAATGATTGTGATTTATATCTATCAACACCCACCTATCACCTTGTAGTGAGGGCTACAATGTTCAATATCCTAGATGACACACTGCATAATAGACCACTTCTGAAATATCATCTGAAAGTGATGATTATTGTAGCTTATGACCCAAAGGCAGAGCTACCTATTCCACTTGATGACGATGATATTCATACGGTCAAAAAGTCTATTGGGACATTCATTGCCTGGCCATCACAACTTGTAAGAGTACATGCAGACAAAGAGGTATTTATTTCCTTTTCTTTTCAAGCTAAACCCTTAAAAATTAATGAAAAAAGGGTCGGAACCAATGATTGTTGTTATAGACGGAGAAAGGGAAGGGGGTGACAAACGTTAGCTCAAAACCATCTAAAGGATCGACCAACCGATCCCAAGGAGCTATTGAAAGCACATTAACACCACCTGTTCTCTATCCACATTTACTAGCATTGAAGACTCATGTGGATACGAAGCTAAAATATGGTAATAGTCATATAGTGGTTTTCAAAGAGAATATATACGGAGAGGAAAGTCAAGATTTCATTGCTGCTGAAAATGTAAATGAAATCCTTGAAAATGGTTGTCTAGGCATCACAGTTATAATTGTATATATGAGGTATGTTTCCATGAATTGATTTTCCAAAAGCCGATCTAATGTGAAAATTATGACTAAATGCATTTTATATTGTTGATAGATGCATTTATGAAAAACAGTTGAAGGAATTTTCCCATGAGCCAAGATTTGGACTGGTTAGTCCTCATATCACATCAACTGACCTAACAAAAATAGAGCCATCAAAAAGGGATTCAATAGTGAATGGTTTGCTGAAAACATTTGAACGCAAGATTACAGATGACAGAATTTTCCTAATACCAACCATGCAGGGGTAATACTCTACGATTAAAGCATATCAGTTATGTTTTCACTTTTTTTATTAATTATTCTTTTTTGTGTTTTTAGGCAACATTAGTTGCTAATTACAGTGAACTTGGATACTCCAAAGATTTATTTTTTGGATTCAAAGCAAGGATATCCATCAAACCGACCACACATGATGGAGTTTGTGAATCTGTAAGACACTACATCTTACGTTTGAGGTCTAAACATCAAGTAATATAATTTATATTATCTTTTACTGAGGATTCTATAATGATAGAGTGGTGTATCATTATCTTCTAAAAAAAGGAATGAGGACAGGGGCTAAGCATAGGGAGGCGAGAAAGTACTACGTCTGGACAAATATTAGGGTATATATAATAAAATTTCACTATCCAAACACATCTCAACACAAGTTACTTATTCTCCTAATGATCATTTTTTTTGCGGTGTCCAAAACAAACAAACGATAATGATTGCGGTTATTATGTTTGTAAATTTATGAAAGAGATCGTTTTTCATCAGCAAAGTAGCAACCCTAAAGAGGTATTTTTAAAAACAACTACTAGTTCGTTTAATTTATTTATTAATTATTTACTTTTTTATTTTACAGTACTACTCTGACTTCTGAAAAACCTCATACTCAAAAGACGATATAAATGTGTTCATAAATGAGTGGGCCGCATACCTGATGGAATATTGTACACAAATAAAATGGAGATCTGACTTGGGGACATGTATAATTTTTGGCCATTTTTGAGAGGGGTTAAGGGGATCAAAAGACGAAAAATTGTTGTATGTAAATGTTCGTAGGAAAATTGTAATTTTTATTAAATAAAACAGCCTTTCTCCAATGAGTCATTTTCCCATTTTAACAGATGATATACACCAGCAACATGCAAGAATGCTGAACCACTCAAAGGGTCTCTATTTTGTTTAAAATGGACATGATTTTAAGTGAAAACAACAACTGACATACGTAAATCTGAACAAACGCATTCTGATTGCCTTGATCTTTTATAAGAATGATCCAAGAGTCCTTGGGGATGTGTACGAGTCAACCCCGCCTTAATCCGAGGCACGGTGTGGCCGCTATCACTCAAAGGGTCTCTATTTTGTTTAAAATGGACACGATTTTAAGTGAAAACAACAACTAACCTACGGAAATATGACAAAAAGAATTCGTATTGAATTTATCTTTTATAATAACAATACAAGGTTCCTTGGTGACATGTACGAGTCAACCCTGACTCAATCTGAGGCACGGTGTGGCCACTATCACTCAAAGGGTCTCTATTTTGTTTAAAATGGACACGATTTTAAGTGAAAACAACAAATGACCTACAAAAATCCGACCAAACACATTCAGATTTCATTGATATTTTATAAGAACGATCAAAGGGTCCTTGGTGACCTGTATGAGTCAACCCCACCTCAATCCGAGGCACGGTGTGGCCGCTAGCACTCAAAGGGTCTCTCTTGTTTAAAATGGACACGATTTTAATTGAAAACAACAACTGACCTACGGAAATCCAACCAAATGGATTTGGATTGCATTGATATTTTATAAGAACAATCCAAGGGTCCTTGGTGACATGTACGAGTTAACCCTGCCTCAATCCGAGGCACGGTGTACCCACTATCACTCAAAGGGTCTCTATTTTGTTTAAAATGGACACGATTTTAAGTGAAAACAACAACTGACCTACGAAAATATGACCAAACGCATTCGGATTTCATTGATATTTTATAATAACAATCCAAGGGTCCTTGGTGACATGTAAGATTCAACCCCACCTCAATCTGAGGCACTATGTGGCCGCTAGCACTCAAAGGGTCTCTCTTGTTTAAAATGGACACAATTTTAATTGAAAACAAAAAACGACCTATGGAAATCCGACCAAATGCATTCAGATTGCATTGATCTTTTATAAGAATGATCCAAGGGTCCTTGGTGACATATAAGAGTCAACCCATCCTCAATCCGAGGCACAATGTGGCCTCTATCACTCAAATGGTCTCTATTTTGTTTAAAATGGACACGATTTTAAGTTAAAACAACAACTGACCTACAAAAATCTGACCAAACGCATTTTTATTGCATATATCTTTTATAAGAATGATCAAAGGGTCCTTGGTGACGTGTATGAGTCAACCCTGACTAAATCCGAGGCACGGTGTGGCCACTAGCACTCAAAGGGTCTCTATTTTGTTTAAAATGGACACGATTTTAAGTGAAAACAACAACTGACCCACGGAAATCTGACCAAACACATTAGGATTGCATTGATATTTTATAAGAACGATCCAAGGGTCCTTGGTGATGTGTAAGAGTCAACCCCGCCTCAATAAGAGGCACGGTGTGGCCGATATCACTCAAAGGGTATCTCTTGTTTAAAATGGACACGATTTTAATTGAAAACAACATCTGGCCTACGGAAATCCGACCAAACGCATTCGGATTGCATTGATATTTTATAATAACGATACAAGGGTACTTGGTGACATGTAAGAGTCAACCCTAACTCAATCCGAGTCCCAGTGTGGCTGCTATCACTCAAAGGGTCTCTATTTTGTTTAAAATAGACACGATTTTAAGTGAAAACAACAACTGACCTACAGAAATCCGACCAAACGCATTCGGATTGCATTTATATTTTATAAGAATGATCCAAGGGTCCTTAGTGACATGTATGAGTCAACTCCGCCTCAATCCAGAGCATGGTGTGGCCTCTAGCACTCAATGGGTCTCTCTTGTTTAAAATGGACACGATTTTAATTGAAAACAACAACTGACCTACAGAAATCCGATGAAACATATTCGGATTGCATTGATCTTTTATAATAACGATACAAGGGTCCTTGGTGACGTGTAAAAGTCAACTTTGACTCAATATGAGGCACTATGTGACCGCTATCACTCAAAGGGTCTCTATTTTGAATGAATATTTTCAAATAAATCCACTCCACTGATATTATAATTTTTTTCTTGAATAAAAATATCTTTTTGATGTTTAAATCATTTCAACAGGGCTTATTTATATTTATGGTTTCCATTTTAAATTTTTAGATTTAAGAAATATGGAAGTTCTATGTTTCAGACTAGATAAATTCCTAGCCTTCAATATCAATTAATTTTTATTTTATTAAGATTGAATCATGGATATACATAATATCATGGTTTTTGGAAGATAAAATTATTCCATAGGTATCACTCCATATTATTTTCCTCTTAAGAATATATAACACTATAATTTCTTCATTTTCCTCAAAATATTAGTTGGAAGATGCACCCTATGAAGCTATATACCCTATAAATCCCATATACCCACTAAACCATGTAAGGTTTCTAAAATTTTCAAAATTTCAATGTTCAACTCATATTGTACCTTATAAAGTTCTTTCATAGCATTCATTATACCCTATGAAGTCTCATGTGTACCCTATGAAGTTCAATTATTATCCAGTGTAGGGTTCAGGTCTTATTCCATAGAATGTTTAAATACAACCTATAAAGGAACCATACAATGATATTCATACCCTACTAAGTCTATCATAGGTTTCATGTGTTTGAAATTTTCTTGCTTCAGATCAAACCTATGAAGTAGTAGGTACCCCATGAAAGTTGTATCGTATGATGCTTCTATATATTAGAAAGATCCAGATAACTTAAAAAGATTTTTCAAGAACCATATGAAGTAGTTTTTTTTCATAAATGGTTACACTAAAGCACATGAAACCCTATAAATCTCCTCATATTCACCCTATGAAGGTTTTAAATTGTACCCAATGTTGTTCTTACTATACCCCACAAAGTGAATCAGGTTTATTACTTTAGTAGATTCTCAAAATTCTGTAAGAAAGGAAATATTCCAGTTCAATACCAAATACCTTAAAGGATTCTCATAAACTATTCAAATATTCTCTAAATAACCTCAAATATATTCAAGAATTATTATGTTAATTAAAAACCTTTTTCATCTTATTTCAAAGGTGTTTTATAGAATATAAACTCAACTATGAGTATTATTCTATAGCTCACTAACTTAATGTTTTATCCTAAACTTAAATCTTCTAAAATAATTATCCAAGTGATTTAATCATTGAGTTTAGTATCCTTAATGATCAATAAACACTAGGATAGATTCTCTAATCTTTAGCAAGATTCTAGTACACTTTTAACTTGTTTAAATCATTTTAACATTAGATTATACAAGCTATCTAGCACACACATAGTCTGACATCCATCTTTTTACACAAAATTTGTAATGTGTTTCAGATAGTTATAAAAACATTATATTAGAAATTTTCATATTTCCTTACAAACCATCTAAAAAAATCATCTTATATATGGAATTACTTTAAGCATAATTCTTTATTCCCCTTTTCCAAAACACGTGGTCAACTCCTTGACTTATCCTTTAGGTGGATAATACTTCCATCACCAAAATCAACACACATTTAATTTAATTAATATAACATTATTGAAAAAAAATACAACAATTTTCCTATGGAAACTACACAATGAAACCTATTCAAGAAAGAATCATTATATTACACTAAAAAACAAGAATAAAAAAAATATCTCAATACCCGAGGAAGTGAAAAAATCTCAAAAGTTAGATAATCACCAAATCAATATCCGGTCCTCACATCCACAAAATTATATTTATAGGAGAGGGGTGAAATGAATTTATAAAAAATTCCCTAAGAAATATAGGATGATATCTATCACCATAATAACTTTATATGCTTCAACACCTTATTCTATATGTATAAAGGTTTAGGTGATACCTGACTATGTTTTAAAATATGTTAGGGTTGAAACATATTAATTTTAAATATAATATTTATTTTGTAATTCAAAAGATAAGATCTTGTACAACATAAAAATATAACTTTTGTTAACATAAATAAAATATAAAGTGTATTATAATTCCTCAAAATAATGATCTGGAAGATTTCATTTAGTAAAATGACTCAAGAATACCGAATCTCTTTAACATTTTATTTTTCTGGTCCTTTGGTAGTTTTTACATTCTCTTAATTTGTCAGGTCTAAATGTTTACTAATGTTCAACATTATTTTTATACCATGAACACGTATAGAGAGAGGGTATGAATCTTTCACTCACCATAATGCATTATTTTCATTAGTATCTACATTATTTATTATTTTATCTTATTTTTAACATTTTTATTAAACCAATATTATATAATCAGAAAAAAACTCACTTATCTAGAAGTTCATTTATAAAACACTCATTTTCATATCAACTTATAATATTAATTTTTATAATATATTTATATTTTTACACTTTCCCTTTTTAATTGTATAATTAATTATTTTTTACTTTGATTTATTTATTTTAGAATGAATTTTAAATCAAGGTTTTTGTGTTGAATCTATTTAATTTTTCCCCACCTGAAGTTTCCTACCATATATAATCACCTCTCTATTATATGGAATAATGTTATTTATCATGTTGAAATATATCTATAAAAGAGGGAAATGTGAAGATAAAAAAATTGAATGGATTTGAAAATAGTTTCAGGAGAATGAAGATCAAGGATTATATTTCTTATAAAAAGATGAATCTACCACTTTTTTGTATGAAAATAGATGGGATTAACATGTAAGAGTGATATTTATTAGGAAGATATTCTCTAGGAGTTTTCACCTGATATTAGAGAACAACATGGAATTAAATAATATAATAGAGAAGAAAAAAATTGGGCTGATTGAAGAACTAGAAAATGTATACAAGAAAATATCCAATTCTTATAATACCTTAGGTTTTATGAATTATTTTATTTTCTTAAACTTTATGTATATCATTCAGAAATATAAGTTTTCTATTCTATGCATAGATTTGATCTTCAGTATAAAATAAGTAATATAAGATATCAATCAATATAATAACACTTAATTCATTCATAATGAAACATTACAACAAATTTATATAAAATCATGTATTACATGACAAGTAATATTACATTCCATGGATGATTACATCTATTAAAATTGCATAGATTAAAATTGGAAAATAAATAGAAAAAATAATATCTTTAAAACTAAGAGATCCCTTAGATTAACTTTATCCTTGAAAATCACCATTAGTAGAACTCAAATAATGATTAAAAATAACATAATTAAATGAGAAATCATGTTATGAAATATATAATGAAATGGAATGATAAGTTTAATTTAAAAGGTAAGAATGGATTGAATTTATAGGTGGTAATGAGGGTAATATTACCATTATAAAGGGGTATATAGTCATTATAAATATGGTCATTGGTAATATGGTAATTTAATATACATACACATAAAAATTATATTTAAGGAGTGTATTATTAGTAACAAAATTTAAAAAATATAATTTACAAATAATAAATAAAAAAACAAAAATATAAAATCTAGTTACCATTTTTATTTAAAAAAATATTTTCATGCACTGCATATTATTATTAAATTATGATATGATGTATTTATAAAATTTAAATAAATATTTTAAAATAAATGAATTTAAAATATTAACATTTTATAATATAAAGAATTAATTTTAATATTATTTGTTGAAAATTATTTTATATAATAGTGATATTTTTAATGATATTTAAAGTGTTTTGTATTTTAACTAATGTTTAATAAGACTGGTATTAATAATATTTATAATAAAATAAATTAACATAAATCTAATATTTATTACTAGGTAAGTAATAAGAATAAATTCTTTTTATGTTTAAAAGATATATTTTCCATAAAATTGTTTTTATATAATATAAACATTTATATTGAAATTAATTTTTATAAAATAAAAAAATTGGGTTTGATAAAATGTTTTTCATATTTTAATCATCATATAAAAATTTGGTAATAAGTTTATTTTCATTTTTAACATTAAAATAAGTTACCAAAGTTAATATTAGCAAATGTGGTAAAATAATTATTTTTCAAAGAATTCCTTTTATAATTTTTTCACTGTTTTTATTTAAAAAAATGATCTATTTTTGATGAACCTAATATGATGTTTAAACATATAAAAATATATATTAAAAAACATTTAATTATTAATTAATGGTAAATATGAATAAAAACACTAAATGTTTATGAAGACATATTTTTTACTAAAACATATTTTTTCTATATCTTATATTTTAATTTAAATATTATTTTTATCATATTTAGAAAACGAATTAGATTAAGTTGAGTCACTATTTGGATTCATAATGTTAAAATTAAACATTAAGGGTCATATTATATTCTTATTAAAAAAATATTTACCACAATAAATATATCAACCTTGCTTTTTATTACAGACTTAAATATGATTTATTACATAAAAGATTCACTTGAGACAATATAGAAGATCGATATGTCTAGGTTCTTTGGGGATTAGGACCATTAAATAACTAATTAAAACTTGAAATACAATATCTTTATTGAAACAATTATTTACATGACCACAAACATTCCTTCGTACTTAACATTGCATGGGACAACCTGAGGACATACATAAGAAATGTGTGAGCTATAAATCCCAATAAGGGAATAAACATGGAATAAAATAAGGAATACAATACAAGTTATACAATAGACATATCAATATAGAACAAGAGAAATATCAACATAAAGGCATGATAAATCATGATAATCATAACATGGAGATGTGGCAACAACACTTAACATGGAATTAGCATGAGCTAAGGCTCATTACACATGGAGCATGAGTAAACCATCAATGCACATAAAGAAAGAGTAAAACCTTATTGCACATGAATTATAATGATTCAACACCCATTTCACATGGCGTATCATGATATTATACTTTACCCAATGCATTGGAATGCTATTAGGGCACACCCTTCATAATCATTTCATTTCATGCATAAGTGTGCCACATAGATCATACAACATGGATTCATTACCATCATAATTAATTCCAATAATAAGAGATATGGAATACATAAATGTAAGTCCTTGATATATAATTACACGTGCATAATGGTGAATACCTCTGATAGATGAGTGGGTATGGTATTCACTACATAATGATTTTGAAATGGAAATTTTATTGTAATTTCGACAGCATAACGACGTCAAATAGAAATTCGTAAAATGGGTTGATGAGAGTGAAAGGGGTATCTCATCATTTATACATTATATGGACAGTAAGGTAATCATGGGATAGAATATACCAATATATGTAATGGAATTTAGATGTATAATATAAAATATTTTCTAGAATGTAAATCAGGAGAGAAATTCCTTACAGAATTTCAACATGGTAATGGATGTACATGGGAGGAATTCGTGAGAGGGAAAAGGGGTATATAATCATTAAAAATTTAATATGGAATTATGGGGGATGTTTGAAATCATATACCAACATTTGTAATTGAAAATAAAAGGGCATAACAACATAATTAAATTTGGACAAAAATAAGAAAGGAAGAAATCCCTTACTTGGAAGTGTGATCCCAAAGGCTTGGGAGGGGCTTGAGAGAGGCTTATTAGGAGCTTGGGGAACCCTGGGAGGATTATAGAGAGAGAGGAGGGTAGTGGTTGGACGAACTAAAAAGTATTTGAGTGAAGAGGAAGTGGGAGCTTGGGTGGGTTTATATAGGAAAAGAGAGGGAATTATTTATTATTTATGTTTGGGACACGACACATTAAACTAACCAAAAAAACAAACCAGCGCATGGTTTTTGCCCATGGTTTTTTCCAAAGGATAGAGGAAAAAATATTTTATAAGGAAAAAGGCCTAAATTCTTAAAATAATAGGGTTTCTTATGTGGAGGTGAGTCACACTCTCAAGGAAATCAATTTAAAAGGTAAAATATTTTATAAGTCTTGAGGGGTCCACTAAAGCATTGTAAAATAAATCAAACAAAAATAAAATCACATTATTTTAATGTTAAAACATATATTGTCTGAAAAAAATGTTTATAGTATTTTATTACATCACTATTAGGTCATTATGATGTCATAACACACATTATATAATTAAACGGTATTAAATTTTTACCCAAAAATTCGACTGTCTTAGAAAATTATGAAAAATTCACCATTGGAAAATTTCAACATCATGATTCCAAATATAATATTCATTTTATCTAAATAATTTTCTAAATATGGGACTTTTTTACTTTTAAAATAAAAACCGTCATTTTTAAAAAATTCATGAGTTTTGACAAAAACGACTTTCAAACATTAATAAAAATTACAATTGTATCCATAAAAATTATAAGATCATTTATACTTAATAAAAAGTAATTTAATAATAATAATATTTTATTAAAATATTATTTAATTAAAAAAACCATTAATTTATCAAAATATATTTCTTAGTTGAATATTAACTAAAAATACTATTTGTGCTTTAAAAACTATTTACAAAGTAACAAAAATAATAAAATGAATTTATATTATTTATTATATACAAAAATAATGAACATAATCATAGTTCTAAGGTATTGTTACATAACCCCTTATAACACTCTCATATGACCAAAGTGTAAGGTGTGCGATGGTGAGAGACACCTAGGGTGGCTCAGATAAGATCGCTCGGGTGGGAATCTCTATCAAATTCCACTTCTCCAGTAGGTGGTTCTATTAGAGCTTAACATGTTAAATCTTGACTTGGACTTGGTCAAGAGCAAAGCCCAATGACACTACATCCTCTCCAAGCTTCGAAAAATGGGCTTCGTATAGGGAAAGTCTACTGGATGAGGCCATCACTTCCTTTGTCCGAGTAAATTGGATTTGTTTAGCCCCATATTTATAAAAATAATGTGATCACTGTTCAGCGGCTATATTATCAATGGTCACAATTATTAATGGTATTTTAAAATCCAAAAACATAAAACCAAGGAAGTGTATACATTATATAAACACGTTACATAATAAGACAATTAATTAGATCAAGAGGAATTTTCATTAATAAAAGTTTGGTTTGTTAAAGTAAAAATTTAATTAAGGATATTTTGGGTAAAATGAGGTAATTTAAAGTTGCTAAAAAGTTGGAAAATTAACAAGAAACACATACCATATATAAGACATTTTTAATGTGGGAAATTCAATCCAAAATATCTTACAAAAAATTTACTCACATAACTACTATGTGATTTTATCTTTACCCCTCACATAACTTTTGTTTCCAAGTAAATTTCCCTCCTTTTCACCTATAAAAGGTTTTCACTTCCACCCACTTCAAGAGACACATATTCTCTGAATTTACCATAAACTACTACCAATTTTACCTATCCTAGAATCCTATTTCATGTTTTGAAACCATTTTTTATAGTAAATATTACCAAGTCTTCTATTTCTAAGAAATATCTCAAGAGAATATTCAAGTCCTAATTGTGAGTATTATCCACTAATTTAAATATTTTATTCTCTAACTTTATCATACACCATCTTCCAAATATATTCAAACCATACTAATATAATGATTTCAATATCATTAGTATAATTAAATATTATTATTATAAGTACCTAGACTTAAACATTACATAATCTTGAGCTTTATGTCATGATTTCATTCTCTCAAATTTTTGGATCTTTTCAGGCATAGAGTTTTAGAGAATAAGGTAATAACTAATACATAACAAAAAGATATTATATAAGGAGGAAAATTTTGATTAGTATCCATTTTACCATAATATAATACTTTTAAAATAAAACGTTTTTATTTTATGAAAAATATTGAAGACATTAATATTAAATTATTCTTTTACCTTACCATCCTAAACCCCATTATTTTTTAAAAAATGTGGGATGAGAACAAACAGATCAACAAGGGATTTAAAAATAAGAAAAATGTTAGTCTAGTGAAAAACATGAAAATCCATGATTTGTTTTTTCAAAACACACATTTTTACCTCGAAATGGAATCATATTTATTTTTAAAAAATTTATCCTACCTTTTAAAGAAAAAATATTTCCATAAAAAATCCTTAGCAAGCATAGAAAATTCATGTAGGTTCCTTAAGATATCATCTTGATAGAACACTCTCAGAACAATTAAAAATTGGAATAACCATACGATTGAATTCTAAAATAATTCTATATAGAACATAATAATTATCCAAGGCATTAGATAACTATAATGGGTCTCTCTATTCATATCATGATAAATAATAGGGCTCAAACCATCATATATTGAGTTATAATGGGACTCAACCCATCATATATTAATCCATAATGGGGATCGACTCATAATAAAATATTTATCATGATCACTCATTATCGTAAAAATGTATAGTGACTATATCATGAATAAAACATTTTAATCTTTCACATTTTCATCCTAAAACTCCTAAAAACCCTATTTAACCCATATAAAAAACACTTTTGGATATCAAAATTACCTTTTTGTCACGACCCGCCCCAGTGGGGCTCGCACCGTGACTCCCCAAGCCTGCCTCCAATAGGCCAGGGGCTGGTGACTAGCACTGAGTAGGCATATTACTACATGGAAGGCATTGCCTAAGAACTTGTACACATGCACACATCTTCAACCCCACAAATGATGAAATGTAAAAACACTAAGAAACAAAATTCATTCATATAACTAAACCCAACCAACGGAGTACTATGGAAAGTAAAGTAATGAAAGTGAACTGGGCCAGAATACAAGCCCACAAAAAACAAGATTCTGAAAACTGCAAAGTCAAAACTATAAACACAATGAGGTACTTAGACTACTGCTCATAGCTGAAGGAATGCCTCGGCCTGTAGGGAACTCATAAAGCTCGGTCCTATCCTGGTCCGCCCTGGACTCTTTCAAAAGGCTTCTCATCTACAAAAGACACGACACATGCGAGCGAAGACCGTGTAGGGGTGAGTATAACAATACTCAGTATAGGACCTCGAAAAACACAAAGCAAGTACTCAAAGGAAAGCCACAGTGAGATCTATATAGTATATGTCTACTGAACATATAATAGGCGATCACAATCCAGATATTCTCAAAACCAAGACCCGTAGTCTAGAGACAAGTCACACAACTACATACCCACACTAGGGATTCAGTTCAAAGATTTCTATGAAGCACTCATTCCATAAGAACACACTCCACGAGTCTGGTAGATCTGATGACATCCGTCCAAGAAGTACTGTTCATCAGGAAACGTCATGATAGGTAGTTATACTCATTACTGGAGACACACTCTTGAGTGGGGAACATCACGATAGATAGATTCACTCATTATGGGAGACACAAACCTGAGTGGGAAAGATCACGATACACAGATGAAGATCACTTCCAGGGCCATGGTGGATACCGCAACTCATCCGAATTCACCAGCTAGGTGGATTCAAAATCTAGGTAGAGGATCAATGCCCAATAGAGTTGGTCATGTCGATGCCTGACTCTACCTAGGGTCAGTAATTGATAGAGGATGTCGCTCCGGGCCTCTCGGAGGGATGCCAACTCTATCACAGAAAGTCCTACTGAAGGGATCAGGCTCCTATAGAAGGAAATGATGTCTGACCTCCAGGGGAATGAGAAAAAGGGGAATTAACCCAAATGAAACATGTCCAAGATATGGTGAACAAGAGGACCATGACATTTTCCAAAAAAGTACACGGCGTGTAGAAAAGTTACACGTCGTGTTGTCTGACCCCGGGTACTTCCCGTGTACAACGACCCGTGTCATAAGGCTGGTCATGTATAAAAATGAGTACAAGGTGTGTAGTACGGTGTACACACTGTGTCTGAGTGACTGGGGTTAGCTCCGTGTACGCTGGTTGTGTGCCCGTACAAGGTCCTCCATCCATGTACTTATACCCATGTAATCGGTACACGGAGTAACCCGCATTACTGGCCTCGCCTGACCGTTTGATAGAGTACACATAGTGTACTTCATGTCATGTCTGTGTATCCCCTGGATACATGCCGAGTCTCGCGTAGCCTCCTCTGCCATGCTGCGTAGAGATTACACGTTGTGTTTTCCATCCCGTGTCCGTGTACTTTCCAAAATACACACTGAGCTTCTGGGAAATTCCAACACACCGTGTGACCAGGGTCACATGCCGTGTGATTCCTCTCTGACCCCCAAAACTCTAGCCACCTCCACTGGTACTACATGACATGTTCTTCAGAAGAACATGGTGTGTATTCTATAAAATTTACAGAATCGTGGAATTTCACCACCGTACCTCCGTGCTACCCTATTCGTCGATCCGACCGTCTGATTTCCATGAAACTCTGGAATCCAGGTCGCCCCGACGTCCCGAGGTCATCTCCATTGTTTTTTGGCTTCTGATCGGCTCTAACAACATGTTTTGATCCTCCTATGCGAAGAATGCCCGAAGAACGGTCTTTTTCAATCTGAGCTGATTTGTCGTCCGCTATGACCGTTGCACCACCATAGGGTCGCTGCGATATCAGATCTCTAGTTCGAGATAATTGCATTGCAAGACGGGTGCATGAAGATCTGTTGTTCGTCTCCCCACGAAGAATGTGAAGAACACACGAGGAAAAGAAAGGGGGGAGAAATCCAATCAGAAAATTGAGGAATGAACCTCCGCTATCATTCATCACGGTGTTGATCCGCTCCCGTTAGTAGGATTAAACAGAGTAGAATCAAACAAAATCTAAACATGGAGTAATTCCCAGAAATCATCCCATCAAAAACCCTCCCGCAAAAATGTACAAATCCACGGATCAACATGTTCATGGTTGATCTGCGTTCATCTTTTAAAATCAAAAACAGGGAAATCATATTTGAAATAACAACCCCTAACTCAAGAAGGGATTGATCGTTGACGAAGGGTCGCGCTACCATCATCGTAGAGATCCTTCAACTTTGTTGGAGCATCGATTCGTAGCTTCAATCTGTCGTTGTTCGTCACCAAGAGTTTTCTCCAAAGCGCCTTGGATTCCCCAGATTTTTCTCTCAATCTTTCGCCAAAGACCATCATTAAATTAACCCATTAAAAATGGGAAACTTGATTTGGAATTCCATCACACTATGTCATTAAAGAGTCAAGATTTCTATTCTTGAGTCATTATGACATGAAATTTATTAAAGAATCAACTGCCCCATCACCGCGCTGCAGTGGATGTTTCCATATAAAATAAAATAAACAAGGTGAATTTATTTTTATTTTTATTTTACTAAAATGTCCAAAAATTAACTTTTTCCCTCGACCCATGCCGGTCGAGGATAGAACCGTTCTTAGGCAAAGTCGTCGTCCTGGATGCAACGATTCCCTTATATTTTTAATTCGGGCATCCGTTCAGAAACTGCCACAACCGCGCACAAGTGCCGACTCAATTAACTTAAACAAAGTTCAAACCACCATTCTGGGATCACTGGGCCTTGGAATGATGTGCCATCACTGCACCTGGTCTCTTAATAATTCCATATTATATTTAAAAATAATACATGAAAAAATACGAGACATTACTTTCTCCCCACCTTGGTGCTTTGCGTCCCCGGAAAGCCAAAACAAGACTACTCAAAAATATGTGGGTATTGGGCATAGATTTGAGCCTCCCGCTCCCATGTGCTCTCTTGAAGATTCATGTGCTGCCAATGAATGTGAACCAGGGGAATCGATTTCCCACAAAGGATCCCCTCCCGCCGATCCTCGATCTCCATCGGTTACTCAACAAAGGTCACTGCATCCTCGATTTCCAACTCACCCTAGTCAATGACATGTGACGGGTCATGAACGTACATCCTCAACTACGACACGCGGAAGACATCATGTACCCAATGCAACTGTGGCGGTAGAGTTAGGTGGTACTCCACCTCTCCAACTTTGCACAATATCTAGAAAGGTCTGATGAAACTCGTAGATAGCTTTCCGCCCTGGCCAAATCTCTGTAACCCTCGTCGAGGTGAGACCTAAAGAAAGACGTGGTCTCCATCTTCGAACTCTAGAGGTCTTCGTCTTCTATCAGCATAAGACTTATTTTGGCTCTATGCAGTCTTTATCCGCTCCCAGATGATATGCACCTTCTTAGTGGTAGCTCACACCAACTTTGGACCCATGAGTGTTGACTCCCTGGGGTCTGTCCAGCAAAGCGGTGACCGGTAGGGTCTTCGATACAAGGCCTCGAACAGTTCCATACCAATGGTGGAGTTGTAGCTATTGTTGTACGCAAACTCCACCAGTGGTAGGTGGTCCTACCAACTGCGAACAAAGTCCAAGATTCATGCCCACAACATATCTTCCAGAACTTGAATGGTCCTCTCCGTCAGACCATCGATTTGGGGATGGATTTCCCTGCTCAAGTGTAGCTGAGTCCCAAAGGCCTCCTACAATCCCTTCCACAACCGGGATGTGAAATATGAATCTCGGTCCGAGATTATTGTCTAGGGGATGCTATGAAGTCGAACTATATCTTGCACGTAGAGGCATCCCAAGCTCCCAATGGAACTCTGCTCCCTGATAGCTAGGAAGTGGGCCGACGTGGTGAGTCGGTCAATGACCACCCAGATGGAATCGTTCCCCTTGGATGTCTATGGTAAGACTATCAAAAATTCCATCGATATTACATCACACTTCCACTCTAGAACCTCTAGGGGTGAGCTAATCCTGCTGGAACCTGCTGCTCAGCCTTCACTTGCTGGCATGTGAGGCATTGGGAAATGAACTCTGCTACTACCTTCTTCATGCCTGACCACCAGAACTATCGTCAGAGATCCTGGTACATCTTTTCCACTCAAGGATGTACCGCCAAGGGGGATGTATGAAATTCCCTTAGGACCTCGTCCTGCAACGCTACTGGTACACGAGTGTATCCTCTTAAAAGAAATACATGCACCCCACCTTGTGAATATCCATCAGGAGCATGTCCTGTGGATTAATGAGCATGTAAATCCACATAGTCAAAATCTCTTAGATGTGCCTCCATAACCCATTGTAATAGTGGAGGGGAGACAACCGTCGACTGTAGGTAAGTTGTATTCTCTATGTCCACGAAGGATAACTGCAATGCGACTAACTGCTATGTCGCCTCACTCAATAGCTGTGAGCTTGACCTTATGCTAAGAGAATCTGCTGCCTTGTTCCCCTTCCCAGGAGTATAGATGATCTCAAAATTATAGTCCTGGAGGAACTCTATCCAATTCATCAACCTTATATTCACATCCTTCTGCGAAAATATGTACTTGAGGCTCTTGTGGTCAGATTAGATGATAAACCGCTTTCCCATATGGTAGTGTCACCACATCTTCAATGCGAAGACTACCGCATACAATGTGAGATCATGGGTGGCATAGTTATGCTCATGTGGCCTAAGCTGGCATGAACCATAAGCAATCACTGCCTGTCTCTACATCAGGACATAGCCATGCCCGATCCCTGATGCATCGCAGAAAACTATGTACTCAACACCCTCCTCCGACAATCTCTAGATTGGGGTGCTTGTCAAACTCTATCTCAACTGCTCAAAATCTTGCTGGAACCTCTCTGTCCACATGAAGGGTTCCCCTTCCTGGTCAAGGCCGTTATTAGTGCTGCTATTTGGGAGAAATCAGGGATTAACCTCTGGTAATACCCTGCCAACCCAAGGAAGATTCGAACCTCCGTCACACTCTGGGGTGGCTCCCATGATAACACTACCTCCACCTTGGATGGGTCCATAACTACTCCATCTGTAGAGATGACATGTCCAAGAATGTGGACCTCCTGAATCTAGAACTTGCACTTCTGAGAGCTTCCCATAAATCTGGTGCTCCTAGAGTACGTCTAGAACTATCCACAAATGTCTTGCGTGCTCCTCCTATAATGCCAAGTACACAAGGATTTCATCGAAGCAGACCACTACAAAATGGTCCAAGTATAGCTGGAAGATCTGGTTCATCAGTCCCATGAACACTACGAGGGTGTTTGTCATGGTTAAAGGCATCACCAAGTACTTATAGTGACCATAGAAGAATATAAAAGCCGTCTTTGGTATATCCTCGTCCCGAACTCGTAATTGGTGATAAAATGATTGAAGTTGAACCTTCGAGAACCACCGTGCCCCTCTCAGATGATCAAAGAGGACGTCGATTCTCGGAAGTGGATACTTATTCTTCACCGTCACCTGGTTTAGGCACCGGGAATCCACGCACAACCTCAAACTCCCATCCACCTTCTTGGAAAATAAGACTGGGGACGCCAAGGGTGAAACATTGGGCCTTACAAAACCCTTTCTCTACAAATCCTCCAACTACACCCTCAGCTCGCGAAGCTCTGCGAGGGACATCCAATATGCTGGTGAGGAAATTGGTTTGTCCTGGGGAATAATTCGATGTAGAAGTCGATTTATCGGCGGGGAGGTAATCCTGGAACATCTTTGGGAAAGACATCCTCATACTCCGACACTACTGCTGGGAACAGAGAGCTCACAACATATACTTCTCTGAGGGTATGGCTAGCCATCTCATGAGTGATCGGATGCACCCTCCTATGCATGAGCCCATTCTATTCTGCCTAGGTCTCTTTTTTTCTGATAAAGGAAAAACTCATTCCATCAAGGCAGACACACCACACTCTTTGCCTAAAACAGTCAATCTGGGCACGGACCGAAGATAACCAATCCTTACCAAGAATGACATCGTAAGGTCTCGACGCTACCACCAATAGGTTCCAACTGAAACTCTCACCTCAAAGGATAAGATCACATTGTCTGAAAAGGTGTGTGATCGTCAAGTCTCCTCCCGCAGGTGTCTCCAAGCATAAGGATCGAGTCAACAGTTCTACCAGAATCTCATGTTTTCACACAAGACATGTGGCGATGAAGGAATGACTGGCACCTATATCTATAAGTATGGAAGCTAAGGTAGAGAAGACACAAATCGTATCTCGTATCATCCCCGGAGCCCGTGATTCGCATGCCTCGACCACATGCAACTCTCCCCGGCCTTGTCCCCCACCTCCCTGAGCCTGGTGCGGACCTCCTAGGGGTGGTGGGGGAAGTAGATCGAAGAATTTTCCACCACCTTCAGCTCTCCCTACTCCTCTGCCACGTCCGCTGCCTGGCAAGGTCTGTCTACTCCACTCTCTGCCTCTGCCTCAGGGGTCCATCCACCGCTTCCCTGTCAGTAGCTTGACGGGTCGGACTATCTCTAATGAGATGTCCCCTACCTTCGAACGCGTAGAACTGATTCTTCCTAGGATGACTGGATCCATCCTGAGAGCCCTGGAATATCTATCCCCAATCCGGGGTCCTCCTCTGACGTCTCTCATGTCCTGATCCCTGCGTCTGACATCGGCTCCCTACCGCTGAGGTCTTTGCACCTGTCTACCTGCTGCTGACTGTCGTCATCTATCTCTGCTCCGATAAGAAGATCTCGATCACAAAAGCCCTCTTGAGCACTCCAAAATAAGTCAGAATTAATAGAGGCATGATACTAGCTCTAATGTCTCATCGTAGACCTCACTCGAAGGTCCGAGCTCTCAAGTACTGATCCCTGACCATATCCATCGAGTACCGGGTGAGGTTGGTGAACCTCAATGAATAGTCAGCTACTGTCAAAGTGCCCTACTAGAGCTGAGGAAGCACCTGGATGCATACGTCTCTCAGCATAACTGAATATAAATCCTCCCTAAAGAGTCGCTCAAACTCCGTCCTTGAAAGAGTCTCCTGGTTGTGAGTCTTTGTGGTCAGACTGCACCATCGTCTCGCCGAACCCTGAAGAAGGCTGGCTCCTAGTATCACCATCTGGTCTGCTGGTGTCCTCACTAAATGGAAAACTCTAGTCATCGCCTCAATCCAGTCATTAGCTACCTAAGGGTTGGGCTCACCTCGAAACCTAAGGGGTCTCTGTCTTTGTAAATCATGGAACACGCTCAGCCTACGCTCCTCATCGGTTGGTACTGCAGGTAGCACAGGCTGCTCCAGTGGTGGTGGTATAGCAGGTGCACCACCTGGTGGAAATGGCTGGGTAACTGGTCCCTGTATCGAAGCCTCGTCACTGAGGGTGTCATCCTCATGATCATGCTGCTATATCCTAGCGGGTATGCATCACGGAGGCATCCTGTTAGGAAACAAGATGTTACATGGTCAATGAGTATATCTGGATAGATAACACAAAGGACATGGAAAACACAACCCATTCCTATATGATGCTTGTAACATTTCCCCGCAACTAGTGTTTTCATGTACCGAGTCGAAAATATGGTTATTAGAGTCCTGGTGTATGGATATGTCGGCCACCGCACCAACACTGGAGTCTCTAGCCTGAAAGACGAGCACGAAACACTGAACACTGTTTCCACAAACCAATATCACAGACTCATGGTCCTAAGGTAGAACCGACCAACCTCTGATACCACTCTGTCACCAACCGTCCCATTGGGGCCCGCACCGTGACTCCCCAAGACCACCTCCAACAGGCCAGAGGCTGGTGACTAGCACCGAGTAGGCATATTACTACATGGGAGGCATTGCCTAAGAACCTGTACACACACACACATCTCCAAGCCCATAAATGCTGAAATGTAAAAACCACTATGGAACAAAATGCATGCATACAACTAAACCCAACCAACATAGTACGACAGAAAGTAAAGTACTGAAAGTGAACAGGGACAGAATACAAGCCCACCAAAAACACGAGTCTGAAAACTGCAATGTCCAACCTATAAACACAAAGAGGTACTGGTACTGCTTCTTGTAGCCGAAGGAACGCCTCGACCTTTTGGGAACTCAGAAATCTTGATTCTGTCTAGGTCTGCCCTGAACTCAGTCAAAATGCTACTCGTCTCCACAAGACACGACACATGCGGGCAAAGCCCGTGCATGGGTGAGTATAACAATACTCAGTAGAGGACCCCAAAAAACACAAAGTAAGTACTCAAAGGAAAGGCATAGTCATATCTACACAGTATATATATACTGAACATATAATTGGAGATCACAATCCAGATATACTCAAAACCCAAAATTGTAGTCTAGAGACAAGTCACACAACTACATACCCCCGCTAGGGGTTCAGTTCGAATATTTCTATGAAGCAATCATTCCGTGAGAACACACTCCACGAGTCTGGTAGCTCTGATGACATCCGTTCGAGAAGTACTATTAATCAAGAAATGTCATGAGAGGTAGTTACACTCATTACGGGAGACACACTCTTGAGTGGGGAAGATCATAATAGATATATGTACTCATTATGGGAGACACACTCCTGAGTGGGAAAGATGACGATACACAGATGAAGATCACTGCCAGGGCCATGGAGGATACCGAGACTCATCTAGATTCACCAACTAGGTGGATTCACCAGCTAGTATAGGATCAATTCCCGATAGAGTTGGTCACGTCAATGCCTGACTCTACCTAGGGTCAGGAATGGATAGAGGATCTTGCTCTAGGCCTCTTGAAGGGATGCCAACTCTATCACAGAAAGTCCTGCTGAAGGAATCATACTTCTGTAGAAGGAAACGATGCCTGACCTCTAGTGGAACAAGAATAAGGGGCACTAACCCAAATAAAACATGTCCAAGATATAGTGAACAAGAGGACCATGCCATTTTCCGAAAAGTACATGGCGTGTAGAAAACATAATCGTCGGGTTGTCTGACCCTGGGTAATGCCCGTGTACAACAACCCATGTCGTAAGGCCGGTCATGTAGAAAAGTGAGTACATAGCCTATAGTACGGTGTACACGCCATGTCCGAGTGACTGGGGTCGGCTCTATGTACGTTGGACGTGTGCCCGTACATGGTCCTGAACCCGTGTACTTCAACCCGTGTAATCGGTACATGGGGTGACCCGCGTTACTGGCCTCGCCTGGTCGTGTGATAGAGTACATGCCATGTAATTAATCATGTGTCTGTGTATCCCCTAGATATATACCTAGTCCCACCTTTCCGCCTCTACCATGCTGCGTAGAGAGCAGACGACGTGTTGTCTGAAGCTATGTTGTCTATCCCTTGTCCGTGTACTTTCCAAAATACACACCGAGCTTAGAAGAAAGTCCAACATGCTGTGTGACCAAGGTCACATGCCGTGTGATTCCTCTATGACCCTCAAAACTCTAGATGCTACATTCAATACTACACGGCGTGTTCTTCATAAGTACACGCCATGTATTCTGGAAATTTCCAGAATCACGGACTTCCGCTGCTGCGCCTCCGTGCTGCCCCATTCGTCAATCCGGCCATCCGATTTCCATGAAACTATGGAATTATGGTCTCCATGATGTCCCGAGGTCGTATTAATTGTTTTTGGGCCTCCGATCGACTCCAAAAACCTGTTTCGATCCTCCCGCATGAAGAACGCTTGAAGGACAATCTTTTCCGACCTGAGCCGATTCATCATCCGCTATGACCATCACACCTCCGTAGGGTCACTGTGATTTCAGATCTCTAGTTTGGGATCATTTCATTTCAAGAAGGGTGTGCAATGATCCATTGTTTTTTACCCCATGCAGAACGTGAAGAACGCACAAGGAAAAGAAAGGGGGAGAAATCCAATAAAAAAATTGAGGAATGAACCTCCACCGTCATTCGTCATGACGTCGATCTGCGCCCGTTAATAGGCTTAAATGGAGAAGAATCAAACAAAAATTAAACATGGATTAATTCCCTGAAATCATCCCATCAAAAACCCTTCCGAAAAAACGTACAAAACCATGGATCAACATGTTCGTGGTTGATCTGAGTTTGTTGTTTAAAATCCAAAACGGGGAAAGGAGATTTGAGATAACAACCCTTACCTCAAGAAGGGATCGATCAATGATGAAGGGTCGCACTGCCGTCATCATCAAGATCCTTCAACTTCGTTGGCATCATGATTCGCAGCTTCGATCCATCGTTGTTCGTCATCAAGAGTTTTCTCTAAAGCACCACAGATTCCCCAGAGTTTTTTTTCTCAATCTTCCTCTAAAGACTATCATTCGATTAATCCAATAAAAAGGGGAAACATGATTTGGAATTACATCACGTTACGACATGAAAGAGTCAAGCTTTCCATTCTTGAGTCATTATGACATGATGTTTTTTAAATAATCTGCTTCCCCATCGCCGCGCTGCAACAGATGTTTCTATATAAAATAAAATAAACATTGAAAATTTATTTTTATTTTTATTTTACTAAAAACGTCCAAAAATTAACTTTTTCCCACAACCTTCATCGGTCAAGGTTAGACCCGTTCTTAGGTAAAGTCATCATCACGGGCGCAACGGTGCCCTCAGATTTTTAATCTGGGAATCCGTTCAGAAACTACCACAACCGCGCACAAGTGCCAACTCACTTAACTTAAAAAAAGTTCGAACCACCATTATGGGATCACGAAGCCTCGGAATGATGTTTCGTCACTATGCCTGGTCTCATAAAAATTCCATATTATATTTAAAAATAATACACAGAAAAATCCGAGACATTACACTTTTATTGTAAAAACACATTTTCAATAAAAAACATCTATAAAAAGAAAAATAGGGGTTTTATTTGAATAAAACAAGAAATGTTGTAAAGTAATCTAAATTTTAAATAATGGTTATGGTGGTAAGAGAAGTCATTGATATCATTTATGTTAAAATTAATCATTCCTTTTTACTTTTATAAATAAAGTCAAAAATCTGTAAAAATATTCATTTTTAAAAACCCATGAAAAAAATCAAAGGAGAAATAAGAATTTCTTTATAATTATTTTATTTCTATACATAATTAACAATAAAACAATTTTAAAAAACATGTATATGGAAGATAATTATTTAGAAAATAAATATTTAAAATGTGGTTTTATGTTAAAGTGTCACTTAACTTAATACCAAATCATTTCATAAATTATTTATCATCATGGATAATAAAATTATGTTAATTATTTAATTTATTCGGATCTTTTTTAAAAAATTTATTCCTTTTATTTTATCTCTCACCATTCTTTACACAATTATTTAGTCATTTAATCTCACTTATGAAGTTTTCATGATATTCAGCTTATATTTCAAAAATGATTTTTGTATGTTAAATATGGTCAAATAGATCATTATTACATCATATAAAGAATAATAATCATTAAATAATAATCATATTTATATATAAATTTTACATTTAAAACTAGTCATGAAATATGGTTATGAAAAATGAACTATGTTACAATCATGGAGACGGTAGGCCGTACGTACGCATGAGTAACATTTCCATTTTTCAAAGATCATTATGGAAAGAAGGTAAGTAATATTTTACCTTTAAATAATTATAATAATATCATATATAACATATTATTTCTTTAAATACACTTATATATATAATCCATGTGATGTGGTGATGAAAAAATAATCACACCACTTTGTGGAGGCAGTTGTCCACACATACGCATGAACGTAATTATCATTTTTAAGTGATTGTAAAGAGAAGAAAATAAATAAAAAATTATATTTTAAAAATGATAAATATTTCATGAATATTATTTATATGTATTAAATCTATTATTAGAACCATCCATAATAAGAAATGATGGAAAATGAATTACAACAGATTATGAGGCGGTAGTCCACTATACACATGAATGATGGTTTCTTTACCATTAGATGGAAGAGGAGATGGAATTAGGTTATTAAATTTATATAATAAAATATAAGTATATAGGATATATTTATTTAATTATATCATAATGGTTGAGTAATATTTTATGGAGGTTTAATGATAAACAAAACAAAAATGCTCGATTAAGAACAATACCTCTTTTTCAGACCACCTCTTTAGAATTATACCTAAATCCTTCCTAAATTGGATTTATAATAAAAAAACAACTCTCGAACATTTTTATGTAAGTAATAAAAGTATTTGGATATGTATTTTATGAACCAAATTTATTTTAGGGTGTAAAGAGGAGAAGAGAAGGGTTGGACATTTATAACTGGTGGAGAGGACACATTTGGAATTTTCGAAAAAGAAATGTTATAACCATGTTTTATAGATATGAAAAGGATCCAAAATGAACCATTATCGAGACTTATATGATATAAGGTAGAAATATGACAATAAAATAGATTTTAGATAGTTTTTTGGTCATATTAACCCTTATCATTTTGGTTTAACCTCTGATAAACCCATTTTCACCTTAACCGTAATTTTTTTTTATTGTTTTCATGATTAATTATGACAAAAAATTAATTTCGTATTATCATATAATATAAATTATTCTTATTAGAAAAATTTATTTATAATTGGATTCATTTAATATAAAACTAAATCTACAAATGTGATAAATAAGCGATTTTTCAAGAAATCTATCTTTCAAGAATAAGATGATTTTATATTAACTTTGTGACTAGTAATAATAATTAAATGAATTTAAATTAATATTTATAGATATGTAATCTAAAAATTTCATTAAAATAATTCATAATTAAGGGTTTTTTAATTAATTAAAATGGATAAAAATTATTTACTTTAAAATTGTTTTTAGAAAAATGCATTTTTAAAACCAAAATAAACTTATACTAAAATATAGTAAAAAGATGATTCAAATTTAATTAATTAGATTAAATATAAATAAAAAATACTTATTTTAATTTAAATAAAATTAAATCATAATGAATATTTTAAATTACTTAATTGATTCAAAATAAATGACAGTTTTACAAAAATCAGTATTTTTACTATTCACTAAAAATCAATATTTTTTGAAAAATCTAAAAAATTAACACTAAGTTAATTTTGATATTATTATTTAAAAAGTTAAATTATTTTTTTTCAAATTAAATTCTATAATTTATAAATTAAACTCTTAAATAAAATCTTTATAAAAAAAGAGTTTAATTAAAAATATTTCCTTCTAGATTTAAAAATTAATTAATATTTTTATAATGAAAATAAGTCAATAATTAATAAATATTAATAAAAATAAAAATTATTTATTCTATCATTACCTTGGTTGTTAAATTATTACCCCTTTTTTAAATTATATCCTCATAATTTTATTCACTTATTAAACAAGTGGGAATTTCTTTCCCTCATAGCATTTTCATATTCCCATGTTGCTTCTTCAACAATATAGTTTTCCCATAAAAAATTAACTTGATGAATTAAATTATTCCACAACACTTTCTATCTATAATAAATAATATAAATATGTTATTCCTCATAAGAAATATTATCTTCCAACTGAACTACTTTAGGGATTAAAACAAGAGATGAATCTAGAACATATTTTCTTAATATTAAAACATGAAATACATTATGTACCAGAGATAAACTCAAAGGCAAGTCCAATTAGTAGGTAAGTGATACAATTTTTTTTCTAATAATTCATAAGGTCTAATGAACCACAAACATAACTTTCCCTTTTTACCAAAATGCATATACTTTTCCCTAGAGATACTTTGATAAAGACATGATCACCTACCTAAAAAAAATATATTTCCTTTGATTATCCACATAAATTTTCTTCCTACTCTGATACATCCTCACATGTTTCTGAATCAATCACAACTTCTCAACCATTTCATATACCAACTCTGGTCCCATAAACTTCCTTTCTGCTATTTAATCCCTAAAATATGATGTCTAACACCACTTTCAATATAATAACTCAAAAGGTGCCATATGTATACTGAAATTAAAACTATTATCATAAGAAAACTCAACCAAATAAATATAATTAAACCAAATTCCCTGTTAATTAAATAGAGAAGAAGAAAATCAAATATTCCAAGTTTTTAGTATTTTACTATGACTATCCATCAGATTGGGGATGAAAATTTACATTGAAATATAATTTAGTACCTAATGATTTTTGAAGTCCTTTACAAAAATTAGATATGAACTTGAGATCACAGTTTGATACAATAGAGAAATAAACTCCATGTAACCTTACTATAACCTTAAGATATAATTAAAAAATATGATCCAAATCCATAGTATCTCGAATGGAAAGGAAATTTGAAAATTTATTTAATCGATCAATAATAACCCGAATCTTATTGTTGCCTCAGTATATCCTTGGAAATTCCACTATAAAATCCATTTATAAATTTACCTATTTCCATTTTGTCACTTGAAAAAGTTGCATAATTACCTTGAGAATTTTTTTTCCAAATTAATTTATTAATAATTCAAACATTTCATGATAAATTTGGAAATATATTTTTTCATTCCATCCTCCCAATAATACTCTCTAAGGTATTTGTACATCTTAGTACTATAAGGATGAATGAAAAATGAGTGAACTATTGACCTTCAATCAACAATTTCCTCTTCAAATGGGAATCAAAAGGCACACATACTCTCTTTATAATTCTATAAAATTTTTCTTAGAAAATATTAAATTATAAAAATTAACCTTATTAACTAACTATACATTTTTCTAATAATCATGATCATCCTTTTGAGATTTATTAATTATTTCTAACAAATATGATTGTATGAACACATAAAATAGAATAGAATTGGTTACTATATTCAAAACTTCTAAGCTAAAATTCATGAAATCCTTAAGAAAAGGTTAATGTTCTAAATCTAACATGGTTGATGCAATATTATTTTTTCAAATGAAGTCTTAGAATACTTTTTTACCTTTCCAGATGATAATGAATCATGCAATCATAATCCTTGATTAGTTCTATCCATATTCTCTATCTCATGTTTAATTATTTCTGAGTGACTATATACTTTAAACTATTGTGATCATTATATTTTTCATACTTTATTCCATATAAATGATGTCTCAAAATCTTAAAGAAAAAACAACAGCAGATAATTCCAGATCATGCATAGAATAATTTAACTTATAAAGATTCTATTGTTTTGAAGCATAAGCAATTACTTGATCATTTTGAATCAGGACACAACCAATTACCTTCATCAATTCAAAAATGTAGATAATTTTTTTTCCATTTATAGAGGGTGGGGAAAAAACTAGAGTAATAACTCATATTATTTTCTATATAGTTTTTTTTCTTTTAAGGTTTTAAAAACAATCATTAAGTTTATTTAATATTTGTTATTAATTTTATAATATACAAAAATATCATCTAAAGAAACCAACTTATCCAATAAGAAATAGAAAGATCCGTAAAAATATTTGGTGCATTAGATAACCATAAGGGAATAACTACAAACTCATTATGATCATATCTATTCTAAAACACCATCTTCATAATATTTTCCTCCTTCACTTTCAACTGATGGTACCCCAACCTGAGATCAATATTTGAAAAATATTGCAGTCTCTATAGCTGATCAAAAAAATCATCAAGATGATGAAAATGATACTTTTTCTTAACTGTGATGTTATTTAAGGATAGATAATCAATGAAAAGTCTCATTGAACCATCATTAATTTTAACAAATAATGATGGATCACCCTAAGGTAAAGTTCTAGGTCGAACAAAACCTTTATCTAGAAACTCCTATAACTACTTTTTCAATTCTAAAAGTTATACATAAGCTATTCAATAAGAGGGTTATCAAATAGGATTAAAATCAGGAACGAATTCAAAATTTAATTCAACCTCTTTGTCAGAAATAACACCAGGTAAATATTTAAGAAAAACATCCACATATTTGTTCACTACTGGAGCATCACTAAATTAAATAATTTCTTTCTTTTCAACAATATTATCTATTTAACTTTCACTACCCTATCAAATCAATTTATTAGATTCTTGGTAGTCATCAAAGGTATGAAATCATTGAATAAAAATCTCTTAGCTCTAAAATACGTCTTATCATGACAGACAAAAAATCCAATCCATAAAAAAATAATATTAGGCTCAACTATAGGAAGTTCAATAAGATATGTAGGAAAGACCATCCAACTAATAACAGTAGGAATATTCTTATAAATATTGGTTAATTGAATACTTCCACCTGTATTTTTCACCAAAAGTTTTATCTTATTTTTATGTGGGGATATTCCCATTTTAATTGAACATTAATAAGAAATAAAAGAATATAAAGAACCAGAGTCTAATAAAGCCTTGGAATAATTTTAATAGATAATAATCATACCTATAACCTATTCATTTGATGGTCTAAAATCAACTATAGTAATGGAGAATGATTTTCTACACCTTTATCTATGTTATCTTGATGAGTTCCATCCTATGTGACTAACTGTGGACACACATATCATAATTAACCAACTCCTTATAATTAATGATTTTTATCATCAACTTCTCATTATTTATTTGATAATTTTCCTTACACTCAAGATCCATATGTCTAAACTTTGCACATTGATAAAACTCCCTATAATTTAAAAGAAAATCCATATGTTTTTACCATGCTTATCAAAATATTAGAACTTGATTTTTCACCTTAATATTTATTTGATGAATGCTTCTCCATTGCATTCCATACAGAAATTTTTTTCTACTTGTTGTTATAGAATACATGATCATCGATGAACTCCTTTTCTACCTTCTCAGAACACCAAACAAGTTTATCAGAACATTTGAATTCATAATAATCTAACACCCTTTAATAACTTGGTTTCAACCCTGAGTAAAACCGATTGATCATACTATCAAGATCACATATAAAATCTAGTATATAACTGACCAATCTTATAAAACATGATTCATATGTGGATACTGAATATTTATATTTTTTCTTCAATTAAAATAATTGTTTCTCTATTATTATTCAAATAACATTAGGGAAATATTTATCTAGAAAAGTATTCTTAAATGTTTCCCATTAAAGGGAATCAATATCTTATCTCTCATTGGTATTATTAACCAAATACCACCATTGATTTGATTCGCCTTCAAAAGGATAAATGAAATGGGTTACCTTTTGATATTCATAAAATCCCATGACTTAAAATATTTTTTTATTAATTGATCCATCCTTCTGTTACCACTGGATCAAAAGATCCATTTAATATTGGAGGATTCTATCTCATAAAATTCTCCACTATCATCATGTTTATCTATATAAGATCTGTATTCTCTTTAGGATGTATACCACCACCATTTATAGATTGTGTAAATTTATCTATCATAGAAAAAACTACTCATTTCCATTTACAACCATCATGAAGTACTTATTTTGAAGGATATATTCCTTTAGATTCCTTCCTAATACTACTTCCTTATTTCCTCTGTGGGAAACCATTCAGAACAGACATAGTTTAGATGAATCAACATGGTAACCTTCAAATTATATTACTTGATAACCATATATTAAAATATCTTAAAGTATTTTAATTATATTATATTAATCTATAAATTTATCTAAACATTTCCTATGATACCAACTATAAGGACCCATCCTTAAACAATACATACTACTGAATTTTAAGTCAAGAATTCATTCTAATACATTTGAGAATATTTTTAGGTTTATAGTTATAGATAATTAGGTCATAAATCTTATATAAAAAACCATATTATAAAAAGTGTACACTTCTGATCAGTACCCATTTTTCCTATATTATAAAACTTTTAAAATAAAAAATTATTTCCTATCGTGAAAAAAATTCATGACTTTCAACTTGTATTCTTATTTTCCTTTAATCATCCTTAAAAATTATGAAAAATATTTTAATAATATAGGATAAGAACAAAAATATGAATATGGTACATAAAAACAAGAAAAACATTAGTCTAGCGAGAAGAATGAAAACCCATGAAAAGATTTTTATTTAAAACATACATTTTTACACGGGAATGGAATAATAATTCTTTAAAAAAACAATTATAATAACTTTTAAAAATAAATGTTTTCCATGAAAACTCATTAGTAAGAATATAAAATTCATATAGGATCCTTGGGACATCATATTCATAGAAACATTTCAAGACACTCATAAATTGGAATAACTATATGTCCGACTTCCAATATAATTATTTGGAGAACATAATCTTATCCAATGCATTGGAGAGTTATAATGGGGATCTCCCATCAAACCATGAGAGAAAATGTGGCTCAAACTGTCATATCTTGAGCTATAATGGGGCTCAACCCATCATATATTAATATATAATGTGGTTCAACCAATATTATAAGTTGTATCAGGATCACTTGTTATCATAAAAAAATCTGCAAGGATCATATAATGAATATTTTTTTTAATCTTGTACCTTTTCATCATAAAATCCATGATAAAATATTTTAAACTTGTATGCAAATTTATTTCAAATATCAAAATACCGTTTTCTTTTGAAAACCCATTTTCATTACCAAAATACCTAGAAAAAGGGAAATGTATTTTTTATTTGAATAAAATAGGATATATTTTAAAGGAATCCAAACTTCAAATAATGATTACGGTGGCAGGAAAAGTATTTTTCATTATATTAAAATAGAATATTCATTTTATCTTTTATAAAGAACGTCAAACATTCCATTAAAATAATCCTTTTTGAAAACCCATGGAAAAGAATTCAAAGTATACATAAAAATTTCCTTTTATAATTCTATTATATCTATAAAAATTTATTAATAAAATAATTTTTAAAACATGGAAACAAAATAAAAATATTTAGAAAATAAATATTTAAAATAAGGTTTTAAGTTAATGCGTCCCTTACATTGAGTCCAAATCATCCGGTACATTCCTTTTCATATTGAATAATAAAATTATGCTAATTATTTAATTTCTTAAAAAATATTTTCAAATTTATTAATCCTTTTTATTTTATGTCTTACCATGATATTCATAATTTGTTATTCATTTAAGTTCATATAGGAACTTTTGATGATATTTGTCTTATATGTTAAAAATGAATTTTGTAGGTTGAATTGGTCAAATAGGTCATTAAAACATCTAATAAAGAATAATACTAATGAAATATTTATCACATTTATAGATAAATTATAATTTTAAAACCAATCATGAAATATGGTTATGAAAAATAATCTATTCTACAATCATGCAGATGGTTGGTTATATGTAAACATGGGTAATGTTTCCATTTTTCAATGATCATTATGGGAAGAAGGTAAGTGTTAATTTATCTTTATATAATTATAATAATATCATAAATACCATATTTTTTCTTTAAATAAACTTATATATATCATCCATTTTATTTGTAAATGAAAAAAGAATCACATCGCTTCATAGAGGCAGTACTTCACACATACACACGAACGACATCATCATTTTTTAATGAACAAAACGATAATAAATTAAATGATTAATTATTTATTAAAATTTATAAATATTTAATTAATATCATATATATACATTAAACCAATCATTAAAAATACTCATAATATTGGATTATGAAAATGAATTACATCAGTTTGCGAGGTGGTAGTCCGCCATACACACGAATGATGGTTTCTTTCCCATTTTATAGAATAGGAGGTGGATTTATGTTATGAAATTTAAATAATAATATATATTTACATGGGATATACTAATGTTATTATACCATCATGTCTGAATAATATTTTAAGGATTTGGAAGAAGAAATAGAACAAAAATGCTTGGTGAAGAATGATACATCTTCTTCGGACTACCTCTATAGGATTATACTTAAATACTTCCAATATTGGGTTTATCATCAAACAAAGGAATATAGGAAATTTAGGGGAAATTAATTAATTTATTTGGGTGGTATTTTAATAAATAAAAGGATTTTAATGTGTGAATATTAGAGGAGATTGGGTGACCTTTTATAAGTGGGGGTGAGGACACAATGAAAAAAAAGTTATAACCATATTTTACACATCCCAAAAGGCTATAAAATGGACCATTATCAATAATTAGATGATATAAAGTCTAAATAAGACCAAAATATAGATTTTATGAAAGTTTTTAGGTCATTTAAACCCTTATATTTTTTACTTTATCCCCCGGTAAAATCATTTTCACCTGAACCGTAGTAAAATAGTTTTACTGTTTTCACTATTCACTATGACAAAAAAAAGTTAAAATTACTATATAAGATAAATTATTCTTAATATAAATATTTAATTGATTTTATCAAATTATTTTCATAAAATTTATATAATTTAATTTAAAATTAATCCTGTGGGTGTCATGAAAAGTGGGTTTTCAAGAAATGTATTTTTCAAGCATATGATGATTTTATATTAACTCTATGACTAATAATAATCATTCTATGAATTGAAATTAATATTTATAGATATATAATATATAAATTTTATTTAAATAATTTCTTATTATTGGTTTTTTTAATTAATTAAAATGGAGAAATATTATGTAGTTTAAAACAGTTTTCATAAAAATGCATTTTTGAACCCAAAAATAAACTTATACTAAAATCCATTATAAAGATGATTAAAATGGAATTAATTGGATTAAATATAAATTAATAATAATTATTTTATTTTAAATCAAATTCAAATAGTAATGGTACTTTTAAAATACATAAATTATAGGAAATAAATGATAAATTTACAAAAATTGGTATTCTTCACTATTCAGTGTAAAATCAATATTTTCTGAAAAATCCCAAAATTTTACCCTAAGTAAATTATTATATGATTTTTTAAAAAATAAATTAAATTTATAGAATTAAAATTATATAATTTATAAATTGATCTCTTAAATAAAAATCTTATAAGAAAAGAGTTTAATTAAAACTATTTCCTTTTTTATTTAAAAATTACTTTATATTTTTGTAATGAATATAAATATCTAATTAATAATATTAATAAACATAAAAATAATTTATTATATCATTACTTAAGTTATTAAAATTATATTAGTATAAAAAACATTATATATATCTCTCCCATCCATCGAGAAATGAAAACACCACTTATACTATGTGCAGAATATCACCTCCATAAATGTTGTATTTCATTTTTCATCACCACCTTACATGGATGGTTATATGAATGTATTTAATGAATAAATATTATATTATGACATTATTAAAATTTTATATAGGTAAATTATAAATACTATTAATATCTAACCTGTTATTAGTACACTATCTTTATTCGTTAAAAATTACTAAAACATGCTTGTCATTGATTTCATCTTCACAAATTGTAACTAAAAATCAAATGGAATGAAATTAAAAAGTTATAAATAAATATGGGAAAAAAATTTATATTACTTTAAATAATATATTAATTATAAAATTGGTGTCAATTTTTTTAGATTAACATAAACATTACAAAGAGGGTATGAAAAAATAAAGGTTATTAATTTTCGATGTTGAAAATAAGCAATAAATAACTAGTAAATATATAATAAATATTTATAATTGAAGAGAATAAAAGGTAAATTACTTTAATAATGTTATTAAATTAGTTATTAATATGGTTATGTTTATTATACAATAGGTTAAATTTCCCTCAAGGAAGTTGGGAATAAAGGTAAGAGTTTTCATCTTAATTTCCCTTCATTGAGGTATAATTTCATATTTTACACCAATTAATATTTTAAATGGTGTATTTATTTACCCATAAAATAATTTAATTATAAATAAACCCTAATAATTTTATTTATATTTACATTTCACAATCACTTTTTCAGGTTCCCTTAATTTATATATTACCAAATTT
The DNA here is from genome assembly GCA_963277665.1 of Viscum album. Lineage (NCBI taxonomy): Eukaryota > Viridiplantae > Streptophyta > Magnoliopsida > Santalales > Viscaceae > Viscum > Viscum album. Next base: position 778,793,784 of record OY728138.1, read on the forward strand.
GAAATGAATTTTTCTAACAGAACTTTGTTTCATTATGTTATAAGATTTATTCTTGCACTCTATTACTCTAAGTTCCTTATATTCTTCCATTTACTATTTAAAATGATATAACCTATTCTATATATTGTGAAAATAAAAATTTTAATTCCAAATTTATTCCTTGAATAATTTATTTCTCCAAAAATTATAACATTGTTAAGAATAAATTTCATCCACATTAATGACCACTTTCCCACCATGCCCATGTTCATTCTTAATAAAAAAGTTTTACTTTATTATTTTTCAATTAAAAAATATATTTTATGTTATGATATTTATATTTCTATTTATCCCTTTTAAAAATTAAACATTATTACACCTTTAAAGTATACAGGCTTCAATGGAGGTATTTTTAAATATTAAAAATTAATTTTCCTTTCACGAACATATATTTTATTTTCCACTTCACATTCTATATGGATAACCTTCATTAATTTTACTAGAATCCATTATTATATATTATTTTTAAAGTAAATATTTTAAAAAATATTCATATCACCTATCAGAAACATATTTTTTCAATCGACTCATAACTTCATCTTTTACGGTATTGTTAAAATCATTTTCTAAAAACTGTTTTATAATTTTTCTTACTTGTTTCTATTCATATCAAAAGGATTTATCTCCTTATGAATTATATTTCATAAATTAAAATATAAATTCCCTTATACCATTTTTATTTTTTGGAATTAAATTCATGGTATCAAATTTCCCAATTCTTGATCTATTGTTTTATGGTACTATTTGGAGAGTTTTTATTATAGAGTTGTATTTCATCTATGTTAATACCCTTCAAAGTTATTGTGTTTAATTGGTTATATTATATAATTATAATATTTAAATTATTTCTCTATATGGATTAGGATCATATTATTCCATTGATTTATTGAGGAATGTTTGGATATCTAGCATGTTTGTTATTCCAATACGAGTGTTTATTGATTACTGTGGAAAGTTGACTATGTCTCGGTATGAGGCCTTGATGATAATATTAATATTTCTAAAATAATGTATTTCATCACCATGAAATCAATTATTATTATCCATGTTATTATTTACATTTATACATTATCAATGGATATATTAGATGCTAATATTATCAATTATAGGGAACTATTGGATTACTATTTATTAATTCCATATTTTTTATACCATATTTATTCCATAACTCATTTATTTGTTTGTTTCACCTTAGTAAAAATTTGAGATCATCCTTCTTATGTGCTTCCTTTACCTAGGTTATAAAGAATATTATTAAGTTTTATCAGTCTATATGGGAATGCTGCATTGAGAGTTTTGTAGTAGATGTTGAAGACATATTGTAAAAGAAGAAATCCTTGGTTTAATGGAAAAAATTCTTATTAGATGGGAAATATATATGTTTTTTTATTAATGGTTCTTTATAACTCTTAAAATTCTAAACCTAAAAGTAATTTAGTTTTTATAAGACCCTATATTTTTTTTTGAATTTTCAATTATGTACGGTCAAGTTTGGGTTGCTCTAGTTAGTTTTAAATCCAGTACGTACTGTATGTGTTTATTCACATTAAGTTTGGGGGTGTAGGTCTGGGGTATCAAAATTGGTTTAAAAATATGGTTTATATAGATTTATAGGTTAGAAAGAGTATAAAATTGAATTATATTAAACCCTTAGGATTAGTATGTGATTTCATGCTAAGGTAATTTGTGATTTTTTGGAAAATATTAATATCTTTTAAGAGTACACATGATCAAGGTATGTGATTTTATGTTATTTGGGGATAATAATTAAGTTAAATTAAAAAGAATTATTTTCTATGAAATTTGGGTTTAGTATATAGCAATAAGGCTTTTATTTATATATTATTAGAAATTAGGACTATAATTTATTAGTGAAAACATTTAGGAAAAGTCTAAATATTGGAAAAAATCCTAAAATTTTAGTAATGTGGAGTGTGTTAATTCCTAGAAATAAAATACTAATCTAGGTAAAAATAAGTGGATGTAGTCTCTAACATAGATGAACTTAGGTTTTATAATCTCTAATTTTTTTTATTTAGGTACTAACTTGATCTTCACTTGGTGCACAACACGTGGTCCTAATAACACTACTCATTTGACACTCCTGGGAGGTATTCCTTGGAGGTTTTATATAATTTTTATAAACCATTATTAAGTATTTAAATGGAATTTTAATATGTATTATTTAAATTATTAGGTTAGAGAACCTAATTGGAAAATTTCCATGGAAAACCTCATTTAAATTTAACAGGTTATAGTTTTATCCAATTTTATCATAATTGAACTGAAATAATCATAATTTAAAATGAATGTTTCATAGGAAAAAATATATTATAATTGATTATTAACATCCAAATGATAATTTAATTTAATTTTATTGGATATTATCATAAAAATTTTGGTTTTAGTATTTAATTGTAAATAAGATCATGAAAATAAAGTTATGAAATGTATGTTTCTAGAAACATGTTGGACCTATAAATAATTAAGGAGGAATATTTAGAAAAAATGGTGGAGAATCTCAATATATGACTATTATAGATGAAAATATAAGTTTTATAGTCATACCCGTGATAGTGAGTTGGAAATTATATCTTGAGTCACACTCTTAAATATTTTTTCTTAGTTAATGGTAATAAAAATTGTGAGGATGAAATTTATTTAGGGGAATAGTAGAATACCCCAAGTTTTAGGAATCATTTTATTTTATTAAACTTTATGTATATCATTAATAAATATAATTTTTCTATTCTATTAAAACATTTGATCTTGTATAGAAAATAATGCATATAATATGTGAATCAAACTAATAACATTTTATCCATTCATAATTAAATATTATAATAAAGCCAAATGAAACCATGTGTTACATACCATGGAATATTATATTCCACGAATGATTACATCCATTAAAAGTTCATAAATTAACATGGGACAATAAATAGAAAAGAATAATATCTTTAAAGCAAGGAGATCCCCTGGATCATCTTCACCCTTGATAATCACCATTTGAACTAAATCAACATTGAGAAATATAATAATCAAAATCAAAGGCATGTTGTGAAATATACTATGAAATAGAATGAGAAGTGTGATATAAGATGTAAGAATGAAATAAATTTATAGAAGTTAATATGGGTAATATAACCATTTTAAAAGAGTATATGATCATTGGAAATGTATTCATTGAGGATATGGTCATTATAGATATATGTATCTGAAAAGTATACTAAGGTTTTTTGTTATTATTAACAAATTTGAATTAAAAATAATTCCCAAATAATAAATAATTAAACAAAAATATAATATTTAATAAAAAATATTTATTTATAAAAATATTTTCATACATTACATATTATTATTAATGTGTGATATGATGTATTTATAAAACTTTAGTAATGTTTCTAATATTAATATATTGATAAAATTAATTATTTAGAATATAAATAATTTATTTTAATGGTATTTTGTGATGACTATTTATTAGAATAGTGATATATTTCAACGAAATGTTTTTTAAACTATTGCGTATTTTTAATTAATTTTTACTATAGAATTATTTTAATGAAATCTATTGATAATACTTACAAAAAATAAATTAAAATCCATCCAATAGTTATTATTAGGTAAGTAATAAGAATAAATTAATTTTATATTTAAAAGATATATTTTCCTAAAATTGTTTTTATTCTACAAGCATGATTATATTGTAATTAATTTTTATCAAATCAATATAATGAGTTTAATAAAATGTTTTTATAATTTCAATCATAATATCTAAATTTTTTAATATGTAAATTTTCAATTTTTACATATAAATAAGTTAACAAATTAAATATTAGTTACCATGGTAAAACTATTATTTTTCAAAGAATTATTTTTTTAAATGTTTTGAAAATTTTATCTAAATAAATTCATCTATTTTTTATGAATATAATATTTTTTTAAATATAGAAAAAATATATTAACACTCATTTAATTAGTAATAGATAATAAGTAAGAAAAAACACTTAATGTATAATAAGACATTTTTATTATATATTATGTTTTAATTTAATGTTAATATTTTCATATTTAGAAATTGAATTATAATAAATGGACTATAAATTTAAATTCATCACATTGTAATTAGATAGGGGTGGTGGTTATCTTTAATTTTTAGTAAAAAATATTTACCATGGTAAAAATTTAATCGAGGTCAATACGGGGAAAAAGGTAATTTAAATTGACTTGATTTTTTCTAAATTATCTTAAATATTAGATTATATAGAAGAATTTTTTTATCTAGGAAATTTAATCCCACATGTATCACCAAACTTTTCTCACTTAACTAACCTAACTAATGTGTTATTCCATCTTTACCCCTCACTAACTTTAGTTTCCCAGGAAATGTCCCTCTTTTTCACCAATAAAAGGAACTCACCTCCACGTACGTAAAGCCACAATTATCCTCTGAATTTTCCTTGATACCCTACCCATTTTACATTTACCATAAGACTCTTACATGTTTGGTAGCCCGTGGTTACAGGAAAATGTCCCAATTTCTCCATTTCCAAGAGGTCTTTCAAGAGAAGATTCAATTCATGATTATGAGAATTATCCACTCCTTAAACCTTTCTTCTCTATATTTATCTTCCACCATCTAACAAAAATATTATAAAAATACTAATATAATTACATAAGTACCATTATAATAATTAAAATTTATTAATTTTTTGGACCATCAATTATATATTTCCCTTCCATCCTTTGAGAAATGAAAATGTCACTTGTGTTATGTGCATATGACAACATATATAAAGGACATATTTCATTTTTCACCACCACATTACATGGATGATTATAATAATTTATTCAATTTTTAAAAAATAATATTTATTAAATGTTTAGGATTTTAGAATAATAAATTTATATTTCGATTAATACCTATCCCATTATTAATATTCCACCTTTGTCTATTTACAATTACAGAAACAATCTCCTCACTAATTTTATCTTCATAAATAATAACTAAAAATCTAATGAAATGAAATCAGAAAATTAAAAATAATTATGGAAATTACATTAAATTAACTTAAATAATATATTAATTTAGAACATGGTATCAATGTATGGGGATCAATATTGATATTACAAAGCATGATCAGAACAATCAAGGAAACTAACATTAAATAATGAAAATAAATAATAACTAACTAATAAATATATAATAAATGATGATTATTGAATAATATAAAAGATAATTTATTTGAATAATTTTTTTAAATAGGTGATTAGTATGATTTTTTTATACATACGGTTGAAAACTTTTCTAGAAGTTCTGAATAAAGTATGGGGTTTCGTCTCAATTTCCCTTCATTAAATATTTATTTCATATTTAGAAGATATTATTCTTTGAAATTGTGTATTTAATACCACATTGAATTATATAATCATAGATCACCTTTAATAATGTGATTTATAATTACATTTAACAACATCTATTTAATTTTATTCTAATTTATATACTACCCAAGTTGAAAAGGATTTGACAAACTTTGCTTCATTTTATTAAGTTATAAGGGTTCTTATTGAGATTAATTATTACAAGTTCTCTGTTATCATATATATTTTTTTGTTTCATATGATTTTATATATTCTATCTCAATAAGAAATTACATTTTTAATTAAAATATTATTCCTTGATGAATCTTTTTATCATAAAAGTATAACAATATTGAGAATAATTCACATCCTCTTTAATCAATGTTTGTCCTCTATATCCATATTATTTCTTTTCAGAAATTTTTTCCTTTATTTTTTTTAAAATATATCATCCTTTATCATATTTAAATTTATATCTATCTCTTTTAAAAATTAATATTTATCATTATTTTAAATGATATGAGTTTTAATGAAGGTATTTTTAAATATTAAAAATATTTTTTTTCACAATCATATATTTTATTTTTTACTCAAAATTTTCTATGGATAAAATTTATGTTTTTTTAAATAATAAATTGTTATAGATTCATTTTAAAATAATGAATTTAAAAATCCTTTACAACAACTCTACAAAAATGACTTTTAAAAGTGACTCGTAACTTTTAATTTTTACAACATTAATAATTTTTTTTCAAAAAAATATTTTATGATTTTCCTCCCATTTTCCACTTTATCTAAAAAATATTTATATTCTTGGGAATTATATTTCATGAAATAATCTCTAAATTATATTACCCAATTTTTTATTTTGGTCAATTAAATTCATTTTATCAAATGATCCAATTATTTATCTCTTCGTTTATGGAGTCATTCGAAGAATTATTCTTATAAAAGAATATTTATTATTCGTCAAAATTATTAAAAGTTATTAATTTTCACTAGGGATATGATATAATTATACCATTAAACTTATTATTATGGATTTATTTTGGTCATCTTATTCAATTTATCAAATGGAGAAATTATTCACATACCACATGTTTATTATTACAAAACAGATGTTTATTGATTACTAAATAAAGTTGATGATGTATTTTATTTTTATTCATTTATTTTATATGATGAATGGGATTGAATTATTAAGTAATGGGTGTGGAATGAAATTATATTTCTCCTGGATACAACGGTAGGTATCATTAGAAAAATTATTTAGGGAATTTGGTTTATTCCTTACCCATTTAAGTATAATTTCATTTTTTAAGGACTTAATGGTATATAAGATGTCATAGAAGGAGGAATTGATGATAAGATTGTGATGTATATAATTAAGCATTTGATCACTATGAAATCAATTATTTTTACCCTTGTGATTATTTTCTTTGTTATATAGGGATATATTATATGCTCGTGTTATCGATTGATTTATATTATTTGTTTTTATTTGTTCTTTAAATATTATTCATGCCTTGTTTATTCCATGATTTCTTCTATTGTACAAAACCTCTTCTTGATCATTTGATCTCATAGTTATCATGTTTTTTTTCATAGGTTACAAATAATTGAATTAAGTATGATAATTATATTTTGGTATGATGTGTGAAGATTTTTTTATGATACTTTGGATACATATTATAAAATAAAGAACCCTTGGTTTAATAGAAAAAATTCCCATTAAATGGGAAATATATGAGTTTATTCAGTTAAATGTTTTTTTAACTCTCTAAAAACCTAAAACTAAAAGTTCCTAGGTATTTTAGTAACTCAATATTTTATTTTGATATTCTAATTATGAATGATCATGTTTGGGTCACTTTAGTAGGTTTCAAAGCCTATATGTAATGTATGTGATTATTTTCACCAGATCCAGGAGTATGGGTCTAGATAATTAAATTTCTAATAAGTTATACTTATTTTATGGTTATTTAACCAAATTTTGGGGGTAAAATACTTGTTTATAATTATATCAATGATTTAAATGCAATTATAAGTAAGTATAGCTTGTTAGATATCACTTTAAATTAATATAAAAACACTCTTATTCTATCTTCTTAATTATCTGGAGGCTGGAAAAAAATTATAAATGACATGATAAATTCCTCTAGGAACACTAAATTGATGTTTAATGATGTGAATGATGAAATCCTTAGTAAGTAAATTTAAAGAAAATATCATGGTATATTCTATAGTTTTTTTTCTATATACTAAAAGAAGGGAAATTTGTACACAATGGGAAAATAAAAGATATATATATAAATAAATGTTAATATTAAAGCCAAGTATAATTTTAGTAAAGCTATATATAAGAATTGTGAGAAGAATGAATATATATATAAGGAGTGCAAGGACAAATTGAGGGTAATTTAAAACAACCAAAAAAATAAAACAAATGAGAGCATAAATGATGTCTTATAATGAGTATAAATAGTCCGATGGAGTCTATTATTTTGTACGAAGGAGTATATTTACATCAAATATTATATAATTATTTCCTAAATAATAATTTTTTAAATAATGTTGGTAATGTAAATCATTCTAAGGATGACCCCTTATAAATTATGGAGAAGGGTGTTGCATAAGAGTGTGATTTTACTCATTTTAAAGAATGTGAAGCATATTATTGGGTTAATACAAAAACTTATATTAGTTGGGAAGATCAATAATATATGTTTTTCCACCACTTTCTATAGGGTATTTTGAATTTTTCCAATAAGAATATGGTTTTACATAATTGGATAAAGTGTGGAACACTCTAAAAAAAGAAAACAAAATTTCATTAGTATAATTTCAGTATAAAATTATATTAGGTATTAACAAATGTGAAATTTATGGTTAGGTTTCTTGGGTGAGAAAGGAAGAAATGTCAATAATATAAAAGTGATGTTACTTAAGTTAAAGTTAGTGGAGGTTGAAAATTATAAATATTGTATCTTTATAAAATTTAATAAGGTGAATTTTAAAAAAATATATCGAATCCTAAAGGATATAATGTTAACTATGATACAAATTTATGTCTAGGGGACCATATTCATATATTCTCTTATAAACTCAATGTATAAAATGACATTTATTGATGTCTCAATAAGGTAGGTATGCATATGGTTTTTGAAAAGTAAGCATGATGTGTTTATTATTATTTTATATATAGAATAATTTAAAGGATAATGAGTTAGGATTATAGATAAAATACTTGGTTTGTAATGTTTAAAGAGAGTATAATGGTAAAGGATTCATGAAATTTTTTATTACATATTTAATTCCATGTGAGAAGACTATTTAAAGTGCACTAAGTAGAATAGTGTGACTGAGTGGATGAATATGAAATTGAATGAATGAACCAGGAGTATAAGGTCACACTTATAGATACTCAATTTTTTTGGGCATATATAGAAAATATGATAGTGTATCTTATAATTAAAAGTTTATTCATTATAATATAAAAATTTCTTCTTAAGGAGTTATGTTTTGGAAAAGATATAATAATCACTCATTTATAGGTATTTATATGTTTGATATATGTATATATAGATTTTCCATAAGTGTAAAACTTAATGATAAAAAAATATGTACTTACTAAAATATGGTACTGAGGAGTTTGGTTATAAATTTCAATATAATGATAACAATAAGTTTATAAAAAATAGAATGTGATATTTAAGGAATTTATAATGTGAAAAGATATATGGTAATTTGAAACTAATATTAGGATTGATGAATCATGTTATTGAGATGAAGTTGACCTTAAAGGAATACATTATCATGATACTAACAATCAAATGGCGCATGTTTCTTATGTATAATTAATAAGGCCTAATATGGTGAGAATATCAATGAAAAGTTATTCAATATCCCCCCACAATTTTAATTTTATTTATAGTGGAGATGCATAATACTTTTATGAATCATTGTTGATATAGGAGTTAAGAAAGTGGGACTTGGTTATAAAGGATGGATTTTCTTAATTGCAAGCTAACTATTCATTGGATATGAATTCATCGCCACAAGGAAAGATATATTTATATAAAAAATTAGTTTATTAGGATAAGGGGGATAAGGATGGTTAAAGTAAATAAAATTAAATAATTCTCATAAAATAATTTTAGAATAAGGAATGAGTAAATCTATTTAATCTTTCCTCACATGTCATAAAACTAAATACTATTAGTGTGGTTCTAAGTAATATTGCATTAAATATTTTTTATCTTAATCATATTTATTTAAATACTACATTAATTTATGAATATATAGATGAAGAAATATATATAGAGAAAACTAATTGATTTAATGAGTTAATTAATAAAGGCTTAGTATGAAAATTCTATAAAAGTTTCTATGGGTAGAAGTAAGAACCTTTAAAATGGAATTTTTTTTGATATTTTTATGGGAAAAATGCATAAATATGAATTATAATAGACTAATTATTTTATTTTAAGTCATTTTATTATTATTAAATTATATTATCATTGTACATGGATGGAATTCTTATTACAGAATCCTGAATTCCAAGATTTAATGAGAAGAAATAGAAGTTAAATGAGGAATTTGATATGAAAATCATGATGAAGTCAACATGATTTTGAGGATGAAGATAAAAATACCATGTTACTAGAACCTTGATTTTTTATAAGTTAAATATAATATAAATTTTTTGAGTAGGTTCATTATTCTAGAAGAGAACACAATTTTCATTCCCCTGAAAATAGACATTAAATTTTCCAGGGGCTAAACATCAAAGACAGGGGAAGAGGTTAAATACATGGTGAAGGATACTTATGCATAAACTATTTTATGTTTGATTCATTTCATGGTTTTTACATGAATATATATTTTTTATTCAATATGATTCATGATAAAGTTTGTGGATAACCTATGAATTTTTTTAGGAAGTTATAAAATGGATATAAGAGTAGTTTAATGGAATAAAGGATGCATCTATGTACTTTGGGAAAGGTAATTATCTTTAAGGGTATATAGATTTTTTCAATGGAGATGATGTTGTGTAACATCTCATTACCTGTTTTTAGGTAATTTACTTCACTTTATTTATTTTCCTTTAATTGGGTGCGTCTTGGGACTCCCGAAGATGAATGTAAGAACCCGGTTCTTATTCTTGAGGTACATGTTTCTTCTTTTCCTTTTTTCCTTAAGTGTTTTTGAGAGAATATGGAAAATGGGGGAAAAAATACCATATTTTATGGGAACAAGCCTTGTAATTTTCCACACGCTATGTACTTTGGCCGTGTGGGTTGAGTACACAGGGAGTGTAGGCCTGTCAGAGAAAAATAGTGTAAAAACTGACTACACACCGTGTACCGGGTATTTACACGCTGTGTAATCAGTCGACAGCTAAACATTAAGGCAATGGGAGTATCCACTAGTAGAGTGACAATTCACGCCATGTATTTCGATATACACGTCGTGTAATAATTTCAACAGATGAACAATGTGGCGGTGAAAAGTAGCCACCAGAGGAATAGTTAAATGATGAAAAGTACAGGCCGTGTACTTGAGAGTACATGCCGTGTGTTTGTTTTTTTCACTTAAAATGGACTGTAGCCTTCTCTTTTGGCAGAGGAGGCAGAAATGGTCATTTGGAGCTCGGGAGAGAGGCCAGATCTTGGAAGAGCTCCCAACCACACATTGGGAATCTGATTCTTCCGCCAATGATCACATTGGAACTGCGCGAGTAAGTTCTTCCCTCTCCATGAGTATTTTCTTACAATTATTCCTCTAAGGGAAGTTATTTAAATTTGAATTTGAAATCTTCTATCCAAGATCTATGACATTCTTGGTCATTTCGAGAGGTTCCGTTCACATATATTGATCATAGGAGATTGAGGTAGGTGGTATGATGTTTAATTCCAACTGTCATGTTGTTTTGGTGTACCATTGTTCTACTCACCCATAATTAGGGTGTCGTATGACTGCGGAATTGATTAATTAAATACCTATAATTGCGTAGGTAATTTAATGAATATGTACAAATTCTGTTTGGGATCATTTCTTGGATTCAGGGTCATCCAGTGCATGTGTTTCCCTTGTTTAGCCATTCGGCCAGGTTACACGAGGGTATGCCATGATTTAACATGTTTTGAGTTTTCTTTAGAGAAAATTTATATAATTTCTTGCTTATATGTTGGGCTCGGCCTGGTTTCTTATTTATCCTGAGGGAAGTGTTTCTCATGCCTGAGGGAAAGTGTTTCATTTAGCCTGAGGGCAACTTTCCTTATGCCTGTGGGGAGTTCCTTCCGTGCCTGAGGGCATTATCTCGTATGCCTGAGGGAAATATTTATTATACCTTTGGGCAATCACCTGTGGGTTTTGATTCTGATTACCTGAGGGTAAGGTTTTTCATGTCTGAGGACTTTGTTTACTCATATATTCAATGTGGCGACTTCACATGGTATACCTTCCAAGCTAAAGCACATGCTTGATATTGTTTTACCTTCTACTTGTTAGATAACCAGTTTTTGTTTTTTCTACGGCACTGTTTAGGATAATGTCAGCTGAGGATGAGTCTCTAAAAAATATAATTCAATTATATTTAATTGTTAAATAATAATTAAATGGAAATGGAACTGGTAAGAGTGGCTGCTTTTGAGTACTTCCTAGTTTACTGCATTTTCGTTACTGCACACTGTTGTTGCATAAATTCACTAATATATGGGAATGGGCCTTTGGTGGTTGCCTACTGGGATTTATTTCACACACCCTTTTTGGGTCATTTCTTGGGCCCAAACAGATTATATTGTTGTAGGTGTAGATAAAGCAAAGAGTCCCTATACAGGTACATGATTGTTTCAGAGGAGTGGGAGAGCATGAGACTGAGCTTAGGCTCACGATGCAGATGAGTTCCTACTGCAAAGTTTTGTTTTTCCTTTTCCGTACTTGTAATTTTTATTGGATTATTCAAGATTGCAAAGTATCCTGTTTTGGATACTTTCCTAGACTTCGAGACATAATGCATCATCATATATATATGAATGTTGTTAAATTTTACTTCAGTACTGTTATCCATTTCAGTTGGGTATTGTTTACTGCTTCCGTTTTTGTATGTTTATATTTATTTTTGATGCACTACACTTTGAAAAATGAGGGAATAGTTTCTCCACTATCATACCTAGGCCATCGCTGCTAGTCAGCAGCCTCTGGCATTTGGGGAAATGCGCTTGAGGTCATGTGACCAACCAGGTTCGGGGCACCTGTTGAGTGTCACTTGGATCCGGGACATTAAAAAGTGGTATCAAAGGGTCTTTTTCTCCTGAGTTACTATTTGGAACCTATATCCAGGGATAAGAAGGAATAGGTGCTTGGTATTGAACTGTGCCCGAGAGTAGCTAACTCGTTTACGGGGAAAATCTAATTTACCTTGTGTTGCAATTTTTCCAATTTTGCAATTTTACAATTGATTTTATTTTCACTGTTGGGTGATGCACTTGTGGTGTACTATTATATTTTTACACTTGGGTTCTATTTAGTTGCAACCTGATGAGATGAGGGTATTCCATCACATGCATCATTTAGGCACATGTTAGAATCACATTCCAGGCATAGTTTCCATGCCATATAGGTGCATTAGAAATGCATGTTGTTGTGATAGATGCCATGATAAAATACCTGCTATTTGATAGGGTATTGTTATGTGAGGTATTGTAGAATGAATGAAAAACTTTGGTTCTTGAGGAGTATGGGCTCTCATTGACCGGAATTTGGTAGATTATTGACCTGTTTACTTTGTTATAACATGTATAAGATGCCAAGCTTTGATTCACGGGGAGTATGGGCAATCACGGATCGGAATTTGGCACTTAGGAGTTAGTTTCAGTGTTTTTCCGGGCTCCAAAGAAGTTTCTAAGGCTTACTGTCCAGAAAAACCCAGAACACACGCCGTGTATATTTGATTACACGCCGTTTAATCTTCTGTTCGGGAAGAAAAGGAAAAAATTTAAGTACACACCATGTACCGTATGTACACGTCGTGTAGTTTCTACCTGTGTCATAGGCTATGTAAGAAAAAACATGGGATAATGAAACTTTGAGGGCACACACCGTGTAGTTATTCTACATGCCATGTTATGTTGACCCTGTGTTCGCTGTGTAACTAACAACACGGGCAGTGAAATCTAATCTTGTACACGCCGTGTCAATAACGTAGATGCCGTGTAGTTTAACCTGGGGATCCGGCCGTGTAACTAATAAAAACAGGTCGGTGTTACCTTTTCTTGGACACGCCATGTACTTTTGGGACATGTCGTGTAGTCTTGACCAGTGAGAGACTGTGTAGACTTGGCTATGTGGGTGAGGAAATGGGGTGGTGTACACACAGTGTGTGGGTGTAACACGCCGTGTAGTTTCAGCCGAGTGGACGACCTTGTCACTAACAACACAGGCAGTTGGAATCTAAGCAGTACATGCTGTGTAGTTATTATACACTCCGTGTAGTCTCGTTTAAAAGATATCCATGTGGCTAAGCCATGTTGAAGGACTTAGGCAGGGAAAGAAAATTCAAGTACACGCCATGTGTGTGGACAACATGCTGTGTGTTTGGGGTGTTACAAGACCAGTGTTGGCAGAGTATACGCCCATGTGAAAGACTTAAGGGAACACACCGTTTAGTTATTATACACACCGTGTAGTCTTGTTTTGTAAAACATGAATGTTTTTATTTCTCCTGTTCCCTTCTTAGACTCCTTGTTTTTAAGTCCTTGATGATCTTAATCTAAGGTGTGTGTTGACCTTGTAGAGTCATGCCACCGGGACGACCACACATTGTTCGCCAAGAGAGTAGAAAAGAGTATAGTCCAGAGATAGTAGACCATGGGATACCGATGGATCCTCCAGCAGAGCCAGATGTGGTTCCTGCCATTATACCAGACGTAGGAACGGATTCACAATTTCATGAAGGCTTCGTGCAGTTTATGCAGACCTTCTAGGGAGCACCGCTGGCTACCACATCTATGGTAGAGTTGACATGTATATTTCAGCTACAGCATCTACCTACATTTTCATGGGATGGCGGACCGCAGGCTGCGGATTCTTGGCTGGGTTCTATGCAAACTATTTTTGAGCATCTAAAGACGACTCCAGGATGGAGGGTCAAGCTCGCTACATACATGCTACGTGATTACGCCAAGAGGAGGTGGAATGCTACCACCCAGACCGAGCATCACAGAGACATTGCATGTGAAGATTTTCATGAAGTATTCTATGAATTTTTCTTTCTGGATATGCTGAGGGAAGATCAATCTCGAGAGTTCATGAATCTATAGCAGGATTCCATGTTATTGATGGACTATTCTGCCCACTTCACCGAGCTATAACGTTTTTCACCTGTTCTTGTGGGTGAAGAGACGTTGAGGGCAAGACGCTTTGGGGATGGTCTTCGATATGACATCTGAGGACTGGTTAATGTTTTTAGGTTTCCTATAGTGCATACTATTGTGAACCAAGCACTAATTAATGAGGGAAAACTATGGGAAGCTAGTGGTGCAGGATAGAGGGTTCAGAACTAGTTTCTCGTACTATTTCTACCGGTAAGAGGAAGAGGTAGATGGATTTCTCTCATGGTGGAAGTACTAGCCAGAAGAACTCTTCAGGTGGCTAGGTGATGTGTTACCAGTGTGGTAAAGAGGGGCACAAGAGACCTTAGTGTTCACATGACCCAGTGGAGTGCTGAGCTTGTGGAAAGATGGGTCTTTTGCAGCGCTTTTGTAGGGAGATTCTACCAGTGGCTAGTGAGAGGGGTTATGTTCAAACTCTGCGTGCAGGAGCTGGGCCAGTAGATTCTTACCAGTCAGCGAATTGGGATATGTCAGGATGTACAGGATGAGGTGGGGGTCATGGCCATGGTAGCCAGACACCAGGATCTCAGTGACAGTAGGGTGGGTCAGCTCAGGGTAGCCAGGCTGTGTCGTAGGGCCGCAACACTGGGTAGGCATATGCAGTGCAACAGACCCAATAAGAGCAGGATCCCGGACCTTCCACTGTCAGAGGTACTATTCTAGTTGTTTCTGTTCTGTCTTCAGTACTTTTTAGTACTGGTGCTACACAAAGATTTATATCTGTGCCCATTGTGGAGATCCTTGGGCTCTGTGTTTCTTTTCATTCAGATATCATGATGTTAGACACTCCGTTGGGAATGAGAACGATAGGTGTGTGTCAGTGCAGGGAGTTCCCCTAGAGGTTGGTGGGTGTCACTTTCTATGGGATATCTATGTCTTAGAGATGACGAGCTACAATGTCATTCTCGGGATGGACTGGTTGGTACCATTTTGAGCCTTTGTTGATTTCTACCGTCGTAGGGTGAGTTTCACATCACCAGAGGGAAGAGAGTTTCTATACAAGGGTGAGTGGGATGTCCAGGAGAGCCGAGTTGGACCCAAGCATCATGGGAGAGGTGGAGTGAAATCCTAGATTGTGAGCTTATATTTTAATGACCAGGGAACGTGTCAGAAGGATTTCCCTCCAGTAGTTGATCATTTCAAAGACGTCTTCCCAGACAGCTTTTCAGGTCTTCCTCCCGAGCGAGAGGTAGATTTGTCTATTGAGCTTGTGCCAGGAGCATAACTGGTGTCCATTCCTACTTATAGGATGGCTACACCAGAGTTGTAGGAGCTCAAGAGGCAGTTGGAGGAGTTGCAGGCAAAGAGTTTCATCCAACCCAGTACTTCTACTTGGGGTTCGCCTGTCCTGTTTTCTAAGAAAAAGGATAGTACCCTCCAAATTTTTGTGGATTATTGGAAGCTGAACAAGTTGAGAGTCAAGAACCGATATCCCTTTCCAAGGATTGATGATATTTTTGATCAACTTCGAGGAGCACGAGTGTTCTCGAAGAATGAATTGAGATCCGGATATCATCAGTTACGCGTTAGACCATCAGACACACCACTCAAAACTTTTTGGAGTAGATATGGTCTATATGAGTACTTGGTTATGCCATTTAGACTCACAAATGCACCAGAAATTTTCATGGCTCTGATGAATCATGTGCTCCACCCTTATCTAGATTCTTTTGTGGTAGTCTTCGTGAACGATATATTGGTTTAATCTCACACTCAACAAGACCATGCTACCCATCTTGAGATCGTTCTGAGTACACTTAGAGAGCATAAAATATATTCTAAGTTCTCAAAGTGCCACTTTTGGATGGACCAGTTACACTTCCTGGGTCATATCATCTATGAGGCAGGAGTTTTGGTAGACCCAGAAAAAGTGAGAGTAGTAGTTTCTTGGGAGTAGCCTAAGAATGTGTTTGAGATACAGAGTTTCTTGGGGATATCTGGTTACTACATGCAATTTATATAGGACTTATGTCTCTTAGCAGTGCTATTGACTGGTTTGACTAAGAAGGGT
Organism: Viscum album; assembly: GCA_963277665.1. Lineage (NCBI taxonomy): Eukaryota > Viridiplantae > Streptophyta > Magnoliopsida > Santalales > Viscaceae > Viscum > Viscum album. The sequence continues at coordinate 778,810,596 of OY728138.1, forward strand.
GTGAAGTTAGTTTGTTCAGAAGCTTGCGAGACAACCTTTTAGGAGCTGAAGGAAAGGTTGACATCAGCCAAGTCCAGATACTTCCAGAGCAAGGGAAGAGCTATATAGTTTATTGTGATGTATCAGGTATTGGTCTGGGAGTAGTGTTAATGCAGGGAGATCGAGTAGTTGCATATGAGTCTTGGCAGTTGGGGCCATATGAAAGGAATTACCCGACACATGATGTCGAGTTGGCTGCAGTTGTTCATGCGTTACACTGTTGGAGACATTATCTCCTCTGATAACATTTTTTGGTGTTTACGAACCAAAAAAGTCTGAAATATATCTTTACCTAGCATGGCTTGAACTTGAGACAGTGAAGGTGGGTTGAATACCTTCAGTCCTTTGACTTTGAGCTTACCTATACACCTGGTAAGGGTAACATAGTTGCTGATGCACTGAGTAGGAGGACTCAGATATAGGTAGTGCAGGAGGCCAGTGGTGAGTGTCAGCTCATGGCTTTGTTCTATGAGATGCATTTGTAGGTGCACGATAGTCAGCAGCAAGCCTATATTTCATCCTTAGCTATGACTTCTACCCTCTTGGATAAAGTGAGGATGAGACAACTATCAGATTCGGAAGGCCTAGTTCTATAGGAGTCAGTGGCAATTCAGGACCCTCCTCCCAGTTGGATGATAATCGATGATGAGGTACTGCATATCCATAGACGAGGGTGGGTTCTAGGAGATATATGCGAGGATATGATGTGGGAGTTTCATGCTTCATATTGGGCAGTGCATCCTGGAGTTACCAAAATGTATTGTGACTTGAGACGTCAGTATTTGTGGTCGAGTATGAAATGGGAAGTAGCTAGTTTTGTTGTGAGATGTTCCACCTGTCAGCAGGTGAAGGCAAAGCATAAGAGGCCAGCTAGACTGTTACAACATTTAACCATTCCGGAGTGGAAATGGGATGATGTCATGATGGACTTCATGACTGGGTTGCAGAGGTCACCTCGAGGCAGTTATGGTATATGTGTTTTTGTAGATAGACTTACTAAGGTAGCTCACTTTTTTCCGATCAAGGAGACCTTCGGTGTTGATGATCTCGGAAAGTTATATATCCGAGAGGTAGTACGCCTTCATGGGGTCCCTCGTTCTATAATCTCAGATAGGGACACCCGTTTTATGTCTCGTTTCTGGCAGAGTTTTCATAGGGAACTGGGTACACAGGTGCTTCTGACCACAACTTACCACCGTCAGACCGATGGCCAATCAGAGCATACGATACATGTTCTTGAGAACATGTTGTGTGCATGCGTCCTGGACTTTGGGGGCTCTTGGGAGAATCACATACCCCTGGTCTAGTTTTCCTACAATAATAGTTTTCAGGAAACTATTGAGATGACACCTTATGAGGCTTTATATGGTAGGCCATGACAATCACCCTTGTGCTGGTTGGAGGCAGGTGGGGCAGCTTTACTGGGACCACGTATCATGCTGGAGACTTCAGAGCAGGTCTAGTTGATTCAAAAGTAGATGGATACTGCACAGTCTTGTTAGAAATATTATGTTGATCGCTAGAGACGACCCTTAGAGTTTGTGGTCAGAGATCAGGTTTTCTTCCATGTTTCACCAAGGTTGGGACACACGCGGATCATGAGATAGGGTAAACTTTCACCAAGGAATGTGGGGTCATTTGAGATTCTGGAGAGGGTCGGGCCAGTTGCCTATTGGTTGTAGTTTCCACAGAGGTATCAAGCCATGCACTACGTCTTCCATGTATCTCAGCTGCAACATTATCACTTAGACCTGTCTCAAGTATTTCAGCCAGAGGAGGTTGAACTTCAGTCCGATGCATCCTTTGAGGAGCATCAGATTCGTATTGTTGATAGGAGCATGAATGTTCTATGAGGTCGGTCATTTCCTCTTGTATGGGTGCTATGGAAGCATGGACGACTGTAGGAAGAAACCTGGGAGCGGGAGACAGACGTACGTGCTCAGTGACCAGAGTTGTTCTGAGCTTTATCTTCACCACCCTTGGAAGGGAAATTCGGGGACAAATTGCTTTAAGGGGGGAAGTTTGTAAGAACCCGATTTTTATTCTTGAGGTAAAAGTTTCTTCTTTTTCCTTTTACCTTAAGTGTTTTTGATAAAATAAGGAAAATGAGGAAAAAATCCCAAATTTTAAGGGTACACACCGTGTACTTTTCCACACGCCATGTACTTTGGCCGTGTGGGATGAGTACACAGGGCGTGTAAGCCTGTCGGTGAAGAAGGGTGTAAAAACTGACTACATGACGTGTACTGGGTATTTACATGCCGTGTAATTAGTCAGTAGCTAAACAATAAGGCAGTGGGAGGATCCTCCAAAGGAGCAACAATACACGCCGTGTATTCAGATACACACGCCATGTAATCATGTCGATAGATGAACAGTGTGGCAGGGAAAAGTAGCCGCCAGAGGAACAGTTAAATAATGAAAAGTACACGCTGTGTACTTGAGAGTACACACTGTGTAGTTTGTTTTTTCTCTTAAAATGGCCAATAGCCTCCTCTTTTGGTAGAGGAGGAAGAAAAAATTGTTTGGAACTCGGGAGAGAGGCTGGATCTTGGAAGAGCTCCCGACCGCACACCGGGAATCAGATTCTTCCGCAAACGATCACGTTGGAACCATGCTGGTAAGTTCTTCCCTCTAAGTGAGGCTTTACTACCAATTATTCCTCTAAGGGAAGTTATTTATGTTTGAATGGGAAATATTTTATCCCAGATCTACACCGTTCTTGGTCGTTTCGAGAGGCGTCATTCATGTATATTGATCAGAGGAGATCGAGGTAAATGGTTTTCTGTTTAATTCCAACTGTCATGTTGTTTTTGTGTACCATTGTGCTACGCGCCCATGATTAGGGTGTCGTATGACTGATTCCTTGATTAATTAAATTCCTATAATTGCATAGGTAATTTAATGAATATGTACAACTACTATTTGGGATCATTGCTTGGATCTAGGGCCGCCCTGTGTGTGCGTTTCCCTTATTTAGCCGTTTGGCCTGGTTACCTGAGGGTATGCCGTGATTTAGAATTCTTTGAGTTTTCTTGAGAGAAAATGTATATAATTTCTTGCTTATGTGTTGGGTTCGTCCGGATTTCTTGTTTAGACTGAGGGCAGTGTTTCTCATGCCTGAGGGAAAGTGTTTCGTTTAGCCCGAGGGCAACTTTTCTTATGCCCGTGGGTAGTTGCTTCCGTGCCTGAGGGAATTATCTTGTACGCCTGAGTGCAATATTCATTATACCTATAGGAAATCACTTGCGGGTTTCGATTCTGATTACCTGAGGGTAAGGTTTTTCATGTATGAGGACTTTGTTTACCCGTATATTCACTGTTGTGATTTCACATGTTATACCTGCCAAGCTAAAGCACAGGCTTGGTATTGTTTTACCTTTTACTTGTAAGATAACCAGTTGTCTTTTTTTCTACGCCACTATTTATGAGATTGTCGGCTGAGGCTGGGTCTTAGAAAATTATAATTCAATTATATTGAATTGATAAATAATAATTAAATGGAAATGGAACTGTTAGGAGTAGATGATTTTTTGTGCTTCCTAGTTTACTGGACTTTCATTACTGCACATTGCTTTTGCACAAATTCACTGATAGTTGGGAACATGCATTTGGTGGTTACCTATCAGGATTTATTTCTCACACCCTGTTTGAGTCATGTCTTGGGCCGAAATAGATTATATTGCTGCAGGTATAGATAAGGGAAAGAGTCCAAATATAGGTACTTGATTTTTGTAGAGGAGTGGGAGAGCATGAGACCGAGCTTAGGCTCGCGATGCAGCTGAGATCCTGCTACACTATTTTGTTTCTCTTTTGCCGTACTTGTACTTTGTATTGGATTATTCTAGATTCCAGTGTATCATGTTTTGGCTACTTTCCTAGACTTAGAGACATAATGCATCATCATATATATATGACCATTGTCACATTTTACTTCAGTACTGTTATCCATTTTAGTTGGGTATTGTTTAATGGTTCTGTTTTTGTATGTTTATATCTATTTCCGTTACGCTAAACTTTGACAAATGAGGGAATAGTTTCCCCACTATCAGACCTAGGCCCTCGCTGCTAGTCGAAAGCGTTTGGAATTTGGAGAAATGCACTTGAGGTCATGTGACCAACCGGGTACAGGGCACCTGTTGAGTGGCACCCAAATCCGGGACGTTACAATGAAGATAATTTCTTAAGAAAAGTCAATTAACATCCGGGATGTATTTTTGGTTGAATTAATGGAGTTCATGTATAAATGTTTCAATATATTTTCAGGGTTCTCCCTGATTTTGGAGGGAACCTGAAGTGTTTTGTGTTTTCAAGTAGGAATTTATAGTTTTTGAATACTATAGGAGAAATACACACCATGTAATGTGAGTACACGACATATAAGTTATATAGGGCATATGGCATGAACCTAGAAAACAATATGACTGGATTATATGCTCTGTAAATTTTATACACTATTTAAGGTTAAAAGGTCGATTTTTAATAAAATGGAAAGGATTTTTTCATTGTATCCATGTCCCAAGGATTTCGAGACATGTAAAGGGATTATATGCCATTTAAATATTGCGGAAAATGAATTTAAGTTTCTTCATGGATAAAATGTTATTTAATTATTCCACATATCCTTTGGATCTTGACCAATAAGTCTTGTACGATGATTTTGGGAGTCTTCATTCAACCCAGATTGATCCATTCGGTGATTTATCACCATTGTAGTTGGTTTGCATATCTTTGGGCAAGTAAGTCTTTCTAATTATTCATTTATTTATTTTTAGTAGCATAATTGCATTATGTTATTATATTTATTAATCTATAATGACGTTTCCTTTTTTTTTTCTCAATATATATATATATTTTAATATTGCTCTGAGGGCCCTTTTCTTTGTTGGTTGTGGTGTAGTGGGTGTATTTTCTTAAGGTATATGTTATTTCCTCTTCTCCACCAACCCTTTTATTGAATTGAATCAATTATAAGTTGTGTAGATTGGTTCTAGGGCCTTTGTTTTCATTATTTTGACCTTCTTATTAGAGGATCCATTTTTCTAGTGTGGGGCCCCGAGTTTGAGGTAGGTGGTTCTATCTCTAGCCTGTGTTAGATGAACTATATTTATCCTATTTTTATAAATTGATTTATAAATAATTTTTCATTATTGTTTTTTGCGTGTAAATGGATTTGTGATAAAAATTTTAGGTCCCTTGGTATGGAAGAATAGACTATAGGGGGTTAATAGTACTTTTTGATTTATTAATACTATTACTAAATTTATCTGAGTTATAATAGTGTTAAAATGTAGCATACATAAAAAAAGTTAACAAAAGATGTTTTTATAGAGGTTCAGATCACCATGATTCTAGACCTATCTTCAATATCATATACTCCTCTAGGAGACTAGTATGCACTAAATCCTCACTTTTTAATGAGAGTGATAACCCAATTATATACAAATACAAACATACCGATTTCACACTTGGTGGTATAAACCATGAATTTCGAAGGAGTCACAACCTACTTTCACTTTTTCTGTGAGGAAAAACTTGACCTTCCTTTTTTCTAGGAGAAATAGACTAACTATCCTTTTATATGGGAGTAATAACCCAATGACATCTTTTGGATAAGAAAATATTAAACCAAAACTCTAGATAAAAAATAGGTAATTAGAAATATTACAATGAACAAATAATAGAAAAAATAAAAACAATTGTTGAGAAGATGATTTATAAATTCATTGCAACTCGGGTTTTTTGATCACATGAATGGAGGAAGAAGAATATGAAGAAGATCTATATTGATCATATAAGAAAAATGGATATTGAATAAGTTTCTTTATCAATTTAATAACATCATAAAATTCATTCTTATATCCTTTTTGAATGATTTATCTTCACTGGTATATATGTTTTTATTCTTGAAGAAATATCCTGAAAAATTAACTAAAAGATCTACAAGAGTGCGTCTTTTTCCAATGTCTCCAGGACACATGTTAGTGTGTAATAATAAAATAATATGATTTATACCCTATTTTATTGAAGCTACATTGAAGGGAAAACACACTCCGACAAATATTTATTTATGAAATATTAAAAGGAATATTTAATATATTAAAATTAATATTTATTAAACAAATCGTAATTGAAAATTAATTTAAATAACAATATAATTCTGTGTATTTATACATCCAACAAAATGTTAGAACAACAAAGCATCATAAAAAAACTGTATTAGTAGATATCACCAAAAAAATTCTAAAAATATGTTTTTAAACAATGTTACAATTATATTTCAAAGTTAAATATTAAACATTTAACAATGTAATTTATTTCAACAAAATTAACTGAAATTAAGAAAATAAAATTTGAAAACAAATTTTAACTAATAATGCAACATGAATCACCGTTGAAAATAGAGAACGATGAGACATTACTCACTATTGGAAATGTCCCATGGTGAAAAAATAGAGTATTACTTACCATTGACACTTTTAGGAAAAATAAAATGAATTTAAAAAAACTAATGGGAGTTCCATGAAACATAACAAAACGTGGGTTCTTGAGAATAATAAAAACTTACCTACCATTGGATGTCCAACAGAGAGTAAATTACCTACTGTTGGGTTCTAACATTGGATCATAAAATGAAATACTAACCCACAATAAAAATTATAACATATGAATAAATAAAACTTATTAAATATTCAAATAATATTAGAATAATAAAATTTAACAAAATGAAATTAACCAAAATATCATGTCATGCTTCCAAATAATCATGAATAATATGATGAAAAATAAGATGAAAATTAGAAGAATAATTTTCTGATAAAAATTAAAAAAGAGATTAAAAAAATCCAAATATTTATGAAATGTTAGATCTTAATATGCCAGAGGAGGAAAGAGCTTATTTGGGAGATTTTAGATGATTTAAAATATTATCAAAAAACAGATTAAAGATGTGGTTAATTAAGGAAAAACCAATATTTTTCAAATAATCATAAGAACAAAAAAAAAATAACCTGAAGAAGATGGTCCATCCATGCTTCAGTACAATTTTATAAATAATAACTACAAAGGTGAAGAATATAAAAAATATTAAAAACATCTGAGAAAAATAAGAATGCAAAGTTTTAAAAATTAGAGAAAAAATAAAATAAAGCACTAAATATGAAGGAAGAAGAGTTATCTTCTGTATGAGGTTGAAGAAAGATAAAAAAAGACTTAGAAAAACAAGGATAAATAGATGGTAGAAAAAAATAGTCATAGTTGAAGAGAAATGGTGAGTAAATTTTCTCACCATTGTTTAGCTGAAGGTGAGTAAGACACTCACCATTGGGTTCTAGTGGTGAGAAAAATTACTCACCATTGGATGTTTTCCAGTGGTGACTAAAAGAACCACTGTTGGTAAAAAACAACAGTGACAAAAAAGGAATACTCATCATTGGTAAAACCCAGTGGGGAAAAATATTACCCACCATTGGTAAAAACTAATAGTGTCTCAACAGAGAATACCAACAAACATGAATAGATTCAATCCAAGAGTAACATAAATAATGGAGTAACTCAGTAAAAGAAGATGAAGAGGTGACAAAATAATAATAGGAAGTGCCACTGTTAGTTTGAGTAAGATTCAAAATAGAAGATAAGAAATATTATATAACATGAGATGAGGAAGAAACATTATAGCAGATTCCATCATTCTGGAGAAGATAAGGATGCTGGAGAAAGGAGATGTTGGTGGACGTTCTGCCATGGAAGAAGAATGAGAGGAGGAGGAAATTCACATGGGAGGGAAGTGAAATTAAAGGAGTTCAAAAAATGAGATGTTTTGGATGGAAGAAATTATCAGATGGCTATAGTAAAGGGAGAGAATAATCTACAATTAAGATTTAATATTAGTGAAAAAATTTCATCCCACATCGAAACCAAGACACAGGAATGAACGATATACATGAAAAGGATTCACTAAACGATGACCTGAACAAAACACCACCATAGGCACTCGAACTACATGCTGTGTATGCAACCAATCCCCATACTATATCTGGGTGCACACTCTTTGGACCTTATACACATGCCCATATACTAAAATATTGTACTATACTAGATAAGAAATAGGCTTTGTATGGGCCACAAAGATAGGACCTCCCATAAGGGTAGACCCATTCAGGCCCCCTTAGTGGTTGTAGTTTCGGTTGAAGGATTTCATAGAAAGCCTTAATTTTTGAAAAAAAAACAAAATAAAAATATATAAAGTAAAAATCTATTAGAGATAAAAAAATTATGAATACATGTTTATAATAAATAATATTTTTGAAAAAATTTAATTTATTTAAATATTTTGCACGTGTGATTTTTTAAAACAAAGAGGGATATAAAAGTATTAATACCTAATTATAAAAAATATCCCCTTTTTTTAAATTAATAAATAAATACTTATTAAATTTTTAAATAATATTAATATAAAATTAGTAAATCTTCAAAAACTATCTCCTGCTTTTGAAATTTATCAAAAAGTATATTAATAAAAGGAAAATATATAATATTGAAAGAAACAAATTAAAATATTAGATTAAATATAGTAAAAAATTACAGTTTTATTTTTTAGCTACACAATTTTTAAATACTATTATCTAATTATCATTTAACCATAGTAGAAAATATCAGTAATATATAGAAAAAAATATATAGTTACAATGTTAAAGTAAATAGTTTTATTTAAAAAAAGTAATCAGAGAGTAATAAAGATCTTTCAATTACAGAAGACAGAGAAAAAAATTGAATTGATTTATCAAAATAGAAATTATACTAAGTAATAGTTAAGCTTCCAGCATACCCAATTCAAAAAATACATTATTTTATAAAAAATATTCTCTCTTTTAATCAAAAAAATCATCCACTGTAAAAGTGAAAAAATACAGTACTCAATAAAAGAAGAATTGAAATAGTGTTATTTTAGAAAATAGTTTTCAACCAGAATGATCTAGTTACCATTAAAGAATAGTGATACATATTTAACAGGACATTTACAGAAAAAAGAAAATGTATGGTTTTTATATATTATGTTTAAACACAATTATAGAATAAAACATTATTATATTTAATTAAAAACCGATTTACATGAACCTATAAGATAAAAAAATTATTCCAAAATAAATAAACAATTTCCATTATTTAAAGGATAAAAAAACAAACTCCCCTTTATTTTAATTATAGAAATATTTGATTTAGAAATAGGTCAAAAAGAAATTATTATCAAAATTAAATCAATTTTAAAATAAATTTGATTATTTAAAATAATTAAGGATACCAATTAAAAATGAGAAATATCAAAATATAAAATATAAATTACATAAGATATCTAGAAGTGTATTAAACTTCCCCAGATCATTTGTTGAAATATTATTTCAAATAGGCTAAGGGATTTTAATTATGTAATTTTTTTAAAAACACTTATTTAAAACTTGCATAGCATTACATCATTTCAAATAAACAAACAAGGGGTAAATCCCCCTAAATTCATGAATCTATAAATAAATATAGAAAAATACTGTTAATTTTTTTTAGAAAAGTAAACATATAATCAACATATTTAGAACTGAAGTTTTAACTATGTAAAATACAACAATTTTACATGGTAAGGAAAAAATGAATAAAAATTAAAGCACTTTACTTGAATATGAAATAAAATGATTTTATAAAAAGATATGAGATATATTGTATGTTTGCATATCAAATTATATTAGTGTATAATATTCATTAAGGTTAAAAATAAACTTATATGGACATGGTGACCATATTAGGTTCAATAGTATTTGAAACATATTTTTGGATCACATGTTGTCCATATACCATGTGAATTTGTAACTCTTCATGCAGACTTCCATAAAAAAATCTAGTAGATGGTTATTTTGAAACCTAGATTAGTTTGGGTACAACTGGATTAGTATAAAAAGAAATAGGTACCCATTAATATTTGAGACATGTATTATTAGGTAATTTTGAAGATAGATTTTTCAAAATGAATGTCTTAGTATGACTTAATGACTATGTATACTTTAATTAATTTTTTTTTCATAATGCCCTTTCATGTTGCAATTAAAGCAGGTAACATTTAAAATATTCCCATTTATTCATTAAAAAAATAGTTCTATATATTTTAGGAACCATATTTTTATATCCACAACCATTTTTATCATTTTTGTGTTTTTTATAGCCATTATTTTATAATGTTTCTCTTGGCCTTGAACAAATACACAAATATTTTCCATTAAACCAATAATTTTATTCTTTATTTTTTCATTATCTTTCTAAATAACTTCCATGTCATAACATATTTTCACATTTGAACATGATCCCCAATTTTTTAGTTTCTTATTTTCAAGTTTAAGATGCCTGTATTCCTTTTCAATTTTATCTAAATCATCACAGACCAATTTAAAACTTCTGTATTAATATTCATCATTTTGTGACAAAAAATATATTATTATTTTTATTATAATATTTAACTTTAATAAGTTCATAATCTAATTTTTTTTCTATATTACTTAAAACATAACTTTTCAGTTTTTTATTTTCTTATTTAATCTTATTATTTTCTCTTTACAGTTCCATATACAGTTCAACCATTCTCAACATCTCACCTTGATTTTTTCATTTAATGTAGTTAATTTTTGACTTCATTTTCAATATCGGTTTAATATCCAGAACTATAATTATAGTTAGAGTGTACCTCATTTATATTATAATCCATCAAAAATAGATTTTCAGATTCTTTTTCTCTTTCAGAACCAACATCACTTGAGTCTAACTCTTCTGTAAGACTCCATCCTACAAGATATGACTTTATTTGTTCCTATAGTATTTATTATCCTTTTCTTTCTTGATTTATCTTGGGACGATCTTATTTTATGTGCCTATTTTCAATACACTTATTAAATATTAATTTGGAAACATCATATTTACTGGTTTTACCTCCTTTACCACCTTTAGGCCATCCTTTTGATAATCTATTCTAGAAAGCTTCTTAAAGTCTCTTACCCTTTATGTACTTATTAACACCTTTGGTAAAATTTTCAATTTCATCCTTATCACTTTGTTATAACTTAGAGTCATAATAATTAGTAATAACATTTATATTTGATTTAAATTGTATACCATTACTTTAATCATGAGCATTAATATTATCATTCTTCATTTTGGGCTTGTATTGATGAAGTGATCCAATCAAATAATCCCTAGAATATTCAGTAAATTCCTTAATTTCTTTAAGAGAAAATTTCTTTGAATTCCATATCCTGGGTATATATCTAAGTTGTATTTCAATGAGATATTCATTATTAATGTTCTCTTTGAGAGAAACCATGATTGTGACAATTTTAGTGAACCTATTGAACATATCATTTATTATTTCTTGATCATTAATCCTAAATTCTTAAAACACAACTCTTTTTATACCTAACTAGTTTCTCTATAACTTTTCAGTTCCTTGATGAGTGACTTTTAAAGTCCCCTAAATATTAGAATCAGTTTTACAAGATGAAATATGACTATACATATTTCTACTTAGAGAGACATATAAGTAATTCATAATTTTTTAATTTAAAATGCATTTTACAACATGATTACCAGTAAGAGATTTTAAATCAACTTCAAGAAATTTATATGGTTTTGAAATTATATCCCAATAATCAAGAACTATATTTTTATGAAACTACTCCGTTATGTATTTCTAGAAAACGAAGTCACTTTTTTTGAAGTAATACCGTTTGATGGGATTCGACATCTCAAAATCTTGATCATCCATAACAAATTAGTGGATCTTTTCCATAGACTTTTATGTTTAGGATAATGGTTAGTTTAGAAATTGATAGTGAAATAATTAAAATCAAATCCCTAAAAATAAATAACCATATAATACCAATTTTTAGGTACCATGGTATGGAATAAGAGACTAGAGGGGTGGGGGTGTATATTTCTTTTTGATTTATTTGTACAATTTCTAAATTTATTAGAGTTATAACAATGTTAAAATGAATAATAAATAAAAATAGTTATCAAATTATGTTTTTCTAGAGGTTTTTATCACCAATATCATAGTACTCTATTCAAAATCCTATACTCCTTAAGGATACTATTATTAACTTAATCCTCACTTTTAAATGGGAGTGATAATCCAATTACAAAAAATACAAATGTACCATTTTTACACCTGGTGGTATAACCCCTAAAATTTTACGGAGTCACAACATGTCGTGCTTTTGTCTGGGAGGAACAACCCAACCTTCCTTTTTTCTAGGAGGAATGACCTGACCTTTGTTTTAGATAGGAGGAATGAAAAATGATATATTTTGTACTAGAAAATATTAAATCAAAACTCTTGAGAATATATATTTATTAGGAAATATTACAACAAAGAAATAACAGAAAACAACAGTTGAGAAGATGATGTAAACATTTGTTGCAACTCATTTTATTTGATCACATTAGTCGAGGAAGATGAAGACAATGAAGATCTCCAGTGATCACAAGAGAACATCATATGTTGAAGAATTTTCTTGATCAATTTGAGAGTAGTAGGAAATAAATTCTCATATCCTTTTTGAATGAATCATATGCACTGGTACATATGTTTTTACTCTTGAAGAAATATCTCGAAACATTAACAAAAATATCTACAAGAGCATTTCCATGTCCAATATCTGCACGAGACTTGTCAGTGTTTAATAATAAAATAATAACACTGTTACCTTATTCTGTTTAACCTATTCTGAAGACAACACACACTTTGAATAATATTTATTTATGGAATGTTAAAAAATATTTAATATATTAAAATTAAAATTTATTAAAAAATTAAAATTCAAAATTAATTGAAATAATATTATAATTTTTTATATTTATAAATTTAGTAGAATGTTATAAAAATAGAGCATTGCACGTGAAGAAAAAAGAGGTAGCTTCTACAAGATGTTAAAGAAACATAAAAAATAATTAGAACATCAAGGAGAAAAAACGGGTAGAAAAGAAATACCCACTACTGAAGAGAGAAATTGAGTAAATTTACTCACTATTGTTCTCTTTACAGTGAGTCATAGACTCACCGTTGGGTTCCAGTGGTGAGAAAAATTACACACCATTGGAATTTTTCTAGCGGTTACTAAAAGGATCCCCATTGTTAAAAACCAATGGTTAAGAAAAACTCACTCTTGGTAAAAACCAATGGTGATAAAAATGACCCACCATTGGTAAAAAAATGGTTACTCAAAAAATAAGACCAACCAACATGAATGACCTCAAACCAAAGAGAAATAGAAACAATAAATGAACTCAGTAGAAGAAGATGATGAAGAGACCAAAGAACAATTGGTCTTGACAGTTTTAGTTCTAGTAAGATAAAAAATAGAAGAGAATAAATAATAAATAACTTGAGATGAGGAATAAATATTATATAATATGTCATAAATTTGGAGAAGAGAAGGATGCTAGAGAAAGGAGATGTCACATAATGGTCATTTATAGAATAAGAAAAAGTAGAAGAGAAAATTCATACGAGAGGGAAATGAAATTATGGAATTTAAAACATGAGATGAGAGGAATGAAAGAAATGATCAAATAACTGAAGTAAACTGGAGAGGAGAATCGATGGACAAGATTTAATCTCAGTGAAAAAATTTCTTCTCACATCGAAACCAAGATGCAGGGAATGAACAATATATAATCTAAGATGCACTGAACAATAACCAGAATAAAACACCACCATAGAAACTCTGCTTGTAGGCAACCAAAGCCCATAATATATGTGGAAACACACACCTTAGTTCATTTACACATACCCAAATTATCAAAGAGTGTACTATACTATCTATGAAATAGGCTCTATGTGGGCCACCAAGACTAGACCTCCCACAAGATTTTCCCCATTTAGTTCCCCTTAAGAGTGGTAGTAGGTTCAGTTGAAGGCTTGTATAAAAACATTAATTTTTTGTAAAAATAAATAAAGTAAAAATTTATAAAGTAAAAATAATTATAGATGAAAAAAATTATGAATACATGTTAATAAGAAATAATATTTTTGAAACAGAAATTGAATTTAATTAAATACTGTGTAGGTGTAATTTATCAAAAAAAAAGAGGGATATAAAATTATTGATACCCAATTTTAAAAAGTTAGGTTTTCTATGGTTTTTGGTAAATGGAAAAGGGTTATTTTTAAAATCATTTAAATAATTTATATAATTCTACACATGGGAAGCCTTTGTTATATAGGTGGAAGGTTTTTCTTAGGGCCATCATCCATCTTACTCTTAGGAGGTTATCTTGTGAGGTTTTTCTCTTCTCTTTAGGTATGTCATTATAGGGACTTGTTCTTGAAATTGTTGGGGGTTTACTCATGGGGTGTTCCTCTTCTCATTAGGCTTGTGTTCTTGGGGCTTATTGTGAAATATTCATTTTGTTGGTAATATTAGTCTACTAGCATGACCTATTGAATTCCTTTGTGTGATTTAACTATTATTGGATTTATAATGTTTTGTATTCAATAGGTATGTTTTTTCTTTTGAAAAATGATAATGGAAATTATTATTGAAATTAATATACCTTCCTTTTTTATGAAATTATTGGAAAAGGGAAATATTTACCACTTTTTTTGATAAAAATGATTTAACGCTTATCATTCATTGTTTTATTTCAAATGAGAATACTTGAGATTTTTTAAAGAGACTTGTTATGGAACACTAGAGTGGGACCCTATGGAGCATGTTAGCTCTGACCCTATGTACTCCTTCGATGGTGGGTATATCTAGTTATATATTCTAATAAAGATAAAGGAAAGGCACCATAGTGAGGGTGTGAGGGTTTCTGTCAGTTGAGTGGAGTCAATGTTGGTGATGTGGTGGTTGTCTGCCCACTCTATCACATTGAGTAGTTGTTTTCCTGTTTGGAAGTCCTTTGTGATTAGACTTGTACTTGTAGATTGTTTCTACTCTAGATTTTTTTGGATTCCTCTCTTTGTTTTTAGTTATGGAATATATTTATCTTTTCTATTATTTCTTCTATTGTATATATGTTTCATGTTTTTTCTTCAGGTTGGGAAAAATCATTCCCTCTGGTTGTTGTTTGATGCCCATGTGCTAGTTGCCTATGGAGATTGGGAGCTCCCTTCGGGCATGTGATGAGTCTAGTTAGGCACCAGTTTGAGAGGGTTTTAAGGCTTGTTTATTATAGTTTGGTATAATTTGAGGTCTTTCCTTAAGATTACATGTCTTGGGACATTTGGTAGAATGAAGATAGTTTTTTTGGGACTTGAGAAGTATATTGAGCTGAGTGCCTAGTCAACTCTTTCTATGACAAGACTAAAGTTACCATGATATTTTGAGATTTTTGTCTCATGTTTTGAGTTACTGATGTTAATATTATTTTTTTACTTATGGATTATCTAGTTTGAGTTGAGATTTTTTCTATTTTCTAATTATTTATTTTATTTTGGTGCGCAATAATTTTCCTAGGAGATGTGTTCTGTGAGTTCCTTAAGATGGTGAAACTAATTCTCCTGAAGGAAATCCTCTGATGGATTAGAACTTTATTAAGGTTATCATGCGAGAAGTTCATGCTATTAGTCATAATGCGACACAAATTCATAATACAGTCATTAATGTATAAACAAGAGTTAGAGGAGATTAGGATTGATCATGGGAGCTCTTGCGTGAGAATCCACCATCCACAAATGAACCTCAAGCGGTAGAGGACTGTCTCGATATGATAAATCAGATCATTGAATTACTAGATACACCTAAGAGTATTAAGGTGATGTGTGATGTGTTTTGACTCGAGGGTCCCAACAAGAGGTTGTTGGATTTTATGGTATAGGCTGAAAACCACATGGGTTGGGACATGAAGGGTTTAAATACTATATTATTCTAGTAATTTTTTAGAGTTTCTCATGATGGAAAAGTATCTAGACTTACACTATTTGTATTAGGAGGAGCATGTAGTTATGAGATACACCAATCGGTTTAATGAGATGGTTCATTTTTCACTAGAAGTTGTAAACAATGACCATCTTAAAGCTCAGAAGTACCTAAAGGGTTTATGAATAGATATCAGATCACAAGTATTTATATTGATGCTTTTGACCTATGTAGAGATAATAGATACAGATATGATGTAAAAACTAAATATGGTAGGAAATTTTGGATTTGACACACATTATCTTCCATCTACTGGAATCTTCAGTGGTACGCCATAGAAAAAGAGGAAGTGGCATGATCACCATTGGAGTGGTGGAGGTGGTTCTTGGTAGTAGGCCTATAATATCCCTCCCATCCTTGTTGGCTTGAGAAGTCATAGAAACATTAATTAGCTTTAAGAGACATCCCCACGAAACCAAAGGCTAACAATAAATTCCAAAGGACTACAATACATGTGGGGGATGATTTTCCATTTAAGAATTAAACCAAAAACCCAAATATTCCATAAAAAAATAAATGCTATATGATGTATGAGAAAATGAATGACAACTCAACCACTTCATTTATATACAAACCAAACTAAAACCAAGTTATGCAATAGAAAAATACAATATCAATGTAGATAGAAGAAGACAAAACTATCAGTACTCAAGACAACTAAATAAACTTTAAAGCTCCACATAATCCATGCACCTACTGCACAAAAATCCCAAGTATCATGATTTACTACTAAAGATGTGTGATACTTTAACTTTTCCCATTTATCGATAAACAACATTTGCAAAAGCACAAAACTTCCAAAATATGGATGAGTAATGAAACTCAGTGGATTTTCCCCAATGAATTCCCCACTCATGACACTAGGATAAACATGTTAGAAACATCTATATAAAAACAAATTACATAAAACAATTCCTAAAAAAGTTTATATCAAAATATAAATAAATTCGAATGAAACCATTTTCTCAAAACAACATCAAGTTCAAAAGAAAGAAACAAAACAAAGTTCTAAAATCATTTCAAAAATTATATTTTGGCATAACCATTCCACATAACTCATCCACACACCTAACCATGCATAAAAAACTTGGACATCCCTATAATCATGAGTAGTAAGTCATCCTTTCACTAATCCATCACTTAATGAACCATTTTAATGGGGATAGATCCATGAACCTTATCCATCCGACTAATGATTGGGGATACTACTTACCCATATCCATCTTGAATGAACATGAATACACACAACTATTATGTAAAGACAATTCTAGAACAACCACTTCATCTATTTCAATAAAACCATTATTTTATTGAAAACATCCTAACAAACCAATTCAAATAAACCATTCCAATTAATTTCAAAAAACACAAACCATTTATTAAATTTTTTTATTAATCTATCTACCAAAATTCTAGAATATCCAAATTTTAAAACAAATATTTTAAAACCAAGAACTAAAGCACTTTATAAAAAAAACAACTAAATTATATGTTTACAAAAATAGAAACTCAAGAGGATTTTCAACAATAATTAGACAAAATATTCACAATAAATTTCACACAAAATAATTTATTTGTAATCAAGACTTCATATTATAAGTATAGGAGTCAAGAGTGAATCCACCTACCTCAGGTTTTATGATGAAAATGAAGAACTGCACGAAAAACGTCCACAAAACCTGGTTAAATATCCAAGAACCCATCTTATATATCTTCCTATATAAATAAAAAATCCAAATATATTAATATTTTTTTATCATTTATTTTAGATATATCCATAACATACTTAGATCTAAGAAAAAGTGAGGTATATAGAAGAGGATCTATGAAAAATCACCAAGAATGTCCAAGAAAGACCACTTACCATGAGGATATGTCTTTAAAACATGAAGGTAAGCCAAAGAATTAACTCTAGATCAATGGGAGAAGCTGTCTTGACCTTTTTGAAGAGAGAATATTGAGTTAGGGATGAATAGGAGGAAAAATAAGGGAGTTAGAGAACAAAACGTATGACATACACAATTTTAGGATCTCACTTTTAACTTGTTCATGGTTAGTCACATGGTTAGGAAAACCATACACTAACCATGTTCAAGATACTTCATCAAGGGTTGAATCTCACATGGTTAAATTACACAGTTTCTAAAATGTACACTAAGTATTCCAAATCCCACTTCCCAATAAATCATGGTTTCAACTAGGCTTCTTCATGGTTTGGAAAAATTGTGTGTAGCCTGTGTGCCTTCAATTTAGCCATTGATTCATTGTGCGTGGTTTTCAATATGGTTTAATATTTTTCCCAAACCATGCTCTAACTGCTCACCTGAAGAAAAGCCTCAAAACACTCCAAAATTTCTGCAAACTCACTCAAACTTCACCCATATAATTTTGATACATAAAAATCATAAAGAAAGGGTTACTTACTTAAAAATGGGGTGATAAATTATCCCCAACATTGGTCGTTCTATCCTTAAAATGTAGGAAACCATCATCTGGATAAAATAGTTCTGTCCATTGCTCCTTAATTTCCATCTCATGTTCCCAAGTCTCTTACTGAATATGACCATGTTTCCACAAAACCCACACTGGACCAATGTTTTTTCCAAAGAAGGCTTTCTCTTTCCTATCCACAATACAGATCAGGATATATAACCATGTAGCATCTGGATCTATTTAAACATGATCCCATTCAATCACATGGTCAGGATTAGGCTAATACTTTTTCAACTGAGATACATGGAACACACTATTCATAACTTTGGACCATGGTGGTATTTCCAACTGATATGCCACCTGACTAACCCATTATAGTATTTTTAAAGGGCCTATGTATTGATGAGATAACTTTCCATTATTCCCAAAAAGACAGTGTACATGCCTCAGATATTTCCTTAAGAACACATGATCACTCACCATGAATGACAAAAACCATTGACGAGGATCTGCAAATGATTTCTAATGACTTTGTACAGTCTCCACCCTTTTCTTAATCAACTGAATCTTCTCTGTTGTTTCATGGAAAAGGATTTTATCAACTAGTGAAGTATAACCTATTTCCACCAAATAAAGTGGAGAAGGACAAAGAATCCCATAAAATGCTTTAAAAGTATCCATATGTATTGAGGCCTAATAACTGTTTTATATGAGAACTCTACTAATGGTATATTATCTTCCCATGAACACCAAAATCCATTACATAAGACCACAACATGTCTTCCAAATTATGCATCATTCTATCAGATTTCCAATCCATCTGAGGATGATACTCTGTACTCATATTCAACTGATTCCTAAGAGTTTTTTGTAAGGATTTACGGAAATGAGATGCAAACCTAGGATATTTTTCTAACACAATCGAAACTAGTAAACCATGCCTCTTTACCACTTCTTAAATATAGATTTTTGAAAATTCATCCACCATATACTTTTCATGAATTGGAATTAGATGAGATGACTTTGTGAGCTGATTTACTATCACTGATATGGAATCATGTTACTGAACCTTTCTTGGGAGACTTGTTACAAAATCCATTCCTGCCTTCTCAAACATACAAAGAGGAATAGGTAGAAACTACAACATTATAGCTGGTAACTAATGATCTACCTTAACTTGATGACAAGTTAATAATATAGAAACAAACATAGCCAATCTCCTTTTCATGTTGCTCCACCAAAACTATGCTTTCAACACATTATACATCTTCTATAACGACCCAAAGTTTTATCAATGGAAATCCATTCTTATAATTATTCCTTATAGTTTAATAAAATTTGAAATCACAATGACATATCATGATACTATAAACTATGTGATCACTAAACATAATTTTCTACTTCTATGTTTTAAATTTCAAAAATCTAACATACACGACTTTGTTCAGGGTGATTTTTGGAGTCTAATAGAACAAAATTAATTTTTAGTGAATAGTAGCATACCCTTATGAATAGTAATGATAACCTCATGAATAGTGATATATCCTTATGAATAGTAACCTCACATATGATAGTATATATATAAGATTTAATTGAAAGAATTATGTACCTATGTTTTGAAATAAGTAAACAAATGTTTTAAAAACTGTATTTTTCAAGTAAATTATGATTTTAATGAAAAATTAAATTAATCATAATTATAAAATTATTTTTGAAAAATGGACCTTGTTTTTGGATTATAAATTTCAAAAAATGTTTGGGATAAATTTTTGTTATTTTTCTGAAATACTTGAATTTTTGATGAATTGTGAAATACCATAATTTACAAAATAAGCTAAATACACTAATTAAAGAGTCAGGTTTGATGTTGTGCTGATGTAAGATCAATTGGTTCGAATTCACATGTTAACATTACTATAATTGGTCATGGAATACTTACTATTACTTGTCTTGTGGAGAAATAATAAATTAATGAATATTATATTGAAAAACCCCCTCTCCCCTCCACTCTAAATACCACCCTTCACACCCTCATTTTCTCACACCTATCAATCTTAAATAACTGTTTAAAATCTACCCAATAATCTTACCTAGTCCCTCCCACACGTCCAAAAGCTTCTGGTTTCATCAAAATACCAAGCATAGGTTCCTTATGGAGGATCTCAAGAGGAGGATTCCAGAGGTAATTTCCCTCTCTCTTTTCCTTTAATTTCCTTTCAACTTCAAGTTCTTTTCTTATTATCTCCCCACCTATCTTCATACACATGGTATGGTAGCTCTATTATTATACATATACAATAATATTATGATACTTATGTGATATTATATCATCCAACCCCCATCTCCTATTTTTATTTTTGAAAGTAAAACGTTGTTCGTGAGGTGTTAATTTATCACCTTCAGGAATGACATGTTTTATTTTTTCCTTTACCACATTTATATATGTCCATGAAACCATTTTTATGGTTGAAACATATTATATTATATTTATTATATCCCATTTCATGTTCTTAAACTAACTTATTTACTTATTACTAAATGATTAAACAAAACAGGTTCGTTGTTGTCGAAAAATCGCCCAAATCAACCCAAACTATCATCATTCAATTTTTACTCATGATTAATCCACATGGTATATAACATAATTAATTATAAGATAATTTAAACTCCTTTAATATCAGTAATAACATTTAATACCAGTTCTTTATGTTTACCCATGTTCTTCACAATCTTCTATTTATGAATACAAGTGAACCGTTCAAGAAAACAATAAAAACGAACAATACTGAACAATGGATTTAAACCCTATAACTCATAAAAAGGCCCATAAAATAATCTAATGAAACCATAATTAACTATATTCATGTAAAAAAGTTATTTAATTGTTAATTAATCAATCTAATGTGGTTATAAATGACTTTAATGTGAAGAAATCATTAATATACAAGGTAAGGGGAAATTCTCAAACCCAACTATCTTCCTTCTGGTTCTCCCTCTTTCACTCCATTTTTGGTATGGTCATTCATTAAAAATAATTTGTTAATAATTATCTTACCTTTTATGGGATCTAAATATTTTACATTGGAGTTTATGTCAAATTAATTTTTTCCAAAAGAAATCTTCTTTAAAAAACACACCTTTTATTTCTCACTAAAGGTTGATGGTTATTGTATAATGTATGTTATTCCCACTTTCTTTTGGGAACCCAAAGTTTATGAATGTGTTCTTATGAGATGAAACACATTAATTTTCATTGGTTATTTATGTTCATTTTTGAAATATATTCTATTTTTCATTCATGATAATGATAATTTTATGATGTGACGGGTGCGCCCAGAATTATATAGCACAATATGAATGTTTGAATGTGACGGGTGAACCCAGAATTATAAAATGCTACAATGCATTGGGTAAAGTTATGAATCTCATGAGTTAAAGTGAAATTATGTGGGAACAATATTCTATTTTTTTCAGAACTATGTCAGGTAGTTAAGCACTACTACATGATGTTTCATTTTTATGCATTTAAACATTTCAAGTATTTTATTAATGCGTCGTATCATGATCCATTTCCTATGTTATGATTATGCACACTCCATGATATATTATCCTTATCTATACTATTAATGGGCTTTATCTCACCCATTTTTTATGTATATCCTCAGGTGACTACATGTACTAAAGAAAGGTCAAGTTCCAATAAGAAGCTTGAGAAGAAGGAATTAAATAAATGTCTATGTTTGATGTTGTAAATGTTATGTATAGTCCACGTTTTCCGAAGGCAAAAAACATATGGATCCTCATTGTGTAATAATATTATGTATTTTATCTTTATAATGATATAATAGAAATGTAAGAAAGGGTAGGGATGCTATAGTTGTTATCAGATTCAATGTTTAGTTAATTTTTGAATTAGGATTAGTAAACCCTAATGAAAACCTCTAGCATGAGACTAAGTACAAATATTCATAAAATAAGATTTACATAGGGATATCATAAGTTATTATTTTGGTGAAAAATGTAAAAATAAATAAGTTATTCCTGACTTGTTAAAATATGTTTTGTTTTAACATTTTCTTTTTCAGAAAATGGTGGGAACCCAGAGAAACAAGACCAACAAATCATGCGAAGGTAAATGAAACGATTTCCCAAATGACATCCTCAATTCTTTGGGAGGTGTAGTTAAAAACTTCATCGAAATTCTTACCCAACTATCCCTAGTTTGGAATAATATCCAGAATAATGGGGAATTCACTCCTTCACCAAAGAAGGAGCAACTGGCTATCAAGTGTTTTATATGGAAATAACCACTGACATTTAGTGGAACTTCTGATCCACTAGTTTCAGAATAGTGGGTCAACTCTATGGAGAAGATATTTTCTGTACTTCACTATTTCGAGATGGAGAAGGTGACACTAGACATTTATCATCTATATGGAGATGCCTATCAATGGTGGGATTTGATTAAGAACACCAAGCCATGCGACGAAATTGAAGATATAGAACGGTAAGACTTTAAGATAATGTTTTTTATCAAGTATTTACCAAGAACTCCTCTCACAAAGATGGAGATATAATTCATAATGCTCAAGAAAAAGTAAGGATAACCCATCACAACCTATGAAGAAAGTTTTAAAAGGCTTGAAAGGTACCTTTTGAGTTTTGTTATCAATAATGATAGAAAAATTTATAGATTCTTTAGTTGATTAAAACCACACCTTCGAAAGGATCTTGCAATTAGAGACTTTGGGAGTTACAAATTAGTTGTTATATATGCTCTCAAAGTGGAGATAGAGTTTGGAGAATGGTCCCATGGCTATGGTGATAAGAAATGAAAGACGAAGTTTCAAGCTGGGGGATCTAATGATAAAGGTGGGAAGAAAACTCAATGACCCACATGCCAAAAATGTGGGAAGTTGCATAATGGTAACTACATAAAAGGGATGTGGAAGTGATTCAAGTGTAGGAAAGAAGGATACCATGCTCAAGAGTGTCAAAAAGACATGATAAGGAAGGAGAATGTGGGGGAATAAAGGAGAGAACCACCCATGGTTAAATTCTATAACTATAGGGAGTAGGGCCACTATGCAAGACAATGCACTAAACCTCAAGTCCTCGAGGGTAATCAGCGTCAGTATCCACTAAAGGCAAAGGAACAAGGGAAGTCTTATTCCATCACTACTGTAGAAGTGGAGGAAGATAATGAAGTCATACAAGGTATACTTACTATTCAATTAAGAATGGAAAAAGGCTTATTTCATTATGGTTCTATGTATTCTTTTATATCATTCATGTTTTCTAAAACTATAGATTAGAATCCCCAAAACCTTGAAGTAGAGATATTTGTAAAAACAACAAGTGGTGAAATCATTGCAACCCAAGTATTTGACTCTTCTCCAGTTGGAATATGTGTGAAGATTCTTCTAGTGAATCTATTAATACTTTTCTTGGTGGGATTCATATATATAATGTAAATGGATTAGCTCTCATTATATAGAGAACATATCAACTTTTGGGTAAAGAAAATATCTTTTCATATTACAAAACATCCCATGTTCCTCTAAAAATTAAAGGAGGATCATGAATCTCCTTTGAAAAATCCATCAACAGTGTGGGTGTTGATTTCATATGAAGAATAAAACCTCTCTAAAATGGTTGAGTTAATGGAAAGTGACAACCCTGCGGAAATTCCCATAGTAAGGGAATACAATGATGTATTTCCTAAAGAGTTACCCAAACTTCCCCCAGATCGTGAGGTAGAGTTCTCAATATAACTCAAACCTGGAGCTGCACCTATCTCAAAATGTCCCTATAGGATGGATCCTATCAAACTAGAGGAGTTAAAGAATCATCTGTAAGAGAATTTGGAGAAAGGTTTCATACACCCTAGGGCATCACCTTGGGGTGTGCCAATGCTTTTGGTGAGGAAGAAGGATGAAACAATACGGCTGTGTATCTATTATCGAGAACTCAACGAGATCACCATAAATAACAAGTATCCTCTTACAAGGATTGAATACTTGTTTGATCAGTTAAGAGAAGCTCAATAATTCTCAAAGGTGGATCTTTTTTCTAGATATCATCAACTAAAGGTGAAAAAGAAAGATATTCAGAAGTCTTCCTTCAGTACAAGGAATGGGAACTATGAGTTTCTGGTGATGCCATTTGGACTTAATAATTCCTCTACAATATCCATGGATTTGATGAATAGAGTCGTTATACATCACCTTGTAAATTTTTTGGTAGTGTTTATCGAGGATATTATCATCTATTCCAAGAGAAAGGAGGAACATAAAGAATATCTAAGACTTGTGTTAGTGACATTGAGAAAGGAGAAGCTATACACCAAGTTCATAAAGTGTGACTTTTGGATGAAGCAAGTCACATTCTTGGGATATGTTATCAAAAGTGACGGAATTTCTATGGACCCTTCTAGAAATAGGTGATTAAGGAATGACCCATGCCCTCTAGTTCCACAGAAATCCATAGTTTTTTTGGATTATCTAGGTAATTCTAAAGTTTTGTGAGAAATTTCATACAATTTTCAAGATTTATAACTAAGGTAAAAAGGAAAGGGGTAAGGTATGTCTGGATAGAAGAATGTGAGGGAATCTTCAGGGAGCTAAAGAGAAGGTAGATCACTGCACCTGTACTCACACTACCGAAAAGTGGAGAATGTTTTGTGATATATAGTGATGCCTCAAAAAAAGGCTTGGGTTGTGTACTCATAAAAAATGATAATGTGATATCCTAAGGCTCACGACAGTTGGAGATCCATGAGAATAATTACCCAACGCATGATCTAGAGGAAGTAGACATGATTTTTTCCTTGAAAATATGGAGGCACCACCTTTATGGTGATATGTTTGACATATACACTGACCACAAGAGCCTAAAGTATATATTCACACAAAAGGATCTCAACATGCATCAAAGGATATGGTTAGAGCTAATAAAAGATTATGATTTCTCTATTAACTATCATCCTAGAAAGGAAAACCATGTATCTGATGCTTTAAGTAGAAAAGAACCTACTAATCTATCCATGATACAGGTTGGGAAAGGCCCCATCTTCTTGGATATGCAAAGGATGGATTTGGAAATCATAAGGACTGGGGATACATCCTACCTTTCCCAAATTATTTCACAACCATAAATCCAATAGATGATTAAGTAGGCATAAAGGGATGATCTGGAGTTATAAAATAAGGTGAATGTAGTAAATAAAGGGAATATACAAGAGTTCCACATTGATGATGAAGGTGTGATTTGATTTGGAATACAGCTTTGCGTGCCTTAATCACCCAGGATAAAGAAGGATCTATTTGAAAATACACATAGCTCAACTTTTTCTATCCATCCTGGTAGCACCAAGATGTATAGAGATCTTCGTGAACACATCTAGTGGGATAAAATGAAGAAGATGATTTCATATTATATCTCAAGGTGCGTGGTATGTCAGCCAGTTAAAGAAGAGCGAAAAAAGTCTAAAGGTATGATGCAACCTTTGTCTATAACTATATTGAAATGGGAGAATGTAACTTTATATTTTGTTATGGGTCTCCTGAAAACATTGAAGGGAAATAATGCGATATGAGTTGTGGTTGACCGACTCACCAAGAATTCCCATTTTATCGCTATTCAGAAATATATATTTCTTGAAAAACTTGCTAGGATATATGTGAAGGAAGTGGTGAGACTGCATGGTGTTCCACTCTCTATTTTCTTTGACCATGATCCATGTTTCACATTTAAATTTTGGAGGAGCCATCAACATACTTCGAGGACTAAATTAAATTTTAGCATGACCTATCACCCCCAAACTGATGTCCAGTCTGAAAGGACTATTCAGACACTTGAAGATATGCTAAGAGATAACTCTTTAGAATTAAAAGGTGTATGGGATAAACATATCCCATTGGTTGAGTTCTCATACAAAAATATCTTCCACCCGAGTATTCAGATGGATCCATATAAAGCTCTATATGGAAAGTGATGTATAACTCCATCCTGTTGGGATGGAGTTGGAGAAAGAAAGCTACTAAGACATGATCTTGTGCAAGAGATGACAGTGAAGGTTCTAGTCATCCAGAAACACATCAAAGTTACTCAGAGTCAGCAAAATATCAATGTTGACAACCGTTGAAGGGACTTGGAGTTTGACTTTAGAGATAAAGTCTTCCTTCAAATATCACCATGGAAGAGAGTCATGCGGTTTGGAAAGAAAGGGAAGATAATCCCATGGTACATTGGACCCTTTGAGATCCTTGACCACATAAGATCTATGGCCTATTTGATTGCACTTCCACCTAATATGGCTCAATTTCATGATGAGTTTCACGTATCACTCATGAGGAAGTTCATACCAGATCTCTCATATGTACTGAAATTAGAGGTGGTAGAATTAGAAGATGATCTCTCATATGAGGAGCATCCTGTAATGTCTCTAGACCAAAGAGATAAGGTTAAACGCAACAAGACAACCCACCTTATCAAAGTGTTGTGGAGGAAACATAAGTTTGAAGAAGCTACTTACGAATCAGAGCAGGCGATGAAGGAGAAGTACCCTCTCCTATTTTTGTAAAATGAAATTTCGAGGGTGAAATTTCATAATGGGAAAATAATGTAACGACATGAAGTTTTATCAATAGAAATCCCTTCTTATAATTATTCCTTATAGTATAATAACATTAGAAAGCACAATGAAATATCATGATACTAAATACTATGTGATTACTAATCATAATTTTTCCACTTCTATGTTTTGAATTTTGAAAATCTGACATACACGATTGTGTTCAGGGTGATTTTTGGAGTCTAATAGAACAAACTTAATTTTTTGTGAATAGTAATAGAACCTTATAAATAGTAATGGTACCCTTATGAATATTGATATACCCTTATGAATAGTTACCTCACATATTATTTTATATATATAGGATTTAAGTGAAAGCATGATGTACCTATGTTTTGGAATAAGTAAACAAATGTTTTAAAAACTGTATTTTTCTAGTAAATTATGGTTTTAATTAAAAATTTAATTAATCCTATTTAGAAAATTATTTTTGAAAAAAGGAATTTGTTTTTGGATTTTAAAAATTGAAAAATGGTTAGGGTGAATTTTTGGGATTTTTCTGAAATACATGAATTTTTAATGAATAGTGAAATACCATAATTTAAAAAATAAGCTAAATACACTAATTACATAGTCATGTATGATGTTCTGCTGATGTAAGCCCAATTGGTTCAGATTAACATGATAAATGTACTGTAATTGGTCATGGAAGACTCACTATTACTTTTCTGGTGGAGAAATAATATATTAATTAATATTATATTGATAAAACCCCTCTCCCCTCCACTATAAATACCACCCCTCACACCCAAATTTCCTCACACCTCTCAAACTTTAATAATTGTATAAACTCTACCCAAGAATCTTCCCTAACCCCTCCCCCACACCCAAGAGCTTCTGGTTTCATCAAAATGAAAATCTTAGGTTCCTTAAGGAGGATCTCAAGAGGAGGATTCATGAGGTAATTTTCCTCTATCTCTTTTCCTTTAATTTCCTATCAACTTCAAGTTCTTTTGTTATAATCTCCCCACCTATATTCATACGCATGGTATGGTAACTCCAGTATTATACATATAATTTAATTTTATAATAATTATTGTATATTATATAATCCAACCCCCATCTCCTCTTTTTATTTTTGAAAGGAAAACGTTGTTCGTGAGGTGTTAATTTATCACTTTCAAGATTGACATGTTTTCTTTTTTCCTTTACCGCATTCAGATCTAGTAATGAAACGATTATTGTGGTTGAACTGGATTATATTATTTTTATTATTTCTCATTTCATGTTGTAGAACTAACTTATTTACATATTATTAAATTATTAAACAAAACAAGTTCTTTGTGGTTGACAAATCGCCGGAATTAACCAAAACGATCATCATTAAATTTTTACTAATGATTCATCCACATTGTATATAACAAAATTCATTATAAGATCATTTAAAATAAAATAATATCATTAATAACATGTAATATGAGTTATGTATGTTTACCCATGATGTACAAAAACTTCCATTTATGAATACAAGTGAACCGTTGAAGAAAACCATAAAAACTAACATTCCCAAACAATGAATTTAAACCCTATAACTCTTCCAAAGGCCCATAAAATTAACAAATGAAACCATAATTAACCATATTAATTTAAAAAATGTTCTTCCATATTTAATTAATTAATATAATTTCGTTATACATGACTTTAATGTGAAGAAATCATTCAGATACAAGGTAAAGGGAAATTATCAAACCCAAATTTCTTCCTTCGGGTTCTCCCTCTTTCACTGCATTTTTGGTATGGTTACTCCTTAAAAATAATTTTTTCATCATTATCTTACCCTTTCTGGGATATAAATGTTTTACACTGATGTTTATGTCAAACAAATGTTCTCCAAAATAACTCTTCTTTTAAAAACACACCTTTTATTTATCACTCAAGGTTGATTGTTATTGTATCAAGTATGTTATTCCCAATTTCTTTTGGGAACACAAAGTTTATGAATGTGTTCTTATGAGATGAAACCCATTCCTTTCCATGGAATATTTATTTTCATTTTTGATACATGTTATATGTTTCATGAAAGATAATGATAATTTTATGATGTGACGGGTGCACCTAGAATTATATAGCACAATATGAATGTTTGAATGTGACGGGTGCACCCGAAATTATACAGAACTCCAACTCATTGGGTAAAGTGATGAATATAATGATTTAAAGTGAAATTATGTCTGAATGTTATTCTATATTTTTTCACAACTATGTGTGTTTGTTAGCCACTAATACATTATGTTTTATTTTTATGCATTTCCACATTTGAAGTCTTTTATTAATGCTTCCTCTCATGATCCATTGCCTATGTTATGATTGTGCTCACCCCATTCTATATTATCCTTATCTATCCTCTTATTGGGATTTTAGATCACCAATTTTTGATGTATATCCTCATGTGACTACATGTACTAAGGAGAGGTCAAGTTCCAATAAAAATCTTGAGAAGAAGGAATTAAATAAATGTTTATGTTTGATGTTATAAATGTTATGTATGGTACTAGTTTTCTCAACACACTAAACCTCTGGATCCTCATGGTGTAATACTTTTGTGTTGTTTATATTTATAATTATGTAAAAGTAATGTAAGAAAATGCAGGGTTGCTATATCTTTTATATTCCAGGATGGAAAATCTATATTGAATAGTGGTAAGCATGAAGAAGTTGTTCTTGACAAGATATAGATACAACCATCCAATTTTTGAACCACAACACTGATATCTCATCCAGATTCTATCCCTCAATGGTCTCCCCACCATTGAGTTTTGACCTTATATCCAAACATTTTGAATCATACATCTGTGCCACTTTAACCATCTTTACTAAATCAGGAACTAAAGAAACTTGAAAGAAAACCTCAACCTCACCTCGGTCTTCGCATTCCAAGTTCATGTTAGCTAGGAACAATATCAACTACCTCTCATCTGAAGCTTCTTTTTCCAACTGAGCATATGGATTTCTTCTTAATTAATATGCTACCAAATTTCCCTTTCTAGGTGTATACATCATGTTAAAGTCAAACATTTGGAGATACTCCATCCATCTTATATGTCTCATATTAAAATCCTATTGTGATAAAATATGTTTCAAGATATTATGATTTTGTAACACAGTAAATTTCTCACCAAAGATATAATAGAGTCAAGTATTAAAAAAATGTACAATGATAGATAACTCCAAATCATGTGTTGGGTAATTATTCCCATGAAATTATCCCTTCCTTGATCTATAAGAAACAACATGATCTCCTTGCATGAGAAAACATCCCAACACATGTCCTAAAGAATCAAAATACCCCACAAACCCTTATCATGATTAGGGAAATATCAATATAGGTGCTGATGTAAGACAATGATTAAGATCTTGAAAAGAATTAGGACATTCTTTATTCCACTAGAATGAAATATAATTTTTTTTCAATGATATCATAGGTGAATCTAGTGGTGAAAAATCAGGAACAATTCATTAGTAATAACTAACTAGACTAAGAAAACTTCATATCTCAAAGATAGTCTTTGGTTGTTGCGAAGAGATTAAAACCTCTATCTTTTCCAAGTATATTGAAACATCTGTTTTAGAAATTAAATGGCCAAGAAATAATTCCTATTATATCCAAAAACCACACTTTTATAATTTGGCATACAAATGACAATCCCTCAAGATTCCCAACACTATCACTAAGTGTTTCTCATTCTTATCCTTTGTACTTGAATACACCAATATGTCATCTAAAAAAACCACCATAAAAGAATTGAAATAACTCTAAAATATATGATTAATTAATTACATAAAGTCAACTAGTGAATTTGTAAGACTGAAATCCATTACCACATATTCATAATGGTCATATCTACTTCTGAAATATATCTTTAGAATATTATCTTCCAAACTCACAATTGGTGATACCCTGACCGCAAGTCAATATTAGAGAACCCCTTAGATCCCCTAAATTTATAGAATATATCATCATTTCATGGAATTGGATATCTATTCTTTATTGTAACTTGGTTAAGATTATAATAATTGAGAAAATTCAAAAAGTTTCATCTGCCTTTTTCACAAACAAAACTGGTGCTTCCCACATAGATGTTCTGGGCCAAATGAACCCTTTTATTTTTATCTCTTCTAAATACAGTTGAAATTCCCTTAATTCAGTTGGTGAAATCCAATAATATGGATGGGAAATAAGACTGGTCTCCAAAAGGATATCATTTTTGAACTCCACTTACCTTATAGGTGGTAACCTTGAGAAGTTATCAAAAAAAATCAGGAAACTGATCGATCACTGCTGGAAAACTGATACTCTTGATCTTGTACATTGGGGACAAGGTCAAAGATACCAACTGGTATAAGATTTTTCTATCTTCTTGTTCTAGAAAGCCCATTGTACCTGCCTTTACACTATGTTCTCCTCGAAAGAGATGCTCAATTCCATCTTCAATTGTGAAACTGACACATCTAGTATAATAGTCGATGTGATGCTAGAACATTTTCAATCAATCCATACCTATTATTATATCAAATACATCTATCTCCAACATAGAGAAGTCCCATATCAGTTTGGATCCATCAAAAGTTATAGATCATTCTCTACACATAAAATCTTTACATTCTCTTTGACCAATAAAAGTTTGAAGTTTTATAATAGAAGGCATTATCTCAATTGTTAAAGTCATCAAATCAACGACATGAGAATAAATAAAACAATGAGATACACCCATATCAAACAACACTTTTATAAGGGTAGAATTGAAAATAATTGTTCCTCACACCATAGATGGTCCATGATGATCATCCAAAATAACCCTTTCAACTACATATAATTGCTTCACCATTTCACTTTTCTCTTTTTTTCCCTATTGATATTGCACTGCCTGGGAAATCATGGTATTCTTAGAATCACCATGGAAAGCTCTATTATACTGAAGATATTGACTCTTCTACCCTCGCCCTTTTGAAGCATATGACGCCTACAATACTTGAGAAGTGTCCTAAGAACCTAACCTTGTAGAACTATGTTTATAGCGCCAAAGATGCCGCATATAATTATAGTTTTGGAATGCTATTGGTGTTTCCATACACTGTCTCCTCATGTGTTCAAATGAACCACATTGAAAACATCCAGTCTGGATCTTTGGTTTTGGAAGAAGATTCACTAATCCAGCCATTTGATTTTGATTCATGCTCCGACTTTAGAAATAGGTGCCCCTCTTCCACTTCCCCTAGCATTATAGTTCCCAATGTTACCCATGGGTATCAACATACTTCCTCCTCCCATAGATCCCAAGATTACTATTTAAACCACTATCTCTCTATTGACCATCTATGTATAGTGCGTAATACATATCAGGAAAATCTTCGAGTGAATCCCTTATCTCAGCCCCGATTCAAATATGCATGCCTTCAATGATGCACTAGCTACAAACTCAGGTGAAAAGTTCACTAAATTTATGAATTTATCTACATACTATGTGATAGAAAGATTTTCATGCTTAAATCTATATAAGTCTTTTGTTCTTTGAATTATGAATGTATGAGGATAGAACTATTTTTTGAACAATTCCTCAAAATCCTCCCATGAGAGCCCTTGGAATAATTTATTCTAGAATACTAAATCCCACCACTAGAGTTCAATATCATCCAGTATATAAGTCACAAACTTGACTTTGAACTCTGATGGTGTGCCGATGAAATTGAATATATGATTCATCCTGTTCAGCCACACCTTCACATTTTTTGGTTCGAAATCACCCTAGAATATTGGTGGATTATACTTCTATAATTGGAAGTAATGATCCACTTTCCTTGGATCATACCTCCTATTCCCCATATACATCACCTAAAACAGTTATAAAATACTCTAAACCAGCAATTACTTCACCTGTGGATCAAGTGTAACCACATTCTCATTAGCATCCTCTGGTTAGTTTCTTCAATGCCTATTGGGTTGCAGTTTCTAGAAACACAACGAATCTTCTTAAGTATCACTCTCTATTAACTGAAGGCTTAACAATTTCAAAAATCTAGCACATCATGCTATAATAAAAATGCTTCCAAAAATCAATTTTTTTTGAAAAAGATTTACTAGATTTTTAGAATAAAACCATTTTCAAAATATCACAATCATGATCATTTCAAAATCTAACATTTGAGAAAAATTTCAACATTTTTCAAAAACCAACAATCTGGCACCAAATCATAAATCATTACTCAAAATGATGTATGTAATCCTAGTGATAATTCATTTTTATAATACATGTTATGCTCATCTCATAAGCTAAATCCACGATAATGAGATTCCAAATCCTTTTAGTGTCTCCAAAATACTTATTTACCCAACTTACTGGAAACATTAAATTTAAGATAAAAAGGTTAGCTATATATTTTTATGATCTTTTTAATATATGATAATCCTACTACTTTCTATAATCCCAACTCAAAGAATATACCGGAATGAATTCAACTCCAAGGTTAACAACCAATACCATGTCAAATACCAAACAAGACTTTGACCACTTGTTCCACAACGGAAGGACCGTGATGGTACCACTTGTAATATCCCTCACCTCCTCATTGGCTTGAGAAGGTGGAAGAACATTACTTGGCCTTAAGTGATATCCCCAAGACGCCAAAGGCTGGAAATAAATGCCGAAGGGCTTGAATACATGTGAGGGATGATTTTCTCTTTAAGAATAAAACAACAAAACAAACATTCCATAACCAAACAAATGCTATATGATGCATTAGACAATTAAAGACAACTCAACCATTTTATTTGTATCAAAACCAAACTAAAACCAAGTCCCACAATAGAAAACTACAATATCAAAGTACATAGTGGAAGACAAAAATACCAAAAATCCAGAAAAGAAAATAATCTCAAAAGCTCCAAATTATCCGTGCTCCAACTCCACTAACAACCCAACTATCATGAAGTAATACTTAATACGCGTGACACTTTACCTTTTCCCTTGTCTTGATAAACAACATCTGCAAAAGCACTGAAGTTCCAAAGTATGGGTTAGTAATAAAACTCCGGAGATTTTCCCCAATGACTTCCATCTCATTCCACTAGGATAAAACATATTAGAAACATTTATATAAAAACATATTATATAAAATAATTCCTAAAATAGTTTATAACAAAATATAAAAAAATCCAATGAAACAATTTTCTCAAAACAACTTAAAGTTCCAAATAAGGAAACCAAAAAAGTTCTAAAATCATTTCAAAAATTCTATTTTGACATAAAAGTTATATATAACTTCTCCATACAACCAAACATACATGAAAAAACTGGGCCTCCCAATACTCATGAGTGGCGAATCATACTTTCACTAAGCTATCACTTAATAAACCATTTTGATGGGGGAGAGCCCTGACCCTTATCCATCCTAATAATGAAGTGGGATACTCCTTACCCATATCCATCCTGAATACACATGAAGACACCCAACCATAATGTCGAACCAATTCTAAAAAAAAACCATTTCATCAATTTCAATAAAACTGTTCTTTTATTGAAAACATTCCACAAAAAATTTAAATAAACCATTCAAATTAATTTCAATAAAACTATCCCTTTTATTGAATTTTTTTGACTAATCCATTTACCAAAACTCTATAAAATCCAAATTTTTAAAATCCAAATTTTAAAATCAATAACTAAAGAACTTTCTACGAAACACCCAATTTCTATGTTTCCAAAAACCATCACTCAAGAGGTTTTTAAACAATCATTACACAAAAAATTCACAATAAATTTCAAACAAAATAATAAATTTAAAATAAATCCTTAATATTATAAATAGATGAGTCGATAGTGAAGCCATTTACCATAGGTTTTATGATGAAAATGAAGAATGTAACGAAAAATATCCATGAACTTGTATTGTAATATTATTTTATATTGTGAATGTGAAGGATTAAAGAACATAAAATAGGATTAAATAAATATATTATAATCTATATAGACCATAAAAATGGTTTCATGATCAGAATGTAATATGGTAATAAAAATTGACAACCTGATGTCCATGAATATGATAAGTTAACACATTTCGGATGGTGTTTTCATTTTTGTTATAAGAGGGGGGGGGGGGGAAGAGAGATGATGGTGAATTATTACATTAGAATAATAAAATTTAAGTTCATGTAATGTACTGGAATTATCATATAATTTTGATGATGGGAAATGAGGACATAAAAAGAAAATCAATGAATTCCAAATAAAAGAAAAGTTGAGAAATCCCTCACGAAAATTCATCACCCTATCCATGTCACTTAAAAATTCATAAAATATTTTGATGATTTAAAAGAGGTATCTCATTATTCTTACATAATATTGATATAAAGGGGGATATGTAATGACATATCCAAAAACAATCTAATTTAAAATAAAGGAGAAAATCATATAATGAATGCTTTAAAAGAGAAGGGTGGTAGATTCCCTTACCTTGTAGAGTAACTCCCAAAACATGATGCTTGGGACCTTTTGGGCTTAAGGAATCCTTGGGAAGTTTAATTGGGAGTTAAAAATACTATATATTTGAGGAAAAATAGTTTTTAATTAAATAAAATGACGAAATTAGTGGGTATTTATAGTAAATGAGAGGGAGTTTTTAATTAATTTCAAAGGACACCTCATTAGTGGTTTTTGAAAAACCATGGGCTTGAGAATGGTATTATCCCATGGTATTAGCCACAAGGGACACCTCATGTCATATTTTACTATAAAAAGTTGACCACAATTTTATATTAATTATTACATCATTATGATTTCACACAACATACCGAAATCTGAAAACTATATTTTTACTATTCATGGAAAAAATCACGTTTTTAGAAAAATTAACCCTAACCATTTTTTAACATGTAAAATTTAAAAATGAACTCCATTTTTTAAAAATATTTTTCTAAATATAAATAATTTTTATTTAAAATAAATAGTAATTTATTTAAAAAAAATTAAAATCTACAACTCTTTTTTTAATACCTTGAAAAATTAATCAATATTGAATTACCTTATAACCTTAAGAATATAAAATAATAATATGATTTACTATTCATAATGAACATATTAGAATTCATATTTATATTCATAAGGGTATGTTACTTTTCATAAAAAAACGTGTTGCTTCTATCAGACTCCAAATAACATACTGATCAGAACTGTGGATGACCATTTTTTGAAATTCAAAACACAGAGGTGGAAAATTTATGTTTAGTGACAAGGTTAAGAATTTATCCTTGGAATAAAATTGTTTTGTTTCACTGAGACTCAATGATTCATGAATTATAGTATATCTAATTAATATAAATTATTTAATAAAAACATACCATTAAATTATTGGGGTGTTATTGTGATGCTTCAGAGGGATAGTCATAGGATAGTCCTAATTAGATGTTTGATCATGGGAATTTGTTTGTCCCAGTTGCGATGCATGGGGGAGTTCTCAGTGAGTTCCATATCTCACCCCTGGCAGTGCATCCAGAAGTCTCTATGATGTACCTAGGCTTCAGGGAACAATTTTGGTGGCCTGGGGTAAAGCATATAGTGGCTAAGTTTGTGGTAAACAGCATATTGTGTCTGCAGGTGAAGGCTGATCATCGTGTTCCCAGTGGCATATTTCATCCCTTAGATGATCCTAAGTGAAATTTGGAAACACCTCAATGGATTTTTTATATGATTACCAAATAATCCATGAGTATTTTAATCTCATTGGGTAGTAGAGGACCGGCTGATGAAGTTGGATCATTTCTTGGCGATCAAGGAGTCTAACGTAGTGGATGCCTTAGTGTGGAGTTTTGGGGATGAGGTGGTGGGACTACGTGGAGTTCCAATATCCCTTGTCTTGGATCAGGATACACATTTTATGTTGCGAGTATGAAGACGATTTCATTATTCCTTTGTAACCCAGTTCTGCCTCAGTACTGCATTCCACCCCAAAACGGATGGAAAAACATAGAGAATCTTCCAGATGTTGAAGGAAATATTAAAGGAATGTGTTTTAGACTGTAGTGGGTCTTGGGTGGGACATTTTCCCTTGATAGAGTTTTATTACAACAATATCTATCACTCTTCCATTGGCATGTCCCCATTCGATGCTATATATGGGAGGTCATTTCATTCACCCTTGTATTGGATGGAACATGGGGAGGTAGCCATTCATGGTTCGAATGTGGTGTAGAGTCTGAAAGAGGAGGTGTGGGTTGTCTATGAGAAGATAAATTAATCTTAGGACCAGTAGAAATCGTATGACGATCATATGAGGAATCCATTGGA
Source organism: Viscum album (assembly GCA_963277665.1). NCBI lineage: Eukaryota > Viridiplantae > Streptophyta > Magnoliopsida > Santalales > Viscaceae > Viscum > Viscum album. Next base: position 778,847,939 of record OY728138.1, read on the forward strand.
GTTAGAGATTGAGAACCATGTTTTCTTAATGGTTTCCCCATAGTGTGGGCAACAGGGGTTCAGTAAGGGAAGAAAGATTTCTCCGAAGTTCATCTGACCTTTTGAGGTGTTGGGATGAGTTGGTGAGGTGTCATATCAATTGGTGTTTCCACCACTGTTGGAGAGGATCCATGATGTCTTCTTTGTCTCTCATCTCCATCAGTATCTACCCGATGACTCCATCATTCTTGATATGGGAGAGTTGGATATCAAGGACGATGCAACGTTCATGGAGTAACCAGTAAGAATCGAGGATTTTGAGGAGAAGGTGATTATTGTATGGGTTATTCCTTAGTATTGTGTGTCATGGAGTCATGGTGGCCTCGAGGAGAGTACATGAGAGTGGGAGGAATATATGTGTGCCCAGTACCCAGATATGTTCTGATTTTTGCTCTTGTTTTTTTCATTGTTCCTTTCTTATGATGTATTGTTTGACCTCATTTTCTATAAGATGAGTTGTTTCATTTTTATCTGAATATATGTGAAAAGTCCAGACTATGGGAAGGGGGATCTGATCCCTATTCGAGATGCATTAATTTGGATGCGATTAATCCTGTAAGGCCAAGTTAGTTCCACCCAATGGGGATAATATCTTAACATGGGGAAATGATTTCCCAAATCCATGTGTCTGAAAATTGTGTCCTTGGTGTTTGTGTGGTTTTTTGGGGATGTGTGGCCTTAGGGTTACTATAGTTGTTCAGGATACAGATTTCAAGGAGTTTATATTAGATTTCAGGGTTTTCAATACCGATTTTCTACAACACAAGGTTGTTTTCCTTGGTAGGTATCTTACCTGGTGGTTGTTTGGACCACTCTTTTACTGGTTATGGTTTTAAATTCTAGATGATGAGGATAGTTTGAGAGGTATCTGATGTAGTTACCAATATTTTTTCAGTCCATTCCTTTGTGAAAATATTGTGTTATGGGTGTTTTGGGGGCTATCCATGACTCATTCCAAGAGTTTTCTGAAATCTAGTTTTGAACGATCGGTGTTGGCATTGGTGAGCCAAGGTCGTCAGCATCGGTGAGTAAGGGGTGTCGGCATCTATGAGTCAGGGTATTTGACATCATTGAGTCATGGGCATCAGAATTGGTGAGTCAGGGGAATTGGTGTCTGTTCCAGGGTGTCGGTGAAAGGGTGTCGGTGCTAGGGTGTTGATGTCAGGTTGTCAATGAGTCAGGACATCAGTGAGTCATAGACTCAGTGTGTCATCACATAGGTAGCTCCGCATCATTGGGTTAGCATCTATAGGTCACATCAGTAGTTCACCCATCGGTTTCTTAGTTTTGGCAACTCATCCATCAGTGGCTCATTTCTAGTTTTTCCAGTTTTTCAAAGTTTTCTCGTTTTCCCCCACTTATGTCTCATTTGATGTAAACCAAGATGAAAGCCTTTTTTGGGAGTTTTATGGATGTTTAAAAAGTTATTAAGTATATATTCAATATCCTAATGTTTCTATGGGACTGAGATACTAAAACTGTGTAATCCTGTCCATGATCACGCGTTAATGGAAATTGAAACTGTTCTTACTCTAATATAGGATCTGGCTCTTCAAAGCTGAGAAATTCCCTTTCAAGTGTGTTTTTAATTCCCTCTCAGTGATCCTAATGTGTTCCTCTTTAGACGATTCATGTACCTATGCAAGAGCCCCCTCCTACTCTGTTTTCTTAGGTATTCCTGATACTTCCTCAATCCCAAATTCTTGGCTCAACAATTATCATTAGTCTCATATTGTTTCAAGTAGAAATTCTTCCACCACTATTTAATTTGTGTATCGTGTGGGGTGGGTGTTCAAACAATTCGCTATGAATGATGGAAGAATCCTTTTTCTTAAAAAGTAATAAATGAAGGGAAGTATGTATGATCAAAAGATAATAGGTTCAATGAAATAATGTACTGAGAGTGTTTTGATATTGATTGCCTATTTTATTTGTTATCATTGTTGCTGGTGTGGCCTATTGTATATGTAGAGCCTTCTAAAAATCATGGTTATTGGTGGTATTGGTTTGTTTAGGGGTAGTGCTTTATAACTATTTTATTTTCCTCACAAACAATTAGCGTGAATACAAATCTGACTATACATGTATACCTGATTCTATGAAATGGATTCCCCAAGATAAATACCCTTGTATGATCACCCTAGTTTATCAATTGGATTAATGAATAGTGTTTACCGAATCTAAATATATATCATATTGATAGGTGTGGGTAAGTGCTAATTTTTATGGTATTTGTGTGTGTGGGGAGTTATAGGTGGTGTGTTGGTATCCCAATTTGAGATACTGATTGATTGTGGTAATGATGGGATTTTAGGCAGCAGAACTACCTTTATTTGTGTTGTGGACTTCAAATGACATTGGTCAGTTGGACTGAAGTATGGTTATGAACATGTTATGCAGTTTTATTGTATTCAGGAGTTGTTTGGGTAGTGGAGCTGCATGACAAGGTTGTGAGAGGAGGATTTTGCAGTATAACTTTTAAGAATGACAGTTGGCAGTGGTTGAATGGGTTTCTATGTAAATGGGGGGAGATGTGAAGAGGGACTGCAGGTTGGTTGTTCTATATTGTTTTTATGAATGGGTGTTAAAATAAAAATACTTAACCTTGTTCACTCTTCCCTTTTTCAATGTTTTTCTTTGTAGTTTCCCTGGGTAGCGCTGGAAAAATTAATGTGAACCCACCCCCCTAATAAATAAATAGAAGCGGTTGAAGGATAAGGGGTTGGGGTTATGCTTTTGCAGTAGTTGGTTTTGTGGTTGTGCATATAGGGGTGGTAGTAGGAGTGGTCCTAGTGGGATGGTCTGTTTTGGGACCCATAGGTTGGTCTGAGAGTTTTCTTTTACGCACCCATACAGATATATATATATATATATTTATTCCTTGTTATTTCTATGCGTATCCCACCCTTGTTGAGAACCATGTGACGAACACCCCCATCTCGTGTAGGAGGAAGCCTTTCCCAACATCCCAGTGGGAGGATAGATGGATAGTTGCTGACTATCTTCCTCACACCCTCTTCTGAGTTCTTACAACACGAGTGTATCCGAGCATACTGTAATGGATTGATGCTTACCATAGTCCATGATTCTTTGGGTAGGTTTTTTTTCGATGAGGGGATTATGTTTTTTTGGGGTATGTTTGTCTTCCCAAGTGTCTTTGGGATAAGGATCAGGTGACTTTGGGCTTGATAAGTGGTGGTTATGGCCCTGTTGTCTGCATGCGAGATGTGTGGTGTCGGTAAGGCCCAGGTGTGTGCGGGTGGCTTGTGGTAGTGAGACTGTATTTGGAAGAGTGGTTTTATCATCAAGTGAGTTGTTAGGAATGTGGAGGTGATCAATAGGTATATTTTATGGGGTACCCAAATGTCTATGTGTTATACTACTATTTTACGTGACCAGTGTTATTTAGATAGTGTTCCTTAGTGAGGCTGGGTTAGTTAGTATTCCTTGGTATGTTCTTTGAGGTTCTATTGTTTTCTCATAAGAAAATTACTATGTTCACCCACTTGTGGATGGGTGGATTTATTTTTCTTACTGGGTATACTTGTATACAGACCGTACATTTGTAAAACTATTTTCATGTTTCCAGGAGGACTTTGAGGACTGTGATTGACTTTACTATCTCTGGCATCAGGATAGTTTTTGTGTTGCAGCAAAAGATCTTTTCTTTTGGTACTTTGTTATGGAGTTTTTTGTACTTTTTATTAGCCTTACATGTTATCATTCATGTAGGAATGGTTTTTGGACTTAATTTTAACTTTATTATTTGGATTTTCTTTGGATTTACCATCTTATCTCTTGATCATATTTTCATTAAAAAGGGAAATACCTTCCATTTTGTGTGATATTCTATGACCTTGGTCCTACTCATCACTCTGGGTCCTATTGAAGGTAGGAATCAGGTGTTATTATCTCCCCTTAATCTTGAAGATAGAAGGGTGTGTCATCATGTTGTCCCTTCCCTCATCTTGAGGAAGGCGGGTTGTGGCAAAATGGAAAACCTAAATTCAACCCATAACATGGTGTTATAATTATCTCCAACATATAAATTTTTATACATGAAAATTCATAGGTAAATCTTATCAATAAATATATCTGGAATTGATTGTTTCATCCCATCCACTCTCTCCCAAATATTTTATTGGATCATCTAATGATTCCTTAACTCCCACATTGAAGGAATAATCGTTCACAAAATGATCTTCTCAACATTTTCATAATCTAAAATGATTTCTAAAAATAAGATAAATTTGTATCCAAATCAATTATATCCAATATTATGACATGAGTTGGGCCTATTTGATAATTTGTCAACTAAAAACATGTAATGAATTATGAATCATTGTATAAAATTTTGAAAACACTTATCTATAATACAGATCACAAATTCGCTTAATGATTTCAAAATCTATTGAATCCCATGGAAATAATTACACCAACTTCCCAAGAAATATATGAATTAATCTAGGATACACATTCAAAAATAAAAATATTTAAAATAAAATATCAAAGAATCTATTTAATTATTGGCATATGGAAACTAAAAACTTATAGCTAGGATCATGTGCTTTTGAATTAATTTAACATGATCTGATATATCTTTCCTGAAACTACTTCTTACAAGAGTCTTATCACCTTTTTAAACCCAACATAATGGTGACTAATATGGTTATTATATAAGATTCTAAATAGTTCCATAATGATTAATTACTAACATCTATTATTATAATCCACCTCCACCAATGAAAGATGATCCCCGCATTATATCCTAAAATCAAGTACACATGATCGAAGGGAATCATATATAACCTATATAATACATTTCATTTGATAATTTTAATTCCCTGACCCTAGTTACCTAGAGTCGGTGCATTATTACATAACATTGGCATGATCACAAGCGATCAAATCCCGAAACACCGATCAGTTTAGTAGACTTGGAAGTACAAGACACCTTCATATGTTTTACATTAGATCATGAAATAAATACATCAACAACATTTGGTCCCCTTTTAACAAACTTATATCCATATCTTATCCCTGTAGTTCAACCATAAAATACATCTTCACATCCCATAAAAAATAAAACATAGAAAGGGGTGAGCTCAGATGCTCAGTAAGGATTACAATATAGGGAAAACATTCATAAATAAGTATAATTATTTAAGGCAATGTATAAGAATAAAACAAAAGCCTTTTAAAGAAAAACATCATAATAATATGGAAAAAATAAATCAAATAAATCCATTTACTTTTCCACATGGATATTCTTCTAGTAGAAAAATCACATGCAATATCAATAGCCACTTTCATAATGATGGAAGGAATAATGAAAGACTTCATAACCACATAGTCAACTCCATGAGAGAAGACAACAAATAAAATTTTTCCAAGTCCATGTGCCAAGACAGTAGTTTATCTCATGAGACCTACTGATGCATCAAGGAGCTATAGTGGGCTCCACCTGTCACTTACTAAGACTAATGCATTCCTCATATGAAAAGGATTAAACATGAAAAAAACATTCGTAACAAAAATAGCATACAAAATGTCAATACATTATCCATAAACCATGAATGGTGTAAAAAAACACATACACATTCAAAAATATCACAAAACCTTCAATACTATATAGATGATTTATATCATAATAATCAACTTCAAAAAGGCTAAAAATCCTTCAAAGGATGTTTCCATAGATGAAATCAAAACTTTTTATAGAGAAAAATCTCTTTCTGTTTTGAAATAATTTAAAAGTAAAATAATTATAAAAGAAAACATTTTTTTTGAAAATATTCTTATAAGATTGTATGGGAAGTTTTGACGATGTTATAATGGCGAAAAATAGCTGCACCCGAGGTATATGTTAAAAATGACATTCTTAACTTAATTTTGTTGAGAAGGTCATATAGTACCATGTTTGGAAAACAACGAAAAGATTCCTTTAAAAACATATGTGGTCAAATAAGGGTATAAATGTATTTAAATCATAGTCTAGTAAATAGTAAATAAAATTTGAATTACATTTTTAAGAAAACACGTATATGGATGATAAAGAGGTCCCAGTAGATACATATGTATTAACACCCTCAAATAAGTAAAGAGACTGTAGAATTCACCCTTACCTTGTACTTTTCCTTAGTTAAAGGTACATTAACCACTTTGTATTTTTGTATTATATGGGTCTAAAAGCTCTCAACCAAAAGGTTTTAGATAGGTTTAGTTCACCATATTAACCTTATCTTTTAGATTCAACTCTTAGTTAAATAGTTTTGACATTTACCATGTCTCTTTGAATTTTTATATTATATGGTTAATAAACTTACAATAAACTGCCAAGAGAACCACATGTGGTTCATTATTATTATATATAACATTATCTAAGTCCATTGGCTGATCCTAGAGATTTTTAGAAATATTATATCAATTAATAATATAGTATTGTTTTTAAAAACTCAATAATATCAAATTTTAAACTATTTAATTTTTCATTTTTTTGAAAACCATAAAAAAATTATCACTTAGAATAAGACTTCTTTAATAAATACTAAAATGTCAAATTAATCTATAAAATTAGTGGAATTCATCAGAACTCTCAATTTAGATTAATTTGGATATTTATAATATCAATTATTTTAATATTTCATTAAAAAGTTTATTACTACATCATCAATGTGTCATAAATAAATTAAATTATATAATTTCTAAAATTTATAAATAAAAAACCATTAGTTAGGAAATATTTTTATCTTTATAATGAATATTTATAGTCGAATTTATATTATGTATATACCTATATTAAAAATGGTTTAGTTATTAAACAATGAATTTTACACATTTAACACTTTCTTAAATAAAATAATAATAAATGTACTAATCTAATCCAAGTGGATTAAATGGATCATATATTTTTCCTAAGGTTGTTTTTGGTAAATTTACTCTTATCCAATTGAATTATAACATTTTTTATGGAAATTATAATATCATTTTTACCCTCAATTACCCTATTTACTTTTAACCGTGGTAAATAAAAGTCAAAAGTTACGATTCACCGAAAATTATATTCATCTTATTGAAAAAAAATTACACACTGATGCCAACCGTGTGTCTTGTATTTTTGAAATTCAACTCACAGATGCGGTAAAATTATGTTTTATGCTAATTTGAAAATGCTCCTAGAAGGTGGGAAAAAAGAGGGAAAAAGTTCAATAAAATTTTATATATTTAAACTTATTATAAAATGAATCCAATTAATTACATTGAACATATATTGGTAATACGTATCTATTTTGACCTAAAATAAATTGAAATAAAATAACTAATTATTTAAATAAGATGTTGGTTTTTAACAAAAATGCAGTGTATTAAACTATTCATCCAAAATTGAAAGTTCTCAGCAAAATACAAAAAATCCACCCTAAGATAATTTTGATATTATAAATCCAAAAAGTGAAGTCCATTTTGAAAATTAAAATTTATAAAATTTCAAAAAGTGGGTATTACTATTCATAATGGATAATTTCATTGGTCATGGTGTGTTTAAACTCCATGTTACGTACAACGCAAGCTACTTCATTATTCAATGGGAAACGTAGTATGGAATCTTAGGATGTTACATTCTACCCTCCTTAAAATAATTTCTTCCTTGAAATTTCTATAATATTCCTACATAAAATGATTCAGGTGGTTCTTCATCATAAGTTCCTTGGGTTCCCACATTACCTCTTCTATCTTATGGTTTCTCCATATAACTTTTATCAGACGTGTCGTCTGGTTTTTCTGCACTTGTTCTCTGGTATCATGAATTTTGAAAGGCTCGTCATAATAAGACATATCAGGTTCTAGTTCAATTTCCTCATAGGTGAGTATATGTGTTGGGACAGGCATGTATTTTCTCAAATATGATATGTGGAACACATCAGGAACATTAGAGAGACTTCGAGGCATTGCCAAATGATAAGCCACAACTCCAATTCATTCTAGAATTTTGAAAGGACCAATGTACCTAGGATTCAATTTACCCACCTTTACGAATAGTATAACACCCTTCCATAGAGATACCTTAAAAAAATCATGATCTCCAACTTGAAATTCCAAATACATCATCTGATTATCGTCATATCTATTTTGCCTACTTTTGGATTCTTTGATTTGGCTTTGGATAACCTTCACATTTTACATTGTTTCCTCACCATGTTCTGGGCCTAAAAGTTTTCTTTATCCAATATCATCCCAACAAGTTGGGTTGCGACATTTCTTTCTATATAATGCTTTATATGGTTCCATATGAATACTTTAATGGAAGCTATTGTTATAGGAAAATTCTACCAGAGGTAAATATTGATCCCACATAACTTTATAGTCATATGAGAAATATCTCAACATTTATTTTAAGGTTTAAATAATATTTTCTGATTTTGCATCGGTTTGGGGGTGGTACGCAGTGCTCAAACAATGTTCAGCATCGAAGGCCTTATGAAGACTTTTCCAAAATCATGATGTAAAATGGGAATCGTGATCTGAAAAAATAAACAGAGGTACCCCATGGATTCTTATAGCTTCATTAATATATAGTATTGCTAGACGTTCAAGTGGTAAACCTTCACTTATAGCAAGAAAATGTATTAACTTGGTAAGACGATCAACAATGAATCATATTGCATCATTCCATCTAGGAGTCTTTGGTATCCCCATGTAAAAATCCATCGTAATATTATACCAATTCCACTCAGGTATGGGAAGAGGTTGCATGAATCCTCCAGGCTGTTTCCTTCCAACATTCACTTGTTGAAAAAACCTACATCTTGACACAAAATCAGAAATCTGCCTCTTCATGTTGTCCCAATAAAAATGTTCCTTCAAATATCTATATATCTTGGTACTCCTAGGGTGTATAGAGAAGTTGGAGCTATGAGCATCATCGAACAATTACCTTTTTAGATCTGTTATGTTAGGAACACAATGTCACTTCCCAAATTTTAAAATTCCATCTTCATATATGAAGTCACCCAATCTACCATCATTCACAAAATTAACCTTTTTTGAAACTCCTAATCATTATTCTATGAACTATTTATCCTTTATAGTAAATATTTTTTGGAAACCATTTGAAAAAGTATCGATGTTTCACATTTAATGGTTATTCCCATATCCATCTTTACTAGATCTATGAAAATAGTATCCCTTTCAACTATCATCTTGTTCAAAACTCCATTATCCTTTCAACTCAAAGCATATATGACCATCGTTTCCTTCCCCAGGTGGTAGTGTATAGTGCAATCATAATCCTTATGTAGTTGAAGACATCATCTTCGCCTCATGTTGTGATCGTTTTGTGAAAAAATATACTTGAAACTTTTATGATCAGTATAAATCTCACATTTTTCACCATTCAGATAGTGTCTCCATATCTTCAGAACAAAGATTACAACTGGTATCTCAAGATCATGGGTGGGATATTTTTTCGCATGAATTTTTAGTTGTCATGATTCATAGATAATAACTCAAGCATTATGCATAAGGACACAGCCAAGTCCTTTCATTGAAGCATCACTACAAATAACAAACCCATCGTTCCCTGATGATAGATTCAAGATAATATATTTGACTAATATTCTCTTCGGTTCTTCAAAAAATTCTTCACACTCTTTGGTAGAAACAAATTTAACCCCTTTACATGTGATCTTGGTTAATGGGTTAGCCAACCGGGAAAAATTCTAGATGAAATGTCAATAATAAACTACTAAACCAATAAAACTGCGTACCTCGGTTATACTCTTCGGTGCTGGCCATTCATGGATTTCCTTGGTCATTGAATGGTCAATATAGATTCCATCCTAAGAGACAATAGGGCCTTGAAAATAATTCTCTTGAATACAGAATTCACACTTTCTAAACTTCCCATATAATTCAATTCTTATGAGGTTTTTCAGAATATTGCGCAACTTCTTTTCATACTATTTGTAACCTTTTGATTATACCAAGATATCATCAATAAATAGCACTACAAAGTCACCAAGATATTCCTTGAAAACATTACTCATTAAATCCATGAAGAAAGAGGGTGCATTAGTCGATCCAAAAGATATTAGTGTAAACGTGTAATGCCCATACCTTGTTCGAAATGCTGTTTTCAGAATGTCTTCCTTCTTCACACAGAACTGATGATATCTTTATCAAAAGTCAATCTATGAAAAATATTTAGCTCCATGAAGTTGGTAGAATAAATCATGAATGCGAGGTAGGGGATACATGTTCTTTTTTGTTATATCATTTATCTCATTGTAGTCAATGCACATCCTCATAGATCCATATTTCTTATTAGCAAAAAGGATAGGGGCCCCCCATGGAAAAACACTAGGGAGAATAAATCGCTTGTTACTCAATTCCTCTAGTTGTTTCTTTAGTTCATCTAATTCCACAGTGGTCATTCTTTAAGTGGTATTCGATGTGGTCCTTGAACTATGAATTAAATCAATGGAAAACTCAATTTCTTGTTCTGGAGGATGTCCAGGTAAATCCTCTGGAAACACATCAATGTATTCTTGAATAATAGGTACATCCTTTATTAGAACATTTTTTCCTCACCCATAGTTATTTCATTATGTTCTTTCCCAATAATTGAATTTTGTATTGCTACTCGGGTGGATCTAGATAAGAATCAGGTGGTGATTTTTGTACTCTAAAGGTAAGGTACCCCTTATCTTCATCGAAATTTGTAACCTCCTTCTTCCTAAAATAAATATTCACATCACGGTCGGAAAGAAAATCCATTTAGAAGATTATATAAAATTAAATCATGGGTAGGATTATGAGATTAGTAGATAAAGAACATTTATATGTGCTAATGGGAACTGATTCACAAAACGTTGTTGTGGTGACAATTCCCTTAGGAGTTTAGACAGAAAACTACCTTGTTAAGTCAAATTAAAAATATCTAATTTTCTTAGAAAATCGGGAAGATATGGAACAATGTGATGATCCAAAATCAAATAAATCATTGGCTAAGCATGAGGAAACCATTAAATTCCCTTCCACCCCCTCTTTCATAGCTTCAACCTCATTCATAGTGGTTTCATAAGCTTGTCCTGGATCACTTGGCATTTTATATGGTAAGTTTCCTTGTTACTTAGGACATTAATTATCATAATGCCCCTTTTCTCTACAATTGTTGCATTAAACATTGACAACCTCTTTCTTCCCCATGTAATCATGAGCTTGGTGGCCTTTTTCAACACACTTGTAATAGACTCCTATTATTTTAAGGCATATAGTTGGGTGTTTCTTCCCACATATACCACATGATGGATATTAAACTTTTCCCTTCTTCACCTTATATCCATATCTATAGTGTTTAGCATATCCCTTTTTCTCTTGAATTGCTTTAAAGTAATAAGACTTAGATAATTCTTTTTCTGTCTCGATTGCGCATGAGACAATATCTTTGTATGATGAGAAGAACTTTGAGACTAATTCTCGATGGAGAAATGGTTTTAACCCATCAATTAATCGATCAATTTTACTCCTTGGGTTATGTATATAATCTGATGCATGCCTTAAAAACCTTATAAAGTCAGCCTCATACTTTTTGACATTCTCAACCTCCTTTTGTCTCAGACTTAGAAATTGTATTTCCATATATGCTCGATGGTCATGAGGAATGTATTTTTCTAGGAAAATATTTTAAAACTCCCTCCATTCCATGTTCGATACTTCTTCATCTTCGTTTTGGTTTTGGATTATTGACCACCCTTGATCTGCATCTTCCGTGAGGTAATAAAATGCCATGGAAACTATTTCCCTTTCGCTACTCCCTAAAGCATGAAATATTTTATCTAATGAATTTAAACATTTATCAGCTACTAATGGATTTGTAATCCCATTTAATGTTGATGGTTGTTTCCTCATTAAGCGGTCTAACGTTGATCCTCCGCATTTTGGATCAGGGTGCTCCATACAGGTAAGGTTATTATTCATAACCTGAGTGATTTTTCCCAGTATGGTGATAAGCTAATCATCAACTGTTGCATCACCAACTCCACTATAATTATCTTGAGTAGGAGGGAAATTCCTACATAGATTATGTGCATTGATATAGTTTCCATTCCTTTCACTAGGCGCCATTTCAAAAAAAATGGCAAACACTAGATTAGTTTATGAATCGCAATACATAATTACAAACATGTAAAACACTTAACATAAATTGAAAAATTTAGGGATATAGTCCATAATCATAAAAAATTGTTTTCTTTCAGGTATTATATACTCATAAATCCTTTATAATGGTTTGTAAAGAAAATTTGAATTATCCAAAGTATATCCCCTAGGAGTTTCGTTACCAAGAGTGCAGAAAGCCCCACTGTCGTGTACCCGGATACCACAGGTCAAGCTCAAAACTCCATGTCGGTGTTTTCACTCCAAGGTACATATGTGCTTGAGCCGCCTCTACGTATCCAGACAGAGATATATTTCATAGAAAAAACACCAAATCTCTATACTACCAAAATTCTAAGATGTTCTTCTCTACCAAAACTCAAAGCCTATCTTAGGGTAATGTGATCTAATCAGAGATTATCTAAATCTAGTTTCTAATGATTGTACTAAAATTCTTCTGATACCAACTATAACTCCCCAACCACATTTACCCAGAGTCGGTGCATTATTTCATAACATTGGCATGATCACAAGGGATCAAATCCTGAAATACTGATCTGTTTAGTAGCTTTGGGAGTACTAGATACATTCAAAACTTTTACATCACATCATGAAATAAATACATCAAAAAAAATTTACCCCTTTGAACACAATTATATCCTTAACCTATCCCTGCAGGTCAACCATAAAATACTTCTTCACGTCTTGGAAAAAAATAAAACATAGAAAGGGGTGAGCTCTGATGCTCAGTAAGGATAACAATATAGCGGAAAATTTCATAATTAAGCATAAACATTTAAGGAAATTCATAATACTAAAACAAAAGTATTTTGAACTTAAAATTGAGCATAATATAGAAAAAAATATATTAAATAATTCTATTTACATATTCACATGGATATTCTCCTAGTCGGATAATCACATGTAATATCAATATCTAGTTTCATAAGGATGGAATGTATAATGCCAGACATCATAACCAAATATTCAAGGCCTTGTGCCAAGACTAAAAATATGATTTTGTCAAGGCCTTATACATAGACACTAGTTTGTCTCATGAGACATACTGATTTATTGAGGAGCTATAGCGGGCTCCAACTGTCACTAACTAAGTCCAATGCATTCCTCATATGAAAATGATTAAACATAACATAAAAATTCAATTTAAAAATAGTATAAGAAATGTAAATACTTTATCCCTAAAAAAATAATGGTGTAAAAGTTACACATCCACAGTCAAGCATATCACAAAACCTTCAATACAATATAGAAGATTTGTATCATAATTACCAACTTCAAACACGCTTAAAATCCACCAAAGGATGTTGACCGAGATGAAATCAAAACTTTTGTAGAGAAATATATATTTCTATTTTGAAATCATTTAAAATTCATATAAGTATAATAGAAAACATTTATTTGTAAAATATTGTTATAATCTTGTATGGTAAGATTTGACGATGTTATAACGGTGGAAAATAGCCCAACCCACTTTATAAATTAAAAAAAATTCATACCTTAATTTTTTTGAGATGGTCATAAAGTACCTTGATTGGAAAATGACGGAAAGATTCATTGAAAAAAATATGTGTTCAAATAAGGGTATAAATGAATTTAACTCATATTCTAGTAAATAATAATTTTTTTTGATTTAAATTTTTAAGAAAACTTGGATGTGAATGATAAAGGGGTCCCAGTAGATATTTACGTATTAACAACCTCATATAAGTAAATAGATTGTAGAAATAACACTAACCTTTTACTTTTCCTTACTCATGGGTATTTTAACCTAATGTATAGTATTTAAAGAATTTTAATTAAATTATACAACAATGATATACAAAAATATGATATCACATATTACATTCTAATATTTCTTGGTTAATAATATTTTAGTAGTATCATCATTTTAGGTGTTAACTGATTCTTTTTTTGTTTTATGCTTGGTTACATAAGCCTTGTTTGTTATGAATATGATGTATTTGATCCATGTACAAAATTATATTATGGTCATAAACATTATTTTTAATCATAAAATGAAAATTATTCTTGAATGATTACGATGGGGAATTAATCTCATCACGTTCGTGGAGACGGTAATCTGTACGTACGAACGAGTGACAATATCATTATATTGATGGTGAAATCGTATGTAATTGTATTTTATAACATATATACAGAATTATTAACATTTTATATTTATTATTTACATTATATGTGCTCATTATTATACCCATCCAAATAATTAAGTGTTTGAATAAAAAACTACACCACGACATGGAGACGGTAAGCCGTACGTATGAACGTATGGTGACTTTGTCAATTTTTGGATAGATAGAATAATGAATATGGTAGTACCATATATATAATAACATCACAGTATGTTAATGGTACTGGATTTATTATTTTGGTATAGAAACAAAAAATAAAGAGGAAGTGGAAGGAGAAAATAACTTGAAAGAGGGTGGTGAAAAATTATTACCTCTACTTCGGGTGTTTCCTTTTGAGTTGATCAAAAGGGATCCTTAGGTTGAATTTATGATGAATATAAGGCCTATAGGTTGATGTTATGGTATTTGGTCAAGGGTTAGCTTCACTAAATTACTTTTTAGGAGTGAAATCAAGAGAATGGGAAGTACCCTTTTATAATAGAGGTAAGGGTCACTTTTGGAAAAGCTTGGAATATTATTTTATAATAAAATCAATTTCGGTTACTAATGGATAAAAATGATTTATTTTGAATATAAGGTGGGAATGGGTTGAAAACGATTCAACTAAAAGGTTTTATACAGGTTTCTGTCACCATATTAACCTTATCTTTTTTATATAATGCTTAGTTAAATAGTTTGACATTTACCATGTCTTTTGGTATTTTTATATTATATGGTTGATAAACATACTATAAATAGCCAAGAAAACCCCTAGTGGTTAATTATTAAAATATATAACCTTATCTAAGACTTTTTTACAAACCTAATTTTTTTAGAAATATTATATAATTAATAATATAGTATTTGTTTTAAAAACTCAATTGCGCCAATTTTGACACTATTTAGTTTTTGATTTTTTAAAAGCCATAAAAACTTTATCACTTCGAATAAATTTTATTTAATCAATAATAAAATGTAATATGAACATATATAATTATTTTACTTCATCATCAGTCTCAATTTACATTTATTTGGATTTTTATAATATCAATTATTTTAATATTTCGTTAATATGGTAATTAATGCATCATCATTATATCATGAATAAATTAAATTATTTAATGTCTAAAATTTATAAATGAAATACCATTATGTAGGAAATCATTTTATCCTTCTAATGAATATTTATTTTCAAATATATCTTATGTATTACCATATATTAAAAATGGTTTAGTTATTAAACATTGAAGTTAACACTTTTAACTCTTCATTAAATAAAATAATAATAAATGTCCTAATCTAATCCAAGTGGACCAAAAGGATAATATATTATTCCTTAGGTTGTTTTTGGTTAAATTACACTTATCCAATATAATTAGGACATGTGTTAGGGTAATTATAATATCATTTTTACCCTCAATTTCCCTATTTACTTTTAACAGTGGTAAATAAAAATCAAAAGTTTCTATTCACCCAACATTATTTTCATCTTATTGAACAAAATTTTACATACTGATGTCAACCGTGTCTCTTGGATTTTTGAAATTCAACTCACAAAAGTGGTAAAATTTTGTTTTATACAAATTTTCAAATGCTCCTAGATGGTGGGTAAAAGACGGTAAAAAGTTTAATAAAATTTTATATATCTAAACTTATTATAAAATGACTCCAATGAATTAAATTAAACATATATAGGTATTTTGTATCTATTTTGACATAAAATAAATTAGAATGAAATAAATAATTATTTAAATAAAATGTTGGTTTTAAACAATAATGAAGTGTTTTCACTATTAATAAAAAATAGAACGTTCTCAGAAAAATACCAAAACATCACCCTAAAATGATTTTGATATTCAGAATCTAAAAATGATGTCCATTCTGAAAATTGAAATTTATAAAATTTCAAAAAGTGGGTATTTTTTTTATAAAGGCTAGTTTTATTGGTCGTGGTGTGTTAGAAAACCAAGTTGCGTACAACGCAAGCTAGTGCATTATAAAAAATGGAAGCATACCGTGGAAGCTTGGGGTGTTACAATAATACTTCCAAGGATAATATATATTGCTAATATTTTATCTATATATACATATAATTCTAATGTACCTTCAAAAATCTTGATACAAACTGAGGGTATCTATTTGAGATCATAGACATCAAAATCACTTGAAATCTAACAAACTCAATAATATAAATTTAAACAATATCATAAAATTAAAAGGTTTACTATATATATATATTGATATTTATTATGTCAGTAAATTATAACCCAAACACAATCATTTTTACATAGTTATCCCAACTACCTATTAAAAAATCAATGGAAATATCTTCTAATTTCTTTGTCAATAAGGGTAATGGCTATAAAAACCCTACAGATCATTGTAGCTCTATATTTACATACATTATAATTACGAAATAAATGATAAATTTTGGAATGTATTTTGTTATTCCCCACCACCAGAACTAATTTTTGACATCATGATACATATTTCAAGATTTATTATTCACTAATAAACTTTAATGGTTAATGTTTTAATTTTAAATCACCCCAATACACCATAAAAACAACCACCCATCCCAAAAAAGGACAGAATTCAGTGTAACCATCCATTTTTAGTGTTCTACCCACAACATAAAGAATTTTACATCCTATTACATTCCACATTATGAAACTTCCCCACTATTACTAGGTTTATTAATGTTTATGATGTGTTTATGATAAATTGAACCACACCAATATCCTCTCCTTATCCTTTATGTTAATGTGTGCCAACAATCCAATAAGTTGACACAACACCTTAGTTTTCTTCATTGCATGTGTTGGAAATTTAAAACTCAGAGCTTCTTCCACTAAAATTTAATTTCATGATATTTTTATATAATATTAAAATATAATTATTAAAGGTATTCAAACCATTTATATTATTATAGTTTTAGATTTAATATTTATAAAATATACATCAAAATATTATGATTTATATACTCTATAATTTTTTCATTGAAAATGTAATTCCAGATAATTTTCAAAGTAGGAAGAGTAATAGTTAATTATAAGTCAAGGATTGGTTAATTATTTTCATAAATACTCATGTGTCTAAACACATATGAAATTAATTACATTTACTACTTCTTAACACATCTACAACCCAATTCAGATGCATTAAAATACACTTCATACCAAACATTTAACTCTATAAGAATCAAAATATGGGATAAATTAATTCTCCTTATTAATTGCTAAATTTTATCTTTAAACTTATAATTATATCATAATTTTTCCCTTTTTCTAATTAAGGATATCATGATATATGTAAACTTTTAAAAATACTGAATTATTCTTGTAGAATAACCACAAAATCCTAGAATACTATACATCTCAAAAATATTTTTTGGATTATCCAATGATATAGATTCTAAACTGTATTAGGATCAACGAAAATTAATCTATTAGAAACAACAACAAAAAATATTTTACCTCCTAAATCAAAAAATGTTACTTAGATTACATAGCATATATGTTATATTTACAATGAATCTATAATGAAATTTCCCAATAACTCTCATGATCTTATTCTAACCACAGATAAATATTGTTTTCTAGCATAAATAATGACAAAAATAAATCTAGGTTATTGTTGATAATTATTTTAATCAATTATATAAAAACTGTAATAATTAAACTATGTCTAAAAAGCATGACCAAAAATTCAAAATAGCCATATTGATATCTAAAATCTATTTAAAAAATATCCTCTTCCTTATCCCTTAATTGATGATTCCATGATCAATTTTATATCATTGAAATATGACAAGTACCCATTATATAGTTAATAAAATTTTAAATATGAGGAAACATAATTTTTTCGTCACAATTATTTTTTTATGTATTTTATAGTCATTATAAATAGTTAAAATACCATAAATTTCATAAAAAATAAAATCATTGTTACCCAAGGGGAAATACATAGTCGAATGAATCTATCTTATTTAAGATCATAAACCTTCACCAGAAAATCATATAACTCCACTGGTTCTATGTGATAATATGAAAATAAAATGTGTCTCATCCATGGTAAGTGATCAATGGACAATTTCACATCCCTTCTAGGTGGAAATATAGATAAACCATTTGTAAAATAATCCAGATGCCACTCCACCACCCATGAATGTATGGATTCATCAACACCTTATTGGGATGAAAGTATAAACCCACTTACTAACACTATAAGTAACCAAAATCCACACCCATCATAATCATTTTACTCTCATGAATATCCCACTCCCCTTAAGATTTTGTATGGTTCCATCTATTTCTATAAATAGAATCCATAAAACAATACCATTGATTTGAAATTGGAATTTAATCATCTAATCCATTCCAATAATCAAGTCATATGATATCATATCAAATACTTAAATGAATTATGATAATTCCATGTCAATAATTAAAATTTAAAAAATATATACACTTGAATACCTACATAGTTCTGTCACTATGTGATGTATATATACTCATTGAATGTGGAATCAACTTTATATATGATCCAAATTTATAATATAATCATGAAAAGATAAATTAATAAGATTATTTATTATCCAAAATTATATAAATAATTGTAGAATCTAGATGAATAATACCTAACACCATAGAAGTTCTAACATCATTGTAAATATTCTCTAATTCCTACCATATACTAAGATTTTCCCCAATCTCCTCTAATGTGCCAACCCCTCCCCTTGATATCCACCCCCATTATTCTATGATCCCTTATCTAAAATGTTTTTTTCACCAATCTATATTTGTTATCCCTATATTTTCATTGATATTTCACCACTATTATCCTAGGAGAACAAGTAATAAAGCATATTTATAAATCCCACCGTCCCATATTGGAAAAATGTGTGAGGATTATTTTTTAGGCCTTATGGTTTCAAAATTTTCATTCGTGATACACTCCAATGAATTTTTTCCCTAAGAACCCTATAAAAATGGATAACCAAAATTTTTTAACAAGTATTTAAACTTCTTCCTATTTCAATTGTATAAATTTATTCCTCTACATTGACTATGAAGAATGTTTCTAACTATAAAGGTGTCCAAAATTTCTACCATTATTGTAGTTGTTTTCTTAACCTTCTTTGAATATGTAATAATATTTACCTAAGTATCCTCAAATTATATCCCTGGTTAAATCTATATCTCAAGATTTTGATCCTTGAACTTTTTATCTATTGCCAATTCCCAAACATACTTCAAAATAATGCTGATGTTGGATACATATTCCAAGAAAGAAAGATCCAATCTAAATATCAAATAAATATAAATATCTATATATGTTTAATTATTTTATATTGTATTGTTCACTTAAAAACTTTTGGAAACCCTTATAATCCAGATATTTTTCCCCACCTACATTAATTTATTTCACCTCTTCCTTATTGTTCACTTCTAATATATATAATCCAAACTCAAACATTGAGGTCATAGGTATATGCAAAAACATAATGATGTGATGGATCTTTTCCAAAAACTATTCATTATTCTTCTTCCTAATATAAAAATTCAATTATGCTGTATTTTATTTATAAGAACATAAAAAATGATTCTTCACTCTTAGTTTATCCTAATTAGAAACCCTTCCAAAACAATTGGACTGCTTATACCCCATTCTCTCTGATTGATCCACATGAGAAATATTTGACGATCTAAAAAAAACCCCCTTGAAAACTTCTATGTGAATTAAATTTTATCTTTTAAAATTTTTCATTCAAAACCAAAAAAATTATCATTGATCAATGTCAAAATAATTTCCATTTCATTCTATAACTATATGTATTTCTATTACCTTATCTAAACTTTTTAAATATATATTTTTTATAACAAATCCAGTAAATTTCTACAATATTCATTTCAAAATCACTTATGAAAAACAGGAATTATTAAAGTCGTTGGAAAATTTTCTTGAAGGAAAATAATTTTATTCAAACCCATTTAAATATGATGCATTCCTTTTCATAATTATCATGATGTATGAACTCTTTCTTTTTTCCATTATTGATTATCATGCCAAAAATATGTATCCCATGTAACCATCACAAAACACTCTCTTACGTGAATTTGTTGGTAACCTGAATATAAATATAAAGAGGTTAGTTATACATTTTTCTTGATATATTTTAAGATCAAAATATCATTTTTTCTATGCCTACTATACATTGAAATACATAACTGAAAAACAAAATTCTATTAAAAAATTTGTTACACCCCAGCCTAGTAGCCCAAATCTTGATACCCAAGCTGGGATGTCAAAGGGCCTCATGTAAATTCACCGAACATTAGAGGCTACCAAAAAGTAGTGAGGTATAAAGTAAACTATTTTATCTATGATTTACTATTAATAATATAAATTAAAATTATTCATTTTATTTTAAAACTCTTTAAAAATAAGATTTAAAAAACCAAATAGTGGAGTAATATTATTTTATAAATCTATCATTTTTATAAATAGCCTGTATAATTTCCATTAAAAATTATATACTAAACAATTTATCCATAAAATCATCCACTATATATCCATTGTAGATGAATTTATCCACATTGGATAAGAATGATGTCTTCACATGTAACATCACGCCCTGGGTATCACACACAGGTGCCCCGATCCGGTTCACGATGTGACCTCAAGCATGAATCCCTATATTTTAGTGGCTTATGACTAGAAATGAGGGTCAAATATCGATCATGGGGATACTATACACTCTTTATCAAATTAGAAAAATATTGAAAAAAATTGAAAAGATTTATAATTAATAACACAACCAATCTAAAATCACTTGACGACCAAAATGGAAAATACAATATCCCAAACTAAACAATAGATATATAATTCCAATACATGTTAAGTTCCAATATGAAAAACCCAAGATAAATAAATACACTGACAAATCCCATGGGTTCCGTAAATCTATGTATGGTTCCCTTATCCAATATCCATCGAATATCTTCCACCTAGCATAGGGTATTTTTCCTTAACATGACCTGCATCCATGAAACCCATTTGGGTACCGATCATAATTCCCATGAAGTGTGTGAGTATAACTCATTAAGCCACCACCAATGGAATATAAAACAAGATACAATCAAAACAGTGTATTCAATTGTATAAGGAATTAATAAAATAAATAAAATAAATAGTTTAAATTTATTCAATTAATCATTAATTTAACCACATAACCCTCTAGTTCCTTAGGACACCTAAACTACCAATACCTACATTGGTCCATAATCAAGTCCAAACTATCCCCCAAGGAATATCATATATTAAAATTCCATTTTTATCATTCATCATCATAATTCATATCATGGACAATTGGCACCATGGTCAAATTCCAACTCATAGGTATAAAATTTAATGTCTAACACCTTTTGGGTATTTGTAGCCTCATTCCCAATCCCACACCTCAATTATCACTATGTTCTTTGGAAGAAGAAATCCCTATTCCACACTCATTTCTCACTATTTATCACTATGGAATTTTGATGCAGCTGACCATGTCCAACACATGAATATCAATTTATGTAGAAGACCATTTCCCACACATGATTATTACATTTATCATAATATCCCAATTTAGAATGTATTACATGAATCAAATGTACCAAAATAACCAATTAATTAATTCAAAAAATAATTAATACAATTTAATAATTTCATATTCACATCACTTATTAATTAATTCCTCAATTAATTAAACACATCATTCCCATTAATTAATTCCATAATTAATTAATCACATCATGTACATTAATTAACTCAAAAATTAATTAATCTAAGTAAATTCCTTTATTTAACTAAAAAATTAAATAATCTAATTAAATCAACAACATATTCACAAAAATATCTGTAGTTAATTAAAAATTATTAATATAATTCAATCAATTTCCTAAAATATATATATATATTAATTTATTCCAAAATAAATTAATACAGTTCAACCATTTAATAATATCGATGTTCCATTAATTAATTCACAAATTAGTTAATCGAATTTCAACAATATAAAATCCCCAATTTCACTAACCCTTAATTAATTAATTTACTAAATTAATCAATTTAGTTTTATTAAATGAATTTCTAATCATACAAGAGTTATTCTAAATTTACATACACATAAATGAAATCAAGACATTGAGATTTGAATAATGGACCAGATACATTAATTCCTTGATGAGCAATCACCCAACAAACATTCCCAATTTGAAACGGATAGGTCAGAACCATGATGAAGAACCTGATCTCGATCTGAAACCCAAAACCAATATAAAAAATCAATATATAACCATCCTAGATCAACATTTTGAACAAAAAGAAGAAAAAAATCACAATTTTATCTGGGAAGCGGAGCAAGGGAGAGGGGTAAAGAGATCTAAATGGGAAGAGAACATATACCCAAGGATGTGATAATCTTCAATATTCTATTTGATTAGCCAAGAAAAGAGGTCAAGAGACCTATGAATGTGTTAGAGAGCATACAAAATGATATAAATGTATTAAAAGTACGTTAGGGTTTATTTTTGGTGAGTTTTTGGGGCTTAAGAATGTTTAAGGGAATTGTTGGGGGACCTAAATCTTATATGAGAAGTTTAATGTATAAGGGTCATAGTTTTCCTTAATTATGGACCACAACTAGGGTGTTTTCATCATTTCTTCTAATAGGGGACATGGTTTGGAAAATTGTGTTCCATCTTTGTAATCCACCTATTTCTGTGGTTCCATGGTTTGCTGGGACAGGGCTAGTGGTTTGGTAAAACCAAGCACCAACTGTTCACTACCATTGGTCTTTCAAATTTTCTCCAATTTTCACCAAAATAAACCAATTTTTAATCCAAAAAAACTGTACTCAAAATAATAAAAAGGAATTCCTAAAATCATGCTTGAGATATCTCCTGAAAAGGTTGGGATATTACAATATCCACACCTTATAACATCTAATACTTGAGCCATACTCCCAATCATCTCTAAGATTCTAATTCAAAAAGATAGGTCCATTGAGCCTGTGTATCTACATCAATGTCACATGTTTCCTCTTTCACACACCATGGTTTCAATAATACACACACTAGTGGTATCATATTTTTGCACAACATATTATCTTGGTAATCTGACACACATATTATATGCTCCTCAAAGGACATGTCTTTCTCAATACCAACAACATCCACATCAATCACATGAGAAGGGTCAGAGTGATACCGTCAAGGTTGCGACACATGAGAAAAATAGTACGTAAAATTGAATCTCTATGGAAGATCCAATCATTATACCACATGCTAGATTTTCTCCACAACCTCAAACGATCCAATAATCATGGGTGCTGACAAGCCCTCTCTCTATATCCCTTTGTATCCCATTATAGGTGACACCCAAAGGAATACAATATAACCCTATGAAATGCTATGGGTCATTGAATTCTATCAATGTATGAATTCTATATACTTCGAGTCAGATCCATACAGCTCCAAATCAACAAAACCTACTCCAACATCCCTTGCACAAGACTAAATCCAAATATCTCTAACTCACATGCCTCCATCAATCATAGAGGGGATCTTCATGGTCTACCATAATGTACCTCATATGGTGACTTATATATAGTTTTCTTATTAATATTTTATAGGAGAAATTCACAAAATATAGATAGTTATCACGAGATCCATAAAAGCATATGATTCATGATCATAACATTTCTTCAATCATCTGAATTGTACGCTCTGACTTCCCATCTATCTGTGGGGGGTAATTCATACCGAAAAAACCTATATACTAAATGAATTTTATAATCCCTTATATAAAAGTGATGTAAAACCTGATTCATGGTCTAAAACAATAGTACATGGGACCCGTGCTGATAGACTATTTTCTAAATATACAAATCGTGAAGCTGCCACATTGATAATGTATCTTGTATAGGAAAGAAATGTGCAACCTTTTTAAAATGGTCCCCAATCACAAAAATAGTGTCATTCATTTGAGTTGTCCTCAAGAGACTCACAAAAAAATACAAGGTAATGTCATCCCTCTTCTATTCTAGAATGGGAAATAGCTACAGTAAACCACCAGATTATTGATGCGTGGACTTCCCCTATTGAAAAGTGTAGCACCGTGTCATGAAACCTACTCTGTTCTTTATCATGATTAGCCAAAAAAACTTTCATGGTAGTTTACAATACATTTGGGTAACACCTGGATATACCTCTTATTTCATGGTATAAAATTCACACATTATCTCCTCTCACATGCTCATAGTAATAAAAACCTGATTCATAACATAGATGATCTTGTCCTCATCTATGCTCTAATATGATGTTGTCTACCAACCTTATAGGGTTTCCCTCGAGGATAAGCAGTAAATATCCTTATACTGCCTATCCACTGTCTCTCTCAAATGTTTAGACTTGACTAATGCTGATACAATAGTTATTTTCTCCTAAATATCCTACACCACAACATAAATCTCATCTAGTAATTTCATAATCTTCCACTCGACACTAGACTCCTGAATCACCTATGTCTTAATTTTCATTCTTAGAGTGTTGGAAAACTATTTCTATTCTTGATCAGATATGCACACTCAAAATCAAAATTCTATATATAATCAACCCATATTCTCAAACAATGATTGAAATATTATTGGTAAATGTTATACATTAAGATATTGTGATCGGTATATATACTAAAATTATCACTAAAATGATATTTCATCCAATACATCCCAACATAATCAACTTCTACGTACTCAAGGTCATGTGTAGGGTATTTCCACTCATGTGACCTCAATTGATGACACCGATATTCCACAATGCGATAACCATATATCAACCCTGCTCCAAGAGTTATCCAAATTTCTTTACAAAAGATCAAATACCTCTCACCTAGCTTAGGTAGGATCAATATTGGCAACAATGTAAATATCTTCCTCACCTCTTAGAAAGAATTATCACATGATTCCAAAAATAAAATATTTATCCCCTTTTTTGAATCTTAAAAGTCATTATCCTAATCAATAAATGTCCTGGATGAATCTTTGATATTATCCTTCTAACCCTATAATGCTTTGTATATAAAAAACTAATGGGTTTCTCCAAAGTAAAAACTTCTCGAACCTTATTGGGATCCATTGAGACATGTTTTTCTAAGATGGTGAGGCCCACAAAGTATTCCTAGTCAATCTAAAGCTAACACACATATATTTTAGAATATAATTTATGCTCTATTATTATACTCAGCATGATTTCAAGATGTTGGGAAAGATCATCACAATTTTTGGATTACACTAATATGTCATCCAAAAACAAAACCACAAAATGATCAAGGTTTGGGTGAATTATTTAGTTTATCAAGTCCATAAACAGTACTTGTGTGTTCATCAATGAAAACTAAATTAGGAAGAACTCATTGAGGAAATAACTACATATGAAATAATTATGAGATATATCATATGCTCTAACTCTCAACTAATGATACCATGATCTCAAGTCAATGTTCAAGAATACACAAGCTCCCCTCAACTGGGCAAATAAATTTATGATACTTGGAAAATGATATATTTTTTTCACATCCATTCTATTCAAATTCTTGTAATAAAAACAAAATCATATATTTCCTTGATCCTTATTTGAAAACAAAATACTAGAGAACCCCTAGGTGACATACTCCGATGAATAAATCCCTAATCTTCAAACACCTTTAGTTGAGTCTTAATCTCTTAAATATCGATTGGTGCCATATTTTATGTAGGAATAAAGATTGGATCGGCCACTAGAATGATATCTATGGTAAATTATATATATCTATCAGGTGAAATACCTAATTATTATTCAAGAAATATATCCTAAAAACTTTCCACTATGGGTGGAAAGTCATAATGTTTTCACCTCTCACACCAAAAAATAGACTAGAAACATGGGTGTTATTCTCCTTTAGTTTCTAATGAACTGGCCCTACACGACTTACTTTGATATCCCATTTTCCATGGTAAACGTATTTTTCACCCTTAGGTGACCTAAATTTCACTCTAATATGGTAACAATCAATGTGGGGTCGGTATGGTACAAACCCATCCATAACCATAAGTAGGTCGAATCCTAGTATATCTATAATGTTGACGTCCCAAAGAAAAAGATATTCCCCAACCTCAAGAGAACATCCTATTCACAAATAGATGTCCCTTGACCATACTACCAATGTTGTATCTATCATAAATAACCCACTCAAAAACTCCACAACTAGGATAAAGACATTCATAAGTTGTGAAGATATAAAAGAATGGTGGGAAATAATATCAAATAAGGTACTATCTAGTATAGAAGCTACATGAATAGTACTTATAACTATTGATGGTCTAACCTCAAAATCCCCCAGTGTAGGTTGAATGAAATGAAATTTTCCTACCTATCTCCCCTATGATGTAGTCTGAATCCCTTAAGTTGATCCACTCTCCTGATATGGGATCTCTTTCCCAGAAGATCCATGTCCACTGCCTCTACAGTCACACCTAGTAGAACTCTTTCTTCGATACTAATATGGTATATAAAATCTCGTCCCCACAGACTAGTTCTTTTTAGCTCATATAACATTAACTTTTAATCATGAGTTCTTATATAAGCTCTATAGAGTCCACACCATGTCACAACCTGATAAATCTACTGGTGTTCAATGCCACTTTCTCCAGAATTTTCCCAACCTACCACATTGGTGATTGATCACACAATCAATGCACTATTTAACTGAGCATCCCGCCAATCTACAATACAATATATCACCCTAGATAACATTCTCATAGTAAAACTTCTTTGTCTTAGAATTCATACGTTCTAAGCTTTTAGTAGAAGCAACCAATTCTTCACTGTATTCCTCCTTCAGGTTCCCCACAAATATGAGATCCTGATTCAACACTTCTTAAATATACTTCAACCTGAAGCTATTTATCTAGGAATTAATTTCACATTTAATTCCATCCAAAAACCTCTTTTTCAACATAGCCTCATCTCCATACATGTCTAGAGAATAGAACATCAAATCTGTAGAGCTTCAACATTGTCCATGAATGGACATACTTCTCTAAGTCATTGTCATGAACTATGTTGTTCTATCCCACCTCATCGCATATGGAATGAAGTTCCCCATTAAATTTTACAAATTATACTTCCATGACATACCATATACATAACATGCCCATCCATAACATCCCACAATATTTTCACTAATATTTATTGCATATAAGCAACAAACCTGACCCTCTTCTTAGTAAGATTCTTAAAATTTTCATTTATAGTCTAGATAGAATGAATCCAGAACTCATATAACTCAGGTCCACCCTCTCAGGTGAATTTTGGAGGGTTATGAAACTATAAATCCATCCCCATATCACACATGATTATCAAAACCCACCATGGGTCTCTTTTAATGAATTTCACAAACCACAAAAAGTTCACTCGGAATTTTTCTCTGTCTTCCCGAGCCAGCAATACCAATGCCTCATGTTCCACTATGAGATGAGTATCATCATCAACCTCCCACTATCATCCTATAAATTAGAATCATTATAGAGGCATATTTATTAATTAAAAACACTCATATTAGGAATCATAACACAACTTTAACACATTTATGTAATAGGAAAATCACAATAAACCAAAACAATTATTTTCCCCAATACTCACAACACATTCAAAACTAAGGCACTATCATTACCACTAACCATCATCTATCTAGGTTATTATTAACAAAGAATAAACTCATTCTCAAATTCCAGTTTCTCATTAGACCATAATTTATTCACACTTGACATTTTTTTGAAATTGTAATTTATATGAGGTACCTTTTTTAATTTAATTTAATCAAACAAGCAAAACATTTCAATTTCAATAATATAGCCAAAACTTGTTTTCCATTTCATTCCTAAATTGATGCATGTAAAAAAATAATCACGAGTTCCTAGAATGATTCATGAATACAAAACTCTTTTTACATCCTGTTCTATATTTAAAAACTGATAGAATCTCAAAAAACATTATCACATCATGAAATAAGTGAATCAATCCAGAAAAAATAACATCAAACTGTAATAACACCCAAAAATAACAACAATACCACCCTGGGTACTTGGTATTTACCCTTGAACATGGGTTAGCTACTGTGATGCATTATCTCTTAACGGAGGCCCAACTTATCATATTGTTATGTATACTTTTACAAAATAGTAAGAAAAAATAAAATTAATTCCATTTGATCACACTTTGTAACATCTGAACCCATGTAAAACACAGCAGTTCTCTATGTCAGGACTCTACATGACCACAATAATTCCTCCCCGTAAGCCAGAGGATACCAACTAGTAGGGAGTCTCAAATATAGACCATGCGGAGACTATAGCCTATTTATAAATGTATCATAAAATTTGAAATAAATAATCATTATCCATGATGTATAATCTATAACAAAAAAAATAAAGAATCACATGATGACCAAAACAGGAAATAAAATATCCAAATCTTAAAAATAGATTTGTCATGCCCATACATGTCTAGTGTTAGAATTAAAAACCCATAATAAATAAAGACAATGAAAACTCCCAAGAAGGTCCCTAATCCATGTCTATCTCCCTCATCCAAACTTCATCCCATATCATCCATATAATATAGGTCATTTTCCCTTAACCTATCTATCAACCATGAAATCTATTCAGGTACCGATCAGGCAGCCCACATAGGGTGTGAGTACAACTCATTATGCCACCAAAAACGATATATAAAACAATATCCAGTCAAAAAATTGTACATAGTTTTATAAATAATAAATAAATAAAATGAATTAAATAGTTTAAATTTATTAAATTATTCTTTAATTTAACCGCATAACATATGGGTTCCTGAGACACAAGAACTTTCAATACTTTCATTGGACCATATTGGAATATGAACTATCCCGCATGGATGTCATATATTATAATTCCATTATTACCCTTCATCATCTCAATTATTATCACAACCAATTGGAACCATGTTCCATTTCCTAGTCATGGGCGTATAATACCATGTCTAACACCCCATGGGTATTTGGAGCCTCAATCCCGATCCCACACCTCAATAATCACAATGGAATTTTAGTGTAGTGGGACATTCCCACCCTCATTTTCCATTGATTATCACTATGGGATTTTGAAGGAGCAATCCCTATCCCACACATGAATACCAATAATTATCCCTATGGGATTTTGAAACAAAATACCATGTCCCACGCACGATTATCACATATTTTCCAATATCCCAGTTTCATATGTATCACAATAATTTGATGTACCACTACAAAACATTAATCAATTCACCTATTAATTAATCAAATTTACCATTAACATATTTAGATCATTAAAATAATTAATTTATTAATTAAGTAATCCCCTCAGTCCCATTAATTAATTCAATGATTAATTAATCACATCAACTCCATTAATTAACTCAACAATTACTTAATTCAATTTAATTCCATTACATAATTCGAAATTTAATTAATCCAATTCAATCAGTTACAAAATAATAAAAATATCTGTTAATTAATTGAAAAATTAATTAATCCAATTCAATCAATTTCACAACCACTACAATATACATTAATTAATTTTAAAATTTATTAATCCAATTCAACCATTACATAATCCCAATGTTTCGTTAATTAATTTGACAATTAATTAATCCAATTTCAAAAATCTCAAAATACCCAATTTCACAGTCCATTAAGAAATTAATTCACTAAATTAATCAATTTAATTTGAGAAAATCAATTTTTAACCATCAGATATAAATTTTAAAATTATTTACATGTAATTCAAATCAAGAAACTGGGATTTGAGAAATGGTCCACCTGCCTTAGATAGTTGATGAGTTATCACCCTATGGAAATTCCTTATTTGAAATGGATAGGCCAGAACCACGATGAATAACATGATCTTGATCCAAAACATAGATCCAAGATTAATTAAAACAAGATCTAACCAATCTATATATATTTGGACACAATAGTGGATAAACAACCCTCTTTTATCTTGGAAGAGAAGAGGGAGAGAGTGGGATATTTAAACCAGAAGAAACAACATACCTAAGGTGGAGCAAATCATCTATATACCCTTTGATTCACCATAAATGAAGGTCAAGAAACATTAGAATGCATCTAAGAGCCTATAAAATTATTTAAATCAATTAGGTCCAATTTAGGGTTGATTTTGGGTGATTTCTAGGGGCTCAGGTATTTTTATGGGAATTTTCATGGGATTTCAATCTTTTACGCATGTTTTCCTATATGGAGATCATGGTTTCCCCTAACAATAAACCCTTACCAAGAAAATCATCTATGGGTGTTGTACGGTTTCTCTTAAGAGGGAACATGGTTTGGAAAATTTGTTCCAACCATGCAATCCCCCTCTCTCTGAAGTTGCATGGTTTACTAATCTTGGGGACATAGTTTGGGAAATTAATGCACCAACCATTACCTACCCTTATTATTTCAATTTTTTTTTTCCAATTTTGACCCAACAAAAAACAAAGTAAAACCCCAATAAACTCATAACAAGTAAAGAATAATACCTAAAGAATCCAGACACCTCTCTAGAAATGGCATGGATCTTACATCCCTTTACTTGCATCAAAACAAGTCATGTCTATACTCAATTTTTTCCAACGTATATGATGGGTTTAAACTAATTATATTTTAACAAAGACTTAATAAACTTCTATATAATACAATTTTCAATATATAATTCTAGTCAGTAGTCAAAAATAAAAATATATTTTATCTAAAATAATAATTATTAATTTATCCCAGTATTTTGAAAATAAAAATTTTAAACAAATATTACACAAAACATGTCATGTATTTCATATTTTTTTTGAATATTTTTTCCAAATATCACCATGTAAATGAATCCTTATATTCTAAAAAATTAATAATAAAACATAATCTATATCCCTTGATTCCTGAATGAACATCACCAATTCAATATTTGAGGTGGGTATTAAGAGATATAAGGGAGAGAATCTAGATATATGTATAACATATTTTATGGAATCAAATACCTAGTCTACACTGTAGAGACCCGAAGCTTGACGTACATGGACATTACATTACTTTTGCGGAATACTTAGTACATAGCAAAAACACACACACACAAGGATCGTAATAGTTTAGTGTCTTTGGAAACTCGGAACGTAATCTTCTAATCGTGGCGAAAGATCTTCAATATCTCCCATAAAGATCTTCCTTTTTTTTTACCTAAAACCTTTCTTTATATCCTGGGGAAAAGAAAACATAAAAGGGTGAGCACAAATGCTCAGTAAGGGTATACAAAAGAAATATCAATCACATCATATACATAAGAACATAGCTTTTGGAAATCTTAACCTGCAAAAGAGCTCATAATATCATAACATGGGATAAATCATAGAAGTGAAAATGAGATCCCCATAATCATAACATGAAACTTGAAACTTTGTGGCATGCACACATAATCATGGAAAATCATTTCTTGTTAGTCATGACTCATTTCCAAGACTATCTTAGTGGACAAAGTCCCTTTCTGAACCGAGTTCACTCCTCGTTTCAGTCCTGTATCACTGAACCGAAATAACCTTCCGTTCCAGCCATGTCTATCTCATGAGATATAAAATCATTACCCAATGCATTGGAGGGAGATATAGGTCCCACCAATCTTATAATGAATCCTTTCTTATGTGTTCCACATAATAATAAAACATACATCATCGCATAACACATGTAACAAAAATGGGATTCTTGAAACATCATGACATCATAAATCAATTCATATAAGAGAAAGGAATTCATAAACATAATTCCATCACAACATAGTCAAATCAATGTAAAAATATGGATAGAAACAGAACCCTTTATTATCTTAGATGGAAAAATAATTTTGATAAAACACTTGAAATGAATTCTTGAGGAAAATATCCTTTCTTCTTCAAAATCAATTTCTTTTCACAAAAAATCATGCAATTTTAAAAGAAAGAGATTTTATTGAAAATAGTCATGAAATCTTTTAGAGTAAGCTTCATGAAAATAAGGCTTTATAAAACAGTAGAAATCCGTTCGTGCCGTATAAGTTAAAAAAAAACATTCTTCGTACTTTTGTCGGAAAAGTCAAAAAGTACCTCGTACGAAAAACGACAAAAGATTCCTTTCATACGTATTACTAAAAACTCACCGAAGGGTAAAAATGGATTTAAACAATTTTAGGTGGATGGAAATAATATTACATATTGAGTAAACATGGATGTGGATGATAAAATACACCCCAGTAAATACTTACGAATAAACAATCTCGGATAAAAATGAGATTATAATATTTCCCTTACCTTAGGTCCGACTTGCTTTGTAAGTGTCCGAACCTCCTGTATAATGATTTAAATCATGTTATTGACTTATTACAGAATCATATTAATTGTTATGATATCATATATGGTTCACTTATGACATTATATTACCCGTTCTTTTGTAAATTCCATGTTAAAGAAGCGTTTTGGGTAAAATCGTTTCATTTATCGTAGGTGTTTTGACTTGTTGTTCTTGAAATCATTATTACTTATATCATGATTTACTCACTTCAAGAATATAAAATATGATTTATATTTCATATATATTCAGTATATATATATATATAATAGGTAGATAAATAAAATGAAAAACACCGTTCATGGAGACGGTAGTCCGTACGTACGCATGAACGCTGTTTTCCTTTCCTTATTGTCTTGAAATGGAAGTAAGTAGATGACATACATATGTATATATATAAATAAATCCAGTAGCTTTATAATGTCATATATTTCATTATTATTTCTTATATATACATTATAATCATTCTTAAATGGTTAACATGGAGAATGAATCTCATCGCGTCGTGGAGACAGTAGTCCGTACGTACGCACGAGCGATGATATCGTTCACATGGTCGTGGAATTGTGTTGAAGTGTATGTATAATATTTCAGTATCAATATCACTTTACAATAATCATATATAGTTACTCATTACACCTTTATACCCATCCAATTAAGGTGGTGGCGGAAAATAGATTACACCACGGCGTGGAGACGGTATTCCGTACGTACGCACGCGCGGTGATTTCCTTTTTCCGTAGGATGGATAGAAGGTGAAATAGGGTTGTTTCATACTTATAATAACATATCAGTATATGAGTGATACTGATGTTATTACTTCATAATGAAACAACCTAAGAAGAAGAAGTGGAAGAAGAAATAAAGATGAAAGAATTGGTAACGGTAATTACCTCTTCTTTGAAGCGCCTTTTGGAGACCTCCTCTTAGGGAAATAAAATTGGTCTTTGAGGAAGACCAGAACCTCTAGGATGTTTCTAGGGAAGTGGAGAGGAGAAATTGTCAGGGGTTGGCCGAGCTTGAGTGCTCAAATTGGTGTGAGGAGGAGGGGGAGGAGGTGTCCTTTTATAAGGGAGGAGAGGGGCACCTTAGGAATATCTCAAAATATTATTTTATATTAAAGTCAAAATCGGTTTATAATGGTTCCAAAGGGTCTTATTTTGAAGCTAAAGTGGGGATGGGTCGAAATCCTATCAACCAATAGGATTTAGACAAGTTTAGGGTATTATTTTAACCTTATCAATTAGATTTAACTCTAAGTTAATTAATTTAACTTTTACCGTGTCTTTTTGTTTTCTTTCACTATATGGTTAATACACTTACTATAACATGCCAAACGAACCCCAAATTGTTTATTATTAATATATATATCCTTATCTAAGTCATTTGGACGAACCTTAGATTTTTAGAAATAAAATAACAATTAATAATATAATATTTGATTTAAAAACTATTTTGTGTCAATTTTGACAGTATTTAATATATGATTTTTGTGAAAGTCATAACAGAATTATATGTTCGAACCAAGTTGATTAAATCAACACTAATATATCATAGTAACCTAGAAAATTAGTTTAATTCATAAAAAGTCTCAAATTACATTTATTTTGGTGTTTATAACATCAATTATGTCAATATTTCATTAACAAGATAATTACTGCATCATCTTTGTGTCATAAATAAATTAAATTATTTGATGTCTAAAAATTACAAATAAAATACCATCATGTATTAAATCTTTTTAGCTTTCTAATGAATATTTACAATCGAATTTATCTTATGTATAACCCCATATTAGAAATGATTTACTTATTAAACATTGATTTTAACTATTTTAACCCTTCTTTAAATAAATTAATAATAAATGTCCTAATCTAATCCAAGTGGGCCTAAATGGTCATATTTTATTCCAAAGTTTGTTTTTGGTCGAATTACACTTGTCCAATAGAATTAGGACATGTGTTAGGGTAATATTAATATCATATTTACCCTTAGTTACCCCATTTACTATTAACCGTGGTAAAAAAAGTAAAAAGTTACTATTCACCAAAAAATTATTTTCATCTCATTGAACCACATTTTAGTCCTTGATATTAACCGTGTCTCTCGGATTTTCGAAATTCCATTCACAGAAGCGGTAAAATTAAGTTTTATGCAAAATTCAGTTTTTAACCTACCACTTAGTAGTTTCACTATTCATCAAAAATTGATGTTTTTCAGAACAATGCCAAAATTTCATCCCAAGCTATATTTCATATTCCGAATTCAAAAATGAAGTCTATTTTACCAAATTCATAACATAAAAGTTGCATTAATTAATTTTATAATTAAATCCCGCTGTTAAAACAAATAGCGTGTTTTTAAGAAACAATATCTATCAAAAGATTGACACTTGTTTATGTCTAGTTTAAATGTGAAATTACATCCAATGACCAACATTGTATTAAATTGTAAAAATATATTCTAAATATACTTTAAAACCACTCAAATTAATGATTTATCACTATTAATTATTTCGATTAAAAAAGTTGTTTTTAATTATAATTTAGTAATTTTCACTATTCATCAGAATATGAAAGTTATCCGAAAAGTACTAAAATTTCACCTTAGGCTAAATTCGATACTCCGAATCCAAAAATGAAGTCCATTTTGAGAGTTAAAATTTCTAAAATTTAAAAAGTGGTTATTACTATTCATAACGGCTAGTTTTAATAATATTTTAATAGCATATCATTGTTTCGTGAAACTCAGGATTACGTACCACACACGCTATCGAGGAAGGTTGTGATTGCGTGTAATGCAAGGCAAGTCAAGGATGCGTGTTGTGCAAGCTCCTTTTGGTGTAGCGTATAACACAAGACATTAGTAAAATAAAAAAGAATATTTTTCATAAAATCTCGGGCTGTTACATTCTACCCCCCTTAAAATGAATTTCGCCCTCAAAATTCGTCGGGGTTATAAATGGTTTACTATTCGAAAAGTTTTTTTAATAGAAACCCACATCGTAAAAAGGAATATCAAAACCAATCTTTAAAAATAAAAGTATGAAACGTAACGGTTACCCAAATAAACTAATCACTGGGTTTCCACATAGGTGAAAATATGGATATGGAAGAGAAATCTAACCATCATGTTCTGATGGAGAGTGGTAGATAACATGGCTATGGAAAAGCCAGTAATCACAAATCCATAGATTTGTGATGATATAAGGTACCATCTGATTCATCAGGTATAAGATCACTAGGACAACATTTTTGGTTTTCAAGATCATTTCCCCTAAAGTTGAAAATTTGAATTAGAATAAATACTTACTTTATTTTGGTACAATCTCACTGTTGTTCGTGATTTGAACAATTTCCACTTCATCTCTTAAATAAATGAAGTTGAATTTGTTATTCGTGAAGTGTTAGCAGATCATGTGATAGAATGACAGGTCATTCCATCTGTCTCAAACAAAAGGTTAGCAAAACTTATATACATAAGTCGATCTATAGTGAGATTAATCATATATGGTTCCTAAAATGGACTTATACTTCATATATCATACTGCTTAATATAGTAAAACTAGTTTCTACTAAACAGGGACTTCCTGTAGGTCAGTGGTAGGCGATAAAGGCCAGTCGCACTTCGGTTGTGGGTTCGATTCCTACAGCCTTGTCCGAAGCGATGGGCTGTCGCCCGTCCTGCAGGTTGTCCTTTTTTCTAAAACTACGTTACTATAACATCCCATCTTCTATCCTTAAACAATACTAACTTATGTCCAACATAATCCAGTCTAATCTTTAGGCTTATACATAATACTGCAGTCCACTCTCATAATATAGTGACAACGATTACCAGAGATTTAATACAGTCGTTGATCCCCACATATCATAAGATATGTCTTGTTGGTCACATTCCAAACATTCAAAGTCCTTAATCATGTATTCTCTTGAATACCTTAGTGAAAACATGAGTGCAGTTAAAAGTTAACACTTTCCACATACCAAAATCCTCAAAATTCTATATACTCAAACCATGATATCACTTAGTCCTTATATCAATCATGAACTCATGAATACTATTAAACATTTCATTTTCTCGTCTTCATTATGCGCATATCATCTTATTTCCAAAAAATATCTCAATCACTTTGAATACCACATTAATAAATATTGCAATACTCAATGATACAACATTATTTTGGAATCCCATTACATAAACACTTAATCATTCCACCTCATCGTTGTCATATTCTATATTGCCAATAGTGATCGCATGTGATTTCCCTTTGTCCTTTGCCTTCAGTGGTTGCTCATGTTGATCATCACTAACCCTTGGATTAGGGAAATTATTAGCATAATGCCCCATTTCCTTGCACTTGAAGCATTGAAGTGTTGGTGGTGCGTTCTCTACAGTGTTTGCTTTATTCACATCATTAGAAACCATTTTTTCTATTACTTCGACACTCAGCTGCTCGATGACCTTCTTTTCCACACTTAAAACATTTTCTAGTCCCTTTAAGACAATCTCCACCATGCTTCTTTCCACACATTGTGCATAAGGAAACATTCATCTTCTTTTCACCATTATTCTGAGATTTCTCCTTGAACTCCATCTTTCGTTTCTTGTCAAAACCATGAGATGGATATGTAACACCAACTTCCATTTCTACCTTGATAGCACAACGCACAATTTCTTCATAGCTACTGAAGTCTATTATAGCTAATTCCCTTCGAAGACTTGGTTTTAAGCCACTGAAAAATCGATCAACTTTACTTTCAGGTTGGATGATAATACCAGAAGCATACCTTGCAAGTCTTGTAAAATTTGCTTCATAGGTACCAACAGATTCATCGTCCCTTTGCTTCAGTTCAAGAAACTCTTTCTCCATCTTTGTTCGAAGAATACGAGGGAAGTACTTACTGAAAAACAAGTTCTTGAACTCGTCCCATTCCATGGACTCAATTTCATCTCTTGGCCTCGTATTCTTGATAAGATTCCACCATTGATCAGCTTCACCTTCCAAATGATATACTGCTAAGATGACTTTATCATGTTCAGAACATTGAAGAACTGAAAATATCTTTTCAGTAGTACTGATCCATTGTTCAGCAACTAATGGATCAGTAGACCCACTGAAAGAAGGTGGACGCTGCCTCATGAAGGATTCAACAGAATGTTGCTCCTTCCTTTGCTCGTTTGGAAGTCCTGCATGATTCCTAGCTTGAGAAAGTTGTGTGAGCATGGCTACAAGATTTTGCATTCCGACTCCCATATCGTTTGGTTGCTCAGGGGGACAATCATTGCATTTCCCATTACATTCCGCATTAACACGGTTCCTTCGGGTTCTAGCCATTGTCTAAAACCCCAAAAGAATAGTATGAGAGGCAAAAATCATGCTAGGGAAAACAAC
Organism: Viscum album; assembly: GCA_963277665.1. Classification (NCBI taxonomy): domain Eukaryota; kingdom Viridiplantae; phylum Streptophyta; class Magnoliopsida; order Santalales; family Viscaceae; genus Viscum; species Viscum album. Next base: position 778,886,138 of record OY728138.1, read on the forward strand.
ATAATAAAGGGGTAGTACCCTCAATATCTAACATCTTAGGTTAAATTCTATGATCGTTAGCGTAATTCTATTACTATAACCTATACGTATACTTATCCCTAGGGACATCCCTAGACATACCTTAGAAATATCTCTAGGGATCACACTAACGTTTTCGCATCCTAGTTTCCAAAGTTTGACTAAACCTTTCCTCTGATACCAACTGTAGAGACCCGAATCTTGACGTACATGGACATTACATTACTTTTGCGGAATACTTAGTACATAGCAAAAACACACACACACAAGGATCGTAATAGTTTAGTGTCTTTGGAAACTCGGAACGTAATCTTCTAATCGTGGTGAAAGATCTTCAATATCTCCCATAAAGATCTTCCTTTTTTTTACCTAAAACCTTTCTTTATATCCTGGGGAAAAGAAAACATAAAAGGGTGAGCACAAATTCTCAGTAAGGGTATACAAAAGAAATATCAATCACATCATATACATAAGAACATAGCTTTTGGAAATCTTAACCTGCAAAAGAGCTCATAATATCATAACATGGGATAAATCATAGAAGTGAAAATGAGATCCCCATAATCATAACATGAAACTTGAAACTTTGTGGCATGCACACATAATCATGGAAAATCATTTCTTGTTTGTCATGACTCATTGCCAAGACTATCTTAGTGGACAAAGTCCCTTTCTGAACCGAGTTCACTCCTCGTTTCAGTCCTGTATCACTGAACCGAAATAACCTTCCGTTCCAGCCATGTCTATCTCATGAGATATAAAATCATTACCCAATGCATTGGAGGGAGATATAGGTCCCACCCATCTTATAATGAATCCTTTCTTATTTGTGCCACATAATCATAAAACATACATCATCGCATAACACATGTAACAAAAATGGGATTCTTGAAACATCATGACATCATAAATAAATTCATATAAGATAAAGGAATTCATAAACATAATTCCATCACAACATAGTCAAATCAATGTAAAAATATGGATAGAAACATAACCCTTTATTATCTTAGATGGAAAAATAATTTTGATAAAACACTTGAAATGAATTCTTGAGGAAAATATCCTTTCTTCTTCAAAATCAATTTCTTTTCACAAAAAATCATGCAATTTTAAAAGAAAGAGATTTTATTGAAAATAGTCATGAAATCTTTTAGAGGAAGCTTCATGAAAATAAGGCTTTATAAAACAGTAGAAATCCGTTCGTGCCGTATAAGTTAAAAAAAACATTCTTCGTACTTTTGTCGGAAAAGTCAAAAAGTACCTCGTACGAAAAACGACAAAAGATTCCTTTCATACGTATTACTAAAAACTCACCGAAGGGTAAAAATGGATTTAAACAATTTTAGGTGGATGGAAATAATATTACATATTGAGTAAACATGGATGTGGATGATAAAATACACCCCAGTAAATACTTACGAATAAACAATCTCGGATAAAAATGAGATTATAATATTTCCCTTACCTTAGGTCCGACTTGCTTTGTAAGTGTCTGAACCTCCTGTATAATGATTTAAATCATGTTATTGACTTATTACAGAATCATATTAATTGTTATGATATCATATATGGTTCACTTATGACATTATATTACCCGTTCTTTTGTAAATTCCATGTTAAAGAAGCGTTTTGGGTAAAATCGTTTCATTTATCGTAGGTGTTTGACTTGTTGTTCTTGAAATCATTATTACTTATATCATGATTTACTCACTTCCAGAATATAAAATATGATTTATATATCATATATATTCAGTATATATATATATATATAATAGGTAGATAAATAAAATGAAAAACACCGTTCATGGAGACGGTAGTCCGTACGTACGCATGAACGCTGTTTTCCTTTCCTTATTGTCTTGAAATGGAAGTAAGTAGATGACATACATATGTATATATATACATAAATCCAGTAGCTTTATAATGTCATATATTTCATTATTATTTCTTATATATACATTATAATCATTCTTAAATGGTTAACATGGAGAATGAATCTCATCGCGTCGTGGAGACGGTAGTCCGTACGTACGCACGAGCGATGATATCGTTCCCATGGTCGTAGAATTGTGTTGAAGTGTATGTATACTATTTAAGTATCAATATCACTTTGCAATAATCATATATAGTTACTCATTACACCTTTATACCCATCCAATTAAGGTGGTGGTGGAAAATAGATTACACCACGACGTGGAGACGGTATTCCGTACGTACGCACGCGCGGTGATTTCCTTTTTCCGTAGGATGGATAGAAGGTGAAATAGGGTTGTTTCATACTTATAATAAAATATCCGTATATGAGTGATACTGATGTTATTACTTCATAATGAAACAACCTAAGAAGAAGAAGTGGAAGAAGAAATAAAGATGAAAGAATTGGTAACGGTAATTACCTCTTCTTTGAAGCGCCTTTTGGAGACCTCCTCTTAGGGAACTAAAATTGGTCTTTGAGGAAGACCAGAACCTCTAGGATGTTTCTAGGGAAGTGGAGAGGAGAAATTGGCAGGGGTTGGCCGAGCTTGAGTGCTCAAATTGGTGTGAGGAGGAGGGGTAGGAGGTGTCCTTTTATAAGGGAGGAGAGGGGCACCTTAGGAATATCTCAAAATATTATTTTATATTAAAGTCAAAATCGGTTTATAATGGTTCCAAAGGGTCTTATTTTGAAGCTAAAGTGGGGATGGGTCGAAATACTATCAACCAATAGGATTTAGACAAGTTTAGGGTATTATTTTAACCTTATCAATTAGATTTAACTCTAAGTTAATTAATTTAACTTTTACCGTGTCTTTTTGTTTTCTTTCACTATATGGTTAATACACTTACTATAACATGCCAAACGAACCCCAAATTGTTTATTATTAATATATATGTCCTTATATAAGTCATTTGGACGAACCTTAGATTTTTAGGAATAAAATAACAATTAATAATATAATATTTGATTTAAAAACTATTTTGTGTCAATTTTGACACTATTTAATATATGATTTTTGTGAAAGTCATAACAGAATTATATGTTCGAACCAAGTTGATTAAATCAACACTAATATATCATAGTAACCTAGAAAATTAGTTTAATTCATAAAAAGTCTCAAATTACATTTATTTTGGTGTTTATAACATCAATTATGTCAATATTTCATTAACAAGATAATTACTGCATCATCTTTGTGTCATAAATAAATTAAATTATTTGATGTCTAAAAATTACAAATAAAATACCATCATGTATTAAATATTTGTATCTTTCTAATGAATATTTACAATCGAATTTATCTTATGTATAACCCCATATTAGAAATGATTTACTTATTAAACTTTGATTTTAACTATTTTAACCCTTCTTTAAATAAATTAATAATAAATGTCCTAATCTAATCCAAGTGGGCCTAAATGGTCATATTTTATTCCTAAGTTTGTTTTTGGTCGAATTACACATGTCCAATAGAATTAGGACATGTGTTAGGGTAATATTAATATCATATTTACCCTTAGTTACCCCATTTACTATTAACCGTGGTAAAAAAAGTAAAAAGTTACTATTCACCAAAAAATTATTTTCATCTCATTGAACCACATTTTAGTCCATGATATTAACCGTGTCTCTCGGATTTTCGAAATTCCATTCACAGAAGCAGTAAAATTAAGTTTTATGCAAAATTCAGTTTTTAACCTACCACTTAGTAGTTTCACTATTCATCAAAAATTGATGTTTTTCAGAACAATGACAAAATTTCATCCCAAGCTATATTTCATATTCCGAATTCAAAAATGAAGTCTATTTTACCAAATTCATAACATAAAAGTTGCATTAATTAATTTTATAATTAAATCCCGCTGTTAAAACAAATAGCGTGTTTTTAAGAAACAATATCTATCAAAAGATTGACACTTGTTTATGTCTAGTTTAAATGTGAAATTACATCCAATGACCAACATTGTATTAAATTGTAAAAATATATTCTAAATATACTTTAAAACCACTCAAATTAATGATTTATCACTATTAATTATTTCGATTAAAAAAGTTGTTTTTAATTATAATTTAGTAATTTTCACTATTCATCAGAATATGAAAGTTATCCGAAAAGTACTAAAATTTCACCATAGGCTAAATTCGATACTCCGAATCCAAAAATGAAGTCCATTTTGAGAGTTAAAATTTCTAAAATTTAAAAAGTGGTTATTACTATTCATAACGGCTAGTTTTAATAATATTTTAATAGCATATCATTGTTTCGTGAAACTCAGGATTACGTACCACACACGCTATCGAGGAAGGTTGCGATTGCGTGTAATGCAAGGCAAGTCAAGGATGCGTGTTGTGCAAGCTCCTTTTGGTGTAGCGTATAACACAAGACATTAGTAAAATAAAAAAGAATATTTTTCATAAAATCTCGGGCTGTTACATACACTCACTACTTATATATGTGATTATGAGATACCACTAAATTCACTCTCTAATTCACATATAATTTTCTAAGTGTCTGATTAGAAATATTTTCATTTTTTGGAGACTCAAGCATAAAAAATAAAAACAAAATGATTTAAAACCAACTATATCTGCCCTAAAATTATTCAGATGGAAATTTATTTCATACTATACTAAGAAATCCAAAACACATGTTTATAATGTATAGTCTCGATGACTATGATGGTAAACATACCAAATCTATTAACACAAAACTCTAAAAATGCACTACCATCATGAAAGGTCTGTAGGACCATGTAGGAGCCCCTTAAAATTCCATTATCTCTCGAAATACATGTTTACCATGCATAGTCTCTTAGACAATATACTAAATTGTATATATGTAAAAAACTCTCCCAAATACTATTTAAAATAAAAATTATCATGAAATTTTTACTCTATTATATTAAAATAAATGTACTAATAAAAAAATCACAATTATACAGGAATTAACTAGAAATGGAATATTTTGGTTTGAAAATAAAATTTTCATACATTGTGAAAAATAAAAAGTTTTAATAAGGTTAGATTATTTCATGACTAATTATTAACATGAAGACATGAGACCCTAATTTTACACATTACACCATAGTCAATAAAACTTCATCATAATTTAATTTATATTTAATTTTTGATATCCACTATAATTAGAGGCCAAATAATACTAAAATAGTTATTTCAAACTGTAATTTAATTTTTTATTGACTTATTTAAGGTTTTAAAGAATAAAATTTATATCTTCATGATAAAATTCTTCAAACTATAATGTTTTCAAGATCTATAAATATTTTTGATTATTTAGTAAATGATTTCTTGGATTTTTTTAAGATATTCATTAATTAATTTTCATATTTAATATTCACTACATATTAATCCATGGTATCATAAATTACACCGTGATTTTTTATACTCTATAAATATTTTTAGATTCACTTGATGAAGGTTAAGGATAGTCATGAAAACATTCATAAAAAATAATATGGAGAAAAGGTTCAAGTTTGAGGAGAAGAACAAGAATCCCATGTCATATTTTGATTGGTTTCACTTATAAGGGATAGAGGAAGATAATTCATGCTTATTTTTTCCATCACTTATCTTTTAACCTATATCATATCTTAAATAAATATATGGTGTCCTAGACGTTAATATTAAAGAAGTTGGAATAGGTGTAACTTCTCGTGTCTTCTCATTCTCTTGATCTTGGTTCTTGAGGGTCATCATTGATTCCCCCTATACCCGTGTGAGGGGGGATCACACCCAACTTCCACATTTTCCATGGAAGTTTAACACTTTTTTGACACCTTCTTTCTTAATCCATTCATGTGTATCTCATTTTTAAATAATACTTATTTATAGTTCAATGGATATATTTCACTTCTAATTGCCTCTTCTAAGTTCATGTAATAATTATTGATTCTTTGATTCACCTTGATAGAATGTGTCACCCATAAATATCCCTTAGTCGATGCCTCAAATAGGTTATTCAATAGAGATTGGGTCCATTGGAATCATGTGGTGGTAGGTTTTCCTAATTCTGAGAACGCATTATTTCCTTCAAAAAATGAAGAAGAAATAATTAATTTGTGGTTTGGAGATCCTCACATCTTCAAATTGGTTCATTTCTTTCATCTTAGATGGTATTTTTATTTTCATATGAAATGATTCTCACCTTCATTGAATATTTAGGACATCTTTCCTGGTTTTACCTCTGGATTCAAAAAAATTAAACCCTTAATATTACAAGTCATTTTATTAGTTTATATATTTGACTGGATCAGAGGACCCAAAACATGACTCATACTATCACATTGTGAATATATGTAAATATTTATGTCTCAAAACTTCTATTTGATGATATATTTATTAAAATTAAAGGGTATTATAGGTATAAGTAAGATTTTTTATTCAAGTCTTATATTGAGATCATTTATATATGTTCCTGGAATAGAAATTCATTCTTGATTTTATATAAGAGAATGTATGTTACCAATTCATAAAAAAATCATGGATTTTTTTTTGAGAAATCGAAAGTTCATGGAGAAAATGATACCACTAGTGGTTTTAGAAATAGACCTTTCAATGTGTTCAGTTATATGATTTATGAAAATATAATAAATATAGTTTCCACTGTTTTGGAACAAAATAAAGACACTCAATTTTTCAAGTTGGTTGTGTATTTAAAGAAAAAGGATGATGGTGGTGGAATGGAAAATGTGAGGTTTGATCAATCATCCCTTATGGAAAAATCGAAATCTATGGGAATAAATTCTTCTTAATGTTGTTATAGTAAAACATGATTCTAATTATTTAATGGTAGTTATATATAAATATCATTCTACTAAGGATAGGCCACAATTTTATATGGATAATCCTACTTTTGATTATTCAAGTTCATATTCTATTAAGAAGACAATATTTTAGGGTTTGTGTGGGTTTATAAACCCAAATTATATACATGACTATATGTATTTTAGAAGAAATTGTCTATCATTGAATCTTAAAATAAATTTGAAGCATTGGGTGATGAATTTCTGAACTCAATTGAGGACTGAAATAATGAATATGAATTCCAGTAATTGTAAAAATAATTTATTTGGAAATATGGATGATGATGATGATCATGTGATGGAAATAGATACCCATGTACGATCTTCTCTGAGAAATGACAAGGTTCAAAAAGATTAAAATCTAGGGTATAATAACATGAAAGGAAATAAATTAGTGGTGGAAACTATGGATTTACCAAGATAGAAAATAAGACATGGGTATAGAATGACTATTCATATTTTCCTAGTAATTAAGTGACAAGATCATCAGGTAAAGGAACAATATTACTTAGAGAATAAAATGAGGTTGTTTTCAGAAAAACAGGAACAAGATCATATTGATTATGTATTTAAGGAAAGAGAAATAATGAATATGATAATAAAAAATTTATAGAGATAATAATCACTATAAAAAAGATATTCCAGAGGAGGTATTCCCCCGTCAATGCATTATTGGAGGATTCTAACAGAATGTCTGAGAGAGTGATTTGAGTTATTCTTAATGAAGAGAAATTTTATGGGATAAATGAACAAAATCACATTTATACATTTGATTTCAATGAATGGAAATTAATTTTGGGGTATTATATTCAAACTTTTGAATAGACGAACTATGAATTTATGGATCTCATCATGGTTATCTGAACATAAAGGCCACCTCAATTAAGTAGAGTTTTTATAAGGAAAATGATTCCAATACTCTTATATTTTTTTGGGGTGGTAATTTATTATCTTATGTATAGTTATGTTCTTTGATAATATGAATTTTTTTAGGGTTCCAAAATTCCCAATAAATGTTATTTTAAAAATAAATAAATAATTTAGTATTTAATATCAACTTCATATTTTCTTAATCCATTATTTATTAATAAAATAATAAGATTGTCTAAATTGGGATAAAAATTATTGATCAATAAAAAAATATCCACAAAATTAAGATGTTTATAGAACATTATAAAAATCCCTTACACTCATATATCATTATTTATTTATCATTTTATGTCATCATTGATCATTTGATTAATCTTTTTATTGCATGCACTAACTAAAACAAGAGTAATGTCTTTATAGAATGTGGTTGAATTTTAGGAGAAATAATTCAATCCCCTCATAATTCATGTAATTATCACTTCTAGAAACATAAATTATTATTACAGTTGACTTCCCATGTTCAATACTTATTATATTATTTTGATATATTACCAATTACTATTACTGAGAATCTATTTGTTTTTCTACTTCTTTTATATTTTAAAATTGAATAACATTTCTAGAGACCATTAATTATATAAAAAAAAATGTATTACCATATTTAATTAAAAATTATTTCATATATATAAGAATTAGATGGTTCAATTCTTTCTCTCATTAGGTCATGAAATTATTTACATAACATAGAATGGTTATTATCTTCCTAGACTTGGAGTTATTTCACACATTATTAATGAATGAATATGGAATTATATTGGAAATATCACAATGTGTTACCATAATATCTCCTTGATAATGAATTCATAAGAGTTATGAGCTATAAAATAGTGAATTATATAAGGAATAAATCACTTAATATTCATGAAATAGACAAGAAGGGGAGAGTAAGGAACTCTAAATTTTTATACTAAGTTCAAATATATATAGATTATTGAACATGAATTGATTGTTTATTTATTATTTTATGTGAATAATTTTTAGTTCTATTCAAATATATAGAGAAAAACTTAAATATTAATCTATTTTATAGAACATTATTAGATTTTTTATGGAAACTTTTGTCTCATTATTTTAATTATTAAATAAAAAATAATTCATGAGTTGATAATTGTAAAACTCAACAATGTCTTAATAGATTAAAATAAAATAAGATGTCCTACAATAGATAAGAAAAAAATTAGAGAAGGATAAAACTTTTGAATCTTGTAAAGTCTTTAAGATCAAAGAATATTATTGATATTGGGAATAATTATTTTAATTACATGATGAAGAAAAGGATTTCAATAGGTTTATAATATTTTTATTTGAAAAATTATAAGAACAAAATTATACTAATAAATGTTTCAATTATTTAATGATTAAAAGTTTCTAATAATTTTCCATATAAAAATCATGTTTATTATGTGTGTGATCAAACAAAAATACCGTCAAAGAAGAGAATCAAGTTTTATAATGGTCATAGTAGAAATAAAAACATTAAAGGAAATGGAAATTTTAATTCTTTAAGGTAGATTTATATTTTATCAAAGAATGATGTTTTATCTTCTAATGAAGATATATAAGAGTTATAGTATTCTTTGATGAATTAATATACTAAAAATTTAGTAGGATGGTCTAATGACACTGTTAATTAATCTTATGAAGATGAATGTGATGAAGAGGGTTGTGAATAATAAAATAAAATTAATGGTGTTCTAATGAAGAGTGGTTGTCATGGTTTATCTTAGAGATAATAAAAAAATTTATTCTATATTTTATTTTTTGAATAAAATCCTTGAAACATATAATGTAAATATCGATACTATAAAAGAGGGTCCATACATGAGAAATATTGATTATAATAATTCCATTATTATTCAAATTGAGAGGATGCATTATTCTATAGAAACTAATTTTATTTAAAAAAAGGATATTCACTTACTTGAGTAAAAGTTTCATGAAGTTGATAATTAATTAAATAAAAATCAGTTTTACATCAATAATTACATTATAGAATTTGGTGAATTTTCAAAATAATTAGATAGTTATATTAATTCCACTCTAAAACATGACAACTTTAATATACTAGTCTAGATAGATGACCATTGTTGCTGAACTAGTATTCTATAAACCTAATTCTTGTTCATAATTTCCCTAGGTTAATACAAGTTCCAAGGGAATCACATTAAAAATAATGGATCAATTTACACTTTACTGGTTATAAATAATAATGATTCTAAAAATAAATCATTAAAACCCACCTTTAGATCATACATGACACAATATATAAATCAAAATATAAAACTAAGTATACATGAACATTATACTAATCTAAGTAGAAATGAAATAAATGACCCCTAATATCTCAACATGACACATAATCAACATCATATGTCACCACCACCAAAGTTGTGAAAGTAATCCCATTAACTGTTATGGGTTTTATATGACATCACTATACAAATATGATGTGGAATAAAATGAAAAATTAATTCCATGATTTACTGGGAGTAGAAATAATAAGATGAAATATGAAAAATATAAAATGGGAGTACTTTACTCTACATTGTTTTTATCTTCATTGGCTGTGATTTTGGTCGATTTCCATCAAAAATCAGAAATTATTTTCTACCTATTATGGTATTCACTAATAACTAGAATCACTAAATGGTTTGGTAAAAACTCTAATATGTAATGTTGTATTATCTCCTACTCCATAATGGAAAATACAGAGAATAAAATTTGAGAGAGATTTCAGAAATAGTGATTGAAATACTTGTCTAAAATGAGGTACACTAATATCCATTTTAAATGACTCCTTGGTAACAACCCAGATATGATAAATGATATATGTTTAATGAAATAAATGTATACCATATTTTATTATACAGTATTCTACACATACGACACATAGAGAGTAAAGAAAGAACATTAATTTTTTAATGAAAATCATTACATTAGTTAATGAATAAACCAATTAAAATAATAATATTTTATGGAAAAAATATAAAATAGGAAAAAAATAATGAGAGAATATGGATCACCACGATAGATTAGAATCATACCACCCATGAACAATACAATTGAAAAGAAAAAAAATATTACTAAACAAATTGAAAGATAAAAAATGAAAATGTCTAACCTTGAGATAAATTGGGGATAATAAGGAATGAATTAATGAAGTAGTATTTATAGTAGGTAATGTGGTCATTGTTATAGTTACCTGACCATTAGTAATAGTAACTTGAATGCTGGTAATAGTAACATGACCATTGGACTAATAATTTTTCCTAGAAATAATAAAATGTAATATTAAAATTAGTTATCATGATTTATTTAATTAAATATAAAGTTTACATTGCCATAAAATAAATATCATGATTAAAAACTCAATGAATATATAAGCACATTTTTAATAAACTGTATTTTATGGTATTTTTTCAAAACAATATTTTTTATAATATAAATTAAAATTAAACATGTAAGAAAATTAATGTTTAAATTGATTATATATTTTATAAATAATCATGTCAATGTTTTCCAGGGATACTGTTTGGTAATTTTTTAAAATACTTAAATATTTTGGTGTGTAGGAAAAAATACAGTTTCTTTGTATCTATAGTATATTAAATTATATCATTTATGATATAATAATAAAATAATCCTTAATGAAACTTGAGTCTCAGAAAAAACATATTTAATTTTAAAAATGACTCTTTAAAATATAATAATCTTCATTTCCAATCCTAATTTTTTTTCCAAATCCTAAATTCAAAAGTGTTCACATAAAATAACAATTTATCTATATTTCCTCAATAATTTTTTTAAACTATGTGAATTTTAATTAAAAATGGGTTTAAATTACAAAAAATATATTTTATTTATATAAAAAATATACTTTTATACTTTTACTATTGAAGTTCTTTATTTTGATATAGTATTTTATTTACAATTTTATTCAAAATAAACTCTTCTCCTCAAGATAAATAACCCCAATCCCTCCCCATGGAAATTCCCTCCTATAACACATTAAAAAACAAAATCTCTATCCAAGTAATAACTATTCATTCTCCTAGAATACATAGTGGTTTTATGGACCCATCCTACCCAAATAATAAATGGTTTTTACTATTGTATAGAAGAAGGAACACCGAGAAAATGATATGTTCTCTTCATTTATCCATCTCATTCTCCTCTATTATTCCTCTTTTCCTCCACCAATTTCAAAGCCAAATATTATAAGGATAATTATGTAGTATGTTGGAATTACATTAATGTTGGTTAATCTACATTAACTATGATATTCATGACATATTAAATCGGCGTACTTCACATTCTCTCTATTTTTACAGTGTCTTATAAATTTCCAGTTAACCACTAAGAAGAAAATTTACAATTCATTTATTATCAAAAACTCTATTCATGGTTATAATAAATTATTTATGGTATATACATTTATAAATATATTTATTTTATTCTTCTGGAATTAGTTCTAATTATGTATAAATGGACCTAAAAAATAGATAAATTGAAGAAAAAATAAGAAAATTTTATAGAAAACATGATATAATAATTCCACAACATTAAAAAAAATTACTGAATATAATAACACTTTAATAATGGTTAAATAGTGACATAAATTATAATATTTCACTATTGTGAAAATATTTTAACAAATCAAGGTTTTTATCGAGGAGGAGGAAAAGGGACGAAATGATGGGGGTTTAATGTTAGAGGATCCTCAAACCTGAATCCTTTTTTAGGTCAACCCACTTTCATTTATTTATGGGTATTGATATTCCTATAATGTTCCTAAAATATCTATTCGATATTATTAATTTTTTTGGTTTATATATTTTATCAACTTGATTTTTAATCCAAATATAAATATTTCCCAAAAATAATTTTCTTTCCAAAATTGATCTTTAACCCCTATTGAGTTTTTTGTTTTTTCCCTCAAGAATTATGATGTTTATGTAAATTTTTTTCCCAATTATTAATTTAGGAACATAATTTTTATTCAACAAATTATGATTTATTAAATCCTAATAGAACCCATTATATTCCATGGGTTATTTCATGACTATAATTTTTATACATTCTATGCCACATTCATGATTATGTGAATATTTTGATGTGATTGTGGGATTTGAAGTATATATCCCTCCAATACATTGGTAAATGTGATTTGTCTAACAAGATTATGTGTATTATTTGTAAAGATGATGTTATATTTTTTCACAGTGAAGATGTTATTATTTATTTACATATGTTACGAGTGAACAAGAAGATAGACTTTTTCACAACTATGTCTTTTATTTGACTACTAAGAAATGATGTTTCATATTTATGCATCCCTAAATTCCAATGATTTTTTATATTTATTCTTCATGATTATAATAATGGTCCTATCATTATGACATGATTATGAGGATTATGATCACCCATAAACTATTTATTTATGTATATTATTTCTTCTACGATATCCTTCCACTTACTAGACTTTTATCTCACTACTTTTGGGATGTGTATCCTCATGTGACTACATGTACTAAAGGTGATTTTAGAAATTTTATCAAGATAAAGGTGAAGTATATATATAATATTTATATTTTATAACTATAAGTGATGTATTATCTTAATATTCCCAATATACTAAACCTTTCGATCATTGAATGTATAAATATTATGTTTTTGATTTTTAAAATTATGTAATAGTCAAATGAAAATATATGATCTCTATATTTTATATCAGAGCACCATTTATTTAATTTTAAAATTTTGATTCAAAAACTTCAGGGAGAAACTATAAGTTTAATACTACATATAGGGAAGTATACTAGCAGAGTCTTTTTTGAATGAGGCTAAACATCGGGATCCCGTAAGATATACATTAGTGTTAATTGAACAAAATAGTAAATTATTTATTCATTCCTTTTTTACGTATGTTTTATTCCAGTAATTTTTATTTTATAAAATAGTGAGAATAATGAGAAACTAGTTCAACAACCCAAGTGAGTGATAATGCAATGATTTTTCGAACAACATCACCAATTCTATGCAAAGTGGAATTCAAAACTTCACGGTGATTCCTACCTTTTTTTTCTCTGGACAAGAATATTAACCTTTACCATGTTTAGCATCCACATTCACCCAAGAATAAGCAACTAGATTTCGTGTATTTTATATTGGAATGACCATAAATATTTAGTGGGTCTTCATATACACACTTCACTGAATAGTGGACTGTCTCAGTAGAGAAGATCAATTTTGTGCTCTACTATTTTGAGAAGAAGAAGTTGAATCTGGTTGTGACAATCCCAATTTTATTTAATGGAAACCACTTTCATATAATTAGGTCATATATTATAATCAAAAAATGGAAATAATAACAAAATAAAAACTTTATAAATGAATAATTAATGGAATAATAGGTATTCTAAGAAATTAAGGAACCTAAAACAATAGAATAACAACATGATCTTAGGAATAGTAATATGAACCTTATGAATAGTAAACCTTATAATAGAATATTAACCTCACCCATTAAAGTGAAAATAAAATTTATTCATCTTATAATTGAATGTATAATATAATTGTGTCATTGTATAAGTAAATAATTTTTTAAAAATTTATTAATTAAGATTTGGTCTTTCAGAAAGATATAAATATTTAATAACAATTTTATAATTAATATAAGTATTTAATTGAAATCTATTTTCCTAAAATTTATTCCTGAAATGTTATATGGTTTTATTAAGATTTCATGATAATTTAATGAGACTTTATTTTAATTTTTCAAAGATTTATAAAATTAGTTATTATTTTAAAATCTGTATATTTTTTGAGTAAGTGATGATTTTAATTATAAATTAAATATCTCATCTTTAGAAAATTATTTTTATGAAATTTATTTAATTTTTAAATTTTAAACGTATAAAAATTATTAGGGTGAATTTTTGGGACTTTTCTGAGAAGCCTGATTTTTTAGTGAATAGTAAAATACGAAAATTTATTATATAAGATAAACACATTATTTAATGATTAATATATGATTTAGGGATAATTTAAGCCCAAATTATATACAATACATTTTTATTTTAATATTTTTTATGATATTTTTCAAACTATTCACAGTTTTGAGGAAAAATAATAAAATATTGAATAAAACAATGAGAAAACACATCTCTCCTCTACTATAAATACCACCTCTCCTCCACACACATCTAAAGCATTGAGACATGCCCAAAATATTCTAAAATATCTTCCAAAAAATATCCAATGTGTCTAATATATTTTTAACTCATCAAAAGACCAAAAACAATTTCCAAAGGATGCTCCCAAAGAAGATAAACTCATGTGGTAAATTCCTCTTTCCTTTTCTTTTATTTTCTTTTCTTGTTCCTTATTTTATTATTCTCTCATCACCTACCCTTATATAAAGGTCATTATAACTATTGTAACATAAATTTACTATAATTTTATTATGTTTATTTAATACTACATCGTCAATTATTTCCCATATCCTTTTGTTAAAAAAAATAAAAACATCATATGTGATGTGTTAATTTATCACATTCATGGATGACGAGGTTTCAATTTATATTACCATCTTCATGACTGGTCATGAAACCATTTTTATTGTTGAAACATATTATGATATATGAATTATCTATTCTTTAATGTACGATAGCCATTATATATACCTTAAATTAAATAATAGAATAAAACTAGTTCATTGTGATTGAAAAATAGTTAATTTTAATCTAAATGAGTATCATTAACATGGTATCTAATAATTCATCCTCATATAGAGAAAACCATAATATATACAGACAACTAAACATATTTTTGTTCATTAATAAAATATAATTTCAATTATGGAAAATTATACCCATTCTACAAGAACATCTATAGTCATATAAAATCAAACTGATCATGAATACTATGAATACGAACTCTCCCAAATGATGAAATTGAACAATTGAATTCATAAAAAAAGACCATAAATGAATTTTATTAATGTATAATAAATAAATTACATGTATAAAATTTTATTTACATATTAATTAATTAATCAAATTTTATTTTTCAAGAGATTAAGATCAAGTACAGAACTATTTAGAACCTAGTGTAAGGGATTCTACCCAATCCACTATTTTTCTTTCTAGTTACTCTTTCTCTCTTTACCCCAATATAATGCATAATTATTTTTATGTAAATCTTATATATTTTATTTCTATGTCCCAAAAATATGTTTCTATATCATTATATCCTTATTTCATTGGAAATACGTGTTTTAAAAAGGTTCCCTTCTCAATGCTTCCTTATATGCAACCCTGATTCAAGGGAACATCCAAATTTCTTATTTTCATAGCGAACTCCTTAATATTTTTTTAATCCACCATTAATTTGTTAAAAATATCTCATTTATTATTGATATATATCTTGATTCAATTCTAGTTTTACACAAACAATTATTCCTTTCTTATTCAAAGACTCTTTAATATTTTCCATAATCCGTAATAAAATATTTTATTTATAAATATTCTTAAACAATATTTTAACATGTCTTTACATCAGTTTGACATCATTAATCATTATATTTTCATATATTTCCCTAATTAATGTCCATGTATTGTTTTATTCCTTTATTTCATAGAAACCATTATTATATTCCCTTATATTATTCTTTTTAACATGATTATGATCCTCAATTATTGCCATGGGTAACCTTTATGTTTATCTTTGATTCCATATGTATGATTCTTCATGTGTAACACATATTCAGAAAATTTAATGATGGGTGAACCCATATAGTTCACCCATTCTTTGTGTAATTCTTAGTCTCATGTGACATCAGGTGCAACGGTCTTGGTGGTTAGCCTTTACTCACTATCCATCTGCCATAGTCTTAATGATTAGACTTGACTCGTGGTCCATGTGAAATGAGCCTTGAATCAGGATTAAGTCATTTTGTGTGTTTTTTTCCAAATTTATATGATACCATGTTTATATGATTTCTCATTAAGAATGATATGAATCAACATGATTATTCAGGTTCCATGTTTTTTATGTCATCATGTTATGATTTATAACCCATGTTCAACGCTTTATTCCTATTTCAATATTGTTCCTATGATTTTTAGCTTATCCCTTTTTTCATGTATTCCCTAGGGTATCCTATATATATTTAAGGGCTCAAATGAAGATAAGATCTATTTTTTAACAGTAAATAAAAGGTTTTTTATTTTGGTTTCATGTTGTTTAATTATTTAATCAATCTTCTAGAGACACAAGCATTTATGATAATTGGTTTGTATTTAATGGTTAAGTATTAATAAAAGCATGTAATAAAATGTGTAGAAAGCTAGGGTTTATATAGTTTATATTAGAGGAATGGTATTGTTTTTTTGGATATTAGTAATAGAGAGATTTTGTAGGAACCCTAGGGATATGACTATGTTTGAGAAAACATCCCTAAATTTTGGTCAGTATAGAGTAAGTGGTTTATTTAGAACATAGATCGCTTTCTGAATACTATATGTGTACGTTTTTATATAATAGCTTTACCTAGGAGTAACAACTCCGACAAGGTTTTCTGGGCTTGACGTGGGGTAACTTGGTACATGAAATTGGGCCTTACCACACACCTGGATTGACACTCCTGTGAGATATGCTAATTACAAACCATTATTAAGGGAAAACTGAAAATAAGAATATTTGTTAGGAAATAGATCCTGGATAACTTTGATTTGAAGATAGGTAATCACAAGTTAGGATATACTTTTCCTTTACAAGTTTATCCTTTTATGTTCAATGTTTCCTTTAATTATGATTACCATTAATGTATTCAGGCCCCTTAATTTTACTTTATTTTTTAGTTAATTATTAGTACTATAAGAACTCATTCCCACAATCAATGTGATCGGAAATGTGAATATTTACCTAATGATATTCCAAATAATATGGGAATGGGTGCTCAAAACATTATGATTGTTCATTCTAAACTAGATCAAGTTATTAATAATAACATGAATCTTGTGGAACTCCCTCCACCACCTAGGAGGAAGAAATTTGTGGTCAAATAACTTATGTGAAAAAGGCCTCCCTTGTTTAATGAATCTTATGATCCCCTCCTCATGGAATAGTGGAATAACTCCATTGAAAATATATTCGTTTTCCTCCAGTTCAAATAAGGAGAGAATGTTTTGTTGGTGCTCTTTCACTTTTATGGGGAAGTGGATCAATGGTAGACACTGATTAAGAACAAAATGTCCAAAGATGTAATTGATTCCTTGGATTATTAGAAATTCAAGAAAAATCTTTTCAATAAATATTTTTTATGAACCCTCCATCTCAATACACTACTACAAGCTGGGCCTATAGCGACCGACATTGGTGGTCGCTATAGGCCTATAGAGACTTCCTTGAGATCACCAATGGTGGTTGCATTTGGCCCATCACTCTAGGGCTATAGAAACCTCCATTTGTGGTTGCTATAGGTGATTGGAAATTCGGCACACTGTGATCGCATGGAGGTCATTGTTGGGTGGGCCTATAAAGACTACCACTGGCGGTCGCTAAAGGAGACTAGAAAATCCGCCTACAGTGACCTTAAATAGCGGTCATTGTGGGAATTGATCAATAATGGCAGCCACTATTGGTATTGACAAAAAGTGACCACCATTTGTGGCTATGAAGCTGGAATTTTTTAAAAAACATTTATACATCCCCTTTCCAACAATCACAAAAACTGTTTCCAAGTAGAAGAAACCAAGAAAAAATGACAAAAAAACAATTCAAAATAGCATAAACATCAGATTCCCCAAAGAAAATAAATGATGGATATACTTATTCACATTCAGTGATCCAAACAGATCTAATCCATTTCAATCTTCTGCATCAATAAGCCTTCAATAAGATACAAATGAAATAACTAAACAAAAGAAAATCAAAATTGGACATATTTAATATGATAGTATACAAATAAAATTCAAATTGGGCCATTAGGTCAATATGATAATATTCCATTATGAAATTTGGTTGTTACGGAGTTACACTGATATTCCAGTAGGGAAATAGGGTAGCGTAAGCGTGTTATCCACCCCCCCCGAACAACCCCCCTAGACCGCCCCCACCTCCGGATACCCCCCCCCCTGAACAGCCCCAAACACCTCCCCCCCTCACCCTCAGACATCCCCCACCCCCCAAACACCCCCACCCCTAGACAGCTCCCCCACCCCATGAGTTCGTGTTTCGTAAATGGCCAAAACATGTGTTTAACAGTCAAATGCATACCGAATGACATCAATATGATGTGAAAACACACGAGAACACCCTAATTATTATTGGTGAGGTGTATGAGGAGACGGAACGTCATTCACACACGCGGTGTGCGCGGCACAGCTGAATATGTTTGTCTTATGTTTGGCATGCTTGAAATACATCTATGGGGTGGTCAAAACTGGTCAATTTACCACAGAATGCCATGAAATTGAACGACCACAACAGGTGGGTGGATTTTGAAATGGTCAGGTAGACGACACATCAATCGGTGGTGTCGTGTGACAGCGGTGACTTAAAACACACTTTGTGTGTCGTAAATGGCCAAAACATGAATTTAATGATCAAATGCATACCGAACTACATTGGCATTATGTGAAATAACATGAGAACACCCTAATTATTATTAGTAAGGTGTACGAGGATGCGACCTGTCATTCAGATGTGCGGTTTGCATGGCACTGCTGAATATGTGTTTTTTAGGTGTTTGGCGCACTTGAAAGGCATTTGTGGGGTGGTCAAAACCGGCCGAATGAACAAATAAAACTATGAAATCGGAAGATAAAAAAGGGTGGGTGAATTGTAAAATGGTCGGGTAGAAGGCATGTCAATCAGAGGTGTCGTGTTACCGTGGTGACTGAAAATGCACTCCGCATGTCGTAAAAGGCCAAAAATGCATTTAACGGTCAAATGCATATCGAACGACATCGACATGAAATGAAATCAAACGAGAAAACCCTAATTATTATTGGTGAGGAGTACAAGGAGACAACATGTCATTCAGATGCATGGTTTGCATGGAACGGCTAAATATGTGTTTTTTAGGTGTTTGGTACACTCAAAAAGTGTCCTTGGGGTGGTCAAAACCATCCAAATAGCATCATAATGCTGTGAAATTGGACGAAAACAACGGCTGAGTGAATTATGAAATGGTCAGGCAGACGGCATGTCAATCAGAGGTGTCCTCTGACCGCCGTGACCGAAAATGCACTATGCATGTCTTAAATGGCCAAAACATGCGTTTAACGATAAAATGCATACTGAACGACTTCGGCATGACCTAAAATAACATGATAACACTGTAATTATTATTGATGATGTGTATGAGGTGACAGAATGTCATTTGGAGGCGATGTTTGCATGGCACAACTGAATATGTCTTTTTTAGGTGTTTGGTGTGCTTAAAAAGCATCTGTTGGGTGTTCAAAACTGGAAGAACAACCACAGAATTCGATGAAATTGGATGACAACAAAGGGTGGGTGAATTGTGAAATGGTCGAGCAGATGAGATGTCAATAAGAAGTGTTGTGTGACTGCGGTGACTAAAAATGCACTCTGCATGTCGTAAATGGCCAAAACATGAATTTAACGGTCAAATGCATACCGAATGACATCGTCATAATGTGAAATCACATGAGAACACCCTAATTATTATTGGTGATGTGTAAGAGGAGACAAAACATCATTCGGACACACATTTTTTTCATCATGGATGAATATGAGTTTTTTAGGTGTTTGGTGCGCTTGAAAAGCATCCGTAGGGTTGTCAAAATCAGCCGAACGACCTCAGAATTCCATGAAATCGGACAACAACAAAGGTTGGGTGATATGTGAAATGTTCAGGTAGACGTATAGTCAATCAGAGGTGTCTTGTGACTGTAGTGATAGAAAAGGAACTTTCTATGTCGTAAATGGCCAAAACATGCGTTTAATGGTAAAATGCATACCGAACGACATCATCATAACGTGAAATCACAGAAGAACAAGCTAATTATTATTGGTGAGGTGTACGAGGAGACGACACATCATTCAAATGTGTGGTTTCCACAGCATGGATGAGTATCTGTTTTTAGGTGTTTGGCGTGCTTCAAAACCATCCGTGGGGTGGTAAAAACCGGCCAAACGACCTAGGAATGCCATGAAATTGGAGGAAAAAAAGAGTGGGTGAATTGTGAAATGGTTGGGTAGAAGACAGGTCAATCGGAGGTGTTGTGTGTCTGTAGTGACTGAAAATGCACTCCTCGTGTCGTAAATGTCCAAAACATGAACCTAACAGTCAAATTCATACCGAACGATATCGGCATGACGTAAAATTACACAACAACAAACAAATTATTATTGGTGAGGTGTGTGAGGGGATGGAATGTCATTTGGATGCATGGTTTGTACAATGTCATTAGGTATACACTTACTCAACTTATGCTTATTATACATCTGATGGTGTAGAATAAATCATAGTTTATCAATCATATGTTTTCTTATATATTTGTTCTGTGAGGGAGTATACAATAGGGTGTCTCGATGATTAATTTTTTTGGTAGGGGGATACAGGTGTTCAGGTAGCCAGGGTTCTAGCTATTGGGGAACTAACCATGGTATATCTATTTCCATCCCTCTTGGGAAGGTGGATTCTGAGTACCTATTGGAGGCCTTAAGTTTTTTTAAATGTATGTGAATGACATGGGAACCACTAGTCTCAATGTTCTAACACTTCGGGTGGCCCTGCCACCCTCTGGACAGCGCCCATCACCCCCGGACAGCCCCCCCGAACCCCGAACAGCCCCCCTGGATAGACCCTCTCACCCTCGGAAAGCCCTGTCACCCCCTGACAGCCCACATCAGCCCCATACACCCCTCCCCCCATCCACGGACAACCCAACCACCGTCGGACAGCCCAAACACCCCCGGACAACCCCCCTCACTCCCAGACAACCCTACCACCCCCGGAAATCCCACCTCACCCTCACACTGCCCTGCTACCCCCAGATATCCCACCTCACACACGGAGAGCCCCCCCCACACCCCAGAAAACACCCCCCCACACCCCGGACAGCCCCCCTCACCCATGGACAACCCTTCCACCACCAAACAACCCACCTCACCCCAAGACAGACCCACCCCCACCCCCCCGAACAGCCCCCTCACCTCAGACACCCCCCCAGGACAACCCCCTCACCCCTGGATAGCTCTGCCACCCCCTGAACAGCCCACCTCATCCCCGGACAACCCCCCGCCACCACCAGGACTACCCCCCCCGGACACCCCCCCTCACCCCCGGGACAACCCCCCCACCCCAACCCCAGACAGCCCTGCCACCCCCCGGATAGCCCCCTCAACCCTAAAATCCCCCCCTAAAAATTTACATTTAATATCTAAAACAACATATTTCAATAATTTAATAATAAATATAAAATAAACACACCTCTTGAATATGATGTGTCTTGTGCGGTCTTGGCTGCTACCTACATCTGGTGTGTCGGGGTCCATCAACAAATAAAAATTATAAATATTTAATAAAAAAATACATAAAGTAAATAAATAAATTCAGTATTAATCTACATCGCACGATCTCCTGCACCAGTACCCAGACGCACATATTCCTGCAGTGTTCTAACCACGGTGATCAATTTAACATTTATCTCCTTGGAAGCGCGCAATCGTGCCTCAAAATATGAAAGATACTATGTCATCTGAGAAACAATAGGGATGATAAACTCAACGTGTGATACTATAGAACTAGGAATCCCTGTTCCATAGTTCAAACTATATCCATGTCCGTCACGGCCAATAATGCGATGGAAGATCTCATCCCTTCGCATGGGAAGTTTCCGTTGATCCTCTAGCAGTTGTTCTAACTCACCTTCAAATTGGTCACGTGCCATATATATATATATATATATATATTTGTGTGTGTGTGTGTGTTTATATACAGATGCATGTAAGTATTGGTAATGAGTACAAGCACTTACTATAATAGCTGCAGCCTCAGGAACATTTCAATCACGAATCCTCATCCACACTGACATTTTATTAGTCGGTGCACCTTTCTCCCATAACTGTATACCAATAAAATATAATAGTATATCTCAAAACTGTAATAAATAATAAAAAACATGAATAATAAATACGTCATGTTGGATCCGAGACACGTTGTGATTCCCAATCATGTGAGGTGATCCCTGCAACGTTTGATTTTTCGAATGGTGTGCTGACACCTCCTACATACAATTAATTCAAATTTCAAGAAAATATAATGTCACAAATTATTGAAAATATATATTTAAAAATAAATATACTAACTGTTGTGGCCGTAGTAGACGAATATGTAACTAATTCATGCCACTGAGATGGGAGAACACTTCTTTGGACTTTTTCTAGAATGACTGTGACACCCATATTTGGTACCCAATGCTCCCTCTTGACTTTTCCTTTATAATAATTCCACATATTATGACATTTACCCATACACAGAGGTCGAAACTCATCAGGGGCACATTTTCAGATTATTCTATTTTAGAAAAAAATAGACATGTTAGTATTTTTTAATAATTTGGAAGAAACTAAATTGTTCTTCTTACATTTACTTCCCTCCAAAGTCGATCAAATGTATCCTGAGAGATAGAATCCCATACACATGTTGACAATGGAAATTGATGTGGGTCACATACTATATGACCCAAATGATGGGAAAATGCAGTGTCAGTCAGTCCCATAGGATGAAATATGTCATCAAATGAAACATCATAAATCATGTCATAATTCAATGACAAAACCCCTTGACCAGGACCTCTCTTGCAAGAGGAATGAGCAGTTGAGTCAGATCCTGTTGAAAACAATTTTATACATAAATTGACATATGGGAATATATATATATATATGTTTAGAAATTACATAAAAATTAGAAACAGTTACATTTAAACATACCTCGACCATGAGACGTAGATGGGTCAAATGGATGATGTGGATCTACTGCATGTTCCCTTGACATGCTTGAGCGGGACCTGTTTGGGGTGAGAGGGGTTGTCTAGGGTGGTAGGGGGGGCTGTCCGGGGGGTGGGGGCTGCCTAGGGTGGGGGATGTTTGGGGATTTGGGGGCGGAGGCTGTCCAGGGTGATGGCGGGTTGTTCGGGGTGATGGGGGGTGGATGTTCGGGGGTGGTGGTTGTCACGGGTCTTCGGGGGCTATCCGGGGTGGGGGTGTCCGGGGGGTGGGGGGTTGTCTGGGGTTTTGGCAAGAAAATATTTATACACCTTTTATTAAACCTATAAATTGACGGTTCCTCCTTGAACAGCTTCTCTGACCTAATAAATATCATCTTCAAGTTGAATTATAGTATGTTGATCAAGCTATTGGGTGAAAAAAAGTTCATTCTTGGGGTAAACATGTTAAAACAGAAAAAATCATCACTAGGACATTTTCACAGAAACTTTCCAACTAGGATCTGAAGGCAAAGTAATGAAGAATACTTTTTTTTGTGATGTCAAAATGAAAGGTTCATTATCAACTCATTCATTTTTGTATAACACATTTTTAAAATTTATAATTGAAAATTGATATTTATTGACTTTACTTCCACGTATTGGATCAACCCAATTACACTTTAACAATATGTACTTCAACCCATGTGTGTATAAAACTTCATTGATATTTGTCAATTGACCACAATAATAACCAGAATCGATGAATGGAAAATTGATGCCTCTATTTTGTATTTCTTGTTTGTGGTAAACATTTTTAATGAGAAATAGAAATCCATTAGCATCTATAGCATTATAATGACGACTCGTTATAGATGGACCCTTAGCTAGTTACATAAATTCTTCAGTTAGCATGGGGTCTCCTCACTCCCTCAGCGTATAAACCTACATAATTCACAGAATTCAATAATTAATTCTACAGAAAGAAATTATTATAATACTTCCCTCATAATGAAAATAAATTTATAAGTACAAAATCCCTAAACCAATCTTGAAATGATGCATAATGGGATTGTTGAATTTGATAATCCATCACACGATACATCTCTCCTTTTAACTCATTATTGTGTTTCCTGCAAATGAACAATCTCGATGTTTAAATGAAAAACTGATGAAAACAAAAACATGTGAATGTTAAATAATAAAATTGATAAGAAACTTACTGTATTAATGGTGCAACAGATGGATTATTGAACAAGATGTATCAATGCTCTTGTATCCACTTGATGTTGTCCGTGTCAAATTTGGTTCCTTCTCCAACTAGACCATCATGAATATGAGAGGGCTTATTTAACTTTGTATCAACATCCATAAGATATTCTACACAAACAATAGTACACTCATCCATCAAATAACCATTTCTTATTGATGCATCCTGAAGAGCTATGTTGCATACAAATAATTTAAAGGTATTTAGATACTGTTCAATTGGATACATACACCTAAATTGCACTGGACCAGCATCCATTACATCATTAGTTAAGTGCAATTTCAAGTGAACCATTACATCAAAGAATTAGGGGGGAAATTGTTTTTTTAAAGTGGCAAAGAGTATATACAATTAGGTCCTGAAAACCTTTTAAATCACTAATTCATTGATTTCCTAATCAAATCTATCTAAAAAAATTACTCATCTCAATCAATGGTTGAACAACATTGTGGGATAAAAAATCACAAATTGCGATTGGAATCAACTGCTAAAGGAGTATATGATTTTCATGACTTTTCAACCCTTGCAATGTCTTTCTATTAAAATTCACGCACTTTAAAATATTATAATAGTAACCATCAGGTACCTTAAGCATCATCAAAATGGATAGAAATGTTTCTTTCTCCTTTGTAGTCATCGTATATGGTGCAGCAGGCATATATGACTTGTTTCCTTTAGCTAATTGTAAATGAAATTGTTTCCTTAAACCCATTTATTCTAAATCATGACGTGCATTAACATGGTCCTTTGATTTTCCATTGACACCTAAAATTGTCCACAATATATTATCACAAACATTTTTTTCAATGTACGTGACATACAAATTGTTCCTTAGCATTTTAGTTTTCCAATAGGGGAGAATTTAAAAAATTACTTTACTTTTTTCAATTGTGACTGTGTTTTCTACTTGCACCATGAATATTACATAATGGATGATCCACAAAATCATGAAATTCACATACCATGTGGATTTTTTCTACCTCAATCTACGATAACATTTTGACTCCTGTAATGATCATTGGTGCGGGTCTGAAATCTATAGAACCATCAAATTTCACTCTATCCTTTCTGAACCTGTGCTAAGGGAGGAGAAAACATTTGTGGCCCATGTATTCCAATTTTTAGGAATTTGTAAGCCTTACAGATATTTTACATTTATTGAAACAAGGTCATGAAAATTCCCCTTTCGTACTCCATCCTGATAAATTTTCATAAGCTGGAAATCATTGATTTCCCATAGTAAAACAGCCTGCAATTTGAACATTTTGTTTGTTTCATAGTTATAAGTCATCACACCATCGCCCCAAAATTCATTCAACTCATCAATCAATGGCTGATGGTAAACATCAATCGTATCCCTCTGACATCTCGGTCCATCAGTATGAGTGGAAAATAATATAAATTGTTGCTTCATATAAAGCCAAAGAGGATGATTATATGGAACCAACACAACAGGGAATGTGCTATGAGTTTCACCAACCATAGACTTGAATGGATTGAAACCATCTACTACCAACCCCAATCGGACATTATAAACATCTTCAGTAAAGTCAGAGTGTCTCTTATTAAAATCATTCCATGCACAAGAGTCTACCGGGTGAGATAACATATCACTTCCTGATTATTTTATGCATGCCATATCATTAAATTATAAAAATTAGATGACATAAAACATCTTTTCAACCTCGGATTTAGGGGAAAGTAACACATTTTCCTTACAAAAATTGGTTTCCCTATTTCAAAGTCTGACCTTGATGAGTCTAATTTCTCATGTTCTTTTTACACCATAAAGTGCCACAGACCATACAAATATCCAAATGCACAGTCGTATTTCTAAATAACATACAATTCTTTTCACATGCACCTGTTGCCTCATATGCAAAACCTACATTCTTTGGAAACTTATGAGCATGGTAATACGACTCAAGAATAATAGCGTCGATAGGAAGAACCTTTTTCCATAATGCCAACATCATCTCGAATGATGTGTCTGACCACTGATTCAAAGTCATCAAATGAAACAAATCCACGGTAAATGACAATATATTTTAAGCAGTACATCCAGGATATACTTATATTTTCACATCATCAGGCACTTCATAAAACCTTCTTGAATCCCAATTGTCACTAGAGTGCGGATTTATCTCATCGGTCTCAACGTTCTGAATGTAAATTCCTTCAAGATCTAACTCATGTACCATTTTATTAAGAATTTCATGCATTAGATCTTTCATCCTCACATCAACATTCATCTGAACTGAATCTATATTTTTACAATGAATATATTATTTCCCAATATGAGTCCAACTCATATAATTTTTAGAAATCCATTCCATAATAGGTGCTCTCTCACGGTATCTCATGTGAATTGATATCTATTTGCACATTTTCTACACAGACAAAAAATATTGTCACATTTAAATCCTCCAGTGAACTCAACGAACTACATAATGCTTTCAAAATATACAATAGACATTCGATTTGGAAGATAAATCTAACTCTTATCCATAATAATATATGTATAACAAACAATTACAAAAATGTGGTCAAGCCTCAAACATTTTCTCATGGGTTACACACATAGACTCAGGAATGTCATAAATCAAATAACAACACAACTTAATATTAATCCAGTCAACATATACATGGATTTTAGATTTTATGTAACATCCAACCTCAAGTAATGTGTGATGTCTTCTTATACAAACGCTGTTAACACGCATTGTTTCCTTATTCTTCATGCACACAAGCCCGTATACACATGAACTTCAATTTCCACCATTTTTATTCATATAAAATATTCATATAATTTTCATGCTTGCCAACTTTGTACAGTAAAATACCAAAAATCAAAACTCTTAAACTGAAGATAGGGCATACCTAATATCACAACAAATCTGGAAGGGAGGGGAGCCATAGGTGGTGCTGCGAGAGAGAGGAGGGGCAGCGGAGCAAAGCCGGAGTCTGAGGCAGTGCAACGAGAGAGGGGATGGGCAACAGCGGGGAGCCGGAGGTGGTCGTGTGGTGTCAACGATGACCGGTGACGAGAAGTGGAATTGCGGCAAGGGAGAACAGAAGATGCAGGTAGGGTTTCGGCGCGAGGGGGGTTTGACTGCATGGGGGTGGAGGCGGTCGCGCGACGTTGATAGTGTTGTGTCAGTGGTGACCGGTGATGAGCGGCGGCGGTGCGTCGAGGGAGAAAAAGCGCTATGGGTAGGGTTCGAGCATGAGGGGGTTTGACCGCGAGGGTGGGGGAGGGTAGACTGAAGTCAGACAATGGCGGCAGTGTGGAAAATAAGGACGAGATTGAGGGCGGCAACGGTCAGCACGAGGGCAGCGATGGTCGGCGCTGCGGTGTACGGTTATGGTGGCACGAGGGGGTGTGTGAGGGGGGTTCGAGCACGAGGGACTAGGGGGGAGGACGGAGGTAGAGCTGTACAATGCCGGTGGTGAACAAAGGGAGGATGGGCATGAGGGCGGTGGCAGTTGGCATGTTGGAGGCGATGGTCGGCGCTGCGGGATAGGCTTCTGGCGGTGCAAGGGGGATTCAAGTGCGAGGGGGAGGAGGGGTGTGGATGAAGGGGTCTTTTAAAGCTTATAGACTGCCATTGGTGGCCGCCCGTATCAGGGGGGTTCTAAATCCCCCTTTTCTTGTAAGGATACGGAAGGAGATTTCCTCGGACTTAAGAAGAAAGAAGATGAGTCTATCAGGTATTATGATGAAAACCTTAGAGGGCATGAAATATTTTCCTCTCGCTTTGTCAGAAACATGGAAATAAAGGTGCATAAATTATTTAAAATACTAATGTTCTGTCTTGGAAAATCATTGCAGATTCAAGACAGTGATACCCATGAATAGATTCTCTATTGTCACCTTATGGGAAAAATGGAGACCTGAGACTCTTTGTGATCTCATGGGACAATTAACAAAAAAATGAAAATATAAACTATTATGGGTGGATCATCAGATAAATACTATGATTTAAATAAAACCCAATATTCCACATGTAAAAATTGTGGGAAGAAGCATCCTAGGAACAATCTAAACTGAACTAGGAAATGCTTCAAATGTGAAAAAATGGGGAATCTGGATAATAACTACTGAATAGATATGAAGATTCATACTATTGAGGAAGAAGACATCAAGGTTAAGATCAACACTCTTCCTATAGTGAATTGTTACAAATTCAATAAAAATGGGATTTATGTAAAGCATTTCCCTAAGACAAGGGTTGTGGGAGGATATGAACTACAACAACCTCCAAGGCTGCAGTAAGGGCATATGATATCCCTACAACTAATGAGGATCTTGACAATGATGTGGTGAAATGTAAGATGATTATTCATGGAAGAATAGTGAGCGTACTATTTGATTCTGGTTCTACACATTTTCATATCATGGAAGTGTAGTATAACTATTCAAACACCACCTCAAAATATAACGGGTGATTTCTCTGTGAGAATAGAAAAAAGGTAAATTATTACATCTAAAGATTATAACTCCCCCTTGGTGAATGTTTTTGTACTGAACCTCCCAAAAAATCTTTTCATACTCCCATTGGTGATGACTGGTGATATTTTGGGAATTGATTGAATGTATTTATACAAATCCAACATCAAATATAGAGAAATTGGTATTACACTTCACAGCCCAAAAAATTCCCCAATTCTTTACATGTGTAAGGGGTTGGATGAATCTAATTATTAATCAGTTTCTCATGTTTGGATATTAATACCTTATGAGTAAGAATATATATCTTAAATGATTGAGACAAAGGAAAGAATAATGCTCGAAGACATTCCCATTATAAGGGACTACACTAATGTGTTCCCCAAAGAGTTTCTTTGTATTCCTCTTGATAAATAGGTTGATTTATCATTAGAAAATATTCATGGATCCCTAACTATATCAAATAAACATTGTAAAATGGACACCGTTAAGCTGGAAGAAATGAAGTAGAAGTTACTGGAGAATATGGAAAAGGGTTTTTTACGCATGAGTGCTTTACCATGGGGTGACCCAGGCCTCTTTGTCAAGAAGAATAATGGATCACTAAACCTTTGCATTGATTGTAATGATCTGAATAAAATCATGATACATAACAAGAATACCCTACCAGGGATAGATGACATGTTTGATCATCTAATTGGGTCTTGTTATTATTCTAATGTGGACCTTTGGTTAGGTTATTGCTTATTAAAGGTGAGGAAGGAATATATTACCAAGACGTCTTTTCGAATGAGGTATGGTCACTATGAATTCATAGTGATTCCCTTTGAACTCACTAATGCTTCATAAATTTTCATAGGTTTAATAAATAGAGTCGTTAAAGATTGCCTTATAAAATTTCTAGTAGTCTTTATTGATGATATTTTAATATATACAAAGAGTGAGGAGGAATATGAGGAGCATTTGAATATTGTTCTAAAGACATTGAGAAGGGATAAAATCTATGAAAATTCTAGTTAATTTGAGTTCTATATTAGGAAAATATCATTATTTGGGAATTTTGAGAAAAGAAGAATGGTATTTGTGGTCCCTTCCAAGACAAAGGCAATCAAAGAGTGGAACATTCAAACATCTGTAACATTAATCTATTGTTTAATTAGTCTAGAAGGGTATTACCAATGATTTTTGAAGAACTTATCATGATTCTAAAACCCACTTTCCATGTTTACTCAGAAAGTGATTGAATTTTTTATGGATGAGTGAATGTGAAGACTTATTTAAAGAGTTGAAGAAGAGGCGTATCACTGCACTAGTTCTCACACTAACAATATGTGGGGAACTATTTATTGTAAACAATAAATCTTTAAAGATGGTATTAGGATATGTGATGATGAAAAATAATAAATTGATACCCTATGACTTAAAGAAGTTTATAATTCATGATCAAAACTATTGTATGCCTGATCTGGACATAGCATATATGATCCTTGTGTTGAAAATATGATGACATAATCTATATGGGGAGAAGTCTTAGTTATATACTGATAACAAGAGTCTCAAATATATATTCACATAGAATGAGATCAATACGCACCAGTTATGATGGTTAGATATCATCAAGGATTGTGATTTATAAATCCTTTACCATCATGGTATATAAAATAAGGTGAAAGATTCTCTAAGTAGAAAGGATCCTATGTATTTATTAATGATCAGAATTAATAAGTATCTAATATTCTTAGATTTGCATAAAATGGACATGGGAACGGTTACACAAGAAATATCATCAATCATTTCTCAAATGATTCATCAACCATCCCTTATGGATAAAAGATTTCATTTTTTAATTGAATGATGTGGATATCCAAAATAATGTGGAAGCTTGTAGAAAGGGGAAATCCATAGAGATTACAATTATTGAGGAAAGAGTTATAATATTTGGGTCACTACTATGTGTACCATCTTATTAAGAGATAAGTAAGGATCTTCTTAATGAACCACAAAGATCAACCTTCCTTATTCATTCATGTAGAAAAATTATGTATCGAGAACCCTATGAGAACTTCTGGTGGGGAAATATGAATTAGCAGATTTATGATTATACATTGAAGTTCCTCGTATGTGAGAAAATTAAGGATGAAAAAAAGTCTAATGGGATGATGCAACCACTACCCATACTAACATGGAAGTGGGATAACAATACCATGGACTTCATCCCCGGAATTACAAAGATATATATGTTAGGCAATGATATATTGGTTGTTTTTTATTTTCTTACAATGATAGATCACATTATCTCATTTCAAGAGGTCTTCTCTATGGATCAACTTGCATGGATATAAACAAAAGAAGTGGTTAGGCTGCATGGAGTACCATTATAGATTGTATACTATCACGATCTGATATTCACATCCCTGTTTTGGAAAACTCTCTAGCATTCTCTAAGAAATGAGATGAACATTAGTATGGTACAACATCCTGAAACTGATTTCCAATCTGAGCCAACAATTCAGACACAAGAAGACATGTTGAGATAATGTTCTATGAACTTCAAAAGAGAATGATACCAACATATTTAACTGGTCAAACTCTCCTACAACAATAATTACCATTCAATAATCTAAATGGAACCATATGAATCCTTTTATGAAAAAAGATGCATAGAACTATCATGCTGGGATGAATTCATTGAAGATAAGCTGTTGGGACTAAAATGATATAATTTTTTTTGAAAATGTTAAAAACCATTACCCAGCAAATCAAGGAATCCCATAGTCAAAAAAGAGCTATGCAGACAATCATCGATGAGATCATGAGTTTAATATTGGAGACTAGGTATTCTTATTCGTATCTTCATAAAATAGTATTATGAGTTTTGGGAAGAATGAAAAGCTATGTTCCAAGGACATTGGACCCTTTGAGATTGTTCATCATGTTAGAGTTGTGGTATATAAACTAAAAATTCTACCTACCATGTCTCAAGTACAAGATGTATTCCATGTATCCCTTCTAAAGAAGTACATACTAGATCTCTCACATTTACTGAATTCAATGGTGGTACAGTTAGAAAATGATTTATCTTATGAGGAGAAACCATTAGAGATCTTGGATCATAGAGATAAGTTCTATGAAATAAGACTACTCACCTGGTCAAAGTACAATAGCGGATCCATAAGTACGATGAGGCAATAATGGAACCAGAGAAAGAGATGAAGGAGAAGTACCATCACCTATTTTCTTCATGTAATGTAAAACAAAATTTTGAGGGGAAAAAATCAAAATGGGGGGGGGGGACAATGTAAAAACCCAAACTTTTATCAATGGAAATCCCTTTCTTATAATTCTATCATATAGTATAACACAAAAAAATTAATTAAAAACACAATACAAACATTATAAATGAATAATGAATAAAATAATAGGTATTTCTAGAAATTAAGGAACCAAAACCAACAGAATAGTAAATTGACCATTGGAATAGTAATATAACCCTTATAAATAGTAAAATGACTAATAGAATAGTAAACTCACCCATGAATGTATAAATAATATTTAGACATCTTATAAATTAAATTATAATATAATTGTATCATAGTATAAGTAAATAAATGTTTTTAAAAGTATTAATTTAGAGATGGTGTTTTAGTCAGTTATAAAATTTTAATCACAATATTATAATTAATATACAAATTTAAAAGAAAATTAATTTTCATAAAATGTATTCATAAATTAATATTTTTTTCTTGTGATTTTACGATGATTTTATGAGACCTTATATATATTTTAAATGTCTAATAAAATTATTTATAATTTTAAAATCAATATATTTCAAGTAAATGAAGATTTTAATTAAAAATACTATTTCTCAAATTTAGAAAAATATTTTCATAAAATATATATTATTTTTTTAATTCTACACATTCAAAAATATATAGGGTTAATTTTTTGGATTTTTATGAAAACGTGAATTTTTATTGAATAGTAAAATTTGATAATTTATAGTGTAAGCTAAATACTGGATTTATTAAGTCATAGATGATTTATGGATGATTTAAGCCAAATATTTCGAACTATTATTCTATATTTTAATTTTTTTTGGATAATACTCAAACTAGTCACAGTTCTGGGATAGAATAATAAACTAGTGAGTAAAATAATGAGAAAAGACCATATCCTGAACTATGAATACCACACTCACCACCTATTCTCATCACACATATCAATCATTGATAAATTCAAAAATTCTACCAAAATATCTTCCAAAACCAATACCCAACTTCTAGTATCTCTTGGTCTAATTGATTGGAGAACAAATTTTCTCTATGGATGCTCTAAAGGAGGAAAAATTCAAGAGGTAAATTCCTCTTTCCTTCGGTTTTATTTTCATTCCAATTTATTTCTATTCTTATTATATCCTCACACACCCTCATATAAATGGCATGATAACTTCAATAGACTACATATTCCGAAATTTTATTATGTTTATGAAATAATCCATCATTAATTCCTTTCCCTCAACTTTTGATCAAAAAAATGAAAACATCTTATATGATGTTTAACATTATCACATTCAAGGATGATAGGTTTTAAATTTTTATTACCATTGTCAAGGATATTCTTGAAACTATTTTTAATTTCAAGCCAGATTATAATATATTTCTTATTTCTTATGTATTGTTCTAGAACCATTATATATACATGATATTAAATAATTGAACAAAACTAGTATGTTGTGATAAAAAAACCATTAAAATTATTATAAATGATTATAATTAACATGTTTTATAATGAATCAACATCATATATGAAAACAAATAAAATATAAGACCAATTACAATTCAATTTTTTCATTAATAACATATAATTTCAATTTTTGAGAATTATACCCATTCTACGTGAACTTCCATACTCATATACAAGCGAACCGAACATGAAAACTAAGAAATACAACACTCCTGAACAATGAAATTAAAACCCATAGCTCAATATAAAGGCCATAAATTAACTTAATAAAATTATAAAAAAACAATGAAATTTACAAAATGTTATTTAAATATTAATAAATTAATCTAATTTGAATATAAAAGAATCTAATATCTATTGAAAAACTATTACATACATAATGTAAGGGATTATACCTGAGCTTCCATTTTCCATTTATATTACTCTTTCTCTTTCATTACAAAAATATAATTCCTATTTTTTATGTAAATATTTAATATTCTATTTCCATATCACAAAAATATGTTTCTAGATCAGTATATCCTTCATTTATGGTAAATATGTGTTTTAAAAAATGTTCCCTTCTCAATTCATCCAGATATGGAAACCCGATTCGAGGGAACTTACCAATTTCTCACACATTTTCAAGTGAAACCCATAATAATTTCTAATCAACCATTATTATTTTTTAAAAAAATCATTTATTATGAAAATATATCTTGGTTCATTTCTGGTTTTATACATACAATTACTCCTTTTCTGTTTTTAATAACCCTTAATATTTTCATTAAACCGAACCAAAATGTTTTATTTCTAAAGATTCTTAAACACTATTTTTACATGTATTCACTTCATTTAGACTATACATATCATGATATATGACTATTTTTACTTTATGACTATTTTTACTTTATGAATGTCCATGTATTTTTTAAATCATATCTTTAATGGACACTATTATGATATTTTTTTATTTATTCCATTTGACATGATTATGATACCTTAATCTTACCAAGAGAAACCCTAATTTTTATGATTGATTCCATTTGTATGATTCTTCATGTGGAAGATAGATTCGTGAACATGTTATGATTGGTGTGCCCAGATAGTGCTCTAATGCATTGGTTGTAAAGACCTGGTTTCTACCATATAATAATTTGGAATATTTCTAGGAATATTTCTTGATCCAGACACTAATGAGACATATAAATTCGAGGCTCGGTGTGCCCAGAAAAAATTATACAAAAAGAAAATTATATTATATACTATGCATGTGAAAGAAGGGAGATAACTCAAAAATGGTATCTTGTATAAGATATCTGAGGTGACGGTTGAGTCTGTAACATGGCGTTTACCCTAGTCGGGGCATAACTTTCATCATCACAAAACTTTTGTGAGAAAATTCATACAGGTGGAAAACCATAAATAATTTAATTAAACTTAATAGTTTCCCCCCTGACGCCAAAAAAATAAAATTATATTGGGGCTTGGATTGGAATTATGATACATACGTTCAGTTTGGATTGGCGTGTTTTATCTATGAACAATATAAAATGAGTGGCACAGTGAATTAGGATTCGGCGCTGAGCATGACTCCTATAAATAGAGATTTTAGGATTTGGGATTAGGGTTAGCCCTAATACCTTTTCTATCTATGTCCCTCTATCTGTCCTCGCTCCCTAAATAGATCTTACATTCTTAGTCCGGTCTAGGAGAAATATTTGCGGAAACCTTCATGGATTAATGTGGGAGCACAATGGACATGCTTCCAATCACGAGCGATCAAATCTGTAAAGACATATAAATTTCCAATAATTTTTTTATTTCGGATTATTTTGAGGCCGCAAAATTTGATGGAAAGCGATTCAGAAGCCCGAAGTGCCTGAAATGATCCTTCAATTTTTTTAATCTCTAATTAGCACATGTGAGCAGTTTTTTGCAAAAAGTCGAATAAATCTTAATTGGTCACCCAAATCAAAAATATGAGGGCATCGTTGCATTCAAGATAGCGGGTTTAAACTATGCTCATTTCAAGTTTAGTCGGCGTAGGCCTCTTGTGAGAAAACCCCAAAATGTCATAACGGTAAATAAAATAATTAAATAATGTTATTTTATTTTTCAAATGCTTATAACTCACGAACGGTGACTTGAATTAAAAATCAGAGCCACCTCTGAGCTCGCAAGGGTATTATTTCTTTAGGTAGATACTAACATTGGTCGGTGCGGGCCAACATTGGATGTTAGTTTTGGGCCGTATATAAAATAATTAAGTAAAAATTATTTTATTGTTAAAATCTATATCTTTTAAACAATAACTCGGATTAAAAATTTGACAGTACCGTTGAGTTCGTTGGTAAATTTTCCCCCTAGGTAGAGCCTAACCTCGGCCGGCATGGGTCAATGGTGAATGTTAATAATTTTTTGATCTTTTTTAGGTACGTTCAGTAAATGCGCCTGCAGCATTTTGATACTTTTGAACCAGTGCACCGATTTATAATCAGAGGGAACATTTGAATCTGTAGCACTTATATTCGATTGATGAAGGATTTACTTCGATCACAGAAGATTAAGAGAAAAATTTAGATTTTACACATTTAAAATAATAATTAAATAACAATGTTGTTTTATTTTCTTTCTTCCTTTTCCTCCAACATACAAGCGGTGGTGGCGAGACCAACAATGTGTCAGACCATTAAATGGCTTAAAACCTCAATTATTTTTAACAACACTGTAAAATTAGAAAGGTTCCTTAATTAATTGAATATCATTAATTCCGTGTGCACTACTCACCCTCCCCCTCTCCTATTTATGAAGAGTTTGGGGGAGAAGTATTGGTACAACATTACCAAACGACAAAGCACTGAAAAAGTATCTCGATGCCAACCACATGGAGGATGGAACAAGATCTAGCGGGAAGTGATGAGTGCCAAAAAAATAATAATCACTAACTCTTCCTCAAACATGGACTTCTCCAAAGATCTTGAGGTAGGGGGTTTATTTTTAAATTGTTTGATAAATTAAATCCTCTCCCGCTTGCTAACACATTAACATGGAGGGAACGACCTAGACCCTCCACCGCTTCATTCATGATGTGGACTTCGAGGAACATTTTCCAAATCGATAGAAACAAAAAAAGTGGGTCACACTATGTTGGAGGTAGTGTGGAAGAGCCATAGGCACAGACAACACCATGAACGGACACCGAAGCACGTCTGGTGACCTGTGGAAGAAACCGATGGTGAGCCATGTTAGCGGCAGCCAGCGATGGCTGGTGGTGACCCCCAGCAACCGGCCATAGGTGGTGGAAGGCGGCGTGTAAAGGCACACCATAGTAGATAAGGGTGGTCGGCCCAAGACAGACACATGGGAAAAGTGTGGTGCCCACAGGCGCCATCGGAAAAAGCGGTTGCGGCCAGTAGGCCATGGTAGGAGAGTCCAGCGTGGCCCGCACCCTGCCACATTGGAGGAACCCGATTGGTTGAACGGCTGACTGGTTAATGCGGTGAGGTAGCACCACACTGGTTGGGAGAAACAACCCCACATTCATGGGTCCAACAAAGTAGGTTGTTCTCCTTCTGGCAGGCTGAGACGGTGTAGGCCGACCACCTGCCTAGCAGGCCGGACCGACCATTAAGCGGGACTGGCCATTAGGCCAGACCCCCCCCCCCTAGTAGGCCAAGCTAGAACCACCTGGTGAGACAAACATGCCAACAGGCTTAGCCAAACCCATGGCCCAGTGGGATAGTGCGGGTGGGCAGAGCCCCACCCGGCAGGTAGGGCCAACCGCGGCCCAGGCCCACGAATCGAATCGGGCCTACACGGATGTGCTAGACCAAGTGAACCGGGTCGACCCTTAGTGGGCCAAACCCAAGTGAGGTCATGTAGACCTAGGGACCCATTGCGTTGGGAAGGTCTGACTGAATCTGACCGGGCCCATACCCAACCGGTACCCGAATAATGAAATGCTCGTAACTGATGAACCGGGTGTTCGATTGACATGTCGTCAGTAACGTTGGGACCCCTTTTGGGAAGTTTCCCCCTTGGAATATTCTTGCAGGCCTGACAGAGTTGGGCGAGGCTGAGGTGCGATCACCCCCCCACCATTTCCTGGAAAGGGATTTAACTAACAGAATGGTTGTCCGATAGACGTGTCTTATGTGGCATAAAGACACTAGTGACAAGGCGATCTTTTTGAGATACTCAAATTGAGATGTTTCAGAGTTTGGATTGTGACTCTGGTTGTGCTAGACTTGAATCAAACCATGGCCTTTTTACAAAAGTGCATATATCTCAAAGACCTGGCATCCGATCAACGTGTCGTCTATCGCATTGGAACCCTTACTACATGGTGGTCCTTTGGGGCCCTTCTTTGTAGAACATCATGATGGTTGAAATATGACCGATGGATTGAAGAGAAGATTCTTATGGAATCAAGTGTGCTTAGTGCGGAAATCTTGTGGCTGGCTGTGACGTGATGAATGAGTAGTGATCCTTTGTGAGTTAGCACCTATTGATCCTATGTGGGTCAGTACACATTGATATTTTGTATGTCAGAGCATTTATATCCTCTGTCAGTCATATCCTATTTAGGTCCACGCCCAGCAATCCTGTGTGGGTGAGTGCATATCGATATTGTGTGGGTCATTAGTAGAGACTCTCGATAGAATAAGATAATCTAGGTTTATGAATAATCATTTGTACTTCTATATTTAAGTTATATAACTTTTGTGAGGTGATTCCATACCTTTGTGGTACTGTTACCTTCATAGTGATACCTTCATGGTGTTACCTTTGTGGTGTTACCTTTATATTGTTACCTTCATTTTGTTACCTTAGTGGTGTTAACTTTGTGTTTTTACCTTCATCAAGTTACTTTTGTGGTACTTTTACCTTCATGTTGTTACCTTTGTGGTGTTACCATTCTGGTAGTTTACCTTCATGGTGTTACCCATGTGGTACTTTCACCTTCGTGGTGTTACCTTTGTGGTGTTACTTTTTTGGTAATTTTACCTTCATAGTGTTACCTTCACGCTGTTATCTTCGTGGTATACTTCCATCACAGATCAATTTTGAAAATGGATTAAATATTGGGGCATTGTGTTTCCTCATGCAAGAGACGAGTATATTTTGATAACTTAGATATATGTATGGGAATATACCTTAATATATTTGATGACTTATTCATGCTTTTTGATTGAGGTCTTGTTTTGTAGTATTTCCTTAGGGGAACTCTGGGAGACCTTTGGGGGTCTAGGCGTCCATACTGAGTATAGTTATACTCACCCATGCATGGTATTCGCCTGCACCTTTTTGTGTCTTGTGAAGACAATGGGTAGTATTATGGATGCTTCTTGTTGTGTTTTTGGAATCTGTGTCTGTATAGGTTTAAAGGAAATGCCTTCCCATTATAGGGATATGCCTTTTCGGTGCTAGTCTCCAACCCCTATCCTATGGAAGGCAGCCATGGGTTAGTGATGGCATGGGCCCTAGGGGAAAGGTCATGACAAAGTGGTATCAGAGGATTCGGTTCTACTGAGGAACAAGAACTCTGATCTTTTAAATGTGGTAAGAGTGTTAAGTGTTATGAGTGTTGTTTTTAGTTTGGGAAATCCAGCGTTGGTGTGGTGGCCGATGTATCCATACACAAGGAACCTAAATTCTAATTTCTAACTCAGTGCAAGAAAACATTGATTTATTTTGTTTTGTAAATGTTTTTCCTTGGTTTCATTTGAGTCAGCTCACCAGGTATAACTTAATGATTGTGGCACACCTATTACTTATCTGGATTCCTATGCGTAGACAGCTAGGTAGGACTGCGAAGAGAATACATGATGACGGACCACTGAGCGATCCTGTGTTGATCAATATTATAGTGATCCTGTGTAGATCTTCCAAAGATGCTACTAGTGGACCATGCATGCCGCCTGAGAAGGTTTCATGAGTTCTAGTGGAATAGGCCTCCAATGGTTTTGAGGCAAGATAGATATCCAGGCGTCTGAAACTAGATGGAGGCTAGGACTAGAGTTTTCTACCTTGTTGGGACACCAACAAATCAGATGGTGATCCTAGCTGGTAATATTTCTCAGTGAGTGACCATGAGGATGGTCCTCATGGTGATGAGGCTTCAGTACATGGACTGTTTCCTGAGATGGTACTTTCGGGTAGTGTACCAGCTATATCACTGCCGATTGGTCTGCAGTTACAACCATCGATACTAGTAGATGACACATGTAGGCTTAGTGCCTTTAACGTGGTTCAACATCAGATACCCCTCAGGATCCGAGGTGAGACCAACTCACATGAGGCTAATGACTAGCTTGAGGAGGTGGCTGAGTTTCCATCTAGCTAAGGAACCATTTGATCAGATGGAGGTCATGGTAGAGAGCCTTTTAAGTGGCTCAACAGGATGATGAAAGGGTTTATTTTACCCTGATCTTGTGATGAGGTGACTTTTCTATGGACATGCGTGAGAAACTTCCTCAGAGAAGGGGGTCCCTTTACATAAATATCTAAGGGGTGATTAATCCCAAGATATTCTATAGCTTCCGTACGACAGCATGTCAGTAGTTGAGTATTCATTGAGGTGTCCCGACCATCCTAGGTACTTGATGAATACATTACGGTAAGTGATTTTGGGCTCAGACCTCCAATCCAAGTTCATTTAGGGATATTTGAGCCATCACAATTCCACTATTCATTACAAATTATGTTAGGGTTCTAGAGTGAACTATTGTGGATGAATTTTCATTGGTTGAGTGAATATAGTCAGTGATTGATATTAGTGAGAAAGCATAAAACTGACACAAATCTCAGAGACTTCAGCATGTATAATGTTTTGGGAAGAGGAAGTCATAGGGACAGATGAATTTGTGTGGTAACATATGTGGAAGTTGTGCTAAGAGAGAAAAACGAGGTGG
This sequence comes from Viscum album, assembly GCA_963277665.1. NCBI lineage: Eukaryota > Viridiplantae > Streptophyta > Magnoliopsida > Santalales > Viscaceae > Viscum > Viscum album. Next base: position 778,927,211 of record OY728138.1, read on the forward strand.
TATACATTTTGACATGTTACAACCACCACCCTAATGTGGTCCCCACCAAGATCAGGGAGCTGGAGGACAGGGGAAGAGATTAGTTTCATGCGGTCAAAGAGTGTGACCCAAGGGCTCCAAGAATTATTCAAGGTATGGTATGTGTCAAAAACTAGCTACCATATTAATAAAATTAGGTAAAAATCATTCCTTCTTTCCACGAATCTTTTTGAAGACCTAGTGTTTTTGGTTAAACTGATGACTTGACCATTACGTCTAGAGATAACTTTGGGAGGAGACTCGATAATGACGCTTATGCAGACAGTGTGATATAAGACTTTAGTCAAGAGTTTGCGTTGAAACTTTTTGGTGGCAGCGTTGAGGCCTTACGATGTTATTTTGGGGATGGAATGTACTTACACAGTTCATACTCAGATTGAGAGTTTTAGGAAAAAAGGATGCAGTATATATAATACATTTTACTGGGGATTTCCTTGTTCTGAGAAAAAGGAAACCCAAGAAACACATGATAAGTTCATGCATATGAGGGTGAAACTGATCACTCTTGAGTCGGCCAGCCTTACCCTCGTGGCTGTAGGAGTTTTTACTTTTTAGTTCCCAATGATAGAGGTAGAGTGTGGGTTCATATTTACAAAATATGTTTCGAGGACTACCTCCCTGAAGGGAGAGGGAATTATGCTTTGGTTGTGTATTGACATATATTTTTACCGAACTTCTCTAGGGTAGAAGCACCCTATTCAAAATTGACAAAGAAGGGGGAGCCTTTCCTATGGTCAAGGAAGTGCGAGCAGAGCATTCAAGAGTAGAGACAGGGAATGACAAGTGCACCATCTTTTGGATACCATAATAGGGTGTTGGGTATGTTATCTACTACAACACATCAAGGACCAGACTAGGTTGTTTCCTGATGCAGGAGTGAGTAGTGATCACCTATGTCTCATGGCAGTTGAGACAACATGATAAGAACTATGCTACCCATGACCTGGAATTAGCAGCTGCGGTCATTATGCTGAAAATGTAGCGACACTACTTGATGGGTGAATGGTTTACTCTTTACTCTAATCACAAGATTATAAGGTATATTTTCCCCCAAAAGGACCTAAACCCGAGATATCAATAATGTCTATAATTTCTCTAGGATTATGACTTTGAGATAGTCTATAATTTTGGGAAGGGGAACGTGGTTGTAGATGCACTCAACTGGAGGTCTAGTCTAAAGCTGCTGAGTGAGGCATCAGAGTAGCTTGTCATGCTAGGATATCCTCCATGGATAAAGATTGAGTATCTTACCTATAGTCTACCACTGTCACTCCCCCTTTTCTTCATCGTGTTTGGGAGGTACAACTTGGGTATGTTGACTGCGAGGATAGACGTGCTCATATATCCTCTGGACGGTCTCCTGAATTATATTAAGAATGTGGGGAGCACATCATTTTTTTCAGAGGATACACAATTTTACCAGTGATTATATGAGAGGAGTTGTTGAGAGAGTTCCATGCATCCCCGTTAGCCGTACATCCTATAGTGGTGAAGATGTACCAGGACCTTCGACATCAGTACTGGTGGCCAGGGATGAAGAAGGTGGTGGTTGAGTATGTATCACGATGCATCACTTTTTAGAAAGTGGAGGTTGTGTAGAGTAGGAATAAGTATCATGTCTATAATATATGGATACCATTGGAGTTCTAGGATAGTGTCCATGTCTACCTATGGGTCTCACTGCAATGAAGATTGTGGTGATTCGATCGGGGTGGCAAGCTATCTCTGAGGTTGATTAGAACATTCTAGATTATCAGAAAAGTAGAAGAGGTGGTGTACCATCTAGATATTCCCCCATAGAGGCACATGGTGCATAATGATTTCCATGAGTCATAGGTGAGGAGGTACGTGCATGATCCATCACATGTTATGGACTGGGGCATTCTGGGCATTGATGATTGGGAGACTTTTACGGAGTTTCCAGTGGAGAAAGAGGATCGGTAGGAGTGAATCCTTTGTCGACGGACGATCCCTCTAGTGCGAGTTTTGTGAAACATGGGAACCTCCAGGAGAGCACATGTTATCAGGAGGCTCTGATTCATGCCCATAACTCTCATTTCATTGATTTTTATTTGTTTTGGATTTCGAAGTTGAAAGGCCCTAAGGTGGGGAGAATGTAAAGGCTTGGAAATTCAATATAATTTTTTTATTAAAATTATTTGTGATTTTTCTAAGGTTGTGAAATATGACAACATGAAAATATAAGGCCCGAAGTGCCTAGAATAATACATTAAAATTTTGTTAAGCTTTAATAATAGTTCATTAGAATTTTTAATAAAATGTAGAATAACTCTTAAACGAGTGTCTGGATTATAAATCGAAGGTCACCGTTGCGTTCAAGATAGCGGTTTTACCCAAGGAGTGACTAAAGTTTAGTCGGTGCATGCCTCTAGTGAGAAAACATGAAAATGGAAAAATTGTAAATAAAATAATTAAATAAAGTTATTTTATTTTTAAAATGCATATAACTCATGAATGGTGACTCAGATTAAAAATCTGAGACCACTGCTCAGCACATTAGGGTATTCTTTCGTTAGGAGGATTCTAACATTGGTCATTGTGGGCCAAATTTTGATGTTAGTTTTTGGCTATAAATAAAATAATTAAGTAACAATCATTTTATTCTTAAAATTCATAACATCTAAACTGTAACTCGGATTGAAAATATGAGAGTACCATTGAGTTTGTTGTGGCATGTTCCCCTTAGGAAGGGCCTAACCTTGACTGATGTGGGTCAAGGGTGAATGCTAATAATTTATTGAATTATTTGTAAGTATGTTCCCTAAATGCGCAAGTGGTATTTTCTAACTTTTGAACATGTGGTAGGATTAAAAATATGAGGGTACCATAGAATATACAGTGACAGGATTCGCTTAATGGAGGCTTCATTTAGACTGTAGAAGTTCGGGAGAAAAAGTTATATTTTGGACATTTAAAAGAAAAATAAAATAACAAAGTTATTTTTTTCCTTTCTTTCTTTTCCTCCAATAGACCATGGGTGGTGGGCGGACCAACGATGTGTCAAGACATTAAATGTCTTGACTCCTAAAATATTTATAAATGCACCATTGGAATTATGAAGGTTCTTTAATTAACTGAACCCCATTAATTCCACGTGAGTTACTTACTCTCCCCCTCTCTTATTTATATGGAGCTTGGAGAGGAGTGTTGGCATGGATTCTCTAAATGACATAGCTCTAGAAAAGTAACGCAATTCCAACCACTTGGAGGGCAGAACACAATCTAGTGGGTAGTGACAAGTGCCACCGAATGATGAAGACCTACTCTTTCTCAAACATGGATGTTCTCCAACAATCATGAGGTAAGGGGTTTATTTAGATGTTGTCTTTGATAAATTACATTTTCACTCTCCTATTATCACCTTAACATCGAGAGAGCGGGCCAAACGAATAAGGCTTAAACCCTCCGCCACTTCATTCATGATGTGATCTTTGGGGAACAATTTCCAAATTGACAGAAAACGGAAATAGTCGGTCATGTTTTTATGGCAGTAGTGCAGAAGAGCCGTAGGCACATACAACACTAAGAACGAACATAGAAGCAGGTCCGATGACCCGAAGAAGAAATTGATGTCGCGCCATATCAGTGGCGACCAACGGTGGCTGGGGTAGACCCGTGGCAACCAGCCTCAGGGGGTGGAATGCAGTGTATGATGGCATCGTCGCAGCCAAGGGGGGTCGGCTTGAGCCGGTCGCGCGGGACAAGGGAGGTTCCCTCAATTACCGCCAACAAAAGCAGTCGTGACTAGAAGGCGGCGGCAGGAGGGTGTGGTGCAGCCCACACCACACCGTATTGGTGGAACCCGATCAGTCGAACGTCCAAATGGTAAATGTAGTGGGGAAATGCCCCAACGGTTGGGGGAAACAGCCATGCAACTGTGGGGCCAGTGAAGGAGCCATTTCTTCTTCTGGCGGGCCGAGTTGGTACGAGCCAGACCTGCAACCTAGCGGGCCAGCGAGGGTGGGCCGAGCCCCACTCGACGTTTCGGGCCATTCATCACCTGAGACCGCAAACCAAACCGTTCAAACCCCAATGGGACAAACCCAGGAAACCAGACCAACCCTTAGTGGGTCAGACCCGAGCATAGTTAGGTAGATCCTGGGACCCATTGCGTCAGGCCGGTCTGACCGAGTCAGAGCAGGCCCGGACCCAACCGGTACCCGAATAAAGAAACCCTCATAGCTAACAAAACGGGTGTCCGGTTGACACATCAGCAGTAGCATTGGGACCCCTTTTTGGTAGCGGTCCCTTTTCCATATTCATGTGGGCCGGACTGAGCCGGGCTGGACAATGTTGCAATCACCCCACCGTTTCATGAAAATAGATGTAAATAATTGACCGGGCATCCGATAGACGCGATGTTTATGGCCTAAGGACCCTAGTGATTAGTCTATCCTTTTCAGATACTCTAAGTGAGTTTTTTCATATATTCACATGTGATCAAGGTCGGATCAGACTTTAATCCAACAGATCCCTTTTTACAAAAGTGCCCATATCTCATAGACCAGGCGTCTGATTGATGCATCGTCTGTCACAGCAGGAACCTTACGAAATGGAGGTCCTTTGGGATAATTCTTCATGGAATTTAGTGGATGTTGAAATATGACTGATGACATGAGTATTGGATCCTCCTGGAATCAAGCGTGCTTAGTGCGGGAATCTCGTGGCTAGCTGTGATGTGAAGAATGCGTAGCAATTCTGTGTGGGTTAGTACCTATCGATCTTGTGTGGGTCAGTGCTCAGCAATTCTATGTGGGTCAGTGCATACTGATCATGTGTGGGTCAGATCCCGTGTGGGTCAGTGCTCATTGATCATGTGTGGGTTAGTGAAAACTGATCCTATGTGGGTTAGAAACAGAGCCTATCAACATAGTTAGATGATCTATATTTATGAATATTCATCTTTACTTCGATACATAAATTATATACCTGGTGCGAGTTGATTCCTTACATTTGAGGTACTGTTACCTCCTTGGTGTTACCTTTGTGATAATTTTACCTTCATGGTACTACCTTTTTGGTGTTACCATTGTGGTACTTTACCTTCGTTGTGTTACCTTTGTGGTGTTACCTTTATTGTACTTTTACCTTCATGGTGTTTCCTTTATAGTATACTTACCTCAAGGATCAATTGTGAAAATGGAATAAAGTTTGGGGACTTTTGTTTTCACATTTAAGAGATGAGTATATTTTGATAACTTAGGTATATGTATGGGCATATACCTAAGTATATTTTATGACTTCTTTGTGCTTTGTGATTGAGGTCTTACATTGTGTTATTTCCTTTGTTGAACTCAAGGAGACCATCGAAGGTATCTGGGTCCCTACTGGGTATTGTTATACTCAACCTTGCATGGGATTCACCCACACCCTGTGGTGTCTTGTGTAGATGACATGATGTTGGGATGAGACTTGAGGGAGCCAGGACCAGGTGGTACACAGAGGAGACGGGCTGATGTGGAGTGTTGTGGAGACGATCTGTAGCAACCCTTCAGGTATGATCCTCGGTGGATGATCCAGAAGCTGTTTTCTCGTTTCAGTTGTAGTTTTACTTCTTAGTCGGGCTTGTATTATTACCCCATTTACTATCAATACACTTTTTACTATAGTATTTCACTTCGTGGATTCTTCTTGTTGTGTTCATGGATTGTGTCTTTGTACAGGTTTAAAGGCAATGACTTCTCGTTATAGGAGGATGGGTCGTTGTGGTTCCACATTGATTTGGAATGTTGGGGGATCTGAGGTAGGCTGCACACGACCAAGGAAGAGGTCCAGGTATCCCAGTCGGGGGTGGGGTGGTGGTGGGCCAGACCAGGTAGCGGTAGGAGGGTCGGTCTAGAGGTATGCAGTTCATATTGGGAGAAGGTGGGACAAGCCATGTGGCTAGTCCACGAGATGGAGAACCAGACCAGGAAGGCTAGGAGGACCAACCCCAGTAGAGGGGCCCGAGAAGAATGGGTCAAACCTATTCAATTCAGGCCATTAAAACATTAAATGTCTGTATCACCTAAACTATAAATTTGATTGATGTGTCATTTATGGCCACACATTCCTCTCATCAAGGCTGATCTTATTAAACTGGTTATGGTGTTTTATGAATTATTTTGGGGGGTTGGTTTCATGTAACACCTAAGTTTAATAATAATTATATTATTATAATTATTAAGAAATATAGTATCTAAACTATCTTCTAAATAGAACATTTTTTTCAAGTGTCGTCAGCGGCAGTGTTACCCTGTTATTTGGGTGAAATATTCAAGACTAATTTCGAGTGTTTAAACTAAATATTATTTTTGGGACCCTTGATGCATGGTTTTCATGTGACGTAGCAAAGTCCATTTTTTCCACTAGGTATCCTTTTAAGTAAAATGTGTAGTTGATCTCGTATTTTTTACACGGGGATCACAATGGAGCAATCCATATAATTAATTTTGAGACCAAGGCATGGGACCCATGGAGTGTATTTCATGGAAAATGAGACAACGTAAAACTTTACCATCAGATGTTTGATTAGGGTAAATAAATAGTCTACATTGTGTTTTTTCCCAAGCATCACAACGATGTGATCTGTTTCCATTTTATTATCCTTATTCATGATCTCATTATTTGTGGAAACATGAAAGGAATATTAGCTGAATATCCTTCTACTATTTTTGAAAGGAATCCTTAGCTTAGATCAGTATCTACTCATGTGATAGTAGAGAATATTTATGAGGGGATTCAGGAAAATGTTCTGGGGCCACTTGAAGAGGTGTGTCACTAAATTATGTCTTTGGCCCATCGGATCGAAGATGATAATTGTGTGCTCGTCAGCCTTCTGACTAGATGTTCCAGGTGTTATGGGTGTATCTGGGAATTCCTATAAGTACTTTTTCACAATTTCGTACCTGAGAATGGTTTGGTACATGGCCATGAGATGAGGTGTGGTTGCACGTCATGTGGTCCCCACACTCATTGTGTACCACTTTACGACATGAAATGATATGTTTTGGGTGTGATGCCTCCTAGGGGAATCACCCAATGACCACAATAACATTATTCCAAGAGGCACTCTCTAGAAGGGATGAAAAGTGTGGTTCCTTAATGATTTCTAAGAGGATACCATCCAAAAGTGATTGTGAGTGTGGTCCCTTAGTTCTTTTTGAGTGGTTACCATCCAACAGGGAGGGAAATGTTTATAGATGATTTTAGAGAGGTACCATCTAGGAGGGATGGCCAGATTTGTTTTGGGATTATATCCAACTAGGCTGGGTAGTGGTTCCTCATGAAAGTTTCAAGCTTACCTCTAACTAGGATGGACAGTGGATCCTGATTGATGTTATGGGATTCCCTCCATAGAGGATGGGCAGTTGTTTCCATCAAAAATGCTTTCCGAGCAGTACCCTCCAATAGGGTTGGGTAGTGGGTCATCATCTACATCCGGGTGATGATACCATTTGACGTACTAGGTCATGAATACATGATGATGAGTGGAATCCTCCATATGGGTTGTGCATGGGTCCTTGACTTTGAGAAACAACCTCTTGACCATGTGACATAGTGACGAGGCAAGATTTGACTTACATTGGTGCTCATGGGGAAGAGGGACACATTACTACAATGAAACATCCATGTGACCTGACCTAAAACTGTGAGGGTGAGATAATGCTTCCCAAAGCAGAAAATATCATGGTGTGGTGATTGAGTCCCATTTACTTGTAGTTCATAGAAGACGTGTGGGATTCTCGGCATGGATTGTGGTTTCTTCTAGGACTGTTGGGTACTCATTTTCATGGGATGATCTATGATATGGAGACCCCCTTACCCTCTCATTTGGGATTCTTTGACTGAGTATATATATATTCTATTTCTAGTTCCCACTCATTTGTTTTTGGTTACTCTTCCTCTAAGAGAGGAAAATATTCCCAGGGTATGCCACATTCTTTCTGTGCCAATATTCTTGTGGATGGATTAGTCTAATCTCCTACTATAGGTATCAAAGACTCGATGAGAATTTAATCTTATAACCATTCGTAACTCCTTGTGTTTTTATGAGTTTTCTTTCACTATATTATTAAGTTGAGCTACACTCAATTTATTATACCTTGTCTAATCTACTATTTTCCATTTTTCTATGAATCTCTTACACCCCCTTTGACTTTCCGGGGGAGTCCTACTAAGTATTTTTTTATTCACCCATGCATGGGATATTACTTCATGTGTCGTGCCTTATGTATACGATATACATGTTTGTCCTGATATTAGAGTAGAATAAGGATGCAGGGGCTTGGACTGTATGTGGTGGTCGTAGCTTGGATTCTAGGAGCGGGGCTCTCTAAGAAATTTGAATTTTCTATTAATTCTAGCTTGTGTAACATTACTCGTTGGGCATGTATTTTTCAATTTTTCCCTTTATTTTAATCATACCATACTTTTACTATTTAGCGGTTCATGAATTCTTGGTTTATTTGTTGTTTTGTTTCGACCTTTGTTCATTTATCTCTATACTTTTTCATTATGTTGTATATGTGCGTGTTTACCGGTGATTAAGAAAATATATCCCCATGTTTTTTCTACATTTGGTGCTTGTAGACACCATCTCACCTATGGAGGTGGGATTTAGGTGTTTGGGGCTCGAGCACCAGCATGGGTCGGGTTGTGTAAAAGTGGTATAAGAGGTGGTTCAACCCTTGGTATGTTTTTTGGATGTTTCCCTAAAAATATATTTTTTAGGATTATGGAAACTATGTCTATGTGTCTCAAGAGAGGATCTCTGGATAGGGAGTCCACTGATGGTACGAGCGGCTGGAATATCCATTCACCAAGACCCTGATTACCTTCTTGTCGAATTTGTACCGAAAAAAACATGTTGAAGGGAACACAGGTACATGCATCCTATAGAATTGAGTCTTTGACTATCCGTATTGAGTTTGATCCACATTATTGTTGATATATATATATATATATATTCTCATTTTACTGTGGTACTCCTTGTTAACATTTAGGATGCCTCTATGATGACAGCTAGCTAGGATACCAGCTCTGGTTCATGAAGAAGACATTTGTGAGTGACAAGGGCTCATTTTTTGATCCATTTTGCAATCCCTTTCCTCCAGGTGGTAAGATAACAACACCTACACCTATTGAGCGATAGAAATAACCATTAGAGCGGGGTGAGTATGTGCATAGGCTGAGCACACTCTGTTTTTTCTAACACCAGAGATTGCTAAGGTTCCACTGTGAGCCGGACCCTCATGTATCATATGATTGGCTAGAGTTATTGGTCTACCTCTTCATCCTTGTACGGACACAAAATTACAAGATGGTGGCTTTGGTAGCCAGCCTTTTTTCACAGAATAGATGGGTGTTATTATAGCTAGGTTATATAGATACTCTATGAGTCAGCACTCTCATGGGATGACTTCCAATAGTTGTTTTTTGAAGAGTATTACCCCTCCTACTTGCACTCCATTTGAATTCAAGAGCTTGTGATATTTTAGAATAGAGGGGTGATGTTGGATGATTATATGAATATATTCATAGACCATATATGATACACTCAATAAATTCTTTGAGATGTCTAATAATGAGCATGAATGTTTTAGTAGGGACTCCACCAATAGATATATGATATCATAGAACCCTTATGCATCCCCTCCAATGAAGACATGCTGGAGAAGGCACTGGTGACAGCGATATTTCTGTCAGAGGGACTCTATATAGGTTTTTGTGGTAGTGTGTGCAACTGAGCTAAGACATCTTCAACAGTTAGCAGGAATATGTCTAAAACATCTCAACACAATAAGGCTCGACAAAATCTCTCTCAGGCATGTTGTCATATGGGGTCGAGGTGGAGTATAGAGTGGGGAAATCCAATGGAGGGATGGTGAAATTATTGTGATGAGCAAGGTCACATGGCATGAGACTTCCTGGCTATTCATACTGAGCTTCTCAGGGAGAAACATGTGGACCCCCAAGGTAGAGTCAATGCTATGATCAGGAATCTACTAGGTAGGGATAGGATGTTCCACAGGGAGGTGGGGTATGTCATTATGAGGTCGTCACACCACCACCACCACCAACTGGCCCACGTCAGACACAATAAGCTGGAAACTAGGATCATGGACAACCATAATCTTTGGATGTATATGATTTTTAATATCATGATATGATTATAGGTATCCTCAATGTCTCTTATACATTTAATAGGATTAATTATTAGACACTGTGTGAAGCAATATTTTTACCATAGACCTTACTTGAGGTTTTACTGGGGTGACGTGGGGCATCGTAGTAACCTTGTGTTGGTGTTGTTCAATGTAGCTTTGACTACATGAGGAATAAGGGTACATTCCCCACTAAGACACATATTTTTCATGTGAGAATAAACATTATGGTGATTTAGTTCCAGCCAAAAAGGAAAAAATGAGGTGTGGTGGATGAGTCCCTTTGATATGTGTGTTCAGGGTGAGGTTTTATGATAGAGTGTTAGAGTAGGTCATGTCATTTCCAGTGGAGTATTCCTACTTAACACTTTTTTCTCAGGATGTCTCTAGTGGATGTAGAAGAGTATCTGGTTTTCGGATTACTCTCCTTACAAGGGAAACAAACACATGTGGGGGTATACCATAGTATTTATGTGTCTATATTTTTGTCAATGGATGAGTTTATATCGCCTTCCCTATTCATTGGTACATTTTTGTTTTAAATTTCAACCTTGATATATTAGTTATCAATTATAGTTCGAGGTGATGGAGACCCCATGAAAAGAACTACGTGACTCCCTACCTGGATTTAACAACGATAGTCTTTTCTCTGAGAATGTGGAGACTCTATCTTCTAGGAGAGCACTTTGGGGTTTTCTCAGACCACCAGTGTTTCAAGTATGTATTCACCTAGAGAGAATTGAACATGAGACAATGACATTGGATGGAAATTCCTTCTGGACGACAACTTCAAGATAGTATATATACTATTAAAGAGGGATGTTTTAAAGATTTCCTTAGTTAGAAGACCAATGCTCGCCTGCTGAGGGATGTTTTAGAGATATTAACATCATTACAGCTGAACCTAGTTGATTATGAGGGAGATGTTTTCTTCAGTCGATGGTGAAGACCCCTTAATTTCGCAAGAATATACGAGAGTATCAGTTCTGATGCATCAACTGTGAAATCTGGCATAACCAGATATCCTCAGGTGATTCTCCAGATGGTTTTTTGGGAGGAGGGAATCACAAGACTTTTTTTGAGCTATAAATAGTGATTCCAATCAGAACATGGGATGTAAATGTTTAACTGGGGAGGAAAAATGTTCCCCGAGTTTCATTGGACCATTTATGGACATTCAAAGATATGGATATGTTGTGTACTGACTTTTCCTACCCTAATAGCTAGAGCTGGAACACGATGTGTCCCACATGACATGACTAAGGATATATTTTCATGTTCCTAAACACATTACCAAAATGCGCAGAACATATGAGGACAGAAAATACCTTTGGTTTTCTTGTTGGGGTAGCATGGAAACGTGCATGCCTTCCTAGGAGTGGTAGATAAATGTGTGATCTTAGTATCCAAAGTTGTTTCCCTAGTTTTACTTTCTAGGGACAAAAATATTTAAGGATGGAATGATGTAGAGACCCAGTTTCTAACTTGTAAGACACTAGAATATTTCTAGAAATATTTCTAGATCAATGTGCTAAGACGGTGTGCAATTATAGGCCTAGAAAAAAAATATGCAAAAATATTAAGTATATTTTATACTATGCTTGTGAATGAAGCTGGATAACACTCAAATAGAAACTCAGATCAGAGATTTGAGGCCACAAATGAGTTTGGACCATGGCGTTTAGCCTAGGTGGTAAAAAACTTTGGCTGATGTGGGACATCTGTAGGAAAATTCACCCAGGGGAAAACCATAAATAAAATAATTAAACATAATTATTTTCCCCTGATTTTTAATTAAAGAACGTTCTATCATGGGCCTTGATTGGAATTTGGAGACCACCATTGGGTTCAAAATGGGGTGTTTTACCAATGTGGGATATAAAATGATGGGGAAAAATGGATTTGGATTACAAGATGAGTGGGACAAAAATAAATAAATATTTAAAGATTTGGGAGTAGGGTTATCCCTAATAACTTCTCTCTCTATGTCCATATATCTCCTCTCTCACTCAACCTTTCTTCAATTCATCATTGGGTCAAGGATAAATCACCAATGAAACCTCTATGGATTGAATCAGGTGCATAGTGGACACATCACCAATGATGGCCGATCGAATAGTGGTAAGATTCCCCCCCCCTTTTGACCTCTATTTGATTTTTTCATTGAAAAATACTCCTTTGGTGAATTTCTTATTCTTTTGATTATCAGTCATCGATAGACACACTAACATGTCCATAAATCTATGTTCAAAGCCTTAATTCCTCAATGTTATTCATCATTATTTTTGGTGTTGGTTGTTACTTTTCTTCTACGCGTTAGAACACTAATGGATCAATGAGTGATGATTTTGTCTTTGAAGAAATCAATCCAAGGATGCCAAAAAAACTTCCATATCATTTTTTTGATTAGCGGAGTAGGGTGGTGGTCTGCAAGGATATGGTGGCTACGAGGCTATGGTGGAGCTAGGTGTGAAAAGGACTGCATCATGGAAGGTGTGCAAGGCATCCGGTTCATATGGGTCATGGGGTGGCAGTGGTTTGTGAGGGAAATTGAGGCCGATGACCTGGAGCATGAGGCCGAGTATCATGGAGGCTGGAGGTTAGGCCGGGCTTGACTAGGAGGTGATAGGAAGCTGGGTCATGGGGGTTCCCCGTTGATGTGGAATGACATGGGTTCTGAGGTAGTCACCGAGTGACCAAGGTGGAGGGAAAGCTTGCCAGGTCGGGGGCGTGCAAGCCAGGTCAAGCTGCGACAGGTGGGTTGTGCCAGTGTCATGTGGGCCAATCAAGAAAAATGTAGTTTGGGCCATGCGGCTAGGCCATTTGATGGTGAATAATACCAGGCTAGCCGTGGTATTCCATCCCAGGAAAATGGGTCCATCCATAATGGGCCAGACCAGTTCGAATCGGGCCCATACAACTTTAAATGGTCGTATCTCCCAAACTGGGTGTTTTATTAACATGTCATCTGTGGCCATTCACTCATATCACCGAGAATGATATTTTTTATAATACTTCAAAAAATTTAAGACTTATTCTTTTGGATCAGTTTCATGAAACACCTATGTTTATTATTATTATTATTATTATTAGGAAATATTAGATCATACCTATCTTCTAAATACAAAATTCCATTTGATGGTCCATCAGTGGTGGTAAAACCCTATTATTTTGGTATACATTTCAAGACATCTTTCTTGTGTTTAAACCGATGGTGAGGTGTGGGTCCCACAAAGCCTGGTTCGTATGTGTTGGTGTGAATTTTATATTTTCCACCAGGTATCTATTTAGGACGGATGAGTAGATAATGCCATATTTTTTATGTGGGGGTCACAATAGAACAATATATAAAATTAATTTCAATATTGAGGCATGAGACCCATGAGTCGGAATTCAACCGAAATGTAGTGACATTGAACTTTTCCATAGGATGTCCGATTGGGACAAATGAGTAGTCTACCTTGTATGTTTTTCTGAAAGGATCAAAATGGTGGTACCTATTTGGATGTATGGAGCCTTGTTCCTGATCTCAATAATTTTGGAAACATGAATGGAATATTAGTGGAAGATCCTTATGATTTGTATGAAGAGACCCCTCATCTTAGATTAGTATCCAATTTGGTGAGAGTGGAGAAGATTTATGAAGAGATGCAGTCAAATGTTTTGGGGCCACATGAGGAGGCATTTTAGTGAATTATGTTTCTATCCCTACTGATCAACGACGAGCATCGTTCACTCTTTGACCTTCTTACAAGATGTACCATGTACTTTGGGAGTTTATTGGAAAGCCTACGTGTACTGATTCACAATTTAGTACTATATAATGGTTACACACATGACCAGGCGATGAGGTGGGGTCATGTGTCATGTGGGACCCACATGTGTTGTGTACCACTTTATGTTATGACATGATATGTTTCAGGTGTGACCCCTACTCGGGGCAGTACCCGATGACAACAACGATGTTCTTTTTGTAGGTATTATCTAGTTTTGATGCCTAGTATGGTACTTTAGTGTTTTCTAATAGGTTACTATCTAGTAGGGATGGATAGTGTGGTTCCTCGGAGCTTTCTGAGAGGATACCATATAGAAGGGATGGAAAATGATCTGTGATGATTTCCAATAGGCACCATCTAGAGGGGATTGCTAGTGTAGTGTTAGGATTGCCTCCAGTTGGGCTGGGTAGTGGTGCCTGATGGATGTTACCATCTTACCTTCACTAGGGTTTGGTATTGGGTCATGTGGACACCGCATTTCTGGTAGTACCCTCCACAGGGATGGGAAGTTCATCCCCATCAACTTTCAGGTGATGATCCCCCCTGACATACTAGAGAAAAAATATCCGATGATGAGTAGCATCCTCTAGTTGGAATGTGAATAGGTCTATAAATTTGAGACATGACCTCTCGACTGTGTGACATAGTGATGAGGTTTGATTTGATGTACCATTGGCATCATGAGCAATATGGATGATTTTCCCACTGAGATACATCCATGTGACACAAAATAAAACTGTGAGGGTGAGACGGTTCCCCAAAATGTGGATAATATCAAGGTTTGGTGATAGAGTCCCTATGACTTGTAGTTCATGGAAGACGTGTGGGATGCTCAGCATCAATGGAGGTTATATCTGGGACTGTTGGCTACTCAGTTTCTTGGGTTGAGCTGTAAGATGGAAATCCCCTTACACACTCATTTGGGATTCTATTACTGATAATATATATATATATATATATATATATATATTATTTCCAATTCCCACTCCTTGGGTTTCGATTACTCTCCTTCTATGAGAGGTGAAGACACACAGAGTATGCCACATAATTTCTGTGTCTATCTTCTCATTGTTAGATGAGTCTACTCTCCTATAATAGGTGTCGCAGACTCGAGGAGAAGTTCATATTCTCTCCATTTTTAGTTCCTTGTGTTTGGATGAATTTTTCTTAACTCCCTTATTAGGTTCATATGAACTCCTTTTATTGTACCTTATCATATCTACTTCTTTCCATTTTATCAATATCTCATGTGGCTCCCCCTTTTCTTTTTTGGGCATCCTAATTAGTATTTTTTTACTAACCATTGCATGAGATTTTCCTACATGTGTCATACCTTATGCGTATGATAGAAAAGTTGTTCTTGACTTCATAGGAGCATAGGGATACGGGTTCTTGGGCTGTGTGCGGTGGTCGTAGCTTGGATTTCAAGAGTTGGGCTCTCTCAACTATTTTAATTTTTTGTGACTTCCAGTTTATGGACTTTTATGGTTGGGCATGTATTTTTTCACTTTTCCCCTTTCAGGTTACAATACTTTACTCATATTATTTTGCAGTTCATGCAAGTGTGGTTTATTTATAACATTGTTGCATCTTTTATTCCTTTCCCTCTGTACTTTTTCATTTAGTTGGCTATGTGTGTGTGTATAGTTTATTAGGAAAAGGCCTCCTAGAGTTTTTTGTGCCTTCAACGCTAGTCTCCCCCCTTACAAATGGATTTTTGACTGTGGTATTTGTGGCTTGTGCCCCATCATGGGTTTGGTTGTGACATTAGGTAATGTTTAGTCACATAATAATTCATGTGCAATGGCCTTGGTGGTTTACCTTGACTCGTGCTCCATGTGCAACAATGTTGGTGGTTAGCCTTCACTAGTTGACTGTAACAACCCATTGTTTTATCAGTGGAAATTACTTTCTTATAATTATGTCATATAATCACATGAAATCACAACACAATGAACTAATAGGTATTATGCGACCTTTAAACATAATTTTGACACTTCTATGTTTTCAATTTCGAATATCTGAGATACACTGTTGCGATCAGTAAGATATTTGGAGTCTGATATGAAAAAATTAATTTTCTGGTGAATAGTAATGCATCCTTATGAATAGTAACATACCCTTAAGAATAGTAAAATGAACCTTATGAATATTAAATAGTCCAAAATAAATGTAACCTCACCCATGAAGGTATAAATAATATTTTTTTCATCTTATAATTGATAATATGTGAATATTAAAAGTATAGGTATTTTTGTATTTCCTAAATAAATAATTAAATTTAATTAATTAATTTAAAAGAAAATTTATTTTCCTAAAATGTGTTCATGAAGTTACAATACCATGTATTCTGGTTTCATGATGATTTTATAAGTACTTATTTAATTTTTGAAAGCATTATAAAATCAGTTATAGTTTTGAAATTTGTATTTTTCATGTAAATTATGATTTTAATTAGAAATTAAATTAATCATATTTATAATATTATTTTAATAAAATTTAGGTAAATTTTGTTTTCTACACATAAAAAATGGTTAGGGAGAATTTTTGGGAATTTTCTGAAATACTTGATTTGTTGTTGAATAGTAAAATACGATAATTTATGATAAATGATAAATAAATGAATTATAATGTCATCATATAATTTATGGAAGATGTAAGGCCATTATATCAAAATCAATTGAACTATTTTCTATTTTTTCTTACAATAATCATTAATATTTTTTATTTTATGGAAAAAATGATAAACTAATGATTAAAATATTAAGAAAAACCACCTCCCCTCCACTATAAAAACCAACCACATTATCCTCTTCTATTCACCCCTATTAAGCATTGTTTCATCCCTAAATGTTTCACAAATATCTCACCAAGATCCCCCCCATGTTCAAAATCCCTTTGTATCCTCAAAATACCAAATCCTCTCCCCTTATGAGGCTCTTAAGGAAGTTTAAATCAAGAGTTAAACTCCTCTATTCTTTTCATTCATTTTCATTTCATGTTCCATTTTTCTATTTTCATTCCTAAACTATCCTCATACAAATGGTATTAAAACTCTAGTATTATACATGAAATGTAATTTTGTTATGATAATGGGATAATTCATTATCATATCCCCTTTCCCCTCTATTTTTTAGAAAATAAATGAAAACATTATCCGAGATGTGTTAATTTATCGTATTCAAGGAAGACATGTTATCAATTTCTACTACCATATTATATTCTAGTTATGAAACCGTTTTTTTGAACTAGAATATTAAATATGTATTTTATCTTATTTTATGACCTATAATCCCTTTCTCAAATGATTTAAAATAATAATTCAAAACAAGTTATTTATGAGCAAAATCCACAAAATTAATCCAAGAGTTTGTCATTAATGTTTTATATAATGACTCACCTTCACTTCACATAACCAAAGAAATTTAATGACCATGAAATGTTCTAGATGTTAGATATTTTCATATAACTTTAATTTTGTACAACCATGCTCATTATACAAGTTTATTCAAATAATAATATTAGTGAACCGATCATTAAAACCAAGGAAGGAAATGCTCCCAAACATTGAAATTGAACCTCTTTACTCATCAAAAATGGAAAAGGATAAACATAATAAGGTTATAATAAATCAATAACATGTATTGGAGGTTATATAATTATTAATAAATGGTCCCAATTTGATTATTTAGGTCATTAAAAAGAAGCGAAGAACACCATCATACTTAAGGTAATGGATCCTCTCTTTCTCACACTTATTCATGAATCTTCTCTATGTTATGACCTTTAATCTATAATTCCTAGAAATTAGGTATGATTTTTCACCTTTCACATACTTCCCCCTGATTTATAAAAGATTATATACCCCTCTCTCTCTCTCATTAAACCCTCCTAAGTACACCAGATACCATGCTGGTATTTCGTAAGAGATTCTACCCGAACCTCCATTATTCCTTTGGGTTGTTCTTAGAGTCTTTTTAACAAAATTAAATACTATATTATATTTTTTATGACATATAATTTATTTTTTTATGTACAAACGCATGTTTTAATATCAATCCTTACTTTACTTTTATATACATGTTTTTAAATGATTCCCTCCTTAATACTTCCCAATCAGAAAACCCGATTTAAGTGAGCCTCCATATTTTATACCCAATTACAAATACACAATATGATCTATTTTTAAGAAACAATTATATTTATAAAACAATTATTTTTAGGAAAACATCTTGGTTAAGTTTTGGTTTTATAAAAAATAATTTTTTCTTTTCAATTATAATGACTTTTGGGTATTTTCCATATACCCGCACTGAAGTGTTTTAAGGCTAGAATTTCTAAAATACTCATCTTAAATGTTTTAAATTATATTGGACATCTAATAACATGATATGTTCCTATTTTAACTTATCAATTCCCACCTAATTTTTAATTCCATTATTTTATGGACACTTGTATGATACACCCTTCTATGACAAGGTTAGGGTTCCCATTTCTTTCCTTAGTACTTTTATGTTCATGTATGATTATTTATGTGGAAAGCATATTCATGGAAATGTTATGATGTGTGTTCCTAGATATAACTCCAATTAACTAGGTAATGTTGAGTCTCATGAGATACTATGTTCAATGGTCTTTTCAGTTAGACTTGACTCGGGCTACCATGTGAAATGGTCTTGGTGGTTAACATTGACTTGTGCTCCTCTATATGCAACGAGCCTTGTATCGTGATAAAGTCATGTTTTTTATTACTGCCACATACCTATAATTCAATTTTTATAAGTTATGATTTAATATGCCATTTTTTATCTTTATTTCATTATCTCTAACCCATGTGCTGAATCCTTATTCTTATGTTTATTCCCCTACTTGGCTTTTAGCTCATCCCTTCATTCATGTTATACCCAGGGTACCATATGTGTACATAAAGGCTCAAAGGAAGTTAGGAGATATTATTGAAGACAAAATAAAGATGTTTTTTAGTCCCATGTTTTAAGTTTTATGTACCTAGTATTCCTTGACATTAGACCTTACGATCCTTCACTTCTAATATGATGTTTTATTATGCTTAAAATCAAGTATTGTTAAGTGTAAAAGGCTAGGGTCTCTATATTCCCTAGGTACAATATGCCTTGAATCATTCTTAAGTCATGTTGTATGTTGTTGGTACATTTCTATGATACCATGTTTATCAGATTCTATGTTATACATATTAGGAATCCTTATGTTTATTCATGTTTTATGTTTTTAATTCATTATGTTATGATTTCTAAAAAATGTGTTATGTTTTTATCATATATTTATTCTTTTCCTAGGATTTTTAGATCATCCCTTTTTCATTAATTCCTCGAGGCATCCTATGTAGATTTAAGGGCTCAAAGGAAGTTAGAAGAACCTTATTAAGATTGAATAAAATTTGTTTTTTTTCAGGCAGTTTAATCATGTTTATAATCTTACATAGGCACTATAATTCATGATCCTTTTTTTGTATTTAATGGTTATTTATGCTTAAAATATTATTATAATACTTAAATATTTCTTGGTTCATTGGGTTATTCACATAAAATTTAGATGTACAATTTGATCATTGGTGGACGTTGATAAAGAGGACCCATCCAAAGGATAGAATGGAAGAGATGGAGTGAAAAGTTTTATTAGTAAGTATTTACCAATAAATATTAAAGAAAATATGCATATAAAATTCCTAGATCGCAAGGAAAATAATATAGAATCACTCATGACTTACAACTACAACATTACAAGTCTTTGTAAGATACTTTTTGGGTTTTTATCAATAATGATAGACAAATAGGTATATTATTTACTTATTTGAAACTTAGCCTTCTAAAATCTATAAAAATAGGGGATATTATAATTTATGGATAATTAGTCCAACATTATCTAAATGTATAAATTGGGTTTGTAAAATGACACAATGGTTGTAGTTATAAGAATAGAATATTGGAATTTCAAGATGGTGAGTCAAATGAAATTTTTTGAAAGAGGACCCAATTCCTGACGTGTCAATCATATGGGAAGAATAATCTTGGGAATTTCCATAAAAGGATAGGAAAATGATTCAATAGTGGTATAGAAGGACACCAAGATCATGAATGGTGATAGAACATGAATTATCTATCCACTATGATGGAATATTGGAAGGAACATCCAAATTCGTCACCCATGGTTCGATGATTCAACTGTATGGATAAATTTATCTACGCAAGATAGTATATTAAAACATAGTCCCTTGAGGGTAATTACCATCCGAACCCACTAAATCAAATAGAGAATTGTAAGGAACATGCTATCACTACTACTGAAGTGAATCGTGAAAATGATGTTTTATGATGTACACATACTATTCACTCTAGAATGGGAAATTTTTTATTCGATTATAGTTCTACAAATTTCATTATATCCTATAAATTTTATAGAATTTTTGATCAAATACTTGGTAACTTAATGTATATTTATCATTATAACATACAATTTTTCAATCATTTTAGCCCATGTTCAAGACCTTTTACTGATTGGAGTATGTGGGATGTTTCGTCTAGTGAATATCATAGGCCTTTCCATAGTAGAATTAGATGCTATACTAGGAATGGATTGGATCTTAATATATAGAGCACACATTAATAGTCAAGAAAAGGAAATATATTTATCTATTCCAAACCATCCCATTCTCGTCTACAATTTTATGTAAGATCATGAATATTCTTTAGAAAATCCCAATATAGTTTGGGTGTTGGTACCCTATGTTGAAGAATACCTTTACCAAATGGTTGGGTTGATGGAAGGTATCAAACTAGAAAAAATTCCCATTGTGAGGTAACATACAAATGTATATCTTAAATAGTTTCCTAAACATCCACCAGATCATGAGGTAGAGTTATCTATATAGATTATAACTGTATCCACACTAATCTACAAATGCTATTTTATATCCTATATTGAATGGGAGGAGGTAAATAATAATATAAAAGATCATTTGGACAAAGGGTTCATATTCCCTAGTGCATCATTGTGGGGATTTTTGGTACTCTTTGTAAACAAAAGGATGGAATAATGAGGCAATGTATCGATTAGTGGTATCTCAACAAGATCACCATAAAGAACTAGAATCCCCAGACATGTATCATCAACTAAGAAGAGAATATTAATTCTCAAAGGTGGATCTTTTTTATATATATCATTAGTTGAAGGTGAAAAAAAGAAATAATTTTTTAAGGTATATTTTAGTTCTAGGTAAGGTCATTATGATTTCATAATGATTTCCTTCAGACTTACTAATTCACCTACAATCATCATGGATTTGAGGAATAGAGTCTTTAGAAGGTACCTCATTAAATTTTTGGAATTCTTTATCAATGATATTCTCATTTACTAGTAGATAAAATATGAACATAAATAGAATCTATGTATAGTGTTGGTCACATTATGAAATGAAAAAATGTATACTATATTCATCAAGTAATTCTTCTTGATTTAGAAAGGAAACTTCTTGGGGCATGTAATCATAATTGATAGAATTTATATGGACCCTTAAAAAAAATTCAATTGAATAATGTCTTAGAACATCATGTTTTATAGAAAATAATATTTTTATTGGATTAGTTCTGTACTCAAATCAATTTGTAAAAAAATTATCATGATTTACTTACATGAGAACTAAGATAACATAGAAAGGGGTTATGTATGTCTCAATTAAAGATAGTGATGAAATATTTATCAAGGTCAAAAGAGGAAAATTGTAACAACCCAAAGTTTCATTAATGGAAAATCCATCTTGGTCTTATTAAATGTATCTTTATATAAAATGTTTTAATAAAATTTCAACTCCATTGGTTTTATGATAAGAATTGTGACCATTACATTTATAGCTGTTGAATAGTGATCACAATATTAGTATAAATATAGGGCTTTAACACATCCAATTTTACCTAGACAAAGGAAGCAATGGCCTCATCCAGTAGAATTGCCCCATACGAAGCCCATTTATCGGAGCTTGGAAAAGAGGTGGCGTACTTGGGCTTCACTCTTGACCAAGCCCAAGCTGAGCTTCACCATGTCAAGCTTGAATATGACCGTCTACAGGAGAAGTGGAAGTTGGTAGAAATTACCACTCGAGCGATGTTATCCGAGCCACCCCAAGAGTCTGTCACCATCGCACACCTTACCCTTAGGTCTTATGCAAATATTTTAAGGGGTTATGTTAATAATCAATTGTACTATGTTCATGTACATTATTTTTTTTATATAATAATGAATGTAATTTCTTGTCATTATTGATACATTTTAAATAGTGTTTTAAGTACAAATGGTGTTTTTAGTTATTATTTAATTAAGAAATATATTTTATTAAATTAAGGTATTTTTGAATTAAATAATATTTTAATAAAATATTATTATTATTGTTATGAGACTAAATTTATTATATATAAATGATCATGTAATTGTATTAATGCAATTATAATTTTTATTAATGTTTGAAATCCATTTTTGTCAAAACCCGTGAATTTTTTATAAATGTCGGTTTTTATGTTAAAAGTGAAAAATAAAATATTTAGAAAATTATTTAGATAAAATAAATGTTATTTTTGGAATCAGGGCATCGAAATTATCCAATGGTTAATTTTTCATAATTTTCTGAGACAGTCAAATGTTTGAGTAAAAATTAAATACAATTTAAATATATAATGTGCTTTATGACATCATAATGACCCAATAGTGATGTAATAATATACTATAATCTTTATTTTCGGCCAATATATGTTTTACCATTAAAATAATGTGATTTTGGGTTTGGTTGGCTTACTTTTCAAAGCATTAATGGACCCCTCAAGACTTATTAAACACCTTGTCTTTTTAAATTAATTTCTATGGGAGTGTGGCTCACCTCCACATAAGCAACCCTAATATTTTAAGAAGTTCGGACCTTGGACATATAAAATATTATTTTCCTCATATCGTTTCCAAAAACCATGGGCAAAAACCATGGTATGGTTTGTGTTTTGGATTAATTTAATATAAGGGGTCCCAAAACTAAATAATAAAGAATTCCCTCACCTTTCCTATATAAACCCACCCAAGCTCCCACTTCCTCCTCACTCAAATATTTTGGAGTTCGTCCAACCCTTGCCCTACTTTCTCTAGAATCCTCCCAAGGTTCCCCAAGCTCCCAAGAAGCCTCTCAAAAGTATCTCTCTAGCCTTTGGAAGAATAATTCCAAGTAAGGTTTTTTTTCTTCCTTTCTCTTTTTTGTCCAATTTTCTTTAAGTTGTTTTGCCTTTTAATTTCAATTATGAAGGTTGGGGTATGGTTTCGAACCTCCCTCATACTGCCCTATTTATGTTTGAATGAATGGATATCCCTTTCTCTCCCATTAAATTCCTCCCATGTACACCTGTTACTACGCCGAAATTTCGAAAGGAACTTCTCTCTCCTCTTTTACAATCAAGAAATACTTTTGTATCATGAATCTAAATTACCTTACAATTGTTGGGACATGTATCTATATGACCTACTTAATGTCCATTACATGTAAATATGATGAATAGCCCCTTTCTATCTCATCAACCATTTTTATGAATTCTTATGTCACGCCGTTACATTGCCGAAATCGCACCGATTTTCTAAGAAAATTCCATTGTGTAGTGAATACCATGCCCATTTCTCCATAAAGGGTATTCAACTTTATACACATTTACCTATTGATTATAAAGTTTCATGTATAAATTCCACATTCCTTTATCGTGGAATAAATGATTATGTTTTATGAATCCATGTTTTATGATCCATGTGGCACACTTATGCATGAAATGAAATGTTTAAGAAGGGTGCACCCTTATAGCGCTCCAATGCATTGGGTATAGTATAGTATCATGATACATCATGTTCAATGAGTATTGAATCATGCTAATTCAATTGAAATGAGGGTTTACTCGTGCTTTATCTTAAATGTGGATTTACTCATGCTCCATGTGCAATGATCCTTGGCTCATGCTAATTCCATGTTAAGTGTTGTTGCCACATTTCCATGTTATGATTATCATGCTTTATCATGCCTTTATGTTCATGTTTTTCTTATGATCTATTGATATTCCTATTGTTTAACATGTATTTTACTCCTCATTTTATTCCATGTGTACTCCCTTACTGGGCTTTATAGCTCACAATTTTCTTATGCATGTCCTCAGGTTATCCCATGGAATGCTAAGTACGAAGGAATGTAATGGTCATGTAAAGGAAGTTTTCAATAAAGATTTTGTATTCCATGTTTTATGTTTTTATGTAATGATCCTAATCCCCAAAAACACTAAACCTCTCTATCTACTTTGTTGTATCAAGTGAAGTTTTATGTAATAAATCATGTTTAAGTTGTAATAAAAAGCAGGGTTGTCATAGTTGGTATCAGAGGATAGGTTTGCTTATTTTTTGGATTAGGATTAGAAAACCCTAGTAAAGACTTAGATACAAGACTAAGTACAATAAAAACGTCCCTAAGTTTTGGTGAGTATTTATTAAGTGGGTTATCAAGAAAATACATCCATGTCTGGATACGAGTAGGTACAGGCGGATCTGGCACAAATGTATCCTAGGGGTTAAACCCGAAAACACCGCTTTGAGCTAGACTCGAACGGGAACTGATGTACAACAATGGGCCTTGCTACACCCTTGGTTACGACACTCCCGGGGGATATGCTTTGATGAATTCACAAGATTAGTATGAACCCTTATTAATGAAATTAAAAAAATGCCCCTAAGAATATATGTTAGAATGTAGATCATGAAAAGCCTAGATTAAATCCTATAGACTCATGAGTTAAGGAATGGAATGTTTTTTTATAAGTCATCAACTTTTGTCTTTGGATTACCCTTTATGTGTTACCCCTAACATTCTTTTTATTCCAGCCAATGGCCGGTAATAGGAGGACTCGGGCTAACAACCGATGTGAAGATCAGTGTGATGACTATACTAATGAAATGCCCAATCCAATGGGAGCGGGAATCGTGAACTTTGTCACTCTTCTCTCTCATCTATCTCAATCATTGAATAGAAACACGGGTCAAGAGTAACGTCCAAACCCACCTAAGAAAGAATAAGTCGCTATCGAGAGCTTCATGAGACAAAGTCATCCTACTTTTAGTGGATCATCTGATCCCATGATCGCTGAACAATGGATCAAGTCCATTTAAAAGATCTTCTCCATCCTTTAATGTTCTGAACACGAGAAGGTTCTCCTGGCGGCTTATCGTATGGAGGGTGAAGCTGATAAATGGTGGACATTGATAAAAAATACGAAGCCTGAGGAAGAGATCGAGGCATTGGAATGGAAGGATTTCCGGAAGATGTTTTTCAATAAATATTTTCCGCGCACCCTCCAACTTAAGATGGAAAGGGACTTCCTTTCCCTAAAGAAAAAAGATGATGAATATGTTGGAGAGTATGAGGAAAACTTCACAAGGCTTGCAAGTTACGCCTCCAGCTTTTTCGTTACCCCCGAATGAAAAGTTGACCGCTTCTTTGGTGGGATGAAGCCTAGCCTGCGGAAAGCATTAGCGATCCATGACTTCGACAGCTATGAAGAAATTGTCTGATTTTCCCTCAAGGTGGAAATAGAGATCAGAGAATCACAGGGGTATCATGGCGATAAGAAGCGTAAGGTGGACTTCAATGCTGGTGGGCCGATGGATAAATCCAACAGTGCTAAGAAGATCCAGCACCCCACTTGCCCAAATTGTGGAAAGAAGCACCCTAGAAATTGACTTAAGGGGACGAGGAAATGATTCAGGTGTAGAAGGGAAGAGAACCTAGCTGTTAATTGTCGGAAAGAAAGACATGTGGCTGCGACAGAGGAAAGTAATGCTCCTTTCAAACCTCAACGCATTGTTTAATGCTACAAATGTAAATAACCGGGTCATTTTGCAAATCAGTTCCCTAATCTATGGTATTTCGGAGGCAACCAACAACCTCCAAGGCAGCAAGGAAGAGATTTTGTCATCACTTCTGCTGAAGTGAACCCCGACAACAAAGTAGTGACAGGTACACTAGTTATTCATTCAAGAATAGCAAACATACTTTTTGATTCAGGTTCTATGCATTCTTTTATATCCCTAATGTTAGTAGAACAATCCCAGCACCACCACAAATCATGGAAGTGAAGATGTCGGTGAGTACGAAAAATGGGAAAATCATTGCATCCCATGAGTATAAGTCCTCCCCTGTTATAATCTGTGGATTGAATTTCCCGGAGAACCTTGTCATACACCCTCTGGTGGAATTTGATGCAATTCATGGCATAGATTGGCTTTCCTTATATGGAGCCAACATAAATTGTCGGGAGAGGTAAATCACACTCCATATGGAGAATCAACCCCTGATTCTTTACAAGTGTAAGAAGGAAGATGAATCTAATTTAGCTCCATCATCTCAAGCGAGGATATTACTGCCTTATGAGCACGCGTATCTGGCTCATATTATTGAGTCCAAGGAAGAAACCATCCTTTAAGAAATGCCTATTGTGAGGGAATTCACTGAAGTGTTTCCCGAGGAATGGCCTGGTCTTCCTCCTAGAAGGGATGTTGAATTATTAATTGAACTTATACCCAAGGATTTACTAATATCCAAGACTCCATGTAGAATGGCTGTTGTAGAGCTTGAAGAGATGAAGAAACAACTAAAGGAGAATCTGGATAAAGGGTTTATATGCCTAAGTGCTTCACCATGGGGTGCACCAGTCCTCTTCGTCAAGAAGAAGGATGGGTCAATGCGTCTTTGCATTGATTATCGTGAACTTAACAAAATCAAAATAAAGAACAAGTATCCTCTCCCAAGAATTGATGACTTGTTCAATTAGCTACGTGGAGCACAATTCTTCTCCAAGTTAGATTTGCAGTCGGGATATTATCAAGTAAAGTTGAAGAAGGAAGATGTCCCCAAGACTGGTTTTCGTACAAGATACGGGGATAATGAATTCATAGTAATGCCTTTCGGACTCACCAATGCTCCAACAATCTTCATGGACTATATGAATAGAGTCTTTAGAGATTACCTAGAAAAATTTGTGGTA
Organism: Viscum album; assembly: GCA_963277665.1. Taxonomy (NCBI): domain Eukaryota; kingdom Viridiplantae; phylum Streptophyta; class Magnoliopsida; order Santalales; family Viscaceae; genus Viscum; species Viscum album. Next base: position 778,954,268 of record OY728138.1, read on the forward strand.
GTCTTTATAGATGATATTCTAATATACACCAAAACTAAGGAGGATCATGAGGAGCATTTAAGAACTATACTAGAGACATTGTGAAAGGAGAAGCTCTATGTAAAGTACAACAAGTGTGAGTTCTGGTTAAAGGAGGTATCATTCTTGGGACATATCATCACAAGCAATGGGATATCTGTGGATCCCTCCAAAACAGATGAAATTGAGGGATGACCGAGGCCAAAATCATTAACAGATATCCGTAGCTTCTTGGGGTTAGCTGGATATTATCGACAATTTGTGAGAAATTTATCATGATTGTCCAACCCTCTTACCAAGCTAACTCGAAAGGGAGTAAAGTTTTCTTAGAGTGATGAATGAGAAGAATGCTTCAAGGAGTTGAAAAGGAGGCTTATCACTGTGCTCGTGCTCACTTTACCCACAAGTGGGTAGATTTTTGTGGTATTCAGTGATGCTTTGAAGAAGGGCTTATGATGTGTGCTGATGTAGAATGATAATGTAACACCCCGAGATTTTATGAAAAATATTATTTTAATTTCATTAATGTCTTATGTTGTATTCTACACCAAGATTAAATTGCGCTATACGCAACACCGTATTAGCTTGCAGTATACGCAACACTATTCTTGGACCGTGATACACACAATTTTGATAATAGTTATTCTACGCAACATTGAGTATATATATATATATATATTAAATGTATAAATGAAATATGGTTGGATTCTGTTATACACAACAATGAAGGATTCTTTCACAACACGCAACCCTGACTTGGCTTGCATTACACGCAATCGCGACCTTCCTCGATAACGTGTGTTGTACGCAATACCGGGTTTTAATAAACAATGTTATATTATTATAATATTGTCATGAACTAGCCGTTATGAATAGTATTAACTAAATTTTGAATTTTATAACATTATTATTCATCTTACACATTTCTAGAACATGGTATAAGAACAAAATAAAATTTTCAGGTAAAATAAGTATTTTTCAAAAAATGCAGTTTTTCCGCCTTTTGATGGCGCACCCACTTTAAATCTGGTTTTTGATATGTTTATAAGTTCAATTTGACAAAATAAAATTCTTCTTTGGAATCAAGAAATAAAAATTTATTTTGGATAAAATTTTCATATTATTCTGCTAACTTTCACATTTTAATGAATAGTAAAAACATGCTATATTTTAATTAAAAACAACTTTTTTCATCGTAATATCTTATGTGGTTAAATTATAATATTGAATGGTTTTAATGTATAAATAGAATATATTTTTACCATTTAATATAATTTATGTCATTAGCATTGATTTTACCTTGAATTCGTAAGTTAAATCAATTCAATCTTTTGCAATGTTTTAAACAAAAACCCGTTTTTATTCGACAACGAGATTAATTTTAATTTAATTTCTGCAACTTTTGTGTATTGAATATGGAAAAATGGATTCCATATTTGGAATCATTGGATCCAAATTATGTTAATAAGCTACTTTTTATTTTTGGGAATTATGAATAGTAACTACGGTAAATTTTATTTACCATAGTTAAAGGTAAATCGGGTAATTAAGGGTAAATATAATATTTTAAAATTACCCTAAAAAATGTCAAAATCCTATTGGATGACTAAAAGTCAACCCATATCACTTAAGGGTCGGATTAGATTCATTTAATTAAATTTTGTCAATGAAAATAATTTAATTATTATTAAAACCAAAGAATGTGACAACATGTCACTTTCTTAAATCTTATAAGTATAATAATTTTAATCTAGTGATAAACTTCATGAAACTTAGAAAATTAATAGTTTCCAGAAATCTAATACAATTATCTACATCATAGGAATTTATTTATAATTTTTAGGGATTAAATAATTATCATTTATTATGACACAAAGATGATGCAGTAATTGTCTTATTAATGAAATATTGACATAATTGATGTTATAAATGCCCAAATAAATGTAATTTGAGACTTTTTATGACTTACACTAATTTTATAGGTTAATATGACATGTTATTGTTGATTTATGTAACTTGGTTCGAACTTATCATTCAGTTATGAATTTCATAAAAATCATTTACCAAATAGTGTCAAAATTGACATAAAATAGTTTTTAAAACAAATAGTATATTATTAATTGTTATTTTGTTCCTAAAAATCTAAGGTTCGGACAAATGACTTATATAAGGATATATATATTAATAATAAACAATTTGGGGTTCGTTTGGCATGTTATAGTAAGTGTATTAACCATATAGTGTAAGAAAACAAAAAGACACGGTAAAAGTTAAATTATTTAACTTAGAGTTAAATCTAATTGATAAGGTTAAAATAATAACCTAAACTTGTATAAATCCTATTGGTTGATAGGATTTCGACCCATCCCCACTTTAGCTTCGAAATAAGACCCTTTGGAACCATTATAATCTGATTTTGACTTTAATATAAAATAATATTTTGAGATATTTCTAAGGTGCCCCTCTCCTCCCTTATAAAAGGGCACCTCCTCCCTCTCTTCCTCACACAACTTTGAGCCTTCATGCTCGGCAAAACCCTGCAAAAATCTCTTCTCCACTTCCCTAGTATAATTCTAGAGGTTCTGGTCTTCTTCAAAGACCATCCTTAGTTCTTTAAGTGGTGGCTAAGAAAAGGCACGTCAAAAAGAGGTAATATCCATTACTGATCTTTTTCAATTTCTTTCTTCTTCAACTTCTTCTTCCTTAGTTGTTTCCTGATAAATTAATAACATCAGTATTTATTTTATACTGATATGTTATTATAAATATGAAACAACTTTAATTAACCTTCTATCCATCCTACGGAAAAAGGAAATCACCGCGCGTGCGTACGTACGGAATACCGTCTCCACGCCGTGGTGTAATCTATTTTCCGCCACCACCTTAATTGGATGGGTATAAAGGTGTAATTAGTAACTATATATGATTATTATAAAGTTATATTGATACTTAAATAGTATACATACACTTCAACACAATTCCACGACAATGGGAACGATATCATCGCTCGTGCGTACTTACGGACTACCGTCTCCACGACGCGATAAGATTCATTCTCAATAATTAACCATTCATGAATGATTATAAAGTATATATAATAAGTACTAATGAAATATATGACCTGATAATGATACTGGAATTATTTATATTTATGTGTATGTCATCTACTTAATTCCATTCAATTCAATAAGGAAACGAAAACAGCGTTCATGCGTACGTACGGACTACCGTCTCCATGAATGGTGTATTTCTTTCCATTTAATGATTTATTATATATGTATATTATGAATATATATATATATAAATCATGTTTTATATTCTAGAATTAAGTAATCATGATCTAAGTAATCATATGAATAATTACAAGTTAAAAACATGAATGACAAATGAGACGATTTTACCCAAAACGATACTTTAACATAAATTTACAAAAGAACGGGTTATATAAAGTCATAAGTGGACCATATATGATATAATAACAACGAATATGATTCTGGAATAAGTCAATAACATAATTTAAATCATTATACAGGAGGTTCGGACACTTACAAAGCAAGTCGGACCTAAGGTAAGGGAAATATCACAATCTCATTTTTATCCGAGATTGTTTATTCGTAAGTATTTACTGGGGTGTATTTTATCATCCACATCCATGTTTCATCAATATGTAATATTATTTCCATCCACCTACAATTGTTTAAATCCATTTTTACCCTTCGGTGTGTTTTTAGTAATATGTATGAAAGGAATCTTTTGCCGTTTTTCGTATGAGGTACTTTTTTACTTTTCCGACAAAAGTACAAAGAATGTTTTTTTTAACTTATACGACATGAATGGATTTCTAAAAAATTATTTCCAAGAAGCTTAATTTACAAGTATTCAAGTTTATTTTTAATCAACTTCTTTTATTTTAAAATTGTATGACATGTTAAGAAAGGAAAAGTGTTTTTGAAGTAGAAAGGATATTTTCCTCAAGAATGAAGTTCAAGTATTTTATCAAAATTATTTTCCATCTAAGATAATAAAAGGGTTCTGTTTTTATCCCTATTATTACATGGATTTGATTATGTTGTGATGGAAACATTTTTATGAATTCTTTTATCTTATATGAATTGTTGTATGATGTCATGTTGTTTAAGAATCCCATTTTTATTACATGGGTTATGCAATGATGTATGATTTATGATTTTGTGGCACACATAAGAATGGTATCATTATGAGATGGGTGGGACTTATATCTCCCTCCAATGAATTGGGTAAAGATTTTATATCTCATGAGATAGACATGGATGGAATGGTAGGTTATACCGATTCAGTGAAACAGGACTGAAACGAGGGTTACTCGATTCAGAAAGGTACTGTGTCCACTAAGATAGTCTTGGCAATGAGTCTTGACTAACAAGAAATGATTCTCTATGATTATGTGTGAATGCCACAAAGTTTCATGTTTTAAGTTATGATTATTGTGATTACATTTCACTTCCATGATTTATCCCATGTTATGAAATTATGATCTCTTTTGCAGGTTAAGATTTCCAAAAGTTATGTGCTTGTGTATACGATGAGATTTATATTTATTTTGTTTACCCTTACTGAGAATTTGAGCTCACCCTTTTATGTTTTCTTTTCCCCAGGATATAAAGAAAGGTTTTAGGTAAAAAAAGGAAGATCTTTATAGGAGATGTTGAAGATCTTTCACCACGATTAGAAGATTACGTTCCGAGTTTCCAAAGACACTAAACTATTACGATCCTTGTGTGTGTGTTTTTGTTATGTACTAAGTATTCTACAAAAGTAATGTAATGTACATGTATGTCAGGCTTCGGGTCTCTACAGTTGGTATCAGAGGAAAGGTTTAGTCAACCTTTGGAAACTAGGACGCGAAAACATTAGTGAGATCCCTAGAGATATTTCTAAGGTATGTCTAGGGATGTCCCTAAGGATAGGTATACATATAGGATATAGTCCTAGAATTATGGTAACGATCTTAGAATTTAACCTAAGATGTTAGATATTGAAGTTACTCCCCCTTTATTATGATTTTTGCATCTCACACTATTCTTTTGGGTTTTAGAAAATGGCTGGAAACAAGATGATTCACGATAATGGAGGATATAACGGACAATGGAATGATATTATTCACAAGAAATCAAATGAAATGGGATTTGGAAGTCCAAACATCATTATTATGCCGAATCAGAAATCTCATAATATGATCAATAAAGTAAAATTTGTTAAGTTTCCTGACTCGGCTAATAAGAGAAAGATGGAGTTTTATGATGATCATAGAGGAAAGAAAGTTCAATTTCCCCTATGTAAATCATGTGGGAAGAGTCATCAAGGAGAATGTTTCAAAGGAACTGGAAGATGCTTTGGGTGTGGAAAAGAAGGACACAAAGCAAGTAAATGCAAAGGAAAAGGTTCAGTTAACAACATGGATGAGGATAATGGTATTGCTACGACATCAACAATGGTTAAATGTTTTAAATGTGGAATGTACGGGCATTATGCAAACCAATGCCCTAAGGGAAAGTGTCATAAAGATAATCAGTATGGTCATATGGGAAGTATTTATGTGGATGATGATGAAGAGACTACAAATGACATGTGAGATGAAAGAATTGTTGAAGCTCGGTCAATGGTTTAATAATGTAGTGGAATGATTACATGTTTATCATGTGTAATGTTGTATAAGTAATATCATGGTACTATGGATTAAAGAGACATGTAAGGATTGTTACACTGTTGTCTGATTAATGTTACCAGTATCCATGAAAGGTTATTCAGATATTTTTGGAATGTAGATGATATGCGCATAATGAATGGATAAGGAGAAAATTAAATGTTTGATAGTATTCATGAGCTCATGACTGATATAAGGAGAAGGTTATATCATGGTTTGAGTATATAGAATTTTTGGATTTTGGTATGTGGAAAGAGTTAACTTTTGACAGCATTCATGTTTTCACTAAGGTTTAATGGGTATTCATTTTTTCAAGAGAATACATCATTAAGGTATTCACATGATTGGAATGTGACCAACAAGATATATGGGGGATAAATGATGGTATTCACATGCTTGGTTGGTGACATTTCAAGTAATCATTTTATTTATACTATGAGCTTGGACCAAAGTATTTTAGATAAGCCTAAAGATTGTAATGGATTATGTTAACCATAAGTTAGTATTGTTTAAGTATAGAACTTTGTTTTGATATTATTTATGTGATGTTATAGTAATGTAGTTTTAGAAAAAATACAACCTGTAGGACGGGCGACAACCCATCGCGTCGGACAAGGCTGTAGGAATCGAACCCACAACCGAAGTGCGACTGGCCTTTATCGCCTACCACTGACCTACAAGAAGTCCCTATTTAGTAGAAACTAGTTTTATTATATTAAGGAGTATGATATGTGAAGTATAAGTTCATTTTAGGAACCATATATGATTAGTATCGCTATAGATGGACTTATGTATTTTTTTTGATAACTTTTCTAACCTTTTGTTTGAGACAGATGGAATGACCCATCATTCTATCACATGATCTGCTAACACATCACGAATGACAAATTCAACTTCATTTCTTTTAGAGATGAAGTGGAAATTGTCCAAAGAACGAAAAACGGTGAGACTATACCAAAATCACGAAAGTATTTCTTCTAATTCCAATTTCATCAACTTTAGGGAAACGATATTGAAAACCAAAAATGTTGTCCTAGTGATCTTATATCTGATGAATCAGATGGTACCTTAGATCGTCACAAATTTATGGCTTTGTGATTGCTGGATTTTCCATAGCCATGTTCTCTACCACTCTCCATCAGAACATGATGGTTAGATTTCTCTTCCATATCCATATTTTCACCTATGTGGAAACCCAGTGATTAGTTTATTTGGGTAACCGTTACGTTTCATACTTTTGTTTTTAAAGATAAGTTTTGGTATTCCTTTTTACGATGTGGGTTTCTATCAAAGAAACTTTCAAATAGTAAACCATTTATAACCCCGACGAATTTCGAGGGAGAAATTCATTTTAAGGGGGGTAGAATGTAACACCCCGAGATTTTATGAAAAATATTATTTTAATTCCATTAATGTCTTATGTTGTATTCTACACCAATATTACCTTGCGCTATACGCAACACCGTATTAGCTTGCAGTATACGCAACACTATTCTTGGACCGTGTTACACACAATTTTGATAATAGTTATTCTACGCAACATTGAGTATATATATATATATATATATATATTAAATGTATAAATGAAATATGGTTGGATTCTGTTATACGAAACAACGAAGGATTCTTTCACAACACGCAACCCTGACTTGGCTTGCATTACACGCAATCGTGACCTTCCTCGATAGCGTGTGTTGTACGCAATACCGGGTTTTAATAAACAATGTTATATTATTATAATATTGTCATGAACTAGCCATTATGAATATTATTAACTAAATTTTGAATTTTATAACATTATTATTCATCTTACACATTTCTAGAACATGGTATAAGAACAAAATAAATTTTTCGGGTAAAATAAGTATTTTTTAAAAAATGCAGTTTTTCCGCCTTTTGATGGCGCACCCACTTTAAATCTGGTTTTTGACATGTTTATAAGTTCAATTTGACAAAATAAAATTCTTCTTTGGAATCAAGAAATAAAAATTTACTTTGGATAAAATTTTCATATTATTCTGGTAACTTTCACATTTTAATGAATAGTAAAAACACGCTATATTTTAATTAAAAACAAATTTTTTCATCGTAATATATTATGTGGTTAAATTATAATATTGAATGTTTTGAAAGTATAAATAGAATATATTTTTACCATTTAATATAATGTATGTCATTATCATTGATTTTACCTTGAATTCGTAAGTTAAATCAATTCAATCTTTTGCAATGTTTTAAACAAAAACCCGTTTTTATTCGACAACGAGATTAATTTTAATTTAATTTCTGCAACTTTTGTGTATTTAATTTGGAAAAATGGATTCGATATTTGGAATCAGTGGATCCAAATTATGTTAATAAGATACTTTTTATTTTTGGGAATTATGAATAGTAACTACGGTAAATTTTATTTACCATAGTTAAAGGTAAATCAGGTAATTAAGGGTAAATATAATATTTTAAAATTACCCTAACAAATGTCAAAATCCTATTGGATGAATAAAAGTCGACTCATATCACTTAAGAGTTGGATTAGATTCATTTAATTAAATTTTTTCAATGAAAATAATTTAATTATTATTAAAACCAAAGAATGTGACAACATGTCACTTTCTTAAATCTTATAAGTATAATAATTTTAATCTAGTGATAAACTTCATTAAACTTCGAAAATTAATAGTCTCCAGAAATATAATACAATTATCTACATCATAGGAATTTATTTATAATTTTTAGGGATTAAATAATTATCATTTATTATGACACAAAGATGATGCAGTAATTGTCTTATTAATGAAATATTGACATAATTGATGTTATAAATGCCCAAATAAATGTAATTTGAGACTTTTTATGACTTACAATAATTTTATAGGTTAATATGACATGTTATTGGGGATTTAAGTAACTTGGTTCTAACTTATCATTCTGTTATGAATTTTATAAAAATCATTTACCAAATAGTGTCAAAATTGACATAAAATAGTTTTTAAAACAAATAGTATATTATTAATTGTTCTTTTATTCCTAAAAATCTATGGATCGGCCAAATGACTTAGATAAGGATATATATATTAATAATAAACAATTTGGGGCTCGTTTGGCATGTTATAGTAAGTGTATTAACCATATAGTGTAAGAAAACAAAAAGACACGGTAAAAGTTAAATTATTTAACTTAGAGTTAAATCTAATTGATAAGGTTAAAATAATAACCTAAACTTGTCTAAATCCTATTGGTTGATAGGATTTCGACCCATACCCACTTTAGCTTTGAAATAAGACCCTTTGGAACCATTATAAACCGATTTTGACTTTAATATAAAATAATATTTTGAGATATTCCTAAGGTGCCCCTCTCCTCCCTTATAAAAGGGCACCTCCTCCCTCTCTTCCTCACACAACTTTGAGCCTTCAAGCTCGGCAAACCCCTGCCAAAATATCTTCTAAACTTCCCTAGTATCATCCTAGAGGTTCTTGGCTTCTTCAAAGACCATCCTTAGTTCTTTAAGTGGTGGCTACGAAAAGGCGCGTCAAAAAGAGGTAATATCCATTACCGATCTTTTTCAATTTCTTTCTTCTTCAACTTCTTCTTCCTTAGTTGTTTAATGATAAATTAATAACATCAGTATTTCTTATATACTGATATGTTATTATAAATATGAAACAACTCTAATTAACCTTCTATCCATCCTACGGAAAGATGAAATCACCGCGCGTGCGTACGTACGGAATACCGTCTCCACGCCGTGGTGTAATCTATTTTCCGCCACCACCTTAATTGGATGGGTATAAAGGTGTAATTAGTAACTATATATGATTATTATAAAGTTATATTGATACTGAAATAGTATACATACACTTGAACACAATTCCACGACAATGGGAATGATATCATCGCTCGTGCGTACGTGCGGACTACCGTCTCCACGACGCGATGAGATTCATTCTCAATAATTAACCATTCATGAATGATTATAAAGTATTTATAATAAGTACTAATGAAATATATGACCTTATAATGATACTTTAATTATTTATATTTATGTGTATGTCATCTACTTAATTCCATTCAATTCAATAAGGAAACGAAAACAACGTTCATGCGTACGTACGGACTACCGTCTCCATGAACGGTGTATTTCTTTCCATTTACTGATTTATTATATATGTATATTATGAATATATATATATAAATCATGTTTTATATTCTGGAATTAAGTAATCATGATCTAAGTAATCATATGAATAATTACAAGTTAAAAACACGAACGACAAATGAGACGATTTTACCCAAAACGATACTTTAACATAAATTTACAAAAGAACGGGTAATATAAAGTCATAAGTGGACCATATATGATATAATAACAATGAATATGATTCTGGAATAAGTCAATAACATAATTTAAATCATTATACAGGAGGTTCGGGCACTTACAAAGCAAGTCGGACCTAAGGTAAGGGAAATATCACAATCTCATTTTTATCCGAGATTGTTTATTCGTAAGTATTTACTGGGGTGTATTTTATCATCCACATCCATGTTTCATCAATATGTAATATTATTTCCATCCACCTACAATTGTTTATATCCATTTTTACCCTTCGGTGAGTTTTTAGTAATATGTATGAAAGGAATCTTTTGTCGTTTTTCGTACGAGGTACTTTTTGACTTTTCCGACAAAAGTACGAAGAATGTTTTTTTTAACTAATACGGCATGAATGGATTTCTAAAAAAATATTTCCAAGAAGCTTCCTTTACAAGTATTCAAGTTTATTTTTAATCAACTTCTTTTATTTTAAAATTGTATGACATGTTAAGAAAGGAAAAGTGTTTTTGAAGTAGAAAGGATATTTTCCTCAAGAATGAAGTTCAAGTATTTTATCAAAATTATTTTCCATCTAAGATAATAAAAGGGTTCTGTTTTTATACCTATTATTACATGGATTTGATTATGTTGTGATGGAAATATTTTTATGAATTCCATTATCTTATATGAATTGTTTTATGATGTCATGTTGTTTAAGAATCCCATTTTTATTACATGGGTTATGCAATGATGTATGATTTATGATTTTATGGAACACATAAGAATGGTATCATTATGAGATGGTTGGGACCTATATCTCCCTCCAATTCATTGGGTAAAGATTTTATATCTCATGAGATAGACATGGCTGGAATGGTAGGTTATACCGGTTCAGTGAAACAGGACTGAAACGAGGGTTACTCGATTCAGAAAGGGACTTTGTCCACTAAGATAGTCTTGGCAATGAGTCTTGACTAACAAGAAATGATTCTCTATGATTATGTGTGAATGCCACAAAGATTCATGTTTTAAGTTATGATTATTGTGATTACATTTCACTGCCATGATTTATCCCATGTTATGAAATTATGATCTCTTTTGCAGGTTAAGATTTCCAAAAGTTATGTGCTTGTGTATACGATTAGATTTATATTTATTTTGTTTACCCTTACTGAGCATTTGAGCTCACCCTTTTATGTTTTCTTTTCCCCAGGATATAAAGAAAGGTTTTAGGTAAAAAAAGGAAGATCTTTATAGGAGATGTTGAAGATCTTTCACCACGATTAGAAGATTACGTTTCGAGTTTTCAAAGACACTAAACTATTACGATCCTTGTGTGTGTGTTTTTGTTATGTACTAAGTATTCCGCAAAAGTAATGTAATGTACATGTACGTCAGGCTTTGGGTCTCTACAGATAAAGTGATATCATATGCCTTAAGGCAGTTGAAAATCCATGACCGAAACTATCCAACACATGATCTGGAGTTGGCGGCGGTGATCTTTTCCTTTAAAATATGGTGGAATTATCTCTATGGAGAGAAATGTGGGATATATATTGACCACAAGAGTTTTAAATATATATTCACACAGAAAGAGATTAATATGCCCCAGAGAAGATGGATAGAGCTCATCAAGGATTATGACTATTCAATCCATTACCACCCTGGGAAAGCGAACTAGGTGGCAGATTCCCTAAGTAGAAAGGATCCAGCAATTATATCAGTGGTGAGAATTGAGAAGGATCCAATCTTCTTAGACTTGATGACGATGGACATGGGAATCATAGATAAGGAAACATCATCAATCCTTTCAGAAATTATTTCTCGACCCTCTCTTTTGTAAAGGTTAAAGGATTCTCAAAAGGATGATGTGGGAATTCAAGAAAAAGTGGGAGCTATCGAAAAATGGAAATCCTCAGAGTTTAATGTTAATGAAGAAGGAATTGAGAGGTTTGGGAAAAGAATATGTCTTCCATCAAGTCCAGAGCTGAAGAAGGAACTTTTTGATGATGCACATAGTTTAAATTTCTCTATTCACCAAGGGAGCACAAAGATGTATCGAGATCTCTAAGAAAACTTTTGGTGGGATAATATGAAGAAGAATATTTCTGAATATACATCAAAGTGCATGGTGTGTCAGAAAGTAAAGGCAGAGAGGCAAAAGTATAAGGGGATGATGCAACCATTGCACATAACTAAATGGAAATGGGAAAACATCACCATGGAATTTGTCACCAGACTTCCGAGGACATTCAAAGGCAACAATGCAATATGGGTTGTTGTGGATCGTCTTACAAAGACTGCACACTTCATTGCTATTTGGGAGGATTTCCCATTAGATCAACTGGCACAGATATATATCAGGGAAGTGGTAAGGTTTCATGGAGTACCACTATCTATTGTGTCTGACCGAGATCCAATATTAACCTCTATGTTTTGGAAGATTCTTCAACATGCTCTGAATACTGAACTAAAATTTAGTACGGCCTATCATCCTCAAACTGATGGCCAATCTGAGCGGACTATCCAAAAACTCGAGGATATGTTGAGAGCAAGCTCAATGGACTTTAAAGGAGGATGAGATCAAAATATTCCTCTGCTTGAGTTCTCTTATAATAACAGTTTCCACTTGAGCATCCAAATGGAACAATATAAAGCCCTGTATGGGAAAAGGTGAAGAACACCGACATGTTGGGATGTGGTCGATGAACGTAAACTGCTTGGACCAGAAATGGTCGAGGAAATGGCGGGGAAGGTGAAAACCATTCAGCGGCATATCAAGGCAGCCCAGAGTCGAGAGAAGAGTTATGCAGATAATCGTTAATGAGACCTTGAGTTTAAAGTTGGATACATTTTTTTTCTAAGCATATCTCTGTGGAAGAAGGTCATGAGGTTTGTAAAGAAATGGTAAGACCAAGGTACATCAGCCCCTTCGAGATTCTTGATCGTGTCAGGGTTGTTCCCTATCGAATAGAACTTCCGCCTACTATGGAAAATGTACATGATGTATTTCATGTATCCCTCTTAATGAAGTACATACCTAACCCTTCACATGTACTCTCTTCTGAGGTGGTACAATTGGAAGATGATCTTTCTTATGAGGAGCAACCAGTGAAGATCTTAGATTGTAGAGAAAAAGTTCTACGAAATAAGACAATTCCCCTCATCAAGGTGTTGTGGAGAAACCACAAGTTTGAAGAAGAAACTTGGGAATTGGAGGAAGTGATGAAGTTGATTTACCCACATCAGTTTTAGTGTGGGAAAAGAAAAATTTCGAGGGCGAAATTTCTTAAGGGGGGAATATTGTAACGACCCAAAGTTTCATTAATGGAAAATCCCTCTTGATCTTATTAAATGTCTCTTTATATAAAATGATTTTATAAAATGTCAACTCCATTGGTTTTATGATAAGAATTATGACTGTTACTTTTATAGTCGTTGAACAGTGATCACATGATTAGTATAAATATAGGGCTTTAACACATCCAATTTTACTTATACAAAGGAAGCAATGGCCTCATCAAGTAGAATTTCCCCATACGAAGCCCATTTATCGGAGCTCGGAAAAGAGGTGGAATCCTTGGGCTTCGCTCTTGACCAACCCCAAGCTGAGCTTCACCATGTCAAGCTCGAACGGGACCATCTACAGGAGAAGTGGAAGTTGATAGAAATTACCACTCGAGCGATGTTGTCCGAGCCACCCCAAGAGTCTGTCACCATCGCACACCTTACCCTTATGTCTTATGCGGTTGTTTTAAGGGGTTATGTAACTAATCAATATTTTTATGTTCATGTACATTATTTTTGTATATAATAATGAATATAATTTCTTGTCATTATTGATACATTGTAAATATTTTTTAAAGTACAAATGGTGTTTTTAGTTGTTATTTAATTAAGAAATCTATTTTATTAAATTAAGGGATTTTTGAATTAAATAATATTTTAATAAATTATTATTATTATTATTATTATTAGATTAATTTAATTATATATAAATGATCGTGTAATTGTATGAATGCAATTAAAATTTTTATTATGCTTTGAAATCCATTTTTGTCAAAACCTGTGAATTTTTTATAAATGTCGGTTTTTATTTTAAAAGTGAAAATTAACATATTTATAAAGTTATTTAGATAAAATAAATGTTATTTTTGGAATCAGGACGTTGAAATTATCCAACGGTGAATTTTTCATAATTTTCCGAGACAGTCAAATTTTTTAGTAAAAATTAAATACCATTTAAATATATAATGTGTTTTATGACATCATAATCACCCAATAGTAATGTAATAAAATACTATAATCTTTATGTTCGGCCAATATATGTTTTACCATTAAAATATTGTGATTTTTGGTTTGTTTGGATTACTTTTAAAAGCATTAATAGACCCCTCAAGACTTCTTAAACATCTTGTCTCTTTAAATTAATTTCTATGGGAGTGTGACTCACCTTCACATAAGAAACCCTAATATTTTAAGAATTTCGGACCTTGGCCTTATAAAATATTATCTTCATATTTACTTTTCCAGAAACCATGGGCAAAACCAATAGGATGGTTTGTGGTTTGGATTAATTTAATATAAGGGGTCCCAAACCTAAATAATAAACAATTCTCTCACCTTTCATATATAAACCCACACAAGATCCCACTTCCTCCTCACTCAAAGCCTTTGTAGTTAGTTAAAAATCTACCCTACTCTCTCTATAATCCTCTCAAGGTTCCCCAAGCTCCCAAGAAGCCTCTCACAAGCCTCTCTTTATCCATTGGAAGCACACTTCCAAGTAAGGGTTTTTTCATCCTTTCTCTTTTTTGAACAATTTTCTTTAAGTTGTTTTGCCTTTTAATTTCAATTATGAATGTTGGGGTATGGATTTGAACCTCCCTCATACTGCCCTATTTATGTTTGAATTATGGTATTCCCCTTTCTCTCTCATTAAATGCCTCCCATGTACACCCATTACTATGCGAAAATTCCGAAAGGAACTTTTCTCCCCTCTTTTACAATCAAGCAATACTTTTGTATCATTAAACTAAATTCCATTAAAATTGTTGGGACATGTATATATATGACCTACTTACTGTACATTACATTAAAATATGATGATGAACCCCTTTCTCTCTCATAAACCATTTTTATGAATTCTTATGTCATGCCGTTACGTTGCCGAAATCCCACCGATTTTCTAAGCCAATGCCATTGTGTAGTGAATACCATGCCCATTTCTCCATCAAGGGTATTCACCTTTATGCACATTTACTTATTGATTATAATTTTTCGTGTATGAATTCCACATTCCTTTATCATGGAATAAATTATTATGTTTTATGAATCCATGTTTTATGATCCATGTGACACACTTATGCATGAAATGAAATGTTTAAGAAGGGTGCACCCTTATAGCGCTCCAATGAATTGTGTAAAGTATAATATCATGATACGTCATGTGCAATGAGTGTTGACTCATGCTAATTTTAGTGCAACGAGGGTTTACTCATGATTTATGTGCAATTAGAATTTACTCATGCTCCATGTGCAATGAACCTTGGCTCATGTTAATTCCATGTTGAGTGTTGTTGCCAGATTTCCATGTTATGTTTATCATGGTTTATCATGCATTTATGTCCATGTTTTCCTTATACACTATTGATATGCCTATTGTCTAACATGTATTGTACTCCTCATGTTATTCGATGTGTACTCCCTTACTAGGCTTTATAGCTCACCCTTTTCTTATGCATGTCCTCAGTTTATCCCAAGCAATGCTAAGTATGAAGGAATGTAGTGGTCATGTAAAAGAAGTTTTCAATAAAGATGTTGTATTTCATGTTTTAAGTTTTTATGTAATGATACTAATCCCCAAAGACACTAAACCTCCTGATCTTCTTTGTTGTATCAAGTGATTTTGTATGTAACAAATCATGTTTAAGTTGAAATAAAAAGAAGGGTTGTCATAAAAATAGCATTGCATATACTAACACTACCATCAACTGTATAAGGGTTTGTGATATAAATTAAGTCTTTAAAAACGTTTTGGGTCTCAAACTAATGAAAAATAATTAAATGGATATACAACACCTCACAAAAAATAAAGATCCATGATCAAATCTACAATATGCTTGATCTAGTGTCAGCAGCTGTGATCTGGACCTTAATGATTTCTATACACAAACTCTCTGGTGGTAAGTGTGACCAATATGCTAATCATAAGTTTTTAAAGTACATATTCCCACAGAATTAGATCAACATGTTTCAAAGAAAATGGTTATTTCTAATCATAGACTATGAATTTTGTTTTCAACATCACCTGAGATTGGTGAACAAGGTAGCTGGTGATCTGAGAAGAAAAGAAACATCAACTATATCTATGTTGTAGACTGACAATGTCCATATATTCAGGTATTTGATATGAATGTATCATTAAATAATAATAGAAGTTAAAATATCCTACCATTCCCAAATTATTTCCGAACCATCTATCTAAGAGAAGATAATGGAGGGAAAAAATGATAATCTAGAGCTTCAAAAAAGGTAAAAACAGTTAAGGAAGGGAGGCTTCATAACTTACACATCAATGAATATGGTGTCATTTGGATTGGATGTATGATTTTTTTCATTTACAACCTAAAATAAAAAAAGATATCCTAGATAATGCACATATCTCATCTTTTTTTTCATCCATAATTGAAGTACCAATATGTACTATGATCTTCGAGAGCTCTTCTGGTGGGAAAATATGAAGAATCATATTCTTGATTATATATCAAGGTTCTTGGTATGTCAGTATTATAAATTAGAGAGACAACCCCAAGGGGATAATGAAACTATTTCTTATATCAACGTAAAAATGATATAGAATAAATATGTAATTTGTCATTGGTCTCTTGGAGACATACGGAGGTAAAAAAAAGTGATGTGGGTTATATTGAATTGACTCAGTAAAAACACGCACTTCATCGCTATTTGGGAATATATATCACGTGAACAAAATTCTAAAATTTAAATATTGGAAGAGGTGAGACTTTATTGTGTACCATATTAAATAGCATCAGATTGTGATCCAATGATTACTTCAAAATTTTAAATAATTCTTCCAAACAATTTTAATATTGAATTGACTATTAGTATGGACTGCCACCCCAAAACTGACAACTAATATAAGAGGATGATTCAAATACTTGAGTAAATACTAAAATCATGATTAATGGAATTTAACGTATTATGGGGAAAAAATCTCCCATTAGATTATTTTTCAAATAAAAACAACATCTATTTGAGTATTTAAATGTATCTATTTAAAGCTATGTAAGTGAAGCAATGAATAACACTTTCTTTTGAGATGAAGTTGTTAAATGGGTGATATTTAGACAAGATATTTTTCAATATATTAAAAAGGGAAGGTTCCATACATCAAACAAAATATAAAATATGCATGGAGTCATAAAAATAAATATATTGACAATTGTCAAAGGTACTTGATGTTTAAAGTTGGAGAAATGTTTTTTCCAACAAATATCACCATGAAAGAGATTCATACTACTTGGAATAAAAGGGAAGACTTTTCCAATGTACATTATCCCCTTTGAGATCCTTGATCTCATAGTAGTATTGGCCTATCGACATGAACTTCTAATGAAAATGGATCATGGTCATGATGTGTTTCAAGTATCCCGCCTGAGGAAGTACATATCCAATCCTTCACATGAACTAAATTTTGAGGTGGTAAAAATGGCGAACGACCTATCCTATGAGCAGAAACCAATGAATATCATAGAAGAAAAAATAAAATTTTTTTGAAACAAAAAATACACCTTGTCAAAGTACATTAGAGGAACAACACATATGATGAGTCGGTGTGGTAACCATAAGAAATAGTGAAACATAGGTTCCATTATCTATTCTCAACTGATAATATGAGTTGAAATTTAAAGGATAGAATATCTAAATTGAAGAATAATGTAAAAACCAAGTGTTTATAAGTGATTTTTTATGTAAATGAGTATTATATAATATTATACAATATTATACACATGAATCACATTATGAAATAGAAAAACATTAATTACATAATAAAAATGTTTACATTAGTCAATGACTAAACCCATTTAATTTTCAAATATTATAATGGGACAAAAATAAAAAATAGATCATCTACAATGGGAAAATATGGATCACCTTGATCAGATAGAATAATCCCTCCTAGGAAAAACACTATAAAAAATAAAAAAAATATTATTAAATTAAAAAAAATTACAAAATTGAAATGTATAACTATGAGATAAATTGAGGTGAATTAAAATGAATGAATGGTTTAGTATTTATAGGAGGTAATGTGACTATTGTAATTGTGACTTGACTGTTGGGAATAGTAACACGAATGTTGGGAATTGTAACCAAACCGTACGAATAATAATTTGTCCTCAAAATACTAAAATGTAATATTAATAATATTAATCATGCTTTATTTAAGTGAATTTAATTATTATAAATTCATAAAATAAATATCATCATTAAAAACTCAAAAAAATATATATGCACATTTTTTAAAACTGTCTTTTCATGTATTTCACAAAAAAAATTATAATAAAAAAATGAATTACCTATGTTATAAAATTATTTTCAAAAAATATATATCATTATTTAAAATATCACATAGAAAATTTATAAGGGTGGTTTTTTGGCTAATTTTTTTGAAATACTTTATTTTTCGGGTGAAAAGTAAAAATTCAGTTTTCTCATAACTAGTGTATCAAAAATTACATCACTCATTATGTAATAATGATCTAATAATTACTATAACATGAGTCACAAAAAAATTAAAATAATAATTTATACATTAAATTGAAATATATTAATTTTCAAAACTAGAAATAGTTTTTTCCAAATCTTAAAGACCAAAGTGATCACTTAAAATAAAAATTTCCCTACTCATCCAATATCATTTTTAATAAAAAGTTTTAACTCTAATTACAAAGTGGTTAATTTTTTTAAAACCATTATATTTTATTTATATATATTTTATGTTGTAAATAATTCACTATAACATGTTTTTCCTTTGAAATAGTATTTTATTTAATATTTTATTCTAAATATACCACTCACCCAAATTATAAATAACCCATCTCTCTCCCCTTGGAAAATAACTCCTCCATATATTTTTAATGCCAATTATCTACCAAATTACCATATTTGAGGCCTCTTATCATACGTAAAGTTGTTCTGGGTCTGTCCAACTCCAACCATCAAAGTCGTTTTGTGGTGTAGAGAATAAGCAACATTGAGAAAAGGGTATGCCCTCATCAATTCCACATCACATTCTCCACTCATATTTCTATTTTAATATAACACTTTAAAACCCAAATAATTTATGTATAATTTGGTAGTAGATTAGCATTAAATAAATTTTTATTAACCTTCTTTAAGTATGATATTTTTCACATATTGAATTTTCATACTTCACATTCTCAGTGTTTTGATATTGACTAGCTAACTGTCAATTAACTGCCATCAAGGATATTTACAATTATTTTCTTATCACTAATCATATGGATATATACAATAAATTATTTATGATATATATTAATATTTATTTACTTTAATATTATAGAATTAATTCTACGTATTAATAAATTACCATGAACAAAATAGTGAAATTGAAAAAATAGGAAATTTGTATTGTAACATGATTTCAAAACACTTTAACATCAACAATGGAAAATTAAAAAAGATAGTGTCATAATTGATAAATAGTTATATATATTAACTTATTTCAATTCTGGTAAAATATTTTAATAAAATTATGTTTATTATTCGAGAGGTATGAAGACAACAAAATAAAGATAGATTTAGGTTATATGTATTCTCGAACCCAACTCCGTATTCATTGGGTTATCCTAATTTCATGTTATTTTTTGAATTTATATTCTTATAATGTAACTTAAATACACTTTAATTGTTATTCACTTTTCTTTTATGTGATACACATGTTTCCACCTTGATTTATAATCCAAATAAAATGATTTTTCAAAAATAAATTTGTTTCTAAAACACAACATTGTATCCTCTTGAGTTGTTTATTCTTATTTCAAGAATGATTATGTTTATACCATTTTTATTTTATTAATCAATTAGGGAAAATAATGTTTATTAATGAAAATATTATTTATAAATTACATATGAAACAAATTCCATTACATGTGATATTTCATGAATATGATTTTGATTCATTCTATGTGGCATGCATAATAATTTGAATATTAAGATGTGATAGGTGGGACTATAATTATATATCACTCCAATTAATTTGGTAATGTAATTTATATCATGATATTATATGTATTATGGATTAAAATTATGATATATTTGTTCACAATGATGTTGTTATGGTTTATGAACATACGTTTGTGTGACCATGATTCTATATTTGTTCATAAATTTATTTTGAATTTGATCATTATGACATGATGTTTCATTTTTATGAATCACCATATTACATTAGTATCTAAAATGTATTACTAATTCTTATAATGATGATGTCATTATTGTGACATTATTATGATGGTTATGCTCACTCATGTACTATTTATTCATGTCTCCTATTTCTGTTATGTTTTATTCCCCCTACTGGGATTTTAGATCACCCCTTCTATTTTTATCATAATGTGACTACATTTACTAAGGAAAATGTGGTATATTTTAGTTGGATAAAGAAGAATTATTTTAATAATGTTTATTTAATTTTATTTCTATATTATTTATTATCTTAATTTTATTAATTTATTATATCTTTAGATCCTCAAATGTATAACTATTATTATGTTTATTTTAAAAATATTTAACAGTCATGTAATAAAAATTAGGGTCACAATATCCTTTAATGATTATGGTACCCTCTTGGAGTTCCAAATTTTCCTATATTATGATGTAGTTAGACTATTTTTCTTACCACTAATTTAATAATCTGATTTATAAACAAATTTCATAATAAATTATTTATCTAAAAAATATAACATGATGTGTTAACAGAATAAATTTAATATGATAAAATGAAGTTGGGTGTTTATTTAGGAAATCATATATAATTTAAATTCTTCACCTCAATATCGTACTAATATCCATAGGAATATACAGGCCCCAATGTGGTGACTTTCACAACAATGTGGAAGGTGATTTAGTGAACAACACTCAATAATCTACTATTTTAATTAAATCCCTGAGGATTTTATGAAATACCATACAAAACATTGTGAATATATCCAAACTCCTTTTAATGTGATTATTATTATCTCTCTCATAATTTTGATTAGAACTTCTCTAAAATATTTCCCCATTATAGGACCTCAGGATCATCTTATCATGAAATTATAGCTTTAACCAAAATTCCTAATTCCATAGTCTATAATTATAATAAAAAAGAACCCTCTAAAAAATTCCATTTATACTAAATCTAAAAATGGGTCTACCATTATCATAATAAAATAAAGTCATATCAACATATGAACATTTCTTCCATAGGATTTATCTCTATTAATTTTATATAATCTTATACAATCCATTTTTTAAATACATTTAGTGGATATTATACATATAAAATTCATATCTATAATAGTTTCTCTCATTAGTTTATGATTATTCAAAATAGATAGATAAGTTTGAATGAATAATGTATATGTAATTTATCAAATTAGTGTAACACATAATATGTTTCTCAAATATTTTTATAGTTATAAATTCAGAGTATTGGAATTCATTAATTTCATAAAAGATGAAAAATATAATATTGGTTTAACTAAATTGATCAGATGATCAAAAAAAATTCCAAACATCCCAGATTATCTTGGACATATGGGTAGAGTATGAATGGTGTCAAATATTTAATGACACGAAACCAAATATCCCTTCAAAATCAGACAATGGAGATTAATATTTTTCATAGAACCCCAAGTATAATAAATAGTGTATTACATCCCATGTGACATACATTAACGAGATAGTTCAGATAGTAAGTCTCTACTTATTTCATCATGATTCCACTCTATATCATTTACATGATTCTATAGATGAAAATTTTAACATATCATCACAACATATAATACAACCTGATTACTATTAATTAGGGAAACCTTAAAGTCAAAATTTGATCTAATTTTGTTCATTAAATTTTTAATAAAATATAAATGACACAAATTAATGATTTATTAATATATTTTCCCTTTATTTTAAAACCAAGATACATTTTATAAAACTTACATTCAATATCTCATGTATCTAATAACTATATATTTAAAATAAATCATATTTTTTTTATGTCGATGGTTTTATCAAACCATATAGTATATTTTCAATTGTAAACATATAATAGATCTATATATCACTTCTCTTGATGATCTCTCAAATGATATGGGTTTTGAGAAGTATACATTTGTTACTTTAGTGAAATTGAGGTTCATTGGCCTATAAAATGGATCCACATATTTCAATATAATGTTTAATTGGTCCCCCAACATTTTGAATGATCCATTTTCCAATGATATAATTCTTTCTCCAAAACACCTTCCATCATAGAATATGATGCATTTTTTTACTCATACTATATCGTTGATTGTTAAATGTTATAATTTTTTGAAAAATTATTACTAACATCTCCAACATTTAGACAAGAAACTAACTTTATATTCAATATTATCATAATCAATATGAGAACTTGAATAAGTGCATCTATATAGAATGATATCATCCACAAATCCAAATATAAAAAACATATCACTACTACTTTTATGTTAATTAAAGGTAGTACTTATTTTAATCAATTTAAACTCACTGATATTGGATTAGTATCTTCTTGTTATTCTCAAAACATAAGTAACATCTAGTTGAGTAAAAAATATGAAATACATGATAGATCAATTGGAATACATGAAAGGAATTATATTTTACAATTCTAACTCTTGAGAAATATCATGAATATTTTTATGATTTAGGTAATTTAATCTATATAAAAATCATTTTGTTTGAGTTATCCATGCTAAAAATATTTAGTACTTAACTAATATATGTGTTTTGACTTAGTCCACCCAACCTATTTGTCCCAAACAAGGATTATAAACTAATGGAGGATTATAGAATTTTTATATCAAATAATCATTTCCAATGATCTTTTTTTAATGATTAATATGAACAATTTTTTTTTTGGTGATGACATATGAATGCGATATGGTAATAAAAATGATTTATAAGTGATTTTACTAATATAACCTACACTAGGATCTATCAAAGGAGCATAAAATTTGATGTTCCAAGGTAAAAAATCCACTAATACCACAAATTAATAGTTTTATTTTTTATCCTCACTGGCCTATAGGGATTTAGTCTCTCATGTTACATATAGAGAACTTGATTTCATTCTCACTTTGAAAGAATGAATTTCTCCTCCAAATGCTTCATTGATCACCCATGAAACAATAATGAGTCACACCAATGATGTTTTTTCAATCATTTCCTTTGTTAATATTATATTGAGTCTATATGAAACGTCTAGATAGATGAACTTCTATAGTTACTTGTCATTAGTTTTCTTTTTAGAATATTTTCTAACTCTAGATCCTCCCCCTTTATACACTTTTTAATTTCTATTTTGGAAGGTAAATATATATCTTTAATATTTAATGAATCTCCATGTGTCCCTCATAAATCATCATAAACAATCATTGATTTTGACTAAAAAACTAAACTAAAATTTGTATAATTTGGAGTATTTATTAAATAATTTAGACCTGAATAACCCCCCTAAATGATAGGAACTTTTAATTCAATAAAATATTTCTTGGATATATTGATGTCCGATCATTATCATCATAGTATAATTTCTTCCTTTACATGAAAATTAAAAACATAGGGTTCTTCAAACATTATAATAATTGTATCATTATATACCACACTATATTTTAATTCCATTCACATCTAAAATTCATATATGAAACATTTATATTCAAGGTATAATGATATTCTATGAAAACATATTTGACAAAAATACCATGAGATAATCCTTACTTCCTGGAAGAAACCATATATTGTAGACAGAACATTAAAAAAATACCACTTCCACTTATTTTCATAGAAACAACTCCCATGGTGTAACATCCAATTAACATACTATATTTCATATTTCATATTTTCTATTAATACAATAGTTTTCATCCATTAATGTTAATTACCCAATCTATCTCAAAATAAATCCACACTAAAAATTTATGGGTTCATCATTTTGATGTTACTAGTTCCCATGATAAGAACATTTCATCTTATATAAAGTCACAACTGTGTGGCTACCTTACTTTTGACATAATAAGTAACATATTTCCCAAACCACTGTTAGGATTATACATCCATGTTGCAACATCATTATCCAATTATGGTGTAATCCATTAATAGATTTTATTATATAAAAATAATGCGATGTTGTATCTTTAATCATTGGGAAATAAATATGAATAATTTATTATACTGATGTTTGTCAATCTAAATGTTTTTTCAATGAAACATAGATTAATATAGAGGCATGATCTCTATCCAACATTTTTAAATTCAAAAATATAATTCAAACAAAACCATTATTTAGGTAATCGCTCCATTTATGAGGCTTTATTCCTTATATAAAATTCATTTCATTATTTTACTTTAAACATGACACAAATATACACCATGTGTATTTTATCTAACAGTATACCCCCTATGGATTTATTGTAAACACTTTAGAACATATTTAGCTGAAACCTTAAACTGAAAATAAGAAAAATATAGTAAACACTACCACCCTTTAGAAATATTATCATTGATTTAATAGTCATTCACTCTGAGCTCACATGACCCAATATTAGAATGATAATTTTGATCTCAGTTTAAATTTCTTCATGAAAACACATCATTGTTCCTCATGTACCATGACACCACTTTTTAAAAAAAACAACCAAATAATTTATAAAATACCATTGAATTGACATTAATTCACTCCCCGTGAAATATTAATCCAATTTATGACATGGATAACTTAACATTTATCCCTAGTTGGGGATAAAATCTTCAGTATTCTCTATGAGAGACTCCTCTCTAATTGTTTTTTTTAAAATCCATTTATAACTCTTATAATTTCTCTCCTATCTTTAAAGAACACAATTATAACCTCTCTAAATTATTACCCAATAGGATTATAAACCCAAATTATTACTTCATTAAAGATACCAAATCTTTCCATAAACCACTTAATGTCCATACCACATATTGGACATTAAAGTGTATCTAGAAACACCTTAGGTGAGTGGGGATTACTTTTATAATGAATATAAGTATTTGGATATGGTTAGACTTTATGATATAACTAATGATTCACAAATACATCCTCAGAAAAGTCCTTTTTCACGATTCTTGTAATTTTATTTTATAAATACTCATACTATAACTTCACCAACCCTTGAACATAATTATCCTTCCTAAAGTGATATTTGATTGTGATGACATTTTTCCATGAATGAGGGATATATTTTTGATAAGATTAATAGTACTGATGTTATCATACTTAAAAGAAATTAAATATATCTCATCAAATCCAAAATCATCTCTCTTCTAATTTATCATTAAAAACTGAATATAATCTAGAGTTTTAATAATTTATTCATTTTCAGTAATACTCAATGAGATACAAAATTCCATCTTTCTTTCCCATTAATTACACTAATTTCTAGGATAAAGTTAACCAATTCATTATACATATAAACTTTCACTAAAACCCCCCCAAATACACATGTATAATTCCCAATATTTTCTATTATTATGTATCAGGATAAAATAAACCAAAACCCATAACTCTTTTGACATAATTAAATATTGTCTTCACTACTTTGAATTTGTTTCCATTGGAAAAACATTGATACTGTGCATCTTGAAAAGTTTTTAACACAATTAATTTTCTTATTTCTTTATATAAATGTATGATTCTAATGATTTTCAAATACTCCATTATATCAAACAATTATACATCATTATATGATGATAACTCCAATTGGGTAGTGAATATTGTTTTCATTGGCCCAGATTCCCCTATTCCATACATCTTCAGACCCTACTTGGTGTATATAATTTAGTAAATTAATTTTCCATGTCTTAATATAATTACTTGTAAACTAAAGAAAACTTGAACTCACCTATGATTACTTTTTCCAACTCACGCCTCATGAATCACATAAATTGCTAACATTATGTTCCTTATAATCCTCTAAATAATATTTCATGAACATAAATTATCCCAATATTCATTTTATCATTATATTTATTTATTTGTAGATAGTGATCAACTCCACAACCACAAAAAACATATTTCACTGATATTTATCATGTCTAGAATAACCAACTTTGGATACATCCATCATCTCAAACAATTCCTTCTTTAAAAAAACTCTTATTTAATTTTTATTATCAATGAAACCATATATTTTTTTGATGAATACCTCCTACTCAATTAACCCTGTAAGGAATATTTACTTGATGTCTCTCTATAACCCCTATAGTCCCTTCATCGTTGATTTTTTCATGAACAATCAAATTATATCAAGCAAATCCATTGAATAAAATGTATCATCTATATAAAATCCTTGAGTATGAAGATATATATTGCACACTAGTGATTACTTATTTAAACCTACCTATACTTGTTCATTGATTTTTTAATAGAGAATATATTTGGTTCTGATGACAATATTTTTTTCCATTCTTAACAGACACTTCATGTTTTGTTTTTCATTACATAGTCAATACATTTATGAATTTCCATGATCTAATCCTAGTCCTTCATAGAACAGTAAAATTAAGAATATTTAATTTAGATAGGAATTATATTTGTTATATTTAAATAATCTATATTGTTTTCACTATATCTATCTAATCATCAATGATGATGTCTTCATTGATTTCTTCCTTAGTTATATAATTCATTGTAGTTGATAATGTTTATTCATTATCCTCATCATCAGTGTCTTATTTAGAATCATCATAATACATGTGTACTCCACTAATATTTTCACTATAGTAATACTTTCCTCAAAAAAATTCTCTAGTTTCTTAGGAATTATATAAATTTTCAATAAATTTGATTGTTGTAATTTAAATTGATTTCCCAAGCCTTTTTAAATAAATTTTATGATTTTATTTAGGATGGGTAACCAATAAATATGTCTTCACTTCCATGAGTTTTAAATTTTTATAAACCCTTCCCTTTACTTAGAATTACAAATTTTAATTTAAATATTTCAAATTATTTTGATATCTGATCCTAATAATACCATATATCATAAATTATATTTCTTTACCTTGAAAAAAAATTCTCTTTTGATAATATAGGCTAATGTCAATACAATTTCCATAAAATACATCTTTAATAGGTATTTTTCAATTATCATTTTTTGTGAAATGTTTTTTATGATCTGATTCCGCCTCTCAATTAAATCATTTTATTATAGAGTTCCTCACTATTAAAAACTTTTTCATAATACCATGATTTTTGAGATAATCATCCACTAGGATATTGAAAAACTCCTTTCCATTATTGATAAATTATTTTAAAAAAATTTACCCAATAATATTTTCATCAATTTTTTGATATAATGTAATTAACTTGATCACTTTGTATATATGAGTGATCATTATTAACCATCCTACCAGATTAAAATAATCAATGAATAGCACATAGTACCATAATCCATTAATATAATTAAGTGGTATTATCCTTGGAATTTCAACATGAATCAATTGAAGAAACCCCAATAACTTAATTAATTTTCCTTATACATCTTTTAAATTATTATTTTCTGAAAAATGTGACACATTTTTATGAAATACCATAAAATTATAATAATTTCATGACATATATCATTCTTAACTAAATATTCCACAGTTTTTTTCTCATGTTTCGAAGGATTTTATTCCAAAACATGTTCTTTAATACTATAGATAAAAATAATATATCTTGTTCTCCATGAATGATGATGGAATTACCCTTTGTGTACTCCAATTAAAATACAATTAAACAATCAATTCCTTTGGCATTGACTGTTTTCCTAATAAAAGTAAATTCATTCCAAAAGTCGCATAATTAGTTTACTTTTAGAAAATAAGGAACAAGGATTTAAACTACGAAGGCCTTCATATAGATCATGTTTTTAACTACATTACATTATTTCCTAGATATAATTATTTTCAAGTATTCATCATCTTTAATCTAAATGAAATCATCTTTGTTGTATATGATTCTCATGATAATATATGTATTCCATACTAAATAAGAATTAAAATTTATACCAATAATCAATACTATGACAGAATTTTATGCATTAAATGAAATTTATACTACATTATCCTTCACTACTCTTCCATTATTTATTTATTCTCATTTTTTTAGTTACATTATTGATAAATATTTTGTTCCCACATTTGGGTACGGTGGATCAATTTCAATCTACAAGGATAAAATATTATTTGTTTTCCATTTTTATCTAAATCGATAAAGACTATTGTTTATTATAGATTCCACTATAATTATTGTTTAGAAATATTCTTTACATTATTATTGATAACTTTAAATATTTATTTTAATAAACATTATATTGTTAGTCATTAAAAACATAATAAGTTAATGAATTCATACTCACCAATCTCTATTTATATTTTTCATTTATCTACCTCTTAGTGTTGGAGTACACCTATTATGTATGACTTGTCTTCCCATAAAAATAACACCTAATTTGTGATTTATTATTATTTTAATTCATTATTTATTACCTGGTTCTTTTATAATTTTTAATGTCTAAATTTTGATTAAATCCAAAATAAACCATCTTATAGGTAGTGGGTGCATGTGTCTTGGGATCCACTGTGATTTTTTTTATTTTTAATCTATACTGGTATTAACCATGCCTTCAATATTAAATAATTGAATTTCAAGGAAAAAATCAAAATATTTTATTGGATCATCAATATTCTTATTTACCTTTTTTAAAACATGCATGATCCAAATTCTCTAAGTAATCCCTAGAGTTAATAACTTTTATTCATCTTTAATATTTTATCATATACCAAAATTTCTCCTTCTAACTCCTCGATCCACCTAATTTGAAATTTTTCTAAAACATTTATTCCACCAATGTTCTGGGATTACTCTTTAATTTTTTTAGATATTCCTCTCTTTATGAGTTCTATTGATTTCCATACTCAAGTTTTTTGAAGTATCTTTTATACATATATTTCTACATTTATGGCTACTATATGTAGATTTTTGAATCATGATCTACTTCATTGAATTTATTCATCTTAATCCTTCTAAACTTATTTTACTCAAGTGAACCCTTCACCTCAATCTTAAGATCAAATCTCTTGCAAATTTCAGCATCATCAACATTAATTTACACCAACATTTATCAGTTCTCTATGAATCCCAATTATAATTATTTATTATGTTTTAATAATCCTTAAATTAATTTCTATGATTTTTTATGATATATCATTTTCTTATAAAAGAATATAATTTCTATTGAATAATTTATATGCTAATTGTTTCTTGAATATCATCAGCATTAAATATTTATTTATATATTTTTTATCTTCATCATAATCCCAGTACGTCATAGGACAATTATAAAAGAGTATTCCATAATTTCTACACTAATTTTAGGAAAGTGGAAAATAAGAATTGTATTTTTCATTTCCCATTTTCATGTTTGAGGACAATAAATACATGAATTCATCAAATTCCCTATCTTCTAGTTCTTCCCCAATTTAGAGATTATTTGAATCTTTAAATTAAAATTTTATATAATTTTCCTTGAATATAAAAACATTATAAATATTTACCATATTTTATACAACTATCGTTTTATAATGAATTTCTAGTGTAAACTCCAATTGGAATTATTCAATGAGAATTGAGACACTCGAATTGAATCACTGTGGAAAAATTATTGTGATTATCTTCATTATCATGTTATCATTAAGGGTTTCTATAAGTATTTCTTCCCTAAAAAATCATATTCAAGTGAAAAAATATATAATAAATGTTTTCATTAAAGTATATTTAAATGTAAAAATATATTTTCCATTGAATTTTAATTTTGTTTCATGTAACTTGGAATCATCATCATAGATGTTGATAATTTTTTCACACATAGAATGTAAGTATATACATGATATAATATTCAAAAATATCTACTTAAAAAAACTGACTATAAATAATTTAATCTTTTTCTATTGAAATCTATCTTCCTTCGGTGTTTCTATGTAATATTTTTTTACATTACCTATTGACCTACCTCTCAGGAATATAATTCTTGTAGACATCTAGTCCTAATTATTGGAAGTATAGTCTCAGTAGTTTTTTTTATAATTGAAAATGTTTACTTCCTACTATTATAATCCATTTCTAATTAAAACGATGATTTTTTTATTAAAAGAGATATATTTACCAAATCTAAACCACCAACTACAAGAATATATATTTTTCCTAAATGAGGATTATATTTAGCAAGGGGTTATTGTATATTTATTTTATTAAATCCTAAAAAATAATCTTGTTCCATGGATATTAAATATACATAACATCTTCATGATAATATATGTAATCAATTAGGACAAAAAAGAGAATGAAAGTTATTTTTCTCAATAAAATAAAATTGGTACACATTCAAGGAGATTAAGATTATGTTGTATTGATATTTGAAATTATATAAGCACATTGATAATAAGTATAATCTATAGTGGTCTCACTGACCCTCAATATTTATAACTCACAAAATAGATATGGGGAAATCACTACCCACCACATTTTCAAATAATTCACCATCTCTCAATGTGTTTCTCTATATTCCCTAAACTAAAAATGTGTCACACCAAGATGGTTTTCAAATATGGTCTTTTATTATCAATGTGATGAATCTTTATGGATCCTATTGTGATATAGACTCTAGGATTTCCATATCTTATCTATTCTTTCCAAAAAAATTATAATTTTTTAATATTTATATTCTTATATTCATCCTTATATTTATGTACAAAAATATGATTTTATAGAATATCCATGTTTACAGTGCAATAAAATATTAATTCTCTTGGATTAGGTTGGGGAACAATCATCCCAAAAGTCCTTTATATTTGAGTAATTATCAAACATTTAGATATAATGAAATCCCTAAATGATATGAAATTTGAATTCATGAATATCGGTTTGACTCAACCGTATTGAAGTGTGACTGTGATCATAATACAACATCTTTATCCTCTAGTTAAAAAACTAAAATCTAGGCTTCTATTAATTTTTTCATCATTGTGGTGTGATTTCCTCCATTATAATTTGACTTCCATAACCTACACAGTTCATAGCTCTGAGTCCTACATTCCCAATGGGGTAAAAATATAAGAGGACATATTTGAATAACAAATATTGTAATAATCCATACATAACTATAGTAGATTCTTATTTTAGATATAATACCAAAAATATATAATTTCCATTTCATAACATAGATAAAAATCCCATTGCATAATCTTCATCTGAACTGAGAATTTGATCATTCATATATTACATTTATGACATGATCTTTAATATTCATGGTAAATTATCATATATATATCTATATTTTTCAACATAAAATATTCATGAGGTAATAATCATGATATTACCTTATTGACAACCAATAAAATAATTCTAAAAAAACTACACTATGATGTGGCTACATTCTATGTGATAAACCATACCAGCACTCTTGGATCTAGTACTAAAAATATTCCTTTACATACTGGATTTGTTACTAAATAAAGTGTCCCTAACAAAACCATCTATAATTACAATATGAATGAAAAATATTGAGTCACCTACACACCCAAGACATTATAGCTATACAGTTTTAGAGAATTAGAAAAATATTTAACTAAATATATATATATATATATATACGATCAATTAGACATTTTTCGAACCAAAACTAATATTATATATTTTATAATAAGTCTTAAAATATCCCAAAAATTTCTTCATACATTATACCCATCTAGAAATATTTTATTAAATAATATTTTTTATAACAAGATGAAAGGGATAAATAAGAAGTATTGACCTCAACTACTCATTTAATGTAAGCATAAGTGATAACAATAAAATATTGTAAGTGAGCACAATATAAACATGTGGGTATGAGAACATAATACATGGACACGAATAAATCACAAGGATATTATTCCCAATAAAACATGGATCATAACTAAGTGTCATAATATAAGGATTTGATGATAAATAAGTATATATCATAGGATCATGGAATCTTCCGAATATGGAAACAATATAAAAAAATAGAATTATAAGTATAAGTCAAGGTACACTTCAAAGATAAAATAACACAATTGATGGAGTCCCATAATAGTTTAGTTTTACTTCCAAGCCCACTACATATCCTCTGATAAGATATTCACATTTTTGAATGCATTCATGAATTGTATAATACTAGGTTCTTCTATAAAATAATAATATATTCATGCATATGTTTTTTAAATATAGAAATATTCATAATTTCATCAAAGTAAAATTAACCTAAGAAATAAATGGGTTTCCTGAATATTTACACAAGTCATGATAATAAATAATACAGACAAAGAATATATATTTTATTAATAGATCATATCCCCAAAAATATTAATAATAATGATTAGAGTATGTTGACATAGATAAAAACACTTTTGAAAAAAGTTGATCTAATTATTACTTTTGAATCATTTCACATATTGAGAGGCAGATAATTGGATCATTTGATACTGAATGTTTAATAACCCAAAATAAAAACAAAAAAAATAATTAAGAGGGTAATACATAAAACATAACTCCAAAATAGGTATATCATTTATATTTTGATAGGAAAATGAATACGAAAGAAATATTATAAATCTATTTTAACGTGACTATAAAAAAACTCATACTTCACTAAAAGTCATTTTCACAGGGTTGAAATTAGGACATTGAATAAAATAATTTTAAAATAATTTTAATTATTGAATCATTGAAATGAAATGTGGTTAATGATAATAAATGTGGATTTGAAGAAAAAACATTAAATAATCTGACTGAAAATCTATTTATTTATTCCCCTAAAACATAAACCGTTATTTTAAAAAAGAATAATTCAACATAAAATGGGAATGTATATAACTTTTAGAAAGAATTAAAACATTAATAGGAAGCCTTATTATTGGATATAAATGTGGTAAACAAATTCATATAGAAAACCTAAAATGATATTTTTCACACTTTTGTAAAGAAAGTAGACAATAACCATTGTATGAAATGTAAAAAAACACATGTAAAAATTAATTAAGGAATTTAATGTTAATAGAAAATTATATTGGGAAACAAATGAAGTATAATGAATCATATTCATAAAACCATATAAAAATATGGATATAGAAGAGAAAAATAAATTTTAAAGGATGAGAATAGTTCATAACAACATCATATTATAGAGAATCAATAAATAAAATTTTGATGTAAATATTTAATTTCACTAGATAGAAATATAAAATACTACATATAATATACACTTGGATAAATAAAATATACATAGTAGAACATATTCAATAGAGGATTTTTATGTCACGACCCGTCCCAGTGGGGCCCGAGATGCAACTCCCCAAGCCCGCCTCCAATAGGATAGGGGCTGGTGACTAGCACCGAGTAGGCATGCTACTAACATGGGAGGTATTGCCTCTAAACCTATACACATGCATGCACATCTCCAAGCCCACAATGCCAAAAATGTAAAAACTACTAAAAGGAAAGTATGCATGAATACACTAAAACTAAACCAACAGAGTAGGAGATGAAAGTAAAGTACTAGAAAGTATAAACCTAGGCCAAAAGTACAAGGCCACCAAAAGAGAGTCTGTAACAAAGTCCAACATGTAAAGAAAGGTGATGGGACTGCAGTCTGTAGCTGTAGGAACACACCACGGCCTGTCTCATCTCACTGAGTACCATCCGGACCTGGTCCGCCTAGAATCCTGTTAAAGGATCGCTCGTATACACAATACATGACACGTGCGGGCAATGCCCATGCAGGGGTGAGTATAATAATACCCAGTAGGAAACCTCGAAACCACAAATGAATAAAACAAATGAAATACCACAAAATAAAGGTATAGTCATCTCTATATAGTATATGTCTAAAGAACATATAACAAGAACATCCAGATATACTCATGCCCGATCTTATATCGTGAATACCACCACTAGGATCGAGTTTGAAGATTCCACTAAGCATGCAACCAGGAGAACACACTCATTGGTCTGAAGAGAGAGATATGAAGTAATCATTCCGAGAGGACACACTCAAAAAGTACCTTGAGAACCTGAGGCTCAGATGAGGATCACAACCAAGTCATGGGGTGATTCCGACAACTCAGTCTGAGCTAATCCCCTAAGCAGATGATCAACGCCTAGGTTAAGTTGGTCACGTGGATACCAAGAACTCTACCTAGGGTTCCAGGAATGAATAGGGGATTCGGCTCTAAGTCTCACAGAGGGGATTTCAACAACTCTATTCAAGAAAGTCATGTTGAAGGGGTCATACTCCTGTATAAATAAAATGATACCATAACCTTCAGGGAAAAGACCAAGGGTACAAACCCTAAGAAAACTAGTCCAAGTCAAAGAAGACTAGTGGATCAATCCATGTACGATTGGTTACACGGCGTGTATTATGGTTACACACTGTATTCATTGACCTCGGGTACTGCCCGTGTAACGGACCGTGTCATCTATCTAGTCTGTGTAAAACAGGACTAGACGGCGTATAGAAGGATCACACGCTGTGATCCTTGACTCTGGGTATTGCCCGTGTAAACGGCCTGTGTCATCTGTCCAAGTGGTGTAAAACCCAACTACACGGCATGTAGAAAAATTACACGCCGTGTTCCTTGACTCCGGGTACTACACGTGTAAATGGACCGTGTCATTCGGCTTGTTGGATAAAAAGTAACTAAACGGTGTGTAGAAGAATCACACACCGTGTCCAAGAACCTCGGACTCGCTCCGTGTACGCTGGCCACGTTCCCGTACATGGCCTCTGTCTGTGTCCGTGTCACCTGCCAGTGTACCAGTACATGGGGTATCCCATGTATCTGGTCGGGTCTGGCCGGGGAGGGGTATAGACGACGTGTCCTAGGTCGTTTACCCAACTCGTGCCCGTGTACTTCTGGATTACACTCCATGTGGTCCACCGACGAACACACTCTGTGTAGCCCATACTACACGGGGTGTAGTCAGGAAAATTCTAGAAACTCCGTCTTCTTCCTTGCACTTCGGCCAATCTTCTAGATCGCGTTTCTCTGGCCCGTTTTCCATGAAACTCAAGATCAAGGTTCTCCAAGACATCGTGATGCCGAATCCGTGGGTTTCGGGCCTTCGATCGGCTCCAAAATCCAATCTCAGTCATCCGAGCGGAAATCGTTCGAAGAATGATATCATCCGATCTGCTTTGATCCGTCCGTCTCCACTGTAGCCGCACCTCCGTGGGGTTGTACCGACGCCATATCTTCTATTTGGGATTGTTGCATCGTACAACGGCTGCGCAACGAACCGTCATTCATGTCCCTGCGAAGACTACGTAGAACGCAATGAATAACGTGATAAATCATGGAAGAAAGGCACCAAAAATCGAGAGGGATGATCCTCAATCGATGTTTGTGTCAATCTTGGTTCGTCACCATTAGAAGATTAACAAAACAAAATAATTCCAAGCATCAAATCCCCAAAATCCCCGCAAAATCCCATCCCGCAAGAACGATCGATCCGTGGGCTAATCTGTTCGTGGATTAGTCCGTGTTCATCGTGGAAATAAAAAGAAAACGAGGGAAGAAATCATCAAACAAAAATCCTACCTGGATCTGCGGCATTCGTTGGTGATGATCTGAATGTTGTGTCGTCGTCGCCGGCAAAAATCGTCAAGAACGTCGTCACTGCATTGGGAGGTTTTTTCCAGAGTCTCCAGAGCCACCAAGGGTTTCAATGTTATGATATTTGTAACCCTGGACCCCTTCTCCAGACTTTAATTAAAAATGATAAATGATAACCAATGCCAAATATTTTAAATGATCTCGTTGTTGAATAAAATATTTGTACAAAATATTTTATTACTCTTATACCCAAAAACTCGATTTCACCACCGACCTGCGCCGACCGATGTTAGGCCTCACCTAAGGTAAATTCGCTATTCTGAATGCAACGGTGCCCTCAAATTTCTGATATGAGCACCCATTCTAGTGTTATTCCACTTTTTTAGGAAAATCGCATGCGCGCGTAATTTAATTAACAAATTAGATTCAATCATTTGTTCCGGGCTCACCGGGCCTCGGAACTGCACGCCGTCTCAGATACTAGTCTCGAATTAAATCTCATATAATATTTAAAATAATACATGGAAAAATCCTGGACATTACATCACACCCACCTTAGGTCTTTTACGTCCCTGAAAATCCAAAACAAAGGATACTCAAAAAGATGTGGGTACTGCACGTGAATATGAGCCTCCCGCTTCCACATGCTATCCTGGAGATTCCCGTGCTGCCACCAGACATGCACCAAGGAAATTTCTTGACCACGAAGGATCTTCTCCTGCCAATCCTCGATCTCCACTGGGTACTCTGCAATGGTCGCTTTATCATCGATGTCGAGCTCACCCCAGTCGATAACGTGCGATGGATCATGCACTTACCTCTGTAGCTGCGACACAGGGAAGACGTTGTGTACTCGGTCCATATGAGGAGGTAGAGCCAAGTGATACGCCACCTTTCCAACTATACTCAGAATCTGAAAAGGGCCGATGAACCTCGGTGATAGCTTGCCTCCTCGACCAAATATCTACAATCCCCATCGAGGTAAGACCCGAAGAACCACATGGTCTCCTTCCTCAAACTCCATGGGCCTCCGCCTCCTGTCGGCATTAGGCTTTTTCTGACTCTGTACAGTCTTCATCTGCTCCTCGATGACCTGCACCTTATCTGTAGTAGCTCTCACCATCTCTGGGCCCATTAGTGGTGAATCTCCTGGGTCAGTCCAGCAAAGTGGTGACCTTCAAGGTCGCCCGTACAGAGCCTTGAATGGTGTCATACAAATAGTTGAATGATAACTGTTATAAGAAAACTCCACCAGTGGCAGGTGATCCTCCCAGCTACGACCAAAGTCAAGCATGTAAGCTCGAAGCATATCCTCCAGGACCTGAATGGTCCACTCTGTCTGACCATTAGTCTGGGGATGAAATGCTCTGCTCAAGCATAACTGAATCCCAAAAGCTTCTTGCAATCCCTTCCACAACCGGGATTTGAAACAAGCATCACGATTTGAGACGACTGTTAATGACACTCCCTGAAGTAGAACTATCTCATATACGTAGTGGCGTCCCAAGCTCTCTACTGAACTCTGCTCTCGTATGGACAGGAAGTGGGATGACTTGGTGAGCTGATCAACGATCACCCATATGGCATCCTGTCCCTTGGACGTGCGTGGTAAACCCGTCACGAAGTCCATGGATATTCCATCCTACTTCCACTATGGCACCTCAAGGGGCTGAGTCAAACCTACTGGAACCGGGTGCTCTCCCTTTACTTGCTGACAATTAAGGCACCGAGAAACAAACTCTGCCACACTCTTCTTCATTCATGGCCACCAGAACTGACGTTATAGGTCATGATACATCTTTTCCATGCTTGGATGTACCTACAAAGGAGATGTATGGAAATCCCTCAGAACCTCCTCTCGTAACGTCATTGGTACTACCGTACGCCCTCTGAAATAAAAAACGTTCTCCCCACCTTCTAAATATCCATCAGCTGCAACACCTATGGACATCTGAGCATGTATAGCCTCACAGCTAGCATCCCCGTGATGTGCTTCCCCGACTCATTGTAAGAGTGGAGGGGTAACAACCATCAACTAAATTTAAGCTCCCCATCTCCATCCATGAAGGATAACTATAAAGAGGCCAACTGCCTGGTCCCCTCAACTAGCAACTGCGAACTGGATTTCCTGCTGAGAGCATCTGCCACAATGTTCCCCTTCCCAAGTGTGCAAACGATCTCCAAGTCGTAATCCTGGAGGAACTCATGCCATCACCTCTGTCCGAAATTCAGATCATTCTGAGAAAAGATATATCTGAGACTCTTGTGATCAGAGTAGATGATAAACCACTCACCCATCAGGTATTTCCACCACATCTTCAACACGAAGATTATCGATGCTAACTTAAGATCATGGGTCGCGTAGTTCTGCTCGTGTGGCCTCAACTAACATGAGCCATAGGCAATCACCACTTGCCTCTACATCAGGACACAACCAAGCCCAGTTCATGATGCATCTTAGAACACTACGTACTCGACACCCCCCTCAAGTAATCTCAAGACCGGGCCACTCGTCAGACTCTATCTCAACTGCTGGAAAGCCTACTGGCATCTCTCGGTCCACGCGAAAGGCTGCCCCTTTTGGGTGAAATATGTCAAGGGTGCTGAAATCCTAGAGAAATCAAGAATGAATCTCCGATAGTAGCCTTCCAACCCAAGGAAACTCCGCACCTCTTTCAGGTTCCAGGGTGGCTCCCTTGCTAGTACTGCCTCCACCTTGCCTGGGTCCACTACTACTCTATCTGTTGAGATAATGTGTCCCAGAAAGTGGACCTCGCATATCCAGAACTGACACTTCGAGAGTTTCTTGTACAAATGGTGCTCACTGAGTGTGTCCAGAACCATCTTTAGGTGTCTCACGTGGTCCTCCTCAGATACAGAGTACACAAGGATATCATCGATAAAGACCACTATGAACCGATCTAGATAGGGCTGAAAGATCCAGTTCATGAGTCTCATGAACACTGCTGTAGAGTTCGTCACGCCGAAGGGCATCACCAAGCACTCATAGTGACTGTAGCGACATCGAAAAGCCGTCTTCTATATATCTGCATCCCATTCTTGCAACTGGTGGTAGCCTGATCATAGATCATCCTTTGAGAACCATCGTGCCCCTCTCAACTAGTCGAAGAGGTCATCAATCCTCGGTACTGGATTTCGGTTCATCATGGTCACCTGATTCAAGCGCCGATAACCCACACATAGCCTTAAGCTACCATATTCCTTCTTGGAAAATAGCACTCGGGACGCCCAGGGTGAAATGCAGGGTCTCACAAAGCCCTTCTTCTGCAAGTCATCCAGCTGCCCCCTCAGCTCACGAAGCTCAGCAGGAGCCATCCGATATGCTGATTCTAATATCGGTGTCGTCCTAGGTTGCAACTCAATGCAGGAATCTATCTCCCGATGGGGATGTAGTCCGGGGACATCCTCCAGAAAGACATCCTCGTACTCAGCGACTAATGTTGGAAACTAGAAACTCACAACGTCTATTGTGCCAAGGGCTAGGCTAGCCAACTGATTTGAAATCAGTTGTGCCTTCCTGCGCATGAGTCCCTCTTGTGCATCCTAGGTCTCTCTTTCATCGCAAAAATAGAACATCATTCCATCACTGCGGACACACCACACCGTTCGCCAAAAATAGTCGATCTGGGAATGAACTGTGGATAGCCAATACATACCAAGAATGACATCATAAGGCCTCGATGCCTCCACCAAGAGGTTCCAATCAAAACTCTCACCTCCAAGGGTCAGGTCACACTGTCTACAAAGGTGTGTGATCTCTAAATCTTCTCCAGTCAGTGTTTCTATGTGTAAGGGTCGAGTCAATGACTCAACTGGAATCTCAAGGTCTCAAAAAAGATAAGAAACCAGAATGGAATGACTAGAACATGTTTCTATCAATACGAAAAAAAAGTATAAAAGACACAGAAAATACCTGTAATCATTCTGAAAGTACCTGGGTCTTAATCCTCTACCACCTACAGATGTCCCTGCCTCTGTCCACCAGCTCCCTGGGCCTGGGGGGGACCTCTTGGAGGTGGTGGTGGCAAAGGGTCAAAATGCCGACCACCTCTAACTGATCTCCTAGCTCCTCTACCATGTCTTCCGCCCCGCGGATCTGTCTTCTCCACACGTTGCCTCTTCCTCGGTGGTACATCCATTGCTCCCGTGTCAGTAGTAAGGTGGGTCGGACAATCTCGAGCGAGATGTCCCCTGCCATCACATGAGTAGCATCGCCTCTCTCGAGGTTGTCTGAATGTGCCCTGTGAACCCTTTACGGTAGATCCCATGTCCTGGGATCTCCTCTAAAAATGTATCTCATGCCTGGGTTCCTAACATCGGCTTCCTACTGTCGTGGTCTCTACTCCAGCTCGCCCACTAATGACAACTTTCGGCTGTCTCTGCTCTTCCAAGAAGCTCTCAACCACCAAATCCCACTCGACCACCCTAGCATAAGTATGAATGCTCATAGGGATGATGCTAGCTCAGATATCTCTGAGCAAGCCCCGCTAAAAATTCTGAGATCTGAAGTACTGATCTCTGACCATATCCATCGAGTACCACGAGAGGTCGGTAAACCTCGATGAATAGTCATCCGCTTTCATGGTTCCCTACTGGAGCTGAAGAAGCTCCTGTATTCGTACTACTCTCAGGGTAACCAGTGAAAAATCCTCTCTGAAAAGATTCTCAAACTATGACCATGCAAGTGTCACCTCATTGTGATTATGGATAAAAAAACTCCACCATCGTCCTGCTGAGCCCTGCAGAAGGCTTGCTGCCAGGATCACCATCTGGTCTGCTGGTGTCCTGACCAAATTAAAGACTCTGGCCACTAACTCAAGACAGTCCTCTACTAGATGAGGGTTAGGATCGCCTTGAAACCTAAGGGGCCACTGTCTCTGAAACTCGTGGAGTGCACTCAGCCTGCGCTCCTCATCCACTGGTATAGGAGGCACTAAACACTACTCTATAGGAGGTGGGATAACTGGAACACCACCTGATGGTAAAACTGGGGGATCTAGTCCCTGTATCAAATATTCATCACTGAGGGGGTCATCCTCGTGATTGGTCTGCTGGATCCTAGCGGGTACGCGTCACAGAGGCATCCAGTAATAAAATAAGATGTATCTTAGTCAGTGAGTATATCTAGAGAGCTGACTCAAGAAGGACATGGAAACCACAACCCATTCCTATATGATGCATGTATCATTTTTTCCGTACAACTAGAGTTCTAATGTTACGTGTCGAAAAGAAAGTTATCAGAGTCCTGGTGTAAGGATACGCCGGCCGCCCGCACCAACACTGGGGTCCCTGGCCTGAAAGCTGAACTCGAAACACTTAATACTGTTTCCCCAAGCTAAATCAGAGACTCTTGGTCCTAAGGTAGAACCGACCACCTCTGATACCACTCAGTCACGACCCTTTCCCAGTGGGGCCTGAGCTGCAACTCCCGAAGCCCGCCTCCAATAGGCCAGGGGCTGCTGACTAACACCGAGTAGGCATGCTACTAACATGGGAGGCATTCCCTATAAACCTGTACACACGCAAGCACATCTCTAAGCCCAGAAAGCTGAAAAAATAAAAACTACTAAAAGGAAAATATGCATGCATACACTAAAACCAAACCAACAGAGTACGATATGAAAGTAAAGTACAAGAAAGTATAACCCTGGTCCAAAAGTACAAGCCCACCAAAAGAGATTCTGTAACAAAGTCCAACCTATAATGAAAGGTGTTGAGACTACAGTCTGTAGCTGTAGGAACACACCTCAGCCAGTTTGATCTCACTGAGTACCATCCAGTCCTGGTCCGCCTAGAATCCTGTCCAAGGCTTACTCGTCTGCACGAGACACGAAACGTGCATCCAAAGCCCGTGCAGGGGTCAGTATAAAAATACCCAGTAGGACACCCGAAACCACAAAAGAATACAAAAAAGTAAATACCACAAAAGAAAGGTACAATCATCTCTACACAGTATATGTCTACCAAACATATAACAAGAACATCCAGATATACTCATGTACGATCGTCTATCACAAATACCACCACTAGGATCTAGCTCAAAGATTCCACTAAGCATGTAACCGGGAGAACACACTCATAGGTCTGAAGAGAGAGATACGAAGTACTCGTTTCGGGAGGACACACTCCACAAGTACCTTGAGAAAATTATGCTCAGATGTGGATCAAAACCAAGTCATAGTGTGATTTCGACAACTCAGTCTGAGCTAATCCGCAAAGTAGAGTATCGGCACCCGGGTAAAGTTGGTCATGTCGATACCAAGAACTCTACTTAGGGTTCCAGGAATGAATAAAGGATCCAGCTCTAAGTCTCATAGAGAGGATTCCAACAACTCTATTCAAGAAGTCTGGAGGAAGGGATCATACTCCTGTATAGAGGAAATGATACCATAACCTTCAGGGAAAAGACCAAGTGTACGAACCCTAAGAAAAGTAGTCCAAGTCACAGAAGACAAGTGGCTCAAGCCATGTAATATTGGTTACACTGCGTGTAGTATGGTTACATGCTATGTTCCTTGACCCCGTGTACTTCCCGTGTAACGGCCCTGTCATCTGTCCAGTCTGTGTAAAACAAGACTACACAGAGTGTAGAAGGATCACATGCCGTGTTCCTTGACTCCGGATACTGCCCGTGTAAACTGCTTGTGTCATCCGTCTAAGCAGTGTAAAATCCAAATACATGGCGTGTAGAAAAATTACACGCCGCGTTCCTTGACTCCGGGTACTACCCATGTAAACGGCCCATGTCATTTGGCTTTTCAGATAGAAATTAACTACATGGTGTGGAGAAGAATCAAACACGATGTCTAAGCATCTGGGGCTCGCTCCGTGTACGCTGGTCATGTGCCCGTACACGACCTATGTCCGTGTCCGTGTCGCATGCCTGTGTACCAGTACACGAGTTATCCCGTGTATCTGGCCGGTTCTAGCCGGGGAGGGGTATACACGCCATGTCCTTGTCTGTGTACCCAACACGTGCTCGTGTACTCCCAGAGTACACTCCATGTGGTCCACCGATGAACACACGCCGTGTAGTCCATACTACACGGTGTGTAGTCGGGAAATTTCAAGAAACGCCGTCTTCCTCCTCGTGCTTCGGCCAATCTTCCAGATCATGTTTCTCTGGTCCGTTATCCACGAAACTCAAGATCAAGGGTCTCCTCGACGTCATGATGCCGAATCCAAGGGTTTCAGGCCTTCGATCAGCTCCAAAATCTGATCCTGATCATCCGAGAAGAAATCGTTCGAAGAACGATATCGTCTGATATGCTTCGATTCGTCCGTCGCCACTGTAGTCGCACCTCCGTGGGGTTGTACCGACGCCATGTCTTCAATTTGGGATCATTTCATCACACAACGGTTTCACAACAATCCTTCATTCATACCCTATGAAGAATGCATAGAACGAAATGAAGAACGATAGAAATCTGGGAAGAAAGGCACCAAAAATTGAGAGGGACAAACCTCGATTGATATTCGTGTCGATCTTGGTTAGTCACTATTAGAAGATTAATGAACCAAAATAATTCTAATCATCAAATCCCAAAAATCCTCGCAAAATCCCATTCCGCAAGAATGATCGATCCACGGGCTAATCTGTTCATGGATTAGTCTGCATTCATCATGGAATTAAAAAAAACGGGGGAAGAAATCATCAAACAA
The DNA here is from genome assembly GCA_963277665.1 of Viscum album. Taxonomy (NCBI): domain Eukaryota; kingdom Viridiplantae; phylum Streptophyta; class Magnoliopsida; order Santalales; family Viscaceae; genus Viscum; species Viscum album. Next base: position 778,997,938 of record OY728138.1, read on the forward strand.
ACATCCTACCTGGATCTGCGGTGCTCGTTGGCAATGATCTGGTCGCCGCGTCGTCGTCGTTGGCGAAAATCATCAAGAACGTTGTCGCCGCGTTGGGAGGTTTTCTCTAGAGCCTCCAGAGCCGCCAAGGGTTTCAGGGTTATGTGGTTTGTAACCCTGGACCCATGCACCAGCCTTTAATTGAAAAGGATAAAAGATAACCTCTACAACAGATTTAAAATGATCTCGCTGCAGAATAAAATATTTGCACAACATATTTTGTTACTGTTACGCCCAAAAACTAGATTTCACCACCGACCTGCGCTGGCTGATGTTAGGCCTCACCTAAGGTAAAATCGATGTTCCGAACACAATGGTGCCCTCATATTTTTAATCTGAGCTCCCATTCAGGAGTTATTCAACTTTTTCAGGAAAACCGTATGTGCACGTAATTTAATTATTAAATTAAATTCAACCATTTGTTTTGGGCTCACCGGGCCTCAGAACTGCACGTCGTCTCAGAGCCTCGTCTCGAATTAATTACCTTATAATATTTAAAATAATACATGAAAAAATCCGGTACAGTACAGTTTATCAGCTAATGAAATTAAAAATGAGTTGATAAAACCCTTAAGGATTTGGTAAAATTTTATTAAAAAGAATTTGAATGATAGAACATAATATAAAACATAAAATACCCTAAAAATTAATTGATGATATTAAATGTAACAGTTTAACTATATATGATATATAAATATAAATAGGTGTATAAGATAACACATATCTCAAATATAGAAATATTTAATGATAATCACTTTTAACTTTTGTATTGTAGGAATCAAAAGAAAATGAAATGTAGATCATTATATGGAATATAAAATTATATTAAATAGAATATTTATATTATTCATGACGAAAATTTTGAATTATTTATACTATTTAAAATAAAATATGGTGCATGAGATCATACATGTTTCAAGGAATTGAAATTGAGGTTAAGAACCCTTATTTCAGATTTCCTCTAACTCCAAACACACCATAATATCATGTATAATAAAATAAGACCCATTCATAAATTATTTAAAAACCTTAATCTTGTATATTTGATACTTTAATATTCATTCATTATCATATAACATTCAATTATTGTATAGTTTCTTACTATCATCACTTACATGGGGTTGTTTTGTAAATTTCTCCAAAACTGTTTCAATATGTTGAGCATGGTCAAAGGTGTCATAAAATAGTTATATAATCTCATGAATTCTATATTTATATATAATTTAAAATTTTAGTAGAAAATAATTTATACATCCTTATATAGTTTTCCAAAATTATTTTAAATTATGAAATATGTCCCAGTATGCTAATTTTGGGAAGTTAAAATCACTATGATCATTTATTAATAATATAATTAATATAATAGTAAATTTAAATTTATAGAATCATAATAATTTTATAAATATAATATTTCTTCAATAAATATTTTTTAGTGAAATCCATGTATGTGGAGATGAAGGAATAAATATATCATTCGAGGTAGAGGTGAACCGATCATAATACAGATGACATTTTCATTTCACAAATGGACAGGAGGAAGGTTGATAATGGTTATTAAATAAACAAAATATAATTTTAGTATATTAATAATACATGTTTATTTATATTAGTAGGAGGATAATAGACATGTGGGACCCAGAAAAAGAATATTTAAAAGGAATATAAATGAGAATGTGATGTGGGGTTGTTACCTTACTCATGGGGATGACTCCTTTGTGAAATTTATTAATCCACTGAATGGTAGTATTTTTATGAGACGAAAACCTCTAGTAAATGGATAAGATTTTTTAGAAAGAAATTGATAACATTGTTGATCTAATTGGATTTATTTTGAGTATGAGTGGGGTGCTAGAGGGGTCATTTTAAAAGTGAGAGGGGTTGCATTTTTGTAAATATTAATTTCATAATATAAAAAGGATTGACATATTTAATGAATTTGGATAGAAAATTTATAATTGGTGATGAATATATAACTTAAGTCCTATAAATCCTTCATACATCAATTTATATATGAGGTTTTATGATATTTTTTGATTTTATCTTCTAATTTAAAATTTTGACCTCATTTAAACCTTTAGCATAGTGACAACGTTTTACCTTGTTAACTTATTTTTATTAAATAAAATCAAATTGATATTAATATGTAATTTTAATTATGATAATTTAAAATGTTAAATCTATTTTATTGAATTATATTTCTAAAGGACATAAAAATTTAATTCATTATACGTATGAAAAACTAAATAACTTTTTTTTGAAAAACGCACATTTAATAATAAACATATTTATTTCAACCAAATATTGTGGATATAATTAATATTAATTATAATTTATTGTTTATAATTAAATAATTATGGTTTATTTTATTTTTAAACTAAGAATAATGTGAATTTAATCTTTTTAAACTCTAATTAAAGGGAAAAAGGAAAAATGATATGTTTTTGAAAACAAATATAACTTAAGGATCCAAAGTGACAACCATTAGTTTCTAAATTAAACATATTATTTTTAAATACTTTAATTTACTCCTCAAATAAAATTTTTCCCAGAAAAATGTTTCATAAATTTTATTGTCATTTCTATATCACGATGTTTGTCAAAAAAGTTATGGAATTTTAAAAACTGTATTTTGTCCAGTTAACCTAAAAAAATATTTTTCAAAACAATACCTAAAATTCATCCTATGAAGAACATGGTGTGATAAATTATAAAATTATATTCATTTAATGAAACTAAATTATAAATTTTATGAATTTAACTTTTAAATGAAAAAATAAAAAAAATTAAATTGGTTTATATAAAAAAATTAATTTTAAAACATTAAATGTTCATCATATTATTTCATATAAATGAATATATACAAAAATGTTAATTGTTTTCAAAGAAATTTTTTATTGCATTAATAATTTAAAATATATCCAATTTTTAAAATGAAAAATCATAACACTTTTGAAATAGTTCGTGAAAAATATCTCTTTTGAACATTAATTAATTATAATCATAACCTATTTTTAAAAATGATGTGGGAACTTTTCCAAGTGGACATGACTAATTTATTATGAAAAAACAAGTTACATTAAAATAAATTATGGAATTTTACAAAAATTACTTTGAGAAAGAGGCATAAGATCATTACTAAAATGATCAAAAAAAGTACATATATCACTATTTATCCCATTGTATGAAATCAAATCTATAAGTTGGTTGGATTCTCGATATGTATGTCTTAGAAAATAGTACATTTTTTTAAGAAAATCGATATAGTTTATCCATTGGGTAGTGAGTCTCTATGAAACATGAAATTGACCATTTATAATTTCATGTATGATAAAACTATGGACATATTGAAATGAAATTTAATTATATTTTATTGGTTTATCCATATGCACATCATTTATCAAACCAAGCATCTTTTACTCCCAGTATGTGTCCATAAAATGTGGACTATAAAGGCATCCCATTGCATTGGCATTGTGGTATCTGAATTTTTTCAAAAATCTTAAAGAACCTGGATTTCATTTAAAGAATACATTCTAATTACTTTTCATCTATAAATTAATATAATGTTCTAGAAAAACATAAGAGTGTAATGTTTTGATGGAAAATATGCATCAATTTCCTGTTGTCTTAACACTATGAGTTCACTCATAGAATTTCTTAATCAACCATACTGAAGTGTGTTAAAATCATTCAATACCATTATAATTTTAATATGATTGAGATGAATCTTTAAGTTAGTATTATCATGAATTATAAAATTTTGATTTTTCCATATGATGTGTATGAGTGCCCCACAATCCATTTGAAGAAGTTGAAGATATTAATTTAAATATATATTAGAGTCCAAAAAAATAGGTTCGACTAGATGAAATTAGTGGTAGGAAGTCACACATTTAGAATTATGTATATTAAATCCCATAGTTTATTAGATGTATCACAGCTCAAAATAGGCAATTAGTAACTTTGATGTATTGATGACATAATGTAAATCTCTAATAGATAGTAATACCCACAGATATTAAGAAATTATCATTTGTATGTTGGGAATGTATATTTATCCATAGTAGTAAAAATAAATATTGATAGATCTAGTTTTTGTACATTTTTTAAATCCAACGGGGGTTATTTCCTTCAAATAACTTGTAGTGAAAAGAGTCGATCTTAGGATATCATTATATTCTAGTTTCCAATATAGAATATCATATGAATAATGGAATTATTCCTACTAATGGAACCATTAATTTCATTTCTAATGTTATAAATATTTTCTATTTTCTATTTTATCATTGAATTAAGATCCATAATTTGGTCACCAAATATGATAACATCCATATCTAGGTCACTAAAACTGTTATAATCCAATAATGGTCTCTCTCTAGTTATCAAAATAGAATTTAGGGGAATGCTTTTTGGACTTGACAGTGGGCTTGAGAGATAATGCCAGAAAAGAATCCTCGAGAGCTAGAAAAATAGAGGAATCCATATAGTTGATATTTCCTGCCTTGATCTTATTTAAAATTATAGATATGATAAATCTAAGAGCCTTAGTTTTTCATTAATCACCCTTCACATGAAAAAATCTTGTAATACCAGATAGAAGAGGACTATATTCTTAATTAAAATCCCACTAAGGGTAATGGTTTTGCAACATTTTTTCAATGGGACATTGATGTTTCTTATTTCAGGTATACTTCCACACCAAACAATATTTTTAATAGTTGGATTTTTCTTTTTTAATAACTAATCCATCCATTTATACACGAGAAAAAATAAAAATAAAAATTGGATTCAATAATGTGCTTCACAAGAAAAAACCGTTCATCCATTGAAAGGGACTTACCTTTCAAAGAATCAAATTGCAATCTAATTTCACCCATATTATGGTTAATTCATAAAACTCTATGGGTTCACGAAAAAATAGGAATTACAATATAAATAAATAGAATCATACCTTTTTCATACACAAATCATAGACCATGTAATTATTTCCCCCATCAGATATATTCTTTCAAAAATAAAAAAAACAATTTATTCTAGTTAATTTCCAATGATGAGACCATTTGATAATGAAAAATGGTATCATTAATTGTAAATAAATGTTTGTTATCTACTCATAAAAAATGAATCATTGTGTCATCATATAATAAATGAAATGGAGAAAGGATGCCTCTAGTAGAAAAAAGGTCTTTAGTTTTTCATTATAAACCCAGTTTAGGAAATGCATGATCAAGTAGTCTTCATGCAGGTGTAAAGAAGATTGTTGAAAGGGGGTCACCCTACCTCACCCTTCTCAATCAACTAAAATATCACTTTGAGGAACTATAAAATAGAACTAAAATATGAGTTTATTCTTGGAGCAATTTAATACAATTAAGGTAATAATTATCAAATCTATATTTCAAAATAACCATACAAATAAAAACCCAATGCATTGTGTAATGGAATTTTTAATATCAATATTCAAGGAAATTTTTTCACCTCTAGTGGATTTCCTAAAAATATTGACACATTTAGATGATTTCATAAGACAGTGTTGAATATTCCTCCCATTGATGAAACCAAATTGATTTAAAGAAATGATTTTACTTGAGATAGTTTCATTTATTGTGGAAATAATTTTTGAAATTATTATTTTGATAGTGTTGGAATGATAAAATGGAATAAATTGTTGTATATAATTATCATTATCACCTTTTTGGAATCATAATAGTAAACTGATCATACATACCTTGTGATAGTGAACCTCAAATAAATAAATTAATAAATAATTTACCAACTTCAGGTTTTATGATAACCCAAATAACATGGAAAATGATTAGTAAAACCATCCAATCTGGGATAACTCTAGAAGATTGGAATGAAAACAACCTCCTTTATTTTAAATAGCATAATAATATATATATAAGCATCCCATTGTCATCCTTTCTAAAAATATAGTGGATTATCCCTTCCATCAAGTGTGAATCAATATTAAAACCATTGAATATATTCATGTAATAAGAAACAATGTGATCCGAGAGATCATACCCATTTTCAAAAAATTGATCACCATATTTGAGAAGGTATAGGGGTTTACAATGAATTATAATTTTTAAATTTTATTAAAAAAGATGAAATGTATATACCATTATTTATTCAATTTTTTTAATAAATAATTCATTTTTTGTATTCTATTTTAGTGTTAAATGTTTTTAATGTTCTAGGGAGACTTCATTTTCCTTCTTGGAACCATCCAAAATTCCCATCATTGTATTTAATTCGTGTGTATAGTTGGGTTAGTCTTCATGTAAGGCAATAAATACAACAATCGATAAGAAAAAAAACCAAAATAAAAATCTTTAATTTATTTTTAAGCAGTTTTATAATGAGAATATAGGTTAATGAATCATCATAAAATATCATAAAATTCCAAGTATCTTGAGGAATTTTGATACAGTTAGGATTAACAACCCATGTATTATTAAATATTAAGGTTAATGAATAGAAATTATCTCTAGAATTTAGTTTTTCTAAAATTTGAGTATTATTATAGTTTAATTTAGATAAAGTGTAAAAATAGATATCTTCCAAATAAATCAATGATTCATCATTAATAATGACTTTATATAACTTCCTAGAAACTATTTTTTGTAGAAATTTTCTATACCAAGTTAATTTGGCTCTAAAAAACAAAATAAAATAAAAAACCAACCTAAAAACAAGCCATGAATTTCCAATATAAAATTGAGTAGTTGACTACCCTAATTTTCCAATCAATGTTGAGAATCGTGTTGAAGTCCCCAAGAAGAATCCACGGTCCACCTTGACTATTTTATGGAGAATCAATCTCATGCCATAGATTTCTATGATAATTATATGAATTAAAAACATATATAAAAGTTAAAAAATGTTAATCTCCATCATATTCAAAGATAAAATTGATCATCTGTTTACTTATTATAACAAATGAACCCTTTCTTGTTCTCAAAATTGATAAAAACCCAAATCCTTTTGATATCTGAACAAGAATAGTTCGTTCCGGTAACATGATAACCTAATATTTTAAAATAGGAATCCCTTGAGTAAAAAACCTTTTTGGGTTCAGCTAGTCCAATAATTTATAGTTTATGATTATAAAATAAAAATCCTATGTGTCCGGCCTATTTTTTGGTTGGATAGACTGAACATATTCCAAAGGATTGTCTCCATGATCATTCATTTTGAGTTGATTTCACCCCCAAAATCAACACCTTCAATTTTTAGAAATATAGTATATTTCATGGTAATTCAAGATTTATTAGTAAATAAATTATTAGAATTGGATACACACATGAGTTCATCTATACAGGAATATGTATCAGATAACATTTCTTCTCCCATCTTAGGTATATAGTGGGTTGACCATTGGTAAATACAATATATGATATATCTAAAATAAGGCATGTGTCCTTGATCTCATCATTATTTGTTCACTTTTTAGAAAATTTGATAGTCAAACAATGATTTTATGGGATAATAGGGGATTCGACCATTTTTTAGAAAATCATGTCAACTCAGACCAAACAAGAGATACAGGTAATTCACTAATAAAAGAATTTTTCCTGACATATTTCTCATTTCCCACCTTAGTAGGAGTTCTTTCCACTATAGAGTAGTGTTGGAAATAATAAAGAGTAGTAGGTGAATGTATACATCCATAGAAGATTTAATTACTAGGTAATGTATCAAGTATAGTAGATTCAAAATATATTTTATCCATATAGTTTTTTATTCCAATTGGGTCATGAGAGATAACCTTAGGATCTATCTGAACATGCTTATTTTCCTGCATTCGAAGAACAAGTTTCTGAATGTTATTAGAGATTTTATTATTAATATGGATATCATCAAGTGGTAACACCATATATTTAGACTCGGTAGCAATGATAGGATTTTTATTGGTCATTTATTCTTCTTCAACCATCATATCCCATGAAAAATTTTATTTTTTCTTCCACATAATAGCTTCTTGGTGTCCTACACCCTGAACAACCAATTTTTTTGAGGAATCTTCCTTCACTAAAACATAATATTTTGATCATTGTGATTTATTAACCTCTTTTCAAGATATGTCATTATTTAAATCTTTCATTTATTTTATAATTAATATGAAATTCTAAATTTCATAACCCACCATTTTATAGACCTCACAAGAGGGAGGTCTATATTCATACTCCACCTTAGCCTAAATTATCCAATCATTGGAAATTATAAAAAAATCAGTCACTTTAGGCTCTATATTGACATCAACATGAATTGGATTATAAATGATAATATCCCCATTAAGAGTTTGTTGTTACTGTTTTATTGTAATTCCAATACACAAAGAAAGGTCTTGAAGAATATTTGAATGCCAAAAAATCATGTTTTTTCCATGAAGTGATTCTTAAATTTTTGAAGTGGAATTTTTCTATATGAAGGGAATGAAATTACGATCCCATTAATCCCGATAAATATAGTCTTGTGATGAAGATTCATTGTATTTAAAAAAAATTAAAATATGTCTAATCATTAAAGATGCATTGGAAGTACCCTTTTCCTACTAGTATTAATCTCCAATTATTTATCATTGAGCATTACATGATTCTTGATTTCATATCAATAAAGGACCATGTTTTGTTATCATGATAAATTAAATTCTATCTAGAGTCGTAAAGTATAACATCGTTAGTTTGATTCTTCATATGATACAATCTATTCAATGTAGTATTAATTTAAAAAAACACATAAAAAATATCATGGTGTGACATTCCACACCCTTAAATGAATTTCATTCAATTAATTTTAATTTCTCTCACCAATGAAAAAATACATAGTTTTTACTGATATATTCCAGACCCATGGTATAATTTAAAATGAAAAATCACCCTTACTATCTTTTGTATGACTAAAAAACATATTATATATTTATATTTTAATTTTATTCAACCATTTGTTCACAATATACATCCTTATTTTCTGATAATACCTATGTGTTTCTAGCTACATACCTTTCCCAATATCATTATCAAGATCCCATACTCAAAAAAACATAAAAATCAAAATGGTTATGTCAAAAATCAAAAAAAAAATTCATATAATAAATCAATCCTAAGTGACTTATCCTTTGATACCTTTATTTTAACCCAAAATATGTTTGGTTAAAATATATATTCAAACTACAACTATTTCAATCAATAAAATACTTCACCAAAAAAATTCTAGATGTTTATTACTATTTTAAGAACCCAAAAAATTGTGGAAACATTTTCTCCCCAAAATAAACATACCCTTTATCCCCAAATAACATAAAATAATATATCAATTAATAAACATTAAATCATAAATACTCTAAAAATATATTAACCATTTCCCAAAATAAACTGAATTTCATTATCACAAAATTGCTTTTTATTATATTGTGTTTACTATAGTGGTTAATTTATTTTCCAAAAACAAATAAGCCATTTTATCCAATTAACAATAATTATCTCAATATAAAATAAAATATTAACCTGAAAGGTAATATTTATATCAATCATGTGTACTTATTAAAATACAATAAATATATTCCAAAATATCATTACATACAATAATATCAAATCACATAATACCTCAAAAGGGGAATCTATTCCTTCAATGTTTTGATTAACCTTTATCCTATACACCCATGATTGTCTCAACCCATCCTAGGGGGGATTGTGGAACAACTCCCCAAGCCCGCATCTAATAGGTCAAGGGCTGGTTACTAGAACGGAGTATACATTTCACTAACAAGTGAGTAATTCCACATATAAATGTACACATGCACACATCTTCAAGCCCATAAAATGATAAAATGTATTAACCACAATGTAAAAAATTCATGCATACCACTATATTCCACTACCATATTATCAAAAAAAGACACAAGTACACAGGTCCATGTAAAAGACCACCATATGAAGTCTGTAACACGTGTCCAGCCAGAAAAAAAAGGTATTGTGGAAACTTTTTATTGTTGTAGTGACACACCTTCATCAGTCCGATCTCACAAAGCATCATCTGGTCATCCTAGGAATTCATCAAAAGGTCAATAATCTTTACAAGATACTACACATGTGGGAAAATCCCATGCATGGGTGAGTATAACCATACACATTAGGACTCCCCAAAACCACAAATTAATACATAAAAAGATATAGAAATCTCTACACAAGTATATGTCTAAAAAACATATAGTAGGAATATCCATATATAATCAACCAAGACTCATAATCTATAGGTAATTCCAAACCACAATATACCATTATTCAGAATTCATATCGAAGATTTAATGAAACACTCATCTAGGAGAACACACTCCGAATTCTGCTATCACTAATGATGTCTGTCCAAGAGGTACTACTTATCAAGTGTTTTCATGAGAGAGATACGCTCATAGATCTGAATAGAATATGATATAGTAAATGAGGATCACAACCAAGGCCATGGGTTGATAACAACAACTTAATATGGATTAAACCTCTATAAAGAGGATTGGAACCTACATTGTTATCGTCACATTAATACTATGAAATCCACATAGGGAATGAATACATTAATAGAGGATCCTCCTCCAGACCACTTGGTGGATTCCAAAAACTCTATCTAGGAAGTCCTATAGAAGGTATCATATTCCTATGAATAGTAAATTATTTAGACCAACATTCTTGGAAATAAGGGGCTCACCCTAAAAAAACATTCCCAAGACACAGAGGTCAAGAGAATCAATCCATGTAGAAAAATGTATTTGGCCTGTATTAGGGTCATGCACTATGTCCCTTAACCTTGGGTACATCCTATGTACAAAAACCCATGTCATTCCAAACAATGTAATGTATAAGATGGTTACATATCTTTTAGATGGTATTAAATGTTGTATCCTTATATTTCGGGTCTTCTCGTGTACTTCGTTCGTGTTCTAGTACACGACATCAACCCCTGTCTACATGCTTGTGTACCAGTACATGGGGTAGTCCATCTAACTAGTTCATTCCTATCTGTGTGGGGGAGTACATGGCATATAGAAAACCCATGTACTCCACCCCATACCCATGTACTTCCCATGTACATGCCGAGTCATCTAAGGGGAACTACATGTCATGTATTCATATAATACATGATGTGTGTATCAGTTCTTCTTGAAACCTACCTTCTTCCTCCCCATCATGTCTTTAATCACATATATTTTGTTTTAGTGACATGTTCACCTCAAAATTCCATAGCTGATCTTTATTTTCCACTCTAACAGTGAATCGATGAGAATCAGTCCTTAAATTCCCTCGATAAACTCAATAGAAATCATTTTTTTGTTGCCGAAGAATGTGTATTTGGCACCCTACATTGTTTGATCCACTGTGGCACCCACATTCACACCACTATTGAGTCATTCTGATCCCATTTTTATAGATTTTGATCATTTAACCATGAATAGATGGTGGAATGATCAATTTTTCATGAAGGGGTAAAAATTCTAAGGAGAATGAAGAATGCATGATGAATGCAAGAATTAGGGGAGAAAATAAAAAAATAAAGTGGGAAGAACCTTGATCAATGTTCATGTTGATCTTTGTTCATCACCATTATAATGGTAAATGAATCCAAACAATTCTCAAGAATCAACTCTAGATTAATCCCACAAATAACCCATCCTAAATATACAATCGATCTGTGGGCTAATCTATTCATAGATTAGTCCACATTCATAATAAAATTTCATGAATGGGAAAGAAAATAAATATAATGCATTTTACCACAATTTTTATTGCTTGCGGATGAATAATGGTTGTAGTGTCGCTGTAGTTGGTGAGAGAAATCGTGATCAGTGTTTGTCAATTGCTGATTCAATGGTTTTTCATTGCATGAGCGAAACAATTCTCCAGATCTCTCACTCTAGGGGATCTAGAAGATTATAGGGTTATGGGGTTAATATCAGATCTATAAAAAAGGTTTCACTTAAAGATAACCATTTTTTTCATTGCAGCATTTATGAAATAAAACAAAATAAATTTTTCTTAATAATTTTATTTAAGTTCCCATTACTACATTCCATAAATAACATATATAGATCAATGTTAAGTCTCACGTAGGGTAAATCCACTATTCTGAACTCAATGATACCCTCATATTTTTTATCAGGGTAAAAATTTAGAAGAAATTTCACTTTTTCGGAAAACTATGTATGCATGTTATTTAATCTTTTAATAATTTTCAAACATTTTATTTGGTAACACCTGTACATGGAATCGAAATCTGCATCAGTACCTAGTGTCAAATCAATACATATAATATTTAAGAATAATTCATTTAAAATATGATTCATTAATTGTCACCAACATTGGGGAACTATGTCTCCATAAAACTAAAATAAAGGCTACTCAAAAAGATGTGGGTAATTAGCACGAATCTGAGCCTTCCACTCCCATGTTCATCCTAGAGATTCCTCTTCTTCTACAATAAACAAACTAAGGGAATCAATCACCCATGATGGGTTCTCTGCTTCCTATCCTTAATCTCCACTGGGTACTCACCAAAAGTTTCTCCAACCTCAATTTCTATCTCTTCCCAATCAATGACGTGGAATGGGTCATGTGCATACCTCTTTAGCTGCGACACATGGAATACATCGTGTACCTAGTCTAACTATATTAGTCGAGCTAATAATTACACCACCATACCAAATCAATGTACTATCTGAAAGGATCAAATGAACCTCAGAGATATCTTGTCGCCCCGACCAAATATATGTACTCCATGTCAAGGGGAAACTCATAGGAACGCATAGTCTCCTTCATTGAAATACAAATGTTCTTGTATCCTATCATCATAAGATATATTATGTCTCTGTGCAATCTTCATAAACTCTTGGATGATCTTCACTTTTTCTGTTATAGCTCACACCAACTCTGGTCCCATGAGTGTTGACTCTCCTAGTTCAGTCTAGCAATGTGGTGACCTGTAGGGTCGCTCGTACAAATACTTGAATAAATCCATATCAATGGGGGAATGATATCTATTTTTGTATGAAAACTACACCAGTGGTAGGTGATCCTCTCATATATGACCAAATACCATCATGAAATATCACAACATTTCCTCTAGAACCTGAATGGTTCCCTCTATCTAGTCATCCATTTATTGGTGAAATGTTATGTTCAAGCGTCACTTGGTCCCAAATTCCTATTGTAATACCTTTCATAACTAGGATGAAAAGAATGTATTGGGATATAAATAAATAGTCAATAGAACACTATAGATTCAAACTATATCATTCACATAGAATTGTCTCAAGATCACTACAGAACTCAGCTCTTGGATAGCTAGTAAGTGGGCCCACTTGTTGAGTCGAACAACGATCACCCTGAAGAAATCATGCACCCTAGTCTCAAATGGTAAATCCATAATGTATTCTATCGATGTCACATCTCATATGGATTCTGGAACCTCATGCGGTTGAGCTAAACCTACTAGGACTTGGTTCTCATCCTTCACTTTCTAACAATTAAGGCATCAATATAGAAAATCTACATCTCCATTCTTTATTATTGGCCACCAAAACTGACATCGTAGGTCTTGGTACATCTTTTCCACACTTGAATGTACTACCCAAGTGGTTATATGACACTCCCTCAAAACCTGATCTTGCAGCATCACTAGTTCCATCGCACATCCTCTAAAAATAACAACTTGATCCCCACCTTTTTAATAACCATCAAGAGAATAATCTGGGGACATTTGAGCTTGTAGGGTCTTGGAGTCGGTATCCCCATTTTCTGCCTCCCTATCTCACTATGTGAGTAGAGTAGTGGAAACTATCAAATAGATGTAACCTAATCTAGATCCATCCACTAAGGATAACTCTGAAGAGTCCAACGTATCTAAGGCCTCATATAAAAGAAATAAACTATATCTCCTGCTGAGAGAATCTAATACCATGTTTCCCTTCCCAAGAGTATATACAATCTCGGAATCACAATCCTAGAGGAACTCTATCCATCACCTCTGTCACAATTTGATATCCTTATGAGAGAATATATACTTGATAATCTTATGGTCTATGTAGATGGTAAACCACTCACCCATAAGGTAGTGTCCCAACATATTCAACTTGAAGACTACCCCTGCAAACTTGAGGTCATGGGTCATGTAGTTCAGCTCATTTGGTCTCAACTAGAGTGAACCATAGGCAATCAATACTTGTATCTGTATCAAGAAATAGCCAAACCCAGTTCAAGATGCATCATAGAATACCATCTACTCGACACCCTTATCTAATAATCTCAAGATCAAATCACTTGTTAAACTCTAGCTCTACTATTTAAAATTATACTAGCACATCGTTTTCCACAGAAAAGGACCCCACATTCAAGTCAATGCTACCATAGGTTCTGATACCCTAGAGAATTCATGTTTGAATATTTGGTAATAGATTTATAGCCTATGTAATCTTTGTACCTCCGTCATTCTCTTGGGCGGCTCTCATGTTAACACTACCTCAACCATGACAGGTTCCACAACCATTCCATTTTGACGACATAACGTGTCCTAGAAAATATAATGAATGAATAAATAATTTTCACTTTGGGATATTTTTGTAAATATGGTGCTCTCAGAGTAGGTCCAGTACTATTCTTAATTGTCTTGTGTGATCCTCCTCAAATGTTGAGTAATGCAAGGGTATCATTGATGAAGACTGTCACAAAACTATCAAAGTAAGGCTGAAAGGTCTTGTTTATGAGTCCCTTGAACACTAATGGGGCGTTCATCATGCCAAGGGGCATCAACAAGTACTCAAATTGACTAAAGAACCATATAAAGTGTGTTTTTGATATATCCTCATCTCGTACTCATAGTTGGTGATAGGCTGATTAGAGGTCAAACTTTGAGAACCATCATACACCTTCCAACTAATCAAATTCATCTATTCTTGGTAATGGATACATATTCATAACGGTCACCTGGTTCAAGTGCTGATATTCCACACACAACCTCATGATCCTATTTTCTTTTTTTAGAAAACAAAATTGGGGCACCAGGGGTGAAACATTGGGTTGGATAAAACCATTCCTCTATGAGACATCTAACTACACCCTCAGCTCATAGAGATCTTCAGGAGCCATCCGATATTATGGATTAGAAATTAATACCATCCTAGGGTGTAAATCAATGCAGTACTATATTTCATGGTAGAGAGGTCATCCTAGAATATCTTCTAGAAAGACATGCTCATACTCTTCCACTACTACAAGAAACTTGAAACTCATAACATCCACTGTATCAAGGTTCATGTTGGCCAGTTGATGAGTATTCAGTTGTACCCTTCTATGCATGAGTCCATCATGTGCTTCATGGGTTTACTTTTCATCAATAAAGGAAAAAATCATCCCATCACAATAGACACACAGTACTATTCACCTAAAATGGTCAATATGGGCATAGACTTTAGATAAACAATCCAAACCATTTGCAAATCCATAAGACCTCAATGCTACCACCAAGAAGTTCAAACCAAAACTCTCACCTCCAACGGTCAGGTCACACTATCGACATAGGTGTCTAATCACTGAGTATACTCAGTATGTTTCTCCATGCATAAGGTTCGAGTCAACGGTTCAATCAAAAACTCTTAGTCTCGTACAAGATATGTGGACATAATTGAATGACGAAAAGATGTATCTATCAACACTGTATCTGAAGTAGAAAAGACATAGATATTTTCTTAAATCGTTACTGGAGTCCCTAGGTCATTATCTTTGACCTCATGTAGCTATCCCCATCCCTATTGTAACACCCCAAGATTCCACAACACATTTCCCTTTGATTAATGCAATAGTTTGCATTGTACACAAGTTCGAGATTCTAACACACCACGACAAATTAAACATGCTGTTGTGAATTTTAATACCCACTTTTTAAAATTTTATTTTTCAAAATGGAATTCATTTTTGAATTTGGAATATCCAAATTATCTTAGGGTAAATTTTTGATATTTTTCTGAAAACATTCAATTTTTGATGAAGAGTGAAAAACATTGTGTTATTGGTTAAATCTAAATTTTAATTTGAATAATTATCTATTTTATTTAATTTTATGTTAGGTAAAAAAAGATACATAATACCTATATAAGTTCAATGCAATTCATTGGAGTCATTTTATAATAATTTTAGATATATAAAAATTTTATTGAACTTTTTACCGTCTTTTACCCACCTCCTATGAGAATGTGCAAATTTTCAAAAAAATTAATTTTACCCTTTCTGTGAGTTGAATTTCAAAAATCTGAGAGACATGGTTAATATCAGTATGAAAAATTTGGTTCAATAAGATGAAAATAATTTCTGGTGAATAGTAAATTTTGACTTTTATTTAACACGGTTAAAAGTATATAGGGTAATTAAGGATAAAAATGATATCATAATTACCCCAACACATGTCCTAATTCTATTGGTTACATATAATTCGACCAAAAGAAACCATAGGAATAAAATATTACCCCATTTGGGCCACTTGGATTAGATTAGGTCATTTATTATTATTTTATTTTAGGGGTAGTTTATAGAGTTAAATTCAATGTTTAATAACTAATCCATTTTTATTATAGGGTTACA
Organism: Viscum album; assembly: GCA_963277665.1. Lineage (NCBI taxonomy): Eukaryota > Viridiplantae > Streptophyta > Magnoliopsida > Santalales > Viscaceae > Viscum > Viscum album. Next base: position 779,014,602 of record OY728138.1, read on the forward strand.
CACAAAAAAAATTCGACTAAAAGTTTTCATTAGAAAGATAAAAATATTAAATACATAATCGTATTTTATTTATAATTTTTATACATTAAATAATTTAATTTATTTATGACACCATGATGATGTTGTAATTACCATTTTAATGAAATATTAAAATAATTGATATTATAAATATCCAAATAAATATAAATTGAGACTTATGATGAATTAAACTAATTATCTAGGATAATATGACATTTTAGGGTTAGTTAAATAAATTTTATTCTAATTGATAAATTTTTAATGGATTTAAAAAAATCAAATACTAAATAGTGTCAAAATTTACATAATTGTGTTTTTAAAAGAAATACTATATTATTAATTGATATAATATTTATAAAATTCAATGGATAGTCAAAATACTTGTATAAGGTTATATATATTAGTAAGTAACCACTTGGGGATCTCTTGGCTGTTTATAGTATGTTTATTAACCATATAATATAAAAAACAAAGAGACATGGTAAATGTCAAACTTTTTAACTAAGAGTTAACTCTAAAAGATAACATTAATATAGTGACATAAACCTTTATAAAACCAATTATTTGAGATTTTTTAGACCCATACCCACCTTATCTTTTTAATAAATTATTTTGGATCTATTATAAATAGAAAATTATTTTAATATAAAATAATATTTCAATCTTTTCCTAAAGTGACCCTCACCTCTCTTATAAAAGGGCACTTCCCCTTCTCTCCCAATCACACCTCAAAATCCATTTGTATCGTAAAAAATCTTCCCAAATATCCCACCAAATTTCCTCCCTTAATCCTAGAGGCCTTAATTTGGTCCTAAATCCGACCTAAGGATCCATTTTGATCAAATAAAAAAGAAAAAACACGAAGAAGAAGTAAATATTTCATCACCTCTTTGAAGTGCTTTTCTTCTTATACTTCCCATTCATTGTTGTTTCCATAACAAAATAATAAATCTAGTTCCTTATATATTCATTGATGTTATTATAAATATGGTACAACCATATTCTTTTTTTATCCATCCAATAAATGACAAAGTCACCATATGTGCGTACGTACGGATTACCGTCTCCACGTCGTGGGGTAGTTTGTTATTCAAACACTTCATTATTTGTATGGGTATAATAATGAGTATAACTAATGTAAATAATAAATATAACATGTTAATTATTATTTATATATGATATATCATCGAATGACATATGATTTCTCTGTCAATATAATGATATTGTCGCTCGTGCGTATGTACGGATTACTGTCTCCACGAACACGATGAGATTCATTTCCCCATTGTAACCATTCAAGAATAATTTTAATTTGATGACTAAAAATAATTTTTATGAACATAATATCATTAGGTATATTAATCAAATATATCCTATTCTTAAAAAACATGTCTTACATAACCATGAATATAAAAGAAAACGAAATTTTTAACACCCAAAACGATGTTACTACTGAAATATTATTATAAAATCAAAATTATATGATCATATATGATATGATATATATATATATAGTTCTTGTATAATTTAATGAAAAATATTTAATTATTATACAAGAGGTTAACGTACCCTTGACCAAGGAAAAGTACAAGGTAAGGGTTAATTTCACAATTTTTTTATTATCCAAGGTTGTTTCTACGTAAATATCTACTAGGACCTCTTTATCATACAAATCCATGTTTTCTTAAAAATGTATTTCATAAAAATTTACTATTAACTAGACTATGTGTTAAAGTCATTTATACCATTTTTTGAATTTTTATAATTTTTTTAAAGGAATATTTCCATCGTTTTCAAAAGAAGGTACTTTATAACCTTTTCGACAAAATTAAGGTAAGAATGTCTTTTTTTAACTTATATGGAAAGTGTGGTTATTTTACATCATTATATTATTGTCGAAGCATCCCATAAAAGATTATAAGAATATTTCACAAATAAATGTTTTCTTTTATAATTATGTGACTTTTAAATGATTTCGAAATAGAAAGATGTATTTATTTCAAATAATTTTCATTTCATCTATGTCGACATCCTTTGATTGATTTTAAACTTGTTTGAAGTTGATTTATTATGATTCAAATCTTTCATCTTGTATTGAAGGTTTTGTGATATGCTTGACTGTGGATGTGTTATTTTTACACTATTCGTTGTTTATGGATAAAATATTGACATTTAATATGCAATTTTTAATACAAATGTTTATGTTATGGTTTAACCTTTTCATAAGTGGAATGCATTAAACTTAGTAAGTGACAGGTGGAGCCCACTATAGCTCCTTGGTGCATCAGTAGGTCTCAGGAGACAATCTAGTGTCTTGGAACAAGGCCTTGAAAAAATATTATTTGTAGTCTTCGCACAAGGCCATGACTATGTGGTTATGAAGTCCGGAAATATGCATTCTATAATTATGAAATTGGCTATTGATATTGTATTTGATTATTCTACTTATAGAATATTCACGTGAATAAGTAAATGGAATTATTTGATTTATATTTTCCATATTATGTTGACGTTTATGTTCAAAAGCATTATGTTTTAGTCATAGACATTTCATAAAATGTTTATGCTTATTTATGAAAGTTTCCTATGTATTCTTATCCTAACTGAGTATCCGAGCTCTCCCCTTTCTATGTTTTATTTTTTCCAGGTTGTGAAGATGTATATTATGACTGACCTACAGGGATAGTATAAGGGATATGAATGTGGTGATTGGAGACAATGTTGATGTTGTTTTTTTTCATTTTATAATGTAATGTAAAACTTATGAATATATCTATTACTTCCAGGGATACTAAATTGATCGGTCTTTTGGGATATGATCCCTTGTGATAATGAAATGTTATGTAATAATGAACTGACTATGGGTAAATGGGGTAGGGGACATACATTCGGTATCAGAGAAAGTTTAATACAAACCATGGAAGCTAGATTTAGAAAAACTCTGATTAGAGAACATCACACTAAGATAGAGTTTGAGGAGTAGTATAGAAGAACTTCCTAGAATTTTGGTACTCTAGAGATTTTGTGATTTTTCCAAGATATACATCCCTATATAGATACGAGTAGGTAGAGGTAGCTTTTACACAAATGTACCTAGGGGTAAAACATGAAAACACCACTTTGAGCTAGACTCGAATGGAAAGTGGTGCAAAACAACGGGCCTTGCTTTACTCTTCATTACAACACTACTAGGGGATATGCTTAGGATAATTATCATTTTCTTTGCAACCCATTATGAATGATTTATGAGTATATACCTCATCAAAGAAAACTTTTTTATGATTATGGATTATATCCATAAACTGTTCAACTTAAGTTAAGTTTTTTACATGTTTGGAATTATGTATTGTGATTCTTAAATAAAATCTGTTGTATGCCATTTTTTATAAATGGCATATAGTGGATGTAATGGAAACCATATCAATGCATGTAATGCATGTAGGTATTTCCCTCCTACTCAACATAATTATAGCAGAGCTGGTGATGCAACTGGTGCTGATCAACTTATCACCATATTGGGACAACTCACTCAGGTTATTAATAATAAATTTACCCTTATGGAGCACCCTGATCTACAACGCTGATGATCAATGTTATACCTCTTTATGAGGAAACAACCAACCGTATTCAATGGGAGTAAAAATCTGTTAGTAGCTGAGAAATGGATAAGTTCCTATAGAAAATATTTTATACTTAGGGGAGTAGTGAAAGGGAAAAGGTTTTCATGATAGTTTATCACCTCACGGGAGAGGCAGATCAATAGTGGTCAGTGATTTAAAACAGAAAGGAAGATAATGAAGTATCAAACATTGAATGGAGGGTGTTTAAAAATATTTTCATAGAAAAATAATTTCCTCGTGACCATCGACCGGATATGGAAAGACAATTTCTGAGTTTGAGGAAAAAGGAGGATGAGAATGTCGCAAAGTATGAGGATAACTTTACAAGGGTAGAAATGTATGCTAAAGATTATATACATAACCCAAGAAGTATTATTGATCATTTCTTTGATGGGTTAAAACCATTTCTCTATCGAGCATTAATCTCGTAATACTTCTCATCGTATGAAGATATTGTCTCATGTGCTATCAAGATAAAAAAGGAATTCTCTAAGTATTATGACTTTAAAGAAAAGAAAGAGATGAAGAGATCTACTAAACACTCTGGGAAAGGAAATAAGAAAATAGGGAAGAATGGAAGAGTTGAATTTCCTCCCTTTGATAATGGTGGAAGGAAGCACCCTGGTGCCTATCTAAAAGGAAATGGAGTATGCTACAAATATGGAAAGAAATGCCATCTTTCTTGTGATTGTAAGGGGTTGAAAGAAGCTACCAATGTTCAATGATAAAATTGTAGGGAGATGGGACATTATGAAAATTAATGTCCTTAGCTTTAGGGAAACATCCCTCAGAAAAGGCCAATGGATCAAGGCCAAGCTTATGCGATCACTACTGCTTAGGTAGATGCTCCGAAAGATGTAGTGAAAGGTAATTTAATGATTTCCTCGAGTTTAGCCAATTCTTTATTTGATTCAGGATCCTCACATTATTTCATATCTTCCCTATTTTCTATGAAAATTAGATATTTTCTATTTTACTTAACAAGGGAGTTGTTGGTCAATACAGCTAAGGAAAGTATTACCGCAACAATGTTTTTTGAATTAGTTCCCATTAGGGAATATCAATGTTTTTTATCCACTAATCTCATCATCATACCAATGATAGAATTTGATATAATTCGCAGTATGTATTGTCCTTCAGACCATGATGTGAAAATTTATTGTAAGATGTAGGAGGTTATAGTTTTTGAGGATGATAAAGGTTACCTTATATTTTGAGCAGAAACATCACCACTTGATTCTTATCTTGATCCACCCCCAGTACCTCTACTAAATTCAATTATTGGGGAGGAAGAGAATTAAATAACTATGGGTAAGGAAAATAATGTTCAAATATAGGACATACCTATTGGCCAAGAATATGTTGATGTGTTTCCAGATGATTTACCTGGACATCCTTTAGAGCGACAAATTTAGTTTTCCATTGATATAATTTTGTGTTCAAGGCCCATATCCCAGAACCCTTATAGAATTTCCATTGTGTAATTAGTGGAACTAAAGAAACAACTAGAGTAATTGAGTAATAATGGATTTATTCTCCCTACTATATCTCCATGGGAAGCCCATGTTCTTTTTGTTAAGAAGAAAGATAGATCTGTGGGGTTGTACATTGACTACAGATAGATTAATGCTACAACAATAATGAACAAGTATCCCCTACCTCCAATTGATGATTTATTTGACCAACTTCATAGAGGTCAATATTTTAAAAATATTTACCTTCGAAATGGATTTCATCAGTTGTGTATGAATAAGGAAGACATTCCAAAAATAGCATTTCGAACCAGGTATGGGAATTACGAGTTTACAGTAATGCCTTTTGGATTGACCAATGCACCCTTTGTCTCCATGGATCTAATGAAAAGTGTTTTCCAGGTATATCTTGATGATTTTTTAGTGTTAGTTATTGATTATATCTTGGTATACTCCAAAATCTACGAAGATCATGAAAATCAATTGTGCATTATTCAAAAGACTCTTAGAATAAATGAATTATATGGGATGTTTAGAAAATGTGAATTCTAGATTCAAGAGATTTATTTTCATTGCTATATTGTCTCTAAGGATGGAATATCTATTGATTCTTTATAGACCAAGGAAATAAAAGAATTGCCATCACTGATGATTATAACTGATGTACGTAGTTTTATTGGTTTAGCAGGTTATTATCGATGTTTCGTCCATGATTTTACCCAGTTGGCTAACCCATTAACCAAGATCACACGTAAAGCGGTTAAATTTATTTGGACCAAAGTGTGTGAAGAATATTTTGAAGAACTGAAGAGAAGATTAGTTAATGCACCTATCTGGACTCTACATCAGGGAACGATGGTTTTGTTATTTATAGTGATTCTTCAATGAAAGGACTTGGTTTTGTCCTTATGAAAAATGATAGAGTTATTTCTTATGCATCCCGACAGATAAAAATTCTTGAGAGAAACTATAATACTCGTGATATTGAGTTAGCAGCTATATCTTTTATCTGAAAATATAGAGACACTATCTCTATGGTGAAAAACAGTAGATTTTTACCGATCACAAGAGTTTGAAGTATATTTTATCACTGAAAAACTCAACATGAGGCAAAGAAGATTGCTTAAACTACTCAATGATTATAATTTCACAATACACTTAAACCCAGGGAAGGAAAATAAGGAGGAAAATGATTTGAGTAGAAAGGATCATGGAGTTTTGAACAATATGAGAGTTGAAATGGATCCTATATGGATGGTTCTAGTAAAGATGGATATGGGAATAACCATGGAAGGTGAAACATTAATGCTTTTTGAAATGGTTGTCGAACCAACTTTTCTATAAAGGATAAAAAGTTCTTAGACTAATGATGATGACTTTCAAAAGAAAATTAAAGCAGTAAATGATGGGATATTGAGTAAATTCATATATGAAGATGGAATGTTGAAATTCGGGAGGAGAAATTGTGTTCTTGATATAACTGATCTAAAAAGAGAGTTGTTGGATGATTCTCATATCTCCAATTTATCTATACACCCTTGGAGCACCATGATGTATAGAGATTTGAAGGATCATTTTTGGTGGGACAACATGAAGAGGGAGATTGATGATTTTGTGTCAAGATATATAGTTTTTCAACAAGTGAAAGATGGAAGGCAACATCCTGGAGGAGTCATGCAACCTCTTCCCATACCTGAGTGGAAATGGGATGATATTACGATGGACTATGTCATGAGGCTACCAAAGATGCCTAGAAAGATTGATGAAATATGGATCATTGTAGATCGTCTTACCAAGTCAGCATATTTTCTAGATATAAGAGAAGATTTATCACTTGAACATCTGGAAAGACTATATATTAATGAAGTTGTAAGACTCCATGTTGTACCTCTATCGATTGTTACTGATCGTGATCCCCATTTTACATCAATATTTTGGAAAATTCTTTAGAAGTCCCTAGATACTAAATATCATTTGAGCACTACCTACCACCCTTAAATAGATGGAAAATCAGAACGGACTATTCAAACCTTAGAATACATGTTAAGATCTTTCACACTTGACTTTCATGGTATGGGGGATCAATATTTACCACTGGTATAATTTTCCTATAACAATAGCTTCCATTCAAGAATTCAGATGGCACCATATGAAGTGTTATATAGAATGAGATTTCTCACACCAACTTGTTGGGATGATGTTGTTGAAAGAAAACTCATAGGTCCAGAACATGTTGAGGAAACAATAGAAGAAGTGAAGATTATCCAAACCCTCATCAAAGCAGCCCAAAGTAGGCAAAAGAGCTATGATGATAATCGAAGGAAGGATTTGGAATTTCAAGTAGATGACTATGTTTTCATGAAGTTATCTCCATGGAAGGGTGTTATATGTTTCAGTAAGATGGGTAAATTGAGTCCCAGGTACATCAGACCTATCAAAATTTTAAAACTATTTGGAGTTGTAGCTTATTGTTAGGAAATTTCTCCAAGTCTCTCCAAAGTTAATGATGTGTTCTATGTATCACTATTGAGAAAATACATGCCTGATCCAACTCATGTACTCACCTATGTGGAAATTGAACTGGAACCTGATATGTCTTATTGGGAAGAGCATGTCGAAATTCTTGATACCATGGAACAAGTGCTGAGAAACCGGATGACTCATCAGGTAAAAGTTCTGTGGAGAAACCATAAGATGGAAGAGGCAATGTGGGAACCAAAGGAACATATGATGAAGAACCTACTAAATCTTTTTATGTGGTAGTATTCCAGAAATTTTTAGGTCTAAATTATTTAAAGGAGGGAATAATGTAACACCCCAAGATTCCACGGTACGTTTCCCTTTGATTAATGCAATAGCTTTCATTGTACGCAACTTCGAGATTCTAACACACCACGACCAATCAAACTAGCCGTTATGAATAGTAATTCCCACTTTTTAAAATATAAAAAAATTATTTTTCAAAACGGACTTCATTTTTGAATTTAGATAATCAAAATTTTCTTAGGGTGAATTTTTGGTATTTTTCTGATAACATTCAATTTTTTGATGAATAGTGAAAAACACTACGTTATTGGTTAAAACTAAATGTTTCCTTAAATAATTATTTATTTTATTTAAATTTATTTTAGGTCAAAATAGATACATAATACCTTTATAATTTTAAATTAATTTATTGGTGTCATTTTATAATATGTTTAGATATATAAAAATTTTATTGGACTTTTTACCGTCTTTTACCCACCTACTAGGAACATTTGAAAATTGGCATAAAATATAATTTTACCACTTATGTGAGTTGAATTTCAAAAATATGAGAGACACGGTTAATATCAGTAAGTAAAATATGGTTCAATAAGACAAAAATAATTTTTTCTGAATAGTAACTTTTGACTTTTCTTTACCACGGTTAAAAGTAAATAGGATAATTAAGGGTAAAAATGACATCATAATTACCCTAAAAAATGTCCTAATTCTATTGGATTAGTATAAATCGACCAAAAACAACCTTAGAAATAAAATATGCCCCTTTATGGTCCACAAGGATTAGATTAGGCCATTTATTATTATTTCATTTAAAGAAGAGTTAAAAGAGTTAAGTTCAATGATTAATAACTAAACCATTTTTAATATAGGGTTAAACACATTATAAATTCTACTATAAATATTCATTAGAAATATAAAATTATTTCCTACATAATTTTATTTTATTAATAATTTTTAGATAGCAAATAATTTAAGTTATTTATGACATAATGATGATGTAGTAATTACCTTATTAATGAAATATGAAAATAATTGATATTATAAATATCCAAATAAATGTAAATTGAGACTTATGATGAATTCCACAAATGTTATAGGTTAATATGACGTGTTAGGGTTGGTTAAAAAAAATTACTCGAAGTCATAAATTATTAATTGCTTTCAAAAAATTCAAATACTAAATAGTATCAAAATTGACATAATTGAGTTTTTAAAAAAAATACTATATTACTAATTGATATAATATTCATAAAAATCTAAGGTTCTGAAAAAAGACTTAGATAAGATTATATATATTAATAATGAACCACTTTGGGTTATCTTGTTAGTTTATAGTAATTTTATTAACCATATATTATTTAAATACAAAGAGGCATGGTAAATGTCAAACTATTTAACAAAGAGTTATATCTAAAAGATAATGATAATATGGTGACCTAAACCTATCTAAAACCTATTGATTGAAAGCTGTTATACCTATACCCACCTTATCTTATAAATAAATCATTTTGGAGCCATTATAAACCGAAAATGATTTGATTATAAAATAATATTTCACGCTTTTCCTAAAGTGACCCTCACCTCTCTTATAAAAGGGCCCTTCCCCTTATCTCAAAATCACACCTCCAAATCCATTTGGATCGGCCATACTCTACAATACTATCCTTTCAAAATTACTCCCTTCATCCTAGAGGCCTTCCTTTGGTCATAAATCCAACCTAAATATCCCTTTTGATCAAATCAAAAGGAAGAATCCAAAGAAGAGGTAAATATTTCATCCACTCTCTCAAGTTCATTTCTTCTTCCACGTCCTCTTTATTTGTTGTTTCCATACCAAAATTTCAAATCCAGTGCCTTCAACATACTGTGATGTTATTATAAATATGGTATAACCATATTTTTCATTCTATCCATCCTATAAATGACAATGTCACCATATGTATGTACGTACGGCTCACCCTCTCCACATCGTGGTGTAGTTTGTAATTCAAATACTTCATTATTTGGATGGCTATAATAATGACTATAAATAATTTAAATAATAAATATGAAATTTTAATGATTCTTTATATATGATATACCATCAAATTACATATGATTTCCCCATCAATATAATGATATTCTCGCTCGTCCGTTCGTACAGATTACCGTCGCCACGAAAGCGATGAGATTCATTTCCCCATCGTAACCATTAAAGAATAATTTTCATTTGATGACTAAAAATAATGTTTATGAACATAATATAATTCTTTATATGAATCAAATACATCCTATCCATAACAAACATGGCTTACATAACCAATCAAATAATGGAAAATTAATCAGTTAAGACCCAAAATGATGATACTACTGAAATATTATTAACAAAGCAATATTAGAGGATCATATATAATATAATATTTATGTGTATAGTTCGTGTATAATTTTTAACTATGACTTAACTGTTATATAGGAGGTTAATGTACCCTCGACCAAGGAAAAGTACACGGTATGCTTAAATTTCACAATCTCTTTATTATCTGAGGTTGTTTTTACGTAAGTATCTACTGGGACCTCTTTGTCATCCAGATCCATGTTTACGTAAAAATGTATTTCAAAACATTTTTACAATTTACTAGACTATGGGTTAAAGTCATTGATACCCTTGTTTTACATTTTATAAAATTGTTTGAAAGGAATCTTTTCATTGTTTTCCAAACAAGGTACTTTATGACCTTTTCGACAAAATTAAGGTAAGAATGTCTTTTTTTAACTTATACAGTGGGAGTGGATATTTTCCATCGTTATATCATTGTTGAATATTCCCATAGAATCTTATAAGAATATACTAAATTTAAATGTTTTCTTTTATAATTATGTGACTTTTAAATGATTTCAAAACAGAAAGAGGTATATATTTCAAATAGTTTTCATTTCATCGATGTCAATATCCTTTGATGGATATTAAACTTGTTGATATTGACATATTATGATACAAAATGTTCATATTGTATTGAAGGCTTTGTGATATGTTTGACTATAGATGTGTTTTTTTAAACCAATCTTGGTTCATGGATAAATTATTGATATTTCATATTCTAGATTAATACGAATGTTTATCTTATGTTTAAACCTTTTCATATGAAGAACGCATTGGACTTAGTAAGTGATGGGTGGAGCCCGCTATAGCTCCACAATGTATCGGTAGGTCTCATGAGACAAACTAGTGTCTTGGAATAAGGCCTTGACAAAATCTTATTTGTATTATTAGCACAATTCCTTGACTATGTGGTTATGAAGTCTAGTATTATGCATTTCATCATTTTGAAATTAGCTATTGATATTACATATGATTATTCGACTAGTAGAGTATCCATGTGAATAAGTAAATAGAATTATTTGATATATATTTTCCTTATTATACAGAAATTTAAGTTTAAAATGCTTATGTTTTAGCCTTATACATTGCCTTAAATGTTTATCCTTATTTATGAAAGTTTCGGCTATATTCTTATCCTTATTGAGCATCTGAGCTCACCCCTTTCTATGTTTTATTTTTCATAGGATGTGAAGAAGTATATTATGACTGAAATGGAGGGATAGTCTAAGGTATATGAATGTGGTCTATGGAGAAATTTTTTTTGATGTTTTTTATTTTATAATGTAATTTAAAAACTATGAATGTATCTAGTACTTCCTATTCTACAAAACTGATCGGTCATTCAGGATTTGATCGCTTGTGATCATGACAATGTTATGTAATAATGTACTGACTTTGGGTAGCTGGGTTTGGGTCGTTACACCTATCCTCTAAACCCCTGATCCTGTCATGGAAAACCTAAGGGTGGTGGCGGTAATATGTTGAAACATCGACCACCTCCAACTTCTCTCACAGATCCTCTTCCACATCTACCACCCTATGATCTAACTTATCCTATCATTGTCTCTACCTCAGTGGTCCATCTATTATATCCCAGTCAGTAGTATGGTTGGTTGGACTATATCAAGAAATATGTCACATGTATTAACATGAATATAATCGCCTCTCTCTAGGATGACATGACCCACCCTAAAAGCCTTGAACTATAGAACCTCTATCTTGGGACCTCCTCCTGAAATTGCTCCCATGTCTCTGTCTCTAAGACTAATGTCATCTTTCTGCTACAGAGGACTCTAATCCTACTTGCCCACTACTAACTCTCATCTCCAATTGTTTCTCATCTAAGAATATTTAAACCACCAAATCCTCCTCAACCATCCCTACATAAGTAGGAATTAAAAGAGAGATTAATTTGGCCCATATGTCTCTACACAAACCTCACTTGATAGCCTGATCCCTACATTACCGATCTAAAACCATATCTATCTGGTACCTAGAAATGTTTTTGAACCTCGATGAATAATCGGAATATTTCACGATGCACAGCTGAAGCTAAAGAACATCTAGGATACTGAAAAAATCTTCATAAAACTAGTGACAACTACTCTATGAAGAGGTGATTGATCTCTATCTATGAAAGATTAATCTCTTCATAAGTCTGGATATCCAAACTCCACCATCATCCTATTGTTTCATATAGAAGTCTTTCCACCAGGACCACCATCTAATCTACTAGTGTCCTCATTGGATGGAAAACTCAGGTCACCACCTCTATCTAGACCTCAGCCTCCTCTTGTTTAGGCTCTCTGTATAACCTGAGGGGTCTCTTCTGCTGAAACTCGTGGAGAGAGAACAACATGTGGTCTACATCCATTGGTATTGTTGGTACCATGTTCTTCTCTACAGGTGTCAGTATGGATAGTACTCCACTTGGAGGTAACAAATGGGTAGCTGGTCCCTTTATCAAATCATCACAACTAAGGGGGTAATTCTTGTGATCATGCTTTTGAATCCCTGCCAGTATACATCACCGAGGCATCCTATATCAAACAAGTTGCACCACGATCAATGAGAAAATATATATATTTTTCTCAATATGTATATGGAAACCAAAACCTATTATTTTATTGATGCGTGTAAAATTATTTACCATGCAATCGGTGTCCTCATGTACCAAGTCAAAAATCAGTTTGTTAGAGTCTTAGTGTATGGATATGTCGGCCGCCTCACCATCACTTAGGTCCCTGGCCTGAAATCTGAACTCAAAACACTTAACCGTGTTTCCCCAAAACAATCTCTTGGATTCCCGATCCAAAATTAGGACCATACACATCTGATACCACTCTGTCACGACTCGTGATAATGGGGCCCATGTCATGACTCCCCAATCCCGCCTCCAATAGGATTGGGCTGATGACTATCACTGAGTAGGTGTATCATGAACAAGGGATTCATTGCCTACGTACCTACATACACTCACCCATATCCATGTCCAACAAATTATGAAATGTAAAACCCACTAAGTAAATAATGCATAGATACCACTATATCCCACAACTGGAGTAAGGTAGAATGTAAGGAAAAGTAAAGAGGGCCAAATATAATCCCAATATAAGAATTCTGTAACACAAGGACATCCTATAAGAAAAAGGTAATGGGACTTCTATCTGTATCCGCAAGAACACACCTTAGTCTATCCAGTATCCTAAAGCCCTGTTTGGTCCTGGTCTACCTAGGACTCATCAAAAGGCCAGTCATCTACACAAGAAACTCCATGTGCAGGAAAATCCCATGTAGATGTGAGTATAACAATACTCAGTAGGACACACTAAAACTAGAAAGAAATACAATAAATTAAAGATATAGTTGTCACTTCACATGTATATTTCTATAGCACATATAACAATAATATATAGATTTACTCAACCAAGACACACAATCTAGAGGAAAGTCACAACAATTGTGTACAATAACAAGAAATTCAGCTTGATGTTCCATGGGGAACTCATCCAGTAGAACACACTTCTGAGTTTGATATCACTGATCACATCCATTTGAGAGGTACTGATCATGATGTACTATCATGAGAGATATATATTGATCGACCTGAAGATAATATGGTACAACAAATGAGGATCACAACCATGTTTATGGGGTGATACCAACAAATCAATATTGATTAAATTGCTAAGTAGATGATTGGTGCCTTGATAATAATGGTCATGTTTATACCAATAACTCCACCATGAAAATCACGAAATGAATAGATGATCCTTCTTTGGGACACTTCAGTGATTCTAAAAACACTATCCATGAAGTCCTATTAAAGGGATCATAGTCTTATGAGTTAAAAATGATTCATACCAACCTTAAGGGATCCAAGGAAGGGGACACACCCTAATAAAACATTTCCAAGACATGAAGGATAGGAGAATCAAGCCTTGTATAAAATAGTAAACAATGTGTTGTTTGTTCACAAGCTATGTCTCTTGGCCCTGGGTACTACCCATGTACAATGGAATATTTCATTCCAACCCATATCATGTTGAAGAAGGGTATACAAAATTTCGATGGGATTAATCATCGTGTCTGGGTATCCATGGTCTTCTAGTGTACTCTGGCCATGTGCAAGTACATGACGTCAACCCATGTCTACTTGCCTGTGTACCAGTACATGGGGTAGTCTGTGTAATAGATTCAGGTGAATCCGTCTGGGGGAGTATGCACCATATAGGCATCCCATGTACTCCACCCCATGTACATGTACTTCACATGTACATTCTGAGTATTTAAAGGGGGACTACATGGATTTTATTTAGAGACTATACACTATGTGTATTGGGTTTCTTCAGAAATATGTCTTCTTCCACCTGCTCACTCCGTCAATCACACAAATTCGATTCTAGGGAACCATTTGCCTAAAAACACTAGATCTGGGATTTCTTTCACACACTATTTTTAAATTGGTGGGATTCGAGCCTTTAATTGGCTTGAAAAATGAAATCATAGAATTTTTCATTATTTATAAAGAACATAGATTCGACACCCACCATTGTTTTATCTGCCATCGCACCCACCATTGTACCTCTATTGAGTCTTCCCAATACTGGATCTATGGTTTCTGATCATTGCACTATGAATCAAAGTGACGATGATCGATTGTTCATGAAGGTGTTCAAAGTTGAGTAAGAATGAAGAACACACGAACAATGCAATAATTAGTGCATAAAATCACAAAAAATAAATAGGTACAAAGCTCTGTCGTTTTTTGTCTCGATCATGGTTCGTGACCATTATAATGGTAAAAGAATCCAAAAAATTATCAAGAATTGACTCTGGATAGATCCCACAAATACGATCGATCTATAGGCTAATATGTTCATGGATTAAACTACATTCATCATAGGATTTAATGAATGGGAATAAAAATCCAAATAATGAATCATACCTCGATTTATATTTGTCACTGATTAAGAAAATTTGTTGAACCACAACTGTTGGCAAGATTCATTAAGATTAGTATTTTTCAATCACATATTTGATGTTCCATCATCACCTGATTAAGGGAATTCTCCATATCTCCCTCTCTATGGTCTCAAGATGATTCTAGTGTTATGAGGGTAACTCTGGATGTCTAAAAAAGGATTTATATAATTCTATATCTATATCTACATTGATGAAATAAAATAAACTAATTTTTTTTATTTTTTTTATTTATTTAAACACCCATGATGACCTTCCACAACTTACCAATTCATACCATTGTTCGGTTGCACTTATGGTTGATCAACTATTCTGAACTCAGTGATGCCCTCAGATTTATGATATAGAAACCCGTTTATATGTTTTTCAGGTTTTTCAGGAAACTTGTTCTCACATGTTATTTAATATTTTAATATTATTCAAACATTTGTTCGAGGAACAATAGGCCTCAAAATCACATGTCGTCTCAGTGTCTGGTCTCAAAATAAATTTATATAACATTTAAAAATAATATATGAAAAATATGATTTGTTACAATGATGGTACCAGAAATGATTAAATTATCCACATTGGAAGTCATCGAAACATAAAAATTTATCTAGACCATACTCTGATTTCAACTAAGATGCCTCAAACATTCAAATGATGATTTCGTTTTAAAAATATATTCTTAATATACAAGATTTGATACCAAATGATGTGACCCATACATAACCATACAAAAATACAATATCAATGAAAAATATTACGTTAATTACACATCCATGAATTTGTAGGTTTTGGGTTTTAGAGAATTATAAAAAATAATTAACTAAAAAACCAATATATATCTCCTTAAATGAATAGTTTTCCTATTATACCAAGCATTTTTGTAACAAAAAGTCTTTAACATATCCCATAAAATTCCTCACATGTAATACCTATCTGTAAATATCATACATAAAAATATTCATTAAAACCTTGGGAAATTGAAACTTAATAATGAGTGATTTCGAATTCTCATTAAGGGTAAGCATAAGTAACAATAAAAATTTATAAGTGTGTATAAGATAAAAATGTGGGTATGAAAACATAATCAAGGAACATTAATACATTATAAGTAAATCATACCAAATAAATCATGGATCATAAGTTATTGATCATAACATAAGTATTTTTGTTAAAAAGAGTGGGTATTATGGGCTTATAACATTATAAGAATGTGAGAACAATGTAAAAAATAGCATTATCAGCATAATTCAAGGCTTGTTTCCAATTCTACATCAAATTATGGAAAAATATTCATAAAAGATTGTGTTTAATCCCATGTCACTTATATATTATATCATGAGATATAAAAAAATACCCAATTAATTGGAGGGATATATATTTATAGTCCCACCCATCACACATAATGTTTTAATTAATATATGTGTTCCATAAGAAAACATTCATAATTTCCTCATAAAACAATTAAACAGTGGAAAAATAGATTTCTTGAATATTTACATAAGTAATGATCATAATCCTTATAGAGATAGAATATGGATGATATTAATAGATCATATCCCAACAAAAGCATAATAATTATTAGAGGGTATTGATATAGATGAGATAACATTTATAAAAATATGGATAATTTAATAATTTTCAATTGTGTCGCAAAAGAAGAAACCCGGAATTAGAATTTTTATACTTAAAGTTAAATATCTCAAAAAAATGTAATAATAGAATTATGAGGTAAATAAATTAATCATAACTCTGAAGGATATATATATTTTAGTGTTTGAAAACAAAATATAATTTAAACAGTTTTCATAAAGATTTAATAACCTAGATGTAAAAAAACATAGCAATCACTTCAAAAATAAATTTCAAGGGGGATACTAGAAGACATTAAAATTTTTTATTTTAAAAAATTACAATATATTCAATCCTTTAAAATTAATGAATTTAAAAATAATAAATATATATTGGATGATAAAATATACATCAGTGGAATGAAATCCCAATATATATTTATCTAACAAATTAAACTTTACTTTTAAAATGAAAAATTTGCAAAAAAAATGGTAATAAAAATTACATTGGAAAACAATGAGTACATGAATATGAATCCTTTTTTTAGAACTGAGTTATAAAATTAGAAAGAAGAATTTATTCACAAAATGTTAAAATTTAGATTATTTCCACACTTTTGTAAAAAAAGTAAAAATGACATATATGAAAAATAATAATATGATTATATCTAAATTTTTATCAAGGAAGTAAAATTAAATATAATCTTTTGTTAATAAATCATTTAAGTATAGAAATAAACATTCAAACAACAATATAAATATTAGGAATATGGGGGATAAAGAGGCATTTGAAAGGATAATATTTATTCTTAAGAACATTATATTTTTATGGATAATGAAATCCGTAAAAGAAGAATAATTTTATGTAATGATATAATCTCCTCAGATATAAATATAACAATGCCATATATTATTGATAAATGGTTGAATTAGAGAATCTTAGTAGAACATGGTCAGGGAATAGGGTTTATGAGTCAGCAAAATGTAAATTGAGTTAATAAAACCATTACAACATTAGTAACTGTTGGATAAAAATACCATTAATGATAGAGAATATATGTGACATAAAATACCATGAATAAAATGTGAATAATGGTATATTATGTCAAAGTGTCCCCATATCCACTATATAATTGAAAATTGTTACTCAATAAAAAGCATCTCTAAATTAAGAAAAATTGAAATGAAAAAGACTTACGGATTTCGTATTGTATGAATCCAATGAACACAAGAGACATATCATGAAATGAAATTTCAAAAACCATATGGTAAAATATTTTTATAATAAATAAATAAAAAGGAGTAGTAATTATATTCGAAAAAACATGGTTCATGATATGAAACATTTCTTAAGGAATTTAAATAGAGATGAAAAAACCATACCTTGGTATCTACTTTTTTGAGACACTATAACCTCCTATATAATAAAATAACACTGGTTAATCACTAAATTCCTAAAATTATTCATGTATTTATAGTTTTCATGTTTAATTTGTTATCATATTTCCTTCCACTTTTTTAATTTATTACCCTCATCATGCACATTGTGTTGTTCCATGAATTTCTCCAAAAATAATTTGGTTTGTTGAAAATATTAAAAAATTAAATAAAATAGTTTCATAATATCCATAATTATAGCTTTATAGTATTTATCCTTCTAGTGGAACAAAATTTATACATCTTAAAATATTTTCCAAAATATATTTAAATTACGAAATGTGTCACAGTATCCTAGTTTTGGGCGATTAAAATCTCTATGATCATTTATTTTTAATATCTTTAATATGATGTTCAATTTATCTATTAAAAATATTAATTAAATCATAAATCCAATATTAATTCATTAAATCCAATTTTAGTACCATTATTTTATTGTTATGAAAAAAATAAAACATGTCGTTCATGGTGTTGGTGAACAGACCATAATATGAGTGACACTTTCATTTTTTGAATGGATGGTAGGAAGGTAGATAATTTTTATTGAATCAAAAAATGAAATTTTATTATAATAATTATACTAATTTTATTAAATTATGAATTTAATAAAATAATTATAGTTTTTAGAAGTTGAAAAATGAAAGATTTTGAAATGAGAAAGTGATTAAGAATTCTTACCTTACTACATGAGATGACTCATTTTCATGGATTAAGACTTTTAAATGATTACGTGTGATGAGACCAATGCATTTATTATGTGTATAACATTGTTGGTAAATGGTTTTATCAAATTTTGGTCAAACTAAGAAAATATAGGTGTAAGGAGAATTGGGGTGGTTAACGGGTCCCTTTGTAAGTTAGAGGGGTGATATTTTTATAAATATTAAATTCATAATATAAATAAGAATGTAATATTCACAAAGATTTGGTATAAAAGGGATAATTATTTAGGATAATATGATTTAATACTATAAAATCCAATATCCACACATTTAGATTTTTTTCGATATTTTGCAGCTTTAACTCTTGCTTTAATAGTTTTACCTCATTTTAGACTATTGAGTGGTGTCTAATTTCTACAAGTACAACTTATTTTTATCCCCAAAAACTAAACTTACATTATTACCTACTTTTTTATTATAATTCCAAATATAAAATATATTTCACTAAATTTCCATTTCAAAGGTGATAAATATTAACTTCAATATAAGTATGCATGACACAATAAAAATATTTTCTAAAAAATTATTCTTTTTAGAATAAAAAAACTAATTTAAGATAAATATTATGAATAAAATTAATACCTAGGATATTGATAAAAATATAATTAAATAATGGTGGTTTATTTTATTTTTAGATCAATCAAAAATTGAATTTAATCATTGAATACTTAAATCAATGAAAATGATCATAATAGTTTTTTATTTGAATAAAATTTAACATCGGTTCCAAAGTGTCAATAAGTGCTTTATAAATTCAAAATATTATTTTTTAAATTAATTATTTTAATTTCTAAATATATATATTTCATAGAAAAACATTGTTAAAATTTTAATTTATGTTGATATCATGAGGATTTTACTAAATTATGGTATTTAAAAAACTTATTTGGTATTATTCAACAAAAAATCAACATGTTCATAACCATACAAAAAATAATCTTATGATAATAATTAAATTATGAAGCCAAGAATTATTTACATTTTATCTAGTTAAATTGGTAGAATTTAGGAATTTTCATTTTAAATGAAAATAGAATATAAATTGAAAAAATTATTAAAAAATGACGTCTTAAACATTAATTCTTCATAATTTTATAAAACATAAATTATTTATTAAATGAGTCTTGATGTTTTTTTACATTGATTAATTCTTTTATAATAATTCCTAAAAGGTGTCAATTTTATTTAAGATTAAAATTCACCAAACAATACTACTATTCTTTGAAAAAAATACCCTTTTGACATTAATTAATTTTAATCAGATCCAATTAATTAGTTATCTTCTAAAAATTTAATTTTCATTAATATACTTCTATTAAAACTATAAAATAAAATGAATAATAAAAATACGTAATGATATTGAATACATGCTTTCATAATAAATAATATTATTTAATTAATATATTTTTATTTACTTGAGGTTGTACTCTTTTTATATTCTTAATGATATTTCACATTTTAGTCTCATTATTTTTTAATTTTTATCATCAGTTATAAAATATATCACTGTTATCTGGAAAATTTTAATGCAAAAAGATATCCACCATATTAACTATTTTAAGGAAAATAAATACTAAAATATTCATGCGTTATATCCTACCCCCTTAAACAAATTATGTCATCATAATTTAAATTTATTCACCATAGAAAAATATTTTAGGGTGTTCTTAATATAGTTATGACTCATGATATAATTTCAAATGATAATAAACATTAGAACCATTTATAATACTGACAAACTCATATTTTCTTTCGAAATAGGTATACATTTTAATTTAAAATTTTCACAATAATTTTTTTCTAAGTATACTTCCTTCAATGATAAAAATTGTTATGTGTTTCAAATTATATACATTTCCCACCTTCATTTTAAAGATCATGTACTCATCGAAACACTAAAATATGGTTACGATAATTATCTCTAAACAAATTAATATGAAAAATCCATTATAAATATCATATCCTTTGACACATTAACTTTAGCCCAAGATACATTAGGATTAACTATATGTTAAAACTATAAATTTTTCAATCAAAATGATAATTAACCCAAAATTATCATGAAATTTTATACTATATTATAAAAAAAATAGAAACATGTTCTCTCAATAATAAACCAAACCTTTATCCCCAAACAACATAAAATTACCTATCAATCAATATTACCTTAACCATAAATATTATTAAATATTTATTAAACTTTTCTAAAAATAACTTGAATTTCCTTATCACCAAATAACATTTCATCCTTCAAAGTTATCTATATTAGATTAATTATACTCCCAAAATTAATTAACCAATTTTTCCAACAAAATATAATTTTCTCACTATATAATCACATATAATCCCAAAAGTCTATATATAACTCAATCATTTTTTATTCCTAAAATATAATATGCACCTCCTAAAATTTGAATAATTACCTCAATATCCAATCCCATAAGACCTAGAAAGGAGTATAAATGGACTTATGAATTTAATTGACCTTAAATATATAACTAATGATGGTATCCACAACTCTAATATTATCCTCATCTAATATCATACTAAAATTTAATGTTATCAAAACCCTACTTTGACACCGATTGAGATGACGCTGATATGAACACCTGGATCTAGTGACAAAAAAATATCCTTTACGTACTAGATTGGATACCAACTAAAGTGGACCAAACATTGTAATTCATAATTAAAATACCAAAAGTAGATATTTTAACACATACACACCCAATATATTTTACATTTAGAGTTTTATATATTTAGAAAACTATCTGGACAAACAAAAAATATATATTTATAACCATGTTGTCATTTATTCATATAATCTAATGGTTAATGTTTTATAATAAATATTTAAAATTATATATAAAATTCTCCATAGATGATACCTGTCTTGATATATCATACATATTAATATTCATCAGATACTTTGAAAATTTGAACCTAAGAATGGGTGAGCTCAAACTGTAATGATCAAAGATTTGAGATCTCTTAAATTAATATTATCTGTAATAACCTGGGACATACACAACACCAAACTCACAATAAAACTGTCCAAAATGAACTATGAAAATTTTAAATTACTTGATGAGTAAATTAATTGGTAGATAAATAAATAATAACCAATTAAAATAATTACTTATTATTATTATTCATTAATTAATATTTTTAAAAGGATTCATTTTGAGGAACCAATAATAAAAGGAATTTCATTTTACATTAATAAATTAAATTGAATATACAAAAATAATTTTTTAATAGGTAATATTCTGATTTAAAAACTGACATTTCAAAATTCTATTTTTATAAATTTATATGAAATAATATTAAGGACCCCTGATGTTTGAAAAGATATTTTTTTATTAAATAATATTTTCTTTATATAATATATTTCAGTTTTGAAAATATAATTACAAATATTATAATTTTAAATTCACAAAACTAACTTCATTTTTTATTAAACGTGTCAATATTATCTCAGGATGAATTTTCATAATTTTATAAAATAATAACTTTTACGGTGAATAGTGAAAAATGCATATTTTTCTAATACCATAACTTTTTTCACATAAAAGTATTTGAAACACTTTTTACATAAGAATATATATTTTTAATGTAAAATAAGTCATTTAAAAATATTATGTTCAATTTATGAAACTCATGTTTAACATTCAAAATGTTAAATAATATTTTACTCAAAAAGCTATTTTTATTCACTTGTATCAAAAATATATATTCATCACATATATGAATTAAATATAAAAATATGGATTTAATATTTTTATCAACATGATAATATTATGTAATTTGATCAATACTATTTTTATTTATGAAGGTATAATTACTAAATTAAAGTTAGTGACCATGATAATGGTGAAAGGGTTATTTTCAAAGAATTGTTTTATTAATGTTCAAGAATTTTAATCGCAAAAATTAAACTAAAATATTTTTTATAATTAATTTTATTTCATTTATAAAAATATTTATAAATATATCTTTACTCATTCAATTTATTACAAATATTAAATGTGATGAACAACACTAAATAGAAAAAATATTAGTTTACAATAAAACAGTTGTCTATATTAAATATTTTATTTTAAAAAATAATTTTATTATTGTGAAAATAAGTTACGATATAAATATCCTAATTTTAGGTATCTAACATCAAAAAAAAATTATTAATGGTTACCTTATATTTTGTAAAAAAACTATAAAATACTAGGTAAAAAACTAGTTAGCCAGGGAAAACTGAAATGGTAAAATGAAAAACACAATGGAACAAAAAGGATATAAACATGTTTAAAACATGTGAAAATGGGTTTTAGATGCTTTATCTACCTTATATTCCCCAAAAATATATTATTTATCACTTTTTGAACCATTGACCCATGAATAGTGTTATTCCATTATTGAAAAATAATGGGTGTTCAGAAATGTGAACTTTTCTTCACTTATAAAAGGGGACACTTAATCCTCTTCAAACCAAAGTCATCCCTTAAAATTAATTTTTTAATATCTACCACCATTATATTAATATAATATTCAATTCATTTTATTACCCACTCTTCACCATAATTTTTTAATACCTTCATTTTCCAATAGGTCTTTCTAGATAAACTTATCTTATCTTCTTATGTGTTACTTCCAAACCAAATATAAAAATAGTTATATAATGAACTATATAACTTTATTATACTTAATTTTAATAATATTAATTTAAAATCCTTTATTTTGTACTTCCCATCGATATATAAAATAAATAACATTAACCATTTGTCGTCCCGACTACCGCCTCTATGAAGTAACATTTTTCATTTATTTCATATTAATTTTCATTATTTTCCCAAAAAATGTAAAATATGATTAAAAACCTTTAAATTTATTAATAATATGATTATTATTCTTTGATAGTGATATTATTTTGAAATAATCAATTTTTTTATCAAAACACAAAATTACAGTATGTATATGTTTTGGTCAGTCTAACCACATAGTTGAAAAATTATATAGAACTCTATATTGTATGCAAATGGAAACATAAATAATAACATTAATAAAATTTTATACTAAGATAATAATTATTAATTTCACTATAAATTTTATATTTATTATTTAACTTAGTATTGAAATATTATCTTTGATAACTGAAATTAGTAAAATAAGTCGACACTAATTCTATTTTCCAGAAAACATAAGAAACAAATAAGTAGAAAATAAACAAAATATGATAATAAATTGTTATTATTAAATTAAATATATATTAATAGCATTACTAAGAAGGTATCTAGTGAACCTTATTTGATTATTTGAGATTTTATGTGCATGCGCAGAATAAATCAGGATCACGGTAAGGGTATCTTGTTCTCAATTTCCACCCCTTGAGACATATTTATTATTATAAACCATGTTTTATTTTAAATTTTGTATCAAAATACCCATTAATATTTTTAATATTTATTTAATTATATTTTATGATATTCAATGTGAAATTCAATGATCTTTCTCTAATGGTGTTTTTACACAACTGATACAAAATATAAAAGTGTTGGTTTTCTCAAATTGCTTTCTCGAAGGCATAATTATATTTTGTACATAGTTTATTATATGATTTATATTAAATATATTGATTCAATACAATATGAAATCTCTTTAATTCATGGTATTATATTTTTAATTACAATATATCTCTCAATCAAGTTGGGTTTTGACTTCAGTGTTACTAAATCTATAATTGTTTATCTTAACTCAAATTCTTTCTACTTTTCATATAAATTATTTATTTGATTACGATATTATAATGAAATTTTATACACAAAATTACTTTTCTCAATTGTATTTTATGTTTTTATAATCTTAAATGATGAAACACCCTCCCAAATAAAAGTATTACACTGGAAAGTAATAAACCAATTATTTCTAATGAAGCTATTAATCAATGTATATATTTTCCTTTCCAATAAAGTTATCATTTATTTTTGAGAACTCTAATATACATTATTTTATATAATTTTTACAATAATATTTATATATTTTATAAAAAAATTAATGAACATTTTATGTTGTGTATTTTCAACAAGGATATTTCAAAATATTTAAAAAGGTTTTTCATACATTAAAAATTAAATGTACTATCTTATACTATATGATTTCCCTAAAAACCTATTATGATGATAGAAGATCATGGTATCGGGAGCAGTCCCAATGAAGATAAATTTTAGGTTTTTATATCCACATAGTGTTTCCACACATTATCATGTTTGAATTAATCTCTAATATACATCCCCCACTAGAAACTTCACATACGGATGAGTTCATATGAGGGAAAGTGACCAGCGAGATGCACACTTTCAGTATCACTTTAGGTAAGGATTACATATGGTGGCCATATTCCTCCATTATAGTCTCACATTCTTATTGTTTCTTCTTTAAAAGTGACACCCTCATTTCATGTTAATCCCTATGACCTGAATAACAGGTTTTCCCCTTCCCCTCGTGATGAGAACTCATGTAGATTTTTTAAAAGAGGTGTCATTGCTCAAATTATCGCAAGGAAAGTTACAGTTTTGTCAATAATTTCTCCCTATCATCATTCCATTATTGGATGTATGGTTCTCTCTAATGGGAAGATACCATCAAAATTGGGTGATTTGGTAAGATGATTATCTTTTATTTGCGGATTTTCAAACTGGAAATGTATTCCCATGGGGAATGGATTCTTTCACCTTTTATTTCCCAATTCAATGTCTATGAAGAGAAAATGCGGATTTGATATTATTTCTTTAATACATGGTGTTCTAAGGGTTATGAATGGAATTATATATTCAATCCCTTTTAGGTTAGAAAATATGTTTCTCATGTGTGGGTTAGACTTTGTAGAATTTACTAGATTTATTATAACCCCAAAATTTATTTTGGTTTAGCTTCATCAATAATAGTTCCAATTAAAATGGATATAAATGAATAATATGATATATTAGGATATTTTTTTTGGGTCTTAGTGTTAGGTTATTTGAGTATAATTATAATTTCTAAAGTGGTGTTATCCACACAAAATTAAGACTTGAACATTCATGTTTTTAATGAAAATATACATGGGTTTTTTTACTGCCAAAGAAATTGGTCATACCAGTAATTCTTGTGTGATGTTCGGAACCTACACAACAACCCATCATTATGTTCATGATTACTCTATGTGTAAGAGATCCCATATTTGGGAAAAAAATGGAAATAGCCCATCTAGGTATCCTCCTACCAGTTATAAGATTTAAAAAACATCTAAGTAATTTTCTACTAATACAGAATCTTTGGCTAAATATTATCTTAATAATTATTTTTTATTGGTTCTAAGGATGATCTAAAATGGAAACCCTTATATTTAGAATTCAGATCGAATTCATTATAGGTGAAACCTATTCATGTAGCAGATCAATTAGAAGATAAGATAATTATTGGTCCTCCTACAATTAATGTTGAATCTATGATTCAACATGGAGTTGGGATGGTTTTAGATAGAGAGATTTTCCTACCTAAGGACCTTAATTCATATAACCAATGTTGGGGTAATAAAATGGAAGTTTTAGGGCATTTATAGGATCTCTATCTCAATCAATTTAAATCTCATTTTTAGTAAGAGGTCTTGAACATTATCATTTCTTAAAATATATTTGATTAGTTGGGGAACCTCATTGATGATGAGAGGGTGAGTTATATTGATCCCATTATGGATTTCTATAGTACTCATACCTCATTTATAGATGTTATCATTTATGGAATAAACAAGATGACTGATAGTGAGGGTTTCTCTCTTATTCCTACTAAGGGAAGGACACTGATGGACTACTCTATCCTGTCAAGGACCATGATCAACATATCATCTTCTAAGATTTGAAGAAAGAATAAATACATCCTTCATGTCTTCAATCAAAGTAATGCTCAATCTAAGTGAGATATTTCTGATAACTAGGATTATGAAAATTATATTTCATACTATGATATGTAATTTTATTATTTCTTATTTGAGGGAAACAACATTGCTTGACCCCATATGTCTCATGTATACTTTTTTATTTTATTTTTAATAAATGTTCATAAGCTTTGATTTTGGATGTAATTTTTTGGTATAAAACCATTATGTCTTTTATCAATCCCCCATTGATTAGAGTTTTCATCAAAAATATTTTTTTAATATACATCAAAATTTTCCATTCCAACATTTTAAAAATGTTTTTTAAAAGGAAACTAGTGACTTTTTTCCTTAAACATTCTTTATATAATATGTGTAGAAAAAAAATTTAATCATTTTCACAAGAACAGATTCCCCATAACTGTAAATATAGTTTTAAATTTTTATAGTTATAAAAAATTATATTATTTTTCCATTATTATTTATTTTTTTATTTAAATCATTTTTTAATGAAAATGGGCATTTTCATCATTCTTTTAAAAGAGAAATTCTACTATTCTTATAAAATTATTCTTCATCTACCGGATGATTACTTACCTATTTTTCCATAAATTTTAAGTGTTAAATATTGATAAGAGATATGGTCTATAATTATTTTTCATATCCTAATAAACTTCAAATTATTACAATAATCATTATCCCAATTCATTTCCTCATCAAATAACATTTTTTATTAGTTTGATTGATGGGTGATCACCTAGTGTCGTAATTTTGATTAATTGAGGAAATTTTTGACTGAAATATGTACCATTTACTTAAATGTTCCAGATACCATATTCTCTATTATAATGATTGAATTTAATTTGAATATAATTTTACTAAATAGATTTGTATAGTCATTTATTTTCCATTGCTATATCATGTTATGAATATTGAGGAAATTATGAATTCTTTTCTTATGTGATTCTATTTTAAAAAGGATTAGAAAATCATTTTCTTTCTATGGGTTTCCTATTAATTGATGACGATTTACCATTTATAGA
Source organism: Viscum album (assembly GCA_963277665.1). NCBI lineage: Eukaryota > Viridiplantae > Streptophyta > Magnoliopsida > Santalales > Viscaceae > Viscum > Viscum album. Next base: position 779,042,487 of record OY728138.1, read on the forward strand.
ATAAATATGAATGGATGATGATTTTTTGTATATTATATCACCATATAATGAGTTAGTTTAATTTTATATCTCATTGGATAGTAAGGCATAGACATAATGATTTTGTTCAAATGGGTATCAGTATAATGAGTTTGTCCACATTTTTAGGCTTGATAATAATATAATTTTTCACATAGGTGTGGTAATAATTAGTTTTGACATTAGGTTTTCATATGTATATATTTCTTACAATAAATTATGATTATTTTCCACACTATGTAATGATATCATAGATCACATTTATTGACTAATGTTTCTAAAATATTTTGAATCATATATTATGTTATTCCAAGAGTTATGATATGATTTATGATTTATTCATTTTTTGGTATAAATTTCATATTTATATTTATTATACCTATATTATTATACTATTAGCATTTCTACTCTTTGATTATTTTAACTTATTTTACCCTTACTGAGTGTTTGAGATCACACCATTCTTTTGATAAAATTTCAAAATGTTATGAGGAAAATTAATATCGAATATTTTTCTAGAAGATTATATTGGATGTAGGATTTTTAGGGGATGTTTAAGACATGTTTTGGACTAACTATTTGTGAAGGTGGAGAGTTTAAATAATGATAAATAAGCTGGGAGGAGGAGTTCTATGTATAGTCTATGTATTTATTAAGACTTATGGGTAATGTAATCTCTGAGCCTATGGGCCTTGTAAGGGTTCCCCCTCATCTCTTGAAAGGGGGGTTATCCAAAATCAATAAAAAAATAAGGCCTTAGGGCCATTCAGGCTTTTCTTATATGGTGGGAAAAAATACATTTTATACAATGAATATGTGCTCTTCTAGTAAAATATTTTTTCTTTATTCCCTAAAAATAATATTATAAATTTTTTCTCAGAATGTTATTGTTATATTATGTAAGAATGATCTTGTAATTAACAATAGGGATTAATAATAGTGTGTAAAGAATGTTTTTTTGCCACCCGATCTAGGTGTATGTGTTTGAGGTACCTCAGTTGGTATCAAAGGAGTTTTTAGATAACTTTAATGGGTCAGATATTAGTAGAGGATGATTTAATAGTTTTTATGTTAATATTGATCATAGTTAAAAGGTATATATAAAATTTTATTTGGTTATACTAAATATTATATAGTTTAGGATAATTAATCCTTTGAGAGGACCCAAAGAATATGTATAACAACAAGATTAAATCCTAATGTTTGTTAGAGTAGATATTGTGGGGTTCTCTTGGAAATAATATTCATATCTAGATACTACAATTGGATGAAATATCTAGAATAGATGTACCTATGGGTAATAATATTGAAAAGTGTTTTTAGGTTATTTACTATATCGTCACCTAGTGTATGAAAATTTATTCTAACTATATAGCAGGTTTGACATACCTAGAGCATATTCTTAGATTAATTCACTTTCTCTTTGTGAACCATTATGAGGTACTTGATAATATTTAGGTGATATGTAATAATAGAAATGTGACAATGGACATTGTGTATTGAGATATATAGATTTATACATTATACTACACATTAATTAAAATGATACTTGTTGGATAAAATGTAACATAGATTTAAAAAATCATGTATTTCTATGATTTTCGAGTTTAGAATATTGGAAAAACATTCATGATAATTTTGGTATAGTTATTTTTGGTATTTTGATAAGAAGTAAAAGAGAACATAAAATTAAGAAAATTATAATGAAAATAATGTAACAATGGATTAAATTATGCTGTAATTAGAGAAGAAAACTTTTTATTGAGTTTTTATATTAATATTCTCAATTAATTTTTTTATTGATAAATTTTTTTTTAATATTTGGTTGAAATAGGTCACATAAATGAAGATGATAAAATTATGTATCTTGAATAAACTATGTATTTTAAATTAATAACATAGCATAATTAATTAGTTTAAAATTCTATTATATGTCTGTAATAATAGAAAATGCGAGTTTCCTAGTCATACCTTTGGTAGTGAGGATGATATCAATATAAAAATTAAATCATGATACTCATATCGATTTTCATTAGTTATTGATTATTAACCATCATATTCTAGTATATTATAAAAGTTATTAGTATTATTTGAAACATCAATGGATTATTTTTTTTATTTTTTCTTTAACTTTTTTGAAGAATATTTTAAATTATATCAATCTAATTTAATAGTGGTTTTATGGGAAAAGTATATTTTCATGGATAAATATTGGAGAACATGTGATTATGGTATGGAAAAATATTATGATTATTATATTGTTAATGTGGAGGTAATAATGGGTTGATTGATTTTGATAAATGTTAGTTAGATAGTTTTTAGGGCCTCAAAACTGATTATATATATAATTAAAAATTGATCCATGATATCTTTTGTCTTGTTCATCTAATTTTTTGGATGATGATATTTATTTCCTAGTATGGGAACTTATGAACTAGTAGCTGATACCATATGAGTGATAATATTAGAACAAATGTTTTAAAGAATATATGATTTCATTTAGGTTTAATGTCTTAAGGATTAATTTTTTTTGAAAGGTATGTTATAGAGAATACATAATTAGGGTGTATACATACCTGGGTATATGATTGTATGAATGGTAAATGTTGTATGAGAAAATATTAGTAACATGATATCGAATAAGAGGGTATTGTATATTTTATATTCAAATATATATCATAATGCTTGAATATGTTATTAATACCATAACATTCTTTCATCGGGTCATAACTATTAAATTTTGATGTTTCAATTTATTTAAGGGGGTAGAATGTAATGACTTGAGATTTTGAATCCTTTAAATGAATATTATCTTCAATATTTTTTTATACTCAATGGAGAACTAATTAAAAAACTGATTAAAATGAAATGTAACATATCAAAATTAATAAATTATATAACAATTAGTATAGAAAAAATAATCAGTTAAAATACGTTTATATTACATTCTTCCATTGATTAATATTTTTCAAAGGATTCCTCTCAAATAACCATTAAAAAATAAATTTTATTTTATCATAATTAATTAAATTAATCATAGCTATAAGAGTATTATAACTGTTAATATTTATATTTATAAACTTATATATTTATAGTGAACTATTTATAAAATTATATGAAATAATATTAAAGGACAATGATGTTAAAAATAGTCCTTTTTTATAAGTTTTTTTCCTTAATATATTATATTTTCATATTAAAATTAAATTTATAAATTTTAATATACGAATTTGAATAAATTAACATATTTTTTGGATCAAAAATATCGTTATTAAATTTTAATTAATTTTTTAAATTTATCTAAAATAATATATTTTTCATTGAATAGTGAAAAAATAAAAAATTTCATAAAACCTTATCTTATATGACCTAAATGTTTTTTTAATCTTTTGAAATTGAAATATATATTCTTAAATTAAAATATATAATTTAAAATTTTTAAGTTCAATTTATATAACCCATGTTTTATGTTCTAGATTCATTTTTATTGATATTTTACTTTAAAAACTATTTTTATTCTCTTATATAAATTTTTTTCATAGATTATATAAATTAAATCTACAAATATGGATTTAATATATTAAATCATCATTAACATATTATAAAATAAATGAAATATTATTTTATGTCACAAAATTATTATTACTATGATTAAGTTGATGATCATGATAATTATGAAATGGATACTTTCAAATAATTATTTTCTTAATGTTGTGTACTTTTTATCAAATAAAAATAAATTAGACTATTTTATATGATATTTTTTTTCACATATATATAAATATATAATCACTCATTCAAATTATACTTTATACTAAATAATATTAACAACACAAAAGGTAAAAAACAACATGTTTTATACAATAGTATTTTATATAAAATATTTTCTTTTAAAAGCTAATATAATCATGTTTAAAAATTAAATTCGACTATGTAAAACCTATATTTAGTTTTATATCAACCAAATTTGGTAATAATGGCTACCGCATTTTTTTAACAAAATATAATCAACTGTTGAATTAACTATTTTTCAAGGTAAAAACCAAAATGGTAAAATGAAAAAACAATGTTTTAAAAGGCTTGAAACAGGATTAAAACCAGTGATAAAATGGATTTCAGGTGATATATCAACATTATATCAACTAAAAATCCATTATTAATCATTTTTGGAACTATTGGGACTTAAATTTGGTTATTCTATTATTGAAAAATTAAGGATCTTCATAAAATTTCACATTTTTCACTTATTAAAAGGGACACTAAAACCCCTTACTGCCACACCCATAATGTAGAATTTTTTCATGATACTCGACCTTTTTTCTCATCTTTGAAAAAATATCTATTTTATTTATCCTATTCTCACTATAATTTATCCTAACCCATAATTTCTATGGATACATTCAATAAAATTTCAATGTCCCAAAAAGAGAGTTACAATATCATTATATTATTATTATTATTATTATTATTTTATCCCTTAAAACCTATCCAAACTATAACTTTATAATGACATCAGTATAATTATTATAGTATGGTGGTATTATATTAATGTAACTACTATTATTTATTCATTCCAATCAACTTATAAAATCAATAAAAATTTTGGTCGTTCATTGTGCGGACTACCGCCTCCATGAATTAACGTTTTTTTATTTTTCATCTGGATTCCCATTATTTAACCAAACCACAACAGTATTAACTAAAAACATTATAAATATGTAAATAATATCATTATTTGTTTATAATTATATTATATCAAAATATAATAATATATTAACCATACTCACCCATTAACTTACGGTTTGGTCATGTTTGGGAAAATCCAACGACCTATATGAATAATGTTTTAAAATATAGTCACGAATGACTATGAGAACCTAAATAAAAAAATTATTATAATTTAATAAAAAAAATTAATGCTTCTGGAATGTTTATATTAATTATTTATATTAATTTTAAATAACGTATTTGATCGCTAAAATTTCCATGATACGCCGACACCGATTCCATTTTAATGATGACCTGAGATAAAATTATATATTAAATAAATAGAATAATATAATAATTATTAGTTTCTAAATTATATATAGATGAATAATTCTACTTGTAATGTATTTCAATAAACAAAATTTTATTATTCAGGATGTCAGGCGCATTATCATAATGAATTTTGACAACGGTAGTAGAACATCTTGTTACCATCATTCAGGTATTTCTCATCTATCTTTTAGTTTCCGTCTTTATTTGGGAACATTTTAGGACATTCGTGGATGTAGATTGGTTTTTTGGAGAAAATGAATGAATATTTTGGGATGTATGTTTGATGTAATTAATGGAGTCTGAGTATAAATGTGGAAAGGGCTTTAGAGGATGACCTTTGTGGTCTTGGTTAACCCGTGTCATTTTTTAGTGTTTCCATAGAATATTATTATTCGGAATTTTAATTTCATAAACTGGTTACACGATATGAATCCTTTTTTAAGATGATGCCTTGAACTGGTATATTGTGTAAGAAGATTAAATTCTATGAAACCAATTCATATAATGAAAAGTTCAATCAGAGTTATTTTTAATATGAGGTGATACCTTTTTTAGTTTATCATGAAAATCATGGAATTCACAAAATTAAAGGGTTTCACATTATAAATACTTCAATATTGCTGGTTTTAACCAAGTTTCACATCTGATTCTACTTTTTTTCGATTTATAGGCTTTTATCACATAACCTAGGAGCTCTCTTACGAAATTTTTGGGTTCTACAATCATTACAGGTAATTTTTCCAGTGAATGATAATCATTGCGGTTGTTCTGCATCTCTAATAGTAAATTATCTTTCTACTTAATGATTCACATTGGTCATAGTAGCACAATTTGTCTATGTTTTCATATCTATGATCATCGGGTATTTATTCTTCTTGATTGCTTCTAGATCGGTTTTTCAATCATCCTTTACAGGTTGAACTTTATGATGGATTTGGTTTGGAATGTGAGTTTCCAAAAGTTCATGTTATCTTATCTTGTATACTAACACTTTTTTCCGAATTTATTTTGATATGTATGGAATAATTTTATATCCTATGTTCTTGTCTTTTCATTCTTTTTTGTTAGTGGTTCCTGTTGAGGGTGTTTGAGGCCCGAGTTTGGGGTAGGTGGTTCCATCTATGTACTCTATTTGAAGAACCACTATTTCTCTAGTTTTAATAAATTATATTATACATAAAATTTAATTAATGATGGATTGATTTGTGTGTGTGAAATTGGATTTTTGAGAAATGTTGGTTTTCCCCTTGTTTGAGTAAAAAAATAGTATTTTCAAATAATTGTGAAATGTATTTATTTGATGGTTTTCAAAACTAGTTTTCATGGAGTGGTTTGGAAAATATATTATATCTGAAGTCTTGTGTCCTTAGGTGGAAGGTGTAGTAATAGGCCTCTTATGTTGATACAGTTGGGGGGTTTTCTTAGGGGTTTATCCTCTTATCACTAGGCATGTTGTTCTAGGGTACTTTTTAGACCTATAAGGTGGTTCACTTATTAGGGTTTCCTCTGCTCTGAAGATTCAATTAATATGTTTAGAGGCTTGATTTTCATGATTCTATATTTTTTGGTATGAGTTATATAGTTATTTTGGCCTATAGTGATCCTTGGTGTGTTTTACCTAATCTTTTGTTTGTAAAAGAGAGATTTGATATGATATTTGAGAAACAAACTATAATAAATTTATTGATTTTATATTCTTTGAAAATGTTTTACCTATGTTATTTGGAACTTTGGAGAACGGGTGAATATTTTACTATTCTTTTTTTATAATTATTATTTAACTAATTATCATTCCTTGGTTTATTTAATGTTGATAACATTCAAATTGTGGTATAGAGACATGACATGGAACACTTGGGTGGGTTCCTAATGATCCTCTTTACCAGAAACCTTTTGTACCCCTTTCGATGGATTGTATACCATGTTAGGTGTTATTATTTAGGGGAAAAGGTGTTTTAATAAGGACGAAAGGTTTCTTCCATCTTTGTTTTGATAGCTTGTGGTACGATTGTGGGAGTTTTCCAATGTTATCACTTGGAGACGTAGTTTTGGTTTTTATTTATCTTTTGTTGTTAGAATATTACCTTGGATATTTTTTAGTTGAATTTTAGTTTTATAACTTCTATTTTTTTCATTTTTGTTATGATATAAATTTATTGTTTTACTCTTCCATGTTTTCCACATCGTGTGTATCTATATATCTTTGGTTGTCTGCTTCAAGTTTGGAGAAATCATTCCCACTGGTTGTTGTTGATTCTATGGTCCCAATTGATTGCATGTCGGGATTGAGAACATGATTAAGGTAGGTGAATGTCTAGGTAGGGAACCACTTTTAGAGGGTATATGGGTTTGGTTTATCATAGCTTGGTATCAATAGAGGTTATGCTTGGTTTTATATATTAGTAGATTGTATATAGGATTGATGGGACTTGACATGTTGGTTTCAATTCGCTTCTGACCAATCTTATTTTTATGAGACTCAAAACACCTTGGGATATTGGGATGTGTGTCTCTTTTCTTGATTTCATTATCTTAATCATAGTTTTTTATTATTGTGTTCTCATTTTAACACAGATTACCCAATTTTTTATTGTTTCTTCTATTTTAGTTTATAGTGGTATGCCTCCAGGACATCATCCATGGGATCCTCAGGAGGGTACAACTGATGATCCTCAAGGGAATCGACCTCTATATTGTAATCATATCAATGATTTCATGTGGGAAGTATGTGCTATATACCAAAATATTCCACAAGTTCAGAACATGGTTATTGATGAAAATCAAGGTGTTTTAGGAGCAAGGAATTTTTCATAGGAGTTATTATGTGAGAAACCACCTTCTATTAATGGTACGATTTAACCACATGATGGGGATGATTGGTTGGTCAAGATTGAACTAATCATTATATTCTAGGATACACTTGGGAAAAACATGGTGTTGTGCATGGCGTTCAGACTCAATGGTCTTACTATGTGATGGTGGGATTCCATAGTACAGGAAGATAGACATGTGGTATTATACTATAAGGGTTTCAAAAACCCCTTCTTTCAGCAATTTTTTCATTAGTATCTGATTATGATGAAGTCACTAGAGTTCCTATAATTTCATAACAGAAATCATTCAATGATGGAATACACCAATTTGCTTGCATAGTTTGTTTTTTATAGGTCAAATGTAGTAAATAATGATCAGTTTAAGGCTCACAAGTACCTACAGGCTTTGGAACAAAGTATTAGGTCATAGGTACTTATGATAATGTTTTTTACCTATGTGGATATTGAAAATAGGGTATTTATGGAATATATGTATATGTTAGTAAAGGTTGGTTATTGTTCCCCTTCTCTTCCACGTAGTAGTAGATTCAATGGAATGTAGTGGAGAAAGAGTATGTTTCAAGATCTTCCTAAGAGTGGTCGGGGTGATTCTTAGTAGAGGCCATCCTTTTCCCCTTATGTTGCAACCAATAGTGTACCCCTGACTTACAATCGGTGTAGTAAGATGGGGAACCCCCTTCATTCTTTTTCCATAACTATAATGATGTGTAACAGTTGTGATCATTAAAGAAATCTATATCATTTATGTTAGGATATTTTCATGCCTCATTATGGTGAAGGATCATTAGCTCCAAAGGCTAATGTCGTGTTGTTTGATACTTTAATTTCTATAAGGATCGATCCATGGGTCTCATGAGTGAATCAACTCCATTAAGTGAATGATTTTTCGGTAGATGTTGATGTGGGTCCTATGACAGTGAGATATAAAATCCTTATTTTATCTTCATTGGTGCCTTATTTTTTTGATACAAGTGCCTCACACACATTTATATCAACTAGTTTTGTTGGATATGATTGAACTCCATGAAAAACTCATTTACATAATTTACTGATTTAGTGGAACCTTTTAGAAAAAAGGAAAGAGAAAGTGTTTCAGTGCCCTTATTGTTCACTATCAGTAGTCGGTGTAGATATAGTCTATGATTTCTTAATTCTCAGTTTGGATGTAGTTGACATCATCATTATGATGTATTAGATTATCACTATTCATGTTGAGGTTATTTTTTATCATCTTTGTGCATCCATTTCTTTATATGGGAGATCTAAAGTGTTTGAGGGAGAGTTGGATCTATGGTCTGGTAATGTAGGACCTTCCCACCCATAGCATGGGAGTTTGTAATATTTTGTTGCAATTGAGCCTGAGGATATTTATTTATTTACTAATATTATCTTGTTCATTAGGAATTTTCCTTATGTATTTCTAGATGATTTCTCTAGTCTTCCTCTAGATATAGTGGTAGAGATTATGATTTATCTAGTATCAAATACATATCCTATACCCATACTATTTTATCGTATGGTACGAGTTGATATAAAATAGAAAAAGATTTATTTAGATGATTTCATGAAAAAAGTCCTTGATGTCATTGTGTTTCACCTTGGGAATCCACTATGCACTTTTCTACGAAGGTGGACGGTTTACTTCAATTGTACACGAACTATCGAAATTTGAACTATGTAACAATTAAAATAAAGTATCCTTTACCCCGTTTGGATGATTTTTTGAAAACTTAAAGATGTAAAAGTAATTTATAAAGATTGAACTTCAGGTGGGTTATCATCATATAAGAGTTAAAGGGTCTGATATACCGAAGATAGATTTAAAGTGTAGGAATTTTCATTAATAATATATTTTGATGTTTTTTTCTAAATAATTATACTACAGTTATTATGGATTTAATGAACCAGATTTCTGAGGAGTATCATGCCAATTTTTTTGTAATGTTTGTGGACAAATTTTTTGTTTATTTGAGATCTGATCACAAGAATGAAAACTATTTTTGTTTGTTTTTTGAAATCCTAAGGAGTCAGCATTTGTATCGAAATATTTCAAAATGTAGTTTATGGATCAAATAAGTGACTATATGGTGGAAAATTATATCTATGAATGGATTATTAGTTGAACCTGAGAAGGTGAATGTTTTTTTGTCATGGTATGATCCAAGGAATGTATTTGAGATTTAGACATTAATTTCAAAATTTGTGTCCTACCGATGGGTTTTCAAGGATTTCTCAATGTTGGTGTCACCTTTTACAACTATTACCCAGAAAGGGGTCAAATTCATATGGGTGAAAATGGAGAACTTACATTGATAAGATAAAAAGACTTCTAACATTATCCCCTATTCCAATCTTACCTAAGATCGATAAGGGAATGTGGTTTTTTTAATGCTAGTGGAGTAGGTATGGTTTGTGTGCTTATGTAGGATGACATGTGTTAAAATATGGATCTCTATAGCTTCAACCACATGAGAATAATTACTCCCATAATGATTTAGAGTATTTCACGGTTATGTATGCAAATAAATTTTGGCATCACTATCCTTTTGGGGGGATTTTCACAGTCTCTTTGTACTATAAGAGTATGATATATATATATTTTCTCAGAAATACTTTAATCAATGATAAATGTAGTGGGTGTAATGCCATCATATGTTAGAATTTGATGTCACCTACACCTTGAGGTAGGGGAATGTTTTTTAATATGATCTCAGTAGGAAAGTACCATCATATTCTATAATGGAGTCGAAGGAGGATTGAAACCCTATGGGATCTTCTTTTTGTTTCACCTAGATTCTCATAAGGTTGTTTTAGGTATGGTTCTAAATTTTGTCCAATTAACATGATATCCCCTGGATTAAATTATTCAGGATAAATATAATGATGATGAGTTCCTAGTAATTTGAAAATACCTATATTGTTCCAGGACTATTTCTGGTTGGTCTCTCCCTTTAGATGGTTTTAAAAATTGTGGATATTAGTTTATCTTCCCATAATCTACGAGGAGATAACGTTTCCTTGACTATAAGTGTTCTTCTTGGTATATTAATCTGGTCACCATAATGTTTTATCAAGACATGATACATTTATTATTATGGTTATGTATAAAGTGTGAAATTTTAGATTACATGCCCCATTGGAACAACTATCGATAGATAAATATATGTCATTTGAAATATTCTAGGTTTCTATAGCCACTCATGTTTTGAGGTTGCAAATGGGATGAGGTGTCCATGGAATTATTTTTAGACTAACACATACACCCTAAGGGAGGAATTCAATTTGGTTGGTAATTGATTGATTGAAAAAATTAATCTCACTTTATTATGATTAGGGACACTACTAAAGATGAATACCTGGGTAAGATGTTTTTATATGAGTTTTTGAGGTAACATGGGGATCCCTATGAAATTTTTTCATACAATGATCCTAGGATTATCTAATGATTCTGGAAGAGTCTCCAATAGGAAATTGGTAGTTAGTTCAAGTTATGTAAATCATAAAATCCCCAGACAGATGGTTAAACCGATCATTCTATTTAGATCTTGGAGGATATGATCTATTCTTGAGCCTTTTTTTTCTGGACCTAGGGATAACTATATATTACAAGTTGATTTTTATTGTAAAAACATTTATCATTCATTGATAAAAATGGATCATTTTGATAAATTTTATGGTCACTCATACAGGTCACCTCTTTGTTGGGAAGAGGTAGGAAATACTTCTCTTTTAATATATAGTCTAATTTAGAAAATGATAGTGAGAATTCATGGTATATGTCAGCATCCAGTTACATCTTAGAGTCAACATAAATCAGATGTGTATCATTAATGTCTTCCTTTTAATTTTTCTATTGGTGACCTAGATTTATTGGAAGTTTCACCTTGGTAGGTTCATTGTTATGATGGAAATTAGAGAAATTTTGATATGAGATATGTTGAACCATATTAGGTCACTGATCAGATTGGGAAAGATTCTTATTGGTTTAAATTTCCAATTATACATATAGGTATTTATGATGTCTTCCACATAACTTACCTAAAGATGCAACATCGTGATCACTCTCACATTATGATTTGTGATGAAATAGAGGTGATTCCATACATTTATGTTATAGATAAACTATTAGAGAATATTTAATCTCTGGGAAATTATTCTTTAGTAAGTTGGTTCTATTGGTAAGAGTTTTATGGTGACATAGATTAGATTCTCATGACACTTGGGAGAATGGTTCTTTGATGAGGGAGCGGTGGGATCACCTCTTTCCAGACACCGTTCATCCTCATGACTTCCCAAGAATAAAAATTCTTATGGTGGGTATTTTTTTAAATCATGTTACCTTCCATCATGTATTTCTCATATCATTTTGTCTTTTACTATTTTTTGTTATGTTTTGGAACTTTCGGGGATGGATAGAGTTTCCTTGGTAAAATGACCTATAGTTAGGGGCATATGACTGTTGGGATTAATGGGGTTTGGGTATAAATGTGAAAAGGTATTAAGAGAACATCCTTTTGGGTTCAAATTGAAAATACTATTTTTCTTAGTGGTTATGTATAATCAATATTCTAGGAATTTTCATGACATTAACTTGTTACACAATTGGAAACCATTCTTGGGATGATGTTGTGAATTAGTATAAAGTGTGAAATGTTTACTCATTTTTAAACTGCTTCTTTTCATAAAAAAGTCTATTATAGTTATTTTTAATTCTAGGTTAGGACATTAATTCCATGATTATAAGATAGAACCAATTGTTTTATTTTCATTAGGTGTGCGGGATTTTATCTAAAAACCTAGGAGCTATCACATTTTATTTTTTGAATCTCTTCTCCTTAGAGATCAATCATTTCGGTGATTTATCTTCATTTTATTTATGTTGCATCTATCCATAAAAGTGACCTTTCTAATTATTTGTTTCCATTGGTCATAATAGTGTAGTTACTACTTGTTTTCAGATCCATTAATATTTTGGTATTAATTATTCTTGATCCATTATGCAAATTTTGTGTGATGTCTTTTTGTAGAATAACTTTTTTATTGTTTGTGGTGAAAGGTGTTATTGTATTTAGGTTATTTATGTTTTATATTTTCTTCTGACATTTTATCTTGAATTGATTATGAGATATAAGGAATGATTCAAGGGACTCTTTTTTATTTATTTTCTACTATGTTGTTTGATCCTATTATTGGCAGGTGCAACCTATGTTTTTGGTAGGTGGATTTTCCCTTATCCTATGTTAGATGAAACTTGATTTCAATGGTTTGGTAAAAAATTATAAATACATTGTTTTGTTTGAATTATCAGTTTGTGTTTGTGAGTGTGGAAATGAGTTTTTTAGAAAAGGTGGTTTCCACTTATTAATGTGATGGAAAATTTATTTTAAAATCATTGTGAAAATTATTTATGAATCAGTTTCCAAATAAACCTTTTTATGAAATGGTTTGGAAAATGTAATACATAAGAAGCCTTTGTTACATAGGTTGAAGGTTTAGTAACATGACATGTTTGTTTATACTAATAGGGGGTTCACTAATGCGGTGTTCCTATTTTACCTAGACATATTGTTATAGTGACTTGTTAAATGTACATGGAGGATCTCAATTTATTGTGTCGTCTATCCCCTTGATTTGATGTGTATGTCTAGAAATCATGATGTGTTCGACTGTCTACATATGGTTATGAGTGTTTTAGATATCATAACCTATAGTGATCCTTATAATGATTTACCTAAGCATTATTTTGTTCATATTGAATTTATATCACATGTGATACATTCTTTGGCCTTATTTGATATATGTGGTGTGCTTTGAAACTATTTTAAATGTATTATTTGGAACTTTTGAAAAGAAGAAAATGTTTTACCATGATTTTGATATAAATATTTTATAACTGATTATCATTCCCTTTTTTCATTAAAGTTGAGTATGTTTGGACTATTATACAATGACTTGATATAGAATACCTTGGTGGAATACTAACGAGGATATTTAGATCACACCTTATACACATCATTGCTGATTTTTTGGCCTTTTTATGTATTTCAAATAAGGTAACGGAAAGGATAGATAGTGAGGTGTTGAAGTTTCCGCCATATGTGTCTAGGTGGTTGGTGATTAGAAGGTAGGTGTTTTCCAATGTTATCACGTAGAGTATCTATTTAAAGTTTTAGTTTCCATTTTCTATTGGACTTGTACCTTGGATATTGTTTATCTACTTTTGAGTTGTATCCCTTCTACTTTTTCATTTTTTCTATGACATATATTTCTTATTTACACTTCTACTATTTTTCCCATCATCTATATATATATATATATCATGTTGTTTACATAAGTATAGGGAAAATAATTCTTTCTTGTAGTTTCTTATTCTTGGTTGTTGGTCTCTAAACCATGTGGATCAATAATTTCATTTGGGCATGTTTATATCGGGTACTGGTTAGTGAGGGTATCTGGGTAGGTTTTGTCACTGGTATTGGCTTTTTTATCTCAATTTTTACTCCTTGAGACATATTTCTTACTGTACAATTTGTTTTATTTAGAATTTTGAATCTATTAAACTTATGATATTTTGTATCTTCATTGAATTATATTTTATGATATTCAATTTTAAATTCCATGTTCTTCCCTTAATGTTGTTTTGAATCAAAAATTACAAAAACTATAAGGGTTTTTTGTCTCAAATTCCATACATTGAGAAAAATTTGTATTATAAACCAATTTGATTATTATTTATATAATACATATTGATTCATCTCAATATGAAGTATATTTTATTCATGGAATTAAATGTTCAATTTTAAGATCTATCTCATTCAATGGGATTCAACTATAATGTTTCTTGAGCTGTAACAATTTTTTTTGACTCTAATAGTTTTTTCATGAGTCATAAATTATCTACTTGATATTGATCTTTTAAGATATTTTTATGCGACCAATTCATTTTCTCACTGTTATATTATATTATTATAATATTACATGGTGAAATACATTCTCTAATAAAATCATAATATTGGAAATAATAAAATCGATTTTTCCAATAGAAATTTTTCTATATGTCTATATTTTCCATCCCACCAAAGGTGTCCTATATTTTTGGGAACTCTAATAAGGATTATTTTCTATGATCCTCATATTTATTTTTAAATATTCTCAAAATGGAAATATTTTTAATGTTTAATGATTTTGGTTTTCAAAAACGGTCTTTCAAAGTGTTTAAAAAAATTACAGCCTTTTAAAATCAAAATGATTTATATTCCACTAAAAATTTTCTCAATTAAGAAAATAAGAATTTTTTCAAGAAACCATTATCAAATATTTCGTAAAAGATAGTGTTTTACTATATCAAAAAATTATCCTTTTTAATATTTACTATAATGACTTTTTCAAATGAAACTGGTGACCTTTTCACACATATTTTATTTATAAAATTAAGATAAGAAACTTATTTTTCAATCATTTTCAAATGATGTGATTTCACATCATTTTAAATATTTCTTCCCACAATTAATGTTTTTAAAAAGTTTTTTTTATTTTTATTTATTATATGATTCATTATTTAAATTGGTTTCATTAAAGAAGGTCATTTTCATAACACATTTCAAAATAAAATTTGACTATTATTCGAAAATTATTCTTCATCTATTGATTGATTTTTTACCTTTGTTTTCAAAGCTGACCAATAATAAATCCCTATAAGATAAATAATTCGTCACTTCCTTTTTATTTCCTATTGTTTTCTCTTGTATAACCATAATTCTTATTAAAATTTCGCTACTCTATGAATAATAAATTTTGTGTTCATTTATTTAATGAGTGTTCACAATGATTCCATAATATTGATTGATTGGGTAAATTATGGAATACATTGTATTACCTTTATTTTTATGGTTGAAATACTATATTATCTATTATTTTGATTGATTGTTATTTGTATATAATGTTACAAAATATATTTGGATACAAATTTATTTTCTATGAGTATATCATGTTTCGATTATTGAGGAAATTATAAATGTTTTCCTTATGTGATTTTGTAAGGTCCTGACTGAGGAGACACGAACTGGTTTTGCAAGACAGTAGTTAACAAGGACTCAAGATCTTATATTGGTATACTAGTGGAATCTAACTAGTAGTGAGGTTTTATTATCATATGGTGGGGAGACTATACCCCCATGTTATCATAGTGGCATAGCGGTAACTATAAGTAAACCAAAGTAGTGGAAACATAATATTTCTGACATAATTGTGGAAATAAGTACTATAATCAACATTAAAAGATAAAAATATAATATAGAGTAATTCTCAATCCATAGTTTGAGTCATATACAAAATTATGTCGGGTTATTCTGATATATAAAATGGAGAATAATGGGGATATAGAGTACAAGAATATACAACACATAATAGAAAAGCATAAATCACCTAAATACATATCTACTAGAATTTTGAGCATTTGTTCAGTACTATGCTCCCATGATCCCCTTTTATAAGGAAATAAAATCAAGAATCTATGACCAGACACTTTCCCTTGTCCCTTCCTACATCTATAAGGTCTGTTCGGGTACCATTCAATAGCCCAAATAGGGTGGGAGTTAATCTCTATAGGGAACTAATAATGATGTCTATAATAATCCAATAAGTGTGTATATCATAGTATTATGTAAGTATAACAAATAATAAACAATATTTATAGCCATAGACTAGTCAACTCTGGTTCCTAGAGAACATACTGCTTACATATTTCTCTTCAGTATAGTCCAGGGTAACACTGATTACATTTTACAACGTTCTTGAATTTAAATGTAATTCTAAATTATATGTGTATATCTGTGTATAAAGTATATATGTGAGTACATATATTATAATATACATAGATACAAGGTGTTATCTGAACCAGTAGAATAACTCAAGAAGAAAAGAATATTCAAATAAGCTATAAGCTCTAATAAGTGTACTAGACCTAAATCTCATGGGAGTGAGATAATCCTTTCCCATCACTAGAGATAGTGGGGTGAGTCATCATTCCCAACACCGTATGAAATGTAACATGGAATGCAATTCAAATCATTCAATTAAAGAGTGTGAGATTCCATTCGAAAAACATAATGTAAGGGAGCATGAAATTCCATGCTAAAAAAGTTCACTAAGCATTGCCCATCGACCAATATCTATAGTCTAAGAATATTAAACATAATACATTCCATTTAAAAAAATTACAATCATTTTTTCACATAAAACCATGGGTTTAACAAGTTATAATATTTTATTACAATTTATAACACATGAATTGGTCTCCCCACTCACTTATATTTAATCTAATTAAACAAGTTAATTTACGAATCAAGGAAAATCCACATTATGACCCTATAAACAACATATGAGGTTGTTTGGTCAATTAAAAAATATATCAAGGATCATGTTTAATTCAACACACCCAACATGGTGGAAACCAGTGTGGTAAACATATTTTAATAGTTTAATACATCACTATGGATGTATTTAAACATGGTTGTGTTAATTAAAAAATTAAAAGGAATTTTAAGACATCACATGAAAATGTATGGTGTGTGTAATAATGGAAAAAGTAATAAAAACATATAAACATTTTGGGAAAACAACTACATCACCTACTTTAGTTTAGTATATGATCACCCACCCAATATCAGCCTTTGAAATGATGAAGATAAAAAGAAATTACTAAAAATAACAAAAACACTAAAAATATGGTATATTACACAGCACCAAAAGAACCTCATCAAGGGTAAGAGAAACAAATAAAGAAGGAGGAGGAAAAGATAAATTACCATTATGGATTCATCATGACTGATTGCAATGGAAACCGAGAATATAAGAAGAATAACTAAAGGATTTGAGGTTGATTCATAGGGGGATCACTTGCATGGAACCTGCCAGAGTAGAGGGGGGTGTTCTGTAAATAATGAGCCCCTAACCCTAAAAATGATCTAGTTTATTTACTTATTTTTTAATATTTACATGCCATGTAAATCATAGATTTTCCTTCCTGGGGAAAACCCAATGCACGAAATGAAAGGGTTATATCCAATTCATTACTAAATGAGTATTTAATAAAGTTCATGTATTTTAAATAAATATCATATATTTTATACACGTCGTGTACTTAGCCTACAGCAAAACATTATCCCACCTTCAAAATTATTCTTACAACTAAATCAACTGACCTAAATTTCTTGTCTCTAAGGTCTAATCCATGAAATAAAAATCAATGATGGTCCTAAACAAATTGAAAATAATTTGTACCTCTATAAAAATATGGGTTGTTACAACCATCCAAACCTAAAACAACTCAACCATGAGCTTCCCTTTTTACGGTGGTAAAAACATTTCTTATAAATTTCAATACATCAATAATGTACTTTATCTTCATTCTACAAAGTCTCATCCTATACTTGGTTTTTCTTTGACATCAATCGTACTAGAGGCACTAACCTGCCTCAGAGATCCTTTATGCTTCGATTAATGATGCACAGTGGTTACTCATCAAAATAATAATCTACATCTAACTCAACATCCTTAGGCTATAAAACATGTTTCACATTTGTATAATACTAAAACATCGGATACATGTAAAAAATTATTTTCATAGACTACTACCTCTGATGAAGTGTTATCTAGTAATCCACTAGTCTAATTATCTCTAGGATCACGAATGGTATAATGAATCTAGGAGATGGATTACCCTACAACCTGTTCCATAGTTGGACCAACCAGAGAGAAACATGATAGAAACCATAATTCCCAACCTAAAACTCTATAGGCCCTCGAAAGTGGAATGAATTTGACTTCTACCTATACTTTGTTGTCAACATATGCTTTTTTATCAAGTAGAAATTATCTAAAGTATCCCATATAATACACAGCCCATGTTGTGTTGTATCCCCTTCCTGTAACTAGAATAGAGGTGATCAGCATGTCCTACCATATAATTCTTCATAAGGACCCATCTAGATGATAGAAAGAATGCTATTATTTTTAGATTAATTTTAAAGAGGTTTATGATACTCCCAAGAAAATATGAAGTCAAGTACCCATGCATGGAGAATTTTCTCAACCAACAGAAACATATACTATTTCTAACAATAATTCTGAAGGTGGTAGGCCATCCTTAGAATTATCTATTTTCCCATGGCCTTCTTGAATCCTTTACAAAACCGCGAAGTGAAATGAGAATCCCCATAAGATATGATAAAGTGTGTATCACAATGAAGACCTATCATCTCCCTAACATATAGCCTCTACAAAGCATCCACTAAGAAGGTTTAATGAATCTATAAGAAAAGAGTGGCATTCTATAATAGATCATCAGCTACCCAGACCGTATTGTTTCCCCGATGTGATATAAGAAAACCAATCACGAAAAACATTTTGACATAATCTGATTTTTACATGAAAATAGAAAATGGTTGTAAGAGTCCAAATAGTCACTAATGTTCCTCCTTCACCAGCTGATAGGTCGAACACCAAGTAAAAAAATCAGTTATCTCATATTTCATACCAAGCCACCAATACTACTAACATAATTCTCAATACATTTTGGTTATGTCAGGATGCACTGCCCATACTAAGGCATGATATTACTACATCAACTAATCTTGGATGTCTTCTGGAACCCATACACACCCATTTATTCATAAGGTATCACCATTATCTATGGTCTACTCAGAAAATAAAATCTCATCCAAGATTCCTTCCCTTAGGACTAGTCCCTTCGGATCTAAAAGTTTCCTCATTCTTACCCATTCTATAAGGGTATAGGTCACTTCCAAATCTGTGAGTAATTTCTAGCCATGAATATCTCAAACCTCAACATTTTTCAATAAAATAAATTCCATAAAATTCCACTCATTATTTTTCTAATAACTGCATGTTTCAGAGCCCTTTGTATTAGAGCATCATCTACTGCATTGCCTTTTATTGGTGTGTAGGAAAGTTCAAAATCAAACGACTATAAGTATTAAAACCTTCATGTTCTACATTAGATTCATATCATGTTGTGTAAAGATATACTTGAGTCTATTGTGGTCAGTGAATACCAAAAAATGCTCCTCAAGAAAATATTCCCTCCAACCATGTCAAACTTGCACAACATATTCCAACTTGAGTTTCGACGTTGGGTAATCACTATCATCACCCCTCAGATTATGAGGCATATATGATATGAATCTCTCATTTTTCATCATAGTTTCTCCCAACCATGGGTCTGGTGCAACAAAATAAACTATATATCTCTTACATGGATTCAGAATAATCGAGATTAGTGATGTAGTTGGTCTTCCCTTCAACTCCTAAAATATTTTCTCATGCACATCATCCCATTCATATTTAACACCATTCATATTTACTCCCAAAATAGGTGCTTCTATGTTTGAAAAATACTAGATAAAATTCTTTTAATACATAGGTATCCCCAATAAACATTGTATATCAACAAGGTTATTGTGATTCCCCAATGAATCTACTTCTCTCACCTTCTCTAACTCTATTGACACTCTTGGCATTGAAATAATGTGACCCAATAAGTGTACTTTTTTGAAATAATAGTGGAATGTGGTAGGATATTTTTAAATATGGTGGTCTCACTATTTTTTCATTAGGATATAAATATAGTGTTCATAGTCAGGTCGAGTGCGAGAATACACTATGATTTTATCCAAAAATACTACCACAAATATATCCACATTTGGGTGTAAAACTTAGTTCATCAATGCCATGAATTATAAGTCATGCTCATGAGACATAATGAAATTATTAGGTACCCGTAAAGATGATACCCACTTCTTAAATGTTTACATTATATTTCTAATGTCCTAACACATAGTTGATGGAAGATCGACCATAAATCAAACATTTAAAACACCATCGCTCCATAGAATTGATCAAATATGTCATCTATTTGAGGTAGTGGATATTTATTCTTAACAATAAGTTAGTAAATCCATTTATAATTTACACAAAACCTATGTGTATAATCTTCCCTCTTGAAAATCAACACAATTGAAACTTATGGATAAGTGGTAGGGTGTGTAAAACCCTTATCCTTCAAACCCTCCAACTACCTTTTGAATTCGTGGATATCTATGGGTTCTATCTTATAAGGTTGAATAGACATTTGTGTCACTCTAGAAACTAGCTCAACATTGAGTTTTACATCTCTCATTATAGGTATCCCACAACAGTATTTAAGGAAGGCATCCTGGAAATGAACCATCACAGTTGGGAAATGATAGGTTATGAACCCTAATCATCCATCTAGAGGCTAGTTGTCTGAGTTGTCACTCTAAGTAGCCACATATCCTCAGGTCTACATCATGTCACATTAACGTCCCATTCTACATTATAAACATTTATACATACCTATGGTGATGTAAACATAATATTATGATGATAACATTCAATATGGTCACAATATAGAACTAACCAGCCCATCCCTATAATTAAATAAAACAATGTCATGTTAAGGATTAAAAGATTCAACATTAGAAAATGACCTCCCACCACAAAAGGATATTCCTTACATCAGTGAACAGTCTCTAATCAGATTCCTAATGGGGCATTGAGTGTAATCACTCCTTATAAATACCTTATCTCAAGGCCTATACTTTCCATAATTTCCACATGTAGAAATTTTTGTTATGAAAATGTGCCAATCAAAGAATACACAATAGTAATGGATTCTAGAATGCTACCATGAACAGTAGAAGTTCCTAAAATTTACTCCTTCATCATAGGTTTCAATGCATTCAATTGGCCCAAACTAGGTCCTTGAGATAGAACCTGAATTCCTTGAATATGCCTTCTCTTCAAGCATTGTGAATCCTAAGTCTAGTTACCACTACCTTAACGGCCACCTCTGCTTGATCGACTGGTGCCACTCTAGTTTCCTGCATGTTGAGGTACTATAGACCCCTCTCCAAATCCAGGAGTTGGTGTAGATAACTTATTTCCTTCAAATGGTGGAAAGGAACTTCATAAGTGATTAATATGTCCCACCCTACTGCAGCCCCTATCCTCAAGTGGATATTTCATGCCTTGAGGTATTGTGTTTCCTTGTTTTCCACATGGGTGAGATATAAAAAAACTAATAGTAAGATATATCTAATAACCACTACAAACATGATAAACCTCAAAGACACACTACCTTCCACAAGAAGAACTACTACCAATCCTAGGTGCCAAACCACCCGAGCTAACACCTCCAACATCACAAAAAATTTACTCAGTAATGAAGTCTTGGTTGACTATCTCAAAAATAATATACAACAAAATATTTTAACCTATAATAGGATGGTGTGTACAAGTCCATTCTTGAATAAACTCATAGTCATGAGCTCATTATGAGTTAGTGTCAGTGTGAATAGTTGTACCTAGGTAAAACGAGGAGAATATTACATCACAAACATAGCACCCTACTTAAAATTCATGAACTCTCTAGCTCATTTAACCCTTAGTGTCTGTGGAAAAAAGTAATCATAGAATACTATATAAAAGTCCATCCAAATCGTATCCCGATGTCATTTTCCATAAAAAGATGAAAAATAATGATAACATACAAGTAATTGTCAATAAGTGTAATGTGGAAGTACTTAGGTTACTTAGGATAAATTCCTATAAATACTACATGGTGAATACAGTATGAATATTGGATGATCATAAATTTTAATTTCACTTTGTTTACTCTATCCTATCCTCCTCAAGTGGAAATTGACACCTAGGAATAGAAAAATCCTATACTAAAGACACTATCAAGTGTGAAATCCCCACTAATTTAGCAATGTCCATATAACTCCCACTTAACTAACCAAGTACTCCCATAACATAAAAAAGTTGACAATCTTAGTCATTCTATATATATATATTAATACATAATAGTCATGGCATTATCCCAAACCCTTAATCTAAAAACCTCAATGAAACGAATCCTTCAAAATAATATATCAATTACAGTTTGACCCAAATGTAAAGTCATGTCATATCACATTGTAACACAACAGTATCTAAGTCGTATGTCTATAATGGTATAAATATACAATAAAACCTTATTCTTTTTGAAAAAATTGATTAAACATAAGAAATCATTTTCTTATAATATAAAATTATTTTTTTATAAAAAAAATTAATCATGGAAACACCCTTCCTTTCCACAGTCTATGCTCCAAAAACTAGATTATAAATTTTATAAAATTCATAATAGATTTTTCCAAAAAAAATATATTCCAAACACTACATTGAGGAACTACTCACTGAATTTAATAAAACACTTATAGTTCTAAACATTTACTTTCGAAAAAATTCACTCATTGAAAATAGAAAACAACCTTGATTTCATGTCATACATTAAAAATAAAGAATAATCAATAAATGAAAATCATCATAAAAAATATAGACATTCAAACCAGAAAATCATAATTTTAATATATAAAGAATATATAGTTTCATATAAAAAAGTAACATAAAAGGTCAATTACCAGTAAACAAAAAGTCCATTAACATAGTGAATTATTCCACCAAAAGGGAGTAATAGAACCATATAGGGTCATAACAATCCATAACATGAGGAAGCCCTAATTCAAAATTTATTTTGATAATAAATAGTAGGCCTCCATATTTATTCTAATGAAATAAAAATATAGATAAATGTATAAGAAGAAATGTGGTGGAATAAATAATGATGGTGTGTGTCTTTTCATGAATTAAACTTGCACAAATAAAGAATATAACCTCATGGAACCCTATAGAATAAGAGATTTATGGATAAGAGGGATCCAGGTTACCTTAATGATGGATGTGAGAGAGAGGGAGAGAGAGAGGAAGAGAGTTAAAATCAATATTGTAACAAAATTAATTTCACAGTTTTAAAAATCATGGTTGACCAGGTCATAATGTGACCTCTGCTCATTGTAGTACAAGTCAACTCACCTGCAACATTACCACTATGCATGGGGGGATTTTTAGTACAATATTCTCTAGTCTCAAGGTGACAAAAATATCTAGAAAAAAACTCATCTTCCTTGGATGGGTCGTGACATGACATCCCCTTATCTCAACTCAATACACCTCCCTATTAAATTTCACAACAACTCGGGTTTCATCACAATGTGACATATCCTCATCTTATCATGATATGAATCCCTAAAAAAGTAATTCAATACCCAGGTTGTGTTGTGGTGTGGCCTTCCTTAGTTACAACATGACATAATTATAGTCTATAACAAAATTCAACCCAAAATATCAAAATTACTCAAAAAAATGAACTTAAAAATTTGAAATAATAAATATAAATACAATTTTTTAAATGAAAAATGGTGACCAAATTGGTTTCATAACTCTCCCCACCATACCACATTATGCACCAAAAAATTCAATAAGAATTAATTACTCAAGACAATAATTATAGAACTCAAACTATCATTACCGTATCAACAAACTCAAACTCATCTAGGGAAAAAGATTCATATGCACCCCAAAATTGTATGGAAAACCATTATAGGCTCAATCAATATTCTGGCTAAGGGAGGGTTGGGAAGATAAGTTAATATAAACATAGTAATCACTAATGTCTTCAAAAATCATCATGAAAATGGGGAACAAAATAAAATAATCAACTACAAAAATATGTGAACCTTATTTAGAGGGTCTCCCAATAAGTTTAAACTCTCATAAAACGTTATCAGTTACATAAAATCCTGATAAAAAATATTGAAAAAAAATGTCAGATGTTTTAATTCCGTATCAAATTCATAATACAAAAAAAACAAAACTTAAAAGTTACACTCATCATTAACTATATTCACAAATATAACATTCCAAAACCAAAAAGGTTATTGGATTATAAAAACAATCACCCAAAAATATCCATAAATAGGCATGAATGACATATAGATAAAACCACAAGTAATGGAACAGCGAAAAGGGATATAAAATAATGAATTTAATTCGAAGGAATTCCTTAAACTGATTCATTCCCATGATTCTTTGAAAAACATATATAAAACTATTAGATATGACCTAACCAACCAAAACCATGGAATGTATTTGGAGCTACAAATAATTTAATTTATTTTTTTCTCAAATTTTATCTTGGATATGAATAAGATGAAGATACAAGAGGGGGTGAAATTTGATACTTTAAAAATGATGATGAAGTAAAATAAATCATCCTCAAATGCAATTATTATTTATTTTTTCCCTTAAAGTCATGTTTTAAGAAGATATAAATAATTCCAAGGACACATAAATTTATTATTTTTATAGGAACAGAGATCTCTAATTCTACTCCACTAACACCCTCCCATTGAGATTTATGATTTCACAAGTAGGTCCTTTTGCCTCTGACTTCTACCAGTGAGTGCAGGCAGTTGATACCTTTAAAATAATAATTTTTGGTAATTCCTTATAGTTATTTTATAGGGACCTGAATTATCTATATATTAGTATAAGAACCTGATCGTCCTTCACCTCCATGACTGATTACTAGCAGATGATACTCCAATAAATAATAGAGATTTATTTGGATGTGAACAATGATTTTTTTCATAGTTTTAGCATGAAATTGATAGATGTGTTTGTTCTTCAATAATGTATATAATCAATAAAATAATCTTCAAATTTTCATAGGGTTTATTCAAAAAGAAATAGAGAAAATATGAGACATATGGATAAACATATATGTCTCCAAAGTGTAAATATGAAAAATTATTTATTGAACTTGAAGAAAAAGATGTAACAATAAGATAAACTATTAGAAATAGTAATAGAATTGAGTTGAAAAGATACATCCAAACATATATGTATCTAATTTTCTTCTCAGAAGGAAATGATATCTAATTATTTACAGGCACGCATATCTGGCATATACCCATGTTTAATGTATCTATATATATAACAAATACAACCATATAAAAATTTATATTTTTGTTTGAACAGATCAAGGTCAAACCAGATCCAGAAGTAATGTATCATAAATATCAAATTTTTAAATTCTAAACAATTTAATAGATATTTAAATTCACATTGAAATATGAACGATTTATTCTATTGATTACGAGCCTTTGAATCAGGAAAACAAATATAAATGAAGACATATTTACTTCCATCAACACAATTTCAGAAATCATTGAAAATTCTGTAATTAAAACATATTCATTGAATAGTCAAATATAGGGATCCTATACATGTCAACAAAAATCTAAACTTTGGGTTGTTAGTGTATGGTTGTTTGCAAAAAGAGTTTTGATGACAATTATATTTATTACGTAAAAATAGGATTTCTTCCAAACACAGGGTTATTAATCCATAACTTTTCAACAACACGGGATATATGATCCATTGGATTCATTTTAAAATATAGGGGTTTTCAAACCATACATTACACTAAAAAATATAGGGTATGAATAGTGTTTAGATAGTATGTTAATATACTTTCAGAAAACATGGATAAATATTATCTCACATATTAACAAATTGTATATACTTCTAGAAAAATATCTTAAGGAATATTATCTTCTTGAAAGTCACATAGAAGAAAACTTTTTAGTAACGAAAATATTAGAATTTGTGAGAATAAAAATAAAAAGAAATTAAAAAAATTGTTGAATCAATATATTCACAACAATCTCCCCTTTCTATGATCATAAAATCCCATAAAAATCATGAGATATTTTTTAAAATCATTTAAAAAATTAGAAGATTAAATTTCCACACATATAAATTTTAAGCACATTTCACCCCTTTAATATTTCGCACATCTAAACTTATCCCCCGTGATGATAAATATATAAAATTATCCCATTTTATAGATTAAAAATATGAACATAAAATATAGAAATATAAATTCCCCCTTAATTCATGCTTCCCTAAAAAATATATAACGATATAATCAAGGTGCATATGTACCATTTTTAAGTGAATATAATTTGATTGTAATGAATATATTAATTCCCATTTTTCATGATTAAAATAACTCCACTTAATAAATATTATACTGATATTCAAAGAATTAAAATAATTTCAAGGAATAAAAGACTTTTAACTAATTTTTTCATATTTCATATTTGAACAAAAAAATTTAACTCAGAGTAATAGATTAGTATATCATGTGTAATGATATAATAAAATATTGAATACATGTTTATGAAATAAAACTAATAAATGAAAAATAATTTAGAAATCTATTATGAAATAATTTATTAATCTTGATTACTAAACATAAAAATTATGAAAAAATATATATATAATACTATCAGAAAACTACAATAATGAATAAAAGTCACGGTGTTTGGAAGGATTAGCTCAATCATCCAAAAATAAAAATATTAGAATTTTTTTATTAAAATATGCCAATACTTTTGAATGTTATTCTATTATACTTTGACCATATTCAGATCGTTGGTATAGAGAATAAGTTGAAAACTATTCAACCAATAAAAATTTAGTTTATCATGTTCTAGCTTAGTATCATATTCCATTTT
Organism: Viscum album; assembly: GCA_963277665.1. NCBI lineage: Eukaryota > Viridiplantae > Streptophyta > Magnoliopsida > Santalales > Viscaceae > Viscum > Viscum album. Next base: position 779,069,887 of record OY728138.1, read on the forward strand.
GAGTAATTCTATCTAACTGGACATTTCTACATTGAACAATTGAAAATATTATTTTAAAATTGAACATTATTTTAAAATATGATAATTCTTTTAATGTTCTTCAAATGAATTTCTAGACCTCTATACACCATAATGTATCTTTACTCTTTCTTCGTTTAAAGTTCCATCTTTAAATAGAAGATCTTCCTAATACATTATTCTTTTGAACATTTGAGGTTATGAAACTTATAGTTATTCATAACCAGGAACATTATTATCATTTTCATAATATTTTTCAAATTATTCCTCAATATAAAAAACTAACTATTCTCTTATCAATTCAGAAGAATTATTACCTTTCTTTTTATTTTATGAAATAATTTCCTATGAACTTGAAATTCTTGATCATTTAATTTTTCTCACATTGATTACATAAGTATTCAAACATAATATTTTGAAGAAGATCCTAGGGTTTTAAATATAAATTGATATATTTTTTTTCTAAAACATTATAGAGGATTCCTTATATATTGAGTTAAAAATTCATAATAATCATTACAGTTGTTACTTTTTGAATAATAATTTTTTTGTAAGATATATTTTCTGAATTAAAAATGATAGTTAATAAAATAAAAATTTAAGAAAAAAAAATAAAGAAGATTTTTTTTAAATATTAAATAATAAAATTTAAACCTTTTTCTATTTAACCAAGTCCTGATTATATAAAAAAATATTGATATTTTAATATTTAAAAAATCTATTTTACAATCAAAATAGACTAAGACATGATTCAAAGAGTAAAGAAAATTTTATTAGTTAAAAACTAAAGATATTTCTCCCTAGAAGTAAAAAATTTAATGCACTATAAGTATATATATATATATATATATATATGAAAATAATAATGAAATAATCCATGGATCATAGATTCCATTTCTATGTATTTTTTATGGCATACTACTTCAGAGTAAATTATCTATTAGTGATCTTCATGTATCATCCAATCGAATAATTAGATAATTTAATGGTTTATTTCAATTGTCTATTCCTAAAACATCATAAAATATAAGTTCCTATTGGTACCAATATGATTTTCAGTCTCATAGTGTTAGCAGGTAAACATTTGGGTAACCATATTTGTTTATTTATTCTAGAGATTCAACTATTCAGACTAAATAAAACCTTTCATCAATAGAAATCCTTAACTGTATAAATTTTAGGTTTTTTTAAAAAACATTAATTTGAATAATATTCATTAATACCATAGTAAAAACATTTAACCATAGAAACGTTTTTATATTTTAACCAGGAACAAAATAATTCATATATAATTTTTTTCACCATTACTACCAGTTCTGGGTTTTCCTTTATGAATTACATTTTTACTAAAAAAAAATTTAAATAAATTTATCCCCTAATAAGCATACATTAATCTGGTTTCAAATTATTTATTTCAATAAACAATTATTTAATTTTGTCTTTATGTAGATCACATGAAACATTAGAATTATTATATTTTAAATTCTATAATTTCTTTGGAAAATTCAATTTTTCTACAAAAATATATTATATGATTTTATAATCTTTTTATGGTTTTTTCAAGGATTCATAATTTTATGTAACTATGAAAAAATATCTATGAAGTTAATTATAAGAATGTTTTTTAGGATTATAATTTTGAGAAAAAGAATATTGAACCTCATCAGAATGAGAAATAAGACAATGATTTACCATTTTATTTATATTCTCAATATATGAGTCCATAATAGATTCATCATTCAAACCAGGAGTATCACCTATATTTTCTTCATAACATTTCTAAAATTTCATTCATGATTATCTCTCCATTAATATTTGATCATAAGACATTTATACGTTGTATTTCCTTTTTCCTTGAATTCATGGCATATATATTTTTTATCCTTTTTCATTGTCCGTTGGTATAGTTTTTCAAATACTTTAGCAAGATCTAATAAATATTTGTTTGGTTATATATATTTTGTATTAGATGATTTATCTATAAGACTTATAAGTGTAGCTTCATCATTTTTTTAATAGAAGCATGATTTCCAACTTAATATTTGATCTCAACTTTATATATAATCAATGTACCCATCAGTTCTTTCATCGCCACATTTTTAACTACTTTGTATTATCAAATGGATGTAGATATACCATTCCATTATGTAGGTAAAACATTGAGCAATTTCAATGCTTGATTTAACAAATAAATTGGATCTCCTAAAGAAAAAAAAAACAATATTGACTATATTAGACAATCTCCCATTAATTTGAGTGATTCTTTCACAATCATTCATTCAGAAAGTATCATATTTTTACTATTCAGTCGTAAACCTTAATTGTTAGATTTCATCATTTCTTTAATAGGAAATAGAAATAATTGGACACATTTCATAGGTAGTAGAACATTGAGGTACACTATTAATCTCATCAGTTCATAACCCACAAAAAATATAATTCATTTCTTCTTAATTGAGATCATATTATTTTTCATGACCACTTTTCAATTTTCCTAAATAATCTTTATGAATTTAATAAGTCTCTACAGCCTTAAAATAAACTCATTTTCCAAGATTTATAAAATATATAATCATATGAGATTTTCCAAATACATTATTATCACTATTAAAATGAGAACAAATCATTGAAATACCATACTATGATTATCCAGTCAAAGGTTTTACATTTTTCTAAATTTTAACCTTAGGCTTGTTAGGGCCAAACAAAATCTTCAAAAAAACTGCAAGATCCATAAACTCTTATAGTATTTGATTTTCACCTTTTTAAATATTTGTTACCTTTTTTCATATTAAGATAGAGTATAGTCCTCTAATGTCACTTTTTGACAATAGAATATTAATGGATTTAAAAATAAAAGATATAGAAAAAGAGAAATTTTGTTGACACTACATATTGATAAGTATAAAAAGATTTCTAGATAAACAAATATCTCAAATAGAGTACAACATCTGATACAACATGTTATGTTGAATATGAATTTTATAAAGATACAAAAGGGGATGAATTGTGATCCTTTATCGATATAGATGAATTTAGATAATCCCTCCACAGATGAAGTAGTTATTTATTTTTCTCTATTAAAGTCGAGTATGAAATACAAATAAATAATGATAGGAACAGAACAATGTGTAGAGGTTCCGAGAACAACAATACCTTAGTCTATTCCACCAATAATCCCTCAGTGAGCTTGGTTATTTAATTTTTATGTGATTTTAACAGGGACATTCACAACTACGTATAGGTATTTGATAAGTTTACAATAAGAATTTTACAAGTAATTTTGGTGTTTTTATAAGGAATTTGATTATCCGAAGATTAGTATGAGAATTTTATACTCTTATATAACCACAACTGTGTCTAAGCAAGTGATACTCTAATAAATAAATAGATATTGATTAGATTAAGAACACATATTTGTTTCATAGTAGCATCTGGGTACTGAAAGATGTGTTTGATCTTCAATAGCATACAGCAGTAGAAAAACAATCTTCAACATTACATATGATTTCATAAAATAGTAATATAGAAAACACTAAAAATATAACTAAACTTTTTTTTCCAACGTAAACCTCTGAAAAATGCTTTGTCAAAATTGAAAAATAAGGCGTAACAATAAGATACAACATTGGAAACAACTATAGTAGAGAATGAATCAGATAGATCAAAATAATTATCTCTCCAAAGTATACCTATGAATATGATGGAACACTACTATTTAAAATAACACAAAATTAGATATATCTTCATCATTTATATCTATATATATTCATAATTTGACAAAATAAATATTTATACAGTTGTCCAAACATATTTAGGTCAAAAAAACTCTATAAATTTGGCATAATAAATCATAAATATTTAAATTCAAAATTATTTTAGAAAGTTGTATCCTCCCTTATAAATAAAAAAATATTTAATCCTCTAATTATGGGCCATTTAATTGGTCAGAAAATAGAATTTATGATATATTTACTTTTTTCAATAACAATATAGCAATCACAGAAAATATCATTAATTAAAAAAATTTCATTGAATACTCAGATTTAGGGTTTCTCCACAATATGAAAAAAAATATAAATGTAGGGTTATAAACATATGTTTGTTTTCAAAATTAAGGTTGATGGACATTATCCTTATTTTGTAAATTTAGGGTTTCTCCCAAACGTAGGTTTTTTGATCAATACTTTTTAAACAACAAAGGCTATATGATCTATACGTTTCATTTCAAATGTAGGGTTTCCAAACTATATGTCACTATTATAAATGTAGGGTATGAAAAGTGTTTCCATAATACAATTAAACACATCCAAATTACTTATAAAAATATTCTTCTATAGATCAATTATTTGTGTATGATTCCAAAGAAATATCTTAATGAATGTTATCATCCTGGAATTTACATAAAAGAAAACTTATTAGTAACATAAATGTTGTTATTTTTTAGCATCAAAACAAAAGGTAAATTATGTAATTATTGAATCAACACATTCTCAAAAAACATTTACACATTTATGGAACAATCAGGGTTGTCTCCTAATGGTTGGAAAAGAGTAAATTATAGATGTCCTTTTTATATAACCTCACCAGCATAATTATTTCAATCCAACTTCATATTCATAGAAATCAATCCTCGCTTGACACTCTAAGGTATATAGGAAAAAAAACATTGAGTGTCTAGACGTAAGGTTTTATAGTAAATCCTTTAATATTGGGAAATACTACTCTCCTCTGAATATAGGGGGATTATAGTCTTGCAATTATCGAGTATAATATTACTACATGTATAGTTTAGGATTAACCCCACCACCTAGAATCTAACAACTATGTATGGTTGATGAAACTAAACATAGATCAACTACATGATCATCTTGTGGAAATTCAACTCTATCTATCTCAAATGATTCCATATAAAATTTATGGAGTTTCACAAATCTATATTAATAATAACCCAATGTGATATAATCACATGTCTCTATCTCCACACATGTGAAATAAAGTCTTCAGTATTAATATAACATGAAAAAAATTAAAATAAAAAAACATAATCCAATAAAAACTAAAGGAAAAAACCAAAAAGTTTAAACAATGATGGATAATAAAAAAATCATTCAAAACAAAAACATTGAAAATAAAACTAAATACCTCTTTCAATACCCTCTGAATGAATATTTTAGAAATACATCACCAAATTTTCAAATAAAAAAACATTTTTCAACCCATGAAAATGAAATATGCATTCATCTTGTAAAATTTACCAAAATTAAAAATTAAATTTTCATCCCCAAAATATTCCATCACAAATAAAATTTTGTAGTATAACATCCCATAAGGCATACTCTATAACATATTCGTTCCAAAATCACCACATCCAAGAAATTATTTTTAATTATGTGCCTACAAGACAATATATCGGGGGACTTTTTTTATAAAAATAGTCAATTATTTGAAAAAAAAGTAATTTTGTTTTTGAAAATACCATAAAGATCCTTAAAAACCCCATTTTATGACAATAAAATTCAAGCCTTTAAAATAAAATAAACGATATAGATTTTTTTAAATTATTTTACACTAAACATCCAAGAGTATAAAAATCATTTTATAATTAAATCTGTTATTCATATATTTATACCATAAATAATGATAAATAATAATAAATTCATATCAAACATAGTATTAAATAAACCATTCGTTATTTAATCAGAATAGATCAAGACTGATTTAAATTCGCAACCCGTACACAAATTATCTATACCAACTACCCATGGTATCTCAAGGATCATCACAAGAAATTATTTTACATATAATCTCTCTAAACTACCTCATATTATATGATAATCTTATACCTAATATACTTGGATGATCCAAATAAAAATCATAACTAGGATTTAATACCATTTATAATAAACCATCGTGGGATATCAGATAGTCATTACTGGATTCAATCTGCCCGATCCACAAATCTTGTTCTAGATAGTCATGGTATAATAAATTGTTCCAGTTACTCAGCTATATACAACTTAGAAATTATATAAATTAATAAAATATAAAATAAGGTACAAATATAATCTAGAAAGTCTAGTATGAAAATTCCAAAAGATGCAACACCATGTATGATAAATAAGTAGTTTATAAATATAAAATGACTAAACATTTAATAATAAAATAAAGACTCCTCAAGAAATATAATATATAAATAAAATAAAATTACCTTGAAATAAAATAATGTAAAAAATATAAGGATGTGAAGAAGTAAAAGAGGATGTTGTGGCATGATATATGGTAGCAAAAAAATCAAACTAGAACATTAACCAAGATAGGACTGACTGGCATTATAAAACACATATTAAGGGAACACCATCCTATTTCCACCTCTAACACACTCAAAAAAACATCTAAGTCACTCTTTCCATCCGCGTAACCTATCAATGCTACCAAATATGAATAATAGTATTATATACAAACATACTATGTGTCTTTAGAGTGTAAGATAAAAATACACAGTATGATCACACCAAGTAGCCTTTAATTTTATTTGAAAATAAATCAATGCACGCTATTTTGAAATTTAAAACATACCAAAAAATATATTTCATTTTATACAAACTATAATAATATATGTTTCATTCAGAAAAAAAAATGTTTTTTGATATGCGGAAAAATATAATTATATAATTCTGTGATGAAACCCATGAATTTAAAATGCTAATCTAATTCTAAAAATAAGGATCTATGTATACTTTAAAAAAATTCCCCTTCCAACGTAAAATAAAATTTTTCATAAAAAAACTATCTTTGTGAAACTGTTTCTAAACTATTCATTAAAATCCATAGAATATAGTTTTCCATAAAATTCAATTCTAAATAGGATTATTATTGAATTTCAAGACTTTTTCCTCTATCTTTATATAAAATGAAACAAATGATGATATATGGGTAAAAAAATAAGAATAGCATAGTTATAAGCAAGTGTAATATAATCAAGTGACCATGATGAGTACAACTATAATTATAGCATTCAATTAATCATCCACAAATCTTCAAGGGGAAAAACAAAAGGAGTTAAGTATTAATTCATGGAAAAAAAATTGTGAAAATATTATGGATAGAAAATCGTCATAAACCATAATTACATTTGGATCTCCCAATATTGGACTCATTAAGTAGAAACAACCCCTAGAAAAATTGTAATCATATTATATATTTGTTTTATATTGTTCAATATCATCTAGTGTTGAAATGGGTATCAGAACCCCACTTAAATAACCAATGTTTCCCATGAAATCAGAATAAGTGATAAGTCAATTAAATCTATATATATTAATTTCAATCCATAATTTTCATTGTATAAGCTCACCCCTAAAATTTAAATGCCATTAAAATAAATAACCCCTTCACAATAATATAACAACTCATCTTAAAACCAAATCTCATGTCATATCATATCATATTACAACATAACAAAAATAACTATAAATGTTAAAAATATAAGATATATACAATAACAATATTTACTTTATTTTTAGTATTCTAGATCTTTTCTAGTTGATACTTAAATCATTTTTATTTTTTGGAGTGCCAAGAACTCCATTATAGTAACACAGTAAATTTACCCTATAATATTACATTGGAGAAAAAATCCAATGTATTATTTTATTTCAAGGTTTATGGTTTAATGTTGGGAAAATTTTGTATAGAGTTAGGAGCATGGAGGGGCCTCAGTAAAAATATATTATGTAATAAAAAATTTATCCCATGTGCGATCATTCAAATAAATTAAAATTATTTTGATAAATAATTTCTGGAATGGGGGAACAATGATTGTGACTAAATCTAGAATATAGATTTTACATTTAGATTGGTTTTAATTTTTTTCATTCTAAGACTCTTGTGTGATTTCAAATGTAGTTGTGTTAATTTATACATTTAATTTATTTAATTTATTATTTTATTCCTTTTTTAAATAAACAAAATCTCTTGGAGAAGTATATATATATATATATATCTTGTTATGAATCCACACTAGAGGGAGCTTCTTTTTTCATTTCTATAACCCTCAAGAGAATTAGAACTGATAGAATACTCTTGGTGGAGGGGAATATGGATAATAATAATGAGATTAGATACATAGTAATTCTAATGATAGTATAAGTTGGTTTTGATAATGAAATTGAAGACACAATGATACACTATGTGATCAGGCTCCTTCTTTATGTTAGGCATGAATCCTCATCATATTTTTCTATGTAATCTTTCTATGATCGAATCACTAATATAATGTTGATTGTATTGGTATAATGTAGTTTTTTATGTGGTTATTTTTAAAAAACCCCTCATATAATTACTCTTAGGGGTGATGTTTCCTGATTGAATCATATAGTTTTAATTTTTTTTGTGATTGCCTCTTTGGTAATTCCACTTGTGCTTGTACCTTTCACTATGATTCAAGGATTTATTGGTTATTTTTTATTATAACCATCAACCATAATTCATTTTACCTCTTATATTGGGTGAAAAAACACCAACAAGAATCTCTTGGGCGAGGGGTTCAACTATGGAGTTATCATATTTGAATGAAAATGTTGTGTGAGGGTGGAGAGGTTTTGGGAATGAAAGAAATGAAGAGAAAATCTATGTATAATAGTGAGGTTATGGTATTTTGAGGTTGATAAAAATTCATGAAAGAAGAATATCATCGATGGATCTGATCTCAAGAAGAACATTTGATGGTCTTGGATGGCCAAAAAAATTAAAAATTGGTGGTCTGAAATCCATGAACGGTGTATTTGGTGAGGAAGTGGGATTGATAATACCCATGAAAAAAAATTATATATTAATAATATTATAGTAAATGTAGATTTTCATGAGAAACCCCCATGATGGGGTTCCACTTTTTCCATGTTGTGGAACCCCATTCCCTATAGACCGGGCTAATTTTTAACCTAAGAACTCACCATGGAATATTTCTCCCTCAATTTGTTTTTGGGATAGATAGAGGTTCCTAAAGAGTATCACTCCATCTATTTTATTGTAAATACAAGATAAGTACATCAAACACTAGAAAAACACATGTTTGATATCCATTATCTTTTAAGTGGAATGCTACAAACACCAAAAAAAAATAAATGTTCTTCAATAACCTCCTTATCAAAGTTTGAGCATAGGATATAGGGTGACATATCACATTATCTACAAAAAAACACCATAAACACACTTCAATAAAATTGAAACATAAAAAACATGAATACTAGATTTATGACGTTTGAATAAATGACTTACATCCATGATAAAACATGATAATCCTTCTCATTAATAGAGATACATGAGAATAAAAAATTCAATGATAACATAATATATAATTAAAATGCTTCAGATTTTCATATAAAAACTCCCACCATTCAATAATACATTATTATAATTGCAAAAAAACTCATTATCTGGCCCACTACCTCTATTATAGAGGTCTTAATCTAGAAAACAAGAATCACCATCTTCCATTATTCATGATCAACTTCTCATTAAACTATGAAACATCCATTTCACTATTGAACCATTTTATGCAACCCCCAATAGATGGTACCCAAGAAATTTGTCCATGAAAAGAGACATATCCCCAGTGAACAATAACTAAGAGAACTTTCTCTGATAAACTCCATCTAATGGGATCCATCTAATTGACTCTATCTGATGAACTTCATCTAGGGAAACTCTATTTTATAATGCCTAACTAATGACAATAAATATTTTCAAAAAAAACTAAAAATAACACAATTGGATATTACTTTAGGATTTCAATGATTTTCCAACATCCTTCTGATCTCATTCTCTACCAAATTCATGTAGTATCCCCCTCTATATTAAATCAACTATGTCTAACTGAGGCATAATGATTCATTATAATTTCTTGAAATATAAATTTTTTAAACATATTAGAAGAATTCTAATTACCAACAATATTATACATCTCCAACACTTTATATTCTAATATGCATTATATAATGTGATATTATGGGTCATTGTGTTTCATTCTTTAATTCAACACTAGATTGAGAGCAAGATGAATTAAACTCTAATGATCATTGAATAAATTTCTTTTTTATGGTTACTTCTTGACTTCCATGATAAAGTGTATCGACCATATAAAATATTTTCTTCTTAAATAGTATATACATATTTTACATCTATTATAGATAAAGTTAAAATTAGATGTTGTTGAGAAAAGAAGTTTATTATTTTCCCTTCTAATGTAAACCCAATGCTTGTGGTACTTTTCCATGAGTCCTTGTCTCTAGAAAAAATATTTTTCTATAAATCCATTCAACTATTCATCATATTGAAAATTTAAATTTGTATCCTATGACCATATAAAGTATCTAATGATCTATTTCATATCTTCCCAATAGTTCCTTCCATGATTTTACATGAAATAGCTAACAACTATCAAAACAAATGTAATGTTTACTCAAGTATAAACCGTTCAAAACATAAAAATCCCCCAAATAAAGAGAAAGGAACCTTCCTGAGGTCATGAAATTATCCATCCATTTATTTTATCTATTATTTATAAATATTTAAGTGTTTAGTGAGGGGGATTGATATATATTTAAAAACAGTTATTCATAATCTTTTCTTAACCTCCATTTTTTTATGAAAGGTGTACTTTACAGCTCAAAATATATCAATAATGAATAGTTTCACATGTCAAAGGTATATAAATTTATATTTTTCTCTTTGAAAGGAATTAAGAAGATCATAAGGGAGATTGACAGATAACACATAAACATATATGGAAACACCCTTGCTTACAAGACCATCATCAAGATGATTAGCCTCACAAAAGATATGTGTAATTATATAGATCATTGATGCAAGTGTGCCAATACATTTATCACACTTTGTTGTCAGATTCCATGATATGTGAGTGTTTCACATCCTGGCTGCTTAGACAATAGTAGTTGTATAACTTTAAAACTAAACATTGTTCTAATTCAATTGAGAAGCAATTGAGACAACCATAATAAAGGTCATCATCTCTACATCAAGTGACATGACATGACCACAACGACCATTGATGCACTCCACTACATCACTGGTGTGATCTCTAAAAAAATTGTATATCCTTATAGTCCTTATATATCACTTATAGGATAAAAAAGAACCAAATTTGGTAACCCTATTTATTCCCATCCCCAATATCATTTTTTATTGTCGATGGTTTTTAATATCATATATTTTAGAAAACATCATATTAAATTCCTCAATCTGATAGAATGTTAGACCAGTGATCATTATATCATCAATATAGATAAATGGTGTGATATATTTTACATCATCTCAATGAATTATATAAAAATAATGGTTATAATAACAATGAAAAAATCATTCCTCGAGAATGAATGTTTTAAATGTTTTATTCCACTATCTTGACACTTACTTCAATCCATAAAGACTTTATTTCAACATAAAACCCCAATCCTCCTTTAGTTGAACAATATAACCCTTAGTTTGAACCATAAAAATTACTTCCTTCAAATACATAAAAAGAAACGATGTCTTTATATCCATCTTCTACAAGGGTATATCATTGGATGGAGTAATTTTTATAACTATTTTAATGGTTCTATGCTTCACCATGAGTGATAAATATTCAAAAAATTCAATTACTTATTTTCCTAAAAATTCTTCACCGCCATCATTGATATGTATATCCTACTACCATCAACTACATCTTTCAAATGAAAACCCAATTTTTCTCTAGAGAATTCTATCATTTTGTAATTTTTCTAAAAACCAAGAATCATTGAGATTTAAAGATATAATTTCATTTTCCATGGTAATCTCCCACTATTTTTAGCCTCATATAGTATAAAACTATTTTAAAAATTTTGGTTCCTCTTGGTCTACTATATGTAATAAATTCATGTAATCTATAAACCACTGAACTAGTTTTCCAATATGAGTATATGTCCCTAAATCCACTTAGTTTATCTAATATAATTTCTATATATAATATAAATCTATTTGATCTTCCTGTATATAATAATGATGTATCTTCTCATCCTTTATTCATTAGACTAGCTATCGGATCACCTACATCAATTGTATCTAGATGGAGAGTTCTTATACTAATATTTGTCTGATTTTATTGAACTTCAATATTTTTTAAACCTCAAATTCATTCTCATCCATGTTTTTGTATTTAAACAGAAGATATTCATTGAAGAAAACATAACTTCTCCAAATTAATTTTTCTTTTTCATCATCCCATATAAGATAACCAATGTTATCACTAACATGTATGAAAAGAAAAAATACTTTTTATTTTTCCTTCAAATTACATCTAAATTTATAATTGATATGAACAAATGTTATACCTATAAATACATTGATATGGTTTATATCTAGTATCATATCTTAAAAATGTTCCTCAGTAAGTTATTGATCCATATATAAAGTTGGACTTATGTCCACTAAATATGTTTTTTAATTTATTACCTCTACCAAAATTTCTTTAGGAATTCTAGAGTTAAGCCCCATACATTGGGAATTCTCATGAAATGTTTGATTCATCAATTCAATTAATCTATTTTTTGAAGATTCAATATTATACTTATAATACCTTATTCCATCCCTTCAACAAAATATATTAAAAGTTGTGTCCAGTGTTCTCTCTACCATTATCTACCCATTGGAATTTTAACTTTCATTCACACACTTTTTGATCCAAAAATTTACATTGAATAAATTCCTGAAACACGTCAGATATATTATTTTGGAATTATACATATAAATATCAGGTGAGGATATCATGGAAAGTAACAAATTACATTGATCTTCAATTTTAGGTAATATAGAAAGGTCCCCAAACATCATAATGAATACTTTCCATCATTCGATTCATTGGATTCCAACCATCCAAGTTAATGGAAACACCCATTTTTCTGTTTCATACTACTATCAAATCCTTCATGTTTTTTGTGGCAGATTTTAAGTGTCACCTTATCCACTAGAATGTTAAAATTATTTTCACTGAGATGACTAATCCTACAGTGTTTTATTTCTAAACCATTTAATAGATTTCTTTCAATCACTTCAACTTTATCCTTTAATCCGACCAACTACAATGATCCATTTTATACTATAAAGGAAATCACCTGGGACCCTCTATTAATCATACACAATCCAATAAAAATATGATTTTTAAAAAACATCATAAATTTTTACTATTAATATGACTTTCTTCAAGAGGCCTAGATTATTTCTAACAAATTTAATTCTCTAAGCACTACCATTTCTCATTTCAATGTTTGAATAACCTTTCCCAACTCTATTTAGACCTTCATTTTCAGTAATATTCACTCTAACAAAGTGTCCGAGTATATAACCATCCAATTAAGCACATTATAACACCCTAACTCTAGTAACACAAATCCTATGGTTATTTTACTACATTCATATAAAATAAATGGGATCACAACTCGAATTATCGAATAGTATATTATTCTTGGGACACTAGATACATACAGATTTCACATATTACATCTGAAATCATTAAATAAATCATAAAAATTATTCTGATAACTTAATTATATATTAAATTAAATCTATAAATTCATTCTTGGATCCCTTCATAGTATCATTAGGAAACTAAAAAAATAAAGGGTGATCCCATGTGATCATTAATGGAATGAGTATAGTGGAAATATCATAGAATCAATATCGAATAGATATTATGTAAGGAATAAATGGTGATAAAAATATTCATATAAGTAATCACATGAGATTGAAACTTTTCCATGGATAAAAAACTATTTGAATAATAAAATAAACATTAATAACTGATTTTATAATGATGTAATTTATAATGTTTTGAATCATAAACTTATTGTTGAGGGGTTGTTTTGAGAAATCATACATGTAAGGGTAGTGATTATGAAAAATACCCAAAATGTTTTTTTCCATGAGATATACTGATGCATCAAGTGGATATATATTTTCACGCCCCACCTTTTACTGAAAATGAATAATTCATTAAACATGTGAATAAATAATAAAAATTAATTTAAATTCTTAATAATAAATAACTATCTTCACTGGAAGAACTGTCATACATAATTATAATACATTCCCCAGTCAAAATGATCATATGTGATATAGAGAAATATGGCAGATGGTATCATTAAAGCATATCAAAAGTAAATTTTAGGATTCATCAAATTCCCTTGATATAGATAAAAATACTTTTAAAATATCATCAATATATTACTTGAGGAAAATAAAATTTTTTATTTCAAAATATATTATCTAAAACATAAATATTTATAAAATATTATGAAAATAAATTCCTTATAAATAACCTTGGAATATTTTAAAGGAATATTCAAACAAAAAATATTCACGATAGTGGAAAATTATTTCTTATAGTAAGAATTATGCAGATGATGATTTTCTTAGTGGAAAATGCATCCATGTATTCCTACATCAAAAAAATTAGTATCAAATTCAAAAAAGACCCAATTATTTTGGGATAGAATGATGGGGGAGGTGGTGAGGCAGAAGGGTTCTAGATGGTGGGGTGTCAACATATCAAGGAACAATTGTTAGAGGATCCCCATCAGGGTTGTTTCTAGTATGATTTTTTGGCACAACCTCTGTGATGGTGAGAGGTTTGGAGGAAAAGGATGAAAATGGTAGACTATATCATTAGGTTCCAAGATGGTAGTGGGAAGGATCATTGGTAGAAATTTATGTACAATTACTCAGCAGGAATCTATCGATGTTAGGTCATGACACTAGGTGTAGGATCAGTAGTGGGATCACAGTGGTATCTCATATGGGTCAGTGGAGGTGCAGGCCATGGTATAATAGTGAAAGCCTTCAAGACAGTCAACTAGTATGTCAAATTAGGATCGGTAGTAGTTGACCCCAAATAAGGATATTTAGAGCATTAATAACCCACCATCAAAGCTAACGTGATTGAGAATTATGAGAGGGTATGTATTTCACCATTGGTATCATGCACCATGTAATTCTTAATGGGGAAATTCTAGCTATTCATATTAAGAGTTAGGGACCCTAGGTATGGTCTTATAAGAATACCAGAATCTATAAAAATTAATCTAAATAAGTTAGAATAGGATTCATTAGGTGATGACAAAGATATGTGGCTCAAAAATTGTGAGGAATATAGGATAGGTGGTGTCATTCTATAATGGGTGGGAAACTCACCCTTGGAATTACATAAAGTATTAAATTAATATAAATTAATTTTTATGTTAAAGTGGAACCAAATTGATACATTTAAAATATAATATGTATATAAGTCAAAATAATATCATCTAATAACATTTAGACAATTTTACTTGATTTTTTAATCCTTATCTCTTACTTTTAACTCCACATTAACCCTTTTTAATGATTACCTTGATAATAACTATTTTACAATATACATGTGAAGAAAGAAACTATAAAAAATTATATATAATAAACCATTAAAGTTAAAAAAATATAAAAAATATATATTAATTATAAATCATATTAAAAAATATTATCTAAAATAAAATACAATGAAATTAAATTTAGGGACTAATCAAATAATTGACGTTAAAAAAATATAAAGACAATAATGTAATTAAAATATCAACATTAAAAAAACATTAGTATATTTTTATTATATTAAACTATCTTATAATACCACAGATCACCCAAAAAATATTACATGTAATGTCTTTTAAATTTTTTTACTTGGTTTTTTTACTACATACACAATTCATTATGTCAGTGCTATGTAAGAATTTACGGTAATCACATAATCATAAGAAATTAACAGTAAATTAAAATAAAAAAATATTCATCATAAAACTGACCTTTTATAACCATTCATAATTTTTTTCATCTCTATCACAAAATATTGTACTTATTAAAATAATGAAAGATACTTTTGTTGACATTCCTTTAATTAAAATAAAGAAATGTATTTGTCATGAAAAATTGAACCAAAATCACATATTTTCAAATATATGATGGTCTTGGTTGAATTAAACTAATATAAAGTAATATATGTAATTGTTTGAATGATTTGGTAGCTATATTTCATTATGTTAACCTTGTTCTACTTGTTTTATCCTTACCTTGGTGGAAAATTTTTACCCTGGTTTGTATTCATTATAAATGAACATATAGTCAAAATATATACTAAATTCATAAATTATGATAAAAAAATGTATAATTCATTTTATCAAATTCAGTTATTATAAAGGTGAAAAGTTACATTTCAAATAAACCCACAAAATGAGATAAAAGTCATTTTCCTTAAATAATGCATTGTTAGATAAATATTAATCATAATATTGATTCCATTGAAATTTATTTTACAGTGTATTATCCAATGGAAAATATTGTAATTTTAAAACCAATTCAAAACAAAATGGATCATTTAATTACTATTAAAAATAAAAAAATTATAAAAGAATTATTTTTCACTATTCAATGAAAAATCAATCATTTCAGAAAAAATCCAAAATTCCCTCTAAGATAATTTTAATGTGATTATTTAAAAAATAATATCCTATTTTATTAAATATTATTTATTAACATGATATAAATTCATTACAATAGTCTTTTACAAAAATCATTGATTTTCTTTTGATGAAAATGCATTGTTGAAGCATAAAATTACATTACAAAAAATTAAGTTCATATTTCTGGAGAATTAATCAATATATTTTTACTAATTATGACCTTTATATATATATTATAATATAGATACTTACATTAATATTTTTCAATTCAACATCTAAACTATAATGCTCCTATTTAAAAAATAATATTTAATAGTCCTTTACTCTCGGTGTTGTGTGTCTTGTATGATATTAAACACAGTCTTCCATTAAAATATGGGGGCATTACACAAGCTAGATTATTGGTGGAAAAGATTAACATTAGTTAATAACCCATGAATCCTCAAGAATAATCATAATCAACATTAAATATTAGCCTCCCTCAGTTATACTTACTGATTTTCCCTATCTAGTAGTGATTCCTAAGTCTCATTTATGTCATCTTTCTTAATAGATCCATTATTCCAAAAAAGAAGACTTGTAGGACCTATAATAATCAATTTAAATTTACTTATTATCTATAACGTGGAATCTAAATATTTTTACTTCTAACAGATCATTAATCGAGGTGACGGTCCCATTCTAGTAGCATTGAGAGAACTTCTAGATGGAGCTCGGAATTCTTTCTACCTCAAATATTTATTCAAGATTAGGATTCAAGTGTCATCAAAACATTTTCAAAATTCCCACTAGATTGTCTAACTTCTATCATGATGTCATAAGAACTCTCTAAAATAGAATAATGAAGAATAAAATCCCAAAAGTCATCTGTAAAAGTTACCATCCCCAATTTTGAATTCCATAAAATCATATTGAAGTTATTCATGTGATATTATGTAGGTATTTAATATAATAACTTCAATTTAAACAATTTTCCCACCATAAAATCATTGCTAGATGATATTTTGTTCTAATAAATGTTATTCAAAGATTTTATAACCTCTTCAGTGGTCTTATTCTATCCTGTGATAAATGAAACATTCCAAGAAAGTGAAATCCCGATCAACGACAATGTCTTCCCATCCGACCACTCCCACTATATATTTTACTTAATGTTAAGACATTAATCAAAAAAAGAGGGAATATATATACTTTTTTATAAAATCATCCTCCAGTTTCATTCTCCAAGAGTAAAAGTATATTTCATTAAACTTATCGATATGAATATTTCCTTTAACTAAAGTTAAACATTCCCAAGTAGTAAACAAAAAAGAAAATAAAAAAATAAATACAAGGAGATAATAAATTAACATTTTATTAGTGACGTCGAACTACCCTTTAATACCTCATTTTGGGGAGAATCATGATGATTCTGGAGGAGCACTCTATCCATTATATTAGACAAACACAACATGAAATTCATACACTAGTAAAACATTGGTCTATTCACCTCAACCAATATAGTGAAAAGATACAATCACCACCGAATAAAGGTTTGTATTATAACATCCTCCTAAAAAAATTATTCATATAAACTAGTATGATATCTCACCTAATCACCATAAAACTTCATATACATACATCACACAAATAGTATCACAACGAATAAAAAAATGATATTTATGGTTCGGAAAAATGTCTTCAATTTTTTAAGGGGCCAAAAAATCATTAATAGAAATACAAGAGAATGTAACAATAATCGCTCAATTCCTCCCAAAATCCAGAGTCTAATATATTTTGGTTAGAAAATCCAACTATTTATAAAAACACTCTCATAATGTCATGTAAGCCTATTATTAGTGATAGAAACTCATTTATAAAGCCTTTATCTGTAAAAAAGGTTTCCCTATCATCTGAGATTCCCTGTCAACCTCATGTTGACTTGATAAACATTTGATTCACTATTTAACCATATCATGTAACCACCAATAGCTGGTACCTAATAAAAAACATAAAAAAAAGATACATAAACCCAGTGAATAAAATGAATAGAACTTCAACTAATGAACTCTATTTGAAGGATTCCATTATATGGAATGGTCCGATGATCTCTACTCAATTAAACATTGTTTAATCATCTTTATCAGGTGAAAATAAATAATTCCCACAAAACACAACTTGTTTTAGTAAATTAATTTCTCCACATACCACAGTACGCACCATTGTGTTGTATTCCCCATAGTCCTATGAAATTGTTCACCATATTTCAACCATGGGGAAATTAAAGATGTACTTATTTCTAATAATTGTGGGCTTTCCAAAACTGCTACCCCAAAAATGTAATACAAAACATCTCATAGTCTTTAATACCCAAGAGTTCATGTGGGTTGAAATTGGAATAGTGGCATCCCCCACTTTTCTAAGAGACTCCACTCAACCTTCCCCAAGCACTATGAGCATCACAATTACAATTTAATCACATAGTGATCAGAGTTTTTTCAGTTGGACACTTAGATCAATTTTATGTTTTGGAGTATCAGGTTATCCCTTGGGTAAAATGATAAATTTACTCTAGAATAAGACCTCAATGGGAAATTTGAAGGATTATTTTGGGTTTTTTGTGTGTGGTGTTTAACCTCAGGCTAAGATAACGTTGACTTATGAGCACAATAGGCCCTAAAAAATTATTTTTTGAGTAAAAATAATTTCATATCCCATGAGAAACATTTCTTTATAAATATTATTTTTATTCTAAATGTGTTCTCAAATAGGGAAACTAAGACCATTGATGAATTCAGAACAAGAATTTTACCATGGGAGTGTTATTAGTGTAAGGATTCCTACTATATTAGTTTAGAGTCACTACCTTACATTATTACATTTCCATATAAACAAGGAATAGTCATCATTAAGGACTTAATAGTTTATTACATTTTTAAAACCAAGATACATACATAAGATTCACATTAAAACTTGATTTGAAATAAATCATGGGAAATGTTTTTGAAATACCCTTATTTTACTATATTATCATTGCATGTTATTAATATAATTTAACTTCCCATCCTTGGGAAAATAAATATAAAAAATGGTGACATATATTTCTCAATAAGGGTGATAACTTAGTGGAAGAAAACAATAAACCATAACGCAAGGCGAATAACAAAAAACCCTTGCTACAAAAACATGAGCATAATATGGAACAAATAAAAATGGATTAAAAAATAATATATAAGTAATAACCTTAAAATGATACTTACACATGGATATTATAATAGTCAAATAGTCACATGGAATATAGAATACTAATCTCATAATTATGGAATGCATAATGATGGACATCATAATCATACCGTCAAATCTTCGACCACGACACCATATGTTATCGGCTAAGAGGTTAGCCCATAACCAAACTAGTTTTTATAATGAGACCAACTGATGTAATGAGGGGAAATAGTGGGCCCCATCATACACTTACTAAGTCTAATACATTCCTCATATTAAATTGGTGAAACATACTCAACATATACATTCATATTGATACTAACATATAAAATGTAAATAACTTTCCCCAGTCAGTAAACTTAATCACAACCCATTCAGAGTAATATTTTAAATGGTATAAAGATATCACATCCAATTTCAAACTAATCAAAATCAATTCCAAAAAATATGGTATATTTTTTTGACAAAAGATTTAATCATTAAAAATGAAGATACGCATAAGTACAATCACTTAACCATGAAGGAAATTGGTCCAGCTAGAGCTGGTCATTGTTAGGAGAGCTAGAGGCTGCCCCCTGATGGGCAGCACTGTTACCTTCCCATTTGATAAAATAGAAGTTGAAAGTTTTGAATTTCTAATGGGGGGAAAGGATTTTCCTGATGAGTGAACCAAAATGTTGCAAACCACCATCGTTGAGGTTGATAGACTTGATAATGGTGAGAAAGTCTGATTCAAGGTGGATTGCGTCCCAGCCACGATCTTCAGCGGACATCATCTCGGTGAGGATGGAAGTGGATTTAGTAACCACGGGTTCCCAAATAACATGATGTGATTCAAGTGTGGATGCGATGGTCTGCCCAAGATTATCTCTGGCCACAAGACCAAGACCAATAGGTCTATCCTTGGGAAGAGACGCGTCCACGTTAATCTTGAGAATCCCTTTCGGTGGAGGGAACCAATGTGAAGAAGAGGATGGGGTCCCAAATGGATTTTTTTTCCAGTGTCCTAATACCATCACGCAATCCATGATAACACCTATTCACTCCAGAAATTGGGAGGCTTGATGATGTGGTCGAAAATGGCATCGCTGCGACGCACCCAGATGATTCAAGCCAAAATGAAATGTGAGCCCACTTTGGCTGGTGAAAGAAAGGAGCATCATCGTATTAGGAGAGAGGGGAGGTCTGGGACCACGTCTAGTAAAATATTCGTATAGGATCCCCAAGTTTTCCATACCTCCCTTGCCCCCGGGCATTGGGTTAAAGCATGGAGAGGAGTTTCTAGGGTGTTCGAGAAAAGGGGGCACAAAATGTCATTGGAAATGTAATGATGGACTAGAAAGTCCTTGTTCGGGAGGATGACAGTGCACACCTGCCACCAGAAGTGGAAAATTTTTAGAGGTACATTGAGCTTCCACAGTAGATCCCAGGGCCTCCCATCACCTTTGTCTGTCTGACTACAGAGGGCAAGCCGATAGCCAGAATTCACTGTATTGGATCTCGAGATGTCATTGATCAGGTAGAGATGGTCAGGGAATGCATCCGAAACATAGGGGGTACTCAGAATAAGCCTTCTTTCCCTTTTATTGAACCACGAGTGATGTTTTTCCATGTTCCACCCATTCCCATTATCAGCAAAAAGGCAACGGACAGTTTCCCCTTCAAATCCTGGTGGAGTAGGGGATGAAGCCCGCACTCCTTCCTTATCAATCATCCAGGGATCATTCCAAACCTTAACAGTTGATCAATTACCAATCATCCAACCCAACCCTTTATTCAGAAGACTACTAGATCCCATGATACTTCTCCAGAGGAAGCTAGTATGAGGGCCTATGTAGGAATCTTGGAAATCATTATGGGGGAAGTATTTAGCTCGGAGTACCTGTGCGCAGAGAGAGGAAGGGTGGAGAATAAACCGCCATCCTTTCTTAGCAAGCAGTGCATTATTAAATTATGATAGGTCCCAGAATCCCATACCTCCCTATGATTTTTGTTGGCATAGTTTATTCCAGGAAATCCAGTGGGTTTTATTCTATCTATTGTTCTTTCCCCACTAGAAATTGGCAGTGCATGAGTGGATTTGGTTAGCACCAGCAGCATGAAGTTTGAACAGGGAAATGAAGTAGTTGGGGATAGACTGAAGAGTATATTTTATGAGGGTTTCCTTTAGGTATTTATAGATTCTATTTGGGGTCTAACCATGGATTGTTTTCTAGATCCTATCAAAAATAGATGCGAATATTTCTTTTTTGGACCGGCCAATCACCGTGGGCAGCCCGAGGTACTTCTGATGCTTCTCGACCATATGAAAGTGACACAGAGTTCATTCATTTTGGATGGTGGGACCCCAGAGCTGAAAAAGACTTCCGAATTTCCATGGTTAATTGTTTTCCCTGAAGCCCTCTCATACTGGTGGATCACATGGCCTATAGCAAGGCACTCATTATGGGTGGTTCTGGAGAAAATAAGGAAATCATCGACGAAAAAGAGATGTGACACTGGTGGGATTACACGACACACCTTTGCACCATGAACTGTACTTGAAGAAGCTGCCCTGGAAATAAGGTTAGAGAAAACATCTGCCACCAATATGAAAAAAAATGGAGAAAGAGGGTCTCCCTCGGAAAGGCCTCGAGTAGGGGAGAAGCCTCGGGTAAGCACCCCATTTAAATTAATATGGAAGGAGACCAAAGAGACACATTTCATAATAATATATGTCCATGTTAATTAGAATCCCATTCTTAGCATCACGAATCTGAGAAAATGACATTCCACTTTGTCGTAGGCCTTGTTCATATCCATTTTCCACGCCATGCTTCCTTTTTTTGTGGTGGAGCATGTTTTCATAGAGTGGAACACTTCATGGGCCACAATGGAAATATCAGTGATCAGTCTCTTGGCCATGAAAGCACTCTGATTTTCCCAGATGATATCAAGTAGCCACGTACACAGCCAATTAACAAAAATCATTGAGAAGATCTTGTATGAGACATTGCAGAGGATGATAGGTCTGAAGTTGGAGACTGTGAGGGGCTTCTTAATCATAGGGATGAGGATAAGGATAGTTTGGTTGATGGTGGAAAGGTTTTTTCTCCCCGCCCAAATTTTTTTCATTAGAATGCAGATGTCCTGAAAAATAATGTGCCATTATTGTTTAAAGAAAATGGAATGGAAGCCTTCTGGCCCCGAGGCCTTTGTGGGGTGAATGTGTTTCCGAGCCATAAGAATCTCGTCATCCGTAACATCTTTGGAAAGCTGTCTGTTCATCTCCTCGGTGATCATGGGTTTGATGCACTCCTCCACCTCAGCTGAGATGTTAAGGCTTCTTGCAGTAAAGATATTCTGAAAAAAACTATAAATAACATTATGTATTCCATCTGTGTCATAGAACTTTCTCTCATCCAGGTGAAAGATGCAAGAGATAAAAAAATTTCTCCACCTTTCTGATGCTTTATGATGAAAATATCGGGTGTTCGCATCCCCTTCTACAATGTGGATGTCACGTGCCCACAAATCCCAGAAGCTTTCCTTGATACGTAGGGCGACATCCAAGTCTCGTTGGGTGGATCTGATGCTAGAAAGACTGCAATTGGATGGGGGTTGGTTTAGAAGGTCAATCAAAATTCTTTCAAGAGCTTCACAGTGCCTGTCTGGTTGAGGGAAGTTTTCGTTGCTCCACAAACACAGATCAGATTCCACCTATTGGAGGTTGGACCCAATGTCTGATTGACTACACATCTAACTTGATTGGATCACATCTTCGCATTCATAATCTATATCCCAGAATCTTCCAAATCTGAAAGGTTTCAGGACGTTAGTTATGCACTCACCTTGGGTATATTAAATGACAATCGGGCAGTGGTCCAAGAAATTGAGCGTTAGGTGTCTGATGTGAAACATTCTGAAATAATTCATTCAATCCGATGAGCACAAAAATCTATAAAGGTGCTCAGCAATATGGGTGTCATCTGTATTACCACGAAACCATGTGAATGGGCTACCCGTGTAACCCAGATCGACCAAATCTGCCCTAGAAATCGCCTTCTTGAAGTCTGACATCAACTTAGGAGAACGAAGAGCCCCACCTCTTTTTTCCTTCGGATACAAGATCTCATTAAAGTCCCCACCGAAGAAAATAGGGCTTGTCATCTCACGCCGCAGATTGCAAAGTAAATCCCAAGATTTCCACTTCTCATTATGGGAAGACCAACTGTAAAAACCCATGAACGTCCATGGTGGGGTTTGGGCCTCATGGATGGCCGCCTCCACATGGTGTGATGAGTAGGATAAGATCCTGACGTCAACATTGACCTTCCAAAGGAGAAAACCCCCCCTGAGTGGCCTTGTCGGGAAATCGGGAGGCAACCCTGGAAGCCCCATTTTCGAGCAAGAGAAGTAGTGTCCTTGTTTTAAAATATGGTTTTGGATAAGAAAACCATATCAGGGTGACTTTGAGTGCAATGTCGCTAGAACATGCGAATTGTTCATGGGTTTCCAAGCCCACGACAGTTCCAGAATAAGATAATCATTGCTCTAGGCGGGGCTAGGACATACCCTCCTCCGCCTTTGGGATATCTGATATTGTTG
Source organism: Viscum album (assembly GCA_963277665.1). Taxonomy (NCBI): domain Eukaryota; kingdom Viridiplantae; phylum Streptophyta; class Magnoliopsida; order Santalales; family Viscaceae; genus Viscum; species Viscum album. The sequence goes on from OY728138.1 coordinate 779,094,216, forward strand.
TGTCACCCGCCGCTTTCCATTAATAAAATATGGTATATGATATCATATAAGAGTAATAATAATCAATAAGGGCGTTGAAATAGATTACAATACCCTAATAAAATCCTCGAGGATGTCTTGAGAGAAATACTTTTTTACTTTTCAAAGAAGACATATTTTGGAAAATATTTTTATAAAACTAGAAATGAACTAAGATATTTTTTCATGAAAAATTATATATTTTATAAAAATAATAGACATTTAAAATAGATTATGTATAATATATGAAATTGAATAAGAAATTAATATGATCCCTTGAATCAGGTTTGCGTATCGGGAAGAATAAAGAATGATAATTATAAAACATGTAAATCCCCCTTAAGATAAATATGAAATCTTACTAGGAAACATATACATATAATTCAAACATAATTTTTGAGTAGTACATAAGAATATTTAAGAAACTCATTATTTTAAAGGGAGATAACTTTTAATCCTAAATGAAAAATGGATATTCGAGGAGAAAACCCTTACAATGATCGTATCGATGGAGTGAGGAAAAATAAATGACATAATTCTGTGTGAAAAATATAAATCAACACAATTTCATATACAATATAAATAAATTATAGGACATTCACACATATTATGTGAAAAACATAACCAATAATATAGTTTTTTAACTCAATTAATGGAAATGGAGTCAAGATATCCCTTACCTCAGGTTCATGTTTGTTCAAATTTGTCCATAACTCATGTATAATTGTTTTATTATTGTTAATAATATATTAAATAACTAAAATAAAGTTTTAATACCTTACATAATCTTCGTATATCATTTTCCACCCATTTATTAACAATATTTGGTTATTTCCATTATTTTAGATGCATTCTTTTCATGGTTCCAAAGTCAGTTTGTTATGGTATTCCATGTAAAAAATATTAAAAAATTAATAAAACACACATATATATTAATATAATTTTAAATAATTACATGTGTATTTAAAATTTCCATAATTTTGGTAAAAGTGAAATGAAGATTCATCATCCATGAAGGTGTTTAATTGACACACCACAGATGAAGATTTTGTTAAATAAGAATAAAAGGAGAATATGAGATATTTTTTGATGATTCTACCATAAACAAAAAAAAATTATAGTATATATAAAATAATTTATTTTTCTTGAATCATTGGATAGGAGGTTAGGATATGGTAGAAGTGGGAAAGAATTTGAAAGAGAAGAAGATGAAATTGTTCCTCTTAAAAATTATTCATTGAAGACCTCTTTCAGGATCTTGAATGTGGTATTTTTGTGAGAAATGAATCACTAGAATGTGGTGAAAGATCATGAGGAGAGAATTAGGAAGATGGTATCCAAAAAATAAGGCTAAAGATGATGAAAATTATGAAGGACAAAGCTCTATTTTATAATTGAGTTGAGGGGTAACATATGAATTACTGAAATTATTAAAATATAATAAATTTATTATAGTGTTTAAGACTTCAAAAAGAACTAAAAATCATATTATATCCCATTTTTTGAAGTTATATTTTCATTTTTTCCCTTTTAAATCATTTTTACAATTTTTATATAATTTAATAAAATATTTTATTCATGGAAAAATAATTTTTTTCAAATTAAATAATATTAAGAATAATAAATTTAAGAACATTAAAACAAAGTTTCCAACTCTAATTAATGTTTTTATTATAAAATATAAATAATATAATTACCTATATAAATATTTAATTTACTTAAAGATATAATATTATATTTAATTTACAATTTTTAAAATCATTAATTTGTGTTATACATTAATTATATATTTACTGCATCATAATTGTTCAAACCATTATTGTTTTTATTTATTCCCCAAAAATAAAAAATAAAATTTTATGATAAATATAATTCTATTATGTTTCCAAATATTATTCCTTTTTGAAAAAAAACTTATGGAAAACCTCATATTAAAATATTATGAAAACTGAACCTTAGAGTGTGAATAAGTTGTCTTTCTTTTTAAATAAATAATATAAAGGGACTAATGTGATCTATATGGGTCAAAAATGTCCCCAATATGAATTTAAAATATATATAGGTTTAAACTTACACATAAAATTAGATTTATATTGGTTATGGTTCAATTAAATTTTTTTATAAAATTAGTTAAAACAGTGTTTTTTCTTCCACTTGCAAAATCATTGCATAAGAATTTATGTTAATATAAAAAAATAAAAATACATTAATATCAAAAAAATAAATTAATTAGGTTAAAAATAAAATTCTATATTCATTCATAATACATATTATCTTATATACATTTCATCAAAACTTCATAATTTATTATTTCTTCTTTTGATGTCCTGCACAAGCTTTGCACTTGTATTTGGATAAGATTAAAATTATATAATTATAAAATCTTAAATTTTCAGCCAAAAACATACATTATAAATAATAATTAATAACAAGACTTTGAGATTAGTTTTTCCCCTTAATAATTATTTTTAATGAACCAAATAAGCATTGTCATTGCAGCACATGTACTCCACTGACAGTGACCATGGATCTTTTTTACTTATTAAGAAAATAATAATTTATATGTTTTGAATTTTGGATATATAATTTTTATCTTAAAAAATCATTATTCTTTTATTCTATAATTTTAATAAATTTTATATCAAAAATAACTCTTTAGGCAGCCATAAAAAAATGTATTTTCTTAAAAACTATATTTTTTTCTTTTCACTAAAAAGTTAAATATTTTTAAAAAATCACAAAAATTAATCCTAACCATTTTTATATGTTTATAATTAGAAAAAGAACTCAATTTTATGAAAATAATTTCCTTAATATGAGAAATTAACATTTTCATTAAAATAATCATTTACTCGAAAAATACACGTTTTAAAATTATAACTGATTTAATAACACATTGAAAAATTAACTAAGGTCTCATAATGTTATATTATAGTAATAATATGTGAAAATATTAACTAACTATTATATTTTATGAAAATAAGTTTTCTTTTGTATCATTATATTAATTATTAAATTTTAATTAAACATTTATGTTTTGTAAAAATACAAATATATAGTTAATAATTTCTAAAAAAAATTTACATATAATATGATATAATTATATCATACATTAATTTATATAATTCCTAAATTTTATTTATACTTTCATGGGTGAGGTAACTATTCATTTTGATAGTTTACTATTCACAAGGTTCATATAACTTTTTATAAGGTTAAAATTACTTTTCAAAAGGCTGAAGTTAGTATACCCAAAATAAATTAAGTTGATCCTATCAAACTCTAAATATCATATTGATCACAATTGTGTTTACATGTTTTTGAAATTCAATTCACAAAAGTGGAAAAAGTATGTTTAATGGCTAGGTTAAAACTATAATGATAATAAAAAAGTGGTATTTCACAAAGACTCGGTGTTTTGTGAATTACATTATATGTTAAATTAATTTGTAAATCCTTTTCGTGTTACATTATCCCCAACATAAATAAATTTCATTTCCACAATTTAAAATTTCATTTCAAAAATGAAAAAAAACATGATACTAGAAAATACCTTTGTGGAAAACCCACCTAGGAAAAGAAGGTACAAGGAAAATATATTTACTTTTCAACATCCATTCCCTAAACATGAGAAATTATTTCAATCAATAATAATGAAAGGAAATATGAATACTTGATACTTTTATATAATAAAAATCTTTTCCTTTGGCTATGCCATTAACATTACCTACATCATTTCATGGAAAAAGTTGTATCATAGGGTAAAATAATTTCTAAAACCTTATCCAACGATCAAATTCAACCATTTAATTAATGGTTAAATTTTCAAAAATATCATTATCTATCACTTTATGAATAAGGTCATGGAATTTCCATAATGAACTTATTAAACAACTTGATGGGGCTCTATATCATGACATAGAGACATGTGATTAAATTCACCATGTATTCTCTTGAAGCATAGTAATAAACTGATTTACAATACAACTTTATTGAATATGTTCATGCTTCCTTATTCCTTATGTAAAACATATGAATTTCGATATATTCCTTAATTCCCAAATGTTATAAAATTTACCACGATGTCGGCAGTCCATTATTTAGAACCAAGATAGTAAGTGTTATCCAATTCACATTATACAAATAAATAATCTATGTATTCCTGAGTATAAATCTCAATATCAGGAATATATTAAGGTTTTTTACCTTGTCTATATATTTTCCCAAAATTTTTAGTTTTTAATGAGTCACATTTCTTTGGTACCATTCGTCATACGACCTCAAATAATTAATGAAATAGTACTACAGTGCAATCCTTACATATTTTATAATAGTTATAACGAGTACATAATTGATTAAAATACTCAAAATACATAATAATTTAATCCAAAAATAATAACATTAATCACTATTGTTTATTTTTGGTAGTATAATAATCTTATCAATGATCCATTTTCTTTTTTGTTGAATATTCCTTTGACACAGGGGACATTAACATGGATAGTATCCAATATCATTACAGTTGAAACATTGTACATTGGATAATAGTTTCTTACCCTTTCAATTTCAATTATTATGGACATTTTATCCCCACTTATAGAGAACACTCATTCCTTTTAAGAATATACCATGTTGTTTCTTCCAAAATTATCAAATTAAAGAAAATACTTCTTTCCATCCATCCATTTATCTATCCTGATCCCAGTTTTCATACTCTTCTTTTACTTCTTACCGAATCCATAATACGAAGAGAACAATTTATCCTTCTTTTTTGGACAGGATATTATCTCCTCATTTGATTATAATGTTAGAGTGATTGTTTTCCTTCAAAATACTGGCCAAAATACATCTATGAAACAATCATTCATACTCGTTGGATTATGTTAATTGATGCGGTTCCCATTCCTTTTGGTATGTTCCATTTATATAAAATGACAAACCCTAAATTAGATCATAACATTATGAAAAAAATTTATAATCCCAAATACTAGTGATATACTTAACATATATTAAAAATTTTATGTGTAGAAAATCTCATAATAATAAACATGGGGTTTTGGAGTACATGTTTACATTTAAATAATTAATAATGGGCTGTAATGATAATTTTAATTATCCTATGAATATCCACTTATAGAGTAGTTGGGTTTTGACTTACTGGTAAGCAACCCCATAATACTAAAAAAAAAATGGGGGTTCAAAACCCGGTGGGCGTAGGTACTGTAGCTGCGCTGTAGCGAACTACAGCTATAGCGACACTATAGCAATGGCGGGCACTATAGCGGCGGCAGGTCACTACAATGGTGGCAGAGCACTATAGAGGCAGTGTTGTGGTACTATATCAGGCAGGTACTGTAGCAGTACAATTCACAGAATGGGCCTTGGGCCCATAAATTGGGAATACGGTCCATGTAATGGGTTAAATGCCTACTAGGTATTCGGGCTATGTAATGGGTCTCCCTCTACCCAGTTAAAGGAGTATTTTCTTTGATTTAACAATAAATGAGGCTTCAACTCCAACCTTTATTTAAAAAAACTCTCGTAGTTTCAAACCAAGTGCATAGTAAGTCTCATTATTGCATACTTGGTTACCCCGAGTTAGGCCCATGACACTTTTATGAAGGTGTCACCACTTGGTACATCTTTTCCAAAACCACATCCACTTGTTGTATTCATAAAGGGATGTATTTCTTGGAAGAAAAAAATAATCTATACTTTAGAAAAATTAGGGTGTTCCTCTATGCTTATCCTCAAAGTCTATCTGAGTTTTTTTCCTAATTTATGTAATCTAAATCTAGTTTCCATGTTTCTAAAGAACTTCCTCTAATGCCAACTATAAGGACCCTGACCCTAGTAGTCCAGATCTGGTTACTTAATTTATTAAATTGTCTTATAAATAATGAATAGATATCCCAAATGACCAAATAATTTAGTATATATGGACAAATAATATTCATACATAAGTTCAATATTACAACATGAAATGAAATACATCATAGAAGCTCCATTAGAAAAAAAACCCTTATTCTTCTTGATTATCAATGAATGTAATTCATATAATTAATCTTGTAATCCTAGGGAAAATAAACATAATAAAGGGGTGATCAATGATGTTCACTAAATTTGAGAACTCATTAGAAGATAAAAACAAGAAATTAGGCAAGGTTAATAACTAAAAACACTTATTAAGAAACTGGATTGCAATATTGAAGGAATAAAAACTGATTAAATATTACCCTATAAATAATCACATGAAAATGATACATACCCATATATATTCTACAAGTAGAAAAATCCCATTTACTATCAAATACTAATCTCATAATGAGGGAATATATAATTAGGTATATCATAATCATATCATCAAGGCATTAGCTATGAAACCATACATAATTGGGTAAGGTGTTATCCTATACCAAAACGAGTTTGTCTAATGAGACCTACCATTGAACCATGGGGATATAGTGGTCCCCACCCAACACTTAATATGTCCAATGAATTCCACATATTAATGGATTAAAACATAATCAACATATTCATAAATATTTAAACAAACATACCAAATGTAAATAGCTTTTCCCAATCATTAAACATAATAACTAACCATTATGAGAAATGTGGTGTATGGTATCAATATAGCATATCTATAATCAAAATAATCATAAAAAATCAATAAAATATGGTATAATATATCAACAAATATTAATAATAATTAGCAAGGGTGTTGAAACAGATGAAAATAATCCAATAATTTCATCGAGGAATTCTTGACAGAAATACTCTCTTTACTTTATAAAGAATATTTATTTTGGAAAAATCATTGTATAAAACTAGAAATGAAACAAGATATATTTTCATGTCAAAATTATTGATTTTATAAAAATAATAGTGTCATAAAATATATTATGTATGATACTTGAAATTTGATAAGAAATCGAGATGTTCCCTTTAATCGAGCTTGCGTATCGGGAAGAATTGAGAAATATCCTTACAAAACATCTCACTCCCCAAAAGTTAAAGAATTGTTATTATTGGTGAACATAAATATATATATATATATAATTCAATAAGAATTTATGAGGAATAAATCAGAATAATTAGGAATTTCACTAGGGTTAAGAGAGAGAAATCGTAATCCCGAATAAAAAATGAAGGTTCAGGGAGAAAAATCTTACAAAGATCACATGATTAGAGTAGGGGAAAATAAATGACTTAATTATGTGTTAAAAATATAAATCCAAAAAATATTAGTGGACATATATTATAAAACAATCTGAGTTCATTCACATATATTATTGGGAAAACATAACCAATGACATTGATGTTAAACACAATGAATGGAAATTGAGTTAAGATGTCGGTTACCTCGGGTTCGACATCCTTAAAATTTGATAAAACCTCCTTTAAAATGGTTATAATTGTGCTAATAATTAATTTAAAAACTAAAATCAAGTTTATAATACTTTACATAATCCTATTCTAACATTTTTCATGCATTTGTTAATAATATTTTACAATTTCGATTATTTCTAGTGTGTTATTTTCATGGTTTCCAAGGTCGATTTATTATGATATTCCTTATAAAGAAGAAATAATAATAACAAAGTAATAAATTTTATATATTTATGTCATTTTAAATAGTTACATGTGAATTTAAACTTTCTGTGAATTCAATAAAAGGAAAACGAAGAATCACTGTCCACGAATGCATTAAATTGATGCACCACATATGGAGAGTTTTCTGTTAATGAATAATAATATAATATGATAGATTTTAGGATGATTATATAATAAACGCAACAAAATTTTTGTACATATATTATATAATAATTGTCATGAATCGTTGGATTAGAGGTAGGGATAAAGTAAAAGTGATAAAGAATTTGAAAGAGTATAAGGAATCTTATATATAGAATGTTTCTCTTTGAATATATCTTTAAGGCTCTTAAAGTGGTATTTTGGGATACAAGAAGCACTATAATGTGGTAACGGATGACAAGGATGTAATTTTGATGATTTTAGCTAAGAGATAGGGCTTTAGGGGATGAAACATTGTGAAGGAAGGAGCCTCCTTTTATAATTGAGGTGAGGGGTAACATTAGAATGACTCTAATTTTTAAAATATAATAAATTTATTATAGGGTTTAAATCTTCCAAAAGGCCTAAAATTCAGAATATATCCCATTTTATAAGGGATGTTATAATTTTTTCTTTTCTCATGATTTTATTATTTTTTAAAAATTTATTAAAAACTATTATTAATGTAAAAATAATTTTTCCTATCAAAAAACTATTCAGAATCATGACTTTAATAACATTAAAAAAAGCTTCCAATTTGAATTAATATTTTTATTATAGCATATAAATATTATATGTACCAATAGAAATCGTTAATGGACTTAAAATATCAAATTTTATTTGTTTTACTATTTTTAAAATCATTAATGTAATTATTGATTACCTAAAAATAAAAAATAAAATTCTAGGAGATATATACTCATATTAGATTTTAAAATATTTTTCCTATTCGAAAAACACTTCTGGAAAACCTCATATTAAAATATAATACTAATTTAATATTATAATGTGAACAAGTTGACATTTTTTTTAATAAAATAATATAACTGGCTAATGTGATCCATGTGCGTCCAAAATCTCCCAAATTAGAATCAAAAAGAGTTCTTGGATAATAATCACACATTCATGTAATTTTATATACTTTATGGTTCAATTAATAATTCTTATAAATTGGATTAATTTTTTTTCATAATTTTCTTCCACTTGCACAAAAATTTCATCAGCATTGCATAAGAATTAATGCTAGAATATACAAATTAAAAGTAATTTAATATTATAAAAATAAATTAACTAGGTTCAAAATAAAATTATATATTCTTTCATTATATATATTCAATGATATAAATGTCAAGAAACCATCTTCATTTGATATTTTTTCTTTTCATGCCCTACTCAAGCATTGCACATGCATTCAAATAAGAATAATATTATTTAACTATAAAACTATAAATTATTATCTAAAAAATATTTTAAATAAAAATTAATAAAAATTTAATGAAAATAAATTTTTATCTCTAGATTATTATTTTAATGGAACCAATTTTGGTTTGTGAGTGCGACGTATGAACAACACAGATAATGACAATGATTCTTGCATACATATCAAGAAAAAAAATTATATGTTTTGAATTATTTCAATAAATAAATCTCTTGTAACATCATAATTTATTTATTACACAAATTCAATAAACTTAATATCGTAAATATATCTTTATGCTGCCACAAAAAATGCATTATCTTAAAAACTGTGTTTTTTTCTATTAACTAAAAATTCAACTATTTTTGAAAAAATACCAAAAATTCATCTTAACCATGTTTCACTGTGTATAATTAAAAAATAAACTATATTTTATGAAAATTATTTCATAAATATGAGAAATTAAATTTTCACTTAAAATTATAATTTACTCGAATAATACAAATTTTTAAAATATAACCAATTTATTGACAATTTGAAAAAATAAATAAGTCCTCAAAAAATTATCTTATATTCAAATAATGTCAAAATTTTTAGATTATGAATCTATTTTATGATAATAAATTTTCTTCAAAATCATTATGTTAATTATTAAATTGTAAATAAATATTTATGTTTTACAAAATACTGATACATAATTAACAATTCCTAAATTATTTATTTACTTATAATATGATATAATTATATCACAATTTCAATTATAAGTTGTGTGAATTTTATTTATACTTTCAAGGGCGAGGTTACTATTTATTTTCATAGTTTACTATTTATAAGGGTCATATTACTTCTCATAAGGGTAACATTACAATTCAAAAGGGTCAAGTTATTACTCACCAAAAAAATAAATTTGATCCTATTAGACTATAAATATCTTCCTTATTTTAAATTTGTTTTCCCGTTTTTTCAAAATTCAATTCACAAAAGCAGAAACATTATGTGTAATGGAATTTTTATAACTATAATTATTATTAACAAGTGTTTTTTTCAAAGACTCGGTGTTGTGTGCATTGAATTCTATATTAAATTTATTTTTAAATCCTTAGGGTTTTACAAACTCCCCTCCTTCAATTTATTTTATCCTCACAATTTAAAATTTTACTTCAAAAAAGAAAAAAAGGTTGATACTAGAAAATACCTTTGTGGAAAACCCACATCAGAAAAAAGGTACATGGATAACAATTTTTTTGGTTCGAAATCCTTTCCATAAACATTATAGATATCTCAAAATAAATCATCTCTATATTCTGAAAAAGATATATCAAAATCAAGAATATATTAAGAGTTTTCTTTCCCTCAACCACATATTTTTTCAGAAGTTTAACTTTCTACTGAGCCACTTTTTCTTAGTATTATTCATTATACAACCTCAAATCCGTAATATAATAGTACTAAAATACAATCCTTATATATTTTAAAATTATTTTAACCAGTACATCATTGATTAAAATACTCATAATACATATTTATTTAATATAAACATAATAACATTAATCATTCATCTTCATCTGTGGTAGTAGCATAATCTTGACCATGATTCATTTTTTTTCTTTTTCTGAATATTACTTTGAAACATGGGACATGACTTGCATAGTGTCTAATATCCTGGAAGTTGAATCTTTTTATATATGAGAACGTTTTCATACCCTTTCAATCATAATATTGGTGTCCTTCCTATAAACACTTTTAGAAAACTCTTGTTCCTTTTAAGAATATATCAAATTGTTTCCTTCTACAATTATCATTTGTGGGAAAAAACGTCTTTCCCTTCATCCCTATATCTATATTTTTCCTATTTTTCCTCTTCTTCTCTTTTTTCCTTCCAAATCCATAATACATATAAAACCCTTTATATTTCTTGTTATGAGATGATACTATCTCCCCATATAATGAGAATGTCTCAGTGACAAGTTCCTTTCAAAAAACTAACTTAAATATATTGAAGAAATAATCATTCTTACTTCTAGGATTATGGTCATTAATGTGGTTACCATTCCATTGGGTATAAGAAATTTTTAAAAAATTTCATACCCTATATTATATCATAACATTATGAAACATAATGTATAATCCCAATACTTGTGAAATTCTTAACATAAATTGAAGAAATAATGCATAGTTAATCTCAAAATAATAAACATGGTTTCTCAAAGGACATGTTTACAGTTAAATACTTCATAAGGGTTTGTTTAGGAAATGTGAATTATCCTAGTCATATCCCCTAAGAGTTTCAAACCAAGTGTGAAATAAGTCTCATTTTCATGTATCGGGTTACCCCGAGCCAGTACCAGGATACCCTGAGTGAGGCCCAGGACACCTTTCCGGAGGTGTTACCCTTATGTACTTCTATACTAGAACCACTTCCACTTGTAGTATCCAAAAATTGATGTATTTATAAAAAGACGCACATATCTCTACATTACCTAATTTTTAGTATGTTCTTATATTCTTATCCTTAATGTATAACTTATTGTTATGTTCCCTAATTTATGTTTTCTAAATCTAATTTCCAAGGATTCTACTAAACATCCTTTGATACGAATCGTAAGGACCCCAAACTCGGTATCCCAGAGTCGATGCCTTACATTATTACATTGGAATATTAACATGGAATAATAATCCCAAGGAACATAATACTTTAGTGGATTTGGAAAAATTATATGCATACCTAAGATCAACATTACTAACTGAAATAAAATATATCATATAAACTCCTTTGGAAATAGCTTTATTCTTCAATACTATCTTTGTAGGAAATTCATATAATTTATCTTGGAATATTGGGGAAAATAAATATAATAAAGGGGTGATCTCTAATTCTCAGTAAGGGTTATAATTTAGCGCAATATAAAGATAAACCATATAGAAAGGTGAATAATTAAAAACACTTACTACAAAAACATGAGCGTAATATTGCGGGAATAAAAACTGATTAAATAATTCCATATAAATAGTCAAATGAAAATGATATGTACCCATGGATATTATTCTAGTTGAATAATCACCTGAAATATTGAATAATAATCTCGTAATGATGGAATTCAGAATTTGGGTCATTATAATCAAATCTTCAAGACTTCATCCAAGACACCATACAAAATCGAGTAAGCCCTTATCCCATAGCCAAACTAGTTTTTCTCATGAGACCTATCGATGAACCAAAGAGTTATAGATGTCCCAAAGAAACTCTTACAAAGTCTAATGCATTCCTTATATGAAAGGGGTCAAACGTAATCAATATATTAATTCATATTGGTAGCAACATATGAAATGTAATTAAATTTCCCCAACTAGTAAACATAATCACCAAAAATTTAGAGTAATATGGTGAATGGTGTCAATATATCGCATCCATAGTAAAACTAATCATAAAAATTAAATAAAACATGATATATGATATCATAAATGATTAATAATAATCAAAAAATTTGTTTAAATATATTAAAATAATCTAATAAAATCATCAAGAAATTCTTGACAGAAATGCTCTTTTGAGTTTACAAAGAAGAGTTATTTCCCAAAACACATTGTATAAAAATTGAAACGAACCAAGATGGTTTTTATGGAAAAAAAGAGTGATTATATAAAAATAATAGTTTCTTAAAAAATATTACTTATGATACTTGAAATTTTGTAAGAAATTGAGATGTTCCTTTTAATCAGGCTTAAGTATCCGGAAGCATTGAGAAAGATAATTATAAAACATGTTACTACCCATAAGAGAAAGAATTTATATGACTTGTACACTTATATATATAACATTTACACCAAATTTAAGAGGATTATATAAGAAAAATTAAGAATTTTATTGCGGTAAATATAGTGAAAGCCTAATCCCGAATGGAAAATATAGGTTTGTGGAGAAAACCTTTACAAAGATCGTATCATTAGAGTGAGAAAATATCAATGACATAATAATGTGTGAAAAATATAAATCCACACAATATAAGTCGATATAAACTATAATGCAGAGTTCATTCTCTCATATTCGTGGAAAAAAATTACTAATAAAATAGATGGTAAACTCAATGAATGGAAATTGAGTTAAGATATCCGTTAATATAGGTTTAACATCCTTAAAATTTGTTCAAAACTCATTTATAATGGTTGGAATAGTTTTAATAATTTATTAAATTATTGAGATAAATTTTATAAAACCTTATTTACTCTTCTTATTACATTTTCCACTCATTTGTTAACAATATTTTGTTATTTCCATCATTTCGGGTGTATTATTTTCATGGTTACCAAGGTCGATTTATTATGGAATTTCTTGAACAAAAAATAATAAAAAAGTAATAACATTTACTTATTTATTTATTTTTAAACAATTATATTTTAATTTAAACATCCCATGATTTCGATAAATGGGAATTGAAGAATCATTGTCTAGGAAGGCGTTGAATTGACGCACCACGGGCGCCGATTTCATTATTTGAGAAGAAACAGAGAATATGAGTGCTATTATGATATTTTTACCATATGTACACTAAAATTATAGTACATAGATTACAATAGATTTTTCATTAATTAGTGGATAAGAGGTATGGATAAGGTAGAAGAGATAAAGAATTTGAAGGTTAAAAAGAAGGAATCTTACCTCTTTAAATTTTCTCTTCGAAGAACTCCAAAAAGGCTCTTTCTAGTGGTATTTTTTGGAGACCAGAAGCACTAGAATGTGATAAGGGATAAGGAGGATAGAATTTTTCATAGGTTGGAAGATAAAAAAGGCTTATATTGTTGATAATTTGGGAAGGAGGCAGCCTCCTTTTATAATTGAGGACAAATGAATTACTATAATTATTAAAATATAATAAATTTTTATAATGTTTATGATTTCCGAAAGTTCATAAAATAATAGGATACACAATTTTAGAATTAATATTATAAATTTTGGAATTTAATTTGTTTATGTTAGTTTTAAATAATTTAATAAAATATTGTATACATTGAAAAATAAATTTTTCAAATTTTAAAATATTCACAATCAAGAATTTAATCACATTAAAAAATTTTCCAATTTAAATTATTTTTTTATTATATCATATACATATTATAAGTACCTACATAAATCATTAATTGACTATCAAATAACAAATTGTATTTATTTTACTATTTTAAAATCATTAATTTCATTTGATTATTAATTGAATATTTACTGCATCCTAGCTGATCAAACTATTAATGTAATTATTTATTGCCTAAAAATATAAATAAAATTATATGTGAAATATAATTCCATTATATTTCAAAATTAAATTCCCTTTTGAAAAAAAAATCTTGAAAACTAGATGTTAAAAGTTATACTAATTGAAAAGTTTACTGAGAAAAAGTTGTATTTCTTTTTAATAAAATAATATAAAAGGGACTAATTTGATCTATGTGGGTCCAAAATGTCCCCAATTCAAATAAAAAATATATATTAGAAGAAACTTAGTAATCCAATTAATTTTATATCGTTTATGGGTAAATTAATTATTTCTATGAATTTAATTAAAACGATTTATTTATTATTTTCTTCCACTTACATAAGCATTGCATTATAATTTCATTAGAATTAATGTTCATATATAAAAATTTACAACAAATTACAATCATAAAATTAAACTAATTATGTTTAAAATAAAATTTTATACTCATTTACTGTATGTATTCTTTGATATACATGTCAACAAAACATCATAAATTTGTTATTTTGTTTTTTCATTCCCTACGCAAGCATTGGATGGGAATTTGGATAATATTAATATTATATTACTATAAAATTGGTAATTATTGTCCAAAAATATCCATCATAAATATTAATTAATAACTAGTTCATGAAAATAATGTTTTCTCTCCTAATTATTATTTTTATGGAACCAAATTGGCTTGGTAGTGTGGTGCAGGCACTGCGTCGACAATGCCTATAATTCTTTTATACTTATAAAGTTTATAATAATTTATATGTTCTAAATTATTAATTAAAAAATCATCTTAAAAATCATTATTTATTTATTCCACAATTTTAATAAATTTTATATCATAAATATCTCTTGACGCTATCACAAAATAATGTCTTTTCTTAAAAACTATATTTTCTTACTCTTCCAGAAAAATTCAAATATTTAAGAAAAATACCGAAAATTCATCCAAACCATTTTAAAATATTTATAATTAAAAAAATAAACCTATTATAGGAATATAAATTCCTTAATATGATAAATTTAATTTTTAATTGAAATAATCATTTACTCGAAAAATACCAATTTTAAAATTATAACTGATTTAATGGCACTCTAAAAAATTAAATAAGGTCTCCTAAAATTGTCTTATAATTAGAAGACATAAAATAATTAACTTATGATTATATTTCATGAAAATAAATTTTCTTCTGAATAATTATATTAATTATTAAATTTTAAATAAACATTTATGTTTTACAAAAATATTTATACTTAATAAATAATTACTAAAAATTTTATTTACTTATACTATGGTATAATTATATCATACTTTCATTTATAAGGTGATAAAATTTTATTTATACTTTCATGGGTGAGGTTACTATTTATGTGGCCAATGTACTATTCATATGGGTCATATTACTATTCAAAAGGGTAACATTACTATTCAAAATGGTCAAGTTACTATTCACCAAAAAAATTAAGTTGATCCTATCATACTCTAAATATCTTAAAGATTGCAACCATGTATTTTTTTTCCAAAATTACATTCGCATAATTGAAAATATTTTGTTTAATGGCTAGGTTATACATATAATAATAATTAAAAAGTTTTGTTTCGTAGAGACTCAGTGTTGGGGAATTACATTTTATATTAAATTTATTTGTAAATCCTTGGGTGATACATTTCATTTTATTGAAACATGGAATCTTTTAGTGTTTTCTAATGTGGGTGAATTAATTAAGATAATATTATTGATTTAAATGAGTAATTGATTCAGTTTTTGAAATTCCCTAGGTTGATTATATATATATATATATATATATATATCCTATTATGATGTCTCTCAAAGGAGAGGAACTTTTTCCATTGGAAAAAACCTAGAGAGATGAGGTGGAGAGGGATGGTTCATTGAAATTGCGATGGTTGATCAAATGTATGGGACTAGATCAAAAATAACTTCAATTTGTGGATTTTGTTTACATGATTATGCAATATATGAAATGATGACTATCTATTAGGTATGACTTGTTTATATATTCAATCCTAAATATTCATGAAATATTGATACGAAATATCTCTATGATTTAATATCCTATGTTGTGTAGGTTATTTTGGTATTATGAAATTGATTAGATTTTGTTGTTGTTCAAAAACCCCTTACCCAATGAATCTTTGTGGCGCTACTCTTTGATTCACTAATGGTATTTCACTTTCTCTTTTAAGTAGATTATTCCATGGAAAATTCCTCTTTTTTATGAATCTTTCTTCATGATTCGGGGATTGATCTGGTGTTCATTATCTACATTGGACACTTTTCATCATTTTACCTCCTCCATGAAATGAAATATCACTATTGACCATATCTTGGGAAAAGTGTTCAGTATTAGAGTTATCATATTGGAATGAAATTATAGTTAGGTATGGTCATGATTCATGTGTGGTTGTGACAAATACAAAACCTGGGCGGCACTATGATGTTTTGAAGCATTGAGTTTGAGATGGTTTTATAGATTGATGATAAAATTGACAGATTGGTTGTCGAGGAGGACCCCGGTTAGTCTGGCATGGTTGAAAATTGTTAATTGGAGGTATAAAATAAATTAATCATGCTTTTAAAAGATAATTACTCTAGACCAATGATAGAATAATGATGGCATTGAGAATATTACAGTAAACATGAAGTATCATAAGAACCCTCCACAGAATAGTACCACCTCTCCCTATTCCCCATATCATGTACTAATTTTTGACCTAGGGACTCAGTATGGGTGTGGGTTCCCATACTATTTCAGGAATGTAATTTTTCCATGCACCATAGCATGGATTTCCATATGGTCCCATCAAATATGTCACTATACTAATACCACTACTAAATAAAAAAAATTAATGACATGGATTTTTAAGCTCTCCCAAACATAAAGCACAACATCATTCTACTAACGATGATGTTATCTCTTTACCTAGTTCATTTATATCAAAATAAACATAAAGGCTTCGCTAGTTTTACTCAGAGAATCCACTCAACCTTCCCTCAGCATGAAGACCATAAAAAAATCATAGCTTAAAAATAGATTATACCATAGTATCGTTATAATCAAAATGGATATTTTGAAACTAATAGAGAACCTCCATGTCATGATTACCCATTATCTATGGTGTATGGATTCACATAATGAAATTATTTATTCATGGTTCTATTGAGCACCATAAAACACTCACACACATAATGTTGTAATTCCATCTCTAATGACTTCCTATATCACATTGATAAAAAAAATATTTTTTCATGTGAATAGTATATGTAAGTATTATTTATATGTAGGATATGACGATTCACTTCTAATTTTCATCATAGGTGAGACATGAGGTTAGACATGGATTTTATTTTCAATATATATGTATTATTGGCATCAGGATTCAATCTTGATTATTCGAGAATTCTAGGGGTATATACTCCCTTTAATTATGTGTAATAAAATTTGTTAATGGTCCCTTACTATCCTCAAGAAGTTTATATATTTCACCTATTTGAGTTAAACATTTTTAGTAGTGGTATATTTTACCTATAGATCATATAGTATAGGTATTCCCCCACTTACTCAAGGATCATATACTCTATCAGGAGAATTAATCCCCCCAATCTAATATCTTATATGTGAATAATATCATCTAATAAAGTTTGTATTCACCTCTACTGAGTTCTCTTGCAATGAGTATATGATCCTCTATATTAGTTCCTATATGGTTACATGGGTTTAATTTCAATTTTTAGTTGGAATTCTTGATTGGGATAATGATTTCAACAAACCAGAGGGTGGGGAACTACCATGACTGAAATGAATCCTTCTATGATTAATGAGATCAAATACTTATACATTAGTGAATTTTTAGTTGCTATATGTTTCTTCGAAGTAAAAACTTGTTCATGAAATGATAATCTTAAAGCATCCTATGTTTTCCATTAATTTTTAATGTGCATTTGGGCTATCGATATCATACTTCATGGACTTTTTAGAAACATTGATAATCCATAGTTCTTCAATATATAAAGACCTTCATGGATTAGATATAAAATTATTGGGAATTCACATTATTATTGATAATTCTCATTGTAGAGAATATATGGAGTATTATTTATTATTTTCCTCCCAATTACCATCATGTATCATAAAAATTAAGATCCCTTTTTATTATATGTTTTCATTGTGTTTTTCTAGGAGCCTTACTAGGTACGTTATTACTCACCCATGTATAGATTTTGATCCTACAAATGTTGTGTTTCAAAATATTCTAGAAAAGTTTGGAAATGGTCTTAGTAGACCTATATATTATGTATATTTTTAAGATATAATTCCTAGTGTCTCATGGTGCTTCATGATAGATCATTTTCATTCAATATTATAGTCTTTACCATTACATGGAAGGATAATCTAATGAGTATACACAGTGAGGATGATTTTTATTATGTCTTGTATCTTTTATAATCTGAGGCTTTTTAGCATATTTTTCCCTTTTATTTACCTTTTTAGTGATTTATTTTCACATCAAGTCTCGTTAATGTGATTCATATATTTAAATCGATTATAAATATACATCCTATAGTATTTTAAGTTTATTTTATGTACTTTTTATATGGATTTTTTGTATTCTTTTATAGGAAAAGTCCTCCAGTATTATGAGATATTCCAACTCGGCACTACTAAATAGCCCCTTGTCTATTAGATTTTGTCTTGGGTTTGTAATTTCATCTTACCACTATCCCAAATAGACCCTTGGTGGGTCTATTCATGTTGGAGTATTATCCAAGTGGGTTTGTCATATGGATAAAGTTTTAAGTCAATTGTTATGTGATCATTGGTTTCATAACATTAGGTAAATAATGATAAAGGGGTATTTAGTTTAATTATCAGACCAAGGAGACCCAAGTGGTGTGGTGTCCAATGTTTCCTTTCTCCAAAACATTGATTACATGTTATTCACCCAAATCATAGAGACATTGTGGAAAGGTTCAAGAAATTCGGTACATACATATTATAGTGGATGATCATGATCCTTAATATTCCTTATATATCATATCCCATAGATATTCTCTAACCCTTTTGGGTTTATCCTGTCAAATAAATGGTGTTACCCATCAATAGATAGCTTGTACTCATTGGAAGGTCCATAATGATCCTTTCCATATAGTTAGACATTTCATCCAATAATTAGTGATAGATGAGGTTTTATTTTAAGAATTTAGTTAATATAAATCCTTCCCTAGTGACCTATGGTATCTTTTCATGCACCATTGTTATTTTAGTGTCCTTATCTAGTAGATGATAGTTTATATTGGGTGGGATGGAACTACCCCTAGTTGGATATGGTTCACAAGATCTGATAGTTGAAGTGAACCTGAACATTCGGTGCAAGGAGATCAACTAGGGTCTAGGAATCATGTTCCCATTTATCATAGGAATGCACTATAAAAATTCTATTCCATATTTGAGAAATTATATAGTATTATAAGACATTAAAGGGAGACTTTATTTTTATTAAACTTATTACAATAATTCTCTACTATGGATACATTTTGATCCTTTTTTATTTCATATCATGTTATATCATACAAATTTATACAAGAAAATGCTATTGGGTTATAGTATCCTTCAAGAACCATATACATTATGATGTTTCTATTACAAATGTTCCATAGTGACGTTTTTTGAGTTCATTAATACAGGTGGATATACTTGAGATAAATTTTAGGATTTTTGGAATTACTTTCCTACAACACCCATTGTTATAGAGTTGCTTGATTAAACATCAGTAGGTGGGGGATTGTTAGTATTGATTCACCTCGGGTGTAGGAGTGGGTTACCTTATAACTGAATACAATTATATTAGTTTTATATATAAATCTCTATGTTTAGTTTATTTATGAGAAATGTAACCTCATTATCAATGGACACATTGTCTATCATGGATTTTTTTAGAATAATTTGATGGTGAGGGAGTAGTTGGAGTTGTAATATGCATCGATCCTCTCCCATAATCACAACATTCTATTAGTTATTATTTATCCTGTCCACTAATAATGGGATACAAGGTAATACATGTGCAGTATATGCCTATGGTCAATCATTGGTATTTGTAAATAAGAAAATGAATTCTATATATTATTTATAGACCATTACATGAGTCCACATATGTGTTAGTTATTAATAAGGAACTATGTGCTTCAGTTTTGGATATTCTATTTCAACCACTATCCAGATTTTAGTTAATTATGGAATCACACTTATTTAAATTTTCATTCACTCACCCCTTCTGGTGAATTGAGCTTACCCATGAGGGAGAAAGAGTTCTTTTAGATATTCTTGATGGTGGAGGAGAGGTGTGGTGGTACACACCTCAGTTTGAATTGGTTACTCATTTCCTGTGTCCAAGGGTTTTCATGATTGGGAAAATTTGGCAGGGTTTTTATAAAGTGGTGCATGAATCTCCCCAAGGTTTAGTGAGTAGATCTAACTGTCTAGATGTCAAGATAGTCATATATGAGTTGGTTAGTATGGATTCCATTTTCTAATTTTTTTGATGATAATTCACTTCCTTAGAATGATGAAGAATGTGTGAAGGATATTGAAGGGTGACCTCTAGTTGATCGATAATGAAACTCTAGTGTATATGAAAACTTGGATTTTGATAATGACATATGAGTGTTACTGGATGGGATGATGAGAACCCTTGAAGTTTTTTTAAAACATATGTTTTGAAATTTTCCTTGATTATATTCATAACATGTCTTTTAATGAGTAGGGGTATTTCCAGAGGCTTACCACAAGAGTTTCCATTGTATAGAAAACTATTATAGAGTGAGATCTATATTTTTATATAAATAGTGGCCAAATTAATGTTTAATCCATAGTGGATAATGAGATTAGAGTGTCACAATAGTGGATAGTGGTTGATTCTTCTTAGAAGAAAACCTTATTTCTGAGGGATGGGGGTTGTATTTGAATAAATAGGTTTATAAAATATGATTCTTGTAGATAATGGTGATTTTTATCACCTTTAATCAACTTGGGATGGCCCTACCCTCTTTCATTATGTGATAGGTGATCGTGGTATTGATTATTTTGATTTGGTGATTTTGTGTTACAAATTCTTATCTAGAATTGGTTCTATATGGGTTTCTGGAAATTGGGGATTACGTCACTCACTTTCCTATGGGCCTTATCAGGGTTCCACCTCACCCCTTGAAAGGTGGATTATCAAAAATCAATAAAAAATGAAGGACTTCAGGCCATTGGAAGTGGTGAGAAGATGACAGTTTATTGAAGCATGTTCTTCAATATTGAATTCTATTGGCAATATTGTGGATGTAACCACCATACAGAAACCCTTATTATATGACGGGTGGGTAGGTATTCTCAATAGGATGTGGTTTTTTGTCACTCCAGAAGGTGTTATAATGGGGTTTAAAGATAATGGTGTAGGTTTATCTAAATAGGTAGGATCACCCTCTTTAGATTATGGAAGATTATTCTTCCTGATGATAATTGGTGTGTTATTGAGTAGTTTGATGATCTTTTTTTATTAACATGCACATCAATATCGTTCATTAAATTATTTTCACAATGCAACTAATTTTTCTATAATATATTGGACTATTCCATTATAGATAGAGATGTGGATAATGGATTCTTGGATATTTTCCTATAAGTATTTGAGAAAAAGGATCATGTTTCTCTAGTTCCTTAGTTTTTAGATAATGGTTCATATTCTAGGTTATATGGAGATAGTAAAGGATCCAAGGTGAATCCTAAAGAGAATGAAATCTATTAGGTTTTCTGGTGTCAACATGGGATCTGGTAAAATTATTAATGTCAGGGTGTAGTGTAGATGGATTTTCCCCAAATGAAATCTATCTATAATTGTATTATAATATGGGTAAAAAAGTTGTCCAACTAGATTTGACCTTTATAATGAACCATTATAAAATGAATTTCAAAATTTTATGAATGTTTTTACCCAATTCTATAGGATAACTTTATAATATAGTCAGATTTTTAGTGTCAAGATATGGAAACACTAGACTAGGGTAGATGTATGTTTCTAGTTTTTCTTTATTTCAAGACAGGCTCGATCTGATATCTTTTTTATTGATTGAATTTGTTTATGTCCTAGATATATATATACTAATTTTTCCATGAGATATGAAATTTACAATATAAAGTAAGTTTTTCAGATTATGGGTCATTTTAATATGAAAATTTCTTCTAAACTACATTATATTAAATTTCGGATTGTTTCCCAATTTGAGGAAGAAATGTTTTAATTGATTTGAGTATGAATTGATTAAATTTTTTGTCAATTGAGACATATATCATATTGAGTTAGGAAGCCCCATGGCCACCATTAGTGAAAATGGTAAATTTACCAAAGTAAATTAATATTTAAACATTATATGATAAATCCATTAATTCTAGGGTGTGGAGCATATCCCTTGGTTAATATGAAACATAATTAAAAGTGCATCAAGGACTAGATAAAAATATATAATGTATAAAAATATTATTTTTATCCCTCATATATATATTCATGAAATTTATTATATTCTTTTAAAACGGGTTTCAAATGTAGAAAACAATTCAACAATTGAATTCAGAATAAAGATTTTCTCTAAGTGGTGGTGTTAGTTTCATTCACACTATAACTCTTGTGTATTTTCAAATGTATATGCACTAATAAATTAATTTAACTGATTAAATTGATTAATTTATTCAATTATTAAAAACAATCAAAGGATACTATATATAAATCACATTATACATCATCTCTTGGGGGAGTCTCCTTTTGGATAGATATAACCCTATAGAGATTATTTGATGAGGGATGGTTCATAGCGGTGGTGGTGAATGATTGTAGGAACAAAACATGATCTAAAGAGAAATTTATTAGTAGATAATGTGGAAACGATAACATAATCTAAGTGATGAATATTCTACATGGGGCATAAATTAATCTTTATGTCTATTCCTCAATCCTTATGATATATATCTATGAAATCTCCTTATGATTGAATCACTTATTTCATGTTTTTTATTTTGGTATTTTATAATTATTTTATGTGTTTGTTCTTTAGAAACACATCATGAAACAAATATTTATTCTTATACTCCTTAGTCCAATAATTAATTTTTTATTTGGCTTGGAGTGTTATTATCCCTTTGATAATTCCCCTTTGCTTGTTAATCTTAAGTAGTGATTCGGGGATTGATCTTGTGGTCACTATAAATAATAACACCCATTCTACTTTTTTTCATCCTTTGTAAAATAAATTTTCACCTTCATCCATATCATGGAATGGTGGTTCTATATTATAGTTATTATATTTTTAGGACAACTCTGCATGTGAATGGTGATGTTTCAATTATCATATCAATGGAGAGAAAACAGAAGTGGCACTGTAGAATTCTAGTGAGTCTAGTTTGAGCTTGATTCATGGAAGAAGGAAAACATAAATGGATTAGATTTAAATAAAGAACTCATGTGGTATTTTATGGCTAATATTTGACCACTGGATTTCCAAAATCCCAGAATGAGGCCAATAGTGAAATATTGAGCTTGATTTGATCCAAGGATGATGATTTTGGAGTAAGGATTAGAGTGAATTCAGTGTCTATTAAGAACCCTCCATTCAATGGTGACAATTTTTTTCATGTTTTGGAATCCTATTACATAAATCATATGATTATTTGAATCCATAAGACTCAACATAAGTTTTATTCTACTTATCATTTTCAAGAAGGAAATTTATTCTTGCATCAAAAAATGCATCATAGTATGGGACTCCGCATAGTCACCTCAAGACTGCAACAATAAATATACCATAGTGTAATGGAATCTATTTCAATTAGTATTAATTTTAGTCTATACTAGATACCCACTATGGCATGGTTCAACTGACCATAGTGATGTATATTAACCTAGGAATGTATTATAATAATATATAATAAACAAATCCTTAATTCACATCATTTATATAAGTTAATCATTACACCTCAAAAATAATCAGAGAATCCCAAGAAAAAAAGGTTTACTATCATTTATGAAAAGAGACCTAAGAACCATATTCTACAGCCCTTTTAGAAGTTCATTCATAATTTAGAAATATTAGACTCTATTATAAAGTGATCATAAGTTATAATCATCTTAATAACCAAAGGAATGGGATCTAAATAAAGGGGTGATCTCATATTCTCAATAAGGTTAAATATAGTTGATAATATTCAAAAGTTCATAAGTGAGAATGAGCTGATCATATGGGGTCAATAATGATAAATAAGAAATGAATACGCAAAAAAATCATAGATTATAAATCATGAGTTATTGAATAAGGATTGACATATTATATGTCAAGATTTAAATAACTGTGGAGACATTAGTCAATAAGAATTATACATGAGATCATAACATGGTCACATGTTATGTATATTTAGCATGAATTTAAAAAATAGAATAATAAATAAATTTGACAAAAACATAGTCACAGAGAAATTATAAGATTGTCAATAAAAAAAATGTACACACTTTATGTTGAGAGAAAAATGTGCATGATTAATGTTTTCAAAAAAAATTTACATCACTTCATGTTGTGAAAAAAAATCTCCACTCATTATATTATGAACAACAGAATTTCCATTATTCGTATTGTGAATAATGAAAATTTCCACGCTTCATGTTGTGACCAAAAAAATTGTCCACACATAACATCATTATATCATGATATATAAATCCATTACCAAATAATCATTGAGTGATATATAACCCAACATGTCCTTGATCTGTACATATGTTTTCCACATGAAATCAATCATTCCTTATATCAGAAATAACCAATGGAAAGAAAGATGATTTTTATAAAATTTCTGGATGTTATCAATAAAATTGACCAAAAGAATATAAATGGTTGATACTCAAAATTCAGTCACTCTAAAATAGAAATTATAATAAAATATTCAAGGTTATTCATGAAAAATAAATCTCATGTAAATAATGAATTTTTATATAAAAATAAAAAATGTACTGAAATCATAAAAGTGTTTTTTGTTTTTTCTTTTATCTTTTGAATAAGTGATGAAGTTATGGTTCACATTGAAAATTAATTTTCAAATTTTAAAATCCTGATAAATTGAGATGTAGTGAATTTAATGAAATGGAAACAAAAATCAATAATAAATCCTTGAAAAAAATGAACAATGGTTTCAAAATTTTTATATGAAGGCATTTTTTAAAATTATTACATTTTAAAAAAATCATAAAAATATTGAAAAAGAAATAAAGGTCTCAAAAAAGGTAAAGTAAACTATTTGGAGAAAAATAACTTTTAAAAATAAAACTTCAATAATTGATTATAGAAATACCATAATGCAAAAAAAATAAATATGGATTTTAATATAAAACACTTAAATTTGAAAAGATTAGAAACACTTTTTTAATAATTTGAAATACCATCATTGAAAACCCACATCATAAAAATAATAAAAAGTTTCATTTGGAAATTAAGATATAGGAATTTTTATGGTTATTAGATAGAATATATAATTTGGTTTCTATTTATAAATGAGGTCAATGTCTAGAAAATAAAAGTTGGGTAAGGAGGGGAAACCGTCATTAGAAAGGATGCGAATTTTTCTAAATAATGATATGATTTTTGAGAAAGAAATTAATAAAGAAAATATATTTGAATTAAAAATTAATTCTCCCAAAATATGAAAGGAAAATAAGATGAAATAAAATAATAGGGTGGAAGTTACCAAACATGGAATAATTAAATTCAATAATAAGCATTGAACTCAGTGAAGGGATTTGAGTTGTCAAAGACCCTTACAACCTTGATTTCATTTTAATTGAATATAATTTAAATAAAGAATATGATATGTATTTTAAAACCCCATTAATTACATGAATATTGTAAAATAAATTTTTTGGTATGTATTTACTCCATCTCAAAGTTTTCAGGGTTCATGACAGGAAATATTCCTTCAGAAATTAAATTTTAGAAAAAGAATCCCTTATCATAATTTTCGAATTCTACTAAAGTTGTTGAAACCCATATATAAAAAAATAACTATCTTAATCACATATTTCATAACCTTATTCATGTATTTAAACTTTTAAAAACATAATTTAATATTATTCTCCACATTTTTATTTGTTATTTATTATATTTGTTTAACATTCGGTGTTATTAATCTTGATCTTTATGAACAAGTTTCATAATAGTCATGTTGTTCTTCATTATTATCCCAAATTTTATTTTTATAAAAGAAATAGGGATGAATTAATTGTTTATTTTTAATTATTTAAAATTAAATTATTTCATTTTATTAGATATTTTCATTACAGTCGATAACAATGAATTAACAGATTAGCAGGTTTTGATTATTTTTAATGAAAAGAATATGCATATTAATTTTATGAGTTTCATATTAATTTTTCCATTATAAAAAAATATTAAATACTAATTTAATCATTTATTTATAATAATACCAGTATTTAGGATTATTTATTCAACCATTAATAGGATTTATAAAATGGTTCTTATAGGTGAATAAATCAATCCAAACATGAAAATAACATAATTAAGGGGTAAGTATTGTCTAAAATGTTGTTTATTTTAAAATAAAGTCATTATTTTTGAATAGTAATAAAATTATTTACATATTTTTAAATTGGTAAATCAAATTTTATGATATATTAATAAATAATAAAGAAATTATATGACTAAATGGCATATGATCCATCATGCTTGTGGAAGTCATTACAAAGGCACAATTAAAATTTTCATTTCCCAATGAATGAGAGCGAGTGAAGTTGGATTATAATATTTATCTTAATAATAATAATTTTTTAAAATATTTAACCTCTAATAAAAAATTACAACCTTAAAACTAGTTATGATAGGTAGTGATTAAAAATCGAAGACATCACTTCATAGAGTTGGTAGTTTACACAAACTCATGAACAACGTTTTCATTTTTCATAAGGGAAAAGGAGAAATGAGGTTGATTTTATTTACAAATATAAAAAAACATTAAGTATACTATAAATATTCAATAAATCATAAAATATTTGGAAATATATATTTTTAATGGAGTGAATGAAAATAGAAAACCTTATTGAAAATTTACTACATGGGTTGATAACTTTTTGTTTCTTTTGGAGGAGTCTTTAGAACGAGAGGACATGGGACACAAACTTGTGTTAATAAGATTAATTAAGTGAAATACGATTCTATTGGATGTAAAAAAAATTAATATTTTTAAGTGGAAATGAAAATTGTGTAGTGGTCTTGAAGTGGTAGTGAGAGGCCACTTTTCCAAGTGGTGAAAATGATAATTTTTAATATTAAATTTTAATATAAAGGGAACACGTGTTTCAGATGTCAGGAAAACATTTAAAACAGAAAAATATTAATTATAAACCTGTTTCTTAGTATTTTAGGCCTTTTGACCCTTTTGTTAACTCATTTTATCATATTAACATTTATCATGGTAAATAGTTTTATCATAGGTAACTCATTTTTCATTAATAAAATTAAAATCATACTTATTAAATAATTTTAAAATAATGATTCAAAATATGAAATCCATTTTATTAGAAAAAATTTTCATACTTAATAATAATTTATTTTAATAATATTTTATGTAACACATAAAAACTCTTTTCAGGAAAAGTTCATTTTTAAGCTTAATTTTTTTCATATGATAAATTATCAATGTGTTTTAGTTTAATGATATAAATTGGTTTGTTATAAATAAAAATATTTTATGTGGATTTGAAATAACTATAAAACATAATTTAACAAAAATATTTTTTTATTTAAATAGAAAAGCTAGAAAGATTCATTTATTGGAAAATATTAACTGTGTTCATAAAATATTAAACATAGTTTTTATAAATTCATAATGATATTTAAAAATGTCGAGTTTTACGCCTCCGAAAAATCATTGATCATGGAAAATATTTTATAATAATTTTTGTTATACAAACTTCTCAACTTAATTTAGTTACTATTTAAAGAATTATTTGAAAATAATAATTCATTTTAATATTATATTATATTAATTTTTTATCATCTAAATGTAATAAATTTTAATTAACTACAGTCTTCTTATTTACTATATCTTTTATTCATCTTATAATTTTTTTAGTAATATAGATATATTATGTCGTGGATTATATTATTTTATTTTTTATATAGGTTAAGTCATTAAAATAATATTTATTTATGGAAAATACATTGTCAAATATCAGGTTGTTACATTCACCCTAATTAAAAAAATTGTTTCGTCACAAATTTAAATTAATATATACTTAAATTTTTATTTGATTCTATGAATAAAGATTTAATTTCATTTACATTGACATATTCACTATCTTGGGATGAACTAGCGTACTCATATTTTCCATCATTTAAGGTATATACTATTATTATCAACCACTTTCACTAAATATAACTACATATATAGTTAAATTCCATAGATGTTTTTATAGGAATATATTTTTAAAATGAATATCACTTAGTTATCTAATTCCATTATCACTTTTTGTGGCTTAAAGGTGTGTCGGGATGAGTCCATGAGTTGACATATTGCATTCTTCTGTTTCCAAATTCATTAAATTCTTATACCCAAGCACTTGGGTGACATCCTTATCAGAACGAGTGCTAATGCTGAAAAATAGTTTTATTTAGTTTTGGATTTTGATAAAATAGTTTTGAATTTTCATTCCAAATTATTTTTATATAAAACCACCATAAATGCACTAACTATAATGGTTAAAATCATGGTTGGTTGTTGAAATTTGTATAACCTTATCTAATTTTTAAAATAAGTGTATATTTGGTTCCTCGAGTTCATGATTCTCCATGGAATCATTATGTATGGTACAACCTCCTTTGGTTTGTGACATTGTGAAATATTGATAATGTATCTTGTATCCACAACCAAATTCAATAATATGAGAAATTTGTTTCTTTAAAATATGGTTAAAATCATTGACAGTCATGTTATAATATTGATGAATAAAAGTATATTTGTGTATGTTGTATATTAAAAAAAAGGTTATCTAAATTCTATAATATTTGGTAAGATCACTTGAATTATATTTTATATTAATGATTATAATTTTTGGACACCCTCTAAATGAGCATCATAAATCTAAAAGGGAAGAAATTCCTTAATAATGGTAATTAATTTCTCTATAAAACAAAGGAATATAAGGTTTCCAAAACACATGGATCATGTATGTTTGAAAAGTACAAGTGATCTCATAACAATTATAAGGTCATGTGAATGGGTCATATGCAGCACATGATTGTGTTGAGATCCTGTGGATCCCTTTTGACAAACCCCCGGGTTCTTGAGAAAGAAACCACACAAGAATTGGTGATCATGTAATGACTTCCAAGTGAGATCATATGCATCATGTGACTTATTAACCAGTAAGATCCAAATATTCATCCAATACCTTTGGAAAATAGTGGATGAAAAAAATTAGAAGGCAGAAGGTTTTTTAGTCACTTATATTCATGTGATATGCTCATATAGTTCTCAAGATTCCTTGAATCCCATAGATACATGTACACCCTATCATACAAGAACTTGTTGTCATGCCACATTTATCTTGTGAAGGATCATGGACAAGTCTATTTGATTATGGATTTTCCCTTCAAATTTATATATTATAAGAAGGGTTTTCTATGACATTTTTTGAACTCAACCACAAGATGCTTTATTGGTCACATCACTTATCGAAGGAATGAATACCTATGGTATTTGAAAAATCTCACATAACATCACCATATCCCCAACCATATTAAATTAAATAAGGAAGTAAAAAAGGGAAATATTGAATCTTCTTGGGAATCATGGATATACTGGCCTTCATAAGAAAGGGTTCATACTCCCTGGGTGATCACCACTGAACACGCAACGCCCTGCTAAAAAATCCAAAATGGTATTTTGAAAGGACATAGACATGTCAGTCTAATCTCATGGATTCCCCCTTAATAATCTATCTCCATCTTTAAAATGACCTCAGATGATTCATCTTTGATTATAATAAATTCTATCCACATGAATCATTTTCTCACAAATATCCCTATACATGTCATTTTGGCCTTATGAAAGCTCTTTGATATGTCCACAGGGTAAGGTGAAATCCATTTGACCAGATTCTTTCTAATAATAATGAGAAACTTGGAACATTAGCACAATTGTTGATCAACATGTGTCACTATAGATGTCCCATGATAGGATCACGTGAAGCGTATGACACAAAGACCCTCCACTAAATCTAGATAAAATCCAAAAGATATGTGTCACTCGTGGTTTTGTATAACTAGAGAATAAATGCCTATAAATCCTCCCACCACATCATAAAAAATGCATCGATAAATCGCACATGAAAACATAGGAGTAGAATTCTTGGTCATATTATTCAAGTAATCTCCAAGGCCTTCCACTAGTTCAAATATGGAGAATGAATTAAGGTATCACATAGTATGAATAAGTGCTTCACATGATCAATCTATTGATCATGCAAAGGACATATGTCATTTTTTTTGGATCATACGAAAGAGGTATTGCATGAATTCTAGTAATTCAAAACCTAAATTAACCAAATGATTGAGTAACTTGAGTCACCTATACAATAAAGACTTAAATAAAGACTAAAAAATATGAGAGACGTAAGTGAATCTATATTTATTGACTTTCATGTTCTTCGCATGACCAACCCATAACTTGAGAAAACAACAAGACGTGTCTCCTAAATCATTCGATGTTCTTTCAACATGCTATTATGATCATGAAATCGTATTTTTACATGTCAAATAATTTCACATGAAACCCACTATGAATTCCACATGAGTCTCTCAAAGTCCTATGATATTTCCATCCAAGTCTGGCAATGACCTCCAATCATGTCATCCATGTTATGTAGAGACTCCAAGATATGTCACCTTGATCTCACAATTTCACCAAGATATGTTATTGAGGAAATGCCACACTTTCTAGACATATCAGCCTAGATAGTACAATTTACTTAAAACATGTCCAGGAATCCTCCAATGAGTCATGAAAACCATCAGAATAAGTTTTATAACGCCCACTGGGACCCAAGTCTTACAATTTCATGTGGTCTTTTCATCTAGAAATTGTGATGTCCTCTATATATATTATTTTGGGAATATGGCACCCTCTAGACATGGTATCATTGATCATGAAACACCCTCAGGTAACGTCGGTGTTGATCTTACCATGACCTCCATACACACCATCAATATTATGTGATGTCCTAGAAACAAGTCAACTGAATCATGTGATTGTATTTGATAATTTACTCTATAAAAGAATATACATGTCTATACATCCTCAGTAATTGAATACATACAATCATACATGTTGGGAAGTAAATCAAGACATGTCAAGAATATATCCCGAGACTTGATAACTTTTCTAGTGGATATATTTGTGAATACCCCCAACATCACTGAACTATGATGCCTCTAATTCCCACCATAACTAGGATATGTAAGATGCCTTTATAAGGCTCGGCATCTAATAGGAATCCACCCCAATGTATGTCCCCACATGTATCTAACATTCAAAAAATAAAGACCTATTCTCTTTCTATGGATGATCTTTTTCCCTATCCACCAGAGGATTAATAAGGCAACTAATCTATAATGGATATGATTCCTACCATAACCTAGATACATAATATTACATTCTATGGCATGGGATCCATAGGGTATCCACATTAATGTAAGGCCTCTATGAATAAACCATTATAACCATTGGGACCAAATCTCCCGCATTGGCTTATCATAGTTTCTCAAACATCATAAGATGGAGAAGCGAACTAAACCAAAAATGCTATGATTCTATCCATGATAAGTATATGTAGGATGCCTCTCTGAGGCTTGAGATCCAATAGGAATCCACTTTAGTGTAAGCCTCTCCATATCTCTAATATCATAACCATTCAGACCCAATATCCCATGTGGGCTTATCATTCTTTCCCATCCATTAGTGGATGGAGAAGGCAACTAAAAAATGATAACTCTGATTCCTTCCATTAAAAGGATATTCAAGAAGCATTCATAAGGCCTGATATATGTATCAAACACCCCATAAGGGCATCCCTAATGCATTTGTCCCGGATCTGTATGCAGTGAGATTAATTTCCTTCTATACCTTATTTTTCATACTAGTCATGGATCGTGTGGTCTTAGGTATTTTCAATGTCCATCTCACTTGCATCATGAACCTCCATCATCTAGGAAAATTGTAGTGTGTAAGCCTCATTCTTCAACATGATATGAACACCCCCCCCCTCCATAAGGGAATACATCTTGAGGCAAGTCTCGGGGCTGTGATAAGCTATAATTACCATAAATTTCATTGTAGCGAGGATATATTGGACACCTTCCTAAGGCTCGATTCCAAAACCTGGTTCCTAAGTACTCTTGAATATGTTTCTTCCATATTACATTAAACTACATGAGTACAAATAACAATGTTTGTTTTGATTCATATTATAAACATGATATATATGATGCCTCATAATAGTTCAATACTATCCTTAAGATATTAATTACCTCCCTAGATGGATGTAAATTCTAGAGTGTCTTGTTATATAGCATAAAAATATAAATAGATACTCAATAATGGGAATCATATCATTTACATAAATATGGAATCGTTAATAGAACTCTCTTTTCACACTAAATGATTCAATAGTTGATCATTTTGTTAGGATAACTGGTCTCGTATCTAGATTAAGAAGATATTATTGAACATATATGAAATCTATAAGAGATTCTTGAAGTAGGAAATAGTTCCCCCTAAATGGGTATTCAAAAGGTGACCACCCATCCTGTCGAACAATGCGAGATCCTAAGTTTCATTGGGTTTGAAAACCTGATTCATTGTCTACCTTCACAAAGTTGGCCTGTACTCAGTTATAGATGAGGGAACCATTGGTACTTTCTATGAAATATAATAATGGTGAACCTGATGTAGATTATTGTACATGCATCAAACCCCCCAAAATCAACAATTGAGAAAAAAGGAATATTCATTTTCCTACAAAAGAAAAATAGTGAACCCAAAACTAATCTATCAAATAATGAAATGATTGGTATATCACGTGTCTTGCAATTTTTTATGCATATCCAATAGAAAAATATTAGACCCTTGGTGAATATTACAAATGAAAAAAAGTATTGTATATTCTTCTGTAGCTATAGTTATTATGAAATAAGTCTATCCTAACTTTACAAGTCCAGGTAAGCAGTATGGTCAGACCGAGAAAAAGAGAAGACAGTTGTGCTACCCATGAATATATGATAGATCTTGTTCCATTCTTATGATGATGAACTGATTGGTCACCTTGTTCCTTGTTTTCATTTTGAGTGTATATACTTCTATCACAAACAACACCCTGACCTGAGATTGTGTCTTCATCTAGAGACCATTCTGGAAAATCAACTATATCTATAACCATGGTGAGTCACAAAATGACATCTTCCATCTGACACCTTAGGAATCAGGTGGAGAATTAAATGGTTTGGTAATAACACTGACATGGGGAAATAGAAAATCATAGGATTCAAAAAATGGTCACTATACGTAGAAATGGTTGAGCCTTCATCTACCAAAGAATGTTGCATCGAAACAGGTGGTGCACGTTTCCAACATCGAGTACTTTAGAAGCCTATTCTTAGAGCATGACAATGACCACATATTGTATTTAATGGATCTGGGTCAGGGATTCAACTAAGTCTCCCTTATAGTTCAGTAGATTACGAGGAGGGTACCTATCAACCATTATCAAAAACACCATCCCACTGGTTCCACTCAGTCATCTGTAGAGGTCACCACCTGACACATTTCTACCTCAGATTCCCTTGCACAAGAACTAAGAAAGACACTTTTAGGATGAATAACTTTATATAACCAATAGTATAATCATATTTCCACTTCCAATGACGAATCTCACCAGCATATTCTTTTGGTAGACAACGGGTTTGCTCATATTACAACTCACATGGAGAATATTTTTGGGCATATTCATGCAAAAAACCTGGGACAAGAGCATATTCCTACCCCCACACATAAATACTATTAGAATATTCTAGTAGAAAAATGATAAAATAAGTGGGCTCATGTCCCCACTTCAATCAAGGATATCATCCAATATATATTTTAGAAAGAAAATGTATAGGCCTATATTCCCATACATGTTTTTTTTAATGTCACTACATTCTTGGAAATAGTTGAAGAACTCCACCAAAATATTTTTCCACTAGTACAGATAAATGTATAGGAGTATATTCTATTACCTACATCTATATTAGAACACCACTATAATCAAGATGAACAAGTGGTTTCGCTAGAGAAGGGGCACATTCTCTATCTTGTCTGGGAGGATTATTAGCATATTCTAGTAAGTACAAGGTATTGGACCAGGATTATATTCCCATTAAAAATAGGGATAACTAACTAATATAGGAAAATTCCTCAAGATAGGAACACATTCCTAATAAAAAAACAGGTCGCATGTTGCGAAGGCATCAGATAGTGAACTTATTCCCTTTCCAAATGGGGCTCACCAAGTGAGAGCAGTGCATGCCTTAGAATAGGACCATATCCTTGTCAAAAACGACTGGTGGAATATTCCAAAGGAACATGGTGAGGCCTATATCCTCATTTAGAACAAATCACATTAAGTGAGAGGGGAACATGCCTTAGGATAAAAACATAATCATATTAGTGAAGCTACATGGAATATTCAAAAGGCTCAAATAATCTGGGCCCGTAATCCTAATTCCTCTAATGAACGACTCCAAAAACATCCTCCACAGACTATACTGGAGGTGTCTTATATGCCTTCTCACATTATTTAGGTTTGTTGGCAGATTCCATTATGGAATGTGTATTTGTACGTGGCGCATATCCCTGATTCATCCATAATTGATCGGTATATTCTGGAAACCACCCCCAGGCAGGTTGATATTCCTTCCAATAATGAAGAAACTCGTTACCATACTCCAGAAAGTTCTCAGCAGCAGAATCATATTCCCATAGAATTTAATGTTTATAAATATATTCTAGAACCCATCATACAACAATATCATATCCCTACACAATCCCAAAAGGAATGTCAGCATATTCAGACATGATGAAGAATGATGCCCATGTCCTTAATATTCTCAGTGCTAGTTTCCTTGAAGTTTTTTATGCACATTCACTACACCAAAATAATCTATCAACTCTTATAACAAATGAAAATACAATAATTACCTTGATATACCTACTCATTCTAGTGTAGATATGAATCATAGGGACTCTACTCCTAACAGTCTCCATGGTCAACCTCCCCATAGTGATATCACCATCAGACAAGGAATTCCTTCCATTTGATATAAATATCCATATAAAGTGGTTCCCAAAACTCATAATTCTTCATATATAATGGTTCTAGAACCAACAAGGATAACCATAAATATTTCCCCACTAGGTACCAGCTACCCTTCACCATAGTCAGCAGGGGACCCTGAGAAGTAACTTATGTGGTCTGACCAATTCGAGGCATGTGAGTATGATTAAGAGGAAGTCAAAATTGACATATAGAGAGAGTTATCTAGAAACAAAATTCCAACCGCATTTTAGACTCTCACCACTTATAACTATGAGACCACAAAAAATTGAGAGAGAGAGTTTATGCCTGACCAATACCAATATATGTAGCAAACTCAAAAATGATTGAAGGATAGGCACCTCACTCATCAAAGATATGAGGGTTAATTTAAAACCATAAATGCACTATGTTTTCATCCAGACTTGTCTACTATATCCATGACCAAGGATTTGAAACTGAAATCACATTGTGAAAATATGCCGCCTGATTTCTTCTATATCATCATAACTCTTTGGTAACTAATCATAGAAGCCCCGTCATGTATCTATATTTATATGTTTGGAATGTATGGAGAATTACACTTCACCATACCACTAAAACATAATAACTCCAAAAATGTGACATCCATTAATACCATTGACTCTAGTGATATCTAGGGATTGGGTAATGTAGGATCCAATTGGTCATTAAAATAGAATTCCTCTACTTTAACAATGATACACATCATGAATAGAGCGAGAGGGGTTCCAATAGATCACTGAACATGATCCCTAAAAATAGTGGATATACATTTTAGAAGAGGAAACCAATGTCATGATCAACCTAGTAGCTTCCTTTAAAGAATTACTCACGTAATGGGCTTCTATTGAACCAAGATCATACATGAGCCCAAATGTGCTAAATTAAGAGGATAATAGTAGTATCTAACATAGTATCCATATAGGATTGAACCTAGACCACTGGCCTGTGAGAATATCTACCACCCCACTACCTCTTGGATCATCCTTCCCAGAGACACCACCACATATTTGGGTTTTCACAGTGCCACCCCTTTAAAAACACTAAAAATAGTACTAATAAAGGGGGTACCCTTTATCAGCACAAAAAATGGGATGATAAAGGGTTCTATTAATATTTAAAAAAAATATAAAAATATATTGGAATTGATATAAATATCTTAAATATTTTTTAAATGTGTTTTCAAAAAGGACAAATAGAAATTTAAAATTAATATATAAGATATTGTTTTTAAATCTTATGAAATACTTTAACAAATATTTTTAATTAATATTTTTTTAATTTTATCAAATAATAGTCCTTAAATAACAATTTGAATATAAAATAAATAAATAAAAGATCAAAATTATGTTGAAAAAATAACTCAAACTTTAAGCGGCCATAAGTTTTGATTCTGATGCCTGTTTGGGCATTACCACATATCAAATCAAAGCTTGTGATGATCCTTATTCCCTTATGATTAGAGTGGCCCGATCAAGCTTTTTATGGCAAAAAAGGCCCAAATGGCTTCCAAAATAGAGTTTTTAGTCAGTGTACCCTAGTTTTTTAAAATTTGATGTAATTTCAAGCTCATTTATGGGAGTCTTTTTCTATTTTTGGTACAGACTAAATTTATTCACAGGTATTACAATCAAATTGATATAGTGGTTTTGAAATTTTAACATTATTAATAATGTACTATTATTTATAATCAAATATATAAGAATATATAAATATTTTTTAAATATTCACACCTAAAAAAATAATTTTAAAAATAATTAATTGAAAATATTTTCCTAAAAAATATATTTATTAATATATAAGCCTTTTCTAAATGAAAATTAATATCCATTTTATTTAAAATATAAAATATTTATATTTATATACTTATATAGTGTGTGTGTGTGTGTTTTAGAAAACTGATATATATTATCTATATATTCTAATTTATAAATAGACATATCAACATATAATACTTAAAATATATTTTAATATGTATAAATATGTATAATTATACTTACAGATACACATATATATAATATATATACTCGTGTATGCATTTTGTAAATATGTATGTATTTTTTTATTTATTTATAAACACAAATAAATCATATTTTAAAAATGTATTTCAAACTAATCTTTCAAATACATATTAATATAATAATAAATATATATCTAAATATATATTAATATACGAATAAATATACGGATAAAAAATATAACTATACATATAGAAAAATAAATAGATACAAATAGATATTAATATACAAATATATATATATATATATATATTATAACTATATATATATATTTATTAATATAAATAAATATTAATATATAAATTAACATAACTAAATATATATATATATCAATAAATGGAGAACAAAGTAACATGGAAGAGTGGTAAAGTGTCGTGCATGCAGGGAAGAGGTCTCATGTTCGAATTCATGGATAGGTAGGGGCGCGCGTGTAGGTACAGGGGGGGCTACTGCCATTAAAGGGATAGGGATCTCACTGTTAACGGATGGATGGTAGTGGTGGGTGTGAGTTGGTAGCTTCTGAGCACTGTTGAAAGGGGCTGGTGGGCACTATTCAAAGGGATCTCCAATTTTATAATTTAAAAAAGTATACATTTTTAAAATTTTGTAGCACTAAGAGAAGCACTGATAAAGGACACTTTTATCGGATCTTTTTCTAGCACTGAAAAAAGTCCCCTTTTATCATTTCTTTTTTAGCGTTGATAATTGGGGAATTTATCAGCTCTTTTTAGGGCACTGATAAAAGGGACCCCCATTAACTTCAAAAAGATTACCATCACTAAAAAATGATGTCAAAATCTATTTCTTACACTATTAGAATCACTATTTGTAGTAGTGAGAGGATATAAGATGTGTTGGAAGAAGCTCCAAGTCATCCCCAACTGACAAGGTTGGGAGAATGTATATCTCAATCATCATCATCATGCCCATAACACCCCAAGAGGGTCTTATAGTAATAAACAGTGGTCCCAAATCCACCAAATACCCCAGGGATTGGAGAATTTATATCATAATGTTTTCCCAGTATTCTGCAAAAGATCAATCATAATTGTCCGAACATAAGAAATAGAATCAACAAATACCAATTGCGGGCAGAAATAGTTCCCAACCAATAGGGTTAGGGGAATTTTCATTATCATCATCATTACCATAGAGTGAGTTAGTCTTCTCCTAAATGGGAGGTAAATATAAACAGTTGGATTCCCATTCATCCCTCCCAATATTAGATGAACCTATGATACTCAGAACACATTTAATAATCATGGATAAGAGATCCCTCAAGGGAACTGTTCACAAACCAATATAAGAGGAATGTATGGTGAAGGAAATTAAACCCAAAAGGGGTGTAAGTAGAAATGGTTCAAAATGGACAATGATTCATAAAATTCTCTTCATATAAGTAGTACTGAATCAATATGTATCATTGACAGTAATGAAAAAACTAGAATTTATTGATATACCATTATAAATGTTGTCACTATCAACATAATGTATAATGTGGATTCAGATGAAAATGCATAGGGACACAATTCAGAAAATTTATCCCAATAATAATGTGATCTAGATGCACCCACAGTAGATACACAAACATGTAACTTGAGGAGGATCCAAAATTTGGAACCTCCAAATATTTAGCTTCCACCTCTATGGTGAAAAAATACTAGGATTAAATGTATAGAAATGGTCATACCCCACTCATCACCCAAAAAATCTAATATTACTTCCATGAGGGAAAAGATGGCAAAGTATGAGAATGAGGTTCCAAATCATGGATAACTCAATGAGGATATACTCTTGGGAAACATTCCCACTAGGTATCGTCTTCAAGATGAGATGAATATCTATCCTCCACTATATCAAAATAGAGATGATCTTCCTAAAAGAGTGGCATCTGAGTTTCAAACACACACCATTCATTTAAAGTCATAAAACATAAACATGGAATTCTATGGTGATTGTGACTTCAATACATTATAGAAAAACCCTCTCCCTTTATAGGGAGATGATTTAGCCTTTTTCATAGATCGAGAATCGGTGGGCGATCAGAATGATGCTACCTCATAAATCCAAACTCACTCTTTACAAATGGTAGGTGGATCAAATAGAAGTGCCTCCAGAACTACTCAATTCCACTGAATCCATGTACACTAAAATTAAATCCATGGAAGGGAAACACACGAATATGTATCTTGGGAAAAATCCTTATCTAGAATGGGTGGATAACACTTTTACCCTGCCCAATTTCATAAATCATATCTTCTCCACCATCGATCATGTGGGCTATCCATAAATACATCCGACTCACTTTATTTACCAGTGTGCTCTAATGATGGTCCCTCAATATCAATAGGTGGTAACCAAGCTTAGGTGTTTTGTACAGACTCTAATAGAGCCTATCTTTGTTTGGTATAGTGGCCTTCTAGCAGGTTCTATTATAGGATGGGAAGGTACTCTCCATCAGTTACATTATTATTTCTTCTCTACACTAAGTAAAATGATAATTGTCAACCAAAAAACATCAACCAAGGAAAAAATGAGAGGGTATCTGACTTCATAGACAGAATAAATGGTTTAACCTATTCACTCAGAATCCCTCTCTAACTAGAGAAATTCCTGGAACACTATGCTAAAAAATATTGGGGATGAACTACAGAAACCCCAAATCCTAATGAATTATCCAGGAAGATTATTTGAGTTCATAAACAATAAACAACTACAAGAGGATTACATTCAACAAACCTGATCTAAGTCTCAACACATACCCTCAACATAATGGAAAATGGATGAAAAGGCAAGGACTACTGTTATTACCCTCAAACCCATAACAGTGTCCATTCAAGCACCTATATAGTATATGAATTGCTTGGAACCTCATGTTGAGTAATAGCGACATCAAAATTATCCTCGTCCATATGAAAAAAGGGGATCAATGTCACCACGGATTTGAGGAACTAATGAATAAATAATAATACTTCTAAATTGAGGAGGTAATTTATTATTTACTTACATCCAGGAAAAACAACCTGATCAAGATTTCACATCCCAAGAAACCCGATGAGGTCAAAATCACTAATCCCCCCAACAACTATCTTTTTCATAGGAGGTTGGTTCACACTATCTAAAATTGATTTATCTTCAAAGTAATCCTCTAAACAATGGTTGATTCTGGGTAGGGGATGTTAGACAAATCCTAATAATAAGTGATATGTGTAACCATTTACCATTCAAAAGAATAATGTTATTGAAAAAATGTTTTGGTCAGACGTGGGTAGTATTTTGACCACAGGATGATTGAAAAGACAGATTACTAAGCTGATTCCACCCCAATAGAATAGATTCACAGCCCCATAATGATCCCATCACCTCGGGATATTACTTAAAATATACTGCTTGAAGGTATATGTAATCATTATATGATGAAATATGTAGAAGATTAAGAGTAATATTCCGCTCCTATGTAATCTCTTACTCTTAGATTTCTTTACTTCTAGGTCTAAATCATGGGCATCTCCTAACCTAAAAGAACCCTCAACGGAAAAAGGGAATATATTTATTTATTTTAACATATGAGGCCATTCATACCCATTCTTTAATGATGAATATTCCTCCATGTATGAGTTCCTCATATAGAAATAGGGAATAGTAGGCCACATATGTAGGAACGAAGGATGTAGTGAACAACACGAGCATGGTTAGACACAATATATCAATCAAATCCCCATAGAGGATATATATATGAAACTCAGACTCATGGGAAATCACTCGGGTGATATTAATAGCAACATATAGGTTCCTTAGATCCCTCTAGTGATCACCGAATCCTAGTCATATTATACAACCATATAGATGGTATTCAATTTTATGATCAGACTAGACAATGGGGAAGGTCGGAGCGACCTACACCAATGGAAGAAGATACTCCCTTGACCTATATACAATAATTATCCACTTCTACCTAAAATTAATCATTTATTTATATAGATAATAAAGACCAAACCCACCATGTTAGGAACTGACCATGTAAAAAACATTGAATTTTTGAAACAATTGGTAGTTTTCCCATCCAAGATCTCATTCCTAGATGTGCTCCATCTTTCAAAACAAATCATAGAGGTACTCTTCAACCCCTACAGATACCATAGGAGTTCAAGATTGAAGTATTTTTAGGATTTTTTATCGAGTTAATATCATTCAATCATAATTCCAAGTCTCCATCTCATTTAATGTTCATGTTTTGGAAGAGTTCATCCATGGACACATCACACCCTAATATGTTTTAGGTATACTCGATAATGTTGAAATATGAAGGGCTATAATTGAAAAAATTTATGGGATCAACCTCATCCTGATCCAGACCATGAATGAGGTATTTTTATATAGATAATTGGGATTATTTCCTATAAATATGACCATTCAAGGGTAGTATAAGAGAAAACAAAAAACCTATAAGGAATGTCAAGCTCAAAGATCAATTTTTTTAAATCACTTCTATTGAAAAGTTCATGGTTATCCATTAAGGCACAACATACAATGCCCGAATAAAAACTCTTAGGTTTCACATCCTTGAGGTGGTACCTTCAACATTCTATCAGCGCATGAAATACTCCCATTTATTGGAAGGTCGACATGCAGCATGGTGATAATCCTCCATTCAAATATTCCAAATCCATATATGTCAAATAAGGTTTATATAAAAGGTATGAAAAAGAACCAATGGTAGATAAAGATATGAATATTTCAAAACCAATAGTATTGGTGACATCCTATGTGAATCCAAGGATTATGCTCGACAGTGATTATGTTCCACGAAAAAATAAGTTTGTTGTAATTGACATAATCCTATTTTTCTATGATCCTTTTTTCCCTAGTGATTCTGTAAAAGAATAAAAAATCATATCTGGAATCTCTCTGCAATGACTCATGTTGAGGAGGCTGTCAATGTCTCTTCCAAGGGCCTCTGTCATTATAAAAGTGATAAATATTCCATAATATTATCTAACACACATGAAAACACCTCAATGGAATCATAGGTGTAATAAGAATAGGAGTTCCTCAGAAACACCCCTTCGAAATATGAGGAAGGCATATCCACTCCCATTGATGAGATTAGGTCGGTGAATCTAATAATGGAAGAATACCCATAGTTTACATTTATTAGTTCCTCCATTACTCTCATGTGTTACTAAATTTATACCACATTTCTAAAGAAACATTGATATGTGTTCACATATAATTATAAAGAAATGGATGAACTGAATCCATAAGAACCTACACACCATCATGGCTTACCCAATGATATTTGTGGTTTTAATAATATTTCCAGGAGGATAAACCCCTCCAATACTACTAATTTATAGTTCTAAGTTGACAAATAGATCAAATACAATTTTTTATAGGAGGTGTAATACCCAAGATGGGTCATAAACATCTTTCCTGTCAATAAAAATAATGGGAATATTAGGGTATATATTGATTTCATATATCTAAATTGACATTACTCAAATAATTATATCTTATTTCCAATAATAGAACTATTGATCGATGCAACTGCTATCTTGGAATCCCTTAACTTCATTTATGGGAACTTGGGGTAAAATTAGACATTGATGGCTCATGGGGATGAGGAATCTACTTCCTTTAGAGCACTATGGGTGGGATCTTTTTCTATCTCATTATCCCCTTTGGGTTAAAGAATGCATGTCCTACATATCAAATCAAAATGAATCATATCATTAATATTTTCTTGTGATGAATATAGTTATTTTATGTCGATGATCTGGTGGTTAAATACTGGATGCTCTGTGATCACTTCACATATCATCAAACAATCATTGACTGGTTTTGGTAGCATAGTCTAAAGATGAATCTTGGGAAATGTGTTTATGGGGAAACATTAGGGAAACTAAATGGATTTTTAGTACTCCTTGTTTTTATTGATTTCAAACCTAAAATATTTGTTTAATTATGGAAATTTCAACCCATTTACATTTCAAATAAATGATGAGAATCTAAGGGTACCTTACCTACATTCATCTTTTCATAACCAACATGGCTAGAAAATATCTCCCCTTCACCAAGGTAATGAAGAAGTTAATCACCTAACAATGGGATGAGGGATGTCAAGAATCCTTTGAGTGTCTCAGGTATCACCTTATACACCCACCAATTATAATACCACCAGTGGAAAGAAATACACTAATATTATATGTAGTTTCCATGGAATGATCGCATGGGGCTCTTCTTACATAGAAAAATGATGTAGAGAATGAGAATGGTCTCGATTACCTCGTCTAAATGATTCTAGGTACCAAGACCTGATATTCTGATGTCAAGAATAATTTCTTTGTACTCTTCTTTATATTGAAAATGTCAAGTCATTACTTGCAACACCATGAAGTTCACATGGTCTCACATATTTACCAGCTCAAGTACATCCTTGGTTTCCCTATGCTGACTATGCATTTAGCCTGATGGGTGTTAATTACACAACTATATGGAATCCAGTTAATGTTATATAAGGTTTTGAAATTACATGACATATCTAATGTACTTGCGACACATACCACCATATAAACTACCCTAGAGGACACCAAACATCAAACCAAGTATACATTTTATACTGATGAAAATCCCTTTACTTAGGATATGCATTATGATTTCACTTCTCTATGTATTATCATAAAGAGACAAGAAAACCCAAAACTCAACTATGTCGGTTTAGTTATTGTATTTTTATTTCTAGAAAAATCAAATTTTCTGTACTATTTCTCACTATTTGAAGGCTGCAAGAATAATGAGGTCGAATACCAAGCCCTATTCACTACCTTGGAACTAGCCCTATAGCAGCAAATATATTACACAGAAATCAAACATGATTCAGAGTTAGTAATAAAGTAGATTAAGGATTAATATGACATAAATAATGAAGAGTTGTCTGCTCTAATT
Source organism: Viscum album (assembly GCA_963277665.1). Classification (NCBI taxonomy): domain Eukaryota; kingdom Viridiplantae; phylum Streptophyta; class Magnoliopsida; order Santalales; family Viscaceae; genus Viscum; species Viscum album. Next base: position 779,138,916 of record OY728138.1, read on the forward strand.
GGTTATGTTAGAGGACAGATGGAAGTGTTACCTTTTGAACCCATGTTTCATCACATTCCTCAATCGTACAACACTCATTTCGATGCACTGGCTACTGTAGTTATTGTTTTCGCTAACCCTGATTAGGGGGAATTAATCCACCACATCATGTATTGAAGGATGGTCTCATTATTCAGAATCTATTACATGGAGTAAATCAATAAATTCAACAATACTCTAGATATTGATGAACCAATATCCACCCATGGATGGATGGATCCCGTAATTGATTATCTCTAAAATGGGATCCTCCCAAAAAAAACTAAGATGAAAGAGAATATATTCTATGTTGAGAATCAATATTTACCCTTTTAGGTGGTCTAAATGAGAAAATGTCAATCTAAAATCAAGAATTTGATATAATCCTCCTTAGATGCATAGTAGAAATAGAGGTTACCATCATCAAGGAAGAGTTCCATGTAGGTTATTGTGGTACTCATCAGTCTGTGACTAGGTTGTACCACTAAATCAAGAGGCTTAGTTCTTAATAGGAAATAATGATACCGGAATGTGTGGATATCACCACAAAATTTGATGTATCTATGTTCCTTGAAAACATTATCCACCATCCCTCATAATTTCTACATAGAGAAATATATTTCTTCACATTTTCTATGTGGTTAGTGGATGTTGTGGAGCCATTATCGTATCCATAAACTTGAAATTTATGTATATATTTACTAATATTGACTACTATTCCAAATGGGTTCAAGAAATAACCTAAAAGGAAGTAAAAAAGAATAATATCATTACCTTCATGAAGTATAATATCATAACTAGATTCAAAGACCCTCACGTGATAATGGCATAAAATGGAACCAATTTTGGTTATATTGATTTAATGAAATTGTACCATAAGTACAAAATTGAGTCAAAAAATTCATCCAAGTATCATGTAATGGAAAATGAAAAAATAGAATCCATCAGAATGACTTAATCAAATATACTCCAGAAGATGACGGTTAAGGATACAAAGTCATGTATATCTAAGTTCCTCCATTAATTATGTGCATATTGTACCACCGTGCATATTGCTACATAAGAAACAATTCATTATTTTTTGTATGGATAGGAGGCAGTGTTTCACATACAAGTTTAGTTCCCCTGACTCTAAATATCCATATATGGACCACTCTAGGATGATGAGAAATAAAAAAACAGTTGGATGATCTGGAATGTCTCGATGAGAAAAGGGTGCATACACAAACAAAACCTTGAAGTCCATCAGAATTTTTTTTCAAGTTCTTTCAATAAATAGATCTTCCCCAGTTATTTTCTTTAAGGAGAGCTGGAATTGTCTCCCAGTGCCAAAATGATAGTAGGAATGATACAATCAAAGATGGAACCCAAATGGAAATGTCCTTGTATCGTACATATGGTATATCAAAATCGAGCTTACTCACAAGGCATAATGAATGGAAAGCATGTCACACCCCCCCCCCATAATGCGAGGCTTCTTAAAAAATACTCTTCATAGATACCATCAAGCATTATATTCATCCTAGTAACATGATGTTAAATTGGTCAAATCCTTATGTGTCAGTTAGATCAAGTAGGGAATTCCTTATCCAAGAACTACGCATGGATTGATTACTTCCATTACAGGATATGAAGTGATGATCAGATCTGCAATCGTAATCTCGTCCATAATATATTTTTCCGAATCACAAGACTTTATACAACACAAAAATGGTGAAGCCTTCTATTCCACATTGGGTGACACACTTCCTTATATCAAGATGTTAAACATCATGGTTGATTTCTTTACCGCATGATGCTAGACTACAAGGTTTTCCATAACAATGTTTGTCTTGATTCCTACCATCATGGGAAATGTAGTGATGACCAGTCCTCCTTTCATGGGATAATATGAAATATTCATATTCTTTTACGTTGAATCACCTTCATCCTTACCGCATGATGTTAAACTATATAGATGATGTCCTCACCTCATGAAACTAAACTTCATGATTATTCATAACTATGTATGAATTGATTCTCATTTTGATAAGACACACATGGATTCCTAAATCCTATATCATGGCCTCATCACATCGTAATAAAAAATTTTGAAGTAATTAATTTCTTCTTTGTTGTGAAAGGAATCTTTTCCATTACTTGTTTCCCATGCCCAGCGTAGATCACATGATATTAGGAAATTTAGTGAGGTATTACCAAAATGACTAGTCCATGTCTATTCACGATAGGTACAACATGATCTTAGATGATTTCCCATAAAATTAAAATAATGATTCCTCACTGCATGATGTTAAACTACACAATTGATGTCTATTTCATGACACAAAACTGTGTATTACCGTGGACCTTGCTCCAGTGGACCACTATCATTGGTGTTGGTATACCACTACGCCTCCATTAAAGAACAACATGTGAATTACTTCTAGTTATCACATGATATATAGTGACACCCAGATATCCAATCTGGGGTCCAGCGAAAATAATCAATGGGAATAATTCCCCACCTATGTATGGGTCATACCTATTACAATGTTTTCCATTCAATAAATATGTTTTAATTCATTCCTATCATCATATTATTTGTAGTGAAACATAGATCTCCAATCCTAGGATGAGCTATAACAATTAATGGAAAAAATACCCCCCCCCCACTTTGTACATGGGTTAGACTGGCATAGGGAGGTTCTCATTCTAGAACTACATTTGTATTGATTCCTATCATTATCAAATATGTAGTAACACTCCAATATCCAATTCTTGGTTCTATCCCGGATAAAACAAAAATTTCCACCCATCCCTATACATAGGTTAGACCTATTTAGGGAACATTAGTGAAAGAACTAATTAGGTCTCGATTCCTATCATCATAGTATATGTAGTGACACCTCGACCCCCAAACCTGGGTTTATCAATAACATATAACCCGGTAAAAATACACCCCAATATATATATGGGCCATACCTATCCAGTGAATTTCCTAGACACATGATATAAAAGTACATGAAAAAATAAATATATACCACATTTAAATGAAGTTCGAGTCATAGATGCTCATTTTTTCTATGCATGAGTTAGATATATATAAAACGTTCTTTATCACATGAAAAATTTGTTCAAGAAGGGAACCGACATATTGATATACACCAATAGGTTTTGTGAACGGATAAAAGGTCCACCCTACATATAAATGCCCCTAACTAGTGAAAAGTTCCCTTAAATACATCTTGAATAATTGTTCACATTGGTTACTACATCCTTACTAAGTGATTTTAAACTGTAAAGAAAGGAAAACTACCTCACCACATGACATTAAACTTCAAGGAGAACATACTGATTGCATGACGTCAAAACTATTTGACAAATAAGTCCTCGCTACATGACGTTAAAATGTGAATGTTTATAACCATTATCATTTCTTATCAATGGATCATAAGATAATGACCCCGATCATCTAGATAATGGTGTGTCTTCATCACCTGTAAACCATATCAAATAATAAATCACACTTCACATATCGATCAACTAAGGTTTCATCCAACCATTCATTGACCTTGGAAAAGGACACCCAACTTCAAAGGACCCTTTTTCTGACTATGCATGTATTCCTATGGTTCCTATATTCACACCAATGGTCTTCAACCAGATATGAAACAACTTTCAAAAAGTTATTTCTTGTCCATTTTTTTCTTGACGTCACCGAGGTGGAACTCACCACCTAAAGATGTTTTGGGTCATACCTAGCAATATTTTTCGGTATCACTACTCAGGACCTGAGAACCAGGATCCATGATTTACAACATTTTTCTCTCCAACTTAGAAAGATTTTTTAGTACTCTTTTCCTTGGGTATCCAAATTAGGATATTCTGAAATATTACACTTGTAATAGGTCCATGTGCATCATAACCTTAAACTGGTTGCACTTTGGTCAAAGTTGTATGAACATAAACATTAAACTTCGTTGGTATGAATCAAAAGACCATAAATTACTAGTGAAATAGATATAAAACATGTCAGTTTGAAAACCCAAAAAGGGAAGCGTAATAGAAAAATAGGTCTCTAATCGTTAAACTATTTTTCTATAGTGTTTTAGAAAAAATTTGAGCATGAATAAATAAGGCATAAATCTCATAAGACCCACCTTGTGGGCCTAGTAAAATTAGATCCATGCTCTCTAGTCCCCCTAGTATTGGAAAAATATAGATTAATGACTTATCACATATCTTCACCATGAGAATGTTTTCACTAGGAGGCATCATAGATTTTAGGGTGTTCAAACCCTTATAGAATATTATGCCTTACACAAATAAGACTTTAGGATTTGAGAACCTCATATCTCTACAACCTTCTATGAACCTTGGAAATAGATCCCCGACATCAAGAGACCCTTTGTTTGACTATGAGTGTATGATTATGGCTCATGCATATGATAATATGATCATTAACCAAATAGTTAATAACATGAAAAACAAGCCTCCAGGTCCTTATAAGCCCTGATGCCACCATTGTGGAACTCATCACCTTAGGGTGTTTTGGTTCAACCATAGTATAATTTTTTCATTTCACAAATCCTGAACCGAGAACATGGACCCTAATTTATTATACCCATAAATTACATATTAAAGAATACTTGATTTCATAGACGTTATGTTGTTGTGTTTTAGACCATTTCTTAAAGAATGAATGAGACATTTCATTCTCAAGCATTTTGATGGCCTACACCCTATGACTCAAAACCATAAGGCATAGGACCTGTGTTTAAAAAAATCCCTAGGGTGAAATAACCTTTCCAAGATAGTTCACATCTCCATACCCCACTTCATTATCTAGACATCTGAGTCTTCGTAAAATTTTCATTTCCCTAGTAAAATATCATGAATCATAATTTCATGACACTATTATCGACGTGTAAGGTATTTGAGCCATCATCTAATGTAATCTACTCTTTATAGTGAAGGAAATATAATCATTATGGGCCCTAGTAATTCCACAATGAAAATCACCACCTTAAGGAGTTTTGGGTCGTCACCAATTTTTCTAGCACATTATATATTCATTGATTCAAATTTTAGGGTTACAAAAAAAATCAAACCATATTCCAACTATCAATATGGAATCTAATTCCCTAATATTTTTTCCATCAACCCATTATATAAAAAAATGTTTCGAAAACCTTTAAAATGAGTGGTAACATCTCTATTTTACCATGCTATCAATGGATAAGGGCTTGGACCAACTGACCAAAGGCATCTCCTCCTTTCATGAAATGTAATCCAATCTTCATGTGCCCTGGAAACACCATGGTATAACATGGCACCATATGGTGTTTTGGGTAATAAATTACATGTTTTTACCATATTCTATATCCATCAATAATTTCCTTAATGCATGACACTAAATAAAATGGGAAATTCCCTTACAACATGACACTGGACATCATAGAAAATATCATCACAACATGAAGTCAAACTGCACAGAAGATATCCTTACCACTTGATGTAAAACTTCATGAAAGATATTCTTAACACAATATGATAAAAGATACATAGAATATTACTTAGAAATTTCATAGGAACATTAGAAAAAAATCCATGATAAAAGACTATACACTTCTTGTAATAGAAGGTTCAAGCTAGAAATACCCTAAACTACAACACAAGAATGGTCTTCCTTGAAAGAAAAAAAAGAGACACAATGCTCACCAAGTTGAAAACTCATAGGTGGGAAGTGTAAAAAAAATACATGTACATGCTTGATAAGTCTTCCCATATACGAATCTTAAAAAAATAGAGAAATATAAAGAAAAAGATAAAAATATTGTGGGTGACACTATATGATTTTAGAAAAAATCATGTTCTACCTACTAATTCCATTGTATTCATCAAAACACTAAGCATTATCCCACTAGAATGTATATTTTACCGAAATTATCCTTTTTTAAATCAGGTATTCTCAAGATAACTATAGAAGATAAATTAATGAGGAATATCATTTTAATTCGAATTCATGAGTATCTATTATGGTTCATTCATTAAAATCGATTCATTTAGGTTTATTTGATATTATAAAAAGGATGGGTATTGTTGACAATACATGAAACATCATATCAATCAAATATCATGCATGTAATGAATGAAAGAATTATAAAAATGAAATATAATGTTTGGGACATCTATACATTCAAAACATACAGAATGATGAATCTCCACATATCAGAGTCTATCCTACAAATACATAAGAAAAGGTGAAGTCAAAAGATTACAATTCCATCATAGAATGTGTTCAGATCAGTCCTTGAGATCTGAAAACCCAATTATTTAAGAGATAAATGATTGGTGTAATTGATCAACATATTCATTTTTGGGCCCTATAGTCCTTTATAATGAATTATCTATAACAAAAACTCAAAGCCTAGAATTATCCTCTATTTCATGGAGCCCCTCCTACTCCAATACAGTTTTCTACACAATTATAAAAGTGTGTAGAAATAGAGATAAATCTTCTTAATGATAGATAATATCATACTGTAAATGGCCAATTTCATCAATACCAACACTGACCATGCATTGTTGAGATGTCGCCTCCACTGTGTACTAGGAAGCTTCTATCAGAACCTCTTCCTAACTTTTCCTTACTATATAAGAAGCCACATCTACTACCACCCTTAATTCTAGGGAAATATTTTTCTCCCCCAATATAATCACCTCCTTCACCCGAGCATGAAGGTTGGTGTAATCAAAACTCTCATAACCCATGGTAGTGAACATAAAACAACTATGACCCTAATAATACTCCATCCATTCTATATGAGCTTCTAAAATTAATTTCGAAACCACCCTACACACATTTTTCTACATTGATTGATAATTTGAGAAAAACTCTGAATCTTGAATTAAGACCATCCTCGAAACTAAGATTCATGCTAGGAATAAGTCAATGAGAAAGAGATTCAGGCTTACAGACTTCAATGATGTGGGTAAGGATCTAGACGCTGCATTAGTTGACTCAATCTGATGGATTCCCAAGGAAAAAGTGACTGTAACATTCAATATTTGTGGAAAAGACTTTAAAAAAGATGAATGAGGACCCATAAATTGATATATATATATATATATATATATATATATATAATTAAATCAATATATGATCGCTTCTATAAAAGTACCATTTTTCTACAAATGAAAACATCTTCTACCCGAACCACGTCATTAGGAGATGAGATAACATCAACTAGTGATAAAAAACCTGATTTCACCATTGGTTCTTTATATAAATTTTTATTTGTTTTCTACCCTTGAGGGATGAAAAATAAAACAAAAAATTATGAGACATGAAACTAAATAAACTATGTGTCTGATATATATGCAATTATTCACCTTCTCCAAAAAAACACCTTCGTCAATGATAAATTAGGAGAATAAGATCTACCAGTATCAATATCATACAAAATCATGTTTTCATTTTCCAGATCAAATGGTAGGACCACTAGAACTTTTTTGTTGGTGTCAAAATGAACTTGGTCAGAAAATAATCCATCTTTACTTCTTGATAGTCCTATCTCAACAACAATGGATCCTCTAAAGAAATAGATTTCCTACAATCATCCTCAAGGGAAGATTCATGCTTCTCCAAGTAGAATCGATGGGAACCTATGCATTTTTGAAATATAATTATGAAATAATGGAATATTCCAAATTATGGAAAGAGTTAAATACCTCACTTACTTGGGGATTATAGGGTATAGGGCTCTGATAATTGATAGTTCTTACTTTTTTTTATTTCCCCTATGACATAGGATCTCTAAATGGTATCAACATCAACAACATTAAGGAAGGCCCCCCAGAAGTTTCTGATGCTGAAGGCATTGCTCCAAGGGTGGTAATCATTGCCATAATCAGATCTAGTTGTCCTTGGGAATCATTTTTGTCAGTCCCCTGATCACCTATCAATTAATCCCACGTGGTTGTACCCACATGAGAATATACTAGGTCTAGTGGGACAGGTCTCTTGTCTCCATATTACTTCTATTTCAACAAAAAACATAAAGGACATAAGTACAGTTGCAATAATACCATGTCCGTTGGAACATAGAAGATATATTAGACTTAATTCTCCTAGTACAATGGGAAAGCCCTATTCATCTATAGAAACCTCTAGTGTTCCTTGAATTACCATTTGCTACACCAGATGTGAATAGTAGACTTGACCCTTTCTGATTTATAAGAATTTTTCATGGTATCAGAAGAAGTACATAACCTTTACATGTCATTATTTGAATGTAATTCTAAGGGGAGAGGTAACGTGAGGAAATGATTATAAAGGGAATTTTTCCTGGAGTAGTATACCTCAGAGCTCATCCTATGGGATCAATGTCCTTAGAGTGATCCACATCTGAAATATAGATGGAAATAATAGCATCACCATGGAATCACTAACTGGAACCATACTAACCACAATTGTGATAGTTGACACTTCCACCGAAAATGATAGTAATGGTAAATGGTTCAATTACTTATGAGGGAATCAGGGTATTTTAGTCCTATTGAAACCAACTACATTATAGAAATCAAAATGTATTTGATAATTTGTAGAAATTGGGTATCCTCATGTACTAATGTGGATAATTCCATATTTGGGTATAAGAGAATCCAAATTATAGCATAGTTTCGAGACAAACCAATCACAGCATCCCCGGGTGGGAGGTCTACCTGGATATGATTCTCCTCCTTGGTTAACATTAGTCAAAATTGGAAGTCCACCCTTAGATGATTCTTGGATTGAACATAAATTGTGGGATGTGATCTTGTCTGAACACACCAGAAATGAGATCCAAAAGGACAAGGTGTGTACCATTTGTATATAATACTCTCGTTAATATGGGGAGAAAGGTCACCCTCATGAAAAAACATCATGTAATCCTAGGCCTCATGTTTTCCCCCATTCATAGAAACCATACTTCTAGTGGGAACTACCTCATATGGATTGAAGGATAAGTGGTCATAAAAACTCATAAAGGCCATGGCCTCCCAATCCTTTAGTGTGAAGGGCCTTAGTCTGCGATACAATATAAAAATGGTCTGAATTAATTTTTTTTGATGTTTTATATTCTTATGTACTAATAAACTTCTATAATATTCCGCATAAAACCCTATAAAACCTAAAAGGGGACCAATATTCAATGATTGTCTCTTCCCTATAAATATGATGCATGAGTTGATATAATTTGACCTACATGAGAATGGATAACCCAATGATATATCCTCTTTCCATAGAGGTATCCATCATAAAAGTGGAACCCTAAATACACTATTTTCATGCATTGGGAGTAAGTACCTTCTCAGGTAAATGGAAAGGAAACCATCCATTTGAACAGTCTCGTCAACATCGAACTTATCATCCCGCCCCTATTTTCTAAAATTGCCATCATCAATTGTCGGATTATAAGATCCCTCCTCATTGTGGGATTCTTTCATAGGAAAGGCCTTTGGATTTTTAGATTTTATCTCAGAACATAATTTCTTGATGAAGTATCTATCTCATTTTTTTAAAATGGGATATCTACCCCAGTAAATGAGTCCTTCTAAAGGGCCTTCTCAACCAGCCTAATAAAACCTCGACAAAGATGAGGGATCCTCTCTACATAATCCCATGTTGATGGTGGTGGAAAGATCATCATACATCCCTCCCAATATGTGTTCTCCACAGATCTACTCAACAACCTATAGACTAAGTCCCACCATGTTTTGCATTGGGTAGAATTGGTTCATGTCTATATTCTAACGACTAAACAAGTTAGACATCAACCCCTTGTTATAGTAGGATAAGTTTTAAGAGATTTATACGACATCATACATACTGATCTTCTTCATCTCCCTGGAAAATATAGAAGTGATATACTACACCTAAAATGGTTATTCCTAATCCATTCTAAAACTACCCCACAATCAAAGCTCCCCATTGGGAAACCACCAAAACCATTGAATGGTTTTATAATTCCACATTATTTAATTATAAATTTGGATATCTAAATCTAGGTTGAAATAGTTATCATTGATGTTTTTAAGAATAGATATTAGTATATACCCATTTTTTTCTTCCCCCTCAGTAATGAAATGGACCACATGAGAGATATTCTATTAAAAGGTATTAGGGGTTTTTAGAATCCAATATATATGTATGGTTGGTGACTGTGATGAAGGGATAGGAGCACCACCGGAAATATCAAGACTGTGGAGGGATAATAAGTGTGAATGGGGATATTCCCTATGGCTCACTCTCATCATGTTCATTAGACTTATTTGTGATTACTTGACAACACATTGGTAGTTATCATCCATACATGGTATGATGGAATTCTAGAAACCATTTTCCACTTTAACTCTTTTATTGAATATGGATGGGAGCTGGATGACATCTATAAAATGTAAATAATTATAAAAAAAATGAGTGGGAAACAAGATCAAAATAAATTCATATCTTTAGTGACATGACATGAATAACATGATCCATGAGGGGATTCGTGACCACATTACCTGATATAGGTCTCGAGAACCATATGACTTATTGATATCTCATATCCCGCATGACCTAAAAGAAATATCTATATCACATAACCCATCATAAAACATATGATATCTTTTACCTTGACATGGTCACACAAACTGCATGATATTTGAGTGATCATGATTTTTAACCAACAGATCATGTGAAACCTTCAAGGCCTCCATGCTTCCAAGGACTTAGTCTAAGGCTTAAGAAATCAACAAGATTTTATTCATGATTGATTTTTGAATGTAATGGGAAAATAAATAACTCACGAAATAGTTCTCATGAAGCAGTCTTTTGAAATAGGTCTCAGGAATAGCCCTTGTTAGGCGGTCATGCTAATAGAATCTTGTGGTGAGGTCTTATGAATGGATAAAGTGACTGAAGTAAATCTCAATATATTTGGAGTATTGTGGTAGCTAGTGAAATGAAATCCCCTTTTCTCCTCTATAGAGTACCAAGATTCACCAAAAAGTACAAATGTCACCCATGGAAAAAGTTGGTGAAAACCCCGATGACTTGGGTGGAAATTAATATTTCTCATAAGTTAATCTTTTTCCTTGAAGACATCACTCTTGAGGGTGGGTTTATTGACTCCTTCCAAATTAGCGCCATAAAATCAATAAGGTAAAAAATACCCAATGTAAGGGTATTACTTTCTCTTTAAAAGAAATTAAGAGAAGGTAGTCAAAACACTTAGATTGCATAAAATTCAAAAGGAAATTTGATTACATGACCTTAATAAGGTCATGTGAATGGGTCTTGTGTAGTTTATTATCTAGTTTAGATCACATTGATCCCCATTTCAATCATCCTTATTCTTGCGAGGGAAAATAGAAAAATATTAGTGATCAAGTGGGGATTTCCAAGTGACATCCTCTGTGTCATGTGACTATTCAACCAGCAAGTTCCTAACATTCGTCTAAAACCCTTGTAAAATAGAAGATGAAAATATATAAAAGTGATAATCCGTTTTGGTTGAATATATTCATGTGACACACCCATATGGCTCACAATATGTCATGAATCTACTAGATACTTTTCCACCTTATCACACATGATCCTATTGGCATTTCACCTTAATTATACAAAGGGTATCAAATATGACCATTTGATTATGCACTACCCCTTAATCTCTGTAGACAAGAAAAATGGTTGTCTATGATAGTTCTCGTGTGCTACTATAATACTATAAGTTGGTCACGCAATTAATTTCATGTAAGGAGGGTTATTATCTTCAGAAATGGCCACATAACATCATCAGATACCTAAGAACCTATAAAATAAAGAAGGTAATAAAAAGGGGTAAGACGTAATCTTCTTGTGAAGAGAGGAATTGTTTGGAATTCATTCAAAATGAGTCATATACCTCAAGCGATCACCACTGATCATGTGAGGGCCCACTTTACAGGAATACATATTCTCTCAAAGGAATTTAGACAAGTCATCTTGATATCATGGAGGCACCCTTGACAATCCATATTCATTTCGCAAATGACCCCATATGAGTCATCTCTGATCAAGATAAATACTTCCCATAGGCATCTTGATCTCATAAACACCCCTACACAAGCGACCTGACCTTGTGTAAGCTCCTTGAGATGTCCACATGATCCTGATAAATCTATTTCATCAAAGTGGGTCCAAAAATGGTAATGTAGGTACATTATCACAGTCATTGATCAGCATGGAGGGCATAGAAGACCCACAATAGGATCATGTGAGGCACATGACACCAAGGCCATCCACCAAATCCATATCAAATCCATGAGATACATGACACACAAGGAGGCATATAACTATGAAATTGAGGCTTATTAATCAATGCCACTATGTACAAAAAATGCATCAATAATTCACACACAATAGCACATGATCATACTTATCGAAGTGACTAGTCACATGATCACAAAGTTCTTCTGATAGGTAAAATCTGGGGAATGGATTAAGGGATCACACGTCATGTATAGGTTCTTTTCATGATCACTATATAGATCATGTAAACAACTTTTAGTGTGTCATTTGGATCAGTCGAAGTGGTCCACCATGTTGGTTGCATCATGTAAAACCTAAATTAATATAAAACTAGAAAAACATAGGGTACATATTCAATATAGTTTCTAATAAAGGTGGATAAAGATAGGTTAATTTTTTAATTTGGATATGCTGATCTTCATGTGCTTCATATGACCAACCCAGATCATGCGACAATAGTAGGACATAAGAAATGTCACACAAACCATGTGAAACTATTTCGACGTGCTATTTTAATCATGTTATTATCTTTGGACATGTAAAATAAAGTCACATGAAACCCTCCAGGAATGTTTCCTGATCCTTCCAAAGTCCTTTGGTATTTCCATCCAAATATTGTGATGAGCTTGAGACATGTCACCCATGTAATACAGTGATACCAAGACATGTCAACTATGTCACATGATGTCACTAGAAAATTCCGTCCACATTATAATACAACCTCTATATATTTTATCCTATATTGTGGGATTGACTTTAGACATGCACACACATCCTCAAACAAGTCAGTAAGACAGCCACGAAATGTCACATGATGTCATCCATGCATGACACCAATGTATTTTGAATTCCACTGGCATTTCAAACTTGTTCTTGTGATGTCATCCAAATACTTTGACTAAAAATTAATTATTTATTTCAAATGATTTTATGGAAAAAGTTAGAAACCTTGAATCAACCATAATAAGAAAGAACAGTCATTAAAGTAAAATTTAAGCCTACTAGAATTCTTTTCTCTAAACAAGTTCCAGGATCTGGTGGTTACCTGAGTGATGGGTGCTTCCTTTAACAACTCTTCTAAAAAAGATGTCAGCTTATCCCAAACATGAATATACTCTTCAATGGTGATCTTCACCTTGTTGGATCACCCAACCAGAATCAAGTCATTCTTATCAATCCAGGTGTATTGCTCCTTAGTTAGATCCATGATTATTGACCTTCCCATCATTTTGGTTGCTTCCTCTTCAGAGGCATCGAGTAATAGGACCTACTCATTCATTTCTTCATTCTGAGTTCTTTTTTCCAATGTAGAGGCCCGAAGCATGACATACATGGACATTAAATTACGTTTGCAGAATACTTAATACATAACAAAAAAACAACACTCAAGGATCGTAATAGTTTAGTGTCTTTGGAAACTCGGACATAATATTCTAATCGTGGTGAAAGATCTTCAACATCTCCCATAAAGATCATCCCCTTTTGGTTTTCTTACCTAAAACCTTTATTTAAATTCTGGGGAAAATAAAACATATAAAGGGTGAGCTCAAATGCTCAGTAAGGGTAAGCATGGATAAAATAAAACAAATCATATACATTTGAAATTAAAAACATGAACATAATGTTTAAACATCAAAATCGTGGGCAATGACATAAAACATGGCATTACATAAGGCATAGATCATAAAGAAACATTAATCATGATAAAATAGCATGGGAAATAAACATGTGATTGTGGAAAACATTAAGAATATGATATGATTTCCATAGTATCCAAGGCATTGCTTCCAAGACCATCTTAGTGGAAAAAGTCTCTTTCTGAATCGAGTTCACTCCCCGTTCCAGTCCTGTATTACTGAACCGGATTAACTTACCGTTCCGTCCATGTCTATCTCATGAGATATAAATATTTTTCCAATGCATTGGAGGGAGATGTAGGTCATACCCCTCTCATAATGAAATCATTCTTTCTTGTGCCACAACATAAACATAAATCATTCATCATAACCCAAAGAATAAAATGGCTATCATAAAAATCATCCCATCATAATATAATCCATATAAAACAAATGGATATCATTTCATCATAAGAACAGTGAAACCATGTAAATCAAAGAGACATTATACATGAAACATAAACATATGAAATAATGTCATCGTAGATGGAAAAATTGTTTTGATAAAACATTTGAAATGAATTCTTGAGGAAAATATCCTTTCTTCTTCAAAATCAAATTCTTTTCACAAAACGTCATGCAATTTTAAAAGAAAGAGATTTTTTTGAAAATAGTCCTGAAATCTTTTGGAGTAAGCTTCATGAAAATAAGGCTTTATACAACTGTAAAAATCTGTTCACGCCGTATAAGTTAATAATAACATTCTTCTCGTACTTTTGTCAGAAAAGTCAGAAAGTACCTCGTATGGTAAACAAAAGAAAGATTCCTTCCATACGATGTGGTAAAAGTAGAAAAGGGTAAAAATGACTTTAAATATACATGAAAGAAAAGTAAAAATTTTATGAAAACATTTTGAGAACATATGGACATGGATAATAATCATAATCCTATTAAATACTTACAAATAAACAATCTTGGATAAGAATGGGATTGGAATAATTATCACTTACCTTACGCCCGATATGCTTTGTATCTATCCGAACCTCGTGTATAATGATTTAAATAATGTCATTGACTTATTACAGAATCATATTCATTGTTATGATATCATATATGGTCCACTTATTAATTTATATTACCCGTTCTTTTGTAAATTCCATGTTAAAGTAGCATTTTGGGTAAAATCATTTCATTTATCGTACATGTTTCGACTACTTGTTCTTGATATTATTACTTATATACTGATTTACATAATTCCAGAATGTAAAACATGATTTATATATAATATATATTCAGTATATACACATATATATGATAGATCGATAAATGGAATGAAATACACCGTTCATGGAGACGGTAGGTCGTACGTATGCATGAACGTTGTTTTCGTTTCCTTATTGAATTGAATGGAATTATGTAAATGACATAAACACATATATACATAAATCCAGTATCATTATTATGTCATATATTTCTTTATTATTCATTATATATAATTTATAATCATTCATGAATGGTTAACATGGAGAATGAATCTCATCGCGTTGTGGAGACGGTAGTCCGTACGTATGCACGAGCGATGATATCATTCCCATGATCGTGGAGTTGTATTGAAGTGTATGTATAATATTTCAGAATCAATATAACTTTATATTAATCATATATAGTTATTTATTTACACCATTATACCCATCCAAGTAAGGTGGTGGTCGAAAACATATTACACCACGACGTGGAGACGGTATTCCGTACGTACGCACGCGCGGTGATTTCATTTTCCGTAGGATGGATAGAAGGTGAAATAGGATTGTTTAATATTTATAATAACATTTAAATATATAATTAATACTGATTTTATTACTTAATAATTAAAAAAATAAATAAAAGGATTTAGAAGAAGAAATAAACTTGAGAGAATCAGAAGAAGAGATTACCTCTTCTTCGACGCACCTCCTCTAAGCCTTCTCTTAATGAAGTAGAGTTGGTCTTTTGAAAAGACCAAAACCTCAAGAATTTTTCTAGGGAAGTGGAGAAGAGAAATGGTCAGAGTTTGGAAGAGCTTCAAGGCTCAAAAGGGTGTGAAGAGAAGAGGTAAGGGGTGCCCTTTTTATAAGGGATGATAGGGGCACCATTGGAAAAACATAAAATATTATTTTATAATAAATTCATATTCTTTTTTAATAGCTCCAAATTGATTTATTTAGAAGCTAATGTGGAGATGGGTAGAAATACTCTCGACCAATATATTTCAGATAGGTTTGGGTCATTATATTAACCTTATCTTTTATTTTTAACTCTTAGTTAATTAGATTGACATTTACCATGTCACTTTGTATTTTTATATTATATAGTTAATAAACTTAGCATATACATCCAAGAGACCCCCCAAGTGGTCCATTAATGATACACCTATCATGATATAAGTATCTTTGCTGAACCTTAGATTTTTAGGAATATAATAACAATTAATAATATAATATTTGTTTTAAAAACTATTTTATGTCAATTTTGACACTATTTGGTAATTGAATTTTGTGAAAATCATAACAGCATGATTAGTTTGAAAAAAGTTAATTAAATAAATAATAACATGTCATATTAACCTAGGAATTAGTGTAATTCATAAAAGGTTTCAAATTACATTTATTTGGGTATTTATAACATCAATTATATTAATATTTCATTATTTAGGTAATTACTGCATCACCGTTGTGTCATAAATAACATATATTATTTAATGTCTAAAAATTATAAATAAAATACCATTATGTATTAAATCTATTTATATTTCTATGGAATATTTATAATAGAATTTTGTTTATGTATACCCCTATATTAAAAATTATTTAGTTATTAAACTTTGATTTTAACTATTTTAACCCTTCTTTAAATAAATTAATAATAAATGTCCTAATCTAATCCAAGTGGACCTAAATGGTCATATTTTATTCCAAAGGTTGTTTCTGGTCAAATTAAACTTATCCAATAGAATTAAGACATGTGTTAGGGTAATAATAATATCATTTTTACCCTTAATTATCCTATTTACTTTCAACCGTGGTAAATAAAAGTAAAAAAGTTACTATTCACCAAAAATTATTTTCATCTCATTGAACCAAATTTTAGTCCTTGTTATTAACCGTGTTTCTTGGATTTTTGAAATTCAATTCATGGAAGTGGTAAGGTTTCATTTAAATGAAAAAGTCAGTTTTTAAACTACCACTAAGTGGTTTCACTATTCATCGAAAATTGAAGTTTTTCAGAAACAAATACCAAAAATTCAGCCTAAGAATTATTTGATATTCCGAATTCAAAATTGATTTATATTTTCCAAATTAAAAACATAGAAGTGGCATTAATTAATTTTAAAATTAATTCTCGTTATCAAAACAAAAAAGCGTGTTTTTAAGAAATAATAACTATCAAAAGATTGATACTTGTTTATATCCAATTTCAAAGTGAAATTAATTAAAATGACCAAAATTGAATTAAATGGTAAAAAATATATTCTAATTACACTTTAAAACCAATTAAAAAGATAATCTAACCATATAAATCATTGCGATGAAAAAAGTTGTTTTTAATTAAAATATAGCATGTTTTACTATTCATTAAAATATAAAAGTTATCATAATAATATGAAACATTTATCCATAGTTAATGTTTATATACTTATTCCAAAGAAGAATGTTATTTTGTTAAATTGAACTTATAGACATCTCAAAAACAATATTTAAAGTGGGTGCGCCATCAAAAGGCGGGAAAACTGCAATTTTTTAAAAATACATATTTTACACGAAATATTTATTTTGTTCTCATACCATATTCTAGAAAATGTGTAATATGAATAATAATTTTATAAAATTCAAAATTTAGTTAATATTATTCATAGTGTCTACTCCATAATAATATTATAACAATATATCGTTGTTTAGTGAAACCCGGTGTTGCGTACTACACATGCTATCGAGGATGGTCGCAATTGCGTGTAATGCAAGCCATGTCAGGGTTGCGTGTAGTGCAAGACTCCTTTGTTGTTTTGTATAACATAATCCAACCATATTTCATTTATACATTGAATATGTATATATATATATATACACTCAATGTTGCGTAGAATTACTATAATCAGACAAACTTGAAATTGTGTTTAACACAATCCAAGAATAGTGTTGCGTATACTGCAAGATAATATGGTGTTGAGTATAGCACAAGATAATATTGGTGTATCTTACAACACAAGACATCAATGAAATTAAAAATAATAATTCTCATAAAATCTCAGATTGTTACATTCTACCACCTTAAAATGAATTTCTCCCTCGAAATTCGTCGGGGTTATAAACGGTTTACTACTTGAATGCTTATTTCATAGAAACCCACATCGTAAAAAGGAATACTAAAACTTAATTTTAAAAAGGAAAGTTAGAAATGTAGCGGTTACCCAGATTAACTCATCACTGGGTTTCCACAAAGGAGAACATATGTGGAAATATGTATATGGAAGAAAAATCTAACTATTAAGTTCTGATGGAGAGTGGTAGAGAACATGGATTTGAAAAAGCCAAAAATCACAAAGCAATAAATTTGTGATGATATAAGGTACCATTTGATTCATCGGATATAAGGGCACTAGGACAACCATTTTGGTTTTCAATATCATTTCCCTAAATTTGAAAATTTAGAATTAGAAGGAATACTTACTTGATTTTGGTACAATCTCACCATTGATCATTCCTTGGACAATTTCCACTTCATCTCATAAAGAAATGAAGTTGAATTTGTCATTCTCAAAGTGTTTGTAGATCAGGTGATAGAATGATGGGTCATTCCATCTGTATCAACCAAAAGGTTAGCAAAAGTTATCAAATATACATAAGTCCATCTATAGTGAGATTAATCATATTTGGTTCCTAAAATGGACTTATACTTCATATATCATGCCACTTAATAAATTAAAACATATTTATACTAACTGGGGACTTCCTGTCGGCCAGTGGTAGGCGATAAAGACCTGTCGCACTTCAGTTTTGGGTTTGATTCCCGCAACCTTGTCTGACGCGACGGGTTTTCACCCATCCTGCAGGTTATCCTTTTTCTAAAACAATAGTATTATAACAAAAATTTGTAGCCTTAAACAATACTTTCTGATGTCCAACATAATCCATTCCAATCTTTAGGCTTATCTAAAATACTTCTTTCCATACTCGTAGTATAAAGAGAACGATTACTAAAAAGGTCATATAACAAGCACATGAATACCATCATTTATCCCTCATATATATTTTTGGTCACATTCCAATCATGTGAATACCTTAATCATGTATTCTATTGAAAAAAAATGAATAACCATAGAACCTTAGTGGAAACATGAATGATTTCAAAAGTTAACTCTTTCCACATACCAAATTCACCAAAATTCTAAATACCCAAACCATGATATCACTTAGTACTTATATCAATAATGAGCTCATGAATACTATCAAACATCTCATTATCTCCTTATCCCATCATTATGTGCATATCATCTACTTTAAAAAAATATATGAATAACCTTTCATGGTTAGCCATACCATTCAACATATACTTTAAAATACTTTAGGAAAAACAATAGTGTTACAATCCTTAGATGTGTCATTATTCCATAGTACCGTTCCATATGCAACATAACTCTTGATAAACATAAATCATTCCACTACCTTCTTAAACCACTAACTGAGCTTCGTCATTTCTTTCATCTCATATATCATTTGTAGTCTCTTCATCATCATCAACACAAATACTTCCCATACGACCATGATGATTCTCTTCATGAGATTTTCCCTTAGGGAATTGGTTTGCATAATGCCCATACATCCCACATTGAAAACATTTAATCATTTTTGATGTCGTAGCAATACCATTATCCTTGTCCATGGTGTTAACTAAACCTTTTCCTTTGCACTTACTGGCTTTGTGTCCTTCTTTTCCACACCCAAAGCATCTTCCAACTCCTTTGAAACAATCTCCCTGAAGCCTTTTCCCACATGATTTACATGAGGGAAATTGAACTTTCATTCCTCTATGATCATCATGAAACTCCATCTTTATCTTATTATCTGAGTTGGGAAACTTACCAAAGTTGAAATTATTGATCATATTATGAGATTTCTGATTAGGAATAATAACGATGTTTCGTCTTCCAAATCCCATTTCATTTGATTGATCATGAATAATATCATTACATTGTCCATCATATTCTCCATTATTGTGAATCTTCCTGTTTCCAGCCATTTTCTAAAACACAAAAAGAATAGTGTGAGAGGAAAAAATCATGCTAGGTAAAACAACACAATAATGGGGGATTACCTTCCATATCTAACATCTTAGTTTAAATTATAAGATCGTTACCATAATTCTAGGAATATAACCTATACTTATACTTAACCTTATGGACATCCCTAGACATACCATAGAAATATCTCTAGGGATCTCACTAAAGTATTCACGTCCTAGTTTCCAAAGGTTAACTAAATATTTCCTCTGATACCAACTGTAGAGGTCCGAATCTTGACGTACATGGAAATTACATTACTTTTGAGGAATACTTAATACATAACAAAAAACAATACTCAAGGATCGTAATAGTTTAGTGTCTTTGGAAACTCGGAACATAATCTTCTAATCGTGGTGAAATATTTTCAACATCTCTCATAAAGATCTTACCCTTTTGGTTTTCATACCTAAAACCTTTCTTTAAATCCTGGGGAAAAGAAAACTTATAATGGGTGAGCTCAAATTCTCAGTAAGGGTAAGCATGGATAAAATAAAAAAAAACATCTACATTTGAACTTAAAAACATGAACATAATGTTAAACATCAAAATCTTGGGCAATGACATAAAACATGGAAGTAAATAAGGCATAGATCATAAAGAAACATTAATCATGATAAAATAGCATGGGAAATTAACATGTGATTATGGAAACCATTAAGGACATGATATGATTTCCATAGCAGCCAAGGCATTGCTTCCAAGACCATCTTAGTGAACAAAGTCCCTTTCTGAATCGAGTTCACTCCTCATTCCAATCATGTATTACTGAACCAGATTAACTTACCGTTCCAGCCATGTCTATCTCATGAGATATAAATCATTTCCCAATGCATTGGAGGGAGATATAGGTCCCACCAATCTCATAATGAAATCATTCTTACTTGTACCACAACATAAACATAAATCATTCATCATAACCCAAAGAATAAAATGGGTATCATAAACATCATCCCATAATAATATAATCCGTATAAAACAAATGGATATAATTTCATCATAAGAACAGTGAAACCATGTAAATCATAGAGACATTATACTTGAAACATACACATATGAAATAATTTCACCTTAGAGGGAAAAATGGTTTTCATAAAACATTTGAAATGAATTCTTGAGGAAAATATCCTTTCTTCTCCAAAATCAATTTCTTTTCACAAAAAGTCATGCAATTTTAAAATTAAGAGATTTTGTTGAAAATAGTCATGAAATATTTTGGAGTAAGCTTCATGAAAATAAGTCTTTATACAACTATAAAAATATGTTCACGCCGTATAAGTTAAAAATAACATTCTTCTCGTACTTTTGTTAGAAAAGTCTGGAAGTACCTCTTATGGTAAACAAAAGAAAGATTCCTTCCATACGATGTGGAAAAAGTAGAAAAGGGTAAAAATGACTTTAAACATACATGGAAGAAAAGTAAACATTTTATGAAAACATTTTGAGAACATATGGACGTGGATAATAATCATAACCCCATTAAATACTTATAAATAAACAATCTCGGATAAGAATGAGATTGGAATAATTATCACTTACCTTACGTTCGATATGCTTCGTATATATCTGAACCTCCTATATAATGATTTAAATAATGTCATTGACTTATTACAGAATCATATTCATTGTTATGATATCATATATGGTCATCTTATGACTTTATATTACCCATTCTTTTGTAAATTCCATGTTAAAGTAGCATTTTGGGTAAAATCATTTCATTTATCGTACATGTTTCAACTTGTTATTCTAGATATTATTACTTATATACTGATTTACATAATTCCAGAATTGAAAACATGATTTTTATATAATATATATTCAGAATATAAATATATATATATATGATAGATCGATAAATGGAATGAAATACGACGTTCATGGAGACGGTAGGTCGTACGTACGCATGAACGCTATTTTTGTTTCCTTATAGAATTGAATGGAATTAAGTAGATGACATAAATATATATATATACATAAATCCAGTATCATTATTATGTCATATATTTCTTTATTATTCATTATATATACTATATAATCATTCATGAATGTTTAACATGGAGAATGAATCTCATCGTGTCGTGGAGACGGTAGTCCGTACGTACGCACGAGCGATGATATCATTCCCATGATCATAGAATTTTATTGAAATGTATGTATAATATTTAAGAGTCAATATAAATTTACAATAATCACATATAGTTATTTATTTGCACCATTATACCCATCCAAGTAAGGTGGTGGTCAAAAACAGATTACACCATGGCGTGGAGACTGTATTCCGTACGTACGCACGCGCGGTGATTTCGTTTTCCGTAGGATAGATAGAAGGTGAAATAGGGTTGTTTCATATTTATAATAAAATATCTGTATATATTTAATACTTATGTTATTACTTAATAATGAAACAACTAAAGAAGAGGAAGTAGAAGAAGAAAGAAACTTGAGAGAATTGGAAGCAGAGATTACCTCTTCTTCGACGCACCTCCTTTAAGCCTTATCTTAAGGAAGTAGAGTTGGCCTTTTGAGAAGACCAGAACATCCAGAATGTTTCTAGGGAAGTGGATAAGATAAATGGGCAGGGTTTGGCCGAGCTTCAAGGCTCAAAAGGGTGTGAGGAGAAGAGGGAAGGGGTGCCCTTTTTATAAGGGAGGAGAGGGGCACCATTGGAAAAACATAAAATATTATTTTATAATAAAGTCATATTCGGTTTTTAATAGCTCAAAATTGATTTATTTAGAATCTAAGGTGGGGATGGGTAGAAATCCTTTCAACCAATAGATATTATAAAGGTTTGGGTCATTATATTAACCTTATCGTTTAGTTTTAACTCTTAGTTAATTAGATTGACATTTACCATGTCACTTTGTATTTTTATATTATATAGTTAATAAACTTACCATATACATCCAAGCGACCCCCAAGTGGTCCATTTATGATACACCTATCATGATATAAGTATCTTGGCCTAACTTTAGATTTTTAGGAATATAATAACAATTAATAATATAATATTTGTTTTAAAAACTATTTTATGTCAATTTTGACACTATTAGGTAATTGATTTTTTTGAAAATCATAACAGCATGATTAGTTCGAGAAAAGTTAATTAAATACATAATAACATGTCATATTAACCTATAAAATTAGTTTAATTCATAAAACGTCTCAAATTAGATTTATTTGGGTATTTAAAACATTAATTATTTTAATATTTCATTATTTAGGTAATTACTACATCAACATTGTGTCATGAATAACGTAAATTATTTAATGTCTAAAAATTATAAATAAAATACTATTATGTATTAAATATATTTATCTTTATAATTAATATTTATAGTCTAATTTATCTTATATATAACCCTATATTAAAAATGATTTAGCTATTAAACATTGATTGTAACTATTTTAACATGTCTTTAGATAAATTAATAATAAATGTCCTAATCAAATCCATGTGAACCTAAATGGTCATATTTTATCCCAAAGGTTGTTTTTGGTCGAATTACACTTATCCAATATAATTATGACATGTTTTAGGGTAATAATAATATCATTGTTACCCTTAATTATCCTATTTACTTTTAACCGTGGTAAATAAAAGTAAAAAAGTTACTATTCACCAAAAAATATTTTAATCTCATTGAACAACATTTTAGTACTTTATATTATCCGTGTCTCTTGGATTTTCAAAATTCAATTCACAGAAGTGGTAAAATATCATTTAAATGAAAAATTCAGTTTTTTAACTACCACTAAGTGCTTTCACTATTCATCGAAAATTGAAGTTTTTCAGAAAAAAATACCAAAAATTTAGCCGATGAATTATTTGATATTTCGAATTCAAAATTGATGTCTATTTTTCCAAATTAAAAACATAGAAGTGGAATTAATTAATTTTAAAATTAATTCCCGTTATCAAAACAAAAAGCGTGTTTTTAAGAAACAATAACTATCAAAAAATTGATATTTGTTTATATCCAATTTCAAACTGAAATTAATTCCAATGACCAACATTGGATTAAATGGTGAAAATATATTATAATTAATATTTAAAACCAATTAAAAAGTTAATCTGACCATATAAATAATTGTGATGAAAAAAGTGGTTTTTAATTAAAATATAGCGTGTTTTTACTATTCATTAAAATATGATAGGTATCAGAATAATATGAAAATTTTACCCAAAGTAAATTTTTATATCTCGATTCCAAAGAAGAATTTTATTTTGTCAAATTGAAATTATAGAAATGTCAAAAACAAGATTTAATTTGGGTGCGCCATCAAAAGACGGGAAAACTGCAATTTTTTTAAAATACATATTTTACACGAAAATTTTATTTTGTTCTCATACCATATTATAGAAAATGTGTATGATGAATACTAATGTAATAAAATTAGAAATGTAGTTAATAATATTCATAATGGCTAGTCCATAATAATATTATAACAATATATCGTTTTTTAGTGAAACCCGGTATTGCGTACTAAACACGCTATCGAGGAAGGTTGTGATTGCGTGTAATGCAAGACAAGTCAGGGTTGTATGTAGTGCAAGACTCATTTGTTGTTTTTTATAACATAATCCAACCATATTTCATTTATACATTGAATATATATATATATACACTCAATGTTGCGTAGAACGACTTTTATCAGACGAACTTGAAATTTTGTGTAACACAATCTAAGAATAGTGTTGCGTATACTGCAAGATAATACGGTGTTGCGTATAGTGCAAGATAATCTTGGTGTATCGTACAACATGAGACATCAATGAAATTAAAAAGAATAATTCTCATAAAATCTCGGGTTGTTACATCCAATAGTCATCCACCCTAGTGTATGTCCCCCCATGTTTCTTTCATTCCAACCACCAGGACCCAATCTCTACCATGGTCATATCATTCTTTTTCATCCACCTTTATATTGATAATTAAAATAAATTATTATTACTCTGATTCCTTCCATAACCAGGATATGTATGACTCCTTTCAATGGTTCAAGATCAAATAAGAATCCACTTAAATTTATGCCCCTCCATTTATCAAAAAATATAACCATTGGGACCTAATCTGCCATGTGGTCTTGTCATTCTTTCTCATCCTTCAATGGTTGGGAAGCCAATTGAACTATGAGAACTCTAATTCCATCCAAAGATAGGATATGTAAGATTCCTCTATAAGGCCCAATCTCCAATAATAATCCACTTCAATGTAAGACCCTCCATGTCTCTGACATCATAACCATTGAGAAGCAATATCACTGGTTGGCTTTTCATTCTTTCTCATCTATTATCATATGGAGAATGAAATTTAATAATGATAAATATAATTCATTCCATCACCATAATATGTATCATTACTTATTAAGGATAGATCTACCTATCAAACACCTCATAAGGGCCTCCCCAATTCATAAGTCTCATATTATTATGCAGTGAGACATATTACTTACTACCCCTTGTTTCTCAAACTGTGAATGGCTTGTATGGGATTGGGCATCTTCATTGGTCATCTCAACAGCATAATGAACCTCCATCATCCAAGGAATCCATGGTATTTAATCCAAATTTAGTGGAATGATATGATACTCCCCCCCCCAATACAAGGGAATCCTTCTTATGGAAATTCCTGGGGGAATGATCAAACTATGATAATTATGATTCCTTCCATAACACGGATATGTAAGATTAATTCCTAAGGATCGATCCCAATATATGGTTACTAAGTGACCTCATTTATATTCTTTTTGTGTTACATTAAAATGACTGGGTCTAACTAACTATATGGGTTTGGATTTTTATTGTAAACCGGATATGTAGGATTTCTCATAAAGCTTCAATCCCATCCTTAAGATATTAATTGCCTCTATGGGTGGCTTTAAATTCTAGAGTGCCTTGTCAAATGTCTCCAAAATTTAATAATCTACCCAATAATTAAAATCAAATGAAGATCCTCATATGCATACATATAGACTCATTAATTGACCTCTCTTTTCACATGGAAGGATTCAACAATTGATCATTGTGTTAGGGTAATCTGTCCCATTTTAGGATTAGAAATTGATTATCAAACATATATTAAATATATAATAGAGTCCATGAATTTAATAATGTTACCCCCAAAAGGGTGTGATGGGTTGACCTCCCATCCTCTTGAACAATGTAATCTCTTAAGTGTCATTGGTTTTGAAATCCCAATTGACCACTAAACTTTTTAAAGCAGGTTTATACTCAATTATGGATGTGGAAACTATTGGGAGATTATATGGAAGACAAAATTGGTGAACCCTATGTGCATGATTTTACAAACATGAAACTCCCCAAAATCAACTTCCATCCAAAACCGAACATACGTTTTCCAATAATAAAAAATTATACCAATCTAGAGGATAAAGACAGTCATTAAATATTTCATTAATTCTAACAAGATGATACATATTAACTCTATTGAAGAAATGAAATTAATATTTTAAATGAACTACCTACAACATAATTATATTTCTATTATATACCTCTTAATTATAGACATTAAATAAAACTATAATAGCTAATCATTAGTGATCATAATATATAATTGAATTAGTGTAAGAAGATATATATTGTAACAACCCTGACCCTGGTATCCTAGAGTTAGTGTCTTAAATTATTACATTGACATAAGATGCAGGGTATCACATCCCAAATGAACAAATAGTTTATTATTCTTGGAAATCTAGATATATACAATATTTTCAAAATATATTTGGAAAAAATCATTTTTTAAAAAATAATTTATCCTCTCTAGAATATCCTTGCATATCTTTATTGTTACACATCTAGGATTCCAAGGGAAGAAAACAAAATAATGGTGTGCTCAAATGTTCAGAAAGGGTTTAGTATAGTGGAATCTAATAAGAATAAACATAGAAAGGTAAATAACTAAACACAAATTCCATTTAAATAATATAACAAGCACAATAAATATGGAAAGTTAAATAATTGAAAAAAATGTAATTTAATAAATTACATGACTATCATAACTGGATAAGTCATAGTCAATATAGAAATTTAAATAAATAAAAACACATTTCATTTAATCATTAAATAGATAATTAAATGAATCCATAGATAATGTCATCATGAAAATATAATGGATACTAATAATTGAATTTTTAATGAAGTAAATTTTTAACTATTGGAAATAATGATGCCTATACTATCAAGACCTTTCTCATGTAGTTTAAAATTTATGGGTAGGTATACACCAAAACTCATTTGACTATGTCGAGCCAAATTATTCACCTCATAAGAATATAGATTCATTGAGGGGATATCTATAATTGGGACCCACACATATCTTCATGTGTAAAGTATTCCTCATATAGCTAATGATATATTTAATTAATAAAAAATATGACTTATCAGAAAAATAATGATATTGAGTAAGTAATATAGATTTATTAATATTTCCCCATTAGGTGAAACAATGTAAAATCTAAAATATATTATAGAGAAATAAAATATAGTTTAATTAATAATTATATACAAGATAAATAAAATTGATATTTATGTGAAAATTTATTTCCCAAATGACTATAGAAAGAATTATTTATAAATGGGACGTTAACGAATATAAAAATTAATCAATTAAGTGAATTTAAATAATTTTATTAGTCAAAATTATCATAATCATTACATAGAAAAAATAAAGTATATATCAATACAATATATCCCCAGTGAAGTATAATTAATATAAAAAAAATTTCTTATAAGACTAGAATTACTATATAATGTCTTTAATAACATTATTACGGAAAATATCCTTTTATCTTTGAAAATAATTTTTGAAACTAAATTTTAAAGAAATATTTTGGAAATTCGTTTATTTGAAATTGACAATTAAAAATAATAAAATAAGTTTTAAAAAATTGATTATTAATTATAGTAGGAAATTGCATATATTTATTTCACATTAAAACAAATATTCTTTTCACATATTTGATAAAACAAAAATCAACCATGTTTGGAAAACAACGAGAATATTAATTTAACAAATTATTACTATTGAAACATGGTTAAAAATTCATAATAAATAATTTTGAGAATGTTAAGAACATTTCTGAAAAAATTCTTTTAATAAAATATAGTTTTTATACAAAAATGTTTTTCTACTGTAGAGAGAAATGAAGTCCGATGATATTAAATAAAATTTATTAGTCATTTTATGTACCAAATAGTAGAAAAAGTGGTAGTTATTATGTAAAATCATCCTGAATAACCATAAGAAAATAAAGTGGAAGGTTTTTTTTATACAATGATCATATAATTTTCTTCAATGGAAATTCAATTATAAACAAACCCAGATAAAATGATATTATTAAATAAACCCCCATAAATATCTTAACGTTGAAGTGAGAATTAATAAATTAATAGACTATTTGTTTAAAATTTAAATCCACATGAAATAAGTGTAATTAAAATTTAATATAATAAAAATTCATTTCATATATAATCTTTGAATATCTAAGACAATAAATAAGTAATATTAATCAATGAAATGTAATTGAGTTATAAAATTCTTTACCACTTGGTAAATTTAGTGTCAAATCCTCTAGGATGAAATAGTTAAAATTGAAACTTAAAATTCCTTGAATTATTAAGTATTAATTATATTACATTTAAAATGGGTCATTATATACACAATATAAATACAATTTGGTGCATAACATTACAAAATTCCTCTATAAAGGGAAATTGTGATTCAATCCCTTACCTCACTCATTCTTTTGGTCTAAAATGTATTAACCTCTATTATAATTGTTTCAATCATGTTATTAATTTATAATATAACTATATTAATATTTATAATATCATATTTGGTCATATTACAAAATCTTATCAACAATTTGTTATTAATCATTCATTATTATCATTTTTTCAGGTGTTAATTGCCTTATTTTATCATGCATGTTCAATCATGAATGTTTTGGTTCGTGGGTATAGGATATATATCTATCATATATAGAATTATATTAATGTTATAAATATTATATTTTTCATTAGATAATTTTTTTATAATCAATATTCACATTTGAACATGTAGAATGGATCACATCACTTTGTTGAGACGGTAGGACATACGTATGCACAACTGACGTTATCATTCCATTAATGAGTGAAAGGGTAAATAATTGGGTGATATATTAATATTAAATAATAAATATACTCTCATATGAATCTCATATATTCATTAAATTTACCATTATTACATTCCATTTAAATCTTAGGGAAAAATGAATCATATCACTTTATGAGGCGGTAGTCCTCCGTACATACGAGCGATGTTATAAAATTTTAAATGGAATGAAATGTAAGAAGGAATATGTGAAATTATAATTAAATAAGTATAATAGTATCCTATATTTCATATAAATTTATTAAATCCAACCATATATCCATACTTGAATGGTGGTGATGGAATATTCATCACATCAGTTTTCTCAGTGATAGTCCACCATACTCAGAGTCGACCATTTCATTTCCCATTTTATGGTAGAGGATATTGATATATGTTATCATTTAAAAAAAATAAAATAAAATTATGTGTAAACACTTCTATTGTTATATTATCATGCTTAAATGAAATATTAGTGCGGTGGAAAATAGAAATAAATTGAAAACATTCATTTAATCATGCTACATATTTTTTAGTGGTCTTCTTTTTGTTTGGCATAAATTCCTTCATATGATGGATTTATGATCAATAAAAGGGATCTAGTATGTTTTCATGGGATAAATAATGTTATTTGGGAATATATTGGTCATGTAAAATTAAATTGGGATTGTGAATAGAAAAGCATATGGGTGGCCTATTATAAGTGGGGTGAAAACACAAATGGAATTGTTTGAAAAAAAAATCATTTACAACCACATTTTTATCATTCCAAAAGCCTCCAAAATGGATAATTGTTCCATTTTATAGGTTATAATGTATAAATATTTTCCTGAAATGTATTTTGGATAAGTTTTTTGGTCATTTTAATCCTTATCATATTTGTTTAACCTCTAGTAAAACCATTTTTACCTTAACCATGGTAATTAAATTTTACTGTTCTCACAATTCATATTGGAAAAATTTTATTTTTAAATTACCAGATAATATGAACTATTAATATTTTTACAAATATGGTATGTTTTTTTCAAATTAAATTTAAATAAGTAGAATAATTAAATTTAAAATTATACCCACAAATGCGGTGAAAAAGAAAGTCTCCAATGAGAAAATTATCGTAAGTATATAAGGTTTTAGTATCAAAATTTAATATCGTATTGATTAAAATGAACTAAATTATTCATATTTAATTATAATTGAACTAATTTTATTTTTAAAACAATTTAAAATATATCTTTTTCTTGTAAATTATTTAAAAGAAAAATGAATTTTTCAATAAAAATCAGTATTTCACTATTCATTGAAAAATAAAACATTACATAAAAATATAAAAAGTTCACCCAAGTATAATTTTAATAATCTGATTTAAAAAATGAAATTATTTTTATCAAATAATTGTTCAAAATTTCATACAAAAATATTTTTAAATTATGAGTGAAAAGTGATACTAAACCATCTTTTAGAAAAAGAATATTTTTTGATAGAAAACATTTCTTTTTCATTTATATGATACTTAATTTACTTTTAATAAATATTTAAACACTGAATTTGTTTTTACATTTGTAAACCATATAATTTTCATATTTTATTAATTAATATTCATACCCACCAGTTTAATGGTTATGTTATAATGGTATACTATATTGCGGTTTATTTAGACTCATGGTTTCTTGTTTTTCAAGCTATTGAATAGATTAAATTTAAAGAAATATTTTTTGTGGTTTACATAATATCAGTGTTTCATGTCTCATAAAATATGAAATAAAATTTTATTCTTTTATAATTTTAGGGTGTTATATTCTACTCAAATTAAATTAATTGTGTCTTCACAGTAAGATCTTTCACTAAAAACATAAGGGGTTGATATTTAAAAATTACTTTTTTGAAATCCCAAATTCTAAAAAGGTTTAATAAAACACCATATTCATAAGAGAGAAGTTAAAAATGTCATAAGAAATAGAAAATAAATATGATTCTAAGCAAGATAAAATTGGTTTCAAGTGAATGTATGGACATGGAAGAAAATCAGAAATATTAGTGTAAAGAAAGATATAGGTCATTCGTCACAAGAAATTGAATGATAAATGGAATGGTAAAGGCCTAAAAACAATAAATTTTTGATAATTCAAAAGTCCAATAGATCCATCGAACATGAATTTAATAAGATAACATTTTTTTCAATATCCCTTTCCTAAATTCAAGGAATTATTTTATTGTCTATGAATATAATTATTTACACTTACCTAATAAATTCCTATTTTATAAGTAAAATTTAATCCTCGGGTTGTGCTTCAATCAATTTCCAGTTCATCTCTTACTCTGAGAAATGAATATCCAAAATGTATTTCTTTATCTCTGAGGAATTAAAACTCACTTTTAATGGATTTTAATATCTATAAAAGTTCTACAATCCTTTTCATCCATGTCTAACTACTTTTTTGAAAAAAATATAATTATCACATGTTATTCAATATAATATATTTATCTATAAAAAACCACATTAGCATCACTTATTCATCATTAATATATTTTTTTCAAATAATTCAACTAAAAAATGACATATTAATCATAAAATCTTGTAGTCTAGTGGTACGCATTAAACCTTTATCGTCCTTCGATTGTGGGTTCAAGCCCCACAGCCTTACCTGGTGTGAAGGGTTTTCATCTGGAAAGTGGGTTATCCTTTTTCTAAAACTATTTTAACATAATTCTTATTAAATTCCAAAAACAAATTGACCAATAATTACTAAAACATAAAATACAATACAACCCAAAATGGTTATCAATACCATT
This sequence comes from Viscum album, assembly GCA_963277665.1. NCBI lineage: Eukaryota > Viridiplantae > Streptophyta > Magnoliopsida > Santalales > Viscaceae > Viscum > Viscum album. The sequence continues at coordinate 779,171,112 of OY728138.1, forward strand.
AATCTAAAGTAAAAAATATGTAACAGAATTCTTCCACAAATAATATTTATTATACTTAAACAATTCATTTTATTCTCATAAATTTCTCCCAAAATACTTGTACTCTTTGTAAACCTCTATCACATAAAACATAAAAAGTGGTGTTTCTGACTTTTAACTCATGATAAACTATAAAATCATAACCCATGATGAGATGCATTAATCTTATATTCATGCAGACATATATGATTGTGAAATTTTACCAAATCCTTAGATGATTCATGATTCTTATAACTAAAATACCATTAGTAAAAAATACTTCTAAAATTGAATTATTAAATTCCAATACATACATAATTCAACTATTTTATTTCAAAATGGGTCCCTCCTTTGCCTAGGGTCTATACTTTAGAAGTTGTAAATCATTTGAATAATTTATAGGTTCCACACATTGAAGTAATTAAACTCTAAATGGATCCTTATGATGATATTTATTTCCTTCCATCATACTCTTCATTTTTACACAAAAGGTTTTTTCTTTATGCCCTAATTTCCCACACATAAATAATTTCCATATTCCTTTGAGACACTTTATTTAGTGTCTCTTTCCATGTATCTAACATGATGGAAATGGATCCTTATTTCTTCCATGGTCTCCACCACTCACACTCCTATAATAGTTTTTCCTTCTCTTATTTGGTGAGTCTATGAGTTGGTTAAGGTATAGATTTTTAATCTTATTTTAGGTTAACTAATTATGAATAATTATGTTATCTTTCACTCTTATCATCGTCTCACTTAGTTTATCATAGTTACCAATTGTTCATTCAGGTTCAATGTTTACACAATCACTTCAGGTTCCATCAATTGAATAAAACCAAAAATCATTTTGTGAGAAATAATTATTGTAGTGGGAAACCATTTAATCATTTATAGGATGTTTAAATCGTAATACTTTATTTTTAATCTATGAATCCTTATCATTAATATAGTTTATTAATTTTAATCATTTATTCAAATCCTATAAAATTTTATGTAAATAAAATGGAATTATCTTAAGAATATCCTCTGGGAGTGTTAAACCAGGTGTGTAGTAAGGCCCATTGTAATGCACCAGGTGATGATCGAGTCAAGCTCAATGCTTCCTTTTTAGAGTTATTACCTCTAGGTAAAACTGGGCCAAACTCACATCCACATATAGTGTCTAGATAGGTATTTATTTCTAAGAAAACCCACATAATAACTTCTTTACAAAAACATTTGGATGTTCTTCTATACTTATCCAAAGATTTTATCACAGTCTTATGATCCCGAATATTTTTTTTTCAAAAACTGATTCCCATGGTTTGTACTAATCTTTCTCTGATACCAACTATATTAACCTTAACCCCAGTATCCCAGGGAAGGTGTATTATATTATTACAATGTCAAGATATAATGAATCACATCCTGAAAGACTGAATAGTTTATTAGTCTTAGTCAATTAGATATATACATGATCCCTATATTATATTTGAAAACCCAAATTAAAACATATTTTTTGAAGAATTAAGTTATTCCCTCTATTATATCCTTACATATCATTCTTTGTACTCTTCCTGGATTCTAGGAAAATTTATAAAATAAGCGTGATCTCAAATACTCAGTAAGGGTTAAGTACAGTAGATACTAATAAGCATAAACATGTTAAGATAAATAATTGAACAAAAATTATATTAAAATAATTTTATTAGAATAATAAATATGGAACAGTAAATTAAATAAAATACATGTCATTTAATCAAGAACATGACTGTCATAACTGTATATGGCTTGATGAATAAATGAAAACACATTACATTTAATCAATAAACTAAGAGTGAAATGCATTAAGACATAATATCGTTTTGAAAATACCATGGGAAATAATAAATCATTTATCAATGAAGCAAATGAATAATTATTGGATTTCATGGTCCTAGGGATCATGATACCACCACTATAAAGACTTTCATTTTGACATTTTATAATGGATGGGTATGTATACACTATTAACACATTTAGCTAAATCTATCAAACTGATTCATCTCATGAGACTGGTGATGCATTGAGGGCCTACCTATAAATGGGCCCCACGTGGATCTTTATATCCAATGAATTTCTCATATATATAATGATATATTTAATTCATAAAAACATTCCTTAAAAAATATATGCATTGTGTGAGGAATATGGATATATCAGTATTTACCCAATCAATCTAATAACTTTCAATATAAAACACCATATGTGGAATTGATATATGATTTATTAAATATGTATATACATGATAAATTATATATTTATTTAGGGGGAAATTTAATGTAAACTAATCATTGGAAAGTGTATATTTCAGGGGAAAGTTAAGGACTGCAAAAATGAATCAAGAAAGTGAATTTCAATTATTTCTTTTATCATAATGATCATAAAACATCAATACAATGAAATTGGATGATATCAATACAACATATTCCCAGTGGAAAATAATTAAAATAATGGGTTTTTTGTTGATGATGAATAAAAATACCATAAGATATCTATACAAAATTCATGGGTAAAATAACATGTAAATGTTGAAAATGTTTCTTAAAAAACCGAAAATAAACAAAATATTTTGAAAATACTTTTCTTTGAAAAAAAATTGAAACTTAAAAACAAATATTTTTAAAAATTATTGGTCATTATGGTTGTAAATTTCAAACATGTTGTACATGTTAAAACAAATATTCTATTTACATTTTCGATTAAATCCAAACAAGTCTTATTTGAAAAAATTAGATGATTCATTTAAAAAAGTAAAACTTTATAGCATTGGTAAATATTTATTAATAAATAGTTTGGGTAATGTTAAAAAAATGAATATAGTTTTACAAAACCAATATTTGGAATAAAAAGGATTTTTTACTAAAGAGATAAATGAAGTCATATTAATTTTTTTAAAAAAATCTCAGTCATTTTAAATACCAAAGAGTGGAAAATTTTAATTATATCTAGAAAACATAATGAATAACCACAGTAAAATAAAATGGAAGGGGTTTATTATTCAATTATCAAATAAATCCCTTCAATTTAAATTCACATATAAACAATCATGATTAAAATGAGATAGTGAAATAAATTATTACAATAATCCTAACATTTATGTGATAAAGAATCAATGAATCTATTATGTGTATCAAATTATAATAAAGATAAAAAAGTGAAAATAAATAATAATATAATATAAATTCATTAAACTCATAATATTAGAATATCATAGACAAAAAATAAGTAATATAACACTATAAAAATAAATTGAATTATGAAAATATTTATCTCTGATTAATTTTCAATTAAAATACCCTTGGATAAAATAATTCAATTTATAACTTAATATACACTTAAATATGAATTATTCATGATATTACATGTAAAATTTGGTAGTATATGCTCCATAAAAAATAAATTATGTTTTTATCATTACAATATGCCTTGATGAACGAAAATTGAGATGAAATCCCTTACCACACAAGTCCTTTTTGAATGAACATTATTTAACCACATGTATAATGGTTTTAATAATGTTATTAATTTATCCCATAACCATATTAATATTTATAATATGTTATATGATACTATTATTATATCTCATCATTAGTTTGTTATTAATCTTTCATTATTTTCATAGTTTCGTGTGTTAATTCCCTTGCTTTTTCATGCCTGTTCATCCATGAAAGTTATGATTCATTGGTATAGAATATATATCCATCATATAAAGAATTATTTTGATGTTATAAATATAATTTTGGTTAATTGGATACATTTTTATATCATTTTTTATGTTTGAACTAGGATAATGGATCACATCGCTTGTGGTGATGGTAGGTTGTGTGTATTCTCGAGCGACGCTATCATTCCATTAACGATTGAAAGGGTAAGAAATTGGGTGGTATATTAATATTGTGAAATTAATATAATATCATATATATCACATATATTATGAAAATATATCCTTTTTAATTTTATTGTAAAGATTAAGTGAAAAATGAATCACATTGCTTCGCAAGGCGGAAGTCCACTGTTCACATAAGCAACTGTATCATATTTTATACAATATGTAAAGTAATATTGAATATGTGATATTGTAACTAAATATGTAAAATAATATCACAAATATTATATACATGTGTTAAATCTTTCATTATATCCAGCCTTGAATGGTGGTTGTGGAAAAAGAATTACATCGGTTCACGAGGCGGTAGTCCATCGAACACAGGAACGATGGATTCCTTTCCCATTTGAAGGAAAATAAAATGGATATAGGTTATTAAATTAAAATAATAACATCTATTTATGTGTAAAATATATTTTTATTTAATTTTCATGATTGAATAATTTTTAATAGTGGTGTAATAAGAAGTAAAATTAATATCATCATTTAAGAGTGTTTTTTTATATCTGGGTAACTTATTTTGGGTTGCACCAAAATCCTTCTTAAGATGAATTTATGATAAAACAAGGGATCCATGATATTAGTATGAGATTATAGAATTTATTTTTTTAGGTATTCTATAATCCGAATTGTTTTGGGATTGTGAATAGGGGAGGAGAGTGGGTGTCCATTTATAAATTAGGGATAGGACACACATAGAATGTTTTGGAAAATAATAAATTTAAAACATTTTTTTATTAGGAAAAAGGCTTCAAAATTGTTAATAATACACCATTATAGGTGATATGTTCTAATTATTCCCATATCAGTGGTTTTGGATAATTTTTTAGGTCATTTAACCCAATATCTTCTAATTTTAACCCTCGGTAAACTCATTTTCTTTTTAACCATGGTAATTAATTTTTACTGATTTCAATATTAATTTTTGTCAAAAATAAAGTTGAAATTAGTAGATATTATAAATTTTTATGATTAAAAATATGGTATCCATTTTATTATATTTAATTTTTATAATTACTAGAATTTACTTTACTATTATACTCACTGACGCGATGAAAAAGCAGGTTTCCAAAGATAAAATTATCATAAGTATAAAAGGATTTAATATTTAAATTAAATATGAAAATTATTCCAATTACATAAATTAGGTAATGTTTAATATAATTGAAATAATTTTTCTTCAAAATTAATTTAAAATATAATTTATCCATGATAATTATTTAAACAAAAATGATTTTTTCAATAAAAATATGTATATTTCATTATTCATCGAAAAATGAAATGTCTCCGAAAAATCCAAAAACTTCACCCTAGGATAATTATTATATGATATTTTAAAAAATTAAGTTCCTTTTTTATAAAATATTTTCTATAATTTTTAAAAATTAATTTTAAATAATGTCCACAAATCGTGACAAAACCGTCTTCCATAAATAAAAATATATCTTTTCCGTAAACATTCCTTTTTCTTTTAAATGAATAATATTTTACATCTAATAAATGGAAAACAAATGAATTTTCTTACATGTTTAAACCATATAATTCCCATAATTTTTTTAATATTATGAATACTCTAATTTAATAGGTTGTTTATAATAGTGTACCATATTAAATTTCATTTAGAATCAGGGTGGTGTGTTCCACAAGATATATAAGGGATTAAATTAAATGAAATATATTTCATTGGTTATTTAACTATAGTGTTCTATATATCATATGATATTAAATAAAATATTATTATTTGATAATTTCATGTTTTTTTACATATTTATTTCTAATATTTTATCTTATTAATGTCTAAGGTGCCGATAATTTAGATTAGGATGCTTTCAGTTCAACTTATATAAATTTTGGTTCTATCTAGGTTTCATTATATTGGATTATCTAATATTACATTTCTTAATTCCCTAACATGATAAATCATTTTTAAGTGATTGAAAAACCAATTTGATTAAACAAATAATTTTCTCTCAAATTGTCTATCCAGGGGTGTAGTCTTAGCCCCACTAATCATACACTAGAGTGAAGTCTTAGTTGATATTCAACCAACCATTTTAAGGATGAATACCCCTAGATGCATATATGCCTCAATTGTATCCACATGCTTGTATTCAAGAAAGGATATAATTTATAGGATAACAACACAATATCTACATTACCAAAACATCAGGATAATATCCATTAATTTGACATATCCCTTACACTTATCCATATTATTTTTTTCTCATGTTTTATTATCCCAATATCTAAAATATTAAATATTAGCCAAAATAAATTAAATTCTTTTCTATTCATTTAAAATTGTGATCGAACATAACCTATCACCCATTTATGATATTTACATACTCAACAGATAATATGGAAATCATATAAAATAATTAAACTAATACAAAAAAATATGTAAACCCTTCTTTGATAACATCTATAACAACCCAAGAAAAAATGTATTTATTTTACAACATTTCCATAAGTAATTTATTACACCCCGCAAACTAAAGCACAATACCAAGATGGAAGGATTAGTTTCAATGATTTATAGATAAAATATTAATGTATTCTACAACACTTTTGAAAATTCCTTCAAAATTATTAACACTATACTCCATTATATACTTATCATAAGTTATAATCATCTTCATAACCCTAGGTATGTAAATATAAGAAAGGGGTGAGCTCATATGCACAAAATTGTAAATATAATAAACAATATTAAAAGATCATAATTTATCAAAAGATAACAATTTATTTAAAATCAACATACGTACAGAAATATTGCTCAAAAAACTATAATTCATTAATCTTGAGTCTATGAATATTTCCATTCATAATATAAGACATAAATTAAAGGTGTTTGGAAACATTACTTAATAAATATGATCTCTGAGAGAAAAAATTAGACATATTGTATTGAAATGTAACATTCCCTTAATACGTAGCATAAAAAATAAATTTGGAACAAACAGGATAATAGGGAAATTACAATATTGTTAAGAAAAAAAATTCCCATGCTTCATGTAGAGAATAAAAAAATTTATTCACTTCATGTTGTGAAATAAAAAATCTATGCTTCCCATTATGATAAAAAAATTTCAACACTTCATACTGTGAAGAAAATAAATTTCCATTCTTAATGTTGTGAATAAAAAAATGTAATTTCTTCATGTTTTGTACAAAACAAATTCCCTTGAAAAGTATCATTATATCATTAGATATAAATCCTTAATGAATGAATTGGAGGTAGATATAGGACCCCACTAATTAATATTAGATACATATGTTTTCAAATAGAAATCAATACTTATTTATATTATAAATTACCCATGCAATGAAATATATTCACAACATTTGTAATGAAAAGTGTGTTTCACAACATTTCCAAATGGTATCACTAAAATCGACCTAAATAATGTAAATATCTAACACACAAAATGTAAATCCCTAAGATTTTGTGAAGTTTTTTTTGAATTAATTTATTCTTTTTGATATTTTTTTTTCATGAAACACTAAATATATTTTGTGTTATATTAAATTACCAATTTATTCTAAATTTTTTTCTCAACACCATGTTGAGCTCTCACTACATGTATGACTTAGATTATCTTGTGTTACTCGCAAGGACAAATTTCACCAAACTACAATATAGTAGTAATATTATTGTTAAAATATTATTATAGTTACCACCATTATATTGTAATTGAAGTTATGAATAATATTAACTTATGTATGAAAATATTATTTGAACATGTATATAAAACGACTCCTTTTGTTATCAATTTGTTAGAAATAAAAGTAGTAACTCTTTAAAAATAAATAAATTACTTTTCTATGAAACCTATTTTTCTATATACAAACACCAAATTATCTTAATAAATTAAAAAAATTATGAATTTATAACTAAAATTTAAATAATATATATTAAATAAAAAAATTACACTCATCCAATAGATTTTATATCCATATGATAAGAATAAATCCAATTTTTTGGACAAAATGATGTATTTTTATAAAAGGTAATTTTATCAACTTTTAACGGTGAACCTATTTTAAATATACTTTTTTGACAATTTTTTAATTTTTATTAAAATAAATAAACAACATTTTTGAATGTGTAGTATCAGAATTTACTTTTGGTGAATTTTTGGTATCTTTTGAAGAAGATTCAATTTATAATGAATAGTAAAAATATAAAATTTTAATTGAAAACTATTTTTTCATTTAAATTATTTATGCATATAAATTATCTCTTTATTTGATTATAATGTATATTTATATCACATATACATATATTAATCCAATTTTCGTTATTTTAATCATCTTCACAATGATATTGGATATAAAAACATTTCAATACTTTAAACAATTACACTTTAAAAAATTATTTTTTCGTCCCATCTGCGGGAGTGATTTTAAATTAAATTATACCACTCCTGTTATAAGAATTTTGAAATTTTTAATCCATATTTGGAATAATAATAATTTATAATTTCTAGTATGTTCAACACATTTTTTTACCAAAATTATGTGTTAATGTAATTAAAATTAATTATAGTGATTAATTTAAAAAGAGTTTACTTAGTGGTTAAACATCAGCTTAATTGGAAAAATAACCTATACACATGTCCAAAATAAACTGGATGGACATGTTTTAAAAATATACACCATTTCATCGAAAATAAACCATTTTTTTAGGACCATCATGTAAGAGATACCTTTCAATGGTGTTAACCTTTTTATATCTACAAGAATGTCACTCCCCATCCACTATAAAAGGTCACTCACCCCATAACTTCTTTACACCTCTTAGGACCTTTGTATAATACACAATCTGGAAAAATAAGCTTCCAAATTCCATAAATTCATCCTTGGGGCCTTAATTTGGCCAGAAGGCTAACTAAGGAATCCCTTTGGTGCAAACCAAAAGGAGTTACCAAAAGAAGAGGTAACATCCTTCAATAAGAACTTTTGTTTTGTTTCCTTCTCCACCCCTCAATTATTCTTATTACATGCTTATAAAATACCTAGATTATAAGAAATATGCAAATATTTTGTCTTGTTAGGGTTACCACCTACACTCACACACACTTCCATCAAATGAGATATGCAATTATTGTTCCTATGTATGGCGGACTACCACCTCGCATCAGATGCAGTTCGCTCATCTATTAAAACATTGAAAGGTTGAAAATAATGATATAATTACTATTTTATATCATATATATGTTATTTATTTGTTATTTATTCTTATGAAATAATTATATAACAAATCACTCCATGAATTCCATTTTGTGTGAATACGATAACATTGTTTGTAGACGTGTCGACTGATGCCTCCTCAAAGCGGTGTGATTTGTTTAAATTTTACAAGGAATGTATTAAGTATGGGTTTAGTAAATTTATATTATTTATATGACATGATAATTTTAATATAATGATAATATATATACATATATGTCATTTTCATTCTTTCTTTCAATATGACAAGAAAAAGGAAACAACGTTCACGTGTATGTGCAATATACTGTTTCCATGAATGGTTTATTTCATTTCTTATATATATATTTCATAGATTATTATAAATAATAATATAACAAATATATATTACATTTATATCATTTTTTACATTTTTTAAATAATTAAATTATGATCCAATTAATATGATTAAGAATAAACGGATTGCATGAATGGGATGGTATGGCACCTGCCATCGGGACAAGCATGTGTATGCATGGGAAAGCCTAGAAGAACTCCCATATGAAGATGGAGAGCTAATTCCATGATGAAGATGCTAGGGAGGAGTAGTTCCAAGTAGTTATTATGGGTGGTATGTAATGTTTGAAGCCTACGGGAAATGAATTCCTCTAAGACCTATGGTCCATGTAATACTTACACCTACAGGCCTTATAAGGGTTCTAACACACCCCTTGAAAGGTGTATTAACAAAAAATCAATATAAAATGAAGGACTTTGAGCCATTGAAGGTGGAGGGTTATTTTTTAGATTTATAATAAACTTATATTTATTAAAAAGGAGGTTTAAACATGTATAATGAATGTCAAGACTTAAGGTAAGGATTTTCTCATCTCGCTTTTTATATACATGATATACATACCACATTCACCACTCTTTTATTTTATGTATTAATTACACTACCATATTAAATTTAATATTATTATATTAAATTATTTTAGGATATTAAAAAATTATACTTTTTGTTATTCTTTCATGGGGATCATGTTTCTTAAGTTACTTAAGTATTAAAGGGATTTCTAGTCTCATTTTTATTTCTGTGACACATATTCCATAACCACCACTCATATATTTTATGTGTTGTATATACTAGACATGATTGTATTCTATGATTATTTTCCACAAATTTATGGGTATTTACATCTTCATTTTATTATCTGTATTTCATGGGTTATATGTTTCAAAATTAACCAAATCAGTAAATTAAATTTGTCTCAATTTTCCTTCATTGGGATACATGTTTTGTTATAAACCTATATTCTTTTACAGGGTTTATATAATACCATTTTACATGTTATATGAATATTATACTTATTTTAAAGTTTTATTAATCTTAATTAATGTTATTAATACATGGGTATTTTGATTCAAAGTTACCAAATGTTGGGACCAAGCGGATGATGAAGGTGATGAAGGTTTTAAGATTTATCTTTTGTAGTTAAGGTTTGATTTGAAGAAAAGAAATAAATTCACTTTTTTGGAAACAATTTTTTTTGATTTTTTTTATGAAATAATTGATCGATTTCAGGAAGAATTGGTTTCACAGAAGAATGTATCATGTTAGTATTTAATTATCATAGGTTTCACAATTGAATAGATGTAAACTTTTGTTTCAATTGTAACGATGATTTATTGATGTGTATCTTATATAAAACAATATTTGTATTGATAACTTTTGACACAATCCTGATTGAAAGATGTGTTACCGATTTTTTTCCAAAACATTCGTATCCCGATTGAAGAAGAGGTGCTGATTTTTTTCAAAGAAATTATATCTAGATTAAGAGATAGTACAAATTGTGTTTCAAAACAATCAATGTGGTGCTGATGGAAAGGTGGTGCTGATGAAAGTTGTATTGATGGAATGATCATGCCGATGTAAGTTGTGCTGATGGAAAAGGTGGTGCCGGTAGAAATTGGTTCCAATTGAAGTTGTGCTGATAGAGGAGGTGATGTCGATGGAAGGTGAGACACATATTGCTTTTCAAAAAAAACATATTCATGTTGAATAAAAGGAAAGATATGGTGTCGACTAAGAATGAATCATATCATATTGTATTGTATCATATCCGGGAAAATCTTTTTTTTATATTATATTGCATCGTACTTGGGTGGATCATTATTTTCTGATTATATTGCATCGTACTCGGGTGGAACATCATTTTCATATTGTATTGTATCATATTCGTCATGATTGTATCTAGAATAATCAAATCCATCATTATCATAACTAGAATGATCATATCCAGAATGATCATATCCTGCATGATTGTAACCAGAATGATCATATCCAGAAGTATCATAACCAGAATGATCGTATCAAAGATGATGGTGACTAGAATGATTGTAATCGAAATGATCATAAATATATATGATCGTATTCTGGATAATAGTATCGAGACCATTTGTATTAAGAAAATATCATTCTTGGGATGAGATAAAAAGAATCAAGCAGGAATAAATGAAAAGCTATAATACGTTCCAATTGAAGTCAGAAGATACTAATGTTGATCCTCAATGAATTCAAAGTCATGAAGGTAGTCAGGATTGATGAACTAGTTTTTTAATGTGATTATGTGTTTTCTCAAGAGGTTCAAGAGAAAAGAAAAAAAGTGGAGATATATGAATGAATTGTAATGGGGGATACATTCATTTAAATGAGTGATTGTATCTCATGTGAAGAAGCTCATTTCATCAAACACATTCAATTGGAATGGTATCACTGATTTTTTTGAAGAAATATTCTTGAGAAAATTAGATTCGGACCCATGTATTTCTCATCATTTGTAATTGTATTGAAATTTTGAAATGGGTTTCTGGAAAAGAAGAGATTAAGATTGTAGGAGATTCAAGAAGAATCTATAAGTGTTGAAAAAAGTCATAATTTCTCTAAGACTTAAGGTGAAAATCATATTTGGGTGAATTTAAGTGAGTAGGACAGTGTTTTGGGATTCCCACCTAAACATGTTTTGAGTCACCAATAAAATGGAAACAAGTACACTATACTTTGTGTATGTTTTCACTGTTCACTGTAGATGAGAGAGAGTCTCTGGGTTTCTAGAGAGAAGAAGATTTCAATTCCGTTCGGATTGACAATTGCCTTGTGTGGTGCTGATTCATTCGTATTATTTGGACATGACAATTATATTTGGGAATTGTAGTGGTACTAATTCTACTCTATTTAGTCTATCAGAAAAATTGAATTTCGAGCTCTGTTTTGAAAAACCATACTTGAAGCTTTGTTTTGGAATAATAAGACTATGATATTTGTTTCCAATGAATCAGAATATAGAAATTAGTCTTTGTGCTCCATAACAAAGTCCATGTAGTTCTTTCCATTCTTCTGGGTAAGGAATTGAGGAATTGTATTAAAATGTGAATACATTTTTTTAATTGGAACGACATGCAGGTAACATGAGCTGTTACAAAACAACTTCTTTACCCTATTGTGCTAAGAGGATGCACATGCACTAGTTGTATTGTTTCATATTTCTACACAAGTGTAAGGGTACTTCCTACTGATTTTAATCCAAGGATTATTTTCTTACTGGATTGTATGGTATTGGATCACCTCCAAACCATACAATGGACATAGCTATTATTATTTAATAGTGAACCTTGTAAATATTTATGTTCCTTTTTATGTGTGTTGAGTTTGTTTCTAGCAGGGAATTGATATCTCTAATAGGTGGTGAAGGTTGTTTCAAATGAAAAGAAACATAAAAGAAAAAGAGTATTACTAATTCACCCCTCCACTCTCAGTGATACATTACTCCAACTGGGCACTTTCAAGTGGTATAAGAGGGTGGTTCTGATCGCTATTATTTACTGATGGAGAACGTGAAATGTATGAATAGTAAAGGTATTCTGGTCTTTAAGGGAATGAACTATCATATCTGAAAATATATAATGTTGTTATATCTTATTTCTATCAGTTATGATGTTCCTGAAAATTCAACAGTTGGGTTTCCTCCAAATGATGATAGTTCTCCACTTACACATGTTGACAAGAAGTTACTTGAAAATTATGGAAGGGCCAAGAATTCTATATTATCATCAATTTATGGAAGTGAATTACTGGGAGTGAATGGTATTTCTATAGCTAATGGTATATGGGATATGTTGAAAAACATATATGAAGTCAATACAAAAGTGAAGTTGGAAAAGTTAAAAATATGGATATTAAAGTATGAATATTTGAAGATGAGTCATCATGAATCTATTGGGGAAATCATTACCAAGGTGAATGAAATTTTGAGTATTATCATATTTCTTGGTGAAAAGATGAACGACTCTATAGTTTTTGAAAGTATTAGGAGAATCCTACTGAAAAAATTGATGAAAAATATTCTCCAGTGGAAGAAAAAGATCCTGAAACATTATATCTTGATTATATTCATAGAACTCTTATCACATATGAAATGAGAATAGAAAATGTTATGAAGAGAAAAAAAGGTTGATAGAGAAATGTATTTCAGGGATATTAAGAAAGAAAATTCAAAGAATATTGTTACTAAATATGAAGTTAGTTATTCAGACATGGAATAAGAGGTATATAAAAATATAAATTAAATCATATCCTTGTTTTCCATCAATGTGAAAAAAGGTATAGAGAAATACAAAGGTAAACTTCCCTTAAATTTTTTTGAATGTGGAGGTGTTGGTCACTTTGTGGTTAATTATCCTCAAAGAAAGAAAGAAGTGGACAGTGATATTGATAAAATAAATACAAGAATATCATGGAATAAAAATGGAGGTAAAGTAAAAGTAAAGAAATTATTCAAATCAAAAAATAAGAAGTTTTTTTTCAAAAGATTATGAAGAAGAAGGGAGTGATGTAGAATCCAAAAAATCCATTGAGTATGGTAATGAAAATACATTCATTGCAACAGTGAATGATGAATAATTCATTTGTATTAGTTCTAATGAAAAAGAAACTCAGCTTGAAATGCAATTGAAAGATGAGTTAAAATAATGTCTGAGAAATTTCAGAATACTTGAAAAGAAAAACAAAAAATTGTATGATTAATGCTCAAGAAACCAAGTATGTTTTACTACTAAGAAAGAAAATCTGGTTAAATATATTGATGAGTTGAAGAATTTTTTTAAAAGATTAAAAGAATCGTAATGTTCATTTGGAATTATAGTTAAAGGAAAAATGAAGAAGAGTTAGATGTTTTCCAACAAATATTTTATGAAGCTAAAAAAATTATAAGTTTCCAAAACTCTATCAATGAATTCGGTGAATGTTATCATAATGAGGAACCTGGTAAGATTCAGAAAAGTTACCTTTGATGGGTGAGAAGAAGAATAGAACTATGTCTAAATAGAAGAATGTTGGTAATGTAATGTATTTGGTCAAAGTGAAGAATTCAAATGTAAATAAATCTTGATTCCAAAAAGGATTTATCTATATCCAAAAAAGTTTCAAATACTTCTAATCCTATCAAGGAAGAAAATAAGAATATGAATCTGATTTAATGTAAAAAAGAAGATGGTTGAGAAATGATTTCACAATTATGATCAGTATGGAGGATTCAGAGGAAAATACTATTTCTATGGATATTGTTGGTATTGTGGGGGATTTAGGCACACAAAAAGTATGTTTTGGTTCAATAAAAAACATTACTATTTTCTCATAGGTTATGAAAGGAATATATTGAGGGGGATTAAATGTCCTCAATGAAAGAAAGATGAGAAGGTTTTCTTGAAGAAATATGAAAAGAATAAAGTAAAGATTTAAAATAGGTTCTAACCCCTGGAAACAATTTTTGAAATATGTGAATAACCTAGAAACTATGCAAAATGATGCCTTGTTTTGTTACCAGTACATCAATAAGATTCTCAATTCTCAAAAAGTCGAAGGTGAAGAATGAAAAGAATACAGAAAATGTGTTTGTTTTCGAAACTTCATTAAAATCCATGAATGAAGAACAAACCTGGATACTTGATAGTGGGGGTTCTAATCACATTAATGGAGACATGAAATAGCTGAAGTATTTGAAAGATTATAAATAAGGAATAATGATATTTGGTAATGATGAATCATTGAAAATCAAAGGTGTTGGGTCAGCCATTATTGGAAAATAAAAGATGAAATATGGGGAAAAATTGTATGTTGATGTGTTGAAACATAACATGCTAATTGTCTCACAATTGTGTGATGCAGGTAACACGGTTATCTTCTAGAAATATGGTTTTTTTTAAAGAGTGAAGAATATGGAAATATTGTTAAAAGAGGCCAACATATGAAAGGAAATTGTTTTCAGGTTGGTGATTCACAAAACTCTTTTTATATGAGTATTATAAGAGAGAACCAGTTATGGAATAAAATGATTAGATATATTTTTCAAAGAAACATGATAAATTTATTCAAAAGTGACATTGTTTGAGATGTTCTTATTCTTACAAGAAGAATATATTAATGTTGCACTATTTTCCAGAAAGGAAGGATTACAAATGTGGTGCCTAAGAATGTAGATATTTGTTTAAAACAACCCATGGAGCTGATCAAATCTGATATATGTGGGAAAATGAGAAAACAATCAACACATGGAGATAAGTACATCATTACTTTCATTCATGATTTTACTCGAATTACTTTTGTTATGTACATGAAACACAATCAAATGCTTTGAAATTTTTTAAAAGTTTCAGAATAAAAGTTGAGAAAGAATGTGAGTATTATTTGATGAAGTTGAGTACTAATAATGGTGGTGAATACATAAGTGAAGAGTTTTATGACTATCTTGATAATGATGGAATTCAGCTTGAGTATAGCTCTCCATACAGTCCCCAAAAAATGGGTTTTCTTGAAGACTGACTAGAATCTTGGTGCAAATGGGATGAACCATGTTACTTGAGCATGGCCTTCCTCAATACTTCTAGAGGAAAGCCATTAGTACTGTTGTTTATATTCAGAACCATTGTTTCTATAAGACTCAATAATGTATTAATCCCTATGAATGGTTAAATAAAAGAACTCCATGTTGGAATAACATTATAGTTTTCAAGGGTCCTTGTATTATAAATATGAATGGTGGAAACTATGGTAAGGTTGAGAAGAAAGGTGAGGATAGAATATTTCTTGGATATTCTCTGGAAGGAAGAGGGTACATATTCTTAAAAAAAGAAACAAAAATAATATTTTATTTAGTTTTTTTAAAAGTGTTTGAAGTATCTGAGAAAGATAAAAATGTTAAGGTGGACAAATAAATTGAGTAAGTTAAAGAAGATAATTCTAATCAGGATACAAATGATTGTAATCCTAATAATGGAGAAGAATTAGACTCAACTATTTCCAATGATGAGGAATACAATTTAAACACTTATCCAACACTGAAAAACACGTGGAAGCACAAAATATAATTGGCGATCAACATTAGAATGTTCAAATAAGCATAAAAACCAATTCTATTACACATACCTCTTTGTATTCAAAAGTGGAACTGAATGATATAAAAAAATATTTTGAGCATCCAGAATAGATTTTGTCCATGAATGAAGAATTGGATCAGATTGAAAATAATAATACATGGGAACTCGTACCCATACCTAAAAAACATCATTGTCACAAAATGGGTTCTTCAGAACAAGATGAATGAGAAAGATGAAGTTATAAGAAACAAAGAAAGATTGGGTTTCCATGGGTATTCACAGATTGAGGGTATTGATTTAGATGAAATCATTGCTCTAGTGGAAAGACTTGAAATAGTAATAATCTTTCTAGATATTTCCACACAACGAGGATACTAGTTCTTTCAAATGGATATTAAATCTACATTATAAAATTTTTGATTTTGAAGAAGAGTTTTATATCGAACAACCTTGTTGCTTTGTTATTGGAAAAAGGTTAAGATTATGTGTGATGATTGAAAAAGGAATTGTATGGCCTAAAATAAGCTCTAAGGGAATGGTATTCTAAATTGCATAAATTATTAAGAAAGATGAATTTGAACAAAGGAAGAGTGGATAACCATCTTTACATAAGAGAACGTCAAGAGTCTTCCTCATTGTAATTGTTTATGTTTATGATATTATCATTGCCAGGATGATGAAGGAATCTATGAAATATTTTCTAACGAAATGACAAATGTATTTGAAATGTCCATGCTATGAGAAATGAAATACTTTCTTGGGCTAAAAATCCATCTAAAGAAAGAATACATTTTCCTCTTCCAATAAAAGTATGCAAAAGAACTTCTCAAGGGGTTTGGAATGGAAAATTCCAAACCTATTTCCAATCCCATTTTAGTGGGAAAAATTATGAGTGAAAATGGAGAATGAAAAGAAGTTGATTAGAAAGTTTATTGAAAGGTGATAGAAAGCCTATTATATTTGACTACCTCTAGGCCTCACATTTTTATTCTGTTACCTTATGTTCAATATTTTAGAGTGATCCAATAGAATCACAAATTAGTACTAAAAAAATTATTCTTAGATACATTAGAGGCATGACAGAATTCGGAATCAGGTATTGCAGCTCAAATAGTATTAATTTATTTGGGTATTCTGATGTATATTGGGAAGGAAATGTTGATGATCGATGATCCATATCTAGTGGTGTATTGTTTTTGGGAAAGAATTATGTTACTTAGAATCCGAATAAAAAAACAATGTAACTCTCATTACGAATAGAGCTGAATATGTTGCTTCTACTAAAGCTGTTACTCAACATATGTGGTTGAAAACAGAATTGGAAGATTTACTTATAGAAGTAATATTACCCTTTCTATTGCGTTTTGACAATAAAAGTATAATCAATATCAATAAGAATCCATTGCAACATTCTCATTAAAAATGTATTGATATCAAATATCATTTCAACAAAGATAATGTGGAGAACACTGAATTGAAGATGGAGTATGATCCATTATTATAACAAGTTGATGATATTTTCCCAAAACCATTATTAAATGAATAATTCTCCAAAATTAGGTTGAACATGGGTGTCCAACTTGTTTCTCTTCATGGTTTAGGTATGTGTATTTTTTCCCTCTATCATCTTACCTTTGGATTGTTTTTTCAAGGGGGAGAATTATTTGGATTCATAAATCTATTGCACAAAAGAGAGTTGTGGGTAATCTGTGAATTCAAAATTGTTTTGTGTATGAACTATTATAACTATTTCTTAGAGTGGTTTTAAGAAAAAATTTAATTTTTTTCTAGGGAGAATGAAGAAAATAAAAAAAAAGTAAGAGGATGTCATGATGATTTTTTTGGTTTCTGGGTTTTTCTATTAATGATTCTTGTTTACTACTATGAGTTATCTCATGTAGGATTGTAATTATTAATATTTAATCCATTGGTTGAGGTTACAAAGTTAAGTAATTTATGAAATTTGGTTGACAACATAATCCAAAGGGGGGGTTATTCGGACTAAGCTGATGATGAAGGTGGTGAAGGTTTCGAGAGTTGTCTTTTGATGTCAAGGTTGGTTTTGAAGAAAACAAATCACTTAAATTTTCTTTGGAAATAATTGTTTGAAGATTTTATTTTATGAAATAATTGATCATTTTCTAGATGAATTGGTTTCACAGGATAATGTATCATGTTGGAAGTGAATTATCATTGGTTTTGCAATAGAACCGATGTGAATATTGTGTTTAAATTGTGAAGATGATTTTCTGATTTGTATATTATATAAATTATGATTTTTATTGTGAAATTCTGATGCAAACCTGATAGAAAAAACGTGTTACATATTATTTTTTTATACAATCAAATCCAGATAGAAGAGGTGGTGTTGATTTTTAAAAAAAATTATATCTATATTAAGAGATAGTATCGACTGTGTTTCAAAACAATCAAAGTGGTACCAATGGAAAGGTGGTGCTGGTGAAAGTTTTGTCCCTGGAAAGATGGTGACGATGAAAGTGTTGTCTAAGGGAAAGGTGGTGCTGATGGAAAGTGGTGCTGATCGAAGTGGTGCTAATGGAGGAGGTGATGCAGATGGACGACGAAACATCGATTTTTTTTCAAAGAAATCATATTCTGGTTGAAGAAAAGGAAAGAGATGGTGTTTATTGAGGATGAATCATATTAGATTGTTTTGTATCATATCTGAAAAGATATTTACTTTATTATTGTATTGCATCGTACTCGGTTGGATCATCTTTTTCAAATTATATTGCATCGTACTCAGGTGGATCGTCATTTTCAAATTCTTTTGTATCGTATTCAGTATGAGCGTATCAAGAATGATGGTATCTGGAATTGTCTTATCCATCATGATCAAAACAAGAATGATCTTATCCAAAATTATTTTAAACAGAATGATTGTATCCAAAATTATTTTATCCATCATGATCATAACCAGAATGATTGTATCTAGAATGATAGTCTCCAGCATGATCGTAACTAGAATGATCATATCCATTATGATGGTTACTAGAATAATCATAACCAGATATGATCGTATTCTGGATAATAGTATTCAGGCAATTTGTATTCATAAAATATCATGCTTGGGTTGAGATGAAAATAAAGAAGGGGAATGAATGGCAAGATATAATACATTCCAATTGAAGTCTGATGATGCTAAAGCCAATCCTCAATTAATTCAATGCCATGAAGGTATTTAGGATTCAATCACTAGTTTTTGAATATGATGATGTTTTTTCTAGATAGGTTCAAGAGAAAAGAAAAGAAAGTTTATATAGATGAATGAATTGTCAAGAGGGATACATTCATTTAAAATAGTGATTGTATCTCAAGTGGAGAAGTGCATTTCTTTAAACACATTCAATTGGTATGTTATCAATGATTGTTTTGAATTAATCATCTTGAGAAAATTAAATTCTGACCCATTTATTTCACATCATTTTTAATTGTATTGACATTTGAAATGTTCATCTGGAAAATAAGTGATGAAGATTGTATAAGATTCGAGAATAATTGAGAAGTGTTGACAAAGTCATAATTGCTCCATGATTTTAGGTGAAAATCATATTTGGGTGAATTTAAGTGAGCGGGAAAGTGTATTGAGATTCCGACCTAAACATGTTTTTGAGTCACCTATAAAAGTAAAAAATTACACTGTATATTGTGCATTCTTTCACTTTTCACTACAGAAGAGAGAGAGGCTCCAGTTTTCTAGAAGTAAGAAGATATCAATTATGTTCGGATAGGCAATTGTCCTGGGTGGTTCTCATTCATTCGTATTATTTTGGGTGGACAATGGATTTCAAGAATTAATGTGGTGTTGATTCTACTCTATTTTTTTTAACAGAAAATTGGAATGGGAGATTTGTTTTGAAAAATGGAATGGGAGCATTGTTTTGAAAGAATCATACAGGGAGATTTGTAACGAATGAATTTGACTTAGAGGAATCAGGCTCTTTGTATCATAGTAGTGTCCAAGTAGTTCTTACCATTCATTAGGGTAAGTAATTGATGAATTTAATTACAATGTGAATACATTATTTGAATTGAAAATAAGCTCGACTAACATAAGTTGTTACAAAACAATTTCATTACCATATTGTGTTAAGAGGATTCACATGCACTAGTTGTATTTTTTCATAGTGCTACATAAGAGTAATAGTACTTCCAACTCATTGTAATCCAAGTATTGTTTTCATAGTGTATTTTATGGTATTGGATCATTTCCAAACCATACCAAGGATGTTGTTGTCTTTATTGAATAGGAAACCTTGTAAATATTTGTGTTCCTTTGGATGTGTGTTGAGTTTTTTTTTCAGAATGAGATTGATATCTCTAACAAGAGGTGAAGGTTGTTTCAATTAAAAAGAAACATAAAAATAAAATGAGTATCACAGATTCACGAAATCCCCCTCTCAGTGATACATTACTATGACTGGGCCCTTTTACCAAAGAGGTACGATTTTATTGATACAATATCATCATTTATCGAGGTTATTTATGATTGCGCATCTACGAATGAAATATTATGATCAATATCTCAATAATTATATTGATTTTAATCTACTCCAGTTTTTCATGACTTTATATATTAGTTTTATTTTTCCACTCTTTGGTACTTAATATAATTAAGAAAATAGTTTTAATAAAATCTGACTTTATGTCTCTTCAGTCAGAAATCTAATTTACTCAAAATCCATGTTTTCTTAACATGTTTCAAAAATGTTTTTAAATGATATTTTAAGATGACTTTATAAGGAAATTATTTCAATGATTTAAAATAATACTTTATAATTTTTAAAATATATTTTAAAAGAAAAATGTTTTCAAAGTGTTTTGTGATTTAAAAGTGTTTTTCAAAGATGAACGGATATTTTCATTAAGAAATTCTCAAAGTGATCTTTTGAAATAGTTCTCCATATAAGAGGAAATACATAGATATATATTAGGATTTATTGGGGATGTTATCTATGAATAACACTTTTATTATTTCTCTAAATGATTTATGTTTTGTAAGAATGATATCTATGAAACCGGTTTCTATTTCATGGGTTATACCATGTTAAATTTATTACGAAACTCATTTATTTTCACAGGTTATCCTATCATGAAATGGTTATTGAATTTATTTTTTCCATAGGTTATGATATGATTAAATTTTTATGTTACCCATTTCATTTCATGAGTTATGATATGATTAATTTTTATGATCATGAATCACATAGATGTGTATTTTTATTATGTGATGGGTGTGACCTATATCTCCCTCTAATGCATTGGGTACAGATTTATATCTCATGAGATAGTTATTGGAACATGTCGATGGTATTGATCCACTACAGGATGAAATTTTAACCATATCCACTATGAATAAAGGGCTACCACTGGGGATGGTGGTGTGTCCCACCTAGGAGGTATAACCACCTATGTGTGAACCCGATTATAAGTCCATAATTTTTTGAGTGAACATTATTAAATGTTCACAATGTTATGTGTGAACCCAGTTACATTTTCATAAAGGTATGAATGGACCTGGTATAATGTCCATGTGTTTATGTGTGTACATGATTACATGTTCACAATTTTATGAGTGAACCATGTTCACAAAGTTTTGCGTGAACTTGATTAGAAGTTCATAATGTTATGAATGGACCTAGTTGTATGTCCAGATTTTTATGCAAGGACATGATTAAATGTTAAAAATATTGTGAGTAAACCTCATTACTTATTCCCAATGTCATTTTTTAACTCGATGCATGTCTATAAGTTTATTTTAAGGTCTAATTTCATGTTCTTTACTTAATGAGTGAATATTCTTCTATTTACACATGTTCACATTGTTATAAACCGATGTGTATTTCAAAATTCTATGAATTATGTGTATGTTTCTCTAATATAGATTATTTTATTTGATATTATTATGATTCATGTATTAGGAAATTCTAATCCTTATTCTCTGACTTATGATTATAATCTTTCAAATGTCGAGTATGATATTCCAATGTTATTATCATGATTATAAACCCTTATACTCATTTCATACTTATGAATATCCTTTATTTGATCTTACTGAGCATTTGAGATTACCCTTTTTATGTTTTATTTCCCCTAGGTTGTGAAGAAATGTTTTAAGTATGTGTACTAAAGGGTTGATATTTAAGGTATATAATGTATATCCTTCACCAAAATAGAAGATTATGTATCCAAGTTTCCAAAGACACTAAATGGTTATGGGCCTTAGCCATTTAATATTTTAATGTGCGGAATATTAATCTAAAATGATGTGACATCCATGTATGTTATGCCTGGGTTTCTATAGTTATTATCAAAGTAAATTTTTATCCAACATTTGGAATGTGTTATGATAAAACTTTTGTGATATCCCTTGGTACATAGCTAAGGACATTTCAAGGGATTTCCCTATGGATAATTTTAAGGATGGATTATTTTTTAGAAAAATTTCCTAGAATTTTGGTAAAGAATAGTGTGAGTGATTTCCATGTATTAAATATATATTTGGATACTATAAGTGGATGTGACTCTAGAATAGATGTATATGTGGGAAGCAACAATGAAACACCATATTGATCTATACTTAATTAAGAAATATTGTTTGAAAATAGGACTTCTTACTCCCATTCGTTGACAATCATGTAGGACATGATTTTTAAATTCACAAAATCTTTATGAACTATCATTAATAATTTAAATGGATGATGAGTATAGATGATTAATATTAAGATAAAGGTTTTATATATTGAAAAACAATGTTTCATGATATAGAAATCCTATAAATAAAACTTCATGATTATGTGGTTTTGAAATATGATTATTGTTTCTTATGTTTTTTTTGTTTTACTAAATGGATAGAACCCAATGGAACCTTGTTATTGAGTAATTAAATGGACAATGAACTTATTTTATTCCTAAGGAATCGAATATTATGGGATATGGAATGATACCCCTCATTGTTAGACATAAACAAATTCCTCAAGATATGAGACATAGTGAGCATCCAAATGAACAAATGAGGGAAAAAAATTATTTTGAGTCCTTCATGAGGCAATGAAAACTTATTTCCATAGTTCTTCAGAACCATTAGTTACTAAGAAATGGATTGCTACCACTATAAATATATTTTTCATTATCTTGTGTTTAGAATATGTAAAAGCCTCTCTCATTGTCTACCATCTGGAAGGTGATGTAGATCTATGGTGAAACACTATTTAAAATATGAGGAAATGAAAAGAATTTAAATATATGAAGTGTTTTGAGTTCAAAAAGGTATTTTTTCAATAAATTCATTCCTTATATTCTTCATAAATAAATAGAGAAATAATTTGTAGGTCCTAACAAGAGGGGTGATGAATTTATTTCTGCTTATGAAATTTTTTTACAAGACATTCAAGGTACTCTTCTGTTATTATAAGTCACCCTAAAGGTATGGTAGACATATTTTTAAATTGATTGAAACTAAATATTCAAAGTAGGTTAGCTATAAGGGACATTGGATGTTATGAATAAAACAATCGATGTGAACTAAAAGTGGAAATTGAAGCTGGAAACCCTCTTGGTTATAGTGATAAGAAATGGAAAATAGGGTTCCAGGAAAAATCAAATGATATTTTACATGGATGGATGAAATAGTTTCAAACTCTTGCTTACTAAATTTATTGGAAGGAGAAATTAGGTGAGTTTCTAAATGGATCAATAAGGTGCTTAAAATTTTAGATGTATGGCCATCAATAAAAATAATGTTTAAGTTATATGACTAGAGAGAGAGATCAAGAGAATGAATTATACACACTTCAATGTTTCAAGTGAAAGAAGTTTGATCATTATGTGAATCAGTGCCCTAATCCAAGTGCTAATGTGGATGATAATCCATAAAACCCATTTAGAAAAAATAAAATGTAAAATCTTATGTTATCACAATTGATGAAGTAAATCATGATAATGAGGGCACAGTTATCTTCCCCCACCTATAGTTGGGAATTTCATGTTTTATTTTGTATGAATAAGCCCTATAAAAATATTATTGTTCTCGATATAGTGAAATTTCAAGTGATTATCTCCCTCTGCATGGATTTTGGAATATTAAAATCATATTTTATATTATATCCATACAAGGATGGACCCATGTTTCAAATAAATTTTTTTTCGTACAATATAAAATCTTATTTAATGGATAAAGGGTGAATTATATTTTGAAAGGGTTATATAGTTAACCATTTAGAGAATGGTTAATTTATACATATGATCAATTTTTTAAGATTAAATTTTTATCTCACCATATGGGGATTTATACATGTTGGATATCCTGTGATTACTATTTTCATGTGATGTTAACTAAAGACAGAGGGAATAACTTATCTTTCTACCTCATGATCTCTTAGTACTTTTGGAATGATGAAAATTAACCTTCATTTATTAGCATAAGAGTTGAACAATAAATCAAGCAAGTAACAACCAAAGGGTGAGACTATTCTTACTAAAATGAATTAAACCATGTAAGTATACTTTATTATTTTCATAGACTATAAAATAATTCCCCAGCCCTAATAAAAGGATATTGGAAAAAAATCATTATACCTTTATTTTTTTGAACCTATGGTCCTATAAATCATAAAAAAATTATTATTTTGAGTCCTGTAACTTTCAATAGATCATTGACTTGTTAGTAGTCAATGATATGTTTAACACTCTATTAGTATTTATGATTTTCTTCTATGACCAATCTTCACTCCCAACCTCTATTCTCATATGTGAAAAACAAGTATTATGTTACTTTGGGTAACCATTATGATTCCAACATTTCATTTTAAAGGAATATTTATTATTATATCTTATGACGTGGGGTAATATTAATGTAACTTCCGTGTATTAAACCTTTGATCACCCAGAAAAATTTTCATTGTGAATATCATTTTAAGGGGGTAGAATGTAACACCGTGAGATTTTGTGAAATATATATTTTTGAATTAATTTAATATTTTCAATATTTATAATTTTACAATAAAATGATTATATATTTTATTATATTAAATCACTGTGAAATTATTTCTTTTTTACTTAACAACAATTTGATCATTGTTACACGCAAGGATGATTCTTACCAAACTGAGATGTTCTATAAATATTTTTATTAAAATATTATTATAGTTTCCAACTATCCATTGGAGTAAAAGTTATGAATATAATTAACTAAATTATATTTTGTTACACGCAAGGACGACTCTTACCAAACTGAGACGTTCTATAAATATTTTTATTAAAATATTATTATAGTTTCCAACAGTCCATTGGAGTAAAAGTTATGAATATGATTAACTAAATTGTGAAAATATTATTCACACAAGTATATAAAATGATTTATTTTTGTTATCAATTATTCACAATTGAAAGTAAGAACTAATTAAAAATAATGACATTTCTTTTCCACGATAAATATTTTACTATGTCTAAACACCATTTTATCTCTATAAATTAAACAAATCACATTTGATGAATTTTTTAATAAAATTTATATATTATATGTTAAATCGATTTTTTTAACAATCATACAATAGATTTTATAGGTATAATACAATAATAAATCCTATTTCCTAAATAACAAGATATATTTTTCTAAACATCAATTTTACCAAATTTTAATATTGAAACTACATTAAATATAATTTTTAAAACATTTATAATTTTTATTTTAAAAAATATAAAACAAATTATAGTGAAACTTCAAATTTTAATTTGGGTGAATTATTTATATTTTTATGAGAAGTTTCATTTTTTGATAAATAATTAAAAAATATTGAATTTCAATTGAAAAATATATTTTTGATTAATTTATTTATTCAGATTAATTATATTTTTTAATTTATATTTTATATTTTTTAGTTATCCATCTATTAATCCCATTTATGTTATTTGAATAAATTTCTCATTGATATTGGAAAAAAAACATTTCAATCATTTAAACATTTTCTTTTTAAAAGCATGTAGTTTCCTCCCATCTGAGGGATTAATTTTAAATTAAATTATACCACTTATGTGATTAGAATTTGGAATAATGGATTCTACATCTGGAATCAAACTAAATTATAGTTTATATTAAGGTCAACATAGTTTTTCACGAAAAATAGTAGTGAATGTTATTACAATTAATTGTGTCGATTAAGGTAACAAATAGTTTACTTACTGGTTGAACTTAAACTTAAGCGAAAAATATCTTAGAAAAGGGACCGAAAGAAATTTTATGGAAATATTTAGACCATATACACCATTTTAAAAAATATAGACCATTTTTTGAGGAACATTATTTTCGGGAGACCTCTTAATAGTATTTACCTTTTTATATTTTCTAGAATTTTACTCCTCCTCAACTATAAAAGGGAACTCACCCCCTCACCTCTTCACACACCTCATGCAATTTGAATCATACAAAACCTTCTCAAATAATTTTACAAATTCCATCACTTCATCCAACATGAATCACTTTGGTCACAAAGGCAACCAAGGAATCCCTTTGGTGAAATCCCAAAGGAGTTACCCAAAGAAGAGGTAACATCCTTCAATAAACACTTTTGTTTCTTTCTCCACCATATCAATTATTTTTATTACATTATCATATATTAACCTACATATAATAAATGTAATTTGATTTTTTATGTTAATGGTATGACCTACACTCACACTAAGTTCCATCAAATGGGTTACTCAATCATCATTTGTGTGTAGGGTAGACTACAACCTCACAAACTGATGTCGATTGTTATTCCATTACCACCTTTCAGGGTTGGAAATAAAGATGTAACATATATTTTTATTTAATATATATGATATATATGATTTATTTATTATTATTAAATTATTATTTAACACATACCTTCATAATTTTTATTTTTTGGTTATACGATAACTTTGTTTGAGGACATGTTGACTACAGCCTCATCAAAGCGATGTGATTTGTTCATACTTACATGAAATGTATTAAGGATATATTTATTAAATTCGTATGATATATATTACATGATAATACCACTTTAATTATTATATATATATATATGTATATATATATGTCATTTAATTTATTACTCTCAATATGAGAAGAAAACATAAATAATATTCATGTGTACGTACTGTGTCCTACCCTAACATTGGATACTCCTTAATTTTGTTCTTTTCTAGGCCTTGTAACTTTATGATTGATATTTTAGTTGAGAACAAGTTAAATTATTTCACTTTTTGTATGTTTTGGTGGATTTAATCCTGTGCATTGGCCTCGAAAATTTAGTGGAAATTGTGTAGTTCAACCTGTGTACTTGTGCGGTAAGTTCTGGATTCAACAAAAAGCTACCAAACAATTTGTGCATGGTTAAAAAAATCATGCATCCTGGTTGTGAAGAAGGTCTAGGATTTAAGTAGAAGATACTATAAAGTTTTAATACAGTATCACTAACCATGCGTGTTAGCCATGTAGTCTCTCTCTTCTTGGACAGTAGCTGTCACAGAGTTGGCGCAGAATTTGATATACAGAGCAGCCAAACCGTGCGAGATTCCAGGAAATTCTAAAACATAAAAACCCTATTCTACCCTTACCTCATTTTAACTCCATTTCAACCGCTTCACCTTGGTCAAATTTTCCATTCCAGTGGGTCCTAAAACCCTTATTCCCTTGGATCCTACACCTTCATGGTTGCATCCTCAAACATCTAAGATGAGTTTCTTATGGTTTTGGCCCATTTTTTCATTCCTTATCCCCTTCATCTGGGTTTTCTTGGTTTCCCTTTAGTGAGGAATTTCTTTTCCAAACCCTAATGGCTAGGGTTTTCATGATGGATCATTTTTCTTTAGATCTATGGTGTGTAAAAGTTCCATAGGGCTTAGATATCTCATATATAAAGGTTTCATTTCTCCCTCACATCGTTGAGGTAGGTGTTTCTATGTTTTTTATTTCTGATGCATCATATTAAGGATTGGGTTCCTTGAATAAATTTTTAAACATGATTCATGCACATAGGGTACCTTTTCTTAGTTTTTTTTTATGTTTTTTATTGGTAAAATTTTCCAAAATTAGTTTTTATGTGATTCCATGGATATTTCTATCTATTTATGCACATAATGTATTTTGTAAAATTTCAAATTTTCAATAAAAGTGAAATTGGTCCTTGTTTGGACACATGGCCTCTGTTATATTTTGGTAAATTAGTTTTAATATATTTATTTGTAATAATGTGTGATTTTTATGTATTTTATGTCTTTAGAATTGTGGAGGAAACGTTTTTGGAGAGAATTATCTTGGTTTTAAAAGGGTTGTTTTTGATATGGAAATTAAATGGGGTAGTTGGGATTGGATTAAAAATAATGTGGTGACCATAGAAATGGAAATGGTTGATTTGGGTATGCCATTGGAAGTTGGAACATCCATGTGTTCACAAGGTGCACACATGGATGATCATTCAAAGTAATATGTCTCATTAAAACAATGTTTTATCTAAACTTTGGCTTTTCAAAAGCTTTCTTGGATCTAAAAAGGATTTCTGGTGCATTACATATCTTGAAATTGATTCCAAATGCATTCTTCAAAACATAGCCCATTGGGAATTTTGGGACATGATTGGTCTCTAAATGGTTGGGTATCCCATTGGGTGTCTTTAAATATGTTATGTGTTTTAGTATTGGGTTTTAAAAATGAATAGATCTTGAAATGTAAAGGAATTTTTTACAATGCTTGTGAAAGTGACATTACATGTTGTTTAGAAATAGTTTTTGAATTTTTTTGGTTAATGCATTTGGGTGTGTAAAGTTAAAGGATCGTTTAAAAAAATATTTTTTACGAAATGGTTGAATGTTTATATGATGTGACGTCCCAATTAGAACCTTGATGATATGATATATATACATATAGTGGGAACCTCTATAGGTGGGATTTCAATTTCTGGGTTCTCGTATAGGTGGTGTTTGTGTCTGGGGTAGGAAAGTTAGTTGATGGTTGGTAATATGAGTCACGCATGTGAGGGACTACTATTTAGATAGTATACATTCACCATGGGTTCTTTGGTGTCTTTTATATCTTTGAGTGACAGTTTCTTGCTAGCCCCGATTAGATGGGTTGGTAACCACTGGATTTGCTGAGAGGCCAGGTGGGTTGTGCAATGAGATTAGTTCGTTGAGGGCATCCATTTAGTTATAGAATGGAGAGATTCACTATACAATGGAAGGTGGTTCTGAACTAAGTTCATCCAGGGATCACTCTAGTGATGTTTAAGACATCCCATGGTTGCTTTATATATTTTCTAGTTTACCTTTTACTACTTTTATTTCCTTTTATATTCTATCTATTTATATTTTTCATATCCTAGTATTGTTTTGTGTGGATTTTGGAAGAGGTTTTAACTATTAAATAGTAAACCATTTTTTTAAACATAGATGTGGGGGGCTTCTTTTAAAAATAAAGGAAATAATGTTTACTAAAATGAAAAAAACCAATCCCTTTAAATGTATTTTAATACTACTTTTAATCCATAGTTTTTTGGGAGAGGAATTGCATGGATTCATTGGTGATTAACTACTGAGGTATTTTTCTCATGCCCTAATTGTACCACTCAATGTTGGTAGACATGATCTGTTTTGTAGGTTCAGCTTCTTGTTTAGGTTTTCTAGTTAAGCTGGCTCTTACAATTGTTCCATCTTGTGGAAGGTGGCGACATTAAGGCCACATAGAGATCATGTTGTTAGTAGTTTGGTCATTGTTTTGGTTTATTTTTTTTAGTTGTATCTTGTAACTAAATCATTTTGTTATATTTTTTTCACATTTAGTTATTGGTCATTTATGCACACTCAGTTTGTTTATTTTTTGATTCAATCCTGGTTTATTGGTCTGAAATCATTCCCACTTGTATTGCTTTGATGTCCGACAATAGTTTGCTGCCATGGGGATCAGGAATTACCTTTGGTCCATGCCGCAAACCGAGTCATGTGTCAGGTTGGATTCCATCCCTACTTAGTTAATGACAAAATGGTATTATAGGAGGTATTTATTTATTATTTTTTTTGTCTCGTATTTGGATATTAGGACTGTCAGGACGCGATAGGTAGGTACGAGAAGGAATTCATGAACCATTTCTCATTATGATCCTCGGGTTTCCAGGGGTAGTCTAGGATTTGAGACTGTTTTTTTTGTTTTGTATTAATAAATGACAATAGAGGCGAGACAGTGTCATGTTGTGATCTCATGTGGAGTAGTGACCCATGTGACCTCCAAGTGAAAGGTCCATGGTCCTTTATTTGTTATTTCTTTCTTGGGGAATGGATCACAACCATGTCATTGGGTTAAGAATTAATACTAGTTCCCCATTCTAGTGGTTTAATGAGTGTGGGGTTTCATCTTGGTCTTAGTTGGTGTAACTGTGTTTCCAAAAGTGAAAATGGTTTTTGAAATGGGAATTCTTTATTTTAAATGGTCATGAACTGGTAAAATGGGGTGTATAAGAAATTGTTTCGTACTAATTATTTTGGCGGATTCTTGAGTTTTTGATAATGAAATGGTAAGGACGATTGATAGTATTATTTATGAGAGTTAACAAGTGTGTGGGTATGTAAGGAAAGTTATGTTAGGATATAGGAGTGGATGGTGTATGTAGAAGTGGATGGAACCACATGTGATGGTTTTTAGGGTTACATGGGTGAGATTTTGAATTAATGGTTTGGATTTATTTTTCTGAGATGCGATTTCAGTGGAAAATGATTCAGATTTTTTTCTTCTTTGGAAATTGTATTCATGTTTTGTGAAAATTAGATTTCATTTTCTAGAAGGTGGCCATGAAAGAAAGATTTTTCGAAATTTAAATAATAAGGGTTGTTTTTGAAAAGTGAATTATATCTTTTTTGGTGGTTTTTGGTTTTTGAGCCTGTTATTTTGGCTTGGAGTGACCTTTTTAATTTTGTTTTGGGATTATTTGGGCTGTGGATTCATATTTCTTATGTTGTTCAGAATATTCCACCCTGAAAATCCCCCAAAATTTATAATGATCAATTCACAGTTTCTGATTCTTATTTTGTATTTCATATCCTTCATGAAGATTGAGGATTTCTATAAGTGGTGAAGTGTCCTGAGGTAGTTGAAAATGTCGTCATGTAATTAGGAACTCCATAGGTTGTCTGAGTTCATGTTGTTCTGGGGTTGTTCGAGTGTCCATATTTGGACGAATGTGAGATGTTTTCCCAACCATTGATGAGGGTTGGGATGATGTGGGCAGTGTATAAGCCAATATTCGTCTCGTGGATAATACCTGAAGAAGTGAAGATAAAGAAACTGGAAAAGAACATGAGTATTCAATGAGGTCGGATAATGGTGAAGCCCTATGTTTACCATTCCAAGGATCTAGTTTATTTTTCTCCAAAGGTGGCATTGCATGATTTATTGTAGACTTCTCTTTTCATTAAGGATCTTCATCTATATATCAAAGAGATATTCCTCTCCTCCAATGATATTTATTTTGAAAAGTTGGTGGACGAAGTATTTTGGGATGAGTTGGTTTTAAGAGAACATAAATATGGGAATATAGTGTCTCTAATTATCATTAAAGTCTCCCTATTTGGCGAGGAGTGATTACAAAAGGAACATATCTTTAATGATTCTCCTTCATTGTTTCTGGATTCCAGTTCAACATACCATTCACTTGTGTCGCATCAATGTGGATGGTTCGGGCATTCAATTCCCTCTTTAGACATCCCTTTAATGGTCTTCCATCACTATGGTTGATTGGGTTATCTAGAGAATATCTACATGAAGAGTTGTTTGAAGAAGGAGTTTTTATTAGAGTATACAAGTACCTGACTATAATAAAATCGATGCTTCAGTCATCATGGATTCAACCATAAGCATTGGAGTGAATTTTGTGCATAGTCAGGATTTGTCGGGGGTGTGTGAAACCTTGTCTTAGTTTTGTTCCCTATTTTATGGTGGGAATATTTGATGTTTTCTTATTACAATTTTTGGCTGCTGTTATGAGTATATATTTCCATTCTAAGAGTATGATGAACTTGTTATTTCATGATATAAGGGGTGGTATTCAATTTAATGTGTCTCTTCAATTTTTTTTTCTTATCTGAGTGTTCCTAGCCCTTATGTGAGTTGGATTTGGTTATACCAGTGATAATTTTGAAATTATTGAGTTTTCTTGAATTGATGGATGTTGTTTCAGGTTCTTTTTTTGGGTGGGGTTTATTTTCATGGTTTTATCCACCCATTGTTTTGGTATTCTTATATCTAAGTGGAAAATTCATAATTCCAATGGAGTTTAGTCTTTTTCTATTTTTATAGGGGTTTTTCTTCTTGTATATAGTTCCCTTTCTCTCGATGTCCCAATTTTTCTAGTTTCCTCATAGTTGGTTTCCTCTTTAATTTATGATATTATTTTTTGGGTTTGAAATTTCCAATGATAGTTGAGTTCTTGAGGTGGGGATAAACCTCTCATGTTATCACATCATTGTTATGCTATGGTTTAATCTTGATCAGTGAGGTGTGACTTGTGGAGTGAATATACACCCATAGGTTTATTTTTTGTCTCTATTTTTATTAGTAATGGACTCAAGTTTTGGTTATCTTTCATCTTGATGACTTTTGATGGGAATTAGGTGTTTTTGTGGGGATAATTTTCACACACTAACCTTAGAGACTCATTTGTTTTATTCCTTTCATGGTCTTAGAGGTTTTTGATTATGGTTCGGGATGAGACCTGGTTTAAAGTTTTGGTTTTTTGGAAGTTTTGGTGGATTTCAACCTGTGCAAGGGAACCAAATGGTTTGTGGAAATTGTTAGGATCAATATGGGTACCCATGCGGTAGGTTTTGGATTCAGCAAGAAACTACCACAAATTTTATGCACGATAAGACAAATCATACTGGTTAGTCATGTGGTCTCTCTCTTCTTTGACAGTAGTTGGTTTATAGTTGGCACATATTTTGACAAACCGTGCATCCAAACCAATTGAGCTGGCTTGGAATTTTCAAACCTAAAAACCCTAATCTACTCTTACCAAATTTTAACCCTATTTTTGGCCCCTCCCACCATGTATGATTTGGTTCACCAAGGGGTCATGAAACCCCACTTTCAATAGATCCTCCTCCTCCATGGTTTCATCCTCAAAGAAATAAGGTGAGTTTATTCGGGTTTTGGCATCTTTTCCCATTTTCTCTCCATCTTCTTTATTTTCATAGTTTCCCTTTTATGGGATTTTATTTAGAAAAATCCTAATGGAAAGGGTTGGAATGTTGGGTCATTTTTCATTGGATTTATGGTGTGTGAAAGGTCTTTGGGGCTTAGATTTATCTTATCAGAAGGTTTCATAGCTCACGCACACCGTTGAGGAAGGTTTTTCTATGTTTTTTCTTTTTGATTCATCCCATTAATGCTTTGATTCCATGAATAAATTTATAAACCTTATCCTCACACTTAGGGAATTTTTTTATTCTGTTTTGGTGTTTTCTTATTGGTATAAATTTCAAAAAATATTTTCTAAAGTGATTCCTTGAATATTACAATGTTTTTATACCCCTAATGTGTTTGAAAAAATGTCAAATATTATTTAAAAGTTAAATTGTTCCTTGTTTTCACACTATTCATTTGA
This sequence comes from Viscum album, assembly GCA_963277665.1. NCBI lineage: Eukaryota > Viridiplantae > Streptophyta > Magnoliopsida > Santalales > Viscaceae > Viscum > Viscum album. Next base: position 779,205,297 of record OY728138.1, read on the forward strand.
TATATGTGATTTAAATTATTTTTCATATATGTTCTGGGAATGATGATCAACTTGGATGTTTTTTATGGCTTAAGAATTATGGAGGATATGTTTTTAGAAAGGATTATCTTGGTTTTTAAATGGTTGTTTATGATTAGGAAATTAAATGGGATTGTTGGGTTTGGCTTAAAAATTAAATAGTGACCTTGGAAATAAAAATTGTTGATTTAGGTGTTCCATTAGATGATAGAACATCCATCTATGCATAAGGTGCACACATGGATGGGCATTCAAAGGAAGATGTCTCATTAAAAAAATATTTTCTTTAAACTACAGGTTTTCAGAAGTTTTCATTGATATAAAAAGGGTTTTTAGTGCACTATATGTCTTAAAATTGGTTCCCAATTTGTTCTTAAAAACTCATCTAGTTTGTCATTTTAGGATATGATTGGTCTGTAATTTTTTTGGAATTCAATTGGGTGTCTTTATATATGTTATGTGTTTTCATATAGGGTTTAAAATGAATTGATCTTAAAATTTAATGGGTGGTTTGGAAATTCATGTGGAGGTGACATTTAATGTTGTTTGGAAATGGTTTTTAAAATATTTTTGTAAATAAATTTGTGTTTGTAAATTTGAAGGCCTAGATGGAAAACTAGTATGTTTTAATAAAGGATTTAATATTCATGTGGTGGGATAGCCCTATTGGAACCATGATGATGCCATATATATACATATAGTGGGATCCTCTGTTGGAGGGATTTTACCTTTATGAGTTATCATATTTGTGGTTTCGATGTATAGGGTAGGATTGTGTGGTGATGGTAGGTAATATGAGTAATGCTTGTGAGGGACACCTACATACATAGTATACTTTCAACATGGGTTCCAGGGAATATTTTTGAGGATCAAGTTATAGTTGTTTTACAACCCTCATTAGATGGGTTGGTACCCCCTGGATTTGCTGAGAGGTCAGGTGGTATGTGCCATTGGATTGTTCAATTGTGGGTGACTAGTTGGTTATAGAATAGGGATCTTCACTATACGCCAGTAGGTGGTCTGTAACCTAGTACATCTAGGGATCTCTCTAGGGATGTTTATAAAATCCCATTGTTATTATCTATAATTTATTGTTTACCTTGTACTACTTTTATTTCCTTGTTTATATTACCTTTTTTTCCTCATATCCTATTACTATTTTTTGAGGATTTTGGAATGGGTTTTAATTATTCAATATTAACCCATTTTTTTAATGCATATGTGGGGTGTCTTTTTTAAAAATAAAGGTAATAAGGTTTATCATATTGAGAAAAAAATATATTTATAAAGGTATTTTCAAAATAGTGTTCATGGATTGTTTTTTGGAATAGAATTGCATGGATTCTTTGGTGGTATCTGTTGGGAAAAAATCCCTCAAGGTCACATTACAGCATTTTTGGTTGGATTGTGTTTGTTGAAAATGAAGGATTCCTTAGGGAATTGTTGATTTCTAGAGATGTTTTTGGCAATCCACGTTGACATAGAACCATGATAATGTAATGGAAAATAGGCTTCATGGATTAGATTTCACAAAGACATAAAAACTGATGACGGTGATTCTTCGCAATTATGACGGGCTTCGCGAATGGAAGCATTGAAGAGAATTGTGGTAGTGAAGGGCATTGCGAGTGGAGATTTGTGGTGAAGGAGTGAATTTATTGATAGAATTTTCCACGATTACGATGAGCTCTGTGATCAGAAAATTGATTTTGTGCTTTGTAAAAAAGAGTGAATTTTGGGAGAAATTTCGGTGCATCACGATTTAAGATGACGTGGCACTGACATCGCGTGGAAGGTTCGAGTGTGGGTGGAATTTTCTATAAATAGACCTCTACCCCCTCGAGAGAAATTGAGATTTTTCAATGAAAATATTTTTCACTCGAATCACGAAGGTGTTTTGTGAAGGTAGTGTGCTTCGCGAACAGAAGGAGCTTCGTGGTGGCTAATCTTGCTCTGCGAAACAGGCGTGCTCTGCCTTAGCTCAGTGAGATTTGTGAAGTAAGTCACTCTGCGACAACTTGAGCTCTACGATGGCTTGAGCTTAGCGAAGGTGTGAGCTTTGTGAAAAGGTAGAATCTTCTCTAAGTCTTGTTTGAACTTCCTGAAATTGGGAGCTTTATGAAGTATAGAGCTTTGAAAAGGTACTTACCAAAGGTTATTGCCCAATGGTTAGGGGAAAAGAGGTATTCGTCAATGGATGAAATTTAGACTTCAATAAAGTATCTACATACAGTGGATGATGCATTAATTATTGTTAATGAAAAGACCTATAGGTCTATAAATAGTGAGTGAATCTTCTGAAGAAGTAGTGAGCTCACTTCAGTTGAGAGAGTAGTGAGTTCTCAAATTGTGTGTTGTTGTAAACTAGGAGGGACAGTGAGTCCACTTTGAACTGGTAAATAGCATTGTGATTATAGTAGAATTGTTACATCAGCACACTATCAGTGTATGCTCCTTGGACGTAGCCTAGTGAGGGTTAACCAAGTAATAATTTTTGTGTCGTGTGCATGCTTTAAGGTTTATTCATACTCTGCAATGCGAAGTAGAGAGAATAGGGATTAGTCTAACAACAAAACAAGATCAAAAGGGGTAGTTTTTTAAATCTTTCATACCCTGATTCATCCCCCCAGGGTATCTAACCTAGTGGTCCTAACAGTTTTCTATAGATCTATTTAGCTCTTTTTCTACTTGTACCACCCAGTGTCGGTAGACCCGATCTATTTTTTAGGTTCATCTTTTGGTTCAAGATTTCTGGTCGAGCTGGCTCTTGGAGTGGTTCTATCTTCAGAAACGTTGTTAGATTGAGGCCTCATAGATATCGTGTTGGTAATGGTTTATTCATTATTTTGGTTTATTGTTTGTTCATTTGTATCTTGTCTCTGAATCATTTTTTATATTCATTTGAGATTCAGTTTTTGGTTATTATTGTATGCTTAGTTTGTTTATTTTGTTAATTTGATATGTGTCTATTGGGATGAAATTGTTCCCACTTGAATTTTTTGATTCCCGAAACTATTCTCCAACCTATGGGGACCAGGAATTCTATTTGGACCAAGCCACAGACCGGGTTGGGTGTCGGTTCGGATGGCATCTCGTCTTGGTTCGTGACATACAACATTCCATCTCTATAAACAATGTAAATCATTTATAATTCTATATTTTATAGATTAATATAAATAATTATATGATGAATATATATGATATTTATATCATTTTTTATTATCTAAACAATTAAATCATTATATTAGTAATTGGATCAAAAACAAAAATCAAAACATATAAAAAACACAAAGTCGATATTACCTGAAACATAAAATTAACATGGAATTTTTAATAACTGGGTAAAATAAAGGAATAATAAAATAATATATGATATTATATATAAGAATACAGTTCTATGGTAGATTTATTATAATCTTATATTTATTATAAATGATTTTCTAACATGTATGAAGAAAGTCAATACTTAAAGTAAGGGTTTTCGCATTTAACATTGTATATTCGTGAGATACATGCCATATTCACCACTCATTTATTTTATGTGGTGTATATACTTACCTATGACATTTTATATCATGATTTTAATTTATTTCATGATATAAAAAGTTTTTATTTATTTTATTCTTTCACGGGGAATGGGATTCAAAAGTTACTCAAGTAGTAAGGGGATTTCTAGTCTCATTTTATTTCTGCGATTATTTTTCTATATTCACCACTCGTTTAATTTTTATGGTGTATATAATTGCCATATATTTATTATAGGATCATTATCCTTAAATTTATAGTTATTCATATTTTCATATTATGATTTATATTTCATGTGGTTTATAGTTAAATATTATCCAAATTAGTAATTTAATTTTGTCTCAATTTTCATTATTTGGGACACAGGTTTTGTTATGCACCTATATTCTTTTAAGGGGTATATACTGCCATTTGAAATGTTATATATTGAATATAATTATTTTAATAGTATATTAAGCTTCATGTATTGTTATTATTAAATGGTTATTTTTATTCATTGTTAACAAAGTGGTAAGATTTCATTGCTACAATCTCATCGTTTATCGGGGTTGTTTATGATTACACTTCTATGAATGAAATCATACGATACATATCCCAATAATTATTATTATTTTACTCTCCTATGTTTTTTTAATTATATCTTCACATATTGGTACCATTTATTCACTCTTTCATACTTAAGATAATTAAGAAAACATTTTTACGAAAATATGACTTTATGTCTCTTCTTTTAGAAATCTATTTTCTTCCCAAAAAAATTTCCAAAATATGATTTAAAAAAATTAATTTTATTTTAAGATTATTTTCAATGAAAATTATTTCTAGAATTTCTAATCTTCCATTATAATTTTACAAATATTTTTTGAAAGATTTTTTTTTCAAAATGTTTTTTGATTTAAAAACTAATTTTCAAAGCTGAAATGATATTTTCTTTAAAAATAATCAATGTTATATTTCAAAATCATTCTCCATATAAGAGGAAATCCTTAGATATAGTTTATTATTTAAAGGGGATATTATCCAAGAATACCATTCATATTATTTCTCTGAATGATTTATTTTTTGAATAAAAGATGTTTGGGAAACCTATTTATCTTTCATGGGTTATACCATGTTAAAATGATTATGAAACTCACTTCTTTTCACGGGTTATCCTATAGTGAAATGATTATAATAACTATATATTTTTACATAGGTTATTATATGATTAAATTTTTTATGTCACCCATTTCATTTCATGTGTTATAATATGATTAATGTTTATGATCTTGCAGAACATATGTGTCTTTTTTTAATATGTGATGGGTGGGACTTCTGTATCTCTCAAATGAATTGGGTAAACATTTATATATAATTTTATAATGTTATGAACAAGATGAATGGATTGATCCACTATGGAAAAATGTTTAACTTGATTCACTATGAAGAGAGGACTACCACTGTGGATGGTGGTGTGTTCTGCCCAAGAGGTATAACCAACTATTTGTGAACCTAGATACATGTTCACAATGTTATGAGTTAACCTTATTAAATGCTAATAATATAATGTTTGAACCTGATTATATGTTCATAATGTTATCCATGAATCCAGTTTCATGTCCATATATTTATGTGTGGACCATATTACATGTTTGAAATGTTATAAATGAACCTTTTTATGTGTTGACAGTGTTTTGAGTGAACCTAATTTCATGTTCATAATGTTATGAATGGACATGGTTTCATGTCCATATGTTTATTATTTACCTGATTAAATGTTCACAATGTTGTGATTAAACCTTATTATGTTTTCACAATGTTATACATGGACTTGGATGTATGCTGAAAATTTTATGCAAGGGCCTAATTTCATTTCCCTAACATAGTGAGTGAACTTAGTGCTATTTAGAAATGTTCACATTATTATAAGATGATGTCTATTCCAAAATTCTATGTCTTATGCCTCTGAATTTCTCTCATGGATTATGATATTTGATTTCTTTATGATTCATGTATTATGAACTGCCAATCCTTATCCCATGACATAAGATAATGATATATGTATGGTATGATCTTAAAATGTTATTCTCATGTTTTTCTACCCTTATACTCATTTCATACTTATCCATGTCCTGTATTTACCCTTATTGAACAATTGATCTTAGAATTTCTTATGTTTTTTTGCCCAAGGTTGTGAAGAATGATTTTAAGTAGGAGTACTAAAGGGGAATATATTTAAGGGTGATGTTGAAGTTCTTTCAATATGATAGAAGACTATATTTCCATGTTTCCAAATACACAAAACTATTATGGTCTTTGAGAATATACTTTTTTAATGAGATTAATATTCATCTAAAATGATATAGCATCCATGTTTGTAAATCCTAGGTCACTATAAAAATTAAATCAGCCTAAAATAGTATTTTAGAATAAAATTTAGATGGAATTTTATGAAAAATAACATCTAAGAAAATATTTTCTTTATGGATAAAGATAAAAATGGTATTGAAATAAAAAACATTTTTTAGATAACACTGTTAACTTTAATGAGAGTGATGAAGTTATGGTATACTATGAAAATTCTTATTCAAAAGGGTCAATTTTGAGAAATTGAAAAGAATACATTTTAAAAATAAGTATTTATATATAATCCTCAATAATCAATCCTTGAAATATAAATCTGTGTTTTAAAAAGTTGTTGTAAAAACATTTAAAAATGTTATAATTTTTTTAAAGAATATTTTTCAAAAAAGGTTCGTTGAAAGATACATAATGTTTTACAAAATGTGATATAAAAAAATAGAAAACATTAAATTTTAAAAAGTAACTTCAATAATATATCCACTAAATACATAAAGATTATCAAAAGAGATGTGTAGTGTAAGATAAAACTTTTGATTTTGAATGGATGGAAAACCATGTTTTTAATATATTGAAATATCTTTTTTTGAAAACCAACAACATAAAAAGTGTAAAAAAATAAAATTTTGATATAATGATAACGAAATAATGATTATGTCATGAGATAGAACATAATTACATTTCCATTTATAATGAAAAAAATTGGATAGAGAGGAAAATATTGAAAATTATGAGAAATCATTTTAAGGAGGATGAAAATTATTCTCAACAATGATATGCTTTTGAGGAATAAATTCATCAAGGTAAAATCATTGAATGAAAAAATCATTCCAATGAGTGAGTGAGATAAATTACCATCAAATTAAATTTAATTGTGAAGCAACAAAACATAAAATAAATAAGTTCAATAAGAATGATTCTAACTCAGTGAATGGTTTTGATTCAACAAATACCTTTAAAACCTTGGTATCTTTTAAATAAAAATACATTTAAAGAAAAAACACAATATATCTCTTAAATCCCCACAAATTAAATGAATGTGGTAAAATAATATCATTATTTATTAATCACACCATATCAAATATTTCATGGTATACAATAATAGATATGTATCATGAAATTAAATACGATATAAAGAACCCTTTACTTTAATTCATGGAATCAATTAATGTTCTTGAATATTATGTATAAAAGAAATAAATATATTAATCACCCATTTGAAAAAATTATTCTTATATTTAACCATTTATAAACTTCATTTATAATTATTCCATACATTTATATTAGTATGTTATTATCTATTTTCAATATCAGGTGTGAATAATCTTGATCATTTGGAACATGTTTTATAATATAAGTGTTTATCTTCCATTATTCTCTAAAATTTAATCATTTATATATCTTTTAGGGTATTATAATATATTATTTATGATTATTTATAATTTTATATATTCATTCAATGGTATGTTTTTAGAATCCTTAGAGATGAAATCAATAATGAGCATACTTTGGTGATTTTTAATGAATGAGCATTGGTATCTTATTTAATGAATTTAGTATTATTGTTACCATTATAGAAAAAATAATTAATATTTTCTCATTAATATATAATATGATAAATATTTATGTTTCCTTATTCATCCAGGACAATGATTTAATGAATCGTTCCGGTAGGTTCTTAAATGGACCCAAATGTGAACACACCACTATAAATGGGGAAGTATGGATTTGAAAGTGGATAATTTTAGGATAATATCATTATTAAATAATAGTAATGATATTATTTATGAATTTTTAATGTTTTTAATAATATTTTAATATATTTTAGTAAATTATAAATAAACTAGAAGAAAATTAAATACATTACATTGTGGAGGCAGTGGTCTGTATAAACGCATGACTAACATTTTTTATTTCTCAATGAATGATAATTTAAGAAGATGGATTTTAATTTTCCACTTCGTAATCATAATTTTATTAAATATTTTACATTTATTTAATATTTAATCCTTTTAACAATTTATGAGAAAAGATGAGGAAAAAAATAACCCATTGCTTCATGGAGTCGGTAGTCTGCACAAACACATGAATGTTATTTTTTTTCTTAAGGGAAAATGGTAAATGTGGTTAATGGTTATTCTAAAAATATAAAACAATGTATTATATTATAAATAATAATTCCATCATAAAATATTGGGAGAAATGAATTTTACTGGATATTACATAAAATAAAAAATGTTACATAGAATTCAGTACTTATGTTGAGAACTTTGAGTTTCCCTAGGAGGATTCCATGGAATGTAAGGAAATATTCAAAACAATTATATGATGAAATATTAAGTAAGGGAATTTTGATTATATGAGAATTAAATTGGTTAGGGTTTAAAGTGAAAACAAAATTTTTGGAGTGATCAAGAATGGGTTATGAGATGCCCCTTTTATAAGTGGTGAGAATGGAATTTTTGTAAATGTTGCATCTTAATATAAAGAGAGAAAACTTTTCAAATGACATAAAGATTCAAAAAATAGAAAATGATGGATTAGAGACAATTTAAGTTCAACAACCACATCAAACACACAATTAGATACATTTTTTTAGCATTATAGGACTTTCACCCCTTTGGTTAACCTATTTTACACTTTTGGATTTTACTATGGGAGCTGGTTTTTGTATTAGTAACTAATTTTTATACCAAAAAACAAAATTTACCTTAATAAATTACATGTTCCTACTAATTAAAAATATAAAATTAATTTTATCAAGTAAAATATCTATTTTTATGGAAAACTAATTTCCACATTAAATCATATTACACGTAAAAACTCGTTTTTAGAAAATTCGTATTTTTAATATTAAGTTTTATAGATAGTATTAAATTATCTAATTATTTAATTTCATTATTTAAATTGTTTTTTTATAAAATTAATTTAATTTATGTGGAATTAAATGTAATAAAAAACCAAATTTTTCAAAAATAATATTTAATTAAAAGAAGAAACCAATATAGTTAGATTAACTGGAAAATATTATTTAAGTTAATGAAATATTTAGTATATGATTAATAAATTGATAATGGTATTTAAAATTTTATATTATTTTTTATTATATGCATAATTTATAATTAAAAATACTTTATAAATTTTTAATTTATACCAATGTCTCGATAGATTCATAAATGATTCGGTTTTAGAAAAAGATATATTTTTATGATTCACTACAAATAAATTTCAAAAAAAATTCAAAATAACGGATACTAATATGATTTTTAAATTCTAAGTTATAAAAATTATATTCATTTTATCTAATTAAAAATATAAAATAAAAAAATTAATTTTTTAATTGGAATAAAAAATCTAATGAAAAATACTTTTATTGAAAAAGTATCCTTTTTGTACATTAAATATTCATGATATTACTAAAAAATAATTACTAATTTAAATATTTTTTATAAATTATTTCACATATTGTAATATCATATATTATGGTAATAATAATTTTATATTGGGTTAATTAATTTATTCACACTTTAAATAGTTATTTGAAAAGAATAATCCTTTTTAATATTAAATTATATTTATTATTTATCTTCTAAACAATATAACTTTTAATTCAGTACTATCTTTTTTATTTAATAGAGGTTTTATTCATCTAATAGTTTCTTAATAATGTTCACCTAACATATCTCCACTCATTTTAGTTTGGTTTTTCCTTCAGAATAAGCTACAAACATAATATGTTTTATGGAAAATACATAGCGAAGTCTCATTTTGTTATATCCATGGGGATGGAAATAGGAATAGAGGATTCCCCAATTTTACTTAGAGACTCCACTCAACCTTCCCTAAGAACCACTTGCATCAAAAAACCCATACTTTGAAAATATATTATACAACAAAAATTATATACTCACAAAGGCATTTTCACTCTATGAGAGTCCATATATGGTATGGTGAGGTTTTGGCTATGATGTGGGGTTTCATTGAATGAAATTATCTAATCCTGGGCCTAAATAGAATCTTGATACACTAACGCATTACATGTACTAGTTCAATCTTTAGTGACTTCTCATATCACATTTCTTATAGCACAGATTTCGCCATGTTAATAGTTTATTTGAGTTTAATTTTCACATTGGACAGGATGATACACTTCTCATTGGAATCATAAATGATAAATGAGGTGAGACAAGAAATTTTGTTCTCATTGATTTATAGGGCTAGAACTGGGATTCATTATTGATTTTTATATAATTACTAGGGTTGAAACTTCCTAATCTAAAATATCTCTTAATGTGGTTTGGGTTCCCCACTATCCTTAGGTCGGGAAGTTGTTCCCTCTGACAGAATATTTTTCCAATAGGGTGTGGGATCCTTTTCCTATATATCAAAAATTTTAGTTATAACAGCCCATAATTTACATAAATATATTTATTCAAAATTGAAGAATATTAATTACATACCATAACAAAACCCACACTGGGGCCGTATTGGTTTAGTGTTTTTAGAAACTAAAAAACATTAACAACTAGTTTATAAAATATACACATTTCCTCCCACTAATTCATCATAACTAGACTCATTTTTGTGATAAATTACATAATAACATTAATAATGACCTGGGGAAAAGAAACATATGAAAGGGTCAGAAAAAATTCTCAGTAATTGTAAACAAGTGAAATATCAATCATATCATAATCATAAGTACATAACATTTGAATATCTTATCCTGCATATAAAAGATTGTAATATCATGTCACGGGATAAATCATAAAAGTGGAATTTAATCTAAATATTCACAACATAATACATGAAATTTAGTGGCATACACACATAAGTATAGAAATTTTTTTCATACTAGTCAGGGCTCATTACTAAAACCATCATAAAAGAAAAAGTCCATTACTAAACCGAGTTCACTCCCTATTCCATCCTGGTATTACTAAACTGGATTTATATTCTACTCCAGTCATGTCTATCTCAAGAGATATAAATCTATACCCAATGAATTGGTGGGAGATATATGTACCACCCATCTCATAATTAAACCATTCTTACATGTTCCCCAAAAACATAAAAACGTTCACCATAGCATAACCCATGTAATAAAATGGGTTTCTAAAACATAATTCCATCATAATTGATATAAAAAAAGATTTACTAAATAATATTCCTTAATAAAGACAATAAAATAATTGTAATAAAATTAAAATAAATATAACCCTAATTAAATATTTTCATCATAGATGGAAAATAGTTTTGACAAAAAACATGAAATTAATTCTTGATGAAAATATTCTTTCTTCTTAAAAATCATTATCCTTTCTCAAAATGCCACACAATTTTAGAAGAAAAAAATTTTATATGGAAATAATCTTGTAATATTATTGGATAATATTCAAGGAAATAAGTAATTATGAAATCCTAAGAATATTTCCATGTTGTACAAGTTAAAAAAAACATTGTTCTTGTACTTTTTCAAGAAATGTCAATAAGTACCGCACACCGAAAACGACAAAAGATTCCATTTAGACGGTTTGGTAAATATTCAACAATGGATAAAATTGAATTTAAACAATTAAAATAGGATATAAATAATATTTTTAAATACATATTTATGAATCATTGATTTGGATAAAAAAATATACCCCAGTAAATTCTTATGAATAATCAATCTCGAATTAAATGAAATTTTCAAAGTTATCCATTACCTTAGATCTAATATACTTCATATTTATCTGAAACTCTTGTATATTTATTTAAATAATGTTTTTGATTTATTCCAAAATCATAATCATTTTTATGATAACATTTTTTATCATATATTTATCTGATTTTAATAACATTTCATTGTTAATCATTATTCGGGTATTAAATGCTTTTTGTTCTAATGCATGTTTTGTCGGATAAGATCTTTTTCCTACTTTTAGGTTATAGTTATATAGTGGAAAACATGGTATTAGTATAATATATATCATATTTATTCATTCAATTAATTTATATAATCATTATTTGACGAATATTATGTTGGATGAATCCCATCCCACTGTGGAGACGATAAGTCGTACATACGCACGAGCGACAATATCGTTCCCATAATTGTTGAATGGTATTGAATAGGATGGTGTATATTATTTTAGAATAAAAAAAATATATTAATCATATATATATTTAATAATTCCATCATTATATCCATTCATGTTAGGTGTTGGTGAAAAAGGATTGCCCCACGACATCGAGATGGTAAGTCGTACGTACGCACGCGTGGTGATTTCATTTTTTATAGGATGGGTAGAAGGTGTACAATGGTTGTCAAATAAAAAAATGACCTCAAATTATATAAATAATATGGGAGTTATTACTTTATAATGAAACAACTCATGAGGTGTAAGTATAAGAAGACTGAATCTTGAAAGAATCAGTAAATGATATTACCTATTCTTGGATATGCCTCCTCTAAATCTCCACTTAGAGTAGAAGAGTTGGTATTTGTAGAAAAAAAGACATCTATAATGTTTCTAGGGATGTTTATAATTGAAATTTTTAGGTTATGGTAGATCATAATGGCTCTAAATGATGTGAAGAGTTCATGGAAGAAGTGCCCTTTTATAATTGAGGTGAGGGGAACTTTTGGAAACCTCAAAAATATTATTTTATAATAAAATAAACCCCCTTTAAAAACCCCAAAAATTTCCCAGTTTCGAGGATGAGATGATATAGTGTTCTAATTTCATCCAAAAATAATGTTTAGACATGTTTTTATGCCAACTAAATAATTATCAATTTTATTAACACTTAGTTATTTTATTTTATTTAAATTGTGGTAATAACATTCTAAATATTTAAGTATTATAACTATTTAATTATATGGTGTTAATTGACTGTAAATGGATATTTTATGAAATTTTATACCTTATAATTATCACTTTGTTAATTTGAAATATTTTTATGATTTTTAAATAATTTAAAAAAATGTAATTTTTATAAAATATTAATACTGTCAATTTTGACACTATTTATTTATTTGGCATTAAATAAAATCCACACAGAAGATAAATTCAAAAAAAAATACATAATACACTAAAAACTTGACATAGTATGTAATAAAATTCTTTTAGAACATTAATTAGTTCATATGATATTTCTTTTAATATTTTTAATACAATTTATTTGATATTTCTATTAATAAAATAATTTCTACATCACTTTTATGTCATCATTAATGGTAATCATTTATCATATAAAATTAATAAATATATTTATATGATGTAGGTAATTATTTCATATTTTTAGAGACTATCTATAGTCAATATTATTTTTTAGTTATCCATATATTAAAATTAATATACTTATATAAAATAAGATTGTGAAATTTTCTCACATTCGTTAGTTTTTATTATATTCATGTCATATTCACTTGTAAGTAGCCATTAAGATATTCTATTTAGTAAAATTGATGATAGGGGTCTAATTTAATCATCCAATATAATTTTTATAGGCGTTAAGGTAATTTTATAATAATGTTGTCACCTTTAATTACCCAATTTACCTTTAACCATGGTAATAAAAATAATTTTCAAAGTTACTATTCATAATACCCAAAATTAAAAGATTCATATTAACATAATTTATACCTGTTAATTCAAAATATATAGTCCATTTTTTAAAATTCAAAAACCAGAATTTGAAGTTTTTATTTAAATTAATCTCATTGTTGAAATGAGAAAATATGTTTTAAAAGATATAATATTGCAAAAGATTGAAATGTTTTTACATCTGAATTTAATGTAAAATTAATTCCAATAACCTACATTATATTAAATTGAAAAAATATATTCTATTTACTCTTTTAAACAATTCAATTATATAATTTAAACATATAGATTATTTCAATGAAAAAAAGTTATTTTCTTTTAAAATTTGGCGTATTTTTTCTTCCCATCAAAACATGAAAGTTATCAGAAAAATATCATAAATTTATCCAAAGTAAATTTTTATATCCCACTTCAAAATAAAATAATTATGTATTTAAAATTATTATTGGGTCAAAATATTAATTTAAAATGGTTTCTCCATTCAAAGGTGTAAAATTATCCTATTTAAAAAGGTTTTTATACATCAAATAGGGTTTTATTCATACGCTAGGACTAAAATATCCATTGTATGAATATAAAAAAAATTATTAATTATATAACACATATATATCTCATTAATTTCATTATCAAAAGTAATTCACTCAAAAATAAAAATATCTAATTGATTTATTTTTTTTATAATTAATTGATAGCCAATGGATTCACAATGCATTTTCATAAGTTTGTAATAATTATTCCCGCTAACCTAATGGCTAGGCTGTAATGGTATTTTTTTAATAAGGGTGTCTCATGGTTCGTTTAAACGCCCGATTTCATGCAAAGTAAGCAACTGAACAAAAATAATAATTTGAAGAAAATATTTCATAAAAACATCTGGGTGCTAAATTCTACCCCCTTAAATTGAATTTCATCCTCGAAATTCTTCACTTGGAAACAAACATGTGAGGATACCTCTCCCTCTTCATATCCTCAAGTTTCCATGTGTCATCTTCAAATTGGTGGTTCCTTCATAAAACTTTAACCAAGCGAGTGGTATTTTTTCATAGAATATTTTTTTATGATCCAGAATCTCTATCGGTTGTTCTTCATAAGAATGGTCTTTCTCTAGTGGTATGACTTCTGAGCGTAGTACATGTGAAGGATCTGGTATGTACCTTCTCATGAGAGATACATGGAACACATCATGAACTTGAGAGATATTCAGTGGATGTTCGAATCTATAAGCTACCTTCCCAAAACAATCTGAAATTTCAAAAGGACTGATATACCAAGGGACCATTTTTCCCCTTTTTCAAATTTCTGATTACTCTCTTCTAGGTATATGTTCGTAGAAACAACTTATCACACACTACAAACTCTAAATTTTTTCTTCATTTGTCATCATAACTTTTTTGTTGACTATAATCTTCTATTATATGTTTTTTAATGGATCTAACATTTCCTGCAATTTCAACAATAATATCTGGTCCTAATAGCTTCCTTTTCCCAACTTCATCCCTACAAGTTGGAGTTCTACACTTCTTTCCATAAAGGGCTTCATAAGGAGTCATCTGAATAATGGAGTGAAAGCTATTGTTGTAATAAAATTCCACCAATGTTAGTTGTTTATCCAAACCTCCTTTGAAATTCTAAGAGAAAGCTCTCAATGTGTCTTCTTGATTATGAATTGTCCTCTTAGACTGACTATATATCTGAGGATGGTAAGTAATTATGAAACTTAACTTAGTATCTAGAGCATGTTGATGAATTTTCGAAAATATCAAGGTTAAAATTTGACCCCGATTAGATATAATAGAAAGTGGTAGTCTAGAGAATCTTACCACTTACTTTATATATATCTTATCAAGATGATCAAGAGATAAATCCTCTCTAATAGCAATTAAATGTGTTGACTTCGTAAGGTGATCAACTATAACCCATTTAGCATTATGGACTTTAGATTTTTTGGAAAGATTGGAAACAAAGTCCATAGTTATGTATACCCATTTCCATTCTTGTAGGGGTATTGGTTGTAACATCCCCTTATACTTCTATCTCTCATCCTTCACTTGCTCATAAACCAAGCCCCAAGAGACATATTCGCCAACATCTCTTTTCATTCCATCCAACCAGAAGTACTCTTTCAGGTCCCTGTAAATCATTGTGCTTCTAGGATTAATAGAGAATGAAAAACTATGAGCCTCAACCAACATGTCCTTCTTTAATTAATATATTGGAGGAATAGAAATTTTTTTCATGAACCTTATTATTACATCACAATCTAGGTGGAATTTAGGAATATTTCTAACCTTCTTTGGTAACTCTACATCTTCCTTCTACGCCTCCTTAATCTTCACTTGTATGGATGGTTGAACATTCATTTGAGAAAGATAATATTTTTCCCTTTTAATTAAAATTTCAAGATCCATCCATTAAAAATCCAAAAATATTAGATATTTCATGATCCTCGTCATAAATAAGAAAAAAATGGTCTTTTTGACTCAAAGCATCTTCCACCTTGTTTGCTTTTCCAATGGGGTAATTTATTAAGTATCCATGATATTTAATCAACTACAACCATCTTATTTGGCATATATTCGTATCCTTTTGGGTGAAAATATATTTTAATATTTTATTATTAGTATAAATATCACACCATTAACCATAAATATAATGCATACATATCTTCAATTCAATGATTACCGCAGCTAAATCCAAATCCTGAGTTGGGTAATTTTACTCAATAATTTTCTACTATCATGAGTCATAATCTATCACCATGTCATTTTTTATGAGAACACATCCAATTTTCATCTTGGATTCATCACTATAGATAAAAAACCTCTTCCCACTACCAGGCATTGTGAGCACAGGTGCACTGGAAAACCTTCATTTTAGCTCTTTGAAATTCTCCTCACACTCTTTATTCCAAATTAAATTAACACCTTTCCAAGTCAACTTGGTGAGTGGATCAGATAATTGTTAAATAAAATCACAAAATGTAGATAATATCCATCCAAACTGAGAAAAATTCAGATCTCAGTTAACATTGTTGGTCTCGACAATCTTTCAATAACCTCTATTTTTGTTGAATCCATATACATCCCCTCTCTTGAGATTATGTGACACAAAAATTAAACTTTTGGAAGAAAAATTTCACACTTGGTAAATTTCTAATAACGGTCCTACTTTTTTAGGGTCCTCAATACAATTCCCAAGTGATCTTTGTGTTCTTCCATGATATGTGAATAGACAAGAATACCTTCTACATATACTACCACAAACTGATCGAGATAGTCTCCAAAGACTCTATTCATTAGATCTATGAAGATAGTGGGGGAATTATTAAGACCATATGGCATAGCATTAAATTCATAGTTTACATACCTTTTACGGAATGCCATCTTTTGTATATCCTCATTTTTGACCCTTAATTGATGATATCATGAATGAAGATCAATCTTGAAAAAGTATTGAGCTCTGTGTAGTTGAAAAAATAAGCCATCAACACAAGGAAAATGATATTTTTTCTTGATAGTCGTCTTGTTAAGTTATCGATAATAAATTAATAGTCTCATTCATTCATCTTTCTTCTTGATAAATAGAAAATGTTCTCCCAAATGTGATTCACTTGGATGTATGAATCCCTTGTCAAGATTCTATGGTAGTTTCTTCTTAAATTCCTACAACTAAATTGGGACCATTCTATAAGGTGTCTTTGAAATAGGCATATCACCTGATATGAGTTTAATTGAAAACTCAACTTCACGATTTTGTGGAAGACCTGGAATCTCTTATTGAAAGACATCATCAAACTCATGTTCAATGGTTTTATTCTTAATCATGAGTTTATCCCCAACCATTTGAGTTAAAAACCATTCATTTATAGGAATCAAGACCCAAAATATAGAAGAATGTTTTTATAGAAGGTTATATTCATCTTTGAATCGATAGATAATCATAGATTGACCTATAATATGTAATGTGACTTACCTTCTTTGGAAATTGTTATGAGATCCATATAGTGATATCCAATCCATTCTAGGAATCACATCTAATTCCACTATAGGAAGGATCACATGATTTTTAGGAATGAATTTCACACAAAATTCAATAGGAGAAGAATTATAAACTTTTGATGCGACTGTTGTTCCATTAAGAGTTGTCAGAGATAACTCAACATCTAATTGTTGACGTAATATGGTGATGACCTTAGAATATTCTTAATAAATAAAAGAGTTGGTGGATCCAGAATCAAATAAAACATTTTCTAATTTAGAGTGGATATTAAGTGTACCTTTCAACCCCTCATTATCATACTCTACGTCATCGATAGATATTTCATGTGACTTTTCTTTGACTTTGGCCTTTAGAGTTTGTTGACATCGATCATCATCAATAACCCTTGGATTAGTTAATTTATTGGAATAATTCCCCATTTCCTTGAACGTGTATCATTGAAGTGTAAGAGTTTCATTTTGTGTATCCCTTTCAATGTTTGCATCATTAGAAATCTTTTTCCCATCACATCAGCATTCAACTACCCGATAACCTTATTTTCTACACTTAAAACATTTACTAGTCCCATTAAGGCAACTACCTCTATGTTTATTTCCACACTTTGAGTATAAGGGAAATATCATCTTCTTTTCATTTTGGTCTTTAATTTTTCCTTTGAATTCCATTTTTCATTTATTATCAAACCCATATGACTTTTGGGTTAATTAAATCTCAATCTCAACCTTGAGAGAACATAGAAAAATTTCCTCCTAGCTATTGAAGTCACTTATTGATATTTCCCTTTAGAGACTTCTTTTTAAGCCACTATAGAATCAATCAATTTTAATATTAGGATGGATAATAATTCTAGAAGCGTACCATGAATGTCTGGTAAAATTTTCTTCGTACGTGCCAATTGATTCATCAACCTTCTTCTTAAGTTCAAGGAATTACTTCTCCATATTTTTTCAAAGATTGAGAGGAAAGTACTTATAGAAAAATAAGTTCTTGAACTCATCGCATTCCATGGACTCAATTTCATCTCTTTTCCTCATTTTATTGATAACATTCCACCATTGATCAGAATATCCTTCCAAAGGATAGACTACTAAGATGAATTTATCATGTTCAGAACATTGTAGAACTAAAAATAACTTTTGAGTGGTACTGATACATTGTTCAGAAACTAATGGATCTGAAGTCTCTTTGAATGGAGGTGGACACTGCATCATGAAGGACTCAATAGAATTTTTCTCCCTCCTTTGATCGTTTGGAAGTCCAGCGTGATTCAAATCTTGAAAATGTTGTGTTAGCATGGCTACATGATTTTTCATTCCATCTCCCATAACATTTGGTTTCTTAGGGGGACAATCATTGCATTTCCCATCGCATTCATCATTAATGAAGTTCCTTCAAGTTCCATCCATTGACTAAAACCAAGAAGCATAGTGTGAGAAACAAAAATCAGAATATAAAAACCACATGATCAAGAATAAAATTTAAATTTAGGATAATTTAGGTTTTATCCTAGGTCATTCATGATCATATCTGAAACACTAGGATAGGATTTTAACCTATACATAGACATATCCATAGGGTTCTTACTAAGGTTCTCTAATCCTAGTTTCCAAAGGTCAACAATACCTTTGATCTGATACCAACCATTACGAACCATACATTACATATAGATATTAATTTAATATTGAAGAATATTTATTACATAACATAACCAAACACATTCCATGATTGTATAGGTTTTGTGTCTTTAGAAACTGGGAAACATAAACAACTAGTTCATAAAACATCCATATTATCTCCCACTTATTTCTTTATAACTAGACTCCTTTTTGACATATCTTACTTAATACCCTTATTCATGACCAAGGGAAAGGAATCATATGAAATGGTGAGCTCAAATTATCAATAAGGGTAAACAAGATAATTATCAATCATATCATAATTATAAGAATATAACAATTTAAAATCATATCCTACATATAAAAGATCATAAGATCATGTCATGGGATAAATAATAAAAGTGAAATGTAATCCCAATAGTCATAACATAAGACATGAAATTTCATGGAATACACACATAATAATAGAAAATCATTTCATATTAGTCATGGGTCAATTTTGATACAATAAGAGTGGAAAAATTCCATTAATAAACTGAGTTCCCTCCTCATTCCACCCCTGTATTACTGAACCAAATTTAATTGTCGTTCTAGTCATGTCTATCTCATGAGATATAAATATTTACCCAATTTATTGGAGGGAGATATAGGTCCCACCCATCTCATAATGAAACCATTATTATGTGTTCCCCAAAAACATAAAAACATTCACCATGGTATAACCCATGAAATAAAATGGTTTTCTTAGACATCATTCTATCATAATTGGTATAAAACAAAGGGATTTCCTTAATAACATTCCATCATAAACTTGATAAAATAATAGTAATAACAGCCCGAATAGCCCGAAGGCCTTCATTTTTATTGATTTTTGATAACCCATCTTTCAAGGGATGAGGGGGAACCCTTACACGGCCCGTAGGCTTAGAGATTACATGGCCCATAGTCTTAGAATATTACATGACCCAAAGGACTTAGGGAATTCAACCAAACTATCTACAAGAAACTGGCCCTCCCCAGCTTCGGCATCATGATAGTATCTCTATACCTCCATATGGACATTCGGATAGGCTTTCGTGAAAGAACAGGCTGGCCCCGATGGCATAGCCATACCCTCTCGTTCTGACAAATCCATTTGGCTCTTCTCTGGTGAGTGCACCTACTCTGAATCCTCTTCTAGGGATGCTCCTTTTTTGTAGTGTGTCTTGGGCAACTGCATGTGGCCCGAAGGACATAAGGTGTCCCAAAGGACTTAAAGGTGGCTCGAAATCCCTACTGACATGAAGTCTTGGGTGCCCCAAAATCATTAAGGACTCCAATCCCAAACCAGTGGCCCAAGGTGATACCTGGTTTTGAACCTGGGTCTTTTGGATGCACTTAAGGATACCTCACCAAATGGGCTGAGGCTCATGTGCTAATAGTAATAACAAGGATAGAAATATAACCCTATATAAATAGTTTCATCTTAGATGGAAAATAATTTTGATAAAACACTTGAAATTAATTACTGAGGAAAATATCCTTTCTTCTACAAAATCATTTTCCATTTTCAAAATGCCAAAAAATATTAGAAGAAATATTTTTTGTGTGGAAATATGCTTTAAATATTATAGGGGAATATTCATGGAAATAATTAATTATTAAATTATAAAAATCCATTCATGTTGTAATATTCTAAACAATATTCTTCTAGTACTTTCGCCAGAAAATAAAAAAATACCTCATACTGAAAACGAAAAAATATTCCATTCATACCATTTAGGAAAAATTCACCAATTTATAAAATTTACATTAAACCATTATAAGAGGATATAAATAATATTTTTAAATACATATTTAGTAAAAATAGATGGGGATGATAAATATACCATAGTAAGTACTTATGAATAATCAATCTCAGATAAAACGATATTTTCAAAGTTATCCCTTACCTTTGGTCTGATATGCTTCGTATGTATCTGAACCTCATGTATAATGAATTAAATAATTTTGTTGATTTATTCTAGAATCATAAGAAAACTTTATGATAACATTTATGATCATATTTTCATTAGTTTGTCAATAACATTTCATTGTCATCCATTATTTAGGTATTAACTTCTTTATGTTCGTATGCATGTATTGTCAGATAAGTTCTTATTCTTCTCTTTAGGTTATAGGTAAATGATTAAAATCATGGTATTAATATAATATAAACCATATTTATTAATTGAATTAATTTATATAATCATTCTTTAATAAAGATTATGTATATCAAATCATGTCGCGTTGTGGAGACGGTAAGCCGTACGTATGCACGAGCAACGATATCGTTGCTATAATTGTGGAATGGTATTGAATTAAATGTTCTATAGTATCTCAAAATCAATAAAATTTTATATTAATTGTATATATATTTATTAATTACATCATTATACCCATCCAAGTAAGGTGGTGGTAAAAAACAGATTACACCACGGCGTGGAGATGGTAAGTCGTACGTACGAACGCATGGTAACTTCATTCTTCATCGTATGGGTACACAGTGGAATATTGTTGTTTCATAATAATTATAACCTCTAATAATATAATTAATACTAGATTTATTAATTTTTAATGAATAAAATAATGAGTTCCAAGAAGAATAAGAAATAATAATGAAATAATCGGTAAATGATATTACCTCTTATTCAAAGTGCCTCCTCTAAATCACCTCTTAGAGCACTAGATTTTTTCTTTGAAGAAGACCAGGACCTCTATAATGTTGATAGGGATGTTTTGAATGGATATTATTAGGGTATGGTCTAGCTTTAAGTCTAAAAATGTTGTGAATAGTTTAGGGAGGAAGATTCCTTTTATAATTGAGGTCTGGGGCACTTTTGGAAATCTCAAAAATATTAATTTATAATAAAATCAAACCCCACATAAACACATAAAAATGTTATAATTTAGAATATTAGATTATATAGGGTTTTAATATCTTAAAAAAAATTAGACAAGTGTTTATGTCAATTTAAGCATTATCCTTTTGATTAACACTTAGTTATTCGATTTAATTTTAATTATGCTAATAAAATTTTAAATATTTAATGGTCATAAATATTTACTTATATGGTGTAAATAGGCCATAAATGGTTATCTAATGAAATTTTAGACATTATAATTATCAATTTGTAGATTTTAAATATTTTTTTTTAATTTTAAATAATTTAATAAAATGTTATTTTTATAAAATATCAATAGTGTCAATTTTGACACTATTCATTTATTTAACATTGATAAAATATAAACAGAATATAAATTCAAAAAAAAATATTTAATACACTCATAACAAGTCATTTTAACCTATAAAATTCTTGTATCACATTAATTATTTCATATGATATTTCTTTTAATACTTTTAAAACTATTTATTTGATATGTCTATTAATAAAATACTTTGTGCATCACTATTTTGTCATCATTAATGGTAAACATTTCACCACTAAAAATTATAAATAAATTTCTATGATGTGGGTAATTATATTATATTTCCAAATACTATCTATATTCGATATTATCTTCTATTTATCCACATATTAAAATTAATATACCTATATAAAATGAGATGGTGGAATTTTGTCACATTCATTAGTTTTTATTATATTTATGTCATATTCATAATTAGGTGTCAATTAAGTGAATCCATTTCGAAAAATAGATGATAAGGGTCGAATTAAATCATCCAATAAGATTTTTATAGGTGTTATGGTAATTTTATGATATTATTTATACCTTTAATTACTCGATTTACCTTCAACCATGGTAATAAAAATAAATACCAAAGTTACTATTCATAATGCCAAAAAATAAAAGTAGCTTATTAACATAATCTGGTCCTACTGATTCTAAATATGGATTCCATTTTTAAAAACTCAAAACCCATAATTTCTATTAATTAATTTTAAATTAATATCGTTGTTAAAATAAGAAAATCGGTTTTAAAAGTTAAAATATTGCAAAATATTAAAATGGTTTTACATATGAATTTAGTGTAAAATTAATTCCAATGACCTAAATTATAATAAATGGTAAGAAAAAATTATATTTATACTTTTCGAACCATTCAGTAATATAATTTAACCCTATAAATTATTTCAATGAAAAAAAAATTATTTTCAATTAAAATTTAGCATATTTTTACTATTCATTCAAACATTTAAGTTATCAGAAAACTATCAAAAATTCATCCAACGAATGTTTTTATATCCCACTTCAGTGTAAAATTTTTATGTTTTTAATAATTATTAAAGTTTCAAAATCTAAATTTTAAAGGGGTTTTCCATTCAAATGTGTAAAATTAACCTTTTAAAAAAATAGGTTTTTATACATCAAACAAGGTGTCATTCATACCATATGACTAATATATTCATTGGATAAATATAAAAAATATTTTAATAAGTATATATCTCATATATATCCCAATAATTTCATTATGAAAATTAATTCACTCAAAAATAAAAATATCTAATTGATTTATATTTTTCATAAATAATTGATAGCCAATGAATTCACATTGAATTTTCATAAGTTAGTTATAATTATTCACAATAACTTAACGGCTAAGACATAATGGTAATTTTATAATATGGGAATCTCATAGTTCTTTTAAACTCAAGATTTTTTGCAAACAAATCTACTTAATAATATAAATTATGTAAAGAAAATATTTCATAAAAACATTTGGGTGTTACATTAGGTATTCACCCTCATAATATAGGATGGAACCCTCTATCTATGTATTTGATATTCACTCTTCTAAGAGCTAAGTTTGGGTTTTAATCCTCTATTGGACTAGTTACTCCCCTTGATTTAGGTTCCTTCCAATTAGTCTGGGATTCACAATATCAATTCATATGAGGTTTCACAAATTATTTGGAACTGGTAGTCTAGATACATTATTGGGGTTATGGTGTTGATAGAATAGAAGTTGTGTTACTCCCATGATTGTTATACATTCTTTAGATATTATAATGATCCCATTACTTATGAGATAAAATCCTTCATGAGTTGGAGATGAAACTATGGGGATTTATCTTTATTCCCGAGAATTCAATTGAAAGATAATATCTTAATTATTCGTCCTTATATTAATCTTGGTTACCCTATAAAATGCAGAGATTCATGATACCATATTTTTATATGTTTTCTTTATTGTTTTTGAGAAATTATACTTTTTATGTTTATACTCACCCCTATACAAGCTTCTTTACTACATGTTATTAGTATTTATAGATGATGTACAGGTTCATAGACAGTCATTGTGGACAAAGATATGGGATGGATTGTTCAAAATTGATACATAGTGATTCTTGGACACACATGGTGGTCCTTTGTGGATCTTTATTGTAGAAATTACCATTTCAAAAAAATATTATTCCATGAGTACACATAGTGAGGAGGAGTTTTCATATTGCTGATATCTATCAAATTAATAGGGTTTTTTATGTAAAGTTACTTTCCAGTTTCCTTTTTGTTGAGGTATTTGTACCAAATGTCTCTTTCATGATTTGTATACAATTTTATATAATTATATATACTAACTATTAGTTTTTTTGTTTTTTGAAAATGATAAATATATCAATTAGAAGTTTTTATTGGTCTAATACTCCCATTTTATGATATATTTCTTAGTGGTGATGGTCATCATCCTCTATCTAATTAAATTGGGATGAAGTGGAACTTATTTCTTATCACTAGATTAGGTGGGCCCTAATGAGTCAATTAGTGTTATTATTTTCCAAAATTTCCATTAAAACATAATAACTCCACTTTAATTGAATCCTAACTAAAACTTATTATAAAAAAAATTATTATTTAAAATACATTTCTTTTCCAAGGGGGAAATCAGAAACACTTTATTATAGAACAATTAAAACTCACAATTGATTTTCCCATTAATTTCTTTTACTAATATTCATTTAATAACCACTCTAAGAATTCTATCGAACACCTAGAGTGCAATAATTTTACTTATGTATAAATTTACATATTGAGAATGGAATACAACCTTTATTTCATTTGAATTTTAAATGGAAAATAGGAATACTCAACACATTACAATCATGATGACACAATATACATATAAAACTGAGAAATAATCATTTGAAATAATCAAGCATCCATAGTTACATAAAAAATAATTATAAATACTTAACTACTAGAAATCAATGATTCCATTAACAAGGGTTGTTTTTCCACCAAAATAAATATAAATGGAACCTTAAAACCACAACATTTCATAACATGAAGAAACTCCAAGTCAAAAATCTTGTGCTAAGAAACCCTAGGTCCTTGTGACCATTCTAAAGCAAGAATAAAGGAGTATTTTTGATAAGGATAAGAGAGGCGAAATAAATCATTAAGAAAATAGGATTTAGATAACTAAAACTTGATCAAATTAGTAAGATATCCAAATTTAAATCTATAGGAGAATATATCCTTGGATGAAATGGATTTAATACATCTGAATGAGGAGAAATATGGAGGATGGTGTTAAAATATCAATAGGGGCACTTAGGTAATTTCAAACTTTTAAAAATCTAGGAAAAATAGGTCATAATGTGACATATATATAACATGATGTGATGTACCTCCCTAATTGGGGTGTTATATAAATCTCCATAAAATTACTGAACTAGTTTGGTTGGTTCATGGCATGACATCCCCTTATTATGGTGTGACACAACTCCCCAAAAAAGGACTCTAATGTCTAGGATGGTTAATTACTCTATATTACCATAGAATAGCATATAACCTCCCTAGATAAAATATCTACTGCCTATTTTGGGTCATAGAGTGACCACCATTGGTCATAGTGCAACCCAGGTACAATATAGAACTATTATTTAGATAAAATTCCAAAATAAAACAGAAATTAAAAACAACAAAAATTAAAGAAAAAAATAAGTATCACAGGCCCAACGGGTGTAATAGATAATTCTAAGTAGATTTATAAAGTGTTAGGTTCCATGATATAGTGATCATTCTGTCTTTACCATGCCTTATACACATCCCACTTCATCTAAAAGTGCTCACTCTTTTACCCTTCAACTCAATAGTCACTAGAATGCCATGGGTATTTAGTATAATCTCAACCATGTGATGTGTGATTAATCTTTAAACCATGGATACACATTAGATGAGGGATTCTATATCCAGTATCCAAGAGATCTTCTTTAGGAACCTATGATTTAAGATTTAAGTAATGAATCTTTAGTTTAAATTAAAAAAGGATGTTTTCCTTTTAGATACAACATGGTCTCAGATTCTATAATGCTAAATCTTAGGTTTTAAGGATTCAAAATTCTTATTCTATGTTAAATGAATTTCATTTTATTCAGGGAAACATATTGGTGGTTTCATAGAATTACCATGATCTCTATTCTCAAAATAGTTTTTGATATTATGAAAATATGATATCATATTAATATCAAAATGGATTTTATTAAAAATGATTCATATTGTTTTGTCTTGGTTTAAAATATTTCATATATAAAAATAGTGACTGGTTCATACCATACAATATCAAATATCAAAGGTAGTGTCTCAGTTCAGTCATTCATTTTTTCAATATATCATAATATACAATATAGGTTTTCATAGACCATTATTGCAATGATGATGTTCCAAAAAATAGATCATTGAATCATAATTATGATATAAATTATATCATATTTCATGATTTTTTGGAACTGGTTAATATTATGAAGGCATATAATGAGTTATGATAGCCCCACCACCGATGTTGAGTTCATTATTATGTAGGAGGTACATCACTAGGATCTTGGTGTTATCCTTACATAGGAATCAACACATTATTTTTACACATGCTTTAGTTGAATGGTGTTATCCTATATAGGATTGTACTTAAATGAGATATGGACGTCCTTCATAGATTATTCTTATATAGGCATCAATCAAGAGAGGTTAATGTTATTTTAATCATTTCATGCATCGTTCACCTATCACATAAGATATATTATATGCTATGACTATCAGGGATTGAAATTATTCCTAAATAGATGATACACACTAGTTTTTCCATATTCGATACACACACTATCTATCATAATGGATATTTCTCACACTTCCAAACACATGACACATGTCAAGTCAAGTGATATAGTGTATATTGTAAAATATGATTTACTAAAAAAAATTCCTAAAATTAAATTATTAATATAGTTATATAAATTTTAAATTATTTATAAATTATACGAAGTTATATTTTCAACTATTTAATTTAATTTATAAATGAGTTTATAAATTAATTAATTCCAAATGTTCATAATTATTAATTAAATGTTTTAAATTATTTTAATAAATATTCAATACTATTAAAAGTTAATATTTAATTAAATTTTCTAAATTAAATTTTATGGATTATAATTTATAAATAATATTTTTATTTATAAATTATAAGGAAATTTTATAAATTGTTTATAAATTACCAAGTAATCCCAAAATATATAAGGTTTATATTAAAAATTTTCTATCATTCATATTTAATTTATTTGAATTCTTCAAATTAAATGCCTTATTTGAAAAATTATTTAAACCGTATCAGAATAGGTTTGATAATTTATTTGATCAAGGTTTAAATAATATTTAATGTATGATATTTAGATTTTATAAATTTTTTACATAATATAATTGAATACTAAAATGTTTTATATTATATAATATCATATGTTTAATGTAAATTTTATATAATGGATAATATAAAGGTGTTCATATTGGAAAGATAAATATAAAGTGTTTATATTTTTTTAATTATGGAATTTCCATATTGTACAACTAAAGTGTAAAATGTTTATAATTATCATTATTGGAAAAATTTTAGAAATAGTGTATCTCGTGATTAAATATATGAATTGTTTAATTGTTAATCTATTCCTAGTTATACTTAAGATTATAGATATTTCATTATTAATCATTATATTCTTTACTAGAAAAAGTTAAACTTGTTCTAGTTTTTCTCATGTATCTAAGGGGTTGCATTCTAGGTATGATAATTTATATACTATTCTTTTACCTTTCCTTTTCCTTGTACTTGGTTATGAGATTTAAATGAATATTTAATTATAGATTATACATATTATGTGTTAGAAATTTGGTTTAATAGAAGTCTCTCTTAAGATACGTATCCTTGGGAAGAGACTGACTACTGAATGTCTTGGTGGCTTGTGACTTCTCCAGAAAAATGGGGGTTGGATATCTTTAACTCCGAGCTTACTCTAATAGGGATTATTGATTTCATATAATTCATAGCATTTACATGGAAATATTTTATGTAGTCCATGAAATGTATGCATTTGGATATGTAAGAATATAATTGTTTTTAGTTTGAGTAACACAATCTATGATTTGTGAAAAGAGTTACTAATCAACATGGTTTCCACATATTAATTTTTAAAAAGGAATATAATTCATAACTAAATAATTATAATTAAGTATACAAAATATAATACATGAGATAATATGGTGAGATTAAATCAACATTAAAAATATGAAGTGCTACATTCTATCCAAATATATCATATAACATGACCTCAAATCATTCTTCTATATAAGTTGTGAAAAATCAAGGTTCCCATGGATTATCATGTACATGTTTCATGATCCACTCCCCCCAAATGTATCCCTCCTAGGAAAAAAATAAAGGTATCGATATCATGATTTTTGAAGCTCACCTCTAATAAGTGATAGGTTAGAAACAAGAATATGGGGTATATCATACACACACATGTGATTCATTACCCTTGGATAAGAATGATGAAAAATTGATAATATGAGGCACTAAAACACTTATGTTCATGAAAAAGAAATTTCATATCCAAAAACATACATGTAATTTCATACAACTGGAACAACTACAACATATACCACAAGTACTACATGGAAATACTTGGTAGTGAACTTAATTATCAAATAGATCCTAAGAAACTCTACAAGATAGTAATGTCTATATTGATCACTAATCAACTATAACTGACCTAGAAGAATAACTTTTTTATATGTAGGTTTATATTAATAAGTATACTCTGTAAGATCCTCCTTAGAGCTTCTCTGGCAAAAGGTAAAGAAATCATACTAAATACCACGGTATAAGATAGAGAAAATAACTCATAACCTAATTAGATTTTCTATGTTCCTAGCCTCACCATGGCTCTCTAACTATGTTTCACATAATATTAATAATATAATATCTAGTTTAATATAAAATTAGGGTACCCCGATACAACATCCTGACTTGTTTTCCGCTCTCTCCCCAATATCATATGTTCTGACCCTTCTCTCTCCAAATAAGGCACATGAATCAAAGAAAACTATATAATAAACCAAACCTTCTGTGTCACATAATCTCTTCATAAACATACACATCTTCATATAGTATCCAAATGGTTTTTTATATCCAAAAAACTTCATGTCTTAT
Source organism: Viscum album (assembly GCA_963277665.1). NCBI lineage: Eukaryota > Viridiplantae > Streptophyta > Magnoliopsida > Santalales > Viscaceae > Viscum > Viscum album. The sequence continues at coordinate 779,234,843 of OY728138.1, forward strand.
ATGACACCTCAATCCATCACATCCCATACACAACATAACTATAATAATCTTTAGTATAATAAATTTAGAGATAAATGTGTATGAAATAAACACAATCCATTACATCCCTATATAAACATATATATATATCATAAAAATAGCCATCATGCATACCATCACCTTATACTACTAGGTTAAGAGATTGGGGGAGATGTGAAATTCCACCATCTATCCTTGGTAAACTTGATGTCGGGGAAACACTCTCTATAGTCCACTAGTGTTGATCGCCTACCATCATGTTTGGTGTACATATTTACTTTATTTAGATTTATTATATTTCTATGTTTATGAAATATCTCATTTATCTTTTGTATTTTCTAAATTCTGGTGTTTTAATATGTTTTTTATGAAAAAAATGGTTTGAAAATCAGTTATTAAAGTGATGAGAAGAGTCTGGGATTTATGGTGGTAGTAAAGTTACCAACAGATCACTGATGGGCTACAACAACTGGTATGTTGAGTTTTTTTAGGTATATATAAATATATGTACTTAATTGGATGATTTGTGGGGTGCTAGTTCCCAACAAGTGGTTCTTGAAGAACCTAAGAGATTTTTTTATCCCAACAGACGATTGGGGGACCAAACACTTGTCAACTGAGGTTTCCACCATTACATCTTGGTCGATAAGGAATTAGATTCACCCCATATATTTTTAATTATACTTAGTATTGAACATTTTTAATACAAATTTCTAACCTTGAACCCCCTGTTTTAAATTTATGACTCCCCCCCCCTTGACTTTATAGCTCTCAGGTTCATCTAGACTTAGTTCTTCAATTGTGGATCAATCTGGTGATACTAGAATAGAGAGTTTTCTCTAGATATAAATCAATTTCCTCTTCTTATTTGAGATATATGCAAGGCTATATGATGTATCAATGGTTTATATGATGATAAAATGAAAAATGATCCATTACTTTATAGATTGGTGATGGATCTAGGGTTTTGACAATGTTTGTTGATTATATCAAGATCTACCATCGAATACAAACGTCTTATAAGTATGTTATTAAAAATCATGTCCCTAGTACTCTTCTCTATTGTGTATTAAATATATAAATATAATATTTTGGTGATCCTTTGGTTGATTGGTGGTGGATTAAATGTGTCAACTACTTACCTTCCATCAGAGCATGCTTCCTCGTAAATGTTGGATGTTTCCTGGTAAGTTTCCATTGATCAATCATCTCTAGAATTTTTTCTTCCTGAATATCATCATGGATATATTATCTGGTTATGGTTTGATGATGGATTTCTATTAATTAACTATACTCAAGGTTCTATTCTAGAATTGATTTGTAATTCACAATTTCTTCTTGAATTGACAATAGATTTTGTGAAATGGAATCAACTTCTTCCACATGTCTCAAAACTAGTTTTGTTGATGGAATCTATATGGAATGTATTTCTTTAACTATATTCCTGAAATGTGATCTTATTAGGTCTCTTTTTGAAACCTATTCTTAAATTATACATAACCTAAGATAGTCATCCTTGATGTGTGTGCTAGTTCTCAATGGGTGTGCAATAAGGTTCTAGCTTTGATACATTTATGATTATTGGATAATGTCATTCAAAACCTGAGATATTAAGTTCATTACAATTTTATTCCCTTTTATACTCATTTTTCTTTGATTTTATATTGTGATAGCATATATTTTTGACCATTTATGATGGTGATTTCTTATGGGAGTGTGTATAGCTCATGGGAGCTATGTTTGATTCTTGATTCCATGATAATTTCTAGTTTATCTTATTACCATGTTTGATGATGATCACAAGTTGTTATATGTTTCTATTATATGCTCATGTTTATATGTTATTATTTTCCTTATTATAATCCTCCCCTTGGTCTGTATTTACCATGATTTGGACGTATTTTCTTGGTACATGTAATAAGTGGACCATCATGCTATGATTACCCCTTAGAGGGGGAGTGTGAAAAACATGTACTGATGATGAAGGTGGAATCAAACACACGGTCGAACCATGATAGCCTTGTGACCCAACTCAAAATGTGATGCCTTGACGATACTGTGTTACTTTCAACAAATTGATGCCTTGTGGATACTCAGTATCATGTTCACATGATGCCTTGAGGATAATTTTTAATATGTCACAAGCCTTTTGGATAATTCTTGTTCACTTTTGACATATTTTAATTATCCTTTTAGAATGTATCTAATGTATGTATGGTTGAGCCTCATTGTGGATTGGTTAGCACATGGATACTCAGTGTATGATTTTTATGATTGATTGTTCATTTTTTTATCATGGTGAACACTTGTTATACATGTGAACACATTTTAAGGATAAATTGATGGTATATTATTAGATTTATTACTCATATTGTATAGGATCAAATATATGTTCTTGTATTCCTCTTGTGTAAAGATCCAAGCAATGGAAAGGGGCACATGGATGATTTTTGGTCTGAGGAGCATGGAGATGGGAGGGGAACCATGATATACTATGGAGGATTCTATATTTTTTATTTATTTATTACATTCACTATATATACTATGTTTAGGATTTCCTTATTTGGACCCCCATTTATTTATTTTTATGACATGTGTGTCATCTCATATTATATTATGATGTTTCGTATTTGACCTTAATTACTCTATTTTTTCTATATTATATATATTTTTTGTATGGATATTATACTAAGGGTATAGTCTCATCATTAACTACATTCAAACCCTCACTTCTAGTTGGTATCCTCTTCTGTATGAGGAGGAATGCATGAGGTCTTGTGTCTCTATAGCTCAAACTCAGTGGTTCAGGTTGAGGAATTACGAAATGGTATTAGACCACAATTTTATTGTTTTGTTTTGACAAACCCAGGACACGGTATAAAGATTATAGGTTTTCTCAGATTTGGGTAGTGGATTTTTCATGTACCTGGATAGCTCATGTGTAACAAACCACTATGTTACTATTGAAAACAATACTTTTATAGTTTTTTGGGATCATTATACACTCATGTATCATGATTAACCATGTAATATCACATTCCATAAATATTCATGTTGTTTAAAAATATTAGTTCTTTAATTTAATTACTTGATTGTGTTATCTATTCCAGATAGACCTGTTTAATTTGATAGATTGATATATCTATTTTATATGTTTTTGGGAAATATCTATGTTGACATTAGTTATTTGAACATGACCATTTGTTGATATATTTTTTATATATAATAGTAACTAATGGTTATGGATGGAAACCTTGGTTAATTCTAAGAGGGATATACCTTCGGTTATGAGTATTCTCTTAAGAAAACTTTCTATGATCCCATAAACCGATTTGGATCAATCCTAATGACTTATTTTTTCAAAATGGTTCCTTCATATTTCAAAATATTCCACCCTGAATGAAAATAATGGGACGACCAACTAACATGGTATGGGATAATTCTACTAATGAGGATAACTCCATTACACTAACTACTTTTAAGAGGGTTTATTAGATAATTATACCTCACCCACTATGGTGGAATAGAATGTAGTCCCACATTATCTAGGATTTTGTTTGATTATTATTTCCCATGGTAGAGTTGAATTGAGGTCTATAATCAGCTATGCCAGATACTTCCATCTCCAACATCCCCCATCCTTTCAAGGAATGGTGGGACTATAGGATTCATTGGAATGGGTAGATATTATCAAGGTTTTATTTTTCTTCATCTAGATATATTATAATAGGAACATGATGATATAATCATTAATCATATAGGGACCCATGGGGAGATAGTGGGGCATACTAAGATAGGATTATAGATGTGAGTATCTCACCTATGAGGATGTGAATGTCAGGATATTCAATGATTTTTTCTTGATTTGCTAAATTATAATCTGATTATAGAAGTTCATAATGCTATAGTAGGAATTTATGATGGTAACTATATTATCTACTTATTTAACCAAATTACTTTGTTTTTATCCTCTAATAGATAGAAATGAGGCACTAAATCTTGGATTTTTGAGATGGTCTTAATCCCGATATCAGATGAAATGCTATGAGTTTCGGCTTAATGACATATAAATAGATTTTGTTCTATGATATAACTATTGAGAAGGGAATGGATGGGGATATATAAGTTATTTTTCTTATACCATTTATTACTCAGGTGGGTCGACCTCCTAATATTGTGGTCAGTATTAGTTATGGAAGTAAGAAGAGGAAGGTTGAGGACATGTTGTAGGGTAGTGGTGTGTAGGGGAAGTAGAGTATGGATTCTTTTTTCTTCTTAATAGGAGTTACACACCTCTTTAACTATGGGGAGCTCAAAAATTATTTCTTTTTTACACGACACCTCAAAATAAGTGTTCTAAATGGTGAAAGATTGGGTATCTTAAGTAGTTTTTCTCTAGAGCTTTGAGGTCAAGGCTCTATAGTGGTGTAGTACAAAGGCAATCAATAACCCCAGGATCTATCCAGGGTCAATAGAATCCAGATTAGATGAGGTTGAATTAGGTTAGTCATGTATCTAATTGAAAGGGTTATAGAACTAAGGTAGAATAAGTATATTGTATGCATAAAACTCTGAATTACGGTTGTAATGGACAATCTACTATTCAAGGAATGTACTTGATCAGTCTGGCATTGTCTACGACTTTTTTAAACATGTTCTTCTAATTCCTTTATATTTACCCGTGTTATTACTGGAAATGACTTACTAGTTATGTTATCTTTTGAGTTTCTTTCCCTCTATATACATTTGATAAAAAAATATCATCCTTAGAGATTCCTAGAGTGTCAAATGGTCTTGTTCAGTTTTTAAAATATATGGGAATTTATGATTCTAAAGATGATTATCATTGACATGATTCCTATAATGGATTGGATGTCCATATTTCAGGACCACATGAACTACTATCATAGATGAATATCATTTAAATCTCCCAAGGTAGATAAGTTTGTGATGACAAATAAGTGAGATTTGGGAGCATGGAGAGTATCTCTATACATGATCTAATATATGATTACTGCAATGTAGATTGCAGGAATGGATCTTTTAGTATGACTCGTGGTATCCCCTTATTTTTTTCTCTAGTTGTGTATCTCTATCAAGAAATATTTCTGGATAACATCATAGGTCTTCCTCCAAATATGGGAGTTGACATTGAGATAGAACTTATGCTAGGTGTTCAACCCATTTTAATACACCCAGGTTATATGGAGCTAACTAAGTTGAAGGTTATCATGTTAAAAAAGGACTTTGAATAGAAAGGTTTTATCAAGATCAACACATCATTATGTGGTGCACTTTTTTTGTTCTCAAAGAAGTTAGATAGTGGACTTTGACTATATGTAAATTACCAAAATTTGATTTAATATACAGTAGAATATATATCCTTTTCTAATGATAAAAATTATCATTGATTAGTTATGGGGAGATTAGTGGTTCTCTAAGATTAACCTCTATTCAGGCTATCACTAGTTGCAGGTTAGATGGGAGGACATCCTAAAGATAAAATATGAGAGAAGGAATGGGAAACTTAAACACTTAATGATTCCATTTAGACTGAAAAAATCATATGAAGTGTTCATTTCTCTGTTGAAAAAAATCGTCCACCCATATCTAGACTTTTTCATCTTGGATTTTGTTGATAACATCTTCATTTACTCACTATCCCTAGAGATTCATTCTATACATCTAGATATAGACTTGATCACACTTTAATAATATCACCTTTATATCAAACTATCAATGTATAATATCTAAATTTAAGAGGTTTTGCTCTTGGGGAATGTGATATATCAAACTAATATATCCATGGACCTAAATAAATTAGAGGCAGTGATGCCCTAGATAAGTCCATGTAATATTTTTGAGATCTATAGATTTTTTGTCTTAGTATGAAACTATCATATTTTAACCCAATACGTCTCCCATTTATCAACACCCATGAGTAAATTGATAGAAAAAGGGGAATGTCTTAGTGGTTGGGAATATTTGAGGATTCTTCTCATAAATTTAAGATAAGCTTGACTATTTCTCTAGTGTTGATTATTCCTGATCCTAGGATTGGATATGACGTATATTATGTATCATTAAGAGTTGTTTTTTGAGTAATTTTTATATTGATAGAGTGGATGGTAGATTATGGGTCACATCATCTATGACCCCATGAGTGAAACTATCCTACCCATGACTTAGAGGTGGAATTTATTGTCAATGTTTGGACTTTTTGATGACACTGTCATTTTGGAAATTGTTTTAATTTCTATACAAAGCACAAGATCATCCATTATATCTTCACAAAGAGATTCCTGAATATGGGAATGAGATAATGGGTATAATATCTACAACTTCTGGACATTGATAAGGACTTAAAACCATTTAAAGTAATATTTTGTAAAATATCATACCTATGTGACATAAAAATATCAAAATCTTGTTGAATGTACTGAGGAGGAACAGTGCTGCTAGTTGGTCTTGTTGGATGACTAGATGATGGAAGATTCTGGGGATCTAGGAGAAGTGAAATGTTTTCTATTAGTGATGACATATTCTATAATATAATGGGTCATGTATAGTTAGGTATACAACCTAGATTGTGTTGTGATGTGGGAGAAACTAGAAGTTTATAATCTGATGCCTAGGTGGTCATTGGACGAGGATGATGTGATCCTCTTAATTTTGAGATTTGTATTCCCTGGTCACATCTAGGAAAAACCGATGGAAGAATTTGATACCTCAAACTGGGTGTTTTATCGTGGGTGAGTAGAGATTTAACACAACCTTTTCAATTAGTTTTGATGTCCATGGATGAAAGGAAAATTTTTGGATTATTTTTTAGATGCCTTACCTACTATAGGGTAAATGATGATCACCACCATCTTGGTGGAATGATTCATCTAATGTATGTTCCAGTGTGTAAGTGGGAGGAATTCATGATGAGATTTGTGATGAGGTTACCCAGGACCCCAGAAAGTCATGATCTTATTTGGGTGATTATTGATCAGCTTAAAAAATTATCTCATTTCTTATAGATTAGTGAGACTGAATTAGTAGAATAGTTTGGAAGGACAAATATCCATGAGAAAGTATGCTTACATGGAGTTCCCTTGAGCATTGTATCTAACAAAGAAACATGTTTTAAATTTCATTTTCAGTAATTCTTGTAGAAATTCTTAGGGATTCCTGTGAGGTTGAGTGTAGTGTATCATCCCCCGATAGATGGGTAATTAGAGTAAAAGATTTAAATATTAGATTATATGCTCCAACCTTGAATTCTCGAATTTGGTGGAGATTGGGAAGATCACATAGTCATGGTTGAGTATATAAAAATGGTTTCCAATATTATATTTAGATGTCACCTTATGATGTGATTTATGGTAATCCGTGTCATTCACAACTTTTTTTTATATGAGGTGAGTGAGGTAGTGAATTTGTGGCCCAGTATGGTACACAAAACCAATGAGAGAGTACAACTAATTTAGAGAATATTGATCACATATCGAAAAAAATCTCCTATGATAACTATAAGAAGATTCTTATATTTTTTTCTAAAGTTGATCGGGGTTATTATGACCTTTCCTCCTCGAGTAGGCCACTGATGATTGAGGAATCAAGGGAAGCAAGAACCTCACTATAATGGATCATTTGTGATCACTAAAAGGGTGGTAATAGAGGCATACTATATATATATTCCTCCTCATTATTAGGGTATTCATGATGAATTTCATGTGTCTCGACTTTAAAGGTACATTCCAAATCTTACACATGTTATCAACTATAAGGATATTTATATCGAACCCAACACATTTCATGTAGAATACTTGATGTAGATTTTATAATGAAGAAAGAAAGTTATATGAGGAAAGATGGTACAAATTTTCTATATCTATGGAATCATGGGAGAACCCATTAGGTGACTTAGGAGTGGGAGGATGATGTTCATAATCAATGCCTCAGTTTTTTTATGCAGAACCATTTAAGATACTTCTCAAATATGAATAGTCATCTCATAGGGAAAATTGTGACATACTCACATTATTACAATTTTGGATAAGTTTTACATCATAAAATATTTCATTCCTCGTTATTTTCTTCTCTATTATAGGGTTTTAAGTGGTTTTTTTATGAATAATGGTTCTGGGATTCGATGTTTGTAGTGATGAGGGGCATCGTGGCCTTGTGGTGTCTATAAAGGTACTACCATCAAACTGGTGGAATCCATCAACCATCCCCTGGATATTTTGTATTTGTATAGAAAACTAAATACTCCACCAGCCTATTAAGGGATAGACAATGGAAAGCTAGTGGTTCCACCATCCAACTAGTGAGGCCCACTAGATCTTAGGCATAGCCTGTCCAGGAATTCTTTAGATTCCGCCCATGGATTTTTAATTATACATGGTCTTGACCTTGATTAATACCAAGTTGTTACCCTAAAACCCCAATTTTTAATTTGATTCCAACCCTCATGAATCTATATCTATCTGATACATCACTCCTTGGTTCATTAAGGTTAGATCAATCTAGTGATGTTGGAACATTGAGTTTTATCTAGATCTACAACAATTTCTTCTTCATATTTGAGATTATGGTATGGATCTATGAATGAAAAATGGTTTTAATTTCAATCCAACGTCCAATACTTCTTTCCTTCATAGATTAATGAATGATCTCTCTTTTTTTAGGAACACTCTTGGTCATATCAAGATCCACCATCAATTATTGATGTCCCAAGGGTACGTTTCTATGAATCACCATCCTAGACATCTTCTTAATGGAAGATTTATGATAGAACCATAATCCATTAATGATAATTCATTATATTGGTGATGTATTAAACATTGAAATGAAATCTCTTTTATTGGATCTTTATTGATGATGAACACTATACGTTTTCATGTAAATTTTCCAAGATCAATCATCTGGTGACTCTCTTCTTCTTGAATCCCATTTTGAAAATTTTTCCAGTGATGGATTTATGATCGATCAATATTTTTCAACAAGACTTCAGGTTCTATTCTAAAATTTATGAAGAATTCATGATCCATTAATTAATAGGAAATGGATCCAGTGAATTGGTGTCATCTTCGTTGACATATCTTGGAATTAGTATTTTTGAGGGACTTTTTGGGGTATATAATTCTTTAACTATCTCACTTATATGGTGTTCATTTGGTATCTTATCTAAACCTATTATTTAATGGACCAGTACCCAATATAGTCATACTTTATGTGTGTACTAGTTCTCTATGGGTGTGAAATTTTGATCGAGATTTGATCCATTGATGAATATTTGAGTACTTTATTCGAAGCCTTGAGGTAGGAGTATCCTTAACATTTGAGGCCCCAGGTATACTCTTTTTTACTTGATTTCATATTTGTATTGTATATCCCGATTACCATTCTTTGTAGTGATTGATTCTGGGTTGTGTTTCTAGTTATTAAGGCCCATGTGTGATGCTTGATTACATTATTAAGATTATTGTATCTTCTTACCATTCTTAATGTTGATCACATGTTGTTATATGTTTCTATTATATGCTCAAGATCAAGTTCTATGATTTTTCATATTATGATCTTCCTAGTTGTGTGTATTTACTGTGCCTCGACCATGTTATAATAGTAACCATAACAAGAAGACCATAATGTTTTGATTTCCACATAGATGGGAAGTGTGGATGACATGTAGTGATGATGATGGTGGACCCATGTATAGGGTATGAGAATGAAATCTGTGTGGTGCAAGCTAAAACTTGATACCTTGAGGATAGCGAGTAATGTGTCATTACTTGATTCCTTATGGTTTCTAGGTAGTATGTTCACTCAATAAATTGAGTATTCAAAGTACCAAGACACGAACCTTATTAAAGTTCTTGATCACTTCCAAAAACATCTGATTATATATCTGGCATGGATCCAATGATGTTATGAGTGGTTATTGTGGTTGATTGGTTAACACACAGACACTCAGTGTATTCTCGTCATGATTTCCTGTCAATTTTATATTATCATGGAACAAACCTATTATACTTGTGCACACATGTTAAAGACTCATTGGTGGTGTATTACTACATTTATTACTCACACCATACACAGTAATCTTTATGTTCATGTAGAATCTATTTATAAGGTTCTAGTAAAGTAAAATGGGCCCTTGGATGATGGCTGAGTTAGGGATCATAGATCTAAGAGTGGTAACGTGATGTACACTGGAGGATGATGAAGTGTTACTTTATTTATTACTTGAACTCAATATACTCTATTTAGGCTTTCAGCCCTAGGAGCACTACTTATTTATTTGTATGACATGAGTTCCATTCCATGTAACATTATGCTTTTTTTCTTTTAACTTGATTCCTCTAAGTTTTTTATATATTGTTTATATTCTTGGTGTATGGATATGATACTGAGGGTTTATTACCCTCATTTTTGGTGTTCAAACCCTCACTACTAGTTGGTAGCCTCTTGTATATGGAGAGATTTTCATGAGGTCTTATGGCCCTTAGGCTCAGACCCAATGGTTGCGTTCAGTGAGTAACATGTTGGAAATCATTTGAAATCATAAAACAAACAATATATATATATATATATATATATAATAAAACCACACTATGGGAAACTACATAACCTTAACCTCAACCGTGGTTACCGTCTCATGGAAACCTTACGACCACCAGTAATAACTAGATATCTAATAAACATACAAAAACTTTATGATAATTTTAATTAGTTCTTATGATAAAAATTTCATTTTACATAATTATCAGGTGAATCTATGCCCTCCAAGCATAATCCAGCCTCTTACAATAATTCTAAATAATTATCATCAATAATAATTATATTAATCCTCTAAAATAATGGTTTAAATTTGTTAACATGTTCATTCAATATTTCCTAATACTCTAGGACTCATCCTAATATACCATAAATATTCATAGGCCTTGCACATCCACCTATGTTATGTAGTGGGAAAAGGAAATAACAAAATAATAAAATAAAGGAATTTAAACCTAAATAATTAAATTCATAACAGATAAGAAAACCATATTTCAATTAAATTAAATATAGGAATGTCTAGATTTAACCCACTCCATCATTCCTTGTTCCATCCTCAAAACAACTATGCATATAACCATCTATACTACAAGTGCAGGCACCAAATTTTTCCACAAACCTGATCATCCCCACCCATGTCTCACCAAACTACCAACCATTATTAGATCATATAAACTCATATATATTCTAATAATATAGGGTGATCACACAAGGTTGCATCCAAACAATAAATATTTAATAATATCAATATACCTAAGAACCATAGAATCCATCCATCATAACCAATAAATATCACTCAGTTCCATGAAGTTATCATTATCCAACAACCAGTTGTTAACCATTTATGACTAAATAATTAATTTATTATATATTACAACTATAAGAAACCCAAGTCATGTGATATAAAAATCTAATAAAACATTTATATATGCTTCAAGCACAACATTCAGTTCCATCAATTATAAGCATCAAGGATTATAATTAAACATGCCTATTTAATATTTATCCAACAAGAATTACTAAATTTACATTATTTTCCGATTTACAAACCTAAAAAACATAATAAACCTTCGAATAAATACTAGATATCACACTATAATGAAAAAAAAGAGTTGAAACACTAAAATAGAATCAACGCATGCGATCTCAACAACCCAAAAGAAATTTTTTATTTCTACTTTAATCATAATTAAGGTTAATTCCACTGTTACCTAATGAGATAAAGAATTATGAAATCCAATTTTAACTTTAAACAAATAGATTAATCGAATCCCTTAACTCAAATATTTCAACATTCTTCAAGAATAAAACATGAATTGAGGATCCCAGATCACCCCTCTCAAAAAATGATAAACGGACCCTATAAACTCTATACCTTGAACACTCCACCAAACATAAATTGAAATCCACAATAATGAAGGAGGTGAACCGACATAGCATAGAATGTTATCATGGGAGGAAACCCCAGACCAATAATAAATCAGAAAAAGAGGTAACACTCACCTCAGATCACCACAAATCGAACACAAGAAGTCATGGATCAATCCCAATCAAAAGGGATTCAAAACACCTTAAAGGAGGACATCTAGTTTCCTAGAGTTTGGGAGGATTCAAAGGGTTTTGATAAAATTCATGTTTACAGGAGGATTTATATTGATTTTTACATATATACTTTCATTTCATGAATATGTCATTCACATTATGAATTTATTATGTTTAATACCCACTGAAAAAACAAGTCACCAAAATCCACCAAACCTGGGATTAATTCACTACATGAAAAATAAATCCATATTTGGAGTTTTCATATATATATATCTACCAAATATTATCCCGTACCCATTCTCTTTATGAATCAATACTTCACATCATGAATTGAACCCTTTGAACCACCCTCACTCAAGCTACGAATCGCTGCATAGGTTGTGAACTGCATTTTCACTTTGTGAACAATATTTCATGATATGAATTAGTCTTGATTCTATATTTAAAATAAATAAATCTACAAAAACTAATCCAATATTTTTATATAAACATCATACTATAGAAACTTGTGTAGAAATGGGATAAAATGATCATTTAAATTACATTAGATACATCTCAAAAAAACTTATTGTCAAGAATTTAAATCCAAACCCAAAGAGAAGAGAAGGAAAAGGGGTTTCCTGAACAAACACCCCATGAGATACCTTACAAGAATCTATCTATTATAGAAGAATAACTAGATAAATTACATGAATAAGGTGAAAATATATGAAATAATCTCCTAGGTAAGATCCCCCTTAAATTAGAGAAATGCCAGAAATAAGGCATAAAGGATGATAATACCATCTCATAAGCTAGATAAAATCCAACATCAGAACAAAAAAAATAGATAAGAACCAAAAAACATGGGATACTGAGTAAATATTTTTAATTCAAAATTATAAATTCTTACTTTTGTACCACCATGAATCCATAGGACATGAAGAAAGGTAATATCACACCCATAAAAACCTTCTCATGGTTGTCTTAGATCCCCATAGGAACATCCCCAATGGTAGAATAATCATCAATAACGATTCAAACCCAATCGATGATTGGAGAATCATGATAAAGATATCGATGAATCTACAACACATAAAAGACATCAAGAATCTAGGTTACTTAAATGGGAATTGATATTCAATACATGATAGGTCTAACACATGACAAATCCTAAAAAGGCCAATCATATCAAGGATAAAGATTACTCCCATGACTAAAACTTCATTTCACATGATGATGAGTCACCTTCAAGAACACATGATCTACAACATTGAACTCCATAGGTCTAATACTATGGTCAGGATAGGGATTTTGATGAAATTTTACTTCATTAAACCTCTCATGAAAAATCATAACCATCTCTGTTGTGCATTAAACTAGTTGCAGCATGAGAATCACCGACTCTCTGACCCTAGTCACACATGAGCCTTAACCCAGTTATTCCGGACTCAGTAAGTTAATCCAAGAGACTTGAGATAAAATCTATGTGGAGTCATATCTCCAGGTTATTGTAGTAGGAACTGTAGTAGGTACTATTTGGTACTGTAATAGCTGGAAATATTCATCCATTTGGGCCTTTGGGCCACTGGTTTGGTCCTCAGGTCCTGGAAATCTTTTCCTCCACCCAAGGCCTTTAGGACAGTTTCCACTCATGCCCTTTGGGCCACCTCAAGGCCTTCAGGCCACCCCATGGCCTTCTGGCCATATGAATATGCAAATATACCAATCAAAATATAAGGAACACGTCTCCAAATGAGGATTAATAGTAGGAGAAATCACCTTAGTAGAGCTAATAGAAATTGGAAAAAATGAGAGGGTATGGAATTTTCATTGATACCAGTCCTATGACTCTCTCCACAAGATAGCTAGCTGACTAGACTTGTGAAGGTGGAGTGCTAATATCATGACATGTGCTAGGGAGGAGTAGTTCAATGTTGTCTTGTCTGGCTGATTTCCGCTAAGACCCATAGGTCATGTAATTGTCTTTAAGCCTCTAGGACTTTTAAGGGTTCCGCATCACCCCTTGAAAGGTGGATTATAAAAATAATAATGACGATGATGAAGGCCTTCAGGTCATTCATTCAGTCTGACCCTAGTCCATCAAAAGAGAGAATAGAAAGGTCAGCCATAAAAATATTCAAATGTAGCAATACCAATTGTGGAGTGAAGAATATTTTCATAAGAAATATTGACCCCAAGTAGGTTCCTCACCCATGAATGACAAAAATCTAAGACACATTCAGGCAAATATTCTTCAAGATTCTTTATAGTCTATTTTGTTTTACCATCATTGTGTTGATTAAAATTAATGATAAGGAAGAACTAATAAAAAAAATTATGTTCAATAAATATCTATACCTTAAATTTGATACTGGTACCATGATAAAATATGATCATCCTTGGGAAACCATGAACCCTAACCACCACCCCTAGATACTTCCTTGAAAAAACCTCCATTGATCTTGACATATTAATCTCTAAGAAGTGAGTAGAGTTTGTCAAATAATCATTGATTACCCAAATAGTTTCATATTCTACTTGATCTAGATGTAAACCAGTGAGAGTGTCTATCAAAATTTACTCCCACATCAACTTAGGAACATCTAATTTCTAGAGCAAACCAACAGACACATGGTGTTCATCCTTAACCTTCTGAAAGAAAAAACATAGGGATACGCACTCTACAACTATATGATTCAACATAGACCACTAAAAATGACCTATTATAGAATGATAAATCTATATAAAACTAGGATTTACTACCAAATCCGATCTATATAACTCATAAAGAACTAACTTGTGCATCACTATGTGAATGAAAATACACCATTAAAATACCATCTGATGTTTATTATCCTTATACCATCTATCAGGGACATCAACATAAACAACTTGATCCTACCAAACATCCACCTCAAGAAACCCCATCTATGACTTCTACTCCTACTGCATAAAATATGACATCACTATCATATAAAAAGGGAATCATCCACCTCCATACTCTCCCATATCAATATGTCTCACAGAGAGTTCTTCCATCACTATCCAAAAGTCCATAGATTCATACGTAGCAGCGCTGTGGGACTTCCTGATTACTGCATCGACTAAAACATTACCCATTATAGGTGTATATGAAAGATAAAGTCCAAGTACTATTATAAATTCATCAATCATCATTATCAAAAGTTCAGGTCACACTAGGTGAATACATACCACAAGATCTTTTGATTAAAGAAAACCAAAAATAATTCATAGATAAGATACAGTCGCCACAACTACATGGAAGACACAAATATTTCCAAGTCATGATAATTGGTGGAATACTCATATTCATGGGGATTTAATAGTTGATACCAATAAAAAATATAAATTGTATACTAAATTTCGGCACGTCCAAATACAAGAAATGAAGTATCACATAATACCTTAATTTGAACCCCCACTTCTAGAAAATGAAGAAATCGGGCACTTACGGACTTCTCTCTTGGTTAGTAAAAAGAAACATGTCACTTTTAAATCAATAATAAAACATGATACACAGTATTGAAGGCTATATAGTTAGTTGAAATCAAATATCAGTTGTATAAAAACCTTCTATAATAGATTGTATTATTGAGAGAACTCTTCACCTCAGCAACATTCTTTAGGGCACACAAAGAAAAAAACACCTTGATCTTTGAAGTATCTACAACTACTCCCCCATAAGACATTACACTCCCCAATAAATGGAATTCGTGATCCTAAAAATAAAACTAAAAAAACATGCTGAATAGATGCTAATTATGAAGAACACTAAAAAAAACATAAAAATTTTCAATGAGATCCTCCTTGGACATAGAGTACATTAATATTTTGTTCATGAAAACCACCATAAAATAGTATAGAAACTATGAGAATGATGCATTCATCAAAACCATGAATTTTTTTGACCATTATTTTTTCTAAAGGATTTTACATGGAACCCATAATTCCATTAGAGACATCCTAAAGAAGTCTTTAGAGAATATTCATCCTTTACCTGCATTTGGTGATATACCAACCATTCACCAATCTTAGAATACTAACTAACTCCTTTTATAAAATATAATATATCCTCAATCCATTAAATTGTGAAGTAATTATTCACTATAACGAGATTCAAGCAATTAAAATTAATACATAGATGTATACTACCATAATCATTCCTTGTGAACAAAATTAGAGCACCCTAATGTGACATGCTCAACTGAATAAAACTTCTTCATAAGAGATCATCATCCTATATCTGAAACTCTTGAAACTCAAAAGAAGACATCTTATATTGAGACATTGATATCAGAGATGTGTTTAGCTATATCTTTATCCCAAACATGATCTCCCATTGATGGGGTAATGTCAAACCCTCTTGAGGAAAGACATTAGGGTACTCCTCCCCAACCCTGGAAAATGTTTCCTTCTAAACATCTAATGAAATCAGTATCAACTTAGTGATTAATGAATATAAGGGAAGAACACACCTCTAACCTATATGAGGACCTCACTCATCAATGAGCATATGAAACCATCTATCATCATCATAGAATACAATGCACCTCCTTAATAATTAAATGAAAACCTATATCAAATATAGTCAACCTATGATGAGGATGATAATGTATGGTTGTATCAAAAAACATACGAATTCTCTCCTAGAGAAGTGCCTCCCCATAACTAGATCACAACCTCTATTTACTAAATAAAAATTATCTCATCCTCTAACTTATGTATTCATTTCCAAAGGAACTGAAATCGTCTCCACCAAAAATCCTAAATCAAGTACTATAGCAGGTGAAATGATGTATTGTGTAGATCTGGAATCAAACATGTTACACACCAATGTAGAAAAAAAAAGACAGGGTTCCTCGAAAAAAGTCTGTATCATTTGATTTTGGCCAAAAATTATGTAACATCCTAACCTAGAAGCTACTAAATTGGTACCCTAATCTAATCACGCACGTGGCCTCAAGCGCACCTCCACATATGTTAGAGGCTAATGAATAGAATCAGGGTTCCAATGATAGTACGCTAGGGAGACTATACCCTCGGATAAGGGTATCATAGTGGTACATAATAATAAATAAACAAAAAAAATAAATATAAATCAATATTAATGGAAAATAATTCATCACAATCACAATAAAGGGGAGAATCCATGTATTGTATCATGTGTGGGATGATGTGATGCCATTAATAAACAGACAAAAGGCATAAATATAAATATACAAACATTATACAACATTTATATAAAATGAATAAAATCTCTAAGGGTCATATCATTGAGAATCCTATTATATGGATCAGCCATGTTCTCTTAATCTCCCATTTCCAAGAATAATAACAAGAAATCCAAACCAAAACATGATCCTACAACCATGAGTTCTTTCTGAGCACCAAATCGTAGCCCTAACAATGTGTGAGATATACTCAGTAGGATGCAACCAATTGTGACTAATTTTATCCAGTCCATGTGTATAAAATACAGTTGTGTCTCGGTATATCTAAATACTATAAGTAAATATACACAAGTCAGGTCTGAGTTTCTCAAAGGACCCCAGTCTGACCCTGTCTACTTTGGCATAAGACGAGATGCCTATGAACAGGTTCATATATATATTTTTGTGTCTTTAATTGATATGTGGTTACATATGAAGATATATATATTGATATTATTAAAATGCATGATCCAAGGAATAACCAATGAATCCATTCATAATCACAAAAGTCTAATAGAGGGGAAAGGTGTTCCATGCCCAAATACCACAAATCATGAGGGATTCCATGCATGAGTACCATAAATCAAGATGGATTCCATGCCTGAGTATCATAATAAATTGCATATTTCATTACCATATTTTATAAATTGTAAGGGATTCCATTCCCATGTATCATAAATCATAAGGGGCATAAGGCCCGGGATTCATAAGTCGAGATGGAAATAATGCATGAGTGTCTTAATCAAATAGGGATGTCAAACCCAAATATCATAATCAAATGGGCATGAAATGCCCAAATATTATATTTCGAGAGGTATTTCATTCACAAGTATTATAATTGAATGGGGACTCCATGCCCAAATATCATAATCGATAGGGCACAATATTCCCAAGTATCACAATCATTAGGGGACACCATGATAGAGTTTCATAATGAAGGAATATGTGCCAGGTGAACTATCCATAATAGTTGGCACCATGAATTCAAAAAGGTATATCCTAGCCCATGAATATAATTAATATCAAGTTATATATTATATTTCAGGACTTCCCCATTTTTTAAAATCAATTCTTACATTTAGTCAACTTCCTTTATAAATAAATTTAGAAGGTTATGTCAATATGCATTCCAGATAACAATTTTAGAATACAGTTTGGGACATTCAATTTTAAATTAATTAAGTAGGTCATGGTAATTTCCATTCCATTCATCCTTTTACCCAACCAAGGCGTTTTAATTAATTATATTTATTAATTGATAATGAGTAAACAAGTCAAACAATACACTATTAAATTGTTCATGGGCAAGGGTAAATACATTCCTTAAGCATCCCACTCAATTATATTTATCCATTTCTTTTATTAAGGATGGATCTATCATATTAAAAATATTTATTTTAAGTTAATTTAGTCTTTTTTTGTATAGTTCATTTAATTTCATTTAACCATATGATATAAAGGAATGAAATATTACATGATCAATGGGTTATTTTAATCCCAAAGATAAGTCTTATGGGTTATGTCACAAAAGTGACACAAACCATGGGGTGGTTCTAGATGAGGTGAAAACAATCCATGGTTCACCAGACTCATATAGTCCACTATAATATCGAATCAACTTGATGGGTACCACATGTATCAATGTATACTAATCCGAGATTTCATTAACACAATGACACCTAATTTATTACCATACATAGGCCTGTCAGACCTATACATCCCAGTATTTTATGGCCAATAGAAAGAATTAATTATAGAGTCATATTACCACATTTGACTATTAACCTAGATGATGACTTACCAAGTCATCTATCACTGGAGAAGAAGAAGAAGGGTTATGCAACCTAATAAGTGGATGACCATGCCTGAGGCATGTCTAACCCATTGAACTCAATAATTACATTATTATCACATTCATACCTAGGGTCAATTTACAACATGACCACTCATTCCACCTAAGTATCCATTTACAAGCTAAGAGTCCCGCTCAGGACAATGGCTCCTAAATGACAACTAAATTCTAAAAATTCATCAAAGAATTTCATAACACTTTATGTTCTAATGGTGCTACCACAATTGTCTTAGATTTTTAATTTTAAACACAAGTAATTGATCCTAAAACTATATTCACACTGAAAAAGTTCACTTGGGATACCAAACGAACCTCTAGCTCACTTTAAAAAGGGAATGTCAAAAAATACCTATAATTACGTACATGTTAGAGTATAAGTAAGAACTTAGATAAAAATATAAACTTACCTTACCTAAGGGTCGAAACGAGGAACACCACATTAAGGTTTCTTTTAATCCACTACATCAATTCACATTTGAACTTAAATATTTCAATGCTTTAAGAACATAAAGTACAAGTTAAAAAGAAAAATATCTATGTTATATATTTATCCAACTTCACAAGGAAACATTGGTATTTTATATCAAACATCCTTTCAAACATTTTCTATTTAGATGAAATATTATAATAATTATGAAATTTACCTTATAAATTATTTTTTACCCAGTTTATGTACCTATAAGGATCTCACAATTGGACTTTGTTAACGAAAATTAAAATTCTAACCTATAGGGGGATAAAACCTTTAGGATTTTTTGTCATTTTAAATAACTAAAGCCTCATATAACTATGACTCAAAAGTATGTACATGTTTTTTTAATTAAATGGCATCAGTTCAGTAAGAATCCACCATAAATTTATACATAACCCATATAAGTGTCTACTAAAACATTAAATAACCCTCTCTATATTTCATGAATATACCCCCATGGTTTTAGTATTAAGGAATATAATAATGAAGGATACCTACAATGGTATCATCAAGCTAATTTGGGTTCAGTTAATTGCAACCCATATTAGTCATATTATTTTAAAAAATCAAAAAAAAAAATTGTTTTATCTATTAACCAACATTCCCCAACTTGCCTACTTGGGTACAATTTTTCATTTGGTAATTTAGTCATATGTGTTATCATGCCCAATTAATATAAGTGTAATACATTATAATGAAACAATTTATGATAAGAATTAAAATTTAGTATAAATATATAAAGACCATGGTTTAGTTAGATTAATTATCATTCCCAATTTGTAAAGGTACTTGCCTTTATAAATTACAATTAGAACTCATGTAGCTACAATCTGGTTTTCCCCTAACTTAAGAATATAGAATGTTCATATTTAATGGTTTTATTTTATGGGTTATCATCCCTAATTTATAAGGGCTCATACACCTTATAAACTATTATAGGTTCCCATTTAATCACATCTATAAATGTTTCAGTCCATGCAACCAATGGTCCATGGCTCAAACATGTAGTGATTGGTTATTTATTGTGCCACCATAATGATATATAGAAAAAAATTGTTTCGGTTGATGTAGACACATTAATAAGTAGTCATTTATCACAATTATATCAAGGATTCCTATCAAAAGAAAATAATTATTGGTGTTCATGAAAAAAAATCACCAAACAAGGAATTAAAATAATAATGCTACTAAATCAGATGTTCAACATCTAACATGTTATCAGGTATTCCAAAAATTCTACCTACATGACATTTCATATGTATAAAATGTGAAAGTTCATGTGCCTATAATGATTCATGTACCAATACTTCCTTGAAATACTGGTCCAAGTGTAAAATAACATAAATCTCATATATTAGTAAATTTCATAAATTACATAAATCACTCAAGGTGAAATAATAATCAATTATAATAATGAAAAACACAAAAAATAGTTCCATCCATGGCCCCATGGTATTTTCCCCATGTGTGGGTTGATCACTCCCAAACATGGCTATTTACCAAGTGTTTGTGAATTCATTTTCTAATGTCTACCAACCAAAAATATTAATAGAAAGGAAAATACATCTGATACCATTTTGTAACATATGGAACCCAAATCCACATAAATAGTTCCTCGAGCAGGTCAGTCACATGGTCTTAGGAATGCCTCTCGTACACTAGAGGCTACCGACTCTGAGTTAGGGTCCAATGATTGTACGGTGGGGAGACTATATCCTCTAATCAAAGAGGCATTATGGTGTATAGCAATAAATTAATAGAAGAAGCAATATAAACAAAAGGCATTATAAAAAATCATCTGAATATTAACAAATGGAAAAATCCATGAAAAATATCATGTTTGGAATGATTTCATGTCAATACTAAAATGAAAATGGTAATACGTAGAAAAGAAATACACATTATACAACAAGCATAGTGAAAATAATAAAATCCCCAAATGCAATCTCCATGAGAATCCAAATATCAAGATCATTCATGAGCTCATAAGCTCTCATATCAAAGAATAACAACAAGCAAAGTGAAACCAAAACCCAATCTTGTAACCATGGGGACTTTTTGGGTGCCAAATGGAGGCATGATTAAGGTGTGAGATAAACTCAGTAGGACACCACAAATGGTGTTTAATGTTATCCAGTATGTTATTATAAATCAAAATAGTGTGCAAGTATAACAGAAGAATGTATATAAAAATAAACATGTCACAACCCGTCCCAGTGGGGCCCATTCCATGACTCCCCAAACCCACCTACTATAGGATAGAGGTTTGATAATAGCAGTGATTAAAAAAATCACTAACATGGGAGGCCTTATCCTAACTTTTTTTCACACACACACACATATTCAAGCACAAACAATGCTATAAAGTAAAAACAATTGAACAACCATGCATGCTTTAATATAAATCCCACAACAATAGTACGCTAAGATGTAAATGAAGGTAAATAGTTCCAAATACAATCCCACTTTAAAGAGTCTAAAAACAAGTCCAACCTGAAAGTAAACTGGGGAATATTGTCAAGATATCATAAGAATACACCTCATTATATCTAATCTCACTAAGCACTACCTAGTTATTGTCCCTATAGGGCTCTATTAAAAGGTCGATTATATGCACAAGACATGATACAAGTGGGAAAAGCCCGTTTAGGGATAAGTATAACAATACCAAATTAGACACCCAAAACCACAAAAAATACAAAAAGAGAATAATAGTTGGATCAACATAGTTATATTTATATAATTCATATAAAAACAATATCCATATATAGTTAATAAATAAACATATTCTAATTGTAAATTCACAACCATAATTCCATCTTAGGATTCTAGCTCAAAAGTTCCACCAAGCACTCATCTAGTAAAACATAATCGATGAGTATCATATCACTGATGATGTATATCTATGAGGTTTTGAAATTTTTTTCTTATCATATTAAGTATACATTGTCTTTTTGGAGAGATATGATACATATATGAGGATCACCCCTAGGTCCATGGGGGATACCAATAGCTAAATATAGAATAACTCATTTTTAGAGGATCAACACCTGCATTGTATTGGTCATGTAAATACTAAGAAATACACCAAGGGAAAAAAGATAATAGATAATTTGACCTCAATCCTTATGAAATTATTCCAACAAAACTACCCAAGAATCTTTATTGAATTCGTAATTGTTCTATGTGTAGGAGTTGATTCCATAATAACCCTTAAAGAAAGGATATGGGTAATGGACCCAAATAAGTCTTTTCCATGATAAATAGAACAATAGATCTAAGAAAAAATTAAAGGAGTACACAGTGTATTGTAGGGGTAAGCACTGTGTCCCTTAGACTTTGACTCCTTCCCATGTAAATGGCCTTATTCCATGTCTATGTCTGTGTCTGAATGGATGTATAAATTTTACGATTGCCTATGTACATATGCTCATGTAATAGTACATGGATTAACATGTGTACATGTCTTTTGTTCATTTCCATGTATGGGAACATGGTGTGCCGATTGATATGTACTTATAGATTTGTCTATGTACCATACAAGGTAAAGTTTAATCCACACGAGAGGGGTCACGTGCCACATAACAAGGTCACAAATCATGTGATCCCTAACTCCAACCCAAAACCTTGGACGCTTCTATGAGGTCCTCACAAGACTTGAAATCATGGATTACATGATGTGTGTTATGGGATATTTCAAAATACAATATTCAGTCCCCACACATCTTCTTCTCTTATTGAGCCACCAATCGATCTTCATCTCATGCTGAAATCAAGGGGTGTCACTAGTCAGACATTCTAATCCTTGAATCATCGATTCCTTACTATCAATACATTTAGAAATCTCCCTCAAACAACATTCATCATTTTTTGATTAAGAACGTGAAAACTGGGAATCTACATCATATGATCCACTACCTCTCACATTATTACACCACTGTCACATTATGTCAATCCTGGATCTATGATTTCAAATCACTGTGCCATGAAACAGGTGCGCAATGTTTGATTTTCCAGTATAGGTTAAACTACAAACCAAATGGCCACCCATGATAGATGAGATAGAGTATGTAGTTAACAAATAAAATCCATGAGTAATGGACCTATACCTATTTTCATGTAACCATTGATTCATATTTTATAGAATGATAAATGAAGTGATAATCAAAAAATTGGGAATAAATTCTCTAATTCCCTAAATAAACTAACCCATCCCGTAATATGCATGATCCATTGTTCAATATATTAGTCGATTGATCCATATTTTTCATAGAAATAGAAAACGGGGAATAATAAAAATCAAAAAAAATGTTCTACCACAATTAGGATGGATCACTGATGAATAATGGAGATGTGTTGTGAGTGTTGGTGAGATCCACTGATTCTATCTCACATCGATCATCGATCTTTGATTTGGTCATCATCAACAAATGGAATCTAATTTAATGCTCTCCAATGTATCTCCAATTTTTTTTAGGTAAATGAGGATGACCTTGTATATCTTCCCTAAGTGTGTTTAACAATAAAATAACTAGGTCGCTGCGTCAACAGATAAATAAAATAATTTTATTTATTTTATACCCACAATATCTTTTCCACCAAATCCTCATGCTGAAAATGGTTATATTGTTCTTGGGGTAAAACTGATGTTATGAACACAATGGTTCCATCATATTTTAGATTCGAGCCCCTTTTTATAAGTTCTTCCTTTTTTCAGTAAAAATATATGCATGTGATATTTAATATATTTAATATATTTTAAACATTTATTTCTGGAACATCGAGCATCAGAATAGAGCGTTCTCTCATATCCCAGTCTAAAATATAATACATATAATATCCAAAAATAATACTAGGAAAATACATGTCATTAAATTCTCCCCATATTGGGTATTTATTTAATGAAAATCCAAAACAAGGGTTACATAAAGATATGCAGGTACTGAGCATGAATCGGAGACTCCTGCTCCCATGTTCTCTCCTGAATATTATATTGTTGCCACCAGACCCACACTAATGGAATCACTCACTTTCAAAGGAACCTCTCATGTTGATCCTCAATATCTACCAGATAATCAGCAAAGGAAGCTCCATCTTTGATTTTCATCTTTCCCTGGTCGATAAAAATTGATGGTTCATTCACAAGCATCCTCGTATATGAGACATGAAATTCATCATGTACCTGATATAACTGTAGAGGTAGAGATAAGTTTTATTCCACCTCAAAAAATCCATATTGTATCTGTAAAGGTCCAATGAATCTAATACATATCTTACCACCATATAAAAATATTTATAATCGAGGACATGTTGAAACACATAAGAATACATGGTATCCCTCCTTAAACTCTAAAATACACTGTATTCCATTCACATAAAACATATGTCATATTTTTGCAGCCATCATCTACTCCTGGATGATCTACACCTTCTTGGTAGTTGCTCACAACAACTCTTGGCTCATGAGTTTCAACTCTCATGGATCAGTCCTGAAAATTGGGGACCTACAGGTTCTCTAATACAAATATGTTACTATTGTCATAACAATTGTGGAATGGTAGTTTTTCTGTATGAAAATTCCCCCTAGTGTATATAATACTCCAATATATGGGAAAATTCCAACATGAAATCCAATAGCATTTCTTTCATGACTTGAATGTTCAAGTCAATCTAATCATAGGTATGGGTAGTGAAACTCTATGTTCAAGCCTAACTGCATCCCAGAATCCTCCAATAATGCCTTCTAAAACTGAGATTTAAAGTGAGAATCATATTTATAAATGATAATATATGGAAATCTATAGAGTTGAACTATCTCTTACATGTAGGGTCATCCCAAGGTCTCTACTAAATTTATCTCTTAAATACCTAGGATGTGGGATGACTTGGTGAGTTAGTCTATGATCACCCAGATTGCATTGTGATCCCTATAAGTACAAGGTAATCCCATCATGAAGTATATGGATATCCCTTTCCACATTCAAAATAAAACCAAAATGGGTTGACAGAAACTTGTTGGAACTTTGTGCTCAGCCTTCACTTGCTGAGAAGTAAGGAATTGAGGGGAATACTCTGAAACTCCCTTCTATATACCTTTCCATAAAAACTGATGTTGTAGGTCATGGTACATCTTTTCCATATCTATATTTACTTCCATATAATATGTATGAAACTCTCTATGAACCTCCACCTGAATCTCCACTAGTACCAATGTGTTTTCTCTAAAAATAACTACAAGATCCCCACATTCATAAAATCTATCAGGAGCATATTTAGTGGATATCTGAGTACATAGGGTCTCACAGTTTTTATCCCCAATTTGTGCCTCCCTGACACGTTGTAAAAGTGTATGGGTAAAAACCAACAACTAAAGGTAAGAAACACAATATCCATACATAAAGGATAGCTTTAATGAGTCCAAATGATCTAATTCCTTTCTCAGCAACTGTGAATATGATCTCCTACTAAGAGAATCAGTGGCCACATTCCCCTTCCCATGAGTATATAAAATCTTGAGGTAATAATCCTAGAGGATATCTAGATATCACCTATGTATCAATTTAATATAATTTTGAGAGAAGATATAATTTATACACTTGTGTTCAGAATATATGATAAATTGATTGCCTGTCTAGAACTTTCACCACATCTTTAGTGTAAGGACTACTACTCACTCAAGATCATGGGTTTCGTAGTTATGCTCAGGTGGTCTCAACTAACATGAAACTTATGCAATCATCACATACTTCTGTATCAAAACAAAACCAATTCTGATCTTTTATTTAAGATTCTTTTGAGAGAAGATATAAATGAGACTCTTGTGGTCATAATAGATGATATGTCGCTTTCCCGTTAGGTATTTTCCCCACATATTTAGGGTGAATAATACTACTACTAACTCAAGAACATGGGATTCATAGTTATGATCCTTTGGTCTCAAATGACATGAAACATAGGCCATCATCGCCTGCCTCTGTATCAGAACACAACCAATTCATGTCTTTGATGCATCACATAACACTATGTACTCGAAAATCTCCTCTAGAAATCTCAACATGGGAGCGATCATCAATCTCTACCTCAACTTCTGAAAATATTTTTGGAACCTATCTATCCATATGAAAGGATACCCCTTTAAGTTCAAAGATGACATGGGTTCTCTTATCCTATAGAAATAATCTATGAATCCTTGGTAATATCATACCCACCCAAGGAAGCTTCTCACCTCTATCGCACTCATGGGTGGCTCCCAAGCTGACACTGCCTTGGCCTTTTCCTGGTCCACTACCACTATATCTATTGAGATAAAATCTCAAAGAAAGTGGACCTACTATATCCAGAACTAACACTTTGGGAGCATCCCATAAATCTATTTCTCTTGAATCTCATCCATAACCATCCCCATGTGTCTCGTAGGATCCTCCATGGATGTCAAGTACATAAGGATGCCATCAATGAAGACTATCCCAAACCTGGATAATAAGGGATAAAATATCTATTTCATGAGTCCTATTAACATATCTATAGATTTTATCATACACAAGGGAATCACTATGTACACAAAGTGATCATAGAGAAATCTGAATGTCATCTTCGACACATCCCCATCTCATACTCGCAACTAGTGATAGCCTAGTCTGAGGTCAACCATTAAGAACCATCGTTCCCCTCTCAACTGATAAAATAGGTCATTAATACTAAATATTGGATATTATTTCTTCATGGTCATGTAGTTCAAGTTCTGTTACTCCACACATAAACTCAAGCTCTCTTCTTCCTCTTGGAAAACAAAATTGGGGCTTCCCAAGGTGAAACACTTAGTCTAAAAAATCCCATCCTCTGTAAGTCTTCCAACTGTACCCTCATCTTGTGAAGCTATTCATAAGACATATGATATGCTGAAAAAAATATCAATGTTTTCATGAGGAGTATATCAACGTATAAAGATAACCCTCATAGAGGAGGTAATCCTAGAACATCCTTAGTAAATACATCCTTATACTCTATCACTAGTTTTGGAAACTGGAAACTTACAACATCTATTGCACCAAGGGTTATTCTAACCAAAAAATCCTTAACCATGTGCACCCTCCTGAACATAAGTCCATCCAGTGCTGCATGTGTTTCATTTTTACACATGATGGAAAACTTAGTCCCACCAATGTGGACACATTACATCATCTACCTAAAAAAATCACTCTTGGAATGAATTGTGAAAAAATATTCTATACCTATGATGAAGACATTGAAAATCATTACTGCTACAAATAGATTCCAATACACTCTCTCACCACCAAATTTAGTTTATACTATCAGAAAAATTGTTTGATCACTGAGTCATATTGAAGAGGAGCGTCCGACCTCAAGGGTCGAGCCACAGGATCAACCAAAGTCTCCATGTATGGAACCAGATATGTCAAAAATATGGAATGAGTAGTAATAATGTCTATCAATACTGAATATAAGGTATAAAAGACAAATATCATACCTCATATAAATCCTAGATCCTTTGGGTCATAATCCTGGATCACAAGTAGCTACACCCATCCCTTTCCTCCATCTCCCTCACCCTAGTGTGGACCACCTAGGGGCAGTGATGGTAACATGTCATTGTGTCTACCACTTAAATCTACTCTCGCAATTCATCATCCACATAATATTCCCAATGAACCTACCTCTTCCTACCACTATCTCTCCCTTGACCACCAATCCATAGTATATTTGTCAACCGTATGGTGGGTCAGACAATCTCAATCAATATGGCTCCTACTATTAGATCAGTAGAACCATATCTCACTGGGCTAACTAGACCCATCCAGTGAGCCATGTACCACACACTCTATCATGAGGCCTCATCCTAAAATTTCTCCCACATCTAGGTCCCTAAGAAATATTTCAAATCCCTAATGTCAAATTATATAATCATATGGGGCCACTACAAGAAACCACTATATACATTTACTAAGACAATAAACTCTTAAACATAAAAAGTATTTCTACAACCCCATCATAGGTTTGAATTCATATAGGTATAGGACTATCACAGATGTCTCTATACTATACACACTTGAATCTATGAGTCTGAAAGAATTGATCCCAAACCATATCCATCGTGTTCCTGGAGAGGTTGGTAAACCTTGATGAATTCTCCACTACAAACCTAATCCCTGATAATGCTTTAGAATCTTCTAGATATGTACATCCTTTTATTTATTCAGAGACTACTCATTTATAAAAATGAACTCAAACTCTGAAAATGAAAAAATTTCATCCATGTAAGACTTGGTTTTTAACCCCCACCATCATCTTTTGGATCCATGGAGAAGGCTCACTGTCTGGACAACCATATGATCTACTAGTGACATGAAAAAATGGAAGAATCACACCACCTCCACAAGCCAGTCCTCATATGCCTATGGGTTAGGCTCCCCTCAGAACCTAAGGGGTCTCTATCACTGAAAAATTTGAAGTGTTCTTAGACTACACACCTCATCTTCTAGTATTTTTGGTACCATCTGCTCCCCTTTTGGTTGATGTGTAGATGGTGCAAACCCTTGATGTAAAATCTATAGAACTAGTCCTTGTATCTATGCCTTGTCACTAAGTGGATTGTCCTCATGATCCTAATATTGAACCGTTTCTTGAATCCAACATGGTGGTATCCTAAAATAAATAGGGTGTACCAAAGTCAATTAGTATATCTATAGATTTGACTCAAGAAGGACATTGAAACCACAACCCTTTACTATATGATTCATCAATCATTTTTTTCCATGAAACTAGTGTTATCATGAACCAAATTGAAAACTAGGTGATCATATTCATGGTGTATGGATACTTCAGCTGCAAAACCAACACTAGAGTCCTTTTCCTGAAATCAAAAGTCGAAACACTTCACACTATTTCCCCAAATGAATCTCACAAACTTCTTTCTTAAGGTAAAACCAATATATGATAGCACGCCTTCATGAGTCATCCCAGTGGGTTCTATGATTCGAATCCCCAATATTGACTCTAATAGGCTATGGGATGGTAGTTGTAGCCTAGTAGTCATATCACTCACATGGTAGGTTTAGGATAATGTATATGTAAACACACACACATTTCCAAGCCCAAAAAATGCTGAAATGTAGAAACAACTGAACAACCATGAACACATAAATATAAATCCCACAACCAAAGTGTGATATAATGTAAAGGAAAGTAAAAAATTTCAAATAAAATCACACCCCAAATAGTCTAGAAATAAGTCTAACCTGATAGTAAATTTGGGACTGCAATTGATATACCAGAAGATCACACCTCAGTCTATATGGTCTCAGCAAGAACGTCTTGGTCATAGAGTTTCAAATACACTATCAAAAGGTCAGTCATCAACAAAATAAATGACACATGATATCAAATTTCGTGCTAGGGTGAGGATAAAAATACAAAATAGTTCACCCTGAAGCCACATGTCATACAACAGTAGAATAAAAATCATCTCTACAAAGGTATATGTCTACAATTCATATAATAAAAATATCCAGATATACTCAAAAAATGCACATAGTCTAAAGGTAAAGTAACAACCATAATTCTAGCCAATTATTTCATCTCAAAAGTACAATAAAAATCATCTAGGAGAACACACTCCATCAGTCTGGCATCACAGATTATGTTCATTCTAGAGGTTGTTCTCTTCAGGTCTCATCATAGGAAGTATATTCTTGAAGTCTAAAGAGATATGATATATAGATGAGGATAAAACCCAGATCCATGGGGGATACCAAAAACTCAATATGAAATAAAACTCTATGTAGAGGATCAGTTCCCATATACTATTGGTGGATAAAAAACTATGATAACCACCTTGGATAAGAAGATGGTATAGTATCTCACTACAGTCCACACATAAGGATTCCAAAAACTCTACGTAAGAAGTCCTGGTAGAGGGATCACTATTCTATATGTCGGAGGTGATTCCATACTAACCTTGAAGGAAAGGATATAGGGAACACACCATAATGAATTTTTCCAAGATATAGAGTATAAGGGATCCAATCCATCATTTAAGGAGTACATGGTGTGTATTAGGGGTACACACCATGTCCCATTAACCATGGGTCCTACTTATGTAAACAGACAATGTGTGAGTTTATGTGGAAGTACATAGCATGATGCAGCTAGTGTACTTGCACCTATGTACCAATACATTTCTTTTCCCATGTACATGTCTGATGTACATGTTCATGTAGGGGTATATAGCATGACCATGGCCATGTACATCAATTTTCATCTATTTACCCTCTGATGTACACAACCATCCACCAGGGAGGTGTCACACATTGTGTGATAGGGTCACACACCGTGTGATCCCTAACTCTATTACAGATCCCTGGCCATCTCTAATAAGTCCCCCACAAACCTTTTATTCCTAGATTACACATAGTTTGTTAAGAGATTTTCCAGAATCCCAGATATATCTTTCATGAACCATCCCCACTACTCCATCGACCAATCGGGTCACAACTCATTTTTTAATCAAGGGATTTCATTGGTCGATCCTCTCTATCCTAGAATTATTGAATTCTAGAAGTCAATCCATTTGGAAAAAAATTTAGAATGTCTTCAATAATTATGTGCAAAAGAACAAGAAAACTAGGTATCTACATCATCCAATCTGCATCCACTCCCTTCATCGCACCACCATCACATCGTTTCGAGCCTGGATCTACGATTTCATAGCGTTACGCTAAGAAATGGGTGTGAAAAATTTTATTTTATAGTATACATGAAATTAAGAACCAAAGGGTCTCCCCTGATGAATGCGATAGTGGAAGAAATGCGCAAGGAACATCCCTAAGTAATGTACCTCAAACTATGTTCATGTTGAACTTGATTCATTTCCTTTAGAATGATAAATTAAGAGATAATCAAATAATCATAATGTAGTTATCAAATTCCTGAAATATAGTAACCCATCTCGTAATATACAAGATCTGTAGATCAAAATGTTGGTTGATTGATCCATTGTCATCATAAAAATATAAAAAGGGGAAGAATAAAATTATAAAGAATTTTATACCTTGATTCAGATTGATCTATGATAAATAACATATCTTTTCCATGATCGTTGGTTCAACCATTTGATTTTATCTCACACTGATCTTTAATATCTGATCTAATCATCATACTCCAATGGAATCATCTTCAAATCTCTTTAATGGATCTGCAACTATTTATAGGGTAATAAGGATAACCCTAAAAATCATCCATAAGAATTTTTAAAAATAAAAGAACTAGGTCGTTGCATTAATGGATAAAGAAAATAATTTTATTTAATTATTTTATTTATTTTACGCCTGTGAGGACTTTTCCACAAACAACCCATGCTGACAAAGGCTATGCTGCACCTAGGGTAAAAACTGCACTGTATACTCAACGGTTCCCTTGGATTTTTGATCCAGGCCTACATTTTTAATTTATTCAACTTTTTTATAAAAACTGCATGCATGTGCTATTTAATATATTTAATATATTTTAATAATTTATGATGGGAATATCAGGCCATGGAATTATATACCACCTTAGTACTAGTCTCTAAAATAATCCATATAATATCCAAAAATAATACATGGAAAATATGAGTCATTATAAAACAAGTGTGGCATGGGTTCCTCAAATGATACCAAGCCAACCGTACCTTCTATAGCCTAAGTCAGGATGCCTCCAAATATGTTCACACATATATATATACAAATATATACCTATATATATAGGGACTACATAGGTTGTGATATATGTATCCGTATATGTATGTATATATATATATATATATTATCTAGAAAAGACTCAAGTTGTTACTATAACATCCATTCATAGGAACTAAATTATCATAGAGGGAAAAGGGATGTTATGCCCAAGGATCATAAATAATGAGGTACGTCATGCTCAAGTACCATAAGTCAACAGGGACCTCATTCCCAGTTATCATAATGAATAAGTGATTTTATTCCCATATATTATAAATTATGCGGGATTCCATGCCCAAGTATCATAAATAAAAAAGGAATTTCATGCCTAAGAAACATAAGTTTAGAGGGACGTCATTCATGAGTATCATAATTGAATGGGGACGCCATGCCTGAATATCATAATAGAATGGGGACACCATGAAAAAAGTGTCATAAAAAATAGGGATTTCATTCTTGAGTATCATAATCAAATGGGGATTCTATTCCAAAATATCATAAGTCGATCGGGGCATCATGCCTGAGTATTATAATTGAGTTCGGATGTCATTAACAAATATCATAATAGATAGGGGACATAATGCCCGATTATCACAATCAATATGGTACTCTATGCCTAAGTATCACAATGATTGAATATGGACAAGGTGAAATATCCATAATAGTTAGAACTTTATATAAAAAAGGTATATCCTTGTACATGAGTAATATTCTTGTTGGATTATATATGATTTTTCATGGTTTTTCTATTTTTCAAATCAATTCATAAATTTGGGCCAGTTCTTTTAAAATAAAATTTATAAGACCATATCAGTACACATACCATAACACAATTTAGGTATACATATTTGACCATTACATTTTAAATTAATTAAGTAGTCCATGTGATGGTCTATTCCAATCATCCATTAACCCAAAAATGACAATTAAATTAATTCTCTTTATCAATCCATGTACGAGTGAAGGAGTCAGTCACTCCCTTTAATAATTTAGTCATGGATAACAGTAAGTCATCTCATTAATAATCCTAATAAATTATATTAATCCATTAATTTTATAAAGGATATCTTAAGCATATTATAAATAATTATTATAAAAAAATGAGTCATCCATTTCATGTATAGTTCATTTAATTTCTTTTAACCATTTCACTTTAAGGATAGAAAGCTAACATGCTCAAAGGGTGATTTTAATACCAAATATAAGGCTTAAGGGACATGAATTATAATAGATGCACCCTAAGGTTAGATTTGAGTTGATGTAGAGAAACTCTAATGGTTAAATTAGATACACAAAGGCCATTCAATTCAGGAAATTAGGATCTACATAAAAAATCTCATTAAAGGGCTGATAGAGGGAGAATATGAAATCTAGAACAATCGAATAATTTATAAAAAATCTAGACTTTAATGGAAATGAATGATACCACCTACCTAAAGTCTAGGTAATTTCACTCAACCAATATTTATCATTGATTCAATCCTGATTCAGATAAATAGAATAAATATAAAAAATATCTTGGAATATAGAAAAATCACCCACACCGATTTTATATTCAATATGACAATGTAAAAAAATAAGAAGAAAGTGGATTCAAGATCTTACTGATATGAATCCAACAAGACCAAAAAATCTTGATTCTAATTACAAATGAGGTATATCCATTGAATACTTTAGGATATACCTAGTTATGAGTCTAGCGATTGGAGTGCATGGGGAAAGAGGTTAGAAAAAAGAGAGGGAGAAAGAAATTGGAGGAAGGGGTAAAAACATAAAATCACACCATTAAATTACCTACACGATTATTCTTCATGGTTATACAAAAATTATGTACTTATACAAAATAGGCATCACTGTGGTGTCTCCTAGTTAGCACAAACAATGCACCATCGATGCATCATTGTCTTATCCTCCCAAAACTTAGTTTTCGGGTCCCAACGCACCCAAAACTCATATGAACCCCTAAGACACCTCTCAAGCTTTAAACCCAATTAAGAAAAAATAAGAGTTTACATGATCAAATTTATGATTTTAATCTTTGTTAAAAATTTGGCCAATCAATCAAATGAAAATTTCAAATTCCCTTGGACATTTCATTCGATCCAAAACACAGGATGTCAAAAATGAATGAAACTAAAAATGAACTACTCCATGAATTCTCTAGGCCTAATTATGACCACCAATATGGTCATACTCTAATATATGAGAATGAGAAGCATCACAGGGATATATTATACCTACCACATCTCCCCTCTATTGGCCAAAGGGAAGAATACTCTACTACTTCAACTTTGGTTGATATTGTTACAATGGTGGAACCATAAGTGACCACCATACTAACACTTCCCATGTAGAAAGTTCAGGTGCCCTAGATTCTAAGGACCATGGCCTCTAGAAGGAAGATAAATGTAAAATTCCTTGGTAGGGGGATAAAAGCTTCCAACCTATGTGAAATGAGATGAATATATAATAGACATACCATCAATTTCCTAAAAACCATTATATCCATGCAACTAAGAACCTAAACCATGCATTTGTTATGTGAATAGTATTAATAAATCCCCTCTCACTGTTATCTGTTCCTGAAGAGTATCCTCTCAAGAACTTCTTATATCACCAATACCTTAATATATGTTGGTAACATAAAAGGAGTTACTTGGAAATAGATATCTAAATTAAAACCCTCCTAGAAATTCCTCTCTCGGGCCTCTTCATCTAGAGTAATGTCAAAATCATATAAAATACCGTTTATGCAATTGTTTTGAAACTCTTAGATACTAGATCTCCCATTTTGAAGGGTAATTAGCTCTAGATAGCTAGTTTCCATTGTATTAAAATAATGAAACCTCACTTAAACTGATCTTGAAACATCTACAATGAAACAATGGACTCCTCAAGATTTATGAGGAACAAAAACCACTTCTACCAGGCTTCCTCATATAGCATCATCACCACCAAAAAACCAAGTGCTCCTAAGAATGAATCGAACCTTAGTTCATCTATACCTATTCCAACCTATTCATTATCCATGAATCAAACCCATCATAAATATACAAACTCATGTATTGAAACTCTTACAGTTTCCTCCTCAATGTATCATTATCATATACCTCACTACTATAATGACATGTAGGTACATCCATCTATACAAATTTATCAAACATGAAAAGGATGTCAACCTGGATCCATACCTGTAAAATAGTAAATGGTTATGCACTCCTAAACCTAAAATATTAAATATTTAATATTAATTAATGAAGGTTCAACCAAATCACATGTTCTAACCACTTCAAACATGAGAAACAACAATAATGATGTATGGTCCTTTCCTAGGTCTAAACCCTAAAAGTAGTATCACTTCTCTTATTAGACTCAGTAAACCTGAAGGTCCTTACATTGGATCAATTGGGGCCCTAAATACGCAAGTCTTATATAGTCTCCATTGTTTTCAATTCATGACAAGATCAGATGAACCCATATCCCTACCTACCCATGAATTCCACAACAGTTATTATTTCTTAACATCATCCAATCCCTCTACCCGAGACTCTAATGCCCCACCTTTATGACCCACTCTCCCAAAAGGCACCACTATTGGGCCGACAATGATGGGAAGATAGATAATGAAAACTAAATCCCAATTACAATAGGCCATGGGTTAGTGACATGCATTGAGGGTACATTATACACACTTCTCGGTGGAATTACCCTATTAGAATAATAGGGAACGAGATATAAGATGAGACTAACAAAAACCACTGCACATAACAAATTAAAAGAGACATCCCAAAAAAAAATTTGCAATGTCATAAAATTGGAAGAACTAAAATGTGAAAAACAAGTAACAAAATAAAATCCTTGAAATAATCCTTGAAGCCTAATTAACTCCTAAACAATTTCATGAGAGACTATCATCTACTGTAATCATAGGACAACTCTTGTGGGTATGAAAAAAAATAGTACCTATAGATATAGGGTGTGCATAATAGGTATACTCTGTATGATCCACCTCAAAGACATTAATGAAAAATATAAGGAATCCAAATTACTATTTTTATGTCCCAAACTTGGATGCCACATAACCCATTCCCCGAGGCCATTTGTCCATAAGACCCTTGTCTTGTCTCCCCATATTCTGGGTGTTGTCGAGTGCCAGTGAGGTTGTGAAGGTAATGTAGTGGGGAGACGGTACCCTCATGTCAGAGTAACACAGTTGATATAGTAAACAACAACTATTGTGAAAGAATAAATAGATAATAGGAGAATACTGAATAATTGAAAATAATAACCAAAAGCCTCAAATGCATTGTATGATACAATAATTCAAGACATACACTATAATACATAAATGAAAAAAATAGATACAAGCATGATTTAAAATAGTAAAAAGGGTGTAAATATCTCCATGAGAAAATCAATTCTATGCCTGATCCTCTGCCCCTATGCTCTATCTAAAGACTACAATTAAAGAACCCATAAAAGATCCTTTACCCTTTCTAGTACCTATAACAACATAGTCTTCTTAGGTGCCAATGGCCTACTAAGTTGGGTGTGAGATAAAATCTTAGTAGGTCGTCGCCAATTTAGTATATTTTTATTCCAAGTAGGCATTGGTGTGTAAACAGTGTGCATATAATAACATGAAAGTTAACTAATTATGAATAAATAAATAACCTCCCACTCAGGTTCCTAAAGAACAGATGGCGAGTCTACCTAATTCATCCCATAGATGGTATGTGTAATCAAGTCACACTACATATATATATATATATCTATGTGTGTGTGTGTGTGTGTGTGTGTGTGTGTGTTGGGATGGATCAAGATATACCTCTCAGACATCCAATACCAAGGAATCTCTCATGGTCTAACCCCTGGCCCAACTCTAAGAGCTCCCATAGTCTCTGGATAAATACCCAAAGAAATTATCATGGTATTCCCTACCTCAAGGCTCTAATGATCCTTGGATTACCAGATAGAAGCTCACTCAATATCCCTATTTGGGCTCTCACTGTCCCTTAGTTCCACATCCAAAAGGGATAATATTTATAAATACAAAGTTCATGAGGCATACACCTCTCATTCCCTCATCAAATCCATATACATATAAGAGGTTCATTCATTATCACAAATATAGATAAGGTAATAAATATTAATTATTTCCATTTAAACATCTATAAAGGCTTTGTTACAAAAGTAATTCAATTCCTGATGAAAACCTATCATGCATTTAATTTATAGCATTCAATTCCATTTGATACTATTTTAAAGAAAAACATGTCATAAAGAGTAAGTCATCCTTCCCAATTTAGTTCACTCAATTTTCCTAGACATGTAAAATTTATTTACAAGGTACAAGTGTCAAGGTCATTCCATTCAAAGGAAACCACCACCTCATTTAAGCTATCCTATACACATCCATTCACCTTAACCAATTCATGTCAATATTTATGTCATGGAAACAAATCAAATTCTACCTTGCTAAATTTCATATGTAATAAGAAAAAACACCCTTGGGGTGTTTTAGGTTCAATGAAATACATATGAGGCAAAGGAAATTTCATTTAAAAGTCAATCCATTAGCTAAATTGGTTTCCAAGTATTTTGGGTCATTTGGTCAAAATGGCCATTTCAAGTGGCACATATATGAGTGTCCATATAAAGTATGTGTGACATCTAAAACCTTAAGAAATCAATTCCCCTATCTCAAGGAACTAGGTTCATTTATTATTGAAGGAATTAACAAAATATATATGCTGGTAAATGGTTGAGATTGAGAAAAAAAGAATATATAGTAAATGAACAAAACTCAAAAAGAAAACTATGTGACCACATACAATAGGTCAGTTGATGAATATTCACTTGAGATCAACCTCATGTTTGAATAAAATTGTAATAGATCTAAGTTTCAGTCCAACACCCTGAAAATTGTGTGAATGACCATACATCTAAATAGTGAAAAAGATGGAAAGATTGACTGATCAAGGAAGAGTTTAGGGGGTGAAACATACCTTAGGCTATCCAATTCTTCCTTCTGATGGATGATTGGTTTCTGGGTGGACGATTTCTAACATATCCAATTTTGGGGGACATTCTAGTTTAAATATAGGAGTAATAAGTGGTTTTTTCTACTAGAGAAAAGGAAAAATTAAAATAAAGGTAAACATTTTTCGAGTGAAAATGGTCTTTTGTCCCAAAAATTAGCGTCCACGTGATTTACGCATATGTTTTTCAAACCATGTTCAAATCATGTGAAAAATGTGTGGTTAGTATATGTTCATCAACTTCAAAAGTCTGCATAACCATGCCCCTATGCCCACATGGTCTCATATAAACAGTGTGAACTTACAGATGCCATGCATGCAACTACATGGTCATGAACTCTCGGTCTCATGGTTTTGACAAACTTTGCGGCCTAGTGATTTTTCACAATTAAAGAAATATGTGATCTAAACTAGCCTTGGATTCTCCAATGACAACTATTACATGATTAAGATTCACAAAAAGGAAATTTCAGATATTCAAAGAAAAAAATAATGATATATACCTTCATCAAAATGGTAGGTCGTTACACATTTCCCTCTTTAAAACAACTCGTCATCGAGTTGTCGTTCTAGGGGTAAAGAGGTAATATTAAAATATCCAATCAATGTCATTGAAACTTAAATATAGATTTTTGTAAAGGATTTATATGATTCTATTGGATGGAATTATCTATAATACTTAAAGTCATTTCAAATAACCCATGGAATTTCTATCTCATGTGTTGATGTTATAAAAATAAATTATTAATCTTTTAAGGGTATATGATATGAAGTGTATACTTTAACAAAGTTTTGAGTACATAAGATTTAAAAATCTTGGTATAAATTAATAATTCATATAGTTTGAATTCAAATGATGAATCAAAGATTTATTACATCAAATATTTGAGTATAATGGAATATATCAAGCTCATGTGGATCTAAGTAAAGGATGTATATATTTAACTCAATTTTCTTATGCGATAAGAGACTTTGTTTAATGAAAAAAATTTATTAAGAATAATACAACCTTATGGATTCAATACATGTTCATTATGATTCTTCAAATTCTATAACATACATGATAAGATGATAAGGATAAAAAAATTATGATAGTGGATTTTATATGGGACATTTTTTAAAATATGAGATATACGATCACACCACCATCATTTTCATATGTTCAAGAATATATTATTCTTTTCAAAAAATATTCAAATAAATATAATACCCTATAATATATATGTAAAATAGTTTATTTATTAATTATTCATACTATGATGAAATAATTATTTTTTGTAAACTCAATGGAGATTGGGTATCATAGAATGATGTTTTGATGAGAATATAGTAAATCGGAGAAAGTGATATTATTCTTGTACTTTTATATGTTCAAAAATAAAAAATAAAATATTTTTCAAGGAAAAGTGAATGTGATTTAAATACACTAAAATTTTTAGGGCATGTCGGTAAAATATTAATTTAAATAATTAAATTAGTTACCATAATATTTCAAGTAAAATATCTAATTCAATTGGTTCCATAGTGAAATTATAATGATGCACTTATAAAGAGTTCTACGAAGAATAAAAAAAATTATTAGAATTATAACATTGTATGTTGTGAAGTTAAAGAGTTTAAACATGTTCAAGGAGTTGAACAATAGAAATATTATTCCTAAGTCTCATCGTTGTTGAAACTATATTGGTTTATAGATGTTACTCACTAAAGTGTTTAATGAGAGTGTTTTATTAGGTTTCAAATTGATATTTCACATGAATTATATATATATTTAATGATTTTAACATAAACTAATAAA
The DNA here is from genome assembly GCA_963277665.1 of Viscum album. Taxonomy (NCBI): domain Eukaryota; kingdom Viridiplantae; phylum Streptophyta; class Magnoliopsida; order Santalales; family Viscaceae; genus Viscum; species Viscum album. Next base: position 779,275,064 of record OY728138.1, read on the forward strand.
ATTATAGAATACATAATCCTGATATGGAAATATATTGTATGTTATTGGTTAGATAAGTTCTTATGTATTATTTTTTTAAAATTTCTTAAAAGATATTAATAATGTGTATGTATCATGTTATATTAAAAAACATCCATTTTCATTCTTTCATGTTTTGTAGATATGTGTGTGTATGTTTAATAAAGTGAAATGATAATTGACCTCTCAATGTTATACTTTTAGTTATACTTAAATGATATTAGTCATTGAGTTATATTTTTTTTATAAAATTGTAATGTTAGATTGAGTATAAATCTTGAATCAATATATGAAATATGCTCATCGGTAAAAAATGGGTTTTGTGTGTGGGGTGGACCATTTAGTATACCACATGCAGTGTAATACACTGTGTAACTAGTATACTAGGGGTGGATGGTCTGTATTTGATGTCCCCACTACCATAGGTTGGAATGATATCTAGCATGAGAACCATAAATATTTTATAAATTTCACATGTAATCATCGGGGCTTAGTTAATCATGGGGTGGTTGGGTATGTTATTGATCATGTCATTGGTTGGAGCTTAACCAAGATGGGATTTATCCTCTCATATAAAAGTTGTGAAATCCAATCCATATATTATGATAGACTATATAAGTGTATGGGAATACATACATAATGTATATGATTCTCTCATATATTGGTTGAGGTATATGTGATATTCCCATCAATAAAGATGAATAACATGTGATTTATTCATAAATCTTGTCATACTATACTTGAAGAATCAAAATCATATTATTTTTATATATGTGAGTGATATGCTCTATGTCCCATGGTTAGTTGATGTCTTAGATTAATAGATAATATAAAAATTCATTCTTTTATTTGATATTATTGTGGAAAATAGTTATAGTGGTACATAATAAAGATCGTGTCAGATCATTTTATAGAATTAGTAACACTAATTATTTACTATAGACCACTCTTTTATAACATTTATTAATTATTCAATTAATATTTTTTGTCAAAACTAGAAACCCATAAGGTATTACACTCTGTAATTAGTTGAATTTGGATAGAGTTTACTCAAAAATATGATTTATATGTTTTTTAGAGCTTATCCAAAAGATTTTTTGGAGGGGTATTAATAAGGTATTATATATTATGTGATATAAATTGAAGTTGATGATATCATTCAAAATGTTTCTTGAAATATATACAAAAGTATTTTTGGATATGGTTTCAAAATTTATTATATATGATACAATATAAGATAAAAAGTCACTATGTCTTTTTTGATTCATTTTAAGTGGGAGATTGATTGAGATATTCAAAAAATACCAAGCCTATTTGATGTTAATTACACCATATTATATTTTATGGTAACTGTATATCATATAATATGAAATTCATGAAAACTAAGACATATCATTTGTTATTTTCAACGGATATCATAAGGATTGTTATTGGATAACATGTCACTACCTTAACATTGAAATACAATGTTATAGTATTGACGATTGATTCTTCCATATGATCTATAACACTTGAGTTTAAATTTTAGAAATTAAACTCTTAAATTTTAAAAAAAACTATAGTAAAATGAACATTATAATATTTTATATCAAAAAATTTCTAATTTGATAGAATAAATATCACTTTTGAACGTATTATATAGAAATAAGATTAGAATGAATTTTAAAATTTTCCCTTATAAATTAATTCTTATCAATAATTAATAGTTTAGTATTTGAATAATTAATTTTTATTTATATTAATTTCTATAACTTTAATAATAAATCGTACATTTATTATCAATTGGTCGTAAATAATGATAAAATCATTTGAAAGTTACAATAAATCTTTTTTAGAAAAAAAATTCAAGTGAATAATGTATTTAAAAATTAAAATAATATCTATTTATGAATTATTTTAATAAAATAATTAGATTATATATTCAGTGAAATAAATTTCAATACAATTAATGTTATTTACTAGGAAAGTATTTATAATAAATTCATTGTATGCTTGAAAAATGTATTTTCTTAAAAAAACAATTCATCGCATTTTATTATTTTATTTTAAAATTTTATAATTAAAATTAAAATAAATTATTTTTATAAAATGGTTTCAAAATTTTAAATCATCGTGTAAAAATTTTAGAAAATTTTTAATTTCATTTTGGGAAATAATTAATAGTAACCGAGGTAAAAATTCATTAATACAATAAATGATAAATTGGTTAAAGGAGGATTGAACTAAAAAGATATGGTTTAAAATACCATAATTTTCTTTATAAATTATATTTTTGGATAATATTCAGAACATATACCTATAATATTAGAATTATTGATAATTTTGAGTTATTTTACTTTATTAAGACATATAATATATAATAATATTTCAAGTATTTACAAGATGTTCACCCACCTAACTTATAAAAGGTAACCCCCTCTTCACTATTATTCACAAACTTTAAACATTTTAATTCAAAAAAATACCTTCCCAAATAACTTTTCAAAATCCATACATACATCCTAGAGATTCTTTTCTCCCAAAAATACAACTTTTAGAATGATTAAGGAGTAAGCTAGTGGAGGTTACCAAAATAATATGTATATTTTATTACATATATTTTAAAATTTATTTTCTACTTAATCCTCCTACAAATCATCAATAAAAATATTAAAATTATTGAATTATTATATTGAATTTATTAAGATGTTTTTATTTTATGGTAATATCCATTTTATATCTCATTTCCATCCTATGGAAAACAAAAATATTGCTCATGTGTACGTGTGGTCTACCATCTTCACATAGCCATATAATTCATTTTTCATCACCTCTTTGCTCGGACAGTTATAAATATAGAATTAATAAATAAATATGATATTTATTAAATAGTTAGTTTTTTTAAGTATAATATTTCAAATACCTTCTTACCCTTTGATCCGTTGTAAAATTTAAACGTCACCCATATGTATATATGGAAAACCACTACTAAGATGCAATGTGATTCATCATTATATTACCATTATGCATTGATTATTCTAAAATTATATATAATTAATACAAATTATATTCGTAATATTATTTAAAAATAATATGATGAAACCATTTCATTACTCCTTTCACCATGGACAATATATTAATAAGGACCCGACCGTATTATATTACATAATCTTGAATTTAGTCAAGAAACACTTATTTTCACATTGAGTATGTCTTAAAGTTTAGATCTTTAGATAACCGAGACATAATATATTTATAACATTACATATTAATACAGAGTGGATACCATAAAAACAGTATTCATTTCTTCAAAAATATAAACCATTTCAAATAAAACATGATTTCTTTGAAAATTCTTTAAACATTTATCTTTGATTCCTTATTTGTCTTACACATCCTTATAACCTATGAAAATCATTTAAAAACTTTGGATGAGCACAAAAAGCTTAGTAGGGTATATAAAAAGAAGGAAACAACACATTAGTCCATGAATACTTGTAACATTTGAAACTATTCTCAAAATACATACTTATCACCCATATATACTTGCTTTGTGAAAATTGATATTTCCACAACATTACCACAAAACATAAGAACATAAATATAACCATAAATTTATCTTGGGGAATTACTTACCTAATCTAGTAACCCTCTCGGTTACCTTATAATTTCTAACTCTCATGGAAACCTTACAATTTGTGTAACCATCGCACTTACACATGGAGTAACCATATGCCTGAACACCAAATTACACATACCCAATACATTATAGGGAGATATAGTTCCCACAATTAATCATAATCAATTTCTAATAAATAGAACACCATCATACAACATGAATAATTTCATAAAAACTTTGTTTTTGAATTTCGTAAAACAGAAATTTAAGAGAGGTTTTTAAAAGGAACGTCCCTTATAGTTATCATATAATTGATGTGAGACTTAATAGAGTCAATGTAATATGTATAAAAAATGAAAATACACATAATTAAACAAAATATAAACAAAATTTATCTCAATTTTTTTTTAATAACACATAAATAATGAAGTAGAATATTAACCTAAAGATTGGAAATTGGGTTAAGAATTCCCTTACCTAGGGTTTGACATACTTAAAAATCATTTAAACCTTAAGTATAATGGTTAAAAGAGAGTTATAAATATCTTAAAAAATCATATTCATCTTTATAATACCTATATGATCATTTAATTACATAATTTCACCATTTAATCATTAGTAGTTTGTTCCTTGTATTGTTTTGGGTGCATTCTTTACATGATTTCCATGATCGGTTAATGATGGATATTCTTATCGATTGGAAGTGAAAATAAAGAATTGGAATGGAGTGGTATTTAAATATTCTATAACCATAAATTATTCCATTTATCATTTTAAATTATTACATGAGGATGATTCTTAAGTTAAAACATTATTAATATTTGTTTAGGCCATTTTGGTGATTCTTCGATCGTAATTAACTCATTTTGTTCATAAATTAATAACATGAGTGAAATATGATTACCAAAACTTATATATGATATAATACATAAATTATATCCTATTTCAACAGTAAAAATTGTTTCATGACTAGTCTTGAAGGATGTAAAATAAATTGAAATCACATCGTCCACAATGTCGGTAAGTCGACACATCATGGATGGTGATTTAATTTCTCGAATAAGTGGGAGAGGAGAAGAATTATAATGTAGAATCATCCATAAACCTGATAAAATACATAATATATAATATACTGAATCATTTATTCCTCTTGGATTATGGTTGTTGAAGGAACAAGAAGAATATAAAAGAAAATGAAAAGAAAACAAAGAAAACAAAATAGGATGTTTACCTCTTGATTTCTTCTCCTTGAGAACATACTTAAGGCCTCCAGTTTTGGCATTTTTATGAGACCAGAAGCCCTAGGAAGTGGGGAAGAGCCTTGGGAGGAGTATTGGGTAGAACCTAGGTAAGTATCAAGTCTTGAGAGGTATGGGATGAAGAGGGGAATGAGGGTGGAATTTATAATGGAGGGGAGGAGGTATTTTACATTTTTTAATCATTATTATAATATTTTTTCTCAAGACTACAAATAGTCTTAATTAAATTGAACAAAAATAGTAATAATGGCATGTGAGGTTTAACCAATTTGTCTTACATCACTTATGTTGTCATAAAATTTAACGCGTCGAACCTAGAATCCCAGAGTTGGTGAATTATTATGTATCATTGGCATGATCACAAAAGATCATGTCTCGAAAGACATATTGGTTTAGTAGCCTTGGAAGTACTAGATACATTCATAAGGTTTACACTACATTGTAAAATGGAAAACTAAAACAACATAGTTTTCATAGATAACACTGATATCCCATAGACTATCCCTACAGGTCAGTCATAATATACTTCTTTGCGTCTTGGGAAAAATAAAACATAGAAAGTGGTGAGCTCAGATGCTCAGTAAGGATAACAATATAGAGGAAACATTCATAAAAAAATATAAAAATTTAAGGAAATGTATAATACTAAAACAAAATCCTTTTAAACATGAACTTCAGCATAATATGGAAGAGATAAAATCAAATAATTTCATTCACTTATTCACATTGATATTCTACTAGTAGAATAATCACATACAATATCAATATCCACTTTCATAATGATGGAATGCGTAATGCCATACTTTCATAACCACATAGTCAAGGCCTTGTTCCAAGACTACAAATAATATTTTTTCAAGGCCTTGTGCAAAGACAATAGTTTTTCTCATGAGACCTACCGATGCATCAGGGAGCTATAGTAGGCTCCACCCATCACTTACTAAGTCCAATGCATTCCTCATATGAAAAGTTTTAAACATACCATAAACATTCTTATTAAAAATCACATTCAAAATGTTAATAATTTATCCATAATCCATGAATGGTATAAAATAACAAATCCACAGTCAAACATATCACAAAACCTTCAAATCAATATAGAAGTTCTGAATCATAATAAATTAACTTCAAACAAGTTGAAAATCCATCAAAGGATATTGACATAGATGAAATCAAAACTTTTTTTTAGTGATATACCTCTTTTTTTTAAATCATTTAATAGTCATATAATTATAAAAGAAAACATTTATTTTTGAAATAATTCCTATAAGCATGTAAGGTATGATTTGACAATGTTATAACGGTGGAAAAAAGTTGCACCCTCCGTATAAGATAAAAAACATTCTTACCTTAATTTTGTCAAAAAGGTCATAAAGTACCTTGTTTGGAAAATGACAGAAATATTACTTTCAAAAACATATAAGGTCAAATAAGGGTAAAAAATACATTACCCCATTGTTTAGTAAATAGTAAAAAGGTTTTTAAATACATTTTTAATAAACATGGATGTGGATGATAAAGAGGTCCCAGTAGATACTTACATAAAAACAACCTCGGATAAAAAAGAGATTGTGAAATTTACCCTTACCTTGCACTTTTTCTTGGTCGAGGGTAGATTAACCTCCTGTATAATAGAGATATAATTGTTATTAAATTATAATATATTCATACACATTAATATGATATCATATATGATCATTTAACATTGCTTTGTTAATAATATCTTAGTATTATCGTCATTTCAAGTGTTAACTAATTCATTTTCCATTATATGATTTGTTATGTAAGTATTGTTTGTTATGGATAGTATGTATCTTATTCATATTCATAATGATATTTTTTCTTTAAACATTATTTGTAATCATATAATGAAAGTTAGTCTTGAATGGATTACAATGGGGAATGAATCTCATCGCGTTCATGGAGATGGTAATCCGTACGTACGCACGAGTGACAATATCATTATTTTGATATTAAAATAATATATAATTGGATGGTATATCATATATAAAAAATAATTATCATGTTATATTTATTATTTACATCAATTACACATCATTATTATACCCATACAAATAATAATGTATTGAATAACAATTACACCACGACGTGGAGACGGTAAGGCTTACATACGCATGTATGGTGACATGTCATTCAAATGATGGATAGAATAATGAATATCATTGTCCCATATTTATAATAACATAAAATAATATATAAGATATAGTAGTTATTATTTTAGAATGGAAACAACAAACAAAGAGGAAGTGGAAGAAGAAAGGAAGTTGAAAGAGGTGATGAAATATACCTCTTCTTCCGGTTCTTCCTTTTGATTTAATCAAAAGGGGTCTTTAGGTTGGCTTTCTGACTAAAATAAGGCCTCTAAGATTAAAGGAAGGACAGTTTAGAGGGTATTTGGGTAGATTTTGGATGATCCAAAGGGATTTTAAGGTATAAATTTGAGGGAAGGGGGAGCACCCTTTTTATAAGCGGGGTTAGGGGCACCTTAGGAAAAGCTAGAAATATTATTTCATAAAAAAATCATTTTCGGTTTCTAATGGCTCAAAAATAATTTATTTAAAGGAAAAGGTGGGTATGGGTCGAAATACACTCAACCAATAGGTTTTATACAGGTTTGGGTCACTATATTAACCTTATCTTTTAGATTTAACTCTTAGTTAAATAGTTTGACATTTACCATGTCTCTTTGTATTTTTATATTATATGGTTAATAAAATTACTATATAATTCAAAGAAAACCCCAAGTAGTTCATTAATTATTGACAGAGATAATATTTTCATAATTAATTATATGTTATTAAATGATTTAATCCCTTCCCATTAATCAATTTGAGCTTATTTTCATCATTTCATGATTTTAGGTGAGTTTTGAGATTAAGTGTGAAAATTTGTTAATTCTGGACATTTAACAATTTTATGGTTTCTCTGTATTTCAATATTAACTCCTACATTGATAATATAATTCACCTGATTACTTTTTTTAGGATTTCATGATTCATGGGATATATATAAGTCTTCAGGGACAAAAGACAATTTGAACTCTAACAAGCAAAAAGAATTTGGTCATTGTGAACATTTATTATGGCTGGTAGACTGGACCATGACTCATTCAAAGAATCATATCTCGGCCAACTGACCTCCAAAATAGTGATTCTAGTTATTTTTGACATCTTACTAGAAGGGTCAGAGGATCACAAAATATAAGAAATAAATATATTCATTAAGGCCTCCAATTCAATGTCAAATAAGGGTTGGTGGAATAGTGTTTGACAGCCATGAAAAGTCTCTTCCATTTAGGTGGCCATAACTTCCTTGAAACGGATCCAATGGCTCTGATATTTTGAGGGTAGATGGAAAATCCATTCAAAACATTCTATGAGAAGGGAACTCTACCTCATTCGGCCATGGGAGGGAATAACCGAAGCGAACTTCTGGCAGACAGATTCTGGAGGATTTATTTTTGAGTTCTTCATTTCTCTCTTTTGTTCTTCAAGTTACATAATTCCTTCTTCTTACACTTTAATCTCAATTACCCTAACCATGGTGGGGTAATCATATGAGGGGATTGAGTGAGGGAAGGTTTTATATTTTTAATGCTTTGAGTTCTTAAATTTTATTGAATAAAAACTCTCTCTCTCTCTCCCTCTTCTGCGAAGTTGTTTTCAAATTCTTAAAACTGAATTTATTATCTTATGCGATCGTATTTGATTTTCTATTCTATTGTTATTATTGCTTTGATAATTGATCATTTTTATCCCTCCATTAGGTTCTGGTCTATATTCAACAGAATAAATATCAGGGCTAAGTGGTGAAGTACCTAGCGATCGCTGGTACGTGTGGGAGGGGTGGTGAATATTCAGGATTATTTAGGATAAAAAATACATGATTGGGAATTGACTTATATAATTGGGGGTGTTCACTACAACTATATCACACAACTGAAGAAGTTTATAACAAAATAGAATTTTGTTAAACCATTTAACGAAATATTTGAGCATAAGTAATTATTGAATCTCACTTAAATCACCTTAGCAGAAGAGGATTGAATTAAATGGAACAAGGATAGAATTGCAATTACAAAACTGACCCTGACTTGATCACCCATCTCATAAAATAGTTTTTAAATCACTTTCATTCCATTTTTTTCTTGAATATTTTTCTCAATTTCTTCCTTTGTTTCGTTTCTCTCTTTTATTTTAAAACCAAACAATTTCAAAAGAAAACACTCAACGTTTTTTTTTAATAAAAGTTGACAAACTATTTTGTGTGCACATATCATTTGGAGAAAACCTCGGTTAACCACTATACTATAATTTAACTTAGTGAATAATAGTTTTTTCCACACCCCACGATAGGTGTGCATCAAACTTGGCTCTTTTGCTGGGGAGGAAGTGCCTAAAAACACACAAAAAACTAAAACAAACTTTCTTGAATGACCGGTAGTTCAAATAACCCTTTAATTGAATTTGATCCCGAAATTGATCATACAATAACCCAATTAAGAAAACAAAATTTTCAAATGGATTTTGAATAAATACAACTCACGGATTCATGTGATACTTCCAGTTATCACTCTGAACCTACAATAATGGCTGATAATCCCATTCAAACTCTATGTGATCTTTTCACACCTCAATTTTCTAATAAAAATAACCAACTCACTATCCCTGACATAGAAAATGATTTTGAACTACTCATTAATATGATTCACGTGCTTCCAAATTTTATGTTCTTGCAGGTGAAGACCCAAATCGACACATCCAAGAGTTCACCTATGTCTACTTTAGCTTCAAACCCCGAGGAGTTGCAGAAGAGCAAGTAAAGTGGAGGGAATTCCCTTTCTCACTTGAGGGAGTAGCAAAAGAATGGATGTACAATCTCCAACCAGGGGATATAAATAATTGGTAATATCTCAAAATAATATTCTTGCGGAGATTCTTCCCTACATCTTGGGGTACAACAATAAAAAAAAGAAATGTATGTCATATATCAATCGACTGGAGAGACTCTCTACGAATATTAGGAAAGTTTCAAGAAACTCTGTGCAAGCTGCCCACACCAAGAAATGGAAGAGAAACAATTTATTGTGTTCTTATACAAAGGATTGATCGACAATGATCTCAATTTACTAGACGCCTCATCTGGAGGAGCCTTCATCGACAAGTCACCATCAGATGTCATAGGCCTGATTGAGAAGATTGCGCAAAACTCACAGGAATTCGGAACTAGAGGTACAAGCACTAGAGGAATCCATGAGGCAAGAACTTCTGATTCATCTTCACCCTTACTTGAAGAAACACTTAAGGAAATGACTAGTGTGATGAGACAACTTTCCTTGAACAAAGTGAAGGAACAATAAGGCCTGAATCAGGTATGTGGTTTATGCTCTTCTAGTTATCATTACACTGATCAATATCCAGAAGTGCTGGGGACTGAAAATTGTGCAGATACCTATCAAGAAAGGCATATCCAGTCAAATAAACCACGTAAACCCAAATAAGGATATGGATTCCAATACAACCAGGATAGGCCTCCATTTCAAAATTAGTACCAAAATCAACCTCCATTCTAGCAGCAGCAATACCAGAATCCTCCACTATCCCAAAAACCTTATAAACAGTCATTCCAGCAAAAACCATTTGAAAAACCTTCAAAAATTTCTTATAAGAACCACCAAGAAATGGTGATTGAATATCTAATGATGATAGTGAAAAATTAGATAATAAATTTGACAAACTTATGTATATTTTAACCAAAAATCAAGGAAAACTCCCAGTATAAACAGTTCCAAATCCCAAAGAAAGCGTGAGAGTCATTACAACATGAAGTGGAAAAGAGCTAATGTCACCTAAACAAAGTGAGGATGATGATTCTAAGAAACCTAATGAATAAAAACACATAAATCCAGAATAAGTAGACCAGAATAACAAAATAGAAAGAATCAGGTTTAGAATGGAAAGGTCAGAAACACTGTTGCAAAAACAACAAAGGGGGAGAAAGGATATCCAAGAACCATTCCCATCTGCATTAGTTGAGTCAAATAAGGATAAAGAAGGGATACTTCAAAAATAAATCCACGAAACATTTTAAAAAGTTGAGATCAATATCTCACTACTAGATGAAATCAAAAAAATCCTTATGTATGCAAATTTTTTGAAGGAGTTGTGCACAAAAAGAAGGCGGTTGGATGGAAATGAGAGAATCAGCTTAGGAAGAAGTGTCTCATCACTGATCACACCAATGATACCACAAAAATGTCAAGATCTGGGGACATTCTATATTCCCTGCAATATTGGTTATTTAAATTTTACTGATTCATTATGTAATCTAGGAGCTTCAATAAATGTTATGCCTCACTCAGTATTTTCATCCTTGTAGATCGTTGAACTAAAACCAACTCGACTGGTGGTCTAATTAGAAAACAGATCCACTGTTTTCCCAGTTGTAGTTATAGAAGATGTACTCATTGTAGTAAGTGGATTGATCTTTCCATCAGACTTTTATGTACTTACCATGGAAGAAGACAGAGCTTCAGGCCCCTCTCCCATCATCCTAGGGAGACACTTCCTTAAAACATCATGGACTATCATCAATGTCCATGAAGGAAAAATCACAATGGAACTTAGAGATAGTACAGTACACTTCAACATTCTTGATTCAATGAAGCATACTTCCAGTAATCACTCACTTTATGTGATCTCTCATGAAGAAGGTATAGAACCAATTGAAGATTAAGGTATGCTTCTTGACTTATTATCATTAGAAGAACATTCTTCATTGGAAAATTCAAATTCCCAAGAACCTAAAATTCCTAAACTCGTGTTAGAGGATGAGGTAAAATCTAATTTTTTTTTTGATGATTCATTAATTGAAAATGAGATGATACTGGAGATTCCTGCCTTAGGAATAGGAAACCTTAATTCCATGTCATCCCTTGAACAACCCCCATGTCTTAAAAATAAGCCATTGCCATGTGATTTTAAGTATGCTTACCTAATGGATGGAGAAAAATTTCTAGTAATAATTTCAAATAACCTATCCCATTCGTAAGATGAAAATCTAATTGACCTACTCAAAAGAAATGTCCAAGTTGTAGGATGGAGTTTAGGTGATATACTTGGAATCAATCCCAAGGTCTGTTCTCATAGAATATTTTTAGAAAGTGATTCCCGAACAGTTAGACAACCTCAGAGAACAATCAATACCACAATCATGGAGGTTGTCAAGAAAGAGATAGAGAAATTTCTAGCAGCTGACATCATTTACCCAATATCTGATTCTCAGTGGTTTAGCCCTATTCATGTAGTTCCAAAGAAAACTGGCCTAACAACTGTCAAAAATGAAAAAAATGAATTGATCCCCATAAGAGTACAAAATAGATGGAGAGTGTGTATATATTACAAGAAGTTAAATTAAGTTACCCAAAAATACCACTTCCCCATTCTATTCATCGATCAAAGGCTGGAAAGGTTAGTTGTAAAAACCCATTATTGTTTTTAGATGGATTCCCAGGATACTTTCAGGTATCGATCGCACCAGAAGATCAGGAGAAGACAACCTTCACCTATCCATTTGGCACATTCGCCTAAAAAGGATGCCTTTTGGGCTATGCAATGCCCCAGGTACATTTCAATGGTGTATGGTGAGTATTTTCTCATATCATATTGAGGACTTCTTGGAGGTATTTCTTGATGATTTCACAGTTTTTGGTAATTCATTTGATCATTGCTTAAGAAATTTGGAAAAAGTTTTGAAAACATGCATTCAAAAGAATCTTGTCTTAAATTTTGAAAAATGTCATTTCATGGTTGAAAAGGGAATAGTTTTGGGGCACATAATTTCAAAAAAATGGATAGAGGTTGATAAATCAAAAGTTGAAGTAATAAATTCCTAGCCATATCCAACTTGTTAAAAACATGTTAGATCCTTTTTAGGACATGCTGGATTTTACAGAAGGTTCATCAAATATTTTAGTAAGATTTATCTCCCTCTATCAAGATTACTAATAAAATAAGCTGACATTAATATTGATTATTCATGCAGAAAGTCATTTGATGAACAAAAGAAAAGGTTGATCTCACCTCCAATAATGCAACCACCCAACTGGGATTACCCTTTTGAATTGCTTTGTGATGCATCCAACCAAGCAGTGGGAGCAACTCTATCACACAAAATTGAAAAAAAGCCTCAAGTAATATCATATGCATCAAGAACCTTGGATTCCACACAAATCAATTACAAAACCACTGAGAAAGAGTTCCTTGCAGTTGTCTTTGCACTAGATAAATTTCGATCATATCTTCTTGGTACTAAAGTTGTTGTTTTTTCTGATCATGCAGCTCTCAGGTATTTAATGAAGAAGTCAGAAGGAAATCCAAGGCTAGTAAGATGGATGCTACTCTTAAAAGAGTTCAATTAGGAAATTAAAGATAAAAAGGAAAGTGAAAATATGGTGGCTGATCATCTAAGTAAACTACCCCACACTGCTGAAGGAGAAATTCTAAACTAGAACCCACTTAATGAGAAGACTCCAAGAGAATAACTCTACACCATCAACAGTGAAGTTCCATGGTATGCCAATATGGTCAATTATATGGTAACATATCAAGTCCCAACTCATTTAAATTCCCACCAAATTCTAAAGATGAAATCCGAATCTAGATATTATATCTGGGATGATCCATTTCTTTGGAAGCATTGCAATGACCAAGTAATAAGAAGATGTTTTCTTGAAAGTGAAATTAATTCTGTCTTTGAGTTTTTCCACACAATAGCTTGGGGAGGCTACTTTGGACCTCAAAGGACATCAAGGAAGGTTTTAGAATCTAGACTTCATTGGACCACCCTTTTTAAAGATGCTCATGAATTTTGTAAAAGGTGTGAAAAATGTCAGTTTTCTGGAAATATTTCAAAGAGAAAAGAAATTCCCCAACAACCACTTAGTTTTTTTTGAAATATTTGATGTTTGGGGAATAGATTTTCTGGGGCATTTCCCAATGTCATTTGGAAATTATTATATCTTTCTTGCTGTTGATTATGTTTCCAAATGGGTGGAAGAAAAAGGCACTAGGTCTGGCGATGCTAAAGTGGTTTATGATTTTGTCGGGACTAACATATTTTGTAGGTTTGGAGTGCCTAGAGAAATCATTAGTGATCAAGGGACTCATTTTTGTAATAGTATAATGGATTCTTTACTGAAGAAATATGGGGTGCATCATAAAACATCAACTCCCTATAATCCACAGACAAATGGACAAGATGAAGTGTCCAATAGGGAAATCAAAGGAATTTTGGAAAAGACTGTTAATCCAAATAGAAAGGATTGGAGTGAAAGGTTGGAAGACACATTATGGGATTAAAGGACATCCTCAAAAACCCCAATTGTAATGAGTCCATATAGGTTGCTTTATGGGAAAATCTTCCACCTACCTGTGGAATTGGAACATAAGGCATACTGGGCTATGAGGAAGATAAATTTGGATCTTGAATGTTCTGGGAAGGAGAGACGATTACAGTTGCAGGAGCTGGAAGAAATTAGAAGGGAAGATTTCGAAAACTCTAGGAATTATAAAGAGAGAAAAAGAGTGGCTCATGACAAGTTGATCCAACCGAAAAACTTCTATCCTGGAGACGCAGTGCTGTTATTCAACTCAAGACTCAAGCTGATGCCAGGAAATCTTCATTCCAGATGGAAAGGCCCATTTATATTTACTCATGGATATCCTTTTGGTGTTGTGAATATTATGAATGATCAAGAGAAGAATCCATTCACTATTAATGGGCATCGGTTGAAGAAATTCCTTGGGACCATGCCATCAGAGCCAGTGGAAGAGATAACACTCCTCCAACCCATTTATCAATAAATCCATTAGTTTGTACCTCTCCTTATATATTTCTTGATTGTTGTGATTCAATTTAAACTATAATTACATGCTAAATATAATTGAATGAATTTCGAACACTGCATCATTTAAGTGTGGGGGAGGGAACCTTTATAGTTTAGTACTTTAAATTGTTTTTTTTTCAGCTTTTCAAAAAAATTTGTGTTTTTTTCAAAAAAAAATTCTTTTATTAAACTTTTTAGCTAAAACGGATATCATCACAAATTTTGAAACCCATTTCCTTGAGTGAAACAATTTATTCCATGATACTGAGCTTAAATGAATACTGAAAATGACTTTGTTTCAAGTTCAATTCTTTATGAATTTCATGAAAAGTACTCAGGCTTTTGAATCTCATGCCACATCTCACTGGCCTTATATTTGAAATCACTTTCCTTTGAGGCTTCTAAACCTATTTTTCATACCCTTTTATTTAACCTCTCTTCTTGGGAGAACCATACCTTGCTTGATTTAACAATAATTTTATTTATTCCTGTCAAAACGTGAGGGTTTGAGGTACATTTGTTTTAAATGATTGAGGCATTTCTTTGGTATTAAAGCCCCCTTTTTATAATAATCCTTTTCCAATATGGCCCACCTTATACATTTAATCCTTGTAGCCCATAGAAGCCATGAACAGTATGTTAGGTTAGCCACATTACAAGCCAATTTTCCCAATCCAACCTGCTCTAGAAGTGAAATTGCATAATCTAGTTGAACTTAATTGTGGGGGGAGGTTGAATTTTGTTGTGATACCTCATTTGGATATACTTTGGGTGGAAACTAAAATGTTTAAGAGATGTTCTTATTTCTGAAAAAAAATCATTCAGTTGAAAGCTCTTCCTTTTCTGGAGCTTTCATGTATGAGAAGTCGTGATTTTCTAGAGCTTCCAATGGAGAAAAAAGTTGTGCCTATTTGGAGATTTCAAGAAAAATATTATTTTAGATGATTGAAACTTTTGCTGATGAAATGATGAATGGTGTGTAATTTCACTTATTTTTCATGTTGTAGGAGCTGATTTACTGTTAAGAAGAGTGAGGAGGATACTACACTTGATTGAAAATTAGAATAATGAAATTTTGCTTCAAAAAGAGCCAAACCCTCCTTATTCACCCTCAGAATTTTTCACATCTTAATCCTACAAAAATGAAGCCACAGAACAAACTTTAAAAGTTCTCATGACAAACATATTTCCTTGACTCGAATCGGGTGGAGATGTAGGAATTTATCAATCCTATGGTTACCCTTGAAAGAGTATTGGATGAGAAAGACATTGTTGAAAATTGATTTTCGTGTGATGAGAAAAAAAAATCATGTTAGGTAAGTGTTTTGTGTACATGGGAGAATAAATGAAGAGGAAATATATTTTGAACTTAATTTAGAACTTGTAATAATGGTTATTTATGATGCATTATATATTTTTTTTCTTGGTGATAAATTGTTGGATCTCTAGGATAAGTGTTTTAAAATTTTCTTTGATTTAATATCGATGTTTACTTGTCCAGGAGTCCAAGTGATAAGTGTGGGGGAATTGACAGAGATAATATTTTCATAATTAATTATATGTTTTTAAATGATTCAATCCCTTCCCATTAATCAATTTGAGGTTATTTACATCATTTCATTATTTTTGGTGAGTTTTGAGCTTAAGTGTGAAAATTGGTTAATTCTGGACATTTAACAGTTTTATGTCTCCTCTATATTTCAATCATAACTCATAAATTGTTAATCAAATTCACCTGATTCATTTTTTCTTAGGATTTCATGATTTTTGGGCTACATATAAGTCTTCAGTAACAAAATCCAATGTGAACTCCAACAAGCCAAAAGAATTCGGTCAATGTGAACATTTATTCTGGCTAGTAGAATAGACCATGACTCATTAAAAGAATCATATATCGGCCAACCGACCTCAAAAAGAATTGATTAAAGATGGGTTAGATATCTTACTATAAGGGTCAGAGGATACAAAATATGAGGAATAAATTCATTCATTAAGGCCTCTAATAGAATTGTCAAAGAAGGGTTTGTGGAATAGTGTTTGGTGGCCTGGAAATGTCTCTTCCATTTAGGTGGCCATAACTTCCTTGACACGGCTCCAATGGCTCTGATATTTTGAGGGTAGATGGAAAAATACATTACCAACATTATATAAGAAGGGACCTCAGCCTCATTTGGCCAGGGGAGAGAAAAACCTAATTGAACTTCTGGCAGACAGATTCTGAAGGATTTATTTTTGAGTTCTTCATTTCTCTCTTTTGTTCGTCAAGTTCCATAATGCCTTCTTCTTCCCATTTCATCTCAATTACCCTTACCATGGGGGGGTAAACATATGAGGTGATTTAGGGAGGGAAGGTTTTATATTTTTAATGCTTTGTGTGCTTACATTTTATTGAATAAAAACTCTCTCTCTCTCTTCTGTGTAGTTGTTTTCAAATTCTAAAAATAGAATTTATTATCTAATTTGATCGTATTTGATTTTCTATTCTGTTATTATTATTGCTTTTATAAATTGTCATTTTTCTCCCTCCATTAGGTTCTGGTCTATATTCCATAGAATAAATATCAGGGCTTAGTGGTGAAGTACCTAGCGATCGCTAGTACGTGTGGGAGGGGTGGTGAATATTCAGGATTATTTAGGATAAACAATACTCGATTGGGAATTGCCTTATATAAATGGGGGTGTTCACTACAACTCTATCACACAACGGAAGAAGTTTATACCAAAATATAATTTTGTTAAACCATTTAACCAAATATGTGAGTTGAAGTAAATATGGAATCTCAATTAGATCACCTTAGCAGAAGAGGATTGAATTAAATAGAACAAGGATAGCATTGCATTATAAAACCGACCCCGACTTGATCACCCATCTCATAAAATAGTTTTTAAATCACTTTCATTCCAATTATGTCTTTAATATTTTTCTCAGTTTCTTCCTTCTATTTCGTTTCTCTCTTTTATTTTAAAACCAAACAATTTCAAAAGAAAACACCCAACGTTTACTCTAAATAAAAAGTGACAAACTATTTTGTGTTCACTCCTCATCTGGAGAAAATCTAGGTTAACCACTATACTATATTTTAAATTAGTGAATAATATTTTTTTTCCACACCGCACAACAGGTGTACATCAATGACACACCTATAATTATATATTTATTTTGGCCAAACCTTAGATTTTTAGGATAGAATATAAATTAATAATATAATATTTGTTTTAAAGACACTTTTATGTCAATTTTGACACTATTTGGTATTTTTTTCTAAATTCATAACAACATTATTACTTCAAAAAATCATCTAACCAACCCTAACATGTCATATTAACCTATAAAATTAGTGTGACTCATAAAAAGTCTCAAATTACTTTTATTTGGATATTTATAATATCAAATATATTAATATTTTATTAATTAGGTAATTATTGCATCATCATTGTGTCATAAGTAAATTAATTTCATTATTTTCTAAAAAATATAAATAAAATACCATTATGTTGTAAATCCTTTTATATTTATAATTAATATTTATAGTCTAATTTATCTTTTGTGTAACCCTATATTAATAATCCATTAGTTATTAAACTTTGAATTTAACACTTTGAAGTCTTCTTTGAATTAAATAATAATAAATGTCCTAATCAAATCCAAGTGGACCTAAAGGATCATATTTTATTCATAAGTTGTTTTTGGTCGAATTACACTTATCCAATAGAATTAGGACTTGTGTTAGGGTAATAATAATATCATTTTTACCTTTAATTACCCTATTTAGTTTTAACCGTGGTAAATAAAATCCAAAAGTTACTGTCCACCAAAAAATATTTTCATCTCATTGAACTGAATTTTACTTAATAATATCGACCGTGTCTATAGGATTTTAAAAATTAAACTCACAGAATTGGTAAAATTATATTTTATGTAAATTTGCAAATGCTCCTAGGATGTGGGTAAAAGACGGTAAAAAGTTCAATAAAATTTTTATATATTTAAAATTATTGTAAACTGACACCAATGAATTACATTGAAATTATATAGGTATTATGTATCTATTTTGAACTAAAATAAATTTAAATAAAAAAATTAAATAAAAAATTTGTTTTAAAAAATAACTTAGTGTTTTTCACTATTCATCAAAAATTGAAAGTTTTCAGAAAAATACCAAAAATTCATCGTAAGCTAATTTCGATATTCCGAATCCAAAAATGACGTCCATTTTGAAAGATAAAATTTATAATTTTTCAAAAAGTGGGTATTACTATTCATAACGGCTAGTTTGATTGGTTGTGATGTGTTAGATTCTCGAAGTTGCATACAACACAATCTATTGCATTATTCAAAGGGAAACGTATCGTGGAATCTTGTGGTGTTACATTCTCCCCTCCTTCAAATAATTTCATCCTCAAAATTTCTATAATATTACTCCATAAAAAGATTTGGGTGGTTCTTCATCATAAGTACCTCGGGTTCCCACATTGCCTCTTCCATCTTATGATTTCCCCAGAGAACTTTTACCAGAAAAGTCATCCAGCTTATCAACACTTGTTCTCTTGTATCAAGAACCTTGAAAAGATCTTTTCAATAAGACAGATCGGGTTCCGATTCTAATTCCTCATACATAAGTACATGCTTTGGGTCAGGCATGCATTTTCTCAACAGTGATAAGTGGAATACCTCGCGAACTTTGGAGAGACTTGGCGGCATTGCTAAATAGTAAGCTACAACCCCAATTCATTCTATAATTTCAAAAGGTCTGATGTACCTAGGACTTAATTTTCCCTTCTTACTGAAACGTATAACACCCTTCCATTGAGATACCTTCACGAAATCATGATCTCCTACCTGAAATTCCAAATCCTTCCTTCAGTTATCTGCATAGCTCTTTTTCCCTAGGCCTATGAGTTTTCTTTCACGAACATCATCCCAACAGGTTGGTGCCCAATATCTCATTATGTATAACTCTTCATATGGTACCATCTGAATACTTGAATGGAATCTATTGTTATTGAAAAATTCTACCATAGGTAAATATTGATCCCACATACCTTGAAAGTCAAGTGATCATGATCTCAAAATGTCTTCTATGGTTTGAATAGTCCATTCTGATTGTCCATCAGTTTGGTGGTGGTAGGAAGTGCTCAAACGAAGTTCAGTATCCAAGGATTTCTGAAGACTTTTCCAGAATCTTGATGTAAAATGTGGATCACAATCAGAAACAATCGATAGGGATACTCCATGATGTCTCATAACTACATTAATATTTAGTCTTACAAGACGTTCAAGTGGTAAATATTCTCTTATAGAAAGAAAATGTGCTGACTTGGTAAGACGATCAACAATTACTCATATAGCATCGTTCCTTCTAGGAGTCTTTGGTAGCCCCATGACAAAGTTTATCGTGATATCATTCCATTTCCACTCAAGTATGGGAAGAGGTTTGATGACTCCTCCAAGTTGTTTCCTTCCATCTTTCACTTATTGAAAAACCATATATCTTGACACAAAATCAGCAATCTCTTTCTTCATGTTGTCCCACCAAAAATGTTCCTTGAAATCTCTATACATTTTGGTTCTCCCAGGGTGTATAGAGAAATTGGAGCTATGAGCATCATCCAACAATTCTCTTTTTAGATCAGGCATATCTAGAACACAAAGTCTCTTCGAAAATATCAAAATTCCATCTTCATATCTGAAGTCACTCAATCTCCCATCATTCACAGATTTAATATTCTTCTAAAACTCCTAATCGTCAACCTAAGAACTTTTTATCCTTTCTAGTAAAGATGGTTTGGAAACTATTTGACAAAGCATTAATGTTTCACCTTCCATGGTTATTCCCATATCCATTTTTACTAGATCCATGGAAATATGATCCCTTTAAAATCTCATCTTGTTCAAAATTCCATGATATTTTCTGCTCAAATCATCCGCCACCTTATTTTCCTTCCCTGGGTGGTAGTGTATCATGCAATCATAATCCCTGAGTAGTTCAAGCCATCTATTCTGCCTCATGTTGAGTTCTTTCTATGATAAAATATACTTCAAACTCTTTTTATCAGTATAAATCTCACATTTTTCACCATAGAGATAGTGTCTACAAATATTCAAAGAAAAGATTATAGCTAATAACTCAAGATCATGGTTTGGATATTTTTTCTCATGAATTTTCAGTTGTCGTGATGCATAAGAAATAACTCAATAATTCTGTATAAGGACACAACCAAGTCCTTTCATCTATGCATCACTATAAATAACTAACCCATCATTCCCTGATGGTAGAGTCAATATAGGATCATTGAATAATCTTCTCTTCAATTATTCAAAACATTCTTTACACTCTTTTGTCCAAAAAAATTAAACCCTTTTTGTGTGAGCTTTGTTAATGGGTTATCTAATCGGGCAAAATTGTGGACAAAATGATGATAATAACCTGCTAAACCAATAAAACTGTGTACCTCAGTTATACTTGTAGGTGCGGGAAATTCCTGGATTTCTCTTGTCTTTGAAGGGTCAACAAAGATTACATTCTTAGACACGATATGGCCAAGAAAAGAAATATCTTGAAGCCAGAATTCACACCTGCTAAAATTCCCATATAATTCATTTATTTTAAGAGTCTTCAAGATAATGCGCAATTGATTTTCATGATCTTAGTAGATTTTGGATTATACCAACATATTATCAATAAATACAACTAAAAATTCATCAAGATATTCCTTGTAAACTCTATTCATTATATCCAGGAAGATAGAGGGTGAATTAGTCAATCCAAAAGGCATTACTGTAAACTCGTAATGCCCGTACCTGGTTTGAAATGTTTTTTTTGGAATGTCTTCCTTCTTCACACAAAACTGATGATAGCCAGATCGAAGGTCAATATTTGAAAAGTTTTGATCTCCATGAAGTTGGTCGAATAAATCATCAACACATGGTACGGAATACTTGTTCGTTATTGTTATAACATTGATATCCCTCTAGTCAATTCACAAACTCATAGATCCATCTTTCTTCTTAACAAAAAGAACAGGGGCTCCCCATGGAGAAAAACTAGGGTGAATAAATATCTTATTACTCAATTCCTCTAGTTTTTCTTTAGTTCCACTAATTCCTCAGTGGCTATTATATAAGGGGTCTTTAATATGGGACTTGATCTAGGAATTAAATCAATGGAAAAAAATCAATTTCTCATTCTGGAGGATGACCAAGTAATTTTTCTGGAAACACATAAATATTTTGATTCACAATAGGTACATCCTCTATTTTAACATTCCTTTCCTCACCCACAGTTATTTCATTCTCTTCCTCCACAATAATTGAATTTAGCTGAGCTACTCGTGGTGGATCTAGAAAAGAAATAGGTGGTGACGATTCTACTCTAATGATAAGGTGTTATTTATCATCATTATCCAAAATATTAACCTCCTTCTTCTAACAATAAATTTTTGCATCATGGTCTGAATGCCAATCCATACTGAGGATTATATCAAATAAATCATGGATATGACAATGAGGTCAGCAGATAAAGAGCATTTATATGCCCTAATAGGGACTGATTTAGAAAACGTTGTTGAAATGATACTTCCCTTAGGGGTTTTGACTGATAACCCCCATGTTAAATCAAATTGGAAATATCTAATTTTCTTATCAAACTTGGAATATATGAAACAATGAAATGATCCGGAATCAAGTAAATCATTTTCTAAACTTGAGGAAACCATTAAATTACCTGCCACTACTTATTTCGGAGCTTCAACCTCAGCAGTAGTGATAGCGTAACCTTAACCTTGATCCCTTGGCCTTTTCAAAGGTAAGTTCCCCTAACACTTTGGGAATTAATTCGCATAATACCCCCTTTATCTACAATTGTAGCATTCAACATCGACAACCTCTTTCTTCCCTTTACAATCACGAGCTTGTTGGCCTTTTTCACCACACTTGTAATAGACTTCCATTCCTTTTAGGAAAGTACCAGGGTGTTTCTTCCCACATTTACTGTGGGATCGATATTCAACATTTCCATTCTTCCCCTTATTTTCATTTCCAGAGTGTTCAACATATCTCTTCTTCTCTTTCTTTTCTCTAAAGTCCTAAGACTTAGATAATTCTTTTTCTGTCTTCATAGCACATGAGATAATATCTTCATATGACGAGAAGGATTGTGAGACTAGTACTCGACGGAGAAATGGTTTTAACCCATAAAAGAAAGGATCAATATTACTTCTTGGGTTACTTATATAATCTGTAGCATGTCTCGAGAACCATATAAAGTTAGCTTCATACATTGCAACATTCTTATCCTCCTTTTTCCACAGACTCATGAATTATCTTTCTATATCCACTCAATGGTCATGAGGAAAGTATTTTTATATGAAAATTTCTTTACAGTCCCTCCATTACATATTTGATAATTTATCATCTTCTTTTGTGTTTTGAATCAATGACCATCATTGATCAGCATCTCCAGTGAGGCGTTAAACTGCAATGACAACTTTTTCCCTTTCGCTACTCCCCAAGGCATGGAATATTTTCTCTAAAGAATTTATCCATTACTCAGTTACTAATGGATTTATACCCACATTGAATGTTGGTGATTTTTTCCTCATTAAGTGATCTAACATTGATCCTTTATACTGCGTATTAGGGTGCTCCATACGGGTAAGGTTATTATTCATAACCTGAGTGAGTTTTCCCTGTATAGTGATAAGCTGATCAGCACCAGTTGAATAACCAACTCCACTATAATTATGTTGATAAGGAGAGAAATCACTACAAGTAGTGTTGGCATTGATATGGTTTCCATTCCATCCACTTGGTTCCATTTCTAAACAATGGCATACACTACATTAGTTTATGAATCACAATACATAATTCCAAACTTATAACATACTTAACATAAATTGAACATTTTATGGATATAATCCATAATCATAAAAAAATTGTTTTCTTTGAGGAGTTATATAATCATAAATCATTCATAATGGTTTGTAAATAAAATGTGGATCATTCTAAACATATCCCCCATTATTTTCGTAACCAAGAGTCCAGTAAGGCCCGTTGGTGTGTAACAGTTCTCATTCTACTCTAGCTCAAAGTTGTGGTTTGGGGTTTTATCCCTAGCTACATCATTTCCAAAGCCACCTCTACATGATCATATCAATATGGGGATGTATTGCATGGAAAACTCACAAAATCTCTACAATACCAAAATTCTAGGAATTTATTATATCCTAATCCTCAGAGTCTATCTTAGGGTAATGTCTTCTAATCAGAGTGTATCTAAATCTAGATTCCAAGGATTTTACAGAACTTCTTCTGATACCAAATATAATTCCCCGACCCCATAATCCCAAAGTTGGTGCATTATTATATATCATTGGCATGATCACAAAAGATCAAGTATTTAAAGACCGATTAGTTTAGTATCCTTGGAAGTACTAGATACATTCATAAGGTTTACATTACATCGTAAAATGGAAAACTACAACAACATTTTTTCCATAGTCAACAATGAGATCCCATAGACTGTCCCTGTAGGTCAGTCATAATATACTTCTTCACATCCTGGGAAAAATAAAACCTAGAAATGGGTGAGCTCAGATGCTCAGTAAGGATAACAATATAGCGGAAACTTTCATAAATAAGAATAAACATTTAAGGTAATGTATAAGACTAAAACAAAAGCCTTTTAAACATGAACATAAGCATAATTTGTAAAAGATAAAATCAAATAATATCATTTACTTATTCACATGGATATTCTACTAGTCCAATAATCACATGCAATATCAATAGCCACTTTCATAGTGATGGAATGCATAATGTCAGACTTTCATAACCACATAGTCAAGGCCTTATGACAAGACTACAAATAAGATTTTGTCAAGGCCTTGTGCCGAGACATTAGTTTGTCTCGTGAGACCTACCGATGCATTGAGGAGCTATAGTGGGCTCCACCCATCACTTACTAAGTCCAATGCATTCCTCATATGAAAAGGTTTAAACATAACATAAACATTCGTATTAAAACTAACATAAAAAATGTCAATAATTTATCCATAAACAATGAATGGTATAAAATAACACATCCACATTCAAACATATCACAAAACCTTCAGTACAATATGGATGTTTTTTATCATAATAAATTAACTTCAAACAAGCTTAAAATCCAACAAAGGATATTGACATAGATAAAATCAAAACTTCTTTTAGAGAAATATCTCTTTCTATTTTGAATCATTTAATAGTCATTTAATTATAAAAGAAAACATTTATTTTTGAAAATATTTTTATAAGATTGTAAGGGAAGCTTTTACATTGTTATAACAGTGGAGAATAGTTGCACCCGCAGTATAAGTTAAAAAAACATTCTTACCTTAATTTTGTTGAAAAGGTCATAAAGTACCTTATTTGAAAAATTACAGAAAGATTACATTAAAAAATATATAAGGTAAAATAAGGGTATCAATGAAATTAACCCATTGTTTAATAAATATTAAAAATGTTTTGAAATACATTTTTAAGAAACATGGATGTAGATGATAAAGAATTCCTAGTAGATACTTACTTAAAAACAACCTCGGATAATAAAGAGATTGTGAAATTAACCCTTACCTTGTACTATTACTTGGTTGAGGGTAGGTTATCCTCATTTATAATGGTGAAATAATTGTTATTAAATTATAATATAATCATGTGCATTAATATAATATAATATATGATCTTTTAACATTGCTTTGTTAATAATATCTTATTATTTTTGTCATTTCGGGTGTTAACTCATTCGTTTTCCTTTATATGATTTGTTACGTAAGTAATGTTTGTTATGGATAGAATTTATCTTATTCATATTCAGAATAAAATTAAGTCTTTAAAATTTATTTTTAATCATCTAATGAAAATTAGTCTTGAATGGATTATGATGGGGAATGAATCTCATCACGTTCCTGGAGACGGTAATCCGTATGTACGCACGAGCGACAATATCATTCTTTTGATATTAAAATAATATATAATTGGATGTTATATCATATATAAAGAATCATTATCATGTTATAATTATTATTTACATCAACGACACATCATTATTATACCCATCCAAATAATAATGTATTGAATAACAATTACACAACGACGTGGAGACGGTAGTCGTACATACGCACGTATGGTGACATGTCATTCAAAGGATGGATACAGTAATGAATATGGTTGTACCATATTTATAATAACATCGTAGTTTATAGAATATACTATAGTAATTATTTTATAATGGAAACAACAAAGAAATGTGAAGGGGAAGAAGAAAATAACTTGAAAGATGTGATGAAATATTTACCTCTTCTTTAGGTTCATCCTTTTGATTTGATCAAAAGGGCTCCATAAGTTGGATTTATGAATAAAGGAATTCCTCTAGGATTAAGGGATGACAGTTGATAATGTATTGGGGTAGAGTTTGGGTGAGCCAAAAGGCTTTGAATGTGTGAATTTTGGGGAAGGGGGAGTTCTATTTTTAAAAGAGGGGTGAGGGGCACCTTAGGAAAAGTTAGAAATATTATTTTATAATAAAATAATTTTCGGTTTCTAATGGATAAAAAATAAATTATTTAAATGTTGGGTGGGGATGGGTAGAAAAAAGTAAACCAATAGGCTTTAGATAGGTTAGGGTCACTATATTTACCTTATCTTTTAGATTTAACTCTTAGTTAAATTGTTTGACATTTACCATGTCTCTTTGTATTTTTATATTATATGCTTAATAAACTTACTATATACTTACAAACGAACCCCAAGTGGTTAATTAATGATGCACCTATCATTATATAAGTTTTTTGGCCGAACATTATGTTTTTAGGAATAGAATATCAATTAATAATATAATATTTGTTTTAAAAACTCTTTTAGGTCAATTTTGACACTATTCGGTATTTTGTTTTTTCTAAATTTACAAAAACATTTATACTTAGAAACAAATTCATATAAAAAACGCTAAATTGTCATATTAACCTAGAAAATTCTTGGAATTCATAAAAAGTATCAAATTACATTTATTTGGATATTAATAATATAAAATAGTTTAATATTTCATTAATTAGGTAATTACTGCATCATCATTGTGTCACAAATAAATTAAATTATTTAATGTCTAAAAATAATAATTAAAATACCATTATGTAGTAAATATTTTTATACTTCTAATGAATATTTATAGTTGAATTTATCTTATGTTTAACCCTATATTAAAAAAGGTTTAGTTATTAAACATTGAATCTAACACTTTTAACTCTTCTTTGAATTAAATAATAATAAATGTCCTAATCGAATCCAAGTTGACCTAAAGGATCATATTTTATTCCTAAGGTTGTTTTTGGTCGAATTAAACTTATACAATAGATTTCGAACATGTTTTAGGGTAATAATAACATCATTTTTACCTTTAATTACCCTATTTACTATTAACCGTGGTTAATAAAAGTCAAAAGTTACTATTTACTAAAAATTACATTCATCTCATTCAACCACATTTTACTTACTGATATAAATCGTGTCTCTTGGATTTTTGATATTCAACTCACAGAATCGGTAAAATTATGTTTTATGTAAATTTGCGAATGCTCCTAGGTGGTGGTTAAAGACAGTAAAAAGTTCAATAAAATTTTTATATATCTAAAATTATTATAAACTGAATCCAATGAATTAAATTGAAATTATATAGGTATTATGTATCTATTTTGACCTAAAATAAATTTAAATAAAATAAGTAATTATTTAAAGAAAATGTTGGTTTTAAATAATAAGTTAGTGTTTTTTACTATTCATCAAAAATTTAATGTTTTCAAAAAAATAACTAAAATTTACTCTAAGCTAATTTCGATATTATGAATCCAAAAATGAATTCCATTTTGAAAGATAAAATTTATAAATTTTCAAAAAGTGGGTATTACTATTCAAAACGGTTATTTTGATTGGTCTTGAAGTTTTAGAATCTCGAAGTTGCGTACAAAGCAAGGTATTGCATTATTCAAAGGGAAATGTACCATGGAAGCTTGGGGTGTTACATAAAAAGTGTATTTATCTAATAATTTGAATATATGGTATTTTACCATATTTCAATATTTATAAAAAACATAATAATTTCATTAAAATCCCAAAAATTCACCCAACCATTTTTTAACATGTAGAATAAAAAAATGAACTCTATTTTTGGAAAATAATTTTTTTTATTATTAATATAATTTTTAAATAAAATCATAATTTATTCAAATTCAAGAATTTTAAATCTATAACTCGTTCTTAACTCCTTGACAAATTAATCAAGTTGACAATATTTTAAATCCTTAAGAAAATAAAATTATAATACAGTTACAATTCCTTAGGGTCATATTACTATTCATAAGGGTATGTTACTATTCACAAAAAAACAATTTGGTCCTATCAGACTCAAAATAAATAACTGATCAAAATTGTAGATAAACATTTTTTAAAATTCAAAACATAGAAGGGTGAGAATTATGTTTAAAGGCTAGTTATAATATATACTTAAAAAAGTTTCTTGCATCTCAATTTATTTTTAAAACCATGGGGTGTTACATTATCCCCACCTCTTGAAAATTGTATCCTCACAATTTTATTTACATATTAAACAAGTTAGGGCACCTTTCCCACATAGCATTTTTAGACTCCCTTGTTTCTTTTTAAACCATGTGGTTTCCCCCCAAAAACATTACATGGAGGATTGCCTTATTCTGCAATACTTGTTCCCTTTGATCAAGAATTTGAACTAGTTTCTCTTCATATGAAACTTTCTCTTCCAACCGAACTGCTTCTAGGCTCGAAACATAATTTGAATCTGGCACATACTTTCTCAACACCGAAACATGAAAAGAACTATGTACCTGAGATAAATTCAGAGTAAAAGTTACTTGGTAGGCGACTAGTCAAACTTTCTTCTAAATTTCATAAGGTTCGATGAACTATGGACTTATCTTTACCTTCATACCAAAACGCATAACACTTTTCCATGGTGAGATTATAATAAAAAGAATATCACCAACCTAAAAATAAAATTTTTTCCTCCGGTTGGCTGCATAACTTTTTTGTCCACTCTGAGCTATCCTCATGTGTTGCTGGATCATATTCACTTTCTCAGCCACTTCCTCTATAATTTCTGGTCTAATCAACTTCTTTTCCCCAACTTCATCCCAAAAGTTTAGAGTTTTACACCTCTTCCCATCCAATAACTTGAATGGTGTAATCCGTATACTAGAATGAAAACTGTTTTTATAAGAAAACTCAACTAAAGAATGATGTTGATCCCAACTTCCCTAGTAGTCCATTGATCAAGCTCGAAGCATATCCTCTAAATTTTGAATCATTTATTCTTACTGCCCATCTGATTGAGGTTGAAAATCTATACTAATATTTAATTCTATATCCAATGGATTCTGAAGGTCCTTCCAAAAGTTATAAGTGAACCTGGGATCCAGGTCAGATATAATGGAAAGAGGAACTCCATGTAACCTGAAAATCTCCTCGAGGTACATTCAACAAAGCTGATCAAAAGACATTGTATATTGAATAGGGAAAAAATATACAAATTTTGTTAGTCCATCAACAATAACCCTTTTTTCATTATTACCTCAATAAATCTTTGGTAATCCCAGTACAAATTCCATGGATATATTCTCCCATTTCCACTATGGGACTGGTAAAGGCTGAAGCATTCCCTTCGGTAACTTCCGCTCTACTTAAACTTTTTGACATGTCAAACATTTCATTGTAAAATTAACAATATTCCTTCTCATTTCATCACACCAGTAATACTACCAAAGGTCTTTGTACATTTAGTACTGATAGGATTAAATAAAAATAGAGAAATGTGATCTTCACACAACAATTCTTTCTTTAACTGGGGATCACATGGAATGCACAACATTTTACCAAATCTTACAACACAATATTTATCAAGGTTAAATTCTGATAAATTATCCATTTTTATCAATTTTACCTTTTTAATAGTTTAAGGTCTTCCTTCTGCACTTTATTAATTGTTTCTGATAAATATGACTATAATGAAACCTGAAACACAACATACGTATTTCCTACACCAACAACTTGTAATACAAAATTCATCAAATCATTAATCAAGAGATCATGTTCCAAACATAACAAGGTTAAAAAATCATTACATTTTCAAATCAAGGCATCTGCTGCTTTATTTTCTTTTACTAGATGGTAATTGAGTGTTCAACCATAATCCTTTAACAGTTTAATCCATCTTTGATGCCTCATGTTTAATTCTTTCTAAGTGAATATATACTTCATATTTCTATTGTTAGTATATATTTGAAATTTGGATCCGTATAAATGATTCATCCAAATTTTCAAAGTAAAAAACCACCGCTGTCAATCCCAAATCATGTGTGGGATAATTTAACTCATGAATTTTTAGTGTTCTTATTGCATAAAAAATTACCTGATCATTCTTTATCAGACCACAACCAAGTCCACATAATGAAGTATCATTGTAGATGACAAACTCTCCATTTTGAAAAGGAAATTCCA
The DNA here is from genome assembly GCA_963277665.1 of Viscum album. NCBI lineage: Eukaryota > Viridiplantae > Streptophyta > Magnoliopsida > Santalales > Viscaceae > Viscum > Viscum album. The sequence goes on from OY728138.1 coordinate 779,305,405, forward strand.
AAACTAGAGCATCCACCAATCACTTCTTTGGTTCTGGAAAACAAACATCACATTATTCTGTCCAAATAAATTAAACCCCTTTTCGTGTTAACATAGTTAGTGGGATATATAACTATGAAAAGTTTTTAAAAAACCATCAGTAATAACCCATTAATCCAATAAAACTACAAATCTTCATAACATTTTTGGGTCTTGCCCATTCATCAACCACTTTGTTTTAGAAGGATCAACTATTATTCCATTCTTATTTACATTGTTCCCATGAAATGAAAATTGTTGCAACCAAAAATCTCACTTGGTGAACTTTCTATATAGTTTATTTTCATTTATGGTTTGTAAAACAACCCTTATATGTTTTTCATTATCCTCATTATTCTTATAAAATACCATAATTTCATCAATAAACATAAGTGAAAACTTAACCAAGAACTCATGAAATATGCTATTATTAAGATTCACAAAAACCGCAGGTTCATTTGATATCCCCAACAGAATAAAAAAGAATTCATAATTCCCATATCTATTTTGAAAAGTTATTTTCGGGATGTCTTTCTCCTTAGCCTTTAGATAATGGTATCTGGATCTCAATTAAATCATGGAAAAGTACTGATCTCCCTAGAGATGATCCAACAGGTAATCAATATGATGTAAAGGATACTTATTTTTAATAGTGATTTTATTCAAATATCTATAATCAATCAAAATTCTAATGGAATAAACATTCTTTTTAACAAACAAAATAGGAGCACCCCATGGTTAAGTGATAGGATGAATGAAGACTTTATCAAGAAAATACTGCAACTGATTTTTTAACTCTAAAAGTTATATTTGAGCTATTTGGTAAGGGGGTTTTGAAATTGGATTAGCATCAGGAACTAGGTAAATTGTGGTTTCAAATTACCGTTTATCTATGACACCAGGTAACTCATCAGGAAAAACAACAAGGTGTTCATTTTCCACTAGCACATCACTAATCTGAATAGTTCCCTTATTTTAAACAATATAACCAAGATAACTTTAATTTATATATTTCAACAGTTTCTCAGCTTCCTGATATGTTATCAATTCTATGGGTTATTTTTTGTATACAAACTATAACTCTTTCTAAAAAACAACTTCTTTAACTCTATAGTCACTCTAATCATGTTAAAAAAAAATTCAATCCATTACTAGAATGACAACTAAATCAACTTAGGGAAAAACAAAATGGTATGCACAAAATTTCTTTTAATATAACACAGTAGAAATATAATTATTATTCCTTTGGCTATAATATTTCCTCTTAGTGTTTTAAAAATATTTTTTTCTCTTATTTGTCAAGGTGATATTTCAAATTTATAAAAACATCTTCATAAATAAAGGAATGTGTAGACCTCATATTAAAATAAACTTTAGATAAATCTAAGTAAACAAACAAGGTGCCTGATACAACTTCATTTGGATGGACCAGCATCCACTAACATAGTTTGAAAGGAACATACTACACCTTTCTTCTTATATTATATCTTCTTTGCATCATTCAGATCGCTCTATGGGAAGGCATTCGTATAATGACCCATCTCTCCACATTTATAACACTTAATAGTTTTTTATCAGGATTAGTCTTAGAATCATTTTCATAACAATTGCGGGCCATATTTTCAAACTTACCACATCAAAAACACTTCCAAGTTTTGGTATGGTATTCACTAGGGTTCTTTTTTCCACGCTTCTCACAAACTGGAAACTGGATTTTCTTACCATCATATTTCCTTGGCTGATTCTTACACATTGATTTCCATGTGGAATTACTCTTATCCTTGTTGTCTTAGTGCATGTGATCATTAGAAAATTCCATCTACACACTCTCATCATGTCATACCAGTTTCTAAAAGCTTTTGAATTCACAAGAGGATAATTCCCTTCAATATATTGGCGTTAATCGTTAGCAGAAGTGGTTGATTTTTAAATCAAGATCCCTAATAAGATTTGGAGAATACCTCACTAGTCAGGTGAGGTTTTCTTCATAAACAAGCACTAAATCTTTCTAATTTTTCTTCAACTCAAGGAATTTCTTCTCTATCCTGAGTCGCATGACCTTAAAAAAATTCAACGAAATTACTTTTAAATTCATCCCACTATAAGGCATCAATATCCTCTCTATCCTTGATATTATTTACCACTGATCACCACTCATCAGTTTCACCTTCAAAATGATAAATTAAAATAATTAACTTTTGATTATCTAAACATACCATAACATTGAATATCTTTTCAAGATCTTTAATCCATCCTTTAGTCATTACTGGGTCAAAAGATCCATTGAAAGCATGAGGGTGTTGTCTCATTAAATTTTCCACTATCATCATGTTCCCTTTTGGTACCTCTAGTTGTTATCTTACATTGATTATGGAACCATTTATGTCATGAATTATATAATCCATTACAGTCACAAACTTCTCGGTTCTAATCCCTACCATTATGGTCTGCAGATTCATAAGGATATCATTCTGTTAGTGCCTCTCCTCTTTAGCTTCCATTTTTCTTCAACGGAAAACCATTCTGAACAATCATATCTTAGTAGAAAAAACATGTTAATATTTAAATACTATAACATTTATAATTAATCATATTGTAAAATCATTTATGGTATTCTATTAACATCACCCTAACCCCTAATGTTATCTAAACCATCCTCTGATACCAACTATAAGGACCCGACACTATTACATTATATAATTTTGAATTTAGTCAATAAATCGCTTCATTTAACATTTAGGATCCTTTCATGTTTAGATATTTAGATAATTAGGATATAATACAATATAAAATTACACATTAATAAATAGTGGATACCATAAAAACAATATTAATTTCTTCGAAAATATAAATCATTTCAAATAAAACATGATTTCATTGACAATTCCTCAAACATTTAAATCAGCTTCCTTATTTGTATTACACATCCTTATGACCTATGAAAATAATTTAAAAACATGGGAATAGTACAAAAAGCTCAGTACGGTATATAAAAAGAAAGAAATAACACATTAGTCTATGAATACTTGTAACGTATGAAATCATTTTTAAAAGACATACTTGTAACTCATATATACTTGCTTTGTGAAAAATGAGATTTAGAAAAGATTACCACAAAACATAATAACATAAATAGAACTATAATGGTATCTTGGGCAATTACTTACATAATCTTGTAACCCTCTCAGCTACCTTATAATTTGGAACCCTCACGACTACCTTACAATTTGTGTAACCATCACTGTTACACATTGAGTAAACATACGGCCGACCACCAACTTACCCATATCCAATGAATTGGAGGGATATTGAGGTCACACCCTTTTTCATAAAAAATTTCCAAGAACCGTAACACAATCATACAATAAGAATAATTTCATAAAAACATTTCTTTTGAATTTCTTAAAACAAACTTTTAAAACATGTTTTTGAAAAGAAAGTCCATTATAATTATTATATAATTGAAGTGAGACTTAATAGAGTGGGTATAATATGTATAAACACTGTAAATACACATAAATAAATATAATATAAACAATTTATATCTCACAAAAAAAATTAATACCACATAAATAATGAAGTAGAATGTTAACCCAAAGAATGGAAATTGGGTTAAGAATTCCCTTACATCGGGTTTGTCTTACTTCAAAATCATTGAAACCTCATTTATAATGGTTAAAAGAGTGTTATTAATATCCTAAAAAACATATTAATCTTTATAATAACTTATATGACCATTTCATTACATCATTTAACCCTTCAATATTTTTTATTATGTTCTTTGCATTGTGTTGGGTGCGTTCTTTACATGATTTCCATGATTTCAATGATCGGTTCATGATGGATTTTCATGTTGGTTGGAAGTGAAAATCCAAAATTGTAATGGAGTGGTATTTAGATATTTACATAACCATAAATTATACAATTTATCATTTTGAATTTTGGAATGAGTATGATTCATAATTTAAAACATTATGGATATTTGTTTAGGTCATTTTGGTGATTCTTCGATCGTAATGAAATCATTTTGTTTCATAAATTAATAAAATGTGTAAAAAATAATTCTAAAACTATATATAAGATATAATATATAAATTATAATCTTTTTCAACCATAAAAATGGATCCATTACCAGTCTTAAAAGAAGTAGATGAAATTGAAATCACATCGTCCACAATGTTGGTAAATCGACACATCACGGACTGTGTTTTTTTTTCTAGAATAATTGGGATAGGAGAAGAAGTATAATGCTGAATATTCTATAAATATGATGAAATATAGAATATGTAAGATATTGTATCATTTATGCCTCTTTGATAAGGGGATGTGAGGAAAGATGAAGAATATAAAACAAAATGAAAAGAAAATAATGAAAACAAAAGAGGATGTTTACCCCTTGATTTCTTATCCTTGAGATCCTCCTTAAGGCATTTGGTTTTGGCCTTTTGTGGGGTACAGTAGCTCTATAACATGGTGGAGATCATTTGGAGGAGTATTGGCAAGAACTTAGGTAAGTTTCAAGGCTTTAGAGGTGTGAAGTTAAGAGGGGAATGAGGGTTGTATTTATAGTGGAGGGGATGAGGTATTTTACATTATTTTAATGATTATTATAATATTTTTCTCAAGACTATGAATAGTATTAATTCATGTTACCCAAAATAGTAATAAAGTCATTTGAATTAGAACCAAGTGGGATTAAATCAGTTATGATGTCATAAATAGTGTATTTAACAACTAATTTGAATATATGGTATTTTACTGTATTTCACTATTCATTAAACATTCTAGAATTTCAGAAAAATAAAAAAATTCACCCTTACCATATTTTGACATGTAGAATTCAGAAATGAACTCCATTTTTTGAAAATAATTTTCTAAATATTAATAATTTAATTTTTAAAAAAATCATAATTTATTCAAAAATAAAAATTTTAAATCTATAACTCATTTTTAACACCTTGAAAAACTAATCAAGTTGACATTATCTTAAATCTCTAAGAAAGTAAAATATTAATACAGTTTACTATTCATTAGGTTCATATTACTATTCTTGTTACTATTCATAAGGGTATGTTACTATTCACCAAAAAAACATGTTGGTCCTATCAGACTCAAAATAACTTACTGATCAAAATTGTAGATGACTATTTTTTGAATTTCAAAACATAGAAGTGGAAAAATATGATTAAAGTATAGTTATAAATATCTAATTAAAAACAAAGTTTCATTCATTTCATTTTATTTTTAAAACCTTGGGGTTTTACATTATCCCCACCTTTTTGAAGTTGCATCCTCTCAAAAAAAATTTACTTATTAAACAAGTGAGGGTACATTTCCCTCATATCATTTTTAGACTCCCATGACGCCTCATCAACCATGTTGTTTCTCTATAAAACCTTTACCTGGTGTATTGCCATATTCTATAATACTTGTTCCCCTTTGTCAAGAATCTAAACTGGTTTCTCTTCATAATAATGGTTCCCTTTCAATTGAACTGTTTTTGGGCTCAAAACATGAGTTAAATCTGGCACAAATTTCTCAACATCAAAACATGAAAAGAACAGCGTACCTAAGATAAATTTGGAGTCAAAACTACTTATTAGGTGATTGGTCCAACTTTCTCTAGAATTTCCTAAGGTCCAATGAACCGTGGACTTATGTTTAATTTCATACAAAAATGCATAACACTTTTCCATGTTGAGATTATAATAGAAACATGATCAACTACGACAAAAGAAAATTCTCTCCTCCTATTGTCTTCATAACCTTTCTATCTTTTCTGATCTTTCCTCATGTGTTTCTGGATCATATTGACTTTTAAAGACACTTCTTATACTAATTATAGTCCAATAAACTTCCTTTCCCCGACATCATCCCAAAAAGATGGAGTTTTACACTGCTTCCCAAACAATGCCTCAAAAGGTACCATCTGTATACTAGAATGAAAACTGTTATTATAAGAAAACTCAACTAAAGAAAGGTGTTGATCTAAACTTCCTTGGTAGTCCATTAGACAACCTCTAAGAATAACCTCCAATGTTTGAATCATTAATTCTGATTTCCCATCTGATTGAGGATGAAAATCTATACTGTAATTTAATTTTATACCCAATGACATCTGAAGGCCCTTCCAAAAGATGAAAGTGAACATGGGATCCTGAGCAGATATGATGGAAAGAGGAACTCCATGTAACCTAAAAATCTCTTTGAGGAACAGTCTATAAAGCTTAACCAAAGACATTGTATCTTGAACTGGGTGAAAATTTACATATTTTTTCAGTTGATCAACAATAACCCATGTTGCATTGTTACCTCAAGAATTATTTCGTAATCCCAATACAAATTCCATGGATATATTCTCCCATATTCACTCTGGAACTGGTAAAGGCTGAATCATCCCCTTAAGTAACTACAGCTTTGCTTTAACTAGATTACATGTCAAAAATTTCATGGTAAAATCCGCAATATTCCTTTTCATTCCTTCCCACTAGTAATACTCTCGAAGGTCTTCTTACATCATAGTACTGAAAAGATGGACTAAAAATTGAGAACTATGATCTTCACTCAACAATTATTTCATCAATTTGGAATCACAAGTCAGACATATCCTTTTACCAAATCTTAAAACATAATCTTCATTGACGGTAAATTCTGATAACTTACCCATTTTTACCAATTCTACCTTTTTGTAGCTTACGAACATCCTTCTGCACATTCTTAATTCTATCTGATAACGATGATTGCACTAAAACCTGAAGCACAACTTAGGTATTTCCTGCACCAACAACCTCTAATCAAAAATTCATCAAATCATTAATCAAGGGATCATGTTCCAAATGTAACATGGATAATGATGCATGATGATTTCAACTGAAGGCATCCACCACATTGTTTTCTTTTACTATCTAGTAATTTATCATGCAATCATAATACTTTATCAGTTTAATCCATCTTCTATGACTCTTATTTCATTCCTTCTGAGTGAATATATACTTCAGACATTTATGGTCAATATATTTTTGACATTTGGCTCCGTATAAATGATCCCTCTAAATTTTCAAATGAAAAAAACACACCTACCAATTCCAAATAATGGGTGGGATAAATTAACTCATTAGGTTTTAGTTTTCTTGAAGCATAATAAATTACCTGATCATTGTGCATTAGAACACAACTAAGTCCCCTCAATGAATTATCACTATATATGAAAAACTCACCATTTCAGTAAGGCAAGGATAAAACTATAGCATTCACCAATCTCTTCTTCAGTTATGGAAAACAAAAACCACATTCTTATATCTGAATAAATTTAAACCCTTTTCACATTAACTTACTTATCCGGAAAGATAACCATGAATTTTTTTTAAAAAAACATCAGTAATAACCTACTAATCAAATAAAACTACAAATCTTCATAACATTTGTGGGTATCGTCCATTCATCAACCAATTTTTTTAGGATAAACTATTATTGCATCATTTTTTACAATGTTCCCAAGAAAATAAATCTTTTGCAGCCAAAAATCACACTTGATGAATTTTCCATATAGTTTCTTTTCCTTTAGGGTGTTTAGAACAACCCTTATATGTTTTTCATGCTCCTCTTTATTCTTAAAAAATAATAGAATGTCATCAAAAAACACAACTAAAAACTTATCTAAGAACTCATGAAATATTTTGTTCATAAAATTCACTAATACATAAGGTTAATTAGTTAACCCAAATAGCATAACAAAAAATTCATAATGCCCATATCTAGTACGAAAAGCTATTTTTAGGATGTCGTCCCCTTTCACCTTCAGCTGATGGTATCTAGTTCTCAAGTAAATTTTAGAAAAGTACTGATCTCTATAGAGATGATCAAACATGTCATCGATATGAGGCAAAGGATACTTGTTTTTAATAGTGATGTTATTTAAAGCTCTGTAATCAATTCAATGTCTCATTGAACCAAATTTATTTTTAAAAAACATGATAGGAGCACCCCTTGGTGAAGTGAAAGGATAAATGAAGCCTTTATCAAGAAAATCCTGCAACTAATTTTTCAAGTCTAAAAGTTCCATTTGATCTATTTTGTAAGGGGGTTTTGAAATTCTATTAGCATTAAAAACATAGTAAATTGTGAAGTCAACTTCCCGATCAGGTATGAAACTGGGTAACTCATCCGTAAAAATATCAAGGTATTCATTTACCACTAGCACATCACTAATCTTAATAGTTCCCTTGTTTTCAACAATATGAGCTAGAGATCATTCATTTATATCATTCAACAGTTTCTCAACATCCTGATATGTTATAAATTTTATGGGTTCTTTCTTGTATATAAACTGAAACTCTCTCTAAAAAACAACCTATTTAACTCTACAGTCACTCTTAGCATGATTAACAGAAATACAATCCATTCCTAGAATGACATCAAACTCTACCAAGGGAATAAGAAAAATATTTTTAGGTAAATTCTTTCCATAGAACACAATATAAATATTCTTATAATTCTAATTTTCTATAATATTTTTCCCCAGGGTTTTATCAATATGTTCTTGCCTCATTTGTTGAGGCGATATTTCCAATTTACCAGAAAATTACTCAGAAATAAAAGAATGTTTAGACCCTGTATCAAACTAAACTTTTGAAAAATCTGAGTAAACAAACAAGGTACCTGATACAACTTCATTTGAAGTCTCGGAATCTTCTAACATAGTTTCAAAGAATCTCACTACACCTTTATGCATATATTTCAGTTTCTTTTCACCATTCTGATCTCTCTTTGGGATGGTATTTCCATAATGACCCATCTCTCCACATTTTAAACATTTAATAGTTTTATTATGAGGATTATTCTTATGATAATTTTTATTAAAATCTTGTGCCATATGCCCAAACATACCCCATCAAAAACACCTCCCAGTTATGGTAAGGTATTCCATAGGGTTATTTTTTTCACAATTCTCACAAATTGGAAACTAGATTTTCTTACCATTAGATTTATTTTGTTGATTCTTACACATTGCTTCCCATATAAACCTCTTATTCTCCTTGTTTTAATAGTGAATGATATCGTCAGCAAAATCCATCTCTACCCTCTCATCACATCATACCAGTTTATCATAACTTTGGAATTCATAGGAGTCCAATGCCCTTCGATACATTGGATTTAATCATGAGTAGAAGCAGATAATTTTGCTATCAAGATCAAGAATAAGATTTGGAACATACCTCTCCAGTCAGGTGAAGTTTTATTTATACACAACCAATGAATCTTCCTCCTTTTTCTTAAACTCAAGGAATTTCTTATCTATACTAATTACCTTATAAAAATATTTTTCAAGGAAAATACTTTTAAATTCATCCCACTCTAAGGAATCAATATCCTCTATATCCTTGATATTCTTTACCACTGACCACCACTCATCTGCTTCACCTTCAAAATGATAAATTGAAAGACTTACCTTTTGATTATCTAAACATCCCATAACTTTGAATATCTTTTCAAGAGCTTCAATCCATCCTTCAATCGCTACTGGGTTAAAAGATCCATTGAAAGCAATAGGGTGTAGCCTCATAAAATGGTCCACTATCATCATGTTTATTTTTGGTACTTATATGTGTTCTCTTGTATGGATTCCACTAACATTTATTTCATGACTTAGCTGTGCCATTACTATCATAAACTTCTTGGTTCCAATCCCTACCATTCTGGGCTGCAAATTCGGAAGGATATCGTTCTATCAGTTCCTCTTCTCTTCATCTTCCATGTTTCTTCTGCAGACAACCATTATGAAATAACAATTATTAGTCAAAGAAAAATGGTAATATTTAAATTATATATCATTACAAATTAATCATAGAGTAAAAATCATTTATGTTATTCTATTAACATCACCCTAACCCCAAATGTTTTCTAAACCATCCTCTGATACGAACTATAAGGACCTAAACCTATTATATTGCATAATCTTGAATTTAGTAAAGTAATAACATCCTTTAACATTGAGGATATTTTCAAGTTTATAGCTTTAGATAATTGGGACATAATACATTAATAACATTACACATTAATAGAGAGTGGATACTATAAAAAAATATTAATTTTTTCCAAAATATAAACCATTTCAAATAAAACATGATTTCCTTGAAAATTCTTCAAACATTTAACTTGACTTCTTTATTTGTTATACACATCCATATAACATTTGAAAATAATATTAAAAATGGGGTATGAGCACAAAAATCTCAGTAAGGGATATAAAATGAAGGAAAGAACACATTAGTCTCTGAATACTTGTAACCTATGAAATCATTTTTAAAAGACATATTAGTCACCCATATATACTTACTTTGGGAAAAATGAGATTTCCATAGGATTCCTAAAAAACATAAGAACATAAATACAAAACATAAAGGTATCTTGGGTAATTACTTACATAATTGTTTAACCCTCTCGGCTACTATATAATTTGTAACCCTCACGGGAACCTTATAATTTGTGTAACAATCACAATTACACATGGAGTAACTATAAGGCCGAACATCATATTACACATACCCAATTAATTTGAGGGAGATATAGGTCCCACCCTTAATCATAAACAATTTCCAAGAACCATAACACAATCATACAAGATGAATAATTTCATAAAAACACTGTTTTTGAATTTTGTAAAACAAAATTTGAAAAGAGGTTTTTAAAAGTAAAGTCCCTTATAATTATCAGATAATTGATGTGAGAATTAATAGGGTAGATGGAATATGTATAAAAACTGTAAATACACATAATTAAAAATAATATAAACAAAATTTATCTCACAAAAATTTTTAATACAACATAAATAATGAAGTAGAATGTTAACCCAAAGAATGGAAATTGGGTTTAGAATTCCCTTACCTTGGGTTTGTCTTACTTAAAACTCATTTAAAACTCTTTTATAATGGTTAAAATAGTGTTAATAATATCTTATTGAAACATATTCATATTTATAATACCTTATATGATAATTTAATTACACCATTTAACCCTTTAATTGTTAGTATTTTGTTCCTTTCATTGTTTTACGTGCGTTCTTTACATGATTTCCATGATCAGTTCATGATGGATATTTTTGTCGGTTGGAAGTGAAACTCCAGAATTAGAATAGAGTGGTATTTAAAAATTTTCAGAACCATAAATTATACCATTTATCATTTTTAATTATGACATGATGATGATTCCTAAGTTAAAACATTATTGATATTTGTTAAGGTCATTTTGGAGATTCTTTGATCGTAATCAAATAATTTTGTTTCATAAATGAATAACATGTGTAAATTTTTTTTAAATAACCTTATAAAATATATAATACATAAATTATAATATTTTTCAACTATAAAAATTTTTTCATTACCATTTTTGATGAATGTAAAAGAAATTGATATCTCATCGTCCACAATGTCGGTAGATCAAAACATCACGGACGGTGTTTTAATTTCATAAATAATTGGGAGAGGATAAGAAGTATAATGGTGAATCATCCATAAACATGATGAAATATAGAATATGTAAGATATTGTACCATTCATTCATCTTGGATAAGGGGTGGTGAAGAAAGTATAATAATATAAAACAAAATGAATAGAAAAGAAAGAAAACAAAAGAGGATTTTTATCTGTTGATTTCTTCTCCATGAGATCCTTCTTAAGGCATTTGGATTCAGACTTTTTCGAAGACCAGTAGATCTAGAAAATGTGGGTTATATTTGGGAGGTGTATTGGGAAGAAATAAGATAAGTTTAAAGTCTTGAGATGTGTAGGAGGAAGAGGGGAATGAGGGTGGTATTTATAATGGAGGGGATGAGGTTTTTTACATTGTTTTAATCATTATTATAATATTTTTATCAAGACTATGAATAGTCCTAATTCATGTGACCCAAAATAGTAATAATGGAATGTGAGTTCAAAATAAGTGGGAAAAAAACACTTATGATTTCATAAATAGTGTATTTAACTAATAATTTGAATATTCAGTATTTTACCATATTTCAATATACATCGAAAATTCAAGAATTTTCGAAAAATCCCAAAAATTGATGCTAACCATTTTTTACCAGGTATTATTCTAAAATGAACTCCCTTTTATGAAAATAATTTTCTAAATATTATTAATTTGATTTTTAATTAAAATCATAATTTATTCAAAAATAAAAATTTTAAATTTATAACTTATTTTTTAACACCTTGAAAAAATAATCAAGTTAACATTAACTTAAATCCTTAAGAAAATAAAATAATAATACAGTTTACTATTCACTATGGTCATATTACTATATATAAGGGTATGTTACTATTCACCAGAAAAACAAGTTGGACCTATGAGACTCTAAATAACTTATTGATCACAATTGTAGATGACATTTTTTAAAATTGAAAACACTGAAGTGGGAAAAATATGTTTAAAGGCTAGTTATAAATATCAACATAAAAATTGTTTCATGATTTTAAATTTATTTTTAAAACCTTGGGTGTTACATTATCCTCACCTTCTATAAATTGTGTACTCTCATTTTTATTTACTTATTAAATAGTTGAGGGTACCTTTCCCTCATAACATTTTCAGACTCCCATGTTTCTTCTTCAACCATGTGGTTTCTCCACAAAACCTTTACCTAGTGGATTTCCTTATTTCTCAATAAATGTTCCCTTCGATCTAGAATTTTAACTAGTTTATCTTCATAAGAAAGGTTCTCATCTAGCTGAACTTCTTCTGGGCTCAAAACATGGGTTGAATCTGGAACATACTTTCTCAACATCGAAACATGAAAAAAAATGTGTACCTGAGAGAAATTAGAAGGCAAAGTTACTCGGTACATGACTCATCCAAATTTCTCTAGAATTTCATATAGTCTAATAAACTGTGGACATATCTTTACATTCTAACCAAAACACATAACATATTTCCATAGTGAGATTCTATGAAAAACATGATCACCAACCTCAAAAGAAAAGTCTTTCCTCATTTGTTTGCATAACCTTTCTATCTACATTGAGTTGTCCTCATGTGTTGCAATATGATCTGCACATTCTCAGGCACTTCTTCAACTAATTATGGTTCCATAAACTTCCTTTCCCCTAATTCATCCCTAAACGTTGTAGTTCTACACCACTTCCCATACAATTCCTCAAAAGGTTCCATATTTATACTGTAATGAAAACTATTATTATAAGAAAACGCAACTAAAGAAATATTTAGATACCAACTTCACTGGTAGTCCATTGAATAAGATCGAAGCATATCCTCCAAAGTTTGAATCATTCATTCGAACTTCCCATCTTATTGAGGATGAAAAGTTGTACTGAATTTTAATTTTGTGCCGAATGACTTTTGAAATCCCTTCCAAAAGATAGAAGTGAACCTAGGATCCCAAACAGATACAATGGAAAGAGGATCTCCATGTAACCTAACAATCTCTTTGATTTACAGTTGAGAAATATTATCCAAATGAATATATCTTGAATAGGGAGAAAATGTACAGATTTTATCAGTCGATCAACAAATAACCCTTGTTGCATTGTTACCTTGATAATTCTTTGGTAATACTACAACAAAATCCCTGGATATTTTCTCCAATTTACAATCTAGAATTGGTAAAGGCTGAAGCATCCCCTTCGGTAACTTCCACTCTGCTATAACCTGTAGACATGTCAAGCATTTCATTGTAAAATTAGCAATATCTTATTTCATTCTATCCCATCAGTAATACTCCTGATGGTCTCTATACATCTTAGTACTGCCATGATGAATTGAAAATGGAGAACTATGAGCTTCACACAATAATTCTTTTTTCAACATATAATCATAAGGCACACACATCCTTTTACCAAAGCATAAAACAAAGTCTTTATCAAGGTTAAATTTTGGTAACTTAGACATTTTTACAAATTTTATGTTCTTTCTATAGCTCACGGTCTTCCTTCTACACTTGCTTAATTATGTCTAAAATCGATGGATGTTCTGATAATTGAAACAAAATAGAGGTATTTCCTGCACCAACATCTTATAAGACAAAATTAATCAAATCATTAATCAAGGGATCATGTTACACAGATAACATAGTTAATAATGCATGATATTTTCAACTCAAGGAATCTGCCACTTTTTTTTTATTTTCCCGGATGGTAATTGATCGTGAAATCATTATCCTTTATCAGTTCAAGCCATATTCTCTACCTCATGTTTAATTCCTTCTTATTGAATATATTATTCTAACTTTTATAGTCAGTATATATTTCAAATTTGGCTCTGTACAAATTATGGCTCTATATTTTCAAAGAAAAAAACCACAGCTCTCAATTCCAAATCATGTGTGGGATAATTTTACTCATGAGTTTTTAGTTTTCTTAAAGAATAAGAAGTTACCTGATCTTTATACTTAAGAACACAACCAGGTCCCTTCAATGAAGCATCATTGTAGATGAAAAACTCTCCGTTTCGGGAAGGCAAGGCCAAAACTAAAGCATTCACCAATCTCTTTTTCAGTTTCTGAAAACAAATATCACATTATTCTGTCCAAATAAATTTAACCCCTTTTTGCGTTAACTTTGTTAGCAGTCTAGGTAACCATGCAATTTTTTTAATAAATTTTCAGTAATAACCTATTAATCCAATAAAGCTAAGAATCTTTTTAACATTTTTGGGTCTTTTCCATTCATCAAACACTTTTGTATTGGAAATATCAACTATTATTCCATCCTTATTTACAATGTGCCCAATAAAAGAAATATGTTTCAACAAATAATAACACTTTCTGAATATTCAATATAGTTTCATTTAATTTATCATTTATAAAACAACCCTTATATGTTTTTCATACTCCTCTTTATTATTAGAAAATACAATAATGTTATCAATAAACACAACTACAATCTTATCCAAGAACTCATGAAATATTCTATTCATAAGATTCATGGAAACATCGGGTTCATTAGTTAATGAAAATAACATAAAAAAATTTAAAATGCTCATATCTAGTATGAAAAGCTGTTTTTGGGACGTCATCCTCTTTCATGTTCATCTGATGGTATTCAGATCTCAAGTCAATCTTGGAAAAGTACTGATCTCCCTGGAGCTGATCAAACAAGTTATAGATATGAGGAAAAGGATAATTTTTTTAATATTTATGTTATTCAAATCTCTATAATCAATGGAAAGTTTCATGAAACTATCATTATTTTTAACGAAAAAATAGGAGTGCCACATGGTGAATTTCTAGGATGAATGAAGACATTGCCAAGAAAATCCTGCAACTGATTTTTCAACTCTAAAAGTTCCATTTATACCATTTGGTAATTTGGTTTTGAAATTGGATTAGCATCAGGAACTAAGTAAATTGTGAATTCAACTTCCCGATTAGGTATGACACTGCGTAACTCATGAGGAAAAATATCATGGTATTCATTTACCGCTGGAACATCATTAATATGAATAGTTCCATTGTTTTAAATAATATAATAAAGATAACTTTTATTTCCATATTTCAACAATTTCTCATCTTCCTAATATGTAATCAATTTTATGGGTTTTTTCATGTATACAAACTAAAACTCTTTTGGAAAAACAACTTCTTTAGCTCTACAATCAATCTTAGTATGATAAACATATAGCCAATCCATTCCTAGAATGACATCAAAATATAATAATGGCGATACAATAAGGTTTGTAAGTAAATTCTTTCCACATACCAAAATGGAAAGATTCATATAATTCCTCTTTATTAAAATATTTCCCAGGCTGTTTTAATAATAAGTTCTGGTCTAATTTATTGAGGTGATATTTCCAATTTACTATAAAATTCCTTATAAATTAATTAATGTGTAGACCCCATATCAAACAAAACTTTATAAAAAATCTGACTAAATAAACAAGGTACCTGATACAACTTCATTGGATGGCCCGACATCAGCTAACGTAGTTTCAAAGGATCTCAATACACCTTTCTGCTTATAGTCTGTCTTATTTGCATCATTTAGATCACTCGTTGGGTAGGAATTGGCATAATGAACCGTCTCTTCACATTTAAAACACATAATATTGTTCTTATTAATATTAGTCTTGGGATCATTTTATTAAAATCTCGGGCCATATGTCCAAACATACCACATTGAAAACAGTACCCTGTTTTGGTAAGGAATTCCCTAGGGTGCTTTTTTCAACACTTCTCACAAAATGGAAACTGGATTTTCTTATCATTATAATATTGATAATTATTTTATCATTTTATGTTGGTAAAATTACATTTTATGAATGAGTAAAGCACATAAAGATGTAGAAAAGAAAAAGATAGATTATGAACTTATACATCACTTCATGGATTATCTTCATTATTAAGGGGATTAAACCTTTTAGGGATGGTATTTTGGGAAGAAAAAAAACTAATTAAGGTGTATATAAATTTTTATTATGGTTTTGGTTATATTTTTAGAAAAAAAAAATAATGGGTTATTTTGAGGTTAAGTGAGGAGAGGAGTGCCCCTTTTATAAGTGAAAATGAGTGGTATTTTTGTAAATACCCAAAACTTTTCAATAAGGGGAACTCACATTCAAGAAAAGTGGCTCCAAAATTGATCAATAATGTATATATGAGAATATATAAGGTCAATAAACACCTCAAAAAATCAATTAAACAATGTTTTTAACATGTTTTTTCCTTTACCTCTTAGGTTGCTTATTTTTACCATTTTTGTTTTCAACCCAATGACCTGTTTTTACCAGGGTAATTTATCCATTATAACCAAAAATAAAATGGTCCTTATTATATAATTTGGAACAAAAGATTCCAAATTTTAAGTCTATTTTTATTAAATTTTTAAAATTTATAAATAATAATTTTAAAATACTAAATGTATAATATATTAAAAATAATTTTTAAAAAAATATTACTTAAATTCTAAAATGTAAATAATGGGTTTATAAATTAAAAACTAAATTTTTAAAATTGTATTCACTAATAAAATTAAATTGTATTCTTATAAAAAGGTTTCATAAATTTCAAATTCATATTATATACTAATATTGTTAGAGAATACATGTTATTTGTAAAAAATGTATTTTCAATTTTTCGCCTAAAATAATTATTTTTATAAAAATAAAAAAATATTGCTATCCTAATTTTTACATTATAAATCCAAAATTATAGTTATATTTATCTAATTAATATTCTATAATTTATAAAGAATAATAAAATGAAAATAAAAAATATAAAGGACAACTACTTTTATTGAACAATTATGTTTTGAAATTTTAACTATAATTAATATTATTTCATATCAATTTATAATTTAAGATATGTGGATATGTTATTTAGAATATAATAATATTTTAAAAGTGATTAATTTAATCTATTAGAATAAAATATATAATAATTAACAAATTATTTTCTTTGAAAAATAAATATTAGTAGTATACTAAATATGCTTTAACAAATAATTATTAATATTCTAAAATTTAATTTCACTACATTAAAATATTTATTTCAATTTTATATAGAATAATATAATATTTTAATAATAATGATATTAATATTTATATGTAACTCATAAATATATATAGATATATATATATATATTATTTTAATATCAAATTTTATTTTCATTACGAGTTATATTATTTTAAATTTAATACTTAACAATAAAATAATTAAATGTAGTTGTGTTTTGTATTAGTGATAAGTACCTCTTAATACTACATCATGTTTAGGGGTCCAAAACCCATGGGGAATAGGTCACTGTAGCAACATTATAGTGGTGCTATAATAGAACTGTAGAAATAGTGGAATGATAGCACCAATGACACTATAGAGGTGTTAGGAACTGTAGTAAAAATTGTAGTGGCAATAATATTGTAGCATATACTATAACATTTTGAGTACTATAGTATTAGTATTCATCGAAGGGCCTTTGGGCCAAAAAATTAAGTCTCCATGTCCATGTTATGAGCTTTAATGCCCACTAGGCCTATAAGTTACGTAATGGGTATCCTCTACCAAAAACAGAGGCCATTTGTTTCTATAAAGAAGGAGATTTTGTCCCAAATTTATAAAAATACACAACTTTAGTATACCTAATGGATATATGAAAAATGACCATTTTTAAATCACCATATTTGTAATGACCATATTTATAATGGCTATATTTCATTTCTATATATATACTTACAAAATCATTCATCCATTCAACTCTCACTTCACAAGGCATAGTTCTTATTCTATATTATATATTTTTCACAATGATTTCTCCTTTCATGGTGATATTCATCATTATAGGTTTTTTTGTGTATTGGTGATCCACGTTGTTGATGATTATCCAAGAGAATTCCTAGTCGTGAAGAATTTATTATGTTTTATCTATTTTCTCCTACAGATTTATGCACTTTTAATATATTTATATTATTTATGGTGATTAATAATATATGGTGTGTAATATTTTATTTTATGTGATTTTGTCGTAACATTCCACTAATTAATGAATAAAGTGATGTTAATTTAATTTATATGATAAATAACTTATTTTCTAATAAATTTAAATCCTTTTAAACGAATAGAAAAAAAAATTAGAATTAGAAAAATATATTTTATGAAATAAAAAGATTCCTAAAAACCTAGGGTGTCATATTATCTCCCCTTATGTAAATTGTGTTCTTAAAATTTTAATTACTCCTAAATAATGAAAATCGGTAAGGGTATTCTTAATATATTTCTCATTCAGGATACAACTTATAATATGAAATATACCTTAATTTCTTAGATTATACCAAGTTACTTATCTTTCCTCAATCAAAAGTTATCATTCATAAAATCATGTAACCTAGAATGTATATAAACAAATAATAAATTATTCATAACATACCTCTCCCAAAACCATTTGTATCTCTAAGGCATTAAACCACTATAAGATTACATATTCCTCCGAAAAATCACTATATTTTTAACCCTAAAATATATTAATCACTAGTTCATAAGGTCACAAAATATTCAGTACATGTATCATAATCCAAAAAATTAGATAAAAATAATCAAAAAATATAATGTATCACTTTTTCATTAAATCACTAATCAATTACAATACTCATTTATTTGAAAATCAATCAACCCCTTATTACCTCTACACCAAGCTTATATTAATCCTAAGAGTCATCCATACCTCAATCATGTGTTCTTTAATAGTTATCCCCAAAAATAGAACTTTGTAATAGAATCAATTTTAAATGTTATTAATTCCATTTAATATGAGTTTCAAAATATTTAAAAGTCAAACTACTAAAGAACATTCCATATAGGTTTCGTATGACCCTCAAAATAGACAAAATATCATTCATAAATATCGCTCACTATTCAAAATATCTATGATTTTAAAAAAAAATTCTATTATGTTATAAAACTCACTACCTTGGTAAGACTATGAAATATATCTTTTATATCATAACAGTAATATATTAAGATTTTCAACTAATTAATTAAACACCCATATTCAGTTATAAGACGTAGTAGTTTTTGCATACATACCTTCTTTATCTTTATCCTCATATTCCTATTTCAACCAAATAATAAAACCAAAATTGTTATGATAATATCCCAAATAATTTGAGTGTATGAATATGAAATCTCAATCTTGATATGTTTCCTCTAATGACACCTTCATTTCAACTATGTCGTGCTTTTTTAATCCTATAACTCTCGTGATTTTAGATATGTTACTTTCTATTGTGTTCTCTAAAACCTATTAACCTAATCCAATAAATCAATTAAGAAATAAATCATTCATAATGGTTCATAAAGTGAATATGATCAAATAAATCATATCCCCCATGAGTACCTATCCATGTGTGCAGTTAGGCCTCTTTTTCATGCATTGAGTCATGATTGAGTTAATGCATAAAACTCCCTATTTGAACTTATTACCCCTAGGTGAAACTATGACAGATCCTGCATTCAATTTATAGTATCCATACATGGATGTATTTTATATTAAAACCACAAAATCACTACTTTAATAAAATTTCATAATGATATACTATATGTAGACATATCCCTTAGACATTTCCCTAGGGTTTTCACTAAGGTTACCTTATCCCAATCCCAATAATGTTTCCTCAACTGACCTAAAGGGTTATATATAACTTTAAAATTATAATAAACCATAACTTATAAACATATGATGATATTTCTAACTCCCGGATTATCCTTGGTTGATAACATCCAAATCTCTAAAGTTATCTAAACCTTACTCTGATGGAAACTATAGCACCCCAGACTTAATCATCTAGTAATTAGATGAATTTATGAAAATGTTTCATTATACTATAATATCGATAAATTTTAAGTTTAGAGTTTTATACAATTAGGGAAAAACATTAACTAAAAAACCCATATACATTTTCTCATTATATAAACAACTACTTAATCCATGAAAAGTATTCAAAATCACCTAAAATTCTTATCGTAAGATACAATTTAGACAAATCCTATATTTAACTTTTATTCATAACCTGGGGAAATAGAAAAATAAGAAAGGGGTGATATTTAATGCACAATAACGATGAACCTAATTGATAAAAATATAATATCAAAAGTTTAAATATGATAAAAATATGGGTATAATAAAGATATATAAGAAACATATACCCAACTAATAATATATCATAAATCATGGAATAAGACTTTACACAACATAATTCATGAATCAAAGACTATGGAAATATGAGTTAATAATCATAATCCATGAGATCATAACATAGATATAATTATAAGAATAAATTATATAATATTATATAAAAAACATGGAAATTTGTATTAAACATAAGTATAGGAAACCCTTTGTGGGAAAACTCAGTATTTCTATTCTTATGTGAACAAAATCTTTATGTCCATGCCAGAAAATGTGAGCAAACCCACAATACCCAATCCTATGTGAAAAAAACTCAGTATTTACATGACTAATTATCTCATGAGATATAAATATATACCAATACATTATAGGGAGATATTGAATGTTATCTGACATCATCCATAAATATTTATTCCACTTAGAATCAATCATAAAAATGTCTTAATAAACACATGGAAAAATAATGGGTTTCTTAAAATTATTATGTAATATAAACATTGGTTAATAAATTTTGCCTTTGTCTTTGACTAAGGCATCACCTTTTAAAATAATGTAATATAAACTTTGGAAAAACATAGGATATAAAAAATTCTCATTTTCCAAAAGGTTTTTATGTATTTGATAGAAAAGACCATTTCATAAGACATCCAAAGAAAGAAGTTGTATTGAAATAATTAAGTAATATTTGTGAGTCGAGAATAATATGTATCAAAAGAAAATGACTTATATTAAAATCACTTTTTATAATTTTTAGAAAACACAATTTAAAAATAAGAAATTCCCATGATAATTTGAAATTATTTTAAAATAAATATTCCATAAAACTATAAGAAAAATACCTTCTTTTAGAAACCATGAAAACATATAGAAAAATATTCATATAAAATTATATAGTTAGTGACAATATATATTGATGGATTTTATTTTTAATGATCCACTGATCAATTAATTTCTTATTCTACTAAGAGTGTACCATAGTGGCTCAACCTATTGTTGGTTTCATAGAGGCCTCTCACTACACACTGAATTTTTATTTTCGCTATTATTGTCTAACTAATATAAAAATAACATAACTAATATATATGGGGTGTTTTAAATTTTCATATAATTTAAATTTAAATATAAAAATATATTCAATGCATCATAAAATAATGTTATAGGAATTAATGAAGGAAGATTTTATTGGGAGGTCACAATGATTAAAGTCATTATTCTCAAAAGGCTCTAAATATTCAATTCAATGTTGTGATCCAGAAATGTCACAATATTACATCTGGTTTGAATTATCATGAACCCATACCTAGACCTCTGTATATAGAGAGATTATCTACCTAAATGCATCTCAGATACCACTTTTCTAACCATCACTACCCAATCCATACTCCAATGTACGAATTACATAGATATTAAAGGGAAGGATGATTAATAAATGAGAGGAATAATTTGGATAATAGATAAAATGGGGAGACCAATAACCATAATCGATTTAACCATAACCAAAATTCAAAGAATTGTATAAGGTTAAATAATTAAATAATAAGAGAATCAATCAAACTTCAATTTCCTCCCTCAAATAAAAACTAAGGTTTGTTCTCCATTTCTCTTCGAGTTGAGAAGGGAACATGATAGGAAAACACATAAAATGAAAAGAAATGGGAGAATAAGTAGATAAATGAGAAATAATACATTAAAATTATAATACTATTAGTGGAAATAAAATCCTAATAATCTACTTAATATTGATAACATAGTTATCCAACTAAGTTTATAACCCCTTTGAATGTATATGGAGTAGAAATTTATAGGGAGAGGGGTGATAATCTTCACTCCAATTCCGTTTGCTATAAGTTCTCACCTGGTAGACCTATTGATGATTCAATTTAAAAAACTCACATTATATAAAGTTTTTAAGATATTTATTTCACTTTCACTCTCAATCATTCACCATAAATATCTATGTAATGAAGGAGTTATAGAATATTTACTTTGAAAAATTATTCTAGCCCAGTTACTATTCAAATTTAATGATCTGACTTCCAAATAATTTATGGAATTTAAGGATAAAAAATAAACCATGTACATAGTTAATGATGGTTTTTACTAGAATCTTATATAGATCCATGTTGAGTTATATCTTATTTTTTTCATCCCTTTTTTAGATATAGTCCCATATTCAAAAGTGATCCATTTTGTGCATAGATTTTGAGGCTTAGATTGTGAGAATGTTTTTTGACTCAAGATATTGGACTTATATTTAGAAAAACTTTAATTAAATGAATCATAATATGTATGAAATCCCATATAAAATTAATTTTATAATTTCAAACATTATAAAAATAGTTATGGCTAAAATAAAAAAAGTAAATTAAAATAGTGTAAAATCCAAAATTAATCCATTTTATCAATTAAGCTCAAAATAGTACTGAAAACCAAAAATTTGACAATTTACAATAAAATAAAACTATGAAGGGATTAAAAACATTTAATTGAGGTATAAAATATATGAAAATATTAGCTTTTTCACTCCGCCACACTTAACCATTTTACTCTTGGACAATTATTAAATATCCAAATCAAAATCCACACAATAATAAATAATGATAAAAAATTCGTGATCATTTCCAAGATATAATTAAAAAATTTATCCTCTACGAGAAATAATAACATATCATTTTATACCATTAAATTTAAATTTTTTCACCCTCAAAAATCAATCAATGGCCCAATCACACCTACCGCACATTAAATTTTATGTCACTCTTCACTCTAGAGAGATTAAATATGGAGTTATTATCATACTTATATAATTAATGTATCTCCATAGTATTTTGATAAATATTTTATCTACACACCATTATACATGAAAATATTTTCAATCATGATGTCTTTTTCCATTTATTTTTTAGTCTTAAGTTTCGTGGGTAAAATTTTAAAAAAAATTAAGCCCGAAAAGAAGAGGTTAAATTTTAAGTGAAATTCATGAATATTCATGTCAAAACCCATAAAATTACATAATTAATTCTCCTTAAAAATGTGAAACACAAAACCAACCCCTTTGTATGACATAGTATATGAATTTTACAGTGATTACAATGAATGATTTCATCTAAATTCTCCCCCTTTTTCATTTATCTCTCTCTTTTTTCTCTTTTTCTTTTATTTTTCATGAAGGATGAGATGAAAATTGAATACATTGAATGAATTAAAATTTATTCCCTTTATTTATGAGAGGTAAATGATTCTAAAATTTAATCAAAATAAAAAAATCAAGCTCATATCAATTTTTTTATTTTACATCTTTTAGTTTTTTCTAAAGATAATAAGATGATAAAAATAAAGAACAATTAAATGATGAATCATTCCAAATTATCTCTCTATACACATTCCAAAATTATGACACACACCTCATATAACCCAAAAATGAAACACATCCCAGTGAACACACATTAAGGGCCCTTCCCTAAAACTCAAACTTCAAATATCCATGAAAAATATTAATAATGTAGGTACATAAATTAAAATCATCCTATAATATGGCCTAAACCTATAAGTAAATTCATGTATTATAAGGGATAAAAAGCGTAAATTTTAAGAAGGGTCTCAGGTTAAAATATGGTTATCCAAATAAGTTCCTCAATAATTTGAAAGAAATTCCATGATCTCCTAATCTTTGAAAATGAAAGATAAAAAGTTCTCATTCTCACAAAAAAATAAAACATTCTCTAAAAAAGTGTGTACATTAAGAATAATATTTCCAAATTATTTAAAATAACTCAAAAGACTAGAAAAAAAATTAGTCAATGTCTTTTGGGCATGGATTTAAAAAATTATTCAAACTCAAAGAAATAATTGAAAATAAAATTCAATGTAAATTCTTCCACATCAATAATCATTTCAAATCCATTATTTCAAAGGTATTTTTAACTCTCTCAAAATCAATTTATTTTTCAACTCTCTCAAAATAAATTTAAGTGTGAAAAATGATTCAAATATCATTTAATTTCAATTTTACTAAAATAATAAGTAGATAAAAAGAAAAAATACACTAAAACAACTAATCACTTTGACACCCCCCCACACACACACAAGGAATTGACTACCCCTCATTTCAGCTCAACAAAATAAAAATATAATTCATGAAAATCCAAAGATAAGGAAAGACACAACCTGATATTATATTTCAATTTCATCCTTGATTTATTCTCCTAGATATTTCCACTTTAGAACTATAAATCAATAAAAAAACAAAACATAAAAACAATAATGAAAAAAAGTAAACGTAAAATAGGATAGAGCATTGTTTTGACCCCCATGTGGGTGAAAGGTTTTTATTATCCCTTATCAAGCAGTTATAGTTAATTAACCCCAATATGAATGTGGGTGTGTATTATTTCTCATGAACCACCATATATTATTTAACCCACAATCTATAAGTATATTCCATGAGTGAGAACCCCAATGAAAATAAAAATATAACTAACCCCCTAAAGATATGAAGGTGAGATTATGAGGTGTAGAGGGGAATCGAAAAGAATATAGGGGTGCTCAATTTTTTGTTCAAATGTAGGAGTGGTGTCCAATGGTGGTGAAGATAGTAGAATAGTATGTGAATTATATTTTTTCTCAGCTTTAGAAAATGATTCTATAGTTATTTTTTTATGCCATCATCCTCATATACACCAATGTACAACTCGACCAGATCCTCTATTTTCTCCTCAAAAAAAGAAACTTATTTATCTTCTTTATCCAATGGAATCTAACTATTATTTTAATTTGAAAAATTAAAATAATGGGTGGAAATATTAAATTAAGCTTAAATAAAATCAAAATAAAAATAATTAATGAAAATAATATCTCCATAAATTGTCTCAGCTTCTAATTCCTATTATTTTTTTAGTTCTTGTTGAATTATATTTGTTTTGGATAGAGGTAGGTAGTCAATATGATCAAACTTTTATTCAAATTCAAATATCTCATAGGTTTATTACTCTATATCCATATATTGGTAGAGTGGTTATGATTATTCATTGTAAAATATGGGAGGATCACTTACCTTTTATGATTTAACAAAATATAACTGATGTTCTTTGAAATAAGGTTGATCTCCCACAATTATATCAGTTTGTATGAAATATTCAGAAACTGCTATAAGTAATGGAAAAGAGAGTTCAAATGGATCTTTAAATTGAATATTTAACTATTCCATCGGTTATTAAACAAAAAATATAGGTTAAATAATATTTATCTCTTATTTAATTTATTTTTGTAATTTGTGTTCCCACCATAAAACATTGAATTCATCAACTATAGTGGCCAGTGATTCTGTTCTCTTTCTTACTTCTTATAGTATCTTGAAATTATCTTGAATTTGAAACATTAATTATTTTTCCACACTAGACTCAATTTAAGGCCCATAATATGAAACATTTGTATAAAAATCCATCTTGATCTATGAAATGAAATATATGGAATAATTCACTATTTTGGTTTTGTAAATTTTTAATTTTTTTATGAAAATTAGTGTGATTAAGCTCTTTAACTGGGTTAGAACCTTGAAAAACATTCCAAATTGATGATAGAGTTTTTTCAATAACCACTGATCAATTAAATTCTTATTCTTTTAATTGTTTACTATAGTGTCACAACCTAGTGTCAATATCATGGGGGCCACTCACAACACACAGAATTTATATTATCATTTTTATAGTCTAACTAACATAAAACTAACTTAACTAATATTGATTGGGGGTTTGAAATATTAATTTATTATAAAAATAAATTTAAAAATAAATTCAATTAAATAAATAATGAAGCAAACTCTTCTTGGTACGTCATGGTGATTGAAATAATTTTTATAAAACGTTTCTCAATATTTAATTCAATATACTGATCAAGAAATATAAAACCACACCCTATCATTTAATCTTTCATCACCCCATACCAAGACCTATACATATGGAAAAATTCTCTTCCTAAATTAATCTAGTAGAACTCTTCACTGACCATCATTTCCCAATCCATACTCCACCATTTTCATGGTATAGATAGTGAAGGAAATAATTATTGATAAATTGGAAGAAGAATTTAGAAGACAAAGAAAATAGGGTGGAAACTTACTCTAATCGATTTCACCATATCCAAAATTCAAAAAAAATTAGTAAATTGAAATAATTAAATCAAAATAAAATCAATCAATTCACCACTCCCTCCCTAAAACAAACTTTTAGTTTAGTTCTCCATTTTCAGGTGAGTTGAGAAGGAAACATGGGGGGAGAACACATAAAATAAAAATAAATGGGAGAATATATAGATAAAGGATAAATAATATATTAAAAGTAAAATACTATTATAGAAAATAAATACTAAAAATATAATTAAAATTTCCAACTAAGGTTTCTAACTAGAGATCTAACCCATTAAAATGGATGTGGAGTTGGAATTTATATTGAGAGGGGTTCTTATTTTCACACTGATTTTTTTTACCAAAATATCATTACTAGTATGTATTTTAAATGATTGAATTTGGAAAATTTTCCTTATTGAAATTTTTTATTATATGTATAATCCATCCTCAAAATTCCACCTCAAATTTCAATATACTTAAGGATTTGTGGAATATTTACTTATAAAATTTATTCTAGCTTGATGACTGCATGAATTCCAATGCTCTAACTTCCCGTGCATTTATGTAATGAAAGGAGGGAAAATAAGGCATTTCTATAGTTAATAAAGTACTTCCCAGGACTCTTATATAGCTCTATGTCAAATTTAAGATTATCTGGGTCATCCCTTTTTAAGATATAGACCTATCTTAAAAAGAGATCCATTATGTGCATACATTTCAGGGATCTAACTCTAATCTAGTTTTGGGCCTCAAGATGTTGGATTTAGATTTGGATATAGTTTAATGAAATTAATAAAAATATGTATTAAAGAAAAAAATAATAATTTTAATCAGTATATAATCATTTATTTCAGAACTAAAAAATTAAATTAAAATAGTTGAAAATCCAAATATAGGCCATTTGAGCATTTAAGCTCAAAATACTACTAAAATGAAGAAATGTGGGGATTTCACAAAAAAATAAATCTATGGTGGGATTAAAAACATTTAATTGTAGTGTTAAATGTGTCAAAATAGTATTTTAATCCTGTTTTCACATGGAATAAAACTTAAAAAGGGTCTTTTGAAATATTTTTCAATATTACCATAAAAATAAGAAGTTACGGGTCACTTTCAGGAGTTAGTTTTTAAAAGGTGAAGTAATAATTTAAAACAATTAACATTGAAAAATAAAATCCAATAATATGTCATTAATAATAGACTAATTGTATTAAAAATGTGGATTTTAAGATAAAAAAATTTATTTTTCAAGGTTGGAAGACCTTTTATTTTAAAATATTTTAAAAGACCTTAGTTCAAAAAACCCACATCATAAAAAAGATTACTAGATTTTACTTTTTAAAAGAAGTAAATTTAATTTTGATAATCACAGATTATAATCCATATTATATTCCCAAAAATATTGGAGAACATCTCTTGGATGTAAAATTTGATCATGGAACAAGATATTTATTGGTAAGAATGGGAGTTATTCTTACCAATGTTACAATTTTACTTCAAAAATGTTTTATCAAAGAAGGGTTTATTGATGATTAGAAGTAATTTCCATAGGTATAAAATGAAATATAATTTAAATTAAGTTAATGGTATAATAAATTAAATAATTATAGGTATATTTATGTAAGAAATAGTATGATCTAACGAATCATAAATTGAGTCGATGAAACTCTTATGAAATTGGTAATATAAGAATTGAAGGAGATTAAGATGAATATCATCAAATTGACATTAAAATATAACTAAATAGTTGATATTTTCATGTGTAAAATCAATTTTTTAGTGATTACACCATATACAATAAATTATGGTGCACAATATCAAACATGTCTTATTGAGTTGCAAATGAAGCCAAGGAACTCTTACCTTGAATCCCCGATTAGTTAAATACACTATATGATCATATATAGGAAACATAAATATCTTAATAACATATTTCAAAACCATTTTAATATATTTAACCTTGTAATAGTTAATTTATAATTAATCTATACATTTATATTATTTTGTTCTTACCTAATTTTCATGTCTGGTGTGGGTAATATTGATCGTTTTGAACAAGTTTCATAATTGTGATGTTATTATTCATTATTATCCAAAATTTAATCATTTTATTTTAATAAATTTTATTGTAATTAATTAATTATAATGATTTATGATGTTTAAATTTATTTTCATTAGTACTTTAGTCTTTATCCCAGATATTGAAATTAACAACGAACATTTTTCAGTTATTTTCACCCTACAAAGGGTGTTTTCTTAATTAATGATTTAAATATTGATGCATCCTTTATAGAACCAAAAAATATTTATTTATATATTTATATCATATTATACAAGTAATTAATTTTTCATAATTATCAATTATATATTTTCATAGAACTCTCCAAGTAGGTGTCTAAATGGACCCAAACATGAACATACTATGATTAATGGCTATTTATTAGGTGATTTAACTTCAATATAAATACACCAATAGGATAATGTTATAATTTAGTGTTTATTAGTGTGATAAATCACAATTATAAATAAACTATAATAATAATTAATGTATATGAAAATATTACAAAATTTAATTTAAATATTTTTCTCTTAGTATACTTGTTTCAAATGATTGAATTAAAGATAATCGTTTGTTGATCATATCATTTATAAGTTATAAAATTTTTCATACCAGAAACTTAATGATATCATAAAAATCCTATTTATCTTATAAAACTATTGTTGTGATAATCTATGTAATGTGAAGAAGAAATTAAAAATGGAAATTGATTGTTCCATGGAGTCGGTAGTCCCCACATACGCAAGGATGACGATTTTGTTTTCCATAGAATGATAAAAGGATTAATATGGTTTATCTATAATAATATAAAATATATCCTAATTATATATTAAATTCCCAACTAATAAAATCTGTATGAGGTGGTAAAGTAAAATGAAACATGTTGCATCATGGATATGGTAGCCCGCGGAGTGCACGATTCACGTTTTTATTGCTCTTAATGGAAAGTGGGAGGGTGGTTAATTTTTTTAACATAATTATAATAATATGAAAGTATAATAGTGATACTTATGTTCTAATATTAATATGTTGTAATGAAATTTTTTGAAACTAGAAAATCAAATAAAGAAATAGAAAAGAGAAATATAGTTTAGGAACTTATACCTCACTTTTTAGATAATCTCTTTTATAAAAGTGATTAAACCTTTAATCGAGGGTATTTTAATAATAATGGATCCTTTTAAGGTGAATAAGAGTGTATAAAATAGGTATTTGTATATCATTTTGTTAATTTAAGGGTTTTTTGTGTGAGGGGATGTAATGAGGGGAGTTCCCCTTTTATAAGTGTAAAGGGGTATCTTTTTTTTAAATACCCAAAATGTTTCAATAATGGGAGTTCATCAACAAGGTTAGTTTCTCAAATAGTGATAAATAATATAGTGGATAAGAGGTAAGGTCGACCCACACCACATCAACTTAATTTTTTGAAAAAATATTAATTAAATTTTAAAATTTTATATATGGGTTCAAAAATTAAAACCAATAATTTTAAAATTATAAATTCCCTTATAAATTAAATTTTTAGTCTTATAAAGAGGCCTTATAAATTAAAAATTCAAACTTATACACGAATAATTTTATAAAATAAGTTTTTTTTAACATGTTATTTTTCACTATTCATCTAAAAATAAATCTTTTTAGAAAAAACTAAAATGTCATGATAAGATAATTTTGATATTATAAATCCAAAAATAAAGTTAGTTTTATATAATTCAGATTCTAAAATTTATAGATTTATTTTTAAAATGAAAATATAAAATATAAAGAAATTTTTTTTATTGAATAATGGAATTAGTAATCATTTAGTGTTATTAATATTATTTCATTCCAATTTATTATTTAAAATATTCTAATATGTTAATTAATTTATAATAATATTTTAAAATTCTTAAATTTAATCTATTGGGATAAAATATACGATAATTAATAAATTAGTTTATTTGAAAATTAAATATTACTTTTATAATAGATACTCTTTAACCATTAATTATTTGTATTAAAAATTTTAATTTTACAAGTCCATTGATATTAAAATATTTATTTGAGTTATATATATATATAATGTCATATTTTAACAATAATTATATTTATATCTATATATAATTCAAAAATATATATATTTATATCATATTTAAATATCACATTTTTATTTCATTGCAAGTTATATTGGTTTAAAGTTTTCACTTTTTAGTACACAAATATTGTATACCTATTGGATATATGACCAAATACAAATTTTTCATTAACCATATTTGAAACGATGATATTTATAATGGATAGATTTAATTCCTATATATAGACTCACTAAATAATTTTTTTACTCCACTCTAACTTTTCAAGGCATCTTCTTTATTCTATATTTTAGATGTTCCAAAATGAGTTCTATTTTCATGGTGATCTTCCTTATTATAGGTTTTTTTATGGGTGATCCTCAAGGTTGAATATGATCTTTGGGATTTCCTAGTCATAACGATTTTTTTTATCTATTGTCCCTTAATTATTTATTCACTTTTAATGGATATATTTTATCTAAGGTGAGTAATAATCCATTTTTTGTCATGCTTAGTTTTATGGGATTTTGTGGTAACATTCAACTTATGAATGAATAAAATATTTTTAATTTAAATCAAATATCATATAAATTATTTCCTAATCAATTTCTATTCCTTTAAAAAATAGAAAAAATTTACTTTTATACTTATGGTTTATAAGAGAATATTCTTCTTAAAAATCAAGGGTGTTATAATGTTATTAGCACACAGATCATTGTGTCAGGTAGTTTAGGTTCATCAAATAAGGAAAAAAATGCTAAAGAATGGGATGGCATATTATTTCTCTGAAAAGAGGTATGATTCATGAATGTATAACATATAGGGTATTAGAATCATAACTTAAGACATTAGAATTAGGAAATTATGAGATAAAACAAACACACCATGGATGATCGTTGACCATATTCAAATGATGGGTACAATTAAATAGATTTTTGGGTAATACAGGGTTATAGAACCTTCTCATTGGGAGAAAATATGAATCTGGTTAGTAGTGTTAATTATGGAAACATAAATATCATTACCACTATGAGGTTTAAATTAGATCTAATTGTACTCATTGTCGATATCCAAGAACGATTTTTAAGAATAAAACAGTTGAGTAATGAAAAAAATATCATGTATAGAAGTATATTTAAGAAGAGTTAAAACAACCTAAAGGTTACACAATTGTGTATTAAACACATTCTCAGGGTGAATTAAGGTAATATGAAATTTCTTGAGAATATATGTAGGAGTTGAGGTATAAAATCACCTTTAACTTTTTCCTATATCATTAGGTCTAGTGAGCATATCATAAATTCCTTTAGGTCCATATATTGTGCCATATAATCATTGTACCATATATTTTTCACCCTAATTTTTGGTTAGACATGAAAATTGATGAATTAGAAATAATTGACTTGAATTTTTATTAGTCCTCCCTTTACAGGTTTTCAACATAATAACCCTTGTGAATTGTTTCCTTTTAAGTTTAAAGGTATCATAATTTGGACTACTAAGGGATGGAATTTAAGGTCACATGTTATTGAAATTTTTTTAGGGATTTAATGTTAATCAAAATTGACCAAATATTACTAAGAATTTATTTTTGATGACTTAGACCAAATATTATTGGGTTTATAGTCAGAAATATTAGATCAAAGGGGAATATAGTTTATGTATTTAGGTTGAAGTCAACCCGATGTGAGTGGACATTCCAATCATAGTATAAACTAACTCATAGGGAGTTACACATAGTTAAATTCATAAGTGTGGTAAAAAATTAGAGGTTTTTATACGACAACCTAAATGGGTTGTAGGAATTGGTAGTTCTCTAGCACCTTTCAATAAGGAAGGTTGATAACATAAATCATGATATGGGGTATTTGAATTGTTAAATAATGAGATAAAACATGAATTCAGAGGATGTTAATTGATCAAATTTGAATGAAGGGTTACATTAAAATATTATTGAGGGTATATGAGAATTATGTGACCTTCTCCATAGAATGAAAATATATATCTCATTGGCAGTTTCTGTTACACCCTGAGTTTGTATGGACCTTTTTTTCAAAAAATTAATTTTCATTTATGTATTTTAATTCCCTAAGTAAAATATTCCTTTCACCCAACACCAAATTAGAATATGTTACATAGAACATCAACTTAGCGTATGTTACACACAACACAAACTTGGTGTGTGTTAAACACAACAATGAGTTTCTATGAAACATTATTTTATTTTTATAATTATTTAAATGAGATAATTATAACCGAGTCATTAAACATAGTAATATAAATAGTAATAAATATTTTTCAAATATTTTTTATAATGATTTTATATAATTAAAATATATTGATATTGAAAAATATAATTTTTGGAAATGTCCTTATATGTTTAAAAATATTATTTTCTCAAACGAATAGCTTTTCATGTCCTTTTGTGAAAAATATAAAAAATTAAAATTTTCAAATTTTAATTTGATAAAATAAAATTAACATTTTGAATTTATAATGTGTGAATTATATTATGGTGGATTTTTGGGATTTTAATAAGAATCTTCATTTTTTGATGAATATTAAAAAATACTGAATTTTAATTCAAAACAGCATTTTCATATAATTTATTTATATGTTTATTTATATTTTAAATTGGTTTAAGAGTTTAATTATATATTATTTTTATAAATAAATCCAACTGAGTTAAATGGAATAAATTTCACTTTGAAATTGAATATAAAAACATTACAAACTTTTGAACATTTTTACTTTAAAACCCAGCATTGTCGACCTGACTACGGGGTTAAATTTAAATTAATTTCAGCCACTTCTATGATTTTAAATTGAAAAAATAGATTCCATATTTTTAATTAAGTTAATTTAGAATTTCTAATAAGTCCAAATTATTTTTTACCATTAATATTAGTGAAAGTAATAAAAATTATTTACAATGATTATGGTAAAATTATGCTTACTAAGGGACTAAACATTAATCATAAGGGTCCAAACAACCTAGAAACGTTTCCCAGAACCATTTTCTAGACATTTTAGACCCTATAATACCATTTATCTAAATATTTAGAATATTTTATCCTCTTTACTTAGTAAAAACGTGGGTGGAACTCCTTTTCCCAAAATTTACAAGAGTGTCGGTCCTCTTCCACTATAAAAACTCCTCCTCTCCTACCACTTCCTCACACCACTAAAGAAACTTTGTATCGACCAATATGTACCCAAATAGATCTTAAATAAACCTAAATTACTCCTTAAAGACTCCCATTTGGAATAAATCAATCCAATAAATCACTTTGTTTCTTACCAAAAGGAGTTACCCGAATAAGAGGTAACATTCTTCCTTGAGTTTTTTTATATTATCTAAATTCGCCACCCCCTAAAATATTCATATTCCATGAATATAAAAAACCTCTATCCTAAATAATCCATGATTTATTTATTATATGTTGTCTATCTACACTTACATACACTCCATCTAATGGATAATGAATTTATTGTTTATGTATATGGAAAACTACTGCCTCATGAAACGATAGTTGTTCATTTTTTTACCACCTCTCATAGTGGAAGTTATGATGGAAAATATGTTTACATATATTGTATATTATATTTTAAATTTATTTGATATTATGTAATTATATTAAAACACATATCTTTATACTTTCCATCTTGTGTAAATACGATAATTTTGTTTGAGGAAGTGTAGACTACCACCCCCTTAAAGCGATGTGATTCGTTCACACACTACATGGAATGTATTAAGGATGTGTTTAGTGAAATTATATGATATATATGATATAATAATTCTAATATAAAATTGATATATATATATACTTATATGTCATTTACTCTCTTTTTTCCAATACGACAATAAAACAGAAATAGTGTTCATGCATACGTACGGCCTATCGTCTCCATAAATGTTGTATTACATGTCATAATTATATATTATATATATTATTATAATAAATATATAATTAATATACATTATATTTATATCATTTTTTACATTTTTAAAATCCTGATATAATTATATGGACCAAAGATATAACAAATTAATACACCTGCGAAAAACAAAGCGGATATTACCCGAAGTGAAACCTTAACATAAAATTGTTAACAAGAGGGTAATATAATTTCATAATAAAAACATATATGGTTTTTGATATAATAATATTATTATTTAAAATATGTATAATAAACTTACATTTATTATACATGAATCTTGTATGAGTATATAGAGATTCATGACACAAGGTATGGGGATTTCATCTCACTTTTTATTTCTGAAAGATACATTCTATAGTCACCACTAATTCCTTTTTTATAGTACATACTTCCCTTGTATGTATTCAATTATTATTATAATGAAATTTATGGGTATTTAAATATCCATTATATGGTCTTTATTTCATGGGTTTAATGTTTAAAAATCTACTAAATCAGTAATACAATTTTGTCTCAATTTGCCTTCTTTGAGACACGTGTTTTATTATGCACCTACATTCTTCTTCGTGGTGTATATAATTCCATTTGACATGTTATATTTTGAATATACTTAATTTAATTATATTTTAATCTTCATGTTATTTAATTTTCTTACATAGATATTATGATCCCAAGTTACCATGTCGTAAGAGTTTATTGAAACAATTTCATCATTTATTATAATTGTTTATGATTATGATTCCATTATTGAAATATTATAATCCATCTCTCAATAATACCCAGTAATTTTCTTCTCCTATGGTTATTCATGATATATTCAGGTTTTAGTACCATTTATTCACTATTTGGTACTTATGATATTTAATAAAATGCTTTTTATGAAAATCTAACTGTATTTCTCTCTTCAGTCAGAAATTTGTTTTATTCCAAAAACATGTTTTCAAAAATGTTTTCAATAATGTTTTAAAATTATCCTTGAAATAAATTTTGAGGTAAAAATTGTTTTAAAAATATTTTATTTTTTTAAAATCTTTCTTTATAACTTTTCAAATCTATTTTCAGAGAAAACGGTTTTTGAAATAAAACATTTTGTTTTAAAAATAATTTTTCAATGTAGAAAGGATATTTTACACAAGAAATGTTTTAAAAATATATTTCAAAATAATTTCCCATTTAAGATAACATATTTTCGTGTTACTCAATCTTTTTTATGGAAATTATTAAATTTTTACAATCATATTCTTTCTATGAATTGGTTATGTTTTGATGGTATGATGTTTATGAAATTTGTTTATTTTTCATGGTTTATATAATTTTAAAACCTTTTCTTTTTCATGGATTGTGTTTATTATGAAATTATTATGAGACCTATATTTTTTTATAGGTTATGAAATTATTACATGTTTATAATACCAATTTCATTTCTTGAGTTATAATATGAATATTTATGATCTAATAGAACATGTATGAATGATTTAATTATGAGATGGGTGGGAACTATATCTACTTGAAATTAATTGGGTAAATATTTATATCTCATGAGATATACATGGTTGGAATATGAAGTGTACTTATTTTAGTATTATAGGGATAGAATGATGAGTGAAATCGGTTCAATAATATATAGCTAGAATGGGAAGTGAACTCAGTTCAGTAAAGGACCTTTCCGCTAAGGTGGCATTGGCAGCGATACCTTGACTAATATGTAAATCATTATATATGATTATATGCCTACCAAAATTACATGTTATATTACTATGTTATGATTTTATGGATTATTTTCTTTATTTCTTTATGATTCATGTGTTATGAACTACTATTCTTTACCCCATGATTCATGTTTATAATATTTGATATCTAGGGTATGATCTTCTATTTTTATGATCATGTTATCATACCCTTATTCTAGTGATTATGCTTACTTATCTCCATTGAATACCCTTACTGAGCATTTGAGCTGAACACTTTTTATGTTTCCTTCCACAAAGTTATGAAGATATCGACTATGTTTGATGTGTCTAAGAAGGGTTCTATTCAAGAATAACCCAGTGGGAGATGATGTAGCACATTTATGTACCATTTCTTATGTTTCTATGTTTCCAAAGTCAATATAACAGTACAGTCTTTTGGTGTCGTTTTTATAATGTTTTAAGCATTCCAAAAAAGTTATGTAATTTTAATGTATGAAAAGCGTGAGTCACTATAGTTTTAAATATGTAAATGTAAATAGTATTAACAATAAGAGTTTTCCCTTAGAGTTTAATACACTCATTACTAATATCCATGAAAGATGTGTGGTGATTCAAAACACTTGAGGTATAAAGTGCAATTTATAGAAGAATATATCCAAGAAATAGTGGATTCATTCCAACTCCAAGCCAACCATGGTTGATCTTTTATAGGATATTGAATGGAAATGGAGGTGGGTGATAATTTTTGGTCGGGTCTAAGATATATGTATCTGACGTCACTATATATCCTAAAATGATAGGAATCAATCCACATGTAGTTCTTACATGAGGCATTTTTATATATGTGTGGGATTGGAACCTGAAGAAAATCTATGGTTGCACCCTGGGAAGTGTTCTAATGTATATCTTGAGAAGAACTCCTAATATAAATATAGGGATCCCAAACACTAGGATATAATTTTTGAGAATAAGGATCATTTTATACTTGAATAGGTTCAGGGATAGCGACACATTTCATGTACCCTTTCATTGATTTATATCACGTAGAGACTTTGGGATGTATAAAAATAATTATTATAAGTATTTTAATATATTTAAATGTATAATGAAAATCCTAAAGTTTAATTTTATGTGACAAGGACTGAAATTTTATGTAGTTTAATCTCATTCGACAAGGACCTTTGTAATGGAAAATGGGTGTCTTTGTTCTGGTGTCAGGTTGTTATAAAAAAACTAATGTGAATGAGTTGGATCCTAAGGAACATGAGTAAAGATAATGAGATTTATATTTATGCCTAACATATGAATTCTAAGTTTCAATATAAATTCTTCAATGATAGGAACCAAGACAAATATAGTTATTATAAGGTCTCCACAGAAATCTTTCACATGTGTAAAAGAGATGAAATTATTTATTTTTTCCTAATTTGGGATTGTGGATAAAGATCCATACACAAGTGGATTCTTACACATATTTAACTCTCATATAAGTAAATTAGGTTATAAAATGTATGATACTTTGAATAGTTATAGGATGGGTGAAATATCATGTATTTTAATATCTTGTGATAAGGACTTAGATGTCCTACAGTTTAAGGTTATATAACGAGGAACTTTTTTCAAAGGTATATGGTTATATATAGCTTATGAACAAAGTTGAATATATTCATATTTGTGTTGAGTAAGGGAATAGTATCTGATATCAATTGATGAAGTCCCATGCACCATGATGGAGTGGAGTTTTAGGGAACAATAATTAAAACTAGGTTCGGGATAGGTGCTTAGAGTGTCACTACATATCCTGTAATGATAAGAATCAATCCACTTCTAGTTCTTATAATTTGATAGGAATATTATACCAATTAATGTTGATCAATGGAGGAAACCACATATTGATAATCCTTACAATTATTTGTATCACATGTAAGGGGAACATGTACAAACATAACATATGAGGTAGCTTAAAAATTCTTGTATGATATACTACATGTTGTTCAATTAAACTTCGTGTGATAAGGACTCAGCCTACTTCCTCGTAATTTCATGTTGATGTGATCGACTGATATCAATGAAGGGGTCAAATCACTAGGATGTAGAGATGGTTGATGTTCATAAGATCCACAACAAGGTCTAAGATAAAAGATCTAGGAATCACTCTATATCATGTAAAAAATGGAATCAAGCCACATATAGTTCTTAAAAGGGGTCATTTCACTATATAGATCTGACTTATATATAAGGTAATGAACAATTAAATTTATATTATAAGGTAGGAAACCTACCATTAATTAATAAGGGCCTCATAACCAAATAAGATCCATGTATTTAAATTGAATCTATGTTTGTGCCTAGGATAGGAGATCCAGGTGTCACTATATATCCTGAGATAGCAGGAATCAATCCACACATAGTTCTCATAAGGGGGGAAGTTTGGTAATATTTTTGGCAAACCCTAAAATTATGTTCAATTAGTATATCCATAACCACTTAATCCTCAAAAAAACAAATGGTATACTTTTGTATATTTAGTTCTTACATAGGGTGTAACGCCCCGACCCCAGTTACCCAGAGTCGGTGCATTATTACATAACAGTAGCATGATCACAAAAGATCAAGTCTCTAAAAACCGATTAGTTTAGTATCCTTGGAAGCACTAGATATATTCATAAGTCTTACATTACAAGATAAAGTAAACAACTACAACAATATAGTCTCCATAGTCCACACTCATATCCCTTCAGACTATCCCTGCAGGTCATTCATGAAATATTGCTTCACATCCTGGGAAAAATTAAAACATAGAAATGGGTGAGTTCAGATGCTCAGTTAGGATAACAATATAGAGGAAATTTTCATAAATAAGTATAAACATTTAAGGCAATGTATAACTAAAAAGAAGCCTTTTAAACTTGAACTTCAGCATAACATGGCAAAAATAAAATGAAATAATTCCATTTACTTATTCCCATGGATATTCGACTAGTCTAATAATCACATGCAATATCAATAACCACTTTCATAATGATGGAATGCATAATGGTAGACTATCATAACCACATAGTCAAGGCCTTGTTCTAAGACTAAAAATAAGGTTTTTTCAAGGCCTTGTTCCCAGACACTATTTTGTCTCACAGGACCTACTGATGCATCGAGGAGCTATAGCGGGATACACCAGTCACTTACAAAGTCCAATGCATTCCTCATATGAGCCGGTTTAAAAATAACATAAACATTCGTATTAAACTAGCATAAAAAATGTCAATAATTTATCCATAAACCATGAATGGTATAAAATAACACATCCATGGTCAAAAATATCACAAAACCTTCAATACAATATGGATGTTTTGTATCATAATAAATCAACGTCAAATAAACTTAAAATCCATCAAAGGTTGTTGACATAGATAAAATCAAAACCATTTTAGGGAAATATCTATTTATATTTTGAAAGAATTAAAAAGTCAAAAAATTATAAAAGAAAACATTTATATTTGAAAATCTTTTTATAATCTTGTAAGGGAAGCTTCGATGAGGTTATAACGGCGAAAAATAGCCGCGCCTGCCGTATAAGTTTAAAAAAGACATTCGTACCTTAATTTTGTCGAAAAGGTTATAAAAGACCTTTTTTGGAAAACAACGGAAAGATTCCTTTATAAAAATATTATAAAAGTCAAAAATTGTATAAATGACTTTAAACCATAGTATATTAAATATTAAGAATTTTTTTAAATGCATTATTAAGAAACATGGATATGGATGATAAAGAGGTCCCAGTATAAAATTACGTATAAACAACCTCAGATAATGAAGAGATTGTAGAATTAACCCTTACCTTGTACTTTTTCTTGGTCGAGGGGAGGATAACCTCCTATGTAATGTTGAAATAATTGTTATTAAATTATACAAGAATCATGTTCATTAATATGATATCATATATGATCTTTTAACATTGCTTTGTTAAAAATATCTTAGTATTATCGTCGTTTCGGGTGTTAACGGATTCATTTTCCTTTATATTATTTATTATGTGATTCATATTTGTTATGTATGGGATGTATCTTATTCATATCCAGAATCATATCATGTCTTTAAAAATTATTTTTAATCATAAAATGAAAATTAGTCTTGAATGGATACAATGGGGAATGAATCTCATCACGTTCGTGGAGACGGTAATCCGTACGTACGCATGAGCGACAATATCATTCTTTTGATATTAAAATATGATATAATTGGATGTTATATCATATATACAGAATAATTATGATGTTATATTTATTATTTATATTAATTATACATCACTATTATACACATCCAAATAATAATGTATTGAATAACAACTACACCACAACGTGGAGACAGTAAGTCGTACGTACACACGTATGGTGAAAGGTCTTTAAAAGGATGGATAGAATAATTAATTTGGTTGTACCATATTTATAATAACCTCAAAGTTAATATAAGATACTGGAGTTATTATTTTAGAATGGAAACAACAAATAAAAAGGAAGTGGAAGAAGAAAAGAACTTGAAAGAGGGTGGTGAAATTATTACCTCTTCTTCGGGTTCTTCCTTTTGATTTGATCAAAAGGGATCCTCATGATCACTTTCTGACTAAAGGAAGGCCTCTATGATGAAGGTAGGATAGTTTAGAGGGTATTTGGGCAGATTTTGGCTGAGAAAAAGGGCTTTGAAGGTGTGAATTTGTGGAAGGGGGAGTGCCCTTTTATAAGAGGGGTGAGGGGCACCTTTGGAAAAGCTATAAATATTATTTTATAATAATATAATTTTTGGATTCTAATGGCTACAAAGTAGATTATTTAAAGTATAAGGTGGTTATGGGTCTAAAACCACTCAACCAATATGTTTTAGACGGGTCTGGGTCACTATATTAGCTTTATCTTTTAGATTTAACTCTTAGTTAAATAGTTTGACATTTACCATGTCTCTTTGTATTTTTATATTATTTGGTTATGAAACTTAATATATACTTCCAAGATAACCCCAAGTGGTTCATTAATGATACAAATATCATTATATATGTCCTTTTTCTGAAAATTATATTTTTATTAATAGAATATCAATTAATAATATAATATCTGTTTTAAAAACTCTTTTATGTCAATTTTGACACTGTTTGGTATTTTGTTTTTTATAAATTCATAACAGCATTATTACATCTAATAAAACTTATCTAACCAATACTAACATGTCATATTAACCTATAAAATTAGTTTAATTCATAAAAATTCTCAAATTACAATTATTTGGATATTTATAATATCAATTATTTTAATATTTCATTAATTAGGTAATTACTACATCATCAATGTGTCATAAATAATTTAAATTATTTAATTTATAAAAAATATAAATAAAATTACTTTATGTAGGAAATATTTTTAAATGTCTAATGAATATTCATGTTCAAATTTATCGTATGTATAACCCTATATTAAAAATGTTTTTGTCATTAAACATTGATTTTAACTCTTTTAACTCTTCTTTAAATAAAATAATAATAAGTGTCCTAATCTAATCCAAGCGGACCAAAGGGGTTCATATTTTATTCATAAGGTTGTTTTTGGTCAAATTATACTTATCAAATAGAATTAGAACATGTGTTAGGGTAATAATAATATCATTTTTACCCTTAATTACCCTATTTACTTTTAACTGTGGTAAATAAAAGCAAAAAGTTACTATTCACCAAAAATTGTTTTCATCTTATTGAACCACATTTTACTTACTGATATCAACCATGGGTCTCGGATTTTTGAAATTCCTCTCACAGAAGTGGGAAAATTAAGTTTTATTTGAATTTGCAACTTCTCCTAGGATTTGGGTAAAAACGGTGAAAAGTTCAATAAAAATTTTATATATCTTAAATTATTATAAACTGACTCCAATTAATTACATTGAACTTATATAGGTATTATGTATCTATTTTTACCTAAAATAAATTTAAATAAAATAAATAATTATTTAAATAAAAATTCAGTTTTAAAGTATAACTGAGAGTTTTTCACTATTTATCCAAAATTGAATGTTTTCAGAAAAATTCAAAAAAATCACCCTAAGCTAATTTCGATATTACAAATCCAAAAATGAAGTCCATTTTGAAGGATAAAATTTTTAAAATTTCAAAAAGTGGGTATTACTATTCATAACGGCTACTTTGATTGGTCATGGTGTGTTAGAATCTTGAAGTTTCATACAATGCAAGCTATTGCATTATTCAAAGGGAAACGTACCATGGAAGCTTGGGGTGTTACATTCTCCCCTCCTTCAAATAATTTCATCCTTGAAATTTCTAGAGTATTACTTCATTAAAAGACTCAGGTGTCTCTTCATCATAAGTTACTAGGGTTCTCATGTTTCCTCTTCTTTCTTATGGTTTCTCCATAGAACTTTTACCAAATGAGTCGTTTGGTTTCTCAATACTTGTTCTCTCGTATCAAGAATCCTAATGGGATCTTCGCAATAAGACATATCAGGTTCCAGTTCTAATTCCTCATAGGTGAGTACATGCGTTGGGTCAGGCATGTATTTTCTTAACAGTGATACATGGAACACATCGTGAAATTTGGAGAGATTTGGCAGCACTACCAAACGGTAAGCAACAGCCCCAATTCGTTCTAGAATTTCAAAAGGTCCGATGTACCTAGGACTCAATTTTCCCTTCTTACCGAAATGTATAACACCTGTCCATGGAGATACCTTCAAGAAAACATGATCTCCCACCCAAAATTCCAAATACTTTATTCGGTTATTAGCATAGTTCTTTTTCCTACTTTGAGCTTCCTTAATGTGGGTGTGGATTACCTTCACCTTTTCAATCATTTCCTCCACATGTTCTAGGCCTACGAGTTTTCTTTCACCAACATCATCCCAATAGGATGGTGTGTGACATCTCTTTACATATAACGCTTCATATGGTGCCATCTGAATACTTTAAGGGAAGCTATTGTTATAGTAACATTCAAACAGAGGTAAATATTGATCCCAAATACCTTGAAAGTCATGTGAGCATGATCTCAACATTTCTTCAAAGATTTGAATAGTATATTCTGATTGTCCATCAGCTTGAGGGTGGAAGGTAGTGCTCAAACGAAGTTCAGTATCCAGTGCTATCTAAAGACTTTTAAAGAATCTTGATGTAAAATGGGCATCACGATCAGAAATAGTCGATATTGGTACTCCATGAAGTCTTACAACTTCATTAATATATAGTCTTTCTAATCATTCAAGTGGTAAATCTTCTCTTATAGAAAGAAAACGTGTTGACTTGGTAAGACGATCAACAATGACCCATGTTTCATCATTCCTTCTAGGAGTCTTTGGCAGTCCCATGAAAAAGTCCATCATAATATCATCACATTTCCACTCAGGTATGGGAAGAGGTTGCAGGACTCCTTCAGGTTGTTTCCTTCTAGCTTTCACTTTTTGACAAACCATACATCTGGACACAAAATCAGCAATCTCCCTCTTCTTGTTGTCCCACCAAAATTATTCCTTCACATCTCTATACATCATAGTACTACCAGGGTGTATAGAGAAATTGGACCTATGAGCATCATCCAACAATTCCCTTTTTAGATCAGGTATGTCGGGAACACAAAGTATCTTCCCAAATTTCAAAATTACATCTTCATACACAAAGTCACTCAATCTCCCATCATTCACAGCTTTAATCTTCTTTTGAAACTCTTCATCATCATTCCGATAACTCTTTATCCTTTCTTGTAAGG
The DNA here is from genome assembly GCA_963277665.1 of Viscum album. Taxonomy (NCBI): domain Eukaryota; kingdom Viridiplantae; phylum Streptophyta; class Magnoliopsida; order Santalales; family Viscaceae; genus Viscum; species Viscum album. The sequence goes on from OY728138.1 coordinate 779,349,677, forward strand.
ATGGTTTGGCAACCATTTGAAAAAATTATCGATGTTTCACCTTCCATCGTAATTCCCATATCCATATTCACTAGATCAATGAAAATAGGATCCCTATCAACTCTCATCTTGTTCAAAATTCCATGATCCTTTCTACTCAAAGCATCTTCCACCTTATTTTCCTTCCCCAAATATTCAAAGCAATGATTACAAATGCTAACTCAAGATCATGAGTAGGATAGTTTTACACATGAATTTTTAGTTGTCGTGATGCATAAGAAATAACCCTATCATTCTACATAAGGACACAACCAAGTCCTTTCTTTGAAGAATCACTATAAATAACACACCCATCATTCCCCGATGGCAGAGTCAAGATAGGAGCATTGACTAATCTTCTCTTCAGTTCTTCGAAACATTCTTCACACTCTTTTTTCCAAACAAATTTAACCCCTTTATGTGTGAGATTCGTAAATGGGTTAGCCAATCAGGAAAAATTCTGGACAAAATGTCGATAATAACCTACTAAACCAATAAAACAGTGTACCTTAGTTATACGCGTCAGTTCTGGCCATTCTTGGATTGCTCTTGTCTTATAAGGATCAACGGAGATTCTATCCTTAGAGACAATATGGCCAATAAAAGAAATCTCCTGAAGCCAAAATTCACACATGTTAAACTTCCCGTATAATTTATGTCTTCTAAGAGTCTTTAGAATAATGTGCAAATGATTTTCATGATCCTCGTAGCTTTTGGAGTATACCAAGATATCATCAATAAATACCACTACAAATTCCTCAAGATATTCCTTGAAAACTTTGTTCATTAGATCCATGAAAACAGAGGGTGCATTAGTCAGCCTAAAAGGCATTATTGTAAATGCGTAATGCTCGTACCTGGTTCGAAATGCTATTTTCAGAATGTCTTCATTCTACACACACAACTGATGATATCCATATCGAATATCAATCTTTGAGAAGTATTGTTCTCCATGAAGTTGGTCGAATAAATCATCAATACGAGGTAGGTGATACTTGTTCTTTATTTTTATAGCATTGATCTCCCTGTAGTCAATGCACAACCTCATAGATCCATATTTATTTTTAACAAAAAGGACAGGGGATACCCATGGAGAAACACTAGGGCGAATAAATCCATTATTACTCAATTCTTCTAGTTGTTTCTTCAGTTCCACTAATTCCACAGTGGCCATTCTATAAGGGGTCTTTGAAATGGACCTTGAACTAGGAATTAGGTCAATGGAAAACTCAATTTCTCATTCTGGAGGATGTCCAGGTAAATCCCTTGGAAAATACATCCACATATTCTTTCACAATAGGTGCATACTCTATTTGAACATTCCTTTCCTCAACCACTGTTATTTTATTCTCTTCCTTTCTAATAATTGAATTTAGTTGAGCTACTGGGGGTGGATCTAGATAAAAGATAGGTGGTGACGTTTCTGCTCTAAAGATAAGGTGTTCATTATCATCATTATAAAAAATAGTAACCTCTTCTTCTTACAATAAATTTTTGTATCATGGTCTAAAATCCAATCCATACCGAGGATTATATAAAATCAATTATGGGTATGATAATGAGATCATTAGATAATGAGCATTTATATGGCCTAATGGGGACTGATTCACAAAATTTTGTTGCAATGATACTTCCCTTAAGGGTTTTGACTGACAACTCCCTTGTTAAATCAAATTGGAAATATCTAATTTTCTTAGAAAACTGGGAAGATATGAAACAATACAATGATCCAGAATCAAATAAATCATTTGCTAAACTTGATGAAACCATTAAATTACCTGCCACTACGTATTTCAGAGCTTCTACCTCCGCAGTAGTGATAGCATAAGCTTGGCCTTGATCCCTTGGCATTTTCTGAGGGAAGTTCCCCTGACATATAGGGAATTCATTCGCATAATACCCCCTTTCTCTACAATTGTAGCAATCAACATTGACAGCCTCTTTCTTCCCCTTGCAATCACGAGTTTGGTGGCCTTTTTCACCACACTTGTAATAGAATTCCATTCCTTTCAGGAAAGTACTAGGATGTTTCTTCCCACATTTACTACAAGATAGATATTCAACTTTTCCCTTCTTCCCCTTATTTCCATTTCCAAAGTGTTCAGCAGATCTCTTCTTCTCTTTCTTTTCATTAAAGTTGTAAGACTTAGAGAATTGCATTTCTATCTTGATAGCACATGAGACAATATCTTCATATGACGAGAAGGATTGTGAGACTAATACTCGATGGAAGAATTGTTTCAACCCATCAAAGAAATGATCAATCATACTCCTTGGGTTATGTATATAATCTACAGCATGCATCTCTAACCTTGTAAAGTTATCTTCATACATTGTGAAATTCTCATCCTCCTTTTTTCTCAGACTCAGGAATTATCATTCCATATCCACTCAATGGTCATGAGGAAAGTATTTTTCTATGAAAATTTCTTTAAACTCCCTCCATTCCATATTTGATAATTTATCATCTTTCTTTGTGTTTTGAATCAATGACCACCATTGATCAGCATCTCCAGTGAGGCGTTAAACTGCCATGAAAACTTTTTCCCTTTCGATACTCCACAAGGCATGGAATATTTTCTCTAAGGAATTTATCCATTACTCGGCTACTAATGGATTTGTACCCACATTAAATATTTGTGGTTGTTGCCTCATTAAGCGATCTAACATATGATCCTCCAGGCTGTGGATCAGGGTGCTCCATACGGGTAAGGTTATTATTCATAACCTGAGTGAGTTGTCCCAGTATAGTGATAATCTGATCAACACCAGTTTTATCACCAGCTCCACTATAATTATCTTGAGCATGAGGGAAATCCCTACATGGAGTGTGGTCATTGATACGATTTCCATTCCTTCTACTAGGCTCTATTTCTAATCAATGTCATACATTGCATTAGTTTATGAATCGCAATACATAATTCCAAACTTATAACATACTTAACATAAATTGAACATTTTATTTATATAATCCATAATCATAAAAAAAATGTTTTCTTTGAGGAGGTATATACTCATAAATCCTTCATAATGGTTTGTAAAGAAAATGTTGATTATCCTAAGAATATCCCTCAGGAGTGTCTTAACCAATAGTGCAGTAAGGCTCATTGTCATGCAACAGTTCCCATTCGAGTCTAGCTCAAAGTGGTGGTTTCGGGTTTTGTCCCTAGGTACATATGTGCTATAGCCACCTCTACCTGCTCATATCTAGATAGGGATGTATTGCATGGAAAACACAAAAAATCTCAAAATACCAAAATTATAGGAAGTTCTTCTATAATAATCCTCAGAGTCTATCTTAGGGTAATGTGCTCTAATCAGAGTTTATCTAAATCTAGATTCCAAGGTTTTTACTAAACATCCTCTGATACCAACTATAACACCAAGACCCCAAAATCCCAGAGTTGGTGCATTATTATGTATCATTGGCATGATCACAAAAGATCAAGTCTCTAAATACTGAATAGTTTAGTAGTCTTGGAAGTACTAGATACATTCATAAGGTTTACATTACATTGTAAAATGGAAAACTACAACAACATTGTTTCCATAGACAACACTGAGATCCCACAGACTATCTCTAAAAGTTATTCATAATCTACTTCTTCACATCCTGGGAAAAATAAAACATAGAAATGGGTGAGCTCAGATGCTTAGTAAAGATAACAATATAGAGAAAACTTTCATAAATAAGCATAAACATTTAAGGAAATGTATAAGACTAAAACAAAAGCCTTTTAAACATGAACTTTAGCATAATATGGAAAATATAAAATCAAATAATGCCATTTACAAATTCACATGGATATTCTACTAGTCAAATAATCACATGCAATATCAATATCCACTTTCATAATGATGGAATTCATAATTACAGACTTTCATAACCACATTATCAAGGCCTTGTGCCAAAACTACAAATAAGATTTTTTCAAATCCTTGTTCCAAGACACTAGTTTGTATCATGAGACCTATAGATGCATCTAGGATCTATAGCGGGCTCTACCCTTCACTTACTAAGTCCAATGCATTCCTCATATGAAAAGTTTTAAACATTACATAAACATTCGTATTAAAAAAAGCATACGAAATATCAATAATTTATCCATAAACCATGAATAGTATAAAATAACACATCCACAATCAAACATATCACAAAACCTTCAATACAATATGGATGTTTTGTATCATAATAAATTAACTTCAAACAAGCTTAAAATCCAAAAAAGGATGTTGACATAGATGAAATCCAAACTTTTTTTAGATAAATACCTCTTTCTATTTTGAAATCATTTAATATTCATGTAATTATAAAAGAAAACATTTATATTTTGAAAATATTATTATAAGATTGTAAGGGAAGATTCGACAATGTTATAACGGTGGAGAATAGACACAACCACTGTATATGTTAAAAAAACATTCCTACCTTAATTTTGTCGAAAAGGTTATAGTGTACCTTGTTTGGTAAATGACAGAAATATTCCTTTAAAAAAACATATAAGGTCAAATAAGGGTATAAATGACTCTAATCCATATTTTAGTAAATAGTAAAAATGTTTTGAAATACTTTTTTAAGAAACATGGATGTGGATGATAAATAGGTCCTAGTAGATACTTATGTAAAAACAACCTCGAATAATAAAGAGATTGTAAAATTAACCCTTACCTTGTACTTTTCCTTGGATAAGGGTAGGTTAGACTCCTTTATAATGGTGAAATAATTGTTATTAAATTATACTATAATCATATACATTAATATGATATCATATATGATCTTTTAACACTTCTTTGTTAATAATATCTTATTATTATTGTCATTTCGGGTGTTAACTGATTCATTTTCCTTTATAGGATTTGTTACGTAAGTAATGTTTGTTATGGATAGGATGTATCTTATTCATATTCATAATTAAATTAAGTCTTTAAACTTTATTTTTAATCATCTAATGAAAATTAGTCTTGAATGGATTATGATGGGGAATGAATCTCATCACGTTCGTGGAGACAGTAATCCGTATGTATGCATGAGCGACAATATCATTCTTTTGATATTAAAATAATATATAATTGGATGGAATATCATATATAAAGAATAATTATAATGTTATATTTATTATTTAAATCAATTACACATCATTATTATACCCATCCAAATAATAATGTATTGAATAACAATTACACCACGACATGCAGACGGTAAGCCGTACATATACACGTATGGTGACATGTCATTCAAAGGATTGATAGAGTACTGAATATAGTTGTACCATTTTTATAATAACATCATAGTTAATAGAACATACTGGAGTAATTATTTTAGAATGGAAACAACAAATAGAGAGGAAGTGGAAGAAGAAAGGAACTTGAAAGAGGTGATGAATTATTTACCTCTTTTTCAGGTTCTTCCATTTGATTTGATCAAAAGGGCTCCTTAGGTTGGATTTATGACTAAAGTAAGGCCTCTAAGATGAAGGTAGGATAGTTGAGTGGGTATTTTGGCAGAGGATGGCCAAGCCAAAAGGATTTGATGGTGTGAATTTGAGGGAAGGGGAGTGACCTTTTTATAAGAGGGGTGAGGGGCACCTTAAGAAAAGCTAGAAATATTATTTTATAATAAAATCATTTTCGGTTTATAATATCTCAAAAATGAATTATTTAAAGGATAAGGTAGGGATGGGATGAAAACAACTCAACCAATGGGTTTTAGACAGGTTTGGGTCACTATATTAACCATATCTTTTAGATTTAAGTCTAAGTTAAATAGTTTGACATTTACCATGTCTCTTTGTATTTTTATATTATATGCTTAACAAACATACTATATACTTCCAAAAGAACCTCAAGTGGTTCATTAATGATACAACTATCATTATATAATTCTTTTGGCCGAACCTTATATTTTGAGGAATATAATATCAATTAATAATATAATATTTGTTTTCAAAACTCTTTTAGGTCACTTTTGACACTATTCAGTATTTTGTTTTTTCTAAATTTACAAAAACATTATTACTTTGAAAAAAATTCATCTAAAAAACCCTAACATGTCATAGTAACCTATAAAATTAGTGGAATTCATATAAAGTCTCAAATTACATTTATTTCGATATTTATAATATCAAATATTTTAGTATTTTATTAATTAGGTAATTACTACATCATCATTATGTCATAAATAAATTAAATTATTTAATTTCTAAAAATAATAATTAAAAAACCATTATGTATTAAATATTTTTAGATTTATAATAAATTTTTATAGTCGAATTTATCTTATATGTTACCCTATATTAAAAATGGTTTAGTTATTAAACATTGAATGTTACACTTTTAACTCTTCTTTGAATTAAATAATAATAAATGTCCTAATCTAATCCAAGTGGACCTGAAGGATCATATTTTATTTCAAAGGTTTTTTTGGTTGAATTACACTTATCCAATAGAATGAGGACATGTGTTAGGGTAATAATAATATCATTTTTTCCTTTAATTACCCTATTTTTTTAACCGTCATAAATAAAAGTCAAAAGATACTATTTACCAAAAATTATTTTCATCTCATTGAACCACATTTTACTTACTGATATAAATCGTGTCTCTCAGACTTTCAAAATTCAACTCACAGAAGCGGTAAAATTATGTTTTATGTAAATTTGCAAATGCTCCTAGAAGGTGGGTAAAAGACGGTAAAAAGATCAATAAAATTTTTATATATCAAAAATTATTATAAACTGACTCCAATGATTACATTGAACTTATATAGGTATTATGTATCTAATTTTACCTAAAATAAATTTAAATAAAATAAATAAATATTTAAAGAAAAAGTCGGTTTTAAACAATAACTCAGTGTTTTTCACTATTCATTAAAAATTGAATGTTTTCAGAAAAATACCAAAAATTCACCCTAAGCTAATTTCAATATTCCGAATCCAAAAATGAAGTCCATTTGGAAAGATAAAATTTCAAAAATTTCAAAAAGTGGGTATTACTATTCAAAACGGCTAGTTTGATTGGTCGTGATGTGTAAGAATCTCGAAGTAGCGTACAAAGAAAGCTATTGCATTATTCAAAGGAAAACGTACCATGGAAGCATGGGGTGGTACATAAAAAGTGTATTTATTTAATAATTTGAATATACAGTATTTTATCATATTTCACTATTCATCAAAAGTTCAATAATTTCATAAAAATCCCAAAAAAAATACCCAATCATTTTTTAACATATAGAATTGAAAAATGAACTCCATTTTTTGAAAATAATTTTCTAAATATTATTAATTTAATTTTTAAATAAAATCATAATTTATTCAAAAACAATAATTTTAATTCTAAAACTCATTCTTTACACCCTGAAAAATCAATCAAGTTGACAATATCTTAAATCCTTAAGAAAATAAAATAATAATACACTCACTATTCATTAGGGTCATATTACTATTCATAAGTGTATGTTACTATTCACACAATAAACAATTTGGTCCAATCATGCTCAAAATAACTTACAAATCAAAATTGTAGATGAACATTTTTTAAAATTCAACACATAGAAGTGTGACAATTATGTTTAAAGGCTGGTTATAAATATCTACTTAAAAACATTTCTTATATCTCAATTTATTTTTAAAACCATGGGGTGTTACATTATCCCCACCTCTTGAAAATTGTATCCTCACAATTTTATTTACATATTAAACAAGTGAGGGAACATTTCCCACATAGCATTTTTAGACTCCCTTGTTTCTTTTTCAACCATGTGGTTTCCCCACAAAAATATTACTTGGAGGATTGCCTTATTATGCAATACTTGTTCCCTTTGATCAAGAATCTGAACTAGTTTCTCTTCATTTGAAAATTTCTCTTCTAATTGAACAGCTTCTAGGCTCAAAACATGAGTTGAATCTGGCACATACTTTCTCAACATCGAAACATGAAATGCACTGTGTACCTGAGATAAATTCAGAGGAAAAGTTACTTGGTAGGTGAATACTCAAACTTTATCCCAAATTTCATATGGTCTGATAAACTATGGGATTATCTTTACCTTCATACCAAAATGCATAACACTTTTACATGGTGAGATTATAATAAAAATAATATCACCAACCTCAAAATAAAAGTCTTTCCTCCTATTGGCTGCATAACTTTTCTGTCCACTCTGAGATATCCTCATGTGTTGATGGATCATCTTCACTTTCTCATCCACTTCATATATAATTTCAGGTCTAATAAACTTCTTTTCCTTGACTTCATCCCAAATGTTTAGAGTTCTACACCTCTTCCCATACAATACCTTGAAAGGTGTCATCTGTATACTGGAAATAAAACTGTTATTATAAGAAAACTCAACTAAAGAAAGATGTTGATCCCAACTTCCCTAGTAGTCCATTGATCAAGCTCGAAGCATATACTCCAAATTCTGAATAATTTATTCTTACTTCCTATCTGATTGAGGTTTAAAATCTATACTAATATTTAATTCTATGTCCAATGGCTTCTAAAGGTCCTTCCAAAAGTTATAATTGAACCAGGGATCCTGGTTAGATACAATGGAAAGAGGAACACCATGTAACCTGAAAATCACTTCGAGGTACATTCAAGAAAGCTGATCAAAATACACTATTTATTGAATAGGTAGAAAATGTAAAAATTTTGTCAGTCCATCAACAATAACCCTTGTTTAATTGTTACCTCAATAATTCTATGGTAATCCTAGTACGAATACCATGGATATATTCTCTCATTTCTACTCTGGCACTAGTAATGGTTGAAGCATTCCCTTTGGTAACTACCACTCTGCTTAAACTTTCTGACATGTCAAACATTTCATTTTAAAATTAACAATATTCCTTTTCAATCCATCACACCAGTAATACTCCTAATGGTATTTGTAAATTTAGTACTGATAGGATTAACTAAAAATAGAGAAATATGAGCTTCACACAACAATTCTTTCTTCAACTGGGAATCACATGGAATGCACAACATTTTACCAAATATTACAACACAATCTTTATCAAGGTTAAATTCTGATAACTTACCCATTTTTATCAATTTTACCTTTACTATAGCTTAAGGTATTCCTTTCATGCTTTATTAATTCTGCCTTATAAATATGATTGTAATGAAGCTTTAAACACTACATACAAATTTATTACACCAAAAACTTCTAATACAAAATTCATCAAATCATTAATCAAGGGATCATGTTCCAAATGTAACATGGTTAATGATACATTTTATTTTTAAATCAAGGCATCTCCTGCTTTATTTCCTTTTACCAGATTGTAATTGAGCATTCAATCATAATCCTTTATTAGTTTAATCCATCTTTGATGCCTCATGTTTAATTCTTTCTAAGTGAATATATACTTCAGACTTTTATTGATAGTATATATTTAATATTTGGATCCGTATAAATGATTCATCCAAATTTTCAAAGTAAAAAACAACCACTGCCAATCCCAAATCATGTGTGGGATAATTTAACTCATGAAATTTTAGTTTTCTTGATGCATAAGAAATTACCTGATCATTCTTTATTAGAACACAACCAAGTCCACACAATGAAGAAACATTATAGATGAAAAACTCACCATTTTGAAAAGGAAATTCCAAAACTAGAGCATCCACCAATCTCTTCTTTAGTTATGGAAAACAAACATCACATTATTTTGTCCAAATAAATTTAACCCTTTTCGTGTTAACATAGTTAGAAGGCTATATAACTATGAAAAGTTTTTAGCAAACCATCAGTAATAACCTGTTAATCTAATAAAACAATAAATATTCATAATAGTTGTGGGCCTTGTCCATTCATCAACAAATTTTTTCAGAAGGATCAACTATTATTCCATCCCTATTTACAATGTTCCCAAGAAAAGAAAATTATTGCAACCAAAAATCGCACTTGTTGAACTTTCAATAAATTTTATTTTACTTTATGGTTTGTAAAACAACCCTTATATGTTTTTCATTATCCTCATTATTATTATAAAATACCATAATTTCATCAATAAACACAAGTTAAAACATAACCAAGAACTCATGAAATATTCTATTTATAAAATTCACAAAAACCACAAGTGCATTTGATAACCCCAAAAGAATAACAAAAATTTCATAATTCCCATATCTATTATGAAAATTTGTTTTCGGGATGTCTTCCTCCTTCTTCTTTAGCTAATGGTATCTGGATCTCAATTCAATCAGGGAAAAGTAATGATCTCTCTAGATCTGATCCAACAAGTAATCAATATGAGGCAAATGATACTTGTTTTTAATAGTGATGTTATTCAAATATATATAATCAATCCACGGTCTCATGGAATCAACATTATTTTTAACAAACAAAATATGAGTACCCCATGGTTAAGTGATAGGATGAATGAAGACATTATCAAGAAAATCCTGCAATTGATTTTTCAACTCTAAAAGTTCTATTTGAGCAGTTTGGTTAGGGGGTTTTGAAATTGGATTAGCATTAGGAACTATGTAAATTGTGGTTTCAAATTACTGTTTAGCTTTGACATTGGGTAACTCATCAGGAAAAACATCAAGGTATCCATTTACCACTAACACATCACTAATCTGAATAGTTACCTTATTTTAAACAATATAACCAAGATAACATTCATTTATATCCTTCAAGAGTTTCTCAGCTTCCTGATATGTTATCGATTCTATGGTTTCTTTTTTGTATAAAACCTGAAACTATTTCTAAAAAACAACTTCTTTAACTATATAGTCACTCTAATCATGATAAACAGAAAGCCAATCCATTCCTAGAATGACATCTAAATCAACTTAGGGAAAAACAAAATGGTATGCACAAAAATTGTTTCTATAGAACACAATTGAAAAATTATAATAATTCTGTTGCTATAATATTTCCCCGTAGTTTTTTAAAAATATGTTCTGATCTCATTTGTCTAGGTGATATTTCAAATTTACCAAAAAATTATTCATAAATAAAGGAATGTGTAGACCTCGTATCAAACTAAACATTACATAAATCTGAGTAAACAGACAAGGTACCTGATAAAACTTCATTGGATGGACCGTCATCAACTAACATAGTTTCAAATGATCTTACTACACCTTTCTTCTTATAGTCTATCTTATTTTCATCATTCGAACCGCCCTTTGGGAATTTATTTGTATAATGAACTATCTCTCCACATTTAAAACACTTAATATTTTTTTAACATGATTAGTCTTAGAATCATTTTCATAACAATCTCGGGCCATATGTCCAAACATACCACATCAAAAACACTTCCCAGTTTTGGTATGGTATTCCCTAAGGTTCTTTTTTCCATGCTTCTCACAAACTGGAAACTGAATTTTCTTACCATCATATTTCTTTGGTTGATTCTTAAACATTGCTTTCTATCTGGAATTATTTTTATCCATGTTGTCATAGTGCATGTGATCATCAACAAAGTCCATCTACACACTCTCATCATGTCATACCAGTTTCTAAAAACTTTTGAATTCACAAGAGGACAATGCCCTTCAATATATTGGGTTTAATCATGAGTAGAAGTGGTTGATTTTTCTATCAAGATCCAAAATAAGATTTGGAGAATACCTCACTAGTCATTTGATGTTTTTTTCATAAACAACCACTTAATCTTTCTTCTTTTTCATCAACTCAAGGAATTGATTCTCTATCCTCAGTCACACCACCTTAAAAAAAATTCAACGAAATTACTTTTAAATTCATCCCACTATAAGGCATCAATATCCTCTCTATCCTTGATATTTGTTACCACTGAACTACACTCATCAACTTCGCCTTCAAAATGTTAAATTAAAAGAATTGACTTTTGATTATCTGAACATCCCATAACATTGAATATCTTTTCAAGAGCTTTAATCCATCCTTTAGTCTTTACTAGGTCAAAAGTTCCATTGAAAGCATGAGGGTATTGTCTCATAAAATGTTCCACTATCATCGTGTTCCTTTTTGGAACCTATATTTGTTCTCTTGCATTGATTATGTCACCATTTTTATCATGCATTATCTAATCCATTATATTCACAATCTTCTTGGTTCCAATCCCTACCATTATGGGTTGCTAATTCCGAAGGATATCATTCTTTCAGTGCCTCTCCTCTTTAGCTTCCATTTTTCTTCAATGGACAACCATTCTGAACAAACATATCTTTGTAGAAGAAACATGGTAATATTTAAATACTATAACATTTCAAATTAATCATAGAGTAAAAATCATGTCTTGTATTCTATTAACATCACCCCAACCCATAATGTTATCTAAATCATCCTCTGATACCAACTATAAGGACCCGACCCTATTACATTACATAATATTGAATTTAGTTAATAAATCACTTCATTTAACATTTAGGATCTTTTCATGTTTAGAGATTTTGATAATTAGGCTATAATACATTATAACATTACACATTAATACAAAGTGGATACCATAAAAACAGTATTAATTTCTTCTAAAATATAAATCATTTCAAATAAAACATGATTTCTTTGACAATTCTTCAGACATTTAAATCAGCTTCCTTCTTTGTCTTACACATCCTTATGACCTATGAAAATAATTTAAAAACATGAGAACAGTACAAAAATCTCAATAAGGTATATAAAAAGAAAGAAAGAACACATTAGTCCATGATTACTTGTAACGTATGAAATCATTTTTAAAAGACATAATTGTGACCCATATATACTTACTTTGTAAAAAATGAGATTTCGACAAGATTACCACAAAAAATAAGAACATAGATAGAACCATAATGGTATCTTAGGTAATTACTTACATAATCTTGTAACCCTCTCGGCTACCTTATAATTTGGAACCCTCACGACTACCTTACAATTTGTGTAACCATCACAGTTACACTTTGAGTAAACATATGGTCGGTCACCAACTTACACATACACAATTCATTGGAGGGAGATATAGGTCCCACCGTTTATCATAAAAAAATGTTCAAGAACCATAACACAATCATGCAACATGAATAATTTCATAAAAACATTTCTTTTTAATTTCGAAAAACAAACTTTTAAAACAAGTTTTTGAAAGGAAAGTCCCTTATAATTATTATATAATTGAAGTGAGACTTAAAAGAGAGGATATAATATGTATAAACACTATAAATACACATAATTAAAAATAATATAAAAAATTTCTATCTCACAAAAAAATTTAATACCACATAAATAATGAAGTAGAATGTTAACCCAGAGAATGGAAATTGGGTTAAGAATTCCCTTAACTCAGGTTTGTCTTACATCAAACTCATTTAAGCATCATTTATAATGGTTAAAATAGTGTTATTAATATCTTAAAAAATATTCATATTTATAATAACTTATATGATCATTTCATTACAACATTTAACCCTTCAATAGTTAGTATTATGTTCCTTCAATTGTTTTGGGTGCGTTCTTTACATGATTTCCATGATCAGTTCATGATGGATATTCTTGTTGGTTGGAAGTGAAACTCCAAAATTAGAATGGAGTGGTATTTAAATATTTTCATAACCATAAATTATAAAATTTATCATTTTTAATTCTTTCATGAGTATGATTCATAATTTAAAACATTATGGATATTTGTTTAGGTCATTTTGGTGATTCTTCGATCGTAATGAAATCATCTTGTTTCATAAATTAATAAAATGTGTAAAAATGATTCTAAAACCTTATATAAGATATAATACATAAATTATAATTTTTTTCAACCATAAAAACGGTTTCATGTCCATTCTTTAAGGCAGTAGATGAAATTAAAATCACATCATCCACAATGTTGGTAAATCGACACATCACGGATGTTGTTTTGTTTTCTAGAATAATTGGGAGAAGAGAAGAAGTATATTGGTGAATCTTCTGTAAACATTATGAAATCTGGAATATGTAAGATATTGAATCATTCATGCCTTTTTTAAAAGGGTATGAGAGTAAATATGAAAATTATAAAACAAAATGGAAAGAAAAGAAAGAAAAAAAAGAGGATGTTTACCCCTTGATTTCTTCTCCTTGAGATCCTCCTTAAGGCCTTTGGTTTTGGCCTTTTGTGGAGACCATTAGCTTTAAAACATAGTGGAGATCATTTGGAGGAGTATTTTTATGAACTTATGTGTGTTTCAAGGCTTTAGAGGTGTGGACGTAAGAGGGAATGAGGGTTGTATTTATAGTGGAGGGGATGAGGTATTTTACTTTATTTTAATGATTATTATAATATTTTTTTCCCAAGACAATGAATAGTATCAATTCATGTGACCCAAAATAGTAATAAGGGAATTTTATTTAGAACCAAGTGGGATTAAATCACTTATGATTTCATAAATAGTTTATTTAACTATTAATTTGAATATACGGTATTTTACCGTATTTCTCTATTCATTAAAAATTCTAGAATTTCAGAAAAATCCAAAAATTCACCTTAACCATTTTTCAATATGTAGAATTCAGAAATGAACTCCATTTTTTTAAAATAATTTTATAAATATTATTAATTTAATTTTTAAATAAAATCATAATTTATTCAATATTAAAATTTTAAATCTATAACTCATTTTTAACACCTTGATAAACTAATCAAGTTGACATTATCTTAAAAATATAAGAAAATAAAATATTAATATAGTTTACTATTAATTAGGTTCATATTACTATTCTTGTTACTATTCATAAGGGTATGTTACTATTTTCCAATAAACCAATTTGGTCCTATCAGACTCAAAATAACTTACTGATCAAAATTGCATATGACTGTTTTTTGAATTTCAAAAAATAGAAGTGGAAAAATAAGTTTAAATTCTAGTTATAAATATCTACTTAAAACAGAGGTTCATTCATTTTAATTTATTTTTAAAACCATGGGGTTTTACATTATCCCCACCTTTTGGAAATTGCATCCTCTCAATTTTTTTTACTTATTAAACAAGTGAGGGTACCTTTCCCTCATAGCATTTTTAGACTCCCATGTTGCCTCTTCAACCATGTTGTTTCTCTATAAAACCATTACCTATTGGATTGCCTTATTCTATAATACTTGTTCCCCTTGATCAAGAATATAAACTAGTTTCTCTTCATAATAATGTTTCCCTTTCAATTGAACTATTTTTTTGGCTCAAAACATGAGTGGGATCTAGCACAAATTTCTTAACATCAAAACATGAAAAGCACTGTGTGCCTGAGATAAATTCAGAGGAAAAGCTACTCAGTAAGTGACTGGACCAACTTTATCTATAATTTCGTAAGGTCCAATGAACCATGGACTTATGTCTACTTTCATACAAAAATGAATAACACTTTTCCATGGTGATATTCTAATAACAACATGATCAACTACCGCAAAAAAAATTATCTCCTCTTGTTGTCTTCATAACTTTTATATCTTCTCTGAGATTTCCTCATGTGTTTTTGGATCATCTTCACTTTCTAATCCACTTACTCTACTAATTATAATCCAATCAACTTCATTTCCCTGACGTCATCCCAAAAATATGGATTTTTACACTGCTTCCCAAACAATGACTTGAAAGGTTCCATCTGTATATCGGAATGAAAACTATTATTATAAGAAAACTCAACTAAAGAAAGGTGTTGATCCCAACTTCCCTGGTAGTCCATTGGACTTTCTCGAATCATAACCTCCAATGTTTGAATTATTCATTTTGACTACCCATCTTATTGAGGATGAAAAGTTATACTGAAATTTAATTTTGTTCCCAACGGCATTTGAAGGCCCTTCCAAAAGTTGAAAGTGAACCTGGGATCCTGATCAGATATGATGGAAAGAGGAACTCCATGTAACCTAAGAACAACTTTGAGGTACAGTCTATAAATCTTAACCAAATACATTGAATCTTGAATTGGGAGGAAATTTACATATTTTTTCAGTTGATCAACAATAACCCATGTTTCATTGTTACCTCAAGAAGTCTTTCGTAATCCCAATATGAATTCCATGGATATATACTCCTATTTCCACTCTGGAACTAGTAAAGGCTGAATCATCCCCTTTAGTAACTACTGCTCTACTTTAACTGGATTACATGTCAAACATTTCATGGTAAAATTCGCAATATCCATTTTCATTCCATCCCACCAGTAATACTTTTGAAGGTCTTTTTACATCATAGTATTGGAAAGATGAACTAAAAAAATGAGAACTATAATCTTCACACAATAATTATTTCTTCAATTGGGAATCACAAGTCACACATAGCCTTTTACCGAATCTTAAAACATAATGTTCATTAAGGGTAAATTCAGATAACTTACCAATTTTTACCAATTCTACATTTTTTTGTAGCTTACAGCCTTCCTTCTGAACTTTCTTAATCTTTTCTTATAAAGATGATTGCAATGAAACCTGAAGCACAACTTAGTTATTTTATACACCAACAACTTCTAATCCAAAATTCCTGAAATCATTAATCAATAGATCAAGTTCCAAATGTAACATGGTTAATGATGCATGATTCTTTCAACTGAAAGCATCCACCACATTGTTTTCTTTTAATAGATAGTAATTGATCATGCAATCATAATACAATATCAGTTTAAGCCATCTTATAGGTCTCGTGTTTCATTCCTTCTGAGTGAATATATACTTCAGACTTTTATGGTTAGTATATTTTTGACATTTGGCTATGTATAAATGATGCCTCCAAAATTTCAAATAAAAAAACCACAACTGCCAATTCCAAATCATTGGTGGGGTAAATCCACTCATGAGGTTTTAGTTTTCTTGAAGCACAAGAAATTACCTGATCATTCTACATCAGAACACAACCAAGTCCCCTCAATGAATTATCACTGTATATAAAAAACTCACCATTGTAGTAAGTCAAGGCCAAAACAATAGCATTCACCAATCTCTTCTTCAGTTATGGAAAAATAAATATCACATTCCTCTATCTAAATAAATTTATCCCCTTTTCACATTAACCTAGTTATTTGGATAGATAACCCAAACAACATAAAAAAATTCATAATTCACATATCTAGTACGAAAAGATATTTTCAGGATTTCATCCTCCTTCACCTTCAACTGATGTTATTTAGATCTCATGTAAATCTTATAAAAGTACTGAGCTCTATAGAGATGATCAAACGTGTCATAGATATGAGGAAAAGGATAATTGTTTTTAATAGTGATATTATTCAAAGATCTGTAATCAATTATATGTCTCATTGAACCAACTTCATTTTTAAAAAACAAAATAGGGTCACCCCATGGTGAAGTGCAGGATAAATGAAGCCTTTATCATGAAAATCCTGAAACTAATTTTACAACTCTAAAAGTTCCATTTGATCTATTTGGTAAGGGGTTTTTGAAATTTTCTTAGCATTAAGAACTTAGTAAATTGTGAATTCAACTAATTTTTAAACTCTAAGAGTTCCATTTAACAATATGTTCTTATCTCATTTGTTGAGGCGATATTTCTAATTTACCAAAAAAATACTCAGAAATTAAAGAATGTGTAGACCCTATATAAAACTAAACTTGAGAAAAATCTGAGTAAAAAAACAAGGTACCTGATACAACTTCATTGGATGGCCCTAAATCTGCTAACATAGTTTCAAATAATCTCACTAGACCTTTCTATTTATATTCTAGTTTCTTTTCACCATTATGATCTCTCTTTGGGATGGTATTTGCATAATAACCCATCTCTCCACATTTTAAACATTTAATAGTTCTCTTATGAGGATTATTCTTAGGATAATTTTCATTAAAATCTTGTGCCATATGCCCAAACTTACCACATCAAAAACACATCCCAATTTTGGAAAGGTACTCCACAGGGTTTTTTTCCACACTTCTCACAAATTGGAAACTATATTTTCTTACCATTTGATTTATTTTGTTGATTAATACACATTTCTTCCCATCTAAACATCTTCTTCTACTTGTTTTTATAGTGCATGTGATCGTCATCAAACTCCATC
Organism: Viscum album; assembly: GCA_963277665.1. NCBI lineage: Eukaryota > Viridiplantae > Streptophyta > Magnoliopsida > Santalales > Viscaceae > Viscum > Viscum album. The sequence goes on from OY728138.1 coordinate 779,367,657, forward strand.
TCTACACTCTCATCACATCGGACCAGTTTAACATAACTTTTGAATTCACAGGAGGCCAATGACCTTCGATACATTGTCTTTAATCATGAGTAGAAGAAGATAATTTTTATATCAAGATCATGAATAAGATTTGGAACATATCTCTCCATTCAGGTGATGTTTTCTTCATACACAACCACTGAATATTCCTCTTTTTTCTTAAACTCATGTAATTTCTTCTCTATACTAAGTTACACCACCTTAGAAAAATATTTTTCAAGGAAAATACTTTTAAATTCATCCCACTATAAGGAATCAATATCCTCCCTATCCTTGATATTCTTTACCACTGACCACCACTCATCAACTTCACCTTTAAAATGATAAATGGAAAGGCATACCTTTTGATTATCTAAACATCCCATAACTTTGAATATCTTTTCAGGAGCTTAAATCCATCCTTAAATCACTACTAGGTTAGAAGATCCATTGAAAGCAATAGTGTGTTGTCTCATAAAATGGTCAACTATCGTCATGTTTATTTTTGGTACTTATATTTGTTATCTTGTATGGATGACACCAACATTTATTACATGTGTTAGCTTACTAACACAAACTGCTCGGTTCTAATCCCTACCATTCTGGGCTGCAAATTCGGAAGGATATCGTTCTATCAGTGCCTCTTTTATTTAGCTTCCCTGTTTCTTCTGCGGACAACCATTCTGAAAATAAAAAAACATATCTTAGTCAAAGAAACATGTTAATATTTAAATTCTGTATCATTACAAATTAATCATAGAGTAAAAATCATTTACCTTATTCTATTAACATCACCCTAACCCCTAATGTTATCTAAACTGTCCTCTAATACCAACTATAAGGACCTGACCCTGTTATATTACATAATCTTGAATTTATTCAAGAAATAAAATCCTTTATCATTGAGTATATTTTCATGTTTAGAGCTTTAGAGAATTGGGACATAATACATTTATAACATTACACATTAATAGAGAGTGGATACCAAAAAAAGAGTATTAATTTCTTCCAAAATATAAAACATTTCAAATAAAACATGATTTCTTTAACAATTCTTCAAACATTAAACTCGGCTTCTTTATTTGTTAAACAAATCCTTATAACCTTTGAAAATAATTTTAAAAATGGGGTATGAGCACAAAAATCTCAGTAAGGGATATAAAATGAAGGAAATAACACATTAGTCTATGAATACTTGTAACCTATGAAATCATTTTCAAAAGACATATTTTTCCCCCATATATACTTACTTTGTGAAAAATGAGATTTCCATAGGATTACTACAGAACATAAGAACATAAATATAATCATAAATGTATCTTGTGGAATTACTTACATAATTTTGTAACCCTCTCGGCTACTATATAATTTGTAACCCTCATGGGAACCTTATAATTTGTGAAACCATCACAATTACAGTTGGTGTAACCATAAGGCCGACCTCCAAATTACACATACCCAATTAATTTTATGGAGATATTGGTCCCAAACTTATTCCTAAAAAATGTCCAAAAACCATAACACAATCATAAAACATGAATAATTTCATAAAAACATTGTTTTTGAATTTCGTAAAACAAAATTTTAAAAGAGGTTTTTAAAAGGAAAGTCCCTTATAATTATTAGATAATTGATGTGAGAATTAATAGATTAGATGGAATATGAATACACGATATAAATACACATAATTAAACATAATATAAACAAAATTTATCTCAAAAACAATTTTAATACCACATAAATAATAAAGTATAATGTTAACCCAAAGAATGGAAATTGGGTTTAGAATTCCCTTACCTTGGGTTTGTCTTACTTAAAACACATTTAAACCACTTTTATAATGGTTAAAGGAGTGTTAATACTACCTTATTGAAACATATTCGTATTTATAATACCTTATATGATCATTTAATTACACCATTTGACCCTATAATTTTTTGTATTTTGTTCCTTTCATTGTTTTGTGTGTGTTCTTTACATGATTTCCATGATCAGTTCATGATGGATATTTTTTTCGGTTGGAAGTGAAACTCCAAAATTAGAAAGGATTGGTATTTAACAATTTCCAAAACCATAAATTAAAACATTTATCATTTTTATTTATGACATGAGGATGATTCATAACTTAAAACATTATTGATATTTGTTAAGGTCATTTTGGCGAATCTTCGATCGTAATCAAATCATTTTGTTTCGAAAAATAATTACACGTGTAAAAAATTATTCAAGAAACTTGTAAAAGATATAATACATAAATTATAGTCTATTTCAACTATAAAAATGTTTTCATGACCAGTTTTGATGAAATTAAAATAAATTGAAATCACATTGTCCACAATGTCGGTAGATCAACACATCACGGACGGTGTTTTAATTTCTTGAATAATTGGGAGAGGATAAGAAGTATAATGTTGAATCATCAATAAACATGATGAAATAAAGAATATATAAGCAAATAGACCATTCATGACTCTTGGATAAGGGGAGGTTAGGAAAGATGAATAATACAAAACAAAATAAATAGAAAAGAAAGAAAACAAAAGAGGATGTTACCTCTTGATTTCTTCTCCATGAGATCCTCCTCAAGGCCTTTGGTTTTAAACTTTTGCGGAGACCAATAGATCTAAAAAATGGTGGAGATACTTGGGAGGAGTATTGGTAAGAACTTAGGAAAGTTTAAAGGATTGAGATGTGTAGAAGGAAGAGAGGAACGAGGGTGGTATTTATAGTGGAGGGGATGAGGTTTTTTACATTATTTTAATCATTATTATAATATTTTTATCAAGACTATGAATATTCCTAATTCATGTAACCCAAAATAGTAATAATGGAATGAAATTTCAAACCAAGTGGCCATACATCACTTATGATTTCATAAATAGGGTATTTAACTAATAATTTGAATATACGGTATTTTACCGTATTTCAGTGTTCATCAAAAATTCAAGATGACCATTTTTTAAAATTCAAAACATTGAAGTGGGAAAAATATGTTTAAAGTCTGGTTATAAATATCAACATAAAACAATATTTCATGATTTTAAATTTATTTTTAAAACCTTGGGTGTTACATTATACCCACCTTCTATAAATTGTGTCCTCTCAATTTTATTTACTTATTAAACAAGTGAGGGTACCTTTCCCTCATAGCATTGTCAGACTCCCATGTTTCTTCTTCAACCATGTGGTTTCTCCACAAAACCTTTACCTAGTGGATTTACTTATTTCTCAATAAATGTTCCCTTCGATCTAGAATTTTAAATAGTTTCTCTATCCAAAATAAAGGTTTTATTCTAGCGGAACTTCGTCTGGGATCAAAACAAGAGTTGAATTTGGCACATACTTTCTCAACATCGAAACATGAAAAACAACGTGTACCTAAGAGAAATTCAGAGGAAAAGCTACTCAGTATGTGACTCGTCCAACTTTCTCCAGAATTTCGTAAGGTCTAATAAAACATGGACTTATCTTTACATCTATCCAAAACACATTGCATTTTTCCATAGTGAGATTCTAAGAAAAACATGATCACCAACCTCAAAAGAAAAGTCTTTCCTCATTTTTCTGCGTAACTTTTCTATCGACTTTGAGATGTCCCCATGTGTTGCTAGATCATCTTCACTTTCTCATGAACTTCCTATACTAGTTATGGTTCCATCAACTTACTTTCCTAGAATTCATCCCAAAATGTTGTAGTTCTACACCACTTCACATACAATTCCTCGAAAGGTGCCATCATTATACTGGAATGAAAACTATTATTATAATAAAACTCAACTAAAGAAAATTTTAGATACCAACTTCCATGGTAGTCCATTTAGTAAGATCTAAGCATATCCTCCAAAGTTTGAATCATTCATTCAGACTTCCCATCTTATTGAGGATAAAAAGTTGTATTGAACTTTAATTTTGTGCACAACGACTTTTGAAATCCCTTCCAAAAGTTAGAAGTTATCCTAGGATCCCAAACAGATACAATGGAAAGAAGATCTCCATGTAACCTAATAATATCTTTGATTTGGAGTTGAGAAATATTATACAAAGTAATTGTATCTTGAATAGGGAGAAAATGTACATATTTTTTCATTCGATCAATAAATAACCCATGTTGCATTGTTACTTTGAGAAGTCTTTTGTAATACTTAAACAAAATCCATGGAGATATTCTCCAATTTCCAATCTAGAGTTGGTAAAGGCTGAAGCATCCCCTTTGATAACTGCCTATCTTCTAAAACATGTTGACATGTCAAGCATATCATGGTAAAAATAGTAATATCTCATTTCATTATATCCCACCAGTAATACTCCTAAAGGTCTCTATACATCTTAGTACTACCAGGATGAACTGAAAATAGAGAACTATGAGCTTCACACAATAATTCTTTCTTGAACTTAGAATCACAAGGCACACACATCCATTTACCAAATCTTAAAACACAATCTTTATCAAGTTTAAATTCTGGTAACTTAGACAATTTTACAAATTTTATGTTTTTTATATAGCTCATGGTCTTCCTTCTACGCTTTCTTAATTATGTCTAAAATCGATGACTATACTGACACTTGAAACACGATAGAGGTATTTCCTACACCATCATCTTATAAGACAAAATTAATCAAATTATTAATCAAGGGATCATGTTACACACTTAACGTGGTTAATGATGAATGATGTTTTCAACTCTAGCAATCTGCCACTTTTTTTTCTTTTCCCGGATGGTAATTGATCGTGAAATCATTATACTTTATCAATTAAATCCATCTTCTCTACCACATGTTTAATTCCTTCTTATTGAATATATTCTTCAGAATTTTATAGTCAATATATATTTCAAATTTGGCTCTGTAGAAATTATGGCTCTATATTTTCAAAGAAAAAAACCACAACTCCCAAATCCAAATCAAGTGTGGGATAATTTTCCTCATGAGTTTTTAGTTTTCTTGAAGCATAAGAAATTACCTGATCTTTCTACATCAGAACACAACCAGGTCCCTTCAATGAAGCGTCATTGTAGATGAAAAAATCACCATTTCGGGAAGGCATGGCCAAAACTGGAGCTTTCACCAATATCTTATTCAGTTTATGAAAACATACATCACATTATTCTATCCAAATAAATTTAACCCCTTTTTTGTTAACATTGTTAGCGGTCTAGATAACAGTGCAATTTTTTAAAAAAATTGTCCGTAAAAAACTAATAATCCAATAAAACTATGAATCTTTTTAATATTTGTGGGTATTTTCCATTCATCAAACACTTTTTTTGGAAAGATCAACTATTATTCCATCCTTATTTACAATGTTCCCAAGAAAATAAATCTGTTTCAACAAAAAATCACACTTTTTGAATTTTCCATACAGTTTCTTTTAATTTATGGTTTGTACAACAACCCTTAGATGTTTTTCATACTCCTCTTTATTTTTATGAAATAAAATAATGTTATCAATAAACGCAACTACAATCTTATCCAAGATCTTTTGAAATATTCTATTCATAAGATTCTTGGAAACATCAGGTTAATTAGTTAATTCAAACAACATAAAAAAATATAAAATGCTCATATCTAGTATGAAAATCTGTTTTTGGGATTTCATCCTCTTTCATGTTCATCTGATGGTATTCAGATCTTAATTCAATCTTGGAAAAGTACTGATCTCCCTAGAGCTGATCAAACAAGTTATCGATATGAGGAAAAGGATAGTTTTTTTAATATTGATGTTATTCAAATCTCTATAATCAATGCAGAGTCGCATGGAACCATCATTCTTTTTAACGAACAAAATAGAAGCACACCATGATGAATATCTAGGATGAATGAAGACATTATCATGAAAATAATGCAACAAATTTTTCAACTCTAAAATTTTCATTTATACCATTCGGTAAGGGGGTTTTGAAATTGGATTAGCATTAGGAACTATGTAAATTGTGAATTCAACTTCCCGATCAGGTATGACACTAGGTAACTCATGAGGAAAAATATCAAGGTATTCATTTACCACCAGAACGTCATTAATCTGAATAGTTCCATTCTTTTAAATAATATAAGAAATATCACTTTTATTTCCATCTTTCAACACTTTCTCATCTTCCTAATATGTTATCAATTGTATTGGTTTTTTCTTGTATACAAACTGAAACACTTTTTGAAAAACAACTTCTTTATCTCTACAATCAATCTTAGTATGATAAGCAGATAGCCAATCTGTTCCCAGAATGACATAAAATTCTAATAATGCTGATACAATAAGGTTTTTAGGTAAAATATTTCCACATAATAAAATGGAAAGATTCATATAATTCCTCTTTATTAAAATATTTCCCCCTGGTGTTTTAACAATAAGTTCTAGTCTCATTTTTTGATGTGATATTTCAAATTTAATATAAAATTCCTTATAAATTAAGTAATGTGTAGACCTCGTATCAAACAAGACTTTAGAGAAAATCTGACTAAATAAACAAGGTACCTGATACAACTTCATTGGTTAGCCCGGCATCAGCTAACGTAGTTTCAAAGGATCTCAATACACCTTTCTTCTTATATTCTCTTCTTTGCATCATTTAGATCTCTAATTGGGTAGGCATTTGCATAATGAACCATCTCTTCACATTTAAAACACTTAAAATTTTTCTTATCAAGATTAGTCTTAGGATCATTTTCCTTAAAATCTCATGCCATATGTCCAAACTTACCACATTGAAAACACTTCCCAGTTTTGGTAAGGAATTCCCTAGGGTGCTTTTTGTCACACTTCTCAAAAACTAGAAACTGGATTTTCATACCATCAGATTTCATTGGTTGATTCTTACCCATTGGTTTCAATCTGGTCATGTTCTTCTCCTTTTTTTAATAGTGCATGTGATCATTAGAAAATTATATATCTACCCTATCATCACATCAGACAATTTTCTCATAAATATTTAATTCACAAGTGGCCAATTCCCTTCGATAACTTGTCTTCAATCCATAGTATAAGTAGTTGATTTTACAATAAAAATATAGAATAATATTTGGAGCATACCTCACCAATCAAGTGAATTTCACGCCATAAATTTTCACTTAATCATCCTCCATTTTTTTAAACTCAAGGAATTTATTCTTTATCCTAAGTTGCACTACCTTAGAAAAATATTTTTCAAGGAATTGAATTTTTAATTCATCCCACTCAAAGGCATAATTATCCTCTCTATCCCTAATATTCTTTACCAATGACCACCACATATCAACTTCACCGTCAAAATGATAAATTTCAAGACTTTCCTTTTGATTATCTCAACATCCCATAACATCGAATATATTTTTAAGAGCTTTAATCCATCATTCAAACGCTTGTGGGTCAGAAGATCCATTGAAAGCATGAGGGTGTTTTCTCATAAAATGTTCCACTATCATCATTTTCCGGTGTTATACCTATAGTTTATATCTTTAATGTATTGCACCATCATTTGTTTCTTGTGTTAGATGATCCATTATTGCCACAAACTGCACACTTCAAATCCATACCATTCTGGGCTACAGATTCGGAAGGATATCGTTCTGTTGGTGCATCTCCTCTTCAGCTTCCTTGTTTCTTCTGTTGAAAACCGTTCTAAACAAACATATATTAGTTGAAGAAACATGGTAATATTTAAATTCTATAATATTTCAAATTAATTATAGAGTAAAAATCATTTATGGTATTCTATTAACATCACTCTAACCCCTAATGTTATCTAAACCATCCTTTAATGCCAACTATAATGACTCATCCCTATTACATTACACAATATTGAATTTAGTCAAGAAATCACTTCCTTTTTCATTGAGGATATTTCCAAGTTTATAGCTTTAGATAATTGAGACATAATACATTTTTAACACTACACAATAATACATAGTGGTTACCATAAAAATAGTATTCATTTCTTCCAAAAATAAAACTTTTTAAATAAAACATGATTTCTTTGACAATTATTCAAATATTTAACTCAGATTCCTTCTTTTCATTAAACATACTTATAAATAGTAAAATCATTTAAAACTTGGTATGACCAAAAAAATCTCAGTAATGGATATAAAAATAAGGAAATAAAACATTATTCCATGAATACTTGTAACGCATGAAATCGTTTTCAAAAGACATACTTGTCACTCATATATACTCACATTGTGAAACATGATATTTACATAAGATTACCACAAAACATAATAACATAAATAGAACCATAAATGTATATTGTGGAATTACTTACATAATCTTGTAACCATCTCTGCTACCTTATAATTTGTAGCCCTCCCAGCTACCTTACAATTTGTTTCACCGTCGTAGTTACACTTAGAGTAACCATACAGTCGACCGCCAACTTACACATACCCAATTAATTAGATGGAGATATAGTTACAAAACTTAATAATAAATAATTCCCAAGAACCATAACATAATCATGAAATATGAATAATTTCATAAAAACGTTTTTTTTTTAATTTCGTAAAACAGAATTTTAAAAGAGGTTTCAAAAAGAAATCCCCTTATAATTTTCATATAATTGATGTGAGACTTAATAAAGTGGATGGAATCTGTATAAACACTATATATAAACATAATTAAATATAATTTAAAAAAAAATTATCTCACAAAAAATTTTAATACCACAAAAATAATGAAGTAGAATGTTAACCCAAAGAATGGAAATTATGTTAAGAATTCGCTTACCTCGGGTTTTTCTTAATTCAAAATCATTTAAACCTCTAGTATAATGGTTAAAAGAGTATTATTAATATCTTGTAGAAACATATTCATATTTATCATACCTTATATGATCATTTAATTATATAATTTCACCCTTTAATTGTTATAATTTGTTCCTTTCATTGTTTTGAGTGAGTTATTTACATGATTCCCATGATCGGTTCATGATGGATATTATGATCAATTGGAAATGAAAATAAAAAATTAGAATGGAGAGGTATTTATATATTTTTAGAACCTTAAATTATAAAATTTATCATTTTTAATTCTGACATGAGGATGATTCGCATGTTAAAACATTATTGATATTTTTGTAGGTCATTTTGGTGATTCTTCAATCACAATGAACTCATTTTGTTTCATAAATTAGTAACATGTGTACAAAATGATTACATAACCATATATAAGATATAATACATAAATTATAATCTTTATTAACAATAAAAATTTATTCATGACCAGTCTTGAAGGAATTAAAAGAAATTTAAATCACATCATCCATGATGTCGCTAAATCGACACATAACAGACGGTGTTTTAATTTCTTAAATAAGAGGGAGAAGAGAATAAGTATACTGGTAAATCTTCCATAAACAAGATGAAATACAGAATATGTAATATTATGGATCATTAATTACTCTTGGATAATGGGAGGTGAGGAAATAATAATAATATAAATTAAAATTAAAATAAATGAATGAAAACAAAAGAGGTTGTTTACTTCTTGATTTCTTCACCTTGAGATCCTCTTTAAGGCCTTTGTTTTTTTCCTTTTATTGAGACTAGAATCTCTAAGACTTGAGGAAGAGACTTGGTAGGAGTATTAGGAAGAACATAAGTAACTCTAATGTCTTGAGAGATGTGGTAGTAAGAGGGGAATGAGGGTGATATTTATAGTGGTGGGGAGGAGGAATTTTACACTATTTTAATCATTATTATAATATTTTTTCTCAAGACAATGAATAATCTTAATTCATGTGACAGAAAAGAGTAATAATGTCACGTGAGTTCAAACCATGTGGTATTAAATCACTAATGATGTCATAAATAGGGTATTTAAATAATAACGTGAATATACGGTATTTTATATATTTCACTATTCATCAAAAAATCAGGAATTTTAAAAAAAATCCAAAAACAACACTATAACCATTTTTATATGTGTAGAATTAAAAAATGAACTCCATTTTTGGAACATAATTATATAAATATTATTAATTTAATATTTAAATAAAATCATGATTTATTCAAAAATAACAATTTTAAACCTATAACTCATTTTTTAACACCTTGTAAAATTAATCAAGTTGACATTATCTTAAGGACTTAATAAAATAAAATAATAATAATATTTAATACTACTTAAGGTCATATTACAATTCATATTACTATTCATTAGGTTATGTTACTACTCACCAAAAAAACAATTTGGTCCTATCAGACTCCAAATAACTTACTGATCACAATTATATATGGTCGTTTTTTGAAATTCAAAACATATAAGTGGAAAAATTATGATTATAGACTAGTTATAAATATCTATTTAAAACAAATTTTCATCCATTTCAATTTATTTTTAAAACATCGGTGTGTTACAATATTAGAGAAATTTTGGATAAATTAAAAGAGAAACCATAAGTGGTCGATATAAGAAAGAATTATTCAATAAAAGGATTTCAATTGTTTATAAGTGGACCTTAAAAATTGGAACATAAATTAAATTTTTTTCTTAGTAAAATATTTAATAAACTTAATTTCATTATATTATATGATCAATCATGAATGACTAAGAAGAGGCCTAATGTAAGGGATTTCTGTTAAAATATCATTTTATTTTAGGATTATTTATGTCATGATTTTATTTAGTAAATTTATATGATTATAATATCTTAAGCCCCATAAATTTTTCCACCAATTCTTATGTTTATGGTTTAAATGTATATATTTTATTTCTTCTCTTCATGTATCAAGAATCAACAAGTAATTTACATATAAGAAACTTTATCTTAAAAATCATTTTTAAAGATTTCCTTCCAACATTTTTCTTATATGTCATGCTTCTTTTAAATGTTTCATAAATATTATTATTTAATCATCAATTATTATTTCAATTCATTTTAAATAATATTTTATTTTATTTATAAAAATTTTAAAATGATTATTCTTTTCAATTTCCAAATGAGGTACTTTTCAACCCTTTACTAAAAGATTGAAAGGAATCATTATTTTATGTTTTCCACAAGAAAAAAATTACCCATCATCATAACCATTATTTAATTTAAATTTTCAATTAAAAATATCCATGGGTATTTTCAAATAAAATCCATTTCTAAAAATTCTATGAATTTAAAAAATAATCCCAATGAAAGGGTATTTGTTTCTAAAAGTAATGAAAATAATTTTAAAAGTAATTTATAACTTCATTCTGACAAAAAGTTACTCGGGAGTTATTTTTACTAATTTTACTCCATTTTAATTTCTATTTATGAAAGGCCCAGTTTTAATAAAAAATCATTTATAATGAATTTATGGTCGTATTTCATCCTTTATTGATTTATTGTTTTGTGGACATTAACTTTCTCATGATCACATTCGCAATCACTCTCTATCATCTCATTGGAAAATAGTTTCTCCTCCATGTCCATATTTTAATTATCATTAATTTAAATGAAATCATTTACACTACTTGGTTATTTTATCAATTTTATACAAATTATATTTACAATATCACTTGAAGGAAGTTTAATTAGAAATTAATTTCATTAATTGGGTAAATATTACACATTCTTAATTCAATACAAAAAAAATGTAGATTTATAAGGCATTTTGAGAATGAATTGTATTGATTATTCAAAACCTGAGGAATGAATTAGATATGTATGTTAAGAGCGGGTTCTAGTTATAGATATCCCCTTGATTCATTTATAAGTCTCATAAGATAAAAAATAGGTATTCAGTATTATATAGTTATTAGGTTTATGCATACCTGTTTATTAATAATGTATCAGTTAAGGCCTTTGTGGTAATGTTCATAATATAATGGTTGAGTTATAGGTGGTAAGATCATGAATGTCCATAATTACACATTTCCATTATTGATAATTCAGTTTCTATTATCCATGAGATTTTTATGTTGATATTATCCATTGATATATATTGAAATAAATTTTTTGATTTAAATCCTTGTGTTATGATTATCCACTCTACCATAGGGGTTATTCCTTACTCAATCATGATAAATTTAGTTGTACATGATAATTACTGATAATTTTAGATCACCATTTAATTTTTTTTCCTTTCCACAAGATATGAAGAATAATATATTAAATGATTTGAAGTGTGAAAGAATATTTTTTATGTTATGTTTTTATATATATAATATAATTTGGGAATCATTTATGTATCTAGTTTTCTATAATGTATAAATTGATCCATCCTTCAGGGTTTATTACATTATATCTTATACAATGGTAAGAAATTGACCACTGGTTCTTGGTTACTAGAGTCAGAATCATTACAGTTGGTATGAGAGGAATCTTAGTAGAAACCTTGGGGACTAGATTTTAAAATAACATAGATAGCATGATTATTATGATGATACCTTAGGGTAATGATAACATTTACTGCCATATGGATTTTTATTTTACAGATCAATATTCATGATGATTATGAGATAACTCAGTGTCTGGAATTGTTTTGAGATGACACCTAGAAAATAGAGGATGATCAACATCCAAAGTAATTGTAGGTATTTCCCTATAGATCAATCAAATATTTTTGGTGTTGCAGTTGAGTAGATTAAGGTCATACTGGGGAAGATGACCTAGTTTATGTAGAATAACCTTTCTCGTATGGAGAAATCTACAGTTCCACAGCCATATTTTCTTATGTTGGATCATGTCATGTGATATAAGACTCCATATTTGAATGTAATTACTAATAAATTAGTATATAAGTAATGAATTCAGTCTTTCAAAAATATATTTCTAACGTTGATATATTATTAAAGGGAGAATGTTATTATGGAAGTCTATTATTTGAAGGCAGGTGTTGGTTAATTTTCATCATTGATCCAAAACACTAAATAGGATAATGAAATATAACATATGGAATGGAAATATTTTAAAGTCATTTTTTCTTCCGGAAAATACATTTTTCTGATCACCCATACTGTTCGAACAGAATGGTCTGAACTGTGAATTATATCCTTTTATCTTTTGAATGAGATTCCATAAATATTATATTTTCTGGTTCATCAAATATGGTCTGTGGGAATGACCACATGAATGGTTGTGGAAAATGGTTTGACATTTTGATTATGGGGGGGTGATGTCTATACAATCATTCAGTTTGAGTTCTCCATTGGTGTTTACCTTCCAAAGAAACTCCAAATGGTTCACACATTCATAATTAGGTACATTCTTAATTTCCAATGATAGGCGGTCAGTTGGGGTATCAAACCCAATGGAATTTTGGAACTCACATTGGTTGAGAGTATAAGAGGTCAAGGTCATCACACCCATTGGGGGGGAGTTGTTTCCTTCCCTAAGGCTCACTTATAGAATCTTTTCATAATCCTGATACAACACAAGTTTCCCAAATAAAATGATCAAGTACTAAAACCTTCCGTGGGTAAAAGAGGGACAATTAATAAGTCCATCGGAATGTATCTAAGGCTCTTCTTCCATTCCACATTATCAGGTAACTGCACTATGTTTTGAATCTATATAAAAATAAACTTAGAAGCTTACAACCATTCATGGAGGTGATTAATATTTTTAGTATGGAATTGAATGTTTATGAGGCATCCTACATATCCCATTTCTAATATGAATCAAAACCAACATTGTTCAACAAACTTTTAGAGTTTAATGTCATGTAGAGAGAAAATATATCAGGTCTCGTAGGTAATAGGTATTGAGCTCAAAACTCAACGAGGCATCCTACATATCTTGGATATAGTAGAAATTAGATTCATCATATTTCATTCAAGCCACTAGGAATTTCCCTGAGGTAGGTTCCCTTATATGGGGGTAAGTTGTATCATTCCAGTGATTAGGGCTTACACATTGTGGTTCCCCTGGCTGGTAGAGATTCATGATGAAAATAATATGACAATTGAAACTGCTTAATCCCACATGATCCCTGATTGATGTGAAAAAAATGGATAGAATATAATCAGTCTCACAACATATGGATGCAGGACTCTTGTTTTGTGAAAACCCTTTGTATGTTTAATATAGATATCGGTCCTTAAGAAGGCACCTAGATATCCTGGTTATGGAATGAATCAGAGGCATCAAAGTTTAGTTAACTTCTCAATCCACTAGTTGATGAGGTGTAATGATCATCCAATGGTAATTATTGGGTCTCGATTTTTGTACTGTCAGAGACATAGAGGGACATACACCAAGGTGTGTTCCCATTTTAGCTTCGGCCTTAAGAATTAGTCCTATGGATCCTGGTTATGGAAGAAATCAGGGTTCTCATTTTTTAGTTTGTTGGGGCTTGAACACTGACGTTTCCCTTATATAGGGTACATATCATATTATTCCACTGATCAGGGATTACATACTAAGGATTATCATACATTGGGGACATATCATATTATGTTTTTGATCAGAGATTAAACACTAAGTATGCCCTTCCATGGGGAAAATATCATATTATACAATTTATCAAGGCATACAAAATGAGGCTAACCTTACATGGAGGACATATCATATTATGTCATTGGTCGGAAATTACATGTTGAGGCTTCCCTTATATATCCACTAGAAAAGGTTATCATGGAACGGGATGTCTACTTTAAACATCATGATTGTCCACTATTCATTTATTGATTGACTATTTAACATGTATGTGGATGTTTATACATGACCTTGTTGCATAGAGTGCATGTCCAAGGACAATCCCATGATCTAGTTAACTTTTCCAAAGGACTTTTCATAATATGAATGGAATATTTGGAGACCATCACATGATCTTGTATGAAAACTCTAGAGGGTGTCACAATATCTTTCTTGCTTTTCCAAATCAGATTGTGAGACCCAGGTTAAAAGGTTATGGTGTTATAGTGAGACCTATCTATCTTTCCCAGAGGACGTTACATGATCAAGGATGAAATGTATGGAGGGTTCCATATGACCTGGATGACTTGTACAGAGGACATCATAAGATCCAAGATGACATTCCTAAAGGGTACCACGTGATCTAGATGACATGTCTGGAGAAAATTGTATGATTCAGGCTAACATTTCTGGGGGAGTTGTAATACCTAGTTTAATTTTATAGAGGCCATCATATGAATCAGCCTAACATGTTTTGGTGTCACCGTGAGACATAGCTTACGTTTCCTAGAATCATCACATAAATTGGGTAACATGTATGGAGGACGTCACAAGGTTTTGGCTGGTAATCCCAGGGTGCTTCACAAGACTTGAATGGCATGCTCGAAGGTCATCATGTCACTTTATTGAAATGATTAAGGGACATCTAATGATCCAAATAGTGTCATGAGGGAGCATCGCATCATTCAAGTGACTTGTCCTGGTGTGGTAGTATGATCTAGGGAAGTCTTGTGATCACATGAGGATTATTGAATTTTTTCATCACATAAGTCTCTCATCTTGTAATCATTATTCAATCCTTTTATTGAATATGTTCCCTAGTTTTTTCTTTCTTTATCTTATTTTAGGTTTCATGTGACCTGAATAACCTATAAGATATCAATCACATAATATGGTTGACATATCATAAGTCCTTCACATGATCTCATGTGATCGTATGAAGTTTCTATGCGTGCATAGTGATCCATAAGTGGTTTCCCCATATTTTGCCTAATGGAAAAACTGTTTTAATCATGTTATTGACCACTCTATGAAATCCTCTCTTTCACTCCCACGTGTGGTCAGTTGTGGTAGTGTTGTAGTGATTTTTATGCTAATGGGGTGGGGTAATTGTAGGCTTTTCATTCAAGGTTATATTAAATCATTTCTAGTGTGTATCTCACAAATTTGGGCGAGACTTGTTGGTGGGATATGGTGTTACACACTTCCCATGATCCTACCATGTTTCATTCAAGGGTCATCACATGATGATCAGCGAACCCAAGAATGTTCTAAATTTTTCACTTTTATTGGACCTAGGTTGATCAATGGGATTTTTCTTGACTATGGGGAAATGTAAAGGGTCTTCTGCAAGGTCTTTCCAACATTTATATGGTCCTTTAAGAGATTAGCAAGCTATGGAAAGGATTTAATGTGATTCAAGGAAACTTGTCTAGGGAGCCCCATTAGAAGAAGGTGGCTTGTCATGGGGGATTTGTGGGATCAAGATTTATATCCAAAGGGATTTTGTGGGATCATGATGACATGTCATGGGGGCCTATGTGGAATCAATAGTGGTCACCCAGGTTGCATACCCCTTTCGTGTGATGATTAATGTTTCTTAACATTCTAAGAAGCTTCCACATTTTTCCCTATTATTTCCTAATTAATTTTTAATGGGTTGAGGATCTCATGAGTTTGTGTGAGTGATGTCAAAAACAAAAACTCCCTTCATGTGATACATTTCATGACCAATAAATGGTCTTGTGATTATGTGTGACCAGTTTAATGTGCAACCCTTCTGTATGTCTATAGAGACAAAGGGGCAGTGTGAGATCAATTTTACAAGTCTGAAACCCATCATATGATGAAGGTGACATTCCAAGAGGCTTTTTTTTGATAAGGAGGACATGCCTCTTAGGAATCTTTAGTGTCTTACGAATCATAGGGGTTTGTCACAGGATTATAAACAACTTCAAATGTCATCCACATTTTGGAACTTTTTTCCTTTATTTTAAAAGGATTTTTTGATGGTTCTCAAGTGCTTGTTGGATGATATGTTATGTGACTTAGAGGAACTCATCTGATACCTTCTGTGTGATCAGTTAATGTCATGGATTCTCTTACAAGGACATATTCTCTTGTAAAAGGGGATCCACATGATCTTATGAAGGTCATGTGCTGAACATATCCCATTTGCATGACCTTTTGATGGTCATATGATCATGTGTCTTTTAGAAGGTTACCTGATCCACATAATCCTGCACATCTTCCCTTTGTTTTATAGAAAAAATCATACCCATGTATCAGGTATTTATACCCTTATAGAAATATTGATTCTTATTTGGAAGACATCAAAATATTCCCCACCTAAAGAGTGATGTCCATAGGTACAAGGTCTCAGTTATAGGGAAAGTAAATTCCTACAGGAGTCTTTAGGATATCGCCAATAGGTTTCAAGTTTGGTGTTTTGAGATCTCGAGTGACTCTTAGTATTCCAAATAAATACCTATAAACAGTGGAACAATGGGTGGATCATTCATTTGAAACTCATACTCTCCAAATCTATTGGAACCATATTCATTTTCATGAACACTTCACGAGAACTGGTTTGGATACCTCTCCACAGGATCTGATCATAGTGTATGTTTTTTAGACATGTCTTCATGTGACTATTTCATGATATTTTCCATTTCTCAACAGTTTCTCAAATCACCCATGAATTTATGTTCAGTAATTTATTGAATATTATACATATCATTGCCTTGCAAGTTTTGAAAGATCCATTGGTTTGGTCTCATGATCACTCAACTATTATGCAAATCATGTGACTATGTCAGGGTCACATGATCGCGAGTTTCATGTCTGGTTGGGTAGTCATGAGATGTCCTTGGGTCATGAGGATCATGTGGTTTAAGAGGTCTGTATTAGGTTATGAGACCATGAATCCCCATATAGGTTATGCGACTCACATCAATATGATAGGTCCATGATTGATGGGAACTATAGTGTTGACCATCAATATCATGTGTATTCTGACAATGATATTTTTAAGAGGCTTCTCTCATCTAAAATTCAATGTTATACTTTATCACAAAAGCTTCCCCTACATGGATTCGGCCTACAGGATGAGATTAACATTCCTTATTCTAACTAAAACCTTCCATCTTGTTGGGTTTCAACTTCCAATGATTGTATTCAAACAAATATGTTGAGGATGGATAACTGTTTATAGCAAGGTCTTAGGAGGTTTCCTATATGTTGTAAAACACCTCTATAAGTCAATATGGCTACAATTTCACCCATCAACCCATTTCTCAAAGAAAATTGATCATATTTGTCTCTTATTAGAATGAATTGGGTGGAAGAGCTCAAAATATGACTTGTGACTTAGTGGAAATTATTTTGATGAATGGGTATGACAAATTTTTGTTAGAAAAAGCTACATTGAATTTCTTGACCAACTACATGTTTTCTATATTTATAATGTAGTATGGGTCTCTTAGTTCATCAACGACCAAAAGTTGGAACTTCTCAATGACTTGGATAGTTGTTGGTTCCCTAGTACCAATTCATTTGATTTTTCCCATAGTGAAGCAAGAATCATCCTTTGGGATATCTACTGACTGGGAAAGATATCCCCACTTGGGTAAATGTATGATGAGTTCTTTTCTACTATGTACATCTGGGATGATCTATCATAGACTCCATTATTGGAAATGAATATGTTTAATATTGTGATGGAAAAGTAAAGGAAGGATATAAATATGTGTTCACTCATCTTCATTGAATTTTTGGATCAACATTTTCCTCTATCACAGTGGAGCCCATCTAACCACTATATTGTAAGAACATGTACCTTCATTTCAAGTATGTTTTTCCTTTTTCTAGAGTTTTTTAGAAAAGAGGAGTTTCTGGAAATTTTTGAAGTACACACAGTGTACTTTATATGTACACGTCGTGTACTTAGACGTCGCGTGAGGCCGTGTGCTGGCCGTGTCCGGGCCACACACACGGTCATGTGGGGTGATGTGGAGGCTGCTTAAAGTGGAGTACGAAAAATCCTAGTACACACCATGTACTCTAAAAGTACACGCTGTATACTTTCTTTTTTTCATTAAATGGACCGGGGTCACGTCTAATCGCCAAAACATGCTTCTTCTCTAGCTTCTTTGACCAAGAGCATCCCGTACGGCCAAAAATCTCCTCCGAGCCTTCGTCCATTCTCCAAATCGACCGCCGTAGATTGCGTTGGGACCACAGCTATAATCTATTCCTTCTCTTATAGGTTTGTTTTTCAATTACTCCTCTTTTTCAAGTTATCTTGGGTTGAACATTTTGTGAATTTTTTTAGATCTACGATGTTCTAAGGAAATTCAAGCCTTCTGGTTCATGTATATCAATCTCCTAGCATCAATGTAGGTGGTTTGTTCCTTTCTGTTCAAAGTCTTTGAGTTTTATGTGCAATTTCCACCAGTACCCTTGAACGGGGTATTGCGTGTTTACTGGTTTTCCCCTATTGTTTTTCCTGCCTTGCTTGTATGCTTTAGTAGAGGTAATTTGGTTATGTATTAGGATAATTTCTATTCTTGGATTTTATCCCATGCCTTGTTCACTTTACGACCTTTTGGTCTTGTTCATCCTTTGGTTGTTCAACCTTTCTTCCATGCCTTGTGATCAGAGGATGGAGTGTTGTTCCCTGACATGCTTGTTATGTTGTAGACTGGTTATCCAAGTAGCTATGTAGGTTTACTTTGGCCTTATAGAATTATTATGCACTGACTGGAATGGGGCTGTGAGAACCTGGTGTTATAGACTATAAGGGGATAGACCGAGTGAGCTTCCTCAGAGAGTCTTGGACATTATAGACTATTGGGGATAGACCGAGTGAGCATCACAGAGAGTCTTGGATATTATAGACTACAAGAGGATTGACTGAGTGTGATTTCTCTGAGAGTCTTGAGCTTTATAGACTATACAGGGGTAGACCAAGTGATCTTCCTCACAGAGTCTGTGTTTTGTTTGAATTTCCTTAAACCATTCCAGACTATAGGAGGAATTGACTGAGTGAGCTTCCTCGGAGAGTCTATGATCAACCTAAGGCTATAAGAGGAATTGACCGAGTGATATTCCTCTGAGAGTCTCTAGACCTTGGGGCTATAAGGGGATTTTAATGCATGACCTTCCTCAGAGAGTCCCTAAATACCTTATACTATAAGGGGAATTTACTGAGTGTGCTTCCTCAGAGAGTGTTATAATTTTCTATGACCAAACCATAGTGGTTAAGCTTAGTGTACTTCCCAGAGGGTTGTTGGTACTTCTTATATGGGACCAGAAGGGATGGATATGAGTACATCCCAGAGGGATTCCTGTTTGTGGTTAGCTACTTGCTTCACTGCTGCTTGTTGATCTGTGGATTTTTTACTGTTGTGTATCATCCTGTAGACTGCTTACTGTTTATTGCTTACTGTACTGTCACCTTCCATATGCTCACTGACTGTTAGGCACAGATCTTTGGGTGGTTTCCTAATAGTATTTAGTCTCACACCATGTTTGGGTCATGCTTCAGGGCCCAAACAGATTATATTTTTGCAGGTATAGACAACGGCAAGCACCCTTCGACTTCAGGTACTTGACTTGCATTGGAGAAGGAGAGCATGGGACCATGCCAAGGCTTGTGATGCTGATGAATTTCTTATCTGTTTTCTTTTGTACTTTGTCTTAGTATTTTATTCAGCATTGTTACTAGTTCGGATTCTTTACTAGACATATGTATCATGCATCATTTCATATATATGTGTGTGCTCTAGTTTTATATTGTTTAGTTTTCCGTTGTTTATTGTTGTTTGATATTTACTGCTTTCGCTATTGTATGTGTTGTTTACCTCTCCTGTTTAATTTTCCAATGAGGGCATAGTCTCCCCGCTATCACACCCAAGGCCCTCACTGCTAGTCGGTAGCCTCTGGCGTTTGAGGAAATGCGCTTGAGGCCATGTGACCAACCGGGTACGGGGTGCCTCTGGGTGGCTTACGAAACCGGGGCGTTACAAAGTGGTATCAGAGGAACTCTTTTCTCTTAACTTACTGTTTGGAGCCTATAGCCAGGGATAGGATGGAATAGGTACTTGGTAATAATTTTTTCCTGGGAGTATCTAACATGTGTATAGGGAAAACCCATACTACCTTGTTTATTGAAGTTTTACTGGTTTCCACTTTTACCGTTGATTTTATTTCACTGTTGGGTGATTCACATTCTTTGTGAAGTTACCGTTGTTGTTATTGCGGTTCTATTTCTATCACAACCCAATAGGATGAGGGTATACCATCTCATTCATCATATATGAACTTTTTATAAATCACATGTCATTCATTCTTTCCATGCCATCTAGGATACATTAGTGATTGCTTGTTGTTGTGATAGATGATTTGATAGAATATTTTCTATTTGATAGAGATTTTTTTTGTATAGTACCTTGCTTAGATGGATGCCAAAATTGGGTTCTCGAGGTGTTATGGGCCCTCATGGACTGGAATTTGGTGGATCATTGCCTGGTTTCCTTGTAATAACTTGTATAAGATGCAAATCTTTGATTCGTGGGGAGTATGGTCCCTCACGGAATGGAATTTCGCACCTTAACTCTTGTTTTCTGTGTTTTCTGGGCTTTGGAGTAGTTTCTGAGATATTGCCCAGAAAAACCCAGAATACATGGTGTGTACTTTATTAATACACTCCGTGTAGTTTTTAAACCATGTCACTGACTGTGTTGGTAGAAACACGGGGTTATGAAAAATATTCAGGAACACGCCGTGTACGGTACGTACACGCCGTGTTGTAGTGACCGTGTGTCTACCCATGTGGCTAACGACACGGATGGATGAAACTTTGAATTTACACGCCATTTCCTGTTATCACACGTCATTCCATGTAACCTAAGTACATGGCCATGAAACAAACAACACGGGTCAGGGAAAACCTTCAAGTACACACCATTTTCTAAGGGAGCACTCCATGTAGAGTGAACCGTGAAGCCATCCGTGTAACTAACAACACGGGTCTTTGAGACCTTGTCTAGTACACATCGTTTCCTTCTTGAACACACCATACAGTCTAGGATTAAGAGGACCATGTGGGTTATCCATGTAAGGAGACTCGAGCAGTGGATTAGAGTTCAAGTATAGGCCATGTGTGGGGATAACACGCCATGTGGTTGGGGCGTTACATGACCAGTTGTGGCAGAAGTACACACCCATGTGAATGGTTTAAAAGAACAAATCATGTAGTTTTTATACATGTCGTGTAGTCATCTTTTTTAAAACTTGAATGTTTCTTTCTCCTATTCCCTTCTTGTACTATTGTGTTCTCAGTCTTTGATAATTTTGATCTAAGGTGTTCTTTTGACGTTTTAGAGCTATTCTATCAAGATATCCTTCGGTTGTATTTCAGCTGCCATATGGTGATCAGACACTGGATATTGCCAATCAGGGACCTCCTGCATATCCTCTTGCTGTTCCAGCCTTGGCACCATCATTTATACCAATTTCAAGCACCAATGCATAGTTTAGGGAAGATTTTTCTGAGGATGATGCAGACCTTCCCGGGAGTGTTGCCTCCTGCCCCGTCTATGGAAGAGTTGACGCGGGTTTTCTAGAAGTAGAATCCTTCTACTTTTTCAAGGGACGCAGGAACTTAGGATACAGAGTCGTGGCTAGAGGCCATGCTGACAATTTTCGAGTATCTGGAGATACCTACAGAGAAGAGGGTGAATCTCTCTACCTATATGCTTTGATACTCCACCAATAGGTGGTGGGAGGTGATCTCACTGTCAGGACGCCAGTAGAGTATGACTTGGGATGAGTTTTTGTGCATCTCCTACAATTACTTCTACCTGGAGACCCTGAGGGCTGATCAAGCCCGGGAGTTTATGAGTCTGGAGCAGGGTACTCTTTCGGTTATGGAGTACTCGTCTCGCTTTACTGAGCTGCAGTGTTTCATGCCTATTCTAGGAGGCGATGACTTATTCCTTGCGTGGAAGTTCAAGGATGGTCTGAGGCACGACATCCGCTCGCAGGTGAACATCTTCAGGTTGACTTTGAAATCTTATATTGTAAACCAGGTGCTGATCACTAAGCACAATATGATGGATTTTGTAGCCTTGAGCTAGGGCGGTTCGACATCCAGAGTCAGTTTTCCTCCTATATATAGCAGGAAGCGCCGCATGGGAGTCTACTCGAGGAGATCAGAGTAGGCTGAATGTATCTTTGGGAAGCCAGGTAGTATGCTACGAGTGCAGGAGGTGCGGGCATACTAGGCCTTAGTGCCAGAGAGACCCGATGGAGTGCTGATCTTGCAGCAATATGGGTCATCTTCAGTGTTTTTGTTAGATCATCTCACCTGCAGTTAGTGGTAGGGGTTCTTCTATGACCCCACGTTCTAGAGA
Source organism: Viscum album (assembly GCA_963277665.1). Lineage (NCBI taxonomy): Eukaryota > Viridiplantae > Streptophyta > Magnoliopsida > Santalales > Viscaceae > Viscum > Viscum album. The sequence continues at coordinate 779,390,671 of OY728138.1, forward strand.
TGCATTTCCAGTTTCTCACCAGTCTGGGAACTGGACTTCTTCTGGCCGTCCGGGCCGAGTTGGAGGTCACGGTCGTGGTGGTCATTCACCAGCTTACCAGCGACAATAGATTGGATCAGCTCAGAGTGGTCAAATAGGGTCACAAGGCCGCGGTACAGGCCATAATTTTGCTGTGGAGAAGACCTATCAGGAGCAGGATCCCGGACCTTCTACAGTTTGAGGTATGATCTTAGTAGCCTCGGTCTTATCTTCAACTCTTTTCGATACTAGTGCTACGCATAGCTTTATCTCTGTTTCTATTATGGAGAGCCTTGGGCTCTGTATCTTTTCCTCAGTCGATACTTTGACTCTAGACACACCGTTGGGGACTAGAGAAGTTAGCATACGTCACTGCAGAGAGTTCCCTCTTAAGGTTGCAGGGTATCACTTCTTATGGGACCTCTATGTCCTGGAGATGATCAGCTATGATTCCATTCTTGGAATGGACTGATTAGTCTCATTCCAGGCATTCGTCGATTGCTATCGTCGTAGGGTGAGTTTCTTATCACCAGAGGGTGGATCCTTTCTTCATAGAGGTGAGTGGGATATCCAGGAAAGTTGAGGAGGACTCAAGCATCATGGGCTAGGAGGAGTTACACTATAGATTTCTATTCTTTATATGGATGACTCAGGGACTTCACAGTTATACTTTCCTCCAGTGGTAGATCATTTTAGAGATGTCTTTACAGATGAATTTTCAGGTTTTCCTCGAGAGAGTGAGGTATACTTCTTGATTGAGCTCATTCCAGGAGTGGAACCGGTGTCCATTCCACCTTATAAGATGGCTACACCGGAGTTTCAGGAGCTCCAGAAGTTGTTGGAGGAGTTTCAGGCAAAGGGTTTCATCTGAACCAGTACTTCTCCTTGGGGTTCGCCTCTCCTGTTTGCGAAAAAGGTAGATGGAAACCTCAGGATTTGTGAGGATTATTGGAAGATAAACCAGTTGACGGTCAAGAACCGATATCCCTTACCGAGGATCGATGATAACTTTGATCAGCTTTGAGGAGCCCGAGTGTTCCCGAAGAATGACTTGAGATCCGGTTATCATTATTTGCGTGTTAGACCATCTGATATACCTCTTACAGTTTTTTTGGAGAAGGTATAGTCTATTTGAATATATGGTTATGTTGTTCAGTATCATGAACGCGCATGTAGTTTTCATGGCACTGATGAACCGTGTGTTCCATCCATACTTGGATTCCTTCATGGTGGTTTTCATGGATGATATCTTGGTGTAATCTCACACTCGACATGACCATAATACCCATCTTGAGATCGTTCTGTGTACATTGAGAGAGCATTAGTTATATGCTAAGCTCTTGAAATGCCACTTTTTGATGGATCAGATTCACATTTTGGGTCATGTTAATTCAGTGACAGGAGTATCAGTAGACCCAGAGAAAGTGAGGGAAGTAGTTTCTTGGGAGAAGCTAAAGAACATCTTTGAGGTATGGAGATTTTTAGGGCTGGATGGATACTACAGACACTTCATACAAGACTTTTCATGCCTATCAGCACCACTAACAGGTCTGACCAATAATGGGGTGATGTTCTTATGGTCAGATTCTTGTGAGTCAACCTTTAGGGAGTTGAAAGGGGGGTTGACTTCAGCACTGACACTAGTATTTCCAGATCCGGTCAAGAGATATACCATGTATTGTGATGATTCAGGTATCGGTCAGGGAGTTGTTCTTATGTAGGGAGATGAAGTTGTTGCGTATGGGTCTCGGTAGTTGAGGCCACATGAGAGAAACTACCCGACGCACGATCAGGATTTTGCAGCAGTTGTTCATGCCTTGTGATATTGGAGATATTATCTTTGGGGAGAGCACTTTGTGGTGTTTACCGACCACAAGAGTCTCAATTACATCTTCACTCAGTGTGATCTAAATCTGAGACAGTGGTGGTGGGTCGAGTATCTTCAGTCCTTTGACTTTGAGCTTTCATATGCACCTGGGAAGGGAAACGCAGTGGCTGACGCGTTGAGCAGGAGAACTCAGATACAGGAAGTTCGAGAGGCCAGCAGTGAGTGGCAGCTTATGGATCTGTTCTCTGAGATGCATTTGGAGGTGCATGACAGACAAGGGGTAGACTTTTCTATCTTCTATAGCAGTTACCTCTACTCTTATTGATCGGGTATGAATGAGTCACCTATCAGACTCTGAAGGCCTATTCATGTAGGAGAGTGTGTCAGGATGGGACCCACTTCCTGGATAGACAGTAGGCGAGGATTAGATCTTGCATTTCTAGGGACGCGTATGGGTGCCAGCAGACATATACGGGCAGCTGATGCGGGACTTTCATTCCCCAGTTTGGGTAGTTCATCCTGGCATCACCAAGATGTATCGTGATCTATACCACCAGTATTGGTGGTCAGGTATGAAGAGAGATGTTGATGGTTTTTTCATGAGGTGTTCCGCTAGTCAACAGGTGAAAGCGGAGCATCAGCGACCAGCAGGTCTTTTGTAGAAGTTACCCATTCTGGAGTATAAGTGGAATGATGTCTTGATGGACTTCGTGACCGATTTTCCAAGGTCACATAGAGGGAATGATTTTGTTTGGGTTGTCATCAATAGGCTTACAAAGGTTTCTCACTTCTTACTGATCAAGGAGACCTTCAGTGTTGATGAGCTAGGACGGTTGTACATCTGAGAGATTGTACGTCTACATGGAGTTACACACTCCATTGTTTCAGAAAGGGATGTGTGTTTTACTTCTCGGTTCTGGCAGGGGCTTTAGAAGGATTTGGGCACACAGGTACTTTGGAGTACAGCATACCATCCCCATACAGATAGCTAGTGTGAGTGTATGATTCAGGTGCTTAAGGATCTACTCCGAGATTGGATTCAAGACTTTGTATGTTCTTGGGAGAAGCATATACCTCTTGTGGAGTTCTCCTACAACAACAGTTTTCAGGAGACTATTCAGATGGAACCTTACGAGGCTTTGTACAGTAGTCTATAACGATCACCTTTATGCAGGCAGGAGGTAGGATAGGTAGCTTTTCTAGAACCTCATCTTGTTCAGGAGACCTCAGAGTAGATAGAGTTGATTCGGAAGAGGATGGCTACGGAATAGTCTCGACAGAAGTCTTATGTTGATCAGCGGAGATGACCTATGGAGTTCGAGGTCAGGGATCAGGTTTTCCTACATGTCGTACTGAGGTTGGGACACAAGAGGATTCAGAGACAGGGTAATCTTTCACCACGGTACGTCGGGCCGTTTGAGGTGTTGGAGAGATTTGGTCCATTGGCCTGTCGGTTTCAGTTACCTCAGAGGTACCGAGCTATGCACCACATCTTCCACATTTCTCAGCTCCGACGTTACTTTTCAGACCCGTCTCATGTTATTCAACCTGAGGAGGTTGATCTTGAAGCAGATGCATCATTTGAGGAGCATCCTATCCGGATTGTCGATCGTGGTACGAAGTTTCTCTATGGATTGATCTTTTCCTCTGGTACAGGTGCTATGACAGCAAAGGCGAGTACAGGACGAGACTTGGGAGAGGGAGGCCGACGTACGATCATAGTGGCCGGAGCTGTTTGGGTTTTCTTCTTCCACACCTCGCTAGGAAAATTTAGGGATGAATTTCTTTAAGGGGGGAAGTTTTTAATCACTTGGACCTTAGTTTTAGGTATGTTTTCCCTTTTTCTAGAGTTTTTGAGAAAAGAGGAGTTTCTGGAAATTTTTGAAGTACACGTCATGTACTTTATAAGTACACGCTGTGTACTTCAACGCCACGCGAGGCCATGTGATGGCCATGTCTAGGACACACACATGGTCATGTGGGGTGATGTGGAGGCCGCTTAAAGAGGAGTACGGAAAATCCTAGTACACGTCGTGTACTCCAAAAGTACACACCGTGTAATTTCTTTTTTCCTTAAATGGATCAGGGTCGTGTCTAATCACCAAAACAAGCTTCTTCTCTAGATTCATCGACCAAGAGCATCACGTACAGCCGCAAATATCATCCGATCCCCCGAGCCTCCGTCCGTTCTCTGAATCGACCGTCGTCGATTGCGTTGGAACCACAACAGTAAGCTCTTCCTTCTCCTAGAGTTTCGTTTTCCAATTCCTCCTCTTTTTCAAGTTATCGTCAATTGAAAATTTTGTGCTTTTTCATAGATCTATGATGTTCTAAAGAGATTCAAGCCTCGTGGTTCAATTATATCGATCTCATAGCATCAAGTTAGGTGTTTTGTGACTTTCCGTTCAAATTCATTGAGTTTTATGTGCAATTCTACCAATACCCTTGAACGAGGTATTGCGTGTTTAATATTTTTCCCCTATTGTTTTTTCTACCTTAATTATATGATTGAGTATAGGTAATTTGGTTATATATGAGGATAATTTCTATGCTTGGATGTTTTTCCCATGCCTTGTTCTATTTACGACCTTTTGGTCTTGTTCAACCTTTGGCCGTTATACCTGTTTTCCATGCCTTGTGACTATAGGATGGAGTGATGTTCCCTGACATGCTTGTTATGTTGTAGACTGGTTAGCCAAGTAGCTCTGTATTTTTACTTTGTCCTTATATCATTATTATGTACTGACTGGCATGGGGCTGTGAGAACTTGGTGCTATAGACTATATGGGGATAGACCGAGTGAGCTTCCTTAGAGAGTCTTGGACATTATAGAATATATGGGATAGACCAAGTGAGCTTCCCAGAGAGTTTTGGATATTATAGACTACACGAGGATGGACCGAGTGAGCTTTCTCAGAGAGTCTTGAGCTTTATAGACTATACGGGGGTAGACCGAGTGACCTTCCTCGGAGAGTCTATGTTTTGTGTGAATTTCCTTAAACCATTCCAGACTATAGGAGGAATTGACCGGGTGAGCTTCCTCATAGAGTTTGTGATCGAACTGAGGATATAAGAGGAATTAACCGAGTGATATTCTTCTGAGAGACTCTAGAACTTGGGTCTATAAGGGGATTTGACCATGTGATCCTCCTCAAAGAGTCCCTCACTACCTTAGACTATAAGGGGAATTGACTGATCGTGCTTCCTCAGGGAGTCTTATAATTGTTTATGACCAAACCATAGGGGTTAGGCTGAGTGTACTGCTCAGAGGGTTGTTGGTACTTCTTGGATGGGACCAGAAGGGATGGCTATGAGTACTGCCCAAAGGGATTCTTGTTTGTGGTTATCTATTTGCTTAACTACTGCTTGTTGTTCTATGGATTTTTTACTATTTTGTATCATCCTGTTTACTGCTTACTGTTTACTGCTTACTGTACTATTACCTACCATATGCTCACTGACTGTTAGGAATGGATCTTCGGGTGGTTGCCTACTGGGATATAGTCTCACACCCTATCTGGGTCATTCTTTTGGGCCCAAAAAGATTATATTATTATAGGTATAAATAAGGGCAAGCGCCCTTCGACTTTAGGTACTTGACTTGCATTAGAACAAGAGAGCATGGGACTAAGCTGAGGATTGTGATGCTGAGGACTTGCTTATCTGTTTTCTTTTGTACTTTTGGATTTGTATTGTATTCAGAATAGTGAATTGTTTGGCTGCTTTTCAAGACATATTTATTATGCATCATTTCATATATATATGTGTTCTCTAGTTGTTTATTGTTTAATTTTCCATTGTTTACTGTTGTTGGATATTTACTACTTCCACTATTGTATGTGTTGTTTACCTCCACTGTGTACTCTACCAATGAGGGCATAGTTTCCCCACTATCACACCCAAGGCCCTCGCTGCTAGTCTGAAGCCTCTGGCATTTGGGGAAATGTGCTTGAGGCCATGTGACCAACCGGGTATGGGGCACCTCTAGGTGGCTTCCGGAACTGGGGTGCTATAAAGTAATGTAACACCCTTGGAAAATTGAGACTTAAAAGGCTAAATGTTACTACCCATGTCAACAAGGTGCACCTTTCTATTCGGGAGCCTACCAGATTAGAACTCCACGGTTAAGCATGCTTGCCCTGGAGTATTAATCAGGATGGGTGACCTTCTGGGAATATTCCTAGGGTGTGTGTGAATGAGGACAAAACACACTGAAAGAACATCTGTTGGCATGTGGGGACAATCATTAGTCTGATAATCATCCCTAGTGAATAATAGACTATGGGGTGCTGGGAAGGCAATCAAGGTATTACAGGATACCCATGGGGTCAGATGACAAGGTTCATGGCCTGGGGAGGCGAGTCGTGGAAAATGGTATCACATCCAATACCCAACCGGAAGTGCTTAGGTGCTGCCTGGGTTTGAGGCTTGGGGTCCAGAACGAGGGCGTTGTGCTTTAAAGGGGTGGATAATATAACACCCCTAGAAAAGTGAGACTTAAAATGACAAACGTTACTACCCATGTCAACAAGGTGCACCTTTCGTTTTGCGTACCTTCTTGATTAGAACTCCACTGTTAAGCATGCTTGGCCTGGAGTAGTAATAAGGATGTGTGACCTTTTGGGAAGCTTCCCAGGGTGTGTGTGAGTGAGGAAAAACACACTAAAAGAACATGTGTTGGCCTGTGGGGATATTCGTTAGTCTGATAAGTGAGCCTAGTGAGTAATAGCCTATGGTGTGTTGGGAAGGAAACCAAGTTATTACAGGAGACCCATGGGGTTAGATGAAAAGGTTCATGGCCCAGGGAGGTGGGGCATGACATATATGCCCTCATTGGTTACCTTTATAGAAGGTTCTTGATAGCATCATCTCTTATTTGGAAATCCAAGAAGCTAGATAATATTTCACATGGGGCTACTGGGTGAGGTTATAGATATCCTTAAGCCTTAGTCTAGCAGGTTTTATGGCCATATTCTTTAATGAGTGGATTTTCCCAACATGGGTCGTGTGTCTGAGAATCCAAGTTAGCATGATGGTGATGGTTTCTCTGTTATAGGAGGGACAGACCCTCAATATAATTGTACTTATTCTTACACAACTTTATTATCTTCTAGGACATATTCAATAGGGAAATCTCTTAAAGAATTGGTGGTTATTTCCAATTTTTATTCAGCTGGATAGGAGAGATTTTCTACTGCTATATGTACTAAAATACTACAACGATTCATAGTGCCTAATTATTCCCTAGGTTACTGAACATTTCCTAGGTTTAAGAAGTGATTTTAGGTCTTGATGAGGTGGATGACATGCTGATTCCGTCAAATGTTTTTTGACTTTGTTCCTTATCCTTTACAAGATAGACCATTTGTTGATAATGGAATCACTTCTCTTGATGAATGGTCATACAATATCTCCCCTCAAGATGGGGTTGTCATTTCAATTATGGATGAGCTAATACTTTTCAATCCATATAACCCTTACCAGTTCACTAACTAGTTTGGGTATATCCAAAAGTTTTCTTCCCTTCCCTCAGATGGAATACAGGTAGAACGAGATCATGGGATTATCCACTAGTTTTGGATTATATTTGAACATGAGGATACCAATGTTAATATTATCTTTCCTCCTACTGGTTCCCCTAATTTTTGGCTCATAATTACACCCAATATTGGGTGGAAGCCTACCCTCAAGGTATGATGAACAGACTAGTCTGTCAAGTGGATAGACTACGTGCATCACTAATTCCTTGGTTCATTGCAATAATAGAGGTAATTTAGGATTTGGGTAACTCTTTAGGGAAGTTACACCATTGCATAAATGTTCATTCCATTATTGGTGAATAATTTATTGAGTATTATGTTCCTTAAGTATGAGAGACAGATGATGAGTCTTTTCAGAGAAGGGTATATGTATCTTCTTCTTCTCTTTCCTCTTCATCAACATATCTAGTTATTCCTCCTTCTATAGTACCAAATCTAGAAGTTATAGAGGATTAGAAAAGGAATAGTATAATCTAGAAGAAGATTCATTATTTAATCACTAAGACTCCCTTCAAAACATTTTTCGACCAATAAGAACATCTTTTTTGGATCATTCATAATTTAGGAGCTTGCGTCTTTGACTATGATCCATTATATGAAATCATGAGACAAAAAATCCTGCTGCAGAAAGAGTTAGATAGTAGAAATAGAAGTTTTCACGATCTTGAAGACAAGACTCCCCTGACCAAATTGATGAAAGATAATTCTGCGAAATTGGGATAGATACATCAATTTATATATGAGTTACATGCTAAAATGGATGTCTGGAATTCATGGATTTCTATATATGAGGATATCTTAGCTCACTCAAGTACTGACCATTTGACATCATCATCCTCACTACAAACCACTTCTAAAAGAGTTAAGTAAAACTATACTCTAATTGAGACCCTTCATACTTGGGAATAAGTAGAATATGTGGGTTGGTCAACGCTTCGATGGTCAATTAATGATTCTCTTCTGACACTTGTCGATTTGTCTAGATTAGACGATAAAATATTATTATATTTTGATCATAAATGTATTTGTTTCTCTTTTTATTGAATCCTCAAAGAACTATAAAAATGTGTATCTACCTCCTTTTTCAAGCTATCAATGAATATATATTATAAACTTTCTATGTTGTTTTCATGTTGTCTTTAATTCATGATGTGCATGACATTTCATTGATTTGAAGTTGCATAGATCATTAATGGTACCCTTCCCATGTACAATGTCATGTAAACCTGAATGCCAGAATTTGAATCTTTAAATCAGAACTGATTTCTCTCAATAAATGGTCATTAATTCCCACTGAAATTATATTTCTTATTGATGTATTTGTTCCAATTATCATGAAATTGCAAAATTAAAAAACATATAATTTGGGTAAAATATATGTCCTAGAGGGGTATTTCTCTATCTTTTGCTGAAGCTAGTAGATATAGAAAGTATAGATTTATTTTATCTATGTTAATATGGTGGGCCATACATTATTTCTATCTTTTTATTCATATTTCCTTAACATTTCTTAATCTTATTATAGGGGAAGGATTGGCAGTCATGGACTCATCATTTACTCAGTCCACCCTCTTATGTGTTTCTAGCCTGATAGGTTTTGTTACTTTTTCAGTCTTAAATACTAAATAATTAGTGGTTTGTAGTTTATGGTCCTCTATCTCATACCATATATTGTTGTAGTTTGGTTATTTTATCTCAGACCTTTTGTTTCTATAGTATAGGGTATTTTAGTTCAAACCTTCTATTTTTTTATTTTATGTTATTTTAGATTGGGCCTTCTATTATTTCAGTTCAATTTATTTTATCTTGGACTTTATATTTCTATAGTGTGATTATTTTATATCATCCCTTATATTTCTATATTTTAGGGTCTTTTAGTTCGAGCATTCTATTGTTGTAGTTTAGGGTCTTTTAGCTTCTATGGCCATAGATTATGGTCTTTAAGGTTGGAACTTTTTTGTGGTAGTTTAGGGTCTTCTAGATGTGAAATTATATTGTTTTAGTTTAGTTTCTTTTATCCTAGATCTTCTATTTATTTAGTTTAGATTCATTTATCTCAGAACTTATACTATTTTAGTTTAGGTTCTTTTAGTTGGGACCTTCAATTGTTGTATTTTAGGTTCTTTTAGCTCGAACCTTCTATTTTTTTATTTAATGGTCATTTAACTCAGATCTTCTATTGCTATATTTTATGGACTTTTATCTCAAACCTTCAATTTTAGTATTTAACGTCTTATAGATCAATCCTTTTATTATTGTAGTTTATGTTCTTTTAGCTCAGACCTTTTATTATTTTATTTTAAGGTCTTTTATCTAAAACATTCTATTTTTGTAGTTTAAGGTAGTCTAGATCAGGACTTATATTTTTTTTAGTTTAGTTTTTTTTTTAAACATTATAATGTTATAGTTTAGGGTATTTTAACTTGGACCTTTTATTATTGCATTTTAATGTCTTTTAGCTCAGACCTTTGTTTTTTTAGTTTAGGGTCTTTTAGTTCGAACAATATATTGTTTTATTGTATGGTCTTTTATCTCAAACATTCTATTACTATAGTTTAGGGTCTTTATCTCAGTCCTAATAAATGAATATAGAATATTGTGTAGACATGCTAGGGATGACCCAAAACACCCTAAGGTTATGAGTCCTACCGTGGTGTTTCCATGGCCCATGAGAATTGTAGTACTGACCGTGTTATCATGACAAATAAAATTTATTATGTTTTTAAGGTTGTTTTATAGTAAAGGGAAAACTGTAGGTCATCTCTCAAGAAGTGTTGATAGGTTTAGATTATGGGTTGGTATTAAAAACTACTAAAAAGGGGTGTGGTTTAGAAAACAGTTTTAAGAAAATAACTTTATTTAAAGAGTTTAATAGTAGATAAATTAAGGTGGTGTTTTATGAATTATGAGAGAAAGTTGTCATTTCAAGTTCACTAAACATCTTATATAGTTCATTGTTCTGATTATACACAAGGTTTTGTCTAATTATTTTTTTTAGGGTTGTCAAGATCTTGATTCTCCTCTTGCCTCTTAAATTGTTGCACAAATTACCAACCCTTGAAAGAAAAATCATGTTTTCAAGGATTGTTCCTCAAGAATAAATAAAATACTACCATAGAAAACTAATATCTTATGTATGTGTGAGATAAATAGGATGCATGTGTTTCCCAATCGGAACAACACTAGATTCCCACATGAAATCTCATCCCAATCAGTGTTGAAATGAAAAGTGATTCACTTAGTTAAACCCAAACAAAGCATTTTGAGAAGAAGGGTGTTGAGATAAAACATAAGTGAAATATTTAACAAAAAAATTATATAAAACTAGTATATGAAAAAGTGCTAGAACTCCCTCCCAAATATTTCTAGCTCTCTCGAAATGATCATCCACCGTTTAGCTCTCTGTCGAAGGAGGAGGAGGCTTAGGTGAAACTTCACCTTCATCCTTGATCTCCTAATGAAGATAGCGTCATAAAGAACATATTGTATTAGGAGTGGACTCTTTTGGGTATCCAAAATACTAGTGATTTTCCTCCTGGTCGAACTTGAAAATGAGGATCCCAGTGTTCAATTTCATAGGGAAAGTGGAAGGTGGTTTTGGGTACAAAGATTTATTAAAACTACTTGTCCCACTGTTTTCAATGGATATAATACCTTATCTTACTTTGGTAAAAACTAAAACGTTTTCTACTCACCTTGGGAATATTCTCACCAATTTATTTGCTTCATTTGGAAATCTATAGCTCAAGATATGGACAGATCACAATACACCACTTTAGACTTCATGCAGATTTGTTGTGCCAGACAGATTTGATTGGTTGGGAAAATTAATATCCGAATTGGGATTAGGTTCCTTTAGATAGAATGTATCCCAATATATTCTATACCAGATAAAAAAATATGAGACCATCTTGATGCACTTTTTAGTAGTATTTTGTGTTTTAGTTTACTAGTGTGCTTGGATCATGCGTAGTTTGGCCCATTTTTTTGGAACATCATCATGGAATTGCCAAATCACCTCCACCTACAATGTAATAATTAAAACAAGTAATATTTCCCTTTTTAACAGTGATAAACCCAAAATAATTTAATCAAACATGACGTTCAATTTTTTATTGTTTTCTTAATTTTCAATACAAAACTAGCTTAGCATAGTGGTGTAAAGGTGAAAATGAAACAGTGAATCATGATGTGATCACACCCCCACACCTAAAGATTTTCACTCCTAGGAAAAGTAATATTTCCAAAAATTATGCATGTATATGTTTCCAACTTCATAAGGATTTAATAATCAATGAATTTTTAATTCCTGGTAGAAATATTGTCAAAGAAAAAATCACACTGAGAATTTATTCTCAGTGATAATTGAAAAAGACGTCTCAAAAATTATATCTGAATATAATTCCAAGAGAAGCCTAATACCAATTGAATAAATAATTCAAAAGTTAATCATGCCACTAATTCCCCATGTGTGTGTTTTAAAGCCATTTCATTATATTTATCACACTTTTTATCGAGTAAATATAAGTTATTTTAAAAATTGTCTACTTACATGATCTTTTCCACCAAAGCTACCCTACATCCTTATCAATAAAATTTCAAGACCCACTAACTTAGTCATTCCTAGTTGTGAAAACATAAGATCTCGACCGAAATATACCCATATGTTTAACATTTCATCACTCTACTTAATCTTTTTTGTTCTTTTTTTTGTTTTTATAGGGTGTACAAATGTCGGATAACAGGTAGACACACAAAGGTTAATCTAGTACAGTAATGACATATATTAGATAAGGAAGGAACGTATAGAAAAATAATTTGGTAAGAAGAGAAAAATTAACCTAACATATATTTACCTTCTATTATATAAAAAAATTCACACTTTATGGTTAGGTGGAAAGGAGTGTGGAGAAATTAGGTGACACAATTTTCCCTTAAACTGGTCACACAAAGGGTACCATTATTATAAATGATTTAAAAATTATACAACAATTTATATCATCAAAAAACAACCAAACTCAAAGAGAAAGTCAAACCATAGTATTAAATTCTTGCTGAACTACACATTTCATCACATTTTTTAAATGTTAAAACAACATGAAATATGGAAATTTAACATGCATTTTAATAAAATCCATTATTAAATGGAAATCATTTTCCATAATAAAGTGGGAATAAAAATGTAATATTCTGGAAAAAAAGTGAGGGGGAGGGAAATGAGGGAAACTAAGAATACTATTCAGCAAGATAAAAAGAGTCAAAGAATAAAGATGATTAAAATTCATAACTAACCCATGAATATAACCATCCCCCATACCTAGAGTGTTATGTGACTTCACTATAATAAAATAGAATGTGGGAAGGAAGGATAAAACCCCGTGTGTTTCATTGTTATATTTCTTCTTGAATAGGGTGTTCCTCCATCGGGAACTTCGGAAGGGCTTTGTCAAAGTACCTTTTCCATTTCCCATTGATAATGAAGGTTTGATTAGTTTCTTCATTTCGAACTTGAACAACACCAAATGGAGATACATTTGTAATAGTGTATGGTCCAAACAAGCAGGAACAAATTTTACCTTAATTCAAATTCATCCTTGAATTTTATATGAGGACCTTATTCCCAATGTGGAAATGATGATGAAGGATGAGACGGTCATGGTCAGCCTTGGTTCACTCCGTATAAATCTGCGATTTATCATAGGAATCTATTCTCATTTCCTCCATCTCTTAAATCTATAACTTCCTTTGATCACCTGGACCAAAAATATTAGAATTTCATTTTTTGATGGCCCAGTAGACCCATTTCTCAGTCTCTATAGGTAGGTGACAACTCTTTCCAAACACAAGGCGATAGGGTGGAATTACAATAGTATTTTTAAAGGAAGTACGATAATCCCATAAGGAATCATCAAGTATAAGACTCCAATATTTTCTATTAAGTTGAACCATTTTATCAAGAATCGATTTTACCTCCCAATTTGGCACCTCGGCATGATCATTGGTTATTGGGTGATATTCAGTAGACACTCTATTCCAAACCCCATACTAAAATAAAAGAGATTTCATTTTTCAATTACAGAAATAAGAACCTTGGTCACTGATGATGAAACTATGTAATCCAAATCTACATAATATTTGGGTTCTCAAAAAATCCACAGCTACATTAGAATCATCATTCCTTATAGCTCGTTCCTCTACCAATTTTGAAAACATAATCCACTTCTAGAAGAATGTAAAGAATCCGAAATGAATTGGATAATGTTCCCATAAATTCAATGTCCCAAACATCATAAATTTTATGGAAGGGAAACAGTTGTTGTGGAATTTCATTTCTTTTAGATACATTCCCAATTATTTGATAGTTAGGACAAGATTTACAAAAATCATGGGAATTCTAAAAAAGTGTTGTCTAAAATAAAATAGAATCAAGGACCTTGAGAGCAGTCCGTTGGGGACCAGAGTGGCCCCCTCAAGCAAGAGTGTGATAGAACCTAAGGGCCGACTGAAACTCACTATCAGGAACACAATTCCTATTTAATTGATCACTAAATGTGTGCGAAAGGTAGGGATCATCCCAATTTTACTGACAAGGCTCATGTTTTAGACATTCATCCTGGGTTTTTTTGAAATTAGCATAAAATCAAGATGATTCCAAATAATTTACAATTTCGGTATACCAAGGAATATCATCTTTCACTCGGTACAATTCCATATCTAGAAACATGTCATTTATGGGAATACAAGGGAATGATTAAATGTCAAAGGATGGGTGGATCCTACTAATATGGTCAACCACCACATTTTGTACTCCTTTTTTATCCCTAATTTCTAAATTGAATTCCTAAAGGAGGAGCAGCCAGTGAATGAGATGTGGGTTTGCATCCTATTTCTTAAGGAGATATCAGAGGGTTACATGGTCTGAGAACACAATGGCATTGGACCCTAAAATCTTTCACCTGAATTTATCCAAGGCAAACACAATAGAAAGAAATTATTTTTCATTTGTGGTGTAGTTTTATTGGGCAGGATCCAGAGCACATGAGGCATAAACAATGACATGTGGACCTCAATCAACCATTTGTGATAAGAATTCCCCAACTGCATACTTAGAGGCTTCAATGATGAGTTCAAATGGTAAATCCCACTGAGGTGATTGGATTACCGGGTGTGATGTGAAACTCCATTTTAACTTATTAAAAGCATCCTCACATTCATTATCAAAAACATATTACTTTTCTTTTTGGATAAATCACGAGAGGGGGTAAAATTTTACAAAATTATTGATTGAAATGATGATAAAATCTAGCATGACCTGGAAAAGACTGCACATTCTGTAATTTTGTTTGGGAATTTTAGGGAAGAAATTACATCCAATTTTGATTTATCGACTTGGATGCCATCCATAGAAATGACATCTCTCAAAAATATACATTTTCGCACCATGAAATTGCATTTATCATAATTTAATACAATATTATTTACAATAAAGCGATGCAGTACTGAACCTAAACTACACGAACATTCATCAAAAGAGGATTCATATATAGTGAAATCATACATGAATACTTTCATGCAATTATCTAGGTAATCTGAAAAAATACAAACCATTCATCACTGGAAAGTACCTAGAGCATTGCACAAACCAAATGGAATCCTCCTATAATAAGTTGTTCCAAAGGAAGTGAAGGTCATATTTTTCTGATCCTCAAGGGAAATATGGACCTTAAAGTATCTAGAATACACATCAAGAAAATAGTAATGGGACATCCCTACTAGCCACTCTATCATCTAATCAATGAATGGAAATGGGAAATGGTTCTTCCTAGTGTATTGATTTAGTCTTTGATAGTCTATATAGACACGCCAACTATTATGTACATGAGTTGGAACAGATTCATTGTTTTCATTTTTAATTATCATATGACCAGTTTTTTAGGAACAACTTGAACTGGATAGACCCATTGGTTGTCATAGATTGGGTAAATGATTAGAGTATCCAATAATTCTATTACCTCCTTTTTAAAAACATCTAAGAGGTTTGGTTTTAGTTAATGTTGTGACTGACTCACTGGTTTAGCCTCATCATTTAATAATATATGATGTGTACAATTTGATGGGATAATACAAAGAATGTAATCAAGTTTCCATCCCAAAGCTTGTTTATACTCCCTCAAAATTTCTAGTAGCCGTAATTTCTTCTTATGAGGGAGTGAACTAGGAATGATGATAGGAAAATTGTTTTCATTCTCAATATATGAATATTTTAAATCTTTATTTAGTTGTTTTCATTCCAATTTAGAGGGATTTTGGATTTATGTGAGTGTGTGTGAAAGTGATAGGTCACTAATCCCATCTTACTACTCAATGGTATCATCCTCGTATTAAGATTGATCTTTTAGAAGCTTATCAAAATCATCGATGGTCATGTGATCCTTAGTGTTCAAGAAATCATAAATTAATAAACAACCATGACATTTTTCTAAACTGGTACAACATTCAATGCATGATTCATTTCCTAGCATTTCAATTAATGATGAAAACTTAGAAAGGTGATCAGTGTAATGAAAAGAAACATTTTTAGGGGAAGGGAGTACATCTATAGAGTTAATAGATATAGAGGAATGTTCTTCTGAGGGGTGGTTCATGGAATTAAGGATGTTGAAGTAGACAATGTCTTCTCCAAACCCCATATATATTGTACCATTATGGACATTAATTGTGGTTTTGGATGTTTTCAAGAAAAGTTTCCCCAATATAATTGGTGAATGTTTATTTATCCTGTCATATTTGATTTTTAGCACATAAAAATTTACAGTAGATATTAAATTTTGTACCCCCATAAGAACATACTCTAACACACCACAGGGGTGTGGAGTATTCTGACTTTCATGTTGAACAAAAATTCATGTAGGCTTCAATTCCTAACCTTTAATGAAGAGTAAATTGAGTGAGGCATCACATTTATAGAGGCACCTAAATCAAGCATATCATTGGAAAAGGAATACTCTCCTTTGATACATTAAATTGACACTAGTGCATATAACATTTTTACAGTGGGAACTTTTTATTTTTTACATCATCTTTTGGCAATCGTTATTACAGGATACATTACAAATATGGGTTTTTATGTCAATTATTTTAAAACCAATGTAAAAACCAAAAATCTGAATCGTTTTTCACGTCAGTTCCTAAGAACCGACGTGGAAAATGCTTCGCAGTCATGATTTATTACGTCAGTTTTTAAATAATAGATGTGGTATATACTTTATTACATCGGTTATAATATAACTGTTGTAATAAATTGCGCCTCTGAAGTGTTTATCAAGTCAGTTATTTTTATTACCAACGTGATAAACCAGTTTGCCAAGCGTTTTTTCACGTCAATTAAATAATAACCGACGTGAAAACATATATAGTAAGTTGGTTATAAAATATTCGATGTAAAAAACTATTCCATTCCATTTATTACATTGGTTATGAAATAACCTACGTAAAACCCCATTCTCAAGCCTTTGTTACATCAGTTTTCAAATAACCGATTTTAAAACCCATTCCCTTGAATTTTTTACATTTTTTATCAAATAACTGATGTAAAAACAAATTTTTTTTACTAAAACTGTTCAACCACAACTTTGAACTTCCAAAGAAGACTAGAAACAAACCAAAAACAAAAAAAAAACTAGACCAAAACCAGACCAAAACTCCCCACCCCACTAGACAGCCCTCCTGCACCACTAGAAACCCCCCACCCCACTAAGTACCCCCACACCCCTAGACACCCCCAAGATAGCCCCCACCCTCCTGGAAATCCCCCCACCCCTTTGGATAGCCATCCCACCCTCCTAGACACCCCCACCCCTATGGACACCCCCCCCCCCACCCCCAAACCCTTGGACACCCCGTGGATAGCCCCCCCCCACCCACTGGACACCCCCCCACACATACAAACACCCCTGGACAGCCCCTCCCCCCACCCCACTATCCTGGACATCCCCCCACCCCCTGGACAGCCCTCTCACCCTCTTGGACACCCTCCCACCACAATGGACACCCTGGACACCCTCCAACCACAATGCACACCCTAGACACCCCCGCCCCACTAGGCATCCCCCCAAACCCTGGACCCCCCCCCCCCTCCCCACCCGGACACCCCCTAGACATCCCCCACCCTCCGGGACAACCCCCACTCCCATAGACATCCCTCCCACCCTCCTGGAAACCCTCCCACCCCCATAGACACCCTGGACACCCCCCCCCCAAGCACGCACCCCACTATACATCCCTCCCACACCCCTAGAACCACCCCCACCCCACTAGACACCCCCCCACACCCCTGGACACCCCCTGGACAGCCCCCCCCCCCCACACCCCACCCTCCTAGACAGCCCCCACCCATCTGGACAGCCCTCCCAACCTCCTGGACACCCTCCCAATGCCATGGACACCCTGGACCCCCCCCCCCCTCACCCCACCCCACTGGACATCCCTCCCACACCCCTAGAAATCCCCCCCCCCATCCTACTGGACCCCCCCCCCCCCCACCACCACCACCACCACCACCCTCCTAGGTAGCCCCCACCCCTGGATAGCCCTCCCACCCTACTGGACACCCTCCCACCACCATAGACAACCTGGACACCCCCCCCCCCATCCCCATGGACACCCCCCCCCCACACACCCCCTGGATAGCCCCTTCTCCCATCCCACTCCTGGACAGCCCCCCCCCCACTCCCATGGATATCCCTCCCACCCTCCTAACACACCCACCCCCATGAAAACCCTGGACACCCCCCCCCCCCACCCCCACCCCACTGGACAACCCTCTCATACCCCTACCCCCCCCCCCACACACACACACACAGACCCCTAGATACCCCATGGATAGCCCCCCCCCCCCCTCATGGACAGTCTACCACCCCCATGGACACCCTGGGCAACCCCACCCCATTAGAAAACCCTCTTGTGGAACCCCCCTGGATACCCCAACCCATGGACACCCCCAGGACCCCCCCCCCCCCCCCACCCTCCAGGATATCCCCCCACCCACATAGACATCCCTCCCACCCTCCTAGACACCCTCCCTCCCCCATGGACACCCCCCCTCCTAGACAACCCCCCACTCTCCTAGACAGCCCTCCCACCCTCCTGGACACCCTCCCACCCCCATGGACACCATGGAACCCCCCCCCCCCCCCACCCAACCCACCCTCATAAACAACCCCCCTGGATAGCCCTCCCACCCTCTTAGAAACCCTCCCACCCTCATGGACACCCTAGACCCCCCCCCCCTCCTGGACACCCCCCCCCCCCACTCCCTTGGATAGCCCTCTCACCCTCATGGACACCCTCCCACCCCCATGGACACCCTAGGCACCCTCGCCCCCACCCCACTGGACAGCCCACACCGCTGGACCCCCCCCCACTGAACACCCCTCCCCCCCCCCTCACACACACACACACCTGGAGAACCCCTAAACAGGCCCTCCCCTCCCACCCCACCCTCCTAGACAGCCCCCCCCCACTCCCCTTGACAGCCCTCCCTACCTTCTAGATACCCTCCCACCCCCATGGAAACCCTGGATACCCCCCTCCCCCACCCCATTGGACAACCCCTCCCACACCCCTGGACACCCCCCCCCCCCCACACAAACACCCCTACACACCCCCTGGACACCCCCCCCCCACCCTCCTGGACAGCCCCCACCCCCTGTACATCCCTTCCACCCTCCTGGACACCCTCCCACCCTCGTGGACACCCTAGACACCCCACCCCACTAGACATCCCTCCCACACCCCTAGTGTAACACCCGAGACTTTTATGAGAAATTTTTTGTTTTTATGTTATATAAATCATCAAAGTAATCTTTCACTACACACAACACTATCTTGGAATGCTTTACACGCAATCGCGACCTTCCTCGATAGCTTGCGTCGTACGCAATACTGAGTTTCACTAAACAACGATATGCTATTAAAATATTATTAAAACTAGCCATTATGAATAGTAATACCCACTTTTTAAAATTTTGTAAATTTTATTTTTCAAAATTGACTTCATTTTTGGATTCAGAATATCGAAATTAGCCTAGGGTGAAATTTTGGTATTTTTCTGAAAACTTTCAATTTTTGATGAATAGTGAAAGCACTGGGTTACTATTTAAAAATCGACTTTTTATTTAAATAATTATTTATTTTATTTAAATTTATTATAGGTAAAAATTGATAAATAATACCTATATAACTTCAATGTAATTCATTGGAGTAATTTTATAATAATTTTAGATATATAAAAATTTTATTGAACTTTTCACCGCCTTTTACCCACCTCCTAGGAGAATTTGCAAATTTACATAAAACTTAATTTTACCGCTTTTGTGAGTGGAATTTCAAAAATCCGAGAGACACAGTTGATTTCAGTAAGTAAAATGTGGTTCAATGAGATGAAAATAATTTTTGGTGAATAGTAACTTTTTACTTTTTTTTACCACGGTTAAAAGTAAATAGGGTAATTAAGGGTAAAAATGTTATTATTATTACCCTAACACATGTCTTAATTCTATTGGATAAGTTTAATTCGACCAAAAATAACCTTAGGAATAAAATATGACCATTTAGGCCAACTTGGATTAGATTAGGGCATTTATTATTAATTTATTTAAAGAAGGGTTAAAATAGTTAAAATCAAAGTTTAATAAGTTAATAATTTTTAATATAGGGTTATACATGAGATGAATTAGACTATAAATATTCATTAGAAATATAAAAATATTTCCTACATAATGGTATTTTATTTTTAATTTTTAGACATTAAATAATGTAATTTATTTGTAACACAAAGATGATGCAGTAATTATCTTATTAATGAAATATTGACATAATTGATGCTATAAATACCCAAATAAATTTAATTTGAGACTTTTTATGAATTCCACTAATTTTCTAGGTTAATAGTACATGTTATTATTGATTTAATTGACTTTTTTAGAATTAATCATTCTGTTATGATTTTCACAAAAATCAATTACTAAATAGTGTCAAAATTGACATAAAATAGTTTTTAAAAAAAATATTATATTATTAATTGATATTTTATTCCTAAAAATCTAAGGTTAGGCCAAATGACTTATATAAGGTTATATATATTAATAATAAACAACTTGGGGTTCTTTTGGCTTGTTATAGTAATTTTATTAACCTTATAGTGTAAGAACACAAAAAGACACGGTAAAAGTAAAATTTATTAACTTAATGTTAAATATAAATGATAAGGTTAAAATAGGAACTTAAACTTGTCTAAATTCTATTGGATGAGATTATTTCGACCCATCCTCACCTTATCTTATAAATAAATCAATTTGGAGCTATTTAAAACTGAATATGACTTTATAATAAAATAATATTTTTAGTTTTTCCAAAGGTGACCCTCTCCTCCCTTATAAAAGGGAACCTCCTTTCTCTCTTCCTCACACCACTTTGATCCTTCAAGCTCGAAAAAACCCTGCCAATTTCTCCTCTCCACTTCACTAGAAACATCCTAGATGTTCTGGTCTTCTTCAAAGACCAATTTTAGTTCCCTGAAAGGAGGTCTCAAAGAGGCGCTTCAAAGAAGAGGTAATGTCTGTTACCGATTCATTCAACTTTATTTCTTCTTCCACTTCTTCTTCTTTGGTTGTTTCATTATGAAGTAATAACATAAGTATCATTAATATACTGATATGTTATTATAATTATGAAACAACCCTATTTCACCATCTATCCATCCTACGGAAAAAGAAATCACCGCGCGTGCGTACGTACGGAATACCGTCTCCACACCGTGGTGTAATCTATTTTCCACCACCACCTTACTTGGATGGGTATAATGGTGTAAATAATGACCATATATTATTATTGTAAAGTGATATTGATTATGAAATAGTATACATACACTCCAATACAATTACATGATCATGGGAATGATATCATCGCTCGTGTGTACGTACGGAATACCGTCTCCACGATGTGATGTGACTCGTTCTACATGATCTTAATTTTCATAATGATTACATAAATGAATTGAGTAAATAAATATGATATATATTACACCAATACCATTCTGGAAATGAGGTATATATAACCTAAAAATAAGACTAAGAATTTATTCGACAAAACACGCATAAGAACAAAAAGTAATAAACACCCGAATAACAAGTAACAATGAAATATTACTAATAATAAGCTATGAATATGACCATATATGATATCATAACAATGTGTATGATTCTGGAATAAGTCAATAACATTATTTAAATCATTATACAGGAGGTTTGGACACTTACGAAGCAAATTGGACCTAAGGTAAGGGAAATATCACAATCTCATTTTTATCTGAGATTGTTTATACTTAGGAATTTACTGGGGTTTATTTTATCATCCACATCCATGTTTCCTCAATATGTAATATTATTTCCATCCACCTATAATTTTTTAAATCCAATTTTACCATTAGGTGAGTTTTTAGTAAAGGATATGAAAGGAATCTTTTGTCGTTTTTCGTATGAGGTACTTTTTGACTTTTCCGACAAAAGTACGAGAAGAATGTTTTTTTAACTTATACGGCATGAATGGATTTTTAAAACATTATTTCCAAGAATATTCCTTTACAAGTTTTCAAGTTTATTTTTAATCAACTTCTTTTAGTTTAGAATTGTATGACATGTTAAGAAAGGAAAATTGTTTTTGAAGTAGAAAGGATATTTTCCTTAAAAATAGAGTTCAAGTGTTTTATCAAAATTATTTTCCATCTTAGATAATAAAGGGTTCTGTTTCTATCCCTATTATTACATTTATTTGATTATGTTGTGATGGAATTATTTTTATCTTATATGAATTTTTTTATGATGTCACGATGTTTAAGAATCCCATTTTTATTACATGGGTTATGCTATGATGTATGGTTTATGATTGTGTGGCACACATAAGATTGGTATCATTATGAGATGGGTGGGACCTATATCTCCCTCCAATTCATTGGGTAAATATTTTATATCTCATGAGATAGACTTGGCTGGAACGGCAGGTTAAACCGGTTCAGTGAAACAGGACTGAAACGAGGAATGAACTCGGTTCAGAAAAGGAATTTGTTCACTAAGATGGTCTTGGGAATGAGTCTTCACTAATAAGAAATGATTCTCTATGATTATGTGTGTATGCCAAAAAGTTTCATGTTTTAAGTTATGATTATTGTGATTACATTTCACTACCATGATTTATCCCATGTTATGAAATTATGATTTCTTTTGCAGGGTAAGATTTCCAAAATGTTATGTTCTTATGAATATGATGTGATTGATATTTCTTTTGTTTACCCTTATGGAGCATTTGAGCTCACCCATTTGTATGTTTTCTTTCCCCAGGTCAGGAAGAAGGTTATTAAGTAAGATATTCCAAAAGGGACTATAGATATGATGAAATAAATGGGAGACAGTGTAGACGCTTTATGAACCAGTTGTTTATGTTTCGCAATTTCTAAAGACACTATACCTATACGGATCTTTCATGGTTTTTTATATGTTGTAATAAGTTTACTTCAATTTTGAAGTACTAATAATGTATGTAATGTATGGTTCGTTATAGTTGGTATCAGATGAAAGGTATAGTCAACCTTTGGAAACTAGGATGTGAAAGCCTTAGTAAGAATCCTAAGGATAAGTCTAAGCCTAGGACACAATCTTAGTGTTTTAGAAATGGCCATGAATAACCTAGGACAAGACCTTAAGTGTGAAATTTTTTTATGGATTATGTGGTTTTCCTATTATAATTAGTGTTGCACACACTATTCTTCTTGGTTTTAGTCAATTGCTGGAACTCGAAGAACCGTGTTAATGCGGAATGCGACGGGCAATGCAATGATTGTCCCCCTGAGCAACCAAACGTTGTGGGAGATGGAATGAAAAATCTTGTAGCCATGATCACACAACTTTCTCAAGCTATGAATCATGCAGGACTTCCAAACGAGCAAAGGAAGGAGCAACATTCTGTTGAATCCTTCATGAGACAGCGTCCACCTTCATTCAGCGGGTCTACTGATCCATTAGTTGCTGAACAATGGATCAGTACTACTGAAAAGATATTTTTAGTTCTTCAATGTTCTGAACATGATAAAGTCATCTTAGCAGTGTATCGTTTGGAAGGTGATGCTGATCAATGGTGGAATCTTATCAAGAATACGAGGCCAAGAGATGAAATTGAGTCCATGGAATGGGACGAGTTCAAGAAAATATTTTTCAATAAGTACTTCCCTCGTATTCTCCGAACAAAGATGGAGAAAGAGTTTCTTGAACTAAAGCAAAAGGATGATGAATCTTTTGGTACCTATGAAGCAGATTTTACAAGACTTCCAAGGTACGCTTCTAGTATTATTATCCAACCTGATAGTAAGATCGATCGATTCTTTAGTGGCTTAAAACCAAGTCTTCGAAGGGCGTTATCCATAAGGGACTTCAATAGCTACGAGGAAATCGTTCGATGTGCTCTAAAAGTTGAGATAGATATTGGAGTAACCCATCAGTCATATGGGTTTGATAAGAAGAGGAAAATGGAATTCAAAGGAAAAGCTAAAGAGCACACTAAAAAGAAGATGAGTTTTCCCTTATGCTCAAAGTGTGGAAAGAAACATGGAGGGAGTTGTCTTAAAGGGACAAGTAAATGTTTCAAATGTGGAAAGGAATGTCATCAGGCATTTGAATGCCGCAATGATGGGAAGAAGATGTCTAGTGATGCGAACAAAGAAAAGGCTATACAGAATGAAGCTACTACGCTTCAATGTTTCAAGTGCAAGGAGATGGGGCATTATGCCATTCAATGCCCAAATCCAAGGGTTGATGATGATGGTCGATGTAAACAAACTCTTAAGGCTAAAGACAAAGGAAAGTCACATGAAATTTCTATCAACGATGTGGAGTACGATAACGAAGTGGTGAAAGGTACACTTACTATCCACTCTAAAGTAGCAAATGTTTTATTTGATTCTGGATCCACCCACTCTTTTATTTCTGAAGAATTTTCTATGGGTATCACCGTATTACCTCAACAATTAGTTGTTGAGTTAGCTGTGACAACCCCTAATGGCACAACAGTCGCATCAAAAGTTTATAATTCTTCTCCGATTGAAGTTTGTGGGAATGTGCTTCCTGAAAATCTTGTGATCCTTCCTATAGTGGAATTTTATGTGATTCTTGTCATGGATTGTCTTTCTCTATATGGAGCTCATATTAATTTCCAATGAAGGGAAGTCACATTTCATATTCCAGATCAATCTATGATCGTCTATCGATGAAAGGATAAACATAACCTTCCAGTGGAAATTTCTTCCATCTTATGGGTCTTGATTCCAATAAATGAAGGTTATTTATCTCAAATGGTTGGTGAGAAACTCACGATTAAGAATATTCCCATTGTACGGGAGTTTGACAATGTATTTCCGGAGGAATTTCCGGGTCTTCCACCAAATCGTGAAGTTGAGTTTTCAATAGAACTCGTACCAGGTGCTTTACCTATTTCAAATACACCTTATAGAATGGCCCCAATTGAGTTGCAGGAATTGAAGAAGCAACTCCAAGAGAATCTTGATAAGGGATTCATACACCCTAGTGCATCACCTTGGGGAGAACTTGTTCTGTTTTTTAAGAAGAAAGATGGATCAACGAGACTCTGCATTGATTATTGAGAACTTAACAAGATCACTATCAAGAAAAAATATCCTCTCCCGCGCATTGATGACTTATTTGAACAACTACGCGGAGCTCAATACTTTTCCAGGATTGATCTTCGTTCAGGGTATCATCAATTAAGGGTCAAAAGGGAATATATTCCAAAGCCGGATTTCCGTATAAGTTATGGACACTATGAATTTATAGTGATGCCATTTGGTCTTACTAATTCCCCTGCTATCTTCATGGATCTGATTAATAGAGTCTTTAGAGACTATCTTGATCAGTTTGTGGTAGTCTTTATAGACGATGTTCTTATATATTCGAAGAGAAAGGAAGATCATGAATATCACTTGAGAATTATATTGAAGACCCTGATAAAGGAGAAGCTTTATGCCAAATCTTCCAAGTGTGAATTTGGGATTCAAAAAGTTTCATTTTTGGGTCACATAATCGCAAAAGAGGGGATATCTGTGGATCCAGCAAAAATAGAGGTTATCGAAAGATGGTTGAGACCAACAACAGTAACTAAGATCCGTAGTTTTCTTGGTTTGGATGGATATTATCGACGTTTTTTGAAATATTTCTCATGATTATCTAATCCACTCACCATGTTGACTCGGAAAGGAGTTAAGTTTGTATGGACAGTGGAATGTGAAGAGAATTTCAAGGAGTTGAAAAGAAGGTTATCCAGTGCACCTGTACTCAAACTTCCTTGTAGTGGAGAAAGGTTTGTGATCTACAGTGATGCATCCAAGAATGGATTGGGGTTTGTTCTCATACAAAATGATATGGTGATAGCTTATGCCTCACAACAGTTGAAAATCCATGAGCAAAATTACCCAACTCATGATTTGGAGTTAGCTGCGGTTATCTTTGCATTAAAGATTTGGAGGTATTATCTTTATGGAGAAAGGTGTGACATTTATACTGATCATAAAATTTTAAAGTATATTTTCACACAAAAGGAGCTGAATATGCGCCAAAGAAGATGGTTAGAGCTGATTAAGGATTATGACTGCTCAATCCATTACCACCCTGGGAAAGAAAACAAGGTGGCAGATGCATTAAGTCGACAAGACCATGCCTGTTTATTCATGATGAGGATCACAAAAGATCCAATATTTATGGATTTAGAAAAGATGGATCTTGTAATTATAATGGAAGGGGAAAAATCTTATCTTTCTCAAATGAATGTTCAACCATCTATAAATGTGAAGATAAAGAGGCATAGAAAGAAGATGTAGAGTTACAAAAGAAGGTGAGAAATGTTCCTGAATTCAACCTTGATTGTGATGGGATAATAAAGTTCAGGAATCGGGTTTGTGTTCCTCCCATCCCTGAATTAAAGACGGAGATGCTGGATGAGGCTCACAGTTCTTCATTCTCTATTCATCCTGGAAGAACGAAGATGTATAGGGACCTGAAAGAGTACTTCTGGTGGGATGGCATGAAAAGAGATGTTACTGAATATGTCTCTCGATGCTTGGTTTGTCATCAAGTTAAAGCTGAGAGGCCAAAGTCTAAGGGGATGTTACAACCATTACCCATACCCGAATGGAAATGGGAAAACATCACTATGGACTTTGTCACCAGACTTCCTAAAACATCCAAAGGAAATAATGCTATCTGGGTCATAGTTGATCGTCTTACAAAATTTTCACACTTCATTGCTATTAGAGAGGATTTCTCTCTGGATCAGCTTTCCAGGATATATGTAAAGGAAGTGGCAAGATTGCATGGAGTAGCACTTTCTATTATATCTTATTGGGATCCAAGGTTTACCTCAAAGTTCTGGCGAAGTCTTCAGCATACTCTGGATACAGAGTTGAGTTTCAGTACTGCTTATCATCCTCAGAATGACAGTCAGTCTGAGAGGACGATTCAAACTCTAGAAGATATGTTGAGAGCTTTCTCTATGGATTTCAAAGGTGGTTGGGATAAACACCTACCTTTGGTGGAATTTTATTATAATAATATCTTTCACTCTAGTATTCAGATTTCTTCTTATGAAGTTCTCTATGGAAAGAAATGCAGGACTCCAACTTGATGGGATGAAGTTGGGTAAAGAAAGCTATTAGGACCTGATCTTGTTGATGAGATGGCAGAAAAGGTCTAATCTATTCAACAACACATAAGAGCAGCTCAGAGTCGACAAAAAAGTTATGCCGACAACCGAAGAAAAGACTTAGAGTTTGAAGTGGGTGATAAAGTGTTCTTACGAATATCTCCCTAGAAGAGGGTCATGAGATTTGGAAAGAAGGGAATGTTGAGCCATAGATATATCGGTCCTTTCGAAATACTGGATCGTGTTGGTAGGTATCTTACCGATTGGCGCTTCCACAAAATCTCTCTCATGTTCACGATGTGTTCCATGTATCTCTTCTGAGAAAGTACATACCTGATCCATCACATGTACTCAGCTCAGAAGTTGTACCACTGGAACAAGATCTTTCTTATGAAGAACAGCCGATAGAGATTCTCGATCGTAGTGAAAAAGTCCTACGGAACAAGACCACTCGCTTGGTGAAAGTTTTATGGAGGAACCACCAATTAGAAAAAGCTACATGGGAGCTTGAGGATATTATGAGGGAGAGATATCCTCATCTTTTTGTTACAAAGTGACAAATTTTGAGGGCGAAATTCATTTTAAGGGGGGTAGAATGTAACACCCGAGGATTTTATGTGAAATATTTTGTTTTTATGTTATATAAATCATCAAAGGAATCTTTCACTACACACAGCACTATCTTGGATTACTTTACACGCAATCACGACCTTCCTCGATAGCTTGCATCGTACAAAATATCGAGTTTCACTAAACAACGATATGCTATTAAAATATTATTAAAACTAGTCGTTATGAATAGTAATACCCTCTTTTTGAAATTTTGTAAATTTTATTTTTCAAAATTGACTTCATTTTTGGATTCGGAATATTGAAATTATCCTAGGGTGAAATTTTTCTATTTTTCTGAAAACTTTCAATTTTTGATGAATAGTGGAAACACTGGGTTACTATTTAAAAACCGACTTTTTATTTAAATAATTATTTATTTTATTTAAATTTATTTTAGGTAAAAATTGATACATAATACCTATATGAGTTCAATGTAATTCATTAGAGTAATTTTATAATAATTTTACATATATAAAAATTTTACTGAAATTTTCACCGTCTTTTACCCACCTCCTAGGAGAATTTGCAAATTTACATAAAACTTAATTTTACCGCTTCTATGAGTGGAATTTCAAAAATCCTAGTTACACGGTTGATGTCAGTAATTAAAATGTGGTTCAATGAGATGAAAATATTTTTTTGGTGAATAGTAACTTTTTACTTTTTTTTACCATGGTTAAAAGTAAATAGGGTAATTAAGGGAAAAAATGTTATTATTATTACCCTAACACAAGTCCTAATTCTATTGGATAAGTATAATTCGACAAAAAACAACCTTAGGAATAAAATATGACCATTTAGGCCCACTTGGATTAGATTAGGATATTTATTATTAATTTATTTAAGGAAGGGTTAAAATAGTTAAAATCAAAGTTTAATAAGTAAATAATTTTTAATATAGGGTTATACATGAGATAAATTCGACTATAAATATTCAATAGAAAGATAAAAATATTTCCTACATAATGATATTTTATTTTTAATTTTTAGACATTAAATAATTTATTTTATTTATGACACAAAGATGATGCAGTAATTATCTTATTAATGAAATATTGACATAATTGAGTTATAAATACCCAAATAAATGTAATTTGATACCTTTTATGAATTGCACTAATTTTATAAGTTAATATGACATGTTAGTATTTATTTAATTAAATCTCTTAGAATTAATCATTTTGTTATGATTTTCACAAAAATCAATTACTAAATTGTGTCAAAATTGACATACAATAGTTTTTAAAACAAATATTATATTATTAATTGTTATTTTATTCCTAAAAATATATGGTTTGGAAAAATGACTTATATAAGGTTATAAATATTAATAATAAACAACTTGGGGTTTGTTTGGCTTGTTATAGTAAGTTTATTAACCTTATAGTGTAAGAACACAAAAAGACACGGTAAAAGTAAAATTATTTAACTTAAAGTTAAATCTAAATGATAAGTTTAAAATAGAAACCTAAACTTGTCTAAATTATATTGGATGAGAGGATTTCGACCCATACCCACCTTAGATTTTAAATAAATCAATTTGGATCTATTTAAAACCGAATATGACTTTATAATAAAATAATTCTTTTTAGTTTTTCCAAAGGTGCCCCTCTCCTCCCTTATAAAAGGGCACCTCCTCCCTCTCTTTCTCACACCACTTTGAGCCTTCATGCTCTGCCAAACCCTGCCAATTTCTCCTCTCCACTTCCCTAAAAACATCGTAGAGTTCTTGTTCTTCTTCCAAGACCAATTTTAGTTCCCTAATAGGAGGTCTCAAAGAGGCGCTTTAAAGAAGAGGTAATGTCCGTTACCGATTCATTCAACTTTATTTCTTATTCCACTTCTTCTTCTTTAGTTTTTTCATTATGAAGTAACAACAAAAGTATAATTCATATACTGATATGTCATTATAAGTATGAAACAACCCTATTTCACCATCTATCCGTCCTACGGAAAACAAAATCACCGCGCGTGCGTACGTACGGAATATCGTCTCCACGCCGTGGTGTAATCTATTTTCCACAACCACCTTACTTGGATGGGTATAATGGTGTAAATAATGACTATATATGATTATTGTAAAGTGATATTGATTCTGAAATAGTATACATACACTCCAATACAATTATAGGATCATGGGAGTGATATCATCACTCGTGTGTACGTACGGAATACCGTCTCCACGATGTGATGCGACTCGTTCCACATGATATTCATTTGCATAATAATTACATAAATGAATTGAGTGAATAAATATGATATATATTACAACAATACCATTCTAGAAATGAGGTATCTATAACCTAAATAGAAGAATAAGAATTTATTCGACAAAACACGCATAAGAACAAAAAGTAATAAACACCCAAATAATAAGTAGCAATGAAATATTACTAATAATAAGCTAAGAATATGACCATATATGATATCATAACAATGAGTATGATTCTGGAATAAGTCAATAACATTATTTGAATCATTATACAGGTGGTTCAGACACTTACGAATCAAATTGGACCTAAGTTAAGGGAAATATCACAATCTCATTTTTATCCGAGATTGTTTATACTTTGGAATTTATTGTGGTGTATTTTAACATCCACATACATGTTTCCTCAATATTTAATATTATTTCAATCCACCTAAAAATTTTTAAATCCAATTTTACCTTTCGGTGAGTTTTTAGTAAAGGATATGAAAGGAATCTTTTGTCGTTTTTCGTACGAGGTACTTTTTAACTTTTCCGACAAAAGTACGAGAAGAATGTTTTTTTAACTTATACGTCATGAATGGATTTTTAAAAAATTATTTCCAAGAAGCTTCCTTTACAAGTTTTCAAGTTAATTTTTAATCAACTTCTCTTAGTTTATAATTGTATGACATTTTAAGAAATGAAAAGTGTTTTTGAAGTAGAAAGGATATTTTCCTCAAGAATAGAGTTCAAGTGTTTTATCAAAATTATTTTCCATCTAAGATATTAAAGGTTTCTGTTTCTATCCCTATTATTACATTGATTAGATTATGTTGTGATGGAATTATTTTTATCTTATATTAATTGTTTTATGATTTCATGATGTTTAAGAATCCCATTTTTATTACATGGGTTATGCTATGATGTATGGTTTATGATTTTGTGGCACACATAAGAATGGTGTCATTATGATATGGGTGGGACCTATATCTCCCTCCAATACATTGGGTAAATATTTTATATCTCATGAGATAGACATGGCTAGAATGGCAGGTTAAACCGGTTCAGTGAAACAGGACTGAAACGAGGAATGAACTCAGTTCAGAAATGGACTTTGTCCACTAAGATAGTCTTGGAAATGAGTATTGACTAATAAGAATTGGTTCTCTATTATTATGTGTGTATGCCACAAAGCTTCATGTTTTAAGTTATGATTATTGTGATTACATTTCACTACCATGATTTATCCCATGTTATGAAATTATGATCTCTTTTGCAGGGTAAGATTTCCAAAATGTTATGTTCTTATGAATATGATTTGATTGATATTTCTTTTGTTTACCCTTATTGAGAATTTGAGCTCACCCATTTGTATGATTTTTTCCCTAGGTCAGGAAGAAGGTTATTAAGTAAGATATGCCAAAAGGGACTATAGACATGATGAAATAAATGGGAGACAGTGTAGATGCTTTATGAACAAGTTTTTTATGTTTCCCAGTTTCTAAAGACATTATACCTATATGGTCCTTTCATGGTTTTGTTATATGTTGTAATAAGTGTACTTCAATTTTGAAGTACTAACAATGTATGTAAAGTATGGGTCGTTATACCTGGAAACCCTCCACCCCACTAAAAACCCCCTCCCCCACTCCACTAGACACCCCCCACCCCACACACACCCATGGAACCCCCCCCCCACCAAGACCAGAATCCATACCAGAAAAACCATTATAACTAGACCAAAATATGAAGCGGGTCAAAATTAAACATTCATATATATAAAATTCAAAATTTACAATGTCAACTAAAAAAACCTAAATCCATCCTAAAATACTACCAAATACACAATTATAATGACAATATTCAAAATTACATTTTACACTACAAACAAACTAAAATTCAATCAAACCTGTAAAATATTTTTGACCATTCCACTTGTAAGTGTTTGACCTCTTGAGAACTATAGGGTTGAGAGTCATAAAATAGATACAAATTAAATGGATAGTATTTAACATGTATAATTAATAAATCAAATGAAATATTATGGAAAACATTAAAAGTAAATCTTACCAGGTCAATGTTAACAAGTGTTCCAATTATAATTATTTAATACATAAATCTAAAAATATAATATCCACATTCGGTGACTTGTTATTGTTCATGAAAATTATGTTTAAATCAGTGTAAATTAACAATATTATTTTTATGTAATACATTAAAAATTACAGATTATAAATGGATATTTACATTTAATTTTACATATTTCATCTTGGCACTCCTTTTCTTGGTGTTTTTTCGAAAGTAGACACATCCCCTGTTTAGAAAATATTATGGATGGGATAAATTTAAAATTCATTATAACATATACAACTATTAAAAAATTGAAACATAATTTTCCAAAATACTCTTAAAACTTTCCCGCACATCACCAAGTACAGAGCATATCCAGTAAATTTTTTTCTCCCTTGGGAAAAAACTCCTAACATCCAATGATCACTGATAAAAGAAAATTTAATTTTGGTGGTTTTTTATGTTAAAAGATAATGAAATATTTTCCAGAGATATGTTTCATACCTCTCACAAAAAGGCATCATCCAATACTGTGTGATTATATTCTGTTCAAATATTTTAGTGATATAAAGCTTTCATTATTTCTCATCCAATGCATGTGATTCAGGGAAAATCAAATGCGGGTCCATGAATCCATATACAAATGTCTTCTCATTCTTCTCAAAACTTTTATAATGATACCTAATACAAAACAGACACAAATATACATTTTTAATAAATATAACATAAGAAAAAGGTGTTAATACTTACATAGAAAACATTTCCCCATGTTGATGCCCAACTTATCTCCAATAACGATCTCCATGGTATCATTTTTCAGAATCCCTACATTTATTTCATGTCCTAAAACATGAGCTTCCATTGGAAACTTCTAATGATCCACCAAAAAATTTGAAAATCTTTACAATTTATCAAGACTACTAGAATTTGTATCTGATGTCATATACATTTGTCTTTGTTGTTGTCAATACGGTATTTCTTTACCTTTGAAGTATTCCTGTAAAAATAAATAGAAAAATTTATTAGTTATGTAATGTTAAAATAACTTTAATAAAAAAAATAAAATAGAAGATATAGCATACATACCTCTATGTTAATGAGTCGTAGAATTCTGGATGGACAAATTAAAAAATGGATGATACTATGTCCAACTATCGTCACCTCATCTGTAGGTAATGTTAGTCGAGTTGTTCTATCTATAATATCATGTACAATGACCCTATGATGCTCTACCTCTAACTGTTGATGATGAACTGTATCTTCTATACAATATACCAGCGCATATGCAACTATATTATGTTTAGTATCATCAACATACAACTCATAATAAGTAGGAAGCTGCGGTGGAGGAGTAGGATAAAAAATGGGGTTCGTAGGATGAGGTGGGGGAGTGGGAGCTACTAGTGGAGGTGGAGGATAAATAATGGGGTCTGCAAGGGTAGGTGGAGGAGTGGGAGATGCATTATAAAATTGTCTTTGCATATTTGCAAACATAAACTGTACCACTTCTCTAATATTTTTCTCTATCATGGAATTAATATTATAATCTTCAGCCTCCAAGGATTTTATTTTTTATGAACACCCTCAATGGAAGAATTTAAAGAACTTGGCAACACTTTTCTTACCGATACACATGTTGGATATCCTCATACATGGCTAGGATGTTCAGGCTTTCCCAATGTTGCAGATAAAATATCTTACCTCCCAGCATAGGTAAATACCCCCTGTGAGCTCTTCTCCTCAATAGAATCCTGTATTAATTAATTGAACATTTCTGTAATGATTCAAATTATATAAAGAATACAGTTAACTTAAATAAATAAAATAAATATCTTACAATACTCTCATCTATAATTCTCTATTCTTCCGAAAGATATTTCCCCTTTATTTCCCATCCGAGCTCTCTTCCATTTTTCATGTCAAGATAGAGGGGGTGGAGGGGTAACTTCCCTAGTGCTTGAAGACTCAGGTATCAGTTTTTTTAAATTTTCCACCATCATTTGTTCTTCCAATAATGTATACCCACCCTAAGATAAACTATGAGGGTATACATTTTTAGATTGGATCTCTTGATGAGATGTCCTTGTTTTCTGTAAATTAAGAATAATAAATCCTTAACAAATCATTAATAAGATCATTTATATAAGAAGGATTATAAAATTTTACATTGCCCTTACCAAAAATGAATCTTTTCTTCTACTTTCAAAAAATTTCTCCATGTGTCTTCATCTATGAAAGGATATATATGACATGGATTGTCATAAATCCTATGACCAAAAATGAAATCCGATGTGAGGGTTGATTTGAATTCCCTCCATCTCCTAGAAGCCATCGATAAGCATTTCTTCCTAACTTCTCCAGTGTCAAGAATATTAAATGTCATCTGATAAAGAAGAGGTAAACCATATTATAATAGAAACATTTAAAGAATAGGAAAACTATAGAAAAATATCTTATTAAAATTGTCTCCCAAAACTGAGATATTATCTCTTTGTCGACACTTCTCTAATCATCATACAAATTTCTTACTTTCCTCTTACCCTGATTTGATACAAAACTCTTAAAATATTTTGCATTTGTACCTCTAGAAATATCATTCTCATCAAAATCAATGAGTATCCTCTAGTCCTACGTATAGGAAAGTGATGATTTTGGTAAATGTGTGCACCCACGTTTACCAACTCTTGAACTATTCTTTGTCATTATGGGATCACATGAGGAAGATTGGGGAAATTCAAGAGGATCATGTGATTGTTCCTCCCTATAGGTATGATCATTATTCTCATATCTAGAATCATGTGATTGATCAACTTATTGATTTTTCACTATCCTTTAAATAAATAAAAACATTAGTTCACAAATATACAAATACAAATATTACAAAACTAATGTAAACAGAAAATGGAAAATTGAACTAAGTTACATAATAGTAAACATGGTTAATATGGTATGAATGTTAAACAATGGTAAACATGGTAGTGTAATTGTAATTCAAAAAAATATATATAAATATATTAGTTACGTAAAGGTAGACCATGGTAAACTTTGGTAAACATGGTAAACATGGTAAATAAGGTAAACATGGTAAACATGGTAAACATGGTAAAAATGTTAAACATGGAAAACATGGTAAACATGGTAAACATGGTAGACATGGTAAACATGGTAAACATGGTAGACATGGTAAACATGGTAAACATGGTAGACATGGTAAACATGGTACACATGGTAAACATGGTAAACATGGTAAAGTAATTGTCATTGAACAAAAATAATAGATATATAATTTATGTAATTGAAGACATGATAAACTGAACTAAACACAATTAAAATAAACAAAAACTTCTGCTTATTTGTTTTAATATGCATTTTAATAAAGAAAAAAATTATAATATCTAACATTTTATGAATATAATAAACGTGAACAAGAAATAAACATATGTTACCTATAATATTAGGAATGTACAAATGGTTTGTTTTCCCAAATTCCTTCTTCACTATCATTCCTTATGGCACAAATCATGTCTCCAACATTGTCATTATTATGTTATGTTAATCTTTCCATAGAATTAGGTGTCTCCCATAAATCAGCATCTTCATCAAGTTTATCCTCACCAACATATTGTTTTTTCCTTGTAAAACAATATACCACTACATATTTGGTTGACCAAATATATAAGAAATCTGTTTTTCATGTGTTACCATTATAAAATAATCTTTTGTGTCTTCCAATCTATTCAGATTAACAACTTTCAATCCAAATTCATCATGTCTGACACTATTTTTAATGATAAACTATTTTCTGTTAAAAACAAGAACTTTAATTTTAAAGTAATTAACCTCCCATATTTCTTTAATGACTCTATAATATGCACTTGATATAGAAATTGGGTTTTATTCTTTAGAACATGAAAAATTCATTGCTTCTACAAACACCAATACACCACTATTTGGAACTGCACTTCTGTTGTCCTGAGCATTCATATGAGATGTTTAGTCGTTAATGTCATACCTGAACCATGTTATCACATTTAAACTTTGACCACCCACTAACAATCTTAATGTATCTAATACATCTTATCTACCAAGCATGGTATTTTTAAACCATGAAAAAAAATGTTTTGTTGTGCTCATTCAAAATCCACATTTCTTCCTTCTTTGGATGACATTTTTTCAACACATTAATATGAAATGTGATATATAGTTGAGCATCATCTATGTTATTCAAGATGTATAATTCTAACTTCTTCATCTGTTCAGCTAACAATGATTTATCTTTCAATCCATGAATCCCCTTTCCCTCATTATTAACTCATTCATGGTGATATGGAGGAAAACATATGTTCTCATCCGTAGCCAAGTATCTCGTACAAAACTTTGCAACCTCCTCAAAAATATACTTTTCAATAATGGAGGCTTTAGGTTGAAATGGATTCTTAACATACCCCTTCATTCATTTCATATACATTTCAAAAGGATACATCCAACGAAGATATACAGGTCCACAAAGATTTATTTCTTGAACCAGATGAATCATTAAATGTTCCGTTATATCAAAAATAGATGGAGGAAAATACATTTCCAATTTACAAAGTATAGAAATTTCATCCATTTCCAAAATGTTCAAATATTTCACATTAATCACCTTATTACAAATTGAATTGAAAAAATAACACAACTTCATTATAGTATTTTTGACACAGATGGGCAATATTCCATGCAATGAAACTGGTAGAATTTATATCATCATGACATGACAATCATGAGATTTCATACCTATTAACTTCAAATCCTTCAAAGAGACAAAAAAATTTACATTTGAAGAATAACCTTGAGGCACATTGATATCATGAAGACACTGACAAAACATGATTTTCTCCCTCTTGGATAATATATGACAAGTCGGGGGAAGAAATGTTTATCTTCCATTAGGAGTGGGATCTAACTCCAAACGTATTCCCATTTATAGTAAGTCTAATCTTGCATTCAACCCATCTTTTTTCTTTCCTTTAATATCTATCAATGTTCTAATAAAACTGTCACAAATATTCTTCTCCATGTGCTTGACATCAATATTATGTTTCACTTCATGATATCTCTAATATGGTAGCTCAAAAAATATTGACCTTTTCTTCCAAATATGTCTATCATTACCAGATTTTTTGTGTCTTTCCCAATGTCACATCAAGGTTTTCCACCCTCTCAAAATACACATCATGGGATAAAGGTTTTGGAGCAATATCAAATTCTTTTGAGCCATTGAATGCCTTTTTTATTCTTCTATAAGAGTGATCCATAGGAAAAAACTTTCGATGACCCATGTATACTATTTTTCTCCCATGATGAAATTGACAATATGATGTCTGTTTTTCGCAAATTGGACATGTTTTATGCCCCTTAACACTATATCCAGACAAATTTCCATATGCTTGGAAGTCATTTATAGTGAACATAATCAATACATACAGTTTAAAATATTCCATTTTATAAGAATCATACACCCTAATTCCATCCTCCCATAAAAGTTTCAAATCATCAATCAATTGTGACTAGAAAACATTAATATCATTTCTTGGTTGCTTCAGACCTGAGATCATTATACGCAACATTAAATATTTTCACTTCATACAAACTTCAGGAGAGAGGTTGTAAATTACCAATAAAACAGGCCATGAACTATGTGTGCTACTAAGGGTTTGGTATGGATTCATTCCATCTATGCACAATCCTAGTCTAAGATTTCTAATTTCATTTCCAAATGTAGGATATTGCCCATCATTTTTCTTCCATTGTGGACAATCATCTGGATGGTGTATTTTTCCACCACATATCTTCTCATCAACATGAAATCTTAACCTATTTGCATCATGTGAATTAGCAAATAAACATTTCAAATGATTAATTATAGGATGATACCAAAATACTTTGGAAGAAATCTTTGTAATATCTACATCATCCTATGATTTTTATTTCAACTGATATCGTGATGTCCAATATTTAGGACACTCTAAAAAAAATTCATATTCCATCCAATATATCATACAGTCATTTGGATAGGCATGTATTTTCTTGTATCCCAATCCCATATAGCATAATATTTTCATGGCTGTATAATGTGAATCTAGAAGATCATTGTATTTTGGAATAATGTCTTTCAACAATTGTAGTAGCTCTGTAAAACTTCTGTCACTCCATCCATGTTTTGCATTTAGGTTAATCAACATTAACACCGCCAACAAAACCACAAAATCTATTCAATCAGGATACAATGGTTTTTCAACATCACCATATAGACACACAACTGTCGGTTCTATCTCAATTGGTTCTACTAATATATCATGAATCATTTCTTCAATTCCATTAGAGTTACTATATTACAAATAATCATCATCAGTAGATCTAATATTCTGTCCAGTTTCACCATTCCAAATCCAACGGTTGTAACTCAAATTAAAACAATGACAAATCATATGATCTTTGATCTCTCTACTTTTCTACTTCTTCATATTCAAACATTTCAGGCATGGATAGAAAAAAATGTCACTTCTTGGAATATTTCCTTTTGAAAATTCCAAAAATCGCCAACACCTTCCACATTTTCATTACTCATTCGATGTGCTGTAATCCAACTTTGACTCATTATTACCTATAACAAATATCAAAATTATATATCTCATTAAGATAAGAAAAATATATATTTATATGAAAAATATCATAATTTGAATGTAATTTTTTTTTAAATATAAAACAAATCTATGCGTATTTGAAAAATATATGCATGAAAAAGATTTTAAAAAGAAAATATAGTTAGATATAAGAGTTTTAAATTCATCTTGGATCCTTTCTTCTTAAGGTACACAAAGAATACATCCGGGTGCAATTGGATTCCAAATTCACCCTTCCGTAAAATAGAAATATGAAGTATAGATATTAAAATATGTATACATCCACTACTGAAAATTAAACATATCATAATGATTTGAAACCATTGGGATAGAATACCCTAATAGTTTCACACACCTTTGGCATGATGGTCATTGCAATAGCCCTATAACAATGATTCTATAGGAACCGTTGGTATAGA
The DNA here is from genome assembly GCA_963277665.1 of Viscum album. Classification (NCBI taxonomy): domain Eukaryota; kingdom Viridiplantae; phylum Streptophyta; class Magnoliopsida; order Santalales; family Viscaceae; genus Viscum; species Viscum album. The sequence goes on from OY728138.1 coordinate 779,429,772, forward strand.
CTATATGAAGTTAAAATATGCCAATGGATTCAATGAAACTGTTGGGATATATATATATACCAAGGGGGTGTCCAAGGGGTAGGGGATATCCAGGGTTGGTGGGGCTGTCCAAGGGGGTAGGGGCTATCCATGGGCGTAGGGGGTTTTCTAGGGTGTCCAAGGGGGTAGGAGGTGTCCAGGGGGCGGGGACCTATCCTGGGGGTGGAGGTTTCCATGGGGGGTGTCCAGGGGGTGGGGGAGTGGTGTCTAGTGGGTGAGGGGGATATCCAACCCCTACCCCATTGGACACCCCCACCCCCTTGGACACAAATCTAGATACCACCACCCCCTGGACACACCTGCACCCCCTAAACAGCATCCCCACCCCTCTATAAACACCCCACTCCCCTGGACACCCCTACCCCCTAAATACCCACTACCCCCTTAGACAGCCCACTCACCCCCCTGGACACCACCCCCCACCCCCTGGACATCCCCACCCCCCTTGACAACACCCCCAACCCCTACCTCCTTGGACACCCCCTGGACACCCCCCTCACACCCATGGACCCCCCCCCCCCATCCCCACAACCTACCCAATTGGACACCCCCTGGACACTCCCACACCCCGCTGTACAGCCCCCTCAACTCCCCTAAACACCCCCTAGGGAAGGCCCCTCACCCCCTACACCCCCCCCCCACCCACCCACCAACCCCTGGATAGCCCCCAACCCCTCCGGACACCCACACCCCCCTCAACACCCCCCACCCATGGACATCCTCCTCACCCCCTCAACACCCCCCACCCCTTGGGAACCCCCCACCCCCTTTGAAATCCCCCTCCCCCCCCCAGACAGCAACACCCCCACCCCCTTAGACAACTACTGGATACAACCACCCCTTTCGAAAGCCCCCCCCCCCCCACCACCCACCCCCCTTAGACACACCTAGATATCACCACCCTCTTGGGAATCCACCCCACCCTCTGGATAGCCCCCCAACCCCTTTGGACAACCCCACACCCCCCTAGACAACCCTCCACCCCCTGAGCACCCCATACCCCGTGGACAGTCCACTCACCCCCCTGGACACCACCCCCACACCCTGGACACCCCCACCCCCTTAGACAGTACCCCCACCCCTACCCCCTTGGACACCCCCTGGACTCCCCCACCCCCTGAACAGCCCCCTCATCCCCACCCCCTAGACACCCCAACCGCCTTGGAAGTCCCCCTCACCATCTTCGACACCATGCCTCGCCCCCTTGGACACCCCCTAGACACCACCACCCCCTTGGACAGCCCCCCCCCCCCCACCCCCACTCTCTGCACAGCCCCTACCCCTCTAGATATCCCTCCCACCCCCCGAGACACCCCCTACCCACCTAGACACCCCCTACCCCCTTGGATAGCCCTCTCACCCCTGGACACCCCTAACCCCACCCCCACCCCCTGGACACCCCTACCCCCTTGGACAGCCCCCTCACCCCCTAGACACCCCCACCCCACCCCCTTGGACACCCCAACCCCCTTGGACAACCCCCACACCCCCCTTGAACACCACCTCTACCCCTTTTGACAACCCCTAGACACCCCCACCCCCTGTATATCCCCAAACCCACCCACTTGGATATCCCCCCACCCCCTTGGACACCCTCTGTACGTGCACACACACAAGATAGAACACACAAAAATCGTAAATTTGCATGATATCACTTCCATAGCTTGTTTTACCAGAAAATAATTTATCATGGTATAAATGAACAATATGAAACTTACCATGATAGCAAGAACAAAGATAGAAAAATAACATCTCAAAAAATTAGTTTAGGGTATCGCGAAAAATAAAAACTGAAACTGAGTCGTGTAATGCTTAATTGAGTTTTGCGAGTCAACCTGATACATCTGCGTATAATAAATATAATGAATGATGTTGCAAAAACGAGGTTAGAGGGAACAACTTCCAATAACCCTTTCTAGGATTTCCGCGTGAGAGAGACGAGTCGTAGGTCACCCATCGAAGAAAACAGAATGATTGAATACGGGGTGCGATAAATCATTTAAAAGATTTATCACATAATTTATTTAATAACCGACTTGATAAACTATTTTTTTATGTTTATAACATCAGTTATTTAATAACTGATATAGAAAATTATTTATAACATTGGTTATTTATTAACCGACATTATAAATGGCACTTTATCTTGTCTATTCTTCTATAACCAGTGTGATAAATTTCTGAGATTTGGTTTATCACGTCAATTATTAAATAACCCACATGATAAATTTCCCAGATTCCATATTTCATTTCAGTTATAAAATAACTGACTTGATAAAGCTAATCTTAGTTTTTATTACGTCAATTATTGTATAACCAACATGATAAATCGATTTTTACAGCTTTGCATGTCGGTTATATAGAACCGACCTGAAAAATGAAAACATGTTAAATTTTTTTTCCACTAGTGTGAGGATGTTCCTGGATCATTTCATTTGGTGGTATGAGATGTCTCTAACAATGCTGAGACATTTATCCCCAATCTCACCTTCTCATCACCTCGAAGTCTCCTTCTATGAGTACACATCTCCATCAGAAACATAGAATATCTTGGAATTTTCTTCATGGCATTAATTAAGGGGATGTTAACCTATACTTTTTTGAAAGTTTCCAATATTTACTTTTCAAGTTTAGTTTTTTTTTCTTGGTTGGGTGTCCCTTTGGGAAAATTGAAGAGGAATGGATGGGATATGTGACTCATCAACATACACACTCTTTACTTTGGGAGGGATTCACTTAAGAAAAAGAATGTATTCTCTTGAAACATTTTTAGTAGTAGGGATGGTGGTTCCCATAGTAGGCGATGACTATAATAGAGGTTTCATTCATGTTTTAAGTTTTTTCTCACTCCTAAGGGTTATAGAACTAACATTTATTTTATCCCTAGGTTTAATTACTAGTTGAGAGGCTAGTTTACCTAACCCATGACTTCGAATTTACCTAATAGATTTAAATGGTTGGATTAATTGGGTTTATAGGTCTTGTATGGATTCTTGGGTGGTTTTTTGGAATTGTAAATTGGTGGCATCTATATTTTTCATCATATGTTCAAGCCTAGGTTCGGGTTTTGGAGGGGTGGTTGGAAATGCCTTTTTGGTGGATGGGTATTTCTGGGTGGTGGTGTTGGATGACTACTCTTCCCTAATTGGTTTCATTGTTGCTGATGTTGGTTTGAATACCCCATTCCTTATATGCTTAGTTTTCATTCCAACCAAGGTTGGATGGATATTACGGTTCATTCCTAAAGAGTTTGTTATTGGGGAGAGCTAGAAAGATTGCCTCACAACACTCAGAAGTTTCTCTAAGTTTAGGGAATTGGTCATAATAATGGTTTTCCGAAGAACATATTCCAAAGTGGATGGGAGGAGGGAATTGGTATTTCCCTTTGGAAATAGAAAGTTGATGAAGAAGGGTACTTTCCTCTTCAAACATTATTTCCACCTTCTTCTCAAATTTGGCACTTTTAACCTCATGGAATCATCCAATGGGTATATTATATCTTGAACCAAACTGTTGAGTGTTCTACACCATGTTCTCAATTAGTTTTCTTGTAGCAATTAGGGTCTTATCAACTAGCGCAGCACCAGAAGTTTCATCGATCTTTTTTATCAATAGGAATTAAACCTCTATAATAATACTGAGTTAAAAGCTGATAACTTATTTAGTGATGTGGGAAACATGAACAAATCCTTTTAAATATTTTCCATTATTCATGTATAATTTCCCATTATGATTGTCTTATACCACATATTTCTTTTCTTATTGATGTAGTTCGACCAGCTGGGAAATATTTTTCAATAAAAAGGCGTTTCATGTTTGCCTAGCCTCTAATTAGATAATTAACATAGTAAAGACAATCTTTTGTAGTGAATTCTAATTAAAAAGGTAATTCCCTTATCTTTACTTGTTCTTAATCCACATTTTTAGTTTTTAATGTAGAATACACAATATGAAATTCTTTTAAGCTCTTATGTGAATATTCTCTCAGGAGTCCATGGAATCTTGGTAATAAGTGAATTAAACTGGATTTTAGTTCAAAATTGGGTTCCTCGCCTTTTATTGAGTATAAGTGGGTTGGATATCAATATCAAGAGAGTTTATTTCTTTTTTTTTATTCTTTCATCCATTTTATACACTTTAATTTCAGTTTCTAATTTTCTTCCAGAAGAAGATGGGTTCAGAAAAGACTTAAGTTATGGTGTGTCCTCCTTAAAAGGGTTGTCTTTTGCATCTTAGTGTCCTTGACATAGGATCCTCGCTTGTTCGAGTTCAAAAGGGGTTAAATCTCCCATAGTAGAACACTTCATGCATAGAAACTACACAATAAATTAATCTGGACACAAAAATAAATGAAAATGTATAAGATAAAACAAAGAAATATTCACAAAATTTACAAGTATCTTAAAACAATACACAATAAAACCAAAGCGATCCATGGAAACAATGCCAAATTTTGACTGTGTTGTCATGAAATGTCAAATTTATTATTTTTTTAAGATTTATTTATAATATATTTAAGACTCTAGTTCATCTCTAAAGGTGCATTGATAGGTTTAGAGTATTTTTTTTAATAAAAATTAATAAAAAGGATGTGGTTTAGAAAACAATGTTACGAAAATAACGTGATTTAAAGAGTTAAATCGTTGATAAATTAATGTGGTGTTTCATGAATTATGTGAGAAGGAGTTCATCCCAATTTCACTAAACATATTCTACAGTTCATTTTTCTGAAAATACACATGGTTTTGTCTAATTCTTTCATTGAGTGTTGTCAAGATCTTGATTCCCCTCTTATCACTTAAATAATTGCACAAAGTACCAACCCTTGACACAACAATCGTGTTATCAATGATTGGACCTAAAGAATTGAGAAAAGGATACTAAATAATACTAATATATTATGTCTGTGTAAGAGAAAGAGGATGTTTGTGTTTCCAAATTGGAAAAACCCAATATCACCATTTGAAATATCAACCCCATCATTATTGAAATGAAAAGTGATTCACCTAGTTAAACCCAAAAAAAAGAATTCATATGAGAAGGGTGTTGAGAAAAAACATAATTAAAATATTTAACACATAAATTATAGAAATCAAATAGATGAACATGTGATGGAACTCTCTCCCAAGTATTTGTAGCTCCCTCAAAATGATTGTACACCGTTTAGCTTAACATCGAGATGAGGAGGAGGCTCAGGTGGAACTTCTCCTTCATCCCTAATCCCCCAATGAGTATAAAAGACTCAAGAATTTTTTATGTTTAGAGGACTATTTTGGATCTCCAAAATACTAGAGCTTTTCCTCCTGGTCGAACATGAAAATAAGGAACCCAATGATCCATTTTATAGGAAAAGTGAAAGGTGGTTTTGAGCACACATATTTCTTAAAACCACTTTTCCCATTGTTTTCGATGGATAGAGAGCATTATCTTTCTTTTAGTAAAACAAAAAAAATTACCCACCTTGTGACTATCTCCACTAATAGTGTGGTTTCATTTGGACATCAATAGCTCAAGATATGGATAGAGCACAACACACCACTTTTTACTTCGTGCAGATTTAGTGTGCTAGAAATATCATTTAGGTTGGGTAAATTAATTGCAAAATGTATCTTAGGTTATTTAAGATGAAATCTATACCAATAATTTTTGGAAAAGGTCAAAAACTTTTAGCCCATTTGGATTCATGGTTTAGTAGAAGTGTGTGTTTTAGTCCACTAGTGTGCTTGGATCCTGCATAGTTTAGCCCATTTTTCATTGACATCATCATGGGCCCTCCCAATCACTTCCACCTACAATGTAATTGTCAAAACAAGTAACATTCACCTTTTTCATAGGGATAAATAAAAAATAATTAAATCAAAAATAAAGTATAGTATGTTATTTTGTTTATAATTTTCACTACAAAACTAGTATAGCATAGTGGTGTAAGGAAGAAAATGAAATAGTGAATCATAGTGTGATAAAGTACCTTTCCGGGAAGGAGGACATACCATTGGTCGATAGTTAAAATTCCTTATGCATCAGTAGAATTTTTGAATAGAGGTTTCTATACTCTTTTACAATGTTTATGGATGGTTTTGGAGATGGTATGAGTTGATGGAGAAAATATAGGGAATATGAAGTTCATCTAGATAGTCTGAATGTGGGTTGTGAAACTCATGTTCCCTAGCACATGAACCAATGAGTCATGGAATAGGGAATTCATATCAGGGGATACCCAAAACACCTTAATTTTTTCAGTTCTACCATGGTGTCACTATGGCTCACAAGGATTGGAGTTCCTTTCCTACAAGGAGGAGATGCCTTTAATTTTCATGTCATAGACCTTATGCATGAGTCCATATGGATTACATGAATGGTTAAGTGGAGTGGATCCCTACTCTTTTACATGGTCCTTGAAAGATTTGTGAAGGCTCAATATTTTGGTCAATGAAGTGGGTTATAGAGAAAAGAACTATTTAGGAATGGTTCTAGAATCCTAGGGAAGTTTATCATTTAATCATGGAGCCTGATCCCTATGCCCTATGGTTTTGAGTCATGAGGTTTGGTCCACCAAATGGTTTGGGAATGGATTTTTACATTCCATCTTTGTTAAAGAGTAAAAAAATATGGTGTCGTGATGTTGAGGATGTCGAATCCACTTGAATAGAATGGTTACAGGGATTTTATATCAAGATTTAATAATATATAAGTTAACTAGAGGTGGGAACTAGTGGGTACCAGTCAACCTTTGGTAATGGTGTGATCCTCGAATGTTCCATGTCACCAAGATGATAACTCTTATAATTAAGGGGGACCTTCCTAGGATCCAATGGTCCATTCAGAGGAGGCAATCATTGTTTCCAGTTTGTTACGGGGAATATTCAAGTGAAAATATCTTAAGCTCCATGGGGTTTTAATAGAAGGATATCAACTCTAGGAACTGGTTGTGTCAGCTGAGACATCAAAGGAACAAATGTGGTTTATGAAAAGTATAATATTTAATAAGGGTTCAAGAACTCTAAAAGTTGTATCATCACCTAATTATCACATTGCTTCAATAAGGAGAGTTGCCAACACATTACACTAACTTTTCCCAGATCAACAGGTGATGTGAGTATGGATCATCTTTTAATAGGGGTAAAAATTTGGCCCTATGGACTTTATGCCTCATTTATTTTGACATTAATTTTTTCCTAAACTCTGGAGATTAAGATTTTATTGGGTAAAGACTTGACTTCTTCTTAGGATTCCATTTGAGGGTTCTAAATATGAAATGTTTTGTGTCTCTTTAGATAGTAGTTTTACGTCTTTCTATTTGGACCAACAAAGGATAGATTTCAAGGTTGTACAGATTACACCAAGGTTCAAGTTGTTTAAGGTTGTGACACACATGGACCTAATATGAATGGAATGTGACACAAGAGAATAATTTGGATTCCTAGGTTCATGATTACACTAATATATTTAGATACAGATTTGAAAATTTTATAAATCATGGATCGAGGTTTTCAGGTCACGAATGATGATATGATAAAATCTTGTTGAGGATGGCTCAGAACACCCTTGGGTGTTGGGTTCTATCGTGGTGACATCGGGATCCCAAGAATTATAAATACCTTCATATAGGTCTAATATGTATTTTATTTATTGGTATGAGACCTTACACATCAATATAGAGGTGAAACTGAATGATCTCTTTTCCATTCAAATAGAAATTAATGGTTTGAGAGAACCCATGTTAATCAAAGAATGAAGTGTGATATATGAATTTTTGTACTTAAAAGATGATGAAATAACCATGTACTCTGGTTGACTAGGATAAAAATATTATGTTCCTTTGATATGAGATTATAAAGGGTGATTGCCTTCACATTTTAACATCAATTGGTGGTGAAATATTTTTCATGCAATTTTAATGTGATAAAACCAAGAAATTTTCGATATAATTTAACACCATGTGGTAAGTATGTATTTGTTTCTTTTTAGATTGATGAAATCCGGTAAGAATATGAGAGGTGATATGAAAAATGTGCATGATTTCCTTAAGGGGACTTTTCATTGGTTATGAAATTTAGATGTAGGGAGAATCTCTTATCCATGCACAGGGTTATTGGTGGTTAGTCATTTGTCGAAAACCCTTCTATGAAAATCTATCACATATAAAAGAAATATTTATGAATATATGACTCATACATAGATGAAGTGAGCATGTATGACTTTGACCTCATACATTTGGGGGTGATTTTTTTTGTTGGTTGTTGTAGATAGACCCATGATTTGAGATTCAAGAATCATTATGTATCTTGTGATCAAAAGAATCAATCCACACATTCTTGAGAAACCATGAAGTTTAATGTCATGAAGAAAGTCTTCGGGCTCCTTGACATGAAAATGGAATGTTACATATCATCATGGAATGGAGTTTTTGTCATAAATATGTATCATGTGGTTATAGGAATTAATCCACATGTAGTTCTAGTGTGGGTAACTCTCTATATAGGTCTGAACCATAGAAAGAGGGGGGAATTGTTCCCATTGATAATTGTAGTTGGAATTGGGATATATGATCTAGGAATCACAATGTATCTTGTGATTAGGAATCAATACAAATGAAGATCTTGATTGGAGGTGTGCTGGGAGACCAACACCAAGTATAGTGGTCCTCTTGGGTAAGGTTCATGGGAATGTGTAGCTTTATCTCATACAAGAGATATTAACCATGCAGTTTAATGTCATGTGGTGAGAACTCATGGTGTTCCTTTTATGTTCATGAATTTATAACCATTATAAACTTATCATGAGATAATATGTATCGATCATGCGAAGAATACCTTACCGAAATTCCTAATATCATTTGAGTTATGTTCCATGTGCGAAATAATGATGGTAAAGTTTCCTTTCATGGTATGGAGTAAATTAGATAAAGGAAAAGGGAATTTGGTATCATGTGTTGGATGGAGAAATATATAGTATCTAAGAATCCCTATATATCTCATTGGAATAAGAATCAATCTCTATGAAGTTCTGGAAACCCGTGCATTTTTGTGTCATGTAGTGAGCACATCAGCCATGCAGTTTAATGTCTGATGGTAAGGATGAGGGCCTCGCAATGTAAAAGAAAAGGAATATTTCAGTTGGGACCAATAATGGATGTATGGTAATCACTACATATTCTATGATATAATGAATCAATTCACCTGGATTTCATGGATGAAGAGATTCCCTATGTGGATCTAACACTCACACGGGGACAAAGGAAGTTCATTTATCTTTCACACAGATCTAGCTTGTGTGTATTGAATCATTAGTGAGACGGTTCATCTAGTGAAGTTTAAAATCATGAATTGATTACACCTTATATATATCATAATTTCATTTGGTAGTGACATCTTTCATACATTTTAACATCATGTGGTCGGGATATGCTCCATATAATTTAATGATATGTCATCGGAACATGTTCTGAATAGTTTATTATCTTGTGGTCAGGACATGTTTCATATATTTTATTGTCATATGGTTAGGATATATTTTATATATTTTAATTTCAGGAGGTCAGGGTAAATATAATTCTTGATAGCATCTATGAAAAGTATTTCTTAAGAATCCTTGCATTGGTGGGGGTTTGAAATGTTCCTTTTACATTGTGGCCAGTGAGTAAGCTCTATTGTGATAGAACTTATGTACAATATGGGTCCCTTCCCATTTGAGTTAGAACTATGGAAGATTCATTCCTAGTATCATTAGGGTACTGAGATCCAATACCAGTTCTCCTTAATGGAAATAATGGAGGTAGACATTTTATTAAAGGCTCATACAATCCAATTCTAATGGACATCGAGGTTGTACAATGTATTCAATCTATTCTCATTGAACTACTCCAACTCATCTTACTACTTTTGATATTTCTCATTATATAAGATTCTTCCAAATATGTATATTTTAAGTGAGGTAAATTGGACTTCTATGGGAAATAATGTCTTCTCATTGTACACCAATGAGTATGGAGTTTCCTGTGTAGTAATATAGGTGGTGGTATAGTAGGCCCATAAATCATGCAGAATATTTTCCAAGTAGGACTTCTTTCACTTGTACACCATCTACTAGAGTATATTTTATATAGTATTATTAAAGGCCTCTATATATCCATATTTTTCTACATGATAGCAGGATAAATGATTGGAATTTATTTCGTACTACTGGTATAATTTCTTCAACTCTGTAGAATATAAGACAGTTCCATTATCTTTCAATATTGTGAGTGGGACTCAAAACCTTTTGATGATATGGGACTTCAAAAATTTGATGATATTATTTTTCCCAGGTTCCTTGATGTGTACTTCCTCATCCCACATTGAAAAAGAAGTTGGTAGTACAAATAATATACTTAAAATTCTTATCTATGGATTGGGGAGATGTCCCCACAACATCCATTCCCCATACGAATAACGTCTAGGAATATTTAGTTGTATATAGTAATTACGATGGTTAATGGATGAAGTTTTCATGAATTTTCCCACATAACCTTTCCTGGAAAATTCCAAAGAGTCTTGTATCATGGATTTAAAGAAGTAACCCAACATCCTAATTTGGTGGTAGAGCAAGGTCCCGGACTGTTGAGTAGCGTAGGAACCTACATGGACTTCTTCCACTACTGGAAAAAGGCTATTTTGCGATGGGCCATTTGCGATGGGGGTCCGTCGCAAATGGCCCGTTGTGGAAAATGGTGCCGCAACTAAATCTATTTACGACGGGACCGTCACTAATAATATTATTAGAGACGGGAATTCTTCCCGTCGCTAATACTAGTCGATGTATTTAACAAAATCTTTAAATAATTATTTGCGAAGGGATGAGCAACCCGTCGCAAATAAGTACAAAAAATAAACATTTGTGACGGGACCGTCCCAAATGCTATTTGCATCGGGTTACTCATAACGTCGCAAATAAGTATAAAAAAATATTCAAAAAAATATATTAATAAGTATTTGCGACAGGCCCGTCGCAATTACCTTCTGTGACGGGTCGTCAGCCCTTCGCAAATAAGTATAAAAAATAAAAAAAATATTATTATTATTATAATTCATATTAGAAAATATTATAATTAAATTAAAATATTTCAAAATTTTAATATATATAAATATAATAATTATTCTAAAATATGAATAATATTATTAATCATATTAATATTATAATATTATATAATAATAATAATAATATAAATAATTCATATTATTATAAATAATTAAAAAATTATAAAAAATATAAAAAATAAAATATTAATATTATAATAAAATTATTATTATTATAATTAATATTAAATATATTATAATTAAATTAAAATATTTGAAAATTTTAATATATATAAAATTATTAACTATTATAAAATCTGAATAATATTATTAATCATATTAATATTATAATATTATATAATAATAATAATATAAATAATTCATATTATTATAAATAATTATATAAATATAATTTTACTTAAAATATTTGAAACTTTTTATTTATTAAAAATATTGAATATAATATTATAAAAATATTTAGAAAATAAAAATATGAAAATTATCAAAATTTGCAAAACAAAAATATAAACAAATAATTAAATACTAAGTATAATATTATTATTAATAAAATAAATACTAAACTATTAAAAATAAATAGAAATTAAATAATGCAATATATAAGAGAGACATAAACTCTGAATAAAAAATATTATATATTTTGAATTCACACACGTTATAACATCAAAAAAAAATCATTGATCTGAAGGGGGAGGGGGAGGGGGAGGGGTAGGATCTGCAGGAGCTAGTGGAAGAAACTTCATCCCTAATGCACGAGTAAGTCTGCGCATGTACTCCATCTGCTCATGCTACTGCTACTACCACAGACTCATCTGCTCCTCGTGCACCTACTGCTGTCGTCGACGCTCCTCCTCATACTGCTGCTGCTGCAGACGCATCGCATCCTGCTCCTTACGGAGACTCTCTATCAACTCAGTCTGAGATCGCAACTGATCCTCATACTGTGAAGCAGAAGATGATGCATGAGCTCTTCTCGAGCTGGACGCCAACATCGCAGCAGTGCCATAATAATCTCCGGGAGTCATTTGACTGCCGATACTAACTACTCGGCCCTTCCAATTAGAACGCTACTTGCAAGGTGGTCAACCAAGCAAGGAAAATTATAGAGTTTACATCGAACAAGACTTACACAAACTTTTTATTGAGCATGATCTAAAAATTGATGGTCGTTTAACATTTGAACATGTTAATAATAGCTTGTTTCTCATATTGATAATTTTAATAATTTATTATTTATTTTTTATTTTAATAATTTTATTTTTATTTCTTCATAAAATTAATAAAATTATTATATTACGTTACTAATTATATTATCAAATATGTTACTAATTAGTAATGAGAAGATATGCATAGATACTGGTTAACCAAAACAAATGTGTTCATCTATCACCTTCGCTAATTGTTCTAATTGTTCGCTAATTGTTCGCTAATTGTTTTCTAATTGTTCGCTAATTGTTCTATAATTGTTCTTCTTATTTTCTAATTGTTCTGCTTATTCACTAATTATTCTGCTTATTTTATTATTAATATTAAAATAATATAATTTTTTATATTATTTTACAATTCTCTTTTCATTGTTGAAACTTGACATTCTGTCTCCACATGTAATATTTACATTCACTTTCACCTCTCTGTTGGTGAGGAGGTTGATAATTTTGAAAATGAATGCAAATATTACATGTGGAGACATAATGTGAAATTATTTCTAATTATTTTTTATATTATGTTACAATTCTCTTTTCAATGTTGAAATTGACATTCTCTCTCCACATGTAATATTTACATTCACTTTCACCTCTCTGTTGGTGAAGAGGTTTATAATTTTGAAAATGAATGCAAATATTACATGTGGAGACAGAATGTGAAATTATTTATAATTATCTGGTAATTATTCTAATTATCTGGCAATTTTTCTTATTATCTGGTAATTATTCTAATTATCTGGTAATTATTCTAATTATCTGGTAATTATTCTAATTATCTGGTAATTATTCTAATTATCTGGTAATTATTCTAATTATTTGGTAATTATTCTAATTATCTGGTAATTATTCTAATTATCTGGTATTAATTCTAATTATCTTGTAATTATTCTAATTATCTGGTAATTATTCTAATTATCTGGTAATTATTCTAATTATCTGGTAATTATTCTAATTACCTGGTAATTATTCTAATTATCTATTAATTATTCTAATTATCTGGTAATTATTCTAATTATCTGGTAATTATTCTAATTATCTGGTAATTTTTCTAATTATTTGGTAATTTTTCAAATTATCTGGTAATTTTTCAAATTATCTGGTAATTATTCTAATTATCTGGTAATTATTCTAATTATCTGGTAATTATTCTAATTATCTGGTAATTTTTCTAATTATCTGGTAATTTTTCTAATTATCTGATAATTTCTACCTATCTAGTAATTATTCTACTTATCTGGTGATTATTCTACTTATCTGGTAATTATTCTACTTATCTGGTAATTATTCTAATTATGTGGTAATTATTCTAATCATCTGGTATTATTCTAATTATCTGGTAATTATTCTAATTATCTGGTAATTATTCTAATTATCTGGTAATTATTCTAATTATCTGGTAATTATTCTAATTATCTGTTAATTATTCTAATTATCTTGTAATTATTCTAATTATCTGGTAATTATTAGCTCATTATTTAAATTATTTATTATTTATTTTAATTATTAGTTAATTTCTAATTTAATTATATTATTACCAAACAAATATCATCCGAGAGTGTCGAACCAAGAGTGCAGCAAGGCCCGTTGTCGTATACTAAGATACAACGGGTCAGGCCCGAGATTCCTTGTCGGGACTTTCACCCCTAGGTACAGTTGTGCCAGAGCCGCCTCTACTTGTAAGTATCCAGACAATGATTACTTGATTGATAAAGAATCTAATTATACCAAATTATATTATTTATCTACTAATTATGCCTAATTATTACTAACAAAATCATTTTATTAATAAAACTAAATATGAATAATAAATTAAATTAAATTTATCTAAATTACCACTAAATAAAAAAAATTAAAATGAATATAAAAAAATTAAAGGAATATAAAAATAAATAAAAGAAAATTTTCTTAAAATTTATGTTGAACTTTTTTACCCCTTCGAATTCCACTCGAAAAAAATTAAAACTATTAAAACTGAATACTATAGAGAGAAAGTAAAGAAGAATTGGATGTTCTGGAAAAAATGGATGGGGTATATATAGGTTAGATTTTTTGCGACGGTAGCATTTGCGATGGGTGTACCGTCGCAATTAGTAGTATTTGCGACGGGTCTCGTCGCAAATACCTTTGCTGCATTAATTACAGCCTGCAGTTAAAAGGGTATTTGTGATGGGTCCCATCGCAAATACCCCTACCGCCAAAACTTTTTGCGACGGGCAGCGAGCCCGTCACAAATACTATTTACCGTCGCCTGCTATTTGCGACGGTGAGGATACGTCCCGTCCCAAATACCTTCGCTGTATTAATTACAGACTGTGGTTAAAAGGGTTATTTGCGATGGGTCCCGTTGCAAATACTCGCGCTGTAAAAGGTTATTTGCGATGCGCCCCGTCGTCAATAACCCTACCGCCAGAACTTTTTTGCGACGGGTAGCGAACCTGTCGCGAATATGATTTACCGCCGCCTGCTATTTGCGACGGGGAGGACACGTCCCATCGCAAATATCCTTCCAACGTTTTGTCGTGAAAGCCGCACCAAATCAATTGCGACGGGGCATCTCTCACCATCGCAAATACCTCATTATTTGCGACAGGAATGCATTCCCATCGCAAATGTGTCTTCAGTCGGACCATTTGCGACGAGAATATATCCGGTCGCAAATGACCCATCGCAATAACACGTGTTCTAGGATGGTGGGAATCTCTCTTTATTATTTTCATATGAAGAGAATTCCATTAAAGTTGCACTTATAATGGTATTTTTACTTGTTTTTACCATTCCTGAGGGTAAAGTTTAACCATAAGCACAAAATTTGTTCCTTTTCTAGCTTTCTCTTTCAAGAGAATCACATTCTGGAGTTAACCAATTATAGGATACATCAATCTAGGGGCATATATCAATTCATCATGATCTAGTTCAGTGTTGATATGATTGATTTCTTCCATATCATAGATAATGATCAATTACACCATTCTTTAGTGCATGATGTTGAAGATCGCTTCCTCTAGAATGGGTTCATCTAAGATTATGGTTGCATTAGCCAATGTATCAGCATGATCATTCTATGATCAGGGAACATGATGCAATGTGGGCTCAAAATGGAAATCTACCATTAGTCCTCCAATGTATCCAATAAGGGGGAAGTTCTTCCTTTTTTATGGCATGTTTTTCATTGATCTTCTTTATCACTATATTTAAATCCCATTTGATATTCATGTAGGCTATTTGTATCTGTAGATCTAGTTTGAATATAGTGATGAGGGATTGGTATTTTTCCTCATTATTAGTTAAACCTTTGTATAGTGAGAAAGAGTAGGAAAATTTTCTTTTCCTGTAAAAACAAATACAATTTATAATCCGACTCCATTGAGTTTCTTGTTTTCCAGTCTCGTTCCAATAGGACTTTGGGAGTCTCCATCAAAATACATATCCCATGTCACGGGGGGTTCCATTGTAATAAACAAATACCCTTAAATAGAAGTTTAGAATAAATTTGTTTACTTTTTTGGGTAGGATATGTCATGAGACAATCAGCCAGAGCCTTCTCTTTCAATGTCTTCTGTGACATTAACTAAATGTTATAAAATTAAAGAATGACCACCCATTAGGAAAAACTCCCACTTAGCATGGTATGTCCAAATATGTACTTGAGTGGATCAATATGAGAGAACATGTAGAATTCATGGTGTTGTATGTAATGCTTCATGTTTTTCTCCACAAATATGTGTGTGAGGTAGTTCTTTTTTATATTACAATATCAATTCTCAGTACCTGGCATCATTATAATAAGGTAATAAAGATTGTTCTCATTCCCCATTTCATTTTTCTACGTAAGGAGAGAACTAAGTGGTCATTCCTTAGTGGGAACATATAAGATGAGTGTATTTACTTCCACCATATCCATCAAGATTGATGGGTGAAAAAGGTACTTCTTGAGACTTTCAAAGGCTTCCTGTTAGTCCACATTCCATTGGTAGTTGATTCCCTTCTTTATCATCTTGTTGAAGGGGGGTTTATCCTTATGGATGCCTACTTGAAACCTTGATTGTCATAAGGTAAGACAAGATTTTTTGTGGTAACATTTGTATTTAGTTTAGGAATTTATTTATAGTTCCAAGAGAACACATTTCAATTTTGATATAGTAAGTAAATATACATCTCTTTCTCCAAGAGAGGCATGGAAGAAATCATCATTGCAGAGTGTAGGTCTTATTCTATTCCAATATTTACCTACATGTGATTATAAATTATAGAAAATATGATTTCCTAAAATGTGGGAGGGATGTCCCTAAGTTCATCCTCTTATTATTCCACCACTAAGTCTAGGGAGGCATCTTCAGATGAATTTTTAAATCTGGGGGAATATTTATAACTATAGGGATGGGAGAGTTCACGAGAAGAGAAATTTTCATCCCCTACTACTATATTCATTGTAGAGAGATTCTGAAGTTGATTTTATTTTACACTATCATTGGTGATAGAAGGGTCATGTATATATGGGATTGAGTTTATTACCTCAACTGAATTTATGGGTAGAACATAATTGAAATTGATAGTACTATTGGGGTTTGTAGGGGCAGTCCCCCATCCATTGGGGGATACAACATGAATATTTTCATCCTCCATGGTTATTTTCCTACCCTTTTATAGAATCTTACATCATTATATGTTGCATCACAAGACTTGAAGGGTGAATTTCCTCCATGCATTATTACAACATTCCCATCAATGGGGTATTTCAAACAGTAATGAAATGTTGAATTCATTCCCATGTGGTTGTAGAGATAGACCCTTCCAAGAAAAACATTGTATGTCATGTCTTGTTGGATAACCATAAACTCAATGTTAGATATGAGATCCCGCAACTGATTTTTGATCTTTATCTTCATGAGTGGTCTATACTCACACTTATCATACCCTGGAATGGTCATCCTTTTGGGATATAAATCTTCCTTGCTAAAACCTAAAAATTTAATGATGTGAATTGGGATTAGGTCGATCCTAGAACCATTTACAATAAAATACATTTGGATATCAAAATTATCAAGTCTTTCTAAAACATATAGGGGTATTATGTGTCCTTGGATGACCTCTTACTTCTCCTTCTCTTTGATCAATATGGTGATATTTCATTCTGAAGGCATGGTCTCCACTTGATAATCCTCAGCTGTAGCGAATTATGTGTCAAACTCTTATGGGATCTAGGGGGATTGAACAAATGTCTCCCTAAGTTATTTTGAAATAATAATTCCATCCAGGATTGATATCTTGGATGGGATGACTGGCATTTATTTTAGAATTTCTTACTATTGTTCCATAGGTCCGCGCTTCTTGAGCGGGGGTTTCTCCTTATTATGTGGTTCGGGAGCTAGAACATCTGAGGTAGATGGGTCTATTTCTTATGCACAGATTTAGGTATTGTATTCTTCTGGTGGTATAGATCATGTTATCCTTCTCTATTTTCTAGGATTATTAGATAATCACACCCCCTCTAGAAATTCAAGTTAGACGAGTGGGAACGGACGATCGCTGGAGAGTTTTAGTACACTTCCATGTCTCTAATGGGATTACTAGAGTTCTTTCCTATGAGTTTCATCTATGTGTATGTCCTCTGTGGGTATGTGAATGAAATATTCAGTTTTTCCATGTCTTCATTGTCCCCTGTATCCTCAGTTCCTATACATGCGGCCTCATGTTATTCAATCAGGCATAGGTCACTCATACTCTAATAAATAATCTAATCATAGAAGGGGTATTCCAAGTGTATCAAGTGGACATAACCAAATATGACCTTTTTTCTAATGAGGGTAATGTTTGGTGGGGTGATTCTCATTATTTGGATGTTTTATGGAAGAAATATACTTCAGTCAATGCTTACATTAAAGCTAAATATGATTCTTCCCCTTCTATATCTTTCCTTATATGATGGTTGCATCCACCTTTGTTATCCTTGTTTGGTGTTACCTACCTAGATTATGGAATCATTATGGGCCTTTGAATTAGTGCTATCAGGGAGGAATGATCCTGATCATCTATTTTCTGAGTCATCCAGTTGTTTAAACTCTACCCACACCTTGCCGAAACTTTTTACAAATCACCATCTTCTTATAACTGGGAAATGGTTATGCAGATATCTTGGGCCCAAGATTTATCTAACATCAGCTTTCTGGAATCAACCATTATTTGGAGGATTTCTTTGAAGATGAATAAATTTTGGATGTTGTGACCCATCCTTCTATAGAAATGAAAATAGTTCGAACAATCTGTGAGGTTGAACTTATTGGGATTCCCGACTTATGGAATCCTGAGTAGGTTATTATCCATGGATATAAGGAAATAACTAAATAGATTTCCATTTATAACAGATTATTCCTTATTCATCCATTCAACAAATCCCAAGTGACCATAATCACTTTTTTACTTCTATTAGATGTTTATTTATTTGTTGGTGTCACTTGATAAAAGGATCTGGTTGGTTCAGGACCTGCCTAGGTGCTTGAATTGGAGATGATACTAGCTTGATGGTAACAATGGTAATTTATTCCGTACTGAGACTTTTCCCCTATGATGAGGTCTTGATTCAACACTTAGCTAAAGTCTATTGAATGGAGTCCTTGAAACATATTTCTATTTCTAAAAACATTGAGAATCCACCAATATACTTCATTGGGATAAGAGTTGTCTGGTTCTCATCTCAAAAGTTTTTAGTAAATATCTCTAGTAGTTTTTCTTATAAGAGAGAGATGTTGAGTGAGTAGGTTAAACCTTTCCATATGGTTATGTAGTGAAACACCCTCTCATTTTCATATTGCTTGTAGTTCAACAAGAGGAAAAAATTTTATTTCCTTAATGTAGAGCTGAATTGCTAAAGTAATTGATGATCAAGTCATTCCCATCCAATAAAGAATCCTACATAAAGACTTTTGTAGAAACAAAAAGCATGCCCTATCATATTTTGTATAAAAAGACTCAGATTGGTCGGTTCCTATTGATTTTGAGGTCCCATCATTAGACCGCATCAGAACACAAAGTGTGTGAGATGTTGTTATGGATCTTCTATGCCATAAAAGGTGGAGAAGGTAGGATTTTTAAAGTTGGGTTGGGGAAAATTATCATCCACCCATTTAGGATACAGCTTTCTCTTCGGTTACATAGGTTCTTTTCACCCTTCCATGGCTTCTATTCGAGTATCCAAGGACTAATTTCCATTGATCAGTTCGAGAGGTAATGTTTTTTGATCTGCCTCTCATCTATAGGTAGTGGGCTTGGATTAACTAGATGGCCTCATTTTCATTGCCTAATGATTCCTGATTGATGAAAATTCTGAATTATCAAACTGAAAAGGGAGAGGTTTTCACCACAATAGAGGGAAGTCAGGATCATTTCTAACATCTTAATTTTATAGACTGGATACCTACATTCAGATTTGGTTTGATGCTCAAATGCATTTCTCACAGGTATATTGGATCTTATTTGATGTATTTGAGGGTGAATATCTTCTTCTTCCTATAGATAATACCTAGTAGAAATGTTTCCCTTTAGTAGCTCCTCATTGTGTTGCTTTATATTTTTAATCTCATTCTCATATTGTTCCAATTGTTCCTTTAGGGAATGAATATCCGTTCTTCTATGGGTGTAGGGGGTATGACCACTTCTTTCCCTTTATCCATACAAGTGTTCCTCCATATAGGTGGATATTAAATATTTAAAGGTGTAATTTATTGGATACACCTATGGTTCTTTATGCATATAGCTTAAGTGGGTGCATCTAGATCCTCCTCTAAGGGTATATTTTTTGTGTTGTTTCCCTCTACATCGGTGTCATGATCCACATTATCTATTTTTTATGGGGATGAAATTAAAAAAGGCCAATCGGACAATGGTACTTTTCCCATTACTCTTGACACAACATAATGATTCCACACCACTTGTATTAGGGTTGTTTCTTAAAACATTGTCAATATTGGACTATCTTGTCTTATGAACCCTATGGGGTTTTATTTCCTCCATCATTCATTCATCCCATATTTTTTTGTGAATAGTGGTATTGAGGGGGTTTCCAATCACATCTTAAATATGGTCCCTGAATAATAGATATTATTCTTACAACGGTAATAATAGATGGGATGTCGATTGTTGATATTTACCTCCCAACCTGGAGAAGACTAAATCCTTATATGGTGATGATGATGATGAAAATTTCCCACGACCTATGGGCTTGGGACTATTCAGGGCTATAATTGGAATTGGTTGATCCTGTTTTTTAAGGATCTAATAATGCCAGTTGAGGATTTTTGGAATCATGGGATAGACATTGAGATATAAATTTCCCCATCCCAATGGGTTGGGGTTGATCTAGAATCACAGATAATTTCCCCAATACTCTATTAGGGAATTATGAACCTAGGGATGGTGATTGAGATATAAATTCCCCAAGGCTATTGGGATGGGGTTTGTTTTCTACTACTGCCAATATTTTTTGGATCCAAGAAAAATTGATGATTTGATTGGTGGAGGTCGTGTTAGATATTCCCCTATCCCCGAGGGCTAGGTTCACTCTTGGACAACTTCTATAGCATCTTTTACTATGATTATCTCAATTTTGTGTAGTTTTACTCATGTATGATCTATGTGTAATGGAATCCCATGATGGGATTCATTCTTTACATAATGTTTTCAGGTAGATCATAACTTTAGTTTCCATGACGGAAATGTTTTCTCATTTCTTTAAGGCACTCAGTTCAAAGACCCATTGGATTTAATCTCACTCCATTTATAATGTATCAACACCATTAATGTGGTTTGATTCTATTTTAATGACCAATTGGCTCAAGCATTACCCAACCCCCCGATTTCATCAATGTTTATGACATTATAGGATTCCCTATATGATGAAATCTTCTATTCTTGGGGTGCAGTGAAGTGTAACACCCAATAATTCCCGATCCATGAATATAGATACATGATGAAGATTTTTTAATTAGTTTTTGAAGAGTTATAATGAAATAGTGGAAAGAGTGATGTAGATTTTCTCTGTGATTTCCTAGTTTTGGGTCCCGATCCATGGAGACAATATCCAGGTTTAACTAACATCAAAGTATATTGATGGTTTGAAGGTGACCCTCATATCCTGGATAATTGAGGTTTCTATCCTTCAATAATTGATGAGTTTCCCACACATTTTTCTACAGATAAGGTATGCACTCTTTCTCTAGCTCATCTAAGATCTCATAGTCAAAATTTTCAAGGGTATAAAACATAGTGGAGAGTGTTTTTTCGGCTAATTACTTCAATATATTAATGAAAACTTCCTCTTCATCAAACTTACATGCCTCTATATAGTCGAACCGCTGAAGGTTATTCTCGGGGTCACTTGTTAATCGAAGTTGAGTGTCACTAGTAATTTATGGGAAACTATATATGGTTGACCCTAGTTCTTTGAGAACCTCTCTATATGAAGGTGTTTTAGTTTTGAATACCTCTCTGTACATAGGTGTATGGGAAAGGGGATGATTTCCTTGTCTATGGGTGATATCACCATCGGGAGGTTGACCATAGTGAATGTTAGGAGTAGAGTCTCATTAATCCATCTCCACACTATCATGAGGACTATCATGGAAATGATCACATTGTGCTTTATATGAAAAGTTAATGGACCCTTGGGGTGTTGAGAATGTGTCATGAAAAACTTCAAGGACACTACCATTGATCATATTTTGAATATGGGTCTCATTTTTCATCTTGTCTAGAATATATTGGACCACCTTTTGAGATTTTACAGGGATATGAGCTTATTGTATGATGGTTGTCAGAATATATTGATAACTATCTTGTGTTGCAGGATTATGTGCTCACTACTAAGAAGATGATGTGGTATGCCAATAAGCTTTTTTGATCGGAATATGAGAATGTCCTGAGACATGTTCTACTCTCACTTAGTGGGATTATATCAGAATGGTGATATACACCTGATCCTGAGTCATCGGCATATTTTGATGGTCTTTTTTGACATGAATATGATCCTTTCATGAGGCATGTACAACTCTCACTTGGTGATCCCTTGTTGGAACGAGAATATGAGCCCAGTCAGAATATTCATTCCCTATTAGAATATGCTAATAGACCTATAGAATGGGAGAAGGGATATTATACTCATCATGTATGGCCTCTGAAGGACACTAGTGTATTTATTCTTCAGTGGATGTAGGGATGTGATCCTTGATTTCATGAGCTTCTTGAATCTGTCATGAAAATTCACTAAAATGAATCTGAGATTTTACCAAGGTGTATGTGATCACACCTGGTGGGCCTCAGTCAAAATGGGGATATGATCTTGACCCTGAGCCATTGGAGTGTGCCTACAGTATTGTTTTATAGTAATATGAGCCTTTCCAAATGAATGTTCCACTCCCACTTGGTGAGCCTCGGCTAGAATGGGGACGTGAGCTCGATCCTCAGCCTTTGGAATATATCGCTAATCTTTTTTAAAGGGATGTCCCCCTATCCTGTGGAATGTGCCTCTCTCACTTGGTGAGCCCCAACTGGAATGGGAATATGAGCCTGGTCTGATGTCACATCCTTTACTATAATATATCAATAATTTTCCTAGATAGGAGCAAGAATGTTTGCTTTCTCTAGAGAAACCACTTGGTCATACTAATCAGAGTTTTGTACTTCCTTGGATATAGGGATAGTAATTTTATCATGTCCCTATATTTATACTAGTTCAAGAATATACTGGTGGAGTTCTTCAGATATTTCTAGAATTTAATGGATCTTTATCAATGTTTGTGTAGGAATATATGGAAGAACATTTTCTATATCCTCTATATGATTGAAGATATCTTTAATTTAATTGTTGATATGATCCCCCTCCATTCCCCCTTGTGCCATCGAATTATGCCAATTGGATTCATGCATGGTGGTAGGGATATGCGCCTCCCCCTTGGTTGTTGTATGAATATACCAATAGACTTGTCCTGAGTGAGCGAGGATATGATCCTGATTGTTGTATACCTCTATAATATACTAGAAAGATTTATCAGTGGGAGTGAGTATATTATCCCACTAACAGTTATCCCAATACTTTCTTATCCTATATGTCTTCCTTGTTTTCCATACATGGGTATCATAAGTGGCAATGTTTCGGGTGGTACCCTCAGCAGGAAATTGCAGGGAATTACTGTGGTGGAACTGGCGATTAAAGTTGACAAGATCCCTCCTAAATGGATCTTGAATAGGAAGGTAGCCATAGTTTACACCTTGATCCACCTTCATCAGATAATAAAGGTGGTGTTTTTCACACTCCAAGGATATATTTTCAAAGTGATTTGTGGTGGTAATGCATTACATCAGCTTTATTTCAGTTTCTTTGGATGATACAGACTCATAGGATTTTAAATTTGGAGACCCTTGTGGGTAGCCTCAAGGGTCAGGATCATACCATGTCTATGGTACTCTTGAATGATTTCATTTTCCATTTGATGTTTAAGGTTTCGAGCATGTGAGGTAATTATAAGACCTGTGAGGGTTTTATCCGTAGCTGATTTTCCAAAATAGTCACCAGTTGAAGACATTGTCTTGGGTCAGGTGTTGTTGGTGAGAGTAATATCTACATTCATGAAGACAAAAGGGAACAAGTAAGTTGATTAGTGCATCGTATTAGGATTGATATGTGAACAATTATATATGCATGGGTTGTACAATTTTCCTTTCTTATTTTTGGTATGTTCATTCTACTTGTGTGGACTTGTCAAAGTGAGTATAGACTTATTTCATGAGGACCCCAAGTATAGAGAATAAAAAGATCATTTTATTCATTTGAAATATTTGTCTCAGGTTCACCAATTTTGTTTGAATATGATATGAAAACAAATTTTCCTAACACATGGTAAACTGCCCATTTTTTTATTTGAGATATTCACATTGGGTTCACCATTTTTGTTTCATTTAGAAAATACATTTTGTTGATCACCCATACTGTTAGAAAAAAATAGTCTGATGAAAACTAAGCAATATATTAATTTTATCATGTGAAGTAGAATCTATAGTTAAATGATTTTTCATTGAGTTCACCATCTTTGTTTCCTGGGAAATACTTCATGCATGGTTGGGGAATATGTTTCTATGGTTTGATTGTTTGTGGATTTTATTTCTATAAAATCAATCATGTTGGGTTTGTTATTCATGTTAATCATCAACAAAAACTCCCAATAGTTCCCACATCAAAAACTAGGTATAAACCTACTTTTCAAAGGTAGGTGGTCAATTGGGGTTTCAAACCCATTGGAACTTGGGAACTCACGTTGGTTGAATGGAAGGGAGGTCAGGATCATCACACCCTTTTGGGGAGAATTGGTTCCTACTCTAGGATTGTCTTATATATTTGTGATATGTTCAATAATCTCTTACTAATCTTGATACAGGAGTGGTAAACCTAATAAAATGATCAAGTACCAAATCCTACCATGTGTAAAAGAGGTCCTATTAATGATTCCAACAGTATGTATCTGAGTTCATTCATCTATTCTCCATTTTTGGGTAACCTCTTTATATTTTGAAGCCATATAACCCATCACTCTAGAGTTTACTTTCATTTGGGGAGGAAATTTATATTTCAAGTATGGGATTGAAACTTTATAAGGAATCCTACGAATCCTATTTATAATATTAATCAAAACCCATGTGGTTTTTTAAACCCAACCAGTTTAACGTCATGTTAAAAGGATATATATGAGGGATATTTGGCACCAAGTATTAAGCTCAAAATTCAAGGAGGCATCCTACATGACTTGATTATAGAAAGAATATATGACCTCATAGTTCAGTCATGACCTTGGGAGTTTCCCCAATATTGGTTCCTTATATGAGAAGTTGTATCATGCCACTAATCAGGTATTATACACAGAGGTTTCCCTAGTTTGTGGAGATTCATGGTGAAAATGATATGATCATTGCAACACACTAAGCACATGTGATCCATGATTAGTGTGAGAAACAAGTGATATCAAGTAATTAGTCTAATTTTATATGTATATGGGACTTATTTGCTAGTAAAAGACTTTGGATGTTTAATATAGAGCTTGAAACTTATGAAGGAATCCTATGTATCCTAGTTTTGGTAGGAATCCGAGTCGTCGTCATTCATTTGACTTCTCAATCTGCTAGTGGATGAAGAAGAATGATCATCCCATGGGAATTATTGGGTCCTAATGGTTGGAATTTCATATACATTGATGGAATTACACCGAATTGGATAGCCATTTGAGATCAGGCCTTAAGAATGTGTCCTATATATCCTAGTTATGGTAGGAATCATGGTTCCTATAGTTTAGTTGTTGGGGATATAGACATGGAGGTTTCTCTAACATAGTTTACATATCATATTATTCCACTGAACATAGATTATGCACTGTGGTTTCCCTTGCATAAGAAAAAATCATATGATGTCATTAATTGGGGATTACACATTGAGGATGCCCTTGAATATGGAATATATCATGTTATGTCATTGATCAACGCTTGCACACTGAGGCTTCCCTTGCAAGGGGGAATGTCAAATTATGTCATTGATCAAGGATTGCCCACTAAGGTTTCTCTATATGGTAAAAATATCATATTATGTCAATTATTGGGGATTAAACCCAGAGGGTACCCTTATATGTCCACTAGAAAAGGTTTTCATGTCCTGGGACATCCGCTTGACATGGTCTAATGTCTGATTGTCAAGTTCTAAATGTCTATCTGACATATCTGATAATGTATGGATATGTCCAAGTTTCATACATGACATGTCCAAGGTCAATCACATGGTCCAATTTACCTTTATTAAGGATGTCTCCTAAACTAAATGGAATGTTTTAGAGACCATCTCATGACCAAGGTTAAAATGTCTAGAGGGTGTTGCATGATCTCGCCATCTTTTCTGGAGGACATCACAATACCTTGGTTGACATGTCTTGGTATCACTAATATACCTAGATTAATTTTCTAGAGGATTTCACATGAAATTTGATATCATGTCTAGTGGGTGACACATAACGTGGCTAACTTTCCCAAAAGACATCACATGATCTAGGATGACATGTCTGAAGGGTTCCACATGACTAGGATAACTTTTTTGGAGGACATTACAAGATCCAAGATCATATTTTTTGGGTGCCTCATGACCTAGATGACTTATCTAGAGTATATAACATAATCTAGGATGACATGTTTTGGTGTCTCCATGATACCTAGCTGACTTTTCTTAGCATCGCTGCATAACTTGGGTGACATGTCAGGAG
This sequence comes from Viscum album, assembly GCA_963277665.1. NCBI lineage: Eukaryota > Viridiplantae > Streptophyta > Magnoliopsida > Santalales > Viscaceae > Viscum > Viscum album. Next base: position 779,456,370 of record OY728138.1, read on the forward strand.
GACATCGTAACGTTTTGGATTGAAATCCAATAGGGATTTTAAAGACATGGCAGGAATTTCTAGAGGGTTTTATGTTACTTTATTGACATATCTAAGACACTTATCATGATCCAACTGGTATTTCAAGGGAGAATATCATGATTCAAGAAACATGTCATGGTGCTTTCGTATGATTTGGGTAAGTTATGTGAAGCATATGAGGATCAGAGTATATGTTATTTTTTAAGTCTATAATATTTTAGTCTTTATTTCATCCTTTTTTTTAATATTTTCTTTAGGTTTTTCCAGTGATATTTTTTCTAAGTTTCATAAGACTCATCTAACATGTTGGATATCCTTATCATTAAATAGTTGAATAAATATAAGTTCTTCACATGATCTTAAGTGATTGTGAGATGTGACTATTCATTACTGGTGATGCCTTAGGTTATTCCCCAAATTTTAACTGGTAGGAAACATTTATCATCGCTTGATTAGACACATTGAGAATTCCTCTCATGTGCTCATGTGTGTGATCAACTGTAGATGCATAGTAGTGATTTTTTGTATTGGGGGAGAGATTTATAGGCCCCACCGCCCTTGTTATATGTCATATTGTGTGGTGTGTATCTCACATATTTGGGTTGGAGACAGTGTATTGATTTTTTGTTACGTGCTTTACATGATCCTTTCATGGTTCATTCGGGGGGCATCGCATAGTGATCAATGATCATGGTAATATTCTTCCTTTTCCACTTTTATTGGACCCTGGCTGATCAAATGGATTTCACCAGACCATGTGGATAGGTCAAGGGATTCTATAAGGTCAGTAAATCATGTCTGGGACCCTTCGTGAGATCATAATGTATGTGGAAAGGCTTCCATGTGATTGAATTTGGCTTGTTTGGGGTCTTCTGTGAGATTAAAGTGGACTGCCAGGGGGCCTTCGAGAGATCAAGATGCTTATCCAAATAAAATTTATGAGATCATACTAACATGTTGAGGGGTGACTATGTGGGATCAATGGGGATCATCTAGGGTGTATACCCCTTTCATGTGATAATCAATGTATCTTTTCTCTCAATGAAGATTCTACTATTTCCCCTTTTAATTCATTATTTATTTTGCATGGTTTTGGGATCCTGTGAGTTTGTGAAAGTGTTGTAAAAAAACCCCTCCCTAATTTTTATATTTCTTATTAAAAATAAAGGGTCTTGTGGTGATGTGCAATAATTTTCATAAACAACCCTTCTATTTGTATATAGAGCTGAAGGGTTGGTGCAGAATCGACAGGACATATCCAAAACCCTTTGTATGTTAAAGGTGACATGCAAGTGGGATTTTGTGTGACAAGGTGGACATGTTTCCAGGGATTCTACAGTGTCTTGAGAACTAAAGGGGAACATCACATGAGTATCAACATATGAAAAAGGATTCAACCTTTTGTATATATTTTTCCTCTATTTTACAAGTATTTATAGATGGTTTTTTAGGCACATGTTGAGTGAAATGTTTTGTGTCTCAGAGGAACTCATCTAGCAGCCTCTGCATGATATGAGAATGTATTGGTTACCTTATTAAGAATAGAATGTCATTGAATAGGGTCTCCATGTCATATCTCATAATTTTTTGTAGTACATGTCCCATTCACATGATCTTTTGAATTTCGAGTGATCATGTGTCTTTTGGAAGGTTAAACGATCTGTGTGGTCTTTTCCACCTTCCCTTTGTTATTGGGGGAAAATAATACCGATTTCTTAGGTATTTATTCGCTTTTAAACCTTCCTATTCTCATATTTTGGGCATAAACAGTCATATTATTCTAGAAATACTTTCCTCAAGAGTAGTGAGCTGAAATGGAGAAAACGTTTTTCAAAATAAAGTCGAAGGTAGAAGAGAATGTTGAAAATTTTAAGTCTTACTTTAAAAGATTGTCTAAGCGTATAGAGGACTGTATACATAATCCTAATTAAAATATTTAAAATTTAATTAATAGTATTAATAATATTTTTTATATGGAAATGGTTTCTCAAATATTTTCATCAACTAATGATATACTATCAAGTTTATTCAAGATAGAGAAAGAATTTTATAGGTCTTAAATCTTCAAAAAAATAAAAAAAAAAGAATTTTTTTGAACACTAAGAAAAGAAATGTTTGAAATAATAATAAAGAGAATATGAGATTTCCAACATGTGATAATTATAGAAGGAAATACCCAGATACTTGCATAACTGAAAAAAGAGTGTGTTTCAAGTATGTATAAAAGGATCATTGGGATCATTAATGTAAGGGAGTGAAATAAATGACTACTATGGAATGATTTATTTATAAAGATAAAGATAATTGTTCAGACCAATGTATAATTTATCAAGGGAAACTCCCATAATAGATACCAAGGGTAGAGTTCTAGGATTATATGATTTCTACAGATAAGGTTGAAGTTCCGAAATATGTTGTGGAAGATACATTGATCATAACATCAAATTTAGCTAATGTTTTATTTGATTCATGATCTTTTTATTCTTTTATATCTTCCATGGTTTTTGATAAAATTAGATTTTTCCCTAGAACCTTAATAAGGAAGTTTTCAATCAAGAATCCTAGTGGAAATCTTATTAAAACAAGGATATTCTAGTCATTCCACATTATGATTCATAAACATACCCTATTTAAAAACTTGGTTATTTTACCAATGATTTAATTTGACATAATCCTTGTTATGGATGGGATTTTAAATTATTATTTAAAAATTTATTCCCAAGATAAGGAGAATATGATTCTCAATAGAAATTTAAAATCTCTTATCTTCATAAGAAATACTATATCATATGAATCATGGTTGGATCTATATCTAGTAGATCTCCTTAATGAAATTCATAGTGAAGAATATTATACATAACATATGAATCGTAAAATTATCCTTATAATAGAGGATATACATATTTTGTAGGAATGAATTGATGTTTTTCTTGATAATCAATATGGGCCTCAACTGAATAATAAAGTTAAGTATTCTATTAATATCATCGTTGGTATGAAACCTAAAACCAAGACTCCTTATTACATGGCCACAGTGGAATTAGTGGAACTGAAGAATCAACTTGTACTGTTGTCTTATGAAGTAATTGTACACACTATTTCTTCCCCATGAAGATACCCAATTAATTTTTTAAAAGAAAAATGGGTTTATGATGTTGTGAATCGATTACAGGGAAATCAATGACACTACAATAAAGAAAAAACATTTGTTGATCAAATTGAAGGAGCTCAATATTTCTCAAATATTTTTCATCATCCCGGGTATCATCAAATTAAATTAAATAAGGAAGATATTCCAAATATGTCATTTCATATGAGGTATGAAAATTATGTGTAAAAACTCATGTTTTATAGGTTATGAAAATGAGAATAAATTTAAATTTTTGGTTTTGGAGGATTGTGAGGGTTAAAATGGACATTTTCCCCTATCCTATGATCTCAAATAATTTTTTGGAAACTCTTCCGGTTCAAAAATATGGAAATTAACCTTATATGATATTTGGTGGAAATCTGAGCCATCCAAATTTTGGTAGAATATTTAAAATTAAATTAATTAAATATTAGTTTATATTCATGTGTCTATTTGGTGATATATTTTGAATGAATTATTGTATTGGTATTATAACTCCATGTTTGAGTATGGAATGTGGGGTTTTACATCGAAAAGTAATAACCTCGTGTCAGGCATTAGGGCTGGGCTCATGCCCGCTTTTCTTTTCTTTTCCTTTTCTTTTTTTCCATTTCCTTTTTTATCCTTTCTTTCCTCCTCCCTTACACATTCCATGAATTTCCAAAATTCTTTCCCCTTTTAGGTCTTTGACTGATAGATAATGTTATGTGAAAGAGACACAATCACGTCTGAATCCTTTATGAATCTATATTGTTGGCCAATGAGTGTGTCCCGCAGATCTAGGGCCAAAGCACTAGCATTTAACACCCGATGGTAGTTATATTTTTGAGTTTTATTTTTTGATCTATATAGATTAATGGTTTTAAGCTTTTAAATACTTATTATGAATATTGAGAAACCCCTGGTGTTCAATATATGATTTTTGGGAGATAATGAGGGTTTTGGGAGGATCATAGGAGTTTCCCATTTGGAAAATGCTACCACCTGGAATGTTCTTTAATAACACACATCACATGTTCTTCCTATTTGGGGAAGATTTATTTTTTGGAACTACATTTTTTTAATATGAGTAAACACATTGTAGTGGAACATGGATTTTTTGATGGGTACTTGGTCATATTCTCTATAAATAGGTATATAGTCATGTAGTAGTATAATTCTAGACCCTGGGTATTCCCTAGTTGTATAGTATTACAAGAACAAACCCTAGGTGTACCCAGCCCATATATAAGTACATGTTCTTGGTAGATATTATTTTGTACATGTTGTATACTGAGGTTAAACAATGTGTACTTCTCCCTTGTTACCCATTTGATGGGGTTTTTGTGATTTTATTCCTTGAATTAAAAATTGGATATAAGAGGAGTCCATTGTATGTGTTTTCACATATAATGTAATGGAAGAACCCTTGCGGTGTTTAGGGACTTCTAATATTTGATTTAGAGTGAGAAAGATATTAAGGAGATATCTTTCCTCTAACAAATCAATCCATAGGTCTATTGAGAGAGACATGGGATGGGACCCATATGAGGATCGTGAGAATGGTCGGTGGACATAGAATGGGATCACCAATGTCTTCATTTGGTGTTATCTGGAGACTTCCACTGGTTATGGGACTTGGTTTTGACTTAAAGAGATGTATAGGTTGGGTGTTTGAGCTAACCTAGAGTGTGACATTGGCACTAAGTTAGTCCCTATTATATCTCCTCGGATCAATGTTTATGTTGCTTACCCCTTGAAGACAAGAGACCATTTTATGAGTAAACACTATGAGAATGTATTTTTTTTTCTGGGAGATAGAATTGGTTTGAGAGAAAAATTATAACCAAGGATCACAAGAGGGATAAATCCTCTCATGTAATAACCCCATGTATCCCAATATATATGTCTTGTCTTACATGTTGACCATGAGTATCCCAAGTGTGATTCCTTCACTGTAGTGATGACCTACGAAACCTATGTGGGTACCCATTAATAGGCCACCCCTGAGTGAGTTCATATGATGGGTAGTGATGGTTTCAGTTTTCACCCTAGAAACCAAACCAACATATAAAATTAATGGGGATGAAGTGATTATGACTATCATGGGTGTTCTACCATCCTTTTTTCTATATTAATTTTGGTTTTTATTTATTGTTGGTGACACGATATTTCGCATTACACTTTTGAATATACCGTTGGTACTAACCCTGATGTGATTTCCTAGGATTCCTGAGAATAACCTAGTAATATTGATGAGACCCTAGGATTCATGGTTTGGTTTGGATCTAATCTAATGGTTTATTGGGGGAGGATTCTTATATTGGAGATAATCCTTTTATTAGTGGTTTTGAGAGTTTATTGTTAGAGGTGGTATTTAGGATAAAGCATCAGAGAGTGTGTGACCACATATATAGGAATTGTTAAGAATGTATGGATACCTCTGATATTGTGATTGTAGAGCCCCTTCCCAGATAGATCACTAATATGAGATAGGTGAATCAGTTGATTCATTTTATGAATTTATTTTGTTTTCAATTCAAATTACTAAAGTTGTTAAGTTTCTTGATCAACTAAATATAATCTCTCAATATCACTTAATTTACAATTTTAAAAATAGAGAGAAAGAGTCACATTGTATTTACAAGGTTCATCAAAATACTAATACTTTATACAACTATTTATTCCCCCCAGTTATATATTCTTCACTATCATATAAGTGAATACAATTTCTTTTAGCTCCAACTGAAAGACTTCTACTCTATCTCCAATAAAGAGATTCTATTTTCTTCTGTATACAACCAAAATGGATTCTTTCTCTAACTCTAAACAAGATCATCCTTATTCTCCATTATCCAACCAAAAGAATTCACATACTCCCAACACCAATAAAAACAACACGTTTGTTAAAGGCTTGATCCATTGAAGGATGATTTTCTGATCTTCCTCCATGAGCTTATAGGATCTAAATTTCTCATGCACCTGTTCAAGTATCTTCACCAGCCTCTGATCAAGTATGTCAGTATTTATCAAATATTGTGATCACCTTTAACTAACCATTTTCCTTAGTGTAACAATGCTCAAGTTTTACTTCTTTCCCCTTCTAATTAAGACCCAACCCCACTAAGATGTGCGTAAGTTATGCACATAAATTCTCCACTGATATTTTATTACATAACAACTTGTCTATCATTAATATTATTTATGTGCACTTCATGCAATAATTAAATGTAATTTTCAATATCATAAATCCTATCACATAACAATTTCTTATTTTTATTATCTTATATGATTTTACACAAGTGAATATCCAATCACATGTGAATGGGAATGCTCGTATTCATTTATATACTCCTCCATTATGAAAATATGGATGGTATTATATAAAAAAATCTTCAACATGTTCAATTTTATATACATGGGGTATTATGTATCCATGTGATCATGAATTCACACACTGTTCAATGTCATCTTGAAATTATTCACACAAACAATGTAGGCCCACAGTTCTTCTATAATGTTACATGAATTTTACGTATGCATGCAAATATAACACAAGCATATTATTTATGTATGTTCTTAACATAAAGGCTATGTTTTTGTGGTCTTTGTGAAAACCTAAATTATTACTATACATGATGTAAAACATTTTTCATTCTAGTGTATGTGAAACTCAAGGAGTTCATGAAAACCAGAAGGTATGTGTGATCTCATTTTCTTCATGATACTCTCGAGTATGATAATCTCATGACAAATTTCATAGGATTATCTTATCATTAAAATAATATGATCATAGGATTTATTCTCTTTTCACTAAACATAAGGCTATGTGGTGGCTCTATTTTATTTGGAAGATTGAAGGATCTCTAAAAATGATCAGTATCTTCTATCAGGTTGGATTCTTTGATATTTATAGAAATGTAACCATCACCGTTTATCAAATAATAATACCACATCCAATATTTAAAATTTATACCATGTCAAGGATTGTTTAAAATGATTTTTTTCTATCCTAAAACATACACTGAGAATTAGGTTTCATTTTATTATGTTAATTTTTGATGAATCCTAATATGTATGAGATTATAATCATATGATTATTTTATCCCAAATGATAAAACTCATACATGGTGATCAAATTCTCCAAATATTGGTTACAACATTGTTTAAATTCAATTATGTTTACTTCCTCAAGATATCTTCATGAATGAAAGATAGTGATTGTATGTATTGAAGTTCAAAGTCTCATTTCCCTATAATATTAACCTTAGATCAATAATAGATTCCTATGATTCATTCAATAAAGTATTTTCCATCTACTTTGGCATATATAACCCTTTGAGTATCGCTAGAGGAAGAAGAAAATGATGGAAAGATTGAATAGCTAAAATTTTCCCAATTGGATGGTGTTTGTTCTATCTTTCCTTATAATAATGGAGGAATAGTGATGCAACAACCTGCATCCCTCGCCAACTTAGAACACAATTGAGAAGTAATTTACTGATGATCATGTTCTAAAACTCAATCAATCTGGTAGTGGGGTATCAACACCTGTACAAACACCGACACACCCGAGCCTCACGAGTCAGCATCGCCCCACACTGGCCCAATAAAAATTACCCAAACCAATGTGTTCCTACCATCGCATGATCGTATTGTCCCTATACATATGTACATTCACCTTATAACTCTGGCTTGGCTTGTGGGTTGTATTATGTGTGGTGATATATAATTCTATTTTTGCAGTTGAGCTATCCATTTTTTCATCTAAGGGTTATCATCATTTTTTTTTGAGTCTCCTTAATGTACATAGTAATATACTAAGTATGAATATAATACCAAACCTTCATCAATAATTCTTGAAGCCTTCCTAAAATAATATAAGAATCCAAAAAAAACACAATCTACTTAATATAAAATGTAAATACATTTTTTATAGTCATCTTCATGATATTCTTATTCATAATATTTTTCTTCACAAATCATCAAAAAAACAATATTTTTTATGGTGTTCGTTTTTTTGTATGAAATTTTCTGTCCAAAAAGCATGTCTTTGACAATAAATATCATTCAATCAATCATCAAAATAAAACATGTAAATTTTTCCAAGCAAGTCATCAAATTCCCTTTCATGAATACATTACAATTTTCCAAAAATCATCACTTCATCCAAACTCCTAAAACTCACATCGAAACAGAATTGAAAAAAATGAAACACTTGAACCAATAATATCCCACTTTTTATTTTATTTTTTAATATAAATATATGTAATAAAAGGTCAATATGTGGTTCTCAAACATTATCCCCCTTATTTCCAAACAAATATAAATGGTAAGTGGGGTTTTTCTCATCTATTTTTTTGTATGAAAAAAATGTTTTTCTCCCTTATATAAAAATTTCTTGATCACTATTGACACTCCATTCTATAAAAGAGTCTAAAAATTATGAAGGGAAATACCTTAGAAAAAAAGAGGGGAAATTACATGAAGAAAATCAAGATTTATAAAGGTATGAGATTTGGGTCTATCTAGTGTTCCTTTTGGAAATGAGGACGACCTTGTTTGTTTTAAGGTTAAAACTTTCCAATCGGTTTCTAATGGGTTTATTCATAGAACCAGAAACATCCAATGATTCTATATCCATTTGGACCCACTTTCCAAAGGTAGGTGCCCATTAGTTGTGGACTGATGAGGCTTAAGAATTGGATTTGGTTGAGAGGATGGGAGTTCAGACTCATCACTCCTTTTTGGGGGGAATTATTGTCTACTCAAGGACTATCTTATAGATTTAAGTTTTGTACATGAATCCTTATTAGTTTACCAAGCATAAAAATGAGTTTTTCCTTTAGATCTTGAAATCAATCATTGATATGTAGGGAATTTAGAGAGTCTTTTATATGTATTTGAGGTTCTTTATCAATAGAGAATCATCAATATGAATTATAGATTCTTAGTCAATGGTATCCTTCCATACATTATATAGAAATCACTTGGTCATTATGATGACCATACTGGTTTTAAATCCACTCAATGGGGTACTTGAAGTTTATTGTCATTCAGAAAGATAGGATTATTTCAGAGTTGGGATCGTACCCACAGATGGGCTACCTACGTATCCTTATTAAAAATAAAGTAATCAGAACCCATGATGTTCTATAAGAAGGATATAGTTTAATGTCATATGGGACAGAAACGAATTAATTAAAATGGGATTGAACCTTAGAAAGGATTCCTACGTACTCTACTTTTAAGTCAGAGATCAATGTCCACATATTTAGGGTGAAGAAGTATGATTTTTATGCATGATTAATGGCCCAAAGATAGATTTTTTAATTACTTTTACACTCTAAGCTCATGTGAGTCATTCTCGGTGTGAGAAACAAGAGGTATCACTAAAACTGACGATTGTGCCATGAAAGATGCAATCATAAGAAATGATGTGGGGCTTACGTATGTATGACTACCCTATAGAAGGATCCATAAATTTATTTGTACTTTATGGAGATTTGGGATTTTAACCTGGGACTTACTCAGGAAAAGAAATCCCAAGTCAAAAGAAATTAAGGCTGGGGTTTACTCCTAAGAAGGAGGCCCAATTAAGGGAAAATATGATTGGGACATACTCCTAAGAAGGAGGCCCAATTAAGGGAAATTATGATTGGGAATTACTCCTGAGAAGGAGGCCCATATTAATTCCTATAAGATAAGGAATTCAATGAATAAACCATGCCATAAATGGTTTTGAAGAGGGTTTTGAAGGTCATATCTTGAAGAAGAGAGGTGGGTTTGAGGAAAGGAGGTGACTAGGAAGGAGGCCTGAAAGTATTGTTCTGGCGCGCAAGTCCTGGTCGTGCAAGTATACTTGTGTGACATTAGTCACCTTGGGAAATGAAGAATCCATAAGGTAATACTTGGGAGACTTTGAACTCAATCCCTTAGTATCATCCCTAGAGGCTTCCCGAATGGTGGCGCGCAAGTTCCCTTGAGAGGGAAAGGAGAGGCGCAAGTGTCTTCACTTCCCTTAAGGGATGGACACTTAGGCACACAAGTATTTATGATTTATAATACTTAGGCCTTATTCTTCCTCTCTAGAGCTTCCATTCTAGATAATGAAATACCTTAGAAGTGTTCAGAAGATGTCAGAAAAAGACATGGGCGACCAGAGCTTGAATCTCAGTTTTGTAAAATTTGTCCCTGAAATGGGGGTCCACAAGGGCTATTTATAGGCCACTGGGTACCTTAGGTTACAAAAGTAATAGGGTGCACAAATTATTTTTGCGACCCATATGTGGCACGCAAGTGACTTTCACAACCATAAGGAAACTTGTGCGACCTCTTCTTAAAGGGTTCCTTGTTCATGCCTTTGTCAATTTTTTATGTTCTTCAAAGGATGACTCTTCTTGTGCTTAAAGTATTTCCCTTTTCCATTCATTTAGACTCTATAATGGAAAGGAGCATCAACAAAAAGTCTCCCCTTAGATTTGGATCTGAAAAAGGAAAGTGGGTTTGACTCTGAGGAAAATGATAAAAAAGGGTTCGTTGATGCGCAGGTGGTAGGCGTGCAAGTTTTGGCGTGCAGGTTCTGGTGCGTAGGGTTGCGGGATCACCAATATATATGGGTGTAACTTCACATAAATCATCCTACCTTCTGATTTTTTGATCTCTCATCGCGCAAGTGTCTCCATCTCTTCGGTCTCTCACTTTTTTCCAGTGTCGCGCTTCTCTAGTAAGATTTTGACTTGCGCGATAGTACTTGTGCGACCACACATGCGCGACCACAATTTCATGAACACACATCCAAACCATAATGCCTTAGACATTTTTTTGTTTTCTTCACAAGTATTTCATAGAAAATAGGATAATTTAAAAGTTAACTGTTAGATCTTTGTGCAGATTCAATGGCTCTAAAAAGAATTGGATCGGCTGATGAGTTGGCTAGCTAGAGAATTGATGATATAATGAACATCATTGGCCATTAATATTTTGATATTTGCGACATTACTCTCCAAAATTTGGCCAAGTACTTGAATAAATATCATGTTAATTTCCCACAGAGTATTTACTAGCCTTTATATGGCCATTGTCATCCGCAAGGAGTCAATGTTCCAGATGCAAAGAACTATATTCCACATTCCTTGTTTCAGACTTACACCAATTTCACTTCAGTAAATGTCTCAGTTGCAGGATCATTTGTTAATGCTAGAACTGTGGATAAGGAATACATAATGCATCATAGCCCATGTACTCTGGATTTGAAACCTCACAAGCCTGAGCTACAATTGCATTTCCATCCCTCCATTTTTCGAAATTCCCAAATGGATCAATCCAAGGGATGGAAAAAGAGTTGGTATTTCAATCCCAAAAGAGGTGTAAAGCCAACTTGGATGTGGGAATATTGGGTGCGACAAACCTATGAAGAGTTTGTCAAGGATCTGAAAGGAGCTGCAATATATGAAGTTGTCTGGGCTGGGCAAACATATGTCTACAGGAATGATAATTTTGTGCCGGAGCTAATCATCCATTAGAGCCCAAAAACCAATTCATTCCATCTGACTCATGGAGAAGTAGGAATCAGTTTGTGGGATGTCTACAAGATCTCGGGGGATCCAATTTTTGGTGATATGTATGATGAATTCATTCCTCCCAAGGTGACCTAGAATGATTCGGAGAAGACTCCAGCTTTGGCACAAGAGTTATTGAAAATTTTCCACAAGCTCAAGAATTCAAAGTCCACAAATACTCATTCTAGAAAGGATATTCATCCAGAGGAATGGATGGGTATGTTTTTTATCAAGAAGAAAAAGAAGGGGCCCACCTATACTCATCCTACTAGCTACCCCAGAACAGAGAAGAGGGGTGCTCTTGGAACATTCTGGCCAACTCTGGAAGCGGGAGAGTTTGAAAAGTGGGGGTATGAATTGGACCAAAGAATACCAGAGAGGACCCGTCTGGCGGGCTTTTTATCTTTCTATATTAGTGTTTATCTTCTACCAGTTAAGGATTTTAAGGGAGGCATCAGGCCAGGGACCTTTATTGTTGCAGAAAAGTTGGCTGAGAAAAACATGGTTGGGTTGTTTACCCCGATTTTGGCAAAGATTCACAGGAGCATACTCCATATCTATATGGGTAAGTCTCCTTTGAGAATATTGGGACCATTACAAGTTTTGTGTGGATGGATCGCCACTCACATTAGGACTTATTCTGTACAGATCGGAGTATAGGTTCCTGTAAGTTCTTTTAGTCTATCAATGAAGGCCTTTTTAGAATTTCTCCATTGTCCCTAAATCCTTATGATCTGAAGGTGAGGCTGAGCATGTTCAAGTAATTTCATTTCTTTCCTTATGGAAACCATCAAACTGGGTGGTTTTTTGATGATGGAATAGCTATCCTAGAATTGAGGTTCTATATGCTAGCTTGTAGAGATGGTGTATTGCCACCAGAATTGATGGAGAGATTATATGTGAGGCCTATGCTCCATATAGATTTTCACGCCAATTCAAGTGTCTGAAGAAGATTGTTGTATCCCCTCCTGTGCATGTCAGGTCAGAGCATCATCCAATGGTTTCCTGACAACTATGGTTACTGAAAGCTATGGAGAATATTGGGGCAGTGTTTGATCTACCAGTTGCTGGAGCGACGAGTCAATTTACTACATGGTATGCTGAGAACTGGGTAGCATCATACCCTGAAGGGGTACTGAATCATCCGGTTCCTCAGGTGGGAAAAAAAGAGAACTATCAGGAAGGAAACCCTTCATCTAGAAGGTGACTCTTCCTCACCCGGAGCTGATTCACCGGGTTCCTCACCCGGGGATGATTCAGCGGATTCCCAAGATGGGGATGATGAGGCACGACATGCTTCAAAGAGGCCTCGTTCTAGATATAATTTTTCTGCAGGAGTCAAGAGACCTACTCCATCGTCTCCTGGTGAGTTATATCATTGAGGCAATTTAGCCATAATTATTTTATAGAGAAACAAGTTTCATTTTCTTATCCATTATCTGTGATTGCAAGAGCTAGGAAGAAGTTGACGTCCCAGATTGTAGGACCCTCCTCGCGGCCTTCTAGTAAAAATTCTGAATATGTATGGCCAGAGGTTGTCCATACATTGCAGACTCTATATTGTGATGCTAAAACCACTGGGATGGACTTATTCGAATGGCTACATATCCCTGGAGTGGGGAATCTTCAGGATTCTACTGATATCCACTTTGAGGATAACCCCGATGAAGTTTGGGCTTGCATCAGAGAGCTGGAAATACTCATATATTGCACTGATGATTCCATTCCTATTACCAATCGGGTGAAGGAAATGATGAATCGAAGCACCACTGAGGGGATTGGTACTTCAGTAGATGAGGAGGGGCACGATTACATGGCTCCTGAAGATGTAAGTTTCATTCCTTATTTGCTTCGCAACTTTATTTTAGTCAAAGCTTTGTTACTCAATGAAATTACTTTCTTCATCTTGTAGCTTGTTAAGAAAGGAACTACTGAGGTTCCTTCACCGCAATACAGCCCTGGTGGCACCGTTCTTGGAGCCGCTGAATATCCTCATGATCTGGGTGAGGTATCTCCAGGCCGACAAGCCATGGACAAGGAGTTAGAAAGGTATTTTCACTCTCCAATACCTGTATTTGGAGGGGATGATGTCAACACACCCAAAAAATTCAAAGAAGCAAAGTCATTAAAGGAATAAGTCCACAGCTAAATGCTTTATCAGTAGTGGTAATTCCATCGGATAGTAATTAATCCTAACTCATTAAAAGTTTGCTCATATTTCTTGGGACTGAATGGGCTTCCTTGGTTTCTCCTATAAGGTAGAGGACTGACCCTCTTCTGAGGAAAACGAAGGGTGATGGTGAATAGTAGAAAATTCATGCTTACCTGGCTACTCCTGAAGAAATAGTGAGAGAAGAAGAGCCAGTGTTTGTTCCCAGTGCTGCTCGTGTTGCTGCTGCAAGGGGAGAAGAGCCTGCTTCTAGTAAATTAACAATATTTCATAGAATGTTGAATGAAAACACCAACTGACTTCCATTCTATGATGCTTTAGGTTTAGCACCTACACCATAACATTTGGCGACCACTGCAACTGACTCCATAATTTTCTCTGAGGAAGCTCTTCGAGGTCGGAGGTCATAGGTGGAGGGTCTCTAAGAAGACACATCAAATGCTCCCACTGGTGAGACTAACCAAGAATCTGAGATATCACAGGATGAAATGATGAAACGTGGTGCGTCTTTTGATGAAATTTTAGATCATGTTAAATTACCATTTAATTTAGATGATTTTGGATGTGAGTTTTATCCTTCGTCCTGTTAAAAATTTCTTATTAAATCTATGACCATGATTGGTTGAAATGTGCAGTTCCGTCTGAGAAAGCTACTGATCTGTTGATGCCTGATGGGGGTAGAGACAACCCTATCATTAGAGAGACTCTATCTCAAGTGGAGCTTAACCCGGCCGAGCTTCCTGAAATCCATCCTGAAAATCCTTTTGAGCCTGGGAAAGATGGGGAGGAGCCTTATCATGCAGTTGATCTACCATTGGGTAAAAGATGATAATATTTGTCGTTGTACTTAAATTTTAAAACAGATAAACAACTTCTGTTATCCTTTGGAACTAACAAAGCTTTCAATTGACTATGCAGGGCCATCAATTTCAGTGGCTAAATCCAGAGGTGAAGCCTCAGCCTCTGCTACAATGGGAGTAGAAAGTGAAGTACCAAGTTTTGGGGGGAAGGATAATAATATGACACTTCTTTAAGTGCATTAATCTTAGTCTATATTACCCCCTGTGATAGTGATGTTGAGTCAAACCCATAGGTGAATAAGGCACTCCAATTCTCACGTCACAAGGCATGGCAGAATATATGGAAGATCATATCTGAAGTGCCTCTTGAAGAGCTGTCTTCGAAGATCCACGACTGTCATCCTTGTTCTTCATGTTAGTACTTGGTGATTTTGGATACCAAGAGATCCATGCCATGGTGAAACAAATCATATTAAAGATGGAGCAGGAGCAAAATTACCATCAAGATCTGACCAGAGTGAGGTTGTTGACCAATATTGGTGAATTCGAGGTTGTGG
This sequence comes from Viscum album, assembly GCA_963277665.1. Classification (NCBI taxonomy): domain Eukaryota; kingdom Viridiplantae; phylum Streptophyta; class Magnoliopsida; order Santalales; family Viscaceae; genus Viscum; species Viscum album. Next base: position 779,471,588 of record OY728138.1, read on the forward strand.
TGGCTTGAGATAAGGCTAATCATGTTACAAAGTTGAAGGAGCTAAAGAATAATATCAAGGAGAAAGTTTTCCAGCAGATGCACCTTCAGCAACAATTAGATGTCATTACTCAAGAACATGACCATCTTAACAATTAACTGGAAGGAGTCCAAACGAATGGTAGGAAATCCATCGCAGATGCCAAGAAAGCACTCCATAAAGCTGAAAAGAGTGAAGCTGGTCAAGTGAATGAACTTCAAGTGGCTACTGATGAAGCATGGGATGTCATAAATCAAATTAAGAGTTATGTTGAAAGCCTCTTGTAATTCTTGAAAAAGAAAAGATACTCCAATTTGTGGATTTTCTTCTAATCTTGTGCATCAATGAAAAAGACATTTCATCTTCAATCATTTGTACCTACATTATCTTGCTAATTACTTATATTATTACTATATATATATATATATATTTACCTAAGACAATGGGCTTTAGTAAGCATAGTTTGATTTTTGCTAGGATTATACAAATAACCCTTCAGACTTTTCATTTTTTGTTGCTCAATATTGCCTAAATCATACAATATGTATCTTTAGTGAGCTGGGACATGACTTTTGTTCAGAATTCCTTTTACAAGTTCCCAATTTAATGAGTACCCTATCTTTTGTTGGCAGTTTAAATTCATGCATTTAGTACATAAAAAGTATAATGTTTAAGGTCAAATAGCTTTGGCCAAAATGATTAAAATTGACTCAATTGCTTGAAAATATGTTTGAAAACGCATTACCACATTCATGTTTGGGGGGAAACAAGTAAAATAAGACTTAAGAAATTTTTAATCTGAGGGATGATATGAATAAAAGGGATAAAAGGTTTTAGAGGAATTATTTCCTAAGAGTGAAGTTACCACTATTTGACAACCCCATTTGGGGGTTGAAGTATGCAGGGCCACTTAAGGGCATTGGATGCATAGTCAAATAATAACATCCTTTGGCTGAAAGGTCCGTTATGTAGACTACTTATGCAAGGCCACTTAGGGGAATGTGTTGTGTAGTCAAACAAAAGAACTCTCAGAAATTTTACTTTTCTATTGCTAAAAGCCAGTGGATGTTTATGGAGATTCAAATTTTCCAAAGCATAGATTCTTCTATATGGAGAGAGGTACTTGAATATGGAGAGGATATTCCCAATCAAGATTGTTAAAGAATTGGATGAATGTCACTCCTACAAAGGTCTGACCCAAATGTAGGGAAGGGAAATATAAACCATAGACTTGAATACCTTCAAATCATGAAAAATAGTATGGGATAAATATGTTAAGGATGACTATTTTTGTGAATCCGTACATATCATTGTTAAGACCAATAAGGAAAAAAGAGGTTTCCCCCCAAGAATGAAGTTACCACTATTTGACAAGCCCGTTAGGGGGTTTGAATTTTGTAGGGCCACTTAAGGTCATAGGATGCATAGTCAAATAATAGAATCTTTTGGCTGAGAGGTCCGTTATGTAGACTACTTATGCAAGACCGCCTAAGGGAATGTGCTGCATAGTCAGACAAAATAATTCTCGGGTATCAGACATTTTCTGACCAGAAGTCAAGAAAAGGGTTATGGAGATCTAGAAGTATTTAAGGTTAGGAGTATGACACATAAAAATGGGTATTGTCTAATGCATGAATGAGATACGTAGACCAATGCTGACCATAATCTTGTTTTGGTTGGGTCCTAAATTGAGATGCTGGAATTCACTACACATCTCATTAGGATGAGAATCAAGCTATACGTGGTTCTTGAAATACAGTTTAACGTCAACTAGGATGAGATCATAGGAGATCTTAGTTTAAGGTCGTAGAGTTCAGACCATAATGAGGGAGACACATTGTGTGTTTGTTATAAACCTGATGTGAATAAAGACCAGGGTTTTCATACCACATTCATGTGCTCACAGGGGGACTTTTCAGCCAAGGGACTGAAAGTGGAATTTGGGTTTAGGCCCAAATCCTTGGGGCTGGGTTCGAGGGATTCTCAAACGTTCCTACGTATCCCATAAAGATGGGAATCAAGCCATATGTAGTTCTTGAAATACCCTCTGTATAGATTTGGTTCGTTCATGTGAAGGGTGAAAGGGGACTTTAGTGCAATGATGGTTGGATTCAAGATTAAAGGTTCGGGCATTGCCATGTATGCATGTATTCATTGGAATATAATATGATTGGAGATCAATGTCAATAATGATTCCCTCTTAGGTTAAGGTGTCAAAGAATGTTGTAGTTTATTGTCATACAAGAAAAAAGTGAGAATATTTTAAGGTCATATGCATGGACCGGTGCTGCACAGTTTAGTGTCATATAGATAGGATGTATGGCTATGTATTTTACTGTATTACATTGAGGAAAATGGGGGACTATATAGTTTAATGTCATATAGTAAGGATTATAGTGAACCAATTTGAAGATATTGGTTTTAGGCATGAACCTGGGGAGGTTGCCTACGTACCCAGCCTAGAAGGCAAGGATCAAAGTCCCCATAGTTCGATTGAAGAATGAATTGATGATCGAGTTGTACTTGAGAAAAACGACCTAAAGATGGTGTTGGGACTTACACGTGGTTAGCGGCCCATAGAGGGTGTTATGATTGAAGCTTACTCTAAGCTGACGTGAGTCATGCTCGGTGTGAGAAACAAGAGGTAGCAACAACCCTAACGATGCACAGTTTAACGTCATGTAGGACATATAAGGGACTAGACACAGTTTAATTTCATGTTGGACAATGGATGGAGATATACAATTTAATGTCCTGCAGCAAGGACAAAAGGGACCATGCAGTTTAAGGTCTTGCAGTAAGGACTAATGAGGTGTTTTCGGTTACACAGAATACTTCTTCCGAAATCTGGCATTGGTTGGAGTCGTGATGAATTCTCCATCCATTGAAATTAAATAATAAGATCCATTAGAGTAGACCTTATGTATTCATTAAGGTATTTCCCACTTTGAATAAAGTTTTGGAGGTTTCTTTCCTGGTATCATTGGAGTTTTGAGGACCAATACCAATTCTCCTTGAATGAATGAACAAAGAAGAACTTTTTTGTTGAAAGCTTGTGCTATTCGATTCTAATAGACTTCCAAGTGGTGTAGGGTGCATAATATTTTTCATATATTCATTCAAATCCATCCAATCGCTTTTGAGATTGTTCATATCTAGATTAACGATCACAAATGGCTACTCTAAGTAAATGTAATTGAACCTCAATGGGAAAGACTACTTCTGTTTAATATACTAATGAATATGGAGTTGACCGCGTAGTAGTGTGGGTGGTGGTCCGATAAGCCCATAAAGCATGAAAAAGATTATCAGACCATGATTTATTATCTTTATCCACCATCTTTTTCAGTATGTTCGAAAGAGTCCTATTGAAGGCTTCTATTTGTACATTGTCCGCTGCATGATACCGAGATGAATGGTTGGATTTGATGTTGTATTCTTAATACAACTTTATCATCTCGGATGAACAAAAGTTGGTGCCATTGTCCGTCAATATGGTATGATGGACACCAAATCTGGTAATGATGTTAGACTTGACGAATCTAAAAATTCCTTTAGAACTAACTTCTTTGAGAGGTATTGCCTCTGCCCATTTGGAAAAGAAGTTAGTAGCAGTAATAATATACTTAAACTGATTAGATGTAGCCATAGGATAAGGTCCAACTACATCCATTCCCCATGTGGCAAATGGCCAAGAGTATTTAGCTGTATGAAGCAACTCTGGGGGTTGATGAATGAAATTTTCATATACTTGGAAAGAATGACACTTCTTAGTGAAATCAACACAATCTTGTATCATTGAAGGCCAGAAGTATCCAAGCCTTTGAATTTGATCAGATAGTCTATGTCCAGACTGGTGGACACCACAAACTCCTGCATGTACTTCATTCATGAGAACCATTTTTTTCACCATGAATACATCTAAAGATAATTCCATCAAAACCTCTCTTGTAGAGAATTTTTTGGTGATTTGGTCTATCGTAAAGGGTAAAATTGACCACACGTTGTCAGACTTGTTCTTTCCCGACACTATCAGGTGGGAGTGTTCCATTTTGAAGGTATTCCCTAATAGGTGTCATCCATCCTATAGTATGACCATATGGTTCAGAAATGGGACTAATTTCATTGATTTTCTCCATTCTGATTTGAACATAAGGTGAAACTATACAATGGTGGGAAATACTGATGATTATTTTATCCTGGTTTGGATCTTCCAGGGTTGTGGCTACATTATCCAGTGCATCATCTTGGACAATTTTTGATCACGGGACATAATAAAATGTCGGTTCCGAAGGAAATTACGCCATTAACTCTCTGAAGTAATCATACAAATGGACTAAATCTTCTTTTTTGATGGCATAGTACCCATTGATTTGTTTTACTACCAAATCTGAATCACCTTTTACCTTTAAGGGATTCACATGTTCCTGAAGTGCAAACTCCAATCCAGTGATGAGAGCTTGATATTCTGCTTCATTGTTTGTACCACCTTCCTACAATAAGAAGGAATGGGGTAGCACTGCCTTTTCTGAGGAAATAAGAACAATTTCGAACCCAAATTTTTTGAATTTAGCATCTTCCATTCTATTCCCTATTGGACTTCTGGAAGCACCATCAAAGAACATTTCCCACATTTGAGGATTATCTTGAATAAAGAAGACATCCTCATCAGGAAGTTCAATATCTAAAGATGTATCTTCTACTAAAGGGTGTTCATCAAGGAAATCAGCCAGATCTTGGCCCTTTATTTCCTTTTGGGACACATACTGGATATCAAACTGCTGCAAAATAACTGCCCACCTTGACAGATATCATGTAAGCATTGGATGACTAAGGATAAATTTTAGCGGGTTATTGTGAGATACCAATTGAACCTCATGATGTAGCAGGTACTGTCTCAATTTCTAAACCGCAAAGATTAATGCTAGGAAACACATTTCAATACTTGAATATCGATTTTATGCCTCAAGCATAGTCCGACTAAGATATTAAATGTTGTTTTCATTCCCATCAGCATTCTTTTGGGCAAGGAAGGAACCCAATGATCGCTCTAAAGATGTTATATAGAGAATAAGTGGTCTTCCTTCAATGGGTGGCATTAATACTGGTGGATTCAAGAGATATTTCTTGATAATATTGAATGATTCTTGACATTCTTCAGTCCACTGGTAAGTGACTCCCTTCTACATTAATTTGGTTAAGGGTAAACATTTTCCTGCTAGATTGGAGATGAAACGCGGAATATAGTCCAAGTTTCCTTGAAGTCCTATTAATTCATTCAAATTTTTAGGAGGTGACATACCAAGGATTGATTTTGTCTTCTCAGGATCAACTTCGATACCACGATGTAGTACAATAAAGCCTAGAAATTTTCCTGAGGTTACCCCGAAAGCACATTTCAAGGGGTTCATCTTCAAATTATATTGTCAAAGTTTGTGGAATATGATTTCTAGATCATCCAATTGATCAGAAAATTTTTCTTGATTTAACCACCAAATCATCCACATAAAATTCAACAAATTTCCCTAAAAGGGTTTGAAGATATGGTTCATGGCACATTGATATGTTGCACCTGCATTTTTCAGGCCAAAGGGAATTACCCGATAGAAAAACACACCTTGAAGAGCACGAAAAGTTTTAGACTCTTAATCCTCTGGGGCCATTCGTATTTGATTGTACCCCGAATAACCATCCATGAAATAAAGATCCTCATAGCCAGCTGTTGCATCTATTATGAGTTCTGTGATCGAAACTGGAAAATCATCCTTGGGACAATGCCGATTAAGATCTCCAAAGTCAATGAAAACTCTAATTTGTCCATTATTATTTTTCACAGGGACAATATTAGCCACCCATTTGGGATATAGAACTTCTCTAACAAAGTTATCCTTGATAATATTATCCACTTCAGCTTCAATTTTGGAGGCATAAGTTGGATGTGTTCTTCTTACAACTTGCTTAAATCCTCGATGTTATTCTGGAAAACCAAAACGATGAGTAGAAACATCAGGATCAAGCCCTGGAATTTCTGTATAATTCCAAGAAAATATCTCTTGATTTTTCTTTAGAAATGAAATATACATTTCTTTATCTTCAAGAGTCATGGCCGCACTATTTAAAGTGGGTCGTGGATCTTCTTTTGTAACCAGATTTATTTCATAGAGTTCATCCACAGTGGTAGAGATACCTTCTTCAAATGCTGGAGGAGAATCCCCAAGATCTTCCACTTCTTCATCAATATGTGGTACTTCTTTTTTATCTACTTGCATAGTAGATGATGAAGCAGAATTTTCATGACCAGGGGAGAATTTAAAATTTGAACATCTTGAAGAAGATACTATCATTTCTGATCCTATTTATGATGAAGGGTCTTCCTTGGGTAATAAAGAGGAGATGATGGATTTAGAATCGACATCATTGTTCACCTCTGACATTTCTATAACTTCTTCTGGCCTGGTTAATGATATATAGAATTGCTGGATTTCAGCGGATGAAATGAAGACATCTCCATTTAAACTTTCATCATTCCTTGGTGAATCAACAATTTCTCCCATGTTTTCTGGCTCAATTGTCATAATTGACATTATGGAAGTTTCTATAAGAGTGTTCTGATTTTGGTCTATCCCATCAATTTGACTGATAGGCAACACAAGATATATACTTATATGTATGAATGGGTTTATTGGAATCTTTTCCAAACCATTTGGAGCATTAATTTGGGTAACCTCCTTTGTCGTGGATTTCTCCTTTACCTCCATGTGATAGAATTCTACCTCAATGTATTGAGATTCACATATTTTAATGGGGATTTATCACCATAAAATGTCCAAATTTAACCATTGAAACAATATTTGAGACATTGATGGTATGATAAAGTTATAGTCACATGTTGATGTAGTTAGGGTCTTCCAAGAAAAATGTTGAAGGCTATGTCACGACGAACAACCATGGAATCTGAATTAGACACATGGTCTCCAAACTGAGTTCTGAGTGTAATCTTGCCTAGAGGTTCTTGTTCATTTTTATCATATCATTGCAACATCAAAGTAGAAGGAGATAAATCAGATTTGGTGAGGCCCAATCGACGAAGTGTACGAATAGGGATGAGATTGACTCCTGAACCATTATCAATGAAAGCTCGTTGGATATCTACATCATTGAACTTTCAAGATAAATACAAAGGTCTAATATGTCCATGTACAACATCATATTCATCTTCATCTGTAAAAGATATCACTACATGGCATTCTGTAGGATCATTCTCTGTATGGCAGACCTCAGCCGCAACAATTTCAGTTTCGAATTCCTAAGGCCTTTACAAAGCCTCAATAAGTGCCTCTCGAAGATCTTTTGAAAGATTAAAGGCATCCAGAATTGATAACATGGCCAGTACTTGGGCCAAATGTTTCAATAAATCATACTTTTGACCCAAAGGTCTATGTTTCCCAACAAGAAATTGTGGTTTTGCAGGTGCCTTAGAAGTTGATGATTTGGAAGTAGATGCATCTTGTATCGAGGTAGGAGTTGGAAATTCTTCTAGCTTCGGCAGATTAGACCGACTGGGTCTATTTATTTGTTGAGAGGAAGAATGTGTAACCTCTAACCGATCCTCCAAAATAACTATGCCAGGACTGAATCTACCATGTGTGGAAGAACTTTCTTTTTCCTGTTGAGCCCGCTGAAGGGATTTTCCATGAGTTTCTACCGCATATACAGTTCTACCTGGGGTAGGATTGAAATAGTGGCTTCTAGAATATCCACATATTCCCCTGTATCCTAGACCTTTGTCTCTTCCTCTAATTCTTCTGTTTGAAACAGGGAACTCAGGCTCATCAATATCAAAACTGTGGATGGAATCCGAATCTGTTAAGTGAATCATGTTAACATAACCAAAGACCAACTCTTCATCTGATGAAGATTCTTCCTGATTAGCCAGTTCAAGCTGTGCCGTTTGGTAGGGCGGTGCCCATTCTTTTGAAACACATGGCATAAAATCTGCTAGAGTCAAAGATAATTTAGGCTTTGACATGAACTCATCTTCTTCTTATTTCTCTTCTTTCTTTGAATTATGCCGCCTCTTTGAGGATTTTCCTTTTGATGAAGGGGGTTTCACTGTGACATTCATAGGATAAGACACAATTGGTTGGTTCAATTGTGTTCGTAAAATGGCATGAGTTCGGTTTATTGTTTCTCTAACCATCCAATAATCATATTTATGCGCATTTTTACTTTTGAATTCATTCCACTTGCCTTCTTCCTCGGGATTAGTAGCAGTAACACATGCTACCTGGGATGAAGAACCTTTCAGTTTTACCTATCCAGAGTCTACCATATTTTTCAGAAGGTCTTTGAAGACAAAACACTCCTGAATGGGATGCCCCAACATCTGATGAAATGGAAAGTAGTTGGGGATGTCTTCATCTCCTTCCTTGTTCGGCCTTTTGGGCCATGGCAACTGAACCAAATTGTTTTCCATAGCCGAGATGAGGTATCCAGGAACTTGTTAATTCTGGAAAGAATAAACTTTGTTCTTAAAATCTTCAAACTGTTTCCTCCTTTGATCTCTTTGATCATCTTGATGAGGCATCTGTTGTTGTTGATGCTCAGGAGGTAGAGTCGTCCGATATGATGAAGTTTTTGAAGTGGAAGCAGGTATAGGTGCTTGTTTAAGTGTAACTATAGCAGTATCTTCTTTCCCCATTCTCCTTCCTGGAACTGATGGAATTACACGAGTTTTAGCCTTAGTCTTTGTAAGAGAGTCTTCGATCTGCTGAGAGATTTAAGTAAGGTCTCGAAACTCTCCTGTGTATTTCACAGGGATCAATAGTGTGTGTAATTCATCACACAGATTTTCCACACAGATTGGAAACAATTCTTCTTGAAGGAGTGCTAAACTTAAGGAATATGTTAGTCCCTTCCACCGAGCAATGAAATCTGAAAATATTTCATTTTCTCTTTGCTTACAATTGGTAAGATCAAAAACTATCATCTTTGGAAACGTTGAGCTAAATTGAAGAAGAAATCTTTAATGGAGATCTTCCCGCCCAGTAATTGACTGAGATTACAAACTTGAATACAATACAAAAGCAGACCCTTGTAATGACTGCACAAATCACCTGAGCTTAACTGATTCTTGTTGTTGAGGAGTTCCCATCATATGATCACAAAAAGAAACATAATGTGTTGAGTGTTTTTCTAGATCTCCCAAACCATTAAAATTTGGGAATGTGGTATTTGAAAAATTTGCTGGGGGAGGAATTGAATCAACCCATTCAGGGTAATCATTATTTTTCGGTTGAACTTTTGAGCTTTTTCCATCCATAGCTTTCAACCAAGATGTTAAGGACTCAATGTTAGTTATTAATTTTTGAGAAACATTTGTTTGAGCTTGGACCTGAGCAGGTGCAATAACTGGTGTTTTGACGGGTGTGGTGATTGGTACTGCAACTGATGGTAGTACTACCGTTTGTTGTCATGCATGACCCATAGGATTGGACCTGTGAGGGTGTACTTGTAAAGGAGTATATTCTTGATCCATCCCAGTAGCTGCAATGAATTCCCTTGACTTACTAACTCCAGCATGCTTAGGAGGAAGACTACCTTGAAGTCGTTCTTCATTTAACCTCCTTAACTCCTTCATTTCTTCTTCCGGTTGTGTGAATCATTCCTCTAATGAGAGTGATTGGACTTTTCCAGAGGTAGGGTGGGATTTAACCTGACTTTTACCCTTTTCCTTGGTATGTTCCTTTCTGGAGTATGTAAGGGAATTACCTGAAGAAATATCTTGCCTCTAGGCAGCCCTCTGGATTCTGGTATGCACACCTTGTTCATTTACTTTTGTGTGTACGGCCTCTTGAATATGAACTTCTTCATATGATTCCTCTAAGTAAACCTCATGTTCTGGGGGATCAGTGACAATGGCATTGATGATATTTATCGATGCATAATGCATTTCATCCCTTATATCGACATTTATTCGATACTTTCTTCTTCCATGTCCTCGATGAGACATTTCTTTTTGTTCGGTTGATCCCTCAGGAACTTCTTGATAAACCATAATTTGGAGGGAATCTCCTGATAATTCGGATCTGCGTTCCTCTTGTGGATTCTTCCCTAATCAAGTGAAGACTGACTTTCACTGAGGAAGAGATTGAGAATTTGAAAAGGTCCCCAGTCCGGTGGACTGGGGCTGTTCCTTTTGTTCCTATTGAACTCCTCGAATCCTATCTGTTGATCCCAAGGGTTGGATTAAAAGAGTACCTAGTCTGGCAAGATAAGGTGGCTCTTGAGATGCTACATCTAAAACTTTCTTAAAATCTCTCCTGATTTTGCAGACTTTAGTCCAGAAATTAGCTGGATGCATCATCCGACATCCACTCAAATCACCTGGATCAGATGACCGTTGGATTATTTCTGACACTTCTGTCACCTGATGATTTACATGCTCTAAACGAGAATCCTGTTAGATGTTCTCATTTTCTTGATGAAAGCGTAATTTGACAACTTTTTCTTTATATGCCTTACTTTGGGAAGAACTAGTTGAGGTCTGTTCTTGGGCAAGCCTTTGATTATGCACAAAACCAGCTAGATGTGGCCAGCCATGGGAAATAACATTGCATGAGACCACATTTGGCGGGCTTTTTTGACTGGAGAGTACAGTGAAATGCAGTGTTCCATAGACACCCCATCCCCGTATATGAATACTATATGGGGCATTAGTAATTAACTGGTGTAACCTTTTTAACGTGTCAAGGCATGAACACTGAAGGGATCTCTACTGCTTTTCAACTTTTGGATGTCTGGAAACTGAGAGAGATGACAAATCAATTTGGTATTGTAACCCTTCTATTATATTGACATGATTTTAATATTCATCATAAGATAATATTTTCTATTTTAAGTGAAAAAGAGTTTTCCACATGTTGAGACAAATATGGTGAATACAATCTTGAGTCAACATTTCTGGAATATCATACTGAGAGTCAGCCAAAGGCCAAAACATGACTGGTACTTCACCTTTCACCAGTTGTTTTCTCATATTCATCACATCCTCCTTATCATTTGATGAAGATTCTTCTACCTGATTGGACAGAAGCTGGTGCTTCTTTGTTGGTTCATCATATTCAACAAGATTGGTAGAGAATTCCTTTGTCAAATTAGAAGATGAATGACCCAGAGGTAGTTCGGAGAATGACATACACCCCGGGATATCTTCTGATTGAGAAAGTATTTCACCCACTAGTAGTAAGGCAACAAACATGAATGGTTTCGTATTTTCAAGTGCCTCAAGATAAGAGGGATTTCTTGTTACTTCATTTTCCATTGAATAATTTTCTAAGAAATGAGAATTACAACTTCGGAGAGGACTTTCACTGCTAAATTCATCATCATGGGGAGGATCACCATGGTGGGTTATAAAAAAAGATGAAACCTCTTGCTCCTTGGTCTTTTGGCAATGTAGATGGTTATTGTGGCTCTCATCTGAGGATGATACTTCTAGATCGACCAAATTTTCATGAAGCAAGATTTCATGAGGAAATTTCTAATGAAGACCTTAGGAATTATTGTTGTTACTTCGAGAATCTGGAAATGATAGAGTATAATCTTGAGTAGCAATAGGCAATTGTATGAGCGTATCAAGAACTCCAACATCGAGCAAGGCCTTATTTCATATTGGCTCTTGATTTCTCGACTGTACTAGATGGGTCTTTTTCTTATGCGCCTTCTTACTAACTTTGGAAACCACTTGTTGACGAAAGTGGTTTTTATGGGTAGGTTTATGTTCCTTCTCAGGAGAAATGTTCAGGTTAGGCTGATTATCTCTATTCAAATCGGGTGTATGTGCCCGACTTGATTGTCTGTATGACATGGGGTAGTATTCCCCACAACCCTCTTGGACTGGAACAAAGGTGTGTATCTGCTCCGGAGTGATATGTTGATGAGTCAATCCACTAATAGGGATAGATTTATGATTCTTTCCTTCTGATGCTACTGAAGTTTTTATAATATTCTGACAAGTATCCAGAATATGGTTAGGTATTTGTTTCTGCTTTTTCACCATTGTCAGAATGTGCTTGGTGACTTCAGCTACTGGAATGGGAATATTGGTCAATTACGTGTCTAGAGTAGGTGTATGTGTCTGCTCATATCCCCCTTTTCCTATCAATGAATTCTTATAGTACTCATATGTGGGGGCAGAAAATTATGTATGCCTCCTAGTTTTCATTGGAGCTTTCCAATTTACATCTTCGGGTGCTACCAAACGAGATTGTTGGTTAGCCTGATTAATTCTAGGTGTATGTGACTACTGATTGTTCTCCACCCTATTTAATTGGCGAGTTTCTTTGGTTGCAGTTAGATGAGCCTGTTGACTAGCTAATGAGTTATAAACAGGTTTATCTGTCTGCCTATAACACTCCGCCGGAATTTCCAGGAGGGATTGGTGTGTTACTGCCAGACGAGTCTGCTGGGTAGTAAAATCAGGATAGACGGGTGTATATGCCCACTCATTGTTTCCATCAATTTAGCTTCATGGACTTCTCCGGAGGGGGCAAAAGTAAGGACCTGCTCCCTGTTGTCTGAATTTCACCTCTGGTGGTTCATCTTGCGTGCTTGGGTTTGAGAAACCTAAGTCGAACCCCTGAAGGTGATACCCTCATCATTTTGAGAGTGCACTACCACACGAGTCTAGGGGATATTTTTTATGGGAGCCCTCGGAAAGGACTCATGTCTTCTTGAATTGAGGCCTTGGGTGACCTCTTCATTAACCTCCCTATAATATGGGAGAGACTGGTGATTGCGTTCTGGGGACAACGACCTGAAATGGTTGGAGATGGTGGTTGGCACCACATAATTCTTGACCACTAGTCGTCACCGTCTGGACGACCAGGGTGAGTTTTTAACCTAGAGGGCTTGTCGAGCAGCCTCCAGAGTCGGGATGGTACCGTGTTGATAGTATTCTCTCACCAATGCATTTGATACCCAGCGTTGCAGACGCTGAGTAGGTGATGTCTTCCTCAGAGCAAACGATAATCCATCGGGAGTAATAACTGAGGCATTCATAGGTGTGAACATTAAAGAATCCATTTTTGTATTAAAGATAAATCTTGGAAAAGAGTTCTTGTTTGATATAACATACATAATCAAGATAAGCTTGGTGAGACTACATCTTTTGGATGAACATATATGTGATTTATTTCTTTGTTGGCCCTCACCTTGAGTTAAATAGAGGCCTAACAAATAAGTAAAACATCATTTAACTTGGTTAAGGATTCACATCAGGATCACCATTTTTTCCTTATGAAAATGAGGATGATCTTGTTTGTTTTAAGGTTCAAACATTCCAATCGGTTTCTAACGGGTTTATTCGTAGAACCAGAAACATCCAATGATTGTATATCCATTTGGACCCACTTTCCAAAGGTAGGTGCCCATTATTTATGGACTGATGAGGCTTAAGAATTTTCATTGGTCGAGAGGATGGGAGATCAGACTCATCACACCTTTTTGGGGGGAATTATTGTCTACTCTGGGACTCTCTTATAGATTTAAGTTATGTTCATGAATCCTTATTAATTTACCAAGCATGAAAATGAGTTTTTCCTTTAGATCTTGCAATCAGTGATTGATATGTAGGGAATTTAGAGAGTCTTTTATATGTATTTGAGGTTATTCATCAATAGAGAATCATCCATATGAATTAGAGATTCTTAGTCAATGGTATCCTTCCATACATTATATAGAAATCTCTTGGTCATTATGATGACCATACTGGTTTTAAAGCCACTCAATGGGGCACATGAAGTTTATTGTCATTCATAAAGACATGATTATTTTAGAGTTGGGATCATACCCGCAGATGGGAAACCTACGTATACGTATTAAAAATAATGGAATCAGAACCCACATAGTTCGATAAAATGGATATAGTTTAATGTCATATGGGACAGAAAATAATTAATGAAATATGGGCTTGAACCTTAGAAAGGCTTCCTACGTACTCTACTTTTAAGTCAAAGATCAAAGTACACATAGTTCAGGTGAAGAAGAATCATGTTTATGCATGATTAATTCCCCAAAGAGATATTTCGTAATTACTTTTACACTCTAAGATCACGTGAGTCATGCTCGGTGTGAGAAACAAGAGGTATCAGTAAAACTGATGATTCTGCCACGAAATATGAAATCATAAGAAATGATGTGGGGATTACGTATGTATGACTGCCCAAGATCAGGGTCCATAAAGGTATTTGTACTTTATGGAGATTTGGAATTTTAACCCGGGACTTACTCCTGAAATGGAAGCCAAAGTCAAAAGAAATTAAGGCTAGGGATTACTCCTAAGAAGGAGGCCCAATTAAGGGAAAATATGATTGGGACTTACTCCTGAGAAGGAGGTACAATTAAGGGAATTTATGATTGGGACTTAATCTTGATAGGGATGCCCATATGAATTCCTCTCAGATAAGGAAGTCAATGAAAGAATCATCCCATAAATGGTTTTGAAGAGGGTTTTGAAGGTCATATCTTGAAGAAGAGAGGTGTATTTGAGGAAAGGAGGTGACTACGAAGGAGGCGCGCAAGTATTGTTCTGGCGCGCAAGTCCTGGTCGCGCAAGTATACTTGTACGACATTAGTCACCTTGGGAGATGAAGAATCCATAAAGTAATACTTGGGAGACTTTGAACTCAAGCCCGTAGTATCATCCCTTGAGGCTTCCAGAATGGTGGTGCGCAAGTTCCCTTGAGAGGGAAAGGTGGCGCGCAAGTGTCTTCACTTACCTTAAGGGTTGGACACTTAGGCACGAAATTATTGATGAGTTCTAATACTTAGTCCTTATTCTTCTTCTTTAGAGCTTCTATTATAGTTAAAGATTTAACTTAGAAGTGTTCAGAAGATGTCAGAAAAAAGACTTGGGAAACCAGAGCTTGAATCTGAGTTTTTGAAAATTCATCCCTGAAATGGGGTCCCACAGGGGCTATTTATAGACCACCGGGAACCTTGGACAAAAAAAGGAATTGGGCACGTAAGTGACTTGCACGACCCATATGTGGCGCGCAAGTGACTTGCGCGACCAGAAGGAAACTTGCACGACCTCTTCTTAAAGGGTTCATTGTCATGCCTTTGTTAATTTTTGATGTTCTTCAAAGGATGACACTTATTGTGCATAAGGTATTTTGTCTTTTCCATTCGTTTAGACTCTATGATGGAAAGGAGCATCAACACCTAGTCAAATCAAAAGGGTGTCGACACACAGCCTACTTGCGCGCCCCAAACAGTCACGTAACCTACATGCATACCCCCATCTATTGTGCAGCCAACTTGTGCACCCAAACTCCTTTCACCAAAGGTCGTATTTTTTCCTATAAATAGACTCTTGGGGCCTTCATTTGTACGGACGAATTTCTCTAAAGCCCAATTTATGCATTGGTCTCTCTGGTTCTTCACCCAAGTCCTCCAAAACTTTCAAGGTAGTTCTTTAACACCTAAAGTGGTGGAATTGAGGGAGGATCATAGGACTTAAGTCATTTTAGTGTTTGAAATCCATAACACTTGTTCCCATAATGCGCCTAACCTCCTAAAATAAAAAACACTTATGCACCACCTATTCCTTTCATAGGAAAATGATCGCCCCATTTCTGGGATCACCTATGAATAATCCTAAAGTTTTGAGCTAGGTCTCACCCAAGTATTACCATATAGTTTGTTCATTGCTTAAGTGAACATCAGATCACCTAAGCCTACTTGCATGCCCATACCTGCACACCCATCTCTACTTGGGATCCCCTATTTGATTCACTTATTCTTTTCATTCTAAAATCCATCTACCCATCTTCAAATCCATTAATGGAAAGGATACTTATCCATTGGATCCCTTGTTTGAAAGGTATTCTATTGAGACCTCTACAAAAACCTCCTTACTTCTCAAACCTTTGGTAAAGGCATATCAGTGTGCCCCTATTGGGTTTTTATATCTACAGTCAGAGGTTTCCCACTTTTGTTTCCCAATTGGGTTAGGATTAATGGAGTGTCTACGGGTTTGTATATCCACATTCACATGGACCTTTCTCCCAAGAATAGTTATGGGAAGTTGTCAGTTCTGAGAATAAGGGATTGGCTCCCGACCTCTCCCTTCTCAAAGATCTGAAACCTCAAATATTTTGTATGGAAGGTAAGGTTCACACTTTATTTTTCATTCAAGAAAATGAAAAATATTCCTCCCCTATGAGGATCAATTTTAGGTCATCCATCTTGGTGTAATCTCTTAAACCTTCATCCCTTCTTCCTTTCATTGGACCTTTTTCCAATGTGAAAAGAATAGAGGGAGGGATCGTCACCTCACCCTCGTCCACCCTGGCCACCAAAGGTGCACCCTCTTCCACCAGCGGAGGAGGAAAAGTGTATGTGTCATTGTTGAATCTTTCACATCCTCGTGTTTCTCACACCAAGAATGACGCACCAGGGCTTAGAGATTCGTGATGATTACAACATGTGAACAAACACTCATGGTGAATGAACTATGAAAACTATGATTCCCACCATAATCGGGATACGTAGGAGGCCTTCTCAGGGACCGAGCTCACTGGATATCCTCTTTAGGAATCCAACCCTAATTCCCTTAATATGGGAATCCTCCTTAGGAATGATCCCCAAATTAAACCCCCAAAATCATCAAGGCATCCTTTTTAGGAAGTAACCCCAAACTCATTTCTCTAAAAGGACTATACTCTCCTATGACATTCATCAAACTACGTGGGATTTGATTCCCATCTAAATGGGATACGTAGGAAGCCTCTTTGAGGTTCAAACCCAAAACATAAAATCAAACCTATTCTCCATAGGCCATATTCCCAACAAGGTCTAATATTACTTGGAAAATCATATTCTTTTTAAGTTCCTTGGGGTGCTTAGTTATAAGTCCCACATTAAACTTTGACTAAGCACCCTCTTCTTAGATGTCCTTAAGACATGACATTAAAATGTATGGTTAGGTCCTTATTACATGACCTTAAAAGGTATGATGTGTCCCATCAAGTGGCACCAAACTATGCGGGTTCTGATTCCTTTCACAAGGATATGTAGGTTGCCCATTTTTTGGGTACGAACCCAATATCAAAACAAGCATTCATCTCCCAGGATGAAAGTAAATTCCAAAGTGCCCCGCTGAGTGGTTTAAAAACCAGTATCATCATAAAAATGATTAAAAGAATATTGAAATAGTATATGAGAGGATACCATTGATGTAAAACCTCTAATACATATGGATATCTCCATTAATGAAGAACCTTGAATACATACTGGTGATTCTAAATTTTACACATGTTAATAAGTGATTGTAAATTCCAATGGAAATTTATTTTATACTTGGTGAATTAATAAGGATTCATGAAAATATCTTAAATTTATAAATAGAGTCCTGGAGTAGACCATAATTCCCCCCCCCCCAAGGGTGTGATGAGTCTGACCTCCCATCCTCTCGACCAATGCACATTCCTAAGTATCGT
Source organism: Viscum album (assembly GCA_963277665.1). Classification (NCBI taxonomy): domain Eukaryota; kingdom Viridiplantae; phylum Streptophyta; class Magnoliopsida; order Santalales; family Viscaceae; genus Viscum; species Viscum album. The sequence continues at coordinate 779,489,110 of OY728138.1, forward strand.
AAAGTACATCCTTAACGAATTCCTACCTTTATAAAGCATGTCCCCTTTAGATAAAGAAATATTGGAAGTTTCTGGTTCCATAAATAATTCCATTGGAAACCGCCTAGAAGTAATGATTCATAAAACTAGAACACATGTTTCAAGGAACTACAAGACAAGAATGGTGAACCTGATGTGAATCCTTAACCAAGTTAATAATGTTATCTACTTATCAGGCCCCTATAAATTAATAACGGAAGGCTAGAAAGAGGAATAAATCATGCATGTATCCATCTAAAAAGAAGTCACTTTAATGGGGTTTATTGTTATTTTTTTCGTGTTTTTTTCATAGAACTCCCTTCATTCCAAAATGGATTTCCTCAAGATGACATCTGTGAACTTCCCGACCAATACTCAAGCTGGATCCTCATCTACGGGATGGATGCCATAACCCATCCAGCATCCTCAATGTTGGGTCTTCAACGTGTTGGTAAAGGAGTGTCTTCATCATGGTACAATCACAACTTTGGAGGCTTCCTGATAGACCCTCCGGGTCTTTAACAATCCTCGATCATCTAGCCAACGATGACCGATGATCAAGAAGCAGACGACGCCAACAACTATTTTCAACTGTTTTAGGTCCTTATCTCTAGAACGCAACAACCAGTCCCTCCCATACTATAGGGATATGGATCAAGAGGTCACTAAGGGAATCAATTCAAAGATGCATGGATCCTTCCAGAGGATTCCCACCAATAATCTCTGCCAGTAGAATTGGGCGGTAGTGAACCCCCAACATGATGGGGGGTGTTTCCCCTGGACATTTGACCCAGGTCTCTCAGACCTGGGCATGCAAGATGAACCGTCTGGGACAACATCCGCTCAAAATGGTGTAGGTTCTTACCTCTTCCCCCTTTAGAGAATTCCATCATCCTAACTTGATGAAAAACTACGAGCGGGCACATACACCCATCCGTCCTAATTTTTCTGTCCAACAAACTTGTCTGGAAACAACCCAAAAATCCCACCAGATAAATCTGGTGGAGTACCGTGAACAGGTACATACACCTTCTTACAAGTTATCAGCCAGCCGGCAGTCTCATCTGACTACATTTAAAGAAGCAATCCAATCCAATGTGGTGGCAACTAGTAAACAAGAATATACACCTGCTTACAATCCCCAATTCTTCCAGCAGTCTCGCCTGCCAGTATTAAAGGAAGTACATTAACCATTTTGATAGAAAAAATATAGAAGTCACATACACCTTCTAGTGTTCATCAAGATTTACAACAGTCTTTTTTGGAAGCACTATGTGAATTCAGTCGAAAATCTCCAACAAAAAATCTTGGGTAGACCCAACTCTCTTCCCCCATACATGAGTACTATCAATACCCATTTACAGGAAAAGGTGGACCAGAACAGACACATACACCTACTATAGATACGGAATGGACATATATTCCTATTCCAGCAACTGAAGTCACCAAACACATCTTATTATTGGTGAAAGGGAAGACACAAATTCCTACCCATATTCTAGAAGCATGCTTGGATATTATAACAACAACATCAGCAATACCAAGGGAACAGAAACATAATGTTGTCCCCACACTTGGGATGACACATCGGTATGTCATCCCGAAATAGATACACATCTATTTTCCAGTCCACCAGGGTCGTGGGGCATACTCCTCCATATCATACATACAACAAGATCAGGAACATACACCCTTTTCAATTGGAGGTAATCTGTCCATTCCGATAACCACTCTAAGGTAGGCACATACACCTACTCTTGATAACCACTTCTCCAAGAAAGTGGTCTCTACTAAGTGTAAGAGAACATCCAAGAATAAGTTTCATCAAACACAGTTGGAAAATCAAGAGTCAAGATGCAATTTGGCTCCTCTTAATGCTGGAGTTATTGAATCCCTCAGAAATTTATCTGTTGCAGTTCAAGATCCTACCCTCTCATTTTCAAATTATGGGAGTGGTAGCAGTAATTCTGAAGTTCCTCATCGAACACTTCATCATGAAGGCTTGATTTATGAAAATTTGGCCAATCCAAAGATCCAATATCTGGATGAGAGCCATTAAAACTCTCCATGTGGTCAGAAGACCAAGGATAAAAAGGATTTATCCCTTTTGGTAATCCACCATGGTGGTCCTCCACATGATGGAATTCACTGCAAAATTCCTCTTCGCAGTAGTATTACTCATTTTTAAGATAGTTCTATAATTAACAATGTAGCGATGAGAAAGCCCTCCTAAATAGAGGCACTTGAAAGCATAAGTTATGACATGTTTGATGTCTTTTGATTGATGGGTGAAATACTTTCTCATTCAAAATACATCTTAAGGTAATATTCATTCTCCAAACCTCCCTTAGGTCAGTTATCTTCTAGTACATAGCATCCATTTAGGTCAGAACAAGTAGAGGAAACTCTAGTGAAAGATGATGAAGATATGTTAAATATGAGAAAACAATTGGATAAATGATAAATACCAGTCATGTTCTAGACTTTGGAAAATTCTCAATATAACATTCTAGAATTTATGGAAGAAGATTTCATTTATCATATCTACCTCAACTTATGGAAGACTCTTCGTCATTTGAAAACCAAATTATTACCATATAATGAATATCAAAGTCATGTAAATGTAATATAAGGGTTGAAATGCCAAATTGACTTGGCATATCTCTCAATTTTCCAATATCTAAAGGTTGAAAAGCAGAAGATAACCCTTGAATGTGCATGCCTCAATGTTCTAAAGAGGCAACGCAAATTAATTTCGGATTCCCCATCTGGTGTTCGTATCAGAGGATGGGGTGCACATGGAGAATTTCATTTCACTGTACTCCATAATCAACAAAGACCACCAAAAATGGTTTCATGCAATGTTATTTCCCACAGCCAACTACAATCAACAGATTTTGTATGTAACCAAATGTATGCTCAAGAATAGGCCTCAACTAGCTCTCATCAGATTCAGGCCCAAAGAAAGTAAGAATTTGAGTTACTTTTACATCAAGCATCTAAGAATATTAAGCAGGCCTCCCACTTAGAGTATGTCATCCATTAGATAACACATGTGTCTAAAATAGAACAGCAATATTCTGATACTGGTGATTTGAGTGGTTTTCGGATAATGAATCTAGCTAATGTATGAACCAAAATTCACAAAATCAGAAGAGAATCTACACGAATCTCATCCATAGTAGTTCAAGAACCACCCTAGCTTTCCGGGATGGGGGATCGTTTAATTAATCCTTCAAATTAATTAAACAATGTTCAAATATTTTAAGAAGAATAACAGGAATAGCCTAAGACAACATGGCTTGGGTATTTTCACATCTACAATACCTTCCTCAACGGAAGATATTTTTCTCCTAATTAGGGAAGAATCCATAAAGAGAGTTCCCAACTGAACTATATGAGGATTCCCTTCGGGTTACTATCCATCAAACAGATTCTAAGAATCCATCATATAGAAGAGAAGAGTCTCATGAAAGATACAGAGTGAGACGATCTTACAAAGATACTGACAGAATAATATAAATGCATTATGCATCAGTAAATGTAATTAGCGCCATTACAAAAGATCCTCCTAAAAATGAATCTAGTTTAGGGGACTTAGAAGATGAATTTATTATCCATAATACGGTACAAACTGAAGAAAATGATGAAGGTGAATGTACCCAAAATAAGAGGCTTACCCAGAATCTAGGTATGACTTCAAATAACCAAATCCCACCCCTCCTAAAGAAATCTAACAAGGGGAATGGTAAAAGTGAGATTTCATCTCACTTTTCCACTAGATAAGGTCAATCTATTTCTCTTGAAGAGAGATTTTCATATAAAGAAGATGGGATTAAAGAGTTGAAAAAGACTCAATACAAAGTTACTTCAAAGCATCATTTCTGGTAGATGTAATTTTCAGGAAGATCCTCAACTTGCACTTCTTGTAGGATATCCTTAGCAAAGATTATTTTTAGTAACTTCATATGTAGATAATGATTTCCCTCCAATGAGTACATACCCAGGGTAGGATCAGACACATCCTGATAAGCCTATTCTCATGGGTTATCCAAGGAAAACACCAGCACCATCTCTAGTAGTTTTTCTATTCATTGAACCAGCTAAAGCTCTAGTTATTGTACCAATACAGTTCCTGGCTCATTTGGATATTCCTCAAGTTCTTATGAACACAATTAAGGCATTAAAAACTCGATTGGAGGAACAACATGCAGAAGTTTAGCCAAAAACGAAAGCTTACCCTGAGTGGGTGGAACTAATTTCTTCCCTACCAAATTTTGTGAATACCACATTTCCAATCTTTAATGGATCAAGATATCCAGAAAAACACATAACTCATTTTGTTTCTCATTGTGATCCCATAATGGGAACTCCTCAAACACAAGAAGTAGTAAATCTTAGGTGTTTTTTGCATTCATTACAAGGACCAGCTATTGTATTGTATACTAGTTCTCAATATCGATCAATTACCGGATGGGAAGATCTCTGTCAGAAATTTTATCTTCAATTTAGTTCAACATTACAGATGAAAAATGTTTTTTACCTTAAAAATTGAAAACAAAGGGGGAATGAAAGAGTTTCAGATTTCATTTCTCGATGGAATGGATTAACATATTCCTTAAGTCTAGCACTCCCTTAAGAAGATTTTCTTCCCATTTTTGTAGAAAATATATGTGATGAGTTATGTACACCATTGATCCCTATAAAATACATAGGATGGTTTCAAGACATTACTTAAATTGCTCAATATATAGAAGATTCTATTATAGAAACTAAGAGTAAAACGCATGTAATTCCATCAGCTCTAGGAAGGAGAACAGGGAAATTTGTGGCTGCTACCATTACACTCAAGCAATCACATATACCCGCTTCCACTTCAAAACCTTCATTGTATCAAATGGATCCACCTCTAGAGCGTCAGCAGAAATGACTACCTCATCAATATGATAAAAGTGATCAAAGGCAGAAACAATTTGAGGAATTAAAGAGAAAATTGTATTCCTTCCAGAATGAACAAGTTTCCAGTTACATTATCTCAGATCTAGAAAATAATTTGGTTCTGTTCCCAAGGACGAAGAAACCAAACAAAGAAGGAAATGAATACCTTCAAAATTATTTTTCCTTTCACTAGATGTTGGGGCATCCAATTCATGAGTTTTTTGTTTTTAAGGATCTCCTGCAAAAAATGGTAGACTCTAGAAAAGTGAAACTGAAAAGTTCGTCAGCTCAAGTAGCATGCGTTACTACTACTGATGCAGAGGAATAAGGGGATTGACAAGAAGTTAAAAGTAAAAATGTGAAAAAATATGATGATTGGGTGATCAGGAAAATGTTGAACCGAACTCATGCCATTCTAAAAACACAATTGAAACAACTGATTGTGTCTTCCGACACTCCTTCCATAGTAAAACCACCTTCATCAAAACGTCAATCCTCAAAAAATAGAGGTGACCATAAGGATAAAGAGAAGTCAGAAGAAAACGATCTCATGTTAAGGCCAAAGTTGTCCTTGACCATTGCAGATTTCATTATATCTTCTTCAAAATCCCAAGCACCACCCCACCAAATGGCACAATCAGAACGAACCTGTTAGGCAGGATCTTCATCAGATGAAGAATTGATCTTTGGTTCTGTCAACATCATCCACTTAATGGATCCTTATGCCAATGGTGATTCCAATTATAATGATCATGAGTTACTGATACCTAATTAGGTAACCAAAGGAAGATTCCAAGGTCAATGATATAGGGGAATATGTGGGTATTCTAGAATCCACTATTTTAACTCTACCCATGATCGAACCATGTATGCGGCAGAAACTTATGGAAGAGCCCTTCAGCGGGCTCAACAAGAACAAGAAGATTCTTCCACTAAATAAAGTTTCGGTCCTGACATGATTATTTTAGAGGACCAATTAGAAGTCGCATCATATTCCTCTCAGTAAGTAAAAATACCTAGTCAATATAATATACTAAATCTAGGAGTATTTATAGCCTCTGCTCTGACATAGACTACATTTACATCAGAAGCATTAACTTCCAAGGAACTTTTAAAACCGCATCTCCATGCTAGGAAATGCCGACCTTTGGACCAAAAGTATGATTTCTGGAAACAATTGGCCCAAGTACCATCCAAGTTGTCAATTTTGGATGCCTTAAGTCTGTCAAAAGATCTTCGAGAATCAGTTATCAAGGATTTGTTAAGTCCTCAAGAGTTTGAAACTGAATTTGTTGCTACTGAAGTTTACCGTATAGAGAATGATCCTGCAGAATGTCATGAAGTCTTATCTTTTATTGATTAAGATGAATATGATGTTGTACATGGACATATTATACCCTTGTATCTATCTATCAAGGTCAATGACATAGACATCAAATGATCCTCCATTGATAATAGCTCAAGAGTCAACCACATTCCCATTCATACACTTCATCGATTAGGCCTTAATGGATCTTACTTATCTCCTTATAGTTTAATGTTCCAAGGATATTAAAAGAATGGGAAAGAACCTCTGGGAAATATTACACTCAGACTTAGTTTGGAGATCTTGTATCTAATTCATATTTCATGGTTGTTCGTCAGGACAGAGCCTTCAACATTCTTCTTGGAAGGCCTTGGCTACATAAAAAGGCGGTCATACCTTCGTCATACCACCAATGTCTTAAGTACCTTTTTAATGGTCAAATCGAGAAAATTGTATGGTAACAAGGATCCATTTAAAACATGTGAATCTCAATACATTGAGGCGGAGTTTTATCACACAAAGGGAATGAGGTCCATGATAAAAGAGATAACCAGATTTAATGATCTGAATGGACCGAAAAAGATCCCAAAAAACCCATTCATACATTTGAGTACAGATTATGTTTTACTTATTATTCAAATTGAAAAGGTATACCCAAACCCAAGAACTCTCCCAATAACATCCATAATGGCAATCATGGCAATCGAGCCTAATAGAATGGGAGAAATTGTGGATTCACCAAGGAGTGATGGAAGCTTAAATAGAGATGTCTTCATTTAATCCACTAAACTACAGGAAGTCTCTACATCGTCAATAATAATATAAGAAGTTGTATCAATTCTATAAGAAGACAAATATGTTGATTCCCAATCAATCATATCTTCTTTATTACCCCAGAAAGACCCTTCATCGTCATTAAGGTCAGAAATGGTGGCCTCTTCTTCAGGATTTTCAAATACTGACTCCTCTCCTAACTCTGAATGTTTGGTTTTGTTACATACTATTCAAGTACAAATAGAAGAAATGACAAATAATAAAGAAGAAGAAAAAGAAGATATCAAGGATGCTCCTCCAGCATTTGAGGAAGGTGTCTCTAGCACTGTGGATGAGCTTAGAGAAATAAATCTAGGTACAAAGTAAGATTCACACTCCACTATAATTAGTTCTCCCATGTCTTTTGAAGAGAAAGAGTTTTATACATAATTTCTAAAGAAACATTGAGATATATTTTCTTGGAATTATATAGAAATTCTAGGACATAATCTTAATGTAGCCACCCATCATTTGGTTTTTCCAGAAGAACATCAAGGATTCAAGCAGGCAGAAAGAAGAACACACCCAACACATGCTTCTAAAATTGAAGATTATGTTGATAAACTTATAAAGGCTAAATTTTTTAGGGAAGTTGAATATCTCAAATGACTAGCAAAAATTGTCCCAGTGAAAAAGAAGAATGGACAAATCATATTTTTCATTGATTTTAGAGATCTTAACTGGCATTTTCCTAAAGATGACTTTCCAGTTCCAATAACATAGACTTTAATTGATGCAACATCTAGCTATGAAGCTCTTTCCTTTATGGATAGCTACTATGGGTATAATAAAATCCATTTGGCCCTAGAGGATGAAGAATCTATATCCATCAGATCCCCTTAAGGTTTGTTTGGTTATCAGGTAATTCCTTGTATCTTAAAGAATACAGGTTCAATGTGTCAACTTTCCATGCACTATATCTTCAAACCCTTCTTAGGGAAATTTGTTGAATGTTATGTGGATGATTTGGTGGTCAAATCCAGACAACGTTCCAATAACTTTTTTGATCTGGAGACCACATTCAATAAACTTTGGCAACACAATTTGAAGATGAACCCCTTGAAATGTTCTTTCGAGGTAACCTCAAGAAAGTTCCTTGGATTCATCATATGCCATCGTGGTATATAAGTTGATCCTTAGAAAACTAAATCAATCCTTGGTATGTCACCTACTCAAAATTCGCAAGAATTAAGAGGACTCCAAGAACACATGGCCTATATTTGGCGCTTTATCACCAATTTGGTAGGCAAGTGTTTTCCCTTCACCATATTAATGAAGAAGGAAGTCACCTATCAATGGACTGACAAATTCCAAGAAGACTTTGATATCCTCAAGAAATAGATCTTGAGTCCACTGGTATTAATGCCACTTATTGAAGGAAGACCACTTATTCTCTATGTGAAAACTTTAGAGCGATCATTGGGAACCTTCCATGCCTAAGAGAATGATGTTGTGAATGAGAACAACATTTACTATCTTAGTCAAACTATGCTTGATACAAAAACTCAATATTCAAGTATTGAAAAATTATTCCTAGCATTAATAATTGTAGTTCAGAAATTGAGGCACTGCCTGCAACATCATGAGGTCTAATTGGTATCTCGAAATAACCCACTCAAATTTACCCTTAGTCGTCCTATGCTTATAGAGCATCTGGAATAGTGGGTAGTTATTTTTTAACAGTTTGATATCCAGTTCTCGCCCCATAAGTAAATAAAAGTCCATGCTCTGCCCACTTCCTTGCTGAACATCCATCTTCAAAATATACATCATTGAATACTGAACATCCTAATGAAGAGGTCTTCGCTATTCAATATAATTTCCAAACATGGGAAATGTACTTTGATGGTGCCTAGAGAACTCCAATGGGTAAGATAATGGAAACCCCATAAACTCAACAAAGTTGGGTTAGGAACTTTACTTATCTCCCTAGAAAAAGTAGTATTTCCTTATTCCTTTCTATTATCAGAAGGCAGTACCAACAATGAAACAAAATATCAAGTTCTCATTGCGGGATTGGAATTGGAACTTCAGGAGAAAGTGAATCACTTAAAAGTGAAAGGTGATTCATAATTGGTAATAAAACAGATCAATGGGTAATTTTATATTAGAAAAGAAGATTTAATTCCTCATTATTATTATGTTAGATAGTTAATGGATGAATTTCTCTCAAATCTGACATTGTCTTCTGTCATGCGATCACAAAAATTACCAAGCTAATGTAGAGGCTATTGCAGCTACAACCTTGGAATATCCAAATTGGGATGATATAGTCATCAGTATAGCTCATCGTCATATGGTCTCACCATTTTTTCAAACCATAATGGAGAAAATTAATGAAATTAGCCCTATTTATGAGTTGTATGGTCATACCACAGGATAGAGAACACCCATCATGGAATATCTTCAAAATGGAATACTTTCACCAAATAGGACTGAAAAAGAACAGATCCGACGATGAGCGGCCAATTTTACTCTTTATGGTAGTCTATATCACTATAATATCCTCTACAAACAAGGATTTTATGGAATCCTCTTCAAGATGTATTAATGTATAAGAAACTACAGATGTCTTGAAAGAAGTACATTCAAGAGATTGTGGTGCTCACCAGTTTGGGCATAGGATTTCTAATCAAATATGAAGGCATGGATACTTTTGGTTTTAAATGATGTAGAATTGCACATATTTCACTAAGAAATTTCATCCCTACTAAAGTCATGCCAACTTCGTTCATCTGCCCCTAAAGTTCCTACATATAGCTAAATACTCCTGGCCATTTTTCACATGGGGAATGGATGTATTAGGACCTTATCCTCCAGCTACGGCTAAGCAGTTCTAGTATATTCTTACTATTATTGACTTCTTTTCTAAATGGGATAAGGCCATTCCTCTCAAATAATTCGGATCCAAAAGCATTGATAGTTTTGTCAAAACTAACATCATCACTCGATTTAGTGTCCCTCATACAATATTAACGGACAATGGAACCAATTTCTGTTCTGTTGAGGTAAAGAAGTTATATCAAGAGCACAATATCAAATCCAACCATTCATCTCACTATCATGCAGTGGCCAATGAACAAATAGATAATTTCAATAAGACCTTATCAAATATAATCCAGAATATGGTGGATAAAGATAAGAAATCTTGGCCTGATAAACTTTTTCATGATTTATGGGATTATCATACTAATATTTGTACTGCTGCTTAGGAATCTCCTTGTTCATTGGTATATGGAATAGAAGCAGTTTTACCAATTGAAATGCAATTTCCTTCACTCAGAGTTTCAATAAGTGATCAGTTGCCTACAGATTAAAGGTCTTAGAAACATTGTAATGAGTTGGAAAGATTGGATGAAAAAAGATCTCAAACTTTGTGTCATTTTGAAGTATATCAGAATAGAATAACATGAGCCTTTAACAATAAAGTTCACCTATGTTCATTTCTTTAAGAAGAATTGGTATTGGTCCTTAGAACTCTAGTGATACTAGGAAAGAAACCTCCAAAGCTTGAGCCAAAGTGGGAAGGTACTTATTATATACATATGTTCTACTCAAATGGAGCTTATGCCTTGATCTCAATGGATGTAGATATTATTAGAACTCCAACCAATGTGATATTTTTTAAGAAATAATTTGTGTATTTGAAAACATCATCCTCACTGCAAGATTGAAAACTGCATAGCCCCCAACGTTCTTACTACAAGACTTAAAACTGAATAGTACTAAGTCCTAGTTTTAAGATGTTAAACTATGTAACCACCATAAACATCCATGTTGTATGACGTTAAAATGCATTGAATTTTTTTCCCTGTCGCACGACGTTAAACTGCATGACACCATTTTTCTGCGTTACATGACATTAAATTGTACAGTTAACATCTTTTCTACTTAATGTTAGGAGATTATATATAAAGTAGAATTAATATCATTGCTACTCTTTATTGTCACATGAGTCATTTTCTTCCCTATGTCTAAATCAGATCTGTATAGGGGCCTCATTTCAAGAACTACATGTGGCATGATTCTCATCAATTTGAGATATGTAGAGATGCTTAGATCTCCAATCTTGGGCCCCGTTGAAACCACAAAATTTTTATTTCTTTTTTCTTATCCTGTATATGAATTACATCTATACAGAGTGATCTTTTAAGATATATTATTTTATTTTCATACCATCTTGTGTCTTAAATTTAATCATTCTTCTAGAATATGTTAAAGCCCCACATCTCCAATGTCAAACTCATTTGGTGTTGGAAATGAATGTTTAAAGAACTATATAAATTTTGATTCTCATATATATGAGATATGTAGAGACTCCTAGATATCCAATCTTGGCCCCATCCACGATATAAAAAACCCCTTTATTCCTTATATAAGAATAAAACCTATATGGGGAATGATTAAAGAACTATGTACGGCTTGATTCTTACCCCCATCAAGACACATAGTGAAACATGGGTTTTATCCCTTAGTCCAGTTACAATATGTCTTTATTTTTACATTATTTCATCTTCTTCCTTACCACATGACGTTAAACTGTCTAGAAATCTAACACTCATTTTCTTCACTTGTGTCACCTTTGTGTTATAGAACAAACTCTTACTGCTCCTTGTTTCTCACACCGAGAATAGCTCATGTAGGATTAGAAATTGGGTAAAAGGATTATTTATATAACTATGGTGTCTCAATTTCTTATGGGGAAATCAATGTCCTCACTGCATGACTTAAAATTGCACGGTATAATGTCCTCACTGCATGACTTTAAACTACACACCACAATGTCAGTTCAAAGGGAAACAAAGAAAGTCTCCATTTTATATATGAGTCAGATCTATGTAAAGGACATCAAACTCATGGACAATATTGATTCAAAGATTTCTTATGTGCATTGAGCATAACCCCCTTCTATATTTCACACTCTTAATCTAAAATATTTCTAGATCTTCATAATCTTTCTTACGTTTTCTAGTGACAGTGTTTAAAATACCTGAGAACTCTTTTCCCTGACTATGAAGTATGTGCCATTAGGTATCCTTGAAAACATTTCCTACATAACAGGCTAGTTAGTCAAAATATGCCACAATTTGGCTATACAGGATATTCCCCAGTTGGACCTGCATGATACGGCCTCCATAATGGTGTTTTCAAATGATGGTAATTTAGTTCTTGGTTATAGTGTCTTTTTTCTCTTCAAACATTGATGAAAATATACAAGAATTTGTATTTTAAAACATTCGTTCATGTATATTTTTTCCATTACCTTTCTCTCGATCTAAAAGTCTTCAAGACCATGGTTAACACATTTCCCTTTTCACATGTTCAAAGAAATATGAAATAACCTTGAATCATCTCACCACATATCATATATTGTTTCCTTATTTGGTCCTAGTTGTATGACCATAAACTATAGACATCATACCTCCTACGTTTGGGTCAGACCATCGTAGAAATATTATTCCTTTAATTCTTTGGAAATCATGATTAGAAATACCATCTCCATATTCAGGTACCTTTTTCCATAAAATAAACTTTGTGCTTAAAAAAATATGAATCTACATAAAATTTCTTCAGCTTTTAGAAATAGAATGTTAAATTCTTAGGATCTCTTTCTTCCTGACTATGCATTACATGTCCTTAGGTGTCCTTGCATAATGTTTTCCTACATAATGGTCCTGTCAGTCAAAAAATGACACTATTTTTCTATGCATCATATGCCCCAGTTGGCCCTGCATAACACAACCCCCATAACCGGTTTGTCAAATAATGGTAACTTAGTTCTTGGAAAAGACTTCCTCTAATGCCTTTATCCCTTTTTACACATCATTCTTTAGATTTATAAATTCCCAAATCACAGTTTACAATTTTTCACTTCTATAACTGAATATGGAAGTATTTTTCTTAGAAAATTGTCACGAAATTGGGAGAGTCTCATACCTATGGTTAGAGTTAAAGACCTTAAAATAATGTTACAAAATTTTCTCACTGCATGAATTAAAACTAAATAGTATAATTTCATCACTGTATGACTTAAAACTGCACAATATGATATCAAGAATTCTTCTTTCTAACAAATTTTAACCATTCCTCATACACCAAATTTTTATGGTAATGGTTTTCATTGTCATGATATATGTCAGCATAAAAGAGCCCTTTCATTCTTAAAATTATTTTCCTTGTAAAAACCACCCAATGTGGTCTTGAGTCACCTAAATATTATTTTCCCCTGTCTATCAGTAGTAAAATGTTAAATTCCTAAAAGAAACTTTTCATGACTATGCAGTTTGTGCCCTTAGGTGGCCTTGCATAAGCTGCCTACATAACAGGCCTGTCAGTCAAAAGATGCTACCATTTGATTATACAGCATATGCCCTAGTTGGAAATTCATAACACAATTCCCATAATGTATTTTTCAAATAATGGTAACTTCATTCATGGAAGATAAATATGTTGATACATGTTTTAAATTTGGTGACCATAAAAATCATGGCCCAGATTCCACTTAGAAATATTTAAAGAATATTAAAGAAATTATTAGTCACTGAGTCTTGTTTGGGATTTAATTTCAAAATGTATGGTCAAAGATATTAAACCATAACCATTATCCCTTTATAGTCCAAAATTCATGACTCTAAACTACCAACAATAAGATACATGATACTCACCAGATTGGGAACCTGCAAAGGACACTCTGAACAGAAGTCATGTCCTAGATCACTAAACGTACATTTTGTATGATTTAGGTAATATTGACAAATAAAAATTCAAAAGATAGAAAGTTTGTGTGGTTTTACATATAAACCAAGAAAAAATAAAACTATGCTTACTAAGCCAAATGGCTTAGGTAAAAACAAAAGTAGCTAGTGAGAATGAGAACGTTGATGATTAATGAAAAAATTATTTTCATTTATGAAAAACTTTTCAAAGAGGAGCATCCAAAAATTGGAGTCTCTCTCTTTTCAAAAATCACAGATGATTTTCTACAAAACACCTTTTTTGGTTAAAAACCACTTGAGACCCATCAACTGCCTTTTGAAGCTCATTTATTTGACCAGCTCTACTATCTTCAACATGATGAAGTGCTTCTCTTGAATCTGAAATATATTTTGCACCATCCTTCTGGACTTCACCTAATGAGCTATGAAAATGGTCGAGATCCCCTATAATGATATCTAATTCATGTTGAAGGCGCAACTACTGAACAGTCATTTTTTTGATTTTCTACTTCAGTCCCTTCAACTTTGTCGTGTGATCAGCCTCAGCCCGGGACAGCGCTGCTTGGAATTATTCAGTGTTGATCAAAAATCTGGCTTTTATCAAGTCTTTCCGAATCTTTTTCTCTTGTTACTTCCTTCGGATAATCTCTTTCACTATGGTATGAATTTTTTGGTACTCAAAACCGCCAAATCTCAACATGATAAATAGAGATAAAAGTCATGGAATTATTAAAGGCAGTTCCTCATGGGGAATCTTAGATATTATCTTCCATATATTGTTTCATGCTTTGCGATGTGAAAGATGAATATACTTTTGTATTTCGGGGTTTGATTCAGAATCATTTTCATAGGGAGGGATGTATTCTGGGATTAATGCACTTAAATAAGTTCCTTATCCTTCTCCTTCTTGAAAAATGGATGCTTCACCATCTAGTACTGTTTGGGCTGATGCAGAGGCTTCACCTCTGGACCTATCCATTGAAGTTGATAGCCCTATTTGGTAAATAAAACATTATGGTTGTGGTTAGATTCAAGTAACAACAAAAGTGAGTACAATCACAATATCAGTATCTTTTACCTAATAGTAGGTCAATATCGTGAGAATACTCCTCCCCAATATTCTCAATTTCCAAAAAAAATTCATGTTTCTGGGTGGGGAGTGTTATCTTTAACTATCTCAGGATCTTCAAAATGAATCTTGGAAAGATTTATTATCTCATGATTCACCTGAGCTAATGTCTCTGCAATGATGGGATTTAAATTAATATTAATACTTACTTCAAGTATCGTTGTGGCAGTAGTTTCTTTAGATGGAACTATATATTTCAACCAACCATATTTAGAAATTTAATCATAATTAGATTAATAGGACGAATAATGAAAACTCACATCTAGTTAACTCTATACAAGTTACTCCCAAATATTTAAAATCATTTGGTATATTAACATGTTCTAATACTTCTTCAAATGAAATTACAAGTTTCATCATTTCATCCAATGATATCTCAGATCCCAAGTTAGTCTCACCCATGGGAGCACTCAGTGTGTTTTCTTCACAACCTTCGTCTGACAACTTTTGAACCCAAATATTTTTCTCAACAGAAATTGTGGGATTATCATCAGTCATTGTCAGATGTTCTGATGCATGTTATTAACCTAAATTACCACAGTATGAAAGTCAATTGTTGTTGCATTTGATTTCATATAAAGTATTGTTGATTTACCAGAAGCCTCCTCTCCTATAATAAGAAGAATGAGAGTAGTCTTGGGAGTAGAATTCGGTTCCTTTGGCCTTAATGCCTCTTCAAGAACCACTGGATTAGCATGATTTTGTGCCTGTTCAGTTGCACCCTCCATGGTTCCTTGAAGCTTATCAGTAGTTTCTTTCAAAGAAGAAATAGAATATGCCCCTTTAATTTTAAGAATTTTAAACACTTTGTCATGAATAAAGCATAAAATTAATGATTATCAGGAAGACTTACTGCTATTGAGAAAGTGTTTAACCATGGATCCCTTTCTTCTGTGCTTTTCCTTCTTCGCCTTCTTAGGAGGGATTGCATAATCATCTCCAAAAATAGGTATTAGAGATTACAATACCCTCTCTATTTCATCCTCTATGGAATTTTGTCCTAGAAATATTTCTCATGATTCACGGGGTGATCCGGTAGCTCCAAGAGTAGTGCCTCTAGGGCTATACCATGGAAAGGGAACTTTAGTTATTCTTCCTTTAACCAGTTGCAAGTTAAGATGATACTTCCCCAAAGTAAAAATACTTTCACTAAAATTCAAATTGTAAAGAAGAATATAATGTGAGAAAAAAGAAACTTACATCCTCAAGATCCACAATGCCATTTCATTCTTCATCTAATGAAAGACTACCCCCTTCAGTGGTACCATGATCTATCATTTCCTTCACTCGATTTTTAGTGGGAATTCATTCATTGGTTTCATATATGAGAATTTCTAGCTCTCGAATGTAGGTCCTCACGTCATTGGGATTGTCCTTAAAAAGAATTTCAAAAGAACCTTATAAATACCCCACTCCTAGAATATTATACCCATTCACATAGATCCATCCACATGGTTTCATCATCACAGTATAAACTTTTCCAAATTTCAATAGTCTCTGGTAATATATATTCAGAGTGTATGTTAGAGGGTTGTGAAGAGGATCATGCATCCTTGTATTTGAGTTTTTTCTCAACCCCCATAGTCATGAGTGGGGGATTAGAAAATGGAACTTGTCTCCCTTCAGAATGATGGTGACCAGATCGCCTTGATACAACTTTGGTAGGGATCGATGGGGTGGCTCTCTTAACCCTGGAAGGGGTGTTATACCTAGAACGAGGACTCTTTAGTGAATTTGAAGCATCTTCACCTCCACCCTCTAACTCTCATGATTTGGTCCTTGATGATGAAGAGTTGCCTTCCAAACGAAGGGGTTCCCTTCTACTACTTCTCTTAAACCCCACTCAAGGGATAGCTTTATTTAATACCCCTTTAGGTTAAGAGGAGACAAATTTTTTGGCATACCAGATAGTCAATATTCTTACAAGATCAGTAGTAGATAAATTAAATACTGCCATAGTCTTCTCTACAGATGTCAACAACCATAGTTGTTCAGCAACCCTCGAATATTTCTCTAACCTGACTTGCACAGGAGGGGATACAGTATTTTATTGCAGACGTTTGAATTGACGCGCAAATACATAAGGAGCATAGGCCCCACATATGATTTCACCAACAATCCTGGTGTCCAGTACACCATCTCTAAAAGCTAGAATATATTCCATTAACTCTAAACTGGTTGTACCATCAACAATAAATCACCCCATGGGAGGGTTCCCATAAAGAAAGAGATGAAACTCATTATGCACGCTCAATCTATCCTTGATTTCATAATTGTTTAGGGATAATAGTAAAATACCATAAAAAACCTAAACATTTGGTCTAAAATGACTTCCAAAAACATGCAACACACTTTGTACAACATATGTTCTGATGTGAGTAGCGATCCATCTCCACAACACTTGGAATGGTCCTGTTATTCTAAAAGTATACTTTCCTTTGTAAATGTGCAGCAAGATCATATGAATCTTGGAAAAAATAGGAGTGTCCAACACTACCATCCTTTTCTCATCCATCTTGGCCATAATAACAAAAGTTCCTGGCCTCACGCCTCCTTTGGAGTCTCAGATTGGTAACAAATACACAATGATCCAGATAGCCAAGAAACCTGCCAGACATTTATTTTCAGGAATTTTTTGGTTTACTTCATATCCCCATTTATCAAATTCTCCTTTCTACAATGTTGGCTAAAAGGTGTCAGGGGTACCTCTCTTATCTTCCCTTGGATAGTTAGTCAGACAGGTGCAGGTGGGATCCTTTTCCTTATTCTTCATCAAAAATATTTCCATCCATTCCTCAAGATGAATATCCCTCCTGGTGTGATACTTCATGGATGTCGTGTTCTTGAGTTTTTTAAATATTTTCATCAACTCACAAACCAAATATGGTGTCTTTTCTAAGTCATTATATTTCACCTTGTGTGGAATAAACTCATCATACATGTCTCCAAGGATTGGAGCTTCAGAAATCTTGTAAACATCCCACAATTTGATGTCTACCTCTCCATGTGTTAAATGGAAGGAGCCGGTCTCTGGGATCTATCGGCTTAATAATTCCAGCACAAAATCATCATTTCCTATACACATAGGTTTTCCCAACCTAGACAACCTCATAAATCCCGATGCCTTTCACGTTGTCTATAAATTCTGCACATGTCTTGCAAACCTAGTATGCCCACATCCATGTTGGTTTTACACCACCTTTTGGGCAGAAATCTCAACTTTTCTTCCAACCCTTGGACTGATCTGTCTAAAAATCAGAAAAATATTGATGAATAACAATGTGGCTGCAACTCGGGTGTGTGTGATTTCAAATATGGAGCACACGAGTTGTGGTGCATGATATGATCTTTCTCTGTTATCCCAAAATTAGAAAATGATCCCCCAATAGAAACATTGGCAGATGAGAAGTCGGTATAATCTTGAAACCAAGACAGTGGAATATTGTTCTTTGGGTCTAGAATATTAACATCATGTTAATATCCATATCAATACAAAGGTAGATAGGTGCTTCGGGGAAAGTTGAAATGATACCTCTTCAAATATTTTTCTTTGTTTGGAAGGGTGGTGTCGCAAACATAAAGTAGTCATGACCAAAAACATCCATCATGTCATAAATTCTCTTACTGGATAGTTCATTAGTAGTACCAATTATTTTGGGAGCCATTGAACCTACAAAATGATAGAAAAAAATATTTGAAGTAAGTTCATTTTTGATATTTTGACAAAATAATTGAAAAAAACCGGAAAAGGCATTAAGGCGTGAAATTATAAAAATTGGAACATAAGTAAAAAATAGTACTCAAGTGTCACTCCCTAGTTATAGCATGCAACTAAAAACATATAGAATAAGCGTGGTGAAACAGAAGCATTTGAGTGAAAGAGTAATTGCGTGCTAAAAGCTGAAATTACAGAAGTCATGAGGCTTTTCATAGAATTTAAGCTGCTACCTATAAGCGATGGACGTCACCTTGCATGCCAGAATCCTGCGCTCTGCCAGCTTGTGTGACTATTTGTTCTACAAGCATAAAACATGCATGCCTTAGTACTCTATTATTTCTCCTTCGTTACTTTACCTCAGTATGGGATTGTATTTTCATTCAGAATCCAATTCTGAGGGAGGGATTTTGTTGACACTCTGTTCTGTCAAAGATTCTAAAAAATGACAAAGGGAAATACATTAGAAAGAAGAGGGGAAAATACATGAATAAAATAAATATTGGAAAAGGCATGAGAATTGGGTCACCCTTGTCATACCAAAGGGGCATCGGTGAAGAGCCTACCTATGCGCCCCCATATGTTGCATAACCTACTTGCATGCCCAAACTCCTTTCGTGCAAGGTCCTATTTTTTCCTATAAATTGATCCTTGGGGACTTCATTTGTATGGTTGAATTTCCCTTAAGCTCAATTGATACTCTGGTTTCCCTAGTTCTTCACCCATGTCTTCTAAAACTTTCAAGGTAGTTATTTAACACCAAAAGTAGAGGAATTGATAGAGGATCATAGGCATTAAGTATTTTTATTATTTGAAATCAAAAACAATTGTGTGCCTAAAGCACTCAACCTCACAAAATTAGAAACACTTGTGCACCACCTATTCCTTTCATAAGAACTTGAGAGCCCCACTTCTGGGTTCACCTATGAATACTCATGAAGGCTTGATCATGGTCTCTCCCAAGTATTACCATACAGGTTGTTCGTCGCTTAACTAACCTTCAGATCTCCCAATCCCACCTTCACGCCCATACTTGTGCTCCCTTCTCTACTTGGGATCCCCTCTTTGATTCATTTACTCTCTTTAGTCTAAAATCCATCAATCCCTCTTCAAATCCATTCATTGAAAGGATTATTCTTCATTGTATCCCTTGTTTGAAAGGGATTCTGTTGATAGCTCCACCAAAACCTCATGACTTATCAAACCTTTGGGAAAGACCCATCAGTGTGTCTCCTATTTGGGTTTGTATATCCACAGTCAGAGGTTTCCCAAATTTATTTCACAATGGGGTTAGGATTCATAGAGAGTCTGTGGGTTTGTATATCCACAGTCACATGGACCTTTCTCCCAGAAACAGTGCTGAGAAGTTCTCAGTGCTAAGAATAAGCGATTAGGTCCTTACCTCTCTCTTCTAAAAGATCTAAAACCTCAAATTTATTGCAGGGAAGGTAAGGTTCGTGCTTGATTTTTCATTTAAAAGAACGAAAAATCTCCCTACCCTACTAGGATCAATTTTAGGATAGCCATCCTACTGTAATCCCCTAAACCTTCATCCCTTCTTCCATTCATTGGACCCTTGTCCAATGTGAAGAGAATAGAGGCAGGGCTCGTCACCTTTCCCTCGTCCACCCTAGCCACTGTAGGTGTGCCATCTTCTACCAGCGAAGGAGGAAAAGTGTATGTGTCATTGTTGAATCTTTCACATCCTCTTGTTTCTAACACTGAGCATGACTCACGTGGGATTATATATTATTGATGATTACAACATGTGCACAAACACTCACGGTGAATGAACTATGAGAACACTGATTCCCACCATAATTGGGATGCGTAGGAATCCTTATAAAGTAATGAGATCACTGGATATCCTCTTCAAGAATCTAGCCATAATTCCCCTAATCTAGGAATCCTCCTTAGGAATAATCCCCAAATTAAACCCCCAAAATTGTCAAGGCATACTTTTCAAGAATTAATCCCATAATCATTTCTATCAAAGGACTATAATCTCCTCTGAGATTCATCGAACTACATGGGAGTTGATTCCCATCTAAATGGGATAAGTAGGAAGCCTCATTAAGGTTCAAACCTAACACTTCAAATCAACCCTATTTTGGTTGGTCCATATTTCCAAAAGGGTCTAATCTTATATGGAAAAACCATATTCTTTCCACATTCCTTAGACTACTTAGGAATAAGTCCCACATTAAACTTTGACTAAGCACCCTCCGCTTAGATGTCCTTACCACATGACATTAAACTGTATGGTTAGGTCCTTATTACATGACCTTAAAAGGTATGATGTGTCCTATAAAGTGGAATTGAACTACAAGGGTTCTAATTACATTCACAAGGATACGTAGGTAGCCCATATTTTGGGTACGATCCCAATATCAAAACAAAAAATTGTCTCCCTAGATGATAGTAAATTTCAAAGTGCCCCACTGAGTGGCTTAAAAACCTGTATCTTTATAATGATGATTAAAATAATCCTAAAATATTATATGAGAGTATACCATTGATGGAGAACCTTGAATACATACGGATATCTCCATTAATGAATAACCTTGAATACATACTAATGATTCTAAATTTTACACATGTTAATAAGTTATTGTAAATTCCAAGGGAAATTATGGTATACTAGGTGAATTAATAAGGATTCATTAAAATATCTTAAATTTATAAAGAGGGTCCCAGAGTAGACAATAATTTCCCCCAAAAGGGTGTGATGAGTCCGACCTCCCATCCTCTCGACCAATGCATGTTCCTAAATTTCGTAAAGTTCAAACTTAACGAACACCTACTTTGGAAAGCAGGTCCCCTTTGGATAAAGAACTGTTGGAAGTTTCCGGTTCCATAAATAAATCCAATGGAAACCGCCAAGAAGGAGTGATTCTTAAAACTAGAACACATGTTTCAAGGAACTATGAAAAAATCACTTATAAAATAAGGATGATCTCAAATTATTTTATTTTCAAAGAGCCTTTAATTAATCATCTCAAAGTCTATGTAGACTAACCCTATGTATTATATAGGAGAGATACAACCATGTTTTTCCATGTTGTCTATAAACTACCATGTACGTGAAAGCATGCTCATAAATTCTCAATTTTCATTTAAGGGGTTTTAATTAATCATATTTATTAAAGAAAGGGTAAATACTTCCCAAAACTCAACAAACACGTTTAAAATTTCATGTGAAAAAGATATAGCTCCCCTTTTCTCTTATCTTGACATAAATCAAGCACTCCCACTTAATTAATATGATTAATAAAATTAATCATGAGGGATGAAACTGTGATTTTTATACCTCATCTTCCAATTTTATAAAGCTATTTAGAAATACCAAATTCAATATGTGGTGAATATTTAACAACTTCATATCATCAATTCTCCCCCTGAAGGGATACATTCATCTCATTAAATTCCATGAATTTTAGAGCAGAAATATATATATATATATATATATTAGGGAAATAAGTAGGGACCTTTTTTTCATCAGTAGTAACATTCAATATGGGAACTTCCTCTCAACCTAGTCTCTTCTTTTCTCCCAATTTTACTCTTCCATTTCTATAAATTTTCAATTTCCATAACAGTCATTTGAGTACAATAAGTCTTCAGATCTTTCATTTTAGTTTTAAGTAGCTCCCACTAATTAGGTAGAATATATATTCAATTATGTGAAGAATATAAATATTTACCACACCTTTCACACAAGTTACTATCTTTGTGTGGAATATATTTTTCCACCATAAATTTTGATGTCACTTTATTTTATTTTTCTTTATAATTATTTTTATCTTCCTCCAATTGATTAACTAATTTCAATTGGTTTTTCCAAATAACTGGGAATTATTTATTCTCAGAATATCCACATGACTTATCACTATTTTTTGTTGAATCATATTCCCTATCTTGATATTGGGAATATTTATTAGAAGACTTGTAATGAATTTGTTAGCTTTGTGAACATTTTGATTACATATTCCACATAATTCATTTAAGACTTCACTTTTCTTGTCTTGGTGGATTGGATGAATTTCTAGTCACAAAATTCTTTCTATGAGAACATGATCTGATATATTCACTATGAATCACAATTGGTTCATTATGTTTTCCTGTAAATAACATGTCATACAAGCAATAATATGATTTTTTTAACGTAACTTTTACAGTATAAGTAAAAACCTCTAATCTCATCTTTTTATTGTTGATATATATTTTTTCTAGATACTTGTTGTTGCTGCACTTCTTCCAATATTACTTTATTTTTCCTATGGGTTTATGATCTCCTTGATATATTTTCTTGTACCTTTGACATTTTATAGGATCACTCTCTTATATTCTTGGTAATAATCAATTTAACATTATTCTTGTTTTTTTCACATCCCGTGGTTGGATTGTCGCCTTTCATTTTAAGTTCAGCTCTCTTTCCTAATGAAGGTATTTTATTTTCATTATCTTGTCTCCCTCTAAATATAATCATTCTATTATTTTTATAAATTTACATGTTATTCCAATATTCTAGTTCCATGATCTCAAACATCCAGAAACATCGACAATAGCCTATGAGTCTTCTTCTCTTCCTTTGTGGTGTAGTTTGTTTAGATTTCACATATTGAAATCCTAGTTACTCATAAGTGAATACATAACTATTTTGGAAACTTATTAGGCAATATATATTCATATATCTTTTCTCATACAATCTTTATGGGGAATATTTATCAATATTTTTCATTATCCAAACTTTCTTATAGTTTGGTTGGACATCTATAACATCATTTGAGACAAAATTTGTACATGATATAGTTTCTAGGTTATGGGATACATTCTTCTTGGATGATGTTGTCACGTAATGAGATGATTATTTAATACTCCTTTATTAATCCATATACTCAATGGAAACTTTATTGGAAGCATATATTATTTTAGTTATATTGGATGTTCCATCTTGTAGTGATTCCTAGTTTTTGAATCTCACCTCAAGCTCAAAACACTTCATGTTGAGGGAGTTCGTCTCATCCTAAATGAATCATAGTTTGTCTTACCAATACTCCTTAAACATCTCCATTTGTTATTAATGAATTTTTATTGATTATAGAAATGAATTTTCAAGATCTTTTAAACTATTATATTTATCCTCTAAATGATTAGATTTTACAACTTTAGAAATTTATGAAGCTTTTCAAGAATATGGAAAAAATTTACAAGAAATGTATCATGGGTTTATTTATCACAAATTCTAATTTTAAATTATTTAGTTGCATCATCGTATATTTCATTGAAAATATAAATTATTTCAACCTTTTCTTTCAAAAAATTTGTGAGTTTATGGGATACGACATACTTTTTAATCAATACCTCTTCCATAGAATCAAATTATTGTTCTAATTGTAATTTTTCATTCTAAGAAGACTTGAAACCTCAAAAAATATAATTTAAAACCTATTTGGGATGTTTCTTCAAATGTTATTTGAATTCAAAATTAATATCATATGTGGTACATCATCAATACATATTAAATATGATTATTTTGAAGAATAATATTTGAATGAATTATTTCAACTTATACCACCTTGATTAAATTTATTTGGTAGTGTCTCTAGCGTTACTATAATATTCTTATTTAACATCCTTGACTATTTTTTTCAATTATTATAAGCCTTAGTAGAAATATCCATATGATATATCTCACTCAATTTCTAAAATTTTCACTTTATAAAGACTCTCTTGGATCTTTATAGGTGACCTATCCATTGATACTACTTGTAGAGGCCCATGTTGGATTCACCAAGGAGGGGAGAGGGGTTAATCAATGGTTTATTTTTATAAATTCGTTTTCTTTAAAATTAAACCTCTTGAACTTGTTAAGGTTTTCGGTTCACTCAATATTATCACTTAATCTCACTTCTTATGTAGTTATAAAAAAAGGATAGAGAGAGAGATCAGCGCACAATATTTATAAGGTTCAAAAAATCCTACTCCTCACTGAAATTGGTTATTACCCCTAGTTTCAAATTATTAACTATCAAACAAGTGAATGAAATTAAATTCAACTCCAAATAAAGTACTTCTACTACAAATTTAACCATGAGACCCAGTTTGCTTGTGAAACCAACCAAAATACTTCCCACTCTAGCTCTAACCGAGATACCCCTTCTCATATCTCTAACAAGAAGGATTCACCTACTCCCCAAACCAACTGGAAGATTTCACCTTTTTTCAAGTATTGACATATTATAGGATGATTCTATGATCTTCTTCTATGATACATTAGGATCTAACTTTCTCTTGTACCTATTCAAGTATCTTATATGGCCTCTAAACAATTCTATCCATCTTTCTTAAATATTATTTTCACTTATAATTGATCAGTTTCCACATTGCAACTATTCTTGGGCTATAATTATTTCTCTTTCTCATGAATACCCTAACTTGGTAAGATGTGTTCATGTTGTGCACAAAAAATATTCATTGATATTTTATGCATGAAAAACTTTTATAAACTCAATCTTCTCAAAGTACACTTAATGTATTAATTTCATGATATTATCAAGATCATAAACACTAGAACATAACAATTTACTATTTTTATTATCTTAGGTGATTTTACTCGAGTTAATGTGCAATAAAATGTTCATGGGCATGCTGATATTCTTGCATAAACTCCCCCTTCGGATAAAATCGAATGGGTATATATGAAACTTGTTCTTGAAGGTGAACACTTATATATCCATAGGATATAACATATGTATGTGAGAATTATTTCACATGAAATTCACTATCTTATTCAAAATATTTAGGAAAATAGTGTAGGATCACTATTATTCTTCAATGTTATATAAACTATAAGTATGAATTACCACTAAACACATGCATACTATTTCTGTATAAGATTCATGTAAAGAATAAGCACATTTTTACCTCAAGTAAACCTGTATAATTATTTTACACAGTGTAAAACACTTCACATACTAATATGTGTGAATCTCAAGGAGTTAAAGCAAACAAGAAGGATCACTAGATATCAATTTTTTATTATACCCTTGAGTGTGAGAGTCACATGTCAATACACTATGAGATTATCTCCTACTTTTTATAAGATGATCATGGGGTGTATTCTCTCTTTTTGAATCATAAGACTTTGTGTTGGCTCTATTTTCTTTGGAAAACTGAGAGCTCCCTAAAAACTATTGGAAGCTTATATTTAGTAGGATTATTTGATATTTATAAGTGTTTATCCACTACCTTTTATTCGAGAATAATGCTACATCAAATCTCTAAAATTTATTCTATGTCACTGATTATTATAAACTCCCAAAGATTTTAGATATCCTAAAACATATTCTGAGAATTATGTTTCCTTTTATTATAAGAAATTTTGATGAATCCTCATGTGTATGTGATGAAAATAACATTATCATTTTATGTCAAAACCACTAACTCTTCTATGGTGATTGACTGCTTGAAAAGTTGCATAAAAGTTCATTTATATTCACTGATATCATCTTCTTCAGGATAACTGTTTGCATGTAAGATGGAGATTTCATGAATGGAAGTTAAAAATATCATCATATTACAATATCATCCTTATAATTATTATATATTATTCATGTTAATTCAATGAAGTTCCTTCCATATATTCTAATGTGTGGAACCCTTCATGTGTAGCTAGAGTAAGAAGAAAATGAGGGATCAATATAATGTCTTAAATATACATGATCTAACATTGTTTATTATATCTATATTATTAATTATGGAGGAAAGGTGAAGTGGTATCCATTGTCCCACATTTATTGAGTTCAAAATTTAGTGTAACAATATTAATGATCTTATGTCGCACCTAATTAAAGCTAACAGTGAGGGATTAACACACACACATCCCCAAAATCGAGCTTCATGGGTCAGCACCACCATATGTTGGACCATTAGAACTAGCCCAAACTAATGTGTTCCTACCATAACATTCTCTTATGATCCTATACATAGACCCACTCACCTACCACATTAGGCTTTGCCTTATGGGATAACTCTTGTGTGGTGAGTTTTGATCCAATAAGTGCGGTCGAGTTGGCCTACTTTCCATCTTAGGGTTAGTAATATTTTTTTTTGTAAAATACATTTTAATGTACTTAGTAATATGCAAATTATGAATTTAATACCAAACCTTCATCAAGAATTACTAAATCCTTCCTAAAATAATATTATAATCCAAAAATTTTCATCTTATTTATACAAAATATAAATACAATTTTCATGGTCATATTCACAATTTTCTTTTTCATAATATTATTCTTTACAAATCATCATGGAAAATAATAATTTTTATTGTATTTATTTTTTCAATGAAATTTTCTCTCCTAAGAACATGTATTTGACATTAAATATCAGTTTAATCAATCATCGCAATTAAACATAGAGAATTTTTTTAGCACGACATCCAATCCCATTTCATCAATACTTAAAAAGTTTCTAAGAATCACCACTTTAGTCAAACAACCCAAAAACATATTCACACATTATTAACAACAACTGAAATACTAGACTCAATAGTGATATCAATTCGAATGTCCAAGTGATGGGATTTTACTAGAGATATCAATAGACCATTCTGACAGGTCATAATACCTTATATTTGAATGATGGTATGAGATGTATGATGGGAATATATCCTTGATCATGGATGTTGGACATTATGAAAGTGACTATTGGATCCCCTCAACATGTGCATAGGATACACTACTAGGATTACATGGACACACCATTGCTGGTTCATTTGAAGAGAAATGAGATTTTGGATGCCTAAGATACAGACTATATGATATGGCGAGGGTGTTCCATATAATTTACTATGTCTCTTAGGAATCATTAACACCAAGATGTATAAGATTTTGTAGGGTTTACCCTTATGAAAAAGTGGTATTCATTCTGATATAGGGAATGCCCGGGTACTTCCATGGGGTTCATCCAGAGGGATTGAGGATGACAGATGCATGGTGAAACCCTAGTGCCCTCTTTTCACTAATGTAGGTGTGACCACATGATCCCAAGAGAGATGATAAAGGTTCCCCTATGGTAATTCTCATTTTTAGATACACTCTAACATGAAGTCATGGAAGGAATGGTCGATTGATATCATGGACCCAAGGATCGATGATGGATGGTGGGCCTGGCCTAGGTCAAGTGTATACTCCCTTTCGATGGTTGTGATATGGTGGTTTTC
This sequence comes from Viscum album, assembly GCA_963277665.1. Classification (NCBI taxonomy): domain Eukaryota; kingdom Viridiplantae; phylum Streptophyta; class Magnoliopsida; order Santalales; family Viscaceae; genus Viscum; species Viscum album. Next base: position 779,516,971 of record OY728138.1, read on the forward strand.
ATGGTCCCTATTACATACTCAGATATATTCTAGCATTTCCCTATGAAATTTTGATTCGGTTGGGTTCACAGACTTGATAATCCAAAATGGATTTGTATATTTATTTTATTTTAGTTGTTTCATGGATATTCTAGTAATATTTTATCATAATTCACTTATAAAATAAATTTATAGGTTCACCATTATGGGTGGCCAACTGAGATTAATTTATCACCCCTATACATTCACCTCGATATGCATTAAGACCATGTGAATGCTTTCAGTTTGAGTATTGATGCACTATGGATTGGGTGTAGGCCCAAGGATACATGATCAAGTGGAGCCACTCATGTAGAGTCATATGATTAGGTAAGAGTAGCTCGACGGGGTTTTGGAGACTAGGTTTGTGGTATGTCTTCTAGTTGGAGGTTGAGCCTAATGTATCTATTTTATTTTCAGTTTTTATTACTATATTTGTGATCATATTAGTGGGAAATAAATTGTTGTATTTTCACATCATTGTTTGGGCTTGTATGAAATATCCAATTTATTAAATAATATTTCTATTTATTTATTATTTCTACGTACTATAATGATTATGTTTTTTTGTTATTTTATTACTATTACCCACTCTAATATTTGGGAATAATCTCTTTATAGTACCACCTTAGACCCCTATTAGAAGTCGAAAACCTATGAAATTTGATAACTCATTCCGAGGGTGTTATGGAGATCCATTCTAGCTACCATACCAAGTGATCTAGGGTGTGTTATTACAAAGTTGCATCAAATCATGTTTTTGTTTCTTAATATTTGGGAAATGGTTGTTAGGAGATATATGAATATGTTAGAGCCTTTTATAGGAATTGGTTTGGTGCACTATGAACACCTTCTCCGGTAGTAAGTTTAAGTTTCTAATGATGATATTGGTGTTTTTGATTTTTAATATTAAATATTTATATGATTTTTAACCCATGTATTCATATGGTTTTTGGATTTATTTGTTGTATTTTTTGATCTTGGCCCATTGGAAAGAATTTATTTATGTATTCGACTCCTAACCCAAAGAGACAAGAGGTGTCTTATACATCATAATTTTTCAGGTGGGATTAACATGAAATATGTTCCTTCTAGTTTTCTATTGTTTCATTGATGATAGGTTTTGATTTTTAATGTGTCTGAAACTTCTCATATGGTGTTATCCTATATAATTTCTTAATGGTGTTCCATGAAAATATAATGACATAAATATATATATATATTCTTTTAATGGGAGGTTTTGTGGATATATGGTGAAATGATTTTGATGAAGATGGTGTGCTACCTTGATATAGGGGATATGTGGTAACCTTATACGTTATGTGAGGCTCATAATACCTTAGTGGGAAGCCCATAGTGGGTCATTATTACTTAGGTTCATTTAATTAATGTTCATGTGAGAACATATATGGAGTTTATTTTTATTGGAATGAAAATATACTTAACAAAAACAAGTGATAGTGGTTCATTAAATATGCATCATCAGAGTTATACGTCGACTGAGGGAGTATCTCTCTATTACATGACCAAATTCTTAGTTATTTATAGTTCTAGTAATAATCTATATAGTGTTTTTCATAAGGTTGGGAATGGAACTCTACTTAATTTAGTAGGTGACTTTGGTTTTAGTTAGTTTATATCATTTAGGATGATATAGTTGGTTGTTATTGTAGTGAATGATGAGTCGTGATTCTTGATATAGAAGTCTATGGTTGGATTCTTGGTGAAAATCAGTGCATAGGTATGTTGATAGTGTTAGAATGAGATCTTATTATGGATATGGGACCCTTGAGATAGTGTTTGGCATGTTGTATGTCATGTTTTTTTGAGATAAGAGAATGGATGATGTCCCATAAGATACAACCATCAATGAGACCTAACCTTTTGGACTAGGTGGGTGCCCTAGATATCTTGAGATATGACTTAGTTTTTAGTGATTCTTGGCTTTTTCAATGACCAGGGGAAACTCACAAGTGGGGATTGCCCCATTTTTTAGGTTCTTTTGAGGAAGGAATCATGGGTACTTGTTATATTTTGAGACCTATGCATGGGAGGTGAAATTGATTTTATGGAATATAGATGGTTATGCCTTGGGGTTTTCATGGTAAAAGAAACATGAGTGTTAACTCCTTGAAATTTTTTCCACTAGAAGTATATTTTTATCAAGGTGAGATTTTGAGTTCAAGACTAGTTAGGTGTGTGGACCTATTTTAGGGATGTATATTAGTAAATGGGTTATACTCTAGATAGATTATCATGAATTGTAATAGTTATGGATGGAAATTAAGTGCCAGGATATGTTTATCATAGGATTTATTCATGATTTTGGAATAAGAGTGTTGAGGGTGCTCCAGCATATTTTAACTAAACTGTGTTAGGACAATGGTTATTACATTAGGTATTTCATATTAGGTTCTTGGTTTATGTTTTTTCATATAGGAGAACATGTGAGAGGTTCATAGTGAATCAGTCTTCCTAGAAGAGGAATTGGGGGTGTTTATGAATTATTGGTAAAATACTTGATGTGTGAAGAATTGTGTGTGTGGGATATGTGAAGTGTCAATAGTATCATTTTTGGGTCTGTGGTGTTGTTTGGATATTAAGGAAACCCAAGCGGTGTAGTCATAGTGGTTCTTTTGAGTTCGGTGCTTGAGTAGTTCTATAAGGAACGCCTTGTGGTGGGGAGAATAGAAAAGGTAATTTAAGGATGTGATCCTCAATTTAAGTGGTTTGATGAGCATAGAGGTTGACATTCCTTATGTGTTAGGAATGGAAGTTTGATGTTTTTATACTAGATCTCTAATGTGAGAAATCTTCCCATGGTTAGTCATTTTATTAGACGATGGACAGAGTATGTGTTGTAGAAACTGGAATTGGTTTCAAGGCAGCGATAAGGATACCCCAATGGAAGATTACATCATAATGATATTTGTTTAATTTCTCTCATTATGGTAGATTTGTGGAATTTTTTTGGTCAGTTTTTGGATGGTTGAGATGGTGTTGGTTGTGCAAATTCTAGGAGTGATAATATGGCTACTAGTTCACCACTAAGACTTTTCATGGGTGAGAAGTGATATAGTGGGGAGACTGTAATACCCCATGATTTCTGGGTTGGGAAAATGAGTAAATATTTGAATTTTAGTTATAGAGTCGTATGATGTTTTATATCACCATTTTCCCCTTCTATATGATCTCATATAATTTTTAGAACAAATCTCTTCATCCCAAAATAGAGGTATTACCCTAAGACAAGAGTTTCATGGAAGTATGAGCCATAATATTTTTGGTGAAATAATTAATATTTAATTAAATAAATATAAATTTATTTGTGCATGTTCATTTAGTGATATTTTTTAACAGATATTATAATTTATATTCTAACTCCATAGTGCAGTTTTTATTAGGTGGGTTTCTTAGGGAATGCAAAACATTGAGTCAAGAACCAGGGTCGGTGCCAGACCAAGGGCCCCTTTTCTTTTCTTTTATTTTTATTTTTTCCAATTTCATCTATTTAAACATTATTTAATCCTAACTACTTCTTATAGAAAATTTCTGAGGGGACATCCTTTTTGGGTTCTTTTTCTAAGAGATAAAGAGAGTGATAAGATAGGGGATCTCAAAAGGGAGCTGCTGCATAGCTGAATTAGGCGTTCTACACCCTGAGGTTGGTCATTTTTTATTTTAATTCCCTAATCCACATATATTGTTGGTTTAAGTTTTTAAATATCTATTATGACTGTTGGGGACCCCATATGGGGTTGATCTATGCTTTTTGAGGTGAAATGGGGGATTCAGGAAGATTTCATGGGTTTCTGAATGGAAAAACCGATCTTGCAGTGTGTGGTTTTGAAAACAAATGCTATATTTTCTTCCCATTTGATGAATGTGGAGTTTTTAGGACTTTAATCCATGTACTATAATTAGAAACCATTTTTTGGTACATGGAAATGTGGTGGGGTAGTTGACCAAACACCCCAGGTATGGGGGACAAGGTCATCTAGTAATACACAACCAGACCACAAGTGCTCCCTAACCATATAGTAGTGCCCAGCTAGACCATGGGTGTTCCCTAGACATGTAGTAGTACATAATTTTACCCTAAGTGTGCCCTTTCTATGAATAAGTATATGTACAGAGTGCATATTTTGGTGTAAATGTCATGTACTCAAGGTACAAGTCATGTACTTCTCCCATATTACCCATATGAGGGGTTTTGTTTATTTTTCTTCATGATGCTAGAATTGGATAAAAGATGAGTAAATTATAATAATTTTTTACATAGGAAATGATGAGAGATGATTCAAGATTATCAATATATAAATGATAGGTTCATCCTCTTGTAAAACAGAATCAGTGGTATCTTGAGAGAGACATGGTATGAAACCCTAGTGAGGGCCATAAGAATGGTTGGTGGACATAGAATGGGATTGAAAATGTCCTCATTTAGTGTTATCTTGAGACTATCCATGGTTGTGGGACTTGGTTGTGACTCAAGGAGATGTATAGGTTGGATGTTCGGGCTAATCTATAGTGGAACCTTGGAACTGAGATGGTCCATGATCCATCTCCCTAGACTCACATTTAAGTGTCTTAGCCCTAGTGGCCAAGAGGCCATTTTATGTGTTGAAACTACCATAAAGCATGTTTTTTAATGACCCAGACTTTTCATACATATATATTACATATAAATATATTAATATTCATTAATTAACATAGAAAACCCATGCCAACATCAAATGGGTTTATTGTCTTTGGAAACTTGGAGAACAAAACAATTGGTTCATAAAACAACTACATCATCTCCTGCTTATTCCATCATAACTAGAACACTTTTTGAAATGTTATACATAATCCTTTTATTCATATTCTGGAAAAATAAACATAAGAAAATGGTGGTTTTATATTATCAATAAGGGAAAACAAGAGAGATGTTAATCATAAACTAAGTATAAGGGTGTAAGAACATGACCATAACATTTAAAAATTATACCCTGAATATCAAAGATCATAATATTGAATCATGGAATAAATCATAGATGTTCATAAGACATGAATCATAAAATAATCAAAGAACATAATCCATAAGAGTGTAACATTGACATGAAATGTAGAATTATTGCATACACATAAGTATATAACATTGTGAACATGTATAAATAGAAACAGGTTCACTCATTTAATTAAGGACATGAAACCAGTGTTGTAATTGTAACACCCTGATATTTTATGAATTATTTTTTTTCAAATTAATTTAAAATTTTCGATATTTTTTATTTAATGTAACACTGAAAATATATTACTTTATATTAATAAACTATGTTTTTATTGAATTACATGCAACACCAATTTAATTATGCACTACAAAAAAAATAAATTTTAGCTTTCTATAAATAGAACATAAAGGATAGTTTTTTACTTGGTGTATGTTTGATGCAACACTAACTTTTCATACGCAACATGCAACACCAACTTAGTGTATGTTACACAAAACACTGATTTTCTATGAAACGTCATTTTATTGTTATAATTATTTAATTGATATAATTATAATATAGTCATTAAATATAGTAATGTTAATATTAATAACTAAATTCCAACTATTTTTTATTATTATTTTATATAAATAAAACATATTGATAGTAAAAGATGTAATTTTTGGTAAAGACCTTATATGTTTAAAAATATTACCTTCTCAAACAACTTTTCATATCCTATTGTGAAAAATAATAATTTTAGCCACATTTAGAAATTAAATTTTATAAAATAGACTTCATTTTTAATTTATAATTTCAAACTTATCTTGGGGTGAAATTTTGGGATTTCTCTGAGAAACATCATTTTTGGATGAATATAGAAATATATTGGATTTTAATTCAAAACTAATTTTTGATCTAATTTATTTATAATGTTAAATTATATTTTAAATTTATTTAAATTTTTTGTTATATAATATTTTTATCAATTAATACAATTTAGTTCATTGAGATCAATTTCACATTGAAATTGGATATAAAATCTTAGCAAACTTTTGAATATTTTTACTTCAAAAATCTGCCTTGTCGACCCGACTGTTGGAATAATTTTAAATTAATTCATTCCAATTATGTGATTATAATTTGGAAAATTGATTCCATATTTTGAATAATAATAATTTTCAATTTTTAATAATACCAACTTAGTTTTCGACAAAAAATAATAGAGAAATTAATTACAATTAATTACATCGATTAAGGTAAAATTAAGATTAACTAAGAACTAAACCTTAAATTTAAGATACAAAGTGACTTATAAACTTTTATAAGACTAATTTTATGTCCATTATTAATCAATTAACCTTAAATTATTTATTTGGGTTGGTTTGGTGTAACTTTTCTTAGGTAAAAACATTGGTACGCCTAACTTGTTTTCAAAAATACCTAGTGAGTCATTTCCCTTCCCTATAAAAGGCCACCGCTTCTCACTCTTATTAAAACATCTAAGACCACTTAAGTTAATAATATATCAATCAAATTCACTTACCAACATCCATACCTTCCTCTTTGAATCCATTCTATGGGTAGAATGAAATCCATGAAATCTTTTTTGGCACAAATCAAAAGGAGTTATCCAAATAAGAGGTAACATCTTCTCTCAAACGCCTTTCTTTTATTTTATTTCTCCACACCATCCATTATCTTTATTAGATGCTTATGTAACAACACCCGTATCTAAAATATACTATTATTTTTTTATACTAATTTTTTTTGAAACACTTACACACACCTTAATCTAATGGGTAAAGAACATATTGTTTATGTGTACAGCGAGTTACCACCTCACTAAACAATGATTGTTCATTTTTCATTTACCACCTCTCATGATGGTAATTATTTTGGAAAATATATTTATATATTAAATATATTATTTTTTTAGTTATTTAATATTTTTAATTCCTTTTAAAATATATATATTTCTACTTTCCATTTTTTGTAAATATGATAATTTCGTTTGAGGAAAAGTGGACTACCGCCTCCTAAAAGAGATATGATTCGTTCACACACAACATGAAATGTATTAAGGATATTGATAAAGAAAATATTTTCAATAAATTTAAAGTGAATTAAAATGTTCTAAATCCTACCAAAGTGTTATTTTATGACAAATTTCCATGTTTTATGATTTTAGTGGTATTTTGATCTTAATCGTAAAAATGGCCCATTTTTGGATTTTCAATTTTTTTAAATTATCTCTATTTTCCGAAATAACATTTTATATACTGATAAAAATTGTAAAATTGTTTATTTTTAGGATTATATACATCCTAATATTCATTTAATTCTTCTGGACAAAAATCTAAATCTTTCATTTTAAAGTCAAAACCAACTCACAAGTTGGGTCATGAAAACTATGTGCATATCTAGGGATTTATTATGTGGGGAAAATAACACATAAAGGGTCAGACAAAATGATATTAAATTATATATAGAGACTCTTAATCCATTCTTGAGCATCCTTCATGAATAATTCTACATGTGAATCGTCCATTTTCATTTCCATTAATGCATGATAATTCAGAGATTTGAAAGATGGAGAGTCTGCCTGGGTAGAACAAATTCTAGGTGTACAATAGACATCACTCTCTCCAAACATGAAAAAATATGATGAAATTTTTAGGGAATAAAATCATGAAATTTATTAACAAATTTCATTTGGGATTAAATGTTTGAATATACCATTTAATGGTTCAAAAATGCATAATGTTTTAGAGGACAGATTTTGGAACCAAAAAGCTCTCTCCTCACCTATAAAAAGAGGTAAACCCATCTATTACAATCCATCCAATCGACCACAATTAGAGAGGTGTACAAGGTCCATTATGATTATTTAGGATTTATTTATTTTATTTTATTTTATTTTTCATTTCCCATTTAGCACGTATGCATATTTTTAATTCAAGTGTTTCCATTTTATCTTATATATCATTATCTTAAAAATCTAATATAACTATTATCATTATTTTTCATTCCACCAGGACCTATTACCCATAAAATTGAGGGGATATCACATTTCCTGGCCCATGAGAGGTATGTGGAAATTTCATTTATTCTTCACTTAAATTCTTATGTTTTATTAAGTGTGTGATGAGCAAGAGTGATGTGTACGGGTGTGGACATTGTCCACCATGACACTAATTTCACACTCATTTCTATTCTTTTATTAAATATTTTACCTCCTACATACTGGATAAAATCTCTTCATATAATGGAGTTGATCAATTTAGTGTATGAAATAGAATACAATGATTCCAGGTCCTGGGATATACTTCTCTCGATCAAGTTGTGACATCAACCTTGATTATAAGAGGAAGTGAAATTAAGATTTCTAAATACATTCGAGACTCCACACCACTAAATAAAATAATAATAATTCATGCATGAGATCTTAAAATTAAATTATCAGACTTATTCTAAATAAAAAATAAGAATACTGATGGAACCCACAAATGAAACCGTAAAGTCTAAGTTCTTTCTTCACTAACTAATTTTTTCATTGAATGTTAGTTTAATATTTTAATTTATTTAAATTTCATAAATTTCATAGATTAAATAAAAACAATAAAAAAGAATTATTATAGGTGAATTAGATTAAGTTAATGAACAACTGAGAACGCTCCTCAAGTGAGATGACCCTGGTCAGCCTCTGTGCTGCATTAGGAATATAAACATTCTTTTTACAAGTCCTATTATAGGATTTCATCCGAAGTGGAGCCATTTCCAAGGAGGCAATTGGTAGTTTACTTATTTATTCTATTTTCACATTGTAAATAGATTTTCATTTTTTTATTAAAAAACCCATAAATATTTTTCCCATGATGTATCTAAACTATAATTATTCTATATGGGAATATTATTAATAGGTGTAATATTAAGAACCCGAAGTTGATTATAATGATCTAAATGACTTCGTGGAAAGGATGATAAATACTCTAGATGATTGGGGGAGAAAAATGGAAAGATTATTTGACTATGATTATGCATTAATTGATAAATTTGACATTGTGTTGGAGAAATAACCTAAGGTAGTGGTGGAATAAATTTTACCAATCATCATTGAAATTGAAGAACTAGAGGAGGTAAATATGGAGGTACCTAAAGATTAATTAATCCTTACTCAACCATTTCTATGAGAGATAGATGAAAAGGACATCCCTACCAAGATACATGAGGGAGGTAAACAATAACTAGATAAATTCTAGAATGAATGTATGGAACTACTTTATCTTACAAAACCTAGAAAAGATGAAGAGCTATAACCCTTGAAGGAAGACACCACCCAAATGGTTGAATTTGAAGTAGTTATGGAGGGGCCTGACTACCTACCTCCACCCCACGATGATCAACTACAAGAGACACTTTCTACCAAATAAGAGATTCAAGATGAACCACCTTAGGGAGATGATACATTATTGAACTCAAACTCATTTAATTTTATTGAAACTAATTTGAGTATTACCTCAAATAATTTTGAATTTTCATAATCAGATGAATCTTATTTTTCCCAGGAGGATAAAGAGGAAAAATAAATTGTTCCTATTTATGAACACCTAGAACTCCCCAAAGAAACTAAATATTTACTATAGGGAGTATAATAAGATATCCTAGTGAAATTTCATAAAGAACAAGAGACAAAATATTCCTACATTAAAAGGGAATATTTTAAAATTAAAATTTTAAATTAAAATTTTGAATCCCTCTTTGATTATTTTTTTCATATAGAGAATCTGTTGAAACAATTAAATTGTGAAGAAGGGATTTCATAAGTATAAACAAAGTAGGATAAGGTTCTATACTTAATCCCACCACATCCATACTAGCAACACAATATTTTGAAGTGGGTATATTTGGTGTACTCTATATATGGAATTATCCTAAAAAAGAACAATGAAATAGAATCTGCGAAAATCTACATGTGGTGGTTGATGTCAAATAATCCCCAACCACCATCAAACTTTTGATAATAGGTTCTACTTCCCTCTTTAGGTAGTAAAAATTTACGGATCACTTGAGGGATCATACCAATAATTATCCTTTACTTTATTTCCAGTAATTTCATTTTAAATATTAGAAATTTAAATTTCAAATTTAGTCTTAGAAATTAGTCCATCATGCAGTCCAATCCTTATATTTTTGAGCTTAAATGAAATGATAATTGTTCTTAATTGAGTAATTTTATTTTATAGACTCATGATGGCACACTAATCCACAAATATCCTACGAGGAAAGAGTACTATGCTAAATTTTTAAAAGAGTGGTCACTTTGATTTTTTATTCTTTAAACTTCTTACTTTTTTTCTGAGATTCTTATTTGAGATTTAAACTAGTAATTTCATTCCCACTATTGATTTATTCTTTACTTGACTTATCTAAGAGACATGAGTTTCTTTGGAATCCTATTATTCCATGTTATAGATTTCAATTTCACTAAAATTTAATGAGTAAAATGGAAAATTGAATTATTAAAGTGAAGCATTCATATTAAAATGAGGACTTTTGATTTAAGGAAATAAGTTGATTCATGTAAATGAAATTTTCCTACCATTTTTTCATGCTTTGAATTTTTAAAATTCATATGAATTGATTTTTTTATTATTAGTCATGCCATGAGTGATTTCCCTAAATCATATTTCACATTTCTGAGATAATTTCTAGTCCATGTACTTCTAATTTGTTCTTGATCATATTTCTTGAGAGATCTTGTGACATGACATTGAAAAAATCTTGTATTTGAACATATCTAAGCTATGACTGTAAATAACACACTTAAATTGATTGATTCAATTTTTTAAAAACCACATATCAATAAAATACCACCTTTACATAAATATTTATTCATCCCATAGAGACCATGAATGAAATTTATCGGTATGACCCATGTTTTAAGCTATTTTTATCCATTAATACCCAACTCTTAGTATTTTCATGATATTTTAAAGTTCAAGTGTGGGGATAAAGTGAATCATGGTGGAAAGGATTTTATAATTTTTCAGGAAGAAGTGTGGGGGTGATATTGTGAGAATTGTAAAAGTTTGTGGAGTCATCCATAGTAATCTTTTTTCCCCTATTAATTATAAAAAATGGAAAATGACAAAAAGAACCAAAAAATGATAAAAATGGGCTGCGATTTAGGGGAACAAAAAATAACCATTACTAGACCTATGATATTTCTCATACTTGGTTAGGTGGTGGATATTTGGTTTATTATAATCATAAATTTTTAAAAAGATGAAAAGATTATTTGAAAAATTAAAAAAATTATAAAATTATAAAAAAAATTCAGAGGGTGCACAAATCATTCATTATGAATAATTTGATCCTGGCCTCACATTGATTTTGGGGGAAGAGGAAGTTCATAATTTGAAGGGGATAATTTCATTACACTTTTATTTTTGATATCATGTATTGTAATTAATATATAAACCTCATCCTTGAGCCTTAATGTTTTAAGCATAAAATCCTACCAACCTTAAGGCTAAGAGTTATTTGAACCATTAAAACAAGACCACATGATTTTATATGCCTTTTTTTTACATAGTGGATAAATTAGTTGTTTTACAAGATTACGGATAAGGAGTATGCTCTCATTATATGATCATAACTCTACTTGTATTTTATTATGAGTTATGAGATAAAAAATTAAAAAGTGAGGTAAGTCATAATTTTTTCATGTTTAATAATAATTAATTGAGGAACTTGAATGAATGATAAGATAAGTTACACCATTTTCAAAAGGTAGAAATTAAAATACACGAGTTGATTATTTCATAGAAAAATTTGGAATTGAATTTATATTTTATGTGAAATTAGATAATTTGATTTGACATTTATTTTTTAATTTTAATGTTTTGGAATTTGAATATCGGTGACATTGGTGCCCTCTGAATTCCATGTTAAAATTTTATGCATGAGGAAAAATCATAGTTTAAGTGACAGGGAATTGATAGAGAAAATGTTTTCGATAATTTTATAGTAAACTTAAATGTTTGAAATCCCACCATAGTGTTATTTTATGATAAATTTATACATTTTTCTCTTTTAGTTGTATCTTGGGCATAATTGTAAAAATTTCCCATTTTCAATTTTTAATAGCTTTAAATTATTTTACTTTTTTATCTATACAATTTTATATACTGATCTAAATCCTTATTTTTTTTAAGATTCTACGCATCATGGGATTTATTTTATTCTTCTTCACCAAAAGAAAAATACTCCATTTGAAAACCCAAAACTAGCTCACAAGTTGGATCTTGAAAACTATGCACATATCTTGATATTTTTTATGTGGGGACTATAACTCCTAAATGGGAAAAAAATTATCTGAAATTAGACAGAGAAATTCATAAGACATTGGGAAACATATTTCATGAAAAATTCTATGTGTGAATCATCCGTTTGAAGGGTCATTAATTCATGATAATCTGTAGATTTGAATGATGGATAGTCTGCGTGGGAAGAATAATTTCTCAGAGTAAAATGTATATAACTCTCCATGAACATGGAAAAATATGATGAACTTTTTATGATATCTACTAAATACATTTATTAACAACTTTAATTATGGATGAAATGCTTGAATCGTCCATTTAATGGGACATAAATGCACACTGTTTTGGAGGACAGATTTTGGAACCAAAAATCTACCTCCTCACATATAAAAGTAGGTAAAACCCTCTATTATAATACATCCAGTCAACCATCATTGGAGAGGATCCCAAGGTCTGTGCTAATTATTTAGGATTTATTTATTTTCTTTTTATTTTAGTTTTCTTTTCCCATTTTACACATGTACATATTTCTAAATCAAGTGTTTCCATATTCTTATATCTCTCATTATATTACCTACCTAATCTAATTATTATCTTTATTTATCATTCCACCATGACCTATTACCCTAAAAAATGAGGGTATGACCAGAGGGTTGTCTTGATAGAGTTATGTGGCAGTTTCATTTATTCTGCTCTTAAATTATTATCTTTTATTAAGTTTTTGATGAGTAGGAGTGATGTGCATGAGTGTGGTGATCGTCCACCATGACACTGATTTCAAACTAATTTTTATTATTTTATTAAATATTTTACCTCTCTTATACTGAATAAAATCTCTTAATGCAATGGATTTGATCCATTATTTGGATAAAATGGAATATAATGGAGCCAGGTCCTGGGAGATGTCACACTCTCGGTCAAGGTGTGCTATCAACCTTGATTATAGGAGGAGGTGAAATTAAGATTCCTAAATGCATTAGATACTTCACACCACTAAATAAAATAATATTAATTCATTCATGTTATCTCAAAATTTAATTATAAATATTAATCTAAACACAAACAAGGACAATGATGGAACCCACAAACCAAACCATAAAGGTCATGTTCTTTCTTCACTAACAAAATTTTGTCATTGAATGTCAGTTTAATCTTTTATTTCATTTAAAATTCATTAGTATCTGAAATAAAATAAAAACAATTAGAACAATTATTTTAGCTTAATTTGATTTAATTATTAGACAACAAGAGTGATCCTCAAGTGAGATGACTCTCGTCAGCCTTTGTGCTACATTAGGAATATAAATCTGCTTTTTCCACACCCTATAATAGACAAGTGTCTGATGGGTTTAGTGGATATATCTGATATATATTATATAATAAATCTAAATTAGTAATTATAATTATATATACATATATATACATATATATACATATATTTATTTTACTTTCTTTCTTTCAATAAGAAAAAATAAATAAAATAGTGTTCATGTGTATGTACAGCCTACCGTCTCCATAAACAGTGTATTTCATTTAATACTTCTATATTTTATGGATTATTATAATACACATATACTGAATATAAATTATATTTAAATAATGTTTTATTTCTCTACAAATCATGATATAAGTATAAGGGCCAGTGAAAAAACAAATTAAGACACATGTGAAGAACAAAGCGAATATTACCCAAAATGAAACCTTCACATAGAATTTTAAACAATAGGGTGATATAAATTCATAATAAAACCATATATGATATTAGAAGTAATAATATTGTTCTTTGATATATGTATAATAAATTTATATTAATTATATGGGATTTTTTTATGAGTACGAAGAGATTCAATAAACAATGTAAGGGGATTTCATCTCACTTTTTATTTTCGTGACATATATGCTTTTTTTACCACCCATTCCTTTTGTGGGGTTTATATAATTCCCATGAATGTATTATATGATTATTATTATTAAATTTATGGGTATTTAAATAACCATTCTATGGTATTTATTTCATGGAGTTTAATATTCAAATGTTAGAAAATCGGTAAAATAGTTTTATCTTAACTTGCCTTCTTTGAGACTCGTGTTCTGTTATGCACCTAAATTCTTCTCAGGGTGTATCTAAATAAAATTTACATGTAATATCATAAATCTCATTATTTTTATGATATTTTAAGATTAATCTAATTTCCTTTTCATACATGGAGTGTATGATCCCATGTTACCAAGTTATAAGAGTTTGTTGAAAAAATATCATCACTTTTCAATATTGTTTATATTTATGCTTTATTTGATTAAATATTAAGATAAATCTCTCACGAAAACTCATAATTTTTTTTATCATCTGGTTATTCATATTATATTCTTGTATTGGTACCATTTTTTCTCTCTTTGGTACACAATATAGTTAAGAAAGTGTTTATAATAAAGCCTGAATTTACCCTCTCTTTGGTCAAAAATCTATGTTCCTCTAAAACCATGTTTTTTAAAAAGGGTTTCCAAGAATATTATACTAATATTATATGATCATTAAAATAAATTTTACCCTTTTTATTTAACCAATTTTTTCAAGTGAATATTCTTATCACTTTTCAAATGATTGATTTTTCTAACCTTTTAACTGTGCAGAAGTAATGTTCTTTTACCTCGTAAGACATGTATTGATTTATCCGCCATAAATCCATTGAAGATTTATTTTCATGTTTAAAGGTTAATTTTTAATAAAATGGTATTAAAATATAATTGAAATGAAATTTTTTTCAATATTTTTTCAAGCTTATTTTATAGGTTTTCATGCAAAATAATTTACAAAATGTTTTCAGTGTTTATTTTATAAGTTTTCAAGGAAAAGGGTTTTATAAATATTTTCAAGACTTATTTAATATGTTTTCAAATTATTTTAAATGTAAATGGTTTTCAAAAGTTTTTATGTTTTAAGTATAATTTTTCAAATAAGAAATAATATTTTCCTTAATAGATGTTTTCAAAACATCCTTCGAAGTTACTTTTCTTCTAAGATGGCAAGCGTTGATGTTACTAATGCATTTCTAGGAAATAATATAAGGGTTGCGTTCATATTATTTCATGAATGGTTTATGTTCTAATGGAATGATGCTTAGGAAACCCATTTTTCTTTCACGAGTTATATGCTTTGAAACTTGCTTCTCTTCATGAGTTATTCTTATGATGAAATGATTATGAAACTTTTATCCCTTTCCATAGGTTATAATATGATTATATTTTTATGATAACCATTTCATTTCATGGGTTATGATATGATTGTTTATGATTTTTTGGCACATGTATGTATGATTTCATTATGGGATGGGTGAGAACAATATCTCCGTCTAAGGAATTGGGTAAAGATTTATATCTCATGAGATAGACATGGATGGAATGAGAAATGAACTTGGTTTAGTAATATTGGGTTAAAATGAAGAGTGAACTGGGTTTAGTGATATAGGGCAAAAATTAAGAGTGAAATCAGTTCTATAATATAGGGTTGGAATGGGGTGTGAAATCAGTTCAGTAAAGGACTTTGTCCACTAAGATGGCCTCAGCAGCAATTCCTTGACAACTAAAGAAATTATATTATGTACTTTTTTGTTTTCCACAATTCCATGTTTTATTCCTATGTTATGTTTTTATGGCTTATGTTATTTATTTCCTCATGATTCATGCATTTTGAACTCCCATGATTTATGCCACAATTCATGTATATGATATTTGATATGTATGGTATGATCTTATATTTTTAAGATCATGTTCTCATACCCTTATTCTCAAAATTATTCTTACATATATCTCTTATTTACCCTTACTGAGCATTTTATCTCACCCCTTTTTATGTTTCCTTCCCTAGGTTATTAATAGATGTATTATGTTTGATGTGTCTAAGAAGAGTTCTGGTTAAGAAGAACCTAGTGGGAGATATTGTAGCCCATTTACATACAAGTATTTATGTTTCCATGTTTTCAAAGGCAGTATACTAATATGGTCTTTGGGAGTCTATTTGTATAAGGGTTTAAGTATTCCACAAATGTTATGTAATTTCTATCTATGAAAGGAGAGGGTTTATGTAGTAATAGTGGGTTCCCAAGACCCAACTATACAGTACTTTTTAATTACTATTTCATGTATACAGTGATATATGCAATATATATATTTAACATTTTATTGTAGAAAATTTTGCGTTCACTATTAAATGGTAATTTTCATAGATTAATTGTCATAGTAAGAGGTTATATAAGATCCCATGCTATAATGAGAACCTCGAGATAATATTACATTAATCTTAAACAAAATTCCTATGGCTTAGATTCATAATACTAACTCTACAAGTTTGATGTCTGGCTATCATGTGTTGGGGTCTCATAATCATTGAGAATTCATCTCATGAAGTTTGTAATTGGTGGTCTCTAGTAGTTGTGATCATGAGGACAGACTCACCAATAGGAACACCTCATGTTTTAGGTGTCATTGGTTGTTCCTATCTATGGACATGTGTATTGTTATCCTAACTTGAGATCATTATCAATGTGCACCATTTGATTGTGTAATTTGATGCAAGGAAAAATAAATGATAATGAAATTGTGGTGAGGTATTTTATGATTGGTGCATCATTGGTGGTATGACATTGGTTGAATGTTTGAGATAGGATTTGTCACTTATAAGTTGTGGAAGTAATATCTCGGGCTAGGTTGATTAGGATGGTAGTAACTTCATAAGTCCTTGGACAAGGAATTTGAGGGTAAATTTGTCCAGTTATATCAAAAAATAATAAATTAAGAAAGGATGATGACAAAAGTGTATGTCCTACTTTATGAGATATATAAATAAAAATACATTATATTACACAGCGTGTGTTCATAGGTTGGTTGTCATTTCTATGACTATTCCCTATCTTTATAGGGGCTTTCTGGGTTACTAGACTCCACTCTTGGTCTGTGAATATTATTTATTGCTATTGATATATGGTTCTAGAGGTTCAAAAACAATAGTGTATATGAGAATATTTCCCATTTTGGGGTATAAGAATTTTGGACATGGTTGTACCCACTATGGGATCTAAGGTTTGTTCAATTATTGATAATCACTATAGATAAATAAATAAATTCATTATTATTCATGTAATGAATAATTGGGTTGAATTTATTTATTAAAAATATTTACAAGTGTTTAAGTATATATGAGAAATAATACTATTTGAACAAATGTTCCTTTAACATTCCAAATTCATTTAATATTATAGGGAATTTCAGGTTAAGTTAAATAACACAATTGTATCACATAATATATTTAATATATATTACAATTATGTGATAAAAGATAAATAATATTTATGAAATATTTTAGTTTGACGTAATTATTTATTTATTACTTATTTTGTGGCTGTTAATTTTTCAGGGGACAGGGAACACTATTTGGTTATTTTGTATAATCACCATATAAGGATGGATAGAGGCTTATTTCAATGATTATTCATTCATCTAGAATGATATATTCTCTCTCCTCATTAATTATAGAGAGATAGTCTCTCTTCGAGCAACTGATCCAAGGTGCCTTTGATGGATCAAATCCATGGGATCATGGTGATCATCGATACATCAAAGAGACTGTAGGAGCTCTATACTAGCACCTGGAATTTGAGGAATAATGTGCACGCAGATTCTTAGAGTGTGTGTACAATCTAGAGGGGTTCTACTTCAGATCCCTTAAGAAATGATCATCGTGTTTGATCAAAAATGCAAATGTATATGTATATTAGATGGAACAATACAAGAGGGGGTGAATTGTAGGTTTAAAAACTTTGTTTTTAAACACTTAAGAGATTAGTTTAAAAGATCTTAAACTAATACAATTCAAATAACCACTATAGTATTGAATATAAAGGTATGATGTAATGTAATACTATTAGAAAAGTAAAGTAATTGTATTCAAGACGAATACAGTAATCAGAGTAATACAAGTGTGAGAGATTCTACCATAAAGCATATAGAATCTATTAATACAATATGTAATAGAATAATTGTAATTGAAACAATTAAAATTGAAAGTGTAATGAAGAAAGGAAACAATACAAAATCCTTTCTAATGAAAACAACAGCAGAAAAGTAAAAGTATTACAATTCTTTTTAACCCAAAGAGAAGGGTTATCCTTTCACCTAGGATAACAGCTCTGTCTTACCACCACCTTGGTAAGCCCTCGATACGATGATCGGTTCGTCTGTCTGCATATCACTGGCTGCCCTCGATATGATGATCGAAACGTCTGTCTGCCTATTCCTGGAAGCCCTCGATACGATGATCTGAACGTATATCTGCCTATCCCCGGCAGCCCTTGATATGATGATCGGAACGTCTTTCTTCCTATCCCCGGCAGCCCTTGATTTTGTAGGTAATCGGAACCTCTGTCTTTCAATTACTTGAAAGCCCTCAATATGAAGATTGGACGCACAAAGCACAAAGCATGAGAGAAGTCATAGCGTCTCTCTCTAGAACTTGATAGAATAAAAGTATCACATTTGTTTCACCGTTGTTCTTCTCGGCTTCAAATGACCTCTTATTTATAGGCCTCAGGTTCCAATGGTCACATTTCCTCCAACGGTTATATTTCTCTGAAAAACTCAGAGGGACTTGGACACCTAGTATTATATCGGTCATATTGAAACAGAAAGCACGACATCGTTTTGATTAGTTTGTAACTAACTCAATAACATCATATTGGTTAAAACAAAAGACATATGAATATGATAAACAAGAGTACGATTAATATGAAACATGTGTTTTTTGACTAAGTACCAAAACAAGCAAGTAATGAAAGTATGATTATTATAAGTATTACTAAATGAAATGTATTGATATGATACAAAGTAAGATACACAAAAGTGAGTACGATTTGACAGAGTTAGTACGATACGATTGACAGAGTCAGTACGATACGATTGACAGAGTCAGTACGATATGATTGACAGAGTCAGTACGATACGATTGACAAAGTTAGTATGACACGATTGACAGAGTCAGTACGATACGATTGACAAAGTCAGTATGATAAGATTGACAGAGTCAGTACGATTTGAAAGATAAAAGAAATTTTTGATTTCCAAAGCATGATATAATAGTCAAAGGAGAACTTTTGACTCAACACATCAGTGACTGGCTGCAGTCAAACGCACCACTGAATTGAACAAGGTACTCATTTATTTATTTGTGTGTGTAATTTTTAATTCATGTGAGATCCTTTGGAATGTACTAGGGCACAAATCGCCAATGAAAACAAGTTTTATCATCTAGGTGATGAAAAAATTTAAATCCCCATCCCACCAGATTCCATTGTGCTCCCCAGTATCTTCAATTAGAATCGGAGTGATCATATGAATATTCCGAGTCAAGAAAAATGGAATTTATTTAAATCAAATTTGAGGGTTTAATTTTGGTCCCAATGAAAAAGACCGTGCATTGATCTGATTTTAGATAGAAAAGCTATGGACATCTAAATTTTTTTAATATGGATTGAATGTAGTTTTCTAGTATTGATTTTGAAGAACTTTTATATATGTTAATAATACCCAAACATGATCCTAGAGATCGATTCTAGATAACCCTAATTATTCCAACTAGATACCATGGTCAGAATATTGTTTTCCGATCAATTAGGTTTCCACTATTATTGTGGATATTTTATTATAATAATAATCAACATTATTATTATTATTATTATTATTATTATTATTATTATTATTATTATGGTTTTTATAATTATAATAAAAGGTTATCACATAGACTCTATAAAAATGATGAATGGAAGGAAATTTGGTAGGGGCGGCGTGACTAACCAAAACTGGACCAACATTGTCTCCAATACCCTGAATAACTAGAATATTCATTTTACCTTAGATGATTCCACGTTTATCGAAAAAAGTGACCGTTGGATTGAAATGCAATAAAAAAATGCAGCTGTTAGAATTTTTACAAAAATCCATTTTTACCCTCTATTGTTATTACTACCATACAGCTGTAAGACATCATAGAAACAAATTAAAACATTAAAAAACATATCAAAAACATAAAAAACATATCAAAATACAAAAACATTGAATAATAAAATGTTATTTAAAATTCTATAAATACACTATAAATTACAAAAAAAATTACATATAAAAAAAGTTGATATAAAAAACATCAAAAACATTGAAACAAAACATAAACATCTAAAAATACACAATTAAATATAAAAAACGTTGATATAAATTACTATTTAAAATATATCAATTTATAAAAAAATTTATAACATTGAAAAATATAAATTTATGATAAATTTTTATTTTTAAAAATATATCAATTTTGTATTTCTTAAATAATATTGTAAACAACTATTAATATCTGAAAGTTTAAAAAATATATGATGAATTTACATTATAAAAAATAAACAAAAATAATGAAAAATAAAAGGTGAAAATGTAAATTAAATTTTGATGAATGTATTTATATTAAATGAAATTACATATAATATGTATTAAATTTTTGACATAAATTTTATGAAAATAATATAATTTACCATTTAAAAATATATATAATACAATAATAAATATTTAAATAAAATTTACATATTTAGGAAGTTCCAGTGGTGGTTTTAATGGAAGATCCAGTGAAGGTTCCAGTGGAAGTTTCAGTAGATTTTTCAGTTCTAGTGGAGGTTCTAGTGGAGGTTCTAGTAGAGGTTATAGTGGAGGTTCCAGTAGAGGTTCCAGGATCAAGTGGAAATACAGAGGATGTTCCATTAGAAATTCTATTGGATATTATTGAACATGTTTTAGTAGAGGTTCTAGTTGAGGTTTTAGTGGAGGTTTCGGTGGAGGTTTTCAGTGGAGGTTCTGGTGGAGGTTCCGGTGGAGGTTCTGGTGCAGGTTTCAGTGGATGTTCCAGTGTAATTTCCAATTGAAGTTCCAATGGATGTTCCACAATAGAAATAAAGTATATATTTATAAAACTATAGAATATATTAATAAAATTTGAATTTTAATAGATATATTTATATTAAATGAAATTATATATAATATATTTAATGCATTTTATTCAACATCTATACTAATAATAATTATAAATCTATTAAAAGTAAGTTCTAGTGGAGATTCCAGTGGAGGTTATAGTAGAGGTTTCAATGGAGGTTCCAGTGGAAGTTTCAGTGGAGGTTCTAGTTCCAGTGGATGTTCCAGTGGAGGATTCAGTGGAGGTTCCAGTGGAAGTTCAGGTGGAGGTTCCAGCGGATGTTCCAGTGCAGGTTCTAGTGGAGGTTTTGGTGGAGGTTTCAGGTTCTAGTGGAACTTCTAGTGGATGTTCCATTGGAGGTTCCAGTAGAAGTTCCAGTGGAGGTTCTAGTGGATGTTCCAGTGGAGGTTCCCATGGAGGTTCTAGTGGAGGTTCCTATGGAGGTTCCAGTGGACGTTCCAGTGGAATTTCCAATTGAAGTTTCAATGGATGTTCCACAATACGAAAAAAATCTATATTTGTAAAACTATATAATATATTAATAAAAATTAAATTTTAATAAACATATTTATATTAAATGCAATTATATATAATATATGAAATATATTTTATTCAACATATATACTAAAAACAATTATAAATATATTAATAGGAATTTCTAGTGGAGGTTCCAGTGGAAGTTCCAGTGGATATTCTAGTACCAATAGAGGTTCCAGTGGAGGCTCTAGTGGAGGTTCTAGTGGAGGTTCTAGTGGAGGTTCAAGTGGTGGTTCTAGTTTATAGTGGAACTTCTACTAGATGTTCTTATGGAGGTTCCATTAAACATTCCAATGGACTTTTTAGTGGATTATCTGGTGGAGGTTCCAGTGGAGGTTTCGGTGGAGGTTCCAGTGGAATTTCCAATTGAAGTTTCAATGGATGTTCCATAATACAAAAAAAGTATATATTTATAAAACTATAGAGTATATTAAAAAAATAAAATTTTAATAAACATATTTATATTAAATTCAGTTATATATAATATATGTAATATATTTTATTCAACATATATACTAATAACAATTATAAATATATTAAGAGCATTTTTTAGTGGAGGTTCTAGTGAATGATTTATTGGAGGTTCTAGTGGACGTACCAGTAGAGGTTCCAGTGGATGTTCTAATGGATGTTTTATTGGAGGTTTTAGGTTCTAGTAGAAGTTCTAGAGAATGTTTCAATTTAGGTTGCAGTGTAGGTTCCAATGGAGGTTTCAGTGGACATTCTTATGGAGGTTCCAGTCGACGTTCCAGTAGAGGTTCTAGTGGAGGTTCCAGTAAAGGTTCCAGTGGAATTTCAAACTGAACTTTAAATGGATGTTCTACAATACAAAAAAATTATATATTTATAAAACTGTATAATATATTAAAAAATTTAATTTGAAAAACATATTTATATTAAATGAAATTATATATAATATATGTAATATATTTTATTCAACATCTATACTGATAACAATTATAAAACTATTAAGAAGAAGTTTCAGTGGAACTTAAAAAAAATATTTCTCATAAGTTTAAAAAAAATTCATGAAATTAAAAATACTAAAGAAAATTTATTAGTTTTAATCTAATAATTAATAAACTATTTTTTAAAGATAAATTATTGTCTTTTATAAATGTTGTAAAAACTTTTTTTACACAAAAAAAATTATTTCATTTACAATAATAATTGAATTACAATAAAATAAAATCAATATTCTTTTACACATTTAAAATAAATCATGAATTTAATGATATCAAATAAAATCGATTAATTTCCTCCAAAATGATTAAATATCTATTTTTATCCCATATTTTTTAGTTCTTTTTTTTAAAACGTAACGTAGTTTTTTAAACAAAAAAATCTTTTAATTACAAATATGATATGTTTTAAAATACAACTAACTCATTAATATTTAACATGTTTTTAAAAATGCACACACTTAAAAATAATAACTAAAATATGTCGAATTTATTCAAATAATAAAAAAAATGAAAACAAATATTATTTGGTCAATTTTAAAAAGTGTGTAATAGTGTTTTTATATATGAAAAATATAATCTCATTTAAAAATATCTTCAGTTTAAAATATATCACAATTCTTATTATTTTTTTAATATATAATATAATATTATAAACTGAAAATAGAGAATTTCATTGATTGGAGAGGGGGAGATCATCTCCCGCAACATTTTTTCTACAAGACCAATATACCCTTCATTTTGTTCACTTACCCGATCATGCCATTTGAAAAAATACCACCTATCATCATCTCAGCCTATTACCGGAAGATCCATTATTTTGTGGGATTGGAGATGATAACGTGTGTACCCAAACCTAACATTTAGAGGTGTGAGAATTATTATTTTTAGGTGTGATGGCCTATCAAAAGTATCAAAATAAAAAAGTAAGGTCAAAAAAGAAAAAAATAAACAAAGGGGGTTAGAACCCCTTTCACAATACACCTCCTCCATCTAAAGAGCCTCTCTATAGAACATCCTCTATCGTCGAAGCACACCTCCCTCCGAAAAACCATTGTGCCACCACCAGCAGCTCATGGACTGACCTTCACCATTCATTAGAAACCACTAGTTTTTCTACAGGGGCCACTCTGACAACTATTTTCCACACATCATCTCCCTCCATCATGTTGGTCTGCCTTCTCAAGAGCCCTACGACCAGACCCAGTAGACACCCATAGATCGGGAACTTTTGTTGCCTCAAAGTAGATACCCCACTTCCCTAGTGTTGTTATATCCCACGAGATCCACCCTCATGAGAAACCTACTCCTAGGTTAAATGTCATCTCTACCTCATGATCTCATCATCCGCATATCTAGATATGGATAGCTACTTCTCGGGCAAGATGTAGCCTGATCAGCCACCATTCCAACGTGGCCACACAATCTTGAGCCCTACCGGTCACACTCAAATATCTTCTGAGACATTGGAAGATGCCACAGTGAGAACCTTGACACACTTCAGTCCACTTTCACCACCATCTCGCTTGATAGATGACCATAAAATAGTTGACCATCCACTCCCTCCGTGCACCATGTCTCTTCGACCTCCAACCTCCTCTGGTCCAAATGGGTGACTGAGCCATAAGGTATCCCACCAACAACCCTTCCCAACCTGAATCTGTACATATCGAACCTAAACTAGGTTATTCCCACTCAGTATGGTCCTACATGGTTTTGGATAGATCTTCCCAATTAAGAATAGGTCAGAGGGTAGGTCTGTCTAACCCAGAACAACTCTGTACATGATTTTCATGGCTTGAAATGGACTTGTATGGGGTCAGAGTGACTTGTATTTAGCATTTACTGAGTTTTGGGGATCAGGTTAAAAAAATTAATCTAATTTTTTTATTAAATTGAATTAAATTAAATATTAATTTTTGGATAGAAAATAATAATTTTAATACTCAATTAGTAAATTAATTTACTTTTGGTATTAAATTAAATTAATCAATTTAATTTAATTTTTGTTATTAAAATTAAATTTATTACAAGACCGAATAGAATTAAATTATTTGAATTAAATTAATTTATTTAATTTAATTAAATAACCTCTAATTTATATTTAATTATATTTAATTTTATATCACACATTTATATAACTCGATGACTGGTCTTGAGAAAATGAACAACTTGTGTATGTTTGTTATATATTTAATTATTTATAATTGCGTTCAATTATTGGAAATAATTAAAATGGTATGGGAATAATCATATTTTAATTTAATATATATAAGAGAATGTATGTACAAATATTCCTTTTGTATATTACACCTTGAGTCCCCCTTTCCTGTGTGTGAGTATACTTGTACCTTTTGAAAATGACGCTTACGACGCGGACCCTAGAAAGATGGGGTGAAATCCAAACAATCAAAGGACATATTGGACGAGGACAGGTTACATCATGATTTAAGCTAAGACTCAGGTATGTTACCCCAAGGTTATGATTGGTCCATGGAGTTTAAATGGATCAACCAGTTTTAGATGCTCAAGATCAGTCAGGTAGTTTGTTATCATTATGAATTTGTTTATTATTTTATGAATTTTCATTATAGTAGGAAATAAATAAAATAATAAAGAATAAAATTCATAAATAATTGATAAATTTTTTATATTAATGTTATGTTATATGTGCAACAACATAGTATGACCAAGATTAGTAGAAATGGATTACATTCGTTCAGAAAAATATAAAAATCCTCAATGAAATATTAATTCATAATTGTTTTCCATCATTTAAATTTGACACAACCAGGTGTTCTAGGTGCTTTTTCATCCATATTTGAGGGTGTATCATACTATTGGGGAGTTTTTATGATAATTTTGGGCTAACTTGATTAAAGTTGGTAGTTAAGGATTATGTGTATCTAACTTTATATCACTTTATAGGTAAATCATTGAGGGAATCAAGGTTACAATTCCATGAATTTGGGACTTTACTCAACATATCAAGGATCCATTAATGAATGTGGTTAGCTAATCAAAATCCTATGTTAAACTCTCTATGCAGTGGTGTACACATTGCTTATAGACTATGATAAGAGGTTCAAGGATCCATTCCACCATAATAATCAAGAAACAATGTATTCTGATTCTAGTACAATGGGTTCCTATAATTTGATAAAATAGTGGGAGACATTTAATTATATAATTCATCAATAATCTCTAATTTGGTAATCAAGATAAAAGTAAAATATGCTAGAATTTATTTTTTTTATAAAATGAAAATTAATAACACAAGACACATTGAAATAATTTTTGAAAAAATCAATGTCTTATCAAGCATGAGGCTTCAAAGAGTAATACAAGATCTTTCTCACAATACTACAAAATGGAAAATTCAAGGTGTCAGTGTCCCCAATACCTGTTAATCCACCTCAAGAAGTGACGGTGTAAACATTATTATAGGAGACTCGTGTATGATGCATATGATGGTCTTTTCATAATTTTTTCTTCAACATATGATATTAGTTTTGGATACAAACATAGGTACATGTATGATTTAACATGTTTTCTCATCTCTGAGAAGCATCTAGGGAGAAATTAAAGAAAAATATGAATGGGTGATCATTACACTAGTTACATGTAAAGTTGAAAGATGGATCATGATCTTTCAATGGATCCCTTTCTTGGGTAGTTTTCACCCAATTAATCATGTTTCATTTAATATTAAAAAAAATCATAGGTTTGAGTAAGTGCTTATTTACCTTTTAGGTAAGGTTCTCTGAGAAATAAGTACAGTAAAGAATGATTCATCTTTAGTTCTTAAGGTGAACAAGTTGAAATAGAAGGTGATAAGGCCAATGGAAAGAGTGACACCAAAGTCACCTTTGTGACGTCCTTCAAAGAGAGGTAATAAATAGGTTGTAATATACTTTTAATATCATGAAATAAAACTATGGAAGTTTAAATGCAATGAACTGAATCAAATGAAGAAAGTACTCACTTCTTCTTTAGGAATATTCATCAATATAAAATGAAATGTTTCATTATTAATTCTGGGATATTGAATAAAATATTCTTATAATATATGTGTAGATGAATGTAGTAAGAAAGTAAGTATATAAATGTTAGAATAAGTAAGGTGTGTTCTCCAAGTAGCTGAGAAAGTGTGGTTCCTAATTCAATGGTGAGAAGTACACAACTTATAATTATCAAATAAATAATTCAAGTAAAAATTTTGTTGAGTATAACCAAAAAAAATTATCTCATGTGTCCTCTTGACATTAGGAGACATTATTATGGTTTATGAATGAATGTTTATTTTGGTGTTTCATACTAAACCAATACTTCAACGATACATGAATCATAGGTGATACGTGATGAATATAAATTTTAAGACTTACATACCCAGTTGTGGAATGATAATTCTTTGTCAAGAAAAACTAGAAGTGGACATCAAGGATATACCCATACTGGTCTTTAGTCTTAGTGGAGATAAACACCTTAGGTTATTATAAACTTATATACTTATTTAGTTTGGACAAAGAAACCTTTATAAATAAATGTAAGCCACAAAGATTTCATAACTAGTTCAGCTAGAGAGCATGAATTATTCCAAGGGTAATCTAGTGGTAAATATACTATATAAGATTCCTTTAAGTAATTAAGTAATTTTAAGGTGACGTATGGTATATTCATGGTCAGAATATATGATATGATTTAGGCAGGTGTGTAGATGAATATCTAGACCAACCATTCATTAATCAATGTTATGTAGTGTAGAGTAATTACTAAATGAACATTACCATATCCACATATAGGATATGATTCTAATAAGAAGTTTCAATGATAAGTCTTACATTTAAACATTGATCAAAAAAATGTATCATGGACTAATTCATAAATTCATGTTTACTTATACAAATTCATGACATGATGTAAGTAAAATGAGTATCAATGTTGAGAATAATGATCACTACAAAAATATCCATCATATTTCAAGACATTCTATGAAAATAATAGAATTATAACATCACCATATTCTTACAATATTGAAAAATGGATATAATATTAGTTTTATTATGATGGAAATACATTATTTCATAAGAATATGTGTTTATATGCAAATATTTTGTTTGAATATAAACAAACTTTCATGAATTAAAACACAATTTTCACTTATAGTAATCATCATAAAGTTTTATATGGATATTACAGAAATACCAGTAATATAAAAATTATATTCAAGTAATATACTACATTTATATAAATGGGTTCACATATCTACTTTAGATATTGAGATAAATATTGACTTGGGTTTAGTCAATGATAAATATGTATAAATAGTGGGCATAGAAAAAATTTCCATAAGAGGTGTGTAAGAGGAATATTCTAGAGACACATAATGTGTAAGAGGGATAAAACCATAGTGACAGTTTTATATTCACCCTATCTAGTGATAAATTATTCATTGAGAATAATAAATCCTATAAGAAATTAGTATATAGAAATCATCTAAGATTTACAAGACCAATTAAAATTCAATAGTATATTCCATGTATCAAAGTACATGGGTTTTATTATTCTAAATATTGTTGTGGGTATTCAAATGATATGATACATGAATGATACAAGAATGGTACCAATAAAACTCAATTGGTTATACCAACCCGTTCTACATAAATCCATTAGAATTTTTCTTATCATTGCTTAATTTCTATGATCATATTATGGAGCATTAGATGTCAAGACCACCAATGATTTAAGGTGTTTATACAATGCAACCAAAAAGGAATGGTGACAACACAAAATTTCAATAAGGGGTGAAAGTTACTAAAATCTAGTTCAATATTAATGTAAGAAAAAAGATCATAGAATCTTCATTTGTAATTAACCTTTTTCATATATATACTAGAAGTTATTGGGAGTTACATTTTTTTAAGTAATATATGTTTGGTAACATATGTAAAATAGTAATAGGTATTATAGTTAATTAAGATCATAATGAAAGTATATATCCATATATTTACTTATAGTAGAAACCTAAGTTATAGGGAACATGATATATTGTGGAAGATCTAGTAGTTTCTTAGACCAATTAAATCGTGCATACACTGACATGGTTTTTAAAAATACAAGTCAAAAAAATTCAAGAGAGAACTTATATCAGTGTCACGTGGAATATATATCTCCAAGAAAAAATTCTTAGGAATTGGAGGATATTAAAATAGTGAGGTGATTTTTATACAATTTAGTGAGGGATCAATCACATATGCCATGATATATAGAAGAAATAATATTGCCAATATATAAACTATGGTAGGTAAATATCAGTTATATCTAAGATAAATGAAAGGGAATTAGTTAGAACTATCCAATATTACTAGATTGAGTACAAAAAATATGTACTTGGTATGTAGAGGAGAAGTGATACTAGTTTTGAGGGGACAAAAACTAGTATTCCTTATAAAAATGTGGTCTAATATCACAATAAGACTAAGTTAATGAGCAATAAAATCTCATATAATCCAATGGTATCCATACCTACAAATACTGAGCATGTTTCAACTTTGGAGGTAGCTAATAAGTAGTTAATAAATGCGAAAAAAAATTCCAATTCTTGGAATCACCCCTAGTATATAATGGTTTTTTCAATATAATATTTCTATTAAAAATACTATCCAATATATCATGTTTTATAGTGGAATAAAGTGATATAATTATTGATACCATCTCTTGAGTAGTTTTACTCTAGGAGATGAGGTTGCATATAATAAAATAGTTGCATAGTATAAACAAGACAGACCTAGCAACCGAATCCATGTCTCAATAGAAACATGATATTAATCATGTGAGAGATAATAAGGATGGTGAGAAATATAACTCTAGTGTAAGTGGGAGTGTTACAACAGTTGGTTCCATAGAACAAACTATACAATACTTTTTTTACCATTTTATGTATACAGTGAGATATAAATGATGTATACTTACCATTTTAGTGTACAAATTTATGTGGACATTAGTTAATGGTAATGTACATAGATTAATTTTCATATAAAAAGGTTATAGGATATACCAAGCTATAATGAGAACCTCTAGATATTATGGCATTAATCTTAAATAAATTTCATATGGTTTAGATACATCATAATTGTTGGAAATAGTTGATGTCTAACTATCAGGTGTTGGGGGCTCATAAGCATTATGACTTATTCTCATGAAGTTCTCACTTGGTGACTTCTAGTAGTTGAGATCATGAGGACAGTCCTACAAATAGGCACACCACATCTTTCAAGTGTCATTGGTTGTTTCTATATACAGACATGTGTATTGGTATCCTGGCTTGAAACCATTATCAATGTGTTCCATTTGATAAATTTTTTTTTTTAAAAAAAAAATCCAAGATAATAAAAATGTGATGAGGTAACTCGTGTTGGGTATGTCATTGGTGTTATTCCATTGGTTGAATGATCATGATATGATTTGTCGCTTCTGAGATGAGGAAGTAATAAGTTGGGCCAAGTTGATTGGGATGATAGTTCCTTCATAAGTACTTGGACAAGGAAGTCGAGGGTAAATCTCTCCAATTAGATCAATAAATAATAAACTAATAAAGGATAAAGATAAAAGTGTGTATCCTACTTAATGAGATATCTAAAGACAAAGATATTTTATTACAAAATGCATGTTCATAGGTTGGTTATCATTACTATGACTGTAACTTATCTCTTTAGGGGATTTCATGGGCTACTTAACTCCACTCTTGGTCTGTTAATATTAATCACAACTATCAAGATAAGGTTCTACAGGGTCACATGTAATAGTTTATCTGAGAATCTACCATATTCTCGTGAATAGTAATTTTAGCTATTTTGGGCCCCACCATGACATTCGAGGTTTTTCCATATATTGATGATCATCTCCAATAAGTAAATAGATTCATTACTATTTAAGTAAATAATAATTGGGTTGAATTTATTGACTAAAATTATTCATAAGTGTTTAAGTAAGTATGAGGAATAATATTATTTGAATGAATATTTTTTTAATATTCCATGTTCATTTAATATTAGCAGGAATTTCATGTTGTGTTAAAAGACTAAGGTTTATCATGTAAAATATTTAATATATATTAGAAGTGTGTGATAAAAGATAAATAATATTTATTACATGGTTTAGTTCATCATAAATATTTATTTATTACTTATTTAGTGAGTGTTGATTTTCCAGAGGTTGGGGAACCCTATCTCGGTATTTTGTACACCCACTATATAAGGCTAAAGAGAGGCTCATTATAATGATTATTCATTCATCAGAAATGGGATATTCTATCTCCAACCACTTTCTAGAGAAAGAGAGAGAGAGTCTATCTCCGAGTGACCGGTATAAGGATCCTTCGATGGATCAAATGAATGGGATCATGGTGATCTTCGCGACATCTAATAGATCATCTTAGCTCTGTAGTAGCACCTTGAATCCAACGAACAATGTGTGTACAGAATCATGAAGCATGTGTAGATGATCTATAGGGGTTCCAATTCGGATCCTGTGACAAAAGAACGTTGATGACTAGTTGCAGTCGAATACGCTGTCGAATAAAACAAGTAATTTATTTATTTATTTATTTATTTCTCCATTTAATTCATGCATGATCCACAGGACCATACTGGGGATCAAATCACCAGAGAATTCAAGTTCGATCATCCCAGCGATGAAAAAATGTAAATCCTCAGACCAATGGCTTCTGCTACACACCTAGATACCTTCAACTAGACCCTTTTATAAACTTATAGAAATGAAACCAGGTCCATACATACTCTTATAGACATTAAAGATAGGTCCACACATAAACTTATTAACATGAAAATGAGGTCCATGCATAGAATTGCAAACATGAAATCAAGTTCATGCATAACATATTTACCTCATGAGTTATGCATATTTACTCAATTCATTGGATGTAGATATAGGTACCATCCATAACATAATGAAAACAACACATATATTTTCCAAAAGAACATACGTTATTCATCATATCTGAACCCATGTAAATAAATAAGTTTCACAGGCATTTAATCATAACATAACTCATGGAAAATAAATTAGGTTCATAAAAATCATGCCATTATAAACATAAACCAACCATAAAAAGAATAAGAATAGTGTACATGAATAATAACCCTAGTAAAGCATAATTAACATCAAATAATGTTATATGTGGTAGAAAAATGATTATTTTGAAGGATCACATGAAATAATTATTGGGGAAAATAGCCTTTTTGTTTTGAAAACATTTTTTTAAAATGACACACAATTATAAAAAATCATTTACATTGAAAATAACCTTGTAATCATGTAAAGTAAGATTCAAGGAATTAATACATCATGATAGTGTAAAAATGAGCTAATGTTGTATAAGTTAAAAAACATTACTTCCATATTTATGTCAAAAACTCATAAAAATCCACACTTAGAAAACCACAAAAAATAATACTTTAAAACCATTTTCTAAAAATTAAAACTTTAGAAATATTACTTTAAACCAACATAAGGGAGTATTAAAAATATTTTTAGAAAAAAATTAGAAAAACATGGTCATGGAATAAAAATATAGTTTTAATGGAAACATTAAAAAGATAATTTTTAAAAGAAAATCCCTTGTAAATATCATATAATTTAGGTGAGAATTTATAAAATTAATAAATTATGCGTATTCATTGTAAATACACATAAAAATAGTGGAAATAAAATGTAATATAATTAAAATTAATCCCAGACATAATCATAACATGAAATGATCAATTAATTAGATGTTTAACCCAAATAATGGAAATTAGGTTAAGAATTTCCATACCACTTGGAATCAGTCAAATCATAAGCCCCATAAAAGTAATAATTATCAAATGAAAAATTGAATAAAATTAAGATAATTAGATTAATGATATTATATATCAAAGGGAAATATATACACCACAAACATTAAATAAGTGGTGAATAAGTCATATATCTCATAGAAGAAAAATAATGAGAGCAAAACCCCTTACTGCAAGCTTCCCTTTAATTTTTCAAAAATTAACATCATGTATAAAAGCTTAAAAAATGTTATTAATTCATTAAAAAAATAATATTTATAATACCTCTTATGATAATTTTATAACATATTACCACCCATTAATTAATAATATTTCATTATTTTCATTGTTTCATATGCGTTTGTTTTATGGTTTTCATGGTCGGTTCATTTATGTATAGTTATAGTTTTTCTTGTAAAATGAAAATAGAACTATACAAGTGAAATTAAATGGTATTAATTCACATAAAAAAGTTTAAATGTACCCATATATCATTTTTTTCTTTCCTGAGGATGATTCATTTGAAAAAATGTTAATGATAAATGTTTAGACGAATTTGGCTGTTTTTTACCATTATGAACAAGTTTTTCTAATTTGATATTATGTATATCTAGTAGTTCTAGAATATGAAATAAGTTATAATATATCAATTAAAGCCTTTTTTAAGTATAATAATATTTTATTACCATACTTGAAGGTGGTAATGTAAAACTAACAAAATCATTATTCATAGAGATGAATAACCGCCATAATTTGGACAATGGTTTCATTTATTTGAATAAGAGGAGAAAAAAGGAATAGGTATAAGATATTCTATTTTAAACCTAAAATTATTGTATATACATGATTCTTGGATTTATTATTCCATTATGGATGAAGGGTTTGGGGAGAAGGTAGGAAAAGAAAAGAAATTAGGAGAAGTGGTTTGAGAAAAATCACCTCTTGAATATCACCTCCTTAAAGGATCCAATAAGGATTTTAGAATTATTATTTTGGTAATAACATCATCACGTGAAATTGGGGAGAGTTAATAGAATAGGTTTTGTTTGATATTTTAAAGCTTCAAGTATTTTAAATAGAAATGGGGTGGTGGTGAGTGGTGTTTATATTTGAGGAGGGGTGGTTTTAAGTGATTAAATAATGATTATTTTATATTTAAATCCAACCATATTTGGGTGGGATTAATCACAAGGAATTTGGATTATAATTAATTTTTTAATTTTTTTTATTCAAAATAAACACATCAACCACTCATTTAATGTTTTATTTTTTGATGTATTTTATGATTTTACCTATTAACTTTAACCCACTACATTATTTTACCTATACCGCAGTAAAAATTTTACAATAGTAAATTTTTTATTCCTAAAAATAAAAATTACCAAATAAACTAATTTGAAATATTAATTGCTAATATATAATCCATTTTTAAAAATTCAAAACACATAATTTTCAAAAAAATAAATTTATAATTCAAATAAAAAATAGTTTAATTGGAAAAATGTGTTTTTAAGCCCAAAAAAAGTACTTATACAAAAATAAGGTATACAGATTGTTTAAATGTAACCAATTATATTATGTATAACTAAAAATTACATAATTTAATTTTATTTTAATTTAATATAATTAAATTATATATAAAGAAAATGATTGTTTTATAAAAATGTGTATTTTTAATTATTCATAGAAAAATTAAAATTTTGAGAAACTTTTCAAAATTTCATCTGATGATAATTTTCACATTCTAAATCCAAAAAATGATTCTCATTTTATTAATTAAATTTTCTAAAAGTTTAAATAATCAACTATATTTATTTTCTCATAGAAATCAATAAAAATACATTCTTTTAAAGAAAACATATATTTGAAGAAGAAAATGATTTTACTAAAAATTATATGTTTATTTTCTAAGAATAAATTAATATATTAATCATGAGTTGGAAAATTAGATATTTCATAATGTGGTTAATACTATTCATTCCCTCCAATTTAATGGCTAGTTTATAATGGTTGTGTTAAAATAATATTTTTTTGGAGTTCCCTTAAGCTTGATATTTCATAAGCTATCAAAAAGATTAAATTTATTTTAAAAGAGACATACCATAAAATCTTGGGGTGTTACATGTTTTCCCCAATAGATGGAGTTTGGATGAGAGTCTAGTTGTGACTAAGGATCCCAAGAGGCATTCTTCCACTCATGTTCTGACCCTGAGTATCCTAAGAGGGACACCTTCACTTATGTACTTACCATGAGGTTCTCAAGTGGGATTCCACCATTGTAGTGATGACCTTAGGAACACTAGTGAGTTCATGTTGATCAATTGACCCTTAGTGGGTGCATGTGTTGTGTATTAATGGTTATGGGTGTCATCCTATAACCCAAACATATGTATAAGCTCGATGGGGATGAGTTGATGATGGTGG
Organism: Viscum album; assembly: GCA_963277665.1. Taxonomy (NCBI): domain Eukaryota; kingdom Viridiplantae; phylum Streptophyta; class Magnoliopsida; order Santalales; family Viscaceae; genus Viscum; species Viscum album. The sequence goes on from OY728138.1 coordinate 779,552,041, forward strand.
GAGGATGATGGTGGCGACGAGATATTCTCCCATGTCTTGCGAAGGTGTGATTTTCTGGCGAATGGCTATTCGGGAGTTCCCCCTTCTGGTTTAGTTTGTGTATTTAGATTTAATTGTGCTTTTCTTCTAATTATGTGATGTTCTTGGAGACACATAGTGGTGTCACTCTAGAGGTCTGATTTAGTTCCGGAAAAATCTTGATGGGTTTAAGATGGTGGTTCTCACTTTGATAATTTTGCTATGGTGTTTTGGAGATTTTTTGGATTGAGTGTATTTTGTTTTGATGTGGGATTCGATTATGTGGAGGTCTTCTTTGGCTCTGAAAAAGTCATGATGGCTTCAGGATGGTGGTTCTCACTTTTATGATTTTGTAGTGGAGCTTTTGGGTTTTTTTGGGATTGAGTATGATTTGGTTGAATGTGTGATTTGGTTCTGTGTTTTTCATCCCTATAGTTTGTATTATAGGGTACAATTCATCAATTTCATTGTAAGGGATGATTTCGGAATAGATGTAGAGCAATATCTTCCATAGATAATGGCTTCTGTATTTGGATGTTTGAGAGGGTATAGCGTTATCCATCAGTTTTGTGCCCGTTCATTCTTGCACGGGACTACTAGATACTCAATGATGAGATTGTGGAAGCTTTTCTTTTTGATTTTGATGCTAGGGAGGGGATCTTATTTGTAGCTTTGAATTAGATTGTCTCTGAGCTTGGGACATTGGACTGTGGTGATTTTTTTTGTTTTATGTCTTTGAAGTCTGTTGGGTTTCCCCTTGCCCATTAAAATGGGATTTATCTTAATAAAAAATTAATTTTTAGTCATTAAATATATCCCCAATCATAGATGTTGTGTATCTCGAGGATGATTGATGGTTACCCTCAATCAATTCCTTGTATACCCTTCTAGGATTGGTTGGACTCACTAGTGATGGTTCAGTTCTAGATCCATGAGATATTGGATGCCCAGGATATTAGATCTTGGGAGGGTATTCAATTATATTTATTGGGTTTCCCTGGAATAATTTTTTCCTATATGTATATGATTTCTTAGGGTTTACCTATCCAAGAAATCATTCATTGTATGGACATTGATAATTCTCAAGTATAACTTTGGGGTTTAGGTTGAGGGATTCAGGATAAGGGATTCTTGGTGGTGCCACGGCGTCTGTAACTCATCAATAGAGGTGTGAGCATTAGATCCCTGTAGAGAGTAAAGATGATACCCTATGGTTATTCTCATGTAAAGAGATATTTCAGTATCAGTTCGAGGTAGGTATGGTTTATCAAGGACATATACTAGATGATCAGTGATTGTTGGTGTCCATGAGGTCGTTGGAATTGAAAAAATTTAATACTTATATAACCTAATTACTACTAGTAATATAGTAAGAAGGGGTCGAACCATATGATTGTACTAAGATGTGAAGAACAAACAAACTAAAAACAAAAAAAAACAAATGAAAATAGTGAAAGTGGATGTGTGAAAAAGATTGTTTGGAATGGTGTAGGAGAAACAATTCATAGAAAGAGATCGTTAATGGTTGAGTTTGGGGAATTGGAATAGAATAGATTGATTAAAATTTCACTACTCATAAATGTGACCAATCACATAGGTACTTTGGTTGTGTGTAGAGGATTAAATTTTCTAACTATCATTAGATTATTCATCCTCTCCAGTGATATCTCTTAGAAAAAATTATTTCTTACAAAACCCAAGGAAATTATGATTACTCATGGAGAAGAGATTACTATGTCACATTTTGATTTAGTACTTTGGATAAGGTCTCTATGGAAAAATGATACACTAACCTTCACCACTCGGTACTTGAGGTGGAGTGAAAGAAATCTCACAAGGAAGAGGAAAAGAAATCATTGGTTCAAATACCTCATCCCATATATGATTAATCTAATTGAAATAAAATATGAATTAATATAAGTTTAATCCTTCTAATCCAACCCACTTAAACTACTTAGAAATTCATAACTGAAGAGGTATCAAATATAAAACCCATTAAAAACATCTATGTATAGAAAAATAGAGAAAAGGAGAAGAATAAGAAGTCATCCTACTTCAAATATGAGACATGCTTGATAACATGCTCTTATCTTTCTCCCTATGATTGAATTATGGTGGAATGATTGATTTGGTATGGTCTAGGAATGGAAGGTTTGCATGGTTGAATGAGGATTCGATGACCCTGGGATGGGTGTTTGGGGGAATATAATGATCTGGAATTGGTGAGTGGGGTGAATGAAATATGATTCATCTCTTTTCCCTAGATGGAATTGTGTAGATGGTTCTCGAATATACAGGATGGCTCCCTAAGTGTTTGTTGGATCCCTTTTCCCCTTCTAGACTCTTCTATTTATCAATTGAAAGCTATGTGCACTCCTCACACATGTTCAAGGTCATAGATATGCCAATATTCTTCATCTCCCACATGGATTATACACCACTCTACTCCCTCCTCCTCCTGTAACTTATGTTGAGCTCCCTCAAACAAAATGTGCAGACCCTCCAACTTGATATTCATGAAGCACAATCTCATCCACACAATCCCCTATGAAATAGTCAAAATAAAAGGGAAAATAGAAAAAATATCATCTCCAAGAAAAAAATAAAAGTAAATTAAATAATACTAGTATTAAATAAATATACAAAAGTATTTAAACATATATTAACCCAACATTACTAAAAAACAATAATATAAAAATATACAAAACAAAATTATTTAAAGTATTATTGTATAGAACTAAACAATTATTTACATATGTATTTATTAATATACATATAAAAATATATACTTTATATTATTATTAATAAATATATTAAAATATTAATTATAATAATATGTACCTATTTATATTTATTATTTTATAAATAATGGAATTTAATTGTATAATATGTACAACACTACATATAAATATATAAACATTTACATACTTATAATAATTAATATATACATATATATATATATATATATATAATTTATTATTATTATTATTATTATTTTATAATTATAATTAAGAAAACAAAGGAAGATGAGAAGAGAGGGGTGGATTCATGAGAGGAAGGAAGGAGTGATAAAGGGGGTGCACTATAGAGGGGGCATGTGGCAGCAGGAGAAGAGTTTTGATGGTTTTTGGTGGTGCTCGGTGGTCCAATAGTAGCAGCAACGACTTATTGAGGCTCGGTATGGCTTCAAATGCGGTGAGGTGTAGTGGTGATATAGGTACGGTGGCTTCAAATGGTGGTGTGGCCCGGGAATAGGTATTAGCTTTCTTCCACAACATCAGTGACTATATATGTAAACCAGCTATGGTTTGTCTTCTCCAAGTGGTTTCTTAGCATTTTTGGGTTCATGAACATTAGATCTGGCATGGTGGTTGGTTTGAAATTAGTACATCTCATATCTGACGAAAACATAATTATATTGGAGTGAAATGAATTTTAGATTTCATTCTTTATCTTCTATAGGTAACATTTGGTTCATTGTTGTGTTTCTTTACTTCTATTGTTGAATTTTTTTTCTTTTTATGTTATTGTATTTTTTTTGTTCTGCTTCATTCTCTATAGTGGTGTGGTAGTGAGTAAAGAATAGCGGTGAGTGAGGAGGTTCCACCGGTACATTACTGATGAATTTAGTGGAGGGTGAGATCTATAGTGGTGACTCAAGGTGTCAAAGGTGAGTGAAAATGGGGGGTGATGGGGAGTTGGAACTACGATGGTGACTAGGGAGTCACCATTGTTGCAGGATAGAGTTTCCACTAAAAGGATACCAACAATGGCTTTGGTGCAACCATTGGGTGGGTGCCAAAGATAGGTGGGGGCAAGGGAAAAAAGTGGTGATGACTCAATGAGTCACTGTTAAAGGAGGTGGAGAAGATTTATTTGAGTCATCGTTGAAAAAAAGAACAAGCGGTGGGTGAGAAGCTCCAACAGTGGGTGAATTGGGGATTTTATCAAAATTGAGAGGAGGTTGGTGGTGAGTTGCAGTAGTTGAAAAAAAATCAAATAAATAAAAAACGTTACAAATTAAATCCAAAAAATAATTTAACTAAAAATTAATCGGTTAAGTGAATTAGCAATGAAATATTTTAAATTTCTCAAATTAAAATTAAATAGGTAAAAAAATATTCAAAAAATAATTCAATACAAATTAAAATTTTTTAACATATAAATTAATTTAAAACAATAAAAAATATTAAAATTCAGTGTGCTTAAATTAATACACAAATTAATTAAATAAAATAATTAATAAAATTAAATAATTAAATTAACATTATATATTATCGAGTATTGTAGAAAATAATTAAAATGTTAAACATAATATAATTATGTAAAGTCTCAAAAACCAAAGTCAATTTTATTTATTAAAAAATATAAAATAATTAATTAATAATATTGATGAAAAAATATAAAGAAGTAATTAAAAAAATAAAATGTTTATAAAATTGAAATAAAATGAAATAAATAATAAAACAAATAAAATAATGATATTAAATAAATGAGAAATGATTTTAAAAATATAGAATAAAAAAATACAAGAACCAAAAGAATTAAAAATGAAAGATTACAAAATTAATTTAATCATCCGAATACAAAAGAAATTATGATTAAAAACAAAATAAAATATTACATTTTAAATTTTTCGAAAATAGCAATAATAAACACTCAAGAACATAATTTTAACACAAACCTATTATTTTAACAATAAAATACAAAAAATGATAACAAATGTTAATTAACAAATGTTAATTATTAAACAAAAATATAATATTATAATAATTCAAATACAAATATTTGACAAAATTGTTGTAGAAAATAGAGAGATAAAAGTCCACCTCAAACTCCCATGCACTTAATAAATTTAACTCCCTAGTAATTCAATGTGGTTTATTTATTTACAAAAAAACAACAAAAAAAAATTCATCTGAACTATATTCTAAGTGATTCCAAATCAAAGGAGATAAAAAATCCATCTTCTTCTTGAAGATTCACGCCTCCTATATGAATGTCACCAGCTTCCTTTTTTCCATTAAAAATGGGTTTCTCTACTAGGATTGAAAAAGGATAAATAAATGTAGAATTAAAACCTTTACAAGATACACCATTAATTTTCTCTTTCCCCTAGGTTCCACAAAAGGAATATTTTTTGTTATAATTTTTCTTGTTTTTTATCACTTTATTTATTCAAATAAAATGATAATTGAATAATTGAATTTTCACCTTCTTCATTTGGGTTCAAAATTACCCTCACTTAAATGAGCTCAATTTTTACAAGGCACTTTATTTATTTTCTCATCCAATATTCATGGGCAAAGTACTGTTCAAATCACTTATTGAATTTGAAAATGTATTTTATTTACTTACAAAAATTCACCCAAAACCCTTATCTTACGGACTCACTGTGGGATCCCATTTTTTCATTTTAATCTAGATTAAATGGACTTATATGATTATAATTAGAGTTATATCCCAAAAGTGTTTTCTTAAAAATTTATTTTCACCTAGGTTCAAGTGAAAGTTTCTAGTTTTCTTAGGTTAAAATCAAAATTATACAGAGGTCTCTCCCATTACACTCCCTTTCCTAGTTCCTAAAGTGAACTTCTACAAAAAAAAATAGGTACAAACAATTATCAATAATTCATTTATAACAATTTCAGACTTCATGAATCCCTCAACATAAAATTCATTTATCACTTAAGTAAGATGCAAAGAATTTATATATATATATATATATATATATTTTTTTAATCTTGTTTTTGTTTTTTTTTTGTAAAAAAAACACAAATTATGCTTGACCTAAAGTCAATTTAAAAACATTTTTGGTTTTTTATGTGGTAATTATGAAGAATTATTAGGCTTAGTGAAGACCCCCCCCCCCCCCATACTCAAGTCACAACATTTTTCCTAATGATGAGGCTCAAGGTGAGGTCATTGGACTCATTCGAATTTAATATTTATATAAAATAATTACTAATAGTACTACGGTAATAAGGGTTTCAAATCAGAGGGAATGACTAAGAGTACAGACCATAAAAATTTTAAAAAAAAAGAAACATCCAAAAAAATTGAAAATAGTGAAAGTGGATCTGTGAAAAAAGAATGTGTGGAATGGTGTAGGGGAAACAAGTTAGAGTAAGAGGAATTCAATGGTTAATTTAGGGGAATTGGACCGGAATATATTGATTAAAATGTCACTAATCTTGAATGAGACCAATCACAAAGGTAATGTGGTTGTGCGCAAAGGAGTTAAATGTCTAACTTTCATTAGATAACTCACCATCGCTAGTGATCTCTCTTAAGAACAATTATTTATAACAGAACCCTAGGAAATGATGATTCCTCATGGATAAGATTTTACCATATCCTTTTCTAGTATAGTAATTTAGTTGTGTTCTATAATGAAAAAGTACACTTTATCCTTAACCTATCGATACTTGAGGTAGAGTGAAAAAAAATCATACAAGGAAGAGGAGAAGGAATCACTAGTTCAAATACCTCATCCCATTTGTGTTTAATCCAGTTTCAAGAATAGATGAATTGATTTCAGTTTAATACATCTGATACAAGCCCCCTAAAATACTTTTTAATTCATAACTGAAGTAACATCAAATATAAAATTCATTAAAAACATCTTAGTACAACAAAACATATTAAAGGAAAATAATAAGAAGTCCCCATGCATGGAATATTCTCCCTAATTGATTGCCTTATCTGCTCCTTTCCCCTATGATCGGATGACAATGGAATGGTTGATCATGGTCAGTCTGGGAATGGAAGAATGGGATGGTTGAACGCGGAGTCGATGGACCTAGAATGGGTGTTCAGGGGAGTGGATGGATCGGGAATAGTTGAGTGGGGTGAATGAAATATTATTTATCTATCTTCCCTATATGGAATGGTGTAGATGGTTCTCAAATGTGCTTGATGGATCCCGGAGTGTTTGTTGGATCCATGTTCCCCTTATGGACTCTACTATTTATCAATTGAATTATCCATGAACTCCTCATGTGCACTCAAGGTCACAGCCTGGTCAATGTTCTCCATCACCCACGTGGATTGCACACCATTTAACTCCATCCTCCTTCAGTAACATTAGCTAATCTCCCTCAAATAGAATACAAATCCGCTCCAAGTTGAGAGTCAGACAGCACAGTCTCACCCACATGATCACCTCTAATGGAGTCAAAAGAAATGGGAAAACATAAAAAATGTCTTCTTTGAGAAAAAAATAAAACTAAATTAAATAATAATTGTATTAAAAAAATATACAAATGTATTTAAATATTTATGAACAAAACATTAATAATAATCAGAAAAACTATAATACAAAAAAGTATTTAAAGTATTATTATATAGAACTAAACAATTATTTACATATGAATTTATTAATATACATTTAAACATATATACCTAATATTATTATTACTAAATATATTATAAATATAATTATAATAATACATACCTATTTATATTTATTAATATATATTTAATTTAGTTTAATTATAAAATATGTACAACACTAAATACAAATATATAAATATTTATATACTTATAATTATTAATATATACATATATATAATATTTCTTATTATAATAATTATTATCATTATATTATAATTATAATTAAGAAAACAAATAAACAAGAGAATATAGGGGGTCGATTCGCAATAGGTTAGAAGGAGGGGTAAAGGGTGGTTCTGCAGAGAGGGTGGATAGTGGAGGAAAACGAGGAGCTTCAAGGGCATCTGGTAGTGATTGGGTGGTCCAACAGTGGTGGAGATGGATTTTGTTGGCTCAAGAAGGATTCATACGTGGTGTGGTATGACGAAGATAAAGGTACAATCAGCTTTGAATGGTAGTGTAGTCCAGGAATAGATCTTGGATTTCTTCCATAGTGGAAGTTACTAAAGACATCAGCTAGTGGTGGATCATCTTATCCGACCTATAGTGTGGTTTATTAGAAAGCATGGGTTTGATAATATTAGATCTAGTATGGAATTCAATTTGAAATTGGTATATTTCAAGTCTGAGAGAAACATGTTTATATTAGATTGAAATGAATTTCAGATCAGAATCTTCATCTGTTATGGGTAACATCTGGCTTGTTGTTGTGCTAATTTACTTCATCTATTGAATATCTTCTTTTTACATCATTGCATTTTTTTTCTACATGATTCTCTATGGTGGCATAGTTATGAGTGAAGAGGATGTGTGAGTTTGGAGGTTCTACCAGTGGGTTGCTGATGAGGTTGGAGGAGGGTGAGATCTATGGCAGTGACTCGAAGTGTCAATGATGAGTGAAAAATAGGGGGTGGTGAGTTGGAACTGTGAGGGTGACTTGCAAGTCATTGTTTCTTCTTGATAGACTCACCACTGAAAGGATACCAATGGTGGCTCCGGTGACACCATTGGGTGGGTTCAAACGGTAGGTGGGTTAGTGAAAAAAAGTAGTGGAGAGTCAATGATTCATCATTGAAGGAGTTGGCGGTGACTCATTTGAGTCACCAATGAAAAAATGAACTAGTGGTGGGTGAGGAGGAGAAGTGCCAATGGTGGTTCAATTGAGGAGTTTGTCAAAATTGTGAAGAGGTCAGTGGTGAGTTGCAACAGGTGAAAAAAAACAAATCAATAAACAAAACGTTACAAATTAATTCAATAAAAAAATTTAACTGAAAAATAATCAGTTAACTAAAATAGTAATGAAATACTTTAAATTGTTCAAATTCAAATTGATTAGGTTAAGAATTATTGAAAAAATAATTTAATAAAGACAGATAATTATTATCATATAAATTAATTTTAAAAAATATAAAATATAAAAAGCCAGTTTGCTTAAATTAAATAACTAATTATTTAATTAAAATAATTAATTAAATTAAATAATTAAATTAACATTAAATATTTCCATGAATTATAGAAAATAATTAAAATGTTGAAATTAATTTAATTATTTAAGGTTACAAAAACTGAAGTCAAATTAACTTGTTTTCAAATAAAAAATAAAAAATTAATTAAATAGATGAATAAATCTAAAAAAAAGGGTAATTTTAAAAAAATGATTAAAAAATCTATATAAATTGAAATAAAGAATAAAACAAATAAAATAATGATATTAAATAAAAGAAAAATTATTTTGAAATTACAAAATGAAAAAAACTACAAGAATCAAAAGAATAAAACTGAAAGATTTAAATATGAAATTAAAAGATATAATACAAAAGAAAATATGATAAAAAAAATATTAAATTTTAAATTTCTCTAGAACAAAAATAATAAAGACTAAATAATATAATTTTAGCACAACACCATAGTTTTAACAATAAAATATAAAAATGACAACATATGTTATTTATTAAAAAAAATATAATATTATAATAATAAAAAGACAAATATTTAAAAAAATGATGTGGTAAAGAGAGAGTGATAAAGGCCACATCCGTTGGTGGGCTTGGTCTGGTTCATGTATATACACCCTTGGGGCAATGGTGATATTTTGGTTGGGATAGTCCCTATGATATACTTAGAGACATTCAATCACTTTCCAAATCAGGTTTGAGTATATCGAGGTCACAGACCTGAAGATTGATTGTGGTTCTATTTATTTATTTTATTTCAGTTATTTCTCATCTAGGGTGGGAATATTTCATGATAATTAACTTATAATAGTAGGTTATAGGTTCACTATTTGGGGTGCCTTCTAATATTTATTTCTCACCCCATGTACATGCATCTGGATGTACATGCAGACCATATGTCTTATTTTAGGTTGAGTATAGATGCATGATAGATAGGTTACATGATAAGTGTTAAATTATAAAATAGAGTTTCTTGTGTGGATTCATATGATTTCATTGAACAAGATCAAGAGGGTTTAGAGATCAGGTATGTGGTACAACCCAGAGAAGGAAGTAGAGCCTGATGTGTCTATTTTATTTCTGAATGTTGTTCCTATATATGTGATCAGGCCAGTGGGAATTCAATTATTGTATATGTCCATGATCATTTAGGTTTGTATGGATCGTTCCATTTATCATAGAGTGGTTCTATTTTTTTATAATTTTTATGTACTCTGATGTGTATGATTCTTGGTTATTTTTCTGTTACTATGCACTCTTATATGGTGGTATAATCTCATCATAGTAACTCCTTAGACTCCTAATACTAGTCAGTAAACTCTATAATATGAGGAGGAATTCCTATGTTCTTATTGTGAATCGGTCTATATACTATATATATTGATCTAAGGTGGTTCATTTCATTTTGAATTTATTGTAATTCTCTTTATATTAACTAATTCACTTGTTGTTTTTATGGATCTGATGTACAGAGTACTCAAGGATTATCTTGATAATTTTTTGTAGTAATTATTAATTATACCTTGGTATAGTATAATATAATTATAATTATAAGATGAATTTGAGAATCATTCTTAATACTCTTATAGAAAATGAGTAATATGGAAAATTTAGAAAATTTTAATTATGGAATCAAGAACTTCTTTTCTTATCCATATTTTTAATAAGGATGGAATATTATTTGATCCTTAAAATAAAATGGTATTAATGGAATGGAAAATACATATGAATATAAATGAGGTAAATAGTTTCCTTACATTAGTAGGTAACAATTGATTATTTTTTCACAAAATTTCTAGATCAACAAAAATGTTAACCAAGTTAACAAAAAATGGGTTAAAGTTCATATGGTCCGAATAATGTAAATAAATTTATGACAGATTAAAGAGATGATTTTTCAATACATTGATTAAATTTTCCATTGGTAAGGGATCAATTTGTGATATATAATTATGAATCAATGAATGAACTTGGATGCATCCTTATACAAAATTATATATATTTTTCATATGAATCAAGGAATTTAAAGATTCGTGAATAGAAATATATGACCCATGATATTGAGTTGGTAGCTATAATATTTACATTGAAGATATGGAGGCATTAACTTTATTGTGAAAGATGTGAAATATATGTAGATCAAAAATTTATAAAATAAATCAACTCACATAAATTGATCAATATTAGAAAAAGTAAATGTCTAGAACTACTCAAAGATTATGATTAATCAATACACTACCATCCTACAAAGTAAAATAAGGTGATTGATGAATTGAGTAGGAAATATCATGGGTTTATTACTGAAGTGAGGATTGAAAAAGATACTATATTCATAGATTTAGTACAATTAGATATGGGAACCATTGAGGAAGGGGAAACATCACATCTATTACAAATTATTTCTGAACCATCCTTATTATAGAAAATAAAATGTTCTTGGCTTGATGATAAGAATATTCCTAAGAAAATCATAGCCTTGAATTGAGGGAATTTAGTTGACTTAATTTACATAGATGGTATGATTAAATTTAGAAAGAGGCTATAAGTTCCATCTATGCCTAAGCTAAAACAGGAATTATTAGTTGAAGCTCATAACACAAATTTCTCTATACACCACTATAGAACTAAAATGTATTAGCATTTGAAGGAATATTTTTGGTTTCATAATATAAAATGGGAAATTCATAAAATATATCAATATTATTAATTGTTCAACTGGTAAAGGCTGAGAAGAAATATCCTAAAGGATTCATGTAACCTATACATATCCTGTGTGGAAACGAGATAATATTACTATGGAATTCGTCACTAGATTTTCAAAAAATCCTAGTAATAATGATTTAATATGGGTTATTTTTTTAAATATTACCATGTTTTCATATTTTCCTTACAATAAGGTAAGATATACCACTTTAACACCTCACACAAGTCTATATTAATAAATCTATGAGATATCATGGTGCACATGTTTCGACTATATCTAATCATGGTCTGCAGTTTACATAAAAATTATAGAAGTGACTTCAGAAGTCTCTGACACATAGCTAAATTTTTTGCGATGCTTGTTAACTTTATACAAATGGATGGTTTGAAAGTAATATTCAAACATTAGAAGATATTTTGAGTTTATGATCAATTGAAATTCAATGTATATGGGATCAGTATTTTCCTTTACTATAATTAACATATAATAATATTTTCATTCAGGATTTCAAATGGAACCATATGAAGCATTGTACAGGAAAATATTTCATGCACCAACTTATTAGGATGAATTTAATGAAAGGAATCTTTTAGAACCAAATTTTTTTGAGAAGACAATAATGAAAGAGATAACTATTCATTATCATATTAAGGAATCTCAAAGTGGAAAAAATATATGTGTTCATAACCAAAGGAAGGATTTAGAATTTCAAGTGGGGGTCATGGTTTATTATTATTATCTCTGTGGAAGTGATTTATATGGTTCGTTAAGAACGTAAAAAAAGTCCTGGGTAAATAGGAACTTTTTAAATTCTAGAAAGAATTAGAGTTATATATTTCCATTTCAAATTGCCATTGGGCCTCTCTAAAGTTCATGATGTGTTCTATAATAATTCATGCACTCACCTATATGGAAATATATTTGGAACCATATTTATCTTACTATGGATATCATATTAAAATTATTGAAACTATAAAATAAGTGTAATGGAATTGGATGACTTTTTTTCTAATGGTACTTAAATCATGATATAGAAGAGTAAATGTGGTAACCTAAGTAAGTGAGGATGAATAATTTCACACATTTATTCCAAATTTAATATCCATAAAAATTTATCAGAAAAAATTTTGATGGAAGGAAGAATTTAACACCCAATATTTAATTATAATAATTAAAATTTTCATCCTAAAGAAACTATAGTAAAATTCACATTTTAATACTTCATTGGACATAATTTATAATTAGATATTATGAATATCACTTTCAAACTTACTATGTTGAAATATTCTTAGAATGAATTTTAGAAATTTACACTTACAAATGAAATTTTATGAATAATTGAAACTATAGTATTTAACTAATTTTCTTTTATTTATAATAATTTGTTAGAAAATTATAATTAATCATAAATTAATTATTAATTATTTATAAATAATGAAAAATCATTTGAATGTTAAAAAGACTTATATTTTTAAAAAATGTTTTAAGTGCACAATGTAATTATAAATTAAAATTATATATATTGATGAATTATTTTAAAATAAATAAATTTAAATTCACATAGTGGGGATAATGAGGAAAAGAGTTAGAATAAATTCAGCTTATTCTCAAAATAGACATTTTTTCTAAAAATTGTTTTCATTGTGTTTTATGGAATTATTTTTAAATTACATTTTGAAACTTATAGTAATTGAATTTTATAAAAAGGTTTCCAAGTTTGAAATCATCATATAAAAATTTTCTAAAGAGTTTAATTTCATTTTTGGTCATAATTAATAGTATTTGGTGTAAAAATTCATTAATACGGTAATTGTTAAAATGGGTTAAAAAGGGATTAAAGTAACAATATAAGCGTTAACATGACTTAAAAGGTTTATAAATTCTATTGTTTGACCATGTTTTTACAATATCCCTATAATATATAATATTTAGAAAGTTTTGAATCACTTGAATTGAGAAAGACACATAATATATAGTAACATTTCATGTATTTACTAGATTTCCACTCACCTTACTTATAAAATAGACTCCTCTTTTCAATATTACTCACAAACATTGAGATATATATATTCACTAATCCCTACCCAAATATTTTCCCAACATTCCTCATCATGTCTTAGATCTCATGGTCTCACTAAAATACTACTTCAAGTTGGATTATGTGTAATTCAAATAAGGCTACCAGAAGAAGATGTATATGTTCTTACCAATATTTTTCTAGTTTCTTTCCTCTTAAACCTCCTCCAAATAATCAATAGATATCATAATATAATTAAATATGTATATTAACCATAATTATATTTTATTTTAACTTTATATCAATTTTATATCTCATTTACATCCTGTGGAAAATGAAAACATCGCTCGTACATACTTACGACCTATCATCTCTACGTATTGGTGTAATTAATTTTTCGTCACTGTTTTACTTGGATGTTTATAAATATGGAATTAATTAATATTTATAATAATTATGACATAATTATGTTTTTTGGAATATATTATATCATCTAACTTCTTACCCTTCCATCCATTAAAAAATGATAACGTTAGTAATGTGTATGGGTGGATTACCACCTCCATGAAGTAATGTGATTTATTTTTCTATTACCACTATAAAATTATGATTCTAAAATTATATATAATGAATAAAAAAATTATTCATGAAATTATTGGAATTATGTATATCATGGAACTCTTTTATAACACCTTTAACCATAGTCAATATACCAAGGTAATTTTAGAGAAGTTGACCAAACAAACTTAAGTGGACGATGTAAATAAATTTTTTAATGAATGGATTTTAAATGACTATGAAAGGACTTAAAAATAGAAAATAGTTTAAACAAATTTCATGAAATTACTTAATTAATTTAAATCTATTATATAGGAGGACCAAACACATATAACTAAGAAGATACCCAATGTAAGGTAAATCTATTATAATTCCATTTTATTCTATAATTGTTTATCTTAAGATTTACATTGGGAATCATTATATGATACTAATATGTTAAACCCAATATATATTATTCTCATCAGGATATGTTTTATTTTTACATGTTTATGTACCATTTCCTAACTTTTTGTATCAATAATTAACAAGTAAGTTATATGTAAGAGACTTATATTTAAAATCACATCTTAATGTTTTCTATCCAACTCTTATTCTTCCACATGAAGGTTCTATTTTATGTTTGAATAATATTATTATTTATACTCAAATGATTATTTAAAGTAATTTTTAACGATATTTTACATTCTTGATAATTCTTTAAAAGGTAACTTCTTGTCATTTTTTGAATGAGGTATATTTGTAACTTTTACTAAGTGTGAACGGAATATTTGTTAAATTTTTACCGCTTGAATGATAATTCTTTCTATCATAAATATTATTTATTATGAATATTATATTACAAGTTTACATGTTTATTTTCAAATAAAACCTTTTTAAAAATATTTAGAGAATTTTAATTTAAAATTTTATCAAATAAAAAGGGTATTATTTTCTAAAAGGTATGAAAAGAATATTAGAAGTGATTTATAGACTCAATCATACAAGAAGTTGTTTTAAATTATTTTCTTCCATTTTATTTTATATTTCAAAGAGAATTTTTTTAATATAAAAATTATTTTTGATGAATTGTTGGTTTTCTTTCATACCTTTATGATTTATGTGAATTTCTCATGATTAAATCCCCCATCACCCTCCATCATTTCATTGAAAATTATATTCTTTGACATGTCCATATTTTAAATATCATGGATTTGTATGGCATAATTTTGACCACTTTAATGGCGTCCTAGAGGTATGATATTTCTACATGTGGTATCAGTTGAAGGTTGTTTACTAAGAAGTTTAATTAATTAACTTAGGAAATATTCTGTGTTATTCAATCAACACAAATAATTTTGGACTGATAAGGAAATTTGAGAATGAATTATATTGACCATTCAATATAAGATGAATGAATTGGACATATAAGTGATTGGTGAGACCCAATTGTAGATAGACCATCAATTCATCAATAGGTATCAGGAGAAAAAACAACGATAATACTATATTATATGGGTATCTAGTTTACACCTATCCATTTATTAATATGTCTTGGTTGATGTATTGATGATAATATTCATGATATCTTGGTCATGGAATTGATGGTAAGACCATGAATGTATAGAATTATGTATTTAATTTTTGAGAATTAGGTTTCTATTATCAATTTGATTTCTATGTTGATGTTATGCATGGATGAAAATTTAACTCATGTTTTTTATTGAATATAATTTTTTTTTATCCACTCAAAAATATTTATTATAACTTATTTACTCATGATAGATTCAGTTTTATGTAACCATTACTAAGCATATAATTCCTCCATTTATTTGTTTTCTTTTCTACATAATATAAAGAAGGACATTTTCAATTATTTCAAGGATGAAATAATGTTTCTTATTCTATGTTTTTATATTTCCAATATAATATGGGAATAATATATGTATCCAGTTTTCCAAGACTTCTAAACTAATTGATCATGCATGGTGTGACCCATTTTATCTTGTGAAAGTGTAATAAATTAAACATCATCACTAGGTTACTAGATTCGGGTCTATTACATGAGTTATCATTAATAAATGTTTCATAAGATGAAATATTAGAGAGGTTTATGTATCCATGTGATGAACACATAATTATCTAAATATAATTTACTCATTCATTTTAATGTGTGGGTAAATTCAAGTTCACTTGAGGAACAACCCTGAGTTAATTATAAAGAGGAATTAACCATGAGATAGCGATAATTTGAACTTTATTAGGAATTATAAAAATCCATATTCTCTTTATAATCTCTCTATAATTCACAGTTTTCTTTGATATGCACTATTACTTACTTGGTATTTAAGATAATCTCATATATATAATGGGTGATTCAACTTAAATCCATGGGTACACTATGAAGGATTGATTTTCTAGAATGTCTCTTTATGAATCATTATCAAGAAGCTATGATATAATATTGAAGCAGTGTCTCTTTGATATAATATACAAAAATATATTATTCATTTTAGTTGAAATGTGGTTTTGGTTTCAATACATGGTTGATATTTGGATTTAAGGTTTATAATTTCTTTCAATATGTTTAAATGATGTCATTTAATCATTTTAAAACTTATATTATATGTTAAGGTTAGTGTGAGTATGATTCTTGTATCGTGATACCGAATATCCCCATAAGGAAAAAATAGGTTTTGTGTGTTGAATGGCCCATGAAGTATACCACATGAAGTGTCATATATTATGTATTTGGTATAATAACGGTGTATGTTTCATATTTTTATTTTCCCAAATAAATGATTTTGGTGAGATACCTAAAATTAGAACCATCATACTTTTATACCTTTATCTCGCAATCATTGAGGACTAGTTAATTAGGGTGTGGTTGAGTATATTACTGATCAGGTCATCAGGTGCATCTTAACTAAGATGTAATTTTTCTTTTTATATAATGAGTATGAAATATGGATTCTCAAGTAATTTATAATGAAAAAATTTATGGACACACCAATAAAACACATGTGATGTTCTTATCTATAAGGTGAGGACATGTGATATGAACATCTATAAGGTTGACCAATATATGATGTATTCGTCAATCTGGTCATCCTATATTTAGAGAATCAAGAACGCATGGGTACCTATATAGAACTGAAATAATTCATGTCCTATAGTTACATGATGTCTTGGAAAAGGGGATTATATAAAAACAAATTCTTTTATTTGATACACTTCATGAACATAAGTATAAAGGTACATTTATTTGATAGTGATCATGACAGATCCCTTTGTAACTTGAGTATCACTAATTATTTTCTAGAGTTCATTATTTTCTTACATTTTCGCATTAGGAAATTTATATTTGTATTCAATGGTAAAAAGGATCATGGGGTCAGACTTTGTGCTTGAATAAATGTGTATTGAGTTTTATAAAATTCATACATATACTATAATAGTAATTTTGAGTTTATCCAAAAATATATTTAGATGGATATTCATAAACATATTGCATTTGGTGTGATACACGATGAAGTTAGTGATAGATTTATAAAAGTGTTTGGTAATATATCTAAAATGAATTTGGGATAAGATTTGAAAATTTATTATACTATAAAATATAAGGTAAAATTGAACTAAGTGTAGATACCTTGTTTTTTCATTTAAAGACTTTGGAATATATCTATAAATATTTTCAGAGCCAGATGCTAAGATGGAATGCGATTTCCAAACCCAGTGTCCCCATAATTAATTTTATAAAAATATTAAATATATTTCATATCAAGAATGCATAGTTTATTAAAGTAAATGTGATAACTCTTAAATGTAGTATATAATCAAAAATTTAAGACATGGTTGAATCAAAAATTTGAGGTTTACCCAAGGTACGACCAAAAATGGGTCATCATAGGATGTTCAAATAAAAGCAGCCATTGAAGGGTATGTTTAGTTAAATAAATAATTAAAATATTTATTTTAATTAATAGAACTAAAATTAGAATCCATATTTAAATATCCCATTATTGCAGATCTCCAAGTTTAAATGCATAACCCATAGACATTTGAGAGGAGTTTTCTTCCACCTCATGTTGGAGGATCAGAATCAGATGACAATAAAACTCTGAATCTAGGCGAATCGAGACATAGTGAATGAAAAAAATAATCTCATTCATTAGAGAGTGCATTATTCATCAAATAACAATCTAATTTTAGTTAGGACTCATTAATTTATAGATTCTTTCCCAATGTATTAAATTATTGATCATGATCATACAATTTCTTTTATTTTCATTCAAGTTAATCCTTTCTATGAGCCCATGAACTATATTTAATTTTTTTTATTTTTATCACCCTAGGGAATCCCTATTTTTATTATTTACCCAAGAATGAATGGAAAATTTTATTTCTCATTTTTTATGGTGCATTTCACCCAATCATTTTTTTCATTCTTCACCTATTGGCCAAGAGGTCTTAGTTTAACATTGTCAAGTGGGACAGAGTTCATTTAGATCCCCAGATTCATAGTGGATTCACAAGTGATTAATGGATTAGATAATATAGGATGTATTTAGTATTTGATTGGTTCAGGTGATTATACTAAGAAATGGAATACTATTGAGGTCAAGGGAGATGGTGAGAGGTGTGATGGTGTGAGAAGACCTCATGCAGGCTTCGTACAGATCAATAGAAATCTATTTTTCAAGACACTAGATGGACAGAAATAATGAAAATAGGTTTACACTTTAATTTTGGGTGGACTAAAGGTTTGATTTGAAGTGAGTAATTTTAATCTGATATCTATGTAATGGATCTAACTTTCTGGGAAAAACTCAATTAAACACTTGTAGTTTGTAAGAACACACGAAGTGTTTCATGGAAATATGTGGTTCTAGGGTTTAATATGTTTATAAGTATCACATGCCATGTGGGACCCAAAAACACCATGTGACCTTTTTGTGGTGACCCATATTGTACTACTGGAGTACACGAACACGATATTAGATATTCACACACCGTGTACCAGAGTACACAAACATGGGCAAGTTTACAAAGACATGTCCAGGAGCATGGAAAAGACCCTAGGTGGATGAGGCCCTCCATATAGTCCCCTTACATTCCATGTAGGGACACATGGGAAGAAATCCATCTACCAACAGGGACACATCTGGGTAGAAAAATGGGACCACACATTCTGTGGGTTCCCCTACATTTTGGGTAACCCTACTTTCTTTTTTAGGAAACTTCTACCTATCATATATCCTTCGTTTGGACTTAGATTTTGTCCTGTGAGTATCTTATCCGGAGTGTATTTATGAGAAGAAAGTGATGGTTTCCTTCATGGTGTAATTTGAGATACAATGTGATATGTTTTAAGAATGATACTTTTTTAAGCGACGCTCGACGAAAATAGTGATCAGGCAGGATCATAAGAGTAGTACCCCCTAACAAACTAGGGAGATAGTTCTCTATATACAAATTGTTACCCCCATATTGGATAGGGGTTTTTTCCTCTATCTACTAAGTGGTACCCCCCATGGAGTTAGGGTGTGGGTACACTATCGACTAAGTGGTACCCCATGTCGAATATAGTGAAGGTCCTCTGTCTACCAAGAGGTACCCCCTGTGGCATTATGGTTAGGGTCCTTTATCTAATGATTGGTACCCCCCCCCCCTATGGAGTTAGGGAGTGGTCCCTCTATCTATTAATTGGTACCCCATATGGAATTAGGGTACGAGTCCTCTATCTACTGAGTGTTACCCCCCTATGGAATTAGGGTGAGGGTCATCTATCTACTTAGTGGTACTCCCAATTGAATTAGGATATGGGTCCTCTATCTACTGAGTGGTACCCACCCCCACCCTCAATGGTGTTAGGGTGAGGGTCCTCCTTAAACTGATTGGTACCCCTCTATGGCATTATAACTTGATTCCTCTATCCATCGAGTTGTACCCCCTATCATATAGGGTGTGGGTCCTCCTTACACTGAGTTGTACCCCCTATAATATAGTGTGTGTGTCATCCATACACTGAGTGGAACCCCTTGATACACTAGAGAGTGAGTCCTATTCTTGGACATTTTTCCCTTCAACTATTTGGAATAGTGGGGATGCATGGTCCCTCCACACAATTACTTCCTTGGATAGACACATGATATTCTAGGCATTGATGATGGACCTTTGGACCTATTAGAACTATATTCCTAGGTAGTAATATGAGATGGAGATCCCCTTTCTTTCTTGTTTGGGTATCTTTCATTAATCATATATTTATCTATGTCCATGTCATTGGATTTTGTTACTCTCTTACTATAGGTGGATATTTCTATTACTATCATGTCTCTTAATACCCACCTTCCCCATAACGTTTTTGGCATCCTACTAGGTATATAAATACTCACTCATACATGGTCTTTTCCCACATGTGTCATGTCTTATGTAGATGAAAAATAGGTCAGCAGTGATTATAGAATATCATAGGGATACCCTAGTGTATTTGACCTTGTATGGTGGTTAGAACTTGGAGATTTAGATTTGGGATATCTTAGCATTTACTATTCTAGTTTTTTAGGTTAGGAATTCTTTCTTGTTGGGTGTGTATTTTTTCATTTTACTTTTCGGTTTACACTATCATACATTTTTAATCCCTATAGGTTTTTCATGCATTGATTATTCTCTAGATGTTTCATATTTTATTATTATTCCTCTACACTTATATATAGATATGTTTGGGTGTGTGTGGAGGAACATTAAGAAAAGGCCTCCTCTATTTTTTATACCTTTCATCGCTTTTCCCCACCCCTGACCTATAAAGGTGGACTTGGGGTAGTTGTGGAATGAACCATATTGAGCCGGGTTATGATATATTGGTATCATAAGAGTCTATCTCTTCAGATAATATTTGTAGTAGTCCCCTTATGAGGATTTGGTTTGATTTATTGAAGTTGTTTCAAAGTGTTTTGAGTGAATTTTTTAGGCCAAGGAATCCAGTATTGGTGCAGCAGCCGACGTATCCATTCACTAGGACTCTGAATGCCTGGTTTTTACCTCGTCAAACCAAGACATTGGTTTCATGGATCAATGTTAAATGGATCATATATTATTGAGTCTTTTTTATTTTCCTACATAATTCATCTCCCTGTATGTATATATGGTCATCTAATTGTGGTACATCTTGATTAAATTTTCAGGATGCCTCTATGAAGATATAAAACCAAGTTACCAATTCCGGATCACAATGATGGTTCATTGAGTGATGAGGACTCATTTTAGGGTCTATCACATGAGATTATTCCTCCTGGGGGATAGGTAGAAGAAACCCACCTATCGAGTAGTGTATCATACCTATAGATAAGGCTAAGGATGTGCACAAGCTTAGCACACTCTGTGAGTTCCAATGCCAGAGGTTGCTGAGGTTTTGTGGCGAGCCAGATCCCCAAGAAAGGGAGGATTGGATATAGTCAATGATCCATATCTTCAGACTTATTAAGGCACTAACTGATCATGTGGTTACACTATTAGCCTACATCTTCTATAGATCAGTTGGTCATAGGTAGAGTCTAGTAACACTAGTGAATGATGATTTTACACTCTCATAAACCAACTTCTAGTAGTTTTTCCATATGTAGTGTTATCCATCATTCTTGTGCTCAGTTTGAATTTAGAAGTTTCTAGACAAAAAATAATGAGGGATGACAATGGATGAGTATGTCTTCAGGTTTATACACCTTATGCGTTATTCCCTCAACATGATCTATGATGGATACTTCTAGGTGTGGAAGTTTCAAAAGGGTTTATATAGAGACATATGTGCTAGTGTAGTGACCTTGTTCATTCTCAGCTATTATGGGGTGTTTTAAGGAGCACTATTGATGTATTTATTCCTATCATAGGAACACAAAGTAGTTAGATCTAGAGTTTTGGGTTATAGGGATGAGTTGTCTGCTGTAGCGAGCAGGTGCTAGTGGAGAGTATCTTAGAGCACGAGACCTCCCCATGACCAAACTTAGGCATGTGGTCATGTGGAATATGTACAAAAGAGAGGACCATGGAATCCTAGAGAGGGGTGGAAGTATGAATGTGATGGGAGAGGTCACATAGAGTGTGATTTCCTCACCAGATGTGCTGAGGAGGGAAGTAAGATAGTGGATGGACCATAATAGTAGAGGTAGCATCATGATCATAAATATCCTACGAAAGGGAAGGGTGGTCCCTATGGAGGTGGATATGGAAGAGGATAAGTTGGAACTTTGGGAGGAGTATCTATGGGTGGTGGATGATTCTATGAGATCCTTCCACCACCCCCACCAGGTGCCCCATATCAGGCTTAGTGAGCTATCGGTCAGGGCTGCGAATAGCTATAGACTATGGATGCGTATAACCCAAAAGAACATGAGATTTTTATAGTTATAATATGTGTTTATTCTAATATTTATTTAGTAATATTAGACATAGGTTCAAGTTATTACTTAAACTCTTTACTCCTAGTGTGAGAGATAGAGCTCCTAGTTAAGGCTTTAGCCCATCAGTTTTGTATTGCAGTTCCTAGAGGGAACACTTATTTTATATATTTTATCTATTGGTAGTGTGAGCTACCTTTTAGTGGAGAGAGGTTCTTGTTGGACCTTTTGGTCATCCTAATGGAACACTATAATTTCATCATGGGTATGGATTGGTTTTCCACTATATGATCCTAAATTGATAGTCACCACAGATGATTCATATTCCATTTCACTGATGGGATGAGATTCTCTTTTTTAGGTGAGATAGATCTCATGGAGGGATGAGTGGGTTTTGAAAACAGGAGGCTACAACCCATTACCTATTAGTTTGATAGTGTAACCCTTCGTGTAGAATAATCTCCATGCATCTTGATTCCTTCATTCATGGAGGATTTTTTGGACGTCTTCCTCGATAATGTTTCGAGACAACCTCTGAGGTTTGATATAGCGTTTTTTATTGACTTTCATCATAGGACCACTCTGATATCTTCTACGACATATAAGATATCCACTACCTATATTTTTCTTATAGTTGGAGGAACTTATAGAGAGGGATTTTATCATACCCAGTGTGTCCCATTGGATAAATCTAGTATTTTTTATGAAAAAGGAGGATAGGATCTTATGGATTTGTGTGGATTGTAACTTTACAAACTAGGAAACGATAAAGAAAAAGTACCAATTATTGAGTATTTATGACCTATTTTGTTCTCAAATATCAATCTCAGGACTAGATACAAATGTTTGATAGTTTACAAGACTGATATTCTGAAGCTATCATTCTGATGTTGTTATAGATACTACGAGTTCCTCGGGATTCCTTTTGGTGTGAATAATTCTCCGTCTATTTTTATGGATTTGATGAATATGATCTTCTAGTTTTAATTTGACTTATTTTTTTTGTCTTCATTTATGACATACCCATATACTATACATTATAGGAGGTTCATGAATAGAGGTTTAGGATGATATGAGATTTTCTTCGAGAAAACCAGTATTATGGTAACCTATCAATGTACCAATTTAAGATCCATGAGGTTCACATTATAGGGAATCCCATTTCTGATCATGGATTTTCTATGGAACCTAAAAAGTTCAATCCATTGCTTTCTTGGGATCCACCCAAGAGAATGTCAGAGCTGTGAAGTTTTATAGGCTTGGTGAGGTACAACCAGAGGTTTTTGGTTCTCCAGAATTGTAACCCCTTCAACCACACTAACGCGGAAAGGGAATCCATTTACCATGATTGAGCAGTTTCAGAGATCCTTCGAGGAGTAGAGGCTGAGGTTGATGAGTTCTCAAATTTTGATACTACTAGAGGAGGGCATGGAGTATATAGTATATTACAATGCCTTAGAAGTTTGGATTATTTGTGTATTTTTACAGATATAGGTAGTTATTGCATATGGTTTGATGCAGTTGAGACTCCATGAGTATAACTATATGACTCATTACCTAGAGATGGTAGTGGTATTCTTTGTTATGAGGATGTGGAGGCACCATCTTCTAGAAGATCACTTTTTTGTTTACTCAAACCATCAAAGTATCATATACGTATTCACACATAGAGACTTGAACCTGAGATAGAGGCACTAGTTGGAGTTCCTATAGGACTATGAATTTGATATGTTCTATAGTCCTAGGAAGGGAAATGTGATAGAAGATTCCCATAAAAGGATGTCATGGGCTCATTTGGTGGAGGAGGTGTCAAAATAGTCATCTTTTCTATAGGTGATCCTAGCTGAGCAGGAGGGAGAAACTTTTATTCAATTGATAATGTTGACTCCTATACTCCTCCAGTGTGTGTTTGAGTCCCAGTTTGGAGAAAGTGATGGTGATGTCTTACTTGACCATATATCCTTAAGAGATTCTCATAATGTATTTTTTGAATGAGGGAATCACATCATCCATTTCTCAGTATGGAAGGTGGTCTTAAAAATGATTTGGCAGGAGGTGACAAGAGAGCTACACAAATCTACTTTGGTTGTACATCCTAGTGTAAGTAATATGTATATAGACCTTCAACAGAGAGTTTTGGTGGGTCGACATGAGATAGATCATGGCTGAGTTTATCTCTCAGGGCCTTAATTGACAGTGGGTGAAGGCTAACAATCAGTTTCCAATAGGTTTGTTGTGGTCCTATGAGATTTCAGAGTGGAAATGGGATAGCATATCCATGGAAATGGTTGTAGGTATTCCACATACAATCAGAGGCCAAAAATTAATCTAGTTGATAGTTGAATGAATAAAAAATTCGACACACTTCCTTTCTATTAGAGATCAGAGTTTGGTGGAGAGTTTGGGAAAGTTATTCATATAGGATATTTTTCACCTTCATGATGTGACCATGACTATTGTCTTTGGTCGTGATGCACGGTTCACATAATGGTTGTGGGGATTCCTACAAGAAGAATTCAGGACCCAAATATGGATGACTACGTCCTTTAACCCCTAGACATATGGTAATACTGAGTGCACGATCTAGGTGATGGAGGATATGTTGAGGTCCTGCATGTTAGACTTTTTCTGGAGATGGGAGTATCACTTTCCATTAGAGGATTTTGATTAAAATTATATCTACCACTCTACTGTAGACATGGAAACTTTTGAGGCCCTGTATAGAAGACCTTGTAGGTCACCCATATTCCAGATTGAGATCAGAGAGGCATCTCTTGTTGAGACGTATATGGTGAAATCCATGATCAAGAAGGTAAATTCATCCATGACTGGATAAGGGTAGCTTAGAGTATGGAGAAATCTTATTCAGATTGACTTCATAGTCCCTAAGAGATGGAGAAGGGAGAACATGTTTTCATGGGAGACTCCTTGTAATGAGGGTCATAGAGATTAGGGTGGGGAGTAATGTTATCCTAGAGTTTCATTAGGCTGTTTTATATCATGCCAAGAATTGGTGAGTTTTCTTGTTAACTTTCCCTACACCCACAGTTAGGTTTGGTTCACTGTATCTTCCATGTGTTGTGGATGAGGAAATATGTGCATGACCTCATCCACATTATTTACTAAGGTGACCTATAAATTGATGATAGATCCAATTTTGTGGTTCACCCGGTGGAAATTGAGGATCGATAGGATAGGACCATATGGTGATGGACCATCCCCATGGTTCGTGTGTTGTGGTATCATGGGAGCATGCAAGAGAGATTCTAAGAGTGTGAGACCAAAATGCAGGCTCAGTATCCCAAGAATTTTGATTAGTTTTTTATTTTTATTGATGTAAATATTGAAATAGGTAATAATATATATGATATAGAGAATGTTTTCCATTTTAATACTTTATAATATTTCTATAAATATTTTCAGAGTCAGGTGCTGAGACAATGTGTGATTTCAAGGCTCGTTGTGCCCGAAATTAATTTTATAAAGATATTAAATATATTTTATAACATGTGTACCTAGTTTATTAAAGATAATGGGTTAAATATTAAAAAGTGTATCATATCAAAAATTTGAGAAAACTATTGAATTAATAACATAAGATTTACCCCAGGCATGGCCTTTAAAGGGTTGCATGGGATGTTCATATAAAAGAAGTTTTTGAAGGGTGAATTTAGTTAAATAAATAATTGAAATATTTATTTGAATTAAAGGACTTAAATTAGAATCACTCTTTAAATAACTCATTATGGAAGATCTCTAGGTTCATCTGCATAACCCTAATACCATTGAGTATTGTTTTCTTCCACCTCTCATTAGAGGATTGGATTCATATGATTATGAAACTCCACATCTAAGAGAATTGAGACACAACAAACACAAAAACTTCTCTCATTCATTGGAGAGTGATTTATTCATCAAAAAAAATGATCCAAATTGTGGTAGGAATCTTAAATTTGTAGATTCTTTCACAATTGATTAAATGATTGAGAATGATTATACTATTTCTTTGATCTACATTCTAGTTTATCCTTCGCATAATATTAGGAATTAGATTTAAATTTTTTATTCATTTTTCTCACCCTCAGGAATACCAATTTTTATTCTTTTTCCAATAATGATTTTCCAATGGTTTTTCACCTTTTTTATTATGAATTTGTATCAATCTTTCTTTGCGTTCGTCACTAATTGGCCTATAGTATCTCGGTTCGGCTTTGTTGGGCAGGACCGAGCCAGATTGGACCCCTGGATTCATGGTGGATTTTATTGCAAGGAATGTATTGGATAATCAGGGATAGATTCATAGGATTTTAATTATTTGGGTGATTACCTAAAGTATCATAATACCAATGAGGATACAAGATATGGATGGAGGTGTGGCAGCGCGAAACGACCTCATGCGAGATTTTTGCGGATGAACAAAAATCTATTTTTCTGACTAATGGATGGTTGTAAATAACAAAAATAAGCTTAACTTTTAATTGAGGTTCCCTTGAGGTGAGATTAGTAGTTTTAAAGGTAGATATGTGATCTGAGAAATAGATTTATCTTTATGATAAAAACTCAACTACATGTCATGTAGTTCGAAAGAATGCACTGCGTGTTTCTCATAAATCCATGGTGTTAGAGTTTCATGAGTATATAAGTATTACATACCATGTGGTAGCCCCACATTCCATGTGACCTGGTGCTAGAGACCTATTGTGTACTCTGATAGTACATGAACATCAGCACAGCTAGTCACATTCTATGTATCAAAGTACAAAAATGTGGGAAATTTTACACATTTATAGCAGGAGCATGGGTAGGACCCCGGGTTTCTGAGGCACACTATGTAGTCCACTTACACATCATTTAGGTATACATGGGTAGTTATCCATGTATTATAAGAGACATGAATAGAAATAAGAGTGGGACCACAAGCCATGTGGGTCCCCTTACACACTGTGTACCCCTACTTCTATTTTGAGGAAACTTCTACCTCTCATATCCCCTTCATTTAGACTTGAATTTTGGCATGTGATTAGCCTCTATAGGATGTTTTTTCATATAAAAAGTAATTTTATAATTCATGGTGACTTTTTAGATATGATGAAAGATTTTTTAATCATTATTATTCTTTAGGAGATGCTCAATAATGGTAGTGATCAGGGATGATCATTAGAGTAGTGGCCCTCTAATGGACTAGGGCATGGGTCCCCTATCTACTGGGTGGTATCCTCTATAAGAAATTGTGTGGGTACTCTATATATTAATTGGTACCCCCTATGGAATTATTTTTTGGTTCCTCTATCTACTAAGTGGTACCCCTATCGGACAGAGTGTGGGTCATCTCTCTACTTATTAGTACCCCTATGGCATTAGGGTGTGGGTCCCGAATCTACTAAGTGGTACCTACCTATGGATTTATGGTGTGGGTCCACTATCTATCGAGTAGTTACCCCAATGGATTTAGGGTGTGGTTCCTCTATCGACTGAGTGGTTCCCCCTATGACATTAGGTTGTGGGTCCTCTATCTAGTGAGTGGTACCCCCTATGGCGTTAGGGTGTGGTTCCTCTATCTAATGAGTCTCCCCCATGGCTTTAGGTTTTGGGTCCTCCTTACACCGAGAGGTACCCCATATGGAATTAGGGTGCATGTCCTCTATCCGCTGATTTGTACCCTTATCGGAAAGGGTGAGGGTCCTCCTTAACGAGTTTTACCTGCTAATGAATAGAGAGATAGTCTTATTGACACTGAGTTCCACCCCATGATGCACTAAGGCATAGTTTCTCATCTTGGAGAATGTTCCCCATCGACAGTGTGAAACAGTAGCAAGGTATAGTCCCTCCACAAGTTTACTTATTTGGAAATACATCTGAGATGATAGGTATCGATGATAGACCATTGGAACTGTTGGCACTCTTTTCTTGGGCTGGTCTATAAGATATAAATTCGCTTTCTCTATCATTTGGACTTCTTTGTTGAGAATATGTATATATCTATATAAGTTTCATTAGATTTTTTTACTCTTTTTCTATGGGTTGAGTTGTCTCTTCCTATAATGTATCTTACTTATACCCCTTCAATTTTCGGGGAATCCTACAGGGTATGTATATACCCACCCCTACATGGGCTTTTTGTTCATGTTTCTTGTCTTATGAAGATGAATAATAGGTCATAAGAGATTACATAGGAGCATAGGGATACCCTGGTGAATTTGATCATGTACGGTGGTCGGATATTGGTGATTCAGAGCTGTTCTCTCTCAGTATTTAATTTCCCTATTATCTTAGGTAGGGACATCTTCCTGGTTGGGTGTGTGTTTTTCTCTTTTACATTTCAATTTACACATTCATAATCTTATACTCACTAGAGGTTTTACATGCATAGTTTATTCCCTTTATTTTGAATACTTTATTCTTATTCTTATGAAATTATGTATGGAGATGTTCGGGTGTGTGTGTTTAGTTACATTAGGAAAATACCTCCAATATTAGTTATTTCTTTTGGAGCATGTCGCCACCCCCTGGTCTAGGCCTATGGAGGTGGGATTGAGGCCTTTTCAGCTCTATACTCATTTAGTAGGGTCATGTTAATAAGTATATTAAGCTTTATTAAAAGAGGTAAATTAAAGTAGATATTCACCAAACCCTTTTTTAGTGTGAATAAATTTTTCCACCTCATAAGAGGTGGTGTTGGTATATCATAAGTCATTAATTCATTGTAATCATGCCACTAGATTAACCAATAATAATGTACAATTGAGCTATATCATATTAAATTTCTTAGTAAAATTATATGGTACATTTCACTCTAACATCCTATGATACATTAGAAATATGAATAATAAGAATTCTCACTCAAGTATTCTTCTTTGTTGGATATCTTCATTTTGGAAATCTTGTAAGATGAAATGTATGGGAGGATCAATGATGTATTCAAATGATGAATGTATGAATGAATGAAAAATTAACTCATATGTTATGGAACATATGAGTTAAAGAATGATCAATCAAAGAGAATCCTCAAAGGATATATAAAAGGGAAGTATACATGAGATGGTGGATATACAAGACATATAAATCCCTTAATGATTCTCCATACTTGAATCTCTAATTCTACATCTTTCCTTTGATCAATGAGGAACTATCATACTATGGATGCAAGGATGATATCACCCAAGCATTGGTTGATTTGGTTTAGTCTATGAATGTAATTCCCTAGAATGTTAAAGGGTTAAATGTATAAATAATATGACCCATGTCAACAAGGTGAACCTTTCTTTCCAAGAGCCTCCCTAATTAGAAATCCATAGTTAAAGAGGGTTTTCCTAGAGTAGTGATCAGGACGGGTGACCTACATGGATGTTTTACAAGGTGTGTTTGTGTGAGGAAAAAGAACATTGGAAAGAAAATGTGTTTTCTTTTGGGGACAGTCATTAGGGAAATGACCCATTCAAGCATGTGGGTGGGCCACATAGAGGGGAAACATATGTTTTTAGGGAAACTGAGTTGCCTACGGGGCCCAGTTTTTATGTGGGTATCAAACGAGGAACCCTACTAGAAGTGTGATGGAACTTCTAGGGTTGAGATATAGGGTCCACAATAGAGAAATGTTTCTCTAAATGGAGGCTAATATTACACCCTAGAATATTAAATGGTTAAATGGATAAATTATATGACCCATTTCAACAAGTTTCACATTTATTTTTGAGGGCCTACCTGATTGGAACTCGATGGTACATAGGTTCTCTTAGAATATTGATTAGGATGGGTGACATCTAAGGATTTTCACAAGGTTTGTTTTAGTGAGGATAAATAACACTTTAAATAACATATATTGTACTTTAGGGATTTTCATTAGTATTATGGCCCATTTCGGCATGTGGGTTGGCCCTAAGGAGGGGACAACATGTGTCTATGGGGTGACTTGGGTGCCGGTGGGGGATAGTCGTTTCAATGGATATACCATGGAGGAAGAATTTTTTGAACACCTTAAAGGGATATTTATTAAACCAATATGATAAATATAGTAGTGTAATCTATTCATTATAAGTTATACATGATTTCTTTATATATATATATAAGGATTTAGGTTATATTCATGGTTGATCTTCAGAATTGTGGTTTTTAATTTCTTCAAGTACATTCGTTAATTATTATTAATTACATATAAACCCATCATTAATTAGTTGTATTTACTCAAATAAACTAGATAACATTAAATAAAAGAATAAATAATGTATTTCTACATTAATAACTAGGCTTTGTAAGTATATAATAACACATAATAGAGGAATCAGAATAGATTAAGAGACCTGAACCAAGATCCCATACATAGATAAATGAAAAACATGCATAAACCTCACCATCAATATTCAAATGGGTTTTATATAGGATACAATGTGGTAGAAGAAGGATACCTCGCCTCTAAACATCTATGTGGATTGAACATGAATCACTTAGCATTCCATTAGAAATCCCCAGCCACCATGACATGATAATTCCTCATCATGAAAAAAGATAGAATTTTAAGAGACAATCAAGCATAGGGAGTTTCAAAAAATCATGTAACACACATACAAACATACTTCCATATCACATTAGTGGGTTTTATAAAGCCTTCAATAAGGCTCTTTAATAGTTCATTCATTACCCCAAGGGTTATAAAACTTAAGTTAATGGATTGGCCAGTTTATACATAACATTAATGAATTAAAGATACTCTTTCATGTTTTATCTCACACAATGGTTCTTTAATGATATCATATATGTAATGATCACTTGAACGTTTTATTAACATTTGACCAGCTTAACTATTTAAGATAGTATCTTTATGATATCTGTTTAATCGTACTTTGGGACTAAAATGGGTACTGGCATGAAATATTTTTTTCATGTATTATAATAACCCATATCATAAAATAAAATATACCATTATTGTTGGAATGTCTTACCATTTGATATACACTAATCAAACAATACAATTTATCCTATATATATCATATATAATTATTTAGAGCATATCTCCATCAATATCTTGTTTTCACTAAAGCCTCATAGTGTTTGAGTCATTTCACTTTATATTTTCTTATATACAATAAATTTTGAAATCATATCCAAAAATATTTTTGGTATCATCCAAAATACTTTTAGAATTCTATCATAAATATTCACTCTATGTTACATCATATTTGATACCTTGTGAATACACATCCAAAACTCTTTTGGATTAAGTCTAAAGAATTTTTAGATATGATCTCAGATTTAAACTCAATCTACATTTAGGATACCAAAAAGTGTGACTCCAAAAACCTTTTTATCCTTGAAAACAAATATGAATATTTGGATCTATAAATGTAGGAAAAGAACCACCTCTATAAAATCATCAATGCTACAAAATCTATAAAGGGATCATGTATGATCTATATTAAACATGAGTATCTTTATACAAGTATCCCTATAACATAACACATTTTAGAATAAAATCTCATACATTACCTTTGGATAAGACACTGAGTGACCATAGGTAACATATTATGTCAATCCCATATGGCCAAATCATATATTTGTGATTATTTGAGTATAAAATCTGAATAGATATGAAAATCATAGGTACTATCTATGAGCAGTCTCATACACCTTGGTCTATCTTAATCATGGTCCCATGTGTCATTATTTTAATTTCAGAGGAAAAATACCTTCTTGGTTGAGCTCTAATCGATGACATGATCAACAACATACCCAACCACTCTTTGATTAGCTAAACCTCAAGTATTTAATAATAAAGGTATCAAATCATGAAGGATTTCATGCTAGGTATCTCACCAACATTGGGTAGAATAGATAATATGATCCATACACCCAAATATACCTAATGCATAGTTTATAGAATAGTATGAGATATACATAATGGGTCATCCAATTTATAAAAAAACTATTTTTTCTTCATGCACATATTTTGTATCTCTATACAAGAAGAATACTCGTACTAAAATTAATATTTCACCATTGCCTTTAATACCCCATGATGAACATCGGTTATAAATAACTCCAATTTATAATTTGAAAGGTTAATTATCATTACATTTCACATATTTCATATCAATATATATAATTATTCAACTAATTTAAAAGAATAATAAAATGGATATTGTTTTTATTTGATATATTTTATTTTCTTAAATTCATTTTAATAATATTTAACAAAAACTAACATAGGCACCTATCTATAATATAATATATGATAGACTACCATATAATCATTATGTTTGATGTTATTTTTTGGGTTTTTGTCAAATCTTTATATCTATATGTTATTCCCACCACATATCAATATGAATATTTTATTAAACCCTCCCAAAAACTCTTTAGAGTTTAAAATCATTAATCAAAAAATTAAGTTTAAATTTTGGTGAGATTTAGAAATAATATTTACAATTTTCAACTCTTTACACATATTCAAACTCTTTAATTCATAAAATTAAATGTTTCATTGTTAATAAATATTGTTTCATACTTAGAACTTTTCTATTTTTACCTTAATCAACATTAAAACCCTTCCCATCAAACTATTTCCCAGAAATATTTTGTAAATAATATAAATTTTTACATTATTACCTATCAACACATCATAAAATCTTCTAAGTAAAAGAAACATTCACTTTATTATTATAACTAAATTTAACTCTTTATAATTATCTTTACTTCCATACCTAAACAAATCTTTTATGATTTGAATTATAATTTAATTTATATTTTTACTAGTATAATACTTTATTAAATATTGATATTCACTTTTTTAAAGTAACTAAATGTTCCTTTTTTATTTTTTTATTTACCATCACATAGCATAAACTTTGTAGGATATTAAGTAAAAATAAATTTAATTTTTATTGGTATAATATGTTTTTATAACTTTGATCTTTTTAAGTCTAAAAATACCCCCACTAGTCTCTTAGACAATATCTCCTTTTTATAATATCATACTAAGATACAAAAACTCCGTTGTACTAGGAAATAACACTTATTTCCTTTTAGTATAAATATTTAATAAATAAAATATAATTTTTATATCATATTTGGTATTCTATATGTTTGTTCTATTTTCCTCTAAAAAGGAGACTGTTCATTAATATATTCCACTAATGGGTTGTGAGAACATAATCCCATTTATTTCAAAAAATATATAGACAAAATATTTATCCTAGATAAATAATTTTAATACTTTTCTTCTTTTTATAAAATATTATATAATCAGATGAATCATAATCCATATGCATTTAATTCATTATCTAATATTTATCATGATAAATCTTTGTTAATAAAAATAATTTTGTTTTGATATTATATAAATAAGATAAATACACACAAACTTTACTTTGATATATTTAATATTGATAAATTACATTACATTAAAATCTTAACTATGAAATATTTTTTCAGCATGTCAATGACAACAAAAATATTTATTAATTCTTCCCTTTATTTTGTACACTTTTACATTTACAGAACATGTAAAGTATACATTTGGTATCATATACCCATTGAATCTGAAGAAATAATTTCTATAACAATGGACCTTGACATAAAAATCCCATAAGGTTTTATAAACCCCTTCAAGTATCCTAAACAATTCCTTCCTTATTTCATCAGGTTTTAATGACTATGACTATCTTCTAAAAGAAATATTATTAGACTCTCCAACTAAATTTTTTTCTTTTAGTTTGAACTTTTACACACATGTTCTATCTATAAAATACCAAAACATAGAAATAATATTCACAATTCATTTATTTTCAACACATGAAAATATTGAGAAAACTTTTCTCGACCTCATCCACATTCTTGGAACATTTCCATAAATTATAATTCGATTAAATCCTTAACTATAATAATCATTAAGGAAACCACTAGTCTATGCATTTGATAATCATATCCAATCATATTGAATATCATTGAACTACCCAATCATATTCAATATATAATACTATAATTATTTAGGTCATTTTTCATATAATACATTTCAAACCCCAAATAAATCATTATATGCTTTTCATGAGGATCAATAATCACCTTCTGACCAATTTCAATCATCAGTTACTCGAGAAGGGATTTCTCCAACACATGAAATTTATCCTTAAGAACTATCCTTATGTTGCTATTATTAGAATTATATTAAATTAACCCTATCATTTTCAATAATTTATTTCAAAGTTAAGTTTGATGATGATTATGATGTTATATGTCTTCAACAAAATCTTTTATTAGATGAGTATCATGCTTTATTAACAATTTAATAAGAACTATTATTAAATAGGATCCCTCTAAAATGATTACCCCTTTTTAATCCATCATATCCATTAGATGTACAAGATCCATATTTCACTAATAAATGAGTCTACTAAAAAAATATCTCACTAGATTGTTATTTAGTTAGGTAATTATCCCAATCACGTCATATATAATTGTTGGATAGTTGAGTGGTTAATACTTTATCAGATCTATCAAGGGGATAACCCCAACATTGTTCCTATGGTATCCTAAACATTAGGTTTTCCTATATAATTGTAATCTAAATAAAATGATAAGAATAAGTTATTAACTATTAGGGTAACCTTATAACTTACTAGGATTACTTAAGATAATTTGGGGGCACTCATCTATGGAATGAAACAACCCAGTTTGATTATTGAGGTCTTGGAAAGTGATTCTTTGGACATAATATCACATTTATCATTTTAAGGGGATTTGATATCACTATCTTATCTCATATTATTCCATTTGTGTATATATTCTTTTAATGATTTTTTTTGAAATCTTATTCCTTTCACAAAATCGATATGTTCAAACTATATTGATGTGAAACTCTTATCCAACTCACAATTTTTGTTACTTACCCAAAAATGTAATCCAAATATAACTACACATATACAAATGCATCTCATGTATATGGTATATGAACCATTTATGTATAGGTTAATAATTATATTAAATTGAAAAATTCAATATGGGTAAGACTGGAACCATAGATAGCCAATGACCACCTTTCTAGAACAAGGGATATTTCCCTAGGCTACTGGGATGTCTATCCCAAAGTCAATCTACCCTAGGATACTTTATCCAAGTGATAATATAATTGATTATAACTCCAATAGCTGATATATATATATATATAATATATTCAATAAAAAATAATATAATAACTTTAATTACTAACTGAAGTAAAGGTAGTTATAAACTAAATGATTTTATCATACCTTGCATGTAACAACTAAGATTCAAGTATAAAAATCTCAAGAAGTAGTTTAATAATTAAAATAAATAATGAACCATTAATAATAAAAAATTTATAACTATGAATAAATTTGGGAATAACCTTTATATAAATGAATTTTTAAAATATTAAAACTTCAGATAAATATTTATAAGCAATTGAAAAATAAAAAATAGACTATAAACATTTTATAAATAAATTAAATATTATGAAAAATCAATAATCTTGAATATAAAAACATTATATCCCTTTAATAATATGAACTCATTAATATTGTAAATTTGTTTTAGATTCACCCCTATGACCATACATTTCGAGTCTATACAGATCTATTTTCTAAAGGGATCTTATCATTTGGACTTTACCAACAATATTTTAGGTGTTTATTAGTCAATTTGATGAGATATTAGGCTCATCTCACCCTTTATGGGGGAATTATTTCCCGCACTAGGACTTTCAAAAAAATGTAATATGTGTTCAAAAATCCTTCCCAAATCCCAATGTGGGAATGGTTACCACTGTTCAAATTATCGATTGAAATCATGAATAAATGTAAACCTATATATATATTGTAGGCTATCCATATTTCTCTTATAATTTACTGATTATATGTTTAAAGATATACATTTGGACACTCTAGAGTTCATTACCATCTAGGGAGGTGGTAGGTTTTGTGGTGTTGGGATCGAGCCCATGAAAGGGGATTCCTATATAAACCTATGAATGGAATCAAAACCTACATAGTTTAGAACTTATTAACATGAAACATCATTCCTTTTAAGTTCATGTGATATGGAATATAGTGGTTTATTTTTTTTCATGCATCCATAACTGCCTCAATGTAATATAAAGTAATGAAGAGTTGACTATTGGGTCAAAGGTTCCTAAAGATGGTTTGTTCTAGGACTTATGCATGTGTGGCCTGATATGGTTTACTATGTTTGTTGGAATTTAAATAAAAGAGTGTGTTGTTATACTAACAAGTAATATGGTCCATTAAGGTGGAATTAGATCACATGTAATATAGAACATTGATAAACTCTTCACATTGAATATGGATAAATTAAGATGGGTCCTACTGGGAATATATCTTGACAAGGATAGGATCCATATGGAATATGGAACAGTGGAGATATGGTTTAGGATATCAATTTTTAACCTTATATTGGCATCCTATATATCCTGGTTAACAAGAAATCAAATCTTACATAGTTAAAGTTTCATAGTTTAAATTCATATTTCAGGATCTTACCATGCGGTGAGGATTTTTGCATCATGAAATGGAAATGGTAATTAATATAGTGGTTCTTACACATGGGTGGTCTAGGTGTGTGCCCACTTCCTATTTGGTAATAAATGGTTAAGTAATTATGGTTGAACTCATGGGGGTATGGTCTATGAAAGAGTAATTGGGGCTTACACCTAATAAACGTCCCATTTCTAGATAAGGGAATAAGAAAAATATTTGTAGGTCTTACGTATATACTACTTGGATGTTCCTAGTATGTGACTTAGGTAAAGGTGGTTTTTAGGGATTATTTAAAATTTCAATCCTACTATTTGGGAAGATGATTCCTATCTTTTTTGTTGCTAGACAAGGAAGGAAAACATTACTCATGGGTAATATGGTCTAGTGACGAAGAGTTGGATCATGTATAATATGAACCATTAAGAAAGGAAGGTTGTTATCATGGCTAATATACCCCTAATGAGAAATAATTTGGGTATTTATCATAATAGGAGGACCTATACTTGTTTAAAAGTGGTAAGGATATGTGTAGGGATTACACATGGGCCTCCCAGAGGTTCCTATATTAGTCAGTGACTCAAGTGAAGGAATATTTTTGGTCTTTAACCTAGTAAGAGGTTCTTATTTTATCCCTATCTCATTTAGTGGAAAAAAGGGGTCAAATGGGTGTTTGGTTTGATTTCATACTGGATATAGGTCATCTAGGGTAGCAAAGATGACCCAAATGAGCCTAGAAAGGTTCCATTAGTATCCTCAATATAGGGAACATCATTATAAATGGAATATATGATCAATATTAACCTTAGGTTCCTATCAATTAGGGAGTAAAACTAAAGAATAACCCATTATCAAAGGAATACATGATTGATGGGGTGAAACTTTATGTGCATGGACTGATCATATATTTCAAAAGGTTGTGGAGGAGTAAAATATGGGTAGGTGATCATGTAGATTAATAGGGTGAATTGGTTCCCTATAGGAGTGCCTAGATAAATTAGTGACCTAATAGAGCACCCAGTTTAAGTGTCACACTAATTCAAAATATAGTATGAATTGTCTCCCTTTTGTGGGGGTGGGATGATGTGTTACCTGAATTTTTTGGATAGGGAGAGAATTTTTAGGATAGAGATAAATTTCACCCTAGTTTGGAAGGTAAGGAAAAGTGTCGCCTTAATTTTTAGGGTAGTTAGAAGTTTCACCCTAGTGAGGACCTATTTTGTTTAACTTAGGTGTATGGGGAATTAAAACTACTCTCCCAAGGTTAGCTGATCATATGGAACCTTAGTGTAGTTCTTATGAGATAGGTTCATTCACCTTAGTCTTTAAGGGTTATAAGGGAAGTGTCATTTCATAAAAGTTTGTGTATTGTTTTCTTTAGATTACTTAATTACCCATAATTTCCCATTAATTCCCATTGGTTTTTACTTAAATAAGCCACTTAAAGGGAGGAGGTAAAATTTGGTCATGTGCATAAATTATGTATCTTATTCTTCCATGGGCCCAACCAAAATGTCAAATTGGGATAAAAAGGGTTTTATTTATTAGACTTAATATACTAGGGGTAGATTGAAGTTTGTAACCGCTTCTTTTTTCCTAGTTGTTGAGCACCTCAAGTAGGAGGATATAGGAACTATATAAGCATATAGATTGGTTTTTTTAGGAGATAAGGGAACACATGTGGTAAGGTTGGGGTTAAGTGACTTGGGTGTTATCTAGGGAGACTAAGGAGAAGGAGAATGGGAACGCTAATGGAGATTCATTCCATATTCTACTCTTGTTTCCATGAAATTTACTTTCCCATAGAATTTTTCTCAATTCAAAAAATGGAAGTTCCAAAAAATACCCCCTCCCTTATAATTTGATCTTATATATATATATAGAGAATCAAATTATGATGTTGTAAGATCCCTATTTTTATATATGAGGTGTGTATTATTTAAATTTTAGTAAACCCTTTGTAAGTTTATCTTTTTGTATTAGAATCGATAACCACACATTTATTCTGGTCTATTTTTTAGGAAGAAGGTAGCATAGGATGGAGCTTAGTTGTAGTTACAATTCATGACCTGAATGCAATTCACAACATGATTACAATTCACAATGTGAATTGGTCTGGACAAACCCCATTCAGGATGTGAATAAGTTTTTCTGAAAGAGGGAAACCCAAAGAAATTAACAACATAAATTATTTTCACATTGTGAATATGTTGTGGACTTTTAAAAAAATAACCCTAATTTGTCCTTCTTATTCACAACAGCCTATCATGGAGTGTTCCTCTTCTCCTTTCACCTGGGTTAATTTGGTTCTACCTCATCTGGACTCTGATTGAGCCACCATTTGTCTCATTTTAGTCCTCCTGGTAAGATCTTTGATCCTTTAGCTTCTTTTCTTGGTTTATCTTTCCTTATTCAAAGTTATTTTAGTTCATGTTAATATGACTTTTTTAGAGAGTTTTCTAGTTTGTTCAATTATTCCATTCTAGGATAAATCAGAATATAATATAAGACGAGTACTCCTTTGCCACCATAAGGTTGGTGTTCTAGTAACTAAACCTCAATTATTGTTTCTTTATATTATGCATCATGATTTCACATGCTATATTTTCCATGAATTTCCACAAAAATACACATATACCTTAATTAATTTTGTATCTTTAATAGAAATGATCTGGTTCCTCCT
Organism: Viscum album; assembly: GCA_963277665.1. NCBI lineage: Eukaryota > Viridiplantae > Streptophyta > Magnoliopsida > Santalales > Viscaceae > Viscum > Viscum album. Next base: position 779,591,746 of record OY728138.1, read on the forward strand.
TGTTCTTGTTGGAATAGGTCCTTATCAATTAATACCACCCCTTAGGGTGTGCTTATAGGATTTCCCCTTGATATTAAAAAATTATTATGTGACCAAACCACCTTCGAAGTGGTTATATATTGGAATTTATATTAAATGAATATAATTAATAAAATGGGAGTGGTATGACCACATCATGTGATTTTTCATAAACAATGGATACTCCCTTGTTAATTTGGAACAATGATTTTTTATAACCCATTTATTGGATCATAAGAAAGTTTATTTTACTATTTATTTCTTTTTATACTTGGTCATGGAATCCCTATTAATATGATACTTAGTCATGGGGTCACATATACCTATGATACTCAGGAACGGTTTCCCTACTAATATGATAATCAGTCATGGAGTTCAATATACATGTGATACTCAGGTTTGGAATCCCGGATGATATGATACTCGGGCATTCCATCCTATATACCAGTGGTACTTGGGCATGTAGTCCCTACTGATATGATAATTATGAATGGTGTCTCATATGCCTATGATACATAGGAATGGTTTCCCTACTAATATGATACCTAGGAATAGTGTCCCATATACCTATGGTACTATGGAATAGAGACCTATATGATGTATGATACTTGATCATGGAATACCCTACTACTTTATAAGACTCTAGTGACTATACATGGATGTCAGATCTATTCCTTAAGTCTTGGATAGCCCTAGGTATCTATATATATATATATAAATTTCATTACGTATATAGTGAATATATATACATATATACATATATGTATTTATGTATGTATAGGTTAATGGTGACATATGTTCTAAGGTTTCTTAACATGGTTTGAAGTAGGTAGTGTAAGCCCATTGTCCTTCAGGAACCAAAGCTGACCCTTTACAGTTTACATTACAACTTTACCATTTCCATATCTGAAAATTGAAAATATTATATGCACTGGTTGGATAATTCTAAACATGTTTGGTGGTTTTCTACTGAGATTATCCCACACCCTATTCGGGCCACCATTTGGTACCCAAAAAATCTTCATGGATGCAGGTATAAACAATGGAAAGCACCCAGTATTAGATGCTTGATTGATTATTACATGGGAGCTTGGGATCATAGGACGGAGCATTGGATCATGATGATATTAGATATCATTTTTGGTATTTTTTTCATTTTTATATACATTTATGTACATGGTCTTTCATTTTTGTACATCCCCACCACATAATCATCATTTTGTATATGCTGACTCTTTTGGTATGATGTGTTATTACTACATGAATGATTTACTTACACTACTTAATTATTATTTATTTTTATTATGATATTTATTCAATATCTCACCACTATTACAATCTAATTATTAAGGTATTGTCTCCACACTATACCACCATGAACCCTCATTGTTATTCGTCATCCTTTGGCATATGAGGAGCCATGGTTGAGGATGTGTTCCCATCAATTCAGATATGTTTATCATGTGAGATGGGTTGGGACATCATAAAGTGGTATCATATTCTTTCACTTATTATTTTGGGATGGTATAAAGGATACTAGGATGAGTCAAAATTTGGTAATTAGATTTTACCCAGGAGTATCTTACCCATGTACAGAGAAAAGCCAAATTATTAGGGATAAGAATTCTTATTTGTAGATTCTAATTATTAAAATTGTTTTGATTTCACTATTGGGTGATGCAAATGATATATGATGTTATCAATATTATGATTTTGGATTCCATTTTACCCTTGGTATGTCATGGAAAGGAAGTGTTTGCTCATACATCAGTAGAGGCACAAAGAGATTCACATGTCATGTATTATTTCATTCCATATAGGTGTGTCTCATTACTTGTATTGCATGTGGTTGTTATGAGTACCTTGAATTCTCTTTATGTAATTATTCTAATGTTTATTGTAGGGGAATGAGAAACATTATTGGTTACTTAAAGTGCATGCATCAACCTAACAACATTTTTCTACAAATTTTGATGTATTCGCCTTATGTAGTCAATTATGGAACATTGAGTCATGGACTATTGGTTTCATGGTCTGGAATGTGTTTATGGTTGTTATTAAATGGAAATGATATTTCAATTTATATAGTGTATGGGACATTATAAATTGTTAAGGGTGATCCATATAGATCAACCATTTAAAAATATTTTCTATACAAATGAGTATGAACTTAAATAAATTTAAATTCTGAAATAAAATGGTCATCATTAAATGGATATGTCAATTAAAACATAAAGGGTATTTTCCTCCATAAATTGAAATTTAAACTCTATATACTAGGAACCATGAATTATGGTAGAGAACTTGACCCTAATCAGACCTCATTAGTGCGTAGTAGGTAGTGTCTCTTATGTTTCTTTTGAGTTGTACATCACCCACACCTATGTTTAAGAGCAGGTGGAGAGGTTATACTTTTATATATAAAGGTTATTTAACAATTATGTTCTTATACCCATAGATTATGACATTAAAAAAATATTTTTTTGAGACTTGTGTTTTGAAATAATAGATCTACTCCACCACAATGTCCTTGGGTTGAGTTTCAAGAAGGTGGCGATAACCATGCTCTGGATATGGTGGTACCTAACTTACCGGAAGTTCCACCTATAGAACCTCTTATTATACCCAACTTGGGTACTGTTACTCAGTTTTGAGAGGGATTATTGAGGTGTATATAGATCATCCAAGGATCCCTGCAACCTTCCCCTACTATAATAGAGTTGACATTATAATTTTTGAAGCAGCATCCGCCCAATTTTTTAGTGGATGGAGGTCCTCAAGCTGTAGATTCAAGGATACAGTCCATCCTAACTAAATTTGAGCACCTTGATGCACCTGTTAAGAGGATATTTAATATTTTATGTTTATACTTTTAGATTTTTTCAAGATATGGTGGGATGTTATTACCTAGGAAGGTCATCATTAGGGTATGGCCTGGGTGGGATTTCAGATAGTCTTCTATGAATATATATTTCCCAAGACACTGTAAGTGGAATGAGATGGGTATTTTATGCATCTAAATTAGGGTACTATGTCTTTGATGGACTATTTTACTCATTTTAAAAATCTCCATTTCTTTTCAATGACTCTTGCTAGTGACATATTGACGATAGTGAGATATATTTAGAATGGGATTATATATTACTTCTGATATCAGGTGAATGTATTTCAGTTTACCACTATTTTTTAAATATTAAACCATGCCCTCATCTTCAAGTGTAACTATAGAGAATCTTATAGAGTGATCTAGGGTGGTTTAGAACCGATACAAGGAAGTAGTTCAACTAGAAACTAGAAATGTTAGGTTGAGAATGCATATAGGGGAAGAAGTATACAAATGATTCCCACTGATAGTAATGAGGTTTTTTACTATTATGGATATCTAGGGAATAAGAAGACCAAGTATCCAAAAGACCATTTCAAGTGATGAGGTTATCATATTTTTGGTCATATTCAACATTTTTGTAGGAACTTCTCATCCATGGCTAGTGGGAGAGGATTCATATATTCTTTGCCTTCAGTAGCGGGATCTGCATCACCTCTCTAAGTAGGTAGCTAGAGTACTACTGGGATTTCAAGTAGAGAAAGTATTCATGGTTGAGGCAGCCATGCTTAAGATGTATAGAACCAATATCATGGATCTTCTCAGGGTATTCAAGTTATATTTCAGGGCCACAGATCTAACCATATATATACAGTTTTTCCATTATCATAGGAATAGATAATTGAGCCATCTATATTCTAGAGTACTATTATAGTAGCCTCTATATTATTTTTCCCTTATTTGAAACTGATGATTTAAATTCATTCATATATATAAAAATAATAGAAAGTCTCAGACTTGAAATTTAGTACTTTGGTGGGGTGATGAACCTTAACATTCCTTTGGGTATACGTTCAGAGAGTATACACCAGTGTAAGGAGTGACCCTTGAGATAGGAAGCCATCATTTTCTATGGATCTTCTTCATCTTTGAGATGGTTGGTTATGTCATCATTCTCAGGATGGTCTATTTAGTTCATAACCATTCCTATGTGTATTTATATAGCTGAAGGGTGTCCTTTACATCACTAGAGGGTGGTACTTATATACTTAAGGGTGAATATGGTGTTTAGGAAAGTCGAGATAGACCATATCAGCATGGAAAAAGTGGTTTGACATTCAATATTTCTATCCTTTTTCTAGATTATTAGAGAGACCTTCTTAGTGGATGATCTTGGGAGACTATATGTCCATAAGATTGTGCACCTATACAGGGTCCCTCATACCATTGTTTCAGACAGGGATGCTCATTTAAAATTCAGGTTCTAGAAGGATCTATAGAAATATCTCAAGACATGACTATTTTTTAGAATGGTCTTTTACCCATGCACTGACATCTAATTAGAATGGATAATGCAGGTACTGGAGGAAATTCTATAGGCATGTTTCCTTGATTTCAGAGGTTCTTGGGAGAAACATATTCCCCTATTTGGGTTTTCCTACAATAATAGATTCCATAGTATTATACAAATATATCCATATGAGGCTTTATATGGTAGGACATCATGTTCGCCCCTATACTGGTTAGAGGTAGGAGAGGTAGTGCTACTAGGACCTTGACTCATTCCAGAGACTTTGGAGTAGGTAAAACTTATCAAAAAGTGGATGGTTGAAACTCAGTCTAGATAGAAGTCTTATGTCGACCGACATCACCTACCTCTAGAGTTTGAGGTAGGGGTTCAAATATTCTTGCATGTTTCTCCTATACTGGGGAATAGTAAACTTTAGTCATAGGGGAAACTATCACTTCATTGTGTTTTGAATTTTAAGTTATTAGAGAGAGTCATGATGGTATCGTATTAGATAGTTCTTCTTCAGAGGTACTGATCCATCCACAACATCTTCAATTTATTGTAGCTCTACTGATGTCATGATGACCCATCTCATACTTTTTATCCTGAGAATGTTGAATTGGTGTTTGATTATTATTTTGAGTAGTTCCCTATTAGTTTCATTGATCATAGAAAAAAGGCCTTATTGGGTAGGTATGTCCCTCTAGTATGGGTCTTATAGAAACACAACCATGTACAGGATGAGACTTGGGAGAGAGAGGCCAACGTATCTGCTCAGTGGCTAGAGTTGATCTCCAAAAAAGATTTACCACCCTTGGAAGGGAAACTTATGGACCTGTTTTTTAAGAGGGGTAGACTGTAATATCCCAATTTTACATATGAGGTATGGATCCTTTAAATTTTAGTAAAAACGTGTTAAGTTTATCTTTTTAGCATAAACCTGGTAACAACACCCTTAGGATGGTCATGTTTTTTAATAATAATGTAATAGGGGATGGAGACTAGCTACATAACCAATTCACAATTTGAATGCAATTAAAAATTTGAATGTAATACACAATTAGAATGCAATTCACAATGTGAATTCAATTCATGATGTGAATTAGTTTGGTTAAACCTCATTCAAGATGTGAATAGGTTTTTCCTAGAGGATGAACCCCTAAGGAATTAGTGACAATAATTCTATTTGCATCATGAATATGTCATCGACTTTTAAAAAAAAGTGAAACCCTTAAATTATACTTCTTCCACATAGTAGCTAGGCACGGAGAGTTCCTCTTATCCTTCTACCTAGGGTCTTTTGGTGTTCCCTCATCAAGACTCCTATAGATCCACCATTTGTATTATTATATTAATCCAAGTAAGAGATTTGATCCTTTAATTTCTTTTCCCAGTTTATCTTTCCTTATTTAGAGTTGTTTTGGTGGGAGCTAATATGCCATGTTTTATGTCTTTTTTATGGTTTTTTTATTTCTTATACTCTATTCCAAATCAGAAGCAGATACTTAATGAGTACTACTATACCACCATAAGATAGGTGGTATAGTAATTATCCCTCATGTCTTATTACTTTATATTATGCATCGTGATTCCACACATCGTATTTTTTGTGTGTTTCCATAAAAATATTATTTCCCCTTATTTAATTTGTTATACTTGATTGAAATGACCTTATTCCTCATTTTTATTTTTGGAATAGGTCTATATCAACTAATTCCACTCCTTGGTGTGTGCTTATGGAATTTACCCTTGATATTGTAAATTCTTAAGTGACCAAACCACCTCTTAAGTGTTTATAGCTTGGCATGTAGATGAAATGACTATAATGAATTAAATAAAAAGTGAGTGTTATGGCCACATAATGTTATTTTCCATAAAAAAAATTTGTTAAGTGCTTGTTTAAGTGGAATGATAATGAAATATAAACCATTTATTGGATCATACTAAAGTTTATTTGACTATTTATTTCATTTTATACTTGGGAATGGAATCCTTATTGATATGATACTCGATCATAGAATCTCATATACCTATGATACTCGGGCATGGCCTCCCTAATGATATGATACTCAACCACGGAGTCCCATAATTTTATGATTCTTTGGTATAGAATCCATACTAATAGGATACTCAGGCATGGTGTCCCGTATACCTATGATACTTGGGAATATAATCCCTATGGATATGATACTCGGGTATGGATCCCTATATATCATTAATACTCATGCATGGAGTCTCATATACTTATGATACTAGGGAATGGAGACCTTTATGATGTATGATACTCTATACTGGAATCATTTACTACTTAGTAAGACTCTATTGACTAAACATGGATGCCTGAGTTACGCATTAGGTACTGGATAAAACTACATATCTATATATATATATGTCTATAAACATAATTACATATATAGTTCATATATATACATAAATGAATATAAATATATATGTTCAAGGTGAAATATGTTTTGTGGTTTTCCAGCACAGGTCTATGGAGGTGGTGTTAGCCTGGTATCCTTCAGGAAGTAGTGCCGGCCCTTTATAGTTTACATTACAACTTTACCATTTCCATATCTGCATACTAATCATATTATATGCACTGGCTGGATAATTCTAGACATAATTGGCGGTGTCCTACAGAGTATATCTCACACCCTATTTGGGCCACCATTTGGTACCTAGATAGTATTCATGGATTCTAGTAGGGATAAGGGAAAGCGCCTAGTCTTGGATGCTTGATTGACTATCACATGGGACCTTGGGAGCGCAGGACTCAGTCTTAGATCATGATTCTATTGGATAACCTTTTTGAACTTTTGTTCATTTTGATATAACTAAATGTATGTGTTCCTACATTTTTTTATATATTCATGAAATACACATCATCTTGTATATGGAGACACTTTGGATTAATTTATGAATAATACTTGGATGATTTACATCCATTTATTTTTTTCATCTTTATTATGATTCCTCTATTTATTCATGATCATAATATTGTGACACTCTAATTATGAGGTTATAGTCTCCCCATTGTTCCACCATGGACCCTCACTTCTATACAGTAGCCTCTGGTGTATGGGAAGGTGTATTTGAGATTGTGTGGACCACTTATTTGGCTACTATTATCAAGTGATCCAGTTCGGGATGTCAATAGAGTAAATATGATTTTGGAATGATAGTGGGTTCAGAATTTTGTGTTTATACTCATCTTAGACTAGGTCATGGAATGTTCACACTAAGAATATTTTTCGTACTGTGTGTGCTAGCATTTAGGATATTCAAATGGGTGATGTGAATTGGTATATGGGTTCTAAACACAACTTTACTTATATAAATAGTGGGAGACCACCCCAATTCCATTCACCTTTTCAACCTGAGAGAAACCTATAGCTTCACACAGTATTTTTACTCAAGTATTAAAACTCCACCAAGGGTATGCTCATATATACAACATTTTTTATACCCTTAGTGTGATAGTGTTGGGTAAAGATACCTAAAATTTTATCTGAATGAGGGAGATAAGTAAATATATCTGGGAGAATTCGCAAGGGTAAATCCAGCTGGGTGAAACTATATAAGAAAAAAATTACTTTGATAAATTTTCACCAATTTGTATTCATTTTAGCTTTATCTTTTCCCTTTGTAATTCATCTTTAAATCCATAAAAAATTGAATCCCCCTTCCAAGAAATGGATTTTACTTAAAATATTATTCTATATGATAAAATGTTTTCTTGAATTGAAATGATGGTTTTATATGTTGACATAAACTCATAAAATTTTAACACACCATTCCATCAAGACATATTAAGTCTTTATGAATCATCTTTAATAAACTACACATTGTGATCTAAAATTACTCTTTATAGATTCAGCCTCTCGATCAATGTTTCAGTTCCATAATTAGACATTTATCTTATTATCGTAAAAATCGTGTCTCTATGAGACATCTCTCATAATAGTATTTCTCTTAATTTTAAAATTATCTATGAGGTAATTTGTGAGGGAATGTATTATATGGATAATTTTATGGTATTTTTGAGAGATGACCCATGGGTATACCCTGTCATCAAAAAATATTCCTCATTGAGTCAACATAAGAGACAAATTATTCAATAGGTTCTCTAACCTGGAATAAATTTCTTTGAGGAGTGTTCATGGTACAATTGGGTGATCTAATTTTGTTCTAGGATGGAGGGTTCCTTGGTATTTATCAAACATTATGAAGTATTTTTTTTCTTATCAGCTTTTAGTTTAATTTCATCTTGATCTCATCATTGAGTTGATCAATCAGTGATGTTTTTAAACCAACACCTTTCATTTGTCTCACAAGGAGGTCAGAATTAGACCCATTGACATTTAAAGTATTGAAAAAATATTTTTCTTTGTTTATATGTGTTCTACCACCTCACATAATCTTGAATGATACTGGGAGAACTTATATTTTATTGAGGGAACTATTTGTATTGGTTCAAGGTGAACTGAATAGAGATATATTCACCCAACCCTCAACATCCCCTTTATTAATTGTATAAAAATATTTTTACACACCCATGGATTGAAGCCCAAATAAATTAGACTGAGGACCTACCCAAAATAAATTATAAAGGTTATTAGGATACTTATTGGTGTATTCTGAGAAAATTTCAATACACAGTATGGAGATATCAGATTAGATCAGAACTAATCAATTATATTTAGTAGGATTTTCTCCTGGAAAATTTTCTCAATGGGTGTCTATTATCATCATGAAATTCCTACAAGGGTGTGAGAGTTTGCTTCACACATTCTATAAGTGGTTTAAGAAAAAAATTATTATTTTATTAGGAAGAATATACAAAGTATTGGTTCAATTTTAATGGTTTAAAACCCACCATATAACCTATGTCCCATTCCCATTCTTATATGGTTGGATCACAGAATACATGGGTGGATATGCCTTGAAAAACATGCCCCCCCCCCCCAATTCACACAATGGCCTATGTTACTATAGATCAATACTATATGAATAATCAATATGGGTACCCAATATCATACTATATTATAGGGGACCATTAACAATTTGCATTTTACCTCTATAAGTCTCTCATCAACACATTGGTGGTTAACATAAATAGCTCAGTCGATAACTATGTAGACTGAATCTCTCTATAATATGGAGAAAATATAAATAGATTTTATTGTGCTCATAACTATAAATCCTATATATCACACAAGTTTGGATATCAATTTTGGTGTTTATAATATGCGAGTCTACCTCTCTTCTATGAATTGTGTGATGGGAGGAATTCTATGGTCCTACTGAAATTTTTACAAAGGCTTATACAAATTGAAAACATCATCCCAATTAAACTTCTATGTTATAATTCCATATAGTAATAAAAGACTAACGCACATATTATTATATGATTTTTAACATAAAATTACATTAAACATAATCCATAAATCTACGGGTCTAGTGTCTTTGGGAGATTAAAAACATAAAAAACTACTTGAGTATATGATACATAATCATCATTTTTATCTTCATAATGTTTTCATGAGTTCCATTAAATTTTTTCTACTACATAGGATAACCTATGGAAATACATAAAGTAAAAATAGTGAGATATAAATCCCAATAAGTGGATAAACATTAAGTGTAACATAAGAGTCAAAAGGAATGACATGATCTCATAAAATAGAATGGTAATATATCATCACATGGAATCATAATATAAATAAGTAGATATAACATGATCATGGAATCATAATAATGTTGAAACAACATAAATTATGAAATCATACTAATAATTCAAGGATCACTACCTAAGAAACATAACATGATGTTATAGGCTAACTACCTATACACCATACGTGGTATCTCATGAGATGAAAACATTATACAATGAATTAGAGAGAAATTTAATTTTAGTACCACCTATTAAAAAATAATATATACATAAATATTTATACCACATAGGAAAATAAACCAAACCCAAATGAATCATAATCATGACAAAAATATTGAGAATTAGATGGCTTAAATAATCTTATCTCAATGTATAAACAAAGGATATACCATAAAATAGTTAATATTTTTTTTAAACATGTAAGAGTACAAAATTTAAAATATTGGCATGTGAAAAGGAATAAAGAATAGTAAAGTTCCCTTTTCGAAAGGTTGTTTTAAAGAAAGATTGATAAGGGAACCTGAATAAATAGAATAAACACAACAAATAAATGGAAAATAAACTAGGTATATATGTAAAGAACATATATAAAAAAATAGATGAGAATATTATAGTGATAAAGTGATGTAGGGAGAGATGCATTACCGGAAGGAAATGAGGGTCGTTCAAGAGTTCCATTACCTCAAGTCCCAAATTTCTTGGTATGTGAATCTAATATCCTGAATGATCAAGTTAATTTCATTAAATATATTTCTTATTATATTATTCATGTATATTTCATTTTTCAAGGTTTATTTAATATATATGTCAATCATTTATAGTTTTTTTCTCCCATCGGTCATTTGGGGTTGTTCAGTCAATTTCTTTAAAATTTCATTAATGTGTTAAACATTGTTAAAGGAGTTATAAAATTGTTCCATAATATTCATAATTATATATTTTTATTATCAATCCTCACATTAACATAAAATTTATAAAAGTTAATATATTTTCCAAAATATATTTAAATTATAAAATATTTCTTGGTAAACTTATTTTTGTTGCTTAAAATAACTATGATCATTTATTATCAATATAAATAATATAATGGACAAATTATCTTTATAGAATATTAATCATTTCATAAATATCATATTTATTCATTAAATAAATATTTATAAATATCCATGTAAGGTAGTGATAAAAACAGAAATATGTTGTTCATGGTGGCGATGAATTGACCACAATATGGGTGAAGTTTTCATTTTTCAAATAGATGGGTGGAATTTAGTGACGGTTATTTCATCAACATAAAAAAATATAATAACGATACTAATTTCATTATATTATGATTGTTATAGAATATTTTGGGGAGTTAGAATAAAATTTAAAGGAATACAAATTAAAAAGAGACTAGGAGTTCTTAACTTACTCCTTGAAATGAATCATTTTATAATTAGATTAATACTTTTAAGGGTGGTATTTTTATTAGACCAGAACTTCTAAAATTAGGATAAGAGTTTTGGGGATTTTTTTTTCAAATTACTGGTTGGTATAAGTGGATTAATGTTTAACGATAAGTGGGGTAGTCAAGGGTTCCTTTTATAAGTGATAAGGGCACAAATTTTATAAATATTTATTTCTTAATATCATAAGAGATTTCTTATAAAAATAAAGTGGATAAAAAATAATAAATATTAAGGATAATATGCTTTAAATTTTTTAATTCCCTCACACATCCATTTATAGATAAGGTTTTGTCATATTTTGTGACTTTACATCTATATTTAAAACTCTTACCACATTTTATCATTTACCGTGATGGCTATTTTTCATGGTGGCGATGATTTGACCACAATATGGATGAAGTTTTCATTTTTCAAATGGATTTGTAGGATTTAGATGGTGGTTATTCCATAAAAATAAAAAAAATTATAATAACTATACTGGTTTCATTATATTAGGATGGTTATAGAATATTTTAGGGAGGTAGGATAAAATTTAAAGGAATACAAGTTAAAAAGAGACTATGAGTTCTTACCTTAATCCTTGAGATGAATCCTTTTCTAATTAGTTTAATACTTTTAAGGGTGGTATTTTGATTAGACCAGAACTTTTAAAATTAGGATAAGAGTTTTGGGGATTTTTTTTTCAAAATCTTGGTCTGTCTAAGTGGATTAATGTTTTAGGAGAAGTGGGGTAGTCAAAGGTTCCTTTTATAAGTGAGAAGGGTGGAAATTTTATAAATATTAATTTTTTAATATCATAAGATATTTCCTTTTTAAATAAAGTGGATAAAAATGATAAATATTAAGGATAATATGCTTTAAATTTTCTAATTCCCTCACACACCCATTTATAGAGGAGGTTTTGCAATATTTTGTGACTTTACCTCTAGATTTAACACTTTTACCCCATTTTAGCCTTTACAGTGATGGTTATTTTTCACTTTGGTAAATTATTTTTTGTATTATAAAATTAAATTAAGCTTATCACATAATTTATATTATGATAATTTTAAATAAAAAACCCATTTTGTTGAATTAAATTTCTTATGGTGATAAAAATTAACGCATAAGAAAATAAAAACAACTTTTAAAAAATATATATATTAAGTATAAAAATAAAAATTTAGGCCAAATATTATGAATATAATTAATAAAAATGATATTTATTAGTATATAAATAAAAAATGATAATTATTTGACTTTAAAAACAATAAAAATATAAATGTAATCTTGAAACTACTAAATTAAAGGAAAACGAAAAAAAATATATTGTTATTAAAATAAAATATAACTTAGGTTCCAAAACATCAATAATAGGTATTTAAATTTTAATTATTATCTTTAAAAGAATTATTTTACCCCTTGAATAAATATTTGGTCAAAAAATGTTTCATAATTTTTAATTTGTGCTTATATCAGGATTATTTCATAAAGGTTATTTTATATATATTAATAGTATTTTTCATTCATAAAGAAATAAAAATTTTAGAAAAATCTCAAAAAATCACCCTAATCTGAAAATAATGTGATGATTCCAAAGTTAAAATTAATTTTATAAAAATAATTTTATATGTGTGATTAATTGTTTTTAAATCCATATATATTAAAAATTATTAATTTTAATAACATGATCATGTTTCTCACCAATATAATAACTAATTTTGTTCTATATATAAATAAATATATTTTTACAAAAAAAGTTATGAAAATAACTTAAAGTTGTCAGAAAAATATATTTTAACAAAATAAAACAAATATACCTTACCAAAAAATAAAAACATACTTTTTTTATGTTTAATATTTAGCTTATCATATTTAACACTATATTTAATTGTTTTATCACTTATATTTCTAATATTTTTATTTTTAAAATATAACATTCTAAATATATTTAATAATTTTTATTTTTATTATATAGTGTATTTTTTTATACTGCAACAGCATTACAAAATAAGAAACTGGTTTAATTAAAAGGATAAGTTTTTACATAATATCATGGGTTATTAGATCTTTCCCCATTAAAAATCTCATCCAAAGAATTTTATTTCACGCACTAAGTGAAAACTGATAAGGGTACTTCTATTTTATTTCTTCTTTAGGTTCTCATGGTTTCACTTTGTAATTATGGTTACCTTAACTTATTTTACAAGGTAAGTTACCAATTTTCAAAGACCTTTGTCTCTATGATCTAATATATTCACTAACCAATCCTCGTAAGAGAGATCATACTACAGTTATTTTACCTCTAGGTTTTCACTTATGAGGGGTCATGTATGTACTTTATTAATAGGGATACATGGAACTCTTCATCCACTTGAGACATGTTTGTGGGAGTGTTAGTTGATAAGTCATAGCTCCAATTTGATCAATAATTTTGAAGGTTCCAATGTATTTGGGACTTAGCTTTCCTTTATTCCCAAACCTCCCAAATATCTTCCATAGGGGTATGTGAAGGAAATTTTTTACCAAATTTCAAACTCTAAGTCTTATTAATGATTATTAGCATGGATCGTTTTGTGACTTTTTGCTTCCATGATGTGTTTTTGAATGGATTTTATCTTTGACACCATTTATTCATCCAAGTCAAGTCACATTAGCTTATTTTCTCCAAATTTATCATAATATGTTGGAGTTAATCATTCCCATCCATAGAGGGATTCATAATGATCCATATAAATTTTTTATTAGAAGGTATTATTGTATGATAATTTGACAAAAAAATATGTTGATCCCAGCTTCATTTAAAGTTCATAGATAAATATCACAATATATCCTGAAGTTTCTATATAGTTCATTCATATTGTAAATTATTTTTGTGGTTACAATATTTACTAAAGTTCAACTCTTTGTTTAAGTCAAATTTAATACTTTTCTATAACTTTGAGGTAAACCTTATACCTCTATCAAATAAAATAGATAGTGGTGTTCTATATATCCTCACAACTAATCTAATGTCTGTCTTTTCATGTTGATCTTGTGATAAGTCCTCTCAAATAGATATTAAGTGATAAGTATTTATGAGATGATCCACTAAAACCAAAATGACAATATTTCCTTCATATATATTTATAAATCCCATGAAAAAATTCATGGTGATGTTCTCCCATTTCCATATAGGTATGGGTAATGGTTGCATCAACCCTTTGGAAATTTTCCCTTCCACCTTTACTTATTGGAATATTAAGTGATTCGATGTATATTCAACAATATTATTGTTTATATTTCCACAAAATTAGTGGCATTAGAGATATTTATACATATTTGTGCCTCCTAGGTGGATAAATAATATTGAGATATGAGAATTAGTCAATAAATCCTTCTTTATCTCTTGTTTTGATTGAAGGCACAGTCATGTACCAAATCACACAACTACTTCCTAATCGATGTTGAACTCTATTTTTTTACAATCTATTATAACCTTCACCATATTTTATATCTTCAATTCACCAATTTTATCTTTATTTTGTTTAAAATTGATGGTTTAGAGATAATTTAAGAAAGGTAGAATGTTATTCCTTCTATTAATATTCTCATGTACATTTATTGTGTGTATAAAAAGATTGGGTCCTTCTAAGTTATCATCATGGATATGGTTTCAGGATCCTTTCTACTAAGATCATATACCACTTTATTTTTCTTCCCAATATGGTAATTGATTTAGAAATAATAGTTCTTGATAAACTATAACCATCATTATTGGTGCATGTTGATATCCTTCTATGTGAATAAATACTTAAATATCTTATTATATTTATATATGTTACAATTCTCTCTATAGAGATAATACCTCTAAATATTCAATATAAATATTATTATAGCCAACATCATATTAGGTGTTGGATATTGTTTCTCATTAATATTCAAATGGATTTATGCATATCATATCAATTTATCATTTTTCATGAGTAAAAAATTTAATCCCTTATTTAAAGAATCATTATATATCACAGATCCTTCCCCAAAGGTGGTTAGTGTTAGAACAGGTGTAGTTATTATTTACTTATTCAAATACTTGAATATAACCTCATATTATTTAGTCAAAAAACATTTACACACTTCTAAGTTAAATTGGTTAGTGGATTTGAAAATATATATAAGTTCCTTACAATCCATTGATAGTACCCAACTAATATGAGGAAACTATATATTTTTATTATAAATTATGGTCGGACTTATTCCTCGACTACCTTTATCTTAAAAGGATCCATATATATCCCATTTTGAAAGAATTCCCCTAGAATGTTACTTTATCCACCCAAAATGTAAATTTGTTTTAATTTAATTATAAATTTTTATTTCTCAAAGTCTTTATCATAGTGATCAAATGTTCCCCATTTTCATTATTGATTTTAGATTATTTGATAATGTAATGTATATAGTATACCATAAACTTATCAAGTTAAAATTTAAATAATATATTCATCAAGTTGAAAAAATTATTGGAACATTTATGAGTATGAATTTAATCACTATGAACTCATAGTGACCATACCTTGTATGAAAGGAGGTCTTGGGAATATATTCCTTCTTCACCTTAAATTTATAAATTCATGAAAAAATTTACACCTTAGAGAAGTAATTGTCCCCATGTAGCTGATCTCACAAATCATAAATGTATGGTGGAGTATACTTTTTCTTTATCATGATATTTCTGAGTTCATGATTTTCTGAGTTCATGATTACCATTGCATAGACACATTGACCAATCCTTTTACTGAATAAAGGGTACTAGTGCACCACATGGTGAAGCATTTGTGAATATAAAAATCTATCCAATATTATCTTGTATTTTCTTGTTTAGTTATTATATTTAAATGGATTATATTCTATAAGGACTCTTTGATATGGGTAGAACTCTAGGTATAAGTTCAATTGAGAACTCAATATCTCGATCAAGATGAAGACCATACAACTCTTTAGGGAATACACCATCATATTCCATCATAATTTGAATGTATTAGAGGTTTATCCTTTCCTTTTTCTCAATCATTGAGCTAGATATAATTTCTCACAAGGTAATAATATCCATTAATACAATCTAGTTTCAAATAGAGATTTATCTTCCTCCTTATACTTTTATGGAATCCGAGGATGATTGGGACTTGGAAAGTGATTTCATCATCCTGATAATTGATGATAGATCTATATAAAGACAATTAATCCATGCCCATAATAACATTAAATTCCACTATTTGTTGTATAACAAGGTTTTATAAGATATTAATACTATAAATTTTAACTCGGGAAGTTTTATATGTTTGAGATATAATAATTTATCCACATAGTTTTTTATTTATGACTCAACCTCCATGTATAGAGATGGTTTTTGAATATTTATAATAAAATTGTAGGGTATAAAATATTTCATAGAATCAGAACTAAATAATTAATTTATTATTCTTGAATGAATCAAAATTATACCTATCACCACTTCATTATTGTGATTCTTCTTAGTAGTAGTGATAGAATATGCCCTCTCTTGCGATCTGGGACTTTGAGGTTGTTTTCATTAATTATCATTAACAAACTTTGGCTTAGTACACCGATTTGTGTAGTGTTTTTATTCCTTTTAGTTGAAACAATGGACTATAGGTAGAGTATTAATTAGAACCTTTCATTTTATTAATTATTTTTTTAATATTTTTTATATCCCATCGAAAATAATTAACTTGATGCCCCTTATTTACACACTTGAAACATCTCCATGTTCCATTTAGGAAATTACTAGGAATAATTTTCTCACACTTTTGAAATGTGGATAGTTCTATTATCTTCCATTCATTATATTTATCCATTGATACAAAAAAAATTAACTCCATTAATCTCTTTTTATCTCCAACACCATGAAAATATTTAGAATCATCAATATCTATTTCAACTATAAGGGAACATCGAACAATTTCCTCATGGATTTCAAAGTATTGAATCGCCAAATCTTTTAAAATATTTTTCTTTATTATATATAATATATAGTAAAACCTTTCTTTAAGGTTCATTGAAAAATACATAGATGTATCTTTCAAGCATTAATAATTTTTCCGCAAATTACCCAACTGATTAATCCTCCCTTTCATTTAGTCCAAGAAACTTCATCTCCATTTAATATGGAGAGTCAGGGTAAATTATTTATTGAAAAGTATTTTCTTGAATACTTACTACTCAATTGATTTGACTTCATCCTTGGGTTTTGTGTCTTTTATTAGTTCCAACTATCGATCGATTTCTCCCCCTAAATTAAAAAAGTAAAATATAACCTTCTCTTTTTAAAATAATTTGAGGATATATAATATATTATAAATTTAATTAATCCATATTTTTTGTAAACATGGGATCATAATAGACACTAAAAGTGGGATTCCATTGATGAATAATCAAGTTAACCAAAATTTGTTATTTTTAGGAGGGAATTCCACATGATTCAATATATTATTAATAACTTGATTTAGTTGTGAAAGTACCATCATGAGGTTCTCAACTCCCACACCCATTATATTAGGCATCATGTTTGGGAAACCATTATGTTGTCCATCATATAGGTTTTTGGAATGATGATTCATATTTCCATCCATTTAGTAAAATAAATAAATGTTAGGAATGAGAATAATTAAATTAATAATAAAATAATAGATAAACTTAAAACATTGAATGAATAACACATAAATAGAATATATACCCTAAATAATTAATTTCTAGGTTTTGATATATATTATTCATTTTCACCTTAATATTATATTATCTAACCACATAATAACAATGTATTTAAGTCATTCATAGTAGTGCACAAAGATCATGTGAAACATATAAAGCATATCTACTTGGAATGTCAAACCAAGTGTGTAATTGGGCACTATTATTTTGCATTCAGTAAATATTGATTTAATATCTAATCAACCTTTTTCATGGTTATTAACCTTAGGTTCATATGTTATATAACCTACATCCATTTTTAGTTTCAAAATAGGGATTTCATTATTAAGATACCACATAATAATTAATTTACCAAAATTTTAGGATGTTTCTACATATTTAGATTTACCCTTAGGGTTTTCACTAATGTATTACAGTCTTAATCCCCAAAAAAATACCTTGATCAGATACCAACTATATAAACACAATCCTAAAACATATATTATTACATGATTTATAACAAAAAATCCATAAAACAAAACACAAAAATCAAGGGTTTTATTGTCTTTGGGAGATTAAATACATAAAACATCAACTTAAGTGCATGATACATCATCATTATTTTATTCTTTAAAATGTGATATTAAGTCCCATTGAACCTTTATTACTATATAGGGTACCCTATGGAAATATATAAAGGAAAAGTGTGAGTTATAAAGCTTGATAAGGGAATAAACATGTAGTATAACATAAAAGTCCATAGGTGTAACATAATTTCATAAAACATGATATTATGAACATAAAACATAAAATAAACATATAATAATGACATAAAGAATAATATATCATAGGATCATGGAATCATAAGAATTTGGAAACAACATAAAACATGATATCATAAGAATAAGTAAAGGGTCACTGCCAAGACAACATAACATAATGTGCTAGGCTAACTACCTGTGCACCATAAAAGTTATTTCATGAGATGAAAACTTTAATCAATGAATATAAATTATATATAATTATTATTTCACCTATAATAGTATAATATAAACATACATATGTGTTTCACATCATAAAAGAAAACATTCCAAAAAGATACACTATCATGTGAAACCCCATGAGAAGGATATGGGTTACATAATTTTTTCTAAAAGCATAAACAGAGTATATATCATAATGATTCCGAATATAATAATAAAATGAATATATTTACACATTCATGTTAGAATAGATAGTCATAGGTCTTAAATGTGTAGTTCAAATGAATAAAATTTGTAAGAAATTAGTAGAGAACTGGGTATAAAATTTAACCACTAAAATGATATTTTTACGATATGAGTAAAGAATCTAAAAACAAGGAAAAACATGTTATTTTCATTAAAAACAAAAATATACCAAAATGGTTTCTCAGAAAAGTGTTTTTTACATCGAATAATACAAGATTTAAAATATTGACATGAGAAAAAGAATAATGAATAGGAAAATTCCCATGTAATGAGTTAAATTTAAAGAAAGATTGACAAGGGATCTTGAATAATGAGTACAAATCTGAAACATAAAGGAAAATAATCTAGGTATATATGTAATACACATATATAAAAAATATAAAATAATTACATGAGAATATTATACTAATAATGTGTTGTAGATAGGGAATGAATAATATGAAAGAAAAGAGAGGGGTCCAGATGTTCCATTACCTCTAGTTCTGGATCACTTGTTTTATTCTTATAATATCATGAATAACCAAATTAAGATTATTAAATACTTTCCTAAGAATATTTTTTATTTATATTTCATTCTTAAGGTACATTTATCACTAAATTTCATTTATTTTTAGTTCTTATCTTATCATCCACTTGGTTTTGTTTGATCATTTTCTCCCAAATTGTTTCACTATATTGAACATGGTAAATGGAGTTATCAAATTATTCCATGATATTTGGAATTATTTATATATAGATTATTTATCATTATTGTTTCAAAAAAATTACATATCAATAGATTTTCCAAAATAGATTTAAATTGCAAAAGATGGATCGATATTCATTTCTGTGGTTAAAAACTATATGATCATTTATTTTTATTTTAGTTAATATAATTAACATTTTATATTTAAAATATATTAATAATTTTATAAATAGAATATTTACACAATAAATATTTTTTTAGAACTGTTAATTTAAGAAAATGATGACAAATTAAAATACAACATTCATAATTGTTATGAATCAACCACAATACAGGGGACGTTATAATTTTTTGAATGGATGGGTGGAAGGTAGATAATAGTTACTCCATAAAAATAATTAAATTTCAGAATAATAATTAAATTTTTTCATTATATTTGGTTGAGTATAAAAAAAATTTATAGGAAGAATAAAATTTAATAGAATCAAAAAGAAAAATTGGATATTCATTCTTACCTTTCTCCTTGAGATGAAACCTTTGCTAATTGGACTAATCCTTTTAAGGGTGGTATTTTTTTAGACCAAAACCTAAAGGAAATTTATAATAGTGCATGTAAATGTATTTTGAAGAGATTTACTAAACTAAGAGACTTAAGGTGTGATTCTAAGAAGGGCGGTGAAGGGTTCATTTTATAAGTGAGAGGGGTAGCTCTTTTGTAAATATTAATTTATAACAATTAAAATAGATGTCATATTTAATGAACGTGGATAAAAAATTTAAAATTATATAGTATAATATAATTTAATATCATTAAATCCCTCACACACAATTCTATTGAAGATATTTTTTGATATTTTATGATTTTACCTCTAGATTTTGAACTTTTACCTCACTTTAGCCTTTACTGTGGTGACTAATGTTTACCTTGTTAACTAATTTCTATGTCCTAAAATTAAATTACCCTTATTATAATTTTTAAAAATTTCTATTTCCAAATATTAGATCCATTTTATCAAATTTAATTTCTTATGGTGATAAAAATAAACTTCAATATAAGTATGCATAATAGAATAAAAATATATATAAAAATTGTATTTTTATGCATAAAAATACTTATTTAGGTTAAATATTATGAATATAATGAATAAAAATGATATTTACTTGATTATGAATAAAAAAGAGGTTTATTTATGATTCAAACCACAAAACAATCGAATGAAAACTTGTTAATAGTTAATTAAAGGTAAATAACTAAAAATAGTTTTTGTTAGAATAAAGTATAACTTAGGTTCCAAAATATAAATCATTGGTTTCTAAATATCATTAATTATTTTCAAATGTATTATTTTAATCCTTAAATTCATATTTTCTCATAAAAGGTTTCATAAACGTTTTTGTCATGCATATATCATAATTATGTCATAAAAATTATGTTTTTTGATAAAAACTGTATTTTTACTATTCGCTAAAAAACAATCATTTTTAAAAATCCTAAAAACCTTTACCATAAGATAATATTTACAATATTATTCAAAAAATAACATTAATTTTTTCAAAATAATTTTTTAAATATGTGAAATTTAATTTTTGAAATTTAATCCTTCCTTATTGAAAAACATGATTTTCTCTAACACGATCAAATTTCTGACACATATAAAAAAATATTTATGATTTATATACAGTTAAATAGGATTTTATAAAACTAATTTATTGAAATAAATTTTAATTAAAATTCCTAAATCTTTTATAAAAATATATTTTAATAAAATAAAAAATATATGTTTTACCAGAAAATACAAATATGATTTATTTGTGTCAAAAATTTATTTTATCATATTAACACTTAGATTTAATATATTATATTTCAAATTTCTTGTATTTATATTTTATAAATTTAAAATTATAAATATATTAAAAAAATTATTTTTATTATGTAGTGTATGTGTTTTATACTATACTATATTACTAAATATTACATATGTTTAATCAAAAGGAAAATTCATTATATAAAAGTATAGGTTGTTGCATGCCCTTATTGGCTTCACTATAGGTTGCAATCTATCACGGGATGAACATTAACCTAGAATTTGTTTTATGGTAACCACCTCATAGACTTAAAAACCACCATTTCTTATTATAAAGGAAGATCAAGAAGAATCTAATCGGGAAAATCACATTAAAAAAGTAGAAATATTAAACTAAAAAATGATAGACCTAGACTATTACTATGGTATTGAATTACTAGGATAGTATACCCACGTCATGATACCAAATATTTCTATTTACTTGGATAATCAATGTGCTCTTTTTTATTGAACCTCTATAGAAAAAGTACCTCCTGGTGTTAAAACTTAGAATTTGTCTCCAATTTCTTCCACATCAGTTGTGAAATCTATTTTGATAAACAATATGATTCTAGAATAAATTTAATTACTAGAATGTGAGGTAGTATATAATACTATAATTGGTACTATGAACATTGTGGCATGAAAAGGGTGTAGAAAATTATTTATACTATGACCATACAGTCTCCAATGGTCGAGATGAGGAAGAAGGAAAATTAGATTCATTGGTTTCTTGTCGATTTGGGAACCATTAGATAAATATATAGAAATATATATTATAAAAATTATTAAATCATTTTTACCTAAGAATAGATAGATATCTACGATAGGGGAATCTATTATTTTGAAATCACAAATCACCAAGGGAAATCTGTTGAGACTGCCACTCAGGCGCTAAAGTGGAAAACTTCTGAATCGTCAAGAATTTGATTCACAAAATCCATACTAAACACAAATATAGAATAGTATTATGCTTTTTATTGATAATTAAAAAACACTTATCAGAATAAGTGATCACTCTTGAGGCTTCTCGGTGGAGATATCAAGAACTTATTACACCAATCGATGAAATGAAACCACTGGTTGAAGCTGAAGCTGCCAGATGAGTGAACCTCTATTTGTAAATAAATCCCTCGAATCAAGTGTTGAATTATTTATATAACTTTTCCATATAAATGTTGTAATATATTATTTTTTTTATTCTTTTTTTACTTGCATGTGAATCCTATATCTTGTGAATACTCCATCCCTTAGAAAGCTAAAGGTGGACTCTAATATGTTAGTATTACCCTTATTTTTTCCTTAATGAATGAAAATATTTTTCTTATATTAAACTAAATCACTATAAACTCTATGATCTCCATCTCATCTTAGTCATTGATCCATGATAACTTGTGAAACATTAAAAGATTAATATCAATATAACTAAACCAATCTAAACATTTGATGGGTTTTGAATATGAAATAATAATCTTTAATCTTCTTAATCTAATGATGAGATATAGATCAATCCATTATCTTTTATATAGTACACTAATATGGATATAGGTTCGATTAATATAATGTTATATATACTATAACTATTATTCTTGGTGATTCAATGAGATATAGGACCATGGAATTTTGTTTCCTCCTAAGATTTTGCTCTTATATATATATAGGTAAGCCAGATATGGTGCCATATGTACCATTATCATAAGATAAGGTGATTTTACTCAGATGTGGGATATGGTTTCCTACTAGATGTATACTCTTGGATGGGTATATGTATGATGGATATAGAAGAATATGTACTATCAGAATACATTAAGGTTTTTTCATTTGGATATAGGATATTTTAATGAATTATCATGATAAAGATTATAAAGGTGGATTCTAGAATTATGATTCTAATTTTCAAAGCGGTTAAAACACCCAAAAAACCACACTTTCCTGAAAATAATCTGAAGCAATATGAAATTAAAATAGGTGTATTCTGACCTTTTCAAAGGTCAGGAGACCTAAAAATCATATCTTTACATTTACTAAGGTTGTATGGAGTACCCCATATATTTTGTGTTTTTTTATTTTTCCCTAACATTTTCTTGAGCCTCATATGGGGGAAGCTTGGTGCATAAGAATTGGGAATTTTCACAAGACACCCCTTATGAGTTTTATACCAAAAAAGTTGTGTTCCTTTACTCTTTCAAACACTCATAATTTTTATTAGGTTATGTGAGATGCATTACTCAAGATTGAAGAATTAATTTTTACTCAAGTTATCCTTATTATATTTACAACTTGGAAAGTAATATATCTATTTCCTTTAGAATTTTAGGTTTTTAGAGGCCGGATAAATATAGTTGGTGTTTGAGGTCAAACATATTTGATTAAAAGAATAGGTAGTCTACCATAAAACAAGGACAAGGAAAAATCAACCTAAATGAGTTCCCAATATTTTAGTGTAGGAAGCCTCTATGAATAGTGAATATAGTTTATGTTCATAGTATTTAGACCAAAGTTTTTTATGTTTAAGGTCAATCAACTTTGACCTAAGGGTGATATTGGCTATCTAATAATGGAAAGATAACATGGCGGTAATGGAAAGACCAACCCCAGTATAGATGATCCCATGGATGGTTTCATGTAGTTTTAGTTTATAGAACACAAGAACTAATAATTTAGTAATTAAATGACTTAATGAAAATATTTAATTAAAATTAAATTCCAAGTCCTTTTAGGTTTATAGTTTTAGATAATTATTACAGGAATTAACTAAAAAAACTCCCATAAATTTTCCCACTATATAAATAACTACTTAATCCATGAAAATTCCTCTACATCTCCCATAAATTATTCTAATAAAAAACACTTCTAGACACATATTATGTATTACATTTCATCATAACTTATGGAAATGGAAACATAGTAAATGGGTGATCTCAAATGCTCAATAATGTTAATTATAAGTGATAATAATCAAATATCATTTGTGATTATATTATTGGAATGTTATTATAATAAAGATACATAAGAAACTTATACCCAAAAAAATATAGATCATTAATCATGCAATAAGACTTGTCGTAGCATCATTCTTAAATAAAAGGCAGTGGAAGAATGAGTTAATAAACATGAGTTATGAGAGCATAAAATAGGCATAAGTATATAATATCATGGAAATAAACTTAGAAGTTTTTACGAACTATAACAATAAGAAAAATTCTGGAGAAAAATCATTATTCTTATTCCTTTGTGAACAAACTCATTTTATCCATGCCTAAAAATTTAAACAACCCCATCATACTAATTCCTGAGTGAAAAAATTCATTAGGTAAAATCCTAACCATCTCACAAGATATTAACATAAAGAAATTCCTTGGATGGAGATATAATATCCCACCCATTATCATCCATACATATTTCTTCTACTTAAAATAAATCATAAATATGTCTTAATGAACCTAAGGAAAAAAACAATGGGTTTCTTTAACATATAACATAACATAAACTTAAGAAATCATAGGATGTCAAAAAAATATCATTATCCAATAGATTAATATCTTTAATATAATAGAACATTAAAAAATACATACATAGAAATAAATTGGAAATAAATATTTAAATAATATCCCTGAATTAAGAATAATATGTATCAAAGGATAATTACTTAGATGAAATACACTTTTTATGAGTTTTAAAAAACCAATTTTAAAATAAGAAATTTCTATGATTTTTTGAAAACGTTTTATAAGTAATATGTTATAAAAATAGGATAAAAATATTTTCATTTAGAAACCATGAAATCATAAAGGTAAATTTTCATATTAAATTAAATATTAGGATAAAATATATGTTAACATGAAAAAAACATAAAAATATACTTTAGAAAACATTTTTAATATTACCATAAAAATAAGATGTTATGGGTCACTTTCAAAAGTAATTTTCTTAAAGGTGAATTGAAAACTTTCAAAATATTTTCCTTTTGAAAATAAACTCTAATAACATATCCATAAAAATATATAAAGGTTATCGAACAAAATGTGGAGTGGAAGATAAAACAATTTATTTTAAAAGGATGGGAAACCTATTATTTTAAAATATTTCAAAATACATTTTCTTAAAAAACCACCCCAACAAAAGTATTATATTTTCTTTTTCAAAAGTGTTAACTATATAGTATCATAGAAAATAATCCATAATATCTTTCTAAAAAAAGAGGATAACATTGGTGGGAAGAAAAATATGGGCATGGAAGAAAAGATTCATTGGTAATAATGGAAGTTATTATTAACAACATTACACTTTTTATTTGGAAAAGAATTTATAAAATAATGGTCTATTTATGATGATAATAAATTTACCTTATAGAAAAAAAAATCTTATATAAAATAAGGTCATTTTAGGATCAATGAAATCTTGAAATGATTATTTAAGTAAGAAATATTATGATCCAATAAATCAAAAATAAAAGGATATTAAGAGTAAGATCATTGAATTGAAATTAAAATATCATGAAATGTATGATAGTTTCATATTTTAATGAAATTAGGTAGTTATTAGACCATATAAAATAGATTAGGGTGCACAACATCAAACTTGTCCCATGGAGTTGAAAATGTGACAAAGAAACCCTTAACTTGTATCCTTGATTAGTATAATGCAATCTAAGATCTTGTATAACAAAAAGAAATATCTTAATAATATATTTCATAAACTTTTTCATATATATATCCTTTTATGAACATCATTTATAATTATTATCTATATTTATGTAAGTTATTTTCTACCTATTTTTTATATAGGTTGTGGGTAATCTGGAATGTTTTGAACTAGTTTCGTAATATCGATTTTGTTATTAATTATTCTCCCAAATTTAATCATTAAAATTTAATTAATTTTACTATAATGGATGAATTATAATTATTTGGGATTTTAAATTCATTTTCATGAGTACGTTAGTCTTTATCCTAGAATATGAAATTGACAATGAACATTTTTGGTGATTTTCAACCTATGAAGGGTGTTTCCTTAATTAATGTGTTAAATATTTATGTATCATTTTCAAAACCAAAGGAAATAATTATTTACATATTTATAACATATTATAACAGTATATAATTTTTCATAATCATCCATGATATAATTTCATAGCATTCTTTAAGTAGGTGGTCAAACCGACCCAAGCATGAACATACCATTATTTTTGGATGTTTATGAGGTTTTTTAGATGAAATATCATTACACCATTAATATAATAATATAATATAGTTTTATTATTTTTATAAATTATAATTATAAATTAATTATAACAAGAATTAATGGATATTAAAATACATCATAGTTTAAAATAAATATTTTCCTCTTAGTATTCTTGTTTTAAACGATTGAATTAATGATAATCATTTATTGTTATTAGAATTTTTATGTTCTATAATTTTTAATATCATAACATTAATGATATCATAAAAATAATAATTATTCTTTAAAACCATTATCATGATCAGGCATAGATGAAATGAAAAATAGAAATTGATCGTTCCATGGAGGCGGTAGTCCACACGTATGCATGAATGATGATTTCATTTTCTATAGAATCGGAAAAGAATTAATATGGTCTATCATTTTAGAATATAAAATACATCATAAATATCATAATTATAAATTTAACTTCCTATTATTACCATCATTATAAGGTAGTGAAGGAAAATGATACATGTTACATCATGGAGGTGGTAGTCAACATAACAAATGATTCATGTTTTCATTTTTTTTAATTGACATACAAAGTGTAGTTAATTATAATACCATAATTATAGTAACTTATCATTATAATATTGATAATTATTTTATCATTTTATGTTGGTTAAATTAAATTTTATGAATGAGTAAAGCACATAAAGATGTATAAAAGAGAAAGATAGGTTATGAACTTATACCTCACTTCATGGATTATCTCCATTATTAAGGGGATTAAACCTTTTAGGGATGGTATTTTGGGAAGAAAAAAACCTAATTATGGTGTATGTAATTATTTATTATGGTTTTGGTTATATTTTTAGAAAAAAAATTAATGTGTTAGTTTGAGGTTATGTGAGGAGAGAAGTTCCCCTTTTATAAGTGAAAATGAGTGGTATTTTTGTAAATACCCAAAAGTTTTTAATAAGGGAAAGTCACATTCAAGAAAAGTGGCTCCAAAATTGATCAATAATGCATATATGATAATATATAATGTCAATAAACACCTCAAAAAATCAATTAAACAATTTTTTTGACATGTTTTCCCTTTACCTCTTAGGTTACTTATTTTTACCATTTTTGTTTTCAACCTAATGACTTGTTTTTACCAAGGTAATTTATCCTTTATAACCAAAAATAAAACGGTACTTATTATATAATTTGGAACAAAAGATTCCAAATTTTAAATCTATTTTTATTAAATTTTTAAAATTTATAAAAAATAATTTTAAAATACTAAATGTATAATATATTAAAAATAATTTTTTGAAAAATATAACATAAATTATAAAATGTAAAGTATGGGTTTATAAATTAAAAACTAAATTTTAAAAATTATATTCACTATTAAAATAAAATTTTATTCTTAGAAAAAGGTTTCATAAATTTCAAATTCATATTATATACTAATATTGTTATAGAAGACATGTTATTTGTAAAAAATGTATTTTCAATTATTCACCTAAAATAAATATTTTTATAAAAATAAAAAAATATTGACATCCTAATTTTTACATTATAAATCCAAAATTTTAGTTATATTTATCTAATTATTATTCTAGAATTTATAAAGAATAATAAAATGAAAATAAAAAATATAAAGGATAACTACATTTATTGAACAATTATGTTTTGAAATTGTAACTATAATTAATATTATTTCATATCAATTTATAATTTAAAATATGTGGATATGTTAGTTAGAATATAATAATATTTTAAATGTGTTTAATTTAATCTATTAGAATAAAATATATAATACTTAACAAATTATTTTCTTTGAAAAATAAATATTAGTATTATACTAAATATGCTTTAACTATTAATTATTAATATTCTAAAATTTAATTTCACTACATCATTGACATTAAAATATTTATTTCAATTTTATATAGAATAATATAATATTTTAATAATAATGATATTAATATTTATAAGTAAGTCATAAATATATATAGATATATATATATATATAATATTTTAATATCAAATTTTTATTTCATTACAAGTTATATTATTTTAATTATAATACTTAACAATACAATTTAATGTAGTTGGGGTTTGTCTTAGTGGTAAGTACCTCTTAATACTACATAAAGTTTAGGGGTTTAAAACCCATTGGGCATAGGTCACTGTAGCAACATTGTAGTGGTACTATCATAGAACTGTAGAAACAGTGGAATGATAGCACCAATGACACTATAGAGGTGGTATGTAAAAACTGTAGTGGCAATAAAATTGTAGCATATATTATAAAATTTTGAGTACTATAGTATTAGTATTCACCGAAGGGCCTTTGGGCCGAAAAATTAGGCCTCAAGGTCCATGTTATGGGCTTTAATGCCCACTAGGACTATAGGCTACGTAATGGGTCTCATCTACCAAAACAAGAGGCCATTTGTTTCAATAAAGAAGGAGATTTTGACCCAACTTTATAAAAATACAAATCATCAGTATACCTAATAGATATATGAAAAATGACCATTTTTAAATCACCATATTTGTAATGACCATATTTATAATGGCCATATTTCATTTCTATATATATACTTACAAAATCATTCGTCCATTCAACTCTCACTTCACAAGGAATAGTTCTTATTCTATATTATATATTTTTCACAATTATTTCTCCTTTCATGGTGATCTTCATCATTATAGGTTTTTTCTGTGTGTTGGTGATCCTTGTTGTTGATGATTATCCAAGAGAATTCCTAGTAATGAATAATTAATTCTTTTTTATCTATTTTATCCTACTGATTTATGCACTTTTAATGGGTTTATATTATTTATGGTGAGTAATAATCTATGGTGTGAAATATTTAATTTTATGTGATTTTGTTGTAACATTCCACTTATTAATGAATAAAGTGATGTTAATTAAATTTATATTATAAATAACTTATTTTTTAATCAATTTAAATTTCTTTAAACAAATAAACAGAAAATTATAATTAGAAACATATATTTTATAAAATAATAAGATTCCTAAAAACCTAGGGTGTCACATTATCTCCCCTTAAATAAATTGTGTTCTTGAAATTTTAATTACTCCTAAATAATGAAAAATGGTAAGGGTATTCTTAATATATTCATCATTCAGGATACAACTTATAATATGAAATATACCTTAATTTCTTAGATTATACCAAGTTACTTATCTTTCCTAAAGAAAAAGTGATCATTCATAAAATCATGTAACCTAGAATGTATATAAACAAATAAAATATTCTCCATAACATACCGCTCCCAAAACCATTTGAATCTCTAAGACATTAAACCACTATAAGATTATATATTACTCCAAAAAATCACTCTATTTTTAACCCTCAAATATATTAATCACTAGTTCATAAGGTCACAAACTAGTCAATACATGTATCATAATCCAAAAAATTAGATAAACATAATCAAAAAATATAGTGTATCACGTTTTCATTAAATCACTAATCAATTACAATACTCTTTTTTTTAAATCAATCAACCCCTTATTACCTCAACAACAAGCTTATATTAACCCTAAGAGTCGTTCATACGTCAATCACGTGTTCTTTAATAGTTATCCCCAAAAATATAAATTTTTAATATAATCACTTTTAAATGTTATTAATTCCATTTAATATGAGTTTCAAAATATTTAAAAGTCAAAATACTGAAGAAAATTCCATATATGTTTCACATGACCCTCCTAACGTCTAAAATATCATTGATAAATATCACTCACTATTGAAAATATCTATGATTTTAAAAAAATTAATTTCTATTATGTTATAAAACTCACTACCTTGGTAAGACTATGAAATCTATCTTTTCTATCATAATAGTAATATATTAAGATTTTCAACTAATTAATTATACACCCATATTCAGTTATAAGACATTGTAGTTTTTTGATACATACCTTTTTTATCTTTATCCTCATAATCCTCTTTCAACCAAATAATAAAACCAAAATGGTTATGATAATATCCCAAATAATTTGGGTGTATGAATATAAAATCTCAATCTTGATATGTTTCCTCTAATTACACCTTCATTTCAACTATGTCATGCTTTTTTAATCCTATAACTCTCTTGATTTTAGATATGTTACTTTATGCTGTGTTCTCTAATACCTATTAACCTAATTCTATAAATCAATTTTGAAAAAAATCATTCATAATGGTTCATAAATAGAATATGATCAAATAAATCATATCCCCCATGAGTACCAATCCATGTGTACAGTTAGGCCTCTTTTTCATGCATTGAGTCATGATTGACTTAATGCATAACACTCCCTCTTCAAACTTATTACCCCTAGGTGAAACTATGCTAGATACAACATTCAATTTATAGTATCCAGACGTTGATTTATTTTATAGTAAAACCACAAAATATCTACTTTACTAAAATTTCATGATGATATAATATACATAGACATATCCCTTAGACATTTCCCTAGGGTTTTAACTATGTTTATCTTATCCTAATCCCTATAACATTTCCTCAACTGAACAAAAGGGTTATATATAACTTTAAAATTATAATAAACCATAACTTATCAACATATGATGATATTTCTAACTCCCGGATTATCCTTGGTTAATACAATCCAAATCTCTAAAGTTATCTAAACCTTAATCTGATACCAACTATAGCACCCCAAACCTAATCATCTAGTAATTACATGAATTTATGAAAATGTTTCATTATACCATAATCTCGATAACTTGTAGGTTTAGAGTTTCAGATAATTAGGAAAAAAACATTAACTAAAAAAACACATGGACATTTTCCCATTATATAAAAAACTACTTAATCTAGGAAAAGTATTCAAAATCTCCTAAAATTCTTATCGTAAGATACAATTTTAGACAAATAATACATTTAACTTGTTTTCATAACCTGGGAAATGGAAAAATAAGAAAGGGGTGATATTTAATGCACAATAACGATGAACCTAATTGATAAAAATATAATATCATAAGTGTGAATATGATAAACATATGGGTATAATAAATATACATAAGAAACATATACCCAACAAATAATATATCATAAATCATGGAATAAGAATTTACACAACTTAATTCATGAATCAAAGACTATGGAAACATGAGTCAATAATCATAATCCATGAGATCATAAAATAGACATAATTATAAGAATAAATTATATAATATTATATAAAAAACTTGAAAATTTGGATTAACCACGAGTATAGGAAAACCTTTGTGGGAAAGCTCTGTATTTCCATTCTTATGTGAACAAAATCATTATGTCCATGCCAGAAAATGTGAGCAAACCCATCATACCCAAGCCTATGTGAACAAACTCATTATTTAAATGACTAATTATCAACTGAGATATAAATATATACCAATAAATTATAGGGAGATATAGAACCTTACCTTACATCATCCATAAATATTTATTCCACTTAAAATCAATCATAAAAATGTCTTAATAAACACATGGAAAAATAATGGGGTTCTTAAAATTATTATGTAATATAAACTTAGAAAAACATAGGATATCAAAAATTCTCATTTTCCAAATGGTTTTATGTATTTGATAGAAAAGACCATTTCATAAGACATCCAAAAAAAGAAGGTGTATTAAAATAATTAAGTAATATTTGTGAGTCGAGAATAATATGTATCAAAAGAAAATGACTTATATTAAAATCACTTTTTATAATTTTTAGAAAACCCAATTTGAAAATAAGAAATTCCCATGATAATTTGAAAGTATTTTAAAATAAATAGTCTATAAAACTATGAGAAAAATACATTCTTTTAGAAACCATGAAAAGATATAGAGAAATATTCATATAAAATGACATAGTTAGTGAAAATATGTATTGATGGATTTGGTTTTTCATGAGCCACTGATCAATTAATTTCTTATTCTACTAAGAGTGTACCATAGTGGCGTAAACTATTTTTGGTCTCATGGAGGCCTATCACTACACACTGAATTTATATTTTCACTATTATTGTCTAACTAATATAAAAATATCACAACTAATATATATGGGGTGTTTTAAATATTCATATAATTTAAATTTAAATATAAAAATAAATTCAATGCATCGTAAAATAATGTTATAATAATTAATGAAGGAAGATTTTATTCGGAGGTCACAATGATTGAAGTCATTATTCTCAAAAGCCTCTCATTATTCAATTCAATGTTGTGATCAAGAAATGTCACAATATTCCATCTTGTTTTAATTGTCATCAACCCATACCTAGACCTCTGTATATGGAGAAATTGTCTTCCTAAATGCATCTCAGATACCACTTTTCCAACCATCACTACCCAATCCATACTCCAATGTATGAATGACTTAGATATTCAAGGGAAAAATGATTAATAAATAAGAAGAATAATTTGGATAATATATAAAATGGGGAGACCAATAACCATAATCTATTTAACCATCACCAAAATTCAAAGAATTGTATAAAGTGAAATAATTAAATAATAAGAGAATCAATCAAACTTCAATTTCCTCCCTCAAATAAAAACGGAGGTTTGTTCTCTATTTCTTGTCGAGCTGAGAAGGGAACATGATAGGAAAACACATAAAATGAAAAGAAATGGGAGAATAAATAGATAAATGAGAAATATTACATTAAAATTATAATACTATTAGAGAAACTAATATCCTAATAATCTACTTAAAATGGATAACATAGTTATCCAACTAAGTTTTTAACCCCTTTTAATGTATATAAAGTAGAAATTTATAGGGAGAGGGGTGATAATTTTCAATCCAATTCTGTTTGCTATAAGTTCTCACCTGGTAGACCTATTAATGATAAAATTTAAAAAAATCCCATTATTTAAAGTTTTTAAGATATTTATTTCACATTCACCCTCAATCATTCACCACAATTATCTATGTAATGAAAGAGTTATAGAATATTTACTTTGAAAAATTATTCTTGCCCAGTTACTATTCAAAATTAATGATCTAACTTCCCAATAATTTATGGAATTTAAGGAGGAAGAATAAAGCATGTACATAGTTAATGATGTTTTTTTACTAGAATCTTATATAGATCCAGGTTTAGTTTTATCTTATTTTTGTCATCCCTTTTTTAGATATAGTCCCATATTCAAAAGTGATCAATTTTGTGCATAGATTTTGAGGCCTAGGTTGTGAGAATGCTTTTTGACTCAAGATATTGGATTTAAATTTATATCAAGTTTAATTAAATGAATCCTAAGATGTATGAAATACCATATAAAATTAATTTTATAATTTCAAACATTATATAAATAGTCATTTATGAAATAAAAAAAGTAAATTAAAATAGATTAAAATCTAAAATTAATTCATTTTATCAATTAAGCTCAAAATAGTACTGAAAACCAAAAATTTGAAAATTTATAATAAAATAAAACTATGAAGGGATTAAAAACACTTAATTGAGGTATAAAATATATGAAAATATTATCTTTTTCACTCCCCCACACTTAACTATTGTACTCTTGGACAATTATTAAATATCCAAATAAAAATCCACACAATAATAAAAAATGATAAAAAATTCATGATCATTTCCACAATATAATTAAAAAATGTATCCTCTATGAGAAACAATTACCTATCATTTTATACCCTCAAATTTAAATTTTTTCAGCCTCAAAAATCAATCAATGGCCCAATCACACCTATCTCACATTGAATTTTATGTCACTCTTCACTCTAGAGAGATTAAATATGGAGTTATGCTCATACTTATAGAATTAAAGTATCTCCATAGAATTTTGAAAATTATATTATCTACAAACCATGATAAATGAAAATATTTTCAATTATGATGTCTTTTTCCATTTATTTTTGTGTTTTAGGTATTGTGGGTAAAATTTTTAAGAAATTTAAGCCCAAAAAGAAGAGGTTAAACTTTTAAGTGAAATCCGTGAATATTCAAGTTAAACCCCATAACATTACTTAATTAATTCTCCTTAAAAATGTGAAACACAAAACTAACCCCATTGTATGACCTAATACATGATTTATACAGTGATTATAATGAATGATTTCCTCCAAATTCTACCCCTTTTTCATTTATCTCTCTTTTTTTCTTTTTTCTTTTCATGGAGGGTGAGATGAAAATTGAATACATTGAATTAATTAAAATTTATTCCCTTTATTTATGAGAGGTACATGATTCTAAAATTTAATAAAAATGAAAAATTCAAGCTCATCTCAATTTTTTTTATTTCACTTAATTAAGTTTTTTCTAAAGAGAATATGATGATAGAAATAAAGAACAATTAAATGATGACTCATTCCAAATTATCTCTCTATAAACTTTCCAAAATTATGACACACACCTCATATCACCAAAAAATGAAACACATCCCAATGAACACACATGAAGGGCCCTTCCCTAAAACTCAAACTTCAAATATCCATGAAAAATATTAATAACGTAGGTACGTAAGGGAAAATAATCATGTAATATGTCTTAAAACCTATAAGTAAATTCATGAATTATAATGGATAAAAGGGTAAATTTTAAGAAGGGTCTCAGGTTAGAATATGGTTATCCAAATAATTTCCCCAATAATTTCAAAAACATTCCATGAACTCCTAATCTTTTAAAATGAAAGATAAAAAGTTCTCATTCTCACAAAAAATAAAACTTTCTCTAAATAAAGTGTGTACATTAAGAATAATATTTCCAAATTCTTTAAAATAACTCACAAGACTAGAAAAAAAATAGTCAATGTTTTATGGGCATGTATTTGAAAAATTATTCAAACTCAAAAAAAATAATTGAAAATGAAATTAAATGAAAATTAATCCAAATCAATAATCATTTAAAATCCATTATTTCAAAAATATTTTCAACTCTCTCAAAATAAATTTATTTTCAACTCTCTTAAAATCAATGTAAGTGTGAAAAATGATAAAAATATAATTTAAGTTCAATTTTACTAAAATAATTAAAAAACAAAAAGAAAAAACACACTAAAACAACTAATCACTTTGAAACACCCCCCCCCCCACATGGAATTGACTACCCCTTATTTCCGATCAACAAAATAAAAATATAATTGATGAAAATATAAAGTGAAGGAAAGGCACAACCTGATATTATTTTTCAATTTCATCCTTGATTTATTATCCTAGATATTTCTACTTTAGAACTATTAATTAATAAAAAAGAAAACATAAAAAATAATGAAAAAAAATAAAAGTAAAATAGGATAGAGGATGGTTTTGACCCTAATGTGGGTGAAAGGTTTTTGTTATCCCTTATCAAGAAGTTATAGTTAATTAACCCCAATATGAATGTGGGTGTGTATTATTTCTCATGAACCACCATATATTATTTATCCCAAAATCTATAAGTACATTCCAAGAGTGAGAACCCCAATGAAAATAAAAATATACCTAACCCCCTAAAGAGATGAAGGTGAGATCTTAAGGTGTAGAGGGGGTGGAAAAGAATATAGGGGTGCTCTATTTTTTGTTCAAATATAGGAGTGGTGACTAATGGTGGTGAAGATAGTAGAATAGTATGTGGATTCTATTTTTTTCTCAGGTTTATAAAATGATTCTATAGTGATTTATTTTTTATGCCATCATCCTCATATACACCAATGTACAACTCGACCAGATCCTCTATTTTCACCTCAAAAAAAGAAACTTATTTATCTTCTTTATCCAATGGAATCTAACTATTATTTGAACTTGATAAATTAAAATAATGTGTGGCAATATTATATTCAGATTTAATAAAATCAAAATAAAAAGAATTATTGAAAATAATATCTCCATAAATTGTCCCATCTTCTAATTCCTATTATTTTTTTAGTTATAGTTGTATTATATTTGTTGTGGAAAGAGGTAGGTAGTAAATATGCTCAAACTATTATTCAAATTAAATTATCTTAGAGTTTTCTTATTCTATATCTATATATTGGTAGAGTGGTTATGATTATTCATTGTAAAATATGGTAGGATCACTTACCTTTTATGATTTAACAAAATATAACCAATGTTCTTAGAAATCAGGTTGATCTCCCACAATTATATTAGTTGGCATGAAATCTATAGAAACTGCTATAAATAATGGAAAAGAGAGTTCAAATGGATCTTTAAGTTGAATATTTAATTATTCCATGGGTTATTAAACAAAAAATATAGGTTAAATAAGATTTATCTGTTATTTAATTTATTTTTGTAATTTTTGTTCCCACCATAAAACTTTGAATTCATCAACTATAGTGGCTAGTGATGTTGTTTTCTTTCTTGATTCTTTTAGTATCTTCAAATTATCATGAATTTGAAACATTAATTATTTTTCCACACTAGACTCAATGTTAGGACCATAATATGAAACATATCCATAAAAATCCATCTTGAAATATGAAATGAAAGATATGGAATAATTTACTATTTTGGTTTTATTAATTTTTTATTTTTTTATGAAAATTTGTGTGTTTATTCTCTTTAATTGGGTTAGAACCTTGAAAAAGATTCCAAATTTATGATAGAGTTTTTTCGATAAACATTTATCAATTAAATTATTATTCTTATAATAGTTTACTATAGTGGCACAACCTAGGGTCAATCTCATAGGGGATACTCACAACACACATAATTTCTGTTATCATTTATATCGTATAACTACTATAAAACAAACTTAACTAATATTTATTAGGGATTTGAAATATTAATTTAATATAAATTTAAAATTTAAAATAAATTAAATTAAATAAATAATGAATTTAGAATAAATAATGAAGGAAAATCTTCTTGGTACGTCATGGTGATTGAAATAAGTTTTATAAAAAGTTTCTCAATATTTAATTCAATGTAATGATCAAGAAATATAAAACCACACCCTATCATTTGAAATCTCATCACCCCATACCAAGACCTATACATATGGAAAAATTCTCTTCCTAAATTAACCTAGTAGAACTCTTCACTAACCATCACTACCCAGTCCATACTCCACCATATTCATGGTATAGATAGTGAAGGAAATAATGATTGATAAATGGGAAGAAGAATTTAGAAGACAAAGAAAATAGGGTGACCACATACTGTAATCAATTTCACCATATCCAAAATTCCAAAAATTTAACAAATTGAAATAATTAAATCAAAATAAAATTAATCAATTCACCATTCCCTCCCTTAAACAAATTTTTAGTTTAGTTCTCCATTTTCAAGTGAGTTGAGAAGGAAACATGGGGGGAGAACACATAAAATAAAAAGAAATGGTAAAATATATAGATAAAGGATAAATAATATATTAAAAGTAAAATACAATTATAGAAACAAAATACTAAAAATATACATAAAATTTACAACTAAGGTTTCTAACTAGAGTTTTAACCCCTTTAAATGGATGTGGATTTGGAATTTATATTGAGAGGGGTTCTTATTTTCACACTAATTTTTTCTACCATAAGTTCATTCCTAGTAGGTCTTTTAAATGATTAAATTTGGAAAAATTTCCTTATTGAAATTTTTTATTATATGTATTTATAATTCATCTTCAAAATTCCACCTCAATTTTCAATGTAATTAAGGATTTTTGGCATATTTACTTATGAAATTTATTCTGTATAGATGACTGCTTAAATTCCAATGCTCCAACTTCCCATGAATTTATGCAATGCAAGGAGGAAAAATAAGGCATCTCCATAGTTAATAAAGTACTTCATAGGACTCTTATATAGCCTTATGTCAAATTTAACAATATTTAGGTCATCCCTTTTTGAGATATAGACTTATCTTCAAAAGAGATCCATTATGTGCATACATTTCAAGGCTCGAACTGTAAGCTAGTTTTGGGCCTCAAGATGTTGGATTGATATTTGGATATAGTTTAATGAAATGAATAAAAATATGTATTAAAAAAATTAATAATTTTAATCAGTATATAAACATTTATTTCGGAAATATAAAATTAAATTAAAATAGTTGAAAATCCAAAATTAGGCCATTTGAGCATTTAAGCTCAAAATACTACTAAAATGAAAAAATGTGGGGATTTCACAAAAAATAACTCTATGGTGGGATTAAAAACATTTAACCAAAGTATTAAATGTGTGAAAATAGTATTTTAATCTTGTTTTCACATGGAAGAAAACCTAAAAAGTGACTTTTGGAATATTTTTTAATATTCCCATAAAAATAAGAAGTTACGAGTCACTTTTAAGAGTTATTTTTTAAAATGTGAAGTAATAATTTAAACCAATTACCTTTGAAAAATAAACTCCAATAATATATCATTAATAATAGATATATTATATAAAAAGTGTGGATTTTGAAATAAAAATTTTTACTTTTCAAGGTTGGAAGACCTTTTATTTTAAAATATTTTAAAAGACCATAGTCCAAAAACCCACATCATAAAAAATTATTAGATTTTACTTTTGAAAAGCGATAAATTTAATTATGATAATCACAGAAAATAATCCATATTATATTCCCAAAAATATTAGATAACATCGCTTGGATGTAAAATATGATCATAGAATAAAATATTTATTGGTAAGAATGGGAGTTATTCTTACCAACGTTAAACTTTTACTTCAAAAAATGTTTTATCAAAGAAGGGGTTATTGATGATTAGAAGTAATTTCCCTAGGGAAAAAAGGAAATATAATATAAATTAAGTTAATGGTATAATAAATTAAATAATTATAGGTATATTAATGTAATAAATATTATGATCTAACGAATAATAAATTGAGTCGATGAAACTCTTATGAAATTGTTAACCTAAGAAAAAAAGGAGATTAAGTTGAATATCATGAAATTGACATTAAAATATAACTAAATGGTTGATATTTTCATATGTAAAATCATTTTTTTAGTTATTACACCATAAAAAAGAAATTATGGTGCACAATATCAAACATGTCCTATTGAGTTGCAAATGAGGCCAAAGAACTCTTACCTTGCATCTCCGCTTAGTTAAATACACTATATGATCATATATATAAAACATAAATATCTTAATAACATATTTCAAAACAATTTTAATATATTTAACCTTTTATAAAGTTAATTTATAATTATTCTATACATTTATATTTTTTTGTTCTTACCTATTTTTCATGTCGGGTGTGGGTAATCTTGATCGTTTTGAAAAAGTTTTGTAATTGTGATGTTATTATTCATTATTCTCCAAAATTTAATCATTTTATATTAATAAATTTTATTGTAATTAATTAATTATAATTATTTATTAAGTTTAAATTTCTTTTTTGTTAGTGCTTTAGTCTTTATCCCAGATATTGAAATCGAAAACGAACATTTTTCGATGATTTTCAACCTACAAAGGGTGTTTTCTTAATTAATGATTTAAATATTTATGCATACTTTATAGAACCAAAAAATAATTATTTATATATTTATATCATATTATACAAGTAATTAATTTTTCATAATTATCCATTTTATATTTTCATATAACTCTCCAAGTAGGTGTCTAAATGGACCCAAACATGAACGTACTATGATTAATAGATGTTTATGAGGTGATTTAGCTTCAATATCAACACACTAGTAGCATAATGTTATAATTTAGTGTTTATTAGTGTGATAAATCACAATTATAAATGAACTAGAATAATAAGTAATATATATGAAAATATTATATAATTTAATTTAAAGATTTTCCTTTTAGTATACTTGTTTTAAATAATTGAATTAAAGAAAACTTTTTGTTGTTCATATAATTTATAAGTTATAAAATTTGTCATACTAGAACCTTAATGGTATCATAAAATTATTATTTATCCTATAAAACTATTCTTGTTATCATCTATGTAATGTGAAGAAGAAATTAAAAATGGAAATTGATTATTCCATGGTGTTGGTAGTACACACATACGCAAGGATGACGATTTTGTTTTCCATATAATGATAAAAGGATTAATATGGTTTATATATAATAATATAAACTAAATCATAATTATATATTAATTTCACATTAAATAACATCTTTATGAGGTGGTAAAGTAAAATGAAACATGTTGAATCATGGAGATGGTAGCCCGCAGAGTGCACGATTCACATTTTCATTGCTCTTAATGGAAAGTGGGAGGGTGGTTAATCATTTTAACATCATTATAATAACATAAAAGTATAATAGTGTTACTTATGTTCTAATTTTAATATGGTGAAATGAAATTTTTTGAAAATAGAAAATCAAATAAATAAATAGAAAAGAGAAATATAGTTTAGGAACTTATACCTCACTTTTTAGATTATCTCTTTTATAAAGGGGATTAAACCATTAAGAGAGGGTATTTTAATAATAATGGAACCCCTTAAGGTGCATAAGAGTGTATAAAATAGGTATTTGTATATCTTTTTGTTAATTTAAGGGTTTTTTGTGTGAGGGTAAGTAATGAGGGGAGTTCCCCTTTTATAAGTGTAAAGGAGTAGCATTTTTTTTAAATACCCAAAATGTTTCAAAAATGGGAGTTCATCAACAAGGTTATTTTCTAAAATACTGATAAATAATATAGTAGATAAGAGGTAAGTTCGATCCACACCACAACAACTTAATTTCTTAAAAAATATTACTTAAATTTTAAAATTTTATATATGGGTTTAAAAATTAAAACCAATATTTTAAAAATTATAAATTCACTTATAAATTAAATTTTTAGTCTTATAAATAGGCCTTATAAATTAAAAAATCAAACCTATACACCAATAATTTTATAAAATAAATTTTATTTTTAAAAATGTTATTTTTCACTATTCATCTAAAAATAAATATTTTTAGAAAAAACTAAAATGTCATGATATGATAATTTTGATATTCTAAATCAAGAAATAAAGTTAGTTTTATCTAATTCAGATTCTAAAATTTATATATTTATTTTTAAAATGAAAATATAAAATATAAAGGAAACTTCTTTTATTGAATAATGGAATTATTAAGCATTTAGTGTTATTAATATTATTTCATCCCAATTTATAATTTAAAAGATGTCAATATGTTCATTAATTTATAATAATATTTTAAAATTCTTAAATTTAATCTATTGGGATAAAATATACGATAATTAATAAATTATTTTATTTGAAAATTAAATATTACTTTTATAATAGATACTCTTTAACCATTAATTATTTGTATTCAAAAATTTAATTTTACAAGTCCATTGATATTAAAATATTTATTTTAGTAATATATATATATATATCATGTAATATTTTAACAATAATTATATTTATATTTATATATAATGCATAAATATATATATTTATATCATATTTAAATATATTTTTATTTCATTTAAAGTTATATTGGTTTAAATTTATCACTTAATAGTAAAAAACTATAGTATACCTATTGGATTAATGACCAAAGACAAATTTTTCATTGACCATATTTGAAACTATGATATTTATAATGGATATATTTAATTCCTATATATAGACTCACTAAATAATTTTTTCATTCCACTATAACTTTTCAAGGCATCTTTCTTATTCCATATTTTAGATTTTTCAAAATGAATTCTATTTTCATGGTGATCTTTCTTATTATAGGTTTTTTTGTATGGGTTATCCTCAAGGTTGAATATGATCTGGGGGATTTCCTAGTCATAAATATTTTTTTTATCTATTTTCCCATAATTATTTATTCACTTTTAATGGATGTATTTTATCTATGGTGAGTAATAATCCATTGTTTTCAATACTTAGTTTTATGTGCTTTTGTTGTAACATTCCACTTATGAATGAATAAAGTTTTTTTAATTTAATTCAAATATCATATAAATTATTTCCTGATCATTTTAAATTCTTTTAAAAAATAGAAAAAAATACTTTTAAACTTATGGTTTATAAGAGAATATTATTCCTAAACATCTAGGGCATTATAATGTTCTTAGCACACAGATCATTC
The DNA here is from genome assembly GCA_963277665.1 of Viscum album. Classification (NCBI taxonomy): domain Eukaryota; kingdom Viridiplantae; phylum Streptophyta; class Magnoliopsida; order Santalales; family Viscaceae; genus Viscum; species Viscum album. The sequence continues at coordinate 779,634,769 of OY728138.1, forward strand.
TGTCAGGTAGTTTAGGGTCATGAAATAAGGACTAAAAGGGATCAAGAATGGGATGATATATTCTTTCTTTGAAAAGGGGTATAATTCATGAATGTATAACATATAGGGTATTAGAATCATAACTTAAGACATTAGAATTATGAAATGATGAGATGAAACAAACACACCAAGGAATATTGTTGACCATATTCAAATGATGGGTACAATTAAATTGATTTTAGGGGAATACAGGGTTATAGAACCTTCTCATTGGGAGAAAATATGACTCTGGTTAGTAGTGTTAAATATGGAAATATAAATGTCACTACCACTAAGAGGTTTCTATTAGATCTAAATGTAATTATTGTCGATATCCAAGAAATATTTTTAAGAATAAAATAGTTGAGTAAAGAAAAAATATTATGTACAGAAGGATATTTAAGAAGAGTTAAAACAACCTAAAGGATACACCATTGTGTATTAAACAAATTCTCAGGGTGAAGTAAGGTAATATGAAATTTCTTGAGCATATATTTAGGAGTTGAGTTATAATATCACCTTTAACTTTTTCCTAGATCAGTAGGTCTAGTGAGCATATCTTTAATTCCTTTAGGTCCATATGTTGTGCCCTATAACCATTGTACCTTAGATTTTTCACCATAATTTTTGGTTAAGACATGAAAAGTGATGACTTAACAAAAATTGACTTGAATTTTTATTAGTCCTCCATTTACAGGTTTTCAACATGATAACCCTTGTGAATTGTTTCCTTTAAAGTTTAAAGGTGTCATAATTTGGACTATTAAGGGATGGAATTTAAGGTCACATGGTATTGATGATTTTTTTATGGATTTAATATTAATCAACTTTGAACAAATATTACTAAGAAATTATGTTTGATTACTTCAACCAAATATTATTGGGTTTACAGTCCGAAATATTTGATCAAACGAGAATATAGTCTATGTATTTAGGTTGGAGTTAGCCCGATGTGAGTGGATATTCCAATCATAGTATAAACTAACTCATAGAAAGTTACACATCGTTAAATTCATAATTTTTGGACCAAATTAGGGGTTTTGATAAGACAACCTCAATGGGTCGTAAGAACTGGTAGTTCTCTAGCACCATTGAATAGGGAATGTTGATAACATAAATCATGATATGGGGTATTTTAATTGAGAAATAATGAGATAAAACAAGAATTTAAAGGATTTTCATTGATCAAATTTTAATGAAGGGTTAAATTAAATTATTATTGAGGGTATATGGGAATTATATGACCTTCTCCATAGAATGAAAATATATATCCAGTTTGAAATTTCTGTAACACCCTGAGTTTGTATGGAACTTTTTTTCAATAAATTAATTTTCATTTATGTATTTTAATGCACTAAGTAAAATATTTCTTTCACATAACACAAAATTGGAATATGTTACACAAAACATCAACTTAGAGTATATTACACACAACACAAACTGAGTGTGTGTTAAACACAACACTGAGTTTCTACAAAACATTATTTTATTTTTATAATTATTTAAATGAGATAATTATAACCTAGTCCTTAAACATAGTAATATGAATATTAATAAATAATTTTCAAATATTTTTATAATGTTTTTATATAAATAAAATATATTGATATTGAAAAATATAATTTTTGGTAAAGTCCTTATATGTTTAAAAATATTATTTTCTCAAACAAACTGTTTTTCATGTCCTTTTGTAAAAAAAAAAGAAATTTTTGAAATTTTATTTGATAAAATAACATTAATTTTTTGAATTTATAATGTATAAATTATATTAGGGTGTATTTTTGGGATTTTTCTAAGAATCTTCATTTTTTAATGAATAATAAAAAATACTGAATTTTAATTCAAAACTGCATTTTCATGTAATTTATTTTTAAGTTTATTTATTTTTTAAATAGGTTTAAAAGTTTAATTATATATAATTTTTATCAATAAATCTAATTGAGTTCAATGGAATAAATTTCTCTTTGAAATTGTATATAAAAACATTACAAACTTTTGAACATTTTACTTTAAAAACTTGCATTGTCGACCTGACTATGGGGTTAAATTTAAATTAATTTCTGACACTTGTATGATTTTAATTTGAAAAAATAGATTCAGTTTTTTTAATTAAGTTAATTTATAATTTCCAATAAGTCCAAATTATTTTTTTACCAAAAATATTAGTGAATTTAATTAAATTTATTTACAATGATTACGGTAAAATTAAGCTTAATAAGGGACTAAACATTAATCTTAAGGGTCCAAACAACCTAGAAACTTTTCCCAGAGCCATTTTCTAGACATTTTAGACCCTATCATACCATTTATTTAAATTTTTAGATTATTGGATCCACTTGACTTGGTAAAAACGTGGGCGGAATTCCTTTTCCCAAAATTTGAAAGAGTGTCAGTCCTCCTCCACTATAAAAAGTCCTCCTATCCTACCACTTCCTCACACCACTAAAGAAAATTTGTATTGACCAAGATGTACCCAAATATCTCTTAAATAACCCTCCATTACTCCTTGAAGCCTCCCATTGAAAATAAATCAATCCAATAAATCCCTTTGGTGCTTACCAAAAGGAGTTACCTGAATTAGAGGTAACATTCTTCCTTGAGTTTTTTTATATTATCTAAATTTGCCACCGCCTAAAATATTCATATTCCATGACTATAAAAAATTATCATAAATAATCTATTATTTATTTATTATAGTTTTTCTATATACACTTACTCACACTCCATATAATGGGTAATGAATATATTGTTTATCTATAGGGAGAACTACCGCCTCACGAAACGATAGTTGTTCATTTTTTCTTTACCACCTCTCATGGTGGAAGTTATGATGAAAAATATGTTTATATATGTTATATATTATATTTAAATTTATTTAATATTATTTAATTATATTACAACACATATCTTTATACTTTCCATCTTGTGTAAATACGATAATTTTGTTTGAGGAAGTGTAGACTACAACCCCCTCAAAGCGATGTGATTCGTTCACACACTACATGGAATGTATTAAGGATGTGTTTAGTAAAATTATATGATATATATGATATAATAAATCTATTATAATAGTGATATATATATACTTATATTTCATTTACTCTATTTTTTCTAATACGACAATAAAACAGAAATAGTGTTCATGGGTATGTACGGCGTACCGTCTCCAAGAATATTGTATTACATGTCATAATTATATATTATATATATTATTATAATACATATATAATTAATATACATGATATTTATATCATGTTTTATAGTCTTGAAATCCGGATATAATTACAAGGACCAAAGATATAACAAATTAAGACACATGCGAAAAACAAAGCGGATATTACCCGAAGTGAATCCTTAACATAAAATTGTTGAAAAGCGGGTAATATAATGTCATAATAAAAACATATATGGTATTTTTTATAAGAATATTATTATGTAAAATATTTATAATAAACTTACATTTATTATACATTAATCTTGTATGATTATGAAGAGATTCATGACACAAGGTAAGAGGGTTTCATATCACTTTTTATTTCTGTGAGATACATGCTTTAGTCGCTACCCATTCCTTTTTTATAGTGTATAATTCCCTTAGATTTATTAAATTATTATTAGAATTAAATTTATGGGTATTTAAATATCCATTATATAATCTTTATTTCATGGGTTTAATGTCTAAAAATCTACTAAATCAGTAATACAATTTTGTCTCAATTTGCCTTCTTTGAGACACGTGTTTTATTATGCACCTACATTCTTCTTCATGGTGTATATAATTCCATTTTACATGTTATATTTTTAATCTACTTAATTTAATGATATTTTAATCTTCATTTTATTTAATTTTATTACGTAGATATTATGATCCCAAGTAACCATGTGGTAAGATTTTATTGAAACAATTTCATTGTTTATTACCATTTTTTATGATTATGCTTCTTTTATTCAAATATTATGATCCATATCTAAAACAAACTCATTAATTTTCTTCTCCTATGGTTATTCATGATATATTCATGTTTTAGTACCATTTATTCACTATTTGGTACTTAAGATATTTATGAAAATGCTTTTTATGAAAATCTAACCATATTTCTCTCTTCAGTCAGAAATCTGTTTTATTCCAAAAACATGTTTTCAAAAATGTTTTCAATAATGTTTTAAAATTATCCTTGAAATAAATTTTGAGGTAAAAAATTGTTTTAAAAATGTTTTATGGTTTTAAAATATTTTTTTTATAAATTTTCAAATCTAATTTTAGAGAAAATGGTTTTTGAAAAAAAATTATGTTTTAAAAAGAATTTTTCAATGCAGAAAGGATATTTTACTCAAGAAATGTTTTAAAAAGATATTTCAAAATAATTTCCCATATAAGATAACATATTTTTGTGTTAATCATTACTTTTTATGGAAATTATTGAATGTTTACAATCATATTCTTTCTCTGAATTGATTATGTTTTGATGGCATGATGTTTATGAAACTTATTTATTTTTCATGGTTTATATACTTTTAAAACCTTTTCCTTTTCATGGATTATTTTTATTATTAAATTATTATGAAACCTATATTTTTTTATAGGTTTTAAAATTATTACATGTTTATAATACCAATTTTATTTTTTGAGTTATGATATGATTATTTATGATCTTATGGAACATGTATGTTTGATTTCATTATGAGATGGGTGGGAACTATATATACTTGCAATGAATTGGGTAAAGATTTATATCTCATGAGATATACATGGTGGGAATAAGAATTTTACTTAGTTTAGTATTATAGGGATGGAATGAGGAGTGAACTCGGTTCAATAATATATAGCTAGAATGGGAAGTGAACTCAGTTCAGTAAAATACCTTTCCACTAAGATAGCATTGCTAGCGATACCTTGACTAATATGTAAATCATTATATATGATTATGTGCCTACCAAAATTTCATGTTTTATTAATATGTTATGATTTCAAGGATTATTTTATTTATTTCGTTATGATTCATGTCTTATGAACTACTATTCTTCATGCCATGATTCACGTTTATAATCTTTGATATCTAGGGTATGATCTTCTATTTTTATGATCATGTTCTCATACCCTTATTCTAGTGATTATACTTACATATCTCCCTTGAATACCCTTACTGAGCATCTGATCTCACCACTTTTTATGTTTCCTTACCCCAAGTTATGAAGATATCTATTATGTTTGATGTGTATAAGAAGGGTTCTAGTCCAGAATAACCTAGTGGGGGATGATGTAGCACATTTATGTGCCATTTCTTATGTGTCTATGTTTCCAAAGTCACTATAATAGTACGGTCTTTGGGTGTCTTTTTTATAATGTTTTAAGTATTCCAAAAAAGTTGTGTAATTTTAATGTATGAAAAATGTGAGTCACTATAGTTTTAAATAGGTAAATGTAAATATTATTAACAATAAGAGTTTTCCCTTAGAGTTGAATACACTCATTACTAATATCCATGAAAGAGGTGTGGTGATTCAAAACACTTGAGGTATAAAGTGTGATTTATGGAAGAATATATCCAAGAAATAGTGGAGTCATTCCAACTCCAATCCAACCATGGTTGATCTGTTATAGGATATTGAAAGGAAATTGAGGTGGCCGATAATTTTTGGTCGGGTCTAAGATATATGTATCTGATGTCACTATATAACCTAAAATGATATGAATCAATCCACATGTAGTTCTGATATGAGGAATTTTTATATATGTGTGGGATTGGAACCTGAAGAAAATCTATGGTTGCACCCTAGGAAATATTCTAGTGTATATCTTGAGAAGAAGTCCTAATATAAATATAGGGATCCCAAACACTAGGATATAATTTTTGAGAATAAGGATCATTTTATTCTTGCATAGGTTCATGGATAGAGACACATTTCATGTACCCGTTCATGGATTTATATCATGTAGAGACTTTGGGATGTATAAAGAGAATTATTATAAGTAGTTTAATATATTAAAATGTATAATAAATATCCTAAAATTTAATTTTATGTGATAAGGACTCAAATGTTATGTAGTTTAATCTCATATGACAAAGACCTTTGCAATGGAAAATGGGTGTCTTTGTTCTGCTGTCAGGCTGTTATAAAAAACCTAATGTGGATGAGTCGGATCCTAAGCACCATGGGTAAAGATAATGAGATTTATATCTATGCCTAACATATGAATTCTAAGTTTCAATATAAATTCTTCAATGATAGGAATCAAGAAAAATATAGTTATTATAAGGTCTCCACACAAGTCTTTCACAAGTGTAAAAGAGATGAAATTCTTTATTTTATCCTAATTTGGGATTGCGGATAAAGATCCATACACATGTGGATTATTACACATATTTAACTCTCATGTAAGTAAATTAGGTTATACAATGTATGATACTCTGAATAGTTATAGGATATACTAAATTTCATGTATTTTAATATCATGTGGTAAGGACTTAGATGTCCTACAGTTTAAGGTTATATAATGAGGAACTTTGTTCAAAGGGATATGTGTATATATAGCTTATGAACAAAGTTGACTATATTCATATTTGTGTTGAGTAAGAGAATAGTATCTGATATCAATTGATGAAGTCCCATGCACCATGATGGATTGGAGTTTTAAGGAACAATAATTAAAACTAGGTTCGGGATAGGTGGTTAGGATGTCACTACCTATCCTGTAATGATAAGAATCAATCCACTTCTAGTTCTTATAATATTATAGGAATATTATCTCAATTAATGTTGATCAATGGAAGAAACTACATATTGATAATCCTTACACTGATTTGTCTCACATGTAAGGGGAACAGGTACAAACATACCATATTATGTAGCATAAAAATTCTTGTATGATACACTACATGTTGTGCAATTTAACTTCATGTGATAAGGACTCAGGCTACTTCCTCCTAATTTCAGGTTGATGTGATCGACTGATATCAATGAAGGGGTCAAATTACTAAGATGAAGAGAGGGTTGATGTTGATAGGATCCATAACTAGGTCTAAGATAAAAGATCTAGGCATCACTCTATATCATGTAATAAATGGAATCAAGCCATATATAGTTCTTAAAAGGGGTCATTTATCTACATAGATCTGACTTATATACAAGGCAATGAACAATTACATTTATATTATAAGGTATAAAACCTACCATTAATTAATAAGGGCCTCATCAACAAATAAGAACCATGTTTATAAATTAAATCAATGGTTGTGCCTATGATAGGAGATCTAGGTATCACTATGTATCCTGAGATAGCAGGAATCAATCCACACATAGTTCTCATAAGTGGGGAAGTTTGGTTATATTTTAGTAAACCCCTGAAATTATGTTCAATTAGTATATCCATAACCATTTAATCCTAAAAGAAACAAATGGTATCCTTATGTATATTTAGTTCTTAGATAGGGTGTAATTCCCTGACCCCAGTTACCCAGAGTCGGTGCATTATTACATAAAATTGGCATGATCACAAAAGATCAAGTCTCGAAAGACCAATTAGTTTAGTATCATTGGAAACACTAGATACATTCATACATATTACATTACATGATAAAGTGAAAAACTACAACAATATAGTCTCCATAGTCCACACTCATATCCCCTCAGACTATCCCTATAGGTCAGTCATAAAATACTTCTTCACATCTGGGGAAAAAATAAAACATATAAAGGGGTGAGCTCAGATGCTCAGTAAGGATAACAATATAGCATAAACTTTCATAAATAAGCATAAACATTTAAGTCAATGTATAACTTAAACAAATTCCTTTTATACTTTAACTTCGACATAACATGGAAAAAATAAAATGAAACAATACCATTAACTTATTCACATGGATATTCTACTAGTTGAATAATCACATGAAATATCAAGAACCACTTTCATAATGATGGAATGCATAATGCCAGAATATCATAAACACATAGTCAAGGCCTTGTGCCAAGACTACAAATAAGGTTTTGTCAAGGCCTTGTGCCAAGAAACTATTTTGTCTCATGAGACCTACCTATGCATCGAGGAACTATAGCGGGCTCCACCCGTCACTTACTAAGTCTAATGCATTCCTCACACGAACAGGTTTAAACATAACATAAACATTCATATTAAAACTAGCATATGAAATGTCAATAATTTATCCATAAACCATGAATGGTATAAAATAACACATCCACAGTCAAAAATGTCACAAAACCTTCAATACAATATGGAAGTTTTGTATCATAATAAATCAACTTCAAACCACCTTAAAATCCATTAAAGTATGTTGGCATAGATGAAATAAAAACCTTTTTAGAGAAATATCTCTTTATATTTTGAAATAATTTAAAAGTCACATAATTATAAAAGAAAAAAATTATATTTGAAAATATTCTTATAATCTTGTAAGGGAAGCTTCAACGATGTTATAACGGTGGAAAATAGCCACACCCACCGTATAAGTTAAAAAAAGACATTCTTAACGTAATTTTGTCGAAAAGGTTATAAAGGACCTTGTTTGGAAAATGAAGGAAAGATTCCTTTATAAAAATCTTATAAAAGTCAAAAAAAAGGTATAAATTACTTTAACCCATAGTCTATTAAATAGTAAGAATGTTTTGAAATACATTTTTAAGAAACATGGATGTGGATGATAAAGAGGTCCCAGTAGAAAATTACGTATAAACAGCCTCGGATAATGAAGAGATTGTAAAATTAACCCTTACCTTGTATATTTTCATGGTCGAGGGTAGGTTAACCTCCTGTATAATGTTGAAATAATTTTTATTAAATTATAAAAAAATCATGTACATTAATATGATATCATATATGATCTTTTAACATTGCTTTGTTAAGAATATCTTAGTATTATCGTCGTTTCGGGTGTTAACTGATTTGTTTTCCTTTATATTATTTGTTATGTGAGTCATATTTGTTATGTATGGGATGTATCTTATTCATATACAGAATTATATCAAATCTTTAAACATTATCTTTAATCATCAAATGAAAATTATTCTTGAATGGATACGATGGGGAATGAATCTCATCGCGTTCATGGAGACGGTAATCCGTACGTACGCACGAGCGATAATATCATTCTTTTGGTATTAAAATCTTATATAATTAGATGGTATATAAAATATACAGAATCATTATCATGTTATATTTATTATTTACATCAATTATACATCATTATTATACCCATCCAAATAATAATGTATTGAATAACAACTACACCACAATGTGGTGACGGTAAGCCGTACGTACGCACGTATGGTGACATGTCATTCAAAGGATGGATAGAATAATTAATTTCAGTGTACCATATTTATAATAACATCACAGTATATAGAAGATACTTGATTTATTATTTTATAATGGAAACAACAAATAAAAAGGAAGTGGAAGAAGAAAAGAACTTGAAAGAGGGTGGTGAAATTATTACATCTTCTTCGGGTTCTTCCTTTTGATTTCATCAAAAGGGCTCTGTAGGTTCACTTTTTGAATAAATGAAGGACTCTAGGATGAAGGTAGAATAGTTTAGATGGTATTTGGGCATATTTTGGCCGATCCAAAAGGCTTTGAAGGTGTGAATTTTAGGGAAGGGGGAGTGCCCTTGTATAAGAGGGGTGAGGGGCACCTTAGGAAAAGATAGAAATATTACTTTATAATAAACTAATTTTCGGTTTATAATGGATCAAAAGAATATTATTTAAAGTATAAGGTGGTTATGGGTCTAAAACCACTAAACCAATATGTTTTAGACAGGTTTGTGTCACTATATTAGCTTTATATTTTAGATTTAACTCTTAGTTAAATAGTTTGACATTTACCGTGTCTCTTTGTATTTTTATATTATATGGTTAATAAGCTTACCATATACTTCCAAGAGAACCCCAAGTGGTTCATTAATAATACACCTATCATTATATAAGTCCTTTTTATTAACCTTGGATTTTTAGGAATATAATATCAATTAATAATATAATATTTGTTTGAAATACTCTTTTATGTCAATTTTGACACTATTTGGTATTTTGTTTTTGCTAAATTCACAACAGCATTATTACTTCAAAAAAAATTCATCTAACCAACCCTAAAATGTCATATTAACCTAGAAAATTATTTTAATTCATAAAAAGTCTCAAATTACATTTATTTGGATATTTATAATATCAATTATTTTAATATTTCATTAATTAGGTAATTACTGCATCATCATTGTGTCATAAATAATTTAAATTATTTAATGTCTAAAAAATATAAATAAAATACCATTATGTAGGAAATAGTTTTATATTTATAATGAATATTTATAGTTGAATTTATCTTATATATAACCCTATATTAAAAATGATTTAGTTATTAAACTTTGATTTTAACTCTTTTAACTCTTCTGTAAATAAAATAATAATAAGTGTCCTAATCTAATCAAAGTGGACCAAAGGGGTTCATATTTTATTCCTAAGGATGTTTTTGGTATAATTATACTTATCCAATAGAATTAGGACATGTGTTAGGGTAATAATAATATCATTTTTACCCTTAATTACCCTATTTACTTTTAACCGTGGTAAATAAAAGCAAAAGGTTACTATTCACCAAAAATTATTTTCATCTTATTGAACCAAATTTTACTTTCTGATATCAACCGTGTATCTCAGATTTTTTAAATTTCACTCATAGAACTGGTAAAATTATGTTTTATGTGAATTTGTAACTTCTCCTAAGAGTTGGGTAAAAGACGGTGAAAAGTTCAATAAAATTTTTATATAACTAAAATTATTATAAACTTACTCCAATTAATTACATTGAATTTATATAGGTATTATGTATCTATTTTGACCTAAAATAAATTTAAATAAAATAAATAATTATTTAAATAAAAATTCGGTTTTAAACTATAACTCAGAGTTTTTCACTATTCATCAAAAATTGAAAGTTTTCAGAAAAATACCAAAACTTCACCCTAATCTAATTTCGATATTAAAAATCCAAAAATGAAGTCCATTTAGAAAGGTAAAATTTTTAAAATTTCAAAAGGTGGGTATTACTATTCATAATGGCTACTTTGATTGGTCGTGGTGTGTTAGAATCTCGAAGTTGCATACAATGCAAGCTATTGCATTATTCAAAGGGAAACGTATCGTGGAAGCTTGGGGTGTTACATTATCCCCTCCTTCAAATAATTTTGTCCTCAAAATTTCTATAGAATTACTACATAAAAAGACTTGGGTGGTTCTTCATCATAAGTTCCTCGGGTTCCCATGTTGCCTCTTCCATCTTATGGTTTCTCCATAGAACTTTTACCAGACGATTCGTTCGGTTTCTCAATACTTGTTCTCTCGTATCAAGAATCCTAGCGGGCTCTTCGCAATAAGACGGATCGGGTTCCAGTTATAATTCCTCATAGGTGAGTACATGCGTTGGGTCAGGCATTTATTTTCTCAACAATGATACGTGGAACACATCATGAACTTTGGATAGATTTGGCGGCATTGACAAATGGTAAGTTACAGCCCCAATTCTTTCTAGAATTTCAAAAGGTCCAATGTACCTGGGACTCAATTTTCCCTTCTTACTGAAATGTATAACACCCTTCCATGGAGATACCTTCAAGAAAACATGATCTCCTACCTGAAATTCCAAATCCTTCCTTCAGTTATCAGCATAGATCTTATTCCTACTTTGAGCTGCTTTGATGTGGGTTTGAATTACCTTCACCTTTTCCATCGTTTCCTCCATAATTTATGGGCCTATGAGTTTTCTTTCACCAACATCATCCCAACAGGTTGGTGTGTGACATCTCTTTCCATATAATTCTTCATATGGTGCCATCTGAATACTTGAATGGAAGATATTATTATAGTGAAATTCTAACAGAGGTAATATTGATCCCACATAGCTTGAAAGTCAAGTGAGCATGATCTCAACATGTCTTCTATGGTTTTAATAGTCCGTTCTGACTGCCCATCGGTTTGAGGGTGGTAGGTAGTGCTCAAATGAAGTTCAGTATCCAGGGATTTCTGAATATTTTTAAAGAATATTGATGTAAAACAGGGATCACGATCAGAAACAATCGATAGTGGTACTCCATGAAGTCTTATAACTTCATTAATATATAGTCTTGTTAATCGTTCAAGTGGTAAATCTTCTCTTATAGCAAGAAAACGTGCTGAATTGGAAAGATGATCAACAATGACCCATATTGTATTGTTCCTTATAGGAGTCTTTGTTAGTTTGATGACAAATTCCATCGTAATATTATCCCATTTTCACTCAAGTATGGGAAGAGGTTGCAGGACTCCTTCAATTTTTTTCCTTCCAGCTTTCACTTGTTGAAAAACCATACATCTTGACACAAAATCAGCAATATCCATCTTCGTGTTGTCCCACCAAAAATTTTCCTTCAAATCTCTATACATCTTAGTGCTACCAGGGTGTATAGAGAAATTGGAACTATGAGCGTCATCCAACAATTACCTTTTTAGATCAGGTACGTCGGGAACACAAAGTCTCTTCCCAAATTTCAAAATTCCATCTTCATACACAAAGTCACTCAATCTCCCATCATTCACATCTTCAATATTCTTTTGAAACTCTTCATCATCTATCTAAGAACTCTTTATCCTTTCTAGTAAAGATGGTTTGGCAACCATTTGAAAAAGTATCGATGTTTCACCTTCCATGGTAATTCCCATATCCATCTTCATTAGATCCATGAAAATTGGATCCCTTTCAACTCTCATCTTATTCAAAAATCCATAATCTTTTTTTCTCAAAGAATATTCCACCTTATTTTCCTTCCCCAGGTGGTAGTGTATCGTGCAATCATAATCCTTGAGTAGTTCAAGCCATCTCCATTGCCTCATGTTGAGTTCTTTCTATCATAAAATATACTTCAAACTCTTGTGATCAGTATAAATCTCACATTTTTCACCAAAGAGATAATGTCTCTAAATATTCGAAGAAACGATTACAGCTGATAACTCAAGATCATGAGTAGGATAGTTTTTCTCATTAATTTTTATCTTTCGTGATGCATAGGCAATAACCCTATCATTCTGCATAAGGACACAACCAAGTCCTTTCTTTGAAGCATCACTATAAATAACAAACCCATCATTCCCCGATGGTAGATTCAAGAGAGGATAATTGACTAATCTTCTCTTTGGTTCTTTGAAACATTCTTCACACTCTTTTGTCCAAACAAATTTAACCCCTTTATGTGTGATCTTCGTTAATGGGTTAGCTAATCGGGCAAAATTCTGGACAAAACGTCGATAATAACATGCTAAACCAATAAAACTATGTACCTTAGTTATACTCGTCGATGCAATCCATTATTGGATTGCCCTTATCATAGAAGGATCAACGGAGATTCCATCCTTAGAGACAATATGGCCAAGAAAAGAAATCTCCTGAATCCAAAATTCACACTTGCTAAACTTCTCGTATAATTGATGTCTTCTAAGATTCTTTTGAATAATGCGCAATTAATTTTGATGATCCTAGTAGCTTTTGGATTATACCAAGATATCATCAATAAATACCACTACAAAGTCATCAAGATATTCCTTGAAAATTATGTTCATTAGATCCATGAAAATAGATGGTGCATTATTCATCCCAAAAGGCATTACTACAAACTCGTAATGCCCGTACCTAGTTCGAAATGCTATTTTCGGAATGTCTTCCTTATTCACACACAACTAATGATATCCTGATCAAAGATCAATCTTTGAGAAGTATTTTTCTCCATGAAGTTGGTCAAATAAATCATCAATGCGAGGTAGGGGATACTTGTTATTTATTGTTATAGCATTGATCTCCTTGTATTCAATGCACAACCTCATAGATCCATCTTTCTTTTTAATAAAAAGGACAGGGGATCCCCATGGAGAAACACTAGGGTGAATAAATCTCTTATTACTCAATTCCTCTAGTTGTTTCTTTAGTTCCACTAATTCCACAGTGGCCATTCTATAAGGGGTCTTCGATATGGTCCCTGAACCAGGAAGTAGGTCAATGGAAAACTCAATTTCTCATTCTGGAGGATGTCCAGGTAAGCCCTCTGGAAAAAACATTAACATATTCTTGCACAATAGGTACATACTCTATTCGAATATTCCTTTCCTCACCCACAGTTATTTCATTCTCTTCCTCTCCAATAATTGGATTTAGTTGAGCTACTAGGGGTGGATCTAGATAAGAATGAGGTGGTGAGGTTTCTGCTCTAAAGATAAAGAACTTCTTATCATCATCAAAAATTGTAACCACCTTCTTCTTACAACAAATTTTCGCATCATGGTCCGAAAACCAATCCATACCAAGGATTATATAAAATTCCATCATGGGTATGATGATGAGATTAGCAGATAAATAATTTTTATATGCCTTAATGGGAACTGATTCACAAAACTTTATTACAATGATACTTCCCTTAGGAGTTTTGATGGACAACTCCCTTATCAAAGAAAATTGTAAATATCTGATTTTCTTAGAAAACTGGGAAGATATGAAATAATGTGATAATCCATAATCAAATAAAGCATTGGATAAACTTGAGGAAACCATTAAATTACCTACCACCACGTCTTTTGGAGATTCAACCACAGCAGTAGTGATCGCATAAGCTTGGCCTTGATCCCTTGGCCTTTTCTAAGGTAACATTCCCTGAATCTTAGGATATTCATTTTCATAATGTCCCATCTCCCTAAAATTGTAGCATTGAACATCGGTAGCCTCTTTATTCCCCTTGCAATCACAAGCTTGGTGGCCTTTTTCACCACACTTTTAACAGACTTCCATTCCCTTCAGGAAAGTACCAGGGTGTTTCTTCCCACATTTACTGCAGGATGGATATTCAACTTTCCCATTCTTCTGTAATGTCTCGGATTATTTTTTCCGTATATTATTTTTGTCTTATATGGGAATTATTTCGAGACTAGGCTCTGAGATGGCGTGCAGTTCCGAGGCCCGGTGATCCCGGAATAAATGTTTGAATTTAATTAACAAAATTAAATAATACATGTGTATGGTTTTCCTGAAAAAGTGTAATAACTCTTTAATGGGTGCCCGGATCAGAAATCTGATGGAACCATTGCGTTCAGAGTAGCGAGTTTCCCTTAGGTGAGACCTAACATCGGCTGGCGCAGGTCAGTGGTGAAATCTAGTTTTTGG
This sequence comes from Viscum album, assembly GCA_963277665.1. Classification (NCBI taxonomy): domain Eukaryota; kingdom Viridiplantae; phylum Streptophyta; class Magnoliopsida; order Santalales; family Viscaceae; genus Viscum; species Viscum album. The sequence goes on from OY728138.1 coordinate 779,649,977, forward strand.
ACATAACCATAATAAAATATTTAATGAAAATATTTTATTAAATATTTTTACAGCGAAATATTTTTAAATATTTAAGTAAATATTTCGTAGGGGATCAGGTTTACATATCTCGTAACAATGAATTTCTCCTGGAGGCTCTGGAAAGATCTGGAGGAAACCCCCAACGCAGCGATGATGTTCTTGATGAGTTTCACCGGTGACGATGACGCGGCGACCAGATCTTCACCAACGAATGTTGCGGATCCAGGTAGGAAATTTGATCTCTTTGTGATTTATTTCCCATTCCTGATTTCCATGATAGACACAGACCAATCAACGAAAAGAATGGTCTGCGGATTGGGTTATCTGCGGGATCTTATTTGGGGATTGATTCTTGAAGGTTGTCTTTGGTTTCGTTTATCCTTATAACGATGAAAAACCAAGATTGATGCGAACATCGATCGAGGTTTGTCCCTCTCAATTTGTTGTTCTTTTCTTCCCCTATTTCTCTCGTTCTTCGTGTGCATTCTATGCGTTCTTCACAGAGATATGAACAATGGATCGTTGTGCATCTATCGTGTGACGCAACGATCGCAAATTGAAGATCTGGCATTGGAATAACCCCACAGAGGTGCGACTGCGGTGGCGATGGATGGATTGAAGTGGATACGAAGATATTGTTCTTCGAATGATTTCCCGGGTGACAGGAATCATATTTCAGAGCCGATCGAAGGCCTGAAACCCACAGATTCAGCATCATGATAACGAGGCGACCTGAGATCTCGAGTTTCGCAGTAAACAGATGACACATCACGAATCCAGAGATCCGGACGAAGCGCGAGGGGGAAGATGACGGTTCTAGAGAAATCCCAACTACATGGCATGTAGTATGAGATACACAGCGTGTGTTCTTCGGTGGACCACCTGGCGTGTACTCCGGGAGTACACGGACATGGCTTGGGTACACGGACAAGGCCATGGCATGTATACCCTTCCCCAGCCAGGCCCGGCTAGATACACGAGATACCCCGTGTACTAGTACACAGGCAGGGCGACACGGGTTGAGGCCATGTACGGGCACATGGACAGTGTACACGGAGCGAACCTCGGACACTCGGACACGGCATGTAATCCTTCTACACGTCATGTAGTTACTTTTTATATGAAAATCCTTAAGACACAGTCTGTTTTACATGGGCAGTACCCAGAGGCAAGGAACACGATGTGTGACCCTACTATACACCATGTAACCTTTTTTACACGACTTGAGCCATTTTTCTTCCATGACTTGAACTAGTTTCTCTAGGGTTTGTCCCCTTGGTATTTCCTCTGAAGGTTTCCGGTATCATTTCCTACGTATAGGAGTATGATCCCTTTATCAGGACTTCCTGAATAGAGTTGTTGGAATCCTCTCTATGAGACTTAGATCTGGATCCTCTATTCCATCGTGGTACCCTAGGTAAAGTTTCTTGGTATCGACATGACCTACTTTACCCAGGCACTGATCCTCTACTAAGCAGGTTAGTTCAGACTGAGTTTTTGGAATCACCCCATAGATACTGGTTGTGATCCTCATCTGACGCATCATGTATTTTTCTTCAGTACTCATAGAGTGAGTTCTCTTGGAACGAGGGCATCGTATCTTTCTTCAGACTTAGGAGTATGTTCTCCTGGTTACGTGCTTAGTGGAATCTTCGAGCTGGATCTTAGTGGTGGTTTCGCGATAGTCGATCGTGTATGAGTATATCTGGATATTCTTGTTATATGTTCTGTAATCATATACTTTGTAGAGATGACTGTATCATTCCTTTTTGGTATTCCCTTTGATGTATTACTTTGAGGTTTTCTGGGTGTCCTGTTGGGTATTGTTATACTCGCCCCTGCATGGGCTTTTCCCGCAAGTGTCATGTCTTGTGGAGACGAGCGATCCTTTGATAGGATTATAGGTGGACCAGGACCAGATGGTGCTCAGTGAGATCAGGCAGGCCAAGGTGTGTTCCTACGGCTATGGATTGTAGTCCCAGTACCTTTCTTTACAGGTTGGAATTTGTCGCAGACTTTCTTTTGGTGGGATTTTACTTTTGGCCCAGGGTTTTACATTACTATACTTTACTTTCCTATTGTACTATGTTGGTTAGGATTTTTAGTGCATGCATGGATTTCCTTTTTCATTATTTCTTACTTTTCATCTTGTGGGCTTGGAGATGTGTGTGTGTGTGTGTGTATAGGTTAATAGGCAATGCCTCCCATGTTAGTGACATGCCTACTCGGTGCTAGTCACCAACCCCTGGCCTATTGGTGGAGGGCTTGGGGAGTTGCGACACGGGCCCCACCGGGACGGGTCGTGAAAGAGTGGTATCAGAGGTGGTCGGTTCTACCTTAGGATCGAGAGTCTGTGAGTTGGTTTGGGGCAACAGTGTTAAGTGTTTCGAGTTTGGATTTCAGGCTAGGGACCCCAGTGTTGGTACGGGTGGCCGACGTATCCATACACCAGGACTCTGATAACTTGTTTTTCGAATTAGAACATGAGAACACTAGTTTCAGGGGAAAATAATGGTACATGCATCATATAGGAATGGGTTGTGGTTTCTATGTCCTTCTTGTGTCATCTCTCCAGATATACTCACTGACTGTGATACATCTTGTTTCTTTACAAGATTCCTCTGTGACGCACACCCGCTAGGATCCAGCAGCTCGATCACGAGGATGACCCCCTCAGTGATGAAGCTTCGATACAGGGACGAGATCCCCCAGTTTTACCTTTGGGTGGTGTGCCAGTTATTCCACCACCTGTGGAGCAGTGTTTAGTTCCTGCTATACCAGTAGAGGAGGAGCATAGGCTGAATGCACTCCATGAGTTTCAGAGACAGAGACCCCTCAGGTTTCGAGGCGATCCTGACCCTCAGGCAGTAGTGGACTGTCATGAGGCAGTGTCCAGAGTCTTCCGTTTGGTCAGGACACCAGCAGTCAAGATGGTGATCCTGGTAGCGAGCCTTCTGCAGGGCTCAGTAGGGCGATGGTGGAGTTTGGTTATACAGACTCATGACAAGGTGAATCTTGCATGGTCAGAGTTTGAGCATCTCTTCAGAGAGGAGTTTTCACCGGTTACCCTGAGAGCAGTACGTATACAGGAGCTTCTTCAGCTTGAGCAGGGGACCATGACGGTGGCTGACTATTCATCGAGGTTTACCGACCTCTCACGGTACTTGATGGATATGATCAGGGATCAGCACTTCAGAGCTTGGAATTTTGAGTGGGGCTTGTGTAGAGATATCCAAGAAAGCATCATCCCTATGAGCATTCCTACTTATGGTGGGGTGCTCGAGCAGGCTTTAGTGGTCGAGAGATTCTTGGTAGAGCAGAGACAGCCAACGGTTGTCAGTAGTGAGAGACCTGGAGCAGAGACCTCGGCAGCAGGGAGCCGACGTTAGGGACCCGGGAGTGGGAGACATTTTAAGAAGAGATCCCATGACAGAGGATCTGTTGTACAAGGATCACAGGGCGCATCCATCTAGCCTCTAGAGAGGCGATTCTACTCATGTGATGGCAGGGGACATCTCACTCGAGATTGTCCGACCTACCGTACTACTGAGAGGGGAGCAGTGGATGGACCACCGAGGTAGAGGAAACGTGTGGAGCAGACAGATCCGCAAGATGGCAGACATGGTATAGGAGCTGGGAGAGCATCTGGAGGTGGTCGGCGTTTTTTCCCTTTACCACCACCACCCCCAAGAGGTCCACCCCATGCTCAGGGAGCTAGTGAACAGAGGCAGGGATAGCTGTAGGCAGTGGAGGTTTATGACCCAGGTACTCCTGGAATGATTAGAGGTACAACCTGTGTCTTTTCTACTTTGGATGTCGTACTGATAGACACAGGTGCTAGTCATTATTTTTTGGCTGCTTATCTTGTTCAAGACCTTGAGATTCAATTTGAGTCGTTGACTCGACCCTTACAATTAGAAACACTGACTTGAGAAGATTCAGAGATCACACACCTTTGCAGACAGTTTGACCTGACCCTTGGAGGTGAGAGTTTCAGTTGGAACCTCTTGGTGGTAGCTTCAAGGCCTTAATGTAATTCTTGGAATGGATTTTCTATCCACAATTCATGCCCTGATTGACTATTTTAGGCGAAGGGTGCGGTCTGTCCGTAGTGATGGAACGAGGTTCTCCTTCATCAGTGAAAAGGAGACCCAGGCAGCGTAGGATGGACTCGTGCGTAGGAAGGTACAGCCGATTTCACATCAGTTGGCTAGCCTATCCCTTGGAGCAGTAGGTGTTACGAGTTTCCAGTTTTCAGCAGTAGTGGCTGAGTATGAGGAATTCTTTCCAAAGGATGTCCCCGGACTACCTCCCCATCGGGAGATAGATTTCTGCATTGAGTTGCAACCCGGGATGACACTGATATCAGCATCAGCATACCGGATGGCTCCTGCAGAGCTTCGTGAGCTGAGAGTGAATCTGGAAGACTTATAGAGGAAGGGCTTCGTGAGACCTAGTGTTTCACTCTGGATGGCCCCAGTTTTGTTTTCCAAGAAGGAAGACGGGATCTTGAGGTTGTGTGTGGATTACCGGTGCTTGAATCAGGTGACTGTGAAGAACCGATTTCCACTACAAAGGATTGATGACCTCTTCGACTAGTTAATAGGGGAACGATGGTTCTCGAAGTTTGATCTACGATCAGGATATCACCAGTTGTGAGTACGGGATGAGGATATACCGAAGACGTCTTTCAGATGTCGCTACGGTCACTATGAGTACTTGGTGATGCACTTCGACATGACGAACACCCCGGTAGTGTTTATGGGACTCATGAACCAGATCTTTCAACCCTATCTAGATCGGTTCATGGTGGTCTTCATCGATGATATCCTTATGTACTCCGCGTCTGAAGAGGAGCACGTGAGGCACCTAAGGATGGTTCTGGACACACTCTGAGAGCACCAGTTGTACGGGAAACTCTCAAAGTGTTAATTATGGATACAGGAGGTCCACTTTCTAGGACACGTTATCTCAACTGATGGAGTAGCAGTGGACCCATCCAAGGTAGAGGCAGTGTTAGTATGGGAGCAACCCCAAAGTGTGACGGAGGTGCGGAGTTTCCTTGGGTTGGCAGGCTACTATCAGAAATTCATTCCGGATTTCTCCAGGATTTCAGCCCCCATGATAGCTTTGACTTGAAAGGGACAGTCTTTCGTGTGGACCGAGAGATGTCAGCAGGCTTTTCATCAGTTGAGACAGAGTCTGACGAGCATCCCGATCTTGAGACTACAAGAGAAGGGTGTCAAGTACGTAGTGTTTTGTGATGCATCAGGAACTAGGCTTGGTTGGGTCCTGATGTAGAGGAAAGCGGTGATTGCCTATGGCTCATGTCAGTTGAGGCCACATGAGCAGAACTATGCAACCCATGATCTTGAGTTGGTAGCGGTAGTCTTCGCATTGAAGATGTGGCGGCACTACCTGATGGGTGAGCAGTTTATCATCTACTCTGATCACAAGAGTCTTAGATATATATTTTCTCAGAAGGATCTGAATTTGAGATAGAGGTGGTGGCTTGAGTTACTACAGGATTACGACTTTGAGATTGTTTATACTCCTGGGAAGGGGAACATTGTGGCAGATTCTCTCAGCAGGAAATCTAGTTCGCAGTTGCTGGGTGAGGCGATAAGGCAGTTGGCCTCTTTACAGTTATCCTTCATTGATATAGATGAATGAGCTTACCTTCAGTTGATGGTGGTTACCCATCCACTCTTACAAAGATTTAGGGAATCACAGCTTGAGGATGCTAGCTGTGAGACTCTACATGCTCAGATATCCGCAGGTGATGCTGCTGATGGATATTCAAAAGGTGGGGAGCACGTTGTCCTTTTCATAGGGCGTACAGTAGTACTAGCGACGTTGCGGGAGGAGGTTCTGAGGGAGTTCCATACATCTCCTTTGGTGGTGCATCCAGGCGTGGCGAAGATGTACCAGGACTTCCGACGTCAGTTCTGGTGTACAGGAATGAATAAGAGTGTGGAAGAGTTTGTTTCTCGGTGCCTTACTTGTCAGCAAGTAAAGGTTGAGCACTAGGTTCCAACGGGTTTGACTCAACCCCTTAAGGTGCCATAGTGGAAGTGGGATAGGATATCCATGGACTTCGTGACAGTTTTACCACGTACATCCTGGGGACACGATGTCATCTGGGTGATCATTGACCGACTCACCAAGTCGGACCACTTCCTAGCCATACGGGAGCAGAGTTCAGTAGATATCTTGGGACGCCTCTATGTGTAGGAGATAATTCGACCTCATGGAGTTCCATCAACGATCGTCTTAGACTGTGATGCTTGTTTCACATCTCATTTTTGGAAGGGATTGTAGGAAGATTTTGGTACTCATTTACGCTTGAGCACAGCGTTTCATCCTCAGAATGATGATCAGACAGAGTAGACCATCCAAGTTCTAGAGGATATGCTACGAGCTTGCATACTTGACTTCGGTCATAGATGGGAGGATCACCTAACACTGGTAGAATTTTCTTATAACAACTGTTATCATTCCACTATTGGTATGGCACCATTCGAGGCTTTGTACAGGCGACCTTGCAGGTCACCACTTTGTTGTACTGACCCAGGGGAGTTAGCACTCATGGACCCAGAGATGGTCTGAGCTACTATAGAGAAGGTGCAGGTCATCCAGGAGCGGATGAAGACTGCATAGAGTCAGAAAAAGTCTTATGCTGACAGGAGACGGAGGCCCTTGGAGTTCGAGGAGGGAGACGATGTGTTCCTTCAGGTCTCACCTCGATGGGGATTGCGAAGATTTGGCTGAGGTGGCAAGCTATCTCTGAGTTTCATCGGCCCTTTTCAAATTCTGAGTAGAGTTGCCGAGGTGGCATACTGCTTGGCTCTACCACCTCAGATGGACCGGGTGCACACTGTCTTCTATGTATCGCAGCTACGGAGGTACGTGCATGATCCATCACACGTTATCGACTGGGGCGAGCTGGACATTGATGATGGAGCGACCTTTGCTGAGTACCCAGTGGAGATTGAGGATCGGCAGGAGAAGATCCTTCTTTGGTGAGTTATTCCCTTGGTGCATGTTTGGTGGCATCATGGGAATCTCCAGGAGAGCACGTGGGAGCGGGAGGCTCAGATCCGTGTGCAGTACCCACATCTTTTTGAGTAGCCTTTGTTTTTAGATTTTCAGGGACGTAAAGCCCTAAGGTGGGGAGGATGTAATGTATCAGATTTTTTTCCCTTATATTATTTCAGTCTTATATGGGAATTATTTCGAGACCAGGCTCTAAGACGGCGTGTAGTTTTGAGGCCCGATGAGTCCGGAACAAATGTTTGAATTTAATTAAAAAATTAAATAATGCGCGCATATGATTTTCCTGAAAAAGTGGAATAACTCCTGAACGGGTTCCCAGATCATAAATCTGGGGGCACCGTTGCATTCAGAGCAGCGAGTTTCCCCTAGGAGAGACCTAACATCAGATGGTGCAGGTCAGTGGTGAAATCTAGTTTTTTGATGTAACCGTAATAAAATATTTAATGAAAATATATTATTAAATCTTTCTGCAGTGAAATCTTTTTAAATATTTAAGTAAAGATTTTGCAGGAGATCGAAGTTATAGATCTCATAACCCTGAATTTTCCCTGGAAGCTCTGGAAATCTCTAGAGGAAACCCCCAATGTGTCGACGATGTTCTTGACGTGTTTCACTGGCGACGACGACACGGCGACCGGATCTTCTCCAACGAACACCGCAGATCCAGGTAGGGTGTTTGATCTCTTTGTTATTTCTTTCCCGTTCTTTATTTCCATGATGGACACAGACCAATCAACAAACAGATTGGCCTACAGATTGGGTTATCAGCGGGATCTTATTTGGGTATTGATTCTTGAAGGTTATCTTTGGTTTCGGTTAGCCTTCTAACAGTGACGAACCAAGATCGACATGAACATCAATCGAGGTTCGTCCCTCTCGATTTTTTGTGCCTTTATTCCCTGATTTCTCACATTATTCGTCTGCGTTCTACACGTTCTTCACAGAGATATGAACGATGGATCGTTGTGCATCTATCAAGTGACGCAACGATCCCAAATTGAAGATTTGGCATCGGGACAACCCCACAGAGGTGTGACAGTGGTGGCGATGGATGGATTGAAGAGGATAAGAAGATATCATTCTTCGAATGATTTCTTCACAGGTGACCGAAATCGGATTTCGGAGCCGATCGAAGGCCTGAAACCCACGAATTTGGAACCACGACGACGAGGAAACCTCAGATCTCATGTTTTGTGGCGAACGGATGAAAGATCATGAATCTGGAGATCCGGATGAGGTTCGTGGAGGAAGATTATGGTTCTTGAGAAATCCTGACTACACGGCATGTAGTATGGGCTACACGGCGTGTGTTCATCGGCAGACCACCTGGTGGGTACTTTGGGAGTACACAGACATGGGTTGGGTACACGGCCAAGGACATTGTGTGTATACCCTTCCCTGGCCAGGCCTGGCCAGATACACGGGATACCCCGTATACTGGTACATGGGAAGGGCGACACGAGTTGAGGTCGTGTATGGGAACATGGCTAGCATACACGGAGCGAACCCTAGACACTCGAACACGGTTTGTAATCCTTCTACACACCGTCTAGTTGCTTTTTATATGAAAATCCTTAAGACACTGGCCTTATTACATGGACAGTACCCGGAGTCAAGGAACACAGTGTGTGACCCTACTACACGCCGTGTAACCTGTTTTACATGGCTTCAGCCATTTGTATTTTGTGACTTGGACTAGTTTCTTTAGGGTTCGTTCCCTTGATCTTTCCCCTGAAGGTTTCTGGTATCATTTCCTACGTACAGGAGTATGATCCCTTCACCAGGACTTCCTGGATAGAGTTGTTGGAATCCCCTCTGTGAGACTTAGAGTTGGATCCTCTATTCCATCATGGTACCCCAGGTAGATTTTCTTGGCATCGACATGACCTACATTACCTGGGCGACGATCCTCTACTTAGCAGGTTAGTTCAGACTAAGTTGTTGGAATCACCCCATAGCTACTGGTTGTGATCCTCATCTGACACATCAAGTATCTTTCTTCAGTACTCGTGGAGTGAGTTCTCCCGGAACGAGTGCATTGTATCTTTCTTCAGACTTAGGAGCTTGTTCTCCCGGTTACGTTCTTAGTGGAATCTTCGAGCTGGATCTTAGTGGTGGTTTCGCGATAGTCGATCTTGTATGAGTATATCTGGATATTCTTGTTATATGTTTTGTAAACATATATTGTGTTGAGATGACTGTATCATTCCTTTGTGCTATTCCATTTTTTTATTCATTTGTGGTTTTCAGGGTGTCCTACTGGGTATTGTTATACTCACCCATGCACAGGCTTTTCTCACACGTTTCGTGTCTTGTGCAGACGAGCGAGCCTTTGATAGGATTCTAGGTGGACCAGGACCGGATGGTGCTCAGTGAGATCAGTCAGGCCGAGGTTTGTTCCAATAGCTACGGATTTCAGTCCGAGTACCTATCTTTACAGGTTGGACTTTTTCGCAGACTTTCTTTTGGTGGGCTTGTACTTTTGGCCCAGGGTTTTACATTACTGAACATTACATTCATGTCGTACTCTGTTGGTTGGGATTTTTATTGTATGCGTGCATTTCCTTTTTCAGTAGTTCTTACTTTTCAGCTTGTGGGCTTGGAGATGTGTGTGTGTGTGTACAGGTTAATAGGAAATGCCTCCCATAATAGTGACATGTATACTCGGTGCTAGTCACCAGCCCCTAGCCTATTTGAGGCGGGGTTGGGGGGTTGCGGCATGTGCCCCGCCGGGATGGCTCGTGACATCTTTCCCTTATTTCCATTTCTAGAGTGATCAGCAGATCTCTTCTTCTCTTTCTTTGCTTTAAAGTCATAAGACTTAGAGAATTCCTTTTCTGTCTTGATAGCACATGAGACAATATCTTCGTAAGATGAGAAGGATTGTGAGACTAATGATCGACAGAGAAACGGTTTTTACCCATCAAATAAACAATCAATATTACTTCTTGGGTTACGTATATAATCTGTATCATGCCTTGCTAACCTTGTAAAGTTAGAATCATACTTTTCAACATTCTCGTCCTCCTTTTTCCTTAGACTTAAAAACTGTATTTCTATATCTGCTCGATGGTCATGAGGAATGTATTTTTCTAATAAAATCTCTTTAAACTCTGTCCATTCCATACTTGATAATTCTTTATCTTCCTTTGTGTTTTGTATCAATGACCACCATTGATCAGCATCTCCAGTGAGGCGATAAACTGCCACGAAAACTTTTTCACTTTCAATACTCCCCAAATACTGAAATATTTTCTCTAGGGAACTTATCCATTGCTCAGCTACCAATGGTTTTGTTCTCCCATTGAATGTTGGTGGTTTTTTCCTCATGAAGCGATCTAACATTGACCCTCCACGTTGTGTATCAGGGTGCTCCATACGGGTAAGGTTATTATTCATAACCTGAGTGAGTTGTCCCAGTATAGTGATAAGCTGGTCATCACTAGTTGTATCACCAGCTCCACTATAATTATCTTGAGCAGGAGGGAAATACCTACATGGAGTGCATGCATTGATACGGTTTCCATTCCTTCCTCTAGGTGCCATTTCTAAACAATGGCATACACTAGATTAGTTTATGAATCGCAATACATAAATCCAAAATTGTAAAATAGTTAACATAAATTGAACAGTTTATGGGTATAATCCATAACCATAAAAATGTTTTCTTTGAGGAACTATATAATCATAAACCCTTCATAATAGTTTATAAAGAAAATGAGAATTATCCTAAGCATATCCCCCGGGAGTGGCATAACCAAGAGTGCAGCAAGGCCTATTGTCGTGCACCAGTTCTCATTCGAGTCTAGCTCAAATCGGTGTTTTTGGGTTTTACCCCTAGGTATGTTTGTTCCAGAGCCACCTTTACCTACTCATATCTAGACAGGTATGTATTGCTCGGAAAACTCACAAAATTTCTACAATACCAAAATTCTAGGAAGTTCTTCTATACTAATCCTCAAAGTCTATCTTAGAGCAATGTGCTCTAATAAAAGTTTATCTAAATCTAGCTTCCAAGGTTTGTACTAAACTTCCTCTGATACCAACGGTAATGCCCCAACCCCAGTTACCTAGAGTCGATTCATTATTACATAACATTGTCATGATCATAAAAGATCAAGTCTCGAAAGACCGATTAGTTTTGTAGACTTGGAAACACTAGATACATTCATAATTCATACATTACATGATAAAGTGAAAAACTACAACAACATAGTATCCATAGTCGACACTCATATCCCCTCAGACTATCCCTATAGGTTAGTCATAAAATACTTCTTCACATCTTGGGAAAAAATAAAACATAGAAAGGGGTGAGCTCAGATGCTCAGTAAGGATAACAATATAGCAGAAACTTTCATAAATAATCCTAAATATTTAAGGCAATGTATAAATAAAACAAATGCCTTTTAAACTTGAGCTTAATCATAAAATAGAAACAATAAAATGAAATTATTTCATTTACTTATTCACATTGATATTCTACTAGTCGAATAATCACATGTAACATAAATAACCACTTTCATAATGATGGAATGCATAATGCCAGACTATCATAACCACATAGTCAAGGCCTTGTGCCTAGACTACAAATAATATTTTGTCAAGAACTTGTGCCAAGACACTAGTTTATCTCATGAGACCTACCGATGCATCAAGGATCTATAGCAGACTCTACCCGTCACTTACTAAGTCTAATGCATTCCTCATATGAATAGGTTTAAACATAACATAAACATTCGTATTAAAACTAGCATATGAAATGTCAATACTTTATCCATAAACCATGAATGGTATAAAATAACACATCCACAGTCAAAAATATCACAAAACCTTCAATATAATGTGGAATTTTTGTATCATAATAAATCAACTTCAAACAAACTTAAAATCCATCAAAGGATGTTGACATAGATGAAATCAAAACCTTTTTAGAGAAATATCTCTTTCTATTTTGAAATCATTTAAAAGTCACGTAATTATAAAAGAAAACATTTATATTCGAAAATATTCTTATAATATTGTAATGGAAGCTTCTATGATGTTATAACTTCGGAAAATATCCACACCCACCGTATAAGTTAAAAAAAAGACATTCTTGCCTTAATTTTGTCGAAAAGGTTATAAAGGACCTTGTTTGGAAAACGACAGAAAGATTACTTTATAAAAATATTATAAAAGTCAAACAAGGGTATAAATGACTTTAACCCATACTCTATTAAATAGTAATAATATTTTGAAATACATTTTTAAGAAACATGGATGTGGATGACAAAGAGGTCCCAGTAGAAAATTACGTATAAACAACCTCGGATAATGAAGAGATTGTAGAATTAACCCTTACCTTGTACTTTTCCTTGGTCAAGGGTAATTTAAACTCCTTTATAATGTTGAAATAATTGTTATTAAATTATACAATAATCATATACATTAATATGATATCATATATGATCTTTTAACATTTCTTTGTTAATAATATCTAAATATTATCGTCGTTTCGGGTGTTAACAGATTCTTTTTCCTTTATATTTTTTGTTATGTGAGTAATAATAGTTATGGATGGGATGTATCTTATTCATATCCAGAATTATATCAAGTCTTTAAACATAATTTTTAATCATAAAATGAAAATTATTCTTTAATGGATATGATGGGGAATGAATCTCATCGCGTTCGTGGAGACGGTAATCCGTACGTACGCACGAGCGACAATATCATTCTTTTGATATTAAAATATTATATAATTGGAATGGTATATCATATATACATAATAATTATCATGTTATATTTAATATTTACATCAATTATATATAATTATTATATCCATCCAAATAATAATGTATTGAATAACAACTACACCACAACGTGGAGATGGTAAGACGTCTGTACGCACGTATGGTGACATGTCATTCAAAGGATGGATTGAATAATGAATTTGTTTGTACCATATTTATAATAACATCACAGTATATATAATATACTGGAGTTATTATGTTATAATGGAAACAACAAAGAAAAAGTAAGTGGAAGAAGAAAAGAACTTGAAAGAGGGTGGTGAAATTATTACCTCTTCTTCGAGTTCTTCCTTTTGATTTGATCAAAAGGGCTCTTTAGATTGGATTTATGACTAAAGTAATGCCTCTAGGATTAAGTTATGCTAGTTTAGGGGGTATTTGAAAAGAGTTTTTCTGAGCTAAAAGGCTTTGAAGGTGTGAATTTGAGGGAAGGGGCAGTGCCCTTTTATAAGAGGGGTGAGGGGAACCTTAGGAAAAGCTAGAAATATTATTTTATATAAAATAATTTTCCATTTCTAATGGCTAAAAAGTGTATTATTTAGAGTATAAGGTGGTTATGGTTCTAAACCCACTCAACCAATAGGTTTTAGATAGGTTTGGTTCACTATATTAGCTTTATCTTTTAGATTTAACTCTTAGTTAAATAGTTTGACATTTACCATGTCTCTTTGTATTTTTATATTATATGATTAATAAACTTACTATATACTTCCAAGAGAACCCCAAGTGGTTCATTCATGATACACCTATCATTATATAAGTTTTTTGGACGAACCTTGGATTTTTAGGAATAGAATATCAATTAATAATATAATATTTGTTTTAAAAACTCTTTTTTGTCAATTTTGACACTATTTGGTATTTTGTTTTTCCTAAATTCAAAACAGCATTATTACTTCGAAAAAAATAATCTAACCAACCCTAACATGTCATATTAACCTATAAAATTAGTGTAATTCATAAAAAGTCTCAAATTAAATTTATTTGGATATTTATAATATCAATTATTTTAATATTTCATTAATTAGGTAATTACTGCATCATCATTGTGTCATAAATAGTTTAAATTATTTAATATCAAAAAAATATAAATAAAATACCATTATTTAGGAAATATTTGTATCTTTATAATGAAAATTTATAGTCGAATTTATCTTATGTATGACCGTATATTAAAAATGTTTTAGTTATTAAACTTTGATTTTAACTCTTTTAACTCTTCTTTAAATATAATAATAATAAGTGTCTTAATCTAATACAAAGTAGACCAAAGGGGTTCATATTTTATTAATAAGGTTTTTTTGGACGAATTATACTTATCAAATAGAATTAGGACCTGTTTTAGGGTAATAATAATATCATTTTTACCCTTAATTACCCTATTTACTTTTAACCGTGGTAAATAAAAGTAAAACGTTACTATTCACCAAAATTATTTTCATCTTATTGAACAACATTTTACTTAATGATATAAACTGGGTCTCTCTAAGTTTTTAAATTCCACTCAAAGAATTGGTAAAAATAAGTTTTATGTGAATTTTCAACTTCTCCTAAGAGTTGGGTAAAAGACGGTGAAAAGTTCAATAAAATATTTATATATCTAAAATTATTATAAACTGACTCCAATGAATTACATTGAACTTATATAGGTATTATGTATCTATTTTTACCTAAAATAAATTTAAATAAAATAAATAATTATTTAAATAAAATTTTGGTTTTAAACTATAACTCAGTGTTTTTTACTATTCATCAAAAATTGAAATTTTTCAGAAAAATACCAAAAATTCACCCTAAGCTAATTTCGATATTCTAAATACAAAAATGAAGTCCATTTTGAAAGATAAAATTTTTAAAATTTCCAAAAGTGTGTATTACTATTCATAACGGTTACTTTGATTGGTCGTGGTGTGTTAGAATCTCGAAGTTGCGTACAATGCAAGCTATTGCATTATTCAAAGGGAAATGTACCATGGAAGCTTGGGGTGTTACATAGGGGAGAGGGAATTTTTATTTCTCAATATATTCCAATGGATAAGGATTCATGAGTTCAAGACTCTTTTACAAATTTTGAATGTATATAAGGGTGTTAGGTCCCATATAAAGGACTATTATTAAGCAATGTTGGTTCTTATATGATGGTTCATATCTCATGTAGTTTGTGTCATGTGAAAAGA
Organism: Viscum album; assembly: GCA_963277665.1. Classification (NCBI taxonomy): domain Eukaryota; kingdom Viridiplantae; phylum Streptophyta; class Magnoliopsida; order Santalales; family Viscaceae; genus Viscum; species Viscum album. The sequence continues at coordinate 779,665,026 of OY728138.1, forward strand.
AATCATGTATTATGTGATTTAGGGCTTCACAATAAGACCTTTTGATTAAAATTATTCTTGTGGAAGATCCCAATAACTTAAATGTCACTACATATCCCGTGATAGTGGGAATCAATCAACATATAGTTCTTATAATATATCATCATTTAACCTTAGTTTAGATTAATTAAAAGAATAAATCATACAAAAAAATCTTATATAAATTTTTATATAATATAAAGAGAACAGGTCCCACAATTAGATCATCCCAACTTTTATTGGAGGACACGTATGGAGAACCACATGTTGTGTAGTTTAACATCATGTGGAAAAGACCTAGATGTCATGAATTTTGAAATCATGTGACAATGATGTTTTCCAAAAAGTTGAAAGTCATATTTTATGTTTTTTTTCAATGTAGTTCAACATTTTTCAGTAAGGGTTATGTAAACCCAACATGAAGTTATGAAAAGTACTTATTGGGAAATCTCACATTAGTGTCAATTGTAATATGATTTATATCTATTATAATCATAGAATAATATACATTATATTATGACTTATGTTTTGTGTAAGGTTATTCCCATTTTTATTTTAGTTTTAGAGGTTTCTTCCAAAGCATTATGGGAGCTCTTCGGGCCAGTTCTAACTATACCTGGATGAATGAGTAGAGGCCAACCTTCTTATTGAATACTCACACAACTAAATTTAAATTAATCTATAGGTTTTTTAGTGTGTAAAACCTATTATAATTGAGTATCAATAACTCATGTAGTTTTATTTGGTAATTATCATTTTTAGACCGAAGATTAAAAATGGAAATGTGAAGTGATTGAAATTATAACTCGATTGGTAGAACCACCTCTATCCAATATAAAAGTGAATATGAGGTTGCATGTATGGTAGTACAGGTTGTGCTTTGATAATATTAAAAAGTATACATGAGTTTTTTAAGACAATACCTTTTTCCATTTTCCACTATTTTTTAAGGATTTTGTGTAGAGTTTTTTTGAAATTTTATATCTCTTTAGTCATCACTTCATGGTAGAGGGATGAGTTGTTTGATTGAATATTTTATTCTTAATATAATAATTTCAACGTAAAAACATATAAATTAGTGTTATTTTCCATTAATAATATATGAGGGACACCATATCTTATGTTTATATGAGACTTAATGAAATTAATAACACCCTTTATTTCTATCTCTTTGAGTGATATAGTCTCATATTATCTAGAGAAGAATTTAGTAACAGTAAGGATGTACTTGAAAAAAATTTCTATAGATAGGGGATATATCCCTAAGAAATATATTCATAATATACCAAACAACTAAGATTATTTAGAGATATGAAATAATTTTAGGGGCTGATGAATAAATTTGGCATGTATTTGACAAGCATACAAATTCTTTGTGAACTTCGTATAGTATTGCATCATCAATGGTGAAAAGTGTCAAAGTATCTTAATTTAATGGATGTTCTTGGTTTTGATGGTCAAAAGTGTCAAGGTATCTTAATTTAATGGAAGATATTAGTTCTTTACAATTTGGAATTATAAGTACTTGCATTCAATTCCTACATAATAGAAAGGGTATATCCTCTTTCAACGCATTTGAGGAGGAGACCAAAAAATCATCACTTGTAGATAACATTTTTAAAAAAATTAACTATTATAGTGGATGAAATTTACTTACCACTATTGGATCTTCACTTACTTGGCTCGATCTGATGGAATTATTCTATTTTAGATATATTATTCTATGGGATACACCTATCCAAATGTGGAATAAATCATTAATAATATTAGCTTTCCTTGTTCAGGGGTGGTATTGACTTTATTGATCTCTTTCATGTCACTTCTGATGAATAGAGTGATCACCTGGTGATACATGATGAAAATAACTATATTTTCTTTATCTAGATCTAATATGGTTGTATTAGTGTTTTCTAATGAATGTACTTGTGAATTATATGAATATGAGATATGGGATGGTGTTGGTTCTTAGGGGAATTCAATCATCAAGCTTCATACATAATTAATTAAGGTATCATCTCTTCCTTTCTAATAGAATATTCACTATTAATTTTTATAATCACAAACTCTTATTCACTCTTGATATTAAATCTGTATAATGATATATATATATATAGGTCCAATTCTAATCATATAATTAGGGATCGGTATTCAATCTCATTGTTAGTACATCCCTCCAATGGAAGGAAAGAGTAATGAAAAACTAGTTTCATTTGGGAGATGGGTATAATCATCAATATAACATTTTTGAAATTTGGGTTCTTTGTCCTTATCCCTAATGAGTTTCTATAGTCACCATAGAAGTATATTTCTCACATCTAAGAAGCCTCATGTGTGGATAAAACTTATTCATTGGGAAGATTTGTATCCAGTGATAACTTTTCTAGGATGTGTTTTATTGTAAGGAAATCTTCTAGTGTTTTCCCATTTACTACCATTCAATACATGAACTGGATATAAAATTACTACAATATAACCATCTTCCATTCCATATACTTAGTTAACATCATATTACAAAGGATACACTTGAGTCTATCATCATGAGATATGAGGTGTGTATCATGGTGTTATAGGTAGTGTCTAAGAATTTTCACTATGAAAATCAATGTAGGTTTATTTTCAATATTATAATATCAAGTATCAACATATAGTATTGTTCTACTAAGATAATAAATAGTTTTATCCTTTCCTAAATTATTCTTCTGAGTAATGTGGTATTTGATAAATTTCTCTGAGTTTTCCATATATAGGACGAGTATATTCACATCTACTTGATACATCAAGATATATGGGTACAAGAAATATTGATTTATATCATTGAATTATTCTTGAAAAATTTCATCCCATTGATAGATAATCCATTTCTTGATCAAATTTGTGAAGGATATGAATTTATCGATGAGATTATCAACAAAGCATCTGATATAAGAAAGACACCCTTATATTCCCCTCAACTCTTTATGGTTTTGAGGAGGTGTCATTCCAAGTATAACATTAGTTTTTCAATAATGACTTCTATGTTGTTATATATCACCATGTAGCAAAGGAATTTCATTGATGTTACCCAAAAAAATGTGTTTAAATGGATTTATCCTCAAGATATGTTGTAACATTTTTTTAAAAACAATATCAATATTGGAAATATTGTCACAAATTTATTGAGAATTGACCAATAGATCATCCACATAGAACTCAACAGTTTTCCATATAAAGGTATTGAAAAATATGATGACTAGTGAATTGTTATATAGAGTTAGTTTTCTTTATTAATCCAAATCACATCAATTTATATAAATATATCCCTTGGGGTTCCCTAAAGGTGGAGACCTTCCCATTTTTGGGTTCCATTCAGATCGTGTTATAGATATAATATCTATCCATAAAGGAAACAGACTGAATCCAATCACTGTGTCTATTATCATCTCATTGTTTTGGAGTGAGAAGTCATCCTTTAGGGAGTACTCATTGAGATCCTTAAATTCAATCAAAACTTTGATATTCCCATTATTTTTCTTAGCAGGGATGATATTTGTGATCTAATTTAGATATTGAACATTATGAATCTATTTTTATTTCATAATCTTTTCATCTTAATATTTTATCTTTGTGACATGGTTCAGATACATAATCCTTTCCACTAAACTAAAACCATAGATATCTTCTATCATATCCAAATGATGGGTGGCCAAATAGGGATCCATCCTAGACATTTCCATGTAGTTCCACTCAAATACATCTTGAATCTAGTTCAAGAAGGAGATGTACTTATTTTTTCTTCAAGATCTATAATGGTACTAATAATTATAGGGCATGGATATTCCTTTTTACTTAGATTTATTTATCTAAGATCAAACATGGTGGTTGATATGCCTTTATTGAATGTGGGAGGGGAATCCCGGATATATTATTATTATCATCCTCCTCTTTCTTATTCTTCTTCTTGTTCTTCTTCTTGTTCTTCTTCATATTCTTCTAATTATTTTCTATTATTGTAAGTATAAAAATGACAGGCATCTTAATATCTTTAAGACAATATGGGGGTGTCTTTAGACATGGAAGATGAAGCAATTGAATCATTATTATTTCTATCATAATGACATTCGTATTTCAAATGGTTGGATTCTTCTACTATAAATGATACCATAAAAACATGAGAAAATTTACCCAAACCCCATGATTTCCTTATTATATAGGTATTTATATCCACTTAGTTGATGATCCATATCATGGTTTACTAAATATTAGTCAAACCCACTTTTGCATAAAAAACCAGGGGAAAGGTTGATACACATAGACAATGTTAAGATCTTATTCTCATATGGTTTAAATTTATCAAATTAAGCATACTTATGGCCATTATATAACATAAATGTTTGGAATCTTAAATTATTTTATTGGATTTTTTGAAAATAGAGAATATGACCTTGAAAATAAGGAAAGATATTACCAAGGTGATTCATGGAGGATCATTAATAATGAGCTTTATTACTTGATGTTGGATTTTTTTACAAGGAATATTGATGGTTGTTGTGTTGGATTCATTGTACACAAAAAGATATTATAGTTCATAGGAAATATAGAAATGTGAAGGTAGTATACAATGGTCGAATAGGGTTAAGAGAAAGGCCAAAAAAGTGTTAGGAATCCTAAAGATAGATAGACTAGGATTATTTCATAACATAAAGCATGTTTTCATGTCATGTTGGAGTTTAATAACATGATAAATACTATGATATAGTAATTGGGATTGGTGGAGATGAATAAGAAGTCAGGTGTGAACACACCATGGCTTTTTTTCATGGTAAATAAGGAGATTCCCAACATGGTAAAGTTGGAACTAGCCATGCCATGATAGTCCCTATAGTGAAATTACATATGACCTATGTAAAATAGTGAATGGGGTGTCAAGTCATTTTAGTAGTTATGGAATTCCTAGAATAATTGGTAGAGAAATACAGTCAGTTCAAGGTTGATTATGCCATGGTGCATTCAATGATTAATAAATCATGGAAAAATATTATGTCATACCATAGAGGATTTTTCATGGTCAATATCTTTTACTACATTGAAGACCATATTATTGAGACATTCAACATGGTCAAGGGAGATTAACTAGAATATGTTGATGACTATGGTGTCCTGAGAGTCTACCTATGATCTATGGGAAGGACCGTTATGGTCAGGGTGATGGTTGAGGTGAAGGTGTTTGCTTGAATGATAGAATTGGAAATTATTAGTTTTTTAGGTGAAGGAAACATAACCAAAAATTCATGAAACTGAGCATATTTAAGGGAATGTTAGCCTATAAATAAAAATACCACATCATAGTGTTCAAAGACAAGCTATGTTGGTGGCTATGTTGGTGGATGTGTTGAATAAAAGCACAGAAAATGTAGATAATTTGACTCAAAATATTCAAGAACCATTCTTAATTGGTTTAATAATCATGTGCCTCAAATTTAATCCATAATACAGGTAATATTTAAAGGGAGATTGCAGTTTTACTCAAATGGGATTAAATGAAGATTTAATTCCACACTGCAAAAAAGTTGACCATGAGATAGTTACAGTGGCATGTGGTTTTGAATGAAATTGTGGAGGAATATCATAGAGAAGTTATGGGAAATTTTTAGATCCTATAATTATTTCTATATGTATCTAATTTTGGGATGCATATCCTCTCTATTACAATAGGACAAATCAACTTAAAGTAAAATGATGAACAAAGCACACATATCCATATCTTAATTTTAGAGGTGGATAAAGAAGGAGTTATAAGCAAGGGGAAATAATAAATAAGAAGTAACTAGAACTGATTGAAGAATATTCCAAAGGAATAATGGATATTTTGTTGTTGAACATTGAATGTTTCATTCCAAACTCTTTTTTGGAAGTAGAAAGAAGTTTTTTCAATAGTATATAATAGTAAGTGAATGAAAAGAAACCAATGAACTTAAATGACACAATCCACACTCAATGTTACCATGCAAGTGAAGTTGGTGAAGGGACCTACATGTCCATAAAATATTTTTAGGTGAACCTTTCCACTACGGTAGTGATTTGTCCCTAAATTTATAAGGTAGTGTGTTTGGTTGAGTAGTTATATAACATGAACCCAATTTTAATATCAATGTTATTTATAGTTATTTGGTGTATGAAACACCACTAATGAATGATCCTTATAAATAACCTAGTGAGGTTAAACCAAGTGAACTCATATACCCCTATTTACATTATATATACACACTAAAATAGGATAAAATGAATCTTAATCAATATCGAGTAAATGGATATTTAGATAAATTGAATCAAGTTAACATCTAAGAAAAATATCATAGAAAGTGACCCATAAGGTTGAGAGGTCATGATCCTTTTATGGAATTAATATTTAAAGAAAAAATTGTCACATTGGATAATAATTTTATACCTTGGTTCACCCCACCCTCTCAAGGTAATTTCACTCTAATATCCTGTTGATGGGATAACAATTGGTATTATTAGACAGGTTTATTTTTCTTTGATTTTTTTTAAGAAAAATGGAATCTATAGTAAAGGATAAAATCTTTGATACAAATAACATAAAAGAATATAAAATAGATTTTATTTCCTACATGGAATATTCACTTGGAGTTCCATGAGAATTATAGGATGAATGAATTGTATTAATAAGCTAAAATGTAGTTATCTTTGAAACAGATAAAAGAAACATTGATATTTATTGCTCAGTCATGAATCCATTAAATGGGTTTCTTAGAGAAGACCTATATAGGGTGGTTTCACATAGAAATTTCTCAAAATATATTTAGATAAAATTTTACTATATTTATAGAAAATATATTGAAGAGTTATTTATATCCAAATGTAAGAATAAGAAGAAGGGTTTCATAATAATGAATTTTCTTACCATGGTAAAAAATTCTGAATATAATGTTATATATGATTCTAACATTGGATTGGAAAAAAGAATGTGTTGTTTCATAATTTGTTATAGAGCTTAAAAGGATATGTTAATTTGGTTAAGTGGAAACAACATCAAGTTTCCCATTATGGAGGTGTTCATATAATGGATAATATTGTATCCCAATTATAAAAGATAAGTTCTAATAATGATAAATCTTGCATGAATCTTAATATAAGATGATTGAATATTTTTCCTTTTAAAACAAGAAGAAATAAGGATAATATGTGGCCATGAATTTTATTACAAATAAATGGGAACAAAAATGAAATAAAAAGGTGATATTATTGAAGTTAGTTCCCAATAAATTTTTCATAAAAATACTATAGAGAAAGAATTAATGGAAATAATCATTCAACTCAAGAACAAAATTTAATAAATAATAAAAAGTATGATGGATTATGCTTCAAGTATAAATGTTCTGGTTTCGTAATTTAAATAAAAGGACAAAAATATTAGATAACTCAAGGGGATGATAAACACCTCAAATGAGAAGATAAAAATTATTCATAAGGAAGCCTCAATAGAAATAATAAATCTAGATTTATAATCTTTAAAAAAATATAAGTTACATTATGAATCTTGAATACGTGATCCAAAAAAATAATGATACATCAAAGTGATAAAATTTTATAAGCATTGGGCACTTTATGAGAAGGTTCTTCAAAGCAAGAAATCTCAAGGATGAGTGAATAACACTAGAAATTCCAAATATCTCTATCAAGGAGAGACCACATGCAGTATTATTCATATGGATAATACTTTATTTTTTATAACCTCAATCACATCATAAGGTGTTACAATTAGAGGAATTAATGTAACGTTAAAGATTCCATGTGGAGACACTCTACTCCTAAGACATATGAAAAAATAATTAATCCAAGAAAAATTCATGTTAATTTGTAAAATTGGTTTAATTTTTTGGGGAATAAAGATGATCCACATAAATGGGTCTATCATGAACCAATATCATGATACTTAGAAAAACTCTCTTGGGATGAAGGAAGACAAATATATAAGAAAAATTGAGGAGTTTTTCCAACTATGAAATAGGTTGAAGTAAATAAGAACCCACCTATAAAAGTAGAACCAAATATAGAACTCATGGAAACTAATGAAGAGAGGTGCATAAGTTGTCTTTTAAAAACCAATAAAATGAAACAAAATAAAGATACAATGGATATTAAATATAAATGTGATATCTACTACTAAATCACCTTTAAATGATACTTTTTCACATGTGATTGATTCCATAATTATGAAAAAAAACCAAGACAAGAAATGATGAAAATGATCACATGCATGAAGATAAGTGTGTGAGTGGATTCGCATAAGTAAGATCCTTTAGAAAGAGTTTCAAAAGGTTGAATGTGAATGATAAATAATAGTTTTAATATATGATGGTATTCCTTTCCCAAAATATGAAAAAAGGAAAAGTAAGGGTGGAAGATGAAGAGTTGGTCCATCCTAAATAGCCCCATTCTTTAACTTTTGGAACCTTGAGGTACCCCTCTCCCAATATGCTTCATTATTTCAATTTTTTTGGGAACATGTCTTGTATTTAGTGGGATATTATCCATAGGTTTATTTTTCTAGAAAATTACAATTTGTAGATCTGAAAAAGGATCTGATAAATCCACAAACTATGTTGTATCAAGCCTCAATAAGGAAGAAAAAATGATATGGAAACATTGGTATGAACTTCATATTGATTTATTTGTTTGTATCTAACAAGTGGTTTGGTATTTGGTATCATTTGATGAATTTTAGGATATCCAAAATATATTGAGATAGAATATATATTTAGATAATTGGAACCCCAAATTGGGGTAAAAAATAATTTGGGTTAAGAGCTAAAGACTTAGGGAGGGTTGTGATGAACTTTAAACATCATTAAGACTCATCCAAGTATTTTTAATACTGTGAATAGTTAAAGAAGAATAGAGTTTAATTGGTATCATATATTTGATTTTCAATAAGTGATATCAAGTTAATATTCAAGTGGTATGATCCTCACAACCAAGTGTTTTATTTTTTTTTTCAACATATCATTTAGTTTGTAAATAATGGAGATCATAGGTTTTATTGATAAGTGAAAAGTTCCAAAGATTATATGAGTAGTTTTTCATTGGTATTCATGAGTGATATAGACAAACATGTTTTTTTCTATAAAAACTATTGTTCCCTACACTAATATCATATTTATTAGGTGTAGATTATTTTTTGACATACCAAGTGACAAGTAGTAAATTCACTAAATGAATCTCTTAAGAAAATAAAGCTATCTTGTAAAGGGGGTTTTTTAATTGGTAAATCTAACCAAAAATGGGCTTCAATTAGTTTAAGAGAATCTAGATAATCAACATGTGGTTGATCTAAAATTATAAAGGTGTATTATTGTAGTGGGGGATGATATAATATGAGTAAGTCATCCCAATCTTCAAAGGGGAATTTGAAACCTATAATGAATCCCTCTTAAAAGTTGAAGACAAAGGGAAAGATTATATTTATTGGAGTTTCTTCACAAAAATTAATGGGTATAAATGTTTTAATATAAAAGGAGGTGACTCTATTATAGTAGGAGAGTATGAGCTTCAATTTAAAATCCCCAAATTATATAAGAGTAAGTTCCCTTTTTATTTCATTTTTAATAAGTGGGATAATAAAATATTGTACCTAGGTGTTGGATATTGTTAATAAAATCCAAAGGGGTGGTTTTTATAAATCATAATGGATTGCTTTGGATTTTTTTTTAAAAAAATATAACCTTGATAATAATGAAAAATACGGACAAGGTGACTCTTTGAGTATTGTTAACAATGATATTGATTCCTTGATGTTGTATTTGTGATAAGTCATATTGAAATTTGTTATGTTGGATTCATTTTCCACACAAATATAGTAGAGTTTGGAGGAAATATAAGAATGAAAAGGTAATCTACAAGGATCTATCATGGTCAAGAGCATGGAAAAATAACTATTGGAGGAATCTTGGAGAAAATAATAGTATAACCATACCATATAACAAGTCATGTTATCATAGCATGTTGGTGTTTCATAACATGATAAATACCACTTATTTTTAAGTGGGCGTGGTGTAAATGAAGAAGAAGTCATGTGTGACCATTCCATGGCTTATGGATGGGGTATAGAAGGATATTACCATCATGAACAAGCTATAATAGGTCACTATATGGTAGTATCCATGGTGTAATTCTAGAGATCCTGTGAAAAATGGTAAATGGGGTGGTAGTGAATTTTGGTGGTCTTGTAATTCATAGAAAACTTAGTGGAGTTGTATAATCAATTGAAGTCTGACTATTCCATGGAAAATGTTGGTATGATTGTAACATGGGAAAAAATTGTGACATGATATATAGGAGTTATTTTGGTTGAGATTTTTTACTTTATTGAATACCTAATGGTCAAAGTGGTCAATAAATTTAAGGGAGGTAGACCACACCATGATAATGGGTGTGGTGTCCCGAGAGCCTACATGTGAGCGATGGAAGGACAATTATGGTTGTGGTGATGGTTATAGTGAAGTTGTTTGATAGAATGATATAATTAGTGGTTTTTATTTCTACATAATAAGGTAGCATGACCAATAATACATGGAGATAGGTGTGTTTAAGGTTATTTTAGGTTGGAAATACAAACACATATCTTAGTGTTCAAAGGTAATCCATGTTATTGGGTGTGTCAACTTAATGTGCACCAAATGTGGTGATTTGACTCAATGAATTAATTAACCAATCTTAATTGGTTTAATAATCATTATCCTAGAATTTATTTCATGATCCAAGAAATATTTTAAGGGATATTATATTGTTACTCAAATGGATTTAAATTGAGATTTAATGCCACACTGTAAAAAATTTAACCACAACAATGTTATGGTAGACTGCCAGTATGGATAAGATCATGGAGGAATTATGAGTTGTTTTTAGATACTATAATGATGATGAAAAGATTATAATTATTGGGATCATGAACTGCCAATTATAATAGGGGAGATAAATTATAAGAAATAAACTAAATGGAGAACAAATAGCCATATCCAACTTTCAGAGGTAAAGAAATATGCATTTCTAGGTGAGGGGCTAGAAGAAAGAAGAAGGCATTGGAACCTATTGAATACTCTTACAATGGGGGAAGGGATATGTAGTTTTTTTGGTGAATGTGGAATTCCAATATTTTTTATAAAATAAAGAAGATTGATGTTCAATAATAGATCAAGTAAACTCTATTATGAGCATCAAGAGGACTTTAATGGTGCCAATCCACAATTTGTCTGACCATGTGAGTGAAGCTAGAAAAGGGACCTACATATCCATAAATTGTATGAATTTGATCTTTTCCACCTCAATGATTATAGGAAGAAATTTTCAAGGGAGTGACCCTTGGAAAGTAGTGAGTTGTCCTTAAATTTGTAAGGTATTGAGACTAGGAAAGTAGTGACCTATACCCAACCCCATTTGAATAGAAGTATACATTATAGTGACTTGGTGCATGAAACATCCTTAGTGCATGGTCTTTAGTTGTATCCCAGTGAAGATAAACTAATTAAATTCCCATGTCTCTATTTACTTTCTAAAAATACACCAAAAAAGGGTAAAAGGAATCTTAAGGAATAGTTGGTAAAGGGATAGTCCAATTAATTAACACGTATCAACATCTAAGAAAAAGTTCATAGAAAGTGACCATCAAGGTTTATAGGTTATGATCCTTTTAGGGTTGTGATATTTAGATGGAAAATAATAAAATTGGATAAGAATTCTATAACCCACCCCCCCATATTAAGTTAATCTCACTCAAATACCCTATTAAAGGACTAATAAGAAGGGTGGTCGGATTATTTGGTTTATCATTAAAAGGAACCAACATGACCTTATTAATGTCCAGATCCAGAGTTTTTTCCTCAATTCTATTGTTGGTCAAAATGTAATCTTTATTGATTATAATCAATTGATTAATTGGTTTGAATTATAATATATTTGGGAAATTTATATAGATGGTTTTATCTACCATCAGTTTCTTCCCCTCACTTTTAAAGGACCATGTATTTATATATTAATATTAATAGGACTAAAAGTGGGAATTATTGTTGTATAGTACTCCGACTCACCTATTAAAAAAGTACTTTAGGCAATGATTATATGAATATAGCACTATGATGTGTATATAAATCTATAGTCTTCCTATAAATATGTTTAAGTTTGTTTCTTTGAAGACTTCCATAAACTCGAAGTGAGAAATGGGGTTTAAAAATTGGGCCCTTAGTTTGATCTTTCTTAGGTATATTAATTTTATCTTTTCATATCTCTGAATTTTATGTTTGGAAGGGGTAAGTAATATTCACTATATCCCAAACAAATTAGGTTTTTAATAAGGATGAGATTAATCCTAGAAACATTTTCAATTAGGTATCAATATAAACTAAAGTTACTGAATCTACATATGATATAAAAGGATTTGATGTTCCCAAGTACAAAAATTCATGATCTTGTTCTGTGAAGAAAATGCTTATGTGGTTCTCAAGAGAACTGATCACTACATGATATGTCTCAACTATAGTGACTTCTGACTCAAACTTTTGAGGGATTAAGAGGGCCCTAATCCAAGCATCCCTAAGTTTGATGGGTTGTAGATGGAATCTAAGATATAGAGGTTAGATTTAATGATATAAAGTTGATTCATTATTTCATACTTCTAAACCATGGTCAATGTTTCTCACTACGAGTTTTCTTCTTAGTTTAAGTCTTTAGAGACAAAGCTAACTAAACTAGTGGCACTATTCCCTAGAAAAAATTTAATTACATTTTTATGGTTGGTGGGTTGGGTTTAGGTGGACTTCCTATATTTTGATGTTGACTATACAATCACATATCTTCTTATCAACCTTCTACTACAATTAGGTCTAAAAATCCTTGGATGATTCAAGATTGAATTGATGCTCCTGTTGAGTTTATTAGAATATTTGACTTTGGATTTATACAAAATTTATGGATTTAGTATAATTGAATCCTGAATGTTATAGCCTTCCATTAATTCATCATTAATGACACCCCAACCTTTGTGGCATTTTCCTTAATTATGGAGAGGCGATTCAAGTTTATTAGAATCATCTTCAATGAAGAAGGATTCTTCCAAGTTTATGACATTGAGGAAACCATATCTTGACTCTTCACCTGATGTGAATCCCATTTTTTTGAAAATTATTTTTACCTCACTTTTTGGGGTAGAACCTATCCTCCCAATAATGGGGTAAGAAATCCAAGAGAGTCTGAAGTTTCTTTGGTATCGTTAAGTGTACCTCATCTCATTTATTCTTCAATTGGGGATGGTTTTATTTTCCCTTTAAAATAAATAATGATGGTGGTGGAATATATGACTTTTCTTGGGGATTGTGGGTCACAATTGGTTGAATCAGTTGAACCATGAGAATGTAATGTTCCTAATTAACTGATTTCATAGTCATCTGGTCATCAAATTTATTCATGCACCTATCCATGACTTGCTTCCACTCTATTTATTACGTAGGTGAGGTAGTAGAGACATAAGTCACTTATTCCAAAAAAAACCAAACTTAACCTGCCCAAATTTAAACATGTTTTGGAGTATATAATTAAATAAATATAAGTATTAGATGTTATTCTTCAGTATTCAGTGAAAGGGGAAATAATCATGGTGGTTATTTATACTAACTTCATTAGGATTAATAATCTCCGTTAGTTTGAGAAGGATATTATCAATGGAAGCTATGAAATATCTCAGATCCTGATCAATTTGTAAATAATATGTTATTCTTTTCTTCCTAAAACCATGTATAGTTTTCCCCTTTTTACCCTCAAAATTATGGTGTTGTTGATGTTTCTTTTGTTTAGTGGGAGGCACCATGTCATATTACATAGCATTGAAAACCGAAACATACATTGGTGTTGGTTTGAACTTAATGATTATGGTCTCCACTATGTAAGTTTCATACCTTTATTTCATGGTTTAATTCATGACTTGGATTCTATATTGAAGATGGAATATTATTGATGCCATACCATGGAAATATAATCTTGAAATCCACCTAATTATTTTAGTGAAATAATAGGAACTTGAAACTCATCCCAAATATTTTCTATTCATATCTCTAATAACTACTCATCTAGAAGAAGTGTATTTAGTATATATTTAAACCCCTTCCATATGGTGATAAATTTAGATACCCTATTATTTTTAAACTATTTTCAATTTGATAAGTCAAATATTATTGTTTTTGTTATTACAGAGCTAAACTATCAGGGAAAATATCACCTCAAGTATTCCCAAATAGTAATAGATCCATTAGGTAAGTTTTTGTACCAAACCAATGTTGGCCCCAAAAATGTATACAAAAAGCTTCAAAAGTTCACTTCATTCTACTAATAAAGTGTTCCCATCATGGGTATTCATAATAATGTGAAAATTGTGATATACTAATTTGGATATATCATTCAATAAAATATTAAGAAAGAGAGATTACTAAAATTGGGTGGCATAGGGTGAAGTATACCTAGTAAGGATATTACTTCCTCTCTAGATATATTGATGCATGACACCATTAAAATGATTTTATTCAAATGTTAAGGGTCTTGATTTATTTTATAAGTTCTAATTTATTTTTCCCTAGGGAATACATCCAAGTATGGGTAGTAGAAAAGGCTTGATATGATCAACATTAAAATGTCTATAATTGATAAATATCTTGGGTTTTCCAAAGATAAATTTCTTAAATAGTGGTTTTTACTTCTCTAGGGTTGATTATTATTAATAATACTTTACTTTTGGAGTTAATTAAATCATTTTTTAGGACATGGAATGATTGGAATGATAAAATTTTCTCTTGTTAGCTAAGAAGGTCTTCCATGTTTGATCTGTACTGGATGGAAAAATTTCCCTCCATCTAGAAATTTTACTCAATAATAATATTTCTAATGGGAAATTCATCATTGGGTTGCTTTAATTTACCTAACTCAACATCATGTCGGGCATGTTTCTCCTTAGTAGAAATGGGTTTAGCTTTGACATGGGGTATATGGGATATATCTATGCCTTTCCTTTTATCTTTTTTTGAAGACTAAAGCCTGCCAGTTAGGTAGTAGCTAAATTTTTATAGGAGCTCCCAATCCTTGAGTCTACATCTGATAGTAAGTGTGAATGCATTATTCATGTTTTTCTATGTGAACCCTATTTAAACAGAGTCCTGCTCAATGTGTTCATCCACATTATGGTCATGTTTCACATTATTTAATGGGATGATACCAATTATATTCACTAATACATAGTGAGAAGTGAGGATAATATCCTCATCAGAGCTGTTGGGGGATTTATCATCCTTTGGACATTCATTGAGGTAAAAATTATAATCCTACTTGATTTTTTTATTTCTTGGTTGATCTCTTTAACTTTTATACTATGAAATTTCACTTTCTCTCTATGATGTTTCCTATGAAGTATTTTGTGGAAGATTATTATAAGGGACTCTATATTAGACTTTATTGAGTTTTCTCTAGATGTGGAAGATGGATTGTGAATTGGAATGAACTAAGAGGATGTTTCCCAGGAAGCTTCTCCCATTTGAAAAAATAGTTAATTCTTCAGTAAATGAGGATGATATAATAATTCTCCTAACCTAGTGAGTTGGGATTATTATTGATCTTCCACCATCACATCCTAGACCTTCTATGAATTTGATGATCCCATGGGTAGTGTGGTGGAAAATTCCCTTATCTCTATGGGTTGGGGTTTATCTCGAGTTCGACTGAGGAAAATACTACCATTCCCTTCTTTACCTTTTGAGAATTTATACAGGCATGATTTGGTCACACTATCAACTATAATAAAAAATTTATTTCTACTTAGGAATTCCTTGTAGTTACAAGATTTTTATTCCTTATTTGGGAAACCTATTTGAATCTCTTAACTACATGATTCATGATTATATCAATGGATTTCTCCTACATTGTATCCCACTTCTATAATTTAGTAATAGAAGGGTTCTACTAGACAGACCAACTAGAATATACATAATCATGGCCTAAAATTTAGTCTAAAGTAATGATGTTTCATTATGATTTCCCCAACATACTATATTAGATAATTATTAGGGTGAAATGTATAGTTTTTCATTCACCCCACTCTCTAATATAAACATCAGGTGGGTAATTAGTGACTATATGATGGGGTACCTTCATGATATTGAGCTAATACTACTAGAGATAATCACACTAAATTTCCATCACAATGATATAATTAACTGATATAGTATCCAAGTTAACTCAATGACACAATTTGTTTAGCATCTTGAGGGGGTCGGTATACTTTCTATAAGAAAAATGCTTGGTCTTGAGATATTAGAGAGTCAGTGGAATTTTTTTATGTATTCATATTTCATTATATTTATGATATAATACCTAGGGGTGATTTTAATATTGTATATTATTGGTATTAAATCAAAATAGAATTGTTCCAACATGGCCATGGGGTCCTCTTCCTATTTTGTGAGGGATTACTTAACTTTTCTAGACCACATAGTCTATTTTCCAAAATATTTTTTAGGAAGTGTGGGATAATTTTGAATTTTCTCAACTATATCATAGGATTTATCATTTTGGGAGTTTAATATGATAATCATCACACTAAATCACCCATTTATGGGGGTGAAACATCACTAATTAATGATGAGGTGTTGGGTGTCTCCTACCTCAAATTCTCAAGTGCCTCTCTGTATGCGGGAAAGCTTGTAGTTTCTCAACATGGGTAGGACCTTCACACTAAGAATAAATTACACTATGAAGATGATGTAACACCCCAAGCTACCATGGTATGCTTCACTATTAATAATACAGTAGTGTGTGTTGTACGCAACTTCGAGTTCTAACACACACCACAACCAATCAAACTAGCTGTTATCAATAGTAATACCCACTTTTTGAAATTTTATAAATTTTATCATTCAAAATGGACTTCATTTTTGGATTTGGAATATCGAAATTATCTTAGGGTGAATATTTGGTACTTTTATGATAACTTTTATATTTTGATGAAAAGTGAAAATTACTAAATTTTAATTAAAAACAACTTTTTTAATCAAAATAATTAATAGTAATAAATTATGAATTTGAGTGGTTTTAAAGTATATTTATAATATATTTTTACCATTTAATACAATTTTGGTCATTGGACATAATTTCACAATTAAACCGGACATAAACAAGTGTCAATCTTTTGATAGTTATTATATCTTAAAAACACGCTTTTTGTTTTGACAGCGGGAATTAATTTTAAATTAATTTCTGCCACTTCTGTGTTTTGAATTTGGAAAAATGGATTCCATATTTGTAATCATGGTGTCCAAATTGTGTAAATAGGTAACTTTTATTTTTAGACATTTTGAATAATTACTTCGGTAAATATTTTATTTATCATGGTTAAAGGGTAAAACCGGTAAATAAGGGTTAAAAATAATATTATAATAATAATAAATTACCCTAAAACGTGTCCTAACCTTATTGGTGGATACCTGTCCGACCATGATCATCTTTGGGTTTATTTTGGGACCTCATGGAGCCACTTGTAGGTGATAGGGACACTTTATATTAATTAAGTTAAAGTGAATACAAAAATGACATAAGCTTATATCTTTTAGAAGAAAAAAATTTACATAGGGTTATATATGTTATATTTTCGATTATGAAGATTAATTATAAAGATAAAAATATTTCCTACATAATGGGATTCTATTTATAATTTTTAGACATTGAAAAAGTAAAAATATATATGACATAATAATGATGCAGTATTTTCCTTATTAATGAAAGAATCAAATAAATGATATTATAAATGTTAAAATAAATATAATTTAAAATTTTTGATGACATAAACGAATTTTATTGGTTAATATGACATTTTATGATTGCTTAAATGAATTTGGTTCTAATTAATAAAGTTGTTAAGACTTTAACAAAAATCAATTATTGAGTAGTGTCAAAATTGACATAAATGAGTTTTTAAAATAAGTATTATATTATTAATTTATATTCTATTCCAAAAAATCTATGGTTCGGCCAAGAGACTTATATAATGATATGTGTATCATTAATGGACCACTTGGGGGTCTCTTGGAGGTATATAGTAAGTTTATTAACTATATAATATAAAAATACAATGTGACATGGTAAGTGTCAAACTAATTAACTAAGAGTTAAAACTAAAAGATAAGGTTAATATAATGACCCAAACCTGTCTAAATTATATTGTTTGAGTGGTTTTAGACCCATTACCACCTTAAACTTTAAATAATCCACTATGGGGCCATTAGAAACTGGATATGAATTTATTATAAAATAATATTTCTAGATTTTCTTAAAGAGCCCCTCCTTCCCCTTATAAAAGGAAACCACTTATAACCAATTCCTCACACCTCTCAAGCCTTTTGGATCGTCCAACCTCTGCCCAATTAATCTCCCTACATCCCTCTCCTCCTCTTAAAAGGCTTAACTTAGGCAGAAGGTACTTCAAGAGTCCTTTTTTGTTCAAACCAAAGGGAGTTACCCAAATTAAAGGTAACGATTTCTCTTAGCTTCTTTTCTTTTATTTTACTTCTCCAACCCCTAAACTCTTCTTATTATTTTCTTTTGTAACAAAAACAGTATCCTAAATATACTATGATATTGTTATTATAATTATTATAACTACACTTACACACACCTCCATCTAATTGGTGAAGAACATAATGTTTCTGTGGATGGCAACCAAATGCCTCACGAAGCGATGATTGTTCAATTATCTCCTACCACCTCTCATGGTGGCCATTATTATGAAACTATAATTAAATATGATATTAATGATATTTATTTTATATATAAGCTTATTTAATTCCATTTTATATCATACCGTTATTCGTTTCATGTTGTATATATATACGATAATTTCATTTGAGCAAGTGCGGACTACCGCCCCCTCAAAGTGATATGACTCGTTCATACCATACATGGAGCATATAAAGGATGGTGTTAATGAACTTAATTAACATATATAAGATATTATATTATACTGGAATAATTATATACCTATGTATCATTTGGTTTTGATTCCTTTTAAAATGAAAAATGAAATGGAAGTAGCGTTCGTGCATACGTACGGATTACCATCTCCACGAACGCGATGAGATTCATTTACCCATCATATCCATTCAAGAATAATTATCGTTTGATGATTAAAAGTAATTTTTAATGACTTGATATCATTCTGGATATGAATAAGATACAACCTATCCATAACAAACATGGCTTACATAACGAAGCATATAAAGGAAAACGAATTAGTTAACACCCGAAACGACAATAATACTAAAATATTATTAACAAAGCCATATTAAAAGATCATATATGATATAATATTTATGTATATGATTGTTTTATAATTTAATAACAATTATTTAACTATTATACAGGATCGTAACCTTCCCTCGACCAAGTAAAAGTATAAGGTAAGGGGTTTTCATCTCACTCCTTATTCCCGTGAGATTCATGCCATATTTCCACTATTACCTTTTGTGTGGTGTATGTATTGCCTATAATTGTATTCTTTGTGTAATACACTTTAATTTATGTGTATTTACATATTCATTGTATGATACGTCTTTCATGGGTTTTATGTTTCGTAAGTTACCAAATTGGTAAGGGTTAATTTCACAATCTCTTTATTATCCGAGGTTGTTTTTACGTAAGTATCTACTGGGACTTATTTATTTTCCATGTCCATGTTTTATGAAAGAGTTTTCAAAGGGATTCTTTTAAGGCACTTTTTTTTACAAAAACATCATTTCAAATGTTTTAAATATTTATTCTTCTAAATCTTCCTCATTAATGTCCATGTATTCAAAATGGTTTTTTTTAGGATTTATTTATATGGACATGAATGTTTTTAAAATGTTAATTCCATTCAAAAGTTTCAAAGCGGTATGGGAAACTTTGATTCAAAAATGTATTTAAATGTATTCTTTTCTAAATTTTGTGACTTTTAAAATTTTTCAAGAAAAATGGATATTTCTCTCAAAGAGTTTTACAAATCATTTTTATCTATGTCAACATCCTTTGATGGATTTTAAACTTGTTTGAAGATGATTTATTATGATACAAATCTTCCATATCTTAATGAAGGCTTTGTGATATGATTGACTGTGGATGTGTTATTTTTATACCATTCATCATTTATGGAGAAAATATTGACATTTCATATGCTATTTTTAATACAAATGTTTATGTTATAACCTTTTCGTATGAGGAATGCATTGGACTTAGTAAGTGACGGGAGGAGCCCGCTATAGCTCCTCGATGCATCGGTAGGTCTCATGAGACAAACTAGTGTCTTGGCATGAGGAATTGACAAAATCTTATTTGTAGTCTTGGAACGAGGCCTTGGCTACGTGTTTATGATAGTCTGGCATTATGCATTCCATCATTATGAAAGTGGTTATTGATATTGCATATGATTATTCGTCTAGTAGAATACCCATGTGAATAAGTAAATGAAATTATTTCATTTTACCTTTTCCATATTATACTGAAGTTCAAGTTTAAAAGTATTTTGTTTTAGTTATAAATTGCCTTAAATTTTTATGTTTATTTTTGAAAGTTTCCGCTATATTATTATCCTTACTGAGCATCTGAGCTCACCCCTTTCTTTGTTTTATATTTCCCAGGATTCCAAGAAGTGTATTGTGATTGATATGCAGGGTTAAGCCAGGGGAATAATGGTGTTCGTAAAGAATTATTTATTTTGTTTTTTATGTTATAAATTGTAATGTAACATTCACGTAGGTAATCTATTTTCCAAGACTTCTAAACCAATCGGTCCTTCAGGTGTTGATTCCTTGTAATCATGCCAATGTTTTAAAATAATGCATCGACTCTGGGTAACTGGGGTCGGAGCGTTACAGTTGGTATCAGAGGAAGTTTATAAATAACCTTGGAAACTAGATTTAGATAAACTCTGATTAGAGAACACTACCCTAAGATAGACTTTGAGGATTATTATAGAAGAACTTCCTAGAATTTTGGTATTGTAGAGATTTTTAGAGTTTTCTGAGCTATACATCTCTGTCTGGATATGAGAAGGTAGAGGCAGCTCTGACACAGATGTACCTAGGGGTAAAACCCAAAAACACCGCTTTGAGCTAGACTCGAACAGGAACTGGTGCATGACAACGGGCCTTGCTGCACTCTTGGTTACGACACTCCCAGGGGATATGCTTAGGATAATTCTCATTTTCTTTACAAACCGCTATGAAGGGTTTATGAGTATATACCTCCTAAAAGAAAACATTTTTGTAATTATGGATTATATCCATAAACTATTCAATTTCTGTTAGTTATTTTACATGTTTGGAATTATGAATTGTGATTCATAAACTAACTTAGTGTATGCCATTGTTTATAAATGGAGCCCAGTAGAAGGAATGATAACTCCAGCAATACGCATGATACAAAGAGTAAGAAAGATCATATCTTTCATGGTCTTAATCTATAATTTAGAAGGGAAATATTCTCCCACGTATTATCATCATACGAAGAAATTGTATCATGTGTTCATATGATAAGTAAAGAATTATCGGAGTCCCATGGCTTTGAAGGGAAGCCGGAGAAGGAAATGATGGTAGAGATAAGGACAGATAAAGGGAATAAGGTAAAGAAGGATTTTCCCATATGTGATAACTGTGGAAAGAATCACCTTGGAAAATTATTGATGGGAATGGGAGTATGTTATAAGTGTGGAGAAAAATGACACCAAGTAAGTGACTGCAAGGGAAAGAAAAGGGTTTCAAATGTACAATGCTTCATCTTCAAGGAGTTTGGACACTACACAAACCGATGTTCAAATCATCATACTATGCCGCAAATGATGCTATTGGATAATAATCAAGTTATGATACTACCACAGATAAAGAGGAATGACTAGTGTTATTATGTTTTTATTTTGTATTTATTTCATTGAAGTGTTGTATCAATGATGTACTGGAAATAAATAAGGATTGTACTGTAGTACTATTTCATTGAGGATTTGAGATTTTATGGTACTAAGAAGAGTGACTCTACAGTGAGTTAAACTTTTTGGAAATTACATGGTTGAAGGAAAGATAAACCTTAATATGGTCCAAATATTGAGGTACAGATTTTGGAATAAGATATGGTTGATTTGGGTAAATTTTATTGGATATTCTTGACTGCCTTGAAACTGATTAAATATTTATATATTCCATCATTGTTGGAGTTTACAAAATTTTTGGATGGATGAAGTATATCCAGTACTCTATAAGGAATAAGGGATCATGAATGTAATCAATAAGGTTTTATGGTAATTCAGGATGTTTCAGTGTTTTAAAAGAATACAAGATGAAGGTATTCACATGCTATTACGGGGTAAAAAGGATCTACATTATGTTTACATTTCATATAAATTTTGGACAGATAGTTTACAGAAGTATTTTGGACAAGTATAAAGGTTGGAAGAGATTTTGTTTGAAAGGTTATTTTTGGATTTTTATAAAAGGACAACCCGGAGGTTGGGCGGCAACCCATCACGTCCAGCAAAGCCGCAAGACTTGAACCCACAACCGAAGGGCGACAAGGGTGTATCACCTACCACTAGCCCACGTGATATCTTGGATTGAATAATGTAGTTTTTTTAAAGGGTCTAATATGTGAATTATAAATTCATTATTTTTGGAACCCTATACGATTAGGATAAATAGAATATATATATATATTAAATCTTTTAGAGTAAAAGATGAGTTTGTAGTAGGAATTAGTTAAAGGATGAAACTCTACTTGTCAAGTATAAATAAATACATATATATATATATATATATTTCCTCTTATTTTATGGATAAATTAATTATTAAACTTTAGGGAAGGGATCTTAAAACCAAAAATGTGTTATCCTAATACCTTACGTTTTGTTGAACCGATGGTATTTTAAATCATCATAAATTGGTGGCTTTGAGGCCCACAATTCTACAATTGGTTGTGATTGATGACCTCAATCAATCCCTATAAATATTTACGTTTTTCCTCCAATTGTGTGTCTCTAATTTCCACCAATGTTCTCCTAATCGAGATCATAATTTGGTGGTGACCCTTTCATTTCTCTTTTCCTCTTATTAAGAATAAATTTTGTTAACCCAATTTCCGATGTGGGTTTTCCCACAAAGATACTTTCTATTTTCAACCTTTTATTTTCGAAGAACAATTTCAAATTACGAGGACACAATTTATTGAAGCATGGTAGAATGTAACACCCCCAAGCTTCCATGGTACGCTTCCCTTTGAATAATACAGTAGCGTGTGTTGTACGCAACTTCGAGTTCTAACACACACCACAACCAATCAAACTAGCCGTTATGAATAGTAATACCCAATTTTTTAAATTTTATACATTTTATCTTTCAAAATAGACTTCATTTTTGGATTTGGAATATCGAAATTAGATTAGGGTGAATTTTTGGTACTTTTCTGATAACTTTTATATTTTGATGAATAGTGAAAATTACTAAATTTTAATTAAAAACAACTTTTTTAATCAAAATAATTAATAGTGATAAATTATTAATTTGAGTGGTTTTAAAGTATATTTAGAATATATTTTTACCATTTAATACAATGTTGGTAATTGAACATAATTTCACAATTAAACCGGATATAAAAAAGTGTCAATCTTTTGATAGTTATTATATCTTAAAAACACGCTTTTTGTTTTGACAGCAGAATTAATTTTAAATTAATTTCTGCCACTTCTGTGTTTTGAATTTGGAAAAATTGATTCCATATTTGGAATCCGGATTTCCAAATTGTGTAAATAGGTAACTTTTATTTTTAGACATTTTTAATAATTACTTCGGTAAATATTTTATTTACCATGTTTAAAGGGTAAATCCGGTAAATAAGGATTATAAATATTATTATAATAATAATAAATTGCCCTAAAACGTGTTCTAACCTTATTGGTGGATACATTTCCAACCATGGTCATCTTTGGGTTGATTTTGGGACCCCATGGAGCCACTTATAGGTGATAGGGACACTTTATATTAATTAAGTTAAAGTGAATACAAAAATGACATAAGATTATATCTTTTAGAAAAAAAAAATTTACGTAGGGTTATATAGGTTATATTTTCAATTATAAATATTCATTAGAAATATAAAAATATTTCCTACATAATGGGATTTTATTTATAATTTTTAGACATTGAAAAAGTAAAAATATATAGGACACAGTAATGATGCAGTATTTTCCTTATTAATGAAATAATCAAATAATTGATATTATAAATGTTAAAATAAATATAATTTTAATGTTTTGATGACATAAACGAATTTTATTGGTTAATATGACATGTTATTATTGCTTAAATGAATTTCTTTCTAATTAATAAAGTTGTTAAGACTTTAACAAAAATAAATTATTGATTAGTGTCAAAATTGACATAAATGAGTTTTTAAAACAAATATTATATAATTAATTTATATTCTTTTCCTAAAAATCTAAGGTTCAGAAAATATACTTATATAATGATATTTGTATCACTAATGGACCACTTGGGGGTCGCTTATAGGTATATAGTAAGTTTATTAACTATATAATATAAAAATACAAAGTGACATGGTAAGTTTCAAACTAATTAACTAAGAGTTAAAACTAAAAGATAAGGTTAATATAAGGACCCAAACCTGTCTAAATTCTATTGGTTGAGTGGATTTCTACCCAAATCCACCTGAACCTCTAAATAATCCACTTTGGAGCCATTATAAACCGAATATGAATTTATTATAAAATAATATTTCTAGATTTTCCTAAAGAGCCCCTCCTCCCCCCTTATAAAAGGACACCACATCTAACCAATTCCTCACACCTATCAAGACTTTTGGCTCGTCCAAAATCTGCCCAATTAAGCTCCCTACATCCCTATACTCCTCTTAGAATCCTTACCTTAGTCATAAGTCACTTCAAGAGTCCTTTTGGTTCAACCCAAAGGGAGTTACCCAAATTAAAGGTAACGATTTCTCTTAGCATCCTTTCTTTTATTTTACTTCTCCAACCCCTAAACTCTTCTTATTATTATCTTTTGTAACAAAACCAGTATAATAAATATAATAAGATATTGTTATTATAAGTATTATAATTACACTTACACACACCTCCATCTAATGGGTGAAGAACATAATGTTTCTGTGGATGGCAACCAAACGCCTCACGAATCGATGATTGTTCAATTATCTCCTACCACCTCTCATGGTGGCCATTATGATGGAACTATAATTAAATATGATATTAATGATATTTATTTTATATATAATATTATGTAATTCCATTTTATATCATGCCATTATTCATTTCATGTTGTATATATATACGATAATTTCATTTGATCAAGTGCGGACTACCGCCCCCTCAAAGTGATATGACTCGTTCATACCATACATAGAACGTATAAAGGATGGTGTTAATGAAGTTAAGTAACACATATAAACTATTATATTATACTGGAATAATTATATACCTATGTATCATTTGGTTTTCAGTCCTTTTAAAATGAAAAATGAAATGGAAGTAGCGTTCGTGCGTACGTACGGATTACTGTCCTTACGAACGCGATGAGATTCATTTCCCCATCATATCCATTCAAGAATAATTATAGTTTGATGATTAAAAGTAATTTTTAATGACTTTATATCATTATGTATATGAATAATATACAACCTATCCATAACAAACATGGCTTACGTAACGAAGCATATAAAGGAAAACGAATCAGTTAACACCCGAAACGACGATAATACTAAAATATTATTAACAAAGCAATATTAAAAGATAATATATGATATAATATTTATGTATATGATTCTTGTATAATTTAATAAAAATTATTTAACTATTATACAGGAAGTTAACCTACCCTCGACCAAGGAAAAGTACAAGGTAAGGGATTTTCTTCTCACTCCTTATTCCCGTGAGATTCATGCCATATTGCCACTATTACATTTTGTGTGGTGTATTTATTGCACATAATTGTATTATTTGTGTAATAAACTTTAATTTATGTGTATTTACATATTCATTATATGATACCTCTTTCATGGGGTTTATGTTTCGTAAGTTACCAAATTCGTAAGGGTTAATTTCACAATCTCTTTATTATCTGAGGTTGTTTTTACGTAAGTATCTACTGGGACATATTTATTATCCATGTCCATGTTTTATGAAAGAGTTTTTAAAGGAATTCTTTTAAGGAACTTTTTTTTACAAAAATATAATTTCAAATATTTTAAATATTTATTCTTCTAAATCTTCCTCATTAATGTCCATGTCTTCAAAATGGTTTTTTTTAGGATTTATTTATATGGACATGAATTTTTTTAAAAATGTTAATTCCTTTCAAAAGTTTTTAAAGTGGTATGGGAAACTTTCATTCAAAAATGTATTTAAATGTATTCTTTTCTAAATTGTGTGACTTTTAAATGTTTTCAAGAAAAATGGATATTTCTCTCAAATAGTTTTACAAATCATTTTCATCTATGTCAACATCCTTTGATGGATTTGAAACTTGTTTGAAGATGATTTATTATGATACAAATATTCCATATATTATTGAAGGTTTTTTGATATTTCTGACTGTGGACGTGTTATTTTTATACCATTCATGGTTTATGGAGAAAGTATTGACATTTCGTATGCTATTTTTAATACAAATGTTTATGTTATAACTTTTTCGTATGAGGAATGCATTGGACTTAGTAAGTGACGGGTGGAGCCTGTTATAGCTCCTCGATGCATCGGTAGGTCTCATGAGACAAACTAGTGTCTTGGCACGAGGCCTTGACAAAATCTTATTTGTAGTCTTGGCACGAGGCCTTGGCTACGTGGTTATGATAGTCTGGTATTATGCATTCCATCATTATGAAAGTGGTTATTGATATTGCATGTGATCATTCGACTAGTAGAATATCCATGTGAATAAGTAAATGGAATTTTTTTCATTTTAACTTTTCCATATTATACTGAAGTTCAAGTTTAAAAGGATTTTGTTTTAGTTATACATTTCCTTAAATGTTTATGTTTATTTATTAATGTTTCCGCTATATTATTATCCTTATTGAGCATCTGAGCTCACCCCTTTCTATGTTTTATTTTTACCAGGATTCCAAGAAGTGTATTGTGATTGATATGTAGGGTAAAGCTAGAGAATAATGGTGTTAATAAAGGATTATTTATGTTGTTTTGTATGTTATAAATTGTAATGTAACATTCACATATGTAATCTATTTTCCAAGACTGCTAAACTGATCGGTCCTTTGGGACTTGATTCCTTATAATCATGCCAATGAATTAAAATAATGCATCGACTCTGGTAACTGGGTTCGGGGCATTACAGTTGGGATCAGAGGAATTTTAGAAATAACCTTGGAAACTAGATTTAGATAAACTCTGATTAGATCACATTACCCTAAGATGGACTTTGAGGATTATTATAGAATAACTTCCTAGAATTTTGGTATTGTAGAGATTTTGTGATTTTTCCGAGCAATACATCCCTATCTTGATACGAGCAGGTAGAGGCGGATCTGGAATAGATGTACCTAGGGGTAAAACCCGAAAACACCACTTTGAGCTAGACTCGAATGGGAATTGGTGCATGACAACGGCCCTTGCTGCACTCTTGGTTACGACACTCCCGGGGGATATGCTTAGGATAATTATCATTTTCTTTACAAACCGCTATGAAGGGTTTATGAGTATATACCTCCACAAAGAAAACATTTTTGTGATTATGGATTATATCCATAAACTATTCAATTTATGTTATGTATTTTACATGTTTGGAATTATGAATTGTGATTCATAAACTGACTTAGTGTATGCCATTGTTTAGAAATGGTGCCCAGTAGAAGGAATGAGAACTCCAGCAATACGCATGATCTAAAGAGTAAGAAAGATCATATCTTTCATGGTCTTAAGCTGGAATTTAGAAGGGAAATAGTCTCCCATGTATTATCATCATATGAAGAAATAATATCATGTGTTGATATGATAAGTAAAGTATTCTCGGAGTCCTATGGCTTTGAAGGGAAGCCAGAGAAGGAAAGGATGGTAGAGAGAAGGACAGATAAAGGGAATTAGGTAAAGAAGGATTTTCCCATATGTGATAACTGTAGAAAGAATCACCTTGGAAAATTCTTGAAGGTAATGGGAGTATGATATAATTGTGGAGAAAAAGGACACCAAGTACATTCCTACAAGGGAAAGAAAAAGGTTTCAAATGTACAATGCTTCATCTGCAAGGAGTTTGGACACTATGCAAACTGATGTCCAAATCATCAGACTATACCGCAAATGATGCTATTGGATAATAATCAAGTTATGATACTACCATAGATGAAGAGGAATGACTAGTGTTGTTATGTTTTTATTTTGTAATTATTTCATTTAAGTGTTGTATCAATGATGTACTGGAAATAAATAAGGATTTTACTGCAGTACTACTTCATTGAGGATTTGAGATTTTATGGTACTAAGAAGAGTGAATCTACATTGAGTGAAACTTTTTGGAAATGACATGGTTGAAGGAAAGATAGACCTTAATATGGTCCTAATATTGAGGTACAGATTTTAGAATAAGATATGGTTGATTTCGGTAAATTATATTGGATATTCTTGACTGCCTTGAAACTGATTAAATATTTATATATTCCATCATTGTTGGAGTTTACAACATTTTTGGATGGATGAAGTATATCCAGTATTCTTTAAGGAATAATGGAGTATGAATGTAATCAATAAGGTTTTATGGTAATTCAGGATGTTTCAGTGTTTTAAAAGAATACAAGATGAAGGTATTCACATTCTATTACGAGGTAAAAAGGATCTACATTATGTTTACCTTTTATATAAATTTTGGAATGATAGTTTACAGAAGTATTTTAGATAATTATAAAGGTAGGAAGGGATTTTGTTTGAAAGGTTATTTTTGGATTTTTATAAAAGGACAACCCGGAGGTTGGGCGGCAACCCGTTGCGTCTGGAAAGGCCACAAGACTTGAACCCACAACTGAAGGGTGAAAAAGGTGTATCACCTACCACTAGCCCACGTGATATCCTGGATTGAATAATGTAGTTTTTTTAAAGGGTCTGATATGTGAATTATAAATTCATTATTTTTGGAACCCTATATGATTAGGATAAATATAATATATATATATATATATATATTAAATCTTTTAGAGTAAAAGATGAGTTTGTAGTAGGAATTAGTTGAAGGATGAAACTCTACTTGTCAAGTATATATAAATACATATATACATATGTATATATATATATTTCCTTTTATTTTATGGATAAATTAATTATTAAACTTTAGGGAAGGGATCTTAAAACCAAAAATGTGTTATCCTAATACCTTACATTTTGTTGAACCGATGGTATTTTAAATAATCATAAATTAGTGGCTTTGAGGCCCATAATTCTACAATTGTTTGTGATTGATGACCTCAATCACTCCCTATAAATATTTACGTTTTTCCTCCAATTATGTGTCTCTAATTTCCACCAATGTTCTTCTAATCTAGATCATAATTTGGTGGTGACCATTTCATTTCTCTTTTCCTCTTATTAAGACTAAATTTTATTAACCCAATTTCCGATTTGGGTTTTCCCACAAATATACTTTCTATTTTCAACCTTTTATTTTCAAAGAACAATTTCAAATTGCGAGGACGCGATTTATTGAAGGAGGGGAGAATGTAACACCCTAAGCTTCAATGGTATGCTTCACTTTGAATAATACAGTAGTGTGTGCTATACGCAACTTCGAGTTCTACACACACCATAACCAATCAAACTAGCCGTTATGAATAGTAATACCCAATTTTTGAAATTTTATACATTTTATCTTTCAAAATGGACTTCATTTTTGGATTCAGGATATCAAAATTAGTTTAGGGTGAAGTTTTGGTACTTTTCTGATAACTTTTATATTTTGATGAATAGTGAAAATTACTAAATTTTAATTAAAAATAACTTTTTTAATCAAAATAATTAATAGTGATAAATTATGAATTTGAGTGGTTTTAAAGTATATTTAGAATATATTTTTACCATTTAATAAAATTTTGGTCATTGGACATAATTTCACAATTAAACTGGACATAAACAAGTATCAATCTTTTAATAGTTATTATATCTTAAAAACACGCTTTTTGTTTTGACAGCAGGAATTAATTTTAAATTAATTTCTGCCACTTTTGCCTTTTGAATTTGGAAAAATTAATTCCATATTTGGAATCAGGATGTAAAAATTGTGTAAATAGGTAACTTTTATACTTAGACATTTTTAATAATTACTTCGGTAAATATTTTATTTACCATGGTTAAAGGGTAAATCCGATAAATAAGGGTTAAAAAATAATATTATAATAATAATAAATTACCCTAAAATTTGTCCTAACCTTATTGGTGGATACATTTCCAACCGTGGTCATCTTTGGGTCGATTTTGGGACCCCGTGGAGCCACTTGTAGGTGATAGAGACACTTTATATTAATTAAGTTAAAGTGAATACAAAAATGACATAAGCTTATATCTTTTAGAAAAAAAAATTTACAGAGGGTTATATATGTTATATTTTATATTATAAATATTCATTAGAAATCTAAAAATATTTCCTACATAATGGGATTTTATTTATAATTTTTAGACATTGAAAATGTAAAAATATATATGACACAATAATGATGCAGTATTTTCCTTATTAATGAAAGAATCAAATAATTGATATTATAAATGTTAAAATAAATATAATTTGAAAGTTTTGATGACATAAACGAATTTTATTGGTTAATATGACATGTTATGATTTCATAAATTAATTTTTTTCTAATTAATAAAGTTTTTAATACTTTAACAAAAATCAATTATTGAGTAGCATCAAAATTGACATAAATGAGTTTTTAAAACAAATATTATATTATTAATTTATATTCTATTCCTAAAAATCTAAGGTTCAGAAAAGAGACTTATAAAATGATATTTTTATCATTAATAGACCACTTGGAGGTCGCTTGGAGGTATATAGTAAGTTTATTAACTATATAATATAAAAATACAAAGTGACATGGTATGTGTCAAACTAATTAACTAAGAGTTAAAACTAAAAGATAATGTTAATATAATGACCCAAACCTGTCTAAATTCTATTGGTTCAGTGGTTTTCGACCCATCCCCACCTTAACCTTTAAATAATCTACTTTTGAGCCATTAGAATCCGAATATGAATTTATTATAAAATAATATTTCTATATTTTCCTAAAGAGCCCCTCCTCCCCTTATAAAAGGACACCACTTCTAACCAATTCCTCACACCTCTAAAGCCTTTTGGATCCTCCAACCTCTGACCAATTAATCTCCCTACATCCCTCTCCTCCTCTTAGAAGCCTTACATTAGGTAGAAGGCACTCCAAGAGTCCTTTTTGGTTCAAACCAGAGGGAGTTACCCAAATTAAATGTAACAATTTCTCTTAGCTTCTTTTCTTTTATTTTACTTCTCCAACACCTAAACTATTCTTATTATTTTCTTTTGTAACAAAAAAAGTGTCCTAAATATACTAGGATATTGTTATTAGAATTATTAGAACTATACTTACACACACCTCCATCTAATGGGTGAAGAACATAATGTTTCTGTGGATGGAAACCAAACGCCTCACGAAGCGATGATTGTTCAATTATCTCCTACCACCTCTCATGGTGGCCATTATGATGGAACTATAATTAAATATGATATTAATGATATTTATTTTATATATAAGCTTATGTAATTCCATTTTATATCATACCATTATTCGTTTCATGTTGTATATATATACGATAATTTCATGTGAGCAAGTGCGGACTACCGCCCCCTCAAAGTGATATGACTCGTTCATACCATACATGGAACGTATAAAGGATGGCATTAATGAAGTTAAGTAACAAATAATAAATATTATATTATATTGGAATAATTATATACCTATGTATCATTTGGTTTTGATTCCTTTTAAAATGAAAAATGAAATGGAAGTAGCGTTCGTGCGTAAGTACGGATTACCGTCTCCTCGAACGTGATGAGATTCATTTCCCCATTACATCCATTCAAGAATAATTATCGTTTGATGATTGAAATTAATTTTTAATGACTTGATATCATTCTGGATATGAATAAGATACAACCTATCCATAAAAAACACGGCTTACGTAACGAAGCATATAAATCAAAATGAATCAGTTAACACCCGAAACGATGATAATACTAAAATATTATTAACAAAGAAATATTAAAAGATCATATATGATATCATATTTATGTATATTATTTTTGTATAATTTAGTAACAATTATTTAACTATTATACAGGATGTTAACCTACCCTCGACCAATGAAAATTACAAGGAAAGGGGTTTTCATCTCACTCCATATTCCCGTGAGATTCATGCCATATTGCCACTATTGCCTTTTTTGTGGTGTATGTATTTCCCATAATTGCATTATTTTTGTAATAAACTTTAATTTATGTGTATTTACATATTCATTGTATGATACCTCTTTCATGGGGTTTATGTTTCGTAAGTTACCAAATTGGTAAGGGTTAATTTCACTATCTCTTTATTATTCGAGGTTGTTTTTACGTAAGTATCTACTGGGACATATCTATTATCCATGTCCATGTTTTACGAAAGAGTTTTCAAAGGGATTATTTTAAGGCACATTTTTTTTACAAAAACATAATTTCAAATGTTTTAAATATTTATTCTTCTAAATCATCCTCATTAATGTCCATGTCTTCAAAATGGTTTTTTTATGATTTATTTATATGGACATGAATGTTTTTAAAATGTTAATTCCTTTAAAAAGTTTCAAAGTGGTATGGGACACTTTTATTCAAAAATGTATTTAAATGTATTATTTTATAAATTGTGTGACTTTTAAATGTTTTCAAGAAAAATGGATATTTCTCTCAAAGAGTTTTACAAATCATTTTCATCTATGTCAACATCCTTTGATGGATTTTAAACTTGTTTGAAGATGATTTATTATGATACAAATCTTCCATATCTTATTGAAGGTTTTGTGATATATTTGACTATGGATGTGTTATTTTTATACAATTCTTGGTTTATGGAGAAATTATTGAAATTTAATATGCTATTTTTAATACGAATGTTTATGTTATAACCTTTTCGTATGAGGAGTGCATTGGACTTAGTAAGTGGCGGGTGGATCCCGCTATAGCTCCTCGATGCATCGGTAGGTATCATGAGACAAACTAGTGTCTTAGCATGAGGCCTTAACAAAATCTTATTTGTAGTCTTGGAACGAGGCCTTGGCTAAGTGGTTATGATAGTCTGGAATTATGCATTCCATCATTATGAAAGTGGTTATTGATATTGCATGTGATTATTCGACTAGTAAAATATCCAGGTGAATTAGTAAATGGAATTATTTCATTTTATATTTTCCATATTATGATGAAGTTCAAGTTTAAAAGTATTTTGTTTTAGTTATACATTTCCTTAAATGATTATGTTTATTTATGAAATTTTCCGCTATATTATTATCCTTACTGAGCATATAAGCTCACCCATTTCTATGTTTTATTTTTCCCAGGATTCCAAGAAGTGTATTGTGATTGATATGTAGGGTTAAGCCAGGGGAATAATGGTGTTCATAAAGGATTATTTATGTTGTTTTGTTTGTTATAAATTGTAATGTAACATTCACGTATGTAATCTATTTTCCAAGACTGCTAAACTGATCGGTCCTTCGAGACTTGATTCCTTGTAATCATGCCAATGTATTAAAATAATGCATCCACTCCGGGTAAATGGGGTCGGGGCGTTACAGAGGACCTTTAAAATGTTGTTTTGACTTGAAACATGGTATGTGAGTGGACCAACACTTAATTATTAATGGATGATAGTGGTTTCATAATCTTTATTTTAGGTCACTATTCTCATTTCAGATGGTTTCCCATGAGTTTTATTCATGTAACTAGAAACACCCAATGGTTCCCACATCTATGATAGTCTTTGAAAATTATTTTCAAAGGAAATTAGTCATTGGGGTTTCTTATAAATGATTCTTAAGAACTCACATTTGTCAAGAGGATGGAAATTTAGGATCATCACACCCTAATGTGGGGATTATTTCCTCTAAGACTCTCTTAAATATTTAACTAATGCTTATGAATTTTTACCAAATCTTAATATGGGAATGGTTTTCCTAATGCTATAAATAAATTATTAGCATATGAAAATGTGAATGTATTCACATTTCAGAGGTATTCCATCAAAATGAACATCTATAGGTATCATTGGTTCCCCATTAATAATATTATTTGTATGTATCAGACGTTATCCATATTTATCTTAACATTACTTAGATATTCTAGTATATAGGTCACAATGTTTTAAAGCTACAAAGTTGGGTGATATAGAGTCTATCACTATCCCGGAAGGTGGTGGATATTTCTATTGTTAGTATTAGGCTCGTGAAGGTGTTTCCTATATATCATTGTAAAATGAATTAGAAGCCACATATATCGGCATCACTTAATGGGTAACATTATACCTTTTATGATCGTTTGAAAATGATGGTTTCATGTAGTTTAACATTGTACAAAAAGGAAGACTCAAAAAAATATTTTTGTTAATGTTTGGTGTGGTAATTACACATGAAAATCCATTTCATGTTAACCTTAAAGGGAATACTACCAAACAAGGATGGGTTAATCTCACAATGGGTGTGTCCCGATAAAAATAGGTCTCATCAGGAATATAGGTTGATGGGAATAATGTGACAAGTCTCAGAGGGAATACAGACCTCCAGGTGGGGGAATGATTTTATAAGGAATATATCCAGATAAAAGGATGATTCATAAGGAGTATAGACCTAATAAATGGGACATCCAGACTCACAGTTGCATAACCAAGTGAGGGGAGGACATATATGATCTTTTGAATAATATGGTCAATTGATAATGGATATAAAAGATTGATGATTTTGGGTTTGAAACTTGGATATGAATCCTATATATCCAATCAAAATAATAATCAAATCACACTTGGTATGATTGATATAGTTTAAGGTTATGTGATAGGTATTGGTCTATGTAGTGTAATGTCATGAAGTAAGGACCTTATCATGTATTTTATAATCATGTGATTAAGATGTTGTCTATGTAGTTTAACATCACTTTTTGGGTATGTATGTGTTGTGAAATTTGTGATAGTACAGGATCATGTAGGTATTATACATATGGTTCTGCCCTGGTAAGGAATATTGTCATGGATCTTATGGATAATGTGACGCTATGAGATAATGTATAATCATTCACAAGGAATATGGATATATAAAAGTTATTGTGTTAGATAGTGATACTATGGGGGAATATGTTGTTTAGTTCAAACCTCTATTAGGAATCATATATATACTATTAAAAACATAAATTAGATCCCCTATAATTTGGTAGGACTATAGAAATTTGAGAGGAGAATATGGATGCTAAGGCTTAAGCCTAAGAAGGAGGACCAAAGAAGAATTTTGGGGAAGCTAATTGTATGATCAACCAATATATCTCAGATCACGTAAGTCATGGTTGGTTTGAAAAACAAGAGATATTTGAGGACCTCTAATATTGTATGGGAGAATGAAACTAGTCTTAAATGGGTATTACACACTATGGTTGTTAAAGACACGTTTTTATCCTTGTATCATTGATGATTTGTGATTGATGAAATTGTTAATGTGAACCACTTGGGTATCATGTAAGGAGTGATACCTTATCCTCCCATCATCCTCCCTATTTCTAGGCCAATGTAGGGTACAAAATATAGATGTGGAATGAGGGTGATATCCAACAAGAAAGACTGGGGTATGATGGATTCACCCAAGTGATTATAAGTTGAAGTTATGAAGGTTTCACCAAAGTGAGTATTTAGAGAAGTGATAATGACTTTTCCCTGGTGATACTGGGGTGAAGTGATGATGGATTTCCCTAAGTGACATTAGGGTGAAGGGATCAGAACTTCACCTAATTTATACTAGGGGAAGTTATGCTCTGGGTGACAGTAATTTGGAAAATCTTCATCATAGTAGTAGGGGGTATCCATAGATTTATTTAGAAGAGGGTCATTCAAGAGTATAGTTGGGTAAGTGTACTTCAAGTTGATGTTATTATACTTGGGAGGAAGTGATTTATCAAAAAAGGTATTTGAGTTTTAAAATGCTAGGGAACTCAAATACCCTCTCTTTTAGGTAATTACACTTGGTCTAAGTCTTTAATAAGATACCTAAGGGATTTGAGGACTTGATTGAGAGACTAGGGTGATCAGAGATTGAAGGTATCTCTTGGACTTCCAAAAGGTGAAAATGTAGAGCCCATGGGTACTATTTATAAGAAAATGTTGGATTTTAAGAGAATTTCATAGCTCACATTGGTGAGTTGTATAGGAAAAACTTTAACGCGGTATGTGGTCATGTAAGTTCCATGCATAGGGTTAACTTGGGTGCACTTCAAGGGTTTTTGGGAAGATAAAATTTATTTTACCTGAAAACTTTGCTTCATGTGTATCAGGTATTCCTTCCATCGTATATTTATCCTTTTCATGAAAGCATAACACTAAAAAATTCTCCTCGGAATTAGATCTGATTGGAACAATGAGGATTTAATCCTAAAGTTAAAGTGACACTGTCAAGAATTAATTTCTAAAAGAGGATGATTTTATACTTAAGACTTGACTAGCTCACACTAGTGTTAAGTCAAAACCATTCATGCACATATTCCATGTGAATTTTTCATATTATCAATATTTAAAAACATCTGAACTATGCTTAAAAATAGCAGATAACCACCCCCCCCCCCTTATTATTGGGATTAAACATGGGAAATAATAAACATTCTCTACTCTCCCTTGTGTTCATTTTTTATCTCAATGTACACATAAACTATAGGGGGTTCACTTATATCTCAAAGCATTTAAGTTAATTGTGTAAAATGGGAGAAATTCTTGAGAAAATACTTTGAGTGATAGACTTGGGTGACATAATTGAGAAATTGCATTGGGGAAAATTACTTTCATGAAGTTACTTACATGAAGTACTTGGGTGAATTAATTGGGAAAATTAATTTTTAATTATTCAGTTTTTTCCAGTAGTTATTAACTTATCCTAACTTTAACACGTAGATCAAAAATTTCATGATTTTTTATGGATCAATACCTTTAGTAAAAAGGTTGAGGTCTTACCCCACCCAACCAGCTAACATGTCTCAACAAAGTTAATTTTATATCCTTGAATATGGTTAGTATATAACTTAGGGATATCAAATATGGCTTGGTATAAGTTTAGATATTCAAATGGAAGGATGGATGGCCATGCTTCTCAATAGATGGTTGTTACCTACTGGAGATGCACATACAGGGGTAAGGGGAACCACTTCAGTAATTGTGGATCAATTGGAATATTTTATACAAGTGAATATTATTTGGATATATTTTTGGGAGACTTTATCAAGTGTTAGTATAAGTTCAACATGGTGAATCTCCCCATAGAACCTATAGCTTGATCCAAATATTACATGGTTGGATAACAGTTCATCTGGGAGGTTATGACCCAAGGTACACAACCTTGGTTCCTCAATTTTATTATAATCTTACATTAGTGGATATTTCAAGTGTAAAACACATAAACATGGATAATAAAGATTTGGATCACCTTTTTGGAGACTATACTTATTTTACTTCACTCCATATAGAACTCCCATCGGTAAATTGATGGCTCATATCAGTGACTAAGCCACCACCAAATCATATCCGATTGTACTACAGAATATTGTTCTTATGGAAAGGGTCAACGGGGTCTCATTTTGTGAAGAATAAATGGAATAAACTTGTTTTAATCAGTTTTAGTATGATTAATAGGTTAAAACTTCTCCTTTATATGAAGTGTGACCTGATAAACACCCATTTATTTTGTATCAGTTATGGATAATGTTGATGTGAACTATTATTAATGCCTCAAATACTCTGCCACTAGTTGAGGTAGAAATTATCCTTTCCATATAGAATTATAAATTTTGGATTGAATTTTATCACAATATGGTTTTTAGGGGAGTGACTCCATAATTACATGGACATTAATCTTAAATTAAAGAGTAAACCCAGGAAGAAACATCACATGATGATGATAAAAGAAAGCTTGGTTCCTCAGATAATGAATAGAAGGAAATAACTCTATGAAATGATCCCATAAT
The DNA here is from genome assembly GCA_963277665.1 of Viscum album. Taxonomy (NCBI): domain Eukaryota; kingdom Viridiplantae; phylum Streptophyta; class Magnoliopsida; order Santalales; family Viscaceae; genus Viscum; species Viscum album. The sequence continues at coordinate 779,703,377 of OY728138.1, forward strand.
TTATAATCCCATTCATCAATGTATTCACATAACACATTTGTAGGTACATGTAAATACTGACATTCATGACACTAGTACTATCCAAGCTTCTTCGAGGAAATTTTCTCTGGATAGAGATGTTTTAAAACCTCATTCTGATCACCTCTTTTCCAATGAATGAAGTAACTTAATGAGAAATTATATTCCAAATTAAATTTTTATTCATAATTATGATTCTATTATAGATGCTAGATCTTCCCCCATGAACTAGTTAACTCAAGAAAGTTAATGGAAAAAAATTTACTCTTTAATCATCCAAACCACAATTATTATGATGAGGAGAATGCTCAGTTATCTTCGCCAATTATTCTTAGGTCTTGGAACTGGTGGATTTGATTATATAGAGATATATTAGATCACCCATCAGATGGTGACTATCCATGAGTGACTAGTGACTCAATAGGATGATATTTAGGAGTTTTAAAGTGTGAACCATCATACCAAAATTGTGCAGTGAATTACTCAAGATTTGACTCAATTGACCACTGAGGAATCAGGAATCTAGTTGAAGGTTCCCTCATTGAGTATGAAATTAAAGAAATATGAATCCATCATGTTAAATACGAGGGCCCAATTATTAAAATTAATGAATTTTATTATGGTCACCATTTAGAATAAATATAATCTAACTAATAAAGTGGATGGAATGTGTTATTTAAATCAGGATGAAGCTGCATAGTGCATATTTCTTCAAAAATCAATAGATACTTCTCACCTTGAATTATATAACTAGTGAAATATGGTAGATCAGTTCATATCTTATTTTTTTGACTAGATTACGTTTTTAAAGAATATTGAATTAAAACTGTGGATTCTCCTCTCATTTTCTATCAATGAATAAAAACTCATTTTGTTCTCTATTATCCATTTTCAGTTTCTTATTATCCTTTATGAAAAAAAAATAATCCCCAAGAATTTGGGTTTGATTATTTCCTCATGGGAATGAATCATGGATGGGTATATAAATAAATACCATCACTTTAACACTAGATTTATCCTACTTATATATATGAGTTAACTCAATGTGATAAGGACCGTAAAGGGGGGATTTGGAATGTATATTCCTTTATTCAAAATGGATCGAGTTCCCTAAAGTTGTGTCTTAAAACATTTCAAATGAATCATATAGATTGTAAAATGGAGATGATAGGATGAGATAATTCTATAAATTTTTTTTATTCCAAGGTTCCTAGTGATCACAACCAGACTTCTACTATAGTCATAATATATACCCCCCAAACTTTAAGTCTTTTGGTTTATCACCCTAGATTTTTCCTAAGCCTTATATTGAGGATGAATCGTGGGAAAATAATTTGATTTTACTTATGTTTCCATTTATAGGTTCTTAAACTAGAGAATTTTTTAGTCTCTTTTCGTGGGAAACTTTAGGTTAAGAAAGTCGTACTAGTATGGTTGATGTTTAAGGTTGAACATCTTAACCAAGGTGTGCATAGTTTAAGGTTGTGATATTTCGATCATGTATTGTTTTATTTTAAGGTAATATATATTTGAATATAGGTTTTTTTAGTTTAAGGTCTTATATATTTCACGATAGGATACTACAGTTTCAGGTTTTAAATCCTTGACTATAGGTTTCTAATTGTGTTTTCGAGCACATAAAATTGTAAATTGTCTTTATTATAATTTTTGCAGTAAAGCAATAACTCCGGGTAATCTCTCGATAGAGCCTTATATCATTAATTCAAATTGATTATTTTTTTATTAAATTTATAATTATATAAATTTTTTGGGTGTTTTGTGATTTTAAAACATAAATTTTAACTATATTACTATGTGAGATAAATATGTTGGAGAAATCATGATCTACCTGGGTGAGTGTACCTTGATGATCATCCGCTATCACTCTCAAGGGAAGTGGGAAAAATGATTGATTCATTGATTTATAAATAAAAAAACCAGTATGTTATGTGAGTTTTTACTAGTTTTACACCTATGATTTTATCATTAATGATATTTATTACTGATGATTACTCAAAATAAACAAAATTACATCAATGTAAGTACTAAACTCCATAAAGGCAATGCATCAAAAATGTGATGAGATGACCAAATTTGTGTCTCTGATATACTATTACTCAATACAAAACATTCATATTAATGGGTTCAAGATTTTGGATTTTATCAACTGACATAATTCATCCACGCACTCATGAAAGTGAAGGGATGATAAAAGGTATAAACACACTCAAATAATCACAATATCCAGGTTATGCATGAAAGCATGAGGATTCTAGTTCCATTTATTTTTATTTGATATTACTAGAATAAAAAAAATAAAAAATATATAAATTAAGAACAATATACATCAAACCTATCAAGTGAATTACCTTCCAATTATTATAAATGTGGATCTCAAAATTAAAACAAAGAACACCCACCAAATTGATCACTAAGAGGTTTAAAATTACATGATGGAGAAGAGGATTTAAATGGATTAAGAATGTTCTAAAACTCAAATTAATCATACCCATGGTCGTTAAAACCTTTCCAATGAGACCTATAATTCTTTTTAAATAGAAATTTGGCATGTTGAATTCATGAAAATTCAATGGTATAGGGGTGTAGGTGAGCTATTCATGATAGATTTTTCCAACCAATTTATTTGACTTTATGACTAACCAAAGAACATTAAATTTAATTGAAATTAAATTTAGAGATGAGACTTAGATTTATCTATACAATTTAGGTGGAATAATACAAATTTTTGTTACAATGACCAATTTATATACCAATCACTATAGGTAGTTCCAATCTATCCCACCCATAATTTCATCATATCGTGGGACTCTTTGGACCTCCAATGGATAAATTAGTCTTTATAGACTTCTGGAGAAATGTATCACATATAATTTTTCATTATACCACCAATTTTAATCCCAATTAAATGTAAATATTATCCATATTAAATTTTTTAGTCTACATGTGTGCTTGGTCTCTTGCTCATTTTGGACAATTTTTCTTGATTTCTATCAGGCGATCTCTAAATCACCTCCTACAATGTAATCATAAAAAAAGTAAAATTTCCTTTTTAATATTGATAAAAATTAATTAATTCGTTCAAATTTGAAGTGAAATTTTTTATCATGTTTTTAATTTACAATAAAATTTCAATTTAACAAAGTGGCATAAGGGTGGAAATGAATAGTGAATCGTTAGGTGATCACACCCCCAAACCTATACATTTTCACTCCTGGGAAAATTAAAATTTCCAAAAAAAATATGCAAGGAGATTTTACCAAATTCATGAATATTTAACTTTCAATGAAATTTTAATTCACTATATTAATGTGATTAAATCAAAAAACTACACCAAGGAGTTATCCCAATGATCATGGAAAAATATGACTCATAAATTGTAACATAATGGAATTAAAGGAGATGTATGATACCAATATGAGAAAGGAATTCAAAAGTAAACCATGTAACTATCTCTCTATGTGTGTGTTTGATAACCATTAAATTTTATTCTTTCTACTTTATATCTAGTAAATATATGTTATTTAAAAAAATAACTTGATTCTTTCCACCAAACTTTCCCTACATCATTTACAATAAAATTTCAAGACCGGATCACTTAATAATTACCAAAAGTCAAACCCTATTCTCCCAACCTAGATATCCCCATATATTTTACATTTAATCACTCCTCTAATTATTTTATTATTATTATTATTATTATTATTATTATTATTATTATTATTATGTTTTTCTATTTGATTTTTTATGGTGTAAAATAGTCAGATAACAGGTACACACACATAGGTCAGTTTAGTAAAGTAATGAAATAGATTGGATAATAAATGAATATATGGAAAAATATTTTTAGAAATCCGATAAATATTAACCTAACTTATATTTACCTTCAATTAAGTAATAAATTTTCACAATTCATAGTTAGGTGTAAATATGTGTAGAGATGTTAAGTGACACAATTTTCCCATAAACTACTCATAGAAAGGGTATCAATCATCTCAAAGTTTTCATAGAGATATAAAAATTTATATCCTCAAAAAATAATGGATTTACTAAAAAACACACCCCTATTGTTAAATTTATGCTAAAATTCACATTCCATAATTAAGAAAAAATTTCATTAAATGTCAAAAAAACATGGAATCAAAAATTTAGACATTCATGTTCTGTAATTTACATGATTATGTGATAATAAAAAGTGGTTATTATAAAAAAAGTGAAAAAAATGAATAAATTGTGGGGGGAGGTAAAAATACTATACATTAAGCAAAAATGAGAAGAAATAAGAAAGACGATGAATATTCTAATGAACTCAACAAGGTGGGTAAAATTAAAAATAAAATATATCAAGTGAAAAATATAAAAATAATAATGATGATGAAAATATGAACAAACTCAAGAATGTACCTCCCCCCATACACACACTTAGATTGTGAAGTTTCATCACTATAATAAAATAGAATATGGGAAAAATGATAAAAAATTTTGGGTTTCCCTAGTATGTTTATTTTTAAAGGTGGATTTTACCCACTGGGTTCTTTAGAAAATCCTCATAAAATTATTTAAATATTTGATCATTTATGGTAATTCATTTACCACTCTCCTCCTAAAAACCCAATGTTTCACCAAAATGGTAAGCAATAATAATAGTGTAAGGACTGATCCATTAGGAATGAATCATAACTTAGTGGAGATTTGGCTTGGAATTCTACATGAGGTCCTTCTCAAAAATATGAGACTTCCACTAATGAATCATATCTTCATGAATATAATTTGTCTTCTCTTTATAAATTTAGTATTTCTCATATTCATTATGTTGAATTTCTTCCAAATCCTGAATTTTTGACTTGTTATGATCACCTACATCTAAAATATTCATATTACATTGTCTAATATCCTAATATGCATGGTGATCTACCTCTACCAGGAGGTGATAAGAATTTAAAAACATAATAAAATATGGTGAAATTTATGTTGCGGTTTTAAAAGCAATATGGTATTCCCAATGTGCATTATCCAAACATAAAATCTAATATTTCGTATTAGGTTATACCATTTTATCGTGATTCTAATAACTTTATGATTTGGTATTTCTTCTTGTTCATTAATTTGGGGGTGATAAGTAGTGGAGAATTTAGAAACAAACCCATACATATGGAGAAATTTTCATGTTGAAATTGAAAAAATCTGAACTCAGATCACTAATGATGAATCTTAGAAAACAAAACATACTGAAAATCTAAGATCTCAAAAAATCAACAACCACTTGAGAGTCATAAGTTCTTGTAACATTTTCTTCCAACCATTTAGAGACATAGTCCACAAGCAATAAGATGTAAACAAATCCAAATGAATTTTTAAAATTCCACATGAATTCAATTTATCATGCTTCAAAGATCTCACAAAAATAACATGGGTTATTGGGAAATTTCTCCACTTTGAGATATTTCCTGTGAATTGACATCATGTTCATGAATTAAAAAACAGATGGGCATATCTATAAAATGTTGACCAAAAAATTCCTAAGTCTAAGACCTTCCAATATATACATTGATATCCAAAGTGTCTCATATAATTCAAAGTGTGTTAGAATCTCAAAACACATGTGAACTCATGGTAAGGGACACACCAACTAAAAACCAAGTCACTACAAATTCTCTACAAGTATTGATCATCCCTAATGTACCATAATGAATCATGCTTAAGTATTTGGGATTTTCAAGTGGTTAAACTATTATGGAACCTAGATACTACTATAAAATTCAAATTTTCTATATATCAGGTGGTAAGGTCCACAACATCACAATAGTGATCATGGGGGAAAATTTCTCAAATTAGGAGGGATGATTCAACATGGTGGTCCAGTGGTGGTGTATTCCTACTAATATGTTCAGAACCCACATTTTCCACTCCTCTATTATCTCTAATATTTAGGTCAAATTCCTAGAGGAGTAGTATCCATTGTATGAGTTGGGGATTAGTATTAGGTTTCTTAAGGAGAAATTGAAGTGAAAATTGGTCAGAAAACACAATGGATTTTGACCCGAGAATATATGACTATATTTTTTCCAAAGAAAAAAAATATAAAAAAGTTATTTTTTAGTTTTTATTTGGTTTTCTTGTGTAGGATCAAGGGTATTAGAGGCATAAACAATGACATGATGATCCCTCTCAACCCTCTGTGATAAAATTTCCCAACTTCAAAGTTAGTTTCATCACACATAATTTCAAATGGGAGATCCCACCCTGTTGGTTAGATGATGGGAGGTGACACGAGACTCATTTTTGGAGAATTAAATTAATATCCCCAAATTTTATAAAAAATAAAGTTGGAATCATTTTTTAATAACTGAGACAAGGGAATTGTGATATTACTAAATTATTTAATGAATTTGAGCTAAAAACAAACATGACCCAATAAATATCACACCTCATGAAAAAAAATGGATTTTGAAGGGATGAAATTAATTCAATTTTTTATTTATCCACTTGAATACCCTTATTATGAATAAAATTCAGAAGAACTATCCCCCTCTCAAGAAGGAAATTTAATTTCTCATAATTTAATATGAGATATTTTTCAATGAAATTGTGGAATAAAGAACCAACGTGTGTCAAACAATCATCAAAGGAAGAGACATAAATTACAAAATCATCTATAAAAACATCTATATAATTCTCAAGGTACTCAAAAAATATACTCAACATACAATGATGAAAAGTACCATAATAATTAAAGAGATAAAATGGAATCCACATATATTCAAATGTGTTTAATAGATAGGTAAATTTTGACTTTTCTTGATCCCTAGGGGCTATATGGACTTGAAAATAACCTAAATAGTCATTAAGAAAACAATAATGGTACTTACCAACCAATCATTCTAACATTTGGTTAATTAAATCTATATAAAATTTCTCTTTACCTATGGATTGATTTAGTTGAAGGTTTTCAATATATACTCTTAAACTATTTTTCACACATGTTAGAACCAATTCATTCCTTTAATTTAAAACTACTATTATTTTAGTTTTTTATGAACAATTTTCATTGGGATAACCCATTTACTATCATATATGGGATGAATGATCCCAAAAATAACTAATTTAATAAATTAAATTTTTAAAACTTCAAATAGGGCAGTATTAAAGTAGTTTTGAGATTTCCTATGGGTTTATCCTCATCATCAAAAATTATATAGTGCATTAAAAAATATGGGTTAATCCTAGGAATATCATTCAATTTCCATCCTATCTAATTTTTATACTCTCTCAAAAGGTTTATGAGTTTTTATTTCTACTATGGAGAGAGGTTGTTGGATATAATGATATCCAATTGGTTAATACCCTCAAGAGAGGCATATTTTAAATTAGGTATAAGGGGTTTTAATTCTAACACCAGTTCTCTTTGGATTAGGCAATGTGATTTAAGGGGAGTGAGGTCCATGAAACTATCTATCTATTATTGTTTATTCTATAAGGGATGTTAATAAATGGAGATGTGATTTTTAGAATCATCAAAGACCATAGATACTTAGGAATGAACATAGTCATCAATTAAAACACAAAATTTAGACTTTTCTAAACCCACACAACACTCAAAACATGAATCAAAACTAAAATAATCCAATATTAAAGAAGATGAAAATTAATTAGAGTATGGTTTGAGGAGAAAATGGTGTGTGTGTGGGTCATTTGATGTAAATTCCATCAAATAGATAGGGAGAGTGGAGTGATCTTCAATGGGGTGTTTCATATCATCATGGATATTTAAACTTACCTTTTATTTATCTAACTCTATGGAAAGTGTACCATTTATAATTTTGATATTTTTCTTTATTTTTTTAACAAACGGAATTCCAAGTATGAGAGTATCATTTCCTTGAGTTTAGGTATCTATTGTATCTAGAATATATAAGTATGTAGGGAATATAAAATTTTTCACTCTTATGAGGACATCCTCAATCACTTATGGTGGGTGTTTATTTCTTCGGTTGGAAAGTTTCATGATGATTCCCATTGGTTGAAGCTAACCAAGATAAAGAGAAGTATTCATAGAGTGAGTAAACACATTAATAGAAGCACCTAAATCAATCATTGCATTAGAAATGGAACTCTCCACTATAGTGAAATGTATAATAAAAGTTCTTGGATCCTTGAATATGGTTGGCATCGCCGGTTGTATCAAGGTTGAGACATTCCTTCCAAGGTTGAATCTCTCATTCCCATTCAATCATCGTTTATTGGTGTAAAGTTATTTAATAAATTTTTTGTTGTGAGAAATTTTTTCAACAACATCCAATAGAGGAATGTTAACTTGTACCTTCTTAAATGTATCCATGATTTCTTTTTTAATTTCAATATAAAAAATTTTCTTGGATTTAGAGAGTATTGGGGGAAAGGTAAGAGGGGTGGATTTTTTATAGAAATACTCAATGATAAATTGTTTACCCTTATTTTTTGGTTTTTCTTCACTTGAATCTTTTGAGGGTAGGTGAAGAGAGTTTTCAATAGGGGAACATATATATTGGGTAGAATCATTGGAAGAAAAAACTTCATTACCACTACGAAGTGTAATTATACATACATTACCTTTATTCTTAGGATTAGAAATAGGTTGGGATAGTAGTTTTCTAGAACCTTGAATCTTTATCTCACTAATATTTTTTTATAATTATCCCACTTGAGTTAATAGGTCTTGAATAGCCCATTGTTTGTTCTATTAGAACTAGATGTTCTGGGACTTCATTTTCTTCACCATGTACTCTAGGATTGGTTTAGATTTGGGTGGAGGAGGATTGTTTCAAGAGTATAAAGGATAAGAATGTTTCATACCTTGGCCCAGTGGAAACCATTTTTATTTAGGCTGGCTCAAGTTTTCTCTTTGTTGGTATTATGGTTGTACTTACCACCCAGGGTTCGGATTTGGACTCAAGTTATATTGCTTGAATAGAGGTTCTTTCTAAAAAGTATTCCCAAGAAATAATGATGCAAAAGACTCAGATGAATCCTAAATAAGGGAGAATTGAATAGAGAAATTAGTATTATTGGAATAAGAAACATAGTGTAATGGAATAGGTGGAGAGTATGGATTTTATTTAGATTGAGATAATTGTCGTAAAAGGTTATGAAATTGATCAAGTTTTTTATCTACCTTTTATTATAAGGATAAATTAATTTCCTCATCAACTACTTGAGTGGGTGAAATTTCTCATGTACCAAATTCTTGTTTATTTTGATCCATGTTGGCTATTAAGTCATGAGAATCTACAAGAGTTTTATCCACTAGGGAACCACCAGTTGAAGCATATATCATTCCATGATCCATGGGATAGGTCCCTCATAGAAGTATTGAATTATAAATTGTTAACTAATTTTTTGGTGGGGAAAACTTGAACAAATTATCTTGAATCCATCATAATATTCATAAAGGGTTTATCCTTGTGATTACCTAATTCCATAGATTTCTTTTCAAATTGATGCAGTTCAGGAGGAAAGGAATAACTTCTCTATAAAGAGTCATTTAATTTCATTCAAGCTCCCAATTTTGGTATACATATAGTATACCCAGTCTTTGGATACACCATAAAGGGATAAAGTGAAGGACCTAAGCTTAATGAGGTCCTCAGTCGCGTTTTGGGGTTTCATAGTGGAGCACACATTATGAAATGACTTGAGATGTTTGTGATGTTTCTCACCATAAATTACATAGAATTTAGGAAAGGGGTTAATGAGGCTTGATATTAGCTCAAATTTGGAAACATCCTTGGGATATTGGATGTAAGCAGGTTGTTACTACACATTAGGGTTGGTCAGTTCTATTAAAGTTTGATTATTTGTAACCATGTTTTCTGGAGTTTGATTTGGTTCACTCTTACATTGGTTTAGGACCACTTGAGGTTCCACAAGGGGATTCATAATGTTAATATATTTTCCTTATCTTGAAAACATAATTTTCGAGTTGGAATTCTTTTCAATTTCATGGTCTATTTTAAAAAAATCTTTCCCTGATCGGGCCATGCAAATAATTTCTAAAGTTTTTTTATTTTATTTTATTTTTTTAATAAAATATGAATAAAATAAAAATAATTAATAAAAACGGATGGATAATATAAAATTCAAGGGTATATTAAATAACTAGAGAGATATAATAAGTGAGAGGGAGATGGATGGAAGAAGAGAAAAACACACAAAAACAAACAAAAACAACCAAATGGGAAGGGGGAATATTGAAAGGATTAAGAAATAAAAAAGAAAAATAAAGAAATAAAAGGGAAAAATGATCTCGGCTTCCCAAAAATGGCACCAAAATTTTATTTCATTATTGAGCACATCAAATTTGAAATTTTTTTAACTAGAATTTATGTGATAGTATATCAAGAACCCTAGGACATCTCTTGAAGGATCCTTAGATAATTAATTCAAATTGATTATTTTTTATGAAATTGATAATTGTGTGAATTTTTTTTCTTTTATGATTTTAAAATATAAATTTCTATTATGTTAATAAGTGAGGGAAATAATTTTTAGAAATAATTTTCAACCTGAGTTAGTGTCCTTTGATGCTCATCTATCATCACTCTCAATGGAAGTTAGAAGTATCATTTATTACATGATTTATATGTACTAAAATTGGTGTGGTATGTGATTTATTACTAGGTTAACACCTAGGATTTTATCAATCAATGGTATTGATTACTGGTGACCCCACAAAATCAATCAAATTTCATCGATTTAAGAACCAAACTCAATCAAGGAATCACATAAAAAATGTGATGAGATGGCAATATTTGTGTTTATGATATAATTTTTCTCAAGAAAAAACTTGAATATTAATGGGTTAATGGTTGTTTATTTTATAAATATAAATAATACATTCACACACTCATGAATGGGAAGGGGGAGAAAAGAGACAAACACACTCAAATCATCATATGATCTGGGTTATGCATGAAGGTGTGAGGATTATTGTTCCTTTAATTTTATTTAATATTACCATAATAAACACAAAATATAAAGGTATAAAAGAATAAAAATATAAAAAATACCTAGAAATGAAATTACCTTATAATGATTAAAAATGTAGAGCTCTAGATTAAAACAAAAAACACCCCCAAATTGATCACTAATAGATTTAGAACTACATAAGGGAGAATTGGATTAAAACAGATGAAAAAATATCTAAAAATCTAGTCACCCTTACCCCTTGTTGTTACTACCATCCATGTAATATTTTTAATTCTTTTAAAGGGAGATTTGGAAATTTGGATTCATGAAAATTCAATGGTCAATGGGTGTAGTTGAATTGTTCATGATATATTTTTTAACCCAAACTATTAGACATAATGACTGAACAAAATGTGTTAAATTGACTTCAAATTTGGCAGAGCAGTTGGAATTAAATTTATCTATCTAATGGAGGTGGAATCATCACAATTTGAGTTACTAATCCTGATTCATGGCCCAATCACTACAGGTTGGACCAACGTACCCTGGTTAGAATTTCTTCACATTGTGGGCCTTTTTTGGGCCTCCAAATGAATGAATTGGGATCCATGTTCTTATATATAAATTTATCCCATATTTTTTTAATTATGACTTCATTTTTAAGCCCAATTTGATACATGTATTAACAAAAATAAATATTTTAGTCTACATGTGTGATTTGGATCTTGCGTTGTTTGGCCTATTTTACTTGATTTTCATCATGGGACCTCCAAATTGCCTCATCCAAAAATGTAATCTTAAAAACAAGTAAAATTTAAATTTTTAATAGTGATAAATATTAATTAATTGAACTAAATTTCAATTTCAAATTTTTACTATTTTTATAATTTAAAATACATATCCAGTTTAACACAGTGGTATAAGGGTGGAAATGAATATTGAATCATTATGTGATCAATTTCTACAGTTTAAAGTCATATATCTTTGAAAAAATATAAAGGGAAGTTCACATATCAAAGTCAAGGAAAAACTTGATGTGGATAGAAATATCAATGATAAATTACACTACACTATAGAAGGGTTTATTTAGTTTATGGTCATAGAGGTCAACTCATAGTGTCATATGGTTTAAAGTGACATGATGAGGAACAAATAAAAGTTTTAGGGTGACCTATCAGATTTTCACTTCAGAAAATGATTTTGGTAAAAAAAATCATAACATCATTGGCATCAAATCCCCTTGGAAAAAATGGATTATGTATTTTTTAAATCTTATTACAAGAGTTTTGAATTAAATATGATGATATGAGACACGTATGTGGGGGATGACTGTAGACCATATTTAACGGACGAGTTCTATCGCAATAATGGAAATTTGAGGATTATCTTCTTCATGATGAAGATTCCACTAGTTGACAGGCCATATTAAGGGTGATTATATAGATCCATATCAAGGGAATATTATGAATAGTCAAGTACAGGTATCTTTTGGTGTCAAATGTACTCGTTATCGATTTCCAAGGAATGGTTTGTGAGGATTCAAACACTTGTGCAACGAAGTAGGTTTATGAAAGGAAGTAATATTGAAGAAGTAATATGGGACCCTAAAGGCTATACTGGTATGTATAGACCACAAAATCCTATAGAGAGGGTGAACATAGTTTAAGGTAATAGTGTTTGGACCATAAAGGGGCTATATTTTAAGGTCGTACAGATTTGACAACAAATTTTGAGTTTAGGATCATGCATCTTGGCTGCATGTGAAGTGGGAAAACCTATATGAAAATGGAGAGGTAAAAATATGACATAAATGGAAATCCCAATACCAGTATAGACTACCTCACAAAGTAAATGTGCATGGTTTAAAGTCGTGGTTCTCATCGCAAAAAGGGGTTGAGATAATTCATTTAGTTTCAAAGGGGAAAGTTGACTCAACATAAATGGTGGGGCCAATGTTGTTATAAACTATCTTAAAGGTTAGGTAAACTTAGTTTATGGTCATGATTCATGGACTCGATGAATGATAATAACAACCCAAATTGGGACCAAAGTATAAGAATGTCTAAAAACCCTTTGAACAAAAATGATGATTATGTAAATCATAACTTATGGTTTATGTATTAGCGGTAATGATATGGAGCGAGTATGCAAGTGGTGACTATTAACTATATTCCAAATATGGGTTTCGTTTTTATACTGTGAAGGCATATGAAAATTATAGTATTCTCTTCTCCAAGATGAAGATACCTTTGATTGACAGGACACATCAAGGGCACATATACAAATCCATATCAAGGACATAGTATGCATAGTCAAAAGGAAGAAATATTTGGAGTTTAATGTGCTTATTACAAATAACCATGGAAGGTTTTCAAAAATAAAATATTCTTAAATCATGAAGTATGGTTCATGAAAAGGAAGCATTCATAAAACATGGTGGAATAATGTTGGGTTTAAATTTTTTATGACCGGGTTTCTATATTTCCCTTAAAATGGGTGGAAACTAATGAGGATATATGGATATATATAGAACATATGGTCTAGATATGTATCCTAAGATGGAAGAAGTCAATCCATTTATAGTCCTTATATTGTTGGGTAGGATCCCAATGTTAGAATATAATAATGAGAAAGGGGTATTTTATCATGATGTTTGTCTGGGGAATTTCTCTATGTCAGGTGTAACGTCCCGGACCCGGGTGCCACGCAACGGGTGCCCCGAGCCCGGTTCGCCACGTGACCTCAAGCACATTTCCCCAAATGCCAGAGGCTGCCGACTAGCAGCGAGGGCCCAGGTCTGATAGTGGGGAAACTATGCCCTCATTTGTCAAAGTGTAGCGCAGCGGAATACCAAAATAAACATACAACAACAACAGAAGCAGTAAACATACACAAATGAAATAACTAAAGCAGTGGATATAACCAACAGTATATAAGTGATGATGATATATGCTTCAAGTGCTAAGAAAATAGCCAGAACATGTGATACATTAATACAGAACAGCAGAAAATAGAGTACAGCAAAGCATGCAAAACAGCTAGCAGCAGCATCACGAGCCTAGGCTCGGTCCCATGTCCTCCTACTCCTCAGCAACAGTCAAGTACCTGTATAGGGACTCTTTCCCCTATCTACACCTACAGCAACGTAATCTATTTGGGCCGAAAAGCGTGACCCAAACAGGGTGTGAGAAATATATCTCAGTAGGCACCCACCAAAGGCCCATGCTCAACTGTGTGTAAAACATGCAACAAGTGTGCAGTAGTAAAATGAAATAACTAAGCAGTAATCAAAAGTAACTAACTTAACAGTTAAATTTCCATTTTATTATTCATTTAATTCCTTTAATTTAGTAACATTTTTGTGCTCAACAGCACCAATCCCTCAGGCCAACCAGTACCGTGCCCTCAGGCTAAAATAGTAACCACACCCTTTGGCTTGCCCTCAGGCCATACAGAATCCAACCCGCAGGTATTTCCCTCAGGCGTAACAGAAATTCTCACCCTCAGGAATACGAAGTGTTGCCCTCAGGCATAGAAGTCAAGCCCTCAGGCACGAAAGGATTCCCTCATGCGGAATAACAACAGCCCTCAGGCTAAAACAGTCACGCCCTCAGGCCAATCACAACAACGCCCTCAGGCTAACAGGTAACCGGGAAATTCCCAACATATCAAAATTCAGTAAACAAGCAATTCCTCTCAAGGAAATTCTACAGTTACTACATTTAAGGCATACCCTCGGGTATCCTGGCCAAACGGCTAAACAGAGGAACACACCCCTCAGGATGGTCCTGGATCCAAGAAAGGATCCCAAACAGCATTTTTACAACTTTATTTAATTACCTATACAGTTCTAGGTAGTTAAATTAGCCACGGCCTCAGCCTCACGACACCCCAATATGGGTTCTTAGCTCAAAAACGCACAAAAACGCACGATAGTGGAAAAAATAACACCAAGACACCTACCTTATACGCCAACGAACACTATACCCGAACGCCGACTCCAGAAACGCCCAAGAACGACGTAAATCTGAGGAAGAACAAAACCCATTCAAACGTAAATAACTTACGTTGGGAGAAGAATTGGTAAGAACGGTACCAGGAGGAGGAAGGGTATACCCGTGCGGTTCCAACGAAATCTTCCGAAGCCGAATCAGATTCTAGACGAATTCCCGGTGGATCTTCAAAGATTTCACCTCCTCCTTTGGCTCCAAATTGGTTCAAGTGCCTCCTCTGCCAAATGAAGAGGCTACTGCCTGTTTTAAGCCAAAAAAACAAAGTACACGGCATGTACTTCAAAGTACACGGCGTGTACTCCCTTCATTTAACTATTCAAATGGTGGCACCGCCACACTGTTCATCAGTCGACATGAGTACACGGCGTGTACTCTCGAGTACACGGCGTGTACTGTCGCCCAGCTGGCGGCAACGCCACTGCCTTACTGTTTAAGCCTTCTGACTAGATACACGGTGTGTAAGGTACCACTACACGGCGTGTAGTCGGTTTCTACGCCCTTAGTCGTCGGCACGGCTACACGCCCCACGTACTCATCCCAACATGGCCAAAAGTACACTGCGTGTGGATAAGGTACACGGCATGTAGTTCCAAAATTTGGGATTTTCCCCCATTTTCCATATTTTCTCAAAAACACTTAAGGAAAAGGAAAAGAAGAAGCATGTACCTCTAAAATGAGAATCGGGTTCTTACAAACTTCCCCCCTTATAGCAATTCGTCCATGAATTTCCCTTTCAAGGGTGGAGAAGAGAAAGCTCAGAACAGCTCTGGCCACTGAGCACGTACATCGGTCTCCCTCTCCCAGGTCTCGTCCTGCACTAGGCCATGCTGCCATAGCACCCGTACGAGAGGAACAGACCGACCTCGGAAAACCTTCATGCTCCTGTCAACGATACGGATCGGATGCTCCTCAAAGGACGTATCATGTTGAAGCTCAACCACCTCTGGCTGAAAGGTGTGAGACGGGTCTGAATGGTAGCGACGCAACTGAGACACGTGGAAGACGTCGTGCATGGCTCGGTACCGCTGAGGTAACTGCAACCGATAGGCAACCAGCCCGACTCTCTCCAGAATCTCAAATGGTCCCACATACCTCGGTGAAAGCTTACCCTGTCTCCTGATTCGTTTGTGTCCCAGCCTCGGCAAAACACGCAAGAAAACCTGATCCCCAACCACGAACTCCAAAGGTCTTCTGCGGCGATCAGCAAAATACTTCTGACGAGACTGTGCGGTAGCCATCCACTTCTGAATTAACTGGACTTGCTCAGATGTCTCCTACACGAGTTGTGGTCCCAGTAAAGCTGCCTCACTTGCCTCTAACTAGCACAAAGGTGATCCGCATGGCCTACCATATAAATCCTCGTATGGTGCCATCTCAATAGTTGCATGAAAACTATTGTTATAGGCAAACTCGACTAAGGGTATATGCTTCTCCCAAGAGCCCCCAAAGTCTAGGACGCATGCGCGCAGCATGTCCTCTAGCACCTGTATCGTCCGCTCTGACTGGCCATCTGTCTGAGGGTGGTATATTGTGCTCAGAAGCACCTGTGTACCCAGCACCCTCTGAAAACTCTGCCAGAAATTAGACATGAAGCGGGCGTCCCTATCTGAAACGATAGAACGAGGGACCCCATGAAGACGTACGATCTCTCGGATATACAGCCTTCCGAGATCGTTCACACCAAAGGTATCCTTGATCAGCAAGAAGTGATCTACCTTCTTAAGTCTGTCCACAACAACCCATACGGCGTCATTGCCTTGAGGTGACCTTGGCAATCCCGTCACTAAATCCATCACGACATCATCCCATTTCCAATCTAGAATGGGCAACTGCTGTAACAGCCCAGCTGGTCTCTGATGCTCTGCCTTCACCTGCTGACAGGTGGAACACCTCGTAACAAAACCAGCTATCTCTCTCTTCATACCCGACCACCAGTACTGACGTCTCAAGTCTCGGTACATCTTGGTAACCTCGAGATGAACTGCCCAAGATGAAGTAAGAAACTCCTGCATCAGCTCCTCGCGTATATCCCCTGGAACCCATACACGTCCATGGAAATGAAAAACCTCATCATCACCTATCGTCCAACCAGGAGAAGGGTCCTCACTTACCACCGACTCCCGTAGAACTAGGCCTTCTGAATCTGATAGATGCCTCATCCTCACTCTGTCCAGGAGGGTAGAAGTCACAGCTAACGAGGAAATATAATTCTACCCCTGAATGTCATGCACCTCTAGATGCATCTCAGAGAACAAAGCCATGAGCTGCCACTCACCACTGTCCTCCTACACTGCCTGTATCTGAGTCTTCCTGCTCAGTGCATCGGCTACTGCATTACCTTTACCAGGTGTATAGGCAAGCTCAAAATCGAAGGACTGTAGGTACTCGACCCACTTTCTCTGCCTCAGATTCAGGTCATGCTGAGTAAAGATATACTTGAGGCTTTTTTGGTCAGTGAAAACCACAAAATGCTCTCCCAACAGGTAATGTCTCCAACAGCGCAACGCATGCACAACTGCAGCCAACTCGAGATCATGCGTTGGGTAATTCCTCTCATGTGGCCTCAACTGCTGAGACCCGTACGCCACAACTCGGTCGCCCTGCATCAAAACGGCTCCCAACCCAATCCCTGATGCATCACAGTAAATTGTATAACTCTTCCCCTGTTCTGGGAGTATCAGGATCGGTGCTGATGTCAGCCTTCCCTTCAGGTCCTAAAAATCTATCTCACAAGATTCTGACCAAACAAACTTCACACCCTGCTTAGTCAGACCTATCAACGGTGTTGCTAAGCTGGAGAAGTCATGTATGAAGCGTCTGTAGTAACCATCCATACCTAAGAAACTTCGTATCTCAAACACATTCTTGGGCTGCTCCTAGGAAACTACTGCTCTCACCTTCTCTGGGTCCACTGCAACTCCTGCCTCTGAGATGATATGACCTAGGAAGTGAATCTGGTCCATCCAAAAGTGGCACTTCGAGAGCTTAGCATATAGGAGACGCTCTCTTAGTGTACTCAATACGATCTCAAGATGGGTGGCATGGTCGTGTCGAGTGTGAGAGTACACCAAGATGTCGTCCACGAATACTATCACAAACGAATCAAGATACGGATGGAACACACGATTAATCAGAGCCATGAAAACTGCTGGCATGTTCGTGAGTCCTAATGGCATAACCGTATACTCATATAGACCATACCTGCCCCTGAAAGCTGTGAGAGGTATATCATATGGTCTAATGCGCAGCTGATGATATCCAAATCTCAAGTCAATCTTCGAGAACACTCGTGCTCCATGAAGCTGATCAAACAGATCATCTATCCTCGGCAAGGGATATCGGTTTTTAACCGCCAACTGGTTTAGCTTCTGATAATCCACACAAATCCTAAGGGTACCATCCACCTTCTTCGCAAAAAGGACCGGAGAACCCCAAGGAGAAGTACTGGGTCGGATAAAACCCTTCGCCTGTAGCTCCTATAACTGCCTCTTGAGCTCCTGCAACTCAGGCGTGGCCATCCTATAAGGAGGAATGGACACTGGTGTTGCTCCTAGCACAAGCACGATAGAGAAATCCACCTCACACACCGGAGGTAGACCTGAAAAGTCGTCCAGGAAGACATCCCTGAAACGATCGACAACTGGAGGGAAATCCATCTGACAAATCCCCTGGTCATCCAGATATAAGTTCGCAATCTGGGCTGTGACTCCACCTCGCCCATGATGCTCTGGTCCATCTCGACTCGCCTGAATATCCCACTCGCCCTTGTATAGAAACTCCCTGCCCTCTAGTGACGTGAAACGCACCCTACGACGATAGCAGTCTACAAAGGCTCGAAAGGGAACCAACCAGTCCATCCCAAGAATGACGTCATAGCTCTTCATCTCCAAGACATAGAGGTCCTAAAGGAAGTGACACCCACCAACCTCAAGGGGTTCACTCCTTTCATTGACGCACACCAACCGTCCTAGTCCCCAACGGAGTGTCTAGCATCAAGATATCAGAAGAAGTAGAAACACCGAGCCCAAGGCTCTCCACAACGGGTACAGATAGAAAACTATGTGTAGCACCTGTATCAAAAAGTATTGAAGACAATGCAGAAGCAACTAGAATAGTACCTTTGACTGTCAAAGGTCCAGGATCCTACTCCTGTTGGGTCTGTTGCACTGCATATGCCTATCCAGTGTCGCGGCCCTGCGATACAGCCTGGCTACCCTGAGCTGTCCCGCCCTGTTGCCTCTGAGATCCTGGTGTCTGGATACCACGGCCATGACCACCATCTCTTCATGCACGCCCTAACGTATTCTAGTTCCCTGACTGGTAAGAAGCCATTGGTCCTGCTCCCGCACGCGGAGTCTGCACAGAACCCCTCTCACTATCCACTGGTATAAACGCCCTGCAAAAGCACTGTAGATGACCCATATTGCCGCAAGCTCGGCACTCCACTGTGTCTCGTGGACACTACGGCCTCTTGTGCCCCTCTCTGCCACACTGGTAGCACCTGGTCGGGCCACCTGAAGAAGCTTTCTGGCTGGTACTGCCGCCCTGAGAGAAGTCCATCTATCTCTTCCTTTTGCTATTAGAAATAGTATTAGTTACTGGTGCCAAACCGCCCTAGCCCACACCACTAGATTCTCGCAGGTTCCTCTCTGTAATCAACGCCTGGTTCACAATAGTGTGTACAGTAGGTAACCTGAAAACATTCACCAGCACTCGGATGTCATACCGAAGACCATCCTCAAAACGTCTGGCTCTCAGCGTCTCATCACCCACCAGCACGGGTGCAAAGCGCTGAAGCTCCGTAAAACGGGCAGAATAGTCCATCACTAACATAGCGCCCTGCTGCAGATTCATGAACTCTCAATCTCTATCTACCCTCAGTGTCTCGGGAAAGAAGAAGTCATAGAAGACTGCCTGAAAATCTTCCCACGCCATGTTCTTGTGATGCTCTGACTAGGTGGTAACATCCCACCACCTCTTGGATGAATCACGCAGCATATAAGTCGCGAGCTTGACCCTCCTCCATGGAGGCGTCTCAAGATGCTCGAAAATAGTCTGCATTGATCCTAGCCAAGACTCTACAGCCTGTGGTCCGCCATCCCCTAAGAACGTAGGCGGATGCTGCTGCTGAAAGATACGCATCATCTCGGCCATAGATGTGGCAGCCTGCGGTGCTCCCTGAAAGGTCTGCATGAACCACAATAAGCCTTCACGGAACTGCACCTCCGCTCCCATTTCCGGTATAAAATCCGGTGCCACATCTGGCTCTGCTGGTGGATCAACTGGTAGCCCATGCCCCACCATCTCCGGAGTATAATCGACGTCTCTCTCCTGGAGAACAACTCATGATCTTCTAGGCGACATGACTCTACAAGGTCAAAAGCATGCCTCAGATTCAAGATTATTAAGACTTAAAGCGAAGGAACCACAAAGTGAACAAGAGGAAGAAGGTATTCAAAATTGGAAAAACAAGACTACACGGCGTGTACAATGACTACACGGTGTGTACAATGACTACACAGCATGTACTTGACTTCCCTTCCCCTGCCCGGGTCCTTCGACATGGCTAAGCCACACGGCTTCCGTTCAACAAAACTACACGGCGTGTATAATACCTACACGGCGTGTTCGGTGTTATTTTCCAACTGCATGTGTCGTCTGTGACACGGCCGACTACTCGGCTTTACTCTACACGGCGTGTTACACCTGCACATGGCATGTACACCATCCCTTTTCCCAGCCCACGGTCTGTCCTCTGACAAGACTACATGGCGTGTCCCAAAGGTACACGGCGTGTCCCAAAGGTACACGGCATGTTCCGGGAGAGGTGACACTGGCCCGTGTTGTTAGTTACACGGTCGAGTCCCCAGGTCACACTACACGGCGTGTCCATAACTGACACGGCGTGTTCTGTCAAGGAGTTCACCGACCCGTGTTGTTAGTTACACGGTCGGACTCCGGGTCAACACTACACGGCATGTACAAAAACTACACGGCGTGTTTTACCCAAGCCCTTCCCTACCCCGTGTTGTCACCCACACGGTTTGTGACACGGGAAGAGACTACACGGCATGTACTCAGGGTACACAGTGTGTACTCAAAAAGTTCATTTTTCTTCCCGAACAGAAGAACATACACGGCGTGTACAAAAATAATACACGGCGTGTATACTGGGTTTCCAGATAGTATGCCTCAAACACTTTTCCGAAACCCAAAAAATACTGAAAAACAACACCTAAGTGTCAAATTCCGACTCGTGGGGGGCCATACACCCCACGAACCAAATTTTGACATCTTATTTGTGTTATAACAAAAAAGAGCCAATGATCCACCAAATTCTGGTCAATGGGGGCCCATACTCCCCAAAAATCAAAGTTTGGCATCCATTTTATAAACAAGCTCAAACAAAAACACCATATCACAAGGCAGGTATTTATCAAGCAGCTATCACAACAGCATGATTTTCTAGCACAACAATTATCACCACAACATTCGAATTTCTAATGCACCTACATGGCATGGAAACTATGCATGGCATGTGATATCTAGCATGTGCCTATATAATGCATGAGACGGCATACCCTCATCTCATTGGTTTGCAACTAAATAGAACCCACAGATAAAATATAAACAGCATAATCCACGTGCGTCACCCAACGGTGAAAACATATCAACCGTAAAATTGCAAATCAAATAATGCAAAATACGAGGTAGACTGGATTTTCCATGTACACTGGTTAGCTACACTCGGGCACAGCTTATTACCAACTACCGTTCTGTCCTATCCCTGACTATGGCTCCAAATAGTAAGTCAAAGAAAAGAAACGCCCTCTGATACCACTTTGTAACATCCCGGACCCGGGTGCCACGCAACCGATGCCCCAAGCCCGGTTCGCCACGTGACCTCAAGCGCATTTCCCCAAACGCCAGAGGCTACCGACTAGCAGCGAGGGCCCAGGTCTGATAGTGGGGAAACTATGCCCTCATTTTTCGAAGTGTAGCGCAGCGGAATACGAAAATAAAAATACAACAACAACGGAAGCAGTAAACATACACAACTGAAATAACTACAGCAGTGGATATAACCAACAGTATATAAGTGATGATGCTACATGCTTCAAGTTCTAAGAAAACAGCCAGAACATGTGACACATCAATACAGTACAGTAGAAAATAGAGTACAGCAAAGCAAGCAAAACAGCTAGCAGCGGCATCGCGAGCCTAGGCTCGGTCCCATGCCCTCCTACTCCTCAGCAACAGTCAAGTATCTGTATAGGGACTCTTTCCCCTATATACACCTGCAACAATGTAATCTTTTTGGGCCGAAAAGCGTGACCCAAATAGGGTGTGAGAAATATATCTCATTAGGCACCCACCAAAGGCCCGTGCTCAACTATGTGTAAAACATGCAACAAGTGTGCAGTAGTAAAATGAAATAACTAAGCAGTACTCAAAAGTAACTAACTTAATAGTTAAATTGCCATTTTATTATCCATTTAATTCCTTTAATTTAGTAACATTTTT
The DNA here is from genome assembly GCA_963277665.1 of Viscum album. Lineage (NCBI taxonomy): Eukaryota > Viridiplantae > Streptophyta > Magnoliopsida > Santalales > Viscaceae > Viscum > Viscum album. The sequence continues at coordinate 779,725,894 of OY728138.1, forward strand.
GTGCTCAACAGCACCAAGCCCTCAGGCCAACCAGTATCGTGCCCTCAGGCTAAAATAGTAACCACGCCCTCAGGCTTGCCCTCAGGCCAAACAGAATCCAACCCGCAGGTATTTCCCTCAGGCATAACAAAAATTATCGCCCTCAGGCATATGAAGTGTCACCCTCAGGCACAGAATTCAAGCCCTCAGGCACGAAAGGTTGCCCTCAGGTGGAATAACGACAGCCCTTGGGCTAAAATAGTCACGCCCTCAGGCCAATCACAACAACGGCCTCAGGCTAACAGGTAACCGGGCAATTCCCAACATATCAAAATGTAGTAAACAAGCAATTCCTCTTAAGGAAATTCTACAGTTACTACATTTAAGGCATGCCCTCGGGTATCCTGGACAAATGGATAAATAGAGGAACACACCCCTCGGGATGGTCCTGGATCCAAGCAACGATCCCAAACAGAATTTTTACAACTTTATTTAATTACCTATACAGTTTTAGGTTTTTAAATTAGCCACGTCCTCAGCCTCACGACACCCCAATATGGGTTCGTAGCTCAAAAACGCACGACAGTGGAAAAAATAACACCAAGCCACCTACCTTATACGCCAACGAACTCTATACCCGAACGCCGACTCCAGAAACACCCAAGAACGATGTAAATCTGACGAAGAAAAAAACCCATTAAAATGTAAATAACTTACGTTGGGAGAAGAATTGGTAAGAACGCTACTAGGAGGAGGAAGGGCTTACCCGTGCGGTTCCAAAAAAATCGTCTGAAGCCGAATCGGATTCCAGACGAACGCCCGGTGGATCTTCAAAGATCTGGCCTCCTCCTTTGGCTCAAAAATGGATCAAGTGCCTCCTCTACCAAATGAGGAGGCTACTACCTATTTTAATCCGAAAAAACAAAGTACACGGTGTGTAATTCAAAGTACATGGCGTGTACTCCCTTCATTTAACTGTTCAAATGGAGGCACCGCCACACTGTTCATCAGTCGACATGAGTACACGGCATGTACTCTCGAGTACACGGCGTGTACTGTCGCCCAGCTGGCAGCGACGCCACCGCCTTACTGTTTAAGCCTTCCAACTAGCTACACGGCGTGTAAGGTACCACTACACGGCATGTAGTCGATTTCTACGCCCTTCGTCACCGGCACAGCTACACGCCCCGCGTACTCATCCCAACATGGCCAAAAGTACACGGCGTGTGGATAAATTAAATGGCGTGTAGTTCCAAAATTTGGTATTTTCCCCCATTTTCCATATTTTCTCAAAAACACTTAAGGAAAAGGAAAAGAAGAAGCCCGTAACTCTAAAACAAGAACTGGGTTCTTACATCAGGAACCTTTACATAGATCTAGATCTAATATAGGGAGACTAGTCCACATATTGGAAGCTTCTCTAAATTGTTTAAATTCATTCATGGTGAACCATGTGTAAAAAAACTAATTTTATGTGAAAAAGAAAAAAATTTCATTATCTGAAAATGGGGATATCTTATCATAGCATGGGTCTATGGGTATATTACCCATTCTTGGATGGGGGAATTTTTTATCTTCTCTATTTATCTATGAAATTTCATAAATGAATATCCATTGTAAACTCATATGCGTAGGAGATGAGTAAATTTTAGTTGATATAATTTACGGTTGAGCCTATGATATTGGATCCCAAAGTCACTATGTATCCTTAAGTAATCGATAATCAAGTCCCACATAGTTATTATGAGTCCTCTCTATATTATTCTGGATCAAATATAGAAGAAAGTATAGGGTTATATTATTTGGTGGGGTTTATGAATGCACCTAAGACCAATTATCTTGGAATAATTATGTATCCTATTATAATAGGAATTAATCCATATGTAGTTCATATAAAGAATTTATCTTGCACAAAACTGGATCATATGAAAGGTAAGAGAATTTTCTAAGAATATGTTCATAAATGATGAAATCCATTTTGAGATATCCCATGTAGATTTGTCTCATATTCAGGAGGAAATTTTTCAAAGTTTTTGGTTTTTCATAGATCTAATTCATGCATAAACTAAAATTAACTCTTCTTGGTTTTGAAAAAAAATAAAAAGACTCATTGTGAATGGAGATTTATTTGGTTGTAAACCAAGGAGGGGTGGGTGGGATTTTTATCTCTATGGATAGACATAGACCAAGAATTTTTACCATCATTACATACCCTATAAGGTTGGGAATCAATCCCCACATATTTCTCATATATTAATTCCCTATACAGTTCATGATCTTACATATGGGTGATGGAATTTATCACCGATGAAATTTATAGTTGGGAAAAAGATGAGTAATATTTAAATCACTATGTGTCTTGAAGTTATCGAGAATCAATACATACATAGTTCTTGTAGATAAATATTCCATGCAAATATCTAACTTGTATATAAGGAATATGTGGCACCAATATCCCTTAGGCCTAGGTAGATTGTGTGCCAAGGAATCTTACACTGGTCTAACTATTATGTTGGGAAATTAGGCCATTTTGAATGGGACTCTATAAGAAGTTTAAGGTCTTACAGGGTAGACCATTTTGCCTCCAGTCTTTAGTCATAGTGCTCCTAGTTATACTAAATGGGGTGATCAGACATAAACTCTAAACTCACATGACTCATGATCTATGTAATAAATAATAGTAAATTATATAAAAACCCACACTCTATAAGGAAACATGATAATCCTAATAAGAACATATCATGATATTTGTAATCCATGATATAAAGGGTGTCATATATCTTAAGTTCATGTGATAAGAATATTTATAGTTCATTTTAATGTCTTATAGTGAGTATGGTAACCATGTTGTTTAACATATCATGGGGAAGATACTTTCATGTAGTTTTATGTAATTATACTATGATAAAGCCCATATAGTTTAATGGTTTATTGTGAGTATTTTATTATATGTATTTTACAGTCATGCAAATAGGAATTGTGCTACGTAGTTTAATTTCATGCAGAAGGGAAGATCATTCCATGTAGTTTAAGGTTGCGTGATAAGGACCTAAAGTCCAAAGTGAAAATTATTCTAAGTATTAATTATAAAACCTTGAAATAGTGGTTGGTGTAATGTATTCTCCATCATGTTATCCAATGAGTAAGCTCTATTTGAGTAGACCAATTGTATGATATAAGGTCCCTCCCACTTTAGTTTGAGCTTCATAGGATTGTTTCCTAATATAATTAGAGAACTGTGAATTAATAATATCTCTCCTTATAGTAATTAATAAAGGTGAAATTTTGTATTGAAATCTCACAAAACTAGGTTCTAATAAACTTCCAAGTTGTGAGAAGTGTGAAATCTCTTCTCAATGAGTCATTCCAAATCTTTCAACCAATTATAAGATTTTTCATCCTCAGATAGATGGTTGTATATGTCAGTACAATGTAAGGGAAGGTTAACCTTGATGGTAAGGACTATAAATATCCCATATAAATTAAAATATTGGGTTTCTTGTGTATAAGTACAAGTCATGGTGTAATAATCCCATAAATCATGCATTATTTTGTTAGACCATGAATTATTGTCTTTATCCACCATATTCTAGATTATATTAGATATATTCTTATTGAAAGCATCAATTTTCTTTTTTTTCACTACATGGTGGTGGGATGAGTGGTTAGACTAGATGTCGTATTACTGATATAACCTTTCCAACTCATAAGAGTAAAAAATAGTTCCATTTTCTATAAATATTGTATGAGGGACATAAAATATGGTAATGATATTTATAATCACAAATATTATGAAAGTATTTATCCAAAATTCATTAATGGATATATCATCATACCACTTAGAGAGAAAAAAAATAGTGGCAGAAAGGATGTACTTAAACTACATGGTTGTAGAAACGGAATATTCCCCCATGAAATTTATTACCCAAATGGAAAATAGACAATAATATTTGGTGGTATGTTTCGCTTATATGGGTTAATGGATGATTTTTTATGTATCTGGTTGGAATGAAATTTTCAAGTGAAATATATGAAATCATGTTGCATCGATGGTTGAGAATATCAGAGCCTTTTAATATGATGAGAGGGCTTAGTTCTTGATTAGTGAGCACTATAGTCACCTACATGAAAATATTTAATAATGGTGGAAGTATTTCCTCATTCAACACATACGTGAATTACTCCATAAAAACATCATTTATAGAGGGTTTTCTGATCATTTAGTATATCATAAAGAGTAAAATTGGATGATATAAATCATATCTATTCTTTATTTTCTTATTATGATGGAAGGGTTTTTATTTGGAGATAGTAAAATATGGGGGAAATCTATACAATGTTGGTATCAGTTAGTGAGGATATAAAATATTCTTATTCAGTGGTGATTTTTATCTCACTTATCACTTCCCTTTCATTTATATTGAATGGTGATCCCACCCTGCAATGTGCAATATTGATAACTATCTCACCTCGGTCTAGATCTAACAGTACAAGTGGATACATTATCCAAATCATCTTCTTAGGAATTTTTTGAATGTGTAACATGAGATTACTTTTTCTTAGAAGGTAATTATACCATCAAACCTTAGACATAATCAAATTGAGGAATAAATTACTCATTCTTAATGTAATTTTCACCATTAATATACTTGATCAACCACTCTAAATATCCCTTAATATTTAGATGATCCATTGGTATTTGTAGTGTTAATTATAGACTTGTAATATGATCTCGATACTCAACTCATTGTTGGTGAATCATTTTGATAATAAAAAAAAGATTGGGAAATACTAAAATAGATGGGGATATGAGGATGATTCCTTGACTAACCTTATTGAATATTAGGTTCTCTATTTTTTCTCTTTGGGATTCTGGAGGCACCATCAAAGTACATTTCCTAGGTTTGAGGGGAATCTTGAACATAGAGTACCACTTCATCGGGTAATTCTATATTTGTTGGTATGTTTCCTACGATGGGATACAGTATAATAAAGTCAATTAAGGCTTTCATTTGATTATATTTTTTAGTATGAATTAGATATAAATCTATTACAGAATGATCACCCACTATGCCAGTCGTCAAGTTAAAATTGAGAGATTGAGTATGTACTTGATAATGTTAGTGTGAGAGACCAAATTGACCTATGGATTCTATAGAAAGTGTCTTAATTTATAAAAAACAAATATAAATACAGTGAAATTCTTTTCAATATCATAATATCATGTCTCATTATCCAATAAGGTTCTGCTAAGATATTAGAGACTATTTTCTTTTCTTGCATCATTCTTTTGGGTGATAAGAGAACTAAGAGACCATTTTATGACTACCACATATAAGATGATTAGATTCTCCTCTACTATAAGTATCTACATAGGTGGTCTTGAGAGGTATTTCTTGATATTGATAAACACCTCTTAGAAATACTCATCCAACTGGTAAGTGAGTCATTTCTTCATAATCTTGGTGAAAGATAATCACTTTCCTGAGAGGTTTTATATAAAGCGCTTGATGTAAGCAAGTCATCCTTAAATACCACTTAGCTATTTTAGATTATGATAATTATTCATATTATGGATAAAATTGGTCTTATTAGGGTTTAATTTGATGTCATGATAACAAACAACAAAGCCTAGAAAATTTTTTAAGGTAACCCCAAGAGGGCATTTGAAGGGATTCATTTTCAATATATGATATCATAACTTATTAAATATTATCTCAAGATTGAAAAGAAGACCAAAAAACTATTGGAATTTAACCACCAATTCATCTACATAACATCCAATGGTCTTCCTTAATAAGGGTATAAAAATATGGTGCATAGAATATTGATATGTGGTTCCAGTTTTCTTCAAGCTAAAGGGAATCACTCAATAGTAGTAAACTCCTTGGGGTGACCATAAATAACTTTCCTCTTCATATTTAGGATACATTAAGATTTTTTTTATATTGAAAATATCCATTTATAAAAGAGAGTGTCTAGTAGTAGGCATTAACATCAATTGTAAATTCTATAATTAGGACTAGGAAATCATCCTTCAGGAAATTCTAATTGAGATCAATTCATTATAGGATATATCTATTCTTATTATTGACTAGAATAATATTAGAAAGACATTTTGGGTATTGGATATAATTCCCTTGTCTATACATGCATTTTGGAATTTGAGAAAGAATTTGAATTTTGAACTTGGTGGAGGGGCTATATTTTTAAGTATAATTTAAGAGGAAAATTTGAAGGTTGGAGTACCATAAACGCATATATTTTACGCTAGGTAAAAATATCAAAGGTTGGAAGATGGAGTCACAGGAGTGGATCAATGGTTCGGGAATGAATTTGGGGCTACATCATAGTGATAAAGTACCACTGGCTAGCCGGTGGACAAGGGTATAACACTAGGATTTGACTCGAGCCACTGACTAGCTGATTTCATGGGTCCATATGGTTGACGAGTCACTGATTAGTTAGGGGAATCCTAGGAGATTTTTAAGTAGGGGTGGAACCATTAGGGGTCCACGGACACCACCATACATACCTTCTCTCCCTCTCTTCTTCTATGTGGGTGTTGAAGCCTGCCAAATGAGTATCAAAAAAATATAAAGTAAGAAATAACAGAATATGGGTATTATCATTCCCACAAAACAAAGAAGGATGGAGGTGTTCAAAGACTCGCAAATCACATGAACCTTCAAGTGTCATGTGATCCCGTGACCATAATTAGGTCACACGAAGGATCCATGAGTAGTTAATAGCCAATGTAAGGCCCTAAAAAGTCCCTTTAACAAGTTCTTTTTTCTTTTTTGAAGGCACCCCAAATAATTAGTGGTCACATGGTGGCATCCAGGAAATAATCCCTAGGAAAAGTGGGTTTTCAACTGGTGAACACCAGACAAATCATTTTAAAATCCTTCAAAAATAGGAAAAAAATATCCAAAAGGTAGTATCATGTTATGCTAATAAATATCACATGATGCATCATCTATGAGGAGAATGATTGTCCTTCACAACATTCAAACAAGCTCATGAACTCCCCAGACATTGAAAAATAACCAAAGGAAATAAAAGGTGTAGGAGGCAGGAGCCTCTCATGATCATAAAAGTCACGTGACATGCCTCAGATAGTCTGAAAGACACCGTAATCACCTAATTATGTGCATACCTCATCTCTTAAAATCCCTTTGGCTTTTCATCCTTATCATGCGAAGGGACTCAAGTATGTCCAGGAAACCATGCACTCCCCCTTTGGCTCCTTAAGGACAAGCATGTGGAATTTTCTATGAAATGCTCACAAATCTCCATATGACCTTTTTTTCATACAACACATCATCAGGAGGTAAGGTTATTTTCCCTGATGACAACAAAAAAACCTCACTAACTCTATAACCTTTGTAAAATAAAAAAAGGAAATAAAAATGGGGAGGAGGTAGAACCTTTTGTGGTTGTAAAACTCTCATGCCATAGTAAGTTTTTCTGCAACATGGTCTCACAAGAACCCTTAATAAGTCATCCTAATCCAGCAAAGGCCCCTTGACAAGCCATCCTTGTCTCACAGAAAGTCCCAAACAAGCCACCCGATATCATTCAAAGGCCTTCTAGAGGCACTACCCTAGCCTCACGAAGGTTCTTGTACATGTGAAAATGAAAACATGAAGGCCCCATGACATGTTTGTGTGATTAAAAAATCCCAATCAATTGGGAATAATACAATAAAGGAGGTGTTGATGGGATGATTCTATGGTTGCTGAAAATTAGGCAATGTCTCTAGGGCTACCGACAATAGGACCTCGTGAAGAAGTATGATGCCAAGTCCCTTCGCTAACTCCAGCCTAGATTCACGTTATATGTTCTGTGCAAAGAGGCATATAACCAGGTTGGAAAGGCCTATAAATTCCCCACCCTAGCATGAAAAATGAACTACTCTGGACAGACCACTACACTAGGAATACCATTAATATTTGTGGATTGAAGAACTATTGGAACCTCTCACCAGTGCTAGAGAGTATTTCTTGGAGTGGATGATCTCACAACTAGCAAAAAAATCAATTCAGTAAGATTCTAGGAATAGATAGAATTATCATGCAGCAAGCATAAGAACTTCACATGAACACTATAGATCATGTGAAGGGATTCTATAAGGACACGTGAATAACATCCCCCGCATCTACTAGATCACGCAATACTTAAAACAATCTAACAATGAATAAATCTAAGGCATTTATGATAAAAGGCTGGAGAAAAGACTAAAATATGGGGGAATTTTCATGGAACATATATGAAGATCCTCATGTGATTTGTATGAACCACCTAGGATATGTGACAGCACTGAGGCATGTCTCCCAGGTTTTTTGACACTTCTTCTGTATACTATTTGGATCATATGAAGTCTTTTGGACATAAAGAAAGTTGCATGGTGCCCCACAGGCATTCCACCTTAGTCTCACAAATCCCTATGGTCTCGCCATACAATCCTCGTGATGTCCTCAAGACGTGTTTCCCAACCCATATGGAGGCATGAATTCATGTCTGAAAAGTCTAGAAGTGGCATCTAGGCATTTCAACCAACTCTCATGATGCCCTCCAGGTATGCCAATCAGCACTTGTGATGTCTCTCGGACACACCATCCAGGCTTTACGATGTCCTCCAGACATGTCATTCAAGACATGAGAAACCCTTCACTACTAAAAAAACGGCCTATATCAGCACTCAAAATGGGCTTTAACAGCACTAAAAAAGCATTGTAAAGCTCAGCGCTAATATAGGGGGGTCCTTTTTAACAGCGCTCAAAAAAGCGTAGATAAAGGTCAAAAAAATTAAAAAAAATAAAAAATAATTACATAAGGTGGGGAGAGATTTTAACATTGCTTGACCCCCCCCCCTTTATCAGCACTAGGAGGTCTCCCACGCGCTACCCTTCCCGTGCATCCTCACACGTGAACCCCTTTGCTTCCACCCGAACTCGAACCTGCAACCTCTCCCTTTCGCGGCTTTCCCTTTGCCACTAAGCTATTTCATTTTTTCTCTATTTAATGATATATCTATTTATATATATATATATATAGTTAGATTTATTAGTATGTTGATATAGATTCATATTAATATAAATATATTTATTCATATATTAGTATATATATTCATTCATATATTAATATATATTTTTATTTATTTATTTATATATATATTTTTAGTTATGATTTTTTATGTGTATATTTATTTGTATATTAATATATACTTATAAGATTAGTTTTAAATACATTTATGAAATATGTTTTTTATTTGTGTTTATAATTAAATAAATACATACATACATACATATATACAACACACAGACACACAAACACATATATATTTACGGATAAATACATATATATGTGTATTTAAAAATCCATATAATGTTAAAAAAATCATAAATTATAATCCAGAAGCCCGTTTCAACTCCAAAAATAGTAAAATCTAAGAAAATGAAACAATATTCAATATGATATGGGGTATTGTCATAATGGACATCCAGATCAGAAGTTATACCTGTTTGAATGTTAAACAATTGGGGTATCCTGACTAAAAACTCAGTTTTGGAGGCCTTCTGGGCCTTTTTGGCCTCGAAAAATGTGACAAATGCTTTTCCTAGGTTATTAACACATAGAGCTCGTTGCAGGATTCGATTTTATATGTTGTAGAGCTCAAACGGACACCTAGATCAAAAGTTATGTCTGTTTCAAGTTTGAGTTAAATTTTCAACTTATTTTAGATCTTTTATTAATTGTTTTGATTTTTTATGTCTTCAAATTTTTATTAAATGATTTTTAATTTATAATAATTAGAAAATTATTAATTAATAATATTTTTTAAAATATTTTTAAGCCATTTTCATTAAATTTCTTATATGTTAAATTTAATAGTATATTTATACGTATCTAAAACATATTTAAAAAATATATATTATATTTATATCAATATAAATATACTTATATTACAATAAATTATTTTTCATGATTTTTTTTAAACATAAAATTTATCACTGGTAGGAAAAAGCACTGATAAATCTCCCCTTTGTCAGTGCTACTTCAAAAAGCGCTGATAAAGGGGTCCCCTTTATCAGCGCTTTTTTTTAGTGTTGATAAAGGGGTAGTGCTTCCCTTGCCCGTTTTTGTAGTAGTGCTTCGATACATGTCTCACTGAATCTTGGAAACCCTCCAATAGTTTCATCTAGGTCTTGTGATGGCACCAGGGAAAGTTAACTGGATCATGTGATGGCCTCTGGACATGTCTGCTGGGGGTATACAATGGCTTCCATGAGAAATTGTCCAGGTCTCACAATGTCCTTAGTACAAGTTAGCCTTGATTATGCGACAACCATCTTACATTCCACCCAAGTTATGTAAAATCCAAATGGATCATTTGATTTTCAAGAGACATGTTAGGAAAACATCCTCTGAATGTCAAGTAGGTGATCAAGGCATGTCAAGTGGACAATAAATGCATGTCAGGTAGGTGAGTAGGCTAGGTTATAAGGTAATCCTAGGACTTGATAAATGAAGGTTCCGGGCGCAGAGGAAGCGCGTGGGTGGATGTGCCCACTTGGCTTTTTGTCATTAGCAATGATCAATCCGGGATCAATACGACGATAAACGTCAGTCTCCACGGATCGAATCACAGAAAAAGACAAAGAAGATGGTTTTTCCCGGAACCACAAACAAGGATCGTTACAGGTTGATTATAATTAATTTAATTAATTATAAAGAAATGCCTTTTGGGTGTTCTTTCTTCGTTGATTTTCTCAATCACGTTGTCGGTGTGATCTGTCGTTGCGTCGCAGAAGCCAAGTGTAGACTCCCTCTAGCGGTGATCCACACGTGTACCTCGTATCTCTGGACGTCGCCAAAAGATTCTTCGGGTGCTAGCGTGGAGAATCCTTTGCTTGCGTTGTCCGCCTTAGATTGTCTTGATCTGATGGAAGAGGATCTCTCTCGGTCTTGAGAGCGTTCTTGGAGGAAGAGGTTCTTTTGGCCTTGAAATAATTCTCCAGAGATGTTGTGCACAACGATTCTCTTGTGTGTCAGAAAAGAGTTGGGGTTGTGAGGATATTTATAATCGGGTGTGTGGGGTTATAGAGTTATGAAAATAAATAAACGCGTTACGCGTTTTATTTATTTCACTGACTCTTTATTTAAAACCCCATGTCGAATAAATAATTCCTTGACATGCGCCCACGCTGATTATAATAAATATCATTTAAAACAATATTATATCCTCAAAATCCCAACTAAAAAAAACTACACGGCGTGTATTAATAAATACACGGCGTGTACTTGTTTTTCATTGAAAACTACACGGCGTGTACATTAAATGTACACGGCGTGTATATCTTGTTTTCATTTATTCATTTCCTTTCCAAAATAAAACTACACGGCATGTAATAATAATACACGACGTGTACTTGTTTTATTTTCTTTTTCCTCCATCATTTAAAACAACTTAGGCTTCCTTGAATAATTATTAAACCACGTACGAGAATAATCTTTATTCAACTTGAGATACTTGGATACACTTAGTGTGTGACCCTCTAGGCCTCTTTCTCGTTGGCATTAGGCGGGCTTGCCTAAAGTCCAAGATTACTGTCTAGCAACGGGTCAAGGCACCCAAGAGAAATAAGTTGACTCCGCATTGACGTATCACCTCATACAAATGCTTACTGTGTAATTTAATCCCTTTGTCTCAATATCTCATCAAGCAGGTTTCATGGCAGTGTCATAAACCTATATGCTTGATATGTCGTTCTTTGACTACCTGAAATAAACTCATCGTTTACACCATGGCCATGGAATTTAATACGACAGTTCTATTTCAATCAAAGGGCCGAGATATCAACTTCCATAAATGGAAGGGACAAATCCTTCCTTGACTTATCCATTAACAACATGTCACTCGTGACGCACCCAACATACCCTACTTCCCGCCAACTGTCTGCGTGACGGTTTTCGTCAGTAAATCTAAGTGCGCGAGTCATGACATGAGTTAATGATAATCTTCCAGTCTAAGGACCATTACACACGCTCGTAGATAGCTATATCCGATGACACTAATACATGCGGAATTACTACTGGCGGGTCTGTTCTCATAATCTCCCATCTTGGAGATTACCAAGTGCGAACTCCATGAGAGAGAGTCTCGTCTTCTTATGAGTACTCGCACATGACGGTCTGTATACTATGTGTCCTATCATAGTATGTCATCCAACCACAGAACTTTATTTAAGAATATTGTTATAGCATTTCAAGGTTCTCATCATAGCGGGGATCTGCTATTACCTTATTAATGCAACAAATATTTCAGGACATTATTATATTATAGTCATGCAGAACAATGAACAATATATAATAAGTGAACATTTATGTAATCAAAGTACAAAACAGTTGGTTCTGAGGACACCAACCCTTACAAACTCCCACTTGGACTAGAGCCAACTGCCTACGAATTTTAGTCCGCTAGACCTCACATGATGATCATGTTTCTGCTGAGTCAAGGCTTTAGTCAATGGGTCTGCCACGTTGTCTTCCGTGGAAATACTTCTCACTGCAACTTCACCTCTCTGAGAAAAATCCCTCAAGAGATGATACTTCTGAAGTATGTGCTTTGTCCGCTGATGTGACCTTGGCTCTTTTGCAAGTGCCACCGCTGCAGTATTATCACAATAGAGTGTGATAGGATCTTTACTGCTCGGTACAACATCCAGCTCTTGGACGAAGCTTCGCATCCATACTACTTCTTTAGCTGCCTCAGAAGCTGCGATATACTCGGACTCCGCTGTAGAATCTGCCACCACACTTTGTTTTGAGCTCTTCCAGCTCACTGCACCTCCATTCAAACTGAAGATGTATCCAGTCTGCGACTTCATGTCATCTTGATCAGTCTGGAAACTAGCATCTACATTTCCTCTGATGACTAGTTCCTCATCTCCTCCATAAACCAAGAACATATCCTTAGTACGCCTCAGATACTTAAGGATAGTCTTGACTGCCATCCAATGGCGGTCTCCTGGATCAGTTTGATATCTGCCTACCACACTTAATGCATAAGCAACATCTATCCTCGTACATAACATAACATACATGACTGACCCAATCGTGGATGCGTAAGGGATCCTTGCCATTCTCTTTCTTTCCTCATGTGTCTGAGGACACATTTTCTTGGAAAGATGAATGCCATGTGACACTGGCAACAATCCCCTCTTGGACTGTTCCATACTGAATCTCTTCAGTATCTTGTCAATGTATGTACTTTGACTTAGGCCCAGCATTTTCTTGGATCTATCACGATGGATCTTGATCCCAAGAATATATGTCGCCTCGCCCAAGTCTTTCATGGAGAAGCATTTATTCAACCATGCCTTAACTGACTGTAAGACAGGTACATCGTTTCCAATTAGCAATATGTCATCGACATATACTATTAGGAAAATGACTGCACTTCCACTAAACCTTTTGTAGACACAAGGCTCACATTCGTTCTTAACAAAGCCAAATTCTGTAACAGCTTCATCAAAACGAATGTTCCATGACCTTGATGCTTGATTTAATCCATAAATGGATTTTTGCAACTTGCATACCTTGTTGGCATCCTTTGAAGTCACAAACCCTTCAGGTTGTGTCATGTAGACATCTTCCTGGAGGTTCCCATTAAGGAAAGCTGTTTTGACATCCATTTGCCAAATTTCATAGTCATGGTAAGTAGCAATGGCCAATAGGATTCTGATAGACTTCAGCATTGCAACCGGTGAAAAGGTTTCATCATAGTCAATTCCTTGACGCTGTCTAAAACCTTTTGCAACCAGTCGTGCCTTGTAGGTGCTGACTTGCCCCTCCATGTCCAGTTTATTCTTGAATACCCATTTATTACCAATAGGCTTTACATCAACTGGAGGATCTACCAAAATCCAGACTTGGTTTTGGTACATGGAATCCATTTCAGAATTCATGGCTTCTTGCCACTTGGCAATGTCTGTGCCTTCAACTGCTTCCTTGTAGGTAAGAGGATCATCATTGTCAACCAATAATGAGTCACCATCCTCAGTGACAAGAAAACCATATCGTTCTGGTTCTCTCACCTCTCTCGTGCTCCTACGCAGTTCTTGTGTCTCTGGAACAGATTGTTCTTCCACGGGGCTTTGTGGAATCTGTTCTTGTACCAACTCATGTGTATCTTGAGCCTCAACTTCATCGAAGTCTATCTCTCTCCCACTATCTCTTCTGGAGATGTGCTCCCTCTCAAGGAATATGGCGTGTCTTGCCACTGTAACCTTTTTGTCTGAGGGGTTGTATAGGTAATATCCCCTTGTTTCCTTGAGATATCCTATAAAGATACACTTTGTGCCTCAGGGTTCAAGTTTGTTACCTGAAGAGGCCTTAACAAATGCTTCGCTACCCCACACGTGTAAATTCGATAACATGGCTTTGCGTCCACTCCATAATTCGTATGGAATACCATTTATCGATTTAGTTGGTACTTGGTTTAGTATGTGTGCTGCTATTTGTAATGCATATCCCCAAAAGGATAATGGAAGACTCGCATGACTCATCATTGATCTCACCATGTCCAACATGGTGCGGTTCCTCCTTTCACTTACACCATTCCACTGCGGTGTGTAAGGAGGAGTGAGTTGAGATAGAATCCCAAACTCCCGTAAGAAATCAATGAAGTCTTGATTAAGATATTCTCCTCCTCTGTCTGAGCGGAGTTTCTTAATCTTCTTACCAAGCTGGTTCTCAACTTCATTCTTGTATTCTTTGAACCGATCAAAATAATCGGACTTATACCTCATTAAATAGATATATCCATATCTACTAAAATCATCAGTAAAAGTTATGAAGTACGAGAACCCACCCCTTGCTTCAACTGGAAATGGTCCACACACATCTGTGTGAACTAATTCTAGAAGCTCTTTAGCTCTTTCACCTTTCCCACTAAATGGGGCTTTGGTCATTTTGCCTTGTAGACACGCATGACATACACCAAGTGGTTTTAGTTCGAAAGAATCTAAATACCCATCTTGATGTAATTTTGTCAAACGTTTCTCATTGACATGACCTAGCCGGTGATGCCAAAGTTGGGTGTGGTATGAGTCATGTAAATTAACTTTGTTATCAATTGCCATTACTTGGTTTGTGTAGTCTAACACATAAAGTCTGTTATATAAATGTGCCCTACCAAAACAAATGCTATCTTTATAAAAGTAGCAACATTCATTTCCAAACTTGAATATGAATCCATCAGTATCTAATCTGGATACTGAAATAATGTTTTTGGTTACAGAGGGTACATAATAACATCCTTTCAAAACCAAGACCATCCCGGTAGGCAATGTGAGGTGGTAGTCCCCGACAGCTACAGCAGCAAGTCTGGCTCTGTTGGCTGCTCGTAGATCTATCTCCCCTCGATCAATCTTCCTGAATCTACTTGGTTCCTGTATTTGGATACAGATGTGAGCACCACAAGCAGTATCTAATACCCAATTAGTAGAAACAAATAGATTGCATTCGATAACAAACGCACCTGAAGCTTCCCCTTGCTTCCTTGGCTGGGTGCAGTTTTTCTTCCAGTGACCCTTCTTGCCACATGCGAAACAAACAGCATCATGTTCCTTTGCCTCCCCTTTGATCTTCCTTTTCTTGGAAGGCCTTGAAGAAGCTTTGGGCTTAAAGCTCTTCGCCTTCCCTTTCCTTTTATTCACCATAAGGACAGAAGGCTTTTCACGCTTCATGTCATTGTCCACTTGGCGAATAAGGATAAGAAGATCAGATAGAGACTTCTCAATATTGTTCATGTTGAAATTAACAACAATGTTTGAGAAGCTCTGGGGAAGTGATGCGAGAATGAGATCGGTACCCAGTTCTTCAGGGAGTTTAAACCCTAGAACCTCCAAGCGCTCAATGTAGCCAATGAGCTTGACTACATGAGGCCCAGCTGGGGCACCCTCTCCAAGCTTTCTCTGAAACAGAGCCTTGGAGATCTCAAACCTTTCCTGTCTTGCTCTCTCCTGGTATAAACCACGGAGGTGCTCGAGCATGTTGTAGGCATCCATGTCTTCATGAGACTTCATGAGCTCACTAGACATAGATGACAGCATCAGACATTGAACGTTGAGATCATCGTTCAAATGTTGATCATAGACTAGGAAATCTTCATCACTTTCCCCTGGGGCAGGAGAATCAGGAAGTGAGGACTCCAGCACATAAAACTTCCGTTCATGGCGTAGGATAACCCGAAGGCGCCTAAACCATTCCTGAAAGTTACTGCCGGTGAGGATGTTGTCTTTATCCAGAATTGATCGCAGAGAAAATGTGGTTGATGTGTTTGTCATTTTGATTCTACAATTTAAAAGAGCAGATTCATCAGTACTTTCTTTGATTACATTTTATGAGAAATAATAAATTTTATTAAGTCACCCACTATTTTATCAATTCCCAATGGCCCTCACCATTGAACTCGGAATGTCCAGTTGCTTTGACATTCTAATGGCAAGGATCCATATTTCCCTTCGCATAACCCCAACAAGGGTTGGTCAAGCTATTTGAAGGTATTTAGGTAGGCGGGTCTTTGCCAACTGTGAGCTTACAGTTCCTTGATCTGTTGAGTGGACTCCCCAATCCTGAAATCCTGACTTGGATTTCCTCAACTCTTGCCTCCAATATTACATTAAGTCTAGCAAGGGCTACTTCTCTTGATGTAATATGGTTAAGTCAACCCGAAACCTTTCATAAGGGATTCCTTTATAAAAGTAGGTGTCCCAACAAGGGTTGGTCAAACACATAGTTTTATTGAGTCTTTCCCTTAATCAAGTAACGGAAGGCTTGGTCTGACTTAATATGGTATTTGAGGGATTTTATTCTTTATGTGTATCTTTGCATTATCACATGCTTGTTAATATTAAGTGATTCTTGCTTAAGTGATTAACCATGTTCCGATAATGTATACGCATAGACCGGTTTTTATTTTATTCCATCTTTTCATGCTTGTTCATTTTATTAATTATGTGATCGCGACAACACATGCATAATATATAAACCATGCAATCAGACAGAAATAAAATAAGATGGCATGATCATGAGCTTCTATTTGGTTAGCTTATCTAGCGGTTTTGATAAGCTTACCCTGACCTAGGGAAAACACCTTGAACCTGATGGTTCGTGTTTTGCATCTCCCACCTGTCTACCTTTGTATCTTCTTGTGTCGGTTTCGCCTCGGCTTCGGGATTTGAATCGTCTCCTCTGGCTTGGGAGATCCTCCATTACATGGGTTTACATTAAAGAAACCATGGGCACGCAGGCCCTACATTTTATTGGAAGAAGGCTCGCAGACCAACAAATTTAAATTAAATAAATTTAAATGAAACCATACACATACAAAGGGTCTTTGGTCTAGCTCATGATCATCCATAGTATGCAACGACATTTACGCATATTTAGAATTCAAATTCTTTTAATCGTTCTTTTATTTAAGATAATACGTGCTCGAATTCAATTAATTATGATCTTATAATTAATCAATTCTTTATCTTAAATTCCTTTCTGAATTTCCTTGAGATTCTTCTCATCCATATTCCTTGTACGGGTCTTTGTACATTGGAGGAAACCTGGTGAAATTCCATTTCTGGAAAGTACACGGCGTGTAGTTTATAATTACACGGCATGTATTTTTCTTTTCACCCTTTGTCCAAAGTACACGCCGGGGCTTTGGCGTGTTTTTCTGTACTTTGTAAATTTTAGAGTACATGGCATGTAGATTAATCATACACGGCGTGTACTTCCTTGTTACGCGGTAACCGGCCTGGCGATCCCGTATACGCGGTACGCGACTTATCTTTGTACACGGTTTCACCTGGGTCGGAACGGACTACACGGCGTGTTGTTCCAACATACACGTCGTGTATTCCGGTTTCCATGCGCCGTTCTATTCTGGTCAACACGGCGTGATTAAAACTTAGGCATAATCAATTCACACGGCGTGGTTTGGCGGACCAGTGCCGGTTCGTTGAACCTAAGTACACGGCGTGTAGTTTTAATTACACGTCGTGTAATCCCGTGTTGTACAGACAGAAAGAGCGGCTCCTCCGGATGAGTTCCTCATTTTTATTTTAATCAAAATTAAAATTAAAAGGTCGTTTCTGTGATATGAATCGAGAAACGAAGGAGGAAGAATAGATCTCGTTAATTCAGATTTATAGAACGATTTATTTCGAATTGAATCAAATATGAATGCGTAAATTATCAACGAAAATTAAATAACTATAATCAACGTTGTAACCTCGCTCTGATACCATTTGAAGGTTCCGGGCACAGCGGAAGCGCGTGGGTGGATGTTCCCACTTGGCTTTTTGTCATTAGCAATGATCAATCCGGGATCAATACGACGATAAACGCCAGTCTCCACGGATCGAATCACAGAAAAAAAAAAGAAGATGATTTTTCCCGGAACCACAAACAAGGATCGTTACAGGTTGATTATAATTAATTTAATTAATTATAAAGAAATACCTTTTGGGTGTTCTTTCTTCGTTGATGTTCTCAATCACGTTATCGGTGTGATCCGTCGTTGCGTCGCAGAAGCCAAGTGTAGACTCCCTCTAGCGGTGATCCACACGTGTACCTCGTATCTCTGGACGTCGCCAAAAGATTCTCTGGGTGCTAGCGTGGAGAAGCCTTTGCTTGCGTTGTCCGCCTTAGATTGTCTTGATCCGATGGAAGAGGATCTCTCTCGGTCTTGAGAGCGTTCTTGGAGGAAGAGGTTCTTTCGGCCTTGAAAGAATTCTCCAGAGATGTTGTGCACAACGATTCTCTTGTGTGTCAGAAAAGAGTTGGGGTTGTGAGGATATTTATAATCGGGTGTGTGGGGTTATAGAGTTATGACAATAAATAAACGCGTTACGCGTTTCATTTATTTCATTGACTCTTTATTTAAAACCCCATGTCGAATAAATAATTCCTTGACATGCGCCCACGCTGATTATAATAAATATCATTTAAAACAATATTATATCCTCAAAATCCCAACTAAAAAAACTACACGGCGTGTATTAATAAATACACGGCGTGTACTTGTTTTTCATTGAAAACTACACGACGTGTACATTAAATGTACACGGCGTGTATATCTTGTTTTCATTTATTCATTTCCTTTCCAAAATAAAACTACACGGCATGTAATAATAATACACGACGTGTACTTGTTTTATTTTCTTTTTCCTCCATCATTTAAAACAACTTAGGCTTCCTTGAATAATTATTAAACCACGTACGAGAATAATCTTTATTCAACTTGAGATACTTGGATACACTTAGTGTGTGACCCTCTAGGCCTCTTTCTCGTTGGCATTAGGCGGGCTTGCCTAAAGTCCAATATTACTGTCTAGCAACGGGTCAAGGCACCCAAGAGAAAGAAGTTGACGCCGCATTGACGTATCACCTCATACGAACGCTTACTGTGTAATTTAATCCCTTTGTCTCAGTATCTCATCAAGCAGGTTTCATGGAAGTGTCATAAACCTATATGCTTGATATGTCGTTCTTTGACTACCTGAAATAAACTCATCGTTTACACCATGGCCATGGAATTTAATATGACAGTTCTATTTCAATCAAAGGGCCGAGATATCAACTTCCATAAATGGAAGGGACAAATCATTCCTTGACTTATCCATTAACAACATGTCACTCGTGACGCACCCAACGTACCCTACTTCCCGCCAACTGTCTGTGTGACGGTTTTCGTCAGTAAATCTAAGTGCGCGAGTCATGACATGAGTTAATGATAATCTTCCAGTCTAAGGACCATTACACACGCTCGTAGATAGCAATATCTGATGACACCAAGACATGCGGAATTACTACTGGCGGGTCTGTTCTCATAATCTCCCATCTTGGAGATTACCAAGTGCGAACTCCATGAGAGAGAGTCTCGTCTTCTTATGAGTACTCGCACATGACGGTCTGTATACTATGTGTCCTATCATAGTATTTCATCCAACCGCAGAACTTTATTTAAGAATATTTTTATAGCATTTCAAGGTTCTCATCATAGCGGGGATCTGCTATGACCTTATTAATGCAACAAATATTTCAGGACATTATTATATTATAGTCATGCAGAACAATGAACAATATATAATAAGTGAACATTTATGTAATCAAAGTACAAAATAGTTGGTTCTGAGGACACCAACCCTTACAATAAACATGATCATCCTCAGTGAATAAGACCTAGTTATTAAGGAAACCTTAATCTGTAAGCCCCAATTATAAAGGCACTATCAGTGTGTAATCCCCAGTTTAATGAACTATGAGGACTCTGATTCCTACTATAGCTATGTTATGTAGGATGACTTTACAAGGCCCGAGTTCCATATTAACCATCCAAAGGTATGTCTCAGTACCGAAGTCCTGCATCTATAATCCGTGAGACTGGTCATTTTTTATCCCTTGTTTATCACACTGAGAATATATCATGTGTGCTTATGGATTTGCAATAATCATATCATTTGCATCGTAAGCCTCTATAAACGTAAGGGAAACCTTGGAGTGTAATCCTCGATCAGTTTCATAATATGATACATACTTCATATAGGGGAATATTATCATGTAATCCTTGATCAACTCAGGATAGATAGGATTCCTTACTAAGTCTTGAGCTCAAATTAGCATCCATTTCGATGTAAGCCCCATGTCTTCGGTATTTCAACCATTAGGACCCAATCATTCCCATTGGACAATCACTCTACATCATCCCTCAGTAGAATGGGAAATCAACTGAACTATGATGACTTTGATTCCTATCATAACCTAGATATATAGGATGACTCTTTGAGGCCCAATATAAATATTAACATCTAAGTGTTTTCTCAGTACACAAGTCCCTTATCAATATGAAATGAGGTTGATCGCTTGTTATTCCTTATTTCTCACACCAAGCATAGATCACATGGGTATAGAAAGTTTCAATAAAAACATCATTAACAAGATGAATCACCAACAGTCATGGAAATCATAGTGTGTAATCCTTGATGAGTGGCATGATATAAATATCCCTCATACAAGGGCATCCACCTTAGGGCCAATCCCAAGGGTGTGATCAAACTATAATAACTATAATTCCTACCATAACCAGGATATGTAAGACTTATCCTTGGGACTAAAATATAAATATATGGTGCCTATGTGTCTGTGAATACGTCCTTTCCATATTAAATTAAAATTAATGGTTTTAATGAACTATGTGGGATTTTATTCCTGTAATAACTTGGATACGTAGGATGCCTCATAGTTTCTCAACCCCCCCCCCTCAGAATGTTAACCACCCCCTACATAGTAGAAAATTCTTTCTCAGTAGTATGACTTCATCATATAAGAAGCAATTAATTATTTTTAAATAGAAGAATAACCTCAGATACAATCATATAGATTTAGTAATTATATTCCCATTTATTTTGTTTATAAAAGAAAATTAACCTATAATAATTTTTTTAGGGGGACTATTCCCATATCGGTATTAGTAATATATTCTCTAACATATCTTAAATCTATAATAGAGTCCCATAGTAAGAAACAATTCCCCCAAAAGGTTGTGATATGCCCAACCTCCCATCCACTGGACCAATGTGAGTCCCTAATAGTAATTGGGAATGAAACACTAATTGACCATTGACTGTTGGGAAGTAGGTCTATACCTATTTATGGATGAGGGAACCATTTGGAGTTTCTATTAAGAATGATAATGGTGAGATGATGTTATTAGTTGTACATGAACTGAATCCCTCACAACCCACCATCGGTCCTAATTGAATCCAACTTGATGGGGTTCCTAGGTCATCTCTTATCTATCAAAACAAAAATAGTGAACCCGATGTGAATCTATCCAATAACAAAATGATTTTGTTTTTTTCTGTTGGGCCATTTTTTCCCACTATACACAAACAAAAATGTTGAAACCAATATGAACCTCTCAAATAAAAAAATGATTGGTTAATCATGTGTCAGGACACATTGTTTTGTATATCATACACAAACAAAGCTCGTAAGTCCAATATAAATATTACAGTAGATCCTCTATAACTTGGTTTCCCATAAATAATTCCTTCCTCACTTTGACAAGTCCAAGAGAGCAGAATGTTTGGATTGGTAATAAAAGTACAATTATGTTAACTATGCATATCTGATTGAGCACACATCATGCCTACAATATTTAACTAATTGGTAACCTTGTTTCTTGTTTTCCATATGACTATAGATACTAATATCATCATAATAATCTTAATCTTAGCAAACGTATCCATCATCCAGTGACTATTCTAGCAAGTCATCTGTGGTTTTAACCCCATGGGTCACAAAATGATCTCACCTTCCTAATAGCATAAACATCAGGTGGTGAACACAATGGTCCTAGAATACCACCAATGTGGTAAAATCTTGACCCTTTAAACTTCTCATGAGGGTCTCCAATAACTAAAGCTAATGAGTCTACATCATCCAGGGAAATCTGATGCTAAGACAGTGGCCCTCATTGAGACAGACAACTATTTCGGGAGCTTATCCCTTGAGTGTGAAAACCACCACCTTCAGTATCTGGTGAAGGTGGACCAAGGAGTAAAATATAGATCCCTTATAGTTCTAATTCCACTGATGAGGGTACTTATCAACCTGTGTCACTAGAACCATCCCACTGGTACCCACCAGTTGTCTGCTGAGGGTACCACCCGACACACTACCACCTCTAATGCCCATGAATATGAAATAAGGAAGACCCATAAGGAGAGAAAGGTATTGGATATATAGGTGTGGGATCATATCCCTACTCCCACTAATGATGACTGCTAGCATATTCTGGTAGCAACCAGTAAGCAAAATTGTATCCCTACTTTCTTAGAACAAGTCTATATGCATATTCCCATAGGAAACATGGGAGAGGCACATATCCCTACCCCTATACATGATGTCTATCGGCATATTCTGAAGGCACAAGGAGGACATAATTGGGTGAATATCCCCACTTTGATTGAATGCGTCTTCTAATACATAATGTAGATGAAAATTTGTTGTATTAAATCCATACACACACTTTTTTAAAATGACAATACATCTTAGAAATAGTTGAAGAACTCCACCAACATATTTTGACATTGGTTCAAATGTAGGGAAAAGTGCATATTCTTATCCCTACAACCAGTATAGCTCAACACTTATATCATCATGAATAAGTGGTTGCGTTGGAGAAAGTGCACACTCTTTCTCCTATTTGGGAGTATTATCTATATATTCTAGTAAAGGATGAGGCATCGTGTAATGACTTGATGTTTTATCAATGGAAATTTCCTTATTATAATCATGTCATATAATCACATGAAATTACAACAAAACAAACTAATAAGTTCTAGGAGACCTTTAAATATGATATTGTCACCTCTGTTATTTGAATTTTGAAAATCTGACATACACGGTTGTGATTAGTAAGATGTTTGGAGTTTAATGGGAAAAAACTTAATTTTTTGTGAATAGTAAACTATCCTTATGAATAGTAATATGACCCATATGAATATTAAATCATCCGAAAGATTATTAACCACACCCTTGAATGTATAAATAAAATTTGGGCATCTTATAAGTGATAATAAGACCATAATAAAAGTATTGGTATTTTTGTAAGTCATAAATAATTAATTATAATTAATTAATTAATTTAAAAGAAAGTTTATTTTCCTAAAATGAGTTCATAAATTAATAATTTTATGTATTTTGGTTTAAGGATAGTTTTATAATATCATATGTAATTTTTTACAGCATTATAAAATCAGTTATAGTTTTAAATTCCTTATTTTTCGAGTAAATTGTGATTTTAATTAAAAATAAAATTAATAATATTTATAAAATTATTTTTGAAAAATGGATTTAATTTTTGGATTATACACATTAAAAATGGTTATGGTGAATTTTTGTGATTTTTCTAAAATACTTGAATTTTTGTGAATAGTAAAATACGATAATTTATGATAAATGCTAAATACATGAATTATGATGTCATCAGCTGATGTATGGATGATGTAAGAACATTATCTAGAAATCACATGCACTCTTTACCATTTTGGTTCATGTAATAATCACTATTTCTTGTCTTGGGTAAAATTAATAAATTAAGGAATTAAAAATTATGGAAACCCTCCTCCGCTCCACTATAAAAACCACCCACACTCCCTTCTTCTCTTCACTCCTCTCAAGCCTTGTTCCTTCCTTGAATTATTCCTAAATCTCTCCCAAATCTCCTACCCCACATCCAACATCCCTTGGTCTTATAAAAAGACCAAATCCACTCCCCTTATCAGGCTCTCAAAGAAGATAAACTCAAGTGGTAAATTCCTCTTTCCGATTATTTTAGTTTCTTTCAAGTTATTTTCTTTTCTTTTTTATTTGCTAAACTCCATTCACCAAAATGTTATCATAACTCCAGTAACAAACATGTACTGTAATTATATTATTCTAATGGGATAGTTTATCATAATCTCACCTTCCCCCTCCTTTTATACTATTAATGAAAATACCGTCTCATATGTGTTGATTTATAACATTCAAGGATGATGGGTTTTTAATTTGCATTACCATATTCTATACTGGTCATGAAACTATTTTATTGGTTTAACCTGATCATAATATATGTATTATATCTTATTTTATGTTCTATAATCATTTTTCACACATGATGTAAAATAATAATACAAAACAAGTCAATTGTGAGAAAAATTGCCAAGTTAATCCAAGCGTTTGTCATTAATGTTTTATATAAATATTCACTTTCACTCCAAATAAAATAATTAATTTTATAACCAAGTAATATTCTATATTTTTAATAATTTCATATAACTTCAATTATATACAACCACTTTTATCATACATGTGTATCCGTACATGAATATAAGTGAACCGATCATCAAAACCAAGGAAACAAATGGACCCGAACAATGAAATTGAACCTCATAACCAATCAAAAAGGTCATGAATGAAATTAAAAGGTTATAATAAAAAATTTAAATATATAATAGGTTCTTTAATTATTAATTAATGAACCTAATTTTATTATTCAGTTCATTAATATCAAGTGGATAACACCATCGGGTTTAAGGTAAGGGATCCTCTCTATTTTACTTTTATTCAAGAATGCCCTCTATGTTATGCTATTTTATGTGTAATCCCTAATGATGGGGTATAATTTAAAACCTCCCATGTACTTCCCTCATGATTTCAAAGTGATTATAAACATATTTCTCTCTCATTAATCCCTCTTAAGTACACCTGATACCATGCCAATAATCTGTAAGGGATTCTACCTGAACCTCCCATGTTCCTTTGGGTTTCCTTATGGTACTTTTACCAAAATGAGGTTATCTTATATTTTTATTTGAATTTTATAAATGTTGTTTAAATGTACCAAATTTATTTATCAAGACCCTTTCATCATTCCCATTTGTTTATATACATGTTTTTAAGTGATTCCCTCCTCAATACTTCCCGATAAGCAAACCTTTTTTTTAGGGAACTTCCCAAATTCTTACCCAGTTTCAAGTACACTCTATATTTTGTTTTAAGCCACCTTTTAATTTATAAAATTGGTATTTTTATTATGAAAACATTCTTGTTTCACTTATTTTTTTATATAAAGTATTATTCCCTTTTCTATTTTAAAGGCCCTATAGTATTTTCCTTAAAATCACACTAAAATTTTTTAATGTTAAAATTTCTTAAATAAATTTCTTACATGTTGTCGCTTCTACTAGAAATCACTTAACATGGTACATTCCCATTTTTTCTTATGAATTTCCATGTATATTTTAGATCTTTTCTTTCATGGAAACTTTTATGATACGACCATTTGTTATGCTTTATGACATGATTGTGGAACCCAATTATTTCCATGGGTAACCCTTATGTTTATGTAAGATTAATTATGTATGATTCTTTATGTGGAAAACATATTCATGAAAAGTTAAGATGGGTGTTCCCAGCTAGCTCTCTAATTCATTGGGTAAATTTTAGTTTCATGAGATGTTATGTGCAATGGTCTTGGCGGTTTGCCTTGGCTTGTTCTACCATGTACGACAGTCTTGGAGGTTATCCTTGAATCTTGCTAAAGTCATGTTTTATGTTGATGCCACATTATTATGACTCCATGTTTATATGATTCCATGTTTATATGTTGTGATAAAATATTTTACATTCCTTTTTATATCATCATGTCATTACTTCTATCCCATGTTCTAAATCCTTATTCTTATGTTTATTCCATTACTGGTATTTTAGATCATCCCTTTGTTCATTTGATCTCTAGGGTACCCTATGTAGTTGTAAGGTCTCAAAGGAAGTTAGGATCTCTTTAAGAAGATTAAATAAAGAAATTTTGTTTTTAATGTTTTATGTTTTATGTACCTAGTCTTCCAAGACACTAAACTTTATGATCCTTGGCTTGTACACTGATGTATAATTATGCTTAAAATCATGTAATGTTAAAGATAAAATTCTAGGGTTTATATAGTTGGTATCGGAGGATGGTCTTGTTATTTTTGGAGATTAGGATTATAGAACTTTATTAAGAACCTTAAGGATGAGACTATGTATAATAAAACATCCTTATATTTTGGTAAGTATAGATTAAGCGTTTTATCAAAAAAAATCACCTCTTTATAGATATAAAAGGGTAGAGGTGGATCTGGTATAGATGTATCTAGGGGTAAACCCCAAAAAAACCGCTTTGATCTAGACTCAAATAGAAACTTATGCACAACAACAGGCCTTGATGCACTCTTGGTTTGACACTCTTAGGGGATATGATTTGGTAAATTCATGATCTTGGTATAAACCATTATTAAGGGAATAAAAAAATATCCCATAATAATATAAGTTATGAAATAGATCAAGGATAACCTAGATTGAAACCTAGGGAATTTCAAGTTAGGATATACTTATCCTTTACAAGTTTATCCTTTTATGTTCAAATTTTCCTTTTTGTGATCAATAAATAAGTATTCAAGTCCTCTAATTGTGCATTATTTTTTTAGTTAATGGCAGGAAATAAAAAAGAAAATGTTCCAATAATCAATGTGATAGATAATGTGAAGATTTTCCTAATGATATTCCTAATTTGATGGGAACGGGTGCTCAAAACTTCATGATAGTACTTTCTCAGCAGTCTCAAATTGTAAATAATAACTTGAATCATGTGTAACACCATCCTCCTCCAAGGAAAGATCATGTTTCCATTGAATCCTTCATGTGGAAAAGGCCTCCCAAGTTTAGTGGATCTTCTGATCCCCTCCTTGTGGAACAGTGGATTAACTCCATTGAAAATATATTATATGTCATCTAGTGCTCAGAAGAAGAGAAAGTTATACTGGTGGTTTATCGTTTTGATGGGGAAGCTGATCAGTGGTGGACACTAATCAAGAATATGAATCCCCAAGAAGAAATTGATTCCATAGATTGGGAGGAATTCAAGAGAATGTTTTTAAATAAATATTTTCCCTGAACCCTCCATCTAAAGATGGAAAGAGAGTTCCTCTAACTCAAGAAGAAGGAAGATGAGTCCATCAGGGTGTATGAAGAAAACATTACAAGGATTGCAAGGTACACCTCTAGCTTTTTCATGAACACCAAAAGCAAGGTTTATCGCTTCTTTAGCATACTAAAGCTGGGTCTATGAAAAGAGTTGGCAATTAGATACTTTGACATCTATGAGGAGATTGTTCATTGTACCCTTAAGGTTGAAATGGAGATTGGAGACTCTTAGTGGTATCATGGGCCCAATGACAAAAAGTGGAAAATGGAATCTAATGTGGGTGGTCCCACAAATAAATTCCATGATTTAAAGAAGATCAATCATCCCATGTGTAAAAATTGTGGGAAGAAGCATCCCGGGAACTGTCTAAAGGGAACCATGAATTGCTTTAAATGTGGAAAGTTGGGACATCTAGATAAAAAAATCCCACTGGATATGAAGAATCCCGCTAATGTGGAAGAAGAAAGGAAGGTTCAGATCAACACTCAGCCTATAGTGCATTGTTACAACTGCAAGGATCATGGTCATCATACAAACAATTTCCCTAAGTCAAGGGTTGTCGGAGGCAATCAACAACATCCTCCAAGGAAACAAGGAAGGTATTATGTTATCACTACTAGTGAGGTAGAGTTGGACAATAATTTGGTGATAAGTATGATAGTTATTAATTCAAGAATAGCTAAAATACTATTTGATTCTGGTTCTACGCATTCTTTCATATCTTTCAAATTTAGTAGAACTATTCAAACACCACATCAAAATTTGGAGGATATGTTATCTGTGAGAACATCAAATGGAGAAATTATTGCATACAAGGTTTATAACACCTCCCCGATAAATTTTTGTGGACTGAACCTTCTATAAAATATTTTAATACTTCCTCTAGTAGAGTTTGATGTTATCTTGGGAATGGATTTTCTATCTTTATACAAAGGCAACGTCAAATTTCGGTAAATGGAGATTACTCTTCACATCACAAAGCATCCTCTAATTCTATAAAAGTTTAAGGAGGAAGATGAATATCTTTTAGAATCATTTTCTCAAGTGTAGATATTCATTCCTTATGAGAAAGAACGTCTAGATAAAATGATTGAGAAAATGGAGAGAATCATGCTTGAAGACATTCCCATCATGAGAGATTACACTGACGTATTCCCCAAAAAGTATCATGATCTTCCTCCTGATCGAGTGGTTGAGTTCTCATTTGAACTTATTCTTGGATCTCTACCTATATCAAAGACACCTTATAAAATGGATGTTTTAGAGCTGGAAGAGCTGAAGAAGTAGTTATAAGAGAATATGGAGAAGGGTTTTATACGCCTGAGTGCTTCACCATGGGGTGAACTAGTCCTCTTAGTCAAGAAGAAGGATGGATCAATGCTCCTCTACATTTATTATCATGAGATCAATAAAATCAGGATAAAGAACAAGTATCCCCTACCTCATATAGATGACTTGTTCGATCAGCTTTGTGGGGCCAATTATTTCTCTAAGGTGGACCTTCGGTCGGGATATCACCAATTAAAGGTAAGGAAGAAAGATATTCCCAACACTTCCTTTTGAATGAAGTATGGACACTATGATTTCATAGTGATTCCCTTCAAAATCACAAATGCTCCAGCAATTTTCATGGATTTAATGAATATATTCTTTAGAGATTACCTTGACAAATTTTTGGTAGTCGTTATCGATGATATTCTAATATACTCCAAGAGAAAGTAGGAACATGAGGAGAATTTGAGTATTGTGTTAAAGAATTTGTGAAGGGATAAATTGTATACAAATTACAGTAAATATGAGTTCTGTATAGAGTAAGTATCATTATTGAGGCACGTTATCACCAGAAAAGGGATATCTATGGGCCCTTCTAAGACAAATTCAATTCAAGAGTGGCCCAGACCAATATCTGTAACGGAGATCTGCATATTTATGGGTCTATCTGGGTATCATCAAGGATTTTTGAAGAAATTTTCTTGATTTTAAAACCTAATGAACAAGACGACATGGAAGGGAGTAATGTTTTCTTGATTTAGGAATGTGAAGACTACTATAAGGATTTGAAAAAGCGGCTAATCATTGCGCTAGTACTCACACTCCCAACAAGTTTATAACTCTTTGTGGTGTAAAAATATGCTTCAAAGAATATATTAGTCTTTGTACTAATGAAAAATGATAAAGTGATATCCTATGCCTCAAGGCAGCTAAAAATTCACGAGCAAAACTATCTTACGCATGATCTGGAGTTGGCAACTATGATCTTTGCGTTAAAAATCCTACAACATTATCTCTATGGGGAGAATTGTGAGATATATACAGATCACAAGAGTCTAAAATATATATTAACATAAAAAGATATCAATATGCACCACTGAATATTGATAGAGCTCATCAAGGATTATGACTGCTCAATCCACTACCATCCTGGTAAGGAAAACAAGGTGGAAGATGCTCTAAGTAGAAATGATCCTACATCTTTATCAATGATGAGAATTGAAAATGATCCGATATTCTTTGATTTTTAGAGGATGTACATGGGAATCATTAAGGTAGAAACCGCATCAACCCTTTATCAAATGATTGCTCAACCATCCTTCATGTAGAAAATAAAGGGTGCTTGAAGAAAAGATGTGGAAATTCAGAAAAGGGTGGAAGCCATTAAAAATGGGAAATCGTATGAGTTCAAGATTGATGAGTAAGTAGTTATACGATTTGGTTCTTGATTATTTGTACCATATGATCCTGAGATAAAGAAGGAGATTTTGAATAACTCACATAGCTCAACCTTCTCTATTCACCTAGGGATCACAAAGATGTATCGAGATCTTTGAGAGAATTTTTGGTGGGACAATATGAAGAAGGAGATTGTTGAATATACATCAAATTTATTGGTATGTCAACAATTGAAGGCTGAAAGATAGAATTATAAGGGGATGATAAAACCACTACCCATACCAACATGGAAGTTGGAGAACATCACCATGTACTTTTTCACTAGACTTCCAAGGACATCCAGTGAAAACAATGCTATATGGGTCATTATGGATCATCTTAAAAATACATCTCACTTTATCGTAATTCGAGACGACTTCTCATTGGATCAACTTTCACAGATATATATCAAAGAAGTGGTAAGTTTCATGGAGTATGACTATCTATTGTATCTGATCAAGATCTGAGATCCACCTTGATGTTCTTGAAAATTCTCCAACATTCTCTAATCGCTGAACAGAACTTCAGTATGACCTATAATCCTTAAACTGATGGCCAATCTAAGTGAAATATTCATACAGTAGAAGATATGTTGAGATTGTGTTCTAGGGACTTCAAAAGAGTATGGGACCAATATCTTCCACTGGTCTAATTCTCCTAAAACAATAGTTTCCACTCCAGTATCTAAATGGAACCATATGAATCCATTTATGGGAAAAGGTGAATAACACTGGCGTATTGGGATGAAGTCAGTGAGCGTAAGATGCTAGGAACTAAAATGGTCAAATAAATGGTGGAGAAGGTGAAAACCATTTAGCAGCACATCAAGGTAGCCCAAAGTTTACAAAAGAGTTATGCATACAATCATCGATGAGAACTTGAGTTCAAAGTTGGAGACATGGTATTTCTATGCATATCTCCATGGAAGAAGTTCATGAGGTTTGGAAAGAAAGGAAAGCTAAGTCCTAGGTATATCGGCCCCTTCAAGATTCTTGATCATGTCGGGGTTGTGGCCTATTGACTAGCACTTACACCTACCATGACCAAAGTACATGATGTCTTCCTTGTATCCCACTTAAATAAGTACATAAAATACCATTCACATGTACTCTCTTCGAAGGTGGTACAGTTGAAGAATGATCTTTCTTATGAGGAGAATCCAGTGAAGATCTTGGATCGTAGAGATAAAGCTCTACGTAATAAGATTACTCACATGGTCAAAGTACTATGGAGGAACCATAAGTATGAAGATCCAACATGGGAATTTGAGGAAGAAATGAAGGAAAAGTACCCGCACCTATTTATGGCTTAGAATGTAAAAAAAATGTCAAGGGAGAAATTTCATAAGGGGTAATAATGTAATGAACCAATGTTTTATCAATGGAAATTCCATTTTTACAATTATTTTATATAATAACATGAAATTATAACACAATGAACTAATAAGTTCTATGTAACCTTTAAACATAATATTGTCACCTCTATGATTTGAATTTCAAAAATCTAACATACGCGGTTGTGATCGGTAAGATGTTTGGAGTCTAATGGGACAAAAATAATTTTTGGTGAATTGTAAATTAACCTTATGAATAGTAACCTAACCTTATGAATAGTTATATGAACCTTATAAATATTAAATCATCTAAAATAATAGTAACCTCACCCTTGAATGTATAAATAAAATTTACGCATCTTATAAGTGATAATAAGACCGTAGTAAAAGTATTGGTATTTTTGTAAGTCATAAATAAATAATTATAATTAATTAATTAATTTAAAATAAAATTTATTTTCCAAAAATGTGTTAATAAATTAATAATTTTATGTCTTCTGGTTCAAAGATAATTTTATAATATCTTATGTAATTTTTTAAAGCATTATAAAATCAGTTATAGTTTTAAAATTTATATTTTTTAAGTAAATTATGATTTTAATTAAAAATTAAATTAATCATATTTAGAAAATTATTTTTAAAAAATGGAGTTCATTTTTGTATTCTAAACATTGAAAATGGTTATAGTAAATTTTTGGTATTTTTCTAAAATACTTGAATTTTTTGTGAATAGTAAAATACGATAATTTACGATAAATGCTGAATACATGAATTATGATGTCACTATCTTATGTATGGCTTATGTAATGCCATTATATTGAACTCGAATGCACTATTTACTATTTTTGGTCATGGAATCATCACTATTTTTGGTCTTGAGGAAAATTAATAAACTAACGAATTAAATATTATGAAAACCCTCCTCACCTCCACTATAAAAACCACCCACACTTTCCTCTTCTCTTCACTCCTATAAAGCCTTTTTCCTTCCTTACATTATTCCAAAATATCTCCCCAATATCCTCTCCCATTAAAGAATCCATTTTTCCTAAAAAGACCAAATCCTCTCCCCTTAAGAGGCTCTCAAAAGAGATGAACTCAATAGGTAAATTCCTCTTTCCGATTCTTTTAGTTTCTTTCAAGTTGTTTTCTTTTATTTTTTCTTTCCTCACATCCCTTCACCAAAATGGTATGATAACTTGAGTAACATACATGTTATATAATAATATTATGCTAATTTTATAGTTTATCATAATCTCCCCTTCCCCCTCCTTTTATTCTATAAATTAAAATATCGTCCGAGATGTGTTGATTTATCACATTCAAGGACGACGGGTTTCCAATTTTCATTACCATATTCTATACTGGTCATGAAACCATTTTAATGGTATAAAATTATCATTATATATATATATTATCATATTTGATGTTCTTTAATTCTTTTTCACTTATGATGTGAAATAATAATACAAAACAAGTTAATTGTGAGCAAAATCTCCAAGTTAATCCAAGTGTTTGTCATTAATGTTTTATATAAATATTCACCTTCACTATAAATAACAAAATTAATTTTATAACCATGTAATATTCTGTATGATCACTAATTTCATATAAATTCAATTCCGTAAAACCACTTTCATTGTACATGTGTATCCGAACATGAATATAAGTGAACTGATCATTAAAACCAAGGAAACAAATGGACCTGAACAATGAAATTTAACCTCATAACCAATCAAAAATTTCATGAATGAATTTAAAAAGGTTATAATAAATATTTTAAATATACAATAGGTTAATTAATTATTAATTAATGAACCTAATTTTATTATTCAGGTCATTAATATCAAGTGGATAACACCATCGGGTTTAAGGTAAGGGATTCTCTCTATTTCACTTTTATTCAAGAAGGTCCTCTATGTTATGCCCTTTTATGTGTAATCCCTAATGACGGGGTATGATTTATCACCTACCCCATGATTCCATCGTTATTTATAAGTGATGATAAAACCCTTAATCTCTCATTAAGCCCTCTTAAGTACACCGGATACCATGCTGATAATCTGTAAGGGATTCTATCTGAACCTCCCTTATTCCTTTGGGTTGCCTTTTCTTTATTTTACCAAAATGAGGTTATATTATATTTTTGTATTTATATTATAAATGTTTTATACATTTAAAAAATTCATTTATCAATACCCTTTCATCATTCTCATTCAAGGATATACATTTTTTAAGTGATTCCCTCCTCAATACTTCCCAATAAGCAAACCTGTTTTTGAGGGAACTTCCCAAATTCTTACCCAATTTCAAGTGCACTCTATATTCTATTTTAATGAAACATTGTCTTTATAAAATCAGTCTTTTTATTTTAAAAACATTCTTGGTCCAATTCTAGTTTTATATAAAGGATTGTTCCCTTTTCTATTTTAAAGCCTCTATAGTATTTTCCTTAAAACTGCACTAAAATGTTTTAATGATAAAATTTCATAAATAATTTTCTTACATGTTATCACTTATACTTGACATCACTTACCATGGTACATTAATATTTTACTTTATGAATTTACATGTATATTTTAGTTCCTTTATTTCATGGACACTTTTATGATACAGTAATTTTTTATGCTTTATGACATGATTGTGGTGCCCAATTCTTTCCATGGGTAACCGTTATGTTTATTTAAGATTTATTATATATGATTCTTTGTGTGGAAAACATATTCATGAAAACTTATGATGGGTGAACCCACATATCGCTCAAATTCATTGGGTAAAGTTGAGTCTCATGAGACGTTATGTGCGAAGGTCTTGGTAGTTAGCCTTGGCTTGTGCTACCATGTGTGATGGTCTTAGAGGTTAGCCTTGAATCATGATAAAGACATGTTTTATGTTGCTACAAAATTATTATGACTACATGTTTATAAATTATGATTCCATATGTTAAATTCCTTTTTATATCATCATGTCATGTCTTCTATCCCATGTGCTAAAGCCTTATTCTTATTCTTATTCTCTTATTAGTATTTTAGATCATCCTTTTGTTCATGTGATCCCTAGGGTACCCTATGAATATGTAAGGGGTGAAAGGAAGTTAGTATCTCTTTATGAAGATTAAATAAAGAAGTGTTTTTTTAGTCCCATGTTTTAAGTTTTATGTACCTAGTATTCCAAGACACTAGACATTACAATCCTTGGATTATACATTTATGTATAATTATGCTTAAAATCATATAATGTTAAATGTAAAAGTCTAGGGTCTCTATACATTGGACCGATCTCACATTATTGTTTTAATCGAGGATCACCAGGAGGGAGAGAAACATGCCTTGGGAAAGGGGAACATTCCTATTGAAAATTTTTGGTACCATATTCCAAAGGCCTAGGATCGGACCCATATCCCCATTCTGGATGGGGATCGCCAAGTGAGAGGGTAACATGCCTCGAGATAGGCTCATAATCCTACCGAAGAATTTCATTAGCACACTCCAAAGTCCTAGTATTGAGAATATATCCCTGTTATGGGTGGGGCTATCCATGTGAGAATGGAACAAGCCTTGGGACAGACACATATTCCTATTAGTAAATCTTTCTAAAATATTCATCAATATCACAGAACCTAGGTTCAAATTTCTACTTCCTCTAAAGATCGACTTCACCAGCATAATTCTGAGGCAATACAGGACGACTGTCATATCCCTTCTCATATTCTAGAGGTCTGTAAACATATTCTGATGGAGAATGCATATTCGGACCAGGATCATATTCCTACTCCAATCGGCGCTCACCAAATGAGATCTAAACATTCCTAGAGGTAGGTTCATATCCTTACCATGAAAGACCAATATCATATCCCGAAATATTAAGATTGAGTTTATATTCCCATGCTAATCGAAGATCACCAAGTAAGAATGGAACATGCCTTGGGACAGGCTCACATTCTTGTCAAAAATGAGACAAATCAATAGAATATTCCATAAACTTCTCAATAATGATCTTATACTCCAAAAGAACTAGATAGTTATCAGAAATTTTTAGCAACCATCATATAGTAGGATCATATCCTTGCACCATTCCTAAAGGCAGATCATTATATTCTAACCACATCTCGGGATGTGACCCATGTTCCTAATTTGCTCAATGCCAATGTCCTTGGGGTTGTTTGAGGAACATTTTCAACACCACAAGGGTCCTTAAACTATTAAACTAAAGTATAGGATGATCATTACCATGATAGTTCTTCTCATGGTAGTATGGATATGGATCGCATGGACTCTACTCCTGGTATCCACCGTGGTCAACCTCCCCAGGGAAAAATCTCCCATGACTAAGGAAATACTCCCCCTTCCCAAACAACTTCATATATAGAGGTTTTCAAAGATCTGAAACCTTTTTATAGAGATGTGTGTAGATCACAAAAGCCTTTGTATAGAGTGGTTCTCAAAACATCTGGGTAAACTGGATATAGTTTCCTATAAACTTCCAGTAGCACTTCACTCCAGTCAGAAGGTGACCCTCAAAAGCATATTATATGGTATAACCAGATGGAATAATGTAAGTATGATAAAGAGTATGTCAACATTGATATATGGATAGGGTTATCCTAAAACATCCTCCCCATCATGTTCTGGCATCTCACTACTTTTGACTATGAGATCTCGGATGAGCTAGAAAAAGAGTCCATTCCTTGTCTACGTGAAAACATTTAGTATAATAATCAATGACTAAAGTCTATATGTATCCCTTATCCAGGATATGAGGTTCACCTTCATACCATCCAAATAATATTTTGTTAGTTGGATTTGGATGTTATCTCCATGGACCGATATCCAAAACTGAAAAATCAGTGTTCAAATATGTAACACGCTTTCCACGAATCCATCACAACTCTTTGGTAGCTGATATCTAAAGCCACGTCATGCATATTTATTCAAGGATGGGGAGAGTATGGAGCATAACACTTTTCTACACCTTTTCAATAGTTGAACCCCTCAGATACAGTGTCCTATAATGTCATAACCTCCATCAAAATTAGGGGACCGAGTAACACTCGGGCCAGTTAGTCCCGAAAAAAATTCTCCCACTCCAAAGATGCCTATAAATCATGAAAGAAGGGAGAGTATATACAATAATTAAATAAACTAGGACCCCCAAATTAGTAGGAATTCATTTTAAACCTAAAATATGAAGTTTAGATCACTTGAAAAACTTCACATAAAGAATTATTACCACAATGGGCTTCGATCGTACCCAGATCCTACACGAGCATAGTTGCGCCGCATCAAACGAGCTATAGTAGTAGCTGCCATATCATCTATCTAGGAGTGGAACCAACTCATTGGGCCAAGGGAATATCTACCATTTCCTCCACCTCTCGAATAATTGATTCCCAAGATTATTTAGGACATTGCAGCAGTAGTTTTAAACAAACCCCAGCTCATTAGGATAGGGGAATTTTTATCTCAATCACCATCATCAGGTTTATCGTCCCCTGAGAGGGTCCTTGGGAAATCAATGGTGGTTCTAGATTAACCACATCCCACTAGTCTAGTAGAATTTATATATCAATTTCCATCGAAGTAGTCATCAAATCCCCAATAGGAATCATTTGATCTTTAACAATAGGATCAATCAATGCCAATTATGGCCCTAAATAATCCCTCTCCTACAGTCCTAGGGGATGTTTTATCATTATCATCACCACATAGAGAATCAATATTCTCTAGGTTGGGAGGAAAAATCAATAATTGGAATCCCAATAATTTTTTCCAGAATATAAAAAACCTCTTCTGGTTAGGTCCCCCTCGAAAATCATGATCAGAAACTCCCTCAAGGTCACTATTCATAGACCAAGATGGGAGGAGCGTATGGTTAAGGAAATCAGACCCTACTGAGGTCTCAAGACAAAATAGCCCAATATAGACAAGGGTTCAAATAAAACCCCTAATAAACGCATCACAAAATCATCATGTTGTGTTAAAAGAAATGGAACAACCACCATTATCTGATATTCCTCTATGAACTTCATCACTATCAACATGAGAGACATTGTCAATCAAGATGAAAATGTAGAGGTCCACAACATGGAAAATTTACCTCTAGAGGAGGGTGATCTGGATACACCTACCAAGGTTTCACTCACCCAAAACCAAATAAGGATACAAAATCTGGAACCTCTGAATAATTATTTTCCACTTCTCTAGTGAAACACTACCAAAGAAAAAGGAAAAGGTGCAGCTATATCCCAATCACCGCCATGAGAGTTGAGGTTCCTTCCATGGAGTAACAGTTATCACAATATGAGAGTGATATATAAACTCTCAAACAACTCAATTAGTAGCTAATCATGTGAAATATTCTCATTGGGTATCGTCTTCAGGAAGAGACAAATATTCTCCCTCCCATAGTTGATCTTTTAGTAAGATCGGTATCTAAGAGTCAGACTAGATTTGGATTTAGATAGCCATTCTACATAAATTAGGAAGTCAAAAATGATTGTGACTTCCCTCCATTATGTAAATATACCCTTCCTCATCAAATAAATCATTTGTTCTTAGGATTAATTGAGGATCGATGGGAGACAAAGGTAGGGAAACCTCATTGAGCCCCATCCACTCCATGTAGATGGGAGGCAGCTCAGACAATAGTGTCCTTAGAGCTTATTAACATTATCAAGTCCCTGGCTACTCAAATAGAATCCATGGAAGCATGACACATACCTGTACAGCCTGAGAGGAATCTATATCCCAAGTTGGTGGATGAAACTTTGCCTCTACCCAATTTTGGAAATCATACCTTCTCTACATTTGATAGTATAGGTGACCCTAAACAGTATCTCACACACTTTGTATCCCGATGTGGGAAATGATGGGCCCTCGAGATCAATAAGAGGAGACTAATCTATGGTGTTTTGTATAGAATTGGATAGGTCCAACTTTTTTGGTACAATAGTCTGTCAGTAGTATCTGTTTCAAGATGGGAATACATTTTTCATAAGTTCCTTTATCATTCCATCTCCACTCTAAGGAAAAAATGATTATCAGTCTAAAAACTATAAAAAATGTGAAAATAAGAGGGTTTATAACTTCATATCTAGATGTAAAGGTTTATCCTATTCATTCATTATCCCTCTCTATCATGATAAACTTCTAGAAATATTTGTTGAAAATATCTGGGATGAGATGTAGATACCTCTGATCCCAATGAAGTACCTAGGTGGGTTCCATGAGTTAGTAGAAATAGAACAATTTCTCGATGAATCCATTCAGTGAACTCAATCTAAAACTTGACTCATTCCCATATAACCATGGAAAATGTTAGGCCAAGTAGAAGCTATAACTATCAATCTCAAGCCAAAATTATTTCCCATACAAGCACCAAAGTAGGTTCTGAACATGCTAGAACCACTTGTCGAGCTATGACAACAACAAAAATATCCCTCAACCAGAAGTACAAAGAAATCATGGTTGCGTGAGATTTGAGGAACAAATGAATAAAAAATAATACTTGCGAAATGAAAAAGTACCCGTTTATTTATTGGTAGCCATGGATAATAACCTGCTCCAACTACCATATCCCATGAAGCCTGAGGAGGTCAAACTCAAGAACCATACTAACTACTTCCATTTCTATAGAAGTTTGGGTCATAATATCTAGGATTGCTTAATTTTCAAATATTTTCTTCAAGTAATGGTCAATTCTAGAAAGATGGTGTCAGATTACTCCTTAGAGAATGTGTATTGAATGACCATTTCCTTTTAAGAAGAATAATTTGATTAGTAGAAATTCCCATCCAGGGATGCATGAAAGTTCGCGAATTGGATGAATCGAAAAATAGTTGATCGAGATCATTCCACCCTGAGATCATACCTATGAAGACCCATGATATCTTCACCACCTAATAAAGAGACATCAGATATACCTCCCAAAGGTGGGCATGACCATTAGAGGTTGGAAGAAACAGAATGGGAGGAGTTATATTCTGTTCCAAATCAAGATCTAACTCTTGAATATTTCATCCCTGCAATATACATAGCATGGGAACTTCCCCACAAAAAGTAATCCTCATCATATAAATAGATCATGTTTGTTTATTTCAATGTGATATACTTTGAAGACCCCTTCTCCGATGATCAATATTCCATAGAATATGAGTTTCCTACACATAACTGGGGAATGGGAGGTAGCATGCACCGGAACTGAGGATACTTGGGATAGCATGGAAGTGTTCAGACCCAATATTCTGGTCATGTTCCCATGGAGAACATATATGTAGCTGAAACTCATGGTAAGGAACTCCAGAAGGCTCATAAGAGGTAGTAAGCCATACCAATACACTCTAGCAGTCATCCATGCCCAGTTGTCTTGCATGACTGCCTAGGTAACGAGAAAGGTTGTAATGCCTCATGCCACTGGAATCAGAAGCTCCACAAACTCTGCACAAGAACCAACACTATCCACCTCAAATTCCTCAACTCTTGATCCACATATCCAAGGAAAACCCCACATCAATAAGAGTCGACCTCTATCGCAAAAGTACAATGTTCTAAAATAGAAGGTTTTTGTCCCATCCAATATCTCAATACTTGATGTGCTCCATCTTTTAAAATAACTAAAGGAGTCCCTTGTTTAATCCCTCTAGATCCCATAGTGATTCTTGACATAAGTCTTTATAGCCAAGGTTTTTCGAGTGGAGACTATATCATCATATTTCTAGATCTCTATCTCGTTCACTAACTAGGATCGGAAAGAGGTCATCAAAGGGCACATCAGGCCCTATATGTTTTGATAAGACTCAATATTGTCTATGAATAAAGGGAACTTATTGATAATGTATCTATGATCAACCTCATCTTGGTTTGAACCCTCATACATTTGGGATATATCAAAGGGGATATATCTCCCACAAAGATGACCATTCAAGGGTATGACAAGTGTGAGTAAAGACCTATCAGGAAGATCAAATTCAAAACACAGTTTGAATATCTCACATCTGATGCTAATTTTATGTTTATCTAGAAATAAACCACATAAAATGCCCTTATTAGGAGGTCTTGGATCCAAAACCACATGGTTGTACTGTAACACCCCGAGCTTCCACGATACGCCTCTCTTTCAATAATGCAATAGCTTGCATTGTACGCAACTTCGAGTTCTAAAACATCGCGACAAATCAAAGTAGCCGTTATGAATAGTAATAACCACTTTTTAAAATTATAGAAATTTTATATTTCAAAATGGACTTCATTTTTGTATTCCTAATATTGAAATTAACCTATGTTGAATTTTTTGTAATTTTCCGAGAACTTCCAAATTTTTATGAATAGTGAAAATTACATAAAACAACTTTTTTAATCAAAATAATTTATAGTGATAAGTTATACTATTTAGTGGTTTTAAAGTATAATTGGAATATATTTTTACCATTTTATCCAATGGTGGTCATTAGGATTAATTTAACATTGAAAATGGACATAAACAATTGCCAATCTTTTGATATAAATTGTTTCTTAAAAACACGCTATTTGTCGTAACAGCGGGAATTAATTATAAAATTAATTAATGCAACTTATATGTTTGGAATTTTTTAAAATAGACATCATTTTTGAATTCGGAATATCAATTATAGCTTAGGGTGAAATTTTGGCATTGTTCTAAAAAACTTCAATTTTTGATGAATAGTGAAACCACTAAGTGGTAGTTAAATAACTGATTTTTCGTTTAAATGAAATATTACCACTTCTGTGATTTGATTTTCAAAAATCCGACATACATGGTTGTCATTAAGAAGTAAAATGTGGTTCAATGGGATTATAATAATTTTTTTGGTGAATAGTAACTTATTAAGTTCTTAATCGCGATTAGTGGTAATTAGTGTGGTTTAAGGTATAAATAATACTTTAATAATATAAAATGACCTAGACACATGTCCCAACCTCATTGGTTGTGTCATGGCCGACCAAGACAAGCCATGGCCTAACTTGGGGACCCCATGGATCCACTTTTATTGGGAAATGACATAAATTAGTTTTTATTTAATGTTAAAGTGAAAATGACACTAACATAAATTGTTTTACAAAAACAATTTTTAAGTGGGGTTATACAAGTCCAAATTTTGATTATAAATAGTCATTGGAAAGCTAAAAAGATTTCCCACATCATAGTATTTGTTTTATAATTTTTAGACATTAAATAAATTAAATTATTTATGACATCATTATGATGTGGCGATGACCTCATTATTTAACGATTTAAATAAAATGAGAAGATAATGCAAAATCCAAGGCTTACACTTGTCCAAAGCCTATTGGATGAAGAGATTTCGAAACCTTATCAACTTAGGCTCGAATCATATAAGTGTGGGACCTTTAGAATCCGAAAAAGCATTGTGAAATAATGTAACATTTCAATCTTTCCAAAAGTGCCCCTCCTCTCCACTTATAAAAGGCCCCCACCTCTCCCACCTCATTTACACTTTCAAGCCATTTGGCTCGGCCAACCTCTGCCCAAATACTCTCCCAACATTCCTCCCTTACTCCTAGAAGCCTCACTTTGGGCAGAACTCTTCCCAAGGAAGCCTTTAGCTCAAATCAAAAAGAGTTACCCGATTTTGAGGTAATGTCTTTTATAATGTTGTTTTGTTTTGTTTTTCTTCTCCACCCCATAAACTCTTTTTATTCATTTCTTTTGTAACAACACCAGTATCCTCAATATACTAGGATGTTGTTATAAGAAGGATTAGAGCTACACTTACACACACCTACATCAAATGGTTAAAGAACATACGGTTTCTGTGGATGGCGAATTTCTGCCTCACGAAGCGATGATTGTTCAACACTCGTATAACACCTTCAAAGGTGGCCATTAAGATGTCACTATTTTTATATATGATATATAATATGTTTTTGTTTTACTTATTCTTCTCTATTTTTCATTTTTGTCTTACCTTTATGGTTTCCATTATGGGTAAACACGATATCTTCATTTAAGGA
Organism: Viscum album; assembly: GCA_963277665.1. Taxonomy (NCBI): domain Eukaryota; kingdom Viridiplantae; phylum Streptophyta; class Magnoliopsida; order Santalales; family Viscaceae; genus Viscum; species Viscum album. The sequence goes on from OY728138.1 coordinate 779,768,486, forward strand.
AGTGCGGACTACCGCCCCCTGAAAGTGATTTGATTCGTTAATACCATATGTGGGATGTGTGAAGGATAAAGTTAATGATATTATATATGTTATTATACTGGAATTATAATATACTCTTATATCATTATGATTCCATTCCAGAAAATATGAAATAGAAATGGAAGTAGCGTTCATGCGTACGTACGGCTTACCGTCTCCATGAACGGTGCATTTCATTTCTTACCTCTAAATGTTACGTAATATTATAAATGAATTTATATACTGGATATATAAGATATATATGACATCTAAATCATTAATATAATTCTGGAGATAATGGATATTCTACCACATGAACAACTTGTAATTATAAGAAGTTTATTTTTGACTCAAGTACGAAAGATCGACAAAACGACCGTTATTAACTTAAATAATTACATAATGTTCATATCATTGTAATAAGTGATATAATAAGGATAATGAAGTTGAAAATGGTTCTTAATAAGGTATATATTAACTCTAGTTTATTATTCAGGAGGTTAAAGAACGGTTGAGTCAAGTCAGACACGAGGTAAGGGAACTTCTTAACCCAACTTCCATTCTTTGGGTTAATCTCCTACTTTCAAATTATGTCATGATATTATTATGTCCTATCTTGTATTTTTACATTATTTATGTGTACCTATAGTGAATACACATAATAGATATATTTTATTTAAAAATTATCTTTTAAAGTACTTCGTCTCAATCTCCTTTCATTGAGGCATATTTGGTTTTATACACAAATTTCTTTTATACGGTGTATAAACCCCTTTGACTTTTACGGTTATTCAAAAGGAATCTTTTTATACAAAGCGTTTTGCTAAACGACAAAAGGGAATGTTTTTCTTTCCGTACTTATGCGGCGACAACGACTTCTCCGCCGCCGTGACCATTATTTGAGTTTCGGCTTCCTCTACAAGCCATACCTTTTTTAATGAAAAATAAATACCATGTTATACTTTTATTTTATTTTGGTATTGAAAATGGTTTTGAAAGTGTTTTTATTATATCAATGTGTTGTATTGATATCTTGTGATTGAAATGTGGAAATGTTATGTTTACATTATGCATGTTTTATGTGATACAATTATGTTATGGTTTATGATATGTTTAAACCTATTCATATGAGGAATGTATTGGACTTAATAAGTGACGGGTGGAGCCCGCTATAGCTCCTCGATGCATCGGCAGGTCTCATGAGACAAACTAGTGTCTTGGCACAAGGCCTTGACAAAATATTATTTGTGTTCTTGGCATGAGGCCTTGACTACGTGGTTAAGATAGTCTGGCATTATGCATTCCATCATTATGAAAGTGGTTATTGATATTACATGTGATTATTCGACCAGTAGAATATCCATGTGAAGAAGTAAATGGCATTATCTCATTTTACTTTTGCCATATTATGTTGAAGTTCATGTTTAAGAGGCTTTTGTTTTAGTTATACATTGCCTTAAATGTTAATGTTTATTTATGAAAGCTTCCGCATTATTGTTATCCTTACTGAGCATTTGAGCTCACCCCTTTCAATGTTTAAAAATTTTCCAGGTTGTGAAGAAGTATTTTATGACTGACTTGCAAGAATAATCAGTGAAGATATGAGTGTGGAATATGAAGACCATGTTTTTTTTGTAGTTTGTTTAATTTTGATGTAATGAAAGACTTATGAATGTATCTAGTGTTTTCCAAGGCTACTAAACTAATCGGTCTTTCGAGACTTGATCTTTTGTGATCATGCCAATGTTACGAAGTAATGCACCGACTCTGGGTAGCTGGGGTCGGGGCGTTACAGTTGGTATCAGAGGCAGTTTAGTACTAACCTTGGAAGCTAGATTTAGATAAACTCTGATTAGAGCACATAGCCCGAAGATAGACTTTGAGGATTAGTATAGAAGAACTTCTTAGAATTTTGGTATTATAGAGATGTTATGAGTTTTTTGAGCAATGCATCCCTGTCTGGATACGAGCAGGTAGAGGCGGCTCTGGCACAGATGTACCTAGGGGTAAAACCCGAAAACACCGCTTTGAGCTAGACTCGAACGGGAACTGGTGCACGACAACGGGCCTTGCTGCACTCTTGGTTACGACACTCCCGGGGGATATGCTTAGGATAATTCTCATTTTATATACAAACCACTATGAAGGGTTATGAGTATATACTTTCTCAAAGAAAACATTTCTTTTTATGATTATGGATTATATCCATAAATAGTTCGATTTATTATAAGTGTTTTCATGTTTGTTATTATGTATTTCGATTCATAAACTAACCTAGTTTATGGCATTATATAGAAATGGCGCCCAGTAGAAGGAATGTGAACTTCATCAATACGTATGATCCAAAGAGTAAGAAGGATCGTATCTTTCACGGTATTGAGCCAACATCTCGAAGGGAAATAGTCTCCCATGTGTTCTCAACATATGAAGAAATAGTATCATGTGTTAATAAGATAAGTAAAGAATTCTCTGAGTCCTATGGCTTTGAAGCGAAGCAAGAGACAAAAGGGATGAAAGAGAGAATGATGGATAAAGGGATGAGGGGAAAGAAGAATTTTCCAATATGTGGTAATTGTGGGAAGAAACATCATGGAACTTGCCTAAAGGGAATGGGAGTTTGTTATAAGTGTAGAGAAAAAGGACACAAAGTGCGTGACTGCAAGGGTAAGAAAATGGTTTCAAATGTACAATGCTTCTTCTGCAAGGATTGGGGACACTACGCAAACCAATGTCCAAATCATCAGAGTATGCCCCAAATGATGTTATTGGATAATAATCAAGTTATGATACTACCACAGATGAGGAGTAATGATTAGAGTTCTTATGTTGTTATTAAAGAATTTTGTAATTTGAGTGTTGTATCAATGATGTACTGGTTATAATAATTATGGAGTATATAAGGATTGTACTGCAGTACTATTTCATCAAGGACTTGAGATTGTGTGGAACCAAGAAAAGTGACTCCACAGTAGGTTAAATTTTTGGAAAATATATGGTTAAGAGAAAGATAAACCATAATATGGTTCTGATACTGAGATTGTGATTTTGGAATAAGACGTGATTGATTTGGATAAATTATATTGGATATACTTAACTTCCTTGAAACTGATTGATGTTTTGTATACATTTTTGGATAGAAGGAGTATATCTAGTATTCTATAAGGAATAAGGGATCATGGTAATTCAGTATGTTTAAAAAGAATACATGATGAAGGTGTTCGCATGTTGTTACATGGAAAAAAAGGATCTTCATTATGTTTACCTTCCTTATAAAATTTGGACTGTGAGTTGAACAGAAGTATTTTGGATAACTATTAAGGTTGGAATGGATTAAGTTGATCTTTGGATAGTATTATTTAAAGTTAAAAAATTTATGAAGATTATTTTTAGAATATTATAATACTATAGTTTTAGGAAAAAGGACAACCTGCAGGGTGGGGCATAAACCGTCGCGTCGGACAAAGCTGTAGGAATCGAACCCACAATCATAGTGCGACAGGACTTTATTTCCTACCACTAGCCTACAGGAAGTCCCTGGTTATTACAAAATAATTTTACTAATCTAAATTTTATGTGTTAACAATTGGAACCTTATACAACTAGGAAAAGTATAATATTTTTGGGTTCTATTATCTTTTTGAGTGAAAGGTGAGTTGAAGGTTGAAACTCCAATTTTCAGGCATAAATATATATATACCTATCTATTATTCAATGAATAAATTAATTCTTAAACTTTGGTAAAGGGATATTAAAACAAAAAAATGTGTTATCCTAATGTCTGGTTGAACTGATGATATTTTAAATCAACATAGATTGAAGGCTTTGAGGCCCTCAATTTGACAGTTGATTGTGATTGATGACCTCAATCACTCCCTACAAATATTTACGTTTTTCCTCCAATTATATGTCTTTAATTGCCACCAATGTTCTCCTTATCGAGATCATAATTTGGTGGTGACTTTCTTATTTCCATTTTCCCTCTTATTAAGGCTAAATTTTATTAACCTTATTTCCGATGTGGGTTTTCCACAAAGGTATTTTCTATTTTCACCCTCTTATATCAAATTGCGAGGACGCAATTTATTGAAGGAGGGGAGAATGTAACACCCCGAGCTTCCACGATACGCCTCTCTTTCAATAATGCAATAGCTTGCATTGTACGCAACTTCGAGTTCTAAAACATCGCGACAAATCAAAGTAGCCGTTATGAATAGTAATAACCACTTTTTAAAATTATAGAAATTTTATATTTCAAAATGGACTTCATTTTTGTATTCCTAATATTGAAATTAACCTATGTTGAATTTTTTGTAATTTTCCGAGAACTTCCAAATTTTTATGAATAGTGAAAATTACATAAAACAACTTTTTTAATCAAAATAATTTATAGTGATAAGTTATACTATTTAGTGGTTTTAAAGTATAATTGGAATATATTTTTACCATTTTATCCAATGGTGGTCATTAGGATTAATTTAACATTGAAAATGGACATAAACAATTGCCAATCTTTTGATATAAATTGTTTCTTAAAAACACGCTATTTGTCGTAACAGCGGGAATTAATTATAAAATTAATTAATGCAACTTATATGTTTGGAATTTTGTAAAATAGACATCATTTTTGAATTCGGAATATCAATTATAGCTTAGGGTGAAATTTTGGCATTGTTCTAAAAAACTTCAATTTTTGATGAATAGTGAAACCACTAAGTGGTAGTTAAATAACTGATTTTTCGTTTAAATGAAATATTACCACTTCTGTGATTTGATTTTCAAAAATCCGACATACATGGTTGTCATTAAGAAGTAAAATGTGGTTCAATGGGATTATAATAATTTTTTTGGTGAATAGTAACTTATTAAGTTCTTAATCGCGATTAGTGGTAATTAGTGTGGTTTAAGGTATAAATAATACTTTAATAATATAAAATGACCTAGACACATGTCCCAACCTCATTGGTTGTGTCATGGCCGACCAAGACAAGCCATGGCCTAACTTGGGGACCCCATGGATCCACTTTTATTGGGAAATGACATAAATTAGTTTTTATTTAATGTTAAAGTGAAAATGACACTAACATAAATTGTTTTACTAAAACAATTTTTAAGTGGGGTTATACAAGTCCAAATTTTGATTATAAATAGTCATTGGAAAGCTAAAAAGATTTCCCACATCATAGTATTTGTTTTATAATTTTTAGACATTAAATAAATTAAATTATTTATGACATCATTATGATGTGGCGATGACCTCATTATTTAACGATTTAAATAAAATGAGAAGATAATGCAAAATCCAAGGCTTACACTTGTCCAAAGCCTATTGGATGAAGAGATTTCGAAACCTTATCAACTTAGGCTCGAATCATATAAGTGTGGGACCTTTAGAATCCGAAAAAGCATTGTGAAATAATGTAACATTTCAATCTTTCCAAAAGTGCCCCTCCTCTCCACTTATAAAAGGCCCCCACCTCTCCCACCTCATTTACACTTTCAAGCCATTTGGCTCGGCCAACCTCTGCCCAAATACTCTCCCAACATTCCTCCCTTACTCCTAGAAGCCTCACTTTGGGCAGAACTCTTCCCAAGGAAGCCTTTAGCTCAAATCAAAAAGAGTTACCCGATTTTGAGGTAATGTCTTTTATAATGTTGTTTTGTTTTGTTTTTCTTCTCCAACCCCATAAACTCTTTTTATTCATTTCTTTTGTAACAACACCAGTATCCTCAATATACTAGGATGTTGTTATAAGAAGTATTAGAGCTACACTTACACACACCTACATCAAATGGTTAAAGAACATACGGTTTCTGTGGATGGCGAATTTCTGCCTCACGAAGCGATGATTGTTCAACACTCGTATAACACCTTCAAAGGTGGCCATTAAGATGTCACTATTTTTATATATGATATATAATATGTTTTTGTTTTACTTATGCTTCTCTATTTTTCATTTTTGTCTTACCTTTATGGTTTCCATTATGGGTAAACACGATATCTTCATTTAAGGAAGTGCGGACTACCGCCCCCTGAAAGTGATTTGATTCGTTAATACAATATGTGGGATGTGTGAAGGATAAAGTTAATGATATTATATATGTTATTATACTGGAATTATAATATACTCTTATATCATTATGATTCCATTCCAGAAAATATGAAATAGAAATGGAAGTAGCGTTCATGCGTACGTACGGCTTACCGTCTCCATGAACGGTGCATTTCATTTCTTACCTCTAAATGTTACGTAATATTATAAATGAATTTATATACTGGATATATAAGATATATATGACATCTAAATCATTAATATAATTCTGGAGATAATGGATATTCTACCACATGAACAACTTGTAATTATAAGAAGTTTATTTTTGACTCAAGTACGAAAGATCGACAAAACGACCGTTATTAACTTAAATAATTACATAATGTTCATATCATTGTAATAAGTGATATAATAAGGATAATGAAGTTGAAAATGGTTCTTAATAAGGTATATATTAACTCTAGTTTATTATTCAGGAGGTTAAAGAACGGTTGAGTCAAGTCAGACACGAGGTAAGGGAACTTCTTAACCCAACTTCCATTCTTTGGGTTAATCTCCTACTTTCAAATTATGTCATGATATTATTATGTCCTATCTTGTATTTTTACATTATTTATGTGTACCTATAGTGAATACACATAATAGATATATTTTATTTAAAAATTATCTTTTAAAGTACTTCGTCTCAATCTCCTTTCATTGAGGCATATTTGGTTTTATACACAAATTTCTTTTATACGGTGTATAAACCCCTTTGACTTTTACGGTTATTCAAAAGGAATCTTTTTATACAAAGCGTTTTGCTAAACGACAAAAGGGAATGTTTTTCTTTCCGTACTTATGCGGCGACAACGACTTCTCCGCCGCCGTGACCATTATTTGAGTTTCGGCTTCCTCTACAAGCCATACCTTTTTTAATGAAAAATAAATACCATGTTATACTTTTATTTTATTTTGGTATTGAAAATGGTTTTGAAAGTGTTTTTATTATATCAATGTGTTGTATTGATATCTTGTGATTGAAATGTGGAAATGTTATGTTTACATTATGCATGTTTTATGTGATACAATTATGTTATGGTTTATGATATGTTTAAACCTATTCATATGAGGAATGTATTGGACTTAATAAGTGACGGGTGGAGCCCGCTATAGCTCCTCGATGCATCGGCAGGTCTCATGAGACAAACTAGTGTCTTGGCACAAGGCCTTGACAAAATATTATTTGTGGTCTTGGCACGAGGCCTTGACTACGTGGTTAAGATAGTCTGGCATTATGCATTCCATCATTATGAAAGTGGTTATTGATATTACATGTGATTATTCGACCAGTAGAATATCCATGTGAAGAAGTAAATGGCATTATCTCATTTTACTTTTGCCATATTATGTTGAAGTTCATGTTTAAGAGGCTTTTGTTTTAGTTATACATTGCCTTAAATGTTAATGTTTATTTATGAAAGCTTCCGCATTATTGTTATCCTTACTGAGCATTTGAGCTCACCCCTTTCAATGTTTAAAAATTTTCCAGGTTGTGAAGAAGTATTTTATGACTGACTTGCAAGAATAATCAGTGAAGATATGAGTGTGGAATATGAAGACCATGTTTTTTTGTAGTTTGTTTAATTTTGATGTAATGAAAGACTTATGAATGTATCTAGTGTTTTCCAAGGCTACTAAACTAATCGGTCTTTCGAGACTTGATCTTTTGTGATCATGCCAATGTTACGAAGTAATGCACCGACTCTGGGTAGCTGGGGTCGGGGCGTTACATGTACCTTCAACATTCCATCAGTGTCTGAAATACCACATCGGTGGAAAGGTCTGCATATTTCATGGTGAAAACTCCCCCTTAGAGACTTGAGGAGCCACATATTCGGAATAAAATATCTATAAAAGTGGAGTAAAACAACCAATAGTAGACTATTATATATAGGTTTTGTCCCCCAATGGATTAGGGACCACCACTATAAATCACTATATTATGCTCGATAATGACTATATTCTCCCCATAAATCTAGTCAAGGTGATAGACTTAACTCCAGTGCTCTGAGCCCCTTATATCCCCATTGATAGTGTAAAAGAAAATCATCTTTGAAATTTCTCTACAATGACTCAAGAAATATGGGATTATGATGTCTCTTCACATGGCCTCTATCACCTCAATAGTCAAAGAGATGACCCTAGGTTACTGTATTCATCTGTAAATGTCTCCATAGACTTAGAAGTGGAATAATATGAGGATGAACTCATAAACTCTCCTCCCAAATTTTAGGAAGGTGTATCCACCACCATCGATTATCTCGTATAGATAATTATGGGAACATAAGATGACCCACGACCTACACTTATTAGTGTCTCCATATCCCTCGAAGAGAAAATGGTTTATATTGACTTTATGAAGCATCACCGATATGTCTTCACTTAGAACTATACATAAATTCCTGGACTAAATCCATATGTGTCCATAAACCATCTCAGATTACCAGATTAGAATCATGTCTTCAAGCAGGAAACTAGGATGATGCACCCCTCTCATACGACCAATGTAGAGGTGGAAGTTGAAAAGTTGATCAAAGAAAACTTTTCCATAGAAGTGAAATACCCAAGATGTCTTTAAAACCTCATCCCTATAAAGATTAAGAATATGAATATTAGGGAATGAATTGATTTTAGAGACCTTAATCGGCATTTCCCAAAGGATTATTTACCATTTCCAATCACAAAACACTTGATCGATGCAACTTTTGGATTCCAAGACCTTTCCTTCATCAACAGGTATTCGGGGTATAATAAAATAAATATGGACCCCAAAGATGAATAAGATACTTTATTAAGGATTCCTCTGGGGATAGTTTTCTACCAAGTCATTACCTACAGTTTAAAGAATGATGGTGCCACATATCAACTCATTATGCATCATATATTTAATCCATTCTAAGGAAGAATATCCAAATGCTATGTCGATGACATGATGGTCAAATCTTGATAGCGATGTGATCACTTCATAGATCTTAAAACAATATTTGATAAGATATGATAGCATATTATGAAGATGAATCCACTAAAATTCCCCTTCAGTGTAACATCACGGAAGTTCCTTGGATTTTTGGTACGCCACCGTGACATCAAGGTTGATCCAAATAAGACTGGTTCTATTTTAGTGATTTCACCCCTCATAAATCTCAAATAACTAAGGGGGATACAAGTTCATATTTCCTATGTTCTACGTTTCATAGACAAATTGGTCAGAAAATCTCTCCCCTTCACTAGGCCAATAAAAAATGGAATTTTATATCAATGGGATGATGACTTCCAAAAGACCTTTGAAAGTATCTGGAAGTATTTACTGCAGCCACTGGTTCTAATGCCTCTGTTGGAAGGAAGGCTACTCATATTATATGTGGATACCATTGAATTCTCACTAGGTTCCGTCCTCACATATAAAAACAATTAAGGGAGAAATAATAGTCTATACTACCTCATCTGAACAATATAAGGTATTGATACACGATACTCTAATGTCGAGAAGAATTTCTTTGCACTCATCTTCATAGTGAAAATTTTATGGCATTACTCGTAGAACCAAAAATTTCATCTGGTTTGTCATATTGATCATCTAAAGTAAATCCTTGGTCTTCCTATGTTGATTGGGAACTTGGATTGATGGTAAGTCGTTCTATAGAAATACGAAATTCAGTTTGTATCACAAAAATTGGTGAAAGGGAAAGCCATGACTGATTTCCTCACAGCACATCATGCCCCAAAAAATACACCAATAAACACCAAGATTCCAGATAAGGAGGTATTATATTCTTGTAACAATCCGCTCACATGAGAGATGTATTTTTATGGAACCTCCCAGAGTCTAGTCTAAAAAAGTCTAGAAAAATAAAAGCTCAATTGGGTTGTCTTAGGGATTGTATTTGTCTCTCCAAACAAATTGGTTTTGAATTACTCTTTCTCACTATCTGAATACTGAATGAATAACAAGGAAGAATGATAATCCCTCATTGTTGGGTTTTAACTGGACCTACAAATACAAATATACTACCTAAATATCAAAGTCGATTCAGAGATAGTGATAAAGAAGATCAACGGAGAATATGCCATTAAAATGAAGAATTGGACCCTCTCACTAGCTATGTCAAGAACTGTTGGAAGATTCTCCTTTTGATACAACATTGCATCATGTTTCTCAATCACATAATGCTCATTCCAACACATTGGCTAATGTATCCATAGTTCTATATGACCCTAATCAAGGGGAATAAATCTTCCATATCACACATCGAATAATGGTCTCATTGATCATCATATGTGATATGAAATAAATCAATCATTTTAGCGCTTCCATAGAGTGAGATAAACCAGTATACACCCCTGGATAGATGGAGTCCATAATCGATTATCTCTAAACTCGGACACTCTCAACAGATCAAGCCATAAGAGAAAAAATTTGGTGCCATGCAGCGAACTTTACCCTACAGGATGGTCCAAATGAATGGAGGGACCTCTATAAGAATGTATTTGACAGAATGATCTTCAAATTCATAGTAGAAATATATATTATCGTCATCATGAAATAATTCCATACAGGATCCTACGGTGCCCATATTTATGGGACTAGGCACTCCCACCAAATCAGGAGGCTAGCTTACTTCTGAAAAACCATGATATAGGACTATGTGGAATTCACCAAGAAATGTCATGCATTCTAGATCCATGAGAACTTCATCCATCAACCCCAAAAATTGTTGCATGTAGATAAAAATTACAGGAAATTTTTTGTTTGAGGAATGGATTTTGGTGGGCCATATCCCCCACCTATAGATAAGCATTTCAACTACATCCTTACTGCTACTGAATTCTTTTTTAAACGGACTAAGGAAATAACCCTCAAGGAATTTGAGATAAAGAACAAAATAAACATCATAAAATCCCATATCATCCCCAAGTTAGGAGTACCTCACACAATATTGACGAACAATGACACCAAATTATGTTCTACAGAGTTGAATAAACTATACCAGGATTACAATATTGAGTCCAATAACTCATATCGCTATCATATAGTGAAAAATGGACAGATATAGTCCTTAAATATGACTCTATCAAAAATACTCCAAAATATGGTGAATAAGGATAAGAAGTCCTGGCCAAAAAAGGTCCTTTATGATTTAAGGGCCTACTGTACCAACATGTGTACTGCTACACAAGAAACTCTATATTAATTGGTGTACAGGATTAAGGCAGTGTTACCCATAGAAGTCAAACTAACTTTTGTCTGAATATCCATTTATGGATATCTCTCAAATGATGAGAAATCACAAAATAATTTGTATTAATTAGAGAGGCTCAATGAGAACATGTTGTGTACATTGCACAACCTTGAAGTCCATCACAATCATATCTCACGAACCTTTAATAAAAAGTTCCACCTTTATTCATTCCTCTAATAAGAATTGGTATTAACTCTCAGAATCCCAATGATACCAAGGAAGAATCCTCCAAAGTTGGAACCTAAATGGGAAGGACCTTACATAATATATAAGTTATATCCTGATGGAGCTTAATCATTTGACACAATGAATGGGGAGTGTGTTTCACCCTCCACCAATGCAATATTTCTCAAGAAATACTTTTTGTAGCTATCATCAAATGGGAATCCACATCAGTGTAAGTCTTGTCACTTGTCCAAATTATGTGATGTCTAAATGCATGAGATCATCCTAACCACATGATGTTAAACTATATAGATAAGTCCTGACATCAAGAAAATAAATTTCATAGCATCTGAAGTCCAAATTTCAAGATCATAAACTGCATAGTGTCTCACATTCTGACCACATGACATTAAACTATACAGAGATGTCTTGGCCACATGACATTAAACTGTATGGAAAAGTCCTCACTGCATGATGTTAAACTACATGGATGAAGTTCTCACTACATGATGTTAAACTTCATTAAAAACACTATCTCACTAATGGATCACCACACACAAGCCAGATCTTTGTGAAGGAAGGACAAAATTCCCCCATCCTTGTATGAGTGTTAGCTCCACCAGGGTAATATCTTCAACCAATAACTACACGTAGATTTATTCCTATCATCATAGGATATGTAGAGATGCCCGAAAATTTATTCTTGTTCCCAGCCACAACCTTCATTTTCCTTCACATCGGGTGATCAATGTTCTTACTGAAATATGTTATAATACATAGGTAATTTCATTTCTGCATGAAATTAAACTGCATGAGTTTCTAAAACAATCTACGGATTGATTATCATTTTCAATGAGATGCATAGGGACACCTTGATCATATATATTAGTCCAGCTACCACATGATATAAAATACCCATGTCCTATCCTTAATTTCCCATTCATAGTGAAAGAAAGCCTTGTCATTCCTTGTTTCTCACACCGAGCATAGCTCCTGTGAGATTGGGAATTTTAATAAGGGTTTTCCACACAAAAAAGGAATATAATATCATGATATTCTCATCATGGTCCTGAATAAAATATTATAAAAGGCATACCATGATCCTCACCACATGATGTTAAACTGCACGGTTGATGTCCCTTGCATGACATAAAACTATACATCCCTGTGAACCTCGCCCGAGAGGACCACCATTGTTGGTGATAGTATCCTCCCAAACTTATATTCTAAAAATACCTATATATTGATTATCATTTTCAATAATATATGTAGGGACACCTCGATCATGTATCTTAATCCAGCTATCACATGATATAAAATTCCCCTTCTCTTTGTATAGTCTAGACTTTCACAGGAAATTCATTACTCTAGAACTACATTTAGATTGATTACTATTATCGTAGGATACATACTGATTCCTAGATTCCATATTTGTTTCTATCCACAATTCCCATTTTCATGTTTTCAATCCCAATTCTTTACTGCATGATGTTAAATAGCACAGTTCCCTAAGAACTATGTGTGCCTTAATTCTTATTATCATAGGATATGTAGTGACACCTGGATCTCCAATCCTAGGACCATCTACAACAGTCAACAAAAACAATTCCCACCTCTGCGTATGGGTCAGACCTAAGTAGATAATTTCTCATTCAAGAAATATGTGTGTCTTGATTACTATCATTATAGGATATGTAGTGACATCTAGGTATCTAATCTTGATCCCAGCTGCAATAAGTGATAAGAAATTTGTTCCAACCACATAGGTACTGAGTCACACAACCTCATTTTTTCTATGTATGAGCTAGATCTACATACAGCTTTTCTTTTCATTAAATATTTCATGCACACATTTTTCACATCGGTTCCCATGTCCCTACCTCATGATGTTAAACTTCAAGGAAAATGTCATAGTCTCATGACATTAAAACTGAACAACAAGAGAATATTTATCATGCGATGATAAAGATAATAGTATACATCTTTACCACATGATGTTAAATTGCACAGATAACATACCCACTACATGAAAATAAACTATGTAGACCATCACTAATTTTGAATCCCCTATCATGTGACCACAAGATCTTTACCCTGGTCAACCAGAGTATGGGGTTTTTTCATATTTTTAAAGCACCTCAATCCATAAATCATACTTCATGTCTCAAGTTCCTTAGGTTTATGAATCCTTCCATGTACCTTGTAATAAATACTCGGCTTCAAGGGACCCTTTTCTTGACTATGAATTCATGAATATGGCTCCTACATATGCGCTTATTGTCATAAACCAAATGTGTCACTCTGAAAAAAGGGATTTATAATCCTTGTGTGCCCTAACATCACTTTGAAAGAACTTAACACCCCAGTGTGATCTGAAATACTCCTAGTATGATTTTCCCATATCATTACTCATGACCTAAGGACCACAATCCATGGTTTATAACATTTTCATCCCCCACTCAAAAGGATGTTGAGGTACTCTTAACCCTGGGTATTTTAATTAGGATCTTGTGTATCATTCCTTATATTAGGTCCATGTGCATCATGACCTTAAACTATCTACACTTTGATCAAAGTTATATGACATTAAACTATATCATATAATGGTCCAAATTGAAAGACCTTAAACTGGTATAAAAAGAGACACAAAACTTTTCAGGATGAAAACCTGCAAAGGGATACCTAAGAAAAATTAAAGTCATTGTTCGATAAACTCTTCATATCTAGAGTTTAGGAAAAAGTCAGGGCACAAATGAATAAAGAATAAATCTCATAGGGCCTGCTCTATATCCCTATTAAAAACCAAGCTATTCTTGTTGGACCCCCTAGTTCAAGAAAAAATTAGACTAATGATTTTTCACATCTCCTCAGTGCAAGAAAATGTTCTATAAGTGGTGACCCAACTTTTAGGGTTCTCGAACCCTTATAGGATATTACACTCTCCAAAAATAAAAATTAATAATTTGGATGCATCAGATCATCATAAACCTTACATGGTCATTGGAAAGGATACACAGCTTCATGGGACCCTTTGGTTGACTATGCATGTATGATTATGGATCCTGCATATGCACCTATGGTTGTCAACCAACTGTGTCACTTTGTAAAAAAAATATTTCCAATCCTTGTGAGCCATGAAATCACTATGGGAAAACTCAAAACCTCAAAGTGATTTGAACTACTCCTAGTATGATTGCCCCATATCATCCTCCTAACACAATCACTTTGGATCCTGATCTACAATCTATGTACCAAACTATCCAAGAGGATTCAACATCCTCGAAATTATATCATCATGTTTTGTAACCTTTCTCAAGGATATAATATGACACTATATTACTAAACCCTTGATGGCCCACACTTTATTATTTGAAACTAGAAGGAATAGGGATTGAGCTTCATAACCAAGAGATGAATTCCCTAATGTTTCAGAACACTTCCTAGATAGATTTCCTCCCAAAACCAACCTCGTCATATGGATGTTTCAGTCTTCCAAAATATTTCATGTCCCTCATAAAGAAGTGGATATCATCTTTTTATTGACCATATTACTGATGAATAAGGACCTTGACCCACCAACTAAAGTCATCTCCTCCTTGTAAGAAATGAGCTTCAATCCATTTTAGCCCTGGAAACACCATGTAGGAACTTGGCATCTCAGAGTGTTATGGGTCATCCCCGTCATGTCTTCCCCGTACCATATTCACGGACTCAAACTTTTGGGTTATGACTTACATCACCCATATTCCAACTATCTAGAAAGACCTAGAATCTCTAGTATTTCACCCTCAACCAATACTACCACCATAAACCTTCCATGAACCTTAGAAAATGGTGGATACACCTTTGTTTGTAAATTATACTAATGCATAAGGTATTTTACCTAACAACATGAGGCACCTACTTCTTATAGTAAAAGAGATATGATCCTCATGAGCCTCAACAACACCATGGTAGAACCCCTCACCTTAGTGTTTTTTGGTTCATTAAAGAAATTTATGTGCCATATTCAATGATCATCAATAAAGTCTAATCTAAAAGACCCTAAAATAAATAAAATAGAAGGTTCTAGCTAAATTAACCTAAAAATCAAATTGAAGGTATGATCTACAGAATCATAAACTACAAAAGTAGATGGTCTAAAATAAAAGACCATAAACTACAGAAATACAAGGTTTGAGCTAAAAGACCCTCAACTATAGAAATACAATGCTTGAGCTAAAAGAACCTAAAATATAGAAATATAAGATCTGAGCTAAAAGACCCTAAACTGTGATAATAGAAATTATTATCTAAAAGACCCTAAACTAAAATAATAGAAGGTCTGAGCTAAAATACCCTAAACTACAATGATATAAGGTTTAAGCTAAAATACCCTAAACTAAAATGCTATATGGTCTAATTTAAAAGACCCTAAACTACATCATTACAGCAATATAGTCTACAATAATGGATAATATTGTAAGGCCCATTATATGGGCTTGGAAAATCAATCTATGCTCTCCAAGTCTATCATCTTCAAAAAAATAAAGACTTATCTTCCTCATGGACACTTATTTTACTCGTTTATCCTTTGACAAATGAAGTAATCTCAAGATAACTGGAATAGATACATAAGTAGGGAATTTCATGTTAGTGTTCATTCATGTGTACTCCTTGAAGGATAATAAATTATGATTTAAATATTTAGATCCAGACATTCATATTTACTTGGTATCGTGAAAATAATGAGTATCATTGACGATTAATATAATATTGGATTAACAAAATGTTATGCACATCATGAATGAAATAAAAACAATAGATATAAATTTTAGTAAATATATTCATTCATAATTCATGAAATTTGAGGATTCTCCACATTTTGGAGTCTCTCCAAGAATCTCAATGAAAATAGAGTACATTTAATTACAATAAGATTCGATCTTCTAATATGGGTACGTTGGAAAGAGTTTGCTGAGAAGCTTCAATTGAATACTGAAGTGCCACTCACCCCAACACTTCTGCTTCTTCCCAAGAATGAAGAATCTTGACTAAAGTAGTCAAATACTCACCTCTCTTTAGAATAGTTTCCAATGAGGATGATGAAATTGAAATTTTAGACCTCATGTGAACTATGATTTCCTCGCATCTCCATATTTTTTTAGTCCAAGAATCCATTAGGGCTTGTAGTTTAAATATCAACGTGAGACCCTTATCCAAGGACTTTTATGCCTCATACATATGCTTTACAAGAGTAACCTCGTCTGAAAATCATTAAAGTCCCTCACATTGGAGGAAAAATCATGTTGAGTCAGCACAATTTTCTTTATGATTTTATATAACGGATGGCGATCAAAGCCATATAACCCCAAGTCATGAAATACATGATGAAGGTGTTCCCCTTTTTCATGAAATGATTCCAAAGGAGTATCATTTATAAATGAATTAATCATATACCAAATTATCCTATGTTGTATTTGATCTTCTGTGATTGATGGTACAGGCATGCCAAAAGAAGGAATAGTCGGATGAGATGTCAAGGAAACAAGAGCAGAAACTCCATGTATGCTCCCCTAAATAGAGGCATTATCTATTTCATATGTCAGTTTAATCATTTCCTTAATAGAGTCCCTCCCACTATTAAGATTTTCATCACTAGGATAAGGGTGATTCCTCAAAGTCTCACCCAAATATTCAATTAAATCCATTGTTTCAATGGATAGAGTGGTTGGGGAAGTATGTGTCATGTCTACATGATGAACCATTCATCTTAACACACCACCCAGATAAACTACTACCCAATCCTGGGAATAATATTGGGTAAGGAATGTGGGAGTATAGTCAGGAAGAGGTATGATCTCTATATCAGTATCTTCACATGCCATCATCATCCAAAACTAGCGGACGATCCTAGGGTGTCACCTTCCATGCACACCATCCAAAGTAAGAGGGGAGACCCTTTGGGTATAGCCAAACTGAAGAGAAATCCTATAAGGTATATAAGGATGACAAATGATCAGCTCATCTATGCTAGCTATAAGAACTCCATTCCAAAGAGAGATCATATATAACCTTTCAAGAAGGTAACCACTTTCATTATCAATAATCAGCCTAGTCGATGCACAGTAAGGGGTGAAATAAAAGTTATTGCATCAACTCAACACATATTTAATCTCACTGGGTCTTAGATAAATAACCCCAACCTCATATATGTTCATCATTCTAGGATGATATAAATCATTATTGATCCTAGTGGAATTGTCGTAATCATAATAATTGAAATGCTCCCCTATCCAACCAAATAAAAATTGGAAAGGACCACTGTCATATAGGGTATGACGCCTTTTTGAATGTGTACTATGAGTTTTTAAAGGCATTCAAGGATTGGCACTTCCAAATTGAGGTGGTTTCCTTTCACTAATTGTGCTGCCATTACCAATATGTTGACACTGATCCCCGAACATGCATCCCCATCTAAGAAAATCCATCCATTCAAAAACATGAACATAAATCCCACCAACCTAAGGCTCAGAGAGATTTTTGATTTCACTTAGTATCCCAATAAATTATAGTCCCAAACTTCCAAAATGGACCAATATGATTTAGCACTATTGTGGACCTGCTAGGAAGGGAACCGATGTGGGTGTATGGTAGTTGGCCTGGACCAACTATGACAAAAGAAAATATTGATCCAATCCTTTAAGGAGATGAGAGAGCACATCATCAGATCCTTCCTCATATTATCCTTCGCAATGGTGAGTATTTACTTCACCAAAACTGGAGTCTGCAAGGGATCATCCCAAATATCTATGTTAGGGAGGAACTAATCATACATCTCTCCAAGAGTGGTAATCCCACCCATTTGTTAGATTTCCCATAGGTTTATGCCCACTTAACCATGATATGGATGGAATGTGTTGGTTCTAGGACACCAATGGCTGATTCTTTCCCAAATAAGGTTGGGTTGGTAGAAGAAAATGATTTCGAAAATGCACATGGCTTTATAAAGATGGACCGTGTATAATTGATCAGCAAACTCTATGAAGCTTTGTCTGTCCTAGAAGGGTCATGCCCATTAATCAGAGAAATTACCGCCATGATGGAGATCCTATTTTGAACTCCATCCACCATTTGGGTTTGCTACTATAAAACTTTCCTTTAACAGTTCTTTTATTTATCAGCACTAAAATAAAACACTGATAAATGGAATATTTATCAGGGCTAAAGAAAGAGATGATAAATTAAACCTTTTATCAGAACTTTTATTTTAGTGTTGATAAAGGAAACCATTATCAGCACTTTATTTTTAACGCTGATAAACAGTATCCTTTATCAGCGCTTTAGTTTTAGCACTGATAAAGGGTATACTTTATCAGGACATTATTTTTAGCACTAATAAAGAGTATGATTTATCAGCATTTTATGTTTTGAGATGATAAATATTTCTTTCATCAATGCATTTTTAGCACTAATAAAATGAAATAATTAAATAAATTACAAATAAATAATGTGTTTATTAAAAAAAATATTA
Organism: Viscum album; assembly: GCA_963277665.1. NCBI lineage: Eukaryota > Viridiplantae > Streptophyta > Magnoliopsida > Santalales > Viscaceae > Viscum > Viscum album. Next base: position 779,787,514 of record OY728138.1, read on the forward strand.
AAAATTTTAATAATTAAAAAATTATTGATAAAAATGAATTGAGTGATTATACATTATTGAATATTAAACATTTTATTAATTCGATAATTATGATAATTAATTTTATTAAATTGTATATATTAAATATATAGATTTATATTAATGTATATAAATGTGATTATATATTATAAAATATTTTTGTGCTTTACATTAAATTTTCATATATTTATTGAATAATGTTATATAATTAAAAATTAATATGAATTAAAAATATTGACTAATTACATAGTAATTGACATATAATTGAATGTAGTTTGATTTTTCAATTTAATATAGATAAAATGTGTGTTATATTGATTTCACATATATGTATAATTATTGTATTTTTATATACAATATGCACACACAGAGAGAAATTGTCCATTTTTCAATATTTGTAAAGTGTACATATATTCTTAATTTATTCAATTTCACTCATTTTGTACATATATGCTTGCACTCAATATTAGATATTAATTGATAATGATAAAAAAAATATATATTAAAAAATATTCATAAATAAATATATTTATAAATGTATATTCACTATATTTATGTAATTATATATTTATAATTATAAATAAATAATGTTTTTTATAGTATTCAGATAATTATAAATAATTAATTATGTATATTTAAATAATTATTAAATTTATAATAAATCTACATAAATAATGAATATATTTACTATTTTTGTATTTTTATATATTTATTAAATATATATATATGTATAATTATATAAATATATAATGATATAAATAATATTTTTAAAAAATATTTCTATAATTATAAATAAATAATTTTAAAATTATAATAAATACATTTAAAAAGAAATACATTTACTATATTAATATTTATATATATTTATTAAGTATTTATAAATATTTAAAAAAATATTATTTATAATTATAATTATAAATCCTTTAACAACACTTTCATAATAAGAACTAATAAACAAATCTTTATCACCGCTTTTTTCGTGCTGATAAAGACGAGAATTTATCAGCACTGTAAATTTAGCACTGACAAAGATTGGTTTTATCAATGAATTTTTAGTGCTGATAAAGACCTATCTTTATCAGCACTTATTTTTAAGCATTGATAAAAGTATCCCATTCTATTTTAAAAACCCTAACCATTTGTGAACCTGTCGCGATATAGATGCTTTTTGCGGAAGCCACTTGCTGTCGGTGCTCCTCCTCGATGATTTAAAGGTTGAATCATGCCACTTTACTTCCTCTGAACATCTTGTATGACATCCGAAGAGGGTCTTATATTTTCTTTATCCTAGCGAGGTAGTCCTTCCAATTTTCCTTGTGTGTTTTTTCTTTCATTTTTGATTTATTCTTATACAATTTGTTTATGATCTATTGTTTATGATCCGTTGTTTATAATCTTTTGTTTATGATTTGTTTGTGATCCATTGTTTAGGGGAAAAAATTGGTCTGCTTATGGTTTTTTTTGTGATCTATTGTTTAGGGAATGGATTGTGGTCTATTGTTTGTATTAACTACTTATGTATGATCCATTGTTTATATCTGACATAAAACCTTGGATTTATTCGTTGTTATTTTAATGTTATTTTTTATATCTTCTTACTAAATAATTTTTTCATATATCTATATAAATGTGTAGACATTTTCATGTATATCCTTGTTTATTGACTACTAATTTGAGGCACAATGGTGGTTCCCTAATGATTATATATATGCTGACACCATTCATGAACACCTCAATGGACATGCAGCTTTAGATGATATTTTTTAGGAACCAAGTTAGTGGAGTGATGTATGTTCCTCTATTGGTTATAGGTATCATAGGATCTAGTTCCTCTTAGAATTAACTAGGGTCCTTAGTTTTCTTATGGATAAAATTCAAAGGGTCCATCCCGAGTTAAGCACATGAGGTTTTATCACATCAAGCCTTCACTTTTTGAATCATTATGGTGCCTTTAGATCATGTTATGTTTGAATATCAGGTTTTTATCTATTTGATGTTTCTTATAGACTATAAGTGAGTGAGTTTTTATACTTGCATGACTTGTATGTGTGTCTATATAGCTATTGCATCATTTATTTCTATAGTTGTTTGTCTAACAGGTATGCCTATATCAGTCAATGATGATTCTGGGTATGCTTATACATTAACCCCAAGCATCATTCTAGACTTTTGTTCAGCCTTTGGTACTAATTGGTTATATTTGGGGGGGGACCACCTCCCATTTATGGTTTTTTACACCCAAAGTTTAAACCATCCTTTACTGACTTTGAGGTGTTTTAGAGGTCATAAGATGATCTGACCTAGTTTTGTTTGGGTGATTCGGGCTATGGTCACCACACTATCCATCTTCCAGTTTACACCAATAAAGTTTAGAGATTATATTATTTATTATCAAACTTTATCTACCTCTATTTTTTCAAATTCCACCATCCCTTATTATTGGATTAGGAATATACAAGCGCTCATATATTCTAGTTGAAATGATATATATTTCCCTTATTAGAATTTTATATAACTTTCACTTTTGATAATGAATATATTATGTGTATTTATTTATATATTGTATAAAACTAATCTTTTATGAACCTAATAGGATGGATATAAACTAAAAATTGATTAATGTTAATCGTTTAACAAACAAATATGAAGATGGAGTTAAATAGTTCATCAAGTTTGCAAGAGATCTAGAAAAAAACCCTTCTAAAATCCTCTGTCCATATTTACATTGTTTTTATTCAAGGAAAATTAGTCCAGAATATTTGGAAGGACATTTGATTTGTCACAGAATAGATCAAAGCTATAAATTTTGGACTAGACATAGGGAAAAAAATAATGTGGGAATTGATTGGGATGATACTATGGTTTATGAATCATTTGATATGAATACCTTTGTAAAATACGATATAGATTGCATAGAGGAAATGAAAATGGAAATTGAAGATGACCTTCATGATTTTCCAAAGTTGTTTGAGGAGTTAAATAGTTGTTCCAAGAAACCATTGTATACCGATTGTACTAAATACACAACATTGTTAGTTGTATTGAAGTTATATAATTTGGAAGCTGGAAATAGATGGAGTGACACACAAGATTTATAGAACTACTTGGTCTTCTAAATGATATGTTTCTAGAAGAAAATGAACTACCATGCCAAACATATGATTCTAAACGAATGTTACGTTCAATGGTAATGATCTATAAAAAATACACTATTGTCCAAATGATTGTATATTCTTTTGCAAGGACCATGAATCACTCATAAAATTCCCTAAGTTTGGTGCAGATCGATATATGAAAAATGAATCAAGTCCTTAGAAATCAGTATGTTCATTTCCTATCATTCCCTGATTTAGAAGACTATATGGATGTCAGGAAACCACAAGACAATTAACATGGCATGTAGATACAAGAATTAAATATGGGAACCTACATCATCCAGTAGATTCTCCTCAGTGGAAGAAAATTTATTACGAGTTTCCTGAATTTGGAAATGAGTCGAGAAATTTTCATCTTTTAATATCTACAGATGGAATAAATCCTTTTTGTGAACATAGTAGTACTCACAGTACATGGTCTATCATGTTGTTAAATTACAACTTGCCTATATGGTTATTCATGAAGTTTAAATACATTATGATGTATCTACTTATATCTAGACCAAATAAACCTGGTAATGACATTGATGTCTATTTGGATCCATTGATCAAAGATATGAAATTTATGTGGGATACAGGTGTTATAATGTATGATTCTCATAGAAGTGAATAATTCACATTGAGATCCATGTTGTGTGGAATGATAAATGACTTCCCCACTTATGTAAATTTTTCAGGCTATAGAATTAAAGGCATGTTAGGGTGTACCATTTGTGAAAAATGCACATACTCAGTTCAGTTGAAACATTCCTCAAAGACTGTGCTTTTAGGAAATAAATTTTTTTACCTCAATGAAATAATTACCGATCCTAAACGACATCATTCGATGGGAATATTGAAAAAGGTACAACACTATCTCTAGAAACGGGCAATCAAATGTACAAAAAAAGTAAAAAATATTGACACTATTTTCGGTAACCCATTTTTGAAAAACCTTAGAAAATCAAGTTGTAATAATGATCAATTTTCTTTGAATTACTATATTTGAATTGTTTGTAAGTCATAAATTTTCTTGATGTCTTTCATGTGGAAAAAATGTATTTGATAGTGTTATTGGAACATTGCTAAATATTCCTAGAAAAATGAAATATGGAATCAAGGCTAGGTTAGACTTGATTGAAATGGGGATAAGGGAAGAGTTGTCACTAATGAAGGGTAAAATGTTGACTTTTCTTCCTCCAGTAGCTTATACTCTATCCAGAGAGGAAAAATTGAAATTTTTCCTTTTTCCTTATGAGTGTAAAAGTTACACGGGGGTATTCATCAAATATCAAGAATGTCATTTCAATGATTAATTTAAAGTTACAATGAATAAAATCAAATGAGTTTCATGTTTTGATAAAATATTTAATGAATGTTTCTTTCTATTATATTCTACCTCAAAATGTATGACATACATTAACCAGACTCTGCTCCTTTTTTAAAGCCATATGCAGTAAAGTTGTAGACCTGATGAAGTTTCTCATCATTAATAAGGATATTTTAATCATATTATGTGAATTATAAATGTCTTTCCCACCATAATTCTTTTATATAATGGTCCACCTAATGGTTTACTAGGTCATATAGGTTCAACTATGTGGTCTAGTCCATTATAGATAGATGTACCCCATTGAATGGTATATGAAGATTTTGAAAGGGTATCTCAAGAATCGAAGTTGGCCAGAAGGTTGTATTGTAGAATGATATATTGTTGAAGAAGCTATTGAATTCTATATCTATTACCTATCAGATGTTGAAAGAAATGGTCTCCCAAATTCTCATCACAGCAAACACCTTATGGGTGAAGGGATTTCTAGAAGAGATGTTGTTATAATTACCTTGACAGAGCGGGATCAAGAACATCTTTACATATTACATAATAGTGAATATTTTGATCCATAAATTCAAGTCCACAAAGAAATTATTAGAGATTTGAATCCATCAATTTCTGAAATATGGACATCATATACACATAATCAACAGTTTATAGGATGGTTCAAAGATCAAATTTATAAGGAGTTATCTGAAAATATGAATTCAATTGTCGAAGGACTTCAATGGCCATCCAGAGGACCAAATAAAAATGTTATATCTTACAATGGGTTTTTAATCAATAGTTATATGTTCTATACAAAAGAACACAATGAATTTAGTACAATGAAAAATAGTGGTGTTACGCTTATGGCTAAAGAGATTCACATATCTGGTTTTAATGATAGAAATCCAATTTATGAAAATATGACTTATTTTGGAATTATCGAATAGATATATGAGTTAGATTATATAGTATTTCAAGTTCCTCTTTTCCATTGTAAATTGGTTGACAAAATCAATGGAGTGAAACTTGATGAAATGGGCTTTGTGAAGGTGAATTTCAGTGTAGAAGGAGAAAAGATTATCCATTCATAATGACATCACAAGTAGTGAAAGTATTTTATGTCACTGGTCCAAAAAACAATCATTGGTCGATTGTCCTGTTGAAGACTAAAACAAATGTTGAGTTAGATGAATTTTAAATTGAGGATGACCCTTTCATTGGGACATCACAATTAGTTCATGTTAGTCCCACTATAGACAATGTATTGTACATTAGAGGGAACCATAAATAGTGGATTTGGATTTTCAAAAGAAGAACCAAATCCGTGTATCCTTTAAAAAAAGAGATTTCAATGAGAATGTAAAATTGTTTTTTAATATATTATGTTTCCCCATAATATTATATTTTCTCTACTACATTAACATAATCTAAATTAAATGTTTGACTAATCATGCATAAAATGTCTTCTTCACATGATTATGTTACCAATCCCTCATAATAATAAACTATAATGAAAAAAACCCTTTGGATAGACGCAATGTTAATGCTATGATATAATTCCTCTATTTTACAAAAAAAATTATATAATTGAATGTTAATTTAATTTTCATTATTCCCTACAGAGTCCATTTATTTTAAAATATTTTTTTCCATGTGGCATGCCATTGAAAGAAGAGAAACAACGTTGTATCTTCTCAATTATAGAAGTAATATTTATGTTTTTAAAGTAAAATTATTATCCATAGAATTAATTTATTTTTTCATATGTATGTTTAATTTATTTATTTTTAGTATTACTCACATAATATTTGTTTTCTTATATAGGTGGATTCTTTTTTTCAAGTTGGGTTTCTTTGTACAACTTTCATGCTCCTTCTCCCTTAAAATATTTTCACCCCTACAGGGGTGCATTTATCACTTTCTTTCAAGCTACCTCCACTACCTTTGAAAGAATAGAAATGATGCTACCTCTTCTCAATTACAGAGTTAATATTGATTTTTTCATAGTAAATTCATTGTCCATAGAATTAATTTGTTATTTCATATGTATGTTTAATTTATTTATTTTTAGTATTATTCATGTAATAATTGTTTTCTTATATAGTTGGATTGTTTGAGTTGGGGGTGCTCTATCCAACTTTCATTCTCCTTCTCCCTAAAAATATTTTTACCCTTTTAGTGTTGCATTTATCACTTTCATTCAAGTTACCTCCACTACCTTTGCAGGAAGAGAAAAAATAATGCATGTGCCCAATTACAGAGGTAATATTGATTTTTCATATTAAAATAATTTTCCATAGAATTGTTTTATTGTTTCATATGTTCGTTTAATTTATTTCTTTTTATTATCACTCACATAATAATTTTTTTATTATACAGGTGGATTCTTTTGTTCGACTTGTTGGTGATCTGTACAACTTTCATGCTTCTTCTCCCTTAAAATCTTTTCACCCCTATATTGGTGCATTTATCACTTTCTTTCAAGTTACCGACACTTCCTTTATAGGAATAGAAATGATGTTGCCTCTGTTTAATTATAGAGGTAATCTTGATGTTTTCATAGTAAAATAATTATCCATCGAATTATTTTATTTTTTCATATGTATGTTTAATTTATTTATTTTTGTATTACTCACATAATAATTGTTTTCTTTTATAGTTTGATTCTTTTGTGTGAGTTGGGGGTGCGCTATCCAAAATTCATCCCTTTCTACCTAATTTTTTTGACAAACTTCTTCTCTTACAAAACTTTTCACTCATATAGTGTTTACATTTATCACTTTCTTTCAAGTTACCTCCACTACTCAATCACAGAGGTAATCTTGATATTTTCATAGTAAAATAATTGTACATATAATTAATGTATTATTTCATATTTATGTTTAATTTATTTATTTTTAATATTACTTATAATATTTTTTTTCTTATATAGGTGGATTCTTTTTTTTTTTTGAGTTGAGGTGGTTTGTTCAAAACTACTCATGCAATGTTGGTAGTTCGAAAAATAAAGTCAATAGAAATCATGGTAACATCAACTGTTATAATTTTTTTGAATGTATATAATAATTTTTATTTATTTAATTGTATAAATGAGTGTTTGAAATGTCTATAATATAGTGTTTTTATGGTATTTGTGTTGTAAATTTTATTTCATTTAAATTATGTATTGGTATTTATTTTTGTTGATATCTGATGTGTTTCTATTACTACAGTGTGTTGTTACAATACACTATAGTGGTACTACAGTGTGCTATAATAGCACACTACAGTATGGCCCTATATTAGCTCTTTTAAAACCACTGATAAAAATCATATTTATTAGCACTTTTAAAAGTACTGATAAAAGTTATTTATAAGCTCTTTTATAAGTGTTGATAAATGGTTCATTTAGCGGAGATAAATTAAAGCATTGATAAATAGTTATTTTATTAGTGCTTTTTTAGTACTGATAAATGACACATTTATTGGTGCTTTTTAATCTCTATTAAAAGTCATGGGCTTTTAACATCGCTCACATTTTCAGTGCTTTTCTAGCGATGATAAAGGCCATTTATAGCTCTATTAAAGGTCAGTTTTGTAGTAGTGTTTGTTCATAGAAGAATAAAATATACTCAATTAGTTCTTATTTAATATTTTGATGGTTGAAATACTAGCCATCCAGACCCAAGGTATATTTTTTCAATAAAAAGGACAAACCATGGGGTTGAGGTATGACCTACTAGCCTTCCTATACAATTTTCATCTAGATAAAGTGAGAAAAAGTTGATACCCAATGATATATCTGTTTGAAGTCTGAAGGAGGGATGAAAACATCATCCTGTAAACTGAACTAGTATAGAGAAAGATGGCATGATAGAGGATAATCCTGAAACTCAAATAATATAAACCACCTCATAATATTTTTATTAGAATATATGTGATATCAGCAGTTCATCATTACAATTTTTGGTAATCATGGATCATTGATTTCTAGCATTAGAGGAACCTTGGAGAGAACTAGAAGCCATCTGAATAGAATTTGGTGGCATATGTTAGACAAATAAATTAAAATATTATCAAAGGAAAGACATAAAATTCTAGTAGTATCATGCACATCGCATGAACCAGTAATAGAATTTGAGATTCCCATAAAGGGATCATGAACTTCCTAACTTATGAGGATCTCATGGTTTGAGTACCCCCACAGGGCATTATAAAGTCGAATGACCCCTCAAAGACCCATGATCGTGTGACTCATACATGGTCACAAGAGTCACATGATAGTCAAAGGATCATATGATCAATCCTACAGATCCTGTGAAAACCTAAAAATGATCATGCATCCTCACGGTTGAAGTTCATGAAATTACCAAAAGTATATAGTTCATAGTTGGTTTGAGAGGATTCCTAAGCAAAAACTATCTTACAGAATAGTTCTTGCAAAAAGGACTCACATCGAGGACTCATGATCAGGTCTTGTTGAAGGGTATTTAGATAAGGACACATGAGTGGAGTAGGGTACAAGTGATATGAATATTGATTAGATGGTGATTGAAGCTTCTCTCCACTCCCCTATATAAGGAATTCCACAGAATACCAAACATCACCTAGAAGACAGAACGTTTCCCAAGACACTAGTTCATGACATCACCAAAGTCTCAAGAGGGAATTTAATTTTCTCAGAAATAAGCCCTTATCCTCGTGAAAATCTCTCCTGAGGGGGTTTATTAGTTGATGCCCGCCAAATGAGCATTAGAAAAATCACAAAGGATGAAATACCTAAATATGGATATTATATTTCCCACAAAACAAATCAGTATAAAGGTGTCCAAATACTCGTGGATCGTGTGAACCTCCAAGAGACATGAAGTCGTGTAACCAAAATGAGGTCACAAAAAGGGTCCCTGAGCCCCGCATATCCTGTAGAAGGCCCTATGAAGTCCCTTAGACAAGTCTTTTTTACTTTTGTCAAGGCGCTTTGACAACCAGTGTTCATGTGGAAGATGCCAAGTGAGAACCCCCAAGACATATGGGTTTTGAACCGATGATTTCCTAACAAACCATCTAAAAATACTTTGAAAATTGGAGAAAAATATCCAAAATTTGGGATCCTCTTGAAGTCGCAAATCTCATGAAACATGTCACTGATGAGGAGAATTATTTTCCTATATAACATTTAAACAATCTCAAGAACTCCCCAACATATGTAAAATAACCAAATAAAATAAAAGTAGGGAGGATGTGGGAACCTCTCGTAGTCATAAAAGTCATGTGACGCATCCCTGGAGGTCCTCAAGACACCACAAGAACCCGGTTATGTGCTCTCCTCATCTCTCAAAAGACCTTTGGATTATCATCTTCATCACGTGAAGGGCCTCGTGTATATCCAGGAAACTGTGTGCTTCCCCTTTGGGTCCTTATGGAAAATTAGATGGAATTTCTATGAAATGATCATGCATATTCATAGGATCTTTTTCCTCATAAAACACATCACTAGGAGTTATGGTAATTGTCATCGATGACACCCAAAAAACCTCTCAAACTCCCCAACATTTGTAAAAAATACAAAGTAAATAAAAAGGGAGAGGACGCAGAAGCCTCTCATGGACGTAAATTCTAAAACCATACAAGTATGTCCACAGTATGGTCTTGAAATACCCCTTGACATGTTGGACTGATCCTATAAAGTCCCCTTGATAAGCCATCCGTGTCTCACGGAAAGTCCTAGACAAGCCACATGTGGTCACACGAAGGACTTGTAGAGCTATTCTGACCTCACGAAGTCCCTTAGACATGTCAAACTGAAAACATGAAGGCACCTTGACATGTCTGCATGATTTAGAAAAGCCCAATTAATTGTAAATAATCCAATAAGGTGGTGTTGATGTTATGATACAATGCTCGCTAAAAATCAAGCAACTTATCTGGGGATACTAATAGTAGGACCTCACGAAGATATCTGATGTCAGGGCCCTCAGCTGACACTGGACTACATTCACATGATATGAAACCCACAAAGTAGCAAATAAATAGGGTGGAGAGGCCTATAAATCCCACACACCAGAATGAAAAATGCACCACTACTTTTGGCGGACCACTACTCTATGTGGAACACTATTCTAGGAGGACCACTACTCTATGTGGGAAAAAAACTCTTAGACCCTCACACTGGCGCTAGAGAATATTTATCAGAGCAGCAGATCTCATGATCAGAAAAACTTTCCATCAGGTAAGATACTAAGAATATCTGGAATGATCATGCAGCATGTATAATCACTTCATGTGATCACTATATATCACTCAAAGGACTTCTACAAGGACACGCAAAGAACATCATGCACATCCACTAGATCACGCAAGACATAAAAAAAAAAGATAACTCTGAATAAATCTAATTAATTTGCGATAAAAGGATGAAGAAAAGACTAAATTATTGGGGTACTTAGTGAAGAACATATACAATGATCCTCATGTGATTCGTTCGAACCACCTTGGACATGCGATAGCATCGGGACATGTCGCCTAGGTTTTTCAACACTCCTTTGGTGTACTATTTGGATCATGAAAAGTCCTCTAGACATGTAAAAGAAAGTCACATGGTTCCCCATCGGTATGCCACCCCTATCTTGTGATTCCCTCTAGGCTTTCCATCAAAGTATCATGAAGTCCTCAATACATGTTTCTCGACCCATATAGTGGAACCAATTCATGTTAGAAATGTCTTCTGGTAGCATCAGGGAAAGTCAACAGACTCTCATGACACCCTCTGGTCATGCCAGTGAGCTCTTGAGAAATACCTCAAAAATTCCATCCAGGCTTCATGATGTCCTCCAAACATGTCAGACAAGACATGTGACACCCTTTGAGACTTGTCGCATTGACTCTCACGACGCCCTTGATGAGTGTCAGCAAGCTCTTGCGATGAAACTAGGGAAAGTCAACAGAATCATGTGACACCCTTTGTACATCTCAATAAGTGGTATGTGATGTATTCTAGGACAAAATGTCCAGGTCTCATGATGTCCTTTGGATATGTTATCCATGATTATGAAACAACCCTTAGACATGCCACCCAAGTTATCTAATTATTGGAACCAATGTTGTTCTTTTCCAGAAATGGAGTATGTTTTGTGTTTTTTTTTCAATCCTCACATGGAATATTTGGTAGTTTTCATAAAAAGGGATATTATAATTCAATCTGAAAATAGTATTGGAGGTGGAAGAATTTCCTAGTGTTTTCCAAATTTTGATGTCAAAGATTCGAAGGAATAGGCTAGCAACGTGAAAGGTTATTGGAAGAGGCTATCATCACGAAGAGTAGTTTTCTGGAATAAAATCTTCATGAAAATGGTAAATTCATGGGTTTATCAAAGATTTGGATGATTTTCATAAATATAAAGAGCATATCAAACAGTGATGGTGATCTCTACGATTAAAAGAATTCAAGAATCTCGAGTGAACGATGGTTTGATGGAAGGCTTCCCAACAATCTCAAATCTCAATGGAGCTTCACCATGAAGATATATTTGAGGGATATTTTTGAAGGTGCTAATTTTTTTTATGGAATTCAACATGATTACGATGATAGTCTTGAACTATAGATTTACATGGAGCTTTACGATAGGAGGAGAACCACGAAGATATTTTTGAATGATCCAAAAAATTAGCCCAGAGGCAGTAGAAAATTTTGAATGACTGAGCTTATGAATATAAGGCTAATATTCTTCATTTCAGATGAATTTTTCCAAGGAAAGTCTTCAAAACACTCTGATTTCATGAAGCTAAGAGAGCTTCATAAATCTGGCTTTCTATGTGAGCTTGAGCATCGTGAAAACACTTGTTGAGTCTTGACCGATGCCAATGATTTTCACTACCACAAAATGGGCCAAGGCCAGCGCCAGCCTTTATTAGCACTAATGAAAAAGCACTGATAAAGGGGGGACCCTTTATCAGTGCTTTTTTTAGCACTGATAAAGGTCCCCCTTTAACAGCTCTTTTTTAGCACTGTTAAAGGGTACCCCTTTATCAGCGCTTTTTTTAGTAGTGTTGATAAAGGGGGGTCTTTATCAGTGCTTTTTTTAAAAGCGCTAATAGAGGGTCTACTTCCAAAAAAATCATTAAAAAAATATATTAATATTTAAATATATAGATATAGTTATATTGATATAAATATAATATATATTTTTTAAATATACTTTTAAATATATTTTAGATAAGTATAAATATATAGTTACACTTAATATATATAATATTTAGTGAAAATGACTTATAAAAAAATTAAAAAAATATTTTTAATTAATAATTTGCTCATTATTATGGAGTAATAGTAATTTAATAACAATTTGAAGGGTAAAAAATTAAAAAAAATTAAAAAAAGATCCAAAATATGTTGAAAACACAACTCGAACTTCAAACGATCATAACTTTTGATCCGGGTATCCGTTTGAGTTCTACCATATATCAAATCGAATCCTGCGACAAGATCTACACTTATATAAGTAGGGTGACCTAGGTCAAGGTTTTTTCGAGGCCAAAAAAGGCCCAGAAGGCCTCCAAAACTGAGTTTTTAGTCAGGATACCCTGCTTTTTTAACATTTTGTGGATTTTCATCCTCATTTAAGGGGGTATTATTGGCTCTTTTAGTGGGGACTGAATTTATTCCAAGGTATTACATTCATATTGATATTATTTCTTTGAAATTTTGTTATTTTTTATAATGAACTACTATTTATAATCAAATATATAACAATATATACATATTTTTTATATATTCACACATAAAAATTTAATTATAAATATAAATAATAAAATATATTTACATATAAAATATATTAGCTTTATCTAAATAATAACTAATATCCATTTTATTTAAAATACAAATATATGAATATTTATATACCTATATATTAATCTAACTATATAAATATATTAATATAACTATATATATATATATATATATTAATATAACTATATATATATATATATTAATATAACTATATATATATATTAATATAACTATAAATATATATATTAATATCACTATAAATATATATATTAATATAACTATATATATATATTAATATAAATATATATTGCTATATGAATAAATGTAACGAAATATATATATATATATATATATATCATGAAATGGAAACCAAATAAAAATAGAGGAGTGGTAAAGGCTTAGGCACGTAGGGGGGGAGGTCTTGAGTTCATAACCTGGTGGAGGTAGGGGCGCGCGTGCATGGGGGAATATGGGAGCTAGCGTTGATAAATGGGTGGGGGATAGCACTGATAAAGGGTGGAGGGGGTGCGTGAGGGCACTGGAGGTGCGGGAAGGCGCTGATAAAGGGGGGGCTCAAGCGCTGTAAAAAGTCCCCCTAAGATTGCTAGGACTTTTTTTAAAAAAAATTAACTTTTATCAGTGCGAAAAAAAAGAACTGGTAAAAGGGGTCTTTTATCAGCGCTAAAAATAAAGTGCCAATAAAGGAACCTTTTATCAGCGCTTCGTTTTAGCACTGATAAAAGACCCCTTTTATCAGCGCTTTTTTTAGCGCTGGTAAAGGGGACCCCCACTTTATCTACGCCGACTTTAACAGCGCTTTTCAAGCGCTGTTAAAAGCCATTTTTAGCACTGATAAAGGGGTATTTGTAGTAGTGTTTGATTAATGAGTACTTCATGATGATCTGGTATTCCATGTTGAATCGGTGAGCTTTGTGAAGGAATATTGTTCCACAAAAACAGTGATCTTCGTGAAGGTAGTGATCTTCACAAAAGAGCTTCAAGAAAGGAATATTTGAATATCAATTTCTCAGTGAATAGTGATTTCAAAATGCATCAACTATGGTCTATGGTGCAAGCAGATTATCATTATAAGAAGGGTACAAAGACTTTAATTTCAATCCATTAAAGCGGCCTTCATGCTGATAAATTGAGTTAGACTTACCTCAAAGTAGTGTGCTAGGGGGTGGATGGAAGTGTTCTGAGGGACGTAGTGAGATATCCCTAAAATCCTATAAAGATGGTGTACCTAGAATAGAGTGAATATTTTTGGACTCTTGTATTCCACAACTAGTGAATATTGGTGCATTTTGGTATGAATGACACATTGTTGGTGTATTCTCCTTAGATTAGCCCTTAGTGGTGAACCAAGTAAAAATGTTGTGTTTCCTTTCTGCATGTGAATGTTTGATTGTTGATTGAATCAATCATATAGGTTTAATGAGTTCCTACCAGCATGGGAACAAGATCTGTCACATTAAAAGAAAATTTTGACACCCTGATTCACCCCTCCCCTCTTAAGGTGTTCCGGGGTCCAACAAGTGGTATTAGAGTGAAGGTTCATGTATGTTGGATACTCTAGAGTAAAGTTATTCTCTATTGAAGATTTGAGTTTCTTTCCTTTGTCAAAAATGAAGTGTAGTTTTTATGAAGATCTAGTTATCTATAAGAAGAATTCTATATCCACCATGACCATGATGAATGGGAAAAAGGAAAACAAGAGATAGTTGAATAAGTCCCTATTATCTAAATAATAGATAGTATATAGTTATCCATGCCTTTCTGACAATAAAGATATATTAGGCTTGGAATGTAAATAGCATTTGGCACGTGTTTCAACCAAAGAAAATGAAAACACTTCTACATCATGTAAATAAAAAATTTCATGTTATCGGGAAGTATCTGTTAGCACCTTTGATTTTTTCCTCAAAGTAAAGATCCTAGGACAAGTGGTGATCTTGATCAATCTACAACCTCACATGAATTTTCAATTGAAAAATTAAAAAATTATCTGCATGATATTACTAAATAAATAGATTCCATTGTTTGTATAATCTTTCAATGTATGTAGGTAGAGATCACCCAGCTTTGAGGAGAAGATGATTCTTTTGAAAAGGGCTTGCATAGAAAAATTTTGGAATGTTTAAATCTCTCCAAATATGTTGGAACCTTTGTAGAAGAAAATATGGAACTTGAAATATGTTTCTCAAAATACCTCAAAGAAGTTGAAGAGAAATAGGGATTAAAAAAGAATATTGAAGAAAATATCCATTTTCTTGAATAAAAATTAAGAAATAGCACTGATGTAAAGGGTTTATAATTGGAATAAATATTCAAGAAAATCAAGGAACGTGGCAATTTGATTCCGAATAAAGTTGCATTGTATGAATATGAACTTGTTAAAATAAATAATTCTTGTGAATAAAAGATTATTTTTATTTAAGATTAGAAAAACATCCTCAATATGAAATTTCAATATTTGGAAGATCAATTAGCCAATCTTGGGAAGACATATATTGATACTTAATAGAAGAATGTAACAGTTCTTGTTGCTACTCAATTCTTATTGGAGGATTATAAAGCTGAAAGACCTCCAACATGTCATAAGAAGATCATGATATCTTTTGATTATCTATCTCAAGCAGCTGAGAATAAATAGGTACCATCCAAACCAACTTGTATTAATTCCTCTAAACCTATTATAATGAAGACTTCAGGTTGTAAGATAAGTATTGGAAAAGTTTGGATGATGAAAAAAGATAGGAAACTGACCACCATGACTAGGGTGGATAGGAAAAATATTATGGAATTTGGTGTCCCATAGAGAGCTCAACAAGTCATGAATAAGAACCAAAAAATTTATGCAATAAATGCAAAGAAATCAAGATTTGTGGGTAAATGTTGGTACTATAATAGATTTTTCATTTTTCATTAAATTTTTGGTACAATCCTCAAAATAAAAAAGTGAAATATAAGACTATCTCATGGGGGGAATCTAGAGATGAAGAAGAAACATTCTCAAGTCCAAAAGAATCTGTTTACTATAAACAGATTTTCAATTCTTGATAACATCTGTGATGTATGAAACTGTAGTGGTCACAAGGTTGGTACATGATCATGTCAATATGTATCCAAAGATTTTAAGAAAATAAAATATCAAAATTTGGATTTGAATGAAGAAGAAACCTTGGGAAAAAATTAGAAAAATGTTGTAAATATAAATCCTCCCAAAAAGGTATAAAGAATAATGGTGATAAACCTTGGTTTTTATATCCAATAAGTTGAAGGGTAGTTCATTAAAAAGAACTGTTAATATGGAATACACTCAAAATAATCCATGTGGAAGATCTAAACTTACTTCCATAGTTCCTAATGTAATTTTAGTTGTCTAGATAGAATATTTGGAAAGAATAAGGAACCTTGAAGATGCACAAGCTAAGGATAGTGAAAAAAGAAGAGAAAATATTTCACATGATGAAGGTAAAGTGCATGAGAATTTGAAACCAAAAGGAAAATCATGTGTTAAAGATGTATTTTTTGATACATGTAATAAATATGGTCACGTTGAAAAAGGTTATTTAACCTTAATACCATAACAATAAGCATTCTTTAAGGGGAGTAATAATTTTTCATCCATGATGTTTGTTTATAAGAAGAATTATCCACATAAAGTATAAGAGTGTGTGAAGAGATCCATGCTGCCTCAACATAAATTTGAACACATTTTCACTTATTCAAGAATAAATATTTGATTAAATCAAGAAACTTGGTTGAGAAAGAATCTCAAACTTTTTGTTCATATTAATGAAGTAAGGAGGATCCACTTTATTCTCTTAATCTTTGGTTATTATATTTGTGATTATAATGCATGAAATTTAAAGGTGAAGCATGTTATTAGGGGCGATAACCTGAGAAGTAGTGAGGGCTATTATTTTTCCTTTGATAGCCAAGCTAGAGAATTCATCATCTTTGAATGATTCCTCAATTTTGGTATTGAAATAGAAACATTATGGAGGATCATTTTTGGATGAAGCTAAAGATGTTCTATTTTGGATAACTAGGATAAAAAAAGGTACCATCTTAACTTGATCTTATTTCTAGTATCCTGAAGAAAAATTGTTCAAGAAGTTTATCTTTGGTGGAGTTGTGAATGTTATCCAATTTGGATATTCATAACATGAAGAACCATTTTGGTGTTTTATCCATACTTAAATTTCCTGAAATCCATTTTTTATGAGATCTACAATTATGAATATGATGAGAAGTATTTCCCTTGAGTGGAGAAAAATGAATAATGATAAAGAATATTTCAAAATCATTATTTCTATTGTTATCTAGCCTAATTATTCTAGAAATTTGATAAATATCATGATATTGGGAAAGGAGTTTTAGGTATCATGGTTAGTGGTCAAAGGAAAGATTCAAATATTGAAATAGTGGAAGGCTTGTAAAATATCCTCAACTAAAAAAAATAATATGATCTGGAAGAAGAATTAGAATGAGAAACAATGGATGAATAAACTTTATCTGAACTTCATAGAAGAAATAAAAGAGATGAAATTTAATAATCCAATATCATTGGGTATTAGACTGCACCCACACCGACTATGAGAATGAGTAATGATGCACATTATGCATTATTATCAATTTCACAACCATCCTCATTTGAAGAAGCTGTGAAAGATGGATCATGGGTTAAATCCATGAATGAAGAACTTGATCAAATTGAAAAGTATCAGACATGGGATTTTGTTAATAGACCTAAAAACCATAATGTGATTGGAGCCAAATGGATCTTTAAAAAAAAATTGATCATGGAAATGTGAATAGAAACAAGGAACTCCTAGTGTGTAAAGGCTATGCACTGATTGAAGGAATTTGTGTTGAAGAAACATTTTCTCCAATGGAGAGACTAGATTCGATCAGGCTTTTCCATTTTATGGAAATCTAAATAGGATAATAAAATTATTGGATGAATTTCAAAATATAATTCTTAAATGGTGTCCTTGAGGAATAAGTCTACATTAAACAACCAGTGATTTTTCTAATTGGTAATGATAAAATGAAGGTTTGAATATTGAAAAATTCCCTATATGGTCTGAAGCAGGCACCACGATCATGGTATTCTCATCTGGATTTGTATTTGAAGAAGATTGGATTTAAAATAGGAGGTTTCAACCACAATGTATATGTGATGAATTCTCAAAAATATCAGTTTATAGTAGTGGTATATGTGGAAGATATTATATTTGAAAGAATTGTGTAGGGACCAGTGGAAGAGTTTTCTAATAACATGAAATCAAAATTTGAAATGTCTATGATTGGTGAACTGACATACTTGTTGGGACTACAAGTTACTCATAAGAAGGATTACACTTTCATTTCTTGAGGAAATTATGAGAGAGAGTTACTGAATAAATTTAATATTCATGAATCTAAATGAATTTCAACTCCATTTAAGGTTGGAACAAAAATTGGAAAGCATGAGGATGGGACTTCTGTATATCCCACCATGTACAGGAAAATTATTGGAAGCCTATTATACTTGAATGAAATACGACCAGATATTATCTTTGAAACATGCTTAGTGGAACTCTTTCAAATTAATCCAAAGTAATAACATATGGTGGCAATGAAAATAATCTTGAGGTATATTCAAGGTACTCATAACTATGGCTTATACTTTGTTGCAGGAAGAGATAGTGAACTATCAACATTTTCTGATGTGGACTTGGATAGAGATGTTATTTATAGGAATTCCACAAGTGGTGGAGCATTCTTTATTGGTAATAAATGTGTGGGGTGATTGAGTAAGAAATGGGAAATTACTTCACTTAGTACTGCTGAAGCAGAGTATATCTCAACTATAAATGTGTGTACCTAGATACTTTGGATGAAGCAACAACTGATAGATATTGGTGATGTGGTGAAACATCCAATGGTGATTCACTATGATAACAAGAGTGATATCAATATTACAAATAATCATGTTCATCATTATCATAAGAAACTTATTGAAATAAGGTATCACTTAATCAAAGAAAAGGTGGAACAATGAATGATTAAAATGGATCATGTTGGAACTGATGAGAAAGTGGTTGATATTCTGACCAAGCCACTGGCAGTGGTTGTGTTTGAGAAACATAGATTTAACCTTGTTGTTCAACCACCTCCTAGTTTATAAGGAGTTCATGATTTTTCCCCTCTCCCTTATTGTGTTAATTGTTTTAATCTATTTTTGGAAGTGATACAAGTTTATGGGGAAGATATGATCTAGGGGGAGTGTGATTTGAGTACTACAATGTACAAATAATTATCTTTGGTTTTATTTCCCATGGGGGAGAATGGAAAAATTCAATGGTACAATTCAGTGTTACAATGGTGTAGAATGATAAATGTATGGTTTCTCGTTTTAGGAGAATAGAGTATGGTGAAAAGTGGTTTTAGTTTTTTGACAAACCATTCAATGCTATTGTGAAATGATCAGAGCTTAGATTGGACATATTTAATAATTCCAAAACAAAAGAACCCAATTTATGCTTCCCCTCTTTTTTATAGACCGATATTTTCTCACATAGACTTAAAGTGTTAGATTAGTTGTTTGTTGTGTATTAGGTTTTGATAATGGCTGGTACTTTATTGAATTTATATGCAGATTACCAACAAACCCAAAGGGGTATATTGTTAGAACCAAGTTTGTTATTTCTTGTAAATGGATTATGGTTTGTGTTTTTTGTCAATCCTTGCATGGAAGGTCAGTGAGTTTTCAAGGAAAGGGATCTTACAGTTCAAGTTGACAATAGCATTAAAGGTGGCATAATTTCCCACTATTTTCCAAATTTTTGGGGTCAAAAATCTAGAGGAAGAGGATAACATTTTTAAAGGTTATTGTAAGAGGCTACCATCGTGAAGGGTTGTTTTTTGGAATCAAATCATCATTAAAATGGTAAAGGTATAGGTTTCTTGAAGACTAGGATGATGTTTGTGAAGATGATGAGCAACACAAATGGTGACATTGATCTCTGTGATTATGATAATTTTATCATCATGAGTGCATGATGGTTTAACAAAAGGATTTGTGACAATATAAAATTTCCATGGATTTTCTCCTCAAATATGTGTTTGATAAATTTTTGTGATGGCTCTAACGTTTTGACAAAAACCACCACAATTATGATGAGAATCATGAACTATGAATTTCCATGGAGATTCGTGATAGGAGGATCACCGCAAATATATTTTTTAAAGACCCAAAAAATGTTCCAAGAGGCGGTGGGGCATAAAGAACAACTGATCCTATAAATATACGGCTACCCCTATTCATTTTAGATTAATTTTTTCAAGTAAAATCCAAAAACACTCTGATTTCACGATGCTAAGGGAGCTTCACAAATCTAGATTTATATGATATCTTGAGCATTGTGAAAAGCCTTGTTGACTATTTACTAATACTAATAATTTTGATTAATGAGTGTGTCATGATTATGGGATATTCCTTGTTGACTTAGTGAGCTCCGTGAAGGTATTTTTTTCTATGAAGGTAGTGAGCTTCGTGAAGTTAGTGAGCTTTGTGAAGGATCTTTTCCAAATACAGTTTTTAATATCAGTTTCTCAGTGAATAGGGCTTTGATAGTGAATCAATTTAGGTCTATGGTTCAAGCTTAGTCTGATGTTAAGACAGGAAAAATGACTTAAATTCCAATCCATTGAAGCGACCATCAAGTCGATAAACTGAGTTAGACTTCTCTTAAAGTAGTGAGAAAGGGGGAGTCCATGGAATTGTTCTGAGGGACATAGTGAACTATCCCTAAAATCTTATAAAGTTAGTGTTCCTAGAATAGAGTGACTATTTCTAAACTCTTGTATTCCACAATTAGTGATGATTAGTGGACTTTTTTATGACTGACACATTTCCGTCGTATGATCCTTGTAATATCCCATAGTGGTGAACCATGTAAAAAAGTTGTGTTGCATTTATGTGTGTGAATTTTTTATTATTGATTTAATCCATTATATAGGATTAATGATTTCCTATGAAAATGGGAACAAGATCTTTTACATTAAAAGAAAAAATTTACACCTTGATTCACCCATCCCCTCTCAGGGTGTTCTGAGGTCCAATAGCGATGTCCCTTGGAAAATTCAATTGGATCATGTGAATGTCCTAGGACATGTCAGGTAGACATCCCTCGACATGTCAAGTAGGAAATCAAGACATGTCGAGCATACAATCAATGTATATCAGGGGAGAGAGTATGTCGGGTCACAAGGTAAACCTAGGAATTGATAACCATTATCATCTTTAGTGTGTAATCCCCAGTTATTAAGGAAACCTCGGTGTGTAAGCCCCAATTATAAGGGAAAAAATAGCGTGTAATCCCTAGTTATTAGGGAAACCTCGGTGTGTAATCCCCAGTTATAAGGGCCACAATAGATTGTAATCCCCAATTTACTAAACTATGAAGACTCTGATTCCTACTATAACCAAGATATGTAGAACACCTCTCCAAGGCATGAGCTCCATATTAACCATACAAATGGTTGTCTCGATACCTAAATTTCACATCCATAAGTAGTGATACTGGTTATTTTCCATCCATTTTTTCTGAAAACAATCATAACTCATGTGGGCTTAGGTATTTTCAATAATCATATCATTTTCATTGTAAGCATCTAAAAAGTCAAGGGAAACCTCCAAGTGTTATCCCGGATCAGCGACATACTATGATATTTCCCATATATAGGGTAATCATATCATGTAAGCCCCATTAAACTAAGCTACAAGAACTCTGATTCCCACAATAACTAGGATATATAGGATTCCTTCCTAATGCATAATCTCAAATAATCATCCATTTCGATGTAATCCCCATGTCTCTGACATTTCAATGATCAGGACCCAATCATTCCCATGGGATGATCACTCCAACTCATCCATTAGTGGACTGAGAAATCAACTGAACCATGATGAATCTTATTCATTCTATAACCAGGATACGTAGGATGATTCTATGAGAGGCAAGATCTATATTAACATCCAAGGGATGTCTTAGTGCACAAGTCTCGCATCCATATACGATGAGGCCAATCACTTGATATCCCTTGTTTCTCACATCGAGTGTAGATATTGTGGTATTAAGGAGTCACAATGATCACACCATTGACATAATGAATCTCCACCATCTAGGTAAATCTTAGTATGTAAGCCCCAATGAGTGGAATGATACAAATACCCCTCATACAAGGGCATCCAACTTGGGGTCAGTCTCAAGGGCGTGATCAAACTATGATAACTCCAATTTCTGCCATAACCAGGATACATAGAATGTATCCATGAGAATCAAGCTCAAATATCTGGTTCCTAAGTTCTTATTCATATATACTTTTCATATGATGTTAAACTTCATAGGTTTAACGAACTATGTGGTTTCTGATTCCTACAATAACCAGGATATGTAGGATGCCTCATAATGGATCAACCCCCCACCTCATAATATTAATTGCCTCCCATAGTGGCAGAAAATTCTGAATTTCTCAACTATACGACCTTAGCATATAAGAATCAATTCATTACTGGAAAATGGATGAATATTTTTAGATACATAAATATTAATTCAATAATGATATTCCCCATTCTTTTGTATATAAAAGAGACTTAACCTATAATTTTTTTTTAGGTTAACTGGTCTCATATCGGTATTAGGAAGAGATTATTGAATATATATTAAATCTATAAGAGATCCCTAGATTAGGAAACAATTCCCCAAAAAGGTTGTGATGAGCCTGACCTCCCATCCTCTTGACCAATGCGAGTCCCTAAGCATCGTTGGGTCTAAACTGCTAATTGATCACCTACCTTTAGAACGCAGGTTCATACCCAGTTATGGATGAGGGAACTGTTAGGATTTTCCACTAAGAATGAAAATGGAGACCCAATGTTATTAGTTTTTTAATAATTGAACCCCTCACAACCCACCATCTGGTCAAACCAAATCCACCTCGATAGGGGTTCTAGGTCATCTCTTCTCCGTAGAAACTGGGGGATCCCCCTTTATTCTTGTACATTAGATGAATATTCACACTCTATCAATAGACCTTAGTGATTTTACCTCTCCTATTCCATCTCTTTTTCCTTTCTTTCATTTTCAGGAGGTATTCAGTTAGTTTTTGATAATATGCTCTATTTTTATGGAATTTTTTGGTTTTTTGATTTATCCTTTTTTAGGATGAACTATCACCTGATACTCAATGAGTGGGATTCTCTAAGTATAATGTAGGTGGTACCTATGCCTAACCCATAGTATTTCTATTTTTTTAGGGTATTCATAATTTGTTCAAGTCTTCCATGTCATGCCTTGACCCTAGCTTAAATTAATGTTTAATTAAGTTTGGATTAGTTAATTTCCCTATTTAATATGCCTTAAATGGTAATAAAATGTTAGTTCCATGTGGGATGACCCTAGTTGGGTTTTTTCAATGAATGGGAATGGGGTGATAGATAGTTTACTAAGTATAAGGTTTAAATGAGAAGCTATAATTGAAATCAATAGTTGTTAAATGGAATTTTACAACAATTGGTAATTTTAGAATGGGTTGGACATTTGAATTGGGCCTTTTGGGTGGTGAGTGTTGAATCATATAATGTAATTAAACCTTGGAATAAGTCTAATTGAATGAAAATTGTTGTGAAAATGGAGGATTAATATTGAAATGGATTTTTATGAAAATTATATGTGATTATGGACTAACCCAAATTTTGATTAAGGTGGTAAACCATATTTATGAAAACATAACCAAATTTCATAATTAGAATTATTCACTTATTAATTTCATTAAGATGTTAAATAATGAAGTTTATTGCATATAGTTCTAGTAAGTAACTTATAATATGTTTTCCCATATAGCTTGTCAATGAAATCCTATTTAATCAATCCTTAGGGAATAATCAGGTTTTTATGAAATGGATGTGAGAAATAATAATGGAATGGGATCTATTATTGCTTCTGTATTTGATTAATTGTGTTTTATTGTATAAATGGTTATTATGTGTGGAATTCTTTGGGTGGCACCCCTTGGATTTAGTTCTAGATATTAAATGGGTGGAATTCATTAAGTGAGCATGGATTCTATTAGGGGTCTCACTTAGATGTCATGGGAGGATGTCTCATTAGATCCATGGATTTCCAAATCTAAATAATTTCATGAGATTCCTTGGACTCCTCACTGATTCCTCATTGTGAATTCCTTGGTATAACTCTCCTTTGGATTTGGGTGATGTCGCACATATTTAATACCATGAATAAATATAATGGATTACCTTAGTCCATCCTTGTGAATTTCATGGGATGAGCTCCCAAGATTATTCTTGATTATTTGAGATTAAATTACATGGGTGTAGACATAGATTCTGGTCAAACCAGATACTCTAAAATCCTTAGACTCGTGATTACTTTGTTTTAGTTTATATAATTTCAAGGTTGGATTCCTTGGATTTTCCTAGAGGGAACTAAGAGGAACATTATGGATGATTTCCTCAGACTCTAGACAAACTTAGTAATATATTAGTAAAGACCTTGAAGATTCTTGTTTTATTTCATTATATTAGTTTCCTTGGTTACATACCTTGGAACCAGTATGAGTTATGAGATCCATTCATCTTATAATAGATACACCAATGTTAGCTAAATCAGGTAGGTCTAACCTCAGGTGTCACCTTAGTTCCTAGGATTAAAGGCTGTAATTTTATTTATTTGTTTTTTTATTTTATTATGTGGTAATTTTTTATCTTTAGTGCTTCTATATTCACTCTATTATAAACTGGTTATTTTATGGGTGTCTTTAGTGGTGGCCTACTGAGTGTTACTCACACCCTGATCAAGAAACCATGGCATTGGGGTACCCAAGAAAAATACTTTTTGGTAAAGTCTCAGGTTTGGGATGGTGCTTAGGGTTGTTGATTACTTGGGTTTATATTGTCTTGCGATGATTGTGGATGAAAAGACTAGGTAAGGATTGGGACCAGTTTGGGGAAGAGTTAAGTTCTGTTTTTATTTGTTCCATTAACTCCTTGTATGTGATACATCCATGGGGAATAAATTATAGCATGTATGGAATTCCTCATTTTTTATAATTTGATACTATAGCTATTTATTGGAACTTTACCTACTTTATCTGTATGTTTGTTAGATATTACTTTTAAGTTTATCATTATTCCACTATTTTTTTACTCTGATTAGTGGGTATTGTCTCTCCATTGTACCACCTTAGACCTATGATGCTGGTTGGAAGCCTATGGAATATGTGTAGGAATTATTTTGTCCATGTAGAAAACTATCCCAGAGCACCGGTTTAATGGATCTTGTGGTAGTTCATTAGGTTATGCAAGTAGAATACTTTCTAGTTGCAGTTTTAGGTTTGTATAAGCACTCAAGGTTGTTGACAGCTTGGGTTTGTCTTAGATTGTGTGGAGTTTGGATGATTGGATCGAAGAGGACTCAGGATCAGTTTGAGTATGAGTTTGGATCATTTTTTATTTTTTATTTTACTCTTTTTTTTTGATCCTCCCATATGGGATCAATTATGGAAGGTATAGAATTATTTATTTTGTAGAAATTGATATTTTAGTTATTTATTGGCACTTTCCCTTATTTATTCATGATGGTTTTTTGATATGGTTTATATGTTTATCATTATTTCATTATTTGTGTAACTCTAGTAAGTGTGTATACTCTCTCCATCATACCACCTTAGACCCATTCTAATAGTCAGTGGCCTTTAGCATATGGGAGGTGCACTTGAGGCCATGTGGTGAACCATCCTAGAGAACAAGTTCAGTGTCTCCCAAGGTGAGACATTAAAAAATAGTATTAGGTCATATTTTCTTTTTTTTACTAATTGGGCATGGTAGATATGATATTAAGAGTTTTTCAGAACCTGGTAATGATCTCATTCCTGGGAGTGATCAACCCAAACATGGGGAAAACCCTAAGATGTCGAGGATGGGACATGTTATTCTTGGATTTTTCTTATTATGGTTGTATTTTATTTTACCTAGAATAAGGAACATTGTTTATAATATTACTAGTTCATGTTATTTATACTCTTGGCCCAGTATAAAAATAGGGTGTATCTATATTCATGAGTTATATCTAGCATGTAGGGATTCACATGACATGAATCATTCTAGAGAAATGGTGTTTTGATTTCAATTGAATGTTTCTTATGATATGTATTATCTTGGGATCATATTTTCTTTATTGCATCGGTCAAATTTATATCTACTTGTGGTCTTTAATTTACTCGTAATAAGGGTGTTGATATTTAAAATTTTAGCAACATCATATATGGGTTGTATATAAATGGTTATGGTGGTATCTTACTTTACCAATTCCTTGGGATGGTTTCTTATCATATAGGAATATATAAATGGATTGATTATGGTATTGATTAAATAAGATGTCATTAAGAAACAAATAATGTGTTTTCCCTCATATCTTGTGAATGGAACTTTGATTAATCAAGGCTAGGAATGTGTGATATATTAATTTTGATGGATAGTGAACAAATTAAAAATGTGGACTTTATGAATTTTAGTAATGGAATTAATTATAAAATATGAGTTTTCTGGAAAAAGATGGTTGGGTTAAATAAAATTCTAATAAGCAACTTATTAGGACTTCTCCCTCATAACTTGTAAATAACATTCTATTTAACCAATCCTGGAATGTGAACCTTGTAAAATGGTAAATACTTAATAATGTAAACTTGTAAGTGTTGAACCTTAAGTGGAAGAGGTTACTCAAAAGCCTTCTGTGTTTCACCAGACCCGATGCATGGGTATTGGGCTACCATGATCACCTGAGATAATATTTTCTCATGTTATATACTTTTCCTTGTGTAGTGATGACCCTATTGAGGTGAGCGGCTAGAGAGAGAGCCTGCTTTGTGAGATCCTAAAGTTGGGTGTTTTTCCTGCTATATGTCTAATTACCTTGATACAGGGATGAGTGTTAACCTATGATCTATGTATTTTGTGAGTCTTGGAATAGAGTATAGGTGGTAGGACCTAGTGACCTTCAAGAGTGACTTGTGTTAAGGGATTTGGTGACTTGTGACCTTCAAGGGTAACCCATAATCGGGGTTATCCCTATTCTATAAATACATATATAGGTAGAAGGAATGGGTAGATACCCTAGATTATATGGTTGTTGAATGTTTAGTGATTCCACATTTTGGTGTGTTTTTGGTTAAGTACCCAAACACCCAGTGCCTTTTGTGTCACGAACCAAGTTGGGTCTCCATCAAATCAATGCCCAAACAAGTCTACGACAAGGCCCGAAGGGCGTTCCCGATCCCCACGGTCTGGCACAAGTTCCCAGGTATCAAAAATAAAACTTGGGAACGATTTACCCAAATAAATAAATATAAAACAAACAACAATATGAAAAAAAAATGAAACTAAAATCAGACAACCAAACAGACCCTTACACTATGTTCAGATTAAAATTTTACAACTTGAACTAAAAACCCAAATGAGACTACATCAAAGGAAACCCAAAACTCCAACTCAAACCTCTGTGAAACATGAGGAGTCACATCCCCAAGACACTGCCACCAAACCAACACGATGGTGCCACTAACAACCCAAACCACCAATGTTATGCTTGATGCCTCAACCTGGAATGCAGAAGAAACAGAATTTGCATACACCCAAAGGTGCATGTAGGGTGTGAGCTAAAATCCCAGTAGGATTCCACTAAGAAAAGGTTCCACGCATAATTATTAAATGACAAATACATTTTCAATTTAATAGATGAAAAATAAATAAATGCTTAAATTTTTTTAATGAAAACAGTTTTAAGGAAAACTACTTTAAATAAAAACAACTTAAATTAAAACATAGACACACACTTTAATGGTAACCCCAACATCACACCGTGTGCCGATGGTGAGAACAAATCAAAAGAGGAGCACAAAACATGGGAGAATCCCTAAAGATAATAGCTAGAAGTGGGACCCTAGAACATCGTGTCTCAGTGAACAATGATATAGAAAAACGACAATATATGTTCTCGTGCATGATCCACTAGTAGGAAAACACATCTAAAACCTTGTGGTCTCCAAACATCATCCAAAAATTTAGTTATTATTGTAGTCATCAATCCAGCTAAGTGAAATTGGGGCAATGCCACTTCTGTATCACTAGTGAACTAGTCCTAGTCCACCCACCTAGTACCCATGCTTCCCATTTATGATCAAGTAGTTTAGAGTTCATTTCATATGTCAAACACAAACAAACAAAACAAATGAGGTGTTATATCTACCCAACACTACACTCGCACACACAAAAAACTATTTAAAAATAATATGCACATTAAAAATATCCCAAAACCAAATCTACATCACTTACACAACCAATTAATGACTGTACAGTCAAATAAAGCACTTACATGGTCAAACAAACCATTAAAAAAATTATTAAACAATTTCCACACACGTCACATGACTTTGTGCACTGGAAACATTTACACCATTTAACCAAAACAATTTTTCACCCTTAATAATTATTTAATAAAACAATTCAAATTTTCATAAATAAATTTTAAAGAGAAAAACACCGCTTTACACACTAGACCGACCCAACCCCTCCTTCATAACCAAACTCAAAGTATAATCTTATCAAAACATGGTTTTCACCACAAATATCATTTAATTAAACATTTTACAATTTATAAAAATGGACCCATGAAGCACCCCATGGGATTACATCAAAAACACAACCAAAACACTACCGCAGCCCTTAAACATTTTATTAAAGTAGCAACATAGTTTATAAAACAGTAAATAGCTCGACATGGTTTTTTTCACAGAAAAGTCAAACTCATATGGCATAAACATGCTACTAGTAAATAAATGAAAAATTTCCATTCTAGAATGATGTTCACCCCAATATGATTTTCAAAAACCAATCAATAACTTCCATATCATTTCATAAACCATTGAAATTTTATAAAATAATTACAAGCGACGTCACATGATTTTTCACACACAAAACTCACACAAAAACTCCTTTTATTACAAAATGCACACCATCACCACTTCATAATCCAATTCACAGCTCTTCCGAAATTAAATAAACTTATTTCACAACTCATATAACATAATCAAATGACTCAATAAGGGTTTTCACAAAAACTCACTAAACACTATACTTACATGCTACAAAATAAATCAACGCATATTAAATTCTTTTTAAAAACAAAGTTCACACCCAAGTAATTAATGTAAGGCCATGATAAATTAATCGAACAAGAAAATTACTCCATCAAGCAACAGTTATACGTGGAACCACCTACCTCAGTGTAGACCAACTTCGTAGATTTTGTGTGCAAAGTCCATTACACTTTAATCGCACCACAAAAAAACAATTAATCCCTAAAATCAAGCAATCGGATCAATTACACCATAAAAGAGCCAAGCACAAACCAAAACCTAACCAAAAAATTACCCAAAATGGAAGAACAACCTAGTCGGAGGGGAATTCACCTACAGCGAGGGTGCGGGAGGTCGGCCGCAGCTCCGAAGAGGCTTTCAAGCTTGCGCAGCGCTGGAAAAAAAAGAGTGAAAGTAAAATAAAAAATAAAATAAAATAAAAAGAAAATGAAGAAAATAGAAAGAGAATAAATTTAAATTTAAAACAAAATAAAACCCAAAAAAAAAGAAACTTAATCCATTTAAAAATTATAATAATAATAATGATAATAACTTAATAATTCTATAATTATAACACTAATTAAACATCCATGACCAAATTAAAATATCAATTGAAATAATAATAATCCCCAACAATATTATTATTGTTATTATCATTATTATTAAGAAAAATCTTAAATAATCTTATTTTATTTGTTCTTTATTTTATTTTATGAACACCTTAATGTTTACCTCAATGATTAATTAATTAACCATGTACCAGGCAGGGCACATGGCGATTTAGCAAAGTGATGCAGCTTCGACCAAGCTTTGTCTAAGTGTCGAACCCTACTAAGCCAAACGTTCATTTATCAGCAAATCGAAAAAACTCACATCGAACTTGGCCCGCACCTCGACAAAACAATTAAATCAAATAAAATTATCAGAAAAAGGTAAAAATTAAAAAACATTACCGATGTACGAAGTCAGGGTCTAACAATTCTCCCCACCATGACACTTTCTGACCCTAGAAAGTCCCAAAGACTAGGTCAACCAAGGGTTCCAAGCGAGACCATGAAGACACCTAAAACAAAACCTCAATCACCTGAAGATCAGTCATTCAAAACACCCATGATTTGAAACTTCAAAGAACTAAAAACCAGAATCACCAAGCAAAATAACAAGAAACAATAAATTCACCTCAAACAGAACTACAACATGGAATACCCTGACCCCTAACTTAGGGATCATCGGGGTCGCTCGAGATCTCCAAGAATACTCGTCCAACGACCCACTACCCAAGCTAACCAATTATCATGGTCTAGCTTGGGTGGAGCAGAAGTAAGGGGATGCCTCACCAAGTGCACTTTGAAAATAGAGTCTTCCACAAGTTCTTCCTATGGTGGTCTCCCCCACCATATTAGGATTATTATCAAATATTGGTTCTCCAGACAACCTCTAACACTGAATTGACCCTCCAAGTTCCCTATGTTTAACCAAACCAACATTAGAGAAGATGCCGATGAGACCTGCACTGGGTCTCCCCACCATTTTAAAATTTTCCTAACACGACGACACATGCATGGGTATTCCCAATTTAGTTTGAGCAATACTGACTGAACTGTTCATCAAGAACCCACCAACACAGGCCAACCTGCACGGATGACTCATACACTAGACAAAACTCCACTACAAGAGATGGATTTGATAGCAGAAACACCTAACCTAGCGGCAAATCGGACAGGCATGTGTCAATCCCACAATACATGAGCATCTCTAAAAATAATACAATTTTGATCCATAATCGATCACAAGAAGGTTCACAGAGCACACCTGCTGGCTTTACAAGAATACAAATTCTCTGAACATCTTTAAGGCTTAAGAGGAACTACCATAAATTAAGACCACAGTAAGGAGTCAGGGGCTTCATGCCCCTCACAACAAAAATGAAGCCTTAAAAGACAATACTACAATAGGGAAATTTATGTTTTCTTCATCCTGACATTGTAGACTTAAGTCGGACTAAGCCCATCCCACATCTTACAAGTTTTGACTACGTGCAAGCTTCACCCCAAGACCTATGGTTGGGGCTCTGATGTCTGAAGCATCTACCACCACGCAGTCATAAGATGACCACCTCTGACTGGAACTTCCTCTACTAGAAAATCAATCTACATACTTCTCCTCATGTCCCAAGCGGCCACTCTGCAAACATACCCACTGAGAATTATAGAGAAAAACTTAAAGTGCCAGATTGGCCACACTAGAGATAAGAGATCGAGTGGTTTGTCCGACATGCAACATGAACTGATGGAAGGAGCGCTCCAAAAATATTCCCCTTCGGTTTGCACTCCTCATTGGATGAGGAACCTTCACTTCCTTCGGTACAACCGTGGGATGACGCTAGTCTTGAGGATCGCTCAAAACATCCCCACTCGCGACGAAAATGGAATTATCACCATTTTTTTGTGTAGTCTCGCTCCTCCAAACATACTCGAGACAACTTAAGCACACACAACATTTAGAGTCCCTCAAAAACTGGAGACATTCCCAACATTCTCAAATAACTCAATGATATCCAAACGACCTCAACATCTACAAACAGTCGACACAACCGAGCAGAACCCAACTCCACCACTCCACTGGGAGTTCGGACTGAGCCAAGAACTGAGAGACCTATTGGAAACCCACGAGACCTTTCTAGGGGGAATATCCCAAACAAGAACACCAAATAGCCTTCCACAAATCCAAACGCATCACAAAACAAACATCCACACCTCAAACACAATTCTAATAATTCCAATTTAAAACATCTATTCTTTTTTTTCAAGGAAAAACACCCACTTGAAAAAACAAACACTACACAACAATGCCTAAAATATCTTTTGAAAAAATCATCTTTACTCTGAACTCAATTTCATTTTCCAATTTCTAAAACCATTTAAGCACAAAAACCCATTTTAGAAAAAATCCCACTTTCTAGGAAACAATAAGTGGCCTTAGAAATAAATCAATCGCCACTGATATTCCATGGTTCCTTGCAAGTATGTATTTTCGTGACACTTAGGCACCTATCCACACGATCCACAAACTATCCATTAATCACGTCCAAATGCACATGTGAGCACCCATAGGAATACCACTGTAAAAAAACAAGGCTACTCCTATTCAAAACAAAACATTCTCAATATCTGAAAATGCCTTTTTTCAAAACCATATCAAAAATTCAAGACAATTTTTCAAAATGCTTCCCATTCCCAAAATAACACACTTCGATTTCAAATAACCCAAGATGTTCTTTTAGAAATTAGACTTCGAAAAATAAAATTCCAAATTCCAGAAACAAGGTTCAAAAGAAATACACCCCTAGAATCATGCCAAACACACACCAAAATAAAATAAGAGCAACTCCAAAGTCTGCTTTCCTTAAAAAAAACTTCCACACCAACCCAAAACAAAAGAAAGACATCACAAACATTAAAGAACCTAGATGGAGGACTAGTGGTTGTGTCGAACCTGGCTACATGGTTTAGAAGACCATGCCCTAGACAAGCACCAACCACTAGGAGTGTTGAAACGTACTCTCAGGCATCACATGGGTCGCTACTCCATGTGAGATCATGCACAGTACCGGTTTACACCTATCATCATCCCCCATCCACAATGACCAAATCCAAAACTTAAATCCCGAATTATCCCTGGTTACTTGGGGATCGGAATGAGTAAGAGTTCGCGACGCTCTTCTTGCACCTACCACTCGAGTACCGATAGTCCTACCTCGGATCTACCTAATTCCCCAAATAACAAGAAAAAACCTCCTTTGATACCATTTTGTCACAAACCAAGTCAGGTCTTCATCAAACTGATGCCCGACCCAGTCCACGGCAAGGTCTGAAGGGCATTCCCAATCCCCACATGCTGGCACAAGTTCCTGGGTATCAAAAATAAAACTTAGTAATGATTTACCCGAATAAATAAATATAAAAAAAACAACAAACAGAAAAAATTGAAACTAAAATTAGACAACCAAACATACCCTTACACCAAGTTTAGATTTAAAGTTTACAAATTGAACTAAAAACCCAAAAGAGACTACATCAAAGGAAAACCAAAACTCCAACTCAAACCTCCATGCAACACGAGAAGTCACATCCTCAATCCATCACCACCAAACCAACACAAGGGTGCCACTGAAAACCCGAAAAACCAATGCTATGATCGATGTCTCAACCTGGAATTCAGAAGAAATAGAATCTACATACACCCAAAGGTGTATGTAGGGTGTAACCTAAAAGCTGAATAGATTGCCACCGAGAAAAGGTTCCACGCATAATTATTAAATGACAAATACATTTTCAATTTAACAGATGAAAAATAAATAAATGTTTAAAAAAATTTAATGAATATAGTTTTAAGGAAAACTATTTTAAAGAAAAACAACTTAAATTAAAACACACACACACTTTAATGGTAACCCCAACTTTACAATGTGTGCCAACGGTGATCGCAAATCAAAAGAGGAGCACAAAACATGGGAGAATCACTAAAGATACTAGCAAGAAGTGGGACCCTATAACATCATGTCTCAGTGAGAAATAGTATAGAAACAAAACAATATATGTTCTCGTGCATGAGCCACTAGTAGGAAAACACATCCATAACCTAATGGTCTCCAAACATCATCCAAAAGTTTAGTTAGTGTTGTAGTCATCAATCCAGCTAAGTGAAACTGGGTCAATTCCACTTCTGTATCACTAGAACACTAGTCCTAGTCCTCCCACCTAGTACCCAGGAATCCCATTTGTGCTCAAGTAGTTTAGAGTTCATTTCATATGTCAAAAACAAACAAACAAAACAAATGATGTGTTATCTCTACCCAACACTACACTCGCACACACAAAAAAACATTTAGAAATAATATGCACACTAAAAATATCCCAAAACCAAATCCACATCACTTACACAACCAATTAATGACTGCACAGTCAAATAAAGAACTTACATGATCAAAAAAACCATTAAAAGAATTTCTTAAACAATTTCCACACACGTCGCATGACTTTGCGCACTAGAAACATTTACACCATTTAACCAAAACAATTTTTCACCATTAATAATTATTTAATAAAACCATTCAAATTTTCATAAATAAATTTTAAAGATCAAAATACTGATTTACACACTAGACCAACCCAACCCCTCTTTCATAACCAAACACACAGTATAATCTTATCAAAACATGGTTTGCACCACCAATATCATTTAATTAAACATTTTACAATTTATAAAAACAGACCCAAGAAACACCACATGGGATTACATCAAAAACACACACACAACGCCATTGCATCCCTTAAACATTTTATTAAAGTAGCAACATAGTTTATAAAATAGTAAATAGCTTGGTATGGTTTTTTTCACAGAAAAGTTAAACTCATATGGCATAAACATGATACTAGTAAATAAATGAAAAATGTCCATTTTTGAATGATGTGAAGCCCAAGACGGTTTTCAAAAACCAATTCGCAACTTCCATATCATTTCATAAACCATTGAAATTCTATAAAACAATTCCAAGTGACGTCAAATGATTTTTCACACACAAAACTCCTTTTATTACAAAATGAACATCATCACCACTTCAAAATCCAATTCACAGCTCTTCTTAAATTAAATAAACTTATTGAACAACTCATATAACACAATAAAATGACTCAATAAGGGTTTTCACAAAAACACACTGCGCACTATACTAACATGCTACAAAATAAATCAACGCTTGTTATATTTTTTTTAAACTAAGTTCGCACCCAAGTAATTAATGGAAGGCTATGCTAAATTAATCAAACAAGAAAATTAATCCATCAAGAAATAGATATACATGGAACCACCTACCTTGGTGTAGACCAACTTCATAGATTTGGTGTGCAATGTCCACCGCACTTCAATCGCACCAAAAACAAAACAATTAATCCCTAAAATCAAGCAATCATACCAATTACACCATAAACGAACCAAATGCAAACAAAACCCTAACCAAAAAATTACCCAAAATGGAAGAACAACCCGGTAGGAGGGGAAAGCACCTACGGCGAGGGTGCAGGAGGTCGGTCGAAGCTCTGAGGAGGCTGTCGGGATTGCGCAGCGCCGAAAAAAAAAGAGTGAAAGTAAAATAAAAAAGGAAATAAAATAAAAAGAAAATGAAGAAAATAGAAAGAGAATAAAAATAAATTGAAAACAAAATAAAACCCAAAAAAATAATCTTAATCCATTTAAAAATAATAATAATAATAATAATAAGTTAATAATTATATAATTATAACATTTATTTAACATCCATGACCAAATTAAAATACCAATTAAAATAATAATAATCCCCAAAAATATTATTATTATTATCATTCTTATTAATATGAATCTTAAATAATCTTATTCTATTTGTTCATTATTTTATTTTATGAACCCTTTAATGTTTACCTCGATGATTAATTAATTAACTACATACCAGGTAGGGCACATGGTGATTTTGCGAAGTGACACGGCTTCGACTGAGCTCTGTCTGAGTGCCGGACACTGCTAATACAAACATTCATTTATCATAAAACCATAAAAACTCACGTCGGGCTCGGCCCGTACCTCGAAAAAACAATTAAATCAAATAAAATTATCAGATAAAGGTAAAAATTAAAAATCATTACCGATGTGCGAAGTCAGGGTGTGACATTTTGTATAGTTTGGTTTCAAAAGGTAAGATCAATCATATGCCTGGCCCTAGAAAATATGAATTTGGTTTGGGGATGCGGTGGCCATGTAGGTAATCTATTGATTTTTGAAATGTAACTCGGGGTGATGGGTGGTTGTGTGCTTGGCCTTGATACATTTAAGGTTTCATTCTTGTTGTAAGAGAGAATATAAGATGCCTCTGGTTAATGGAAGAAACATTCTAGGAGCATGTACAATTTCTTTTTGGGTGTGTGATATTAGGATCGATGATGTTACACTCACAAGATGATGAGTTAGGTTCTTTGTGTTGGTTGTGGTGGAGGTGTGACCCTTGGGTATTTTTGATTTCAAATGAAATGAGAGTGAGCATCTATTGTCCTTATGAAATTGAAGTGATTATTAGGGCTTGGATCAATGAATGTGAGTTGATATTGGGTGTATATAATATGTGTATTGATTCCTTAGATGGTTTTTAACTGTAAAGGCACCAACCTTTATGGTGGTGGGTATTAAATTTTGGGGGGTTAGGGTAGGATCAGTCGATTTCATGGCCTTATCAATTTTTGGGTATGCTTCTTGTAGCTCAGTGACAATGGGGTTTAATTCTTGTAGTATTGGAATGATTCCAGTTGGTGATTGGTCGTTTTTTGGACCTTGGAATAAGTGAGATTCTCATTTTGAAGAGGGGAACAAAGGGTACTCCTGGTTAATTAATGTTGGACTAAATGTGATCATATCCAATGTTTTTGGATAAAAATTCTAGTTTGGGTGTAATGTGAATTATGAAATCATTATTTGGGCTATGTGAATGGTTGGTTCAAGAGCATGTTCTCATTTTGTTTCCAGGAAAGTAAGGTAGTGCGCACTATTAAGCATGGTACTCGTCATGTTTTTAATCAGTGAGAGGTCATGTGTGATACATGGTCCAATGATATTGATGAAGTCTTGTGGGTTTATATTCCTTAGGTTTTGTTGTAAAAGGAATATTAACTCATATGTGATTGGTTTCATTGGGTAGGATTGAATATTTGTGATATGATTGATCCAAGATATCAGTTCTTGTTAGTTTTTTAAGGGATGGTGCCCATGACTCAGGTGGAGTTACATGTGTGTGGTAAAGGAATGACCTATTAGGGTTAGTTCTCACATAGTAGTGTAAGGAAAGAAATATGTTTTATATACACTATAATATGTGGAGGGAATTACCCTCGCATTGGATGAGTCCTATTGAGTAATGAGGATGATATTTCGTGAGTCATAAGCAGATGGTGTTCGATGGTTAGAGTAGCGCTCAGGTCTAGGTGAGTCTGGCCACAACTTATCTTTGTGTTTGGGGACGGATGGGGTGTGGGATGTTAATATTGGGGTTCTGACCCAGTGTAATGATGATAAGGACACTACTATGGTGGATATATTCATGTATATAATGGGCATGCGACCCTCATTTTGTAAGGTTTTTTTTGTTTGGGATCAAACTTTAGATGATCATGAAGGCACCAAATTCCAATTCACATGCGTTTTTTATTTAATATAGATTAATTTGGGAATGGTAGAGGTTGTTTTTATTTGATAATGGTCAAATTATGATTGGATGTTTTGGGATCAGGGTGAAATTTTGTGATCCAAGCATGGTTTGGTATGGTGGTATGTTGTTCTTTGGGAGATAGTGTAGGGAATAGTGTGGGTGGATAGTGTTTGACTATAGAATCACATCAAAGTTTAGGTTAGACCTATGTGTGTCAG
This sequence comes from Viscum album, assembly GCA_963277665.1. Classification (NCBI taxonomy): domain Eukaryota; kingdom Viridiplantae; phylum Streptophyta; class Magnoliopsida; order Santalales; family Viscaceae; genus Viscum; species Viscum album. The sequence goes on from OY728138.1 coordinate 779,825,405, forward strand.
GATGATCATAATATACCTTCAGTAAGTAAGTAATCTTTATTTGGTAAGTTTAGGGTGCATTAGTTATAGAATCTGAGCATTCTTGAGTTTGGTCTGATGGGGTTTTAACTGGAAATTGACAGCGAGAGTCAATTTTGGATTATGATGTGCATTCTTGGGTAGTTTTAGGATGCCTTTAGAGTAAATAATTGGGATCAGTAAGTGAGGTATCATGTTGGTGGTAGATGATATTTCATAGGCATATTTTATGAAGGAGGTTAACCTTGTGATATCATGAGAAGTTGGATGCGGTGGGTTGAAAAATGCATTGGGTGAGTCATTTTTGGATGCAATAATTATGTTTCAGGGTGTTGGTTGAGGATTTTCAAGGAAGAGATGAAATATTTGGGTTATACTTGAATGACGGAGGTGTGTCTATTTTCTCTTTAAAGACGATAGATGAAATTTGGTACTGTTGTTGACAGATGCTCTTGATCATGTTGAGTTATGGTGCATCGAGAATCGTGTCGATGGGTTTAGTGTCCACTAAGGACAAACATCAGTAGAAAAATTATGATGGAGGGAGGTTCAAGAGTTTTAAATTGGCCTTTTTAGATGATTCATATGGTGGGGATCACCATTGGATATATAATTAGCTGGATTATGACATGTGGGTGTATCAGGAAATATGGAAGTTGTGGATCCTCATTTTGGTGTTTGAAAAATATGTCAAGGGTTGCCTTGAGATTGGGAATCCATGTGTCTTCTATTTGGAGATGCATTTTGTGAAAGTGATGGGTTTTTTGGAATGATATGTTGACCATTTGGTACAAAACTGATGATCGATGTAGGTTAGATGAATTGGTTGGATGAAACCATCTATATTTATCAGTAATTTTATTTATTTATTTCATGAATACATGGTGGTGTTGGTATATATGTCACTATGTGTTAAATCCACATAGTTGGAAACTCTAGAGTTTATTTCCTTCTGGGAAGGTGATGAATGTTTGTGGTGTCAGGATCAGGCCCATGAAGGGGCTTCCAATGTATCATTATGAAAGGAATCAGAACCCATAGATTTTGGTTCTACTAAATGGGGCATATCGTACCTTTTAAGGTCATGTGGAAAGGACTTATCCATAAATTTTAACATTGTGAAGTAAGTAAAACTAGTAAAAGTATTCCTAGAAATGGTTGGTGTGAAAATTATGCATGAGAGTCCATTTATGATTGACTTTAAAGGGGATATATCCCCTTAAGGATGGGTATATCTCACAAGGGATGTGTCTCTATAAAGATAGTTATGACCAAGAATATGGCTTGATGAGAATAATGTGACAAGACCTATAAGGAATATGGCCATCCATATGGGGGAATGATTTTATTAGGAATATGGCCTGATAAAAGGATGATCTATAGGGAGTATGACCCTAATGAATAGAATTTTTATATTCATAGGAATATAGCTAGTCAAGGAGAGGACATAAATGTTCTGATGAGGAATATAGCCCCATGATAATAGATATAGAAGACTGAGGATGTTAGGTTTTAATCTCGTAGATATTTCCTACATATCCCATCAAAATGGGACTCAAATACCACATAGTTTGAATGACATGTTTTAAGGTCGTATGAAAAGGACTTAACCATTCAATTTAACATCAAGTGGTAATGATGTTTTCATGAAGTTTAACATTGTGTAGGTAGGATGTTGGCCACATAGTTTAACATCATATTTCCAGGATTTTTGTGTCATGAAAGGTGTGATAATAGAGGACCATTTGGGGCTACATATAGGGATTCCCTGGCTATGAATATGGTTATGTATCTCATGGAGAATATAGATTTATGAGATAAGGTATGATATTTCACAAGAAATGTGTCTAGGTGAAAGTTAGGATGTTGGATAATGATAATATAGGGGAATGTGATATTGGGTTCAAACCTTGATGATGTGTCCTACATATCTTTTTATAAAAAAGAATCAGATCACACATAGTTTAGTCCAACTATAACCCTTTAAGAATAGAATATAGTTGTTGGGGTTTACACCTATGAAGGAGGAACAATTAGGCATTTTGGTGGTGCCAATGGCCTGATCAACTAATATTTATAACTCACATGAGTCATGATCGGTGTGAGAAATAAGAGATAAGGGAGGATCAGGAACATTATATGAGATCATGACACTGTTCATGAATGGGGCTTAAATACTAAGGTTTCAAAAGGCTATTTCCATCTCCATAGAAAAATTAATGATCCATGATTGATGAAATCATCAATGGGAACCTATTGGGTCATATATCTACAGTGAAACCTAATCCTCCTATCCTCCTACATATTTATATTCTTGGAAAGGGTACATAATATGGAGTTTGGAGGAGGGTGAAATCTAATAATAAATAATAGGGTCTTACTCTAGGAGGGATGCCTCTACCCACTTAGGAGTGTATGAGAGAAGGTTATGGGTTGGTCGTTGCTAATAGTGTCACTATCATGGCTTAAAAATCTATTGTACATGTTTGATTGGAAAGTAGAATGCATGGATGTTCCACATTTAAGTAAAAATATATGAGGCATGCATCCGTTCAGGGGACTAGAAGGGTGGATGTAGGAATTATGATAATTTTGGTTCCATATCTCAGGTGTACATAATCATCCACTATGAACCCAGTCCGATTGAACTCGAATTTGGGTTATCCAAGTGTTTTTCATGTTTAGGGGGAATTATCACTAATTCCCTTAAGATTAAAACCTGAATTATTAAGGAAATATAGTATTTTAAAACTCTCTAGGACCCTATCTTCTGAAGAAAACTCATGGGAGACACCTTTTATCATGGGAATGCAGGGTAAAAGAGTAACATGCTAGTGTGTGTTGGATTTGGTGACCTAAAACCAACTAATTTGAACTTTATTCATTAATAAATACCTTTTCACATATTTATTGTTCTTCTGCATGAAAATGCATGTGATAATGTCTAAAGGATAGTTATTGCACTAAAAGGTCATAGTGGATCACTGCTATGATGAGAACCTGAAAGTTCCATAACATTATTCTTGAATATATGTTCTATGGACGGATGATGTTATTTGAGGGACACAAATAATACATGCCATTAAGGGTGAGGACTCATAAAACTTTAATACACCTTCTCATGGTGTGCGCCCTTGGTAATATCTAGGGGGATATTATGAGAATGAGACCCACTAGTAGGAAATCCACATTTCATAGTGTCATTGGATGTTCTTATCTATGGACGTGTGTATTGGTCCTTAGAATTTAAGATTGTTATTAATGGGTATTACAACTCATGCAATTAAATATATTGATGAAAATTGTGACGACACACTGTTTGCATCGAGGTAGGATATGTTGGGTGTGTCATGAGTAATACTACATTAATAGATAATGCAAGAAAGGATTCGTCCCTTCTATTCTATAATGGAAGTAAATGTCTCAGGCCCTTTCATGGAATTGATATAGCCTAAATAAATCCATGGCCATGGTAAGGAATGGGCGAGTTTAATTCTGGGAAGTCAAAGAAAGAATAATTGAGCACATGGGTTGATGGTACTAGCATGCAATCCAATTGATTCAAGATATGAAGACAAAGGGATTACATTACACGGTAATCATTCATAAGAGTTGACACATCATTGCGGCATTAACATATTTTTCTCTGGATGCCTTGGCGTGTTGCTAGACGCTAACCTTGGAATTTAGGTAGGCTTTTCTTAATACCACTGAGAAAGAGTCCTAGAGGGTTACACACTAAGTGTGTACAACTATCTCAGTTAATATTAATTTAACAAGTTAAATAAATATTATTCCTGGTTGTGGTTTAATAATTATTCAAGGATGCTTGATCACATTTATTTCGACGCTAGTTATTCGAGAGAATGTATTGTGGGAGAAATAATATATTTATTAGTGATCAATGTAGTAATATTTATTTAAGAAATAAATATTCATTATTCAAGGTCTAATAAATAAGGTGGAGGAAATAAAGAGATTGGAGAAACAAAAGTACACATCGTGTATATTAATATACACACCGTGTAGTTTTTTGGGGGATTTGTGAGAAATAATATTATTTATTTAATTAAATAATATTCGGTGTAATTAAATGGGAGCATGTAAAGTAATAATAATAGTCAACTATTATTATTAGTCATGGGGTCTTACTAATAATTAAATGAAATAAATAAATACTTTTGTGTAATTAATTCATTTTATTATTCTAAGTAATTAAAATCCCAATTATATTATTGTCATTAGCCTAGCCATTCATTGTGGTTGTGCACAACGGATCTTGAGAAATCTCTTAAGCCAAGAGAGATTTATTTTCTTCCAATAATGCCCTCAAGCTATGAGAGATATCCTTTTCAACTGAATCAAGGAGAGCGCTTTGCAAGCGGCTCTCAAGGTGATCGAAGGCAGACATCGCAAGAAAAGGTGCTTCCATGCTAGCACCCGAAGATCCCTTCAACGACGTCCAGAGATACTTGGAGCACGTGTGGATCACCGCTAGAGGAATCCTGCACTTAGATTATACGATGCAATGACAAATCACATCGGATTGTGACCAGAAACATCAGCGGATGGAGAATTATATCAAGGTAATTCTCTCCTTTTAATTAAATTAATTATAACTAACATATGATGATCCTCTCTATGGTTTCAGGACTCCCTTCCTTTCTTTTTTTCTTATTTATATTCCAAATATCTTGTGTTTTATTATCATGATAGATCTCATATTAATCATTTTTAATGAAAAAATTAAAGTTGGGTACACCCACCAACGTGCTTATGATACACCCGGAACCAACAAGTGGTATCAGAGCGGTCATATCGTTGATTACAATTATTTATTTTTTCGTTGGTGATTTACTAATTTAATAATTTAGTTGTTCAATTAAATTTAATCGTTCTATAAATCTGAATCTTGAGATCTATTCCACCTCTTTCATTTCTCGTTCACCTTACAGAAATGATTTTTTCTTTTAATTTTGATTAAAATTAAAAAGAGGATCTCATCTGGAGGTTCCAAATCTTCGTGTCCATACAACACCAGAACACATGGGGTGTATTCGGTGGTACACACCATTTAGAATAGGTTCCATTGACTGGGATGGTCCTCCAAACCAGGTCATGTCATTGGATTCTATTTAATTCTTTAAGACTCCGTGTGTTGACCAGGAACAGGTGGTACATGGTTTCCGGATTACATGTTGTGTGGCCCACTAAACACAGTGTGTGGTCCCTTCAGGTTAGGGTTGGATTGTATACCCCATACACGGCTTTCCCATCTGGAAACCGTGTAACGCGGATACTACATGACATGTGTCCCACTAAATACATTGTATACTCCAAATATTTCTGAAGTACATCTACACACCATGTCCCAAGGTGTGTACTTCGGATGGATGGTGAACAAAAGTGCACGCTGTGTAGTTGTAACTACATGCTATATACTCATCTAAATTTGGTAGATTTATTAAAATTTATTATTATATTATACAAACCCTTAAGACATGTACCATAGTGCAGGCGTAAAGTTAAGGCACAACATGTGATATGTGTTTTATATATATGTGATTAATTTAACATATGTGTAATGTTCATTTCTACTCATTGGGTAGTTATAAATGGGAATTCACTGGGTTTCCTCCAAGGTAAAAGTTATGTACAAAGATAATTTTAAATGAATTTATTTGTTTAAAATTTTGATGGATGAGAATCTCAAGGAAATTCAGAAAAATTGTTTAAGATAAAAGGATTGATTTATTAGAGATAATTAATTGATTCAAGCGTTATTTATCTTAAACAAGAACGATTAAAGAATTGAATGATAGTTTTATTTATGTGTAAATATATTTTCATGTATAGATGATCATGATCTAAACCAAGACCTTTTTATATTAATGGTTTCTTTTAATTTATTTATTTAAATTAAATTTATTGGTCTACGAGCCTTATCCTCATTAATATATAGGGCATGCCCAAGGTTTCTTTTATGTAAAACCCTGTTTTACCCCTCACCTATGAGTGAGATAAAAGTATATGTAATGGATGGATCTCCCAATATAGTGGATGCAAATCAAGTTAGGATCCAAGGTGAAACCAATCCAAGGAGATACAATGGTGGAGAGGTGGAAAGCTGTAAACATGAACCCAAAAGATTCAAGGTGTTTCTCCCCTAGGTCTTGGGTTAGTTTATCAACCACTAGATAAACTAACCAGTAGAACAAGCTCATGATCATTCCATTTATTTTATTTCTATCAGTTTCATGGTTTATTCATTGTGGGTGTGTTTTCACGATCACACAACTAATTAATTTAACAAGCATGTAATATGGAAATAAAATAAGACCAGCTTATGCGTAAATATTATCTTAGACAAGGTTAATCACTTAATTATATCCCAATTAATATTAACACGCATGTAATCAAATATAATGAAATGAAAATTTATGTATAAGGATAAAATCCCTTAAAGAAAATATTAAGTTGGTATAGCCTTCCATAATCTTGGTTAGAATCAAACCATAGTTCAAAGTGCTAGACCAACCCTAGTTGGGGTGCTTTAAATTATTGAGGAATTCTAATTCAAGTTTTTGGGTTGACTTGAATTGGTTCACATCAAGGGTGGACTACCACAGTAGGACTTGGTGTGACCAAGAGGTAAAGTTTGGGGAAATCCAAAATATAAGGATTTCAGGATTGGAGATTCCACTTAGCGGATCAAGGAGCTACGAGGTAATCTAGTTGGAATTTGGAATGCCTAAATAAAACCCTTAAAGTTTCTTGACCAACCCTAGTTGGGGTAATACAAAGGGCAATATGGATCTTTTCCCCTAGAATATTCAAGAAATAGAATATTCTTAAGTCAATGGTGAGGGCTATTAGATATAGATGAAATAGCGGGAGACCAATAAGTATTAATTTATTTATTTGTCTCAGTTTTACATGATAAATCACTAAAGATTTTCTCATCTTAATTTTTAGAAACAGAAAAAAAAATGACTTCATACATATCATTTCAAACCATACTTGAGAAGGAAAACCTTCTCACCAGCACCAATTTCTCGGAATGGCAGAGGCGTTTACGCGTCATCCTTCCCCACCAGAGGAAATTGTATGTGCTGGAAGAGCCTATTCCAATTGTGCCTAGAAAAGATTCCAGTGAAGAGGAACTATATCTCTATATGAAACATATAGATGATGCCATAATTGTCCAATGTTTCATGCTATCGGCCAAGTCTAATGAGCTCTTGAAGCAACATTAAAACATGGACGCATATAACATGATGTCTCACTTTAAGAATCTCTATCAAGAGAATGAGATACATGAGAGATATGAGATCTCCAATGTTTTGTTCACAAATAATCTTGGAGAGTCTATGCTAGCTAGGGGTCATGTAGTCAAGATTATTAGCTACATTGAACCCCTGTATATCTTAAGGATTAAGTTCCCGGATGAGTTTTGTACAGATCTCATCTTATCATCACTTCCCAAGACCTTCTCTAGTTTTATTGTCAGCTAAAACATAAGAAACAATGAGAAAAGTCTATCGTAACTTTTGACCTTAATTATCCAGGTTTATAAGAACATGGGGCATGAAAAACCCGCAGTCTTTATAGTAAATAAGAAAATGAAGGACAAGGAAAAGGGGACAAGTATTCACAAACGGTCTAAAGCCCATGAGCATCGTCCCTCAAAGAAGGGGAAGATCCAGAGGAAGATAAAGGAATGGACAGTGGTATGTTCTTCATGTGGAAAGAAAGGCCACTATAAGAGGAACTACACCTAGAAGTATGGGGATGCTAAAGGTGCGTTCATTATCGAGTGTAATCTTTCCATTTCTACACATTGTGTATTAGATACAGGTTTTGGGGATCACATCAGTATTCAAATTCAAGAACCATGTAGATTTAGAAATATTTCTAGAGGAGAGGTGGATCTTTTAGATACCAATGGCACGAGGATAGCTGCATTGGTCATTGGAGATTACCATATCTCATTGCCAACTAGAATGATTTTGGTTTTACGTAACTGTTATTATGTACCTAGTGTTACCAAGAACATAATTTCTATATCGTTCTTGGATATGGATGGATTTATTTTCAAATTTGGAAATAATGGTTGTTTCTTTTCTAAGAACAACATATTTTATGGTATGGAGTATTTAAATAAAGTTTTTTATGTATTAAATTACGAGAACCAAGTTTTGGAAATCGATAACGAAACAAATTGTCATGAATCATACAACACTCAGTTGTGGCATCATCGTCTTGGTCATGTAAATGAGAATCGCTTGACAAATCTATTCCAGGATGGTTATTTAGACTCTACTGAGCTAAACCCACTTGATAGATGTCATGCTTGTTTAAAGGGTAAAATGACCAAGCCTCCTTTCAGTGGATATGGTGAAAGGGCCACAGAGCTTCTAAGATTTGTGCACATGGATGTGTGTGAACCATTTTCAGTAGAATATAGAGGTGTATGTTCTTACTTCATTACTTTTACTGATGATTTGATTAGATGTGGATATATCTACTTAATGAGGTATAAGTCAGAATCCTTAGATAAATTTAAGGAATTCAAGAATGAAGTAGAGAATCATCTTGGTAGAAGATAAAGAATCTTTGATCGGATCAAGGTGGAGAATATCTAAACCAAGAGTTCATTGATCTTCTACAGGAGTCTAGGATTCTATCTCAGATCACTCCTCCTTATACAAAACAATGGAATTGTGTTAGTGAAAGGAGGAACTGCACTTTGTTGGACATGGTGAGGTCGATGATGAGTCATGCAGATCTTCTATTATCCTTTTGGGGATATGCATTAAAAAATGCAGCATACACATTAAACCGAGTACCAACTAAGTCGGAAAATGGAATTCCCTTTGAGTTATGGAATGGAAAGAAACCCATTTTTTCTCACACACATGTATGGGGATGAGAGGCTTTGGTTAAAGCCTTCTTAGGGAACAAACTAGCACCTCGGGGCATGAGGTGTATATTTATAGGATATCCCAAGGAAACAAAAGTATATTAACTATACAAACCATCAGAAAAGAAAGTGATTGTTGCCAGACAAGTCGTATTTATTGAGAGGGATCACATCCACAAAAAGGATAGTTGGAGAAAGATTGACTTCGACGAAGTTGATACTGAAGATACATAGGATTTGGTACAGAAACGAGTTCCACAGGTCCCCGTGGAAGAGGTTCCAAAAACACAAGTACATTGTAAGATCTCAAGAGAGGTAAGGGAACCAAAGAGATTTGGTTTCTTAGTCACTGAGGATGGTGAATCGTTATTATGGGACAATGATGAATCTCTCTCCTGCAAGGAAGCAGTATAAAGTTCAGAAACTGCAAGTTGTCTAGAAGCTATGAATTCGGAGATGGATTCCATGTATTAAAACCAATTCTGGGTTCTGGTCGATGAGCTAGTTGATGTAAATCCTTTTGGATGAAAATGGGTAGTCAAGAGAAATCTAGACATGGAAGGTCAAGTTAGCACCTATAAATCAAGGCTAGTGGCTAAAGGATTCAGACAGTGTCGAGGAATTGAATATTATGAAACCTTCTTACTAGTTTCCATGTTTAAATCCATAAGAATCATACTTTACATAGCATCTTGAAATGACTACGATATTTGTAAAATGCATGTCAAAACAACATTCCTTAATGGTAACCTTTAAGAAGATGTCTATATGACACAACCAGAAGGTTTTGTGACACCAGGTGAATCCAAACAGGTTTTCAAGTTGCATAAATCCATTTATGGATTAAAGAAAGCATCTAGTTCATGGAACATTCAATTTGATGAAGCCATAAAGGAATTTGGTTTCATTAAGAATGAATGTGAGCCATGTTCTTATAAGCGGTTTAATGGTAATGTGATCGTTATCCTAGTAGTATGTGTTGATAACATATTACTTATTAGAAATGATGTACCGGTCTTATAATCATTTAAATACTGGTTGAACAAGTGTTTCTCCATGAAGGACTTGGGTGAAGTAGCCTACATTCTAGGGATAAATATCATTCATGATAGATCCAAGAGGCTGCTTGGAATAAGTCAGGGTACATACATTGACCAGATACTAAAGATATTTAGTATGGAACAATTCAAGAGGGGATTGATTCCAGTGCCACATGGCCTACATCTTTATAAGAAAATTTGGCCTTAGACACAACATGAGAAATAGAGAATGAGTAAGATCCCATATGCTTCGGCTATAGGATCCATCATGTATTCTATGTTATGTACCAAGCTTGATGTTGCCTATGCACTGGGCATGGTAGTAAGATATCAAGAAGATCTAGGAGAATAGAATTGGACTACTGTTAAGACTATCCTTAAGTATCTGATAAGAACTAAGAATATGTTCCTGGTGTATGGAGGAGACTAGGAGCTTGTTATCAAAGGGTATGCAGAAGCTAGTTTTCAGACAGATCAGAATGATATGAAGTCATAATCTGGATATGTTTTCTATCTTAATAGAGGAGTTGTGTGCTGTAAGAGATCAACAAAATCAGTTGTTGCCGATTCTACAATAAAGTCCAAATATATAGCGGCTTCTGATGCAGCCAAGGAAGCCGTGTAGATTCCAAACTTTTTCTAGGATCTTGATGTGGTGCCTAGTATTAAAGATCCTGACACATTTTATTGTGATAATACTGCAGCAATGGATCTTGAAAAAGAACCAAGGTCACATCAACGGACAAAGCACATACTCTGGAAGTATCACCTCTTGAGGGATTTCTATCAAAGGGGTGAAGTTGTAGTGAGCAGAGTGCCCACAGAATAGAACATGGCAGACCCCATGACAAAAGGCTTATCTCAACAGAAGCATGAATATCATGTGAGCTAGCTGGTTAAAGGTTGTTAGCAGTTGTCTCTAGTCCAAGTGGGAGTCCTTTAGAGTTTGTGGACTAGAACCAACTATATTGTAATTTATTCATTAATAAATACCTTATCACATCTTGATTATTCTTCTGCGTGACAATGCATGTGATAATGTCCTAAGGATAATTATTGCACTAAAAGGTCATAGTAAATCCCTTCTATGATGAGAAGCTGGAAGTGCCATAACATTGTTCTTGAATATATGTTCTATGTACAGATGATGTTATTTTAGGGAAAAAATAATGTTGTCCATTAGGGGTGAGGACTCATAAAACTTTGAGGCACCTTCTTATGGTGTGCACCCTTGGTAATATCCAATAGGATATTATGAGAATGAGACCCTCTAGTAAGAAATCCACATTTCATAGTGTCATTGTATGTTTCTATCTTCGGACGTGTGTATTGGTCCTTAGACTTTAAGATTATTATTAATGGGTATTACAGCTCGCTCACTTAGATGTATTGATGAAAACTGTGATGGCACATTGTTCGTAGCAAGGTGGGATATGTTGGGTGTGTCATTAGTAATACTACATTAATAGATAATGTGAGAAAGGATTTTTCCTTTCTGTTCCATAACAGAAGTAGATATCTCAGTCCCTTTAATGGAATTGATATAGCCTAAATAAATCCATGTCCATGTTAATTAATGGGTGAGTTCAATTCCGGGAAGTCAAAGAAATAATAATTGAGCACATGGGTTAATAGAACCACCATACAACCTATTTGATTCGAGATATCGAGACAAAGGGATTACATTACATGGTAAGTGTTCATAGGAGGCGACACGTCATTGTGGTGTTAACTTATTTCTATATGGATGCCTTGGTGTGTTTCTAGACGCTAACCTTGGACTTTAGGTTGGATCTGCCTAATGCCACTGAGAAAGAGGCCTAGACGGTCACACACTAAGTGTGTCCAAGTATCTCAGTTAAATATTAATTTAACAAGTTGAATTAATATTATTTCTGATTGTGGTTTAATAATTATTCAATGATGCCTGATTGCATTTATTTCAACACTAGTTATTCAAGAGAATATATTGTGGGCGAAATAATAAATTTATTAGCAAGTAATGCAGTAATATTTATTTAAGAAATAAATATTCATTATTCAAGGTCTAATAAATATGGTGGAGTAAATAAAGAGAATGTGAAAACAAAAGTACACACCATGTATATTAATATACATGTCGTGTAGTTTTTTTTTGGGGATTTGTGAGAAATAATATTATTGATTTAATTAAATAATATTATGTGTAATTCGCAAGGCACATGTCAAGTAATAATAATAGTCAACTATTATTATTAGACATGGGGTCTTACTAAGAATTAAATTAAATGAATAAATTATTTCGGGTAATTAATTCATTTTATTATTCTAAGTAATTAAAATCCCAATTATATTATTCTCATTAGCCAAGAAATTCATTATGTTTGTGCATAACAGATCTGGAGAAAGCTCTCAAACCAAGAGAGAATTATTTTCTTCCAAGAATTCTCTCAAGCTATGAGAGAGATCCTCCTCCGCCGGATCAAGGAGAGTGATTTTCAAGTGGCTCTCAAGGTGATCGAAAGCAGACATCGCAAGTGAAGTATCTTCCATGCTAGCACCTAGAGATCCCTTCAGCGATGTCAAGAGATACGTGGATCATGTGTGGATCACTACTAGAGGAATCCTATACTTGGATTATATGATGTAATGATAGATCACATCATATCGTGATTGGAAACATCAACAGAGAGAGAATTACATCAAGGTAATTATTGTATTTTAATTAAAATAATTATAACCAGCATATGATGATCATCTCTATGGTTCCGGGACTCCCTTACTTTCTTTTGTTCTTTGTTCTATTCCAAATATCCGACATTTTATTACCGTGATGGATCTCAAATTGATCGTTGTTAATGGAAAAGTTAAAGTTGGGTACACCCACCAATACACTTCTGCTGCGCCTGGAACCTACAGTGTGCATACCTTAATTTAATGAATTCAGTGGATTTGGAGGAGTTATTTAGTTTTAGAGGTATAAATGGAAAATTGGATGAAATAATTATATATAATAAATTATATGATGTTCATGATTCTTTGGTGTTAGAGGAGAAAATGATGTTTTTCCATTGTAAAGGTCCAGAAGAAGATCTTGCCCAAATAATGCTAGGTCATGTGAAAAGGTTTCACCCAAGTAACACTAGGGAAAATATATGGGAACTTTTACCAAGTGATTATAGGGTAGAGTGGTTAGGGATTCACCCAAGTGATACTAGGGTGAAGTGATGAAGGATTCACCCAAGTGATGTTTGGGTGAAGTGATGAAGGCTTCACCCAAGTGATACTAGGGAAAAGGGATGACATCTTTATCCAAGTTACATTAGGGAAAAGGGATAAGGTATTCACCCAAGTTATTCTAGGATGAAGTGATGATTTGGGTTATCAGATTTGGATTAAGCTTCACCCTAGTTATAGGGGGTCTCCTTGGATGCCTTTGGAATAGGGTTGTGCAAGTGTATATTTGGGTAAGGTCCTTTACCCTGGTGTTATTAAACAAGGTAGGAAGTGGTTCCTCACAAAGTTTCTTGGTGTTTTATTCCTTTATAGAAGTTTAATAGCCTCTCTTTTGGTTAATTCCCGTTTTTTAGAGCTTTAATATTTTTCATGGGTAATTTGAGAACTTGGGTGAGAGACTAGGGTAGGTAGATCTTTGGGATATCTCTTTGTCTTCCAAAATTTGAAAATGAGGTACACAATGGTCTTATTTATAAAAAAATTAGGGTCCTTGGGTGAAGGTGGTATCCCATGCTAGTGAGTTTCATGGGTGAAATGTGTGTGAAGTACTTGTTCATGAAATTGTCTTACAAAAGGTCAACTTGGGCACACTTTATGGGTTTTGGGGAAGAATAAATTTTCTTTCCTTGGTAATTTTCCTTCTTGTGTCAGAGGTATTCCTTCATAAATATCTTTATTCTTTTCAAGAAAGGAGAGAACCAATATATGTGAACCATGGGGAGGAACTAAATGGTTTTCGGTATGGATTTCACTGAACGGACCTTCATGGTTACTGGATATTGATGGGTTTACATAAGGAATACCTCTTTATGATAGACCTTTATAATGAGGGGAAGTCCATCACAACTAGCATTACAAGGAGGAACATAATAACTGACCTCCATACTGTTATGGGGATGACCAACATAGCATAAAATCTCAGGAGGACCTCCAAATATTTTGATCATGGTACCACTAGGATGACCTTTATGTCCATAATTTTCTTCTCCTGTTATCTAATATTCAGAAGATTCTTGATCCACTATTTAAAGATGTTAAATGGATTTAATAATATCAATGTTTACTAGGGTTGTATTAGGATCCTGTATTATGTGATGACATTGATGGGACCTTCTGGATCTTAGTTTTTGGGTGAACTAGTTTGGAAAATCGATTATGATTAGATTCATGACATGTGGGAAAAAATACTCATGCATATGAATCTTCCTAGGAAACCCTCTATCTACCATTATAATATTTAGATGACCTCCTTGGATGACTATCAAAGTATTACAGTGTACTTCACAAGTATTATAAGTAATAAGGATATAACCACACTTTGGGTTTTCAATCACTATCAAAATATTCTAATAGGATTCATGGGTGAGTATGGGATATGATCATGTACTTCAATAGGTACCACTGAGAAAGGTTTATGGGATTTATACACATAGTTAGGGATATAATAATGAACTTATATTTACTCTATCATTTTTTTGATCTTATATAGTGGGATTAGGTATAATATCTTATCCCTAAGTGACTATCAAGATATTTTGGTGAACTCCAATGGTGGGGTAAGATGTAAGGCTATCCTAGAGATAATTTTGAGATATGTTATAAAAATCCTATAGGAATAGGTATATAAGACCACCTATAATATTTATTATTCAATGGAATATACTGATGATAATCTTTAATAGAAGAAATAATATGTACCTAATCCTAAGTATCCACCAAGATATAAAGATGAGCACTCTTGATGTTGGTGGGAGTAGAAATATGAATTTTTTCCCTAGTGGTCATGGAAATATTCTGACAGGTATCTTTTGTTGCTTTCAAAATATGTTGGTAGTCTTGGAAGGTATGAGAAGGGATATAAGTCTTCTATTTTGTTAACACCAGGATATGTTAATGGGTTTATTTGGTAATATTATGGATATAATACCTCTCATATCCTTTATTTTATATTGGTATATATGGATATCATTTATAGGTGTGAGAAAGACCATGATCTTACTCCCTGGATGACACTAAGATATTTTGGAAAAAATCACTAGTGGGAATGGGAATATGGGTTGGTTCCCTTGTTTTTTATCTTCTACCCTTGGTGAGACCTTATTCTAGGTGCCCAAGTGTGAGTTATTGGGGTTGAGATCACTTGGGAAGCCTTCTACCTGTGATCCTAAGGGGTTGGGTCCATATGGAATTGGTGGTGGAGATAGATGGTAGAATACCCTCCTAGGAAACTATTGGATAGTTTTAAGGATGTAGTTAATGTCCACATATGTCTCCTTAAATGATGAATAATTGTATTTTCATGCTTTGGGGATAGTCTCCCAAATTGATTTTATGTGGAAATAGGCACCACTGGATTTACTATAGACCTCTTCTAGTGGGATGGTTTTTAGTGATTAATCACCTTGAAGTTATCTCAAGCTACCTCCAAGGTTGGAGTAGTGTCGTTGAGGTGGTATTCCTTCACCAGTTGATTCACCACCTAACATTGAAGAAGTTTGGTGGGAAACAATATCCTTCAATTTAGTGAGGTCATACCCTTTTTGTGTCTAAAATGTATGATGGTAATCATGAATGATAAAGATTAACAGCCGATGGAGCTCCATGGTTATTACCATCCTATTTACGCATCTGACCATGGGGGCGTTCTTGATGATTTCATTGTTTGTATTGAAGGGAACTCTTTAAATCCTTGAAAATTATTAAATGGATCCACAATCATAAAAAAAACAATTAATGTAGTGTCACAATAAAGATCATGGTTAATCAATCACTCTCATAGGTAAAGTACTCACATTAGGTTCACCATTCTATTTTTTATGTTCCATTTTTCTCACCCCTTTCAAGTAGGTACAAACCTGATTTCCAAAGGTATGCAGTCGCTGGGATGTTACCAATAACACTTTAATTTTCTCATTGGTTAATGGGATTGAATTTTCAGCACATTTTACCCTTTAAAGGTAATTATTGACTACTTCAAGACTCTATTGAAAATTTAATACATGTTTGTCAATCCTTCCCAAATCCTAGTATGCAATTGGTTACCACTATGCAAGTTATCAATCGAATCCAAGCATCTATGTAAACCTCTATATTTATTATATTTTCTTTATATTTCTCTTATAATTTTGTGATTCTAATGTTTCAATACATGCATTTGGGAAATTTTGAGTTTATTTTCATCTTAGGAGGTGATATATGGTTTGGATTTTGGATCAAACCCATGAAATGGGATTCATTTGAATCCCTATGAATGAAATCATAAATAATATAGTTTGGTATTGATTAATGGAATATGGCATACCTTTTAAGTTCATGTGGCATGTAAGGGATCGGATCCATCTAGTCTAACCTTTTGTATGTTTCCAAAGACCCTAGTGCTAAAAAGAGTCCTAGAGCAGTCCTGGAGGTGTTCAGCTGCTAAAATATATATGAGGGGAGGATACACAACATGTAAGTGTTTGAAATCATGTATTCACAGTTCATGGTTTTTGTAAGAGCCTTTTCACAGCCTAAAATCCATTCATGGATTATTTGAGGATGGTTCACAGGGTGCTACATGACGTGTAAATTTTCTGGATTAAATGATTCAAGGTGACATGTTTTTAAATGAGATCGTAATCCCAACATTTACATGATTTGAAAGGTTTTCATGTCATGAAAATACCCTATGAAGCATGTCTATAAATTTTATAATGCCTCAGATTTTTCCTCAAACCCTATAGATCTCCCAACTTTTAAGCAATTTGAAAACCCTATATTTGGGTGTTTGGGGATCCATTTTATGGAAATCAATTCATAGACTTGCATCTTCAATCCATGGTGATATAAGTTATGTTATACCTCTTCTCTCGTGGTTCTTCAATCTAGTTCCTCCCATTCATATTTTAATGTGATAGTGATTCCTTTATTCAAATATAATAGAGTTTTCTTGGTTGTCTTTTTGTGAGGTTGTTCCACAAAGTCCTTGGAGGGATATAGTTTCTTAAGGGATAGGTGATTGGGAACTATGACAATGGTCTATTCTCATGTGAAGAACATTGACTCGTTTGAGGTAGGGTATGTGTTTCTTCTTTCATTTATTTATGTGCAATTGTAGAGTTTGAATCTTTTGTCCCTTTAGATGTAAATTGAATTAACCTAATAATTATTGAACTGGAATAACAAAGAAATGGGTTTCAGCAATCACATCTTAATGTGCTTTATACCTTGATAATGGGTTTCCATTTGTTTTTCAAGATTGTGTGATATCTATGTTATTCTTGTTATCATGTCTTGTTATTCTATGGATTATCATGTTGATATTTATATGAATTTTTAAAGAATGTAAGGCTAGAATTAATTGATAATTAATCGTAAGAAGATTCATGTTTGAATCTTTTGTTTCTTGTAATTTTATGATAAACAAATTAATGTTATGTTCGTTCTTAATTAAATATTATTTCCATGATTTATGGAATTGATAAGAATGTGAAGCATATTAATGCTTGTGGTTGATAATAATAAAAGGCATGATAATGATAATGGTTTAATTCTAAGATAATTTTTAGTTTTTGATATCTTGGTATAGCTTGATGCCTTAGGTTTCCTGTAGTTGTAACTTATGAATGATGAATTGTTTAATTTAAGAGGGAATAAAAACTAGTGGTTTGATAAAGATAAAATTTAGGTCCAGATTTTCCCATCTACTTGTAAAGGAACAGTGCCCTAAGTTTGTAGTGTCACCCCTCTAATCTTTATGTTGCCTCCTAATTCTCTTTCGGAAAACACTAACTGAACTATAAAGGATGTTATTCAATCACGTAACTTTAACTTTCCTAGTAACATCATTTAGATTATAGAAAATTATTCCTACTCTAATTTTAATGACTTCCATATTTGGGAGCCTTCTCACAATGGTGTCCTTGATTCCAAAAGTTTTTATATGTTCAATTTTTCAAATTCTGATATTAATTTTTTTTATTGAAATTCTTTGAAAAACCATAGATTAAACCCTCAATAATTAATCTTGTTTGGCATATTTCTCACAACCATGTTCCCACTGAGGTTTGTCTTTAGTATTTTAGGATCCAAATTTTCTCTAAGTTTCATTTCTATCACTAGCATAGAAAAGATACTAACTATCTGTTTCTATCTTGTGCTATGACTTTAGCCCTTTGGAATTATATTGTTGACATTTTTGACTAAAGATGGTTATTCCTTGACTCAATCAGCGCCCAATTAAAGTGTTGTGTGGATCTTGAAACCTCTCAAAAATAAATAATATATTCTTAACTATTGTTGCTGAGATTCTCCATGTGACCTGGTATGATATAAATTCTATTATTCACAAAAATTACTCATTCAATCTTAATGCAGGTCAGACGTGGATTCTTATTTCTATTAGGGATGTTGCCTCAATTCAAAAATCTTATTGTGAAAACACTATTGGAGACTTTGAGATATTTTTGTTGACTTTGGATTGATAGTCTCTACAGACAACTAAGGTGTACTTTTGAGGTGTTCTGGCAAGCCCCACTCCTAGGATGGATAAAAGTGAATGTCGACAGTGCCTCCAAAGAAAACCCAGAACCTGTGGGTTGTTGTTCCATTTTCATAGACTTTCTCATCTAGTGTCACGGATTTTTTTTGGCAACTGTGGTACCACCTTGTCTCTGGAAGCAGAAATGATGAGTGTGATCCATGCCATTAATTTTTCCAAGCAAAAGGGTTGGAACTATATTTGTATTTAAAGTGATTCAACCACTATTTTCCATGATATTTGGAATGGCATGGTGCATCTTTCCTGGTCGCTTACTGCATGTTGGATGAGATACTTTGCTTCTCTTATAGAGATCAACTATATTGTCACTCATGCCTTTCATGAAGAAAACATGGTTGCAGAAGGTCTTACTAACAAGGTTGTCAACTAGGGTATAACTTAGCGGGATGACCTTCCTATTGATTTGCTCCCTCTCTATGATAAATATTGTTATAAGATCCCTTACTTTAGACTCATATAATTTCTTTCATTCTTTTTAATAAATTTTGTGTTGCCATTGAAAAAAATCTAAATCTATTAAATGGTTAATGGACAGTTTTCTTGTTTTATCAGTATTCCTTTCCCCACTGCTTGAGGTGGCTGGATGTGCTTGGTTACATGTTTCCTATTAGTGGTAGAATATGATGGTTTTACTAGAGTACCTAGATATGTAATGATTCTAATAATGAATAAATAATTCTTAACCCATGGGGTTGGTGTTGATGGAATGAAAATATTGAAAAGAAGTTACTCTTAAGAAACTATGGACTCAGTTTGTATTATTCCAAGAGGGAATGTACTTTGTGCTATTAATTAATGTCATTAAAGTAGATCTTTTAAATTTTTGTGTGCTTATAGGATATATGGTTTTATCAGTGGTACTCAGGATTCCGAGCGATGTTAGCTGCAGTTGAGTCTAAGACTATGTTATGCCCATAGTGTGGTTATGAGCTATATTATATCTTTTATATTCTATGATTTCATACGTTTCAACACCCATGTCAGTTAGGGTGACTGGAATCTAGTGGACTCTAGGAGGGTGTTTTCCCTAACATCCCGATGGGAGGATGGATGGATGACTATGCCCTCTAGACCCTCTCTCTTCTCTTGGTAGTTACTTGTGATGGTATGCAAGGTGTTTAGTATTCCTATATATGTGTATAGGGGGTTTTTATGGCTTGTTGTTATTCACATATATATCCCCAGATGTAGTATCCAAAGTATTATTATAGGTATGACGTGTATAGGTTATGATGTCTTGAGGTATTTACTCAGTGTATGGGTTGTAATGGTTTGAGGTAAAATACCCGATGTATGATACATGTCATAAAGTATTTGGTGGATCCCGAAAACTACTTAGATATTATATATTTTGATGTGAAATGGGATGAGGTGATGATGATGATGTGATGCACAAGGTGCATGTTGCGATGCATTTCCCAGGTGTCTTTGGGATGGCTTATTTTTTGAGAGATATGGATCAGGATGTGTGATGTTGGGGAAGAGTGGAAAACAAGTGGGGAAGCAGGAGAAGGTTACCCTTGATGCTTCATTATTATATTATATGCTCTCTTCCATGAGATACTTAGTGAGAGTAATCCATGGAGAGTTTGAGAACTTAGTATACCCATTTATGTGATGAGTTAGTTTCAGTATTTTTCATTGTTCTTTAGTATGATTTAATTATATTTTGCATAAGATTATCTATGGAGGATCCCACTAAGTATAATATTATGATCACCTTATGTATATATAATCTATTTTTCAAGTCAACTGGAGAAGGTTGGATATTAGGATAGATATTACTAGATTGTGGTTTTGTGGGATCTGTTTGGGATTTATAGTCATTGTCATATTTTCATTTCGGTACTTTTAGTTTTCCTTTCAGTTGTTATAGTACAGTATAAAACTTCATGATTGCACTTTGGATTTATTTATATATATTTCTAAGCAAATATTTACTTTTTATCTATCTTATCACTATATTCCTCATGTTCTCTTAGATGGTAATTACTACCATATGTATACTTAATATACTATCGGTGCTAATATCCAACTTGGGGTCTACATGAGGCAGGACTCGGGTAGTTACCAACTCCTTTATCTCACTACCGGCCTGAGAGGGGTACACATTGGGGGTATGGGGTCATAATAGAGTGGTATTATAGGTTTAGGTTGATGGTTAGGATGGATATTGGAGTTAGGCATAGGTGAGATTGCATGGTTTTAAAAGGAAATGTTGTTAGCTAAGTTTAGTAAGAAATGTAAACATATGAGGTTGGTTGGAGAATAGGTATTTAGGGCCCTCTGTGATCTGATTCATAGACCTTTTAGTTTATTAATCCTACTAAATAAAGTGATATTGGTTTTAGGGTAGAGACCTAGTAAAAGATCATGCATAATTATTCTTTGAATCTATGTTTTAAATGGGTAGAGCATATGATAGGTTAAAACCTTAAAAAAATAAAGCAATTAATTAATTAATGTTAAATATTCTATATTCCTGGTTTTGGAGCTTTAAAAGTTTTCTCTTTTTTAGGCATGGCTTTAGGTTGATATCCTTGTAAGGTTTGTGTATAATATGTTCAGTGGGATGTTCTAGCATATCACCACAGAGTGGAGTCGGCGACGATGAAACTTGGAGGAGGAAACTCCAAGAGTTTCATCCCTAGAGTCTATATAATTACAAGGTCTTCATTTCAGATTCATCCATAAAATACTGGTTAGAGGAGGTTGATATATATTTTAGTTCGATCCATGCTCATAGGGAGCACCGGGTTTCATTTTTTGTGATGATGTTGAGTGGAGAAGTGACTTATTGGTGGTTCTTGTTCCTTGGGGATTGCATGGAGTCAGCAGTCACATGGGAGAAGTTATGAGACCAAATCTGAGTAGTGTTTATTTCTTTGACCATGAAGGTGTCCAGTCACCAGGTGCTTCTTACACTTCAGTAGGGGATTTATAGTATTCAAGAGTTCATGATCCATTTTATGACCCTTCTGTGATTTACTTCATACATGTTTCCAGATGATAAGGACAAGGTGAGGCATTTAGAGGAGTCTTTGCATCTAGATATCCAGTTCTAGGTCATCCTTTTTATGCTGAATATGTATCTCAAGGTGCTAGAAAGAGAATAGGTGATTGAGAGAACACTGTCCAGAACTGAATCATCATGAGAGGGTATTCATCAGGATTCTTCATGAATAGAATTGTGGTCTTGGGTTCCCAGTTTTTAGGATAGAAGACTATTCGGTTATTTGGGGGTAGGTATAATCCCTCATCATCTTTTTTCTCTAGGGGTGATGGATCTCAGCCTTATGATATGGATCAAATACATATTTTTATTATAGATCCTGAGGTCATCAGCAGTGAGAGTACCCGACCTTTCTGAGAAGTCATCATGTGTTAGGTGTTATGCTTCAGGTTCCTCTATTGTGGTAGTTTCATCCAAGGTATAAATAGTAGGGTTCTTCTATTTGGGATTAGTAGAGAGGAGATGGGTCAGGCAGAGTATAGTCCTAAGAAACTTCTTGTCCTTATAGACCAGATCATGGAAATATAGGAGGTTTTCAGCAAGGTCATAGAGGTTATGGATCAAGTCACGGTCAGCTTCATGCTTTAGTCTTTCCAACGTCGAATGATCCAGACATCATTCGAGGTACCATTTTCTTTTTTTCAACATGGGTTCATGCTTTATTTAATTCAGGAGCGATACACTCCTTTATATCACCTACCCTCATCCATGCTTTGGGACTTGAGGTAGAGAGGATTCTAATGCCCTTGGCATTAACTACACCAGTTGGAGGTCGAGCTAACTTGTATGAAATTTGTAGAGACTATGAACTAGTGTTGGGGTATCACCACTCATGGGGAGACTTCCTGTAATAACCCAAAATTTCTTAATGATATTTGTTTCTGGAAAAATTTATGTTATATTATTTTGTACTCAACAAAACTATATATTTTTAATAGTGAAGTGAATATAAATAAAAATATGAATATTGGCTTTATATTATTATATGATCATTGGTCAATTATGATTTTTGGTCAATATGATCATTAGAAACTCTATGATAATTTTAACATTATAATTAGTGTTTATAAGTATAAATAAAAAATGATCAATAATGCAGAAAGAAGAAATGATGGCCTCAACTAGTAGAGTTATGTCGTACGAAGCCCATTTTTCATATCCTGAGAAGAAGTTAGTGTCACTAGGCTTCACTCTTGACCAATCAAAAGCAAATATTTAGTATGTTGATCTTTAATAAAACGCCTATGGGAGAAGTTCAAGTTAGTGTAAATTAAAACTTGAGCGATGTTATCCGAGCCACCACAAGAATCTATCACCATCGCACACCTTACCCTTAGGTCGTATGCGGGTGTTATAAGGTTTTATGTTTTTATTCACTGTTTACATAAAGGTTAATAACATTGTATAAATAAATTTTTTGTTCCATCAATTCCATTTTAAATTTTTTTTTCTTAATAAAATTGAGATGGAATTTGATAAATTGATTTTTTGGTCAGAAATTTAACTATCCAAAAAAATTATTATAATAAAATAATATATTATTAATAATGTTTATTTTTATAAAATGGTATGATTAAAACACTCTTATTTAAATGCAAATGATAAAATAATTTTATTTTTTCAAGTGTCATAAATTTTACTATGCATTTTCTATCTGCTATTATTTTTAATAAATAAGGATTTTTATATTTAAAAGTTAAAATTCTCATATTTAGATAATTATTATCACAAAATAATTTCCACTTTTCAAATAATTATGTTTAAATGAGGCTAGGGTGAATTTATGATAATTTTATAAAATATTTTATTTTTCGGTGAATATTAAAAATACAGTTTTGAGTTTTCAGTAATTTTAATGACTTCATAATTATCTAATAATGATGTAATAATTATTTAACCATAATACATGACTCAAAATATGTTATTAATATCAACTATTATAACATATTTTAATCAATTTCCAAATATATAATTTACATTCCAAAATTTAAAATGGAAACTTTAACTTTAAGAATGTTATTTTGTGAAAACTTTAATTTTCATTTCCAAAATAAGTAGTATAAAATTATGGTTTAATATTGTGGATTAAAATAATATAAAAGGTGTCTCAAGTTTCCAATATCATGGTCAATCCCATGATTTTTCATTTACCACTACCTAGGTGTCAAATGCCTTTATTTATAAATTAATAAACAAATCCCCCACTTTTTCTATAAATACCCACCCATGTTTTCATTTCCATTCACTCCCATTTAATACTCTATAAATATCTGATATTTTTACCTCCTAATAATTCCTCCCAATGTTTTCTCAATCCCCCAAGGTTCCAATGTTCGGGTTTTAGGAGTTACTCTTCAAGGTAAGGGAAATATCAACTTCTCTTTTCCTTTCAAGTTCCCTTTTTATGTGGTATGTCCTTCAAATTAAAAAAATTATGTTCTTATATAAATTTTATTATACCCCTTTACTGTATTAATATTATTTTATGAATTGGTTACCATTTTCCCCACTCTTTTTAATGTTTTCTAAAACCATATTTTATACTCGTTATTGCTGCTGATTTTACTTCACAAAATTTCTCTCTTCTCCTTAAGAAATTCCCTTTTATTTTCTTTATGTGAATACGAAAACCTCATTAATTTCTAGGTTCATTAACCTAGATGTTTAAATGATTTATTTTATTCTTTTTTGGACATATATAAAACCATTAATCCTTTTTTTGGTTAAAATGCCATAATGATCATGCTCTTTAAGAACTTCTTAAAAACGTCATGATTTTGATATGAACCCCATTTATTTTATTATCTAAGGGTTATTTATGAAATTTTTTATTATCATCTATGTGGATCACATAAATAATACATATGAAGGGTGTTCCCTGATAGTTCTCAAATGCATCGGGTAAATAATTTAATCTCTATATATGACATGTTTTACGATGCCTTAGTGAATAACCTTCGTAATTTTTATGGTAACTCATTGAAAAACCTTAGTGATATGTGTAATGACTCATATTTTATATGTATTATTTTTAAATATTATATGGATTAATTTTTATACCATGCATTATTACGGCATGAAATTCCAAGGCTCGGTGTTCCTGGAACAAATGTTTGAAATATATTAAAATATTAAATGGCATGTGCATGCGATTTTCCTAAAAAATTAGAATAAATTATAAAAGGGTGCCTAGATCAAAAATATGAGGTCACTACTGAGTTTAAAATAGTATTTTTACCCTAGGTGTTACCTAACATTGGTTGGAATGGGTTGTTTGTGAAAAATTCATCACAGACGTTTAAATGAATAAAATTATTTAAGAAAATTATTTTATTTCATTTATTGATTTAGAAAGGTTGTTTGCCTTTAAATAATCCTGTTTTTTATAAATTTATGGTTATACTCATGACCTTGTAATTCTCTAGAGACATTGGAGAGATAACCTCTGGAGGATCTTTCTAGAGGATAATGAAAAAACCTCAGATCAGCGATCAGTGCACACATATCATGACAGATTTCACCAATGACAACGATGAAGTGACCATTCCTTTTTAGTTACAAATACAAATCAAGGTAGGGAATTTGATTTAATTCTTCTATTTATCATTCTTGATTCCCATGATGAACATGGACCAATCCACAAATAGATTGATCTATGGTTTGATCGTATTTGTGGGATGGTATTATTTTTCAGGATTTATTGGGTGTTGAATCTTGAATTTTGTTTGGATTTTTTCATCATTCTAATAGATACGAACCAAGATCTACATGAAAATTGATCTAGGTTCATACCTCTTTATTTTTTTGTGCTTTTCTCCCCTGGTTCTTGTGTTCTTCGTCATGTGTTCTTCATTCTTCACCGTGCTTTGAAAATATTTGTCAAAAATCGATTGTTTTACCTTAGATTCTTGGTGCAACAATCTGATATCATACATCCAGGATTGGGACAACTCAAAAAAGGTGAGCAAGTGGGTGAATAAATGGATTGAATGACAGTGGGTGCTGAATTCTTGTTCTTCGGTGGTAATGAAGAATGGATACGATTGCATTTTTCAAGACAATTGAAGGACCGGATCCCATAAATCTGGTGTTAGAGTTGAAAAATAAACTTGGATATGGAGTTTTGAGGTGAAATAAACACCTAAACAAGATCTGGGAGATCTACAACACGAGCGGGAGGAAGAATACAGGTTCTAGAAAAACCCGACACACACGGCAGGTAGTCCCTAACTACATGGTGTGTGGTCTCCCTTGGACGAAATCAGTGTGTACCTTGGAAGGTACACATACACAAGGTGGAGTACATGGGTTTCCTACATGGAATGTACTCCCCCACATAACTTGTCCTGGAATAGGTACATGGGCTAACCCATGTATTGGTACACGGGCAGGGACACAGTGGTTGAAGTCGTGTACTGTAACACGATTAGAGTACAAGATTGGACCCCAGATGTAGGGGCATAGCATGTAACCCCTTATATATGTTGTGTATCTCTATTTTACATGACACGGTTTTGGAAGACATGAGCCATTGTACATGGGAAATACCTGGGGTTAAGGGACACGGTGTGTGACTCTACTACATGCTATGTACACCTTTCTATGTGGCCTGAGCTTCTTGTCCTCAGTATATTGGACTTGTTTTTTTAAGGTTTTTTTCCTTTTATTATTTCCCTAAAGGTTGGTAAGAATCATTTTCTAATCCTAGGAATATGATCCCTTCAATAGGAATTCCTAGATAGAGTGTTTGGAATCTCTCGAGATTCCCGGAGTAAGATCATCTATTCATCTTCGTTCCCTGGGTGAAGTTATTAGTATCAATTTGACCAACACTATGTGTTCACCGATCTTGTACTTATAAGGTTAATAAAAATTGTGTTGTTGGTATCACCCCATGGCCCTGAATGTGGTCCTCGTCTTTGTATTATACTCTCTTCAGATCTATCAGTGTATCTCTCTCATGTTAGTACCCAATGAGCAGTACCCCTCAGATGAATGTCATTAGTGTTATTGAACTCAGAAGTGTGTTCTCTCATATGAATTCTTCAAGGAATATTCGAGCTAAATTCCTAGGGATATTATGCAATGGTTGTGTCTTACCTCTAGAATATGTGTCTTTCTTTGAGTATATCTGGATATTCTTGATATATGTGTTGTAGACATATACCTTTGTAGATATGATTGTACTTTCCTTTATTATATCGCTTTATGGTTTTGGAGTGTCTTATTGAGTATTTTTATACTCACCCCTATATGGGATTTTCCCACATGTGTCGTGTCTTGTGTAGATGATTGACCTTTTGATGGATTCCTAGGTGGAATGTAACTAGACAATGATTTGTAAGACCAGATAGGCTGAGGTGTGTTCATGTGGCTTTCAAACAGCAATCTCAGTACCTTTTTCTCACTGGTTGGACTTGTTTTTTCATTTTCTTTTTGGTGGACTTGTATTCTATCCCTATTTACTTTACTTTACTTCATATTGTACTCTTTTGTGGGATATAGTTATATGAATACATTGGTTACTTAGTGGTTTTTACATTTCATCATTTTTTTGTCTTGGAGATCTGTGTGTGAATACAGGTACATAGGCAATGCCTCCTATGTTAGGGATATGCCTACTTGGTTCTAGTCATCAACCTCTAGACTATTGGAGGTAGGCTTGGGGAGTCATATAATAGGCCCCACTGGGACAGGTTGTGATAGAGTGGTATCAGAGGGGGTCGGTTCTACTTTAGGAAAGTGAGTATGTGAGATTGGTTTGGGGCAATAGTGTTAAGTGTTTCAAGTTTAGTTTTTAGGATAGGGACTCTAGTGTTGGTGCGGCGGCCGACGTATCCATACACCAGGACTCTGATAACCTACTTTTCTACTCAGTAGATGAGAACACAAATTGTAGGAGAAATAATGGTATGCACATCATATATGAATGGGTTTTGGTTTTCATGTCCTTGTTGGGTCACCTCTCCATATATACTCATTGACTGTGATATATCTTTTTTATTTACAGGATACCCTCATGACACATACCAGCTAGGATTCAAAAACTTGATAATGAGGATAACCCCCTCAGTGAAGAGTCTTTAATACAGGGACCATTTCCCCATATTTTACCTTCAGGTGGTGCATCATCCATACCACCACCTGTAGAGTAGAACACAGAACCCACAGTACTAATGGATGAGGAGCATAGGCTGAGCACGCTTCATGAGTTTTAGTGATAAATAACCATCAAGTTCTGAGTCGAGCCTGACCCATAGGAAATTGAGGATTGGCTTGAGGCGGTGAACTGAGTTTTCCATCTGGTCAGAAAACCAACAAATCAGATGGTGGTCCTGGTAATGAGCCTTATATACGGCTTAGTAGGATAATGGTGGAGTTTGTTTATCCAAACATATGAGGAGGAAACACTTTCATGGACAGATTTCAAGCACCTCTTCAGATAGGAGTTATCACCAGTTACACTGAGGGATGTTCATATTCAAGATCTTATTCAGCTCCAATAGGGTAGCATGTCAGAGGTTGATTATTCATCTAGGTTCACCAACCTTTCCAGGTACTCAATGGGTATAGTTCGAGATCCGTACTTTAGGGATCAAACCTTCGAACAAGGTCTGTGTTGAGTCATCTGAGCCAACATTATCCCTATTTTAATTCCTAGTTATTTTGGGGTTCTTAAGTGATATTTGTTTGTTGAAAGCTTCTTAGAGGAGAAGATATAGCTGGTGATAGTTATTAGTGGAAGAAAAAGAGAAGATACATCAGCAATAGGGAGTCGACATCAGTCCTAGGGACCTGTACATGGGATACATTTCAGGAGTAGGTCCTAGGATAGAGGATATATAACTCAGGTCTCACATGGTGGG
Organism: Viscum album; assembly: GCA_963277665.1. NCBI lineage: Eukaryota > Viridiplantae > Streptophyta > Magnoliopsida > Santalales > Viscaceae > Viscum > Viscum album. Next base: position 779,854,020 of record OY728138.1, read on the forward strand.
CCTAGTCATCCTAGATAGAGGTGGTTCTATTCGTGTGATGGAATGGGACATCTCGTTCAAGATTGTCCAACCCATCATACTACTGATTGGGAGACTATGGATGGACTACTGAGGTAGAGATAGTGACAGGAGTAGGAAGATTCGTAAGGTTTAAAACATGGTAGAGGAACTATAAGAGTATTAGGAGGTGGTCGACATTTTGAATTTTTACCACCACCACCCCTAGGTGGTCCATGACAGGCTTAGGGATTTGGAGGATAGAGGCGGGGAAAGCTACATGCGGTCGAGTCTTATGACCTAGGGGCTCTAGGAATTATTCAAGGTGTGATCTATGTTTTTCATACTTTATATTTTGTACTGATGGACATAGATTCTATTCATTCCTTTCTTGACAGATATCTTGTACAAGACCTATAGATTCTAGTTGAACCATTGACCCAACCCTTACACTTAGAGACACTTACCAGAGAAAACTCAGTGATAAAACACCTATGCTGATAGTGTAACTTGGCCCCTGGATGTGAGGGTTTCAGTTGGAACCTCTTGGTAGTGACGTTGAGTCCTTATAATGTCACTCTTGGTATGGATTGGTTATCTATAGTCCATGCCTAGATTGACTTTTTTATGCGAAGGGTGCGGTGTGTCTGTAGTGATGGAACCAGGTTTTCCTTTGTCAAGGAAAAGGAATCACATGCAGCATAGGATGGAATCATTCATAGGAGAGTGCAAATGATTACTTATCAGTTGGATTTCTTAACCCTTGGTGTACTAGATGTTATGAGTTTCCAATTTTCTTCAGTGGTGGCGTAGTATGAGGACGTCTTTCCTAAAGATATTTGAGGTTTACCTCCCCATCAGGAGATAAAATTCTTTATTGATTTACACCCCAGTAAGGAACTACTATCTACACCAGAATATCATATGGATCCTATAGATCTTTGTGAGATGAGGGTGAAGTTGGAGGACTTAAAGAGGAATGTATTTGTGATAACCAGCGTTTCACCTTGGGCATCCCCAGTTTTGTTTTCCAAAAAGGTAGACATGAGCTTCAGGTTGTGTGTGGACTACTGGTGCTTGAACCAAGTGACCATGAAGAATAATTATCCACTAATGAGGATCAGTGACCTCTTCGATAATTTGAGAGGGGCCTAATGGTTCTCGATGTTTAACCTCCGATCAGGATATCACCAGCTACGATTATGAGATGAGGATATATTAAAGATGGACTTCAGATGTTGTTATGGTTATTATGAGTACTTGATGATTGCCTTTGGCATGAAAAACACCCCAACAGTGTTCATGGGACTCATGAGCTGGATATTTCAACCATAATTAAACCAATTTTTGGTAGTCTTCATCGAATATATCCTTGTGTACTCGACATCTTAGTAGAAGCACACGAGACACTTATGGGTAGTTATGGATGTACTCTGAGACCAGTAGATTTATTGAAATCTATCAAAGTTCCAGTTCTAGATTCAGGAAGTCCACTTTTTGGAACATTTTATCTCAGTAGATGGAGTGGAAGTGGACTCAACCATGGTCAAGTTAGTGTTAGAATTGGAGCCACCTAAGATCATGATGGAGGTGTGGAGTTTCCTCAGGTAGGTAGGATATTATTGGAGATTCATATCTGATTTCTCCAAAATATCAGCACCTATGACATCATTGACTCGAAAGGGGAATCCTTTATTATGGATAGAAAAGTGCCAATAGGATTTTTATCACTTGAGTCAGAATTTTACCAATTCTATGATCTTGATATTTATGATTGAGGGTGTTGAGTACGTAGTTTTTTACAATGCATCAGAAATTGGGTTTGGTTGTGGCCTGATGCAGAGGTGAGTGGTGATTTCTTATGGTTCATTTTAGTTGAGACCACATGAGCAGAACTACATGACCCATGATCTTGAGTTAGAAGCGGTAGTCTTTTTGTTGAAGATGTGGTGACACTACCTAATGGGTGAGCGATTTATCATCTACTCTGACCAAAAGAGTCTCAAGTATATCTTATCTCATAAGGATCTCAATTTGAGAAATAGGAGATGGATATAATTCCTCCAAGACTATGACTTTGAGATTTTCTATACTCATGGGAAGGGGAATATGGTAGAATATGATCTTAGTAGGATATTAAGTTCACATTTGATTAACAAGGTGTCGGAGCAGTTGGCCTCATTGCAGTTATCCTTTGTGGATGGAGATAGATTAGCTTCCCTCTAGTCGATGGTTGTCACCCCTAAACTCTTACATGAAGTCATAGAGGCGCAGCTTGGGGATACTGACTATGAGGATCTATGTGTTCATGTTTACATTGGGCATGCTCCTGATGGATATTAAAAATGTGGGGAGTACATCATTCTATTCAGAGGATGCACAGTAGTACTAGTAATGTTGTGGGAGGAGGTTTTGAGGGAGTTTCGTACATCCCATTTGGAGGTACATCCAAGTGTGTAAAAAATGTATCAGGACCTTCGATGTCAGATTTGGTTCCTAGGGATGAAGAAAGGATTTTTGGAGTTTTTATCTCGATGCCTTACTTGTCAGCAAGTGAAGGTTGGGCATCTAGTTCTAGTGAGTTTGGATCAACCACTTGAGGTGCCAGAATGGAAGTGGGATGGGATATATATAGACTTCATTATGGGATTACCACATACTTATTGGGGACATGATTCCATCCAGGTGATCATTGACCGACTCACCAAGTCATCCCATTTCTTAGCTATCAGAGATCAGAGTTTAGTAGAGGGATTGGGACGCCTCTATGTGCAGGAGATAGTTCGACTCCATGGAGTTTCATTAATTACTTATTTATATTGTGATGCTCTCTTTACATATTGATTATGGAATGGATTACAGGATGCATTTGGAACCTATTTATACTTGAGCACAACATTTCAACCAAAAACTAACGGCCAGATAGAGTGGACCATTTAGGTTCTTGAGGACATGTTGTGAGATTGCATGTTATACTTTTTCCAAAGTTGAGAGGATCATAGACCACTTGTATAGTTTTCATACAACAATAGATACCATTCCACCATTAGTATGAAATCATTAGATGCTTTGTAAGGGTGACACTATAAGTCACCAATTTTCTGGAATAACCTATCAGAGTTGGCACTCATGGGCCCGGAGTTTGTGTGAGCTAGAATAGAGAAGGTACAGATCATCCAGGAGAAGATGAAGACTGCCCAGAGATGTTAGATGTATTATGTTGATAGGTAATGGAGGCCTTTGGAGTTTGAGGAAGGAGACCATGTGTTCCTATGGGTTTTATCTCAGTGTGGATTATAAGGATTTGTCCAAGAAATAAATCTATCTCTGAGGTTCATCAGCCCTTTTTTGATACTACATATAGTTGGCAAGGTGGTGCACCTCTTAGCTCTACCTCTAAAAATAGATTGGTTACACGATGAATTACACATGTCGCAGATGAGGAGGTATGTGCATGACCCATCACGTGTCATTGACTAGGGCAATCTAGACATCGAGTATGGAGTGACTTTTGTGGATTACCCATTAGATATAAAGGATAGGTAGGAGAGGATCCTTCATGGTAAATTGATTCTTTGGTGTGTGTCTAGTGTAATCACAGTAATCTCCATGAGATAACTTGGGAGCGGGAGGCTTAGATTCATGCTCAATACCCTCATACTTTTAGTATCCCTTGTTTTGGATTTTTGGGGATGTAAAGACCCAAGGTGGATAGAATGTAATGACTCATATTTTATGTGTATTATTTTTAAATGTTATATGAATTAATTTCAAGACCAGTCACTCAGAAAGTGTGCGACTCTGAGGCTAGTGTGATTGAAACAAATGTTTTAAATATATTAAAATATTAAATATAATGCAATCGGTTTTCCTAAAAAAGTTGAATAACTTCTAAACGGGTGCCTGGATCATAAATCGTAGGGTACCATTAAGTTCATAATAGTGGTTTTATCTTAATAACAACCTAACATTGGTCGTCATAGGTCATTTGTGAAAAATTATTCATGGATTTTTAAATGAATAAAATAATATCAAAAAATTATTTTATTTTAGTTACTGATGTAGTGAGGTAGTTTATTTTTAAATAATCCCTTTTTTTATAAATTTAGGTTTAGCCTCATAACCATGGAATTATCTAGAGTCATTGGAGAGAGAACCTCTAGAGGATCCTTTCGACGAATGATGACCAAACCTTGGATCAGAAATCAGCACACACCAATATTGATAGATTTCACCAATGACAATGACGTGGAAACCATTCTTTTTCAGTGACTGATCCAAATAGAATTAGGGTATTTGATTTAATTTGTTTATTTCCAGTTCTTGATTCCTATGATGAACGCAGACCAATCCATGAACAGATTGATCCGTAGTTCAATCGTATTTGTGATATGGGATTATTTTGTTGGATTTATCAGAAGATGGATCTTGAATTTTGTTTGTATTAATTCATTGTTATAATAGTGATGAACCAAGATCGACACAAACATCAATTGAGGTTTGTCCCTCTCGATTTGTTTGTGCTTTTATACCCCGATTCTTGTGTTCTTTGTCATGTGTTCTTCATTATTCTTTGTGCTTTGAACCCCTTCGTGAACAATCTATCATTACACCTTCAATTCTTAGTGCAACAATCCAAAACCGTAGATCCAGCATCTAGAAAACTCGACAGAGGTGCGATGGTGGGTGTGGAAATAGATCGAACAGCCATGGGTTCCAAATTCACATTCTTTGGTGTTAATGGAGAATAGTTACGATCATGTTTTCTGAGCCAATCGAAGGTCTGAATCCAATCGATTCAGTGTGAGGGTGGAAAAATGACCTTGGATCTGGGGTTTTGATGTGAACCAAACACCAGAATGAGATACAGGAGATCAACGGAGTGAGTGAGAGGAAAAACATGGGTTTGGGAAAAACCCAATACACATGGAATGTAGTCCCTATCTACACGGTGTGTGGTCACCCTTGGATGAACTTTGCATGTACCTTGGGAGGTACATGGACATGGGGAGGAGTACACGGGTTGCCTACATGGTTTGTACTCCCCAACACGGCTTGGCTTAGTCCAGGCACATGGGCTACCCTGTTTACTGGTGCATGGGTAGGGACACACAGGTTGGCACCATGTACTAGCACATTGCTGACGTACATGGGAAGACCCATGATGTAGGGACATGGCCCATAACCTCTTCTATGCGCTATGTATCCATCTTTTACATGACATGGTTTTGGAGTAAATGGTCCATTGTACACAAGAAGTACCTGGGGTTAAGGGACATAGTGTGTGACTCTACTACATGTCATGTACTGATTTCTATATGGCCTGAGATTCTTGTCCTCCTTATCTTGTACAAGTTTCATTAAGGTTCGTTACTTTTATTATTTCTATGAAGGTTGGTATGAATCATTTCCTAATCCTAGAACTATGATCCCTTCAGCAAGAAATTCTGTATAGATTTTTTGGAATCCCCAGAGAGGCCTGAAGCTGGATCGATTCTCTATTCATCTTCATGACCTAGGTGGATTTATTGGTATCGATGTGACCAACACTACACGGGCACTGATCCTCTACTTAATAGGTTAATACAGATTGATATTTTTTAGCACCACATGACCCTGCCTATGAACCTCATTTTTGTACTTTATTCTCTTCAGATCTATCAGCATATCTTTATCATGACAGTACTTGATGATCATTACCCCTCATACATATGTCATCAGTACTATCAAAATCATGAGTTTTTTCTCTTAGATGAGAGCTTTGTGGAATCTTCAAACTGAATTCCTAGGTCTGGTATGCAGTGGTTGTGACTTACCTCTAGATTGTGTGTCTTGGTTTGAGTATATCTAGATATTCTTATTATATGAGATGTCGACATATACTTGTGTAGAGATAACTATACTTTATTTTTTATATCACTTTGTGGTTTTGGGTTGTCCTAATGAGTATTATTATACTCACCCATACATGGGATTTGCCCGCACGTGTCATGTCTTGTGTAGATGATCGACCTTTTGATGGAGACCTAAAAGGACCGGGACTAGATGGTTCTTTGTGAGACTGGACAGGCTGAGGCGTGTTCCTATGGATTTCAGACAACAGTCCCAGTACCTTTTTCATACAAGTTTGACTTGTGTTTAAAAACTCATTGTGGTGGGCTTATATTCTGGCCCTGTTTAATTTACTTTACTTCCTATCATACTCTGACTGTGAGATATAGTTATATTCATGCATTGGTTACATAGTGGTTTTTACATTTCAGTATTCTATGGGCTTGGAGATGTGTGTGTGCGTATGGGTACATAGGCAATGCCTTCCATTTTAGTGATATGTCTACTCGGTGCTAGTCACTAACCCCTAGCCTATTTGAAGAGGGCTTGGGGAGTCATGACACATGCCCCACTGGGACAGGTCATGACAATGTGATTATGAATGTCACATTTATATTTTGCAGACACATTTTCATGTTATGATTCAAGTTCTTTTTATTATGATATGCCTCTATTTCCTTTTCTCGTTGATTTATTCCTCAAGTTCTTATTGATATTTCTCAAGATCATGTGTAAATTGTTTCCCTTTATTTACCTTACTGGGACTTATGTTCACCCTTTCCTTTGATGTATTCCCACAAGTTTAGATACAATAAAATTACTTAGGATGAACCAATGAAGAGGATTTTCACATTGTTTAGAATAATGTTAAATTTTTTATGTATGATGTGTCTTATTTCCAAGAAACTAAACTTTAAAAGAACCTATATTTTGTAAAATGTAATGAAATGTTTATGTAATAAAAATATGGGATTCCATAGTTGGTATCAAAGGTAGGTTTAGTTGTTTTTTGAAATTAGGATTTGAAAACATTAGGAAGAACCCTAGAGACAAGTTTAAATATAGTAAAACATCCTAGTATTCTGGTGATGTATTTAGTAAGTAGTTTTTGAGAAAATAAATCCTTGTCTGGATAAGAATAAGTGGAAGTGGCTCTAACACAAATATACCTAGGGGTAACAACTTTGAGAAGGTGCATCAGTCCTGACTCGGCATAACCTAGTACATGAAAATGGGTCTTACTATGTACCTAGTTTAACACTCCTGGGGGATATGTTTGGTTAATCATAAGATTTTTAAAAATCATGATGAAGGATTTATAAAAAATGTAATTTTTGTTAAAGAATTACATATTTAAGCATGATATTTTAAGACATGAAATTAATTTAGAATTATAATATTATTAAATGAAACACGTTTCTCACTATGGTTTTCTTCTTTTAGAAAATGGAGGCAAATAATATAAATCATCTAAATGGTGAGTGAAATGGACCAGGCACTAGCAGTCTTCCAATTGAATCTAGAATGGAAAACTTTATGAGAATGATGAATCAACTAACTCGAGTTATGAGAAATAACTTTGATCAAGTCGAGATACTAGATTCACCTCAAAGGGAAAAAACTTTCAGTTAATTTATTTATGCGTCAATGACCACCTTATTTTAGTGGATCTACTAAAATTTTGATTGCTGAAAAATGGATAAGCTCTATAAAAAAGATCTTTTTTGTACTCCATTATTTGTAATAATAGAAATTCACCCTATCTTTGTACCACTTAGAGGTAGAAGTTGATTAGTGGTGAACACTGGTTAAATACATGAATCCAATAGGGGATATTAATGAAATTGAGTGGGAAGAGTTAAAGGGAACATTTTTTAAAAAATATTTTCTATGTTCAATGTGAAAAAATAGAGAATTAATTCCTAGAGCTGAAGTAGAAGGAAAATGAATCTATGGGAAGCTATGAGATAAACTTCACAAGACTTTCTTGTTACACCTCTAGATTTTTCATGGATCCTAACAGAATTTTGGATAAATTATTAAGTGGACTAAGACATTATATACAAAAAAATATTGCCAATAGAGACTATGATAGGTACAAGGAGATAGTGTAAAGTGCAATGAAGGTTGAACTCGAGTTCAGATAGAAGCAGTGGCCCCATAGATCAAATTAAAAGAAGAGATAAATGGATCCAATCTTAGGAAGTAACTCTGAGAATGAAAGAGGAGGAAATCAAGTGAAACTTTCCACAAGCGATAAATGTGGGAAGAAGCATTTGGGGAACTACTTGCTCAGGGGTAGGGAATGTTACAAGTGCGTAAGAGATGGCCATATTTCTCAGAACTTTCATAGTGAGGTGAAGTATCCACTTCTCAACACTGATAAAAAAGGGAATATGGAGAAGGCCCTACCTGAATTCCAATGCTTTGAGTGTGGAAAGCTTGGTCACTTCGTGAATCACTGTCTAAATCCAAAGTTAATGGAGGGAAATCATAATTAAACTCAGCATAGGATAAGGGAGAAAGTTCATGCTTTTTCTATCATGATAGTTGATGTTGAAGCTCCAAATGATGTGGTAGAAGTTACTCTTGTTGTTTCTAAAAGCTAGAAAGTACTTTATTTGATTCTGGTTCTGTGTATTACTTTATTTCCTCCAAGTTTCTAAAGAATATAAAATCAATCCCTACACTGTTAGAAATAGAACTATCAGTCAAGACTTCTAGAGGGATTATTCAAGCATCAACAGTGTACAGAAACTCTAGTATTTACTTTTGTGAGCATAATCTCATCACAAATCCAGTAGTCATTCCCATGACGGAATTTAACATTATAAAAGGGATGGACTTTCTCTCAAAGTATAATACTAAGATCTACTACATAAGTAAGGAAATATCAGAAGTCTTGAATGGAAAACCTATATTTTTTTCAAAGGAGAGATATCCTAACCGGAATATTTTCTAGAAGCACCTCCCATAGAATTATTTAAGGAAATGATTAGTGAAGATGAAGAATGAAATGAAATTATATACATAGAAAATGTACCCATAATTTAGGAATACATTTATGTATTTTTTGAGGAGTTACCGAGACCTATCCCAGATAGAGAGTTATAGTTCTCTATTGAACTCATGTATAGATCCAAGCCAATTTCAAAGACCCCACATAGAATGGAAAATGTGGAGATGGAGTAATTAAATAAATAACTCCAAGATCTTTTGGATAAGGGTTTTATCCAACAAAGTGTGTCTCCTTGGGGAGAACCTGTTCTATTTTTGAAGAAGAAGGATGAATCAATGTGGCTATGCATTGATTATAGAGAACTTAATGGGATCACAATGAAGAAAAAGTACCCTATTCCAAGAATTGATTATTTATTTTACCATATTCATGGGGCTCAATTCTTCTTCAAGATTGATCTTCAATCGGGTTATCATCAATTGAGGGTGAAGAAAGAGGATATTAAAGGTAACGCCTTCCGATCAAGATATGGATATTATGAGTTTGTTGTTATTCCCATCATCTGGACTAATTCTTCTGATATTTTTATGGATTTGATGAATAGAGTCTTTAAGGACTACCTTGATAACATTTTGGTAGTTTTTATTAATAATATTCTAATATATTCCAAAATTCACGTGGAGCATGAGGATCATCTAAGTATTATATTTAAAACTCTGAGGAAGGAGAGGCTATTTGGAAAAGTTTAGAAAATGTAAATTTTGGTTAAAACAAGTTTATTTCTTAGAGCACATTGTAACCAATGAAGGAATATCAGTTCACCCTGCAAGAAAAAAGGTTTTAGAGAAGTGGATTCCTCCTAAAATAGTAATTAAGATTCATAGTTTCCTTGGTTTAGCAAGATATTATAGAAGGTTTGTGAAAAACTTTTCATGAAATTCGAATCCACTAACCAATTTAACTCGAAAAGGGTCTAAATTAATCTAGAAAAATGAGTGTGAAGAACGCTTCCAAGAGCTGAAGAATATATTGGTTACTACACCCATGTTAACTTTACCCTCTATTGGATAAGTATTAATTATTTTTAGTGATTCATCTCTAAAAGGGATTGGGTGAATCCTTATGAAAAATAAAAAGGTGTTTGCTTATGCATCTAGATAGTTGAATCCTCATGAGAAGAACTATCCTACATATGACTTGGAGCTGGATTTGGTTTTTTTCTCTAAAGATATAGAGGCGCTATCTTTATGGGGAGAAATGTGATATATACATAGACCATAAAAGTTTGAAGCATATTTTCACACAAAAGGAATTGAATATGAGATAGAGGATATGGTTGGAACTTCTTAAAGACTATGATTATTCAATTAATTTTCATCCCGAATGAGAAAGAAAAGTTGTTGATGCATTAAGTAGGAAAAACCTTATTGTTCTATAAATGATGAGGATTCAAGGATATCCTTTGATCAAAGACCAAGTAAAACTAGACATGGGAATCATAAGGGAAGGGACATCATAAACCCTATCCCAAATTATTTCTCAACCAAAATTACTAGATAATATCAATAAATATCAAAGATATGATCCTTTGTTTCTAAAGAAGATAGGTTATGTAAAGGATGGAAAGTTTCCTAAGTTCAATATTGATCAAGAAGGTGTACTGAAATTTCATACAAGGCTATGTGTTCCATCTATTATGGAAATAAAGAAGGGGTTGATGGATGAAACTCATAGCTCTATATTCTTTATATATCTTGGAAGCACTAAAATGTATAGGGACCATCATGATCATTATTGGTGGGATAACATGAAAAGTAGATTTTGGACTACATTAAAAGGTGTATGGTGTGTCAAAAAGTGAAGGTATCCGAAAGGGGTATTACAACCACTTCCCTTACCAACATAGAAGTGGGACAATATCACTATGAAATTTCTCGCTGTTCTCCTGATAAAATCCAAAGGAAACAATGTGATATGGGTTATAGTGGACTGTCTCACCAAGACTACCCATTTTATCTCTATTCAGGAATATTTCTCTATTGACCAACTTACTAGGATTTATGTGAAGGAAGTGGTGAGGCTGCATGAAGTACCACTCTCTATCGTATCTGATCGTGATCCATCGTTCACATCAAAATTATTGATAAGTTTTCAACATTCTATGAATACTGAATTGAATTTTAGTATGGCCTATCACCCTCAAATTGATAGACAATATGAAAGGACTATTCAAATGATTGAAGATGTGATGATAACATGATCAATGGAATTTAAAGATGGATGGTATCAACATATCTCATTGGTTGATTTCTCATACAAAAACAGCTTCCATTTGAGTATTAAAATGGAACCCTATGAAGCTCTATATGGGAAGTGATATATAAATCCTACTTGTTAGGATGAATCTGGTGAGAGAAAGATTCTTGGGTCTAATATTGTGTAATAGATGATATAAAAGGTTTATTTCATCTAGCAACACATAAAGTTTGGTCAGAGTTAGGAGAAGAGTTATATAGACAACCATAGAAGAGACTGGAAGTTTGATGTTGGTGAAAAATTCTTCTTTTGAATTTAACCTTGGAAGAGAGTCGTGAGGTTTTTAAATAAAGTAGAGCTTAGAGGGGGTCACTTTTTTGTCTCAGGCTCCTGATTCGTCCATGCCCTAGGTGGTGATGGTCACCACCAGATCCCCTCCCCTGTCAGCGGGGAGGGGCCATCCTTCAGCATCAGAGCATACAGTTTCCTTCACTCAATTATCCAACCCTGATTTCTTACCAAATTTCCCTAGTGTGGCGCTTTTCCCTAAAGTCTCAGACCACCAAGATGGTTTCCCGCAGCTCATGCTATCGATTTCAGAGTTTACTGAAGCTTCGTCTCTTTTTAATCAAACTCTGGTTTCTTGGATCATTTCTCAGTGGCCATCAATGGACTCCTTCGGTCGTTTTATCTTTTAATCATGGGATCTTCACGAACGGGCGATTGTTGGCCTGATTGATAAGCACCACATTATGATCCGGTTTTCAACCCAGGAAGATTTGATATCCACGTGGTCAGGAGATCTTTATTCCTGCAACAACCTCCACTTCCACCTAGTCTAATAGTCCTTCGACCTCCATTTGAAGCGGGATTCCCCATCAACTGCTCGGTGGGTAAGCTTTCCTGAGCTCCCTCACACTTTTCAGAACCCCTCTATAATCTAAATTCTAGGTAATTTAGTTGGCCGATATCTCTGCTCAGACTCGATAACTCACTTTGTTTGTCACCCTGTAGCCCCCTGAATTTGTGTTGAAGTTGACATTTCAAAACCCCCGGTTGAATGGGTCTGGATCTCGGTAGGTGAGGAATTCTGATGGAAACAACCTGTAGTGTTTGAGTCTTGGACGTCCTTTTGCTCGAAGTGTTCTCACCTGGGGCATCTGGCTCATTCATGTCAGTGAGATAGTAAAGTACCCATTGGGCAGATGGATCTGGGCGATGGTGTCATCCCGATATCTAGGGGGTATCCTCTGATCGAGTTCTTCCATGCGATGGGGCTCAGGCTGTCCAAAATCCTTTGAAGTCCACACTTCCTGAACCAAAAGTCTCAAACATATTTAACAAATTGAAACATGACCTGGGAGCTACAGGCCCTCCAGAGTCTGTGGTTACAGTGGCACTTTGTGATGCTGAACAGGTCATGCAACCATCTTCGTCCAGTATATCCAAATAAGTTGTAGGGATTGGGGATGTTTGTGATTCTTTTCCCATAGGTAAGGACCCACTAGGTCTAGTATTGGAGGATCCAATATTTCTATTTCAGTATATTGTTCGTGGTTTTGAGCAGCTTGGTGGTTCATAAAAATCAGTGCAGGTCTTGAAGGTCAAACAATCCTATGTTGAGAAGGTGGTGTATGGAGGAATGGCCTCTAACCCCCAAAATCGGTTTGCTGTGTTGGGAGAAACAGAGTGCCAAACTTATAGATATTTCCATGAAGTAGAGACCTCACAAGAGGATTTATAGTCCTACTTGGACTCCGCTGCTGAGTCCAAGTAAGAGAGTATGGCGGAGGACTACCTTAGATCCTTCTCAAGGAAAGGTAAAATCTCTATCACTGATACTGATGGTTTTATTAAGCACGCCAGAAAGCTGCATTGCAGGAAAGACTATTCAGATCTTCCAAACCCTCTGATTACTAGATCCTCAAGCAAAATTAAGGAAATGATGAAGGTGTCCAAATATCTTGAAATATCTCTCTGAGTAAAGACAAAGATTTCGATAATCATCGGGTGCTAAAAGAAAATGAGTTTGCGGATACTGGTAGGCTCCATTATGGAATGGAACTGATGGAATGTGAGGAGTTGGAAAATATCATTAATGGTAATGAATAATTATTATAGAAGTGTATGGAGGTTTGTTCTTCACAAAAGGACTTTGAGAGGTTGGTTGAGAGGATCATAAAGTTTACTCTAACCTCTGAGTAGGAATCTTGGATCAACAAGCAACATAGTATATTGGATCATGGATTTAATGGAAAGAAGATCTCAGTGGAGGAGATCATTCAATCTTGGGAAAATATGACAATATATTTTGAAGGCATCCTCAAAGAAAAACAAGATGGGTGGGCTACCACTCCTCAATGGAGTCTTCTCAGAGGTAAGGGATCTAAAAGGCTTAAATTGAAATTTGAAGATTTGGCCATTTCTTATGTGATTGCTTGATGTTTTTGTACTTTATGGTTTCCCACTTTTTCCTCAAAAGTGATTCTTAATAATAAAAATATATGATGATGATTGGAATCTTAGACCTAGGTACATTGGACCCTATGAAATCCTTGATCACATAGGAGCAGTGGCCTATCGGCTAGAAATTCCAACAAACCTAGCTCAATTTCATGATTTTTTCCACATATCTATCTTGAGGAAGTACATACCTAACCCTTCACATGTACTGAATCCTGATGTGGTACAACTAGAACATGACCTCTCTTATAAGGCATAGTCAGTGGGGATATTATACTGTAGATATAAGGTTCTATAAAACAAGAATACCCACTTTGTCAAAGTGTTGTGGAGGAACCACAAATATGAAGAATCGATGTGGAAACTAGAGGAAACAATGAGGCATAAGTACCTACACCTTTCCTTAAATGAGGGAATGAGTTGAAATTTAGAGGATGAAAATTATTAAGGGGGTAAAAATGTAATGACCTAAACTTTTTGAATGATATTTTTTTCTTAAAAAAATTGTTATATTATTTTATACTCAACAAAACTATATCTCCTTAATAGTGAAGTTAGTATAGATTGAAATATGACTATCGTGTTTTGACCATTATATGACCATTGGTAAATTATTAACATTGGTCAATATGACCGTTAAAAACTATATAATAATTTTAAAATTATAATTAGTGTTTATAAGTAAAAATAACAAATGATAATTAATACAGAAAGGAGAAACGATGGCCTCAACTAGTAAATTCATGACGTAGGAAGACCATTTTTTCATAGATTGGAAGGTATGTAGCATCAATAGGTTTTTCTCTTGACCAAGATCAAGTCAAACTTCATCATGTTAAGCTTGAATGAAATCACCTACGGGATAAGTTCAAGTTAGTGTAAATTACCACTTGAGCGATGTTCTCTGAGCTGTCCCAAGAATCTATCATCATTTCACACCTTACCCTTAGATCGTATGAGGGTGTTATAAGGGGTTATGTTTCAATACCCTAGTTACTTAAAGAGTAATGAAATGGTATAAATAAAATATTTTTTCTATCAATTCCATTTTAAGATTAGTTTTTCTTAATAAAATTGAGATGGAATTTGATAAATTGATTTTTCAGCCAAAAATTTTACTTCCTAGAAATAAAATAATTATTATAATAAACTAATATATTAAGAATAATGTTTACACTACTGGAAATTCTCTCTTTCACAACACTTTTATACCAATGGTTCTTTTGAACCATTGGTATAGATGTCCTTTACCAACGGTTTTAATAAACAGTTGGTAAAGGTGTGGTTAGGGAAGGATTTCCCAACGGTTTGTAGAAACCATTGGGAAATCCATATTTTTTCCAACAGTTTTTAATAACCATTGGTAACTCCATGCTTTTTCCAATAGTTTTTAACAATCGTTGGGAAATCCCCCCCCCCCCATATTCACTTAAACAGAACCATCCCCCGACTACTCCCAGAAGCGCCCGATTTCCAGAAGCAGATTCCCCCAACTCCCAGAAGCGCCCGCCCAGGTGAACCTCTTCCATCCCATCAGCTGAAACTCCCCCATTCAGGTTATAATCCTTCAACCTATTCACATATTAGCTAATTATATCCTTATATTCTCATCATTTATCCATTTATTTCACAATTTATAAAGATCACGTCGTTTTTCTCTATTTCTAGGGATTTTGGAAAAATTTATGATTCACTACTCCCTTCAAGAATTGTATACTCAAATAACTACATCAATGTGAACATTGTCCAATTAATGTTTTCATTATACATATAAATTTATAAGGGCATGGTTTCTTTCTTGTGCTCTAATTTTAAAGATGCATAGTTATTTTTTTAATCTCAATGCTCCAAATATTACAGCTTCATGTATATGAACTCATAATAAATTGTTTGTAATATTTATTCATAGTATTTCATGAAAATCACTCCTTTCATTAAGATCATGTCAAACATGAAGATCTTATTCATCTTCATTTTTGTACACTATGTGTGTTACATAACAAGTATGTATCATGTTTCTATCAAAATCTTTATATATATAAAATGAGACACTATTGACGTATCCTTTGCACAATAGAACATATGGATTATCTTATTAAACTTTGTAAAATAGTATGTGTTCCCTAATTATTCTTCACAGAATAAATAAGAAATACTTAACTGTACAATCCAATGTTCTTTATGAATAAAATATCTACAAAGGGAACTCTCAGTGGGACCTCTCCTTATCCCATGTAGTACTTCTTCCTTCTTTATGAAACTAATTCACAGAATGTCAAATTCGCAATATTAATGAATATTAGTTTTTCTAATATAACCATTAATCATTCTGCCTTCAACATCATACATGAGTTATTCAATAACCTTTTTAAAACACAATGAACATTATCACTGATTTGGGGTTCCTCAAAATGCCTGGGAAAATCAGAAAAACACATGTATTGAATCATGCTTCTCATATGGTTTCATGGATATAAGTTCATCTCAAAAATCATGATTGTGTGGTTCAAATATCAAGAGGACCATGGGATTATTATTCTTCACACAAATGAAGTTGTTTTGATCTCTTCCTTTTGTGAACACAAATCTCATGATCCACTCTATTTCACTCTCAAAAATCATTATTCGTATGTGAGATAAAACACAATATAACTTGAAGGTCCCTCTCCAATGAGTGGCCATCTGGGTTCGGGTCACTAATGAGTGGAATCCTGGTTTGGGACGTCACAATTCCTAGATATCCTTTTTATAGGTGTTTCTAATCAAATCCATAAATATAACTATTGAAGGTCCCTCTCCAAATTCAATTGGGACACGATTCAATGAATACACCCTACCAACCTATGATCTATGGCCCCAAACCTAGGATCCTTTAATCCATGGTTAAGGTGAAACTTGATGAGGCCATAATTACTTTTGATGTAATCCTCATCCTACTCCTCATCCTGCTCTCCCTGAAGAAGTTAAAGTACAAAACTCATGTACTCCCAATAAGACCCTTAAGGATTATGTATTCCTTGACCCACTTCCAATATATTACTGGGAAATCCTTGATATAGGCATTAGAAAATTTTTATCTTATTTTCTTATATACACTGTATTTTGTTTTGTTTCTTAATATGATTCACATATAGAGTAATGTGTCAGTTATGATTTTATATAAAGTAAACAATTTTCATTTACCTAAATATTTTTTTGATTGAACTTCAATATTATTTAATTGCTTTGAAATAAATTATTGCAATTTTTTTACAGAATGGATAGAAGTTTGATGTATGAAACTAATCGGGTTTCAACCGATTTTCAAAATAATTTGAACAAATTTTTAGATTTTTCATTTGACAAGGCTTTAGATAGTGGTCGCATACATTGCCCATGTTCTAATTATGTTGGAAGATCTTGTTTGATTCATGAAGCAGATAGCTATCATATAACCAAATATGGTTTCCAAACAAACTATTATGTGTGGTATCACAATGGAGAGAAAATGGAATCTCAAAATGTTTATGATCCAAATGATAGGACTGGATTAGAGAGTTTGATATATGATTGGTTTCCATTTATTCGGCATCATGAGAAGGAAAGGATATCCATCCAACAAGATTCCGATACAAGCACACATGATGCGTCCAATGAAAATGATGATGTTGATAGGGTGAAAAAATTGAATGATGTTGCAACAACTCCAGTATATCGGTAATGTGGTAAAATGAAAAAGTTGGAATTTTTAATCCGATTGTTTCATGGGAAAACTATGTATGGGATTTCAAATACTAAAATCAATTGCATTCTTACCTTCTTGAAGGACTTAATTCTAGATGATGCAGATATTCCCTCAAACCACTATATAAAGTGGAAGTTAGTTGATGAACTTGGATTCTCAAAAAAAAATCATGCTTGCCCGAATGATTGCAGCTTATTTTGGGAGGAAACTGCTGAAAGAAATGATTGTAACAAATGTGTAACCTCCTGATGGAAGCCAAAAGATGATGGAACACCATCCTGTGTGCCACAAAAAGTAATGTGGCACTTTCCATTGATCCCCATATTAAAAAACCTTTTCATGTCTGAGGAAATATCAGTAAAAATGCGATGGCATGACACCGAGAGAAAAAAGAATAATGAAGAGTTGGTTCACCCTGCAGATGTATTTTCATGGTAGAGATTTGATGCTCGATATCCTGAATTTTCATCCGATGTGTGTAATGTGATACTGGGTCTTTCATGTGACGGTTTTAATCCATTTGAGTAGATGCTTACTTTGCACAGCACATGGCCGGTTTTCATACACATTTATAACCTTCCCCCATGGTTGTGTATGAAAAATCCTTACGATTTATTGAGTATACTGATATCTAGCCCTTCTAATCCCAGAAATGATATAGATGTATACATGCAACCTTTAATAAAAGAGTTGAAACTTCTTTGGGATGTGGGTGTGCCCACATACGATGCATGTTCGAAAGAAATATTTCATATGCGTGTTGTGCTTATGTGGAAAATCAATGATTTTTCTGCTTATGCAATGATGTCTGGATAGAGAACAAAAAGAAAATTTCCATGCCCTGTTTTTATGAAGAATACTCAATTGAGAAGACTGAAATATCATCGTAGTTTTAGTTTTATGGGACATCGAAGATTATTTCCAATGAACCATTTATATAGAAACAATCGTCGATGATTTGAAAATACCATGGAGACTGATGATCCACCTCAGCGTATTTCTAGAAATGATGTGCTTAATGAATTGAAAGATTTCAGTTATTCATTTGGGAAGGGTGTAATGAAATCTAGAAAGAGGGAAACAATTTCCAATGATACATGTTACAATTGGAATAAGAAGAGTATATTCTTTGAGTTGTCATATTGGTCAACCAACTTGTTACGTCATTTCTTAGACATAATTCACATTGAAAAGAATATATGTGAAATGTTGATTTCAATTCTTCTAAATGTAAAGGGGAAGACAAAAGATGATTTACGATCTCGGCGTGACTTGGTAGATTGGGGGATTAGACCATAATTACATCCTGTCTGTATCAGTGAAAATAAATGGCAAGTTATATGTGCTTATTATGTGATGAAACCTACTAAAAATCAATTTCTGGAAGTGCTAGAGACAATTAAAGTTCCTGATGGCTATTCAAGAAATATATCAAAATGGGTCAATAGAAAAGAGTTGAAGCTGAAATCTTTGAAGACTCATGATTATCACATCCTTTTTCATGAGTTGATTCCAATAGTAATTCGTCATCTCTTGTCCAATAATTTTAGAGTCTTAGTTATTCAGTTGTGCTATTTGTTTAGAGATCTTTGTGCTAAGAATTTATCCAAATCCTTCTTGCAAAAACTGTTGGTAGAGACACCGTTAATTTTGTGTGAGTTAGAGAAAATATTCCCTCCATCATTTTTTACATGCATGTTGCATCTGACTGTCCATATTCTGACCGAAATACTTCTTGGAGGACCCATTGATTTCTGTTGGATGTATCCAACTGAAAGAAACATGTACACATTGAAATCATATGTTCGGAACAAGAATTATCCTGAAGGTTCTATTTTGAATGTATACTTGGCTCAATAATGTATGGATTTCTGCTCAATGTATTTTTCTAATCTTACTACAAGAATAAATAGACCAATGAGAAATGAAGAAGAACAGTATGAGAAAATTGAACCCAGTTTTCCATCACTTCCTCAGATATGACAAATTTTGGGATCATATAAATTGACAGCATTAATCCTTGAAGAGCGAGAGATGGCACATCGCACAGTTTTATTTAATTATGATTTGTTTAATGAGTATATCAAGTAAGTAAATTGTACATGTATCTATTATCTTATCTCTTTTAATTTTAAATATTTGTTAAACTATTATTATTTTTATCTAAAGGGAACATAAAGAATTGATATATATAAAGCATCGTTCTTTATCTTTGAGAAGGAAAGAGACTTTCATAGCAAACGTTTTTCTTCTTGGTTGAAATTTAAGGTAAAAATATTTATGTAATAACTAAATAAAAATAATATTTAATTAAGTTTAGTATTTTTTTATATTTCAGGTATCAAGTTTTCTTGCAAACGCTGTTTCTGAGGAAATAAGAGCATTGGATTTTGGTCCTAATACCATGGTTCGTGCTTGTAAATCACTTGTGATCAATGGATACAAATTTATTATCATTTAACGAGCAAGGAACATGATAACACAGCATGATGGTGTTTTGCTAACTGCCACAACAGACTGTTATGCCAGTTCATCGGATAATAGACCTCGTTCGGAAAATGTAGCTTATTATAGAGTCATGGAGAAAATAATAATTTTGGATTATTACTCGCATTGTCGAGTCACAATGATGAAATGTCAATGGTTTGATTCAATGATGAGTCAAGGCACCTTTATTGGTGATTTTGGATTTCGAGTTATTAACATGACTCACACTCTTGCCATCGATGAACCATATGTATTGGAATCAATGGTGAAACATGTTTTTTATGTCAAAGATCATCGTCATCCTAAATTCGGTGTAATTATTGAAGTAAATCCTAGACATGTTTTTGATGATGGTGATGATGAAGTTGACATTATCCCTACTACAATTGGAAGGAATCTGTTTATTACTTATGATGACTCCAATAGCTCAATTGTCAGAGTTGATTGTGAACCCGAAGTTGTGATGGGAAATATAGATAATCATACAGTTTTGTTCTCACCTACATGTTTCACCTACATAATTCAGAGTGTGTATCCTAGTATTTATCTTCAAACCACCATAAATCTTATATTTCTTTATGTTTTTTTTATCAGAATGGTTTTTCTATATTTGGTTTTTTAGGTTACACATTAGGTATCTATTTCTAATTACTTCCATATTTTTTTTCATTGTGGGAAATGACACCCATTGAAGAGATGCGGCGGAAAAAGATGATAGAAAATAATCGTTGCATGACATAGATGGTTGTTCCTCCACTCATCCCTATTGTGAGTATTTTATTTCAAATATATATATTTCAATAACTTATAATATCTTGTGTTTACTTTTGTGTTAAACTTTTTTTCAGGATCCACCCCCTATATGAGAGATATCCAACGAGGATACTAATATTGCTCCCAGTACAGAGGCTGGTGGTAGGATGGGGGGTGGTGTTAGAGTTAGACGATCATATGGTGGTCCTGGTACTGAGGTCGGTGGTACGAGGGCTCATGGTGCGAGAGTTAGACGATCCACTGGTTGTCCCTAATTGGACTATGACCCTACCATAGACATATATTCTATGCCCTATTTTGACCCTGGTGTGTCTTTAGGGAAACACGGGATATTTAGGCCTCCGATTTTTACACTACCAGTTGGCCAGATGTCTGTGCCATCATCTTTTGCTTCTGGTTAATTATCTCTGAGCTATTATATTCTACCTTCTTCGACTTCTACTCTGACACAGTATGTGGCTGAGGAGCGTACACTCAGGGACACTCCACCTGTACAAGATATTCCTTTAGCTTCTGCACATCCAGTGACGCCCATTGATCCAACTACCACAGGTATATTTATATAACTCTAAAAAAAGTTATATTAAAATTTATTTTTATTATAACTTGTACTGATATTTTTTTTCTTTAATAACAGATTCATCTACTTATAGGAGGTGGGGGAGGGGGATTACTCGCTTGCGTGCGGTATGGAACCACCATACACAGTTTATGGTTGAATACAATGATGATGGACAGATGATTGATAAACTTGGGCATGAATGTTGAGGTTTTTTGGTGACGCTAGCCAAATACTCCGACATCATTCCGGTCAGCCCTCTCTATTGGAGACATCTGCCACACGAAGTCAAGGATAATGTGTGTGAAAAAATATGGGTGAAAATTCTATTGGATTTAATTTAGTATTTTTTTGTATTTATATGAATTAATCTATTGGGTTTCAGCTTCGGTTTAACTTCCTTGATGGCGAGGGTGCACGACCAGCACATTTAAAGGAGATAGGAGTGATTTGGAGAGATTATAAGCATGAGTTGTATGTTGGTTGATGTGATAGAGTGGGCACGGAGTTGGAGACAGTACCTATCATGGATGACTGCCCGACAGAGTAATATCTCCAAATGATTACCCATTGGGCGACTGCCAAATTTAAGGTATTAATCCCATTTGAGGTATTTAAATGACAGTTTTCATATTTTTTATTAATATTATCTTATTTATTATTAAACATTATTTAGTAATATTCTAAAAAAACAAAAAAAACATTGATTCAAAGAAATAACTCTACACTTTGGTGTGCACTACTATGTCAGATCATGAGAGGCACCTGGTATGATATAGTTGTTTATAATTTTTCTTTAAGACTTGCCCTTTTTATTGTTTCCTACTTAAATTATGTGATTTATTGAATATTGAATATATAATTATACTTTCACTTTATATTGTTTCAATTTCATTACAGAATCACAAATTGAATATTAAAGGATGTCTCCCTCGAGAAAAATTGTTTTGCTCAAGTAGAAGGAAAAAAGATGGAACTGCGGTTAATGAACTGACACAAGAAAAGATTGTAAGTTTTAATTTGTTTATTTCAAAGTTTAATATTTATTTTGAAATTTAATAATCTATTAATATTTTTAATAGGATTATTTAGAGGCCCTTGAATGCCCAGGAGCCTGAAAATTTTGGGCCACATGATCATTTCTATCAGGTTTTGGGAGATGAGCACTCTGGTCGAGTACGATGCCGACCTGGTAAGAATATAGTCCCGATGAGGTATTGGTTCTCTCCAGGTATCCATTCTAGTACCACCGAGTTGGAACAAGTCAAGGAGAATGAAATATAGTCTGATAAAAGGGTCACAGAGTTGGAAGAACAGGTTCAAAAGAGGGAGAAAGAATTTATGAAACTAATCAAAGCTTTATCTTTATCACTTCCACCAGAGGCCAGTGTGGCTTGTCAGACATTAATGTCGTCGATGGGTGAATTATCCAATGCACAAGGAGGAAGTTCCAGTGGCGGTCGAGATGATGACATTCCTGGTGATGATGAGTATACTGAAGAATAATATGTTGGGGATGATGCTGATGCCGAGATCAAGGGCGAGGCTGAAGGTGAGGGCGAGGGCGAGGATGAGTATAAGGATGAGGGCGAGGATGGGGCTGAGGATGAGCATGGGGATGATGACGAGGACAACAACAAGGAAATAGATGACGGAAAGGATGAGGCTAATGATGACAGTGGTGATGGTAATGGTGATCATGGGTAGATTGATCCATTTCATTTTTGACTGATATTTATGACATTTGATTTTTGATTTAATATGGATGTGCCGTTATACTTAAAATCCTAGCACACCTTGCACACACCCATAAAAACCCCCCACCCTCCTCCATGGACCCTAGAAAGCCCCCCAAATATCCCCCTGGATAGCCCCCTGGATAGCACCCCCACCCTCCGCCCTGGACCCCGGACAGCCCCCCGGACAGCCCCCCTGATAGCCCCCCGGACAGCCCCCCGGAAAGCCCCGCCACCCTCCACCCTGAACCCCGGACAACCCCTCGGACAGCCCCCCACCCTCCCCCCTAGACCATGGATAGACCCCCCCCCCCCCCCACCCTCCTCCCTGGACCCCGGACAACCCCCCCGTACAGCCCCCCTGGACCCCGGACAACCCCCCAGATAGAATTGTTCTCAAGTAAATTTTTACCACCCATTGAAGGTGAACTTCAGGATTAGTTCCTTTAAATGGGAAGACTCTAAAAACCTGGTTTTTCACTCTGGTATGGATATTTTTTAATTCATTATAACTCTTTATTTTTTACCAAATATGGAATCCTAAAGATGTTATAATGGTTTATGGGGCTTTTGGGGCTTGTTTGGAGCTCGGAACCCCGGTCGGCATAGAAAAACACTATGCCTCACGGTTAGTAAAAAATTTAAGTCCATCACACAAGGTATCTAACAATCATATAGGGATATATATTATAATAAATGTGCATGATTTTCCCTAACCATGCACCAGGGGATGCACATGATGCACAATGTCTATAGTTTTAGTATAAGATATTATCACTGTTGTTGCACGATTTGCCTAACTCGCATACGGAAAACTGACCAAACACATTCAGATTTTGTTAATACTTTCGAAAAACGATCCATGAGTCATATTTGATGTGTAAAAGTCAACCCCGCCTCAATCCGAGGCACGGTGTGGTCGGTATCACTCAAAGTGTCTCTCTTTTGTTTAAAATGGACACCATTTTAAGTAAAAATAACTGGCATATTAAAAACCAAACAAACGTATTTGGATTGTGTTGATAATTTAGTAAAATGATCCATGGGTCATATGTGATATGTAAGACTCAACCCCGCCTCAATCCGAGACACGGTGTGGCCGGTACCACTCAAAGTGTCTCACTTTTATTTGAAATGGACAACATTTTAAGTGAAAACAACAACTAACAAACAGAAAACGGACCAAACATATTCAGATTATTTTGATAATTTAGCACAAATATCCATGGGACATTTGTGACATTTGAAGTCAACTCTTCATCAATCCAAGGCACAGTGTGGCCGGTACCACTCAAAGTGTCTCACCTTTATTTGAAATGATCAACATTTTAAGTGAAAACAACAATTGGCATACGGAAAACCTACCAAACACATTCGAATTGTGTTGATACTTTAGGAAAATGATCCATGAGATATTTTTGATGTTTACAAGTCAACCCCACATCAATCCAAGGCATGGTGTGGCCGGTACCACTCTAATTATCTCTCTTTTGTTTAAAATGGACAATGTTTCAAGTAAAAACAACTAGCATACAGAAAACTGACCAAATGTATTCATATTGTGTTGATACTTTAGGAAAATGGTCTATGGGACATTTTTGACATGTAGAAGTCAACCATGCATCAATATGAGGCTCTTTGTGGCCAATACCACTCTAAATGTCTCTCTTTTGTTTAAAATGGACATCATTTTAAGTGAAAACAACAACTGGCATACGGAAAACCAACCAAATAGATTTGGATTGTGTTGATACTTTAGGAAAATGATCCATGGAACATTTGTGACATTTAGGAGTCAACCCTGCATCAATATGAGGCGCATTGTGGCCGGTACCACTCAAAGTTTCTATCTTTTGTTTAAAATGGACATCATTTTAAGTGAAAACAACAACCGGCATATGTAAAACCAAACAAACGCATTCATATTGTGTTTATACTTTAGGAAAATGATCTATGAGTCATATGTGACGTGTATGAGTAAATACCGCCTCAATCCGAGGTATGGTGTGGCCAGTATCACTCAAAGTGTCTCTCTTTTATTTAAAATGGACATTGTTTTAAGTAAAAACAATTGTCATATGGAAACCAAATATATTCGGATTGTGTTGATACTTTATAAAAACGATACATTGGTCATATGTGACGTTTACGACTCAACCCCACATCAATATGAGGTGCGGTGTGGCCGGTACCACTCAACCTGTCTCGCTTTTATTTGAAATGGACAACATTTTAAGTGAAAACAACAACTAGCATATTGAAAACCAACCAAACGCATTTGGATTGTGTTGATACTTTATTAAAATGATCCATGGGACATTTTTTATGTGTATGAGTCAACCCCTCTTCAATCTGAGGCACGGTGTGGCCGGTACCACTCTAAATGTCTCTCTTTTGTTTAAAATGGACATCATTTTAAGTGAAAACAACAATTGGAATACAGAAAATGGATCAAACATATTCGGATTCTGTTGATACTTTAGTAAAATGATCCATGAGTCATTTTTGATGTGTACAAGTCAACCTTGCCTCAATCTGAGGTGCAGTGTGGCTGGTACCACTCAAAGTGTCTCGCCTTTATTTGAAATGATCAGCATTTTAAATGAAAACAACAACTGGCATACAGAAAACCGACCAAACGCATTCAGATTGTGTTGATACATTAGGAAAACGATAAATTGGTCATTTATGATGTTTAAGAGTCAACCTTGCCTCAATCCAAGGCACGGTGTGGCCAGTATCACTCTAAGTGTCTCTCTTTTGTTTAAAATGGACATTGTTTTAAGTAAAAACAACTGACATATGGAAAACTGACCAAACGTATTCGGATTGTATTGATACTTTATCACAACAATACATGGGTCATTTATGATGTGTACGAGTCAACCGAGCCTCAATATGAGGCTCGGTGTGGATGGTACCACTCAAAGTGTCTCACTTTTATTTGAAATGGACAACATTTTAAGTAAAAACAAAAACTGGCATACGAAAAACCAACCAAACGCATTAAGATTGTATTGATACTTTATTACAACGATCCATGGGTCATATGTGACGTGTAAGAGTCAAACTCACCTCAATCTGAGGCACGGTGTGGCCGGTATCACTCTAACTGTCTCTCTTTTGTTTAAAATGAACATCATTTTAAGTAAAAACAACTGGCATATGGAAAACTGACCAAACGTATTCGAATTGTATTGATACTTTATCACAAAGATCCATGGTTCAGCCTCACACAATCCACTTCTCATGTGAGGAACTCTTAACCCTATTCTAAAACACATGACATTTAATACGCCAAGGACAACTATATTCCCTAAGTCACACAAGCTCATTGATACACACCCATTATCATCATCACTAAGTTCAAAGACACCCGCCCCAAACGATGACATTATATTTTTGTTTGGTTGAATTCATTTATTCATTTCCTTATTTTGGTTTATTAGCTTCTAATTTCTGAATTCAATCATGTATGTGTTATAAAAAATGCAATTTTTTATGTATTCTTAATTATGTATCACATAAAATTGCGTATTCAGTTTTTAATGTATTGTATTCATAATTGATTATTAAATTATGTATCCTTATAATTATCAGTTTTTAATTACGTATACTTATTATGTATTGCATTTTATGTATTCTTTACAATTCGCACAGAAGCACACAGAGCAGGCTGGTGTGTGAATTGTACAGCAAAGCCTATACCTTAAACCATTGGTATAGGTTCTGTATGTATTTTTTTACCAAGAATTCTGAACTGTTGGTACACAGACTTTACCAATGGTTTAAACCGTTGGTATAGGGGTGAATGGAAAACTAAAAAAGATATGACAATGGTTTTGAAACTGTTGGAATATGTGTTGTATAATAACTCTATGCCAATGGTTTTATAAAACCGTTGGTATAGAGTAGATTTCTTTACATATACCAATGGTTTATCTCAAACCTTTGGTATATGTCATTGTTACGACTTACTGGGCTGCGGTTTCTAAAACTATTGGTAAAATTTATACCAATGGTTCTCCACCCTATACCAACGATTTTCAACCATTGGTATACCTTAAATTTCCAGTAGTGTTATTTTTATCAAATAGTATGATTAAAACACTCTTATTTAAAATTAAATGATAAATAATTTTATTTTTTTCAAGTGTAATAAATTTTACTATGAATTTTACTATGCATTTTCTATCCACTATTATTTTTAATAAATAAGGATTTTTATATTTAAAATTTAAAATTATAAAAATTATATAATTATTATGATAAAATAATTATCATTTTGTAAATCATCACATTGAAATTAGGTTAGGGTGAATTTATGATAATTTTTTAAAATATTTTGTTTTTCGATGAACAGTAAAAATACAGTTTTGAGATTTTGGTAAGTTTAATGGATTCATAATTATGTAATAATGATGTAATAATTAGTTACAAATAATCAAAAACTTATAAAATTTTATTAATATCAACTATTATAATATATTTTAATCAATTTCTAAATATATAATTTACTTTCTAAATTTTAAAATGTAAACTTTAACTTTAAAAATTTTATTTTGTAAAAACTTTAATTTCCTTGAAATTTATAAGTAATATAAAATTATAGTATACTCTTGTGGATTAAAATGATATAAAAGGTATCCCAAGTTTCCAATACCAAGAGAAAATACCATGCTAAATCCCATGGTTTTTCATTTACCACTACCAAGGTTTCCAGCGCCTTTATTTAGAAATTAATAAACAAATCCTAAACTTTTGCTATAAATACCCACCCATTTATCCAATTAATTTCACTCATGTTTCATAATCCATGATTCACTGATATTTTTACCTTCCAAGTAATCCTACAGAGGGGTCCTCAAGCCCCCAAGGTCCCAGTATTTGGGTTTGAGGAGTTACTCTTCAAGGTAAGGGAAATTTCAACTTCTCTTTTCCTTTCAAGTTCCCGTTTTATGTGGTATGCCTTTAAATTTTCCAAATTATGTTCTTATATCCATTTTATTATATTCCTTTACTATATTAAGAGTCTTTTATAAATTTTATATCTTTTTCATCTTTCTTTTTAATGTTTTCTGAAACTATTTTTTATACCCTTTATGTTGCCAATTTTACTTCTCAAAATTTCACTCTTCTCCTCAATAAATTCCCTTTTATTTTCTTTATGTGAATACCAAAACATCATTATTTTCTATTTTTATTCAAAAATATTTTTAAATGATTTATTTTATTTTGGTTTTGAAATATATAAAACCACCATTCTCTTTTCACAGGTTAAAAACGACATAATGATCATGTTCTTTAAGAACTTTTTAAAAACGCCATGATTTTGATATGAAACCCATTTCTTTTATTCTCCATGGGTAATTTATAAAAAAAATTATTATAATCTATGTGAATAAAATTAATTAAGACATTTTTAAGGGTTTCCCTAATAGTGCTCCAATACATTGGGTAAAGAATTTAATCTCTATATATGACATGTTTTACGATACCTTGGTGAATAACCTTGGTAATTTTTATGACACCTTGGTGAAAAACCTTGGTGATATGATTATGAATGTATCATTTAAATGTTGTATCCACATTTCCATGTTATGTTTCAAGTTATTTTTATTATTATATGCCTCTTTTTTCTTTGATCATTCCTTTATTCCTCAAGTTCTTATTGATATTTCTCAAGATCATGTGTAAATTCTTTCCCTTTATTTACATTACTATGACTTATGATAACCCTTTACTTTGATTTATGTATCTAAGTTTAGATGTAGTAAAATTAATTAGTATTAACGAATGAAGAGGCCTTTCATGTTTTTTAGAATAATATTTAAGTTTTTATGTACAATGTCCCTTATTTCTAAGAAACTAAACATTAAAAGATCCTCTATTTTGTAAAATGTAATGAAAAGTTTATGTGATAAAAATATAGGATTACATGATTCCTATATTTAAAGATAAATCCATATGATATCATCCTTAGCATGGATTGGTTGTATTCAGTGTAGTTTATCATGGGTTTCTTCAGAATTTAGGTTGTGTTCTATGATGTTGATGGAGATCTAGTGGGTTTGTTGGAGAGAAAGACCCTTAGATGGGTTAGAGGCATGTTTTTTTTCTTATCTTCCATATTATCCAATCTAGTTTTGAGTTTTTTAAAATTTAATTAGTTATTATTTCCCAAGGTTCTATAATATTACATTGATTTCTTTCTAGATGAGGTTTTAGTGTTACCCCCCCTCCCCCCGACAGGAGATCAAGTTTGGGATCATGATTAGTCAGGTGTATCTCCAATATCTATGTCTTTTTATAGGATGGTGCCTTATGAGTTTTTAGATCTTTGATTATAGTTAAATGATTTTTTATAGTGATGGTTTTTTTATCTGAGTGTGTTACCTTGAGGTTCACAAGTTTTATTTATAAAGAAGTCCAATGGATGTTTGTGGATTTGTATAGATTATAATTGTTTGAACCAGGTTATGGTGAAGAAAAAATTTCATATTCCACATATTGATGATTTATTTGATTAGATTAAGGGATGAAGTTGGTTCTTGAAGATCAATTTATGGTCAGGAGGTCATCAGATGCAGGTGAAGGATGAGGATATTTAGAAGACTAATTCCTATTATTTTCAGGGGAATTATTTGTTCTTTTTAATGTCATTCAATGTGATAAATTCTCTAGTTGTGTTCATGTGGTTGATGACTGTAATTTTTAGAGTGTTCTTGGATAATTTTTTAGTGGTTTTCATTGATTAAATCCTTATGTACTCCGCATTAGAGGAGGATCATGTAGAGCATCTGTATTCCATTTTTGTAGTTCTTCATCATGAGAAGTTGTTCGGGAAGTTTTCAAAGTATGAGTTCTAGGCCCTTGAATTCCATTTCATAGGGAATTTCAATCCTAATATGGAGTAGCTATGTATCCTTATAAGATACAAATGGTTTTTTATTGGGAATCACCAATACAGTGGAAGAGGTGTGGATTTTCCTTGGTCTTACAGGCTATTATAAGTGGTTCATAACCGATTTCTCTCGAGTTTTGAATCCTATGAAATACTTTAACCGAAAGGATCATACATTCTTATGGAATTACTAGTGTTATGAATATTTTGAGTACTTAAAGTATAATTTGGTTGGTACTCTAGGCCTTTTTTCAGCAAAAGTATTTCAATTTTAGGTTTTACGGTGCTTCAAGTCTTGGCTTGGTTTATGTTCTGATGAATCATAGATCATTTGTTTCTTATGGGTATCTAAATTTATGTCCCCATGAGTGTAACTATTCCACCCATGATGTTAATTTGGTTTTATTTGTGTTAACTTTTAATTTTTTGGTGACGTTACCTCATTGAGGAGTGTTTTGTGGTTTTTACCAACCTTAAGATCCTGAGGTATGTATTATTCTAGCATGACTTGAACTTTCATCAGTGTTGGTGGATGGAATTATTGTAGGATTATGACTTTTATTTTTCTTATATTCCAAGAAAGTGAAATGTTGTGCCTGGTGTGCTAAGTAAGAATTCATATAGTAATGTCATGTGTGAATCTATGGATTCCTGGAGAGTGATAGAATAACTCTTAGTGATTCATCTATATATGGGAGAGGTTATAGGCAGATAATGTATTTTCTAGATGAAATTGTAATCATATTGGGTGAAATAGGTGGAGGAGTTCTAGTTATGGGATTCTAAGGTGGAGGTTTGGAGGTACCAAGTTGTTTTTAGTGACACCCCTACTGGTTGGTCTAAGGATGGATATTACTGGGTGTTATTCTAAAGAAGGATTTTTTTCCTTTGGTGATGTGTGATATGTTTCTCTATGAGTTCCATAGTTCTCCTTTGGTGGTATATCCCAGTGTGAAAAATTTGTATTGATCTTTGAGAGTTCAATTTTTGTATCAGGGTTTGAAGTTTTTAGTTTCATAATTTTGTTCTTGATGTTTGGTTGTGTAAAAGGTGAAGACCTAGAACTGTGTTCCTGGTCATTTTATCCAACTGATAAATTTTACCCAGTGGAAGTGGAAGGATATCTCAATGAATTTCATTACTATTTTACCTTGATCTCAAGGATGATTCGATGTTATATGGTTTTTATTGGACTGTTTGATGAAATCACCCCACTCTATAGAAAACTGAGAGTCGATATCAGTGGAGGTTTTATTGAGTATGTATCTAGAAGAGGAGGTGTAACTCCATAGAGTCCTGAGGATGATCATCTCTGATTGAGATCCTCATTTTATCTCCAGGGTGTAGAGATGTCTCTATCATTATTTTGGCACTAAGTTATGCATCAGCACTGATTTTCATCCACAGATAGATAGACAAATAGAGCAGAACATCCAAACTCTTGAAGACATGTTGTGCTATTGTGTCTTGGTTTTTGGAGGTTTGTGGATGAGGATCCTTCCCTTGGTCAAGTCTACTTAAAATAATAGTTTTCACTCCACCATTGGTATATCGTCGTTATAATATTTGTATGGAAAACCCTGTCATTCTTTTTTGTGTTGAACTAGGTTTAGAGAGGTGTAAATTATCGAGCTTGAACTAGTACATAATACATCATAGATAGATTAGGTAATTTAAAATAGGATTAAGGTAGTACGGGATAATCATAAATCCTATTTTGATCATAAGAGGAGACCTATATAGTTTAACATTGGAGACCATGTGTTCTTTAAAGAAACACCTCATTATGGGAAGTGAAGGTTTGGTCATGGGAGTAAGCTTTATCCCCAGTTTGTTGGGCCTTTTGAGGTGTTTTCTAGTGTTGGATTTGTGGCATATCAGATATCACTTCCCCCAAAGAAGATCTGGATACATAATGTTTTTCATGTTTCATAGCTCCTTATTTATCTTCATGGAGAATATCATGTCATCGATTGGGGAAAGGCTGATGTTGATAATTATGTGACCTTTTAAGAGTGGCCTATAGAGATCCAAGGCATCTAGGAGAAGGTGTTGTGTGGGAATGAAATTCCTTTGGTTTGTGTTTTTTCGTGGCATGATGGCATGGAAGAGAGTACCTAGGAATGTGAGTCCCATATGTGCACTCATTACCCCGATATGTTTGATGTTTATCTCTTCTTTTATAACATGGTTAATTTTATGGATGTTGAGATTTCTAGTTTATGATATAGTTTCCTCTTATTTCCTATTATGGATTAACCCTCATTCTAGAGGTATCTCCCCTGGTAGAGTATTTAGGTACTGGTTGTTTCTTCTGTGTGGTTTTTCACTTTTTCCTTATGATGAGGTGTTTGAGCTCATGATATGGTGGGATATTTGAGAGGTATCTCATGGGGTGGTTGTTCGATGACCCCTTTTTGTTTTATCTCTAGTTTGGTTTTAGATTCTCTATGATATGAATGTTTTGATAGATATATAATTTAAGGTCCTAGATCATTCTATTCTAAACCATTGTATGATTCTGAAGCACTTAGTTCTTGAAGGAGTCCTAGAGTAGGTCTGTAGGTGTTTGGCTACTAAAATCTATAATTAGAGAGAATACACAGTGTGTCAGTGTTTTATGTTGGGTCTTTTCATTTTATGGCTTAAAATCTTCTCATAGATTGTTTGAGGATATTTTAGGAGGTTTAAAATGATGTGTAAATTTTTGGAATTAAATTCTTTGAGGTGACATGTTTTTCAATGATATCTAAATACTAACATTTACACAACGTGAAAGGGTTTAATGTCATGTAAATCCCCTATGTAGCGTGTCTATAAATACTATAGTGCCTCAGGTTTTTTCTCAAACCCTACATCTCTCCCAACTTCTAGGTGATCCAAAATCCATATCTTTGGGAATTTGGGTATTCCTTCGACAAGGATTGATTCTTTACCTTCTATCTTCAATACATGGTGATCCAAGGTATGTTCTACCTCTTCTCTCATGGTTATTTGATTTAGTTCCTCCTATTCTTCGTATCATGTGATGGTGGTTCCTCTTCTACATTCTAACAAGAATTTATTGGTTATTTGTTGGTGTGTTTGTGCCACAGTTCCCTTTGAGGGGTGCAATTTCTTATGGGATAGTTGGTCAGGATCTATAATGTTGGTTCATTCTCATGAAAATAATTTTGACACCTTTGAGGTAGGGGATTCATTACTTCTTCCATTTATTTATATGAAATCATAGATTTGGAATAGTTTATTCCTTTATGTGGAAATGGAATTAACCTAGTAATTATTGAACCAAATTAACAAATAATTGGTTTGTAGTGATCACGTGTTGATGTGTTTTATAATGTGAAAACAGGTTGCCTCTTATTTTACTAGATAAGTGATATCTATTTATGATTGTTATCATGTCTTGTTATGCTATGGATTAGCATGAGGTTCTTTATGGGAATTAGCAAAGAAAAAAAAGTTGGAATTAATTGAAAATTAATTGATTTATAATAATTTAAGAAGAGGAATTTCTGAATCTGGTGTTTATTGTAATTTTATGATAATCAAATTGATGCAGTGATCATGGATAATTAAATGTGATCTTCCATAATAAAATGAATTGATAATAATTTTAAGCAAGTTAATTTTTATGGTTGATAATAATAAAATGCATGATAATGAGAATGGTTTTAATGATAAGAGTATTTTTAGATTTTGATATCCTATTATATATTGTTGCCTTAGGTTTCCAATGGTTGGAACCTATGAATAATGAATTGGTTAATTCAAGACATAATAAAAAATAGTTGTTGGATAAAGATAATTGTTAGGGCTTGAGTTTCCCTTCATCTTGTGAAGGCTGAGTGCCCTGAGTTTGGTGTCATGAGAGATTGTTTTGTGTGAAGGATGGATGACTTGTGTTAGGTACTAGATTTACCTATTAACTATTTGTTTCTTTTTTCCCTATGATTTGATCTAGTTGTGATATTCACAATGCGATGTGATATGGGTCAGGGAGGCCCATATGTGATGTGAACCTGGTATGGCTAAGCCTAGGATGGATGATGTGATGTGGGTGGGGATTCATGAATGATGTGGCAGTATTTGGAATCTTTGATGGAGATATGCATCAAAAATATGCATTTGGGTGCTAGGTATGGCACCAGATATTATAGAACAGGTTAAATTTTTCCTTACCCATTGATGTGATACTAAGATCTGGGATTCTTGCTTATAAATCTATTTAATGGATAATGGTTGGGTTTGTTATTTTATATGCATTCCTTTCCCCGCTTCTTGTGGTAGCTGGATGTTCATGGTTGAATATTTATTCTTGGTGGTAGCTTAAGATGGTTTTCCTAGAGTACCTGGATATGTAATGATGGTAATAGTGAATAACTAATTATTAACCCATGGGAGGATATGTTTCATAGGAAATATTACCCAGTGATGATATGGTTTGGAGTGTCCATTTTGAGCCATAGAAAGGTTCCCTAATATTTTGGTTAATTAGAATCAAATCCCACATAGTTTGAATTACTTAGTTTAAGGTTGTGTGTCAGGACCATGCCATGTAGTTTAACACCATGTGGAAATGAAATTTGTATATAAAAAGGGGAAGTAACAAGGGATTGAGTGAGTATTATGCATAGATTTCCTAGGAGTGTGTCCTCTTCCTATCAGCTTAAGGATAGTTAAGGTAGGATGGTTGAACTCATGGGGGATATGGCTTGGTGAAGAGGAGTTAGGGATTACACTAGATGGGAGGCCCATTTCCTACCATGGGGAAAAATGACATGTTTGGGGCTCACTCATATGATTCCTAAAGGTTTATAACCTAATATTTGACTCAAGTAAAGGTAGGTTTTGGGGCTTAGACTAAATTAGAATATTTTCATAAGGGATATGGTGATTGCCCGAGTTCTACCTCTTGAGGAAGAATTGGCTTGTAGGGAATATGGTCTATTGACGAAAGGTTAATGGGGAATATTTCCCAATGAAGATGGTTCTAGTGGGGAATATAAAATTGGGAGGATATGTTCCATAGGAAATATTACCCAGTGATGATATGGTTTGGAGTGTTCATTTTGAACCTTATAAAGTGCCCTATATATTTTGTTTAACTATAATCAAAGCCCATGTAGTTTGATTTACATAGTTTAAGGTTGTGTATCAGGACCATGCCATGTAGTTTAAGGTTTTTTGGAAAGGAAATTTGTGTGTAAAAAGGGGAAGTAACAAGGGATTGAGTGGGGATTATGCATGGATTTTCCATGGGTGTTTTCTCTTCCTATCAGCTGATGGATAGTTAAGGAAGGATGGTTGAACTCATGGGGGATATGGCTTGGTGAATATGAGTTAGGGATTACACCTTATGGGAGGCCCATTTCCTACCATGGGGACAAAAATGACATGTGTGGGTCTCACTCATTTTATTTCTAAAGGTTTCTAACCTGATATTTGACTCAAGTGACGGCAGTTTTGGGGGCTTATACTAAATTAGAAGGTTGTGATATGAGAATTTTCTATCTATTGGTAACTAGATACAGAATGATAACTAGATTCTTGGGGGATATGGACAGTTGAGGAAGAGTTGACTCGTAGGTAATATGGATCATTGAGGAAGGATGAGAGAAAACATGGAAAATATAGCCTTGGTGAGGAATAATTTAGGGATTGTAACTAATAAGGCCCTATCATTTCTTTGGAGTAAGAAGGATACATATGGGGCTTACACATGGGCTTCTTGAAGGTTCTTGTCCTATTTTATGACTTAGGTGAAGGTGAGATTTGGGTATTACACCTAATTAGAGTCCCTTATCTTATCCCAGTATCACTATGGGATAATAATAGGTCCATTGGGTGCTTAGGCAGATTAGATGCTGGATATGAGTCAACCAAGATGAGAAGCATGAGCTAGGTGAAGTTTCTCCAATATCCTCACCATTAGTAACCTCGTTATCAATGGAATACATGACTTTTATTACACTAAGGGTCCTATAATATTTGTGATTAAATCCCAAGAATAACCCATTATCAAATGAATACATGATTGATGGAGTGAAAGGTGATTTGAACAGCCCAGTCATGTATCTTAAGTGGACATTGATAAGGCCCATATGGGTAGGTTCCCATGGTAGGTTAGTAGGTTAAATTAAATCCTTAGTGGAATAATTGTGAAAATTGATTCCACAGTAAAGCAACTAGGTGAAATACCACCCTATTTTATAAGATAGGTTGAAGTGTGTCCCCATTTGGGAAATTACAATGAAGTTTCACCATAGTTTGGTGAATATAGTGAAGTGTCACCCATGTTTCGGGGGTAGGGAGAAGTGTCATCCATTTTTGGATGGTAGTGTGAATTGTATCCTAATTTTTGACCTCTAAATGGTTACTTGGGTGCATAACACCTTAGTACTACTCTCTTGGAGTGAGTTGGGTGTGTGGAACCTTATTATAGTTTTTTCGAGATGGTTTCCTTCACTATAGTCCTTAAGTTTTATAGGAGAAGTGATCTTTTTTTAACATTTATTTTTTAAGTTATTTAGATGATACAATTAAGAAATGTTTTATATTAATTACCTTTATATTTGACTTAAAGAAGTCCTCTAAAGGGAGGAAAGAAGGCCTGGTCATGCACACAACTCTTGTCTTTTCTTCCTCCTTCATCTCTCCCAAAATCATCAAATAGAGAGTTGTGGGTCTATCTATAGGCCATAATAAACTAAGGAATGTATTGGATCACAATACTACTTATTTCACCATGGTAGTCAGGTGCCTCATGTAGGGGTACTTGGATGTGTGGCATGAGAACGTGGATGAGTTTCACGCTAGGAGAGTAGGGAACACACGTAGATATCATAGGGTGAAGTAACCCGGGAACTATGTAAAGAAACTAGGTTGAAGTGACCTGGGTGAATTGAGAGATTTGGTCTCCATACACTAATCCTTTGGCAGAGAAATTTTGTTTCCTAAAAAATTTCTCCCTCCGCAAAAAGGGAACTCTGACAGTATTATATAGAATTTCACTTTAAATATATGATATTTTATGAATTATAAACACTTTATAATATAATTTTTATTATGTCAAATTTTTACATAATATAAATATCAAATACTTAACATTATTTAAATCTTGATCATATCAATCATCAAAATGATTTTTATGTGGTTTAAACATTAATCCAAATAAGGCCCTTAATTAAGACAATTAAAATTAAACATTATGAAAAATACATAATCTAAATATAAACACTTTATATATTAGAACTTATTTTGTAATTTATAGACACTTTAAAAATCACCCTTATTATTTATAAATAAATTTTTTACTAACTCATAAATCATTCCTTGTAATTTTTTAAAAGGTATTTATAATATCAAATTTTAATATTGTGGACTATTTAATTATAAATGTCTCACAAACATTTATTAATTAATTATAAACTCACTATAATGAATTAATTTATAATATCTTTATAAATTAATAAATATCCCCAAAATACCATTAATATCATTTTATATACAATTTATAAATAATAAAATTCAATTCATAATTGAGGTTCAGGGAAAATAAATTTTCTATACCCATTGTATTTTAGGAATCATCTTAAATCATGGTTTATGATTCATAATCATATTCTACAGTCTAAGAAACATTGTATACTACAATTCATAAAATAGAGGCATGTGCTATCTATCATATTTTACAACTCACCTAGATGTCACATCAGTGATTCAATGCTCTGTTTTAGATATACGGCACAATAAAATCATAAGATATGACACCGAGAATTCATGCTCTATGAATAATGAAAATATGAGGAATTTTAAATGAGTCAATGCTTATTATATCCCATTTTTTAATCCATGACTCAACTAGATAGAACACATTTATGAATCATATTTTATGATTGGGTTATGATAGAGAATATGATTTCAAGAACATTTATTTCCTATATAATTTCACAAATCTAAATTCATAATAATCCCAAATACCATTATTAGGTTTCATAGGGATATAATAAAACTTATTAAATGTAGA
The DNA here is from genome assembly GCA_963277665.1 of Viscum album. Taxonomy (NCBI): domain Eukaryota; kingdom Viridiplantae; phylum Streptophyta; class Magnoliopsida; order Santalales; family Viscaceae; genus Viscum; species Viscum album. The sequence goes on from OY728138.1 coordinate 779,891,740, forward strand.
AAAGGTGATTAAGAAACAAAAACCAATATCTAATTCTTAGATAAATTAAAATAATGCATAAGAATAAAATTAATAGCTATATAAATGTGTATCATACACTAAATAGAAATCACAACATTGTACATGAATGCATGTCATATAAAGAATACCTAGTGAAAATAATGAAATTATCATGTGTAATCCAAGATAAAAATATAATAACAACCAATATCTACTAATAGTGACATAATAAAAAGTCCACCAGGGCCTCACCAACCCTACATATCTATAAAACAAACTAGTTTAACCTCTACCCAAATTACCTGGAAATGATATGATCATCAAAAGATATAATTACAAAGGATTAAGTAATAATTATGGTGGACTTTAGTTTTAACATCTATGTGTATATACTATGTGGGACCTCTCATGAGTGACCTACTCATGGGAGATAAAAAGGTTTCACTATAATACCCCAATCCGAATTGAAAGGTCCAAACTGGAGTGCCACATGACCTCAAGTGTGCCTCCCCATATGCAAGAGACTGCTAACTAGTATTGAGGGTCTAAGTATATTAATGGGGAGACTATACCCTCATTATCAATCCTTAATCAAATATTAATATAACAAAATATATAATAAATACATAAATTAGAGTAAACATGAAGAATGTATCTAGATGGAATACTTGTCATATAAGATGTAAATAGGCTCCCAAAGTAGAAATCCAAACGAGAGTATAATTCGAGTAGGTAAAAAATAAATAAAATAGTGATAATTCTCCAAAGTCTGTCCTAGTACCACTCCCAGCTCCATGATCCTCATATCAATCGGCTTCCATGGTTCCATTTCCCTTGATCGGATCCCTATGAATGAAGTCTGCAAATGCATCGAAATACCCATGTAGGGTGTGAGTAATAATGCCCAGTATGACACTACCAATGTGTCCTTAAAAAAATGTGCAGATGTATCACAGATGTATTCCATGATAATAATAAATTTTTAAACAAGAATAAAAACACACAATCACTTACTAAGTGGTCATGTGCTAACAAAGTTGCCAAATACCCCCAAACATACCAGCTTCAGTCCCATTCTAAAAGGATAAATGAGGGGATGTCGGAATGGTCATGGATATGTCACAAATAAAGGAATGATCCTCAAAGCTATTGAATAGTCATACAGGCCTTAGGCCTTCATGTCATATCACAATAGTCCACCATAACCTATTTTTATCTCTCATGTCAGGTCACATAGACCATCATTCCCTACTACTTCCATATAGTTCAGGTCATATAGAATATCATGCCCCATTATATTCTCATGGGTTTGATCACATATGGTCATCATTCCCCTAGGTTATACTATAGAAGTTCATCATGCCCCATTTTATATCTTAGCCTTTTCATCAATTCACATGCATCGTCTGAACACACTCCCCCTTTAGGGTTACCGAACTATGATGGGTCCACATGTCACTTTGGTATTATCCATAAAACAAATACAACATAGAATATACCACAATATAATACAAGTAAATATTGGTATCATATCATGGAAATCATAACATATCATCATGATAATAAAGTACCAATATAAATAAATTTCATCAATATAAAACATGAAAAACAATATATAAGAAAAACTCATGGCATCAAGCATCACAATAGGTTTCATGAGCAACACACACCCACATGTGATCACAATCAAGTACATTAATCAAGTTATGCCAATATAATAATTATACCAAGAAAAAAATGTGTATACAAGATCCTCATATGGAAAGAAACTTCTTAACTAAATGTTATCAATTCCCTCATTAAGGTTCATCAGTGAAATTTCACATAAATATCATTCGTGTATTAGTCAGTTCCAACCACTTGCCAAGGATTTCAAGGACCGTTCCCATCTATTTTATTTCCAAAAATAATTAAAACACCACATGAAATAATAGTTTCTATCTCATGGATAATTTCAAAATTATCAAAATGAGTTCATCATTTCTTCCTTATAGAAAAACATAATTTACATGAAATAAAAAAAATATCTCTCTATAATAATCCAAGATAAACTATAGATAATAATTCTTTATCACTCTTTGATAATTTCTAGATTATTATCATTTAAGAGATTATTATTAAATTTATCTAGGATAAAAGGAATAATTATATTCAAAGTCTCTCATGAAAATATGGTAAATGAATAAAAATCACTACATGATTATTTATCCCTATTAAATCTACCACACCCAAGAGAAGAGAGGAATATATGGTTCCAAAATGCTAGGAAATCAGAAGAGAACTTGGTGTGGTTGAAGAAGACTTCACATATAATGTGTAAAGGAATTTCTGGACTATTTGAACTAGAAGGAGTATCAAAATAAAAGTCAAGAGAAGGTTCGGGTATTTTTTTAAGAAAAAATCAATGGTGTATCACAGTCTTCATATTTGAAAATTAAATTCATCATTTAATTTGGTCTTTTAATGATTCATGAATGTAGAGTGTTTAATTTTATCCAAAAAATATGTTTTAAACCTAAATAAGTAAAATAAATTAGTTCCCATATATTAGTACTTTTAAAACATAAAAAATTAGTTACATATGTGTTTTAGGGAATAATAAAAATAAAAGAAACTTTTAAAATCATTTTTCACAAAAAAAAATCATTGTGTAAGGGTAACATGGTTTACCCTTATGCAGCTTATAACTATCATTTAAGGGTAAGGATTCACCTATACGCACCTTGTGTACTATGGGTTACCCTTATTTAACCCTTAAAATTTATATTTTACCTTCACATTATGTGAGAAATACCCTTACATGTCTCTTTTTTACACTTATGTAGCCTTTAGAAACTTACATCAACCTTTATGAACACCTCAGATTACCATTATGTGAATAGAGTTTACCCTTACGTGAACATAGGAAACTCTAGATTACCCTTATAATATTAGTATGTTTTTTGGATTAACCTTAAATAGTAGTTTTTCCTTCAACCTACCCTTAAAAATCTTAAGAAAACTCAAGATTACCCTTACATAGTGTATAGAAAATCTAACATACCCTTACATAGTGCATAGGTTACCCTTACATAACCTTTAGAAAAACAAAGCCTCCTTTATGTTTAAGAACCTAAATTCTATATGAGGGTTGGATCCTTTAAATTTTGGTCTAATTACTTTTTTGGACCTTTTTTGAATGACTAATAATTTCATAGTTTTTTTAGGGGTGTATGAGGCTTATTCGGAGATCAGAACTCTGGTCGGTTGAGAAAGGACTGGGCCGCACAATTAGTAGAAACTGTGTGATCCAATCTTCCAAGTTTACCTAACCATTAAAGGGATGTAAAGAGGTATTAATGAGGATATATGGTTTAGGAAACTATTTATCCTAAGGAACATTCCTATGTGGGGGTAACTATAGTTTTTAGCAAAGCATGTAGTATGGTTTGCACACAACTAGTCAAACAGGGTGCATGAAACTGTGTTCACCATCCTTAGTCATTGGTAGGTTCACTGTTGGAGCATGGTTTGTCCAATCAATCATCCAAACCATAAAAACCTATAAAATTTTGAAAAAATTACCAACATGACATTAATTACTTATAAACTTACCCCCTTCCTTCTTATATCCTCCTGTGTACACACGTTAAAGAGCTCTAAGGCCTCCTAAGATAGGTTCTTCTATATCTATTTTGTTCAAAGTCCAATAAAGATTATGTTGGTATTCTTGTATTCCTCTAGGTAATATCTTAGATCCTTATGCTCATTTTTTTCATTTTTATTCCTCTCAATGATGCTATTTTGATGCATTTTTTATGCCCTATTTTCAGGGTGTTAATCTATTCTTCTGTTTTCTTCTAATCTAAGCCAAACTGAGGGTTGATACTAGATGATAAGAGTTTTATGGTTATACGGTAGGTGTTAAATGACTTATCCCTCAAGTATCACCATTTTATAAACTGTTTTTGTTATGTTCACACCAATTTCATTGGGTGTTTTCAATTTACTTCATATTCCATTCTTATAATCATCATGATTGTATTCTAGAGACTTTTTCATATTTTTTTCTTGTTTCGTTGAAGTTTATGAACTCAAATACATCCACCCCATGTAGTTTTATACCTTATTTATTAATTTAATGGTTTTTTATAACTACTTGAACCATTGTTCGTGTGTGTTATCACTTGACCATTCTAAGGTAAGTGTTCTCATATAATTAATATATCCTTAATTTCTAAATGGATAAAACATGTATAGCTTCCACTGGACCCATATAAGGTATGTGTTTCAATTAAGTAATTTACCTTTAAATGTTAAATGGAATGTATATTTATAGTTATCACTTGTTCTAGATATTTATAATTAAATTATATATGGTTTCATGTCCTTATCCCACCTTTTCATACTTATGATAGGTAAGGAATGAACCAACTAATTTAAAATGGAATAAAAGTAATAATTGGTTTCATTCCATCTAGGTAATGAACCCACTAAATATTTATAAACTGAATTGGTAATTGGTTACATGTCTTAATTATCCTTGTCACCAAGTATGAAAGGCAATGGAATAAACCTCTTGAATTATTAAAAGGCATGAGTTTTATATGGCCTTAAATAATGAATTAATTAAGTATAAGGTGCCTATTGAATATGGAAATATTTATCTTTATTAGAGTGTTCATACTTTAGTTGTCCTTAGATTCCTGAGGGAATGTCTTGAGAACTCAGAGGATTCCATTATGATTCAAGGAATCAGTTTTCAAGGGAGATACCCACCTTGGGACATGATCCTTGTCTACTATCAGATGTCTAGAATGATGTCGTAGGATCCTTCCACTATCTTCCATATATTAGGATTCCTTGTATATACTCCTTAGATCCAACTTCATGTCTTCGGATATGTGGATCCATGAATTCACCCCATTAGGCCCAGTCATGCTTGGCTCTTTTTACCTTGGATGTGATCCATGGAATTGGTTAGAATCATTTATAAAGGAATTCCTTGGGAAATTCCCCTTGGATTACTCTCAGACCCTTATATCTAGGCTACATGTTATTACTATGTTGTCTTGATCCCTAAGTTCAAGGATGCCTTTGTCATTACCTTGGATCCTCTTTCATTATTATCATCATTTTAGGATGCCTTGTTACACCATATATACTTTTTTATTATTATTATCATGATACATTTCTAATGTTGTTGTACCTCACATGACTTGTTTATATAAAATGTACTCAAATGAATTAATTAAATGATTACATGTTCAGACACGATCATAGGATGAAGAAATTATAGGGATATTTACATTTCTATACTGCTTTAAATTTATCTATACCTACACACTATTCAGTTTGTATTCATATACTATATTTTATATACATAATTGGTGGTGGCCTATTGAGATTTATCATACACCCTATCTAGGACACTAATTGTACCCGGGCATATTACATGTATACAGGTGTTGATAGGGGGAATCGTCCTACTTTGGAAACCTAGTCTTTCTTTATTACATTAGGATGGAGCTTGGTAGCAGATGACTGGGCTAGTACTCAGGATGCTTGGATAGTTTTTGGATTATTTTTTCTTCTTTTTTATATAATGTATTGCCTACATCCATGTATACCTTTTTTATAGTTTTTTAGAGACATGAAATGAATTATCATGTTGTATATGATTCAGTTTCCAGCTTTAGATTATTATTTGGTTCTTAGATGTCTATCCTTACCTTCACTGCCAATTTTATCTATTTATAATGCTTCTCATATTTATCTGCTTGTTATTATCCATTTTGTTCCACTCTAGAATGAGTTCATAGTATCCCCATGTTCACACCTTAGGCCCTCGTTTCTAGTCGGAAGCCTCTGGAATATGGGGAGGCATACTTGAGGCCATGTGGCCCACCGACTTGGGGAACCTTTGAGTGGAATATGATTTGAGATATCAGATAGTGGTATCAGATCTTTATTTTATTTATTTACTATTTTAAAACAATATATAGGAGATGAGGAATGTTTTATAACTTTTTGATAAGCCATGAATGGGCATAGCTAACCCATGTTTGGGGTAAATACCGAGTTTCCTGAAATAATAATTATTGTTCGGTATTTTTATTATTGTAGTTGATTTAATTCCACCATTGGGTGATGTGCATGTAATGTAATGGTTACTATTATTATTATGATTGAGGATTGCATTATATCCTTAGTCTAATAAAATTAGGTTAAGGAATCATCAATAATGTATCATTATTGGCACCTATAAATAAAATTCCATTCATATATCATGCCATATGGGTGTATTTCACTACTTTTATTTCCTATATTTTCTATTATTGTTGAGTGATACATGGTTTTTCTATTTATTCTTGTGCTACTAAAATCTTTTTGGGGTATAGAATTGGTTATTTAAAGTGTCATCATTAATCTAAATAGTTTTTTCCTATATAGGATGATGGTGACATCTTAAACAGCTATTTTTTACCCATGTCTGCTATGCACCCCTGGTTATATGAGCTTATCTTTTACTATGATTGAGTGAATTCTAGTTTCAATGCATGAGTTTAATGGGACCTTGTCAATTGTAATGATTAATTAATTAAGTAAATCCATAATATATTACATGTTACATCGTTATAATGAATGTAGATGGGGTTAAATTGAAATTAAATGGGTGTCAATTCTAGTGATAAGGTGTATAAGCCCTTATTCACTAGGAATGGTAGTCCATTTTAAATCAAATATTTATATATATATATAATCAAATTCAAACATAAAATTTAAATCTTGAATTATAAAAATAAATTTGTTTCTATAAAATTAATAGGCTGGTGTAAATGATCCTTCACCTATTGGAACCCCTATAAATTAAACTTGATAACTTTTGAATACCTTGGCCTTCTAAGAAATTTGTTGGGGTAGTTCCTTGGGTAGTGAGTCCTTTTTTTATGATATTCTTTTGGTAGTTCTTCTATATACTATCAAATATTGATCTGAGGTGTGTTCTTGGAATTTATAGAGTTATTCCATCATGATTTCCTCGTGTCATGCACCAAGAAGGTGGTGACGATGATGCTCCAAAGATTTTGGTACCTAATCCACCAATCTTACCACCAGGAGTTCCACTTGAGGAACCACCTATTATACCTGATTTGGGCACATATTATCAACTTAAAGATAGTTTTTTATGTATGATTCATTCCATTTAGGGTTCTCCATGACCTTCACCTACTATGGATAAACAAAAACATGACTTCCAACATCATCATCATCCCATATTTTTGGGTGATGGTGGTCCATAGGCTACTGAGTCTTGGTTAGAGTCCACTCTTTCTATTTTTGACCATATAAAGTCACATCCAAAGAGGAGGGTCAATATTTCTATGTTTATGTTGTGTGATTCCACAAAATTATGGTGGCATGTGATTACTCAAGCTAGTCATCATCAAGGAATGGTCTGATATGATTTTTAGACTGCCTTATATGGTTACTTTTTTTCTTATACTTTGAGAGTTGACTGAGCTAGAGAGTTCATACACATAGAGTAGGGTGTTAAGTCTATTATAGACTATTCAGTGTACTTTACTGAGTCTTGGCACTTTTCATTACTTCTATCTAGAGATGATCTATCCCATTCTAGACGCTTCTAGGATAGTCTCATGTGTGTCATACATACTTAGGTGAATTTATTTCACCTACCCACTTTTTCTAAGATTTTGAACTAGACCCTTATCACTTAGCCAACCTAAGGGAAGGAAAGAGTTCTGGGAATGGAGTTTCAGTGATGAGGTAGGGAAGTAGTTCTTCTAGTAGCAAGAATCACACCCTTGAGGTTTCTCCTTAGAGTAGTGGCGGCCAGAGTATCCACATTGGTAGCTCTATTATATTCCATCAGTACGAATGATGAAGGCATCTAAATCCTTAGTGTCATAGATACCCTCTTGATTGTTGAGCTTTAATCCCTATGTGGAATCTTTAAATATTATGTTGAACATTTCCATCTACTTCTAGTGGATGAGGATTTTCACTAGATCTACTTTCAGGAGAAGGATCAGTTGCACAACTTCAAGTGGGAAGTTGGAGTATCACTAGTAGGATAAGATGAGGAGGAGGTCATGGTTGTGGTATCCTAACTTATTATTATCATTAAAATCATATAAAACCTACTAAGGGTATTCCATCTATAGCATAGGTCCATGGATCAGGTCAGATTCATGCTTTACAGCCTATTCCCAAGGATCAGAGTGTAGGAACGTCGACAGTATGAGGTAATGTTCTAGTAGCCTCCACTATTTTATATTCTTTATTAAATAAAGGTTATTCACACTCATTTATCTCTTTATCAACCATGGAAATTATTAGGATGGTAATTTAGAATTTTTTGGTTTTATGACCTCGTACACACCATTCGGAGTGCATCCATAGGGAATATGCTAATTCAAGGACTGCCCCTTAAGGTAGGTAGTTGTCCCTTATTATGGGACCACTTTGTAATTGAGATGATAGGATTTGATGTCATTATCAGAATGTATTAGCCAGTCCCATATCATGCATATGTGGGCTACTATCACCATAGGTTATCATTTACATCAACATAAGGTGGTATTTATATTCACAAGGGTGAGTGAAATGTCCAGGATAGTAGAGCTGGACTAGAGAATCATGGGCTAGGTAGAGTAATTGCCCAAATTTCTAGTATTTTCATAGAGGATTAGGGATTTACTCATATATATATTCCTACCATGGTATATCATTTCATGGATGTATTTCCTGATGATTTTTCTATCTTACATCCTGAGAAATAGGTAGATTTTACGATTGAGATTGTTCAGGGAGCAGCTGTAGTGTCTATTCCTCCATATAGGATGGAACCTACTGATCTCTAATAGATTAAGATGTAGTTAGATGATATAGAGGCCAAGGGTTTTATCCAACCCATCACTTCTTCATGGGATTCACCCGTAATTTTCATCAAGAATGAAGATGGAAACCTCAGGCTTTGCATGGATTACTGATGGTTGAACCAACTTACAATTAAGAACTAGTATCCACTACCTCAGATAGATGATCTCTTTGACTAGCTCCAAGGAGTGGGGTATTCTCAAAGATCAACCTGAGATCGAGCTATCATCAAGTGTTTGTTAGTCCTTCATACATACATCATATAGCTTTTCATAGTATCTATGTTCTTTATGAGTATCTTGTTATACCATTCAGTCTTATGAACACGCTCATCATTTTTATGGCTTTAATGAATAGGGTTTTCAACCACTATCTAGATTCTTTTTTCATGGTATTTGTGGAATACATCTTGGTGTATTCTCATACTTATAGTAACCATGATATAAATCTTGATATTGTTTGAATACACTAATAGAAAATATGCTATATGCCAAGATTTCTAAGTGCCACGTCTGTATTAACAAAGTTAACTTCTTGGGTCATATTATCTCAGAATCAGGAGTATCAGTTGACCCATAGAAGATGAGTGTTGTGGTTTCCTGGGAGAATTATAAAAATGTGTTTGACATGTGGAGTTTCTTGGGTATGGATGGATACTATGGGTTATTTATATAAGACTTACCGCACCTTGATGCACCTCTTATTGTATTAAAAATAATGGTGTGAAGTTTTTATGGTTAGAAGCATGTGAAAAATCCTTTCAGGAGCAGAAAGGAATGCTTTTTTTGGAACCAATTCTAATTCTTACAGAGTCTGGAAGAGACTATACATTAATATATGATGCAATAGGAACTGGGATGAGTGTAGTGCTAATGTAGGAGGATCGAGTTGTTGTGTATAGATATTGGTTGTTGAGGCCTCATGAGAGAAATTACCCGACATAAGACCTCAAGCTAGCAGCTTTTGTCTATTCCTTATGTTGCTGGAGACGATATATGATGGGTGAGCATATTTTGGTGTATATGGACTACAATATCCTTAAATATATCTTTATAAATCATGAATTTAATCTCATACAGTGAATATGGGTCGAATATCTTCATTCCTTCAACTTTGATATTTCCTCTACGCTTGGAAAGGGAAATGTAGTAGCTAATGAAATCAGCTAGAAAACTTTGGCACAGGCTTTTTAGGAAGCTACTGATGAATGGAAATTGATGTATCTCTTTTCTAAGCTACATCTGGAGTTTCACAAGATTCACAAGAAGTATTACTTCTCATCCTTCATAGTTTCGTATTCACTCATTGATAGGTTAAAGATAAGACAACTTTTAGATCTTGAAGGCTTGGTTCTCCATGAGAGTATTTGAGGTGAGGACCTACCTATGGATTGGTCTGTTGATAGAGATGAGACCCTTCATATAAATCGGTGTTTTTGGGTTCCTACAGATATGATAGAGGAACTATTGCGTGATTCCTACACTTCTCATTGGGAAGTTCATCTAGTCATATCCAAGATGTATCAAGATATGCAACACTAGTATTGGTGGCCTAGGATGAAACATCGAATGGTAGGTTTTATTACTAGGTGTTCCACCTATCAGTAGGTCAAGACATAGCATTGGAGACCCACTAGATTATTACAGTCTTTATCAGTACCTAAATAGGAATGGAAAGATGATATTATGGATTTTTTTCATCATCTAATTGAGGCCACATCAAGGTAGTGATGCGGTTTGGGTAGTCATGAATAGACTGATGAAAGTAGAGCACATAATTATTATCCAGGAGACTTTCTTAGTTGATTATCTAGGAAAACTATATGTCTATGAGATCATACAACTATATGGGGCCCCTCATACTATCGATTCAAATAGGGACTCTCATTTCACATTAAGGTTCTGGAAGGGGTTATAGAGAGTTGTGGGTACACAAGTGATTCTGAGAACAACCTTTCACCCTCAGACCAATGGATATATAGAACATATGATACATGTGTTAGAGGACATTCTTTGAGCATATGTCTTTGATTTTGGAAGTTCTTGGGAGAATCATATCCCTATCTTCAAGTTATTATATAATAATATATTTTAAGAGATGATTTATATGGCTCTGTATGATTCCTTGTATGGTAGTCCATGTCATTCAACCCTATGCTAGCTAGAGGTAGGAGAGGCAGTGCTTCAATTTCCTTTTCTTATGCAGGAGACTTCAGATCATGTTTAAATGACCAGAAATTATACGTCTACTAATTAGTCTAGATAGAATTTTTATTCCAATATCCATCTATAACCTCTGTAGTTTGAGGTTGGGGATTTTTTTCTATGGGTATCTCCTAGGCCAGGTCATAGAAGGATGCAGAGGAATGGTAAAGTTGTTGCTGCATTATGTTGGTCTATTTGTGATTCTTCATAGATTCAGGATGGTAGCCTATCAATTTCATCTACCTCATAGGTATCTTACCATGAACAATGTATTACATGTTTCATAGATTCACTTTTATCATACTGACCCATCTCATACTTTTAGTCCCAGTGATTTTGAGTTAGACGATGATGCTTCTTTTGAGGAGTATCCTATACACATCATTGATCAGAGCATGAAGGATCTTTGAGGATGGTTTGTCCCTTTAGTATAGGTTTTATAGTAGCATGGTTTTGTATAGGCTGAGAACTAGGAGAGGAATTCTAAAATAAGTTCTCAGTGGATAGAGTTATACTCAGATGAAGTTCTTCCACCCTTGGAAGTTGAAATTAGGGATAAGTTCTTTTAAGGGGGGAGACTGTAAGAACCCAATTTTTTTATGAGGTATAGATCCTTTAATTTTTTTTTTAATTCTTTATTTTTAACCTTTTATGGATTCCTAATAATTTCATGGTTTTTTCGGGGGTTTCTGATGCTTTTTTGGAGATTGAAACCCTGGATGGTGGACAAAGGATTGGTCTGCATGATCGCATCACGATTCACTATTTTATTTCACCCTTACATCACAGTTTTAGCTTGTTTTGTATTTAAAATTATAAATATTATCTCAAATTTCCCATCCCATTTAATTAAATTATTAAATTTTTATCACTATTAAAAAGGGAAATTATACTTGTTTTGGTGATTTTGTTGTAGGAGGAGGTAATTTGGAGGGACATAGATGATCCAGAAGGAAAATGGGCCAAACTGCATGGAAGCTCAAAGACATTTATCCACTATTTTAAACATTTCTCAAAATAAATCCATCCAAAGGGACTTAAATTTTTTGTTCTGATCCAAAATTTAGTGGTATATAACAAATCTCAAGAAACCCAAGCCCAATTAGGCCATATGATTGTTTATCTAAACTGATCTATCTAGGGGACCGAATCTGAACGAAGTTAAAGATTTGGTTCTTTATTTCGGACATATCTCATGATTTAATCCTTCATTGGCTGCCAAATTTTACATTGAGACAGTAAAGATAGCGACCAACAACTTTTCTCTTTTTTCCAAATCTAGATAAGGCCATTTACCAACCCAAAAACAATACATAAGTTGTATCTCTAAATCTGGGTGCCCAAAACAACTTCCCATTTTGACTATAAATTGGCACCTTGGACACCCCATTTGCAAGTTCGACCAAGGAGTGAAGTACTTCCATTTTGGAGTTATATAGGAGTCCTCTCATCAACTTTGAGGTTCTGTAAATCCCTATACTCATATGGGGATCTCTTGAAGAAAGGATCCTTTTCATCGAAGCCTTCATCTCCTTCTCATGTTGTAATATTTGTTTGTGTGTAATAAACTTATTAGTTCCTAATTTATTTCTTCTATTTTCCTCTGTTTTGTTCAATTATATTCCTCACTAATATTCCATATTGTTATGTAAATAAAGAGTATAAACTATATTGGGTTCTACCCATTCTAAACTATTTCGAATGCAATTCGTTTCTATGATGACTGCACCACCCCTGGAAGAGTAGTTCTTTATAGTAATCGATCTACCTATTACCTTCTTCATTCATTTATTTTGAATAAATGAACTACTATAATTCACATAATATGATATATTAATTTATTTTTTAAAATATAATAAACTAAGCAAGTAATTTAACAATTAACACAAAAACATGTGAGGTTGAGATTTTAGTAAATTGTGAGAGCAAAAACTTAATCGGTAAAAAAACACACAGGGATAAATTTGTAAACATCAAATAAAATCCCTAAACTAAATTCATTCTCATTTACATATTTGTTATTTTCCCTAATTCATAATTTATTATAATCTATCCTTATAACATCAATAAAATTAGGGTTCTATAATTGCATATACTAAAACTAGCCTAGGGTTTAATTCATTTAATCTTTGTGGTTTAGTTAATTCTCATAGGGTTAGGGGGTTAAAAAATTAGTGGATCATAATTAAGTGGATATTAATTTAAATGATAATGATTAATAAGTAAGTGAATAGATAGAGTTAGATCAATTACACATTTTAAAATATTTTCTAAAAAACATCTTCTCATTGTGTTTTATTAATCAAATTTCATTTCAAAAACAAAAACAAACAAAATACAATATTCTTCCAGTATATTGATTGTTATTATTTTATAAACATTGAACAAAACCCCCATACTTCTAATTTGTTTATTTTATTTTATTTTATTTTCAAAATACCTTTAATATGTTGTTTTAAATTACTTCCTCCTTTGAGAGACGACCTTGGTTAGCCACTCTACTGCACCTAAATAACCCAAAACTGAATATCATTTGAGATCACCCATGATAGCACCTTTAAATTAGCATCATTTATGTGGATGAAAGTAATTATTTCAACCAATTTTAGTAATTTATTTTATTTTTCATTTTATTCTCTTCTTCTCTTCTTTCTCACTCCTTTACCCAATCTTGATTTTTTCTTCTTCCTTTGTTTTCTTCTTCTTCTTCTTTTTGGACCATCAACTCAAACTTTTACTTTTTATTTTATTATGGTACACTTTTATTATTTTCATTTTTATTTTATTTATCACATGAACTAATCCCAATGATATTAGATCTTAACCCGGAGATTGAATGAATCCTTCAAGCTCGAATCAGGTAGTCTCAGTCTACGAGAAGTTTCAATATTCAACTAGTTGGAGAATTACTCAATTCTGGTAACATTGAAATTGGATGAAATTCAAATTCAAACATAAAACAAGAACCAATGGCTAAAAACAATAATAATGAACTTAATAGAACCATTAGAGAATTGGTTGCACCAGATATTAACTATGAACCAAATTGTATTGCATACCCAAATCTCAAATCGGACTTTGAACTGAAATATGGGTTAATTCACCTACTTATAAAATTTCATGGATTATCTAGTGAGGATCCAAAAAAACATTTAAAATAATTTAATTTTAGTTTTCTTAACCCTTAAACTAAGAAATTTCTCTGAAGATCAAATAAAACTAAAAGCATTTCCATTTTCAATTGATGGAGTTATAAAGGATTGAATGTGTTATTTACTACCTAAAGATGTCACATGTTGGAATGATTTGAAATTCATTTTCTTATAGAGAATTTTTACAGCATCAAGGACCACTTACATTCATAAGGATATCTCAGGGATCAAGCAATTATAAGGGGATTCAATGTATGAGTACTGGGAGTGATTTAAGAAGCTAGGAAAAAGCTATCCACATCACCAAATTAGTGTGAAACTCGTCATCCAGTACATCTATGAAGGACTCACACCTATGGATAGGATCGTGGTGGATGTCGCAGCTGGAGGATAATTGGTGGAAAAACACCAGTAGTTTCACGTGCATTGATCAACAAGATGGAACAAAACACCCAACAATTTGGTGATCAAGGTAAGCCACATGTTAGAGGAGTACATCAGGTAAGTCCATAATCTCTTGAAAGTCATTTAATTGATACCAATTTGAAATAATTGACCACTATGGTGAGGCATATTGATTTGGCTCAAAAGATATCCCAACCCACTCATGTGAGACCTTGTGTAATTTTCACTGAAATAGACCAACCGACTGTTCCCCCAATTACATGAGACGGACGATTACGCTATCGTATTCCCTGGGTGACCATATCAGTAGTAACAAAAACCACATCCCCATAATAATTATGATTTATTTTCACCAACATACAACCAAGGGTGGAAGGATCAATTAGACATGAGTTATGAACCTGGACAAAAACAAAGGCCCCCTTTTTAGAAAAATTTCCAGCAGTCTCTGCCTTACCAACAGGGTTTCCAACAACCCCAAAGGAGATTTGAATCCCAAGAATCAACAAGTCAAAAAAAAGGGAATTCTAAAATAAAGGTATATTATAATACTTATGATATTTTGAAACAAATAGTTTTTAATCAACAGAATGAGATGAAGATTCAAGGTTTATAGTTGAGAGAGTTGAAGACGCAAATGAGCTAGATTGTCACCACCCTCCATGAACTGGTAAGTAAGAACTCTGTAGATATTCCTTCCCAACCTACTCCAAATCCAAAGGGTAATTTTAGTGTCATCACATTGAGAAGTGGGAAGAAAACAATGGATATATCTACCCCTACCATTCCATCGGGATTCACCTCAACCCTAGAGAATCATTATTCCATACCAACTGATGAGAAACTCAAGGATAAAGATAAAGGTAAGAAAATGATAGATGATGTTTTTTCTAAACCCCTTCCTTTTCCAAATAGATTTTTTCAAACCAAAAATATGGCTGAAGAGGCGATGAAAAAAGAGGCTCTGGACACATTCAAGCATGTGGAGATCAACATCCCACTACTTGAGGCCATTAAACGAATACCAAGGTATGAAAAATTCTTAAAAGAACCTTTTACTAATCAAAGAGGGGTCAAGGGAAGTGAGAGGGTTAATATTGTACGGAATTTGTTATCACTCAATACACCAATTCTAGAAATGCCAACAAAGTGCAAGGATCTCGGTACATTCATCATACCATGCACTATAGGGGAGTTACACTTTTCTTATGATTTATATGATTTAGAAGCTTCCATAAATGTGATGCCTTACTCTATATTCTTTTTTTTACAGGTTGGTGAGTTGAAGATGACAAGAGTAGTGGTGTAATTGGTGAATAGAGCTATGACATATCCAGTAGGATTTCTTAAGGATATACTTGTTTTGGGTAAGATATATAATATTTCCTATATATTTCTATGTCCTTAACATAGAGGATGATCAGGTAAGTTCTCATGCTCCCATTATCTTAGGTAGTCCCTTCCTCAAAACTACAAAGAGGAAGATAAATGTCTATTAGGGTACACTTTCCCTAGAGTTTAGAGATGAAATTGTGATATGTAATGTTATGGACACCATGAACTACCCCTTAGAGGACTATTCTACTTTTTTATCTCCGATTTTGAACCACCAAATAAAAACCCCATGGAATTTGATTATACTATTCTTATGGAAATTATGAGCATTGATTCTAGTTTGATGTCTAAGATCACTTCCACACCTTCTTATAATTCACTAACCTCTATTAGATTTGATTTTTAAATGGATTCATATTCTGATTTTGATCATGTTAACTCTGATTATGAATTTGATGTTGAGTATGCTGATGGTTTTGATACATTATTCTTTGATTTTGATGATTTTTATTCTAGTACTAATGTTCATTGTTCACATATTTTAGTTCCTTCAACTATCTATACATCACCCCCTACATTGGAACTCAAGCCATTTCCACGAAATCTAAAATACTCATACTCGTTGATTGGTGATAGATTAACTGTTATCATTGCTAAAAATATCTCTTTTAAACATGAAGAAAAACTTTTAAATCCTTTTAGGGAGAACATTAGGGAAATTGGGTGGACCTTGGTTAACATATCAGGTATTAGACCCTCCATTTTCATGCATAGGATTATATTGGAGGATGGGAATAAACCAATGAGGTAGACAAAAAAGATTCTCAATCCAACCCTTTTGAAAGTTGTTAAAAAATAAGTTGAAAATTTTCTCGATGAAGGTATAATTTATCCCATTTCATATTCCCAGTGGGTGATTCCTATTCAGGTTGTGCCTAATAAAAATGGTGTTACTATTGTTATAAATGAGAAAGATAAATTAGTTCCAATGAGGGTGAAAAATAGTTGTCATTTTTGTATTGATTATAGGAAACTAAATCAATCCACTCGCAAGGACCATTTCCCCCTCCCATTTATTGATCAAATACTTGAGAGACTAGCTGGGAAAACTCACTATTGTTTTTTGGATGGATTTTCTGGATATTTTCACATTCCTATAGCTCTGGAGGATCAGGATAATACATCATTCACTTGTCCATTCGGTACATTTTTCTACCAAAGGATTCTATTTGGACTACGCAATTCCCTAGGTACCTTCTAGAGATGCATGGTGAGAATTTTTTAAGATTTCATTGAGACTTGTATGGAGGTGTTTATGGATGATTTTATAGTGTATGGATCTTCATTTGATGAATGTATATTTAGTTTCATAAAGGTTTTGAATTGTTGTATTGAGAAGAATATGGTATTGAACTTTGAAAAGTTTCATTTCATGGTAGATCATGGAATTTTGTTAGGGAATGTAGTTTCAAAACATGGTATAGTGGTTGATAGATCTAAGGTAGATATTATTTCATCCTTTCTATATCCTTTATTTGTGTGTGATGTTAGATCATTCCTAGGGCATGTAGTATTTTATCAATGCTTAATCCAAGATTTCAGTAAGATCACCCTACCCTTATCTCGATTACTTCAAAAGGATATTGACTTCGTGTTTTATGATTCTTGTAGTAATTCCTTTCATAAGTTAAATAAGCATCTAGCTACTCTACCAATCATACAACCCCCACTATGGGAGCTTCTTTTGAGCTTATGTGTGATGCATCCAACTTCACGGTTGGATCTGTCTTATCATAGAGGGTGGAGGGACATTCACATGTGATTGCCTATGCATAGAGTACATTGGATTCAACCCAATAAAATTAAAAGACCACAAAAAAATTATTGCTATCATATTTTCTTTAGAAAAATTCAGTTCATATTTTTTGGGCTCTAAAGTTGTTTTTTCTGACCATGCATCTCTAAGTTACCTCTTGAAGAATCTAGATGAAAAGCCCAGACTCATCTGATGGATGATCCTTCTCCAAGAATTTTATATTAAGATAAAGTACAATAAGGGGTTATAAAACCTGGTGGAAGACCACATGAGTATGATTAATCACACATTAGAGGCTGACACCTTGGACCAGGTACCACTTTGGGACACTTTCCCTGATGAGCATCTTCATGCACTATTAGGTACACATCCTTGGTATGGTGATTTAGTTAACTACCTTGTTGCATCTGAAATTTATGCAAATTTAAAGAAACGTCAAGTCCAAAAATTAAAGAGTGTGTCTATATTTTATGTTTGAGATGATCCCTGCCTATGGAACATGTGTAGTGATTAAGTTATTAGGAGGTGCGTTCCTGGTCATGAGTTTGATTCTATCCTATATTTTTGCCATACACTTTCATGTGGAGGATACTTTGGACCCCAATGAATAGGTATAAAATTCATAGACTCCTGATTATATTTTCCTAGCTTATTCCATGATGATCATGTGTTTTTTAAGTCATGCTCACGTTGCCAACACACTGGGAACATTTCAAGTAGACATGAGATGCCCTAGCAACCCATATTATTCTGTGAGATTTTTGATATATAGGGCATTGATTTTATGGGTCATTTTAAAAATTCATTTGTTTTCTTGTATATTTTGGTTGTAGTTGATTATTTTATAAAATGGGTGGAGGCTAAGTCCACTAGGACTGATGATTCTCTTATTGTAGTCGATTTTGTCAAGGCACATATTTTCTTAAGGTTTGGAGTATTGAAGGCCATCATCATTGACCAAGGGACACATTTTTACAATTTTAATTTGGTTCCCCTATTTATGAATTATGGGGTGACACACAAAACATCAACACCATACCACCCCCAAATAAATGTCCAGACTGAAGTTTCAAATCGTGAGATGAAACCAATTTTGGAGAAAATCGTGTATCTGAATAGGAAGGATTGGAGCAAGCGCTTGGATGATGCGTTGTGGGATTATAGGAAAGCATACAATACCCCCATCAGTATTTCCCCATTTTATATTGTTTTTGGTAAATCCTTTCATCTCCCCATGGAAGTCGAGCATCTGTCTTATTGGGCTATAAAGAAATTCAACATGGATTTGGCCCAAGATGGAATTTAAAGGAAGCTAGAAATTCAAGAGCTTAATGAAATTTGATTATCATAATATGAGAACTCAAAGATCTACAAGTAAATATCAAAATCATCTCATGATAGAATTATTCAAAAAAGGGAATTTCATGTATGAGATAAAGTCCTACTCTATATTTCAGGACTAAAGCTGATGCCTGGTAATTTTCATTCCAAATGGTTAGTCCCTTAATTTTTGTCTAATGTTTTTCCTTATGTTGTAGTGTAGATCACACAAGAGGACACTAAAAGGATATTTACAATCAACAGGAAACATTTGAAGTAATAAATTGAGGGACTTCCTGCCGATACAGTTGATTTTATTACACTGCATAACCCCATCATCACTTGAGAATATCAGTCTGTTCCTAACCCTTCCACTTTTATATTAGTTTTTCTATTTCAAATTAAACATTTCATATTTTCATATCATCTCATAGTTTTACATTGAGGACAGTGAAACATTTTAATTATGGGGGATGGGACAAAATTTTGTGGTAGATATTTAGGATTTTCAATTGTGTGTGTTTTAGTGTTTTCTGCTAAGTTTTATGTTAAATTTTCAAAAAAAACAAAAAATATATATCATGTAACATGCTCATTTGGATATGGAATATATGGAAAATTAATGTTTTCAAAATTCATTGGTTCCATGATAATAATGAGAAGACTTCATCATCAAGGGTTGATTTTTATAAAAATTTAAGTCCTTGATGATATGATTGGTTGTGTCATTATGAAACCTTTGAGATTTTGACATCATTATTTTTTGTGTTTATTCATGGTAAATCTTGTCATTAATTTCTCCACAAAACTTTTTACTCAACCATGACATGTGAAAATTTTCCTACACAATTGAAGGTATAATCAATTTAGGTAAAAAAATCATTGGTTGATCCATACATTCATTTCTCTTCCGATCAGTTTCATTACTGTACCAAATTTATGTATGCATGTGTACCAATTATATGACTATTTTAAACCCTCAAAAAACAATAAAAAACAAAAACAAAAAAAAATATGGTTTGTGTCTTGGGAGGGTCAAAAACCACTCTTCCTTGACTTATGATCTTGTTATAACTATTATAATTAGTGTCGTCAGGAGATCAAGAAAGGGTTAAGAGTTGAGTGTGAGATTTGTTCCAAGTGAAAATTTTGAAAAAAAAAACAAAAATAATAAATGAGGGGAGTGATAAAATGTATAGCATGTGGGTATATCTAGTTTAGGAGCTTATGGTTTTACTTTCAGGAATTCTTTAGTGAGTGGGTCTTGAAATTTGATTGCAAAGAAATGTAGAATAGGTTCGGTGAATTAAACTAGGTAAGAAGAATTATTTTACTTAATCTGAATATATTGAATAAAGGGTGGAGATATGAACTTGGAATGGTTTTCACACACACACGTGGTGAATTGGTGGCATGGTATACCCATGACTTGTTTTTTCATGATTAGTATTAATCTCACTGAATTTTGTTTTGACATAATTTATGAGATAATGACTTTAAAATTTATTGATATTGACCCTTAATGGGATTCTTAATTTTCCTATATTTCCACTGTGGATTGAGGAATATTAACATTAATATCTTGTCACAATGTTTTTTAATGCATGATATGAGGTTTTTTCCAAGAGTGCAAAAGGGTAAGTGTGGGGGTGTGATCGCATCATGATTCGCTACTTTATTTCACCCTTACATCACAATTTCAGCTTGTTTTGTATTTAAAATTATAAATATTATAACAAATTTAACATCCCATTTGATTCAATTATTAAATTTTTATCACTTTTAAAAGGTCAATTATACTTTTTTGGTGATTTTGTTGTAGGAGGAGGTAATTTGGAGGGTCGGATATGATCCGGAACAAAAATTGGTCAAACTGCATGGAAGCCCAAGGACATCTATCCACTCTTTTGAACATTCCGTGAAATAAGTGAATCAAGAAAGGATGAAATTTTATGGGATTATCCAAAATTAATTAGGATACAACTAATATCAAGAAACCCAAACCCAATTATTCCATATGAGGGCCCATCCGAATAGATCTGTCCAGGGGACAGAATTTTCACAAAGCCAAATATTTGTTTATGTATTTTGGTCATATATCCCTTGTTAATCCTCCATTGGCCTCTAAATTTGACATGGGGATATTAAATATTCATAAATAAAATTTTATATTTTTTCCAAGTCTAGATAAGTTCATTTACCAACCCAAACATGAGACACAAATGGTATCTTGAAATCTGGGTTCCCAAACCCACTTCCCATTTTGGCTATAAATTGGTACCATGGGTACACCATTTACAAGTTCAACTAAGGAGTGAAGTGCTGCCATTTTGGAGTTATATATAAGTCCTCTAATCACCTTTTAAGTTATATAACTCCTTGTACTCATAGGTGGCACTCATTAAGCAAGGATCCCTTCATTGAAGCCTTCCTCTCCATCTCATGTTGTAATATTTGTATTTCTGTAATAAACTTCTTAGTTACTATTTTATTTCTTATATTTTCCTTTGTTTTGTTCACTTATATTCTTATTTAATCTTCCTATTTAGTATATAAATAAATAGTATAAATGATATTGGGTTATACCCATTCTAAATTTTTTTTAATTCAATTCGTTTTTACGATGACTACACTGCCCATGGAAAAGTAGTTTTTTTAGTAATCGATCTACCTATTACCTTATTCGTTAATTTATTTTGAATCAATGAGATATTTTAATTAACTTAATATGATATATGAATTTAGTTTTTAAAATATAATAATCTAATAAATCAATTGAAAAATTAACACAGAAACATGCGAGGTCGAGATTTGTGTAAAGTGTGAGAGCACAAACTTAATCAGTAAAACAAAACCACACAGGATAAATTTGTAGAGTTCAAATAAAATCCATAAACTAAATTCACACTCATTTAAATAGTGGTTATGTGCCCAAATTCACCACTAACCATAATATATCCTTATAAAATCAATCAAAGCAGGGTTCTATGATTGCATGTACTAAAGCTAGCCTAGGGTTTAATTCATTTCACCTTCGTGGTTTAGTTAATTCTCATAGGGTTTGGGGGTTAACAAATTAGGGGATCATAAGTAAGTGAATATTAATTTAAATGATAATTATTAATAATTAAGTGAAGAGTTAGAGTTATATTTATTACACCATTTAAAATATTTTCTTAAAAAAAATATTATCATTGTGTTTTATTAATCAAATTTCATTTCAAAAACAAAAACAAAAAATTACAATATTCTTACAGAAAACTTATTCTTCTTATTGTATAAAAATTGAACAACCCCCCGCCCCATCATTATAATTTGTTTATTTTATTTTATTTTATTTTATTTTATTTTCAAAATACCTTTAATATGTTGCTTCAAATTACTTGCTCCTTTGAGAGACGACCTTGGTCAGCCACTCTACTGCACCTAAATAACCCGAAACTGAATATCATTTGAGATCACCCACGATAACACCTTTCACCACACTATTATTAGAAACAATTTGAACTAGTATTCATAGTTTACCTAACTATTCAAGGTATTCACATAGGGCTTCAGGAGACCACACAGTTTGAGGAAACCATGCAGTCTGAGTCACACACCTGTGCAGGGGTGCCTCTAGTTTTTATCAAAGTGTGCAGCATAGTTTGCACACGGTTAGTCAAACCATTTACATGAAACCATGTGGGGTAACTCCTTAGTTAGTGATAGGTGTACAGTTTGTCCAACCATGCATCCAAACCATGAGACCTTATAAAAATTGAGGAAAATGAATAAAATTCCATTAATGACTTATAAGCTTACCCATTTCCTTTTATTTCTTATTATCCACACTATAATCTCTCTTTTCCTTTGTTGAAGAGATCCAAGGCCTCTTAATATAGTTTCTCTTATATCCCTTCCATACGAATTATGATCAAGAATTTGTTGGCCTCATTGGATTCATCAAGGTAATATCTTTGATCCTAGGCTCAGTTCTTCATTTTTCTTCCTCTTGATGATGTTATTTTGATGCAGGCTCATATGACCTATTTTTAGGGAGTTGATTCATTCCTCCATTTTCATTTAATCTAGGAAAAACTAAGGGTAGATACTAGATGAAGAGAGTTATGTGGTTATATGGTTGGTGGTCTATGATCTATCCCTCAAGTATCACCATTTTATAAACAGTTGTCATTATGCGCACACCAATTTCATCGGGCATTGCCTATTTACTTCATATCATGCTCATATTCTATAGCCTTGTTCATAAGTTTTCCTTGTGATGTTGGAGGTTATGACCTCAACACCATCCACCCCATGTAGGTTTCTCCCTTATTTATGAATTTAATTGTTTTTATGACTATTTATTCCACTGTTCAGGTGTGCTATCAGTTGACCCTTATAAGGTAAGTGTTATCACATAATTAATGGATCCTTAATTGAAAAATGGCTAGAACATGTGTAGTTTCCAATCGACCCTTCTAAGGTAAGTGTTCCAATTAATTAATTAACCTTTAAATGTTAAATGGTAAGTATATTTATTGATATCACTTGGGATAGATATTTATAATTAAATTTCATATGGTTTCATGTCCTTATCCCACATTTTTCATTCTTATGAAAGGTAAGGAATGAACCTACTAATTTAAAATGTAATAAAAGTAATAATTGGTTGAATGTCCTCTATGTAATGAACCCATTAAATTTTTATAAACTTAATTGGTAATTGGTTACATGTCTTAATTATCCTTATCACCTATTATGAAAGGAAATGGAATAAACCTATTGAATTATTAAAAGGCATGAGTATTACATGGACTTAATTAAAGAATGAATTAAGTATAAGGTATCTATTACATATGGACCTCTTTATATTTATATTAGTGGTAAGACTTGATTAATCCTTGGATTCTTAAGGGTATTCCTTGAGCACTCATATGATGCCATTCTGATTCAAGGAGTCAGTTTACAAGGGAGATACCCACTTGGTATATTGTCCTTGTCTACTAAAGGATACCAAGCATGACACCGTAGGATCCCTTCACTATCTTTTGGATATTAGGATGACTTGGATACACCCCTTGGATCTATATTGATGTCTTTGGACATATGGTGGCATGGATTCAACCCATTGGGCCCTGTCATGCTTAGCTTGTTTTACCTTGGAGATAATCCTTGGACTTGGTCAGATTCGTTTATAGTGGAATGCCTTGGGAAATTCCCCTTGGATTACACTCAGACCCCTTACATCTAGGCTATATGTTATTAATAAGTTAGCTCAACCCTTGATGTCAAGGATTCCATGGTCATTACCTTAGATCATATTTCATTATTATCATAATTATAGGATGCCATGTTACATCTTAGATACTTTATTATTATTATCATGATACATTGTCCATGTTTTTATATATCACGTGAATTATTTATATAAACTAAACTCAAATGAATTAATTAAATTATTATATGTTCATACAACAGCTAAGTTTGAAGCAGGTGTTTGGATATTTTCATTTATGTACTACTTTACATTTATATATACCTGCACACTATGTAGTTTATATTCATAGACTATATTGTATAGACACCATTGGTGGTAGCCTATAGATATTTATCTCACACCCTATCTAGGTCACTGATGGTACTCGAGCAGATTACATGTATGCTGATGGTGATAAGGGTAAGTGTCCCACTTTGGACACTTGATCTTTCTTTATTGCATTAGGATGGAGCTTGGTAGTAGATGACTGGGCTAGTGCTCTAGATTCTTGGAAAGTTTTTTCTTCTTTTTGCTTATTTTTTATAGCTTATATTTCCTGATTCTATGTATTCCTATTTTCTAGGTTGTCAATGACATGACATATATTATCATCTTGTATATGATTTGGTTTCCAAATTTTGATTATTACTTAATGCTTGGGTGTCAATATTTACCTCCACTTTCAGTTTTATCTATTTTTATTGTGTTTTATATTTATCAATTTTATATTATCCATTGTACTTCACTCTGAAATTCGGGCATAGTTTCCCCATGGCCACACCCTAGGTCTACACTGCTAGTCAGAAGCCTTTGGCATACGAATAGACATTCTTGAGGCCATGTGGCCCATCGTCTTGGGGAACCTTTCAGTGGAACCTAGGTTAGGATGTCACAATATGAAACTAAGGAAAACTCTTATTACCTTTACATAGCCTTTTTAAAACAAGTGTTACTATTACACAAATCATTGGTTCTATATGGTGTAATAATTTAATTGGAAAATTTAATTTTCTACACAAAATAATTTTAAATTAAATTTAAAAGAGGTTTTTAAGATCAATTAAAAAATTGAGAATATTGTAATTCTCCCCCTTCAATGACTTATCTTCCCTAAGGAATAACTATAGAATTATTGCTCAAAAAATCATATCACTAAGATGAAACATCATATTCTCACTCCCATGTCTCCTTAAGGATTCGTACATACTTCCATAGGATCTACACGAGTGGTACCATATTTCCTTGAAGGAATTTCTCACTATGTTCAATGATCCACACTATGAGATCCTCATAATATTAATTTGGATCCAAATAAATTTACTAAAATTTTATAACATGTGAAGGGTCAATAATGTACCTATGAAGAAAATAAACATGGAACTCATCGTGCATGCCTTGATAACATGGAGGAAGGTTCAAATGGTACACTACTATCCCAACCCATTTGGTGATCTCTAAGGGTCTAAAAAATCATAATTCAAATTTACCTTACTTCTAAAAATGATGATGCCTCAACTGAGGTGACACTCATAAGAAAACTTAATCACCAATAGTGAACTAAAAAGGTCATATCCTACACTCTTCATATGATTGATTCCTATTTTGAGAGGTCACCAATCACTTCCTGGTCAACTAATCCCTCCCTAAGGTCTCTTTCACCACACTAGGCCTAAAAACTATTTCCTATTCCACCTCATTCTAACACAACAGTGAATAGCATGGCCATCCATAGAGAGCCTCAAAAGGTGTCATCTAAATAGAATATTGGAAATTTTTTTTATAAGAAAACTACACCAATTCTAGGTGCTGATACCAAACTCCACCTAAGGATAAAACACAAAATTAGAGCATATCCTAAAGATGTGAATCATTCATTTTTATTGTCTGTCTATTTGAGGATGGTAATTTTTTTGTAATATCAGTTGAGTCTCTAGGGATTTATACAAGACCTTCTAAAAGCGTTATTTGAAATGTTCATCCCTATAAAAAAATATTCTCAAGGGAACTCCATCTAAGCATAATATTTCATAGAAATATGAAATTTACATCTCATCCATTGAGTGAGTCTCTCATATCAGTAAGAAGTGAGAAACCTTCTTCAGCTGATTGAAAATCACCCAGACATCATCACAACTTCTTAGGGTCTTAGGTAAACCCATAAAAGATTCCATAATTACATTATCCCACTTTAACATGGGAACTAAAAGTGGATATAGAAAATCACTAGGATTCTGGTGTTCAGGATTTACCCTCTGGTAGGTAAGGAAAATTGAAACAAAACTAGTGATGTCCCTATTTATCCCAAGACACCAGAACTATCTCCTAAATTCATGATACATCTTTTTTCACACGAAGATGTACCACCCACTTAGATTTAGGGAAGTCCCTAATCATCTCCTCTCTGATATAAGAAAGTATTATTACTCTCTTATGCATAAGGATCACATCATCATTTCCCAACAACCACCCAGGTATTGGGTCACCTCTTATTAATTGAAATGGTATCACAAAAAACTCTAGGATAGTGTTATGTCTAGATTTTACTCAATATACTAGAAAATATGTGACCAACAATGGATAAAATTTAATCTATATCTAATTATCATAAGAATCTATCCTCTAATTCATGACTGTTTCTTAGAAGGCCTCTCAGCAAGTTCCTGCTCAACCTGCATCTTACTGCTAAGAGTATCCATAATGATGTTACCTTTACCTGGTTAATATTCCATCTTAGAGTAAAATGTATAAAGATACTTTACCCAATGCATCTACATTGGTTTTAGGTCTCATTGTGTGGAGATATAATGGAGGCTCATGTGTTCAGTGTATACTACAAATATCTTGTTGAATAAATAGTGTTAAAAACACTTAAAATCATGGTCTATGAATTGGATATCTAATTTGTGATTAGGGTAGTTCCAATCATGGGGTACAACTAATGCAACTCATAAGATTCTACCTTCCACCTCTACCTCAGTACTACTACCAAACCAATTCCTGATACATCATAGTACATGATCTATCCGACCTCTGTCTCAAGAAGTATCAAAACTAGAGTTGTAACCAACCTCCTCTTGAGCTCAAGAAATGCCTCTTCACACTAATTTGACCACTAGAATTTTACTTCCTTCTTCATTACTGTAGTCATGGGTGTTCATAATCAAGATAATTATTTGATAAAATGTCGGTAATATCCTTCCAAACCCATAAATCTCCTGATCTTGAGCATGTACCAAGGATGTGTCCAAGACATCACTGCCTCCACTTTCTCTAGATCCAATGATAAACTTTCCTTATAAATAACATGCCCTAATAACTTTACCCCCTAAATAAAAAAGCTAAACTTTGACAACTAGGTGTAAATTTTATTTTCTTAAAGAGAACTCAAGATTTTCTCAAGATGTTTGGAATACTGATCTGGTGTCAAAAATTATATGAGGTTGTTTTAAACAAACACCATGATGAACAAGTCCAGGTGAGGATATAAGATCTTATTCATGAGATACATGAACAATGTCGTTGTGTTTTTAAGTATGAACGGTGTCACCAAGAACTCCTACATCTCGTACTCACTCTAAAACACTATCTTCAGGATGTTCTCCTCTCTAACCCACAACTGGTGATAGCCCAATCAAATATAAATCTTAGAGAATCATCAGGATACTTGTAACTAATTGAAAATATCATTGATCCTGGGTAATGATATTTATTCCTTACCATTACCTGGTTTATTTCTTGATAACTAAAATAGAGTTGAAGACTATTATCCACTTTCTTATCGAACAGGATAGGTACACCCCATGGTGAATTACTTGGACTGATAAATCCCTTCCACTTCAAGTCCTTGAGTTTCACCTTGATCTCTTTTAACTTATCTATATCCATAAAATATAGGGGTATTAAAATGGGTTTCAAACAAATCATGAGCTCTATCACATCTTAACTTGATGATCCTTCATAGTCTCTAATAGGCCAAATATTCCAACAATGATTTCAACTAATTCCTTATCATTATAAGGGCCTCTAGTGACCTAGAAGGATGAACAATGTTGGAGTTGAAAGTCACATCATATTCATCCATAGTTTTGAACTCGTATTCCTAGGACATGCACTAAGAGGAAGACTTATGGTTGATGCGGCCATGCTGCCTAAACCAAAGAGACTGTGTGGGAGAATTCTCAACTGTATACCCTTACAAGTATGGTGGTAGAGTAGGAACATCCTCCCTTATAGGATAATTCTATCCCCACATCATAAGTAGTCCCATAAGACTATATCGTGGTGGAATATTATATAATGAGAAGGAAATGTTTTGAAAAAAAATGGATCCATTAGGACATATCATGGTCAGTCTATGGGATCACACAAAGGTTTTCTCCACAATCTAAGGTATATACCTATAGGAACTAACCAAGATATCCATCCATGAACATTATTCATAGTCATATATATACAAATACAATAACATGATTGGGTTATACTTATTAATACCAATAAAGATATATAACGCAATAAAGAAAATATCCTGAACAAATATCACACATCAAGGAATTAGGTTAAAGAACTAATATGTTGCACAAAAAGGTATATATATGAAATTTGGACTTGAGTTCCTAATCATAATGCATGAATGCACCCAAAATATCATAAAAAATAACATTAATCCCTTCAATGGTAACTTGAAGGTCTATTAAACATGAGTTATCTAGTCACATGGAAACTCTTATACCTGAGTCCCACACATTTATCTCCTTTCTACCATGTCCCATGTTATTAAAAAAAGAAAAGTAAAAAATATTTCTCTGATACCATTTTATAATGCCCCGTCTCAAACCATTGGGTCTGAACTAGAGTGCCACATGAACTCATTTGTAAATCCCCATACATAAGAGGTTGTCGACTAACACCAAGGTTCTAAGTCCATAAGTGGGGTGATTATTCCCTCAATATCAATCCTTGTACAAATAGTAATATAAAAGAATATAAGATAAATAAAACAATCAGAGTATACATGTAGAAACTATCTATATGGAATACTAGTCATAGAAGAAGTAAATAGGAACCCAAAGTGTCAATCCAAACCAAAGTACAATGTGAGCAGGTAATAAATAAATAAAATAGTGGTAATCCCCCAAAGACCATATTGGTACCACTCATAGCTCCATGCTCCTTGGATCAACCATCTTCCATGGTCCCCTTTCCCTTTCTCAGATCCTTATACATAAATTCTAGATATTCATCAAGATGTTTATGTATGGTGTGGGTAATAAAACCCAAAAAGACATCACCAATGCATCCTTAATAAATGTACACATGTATAACATGTGTATTTCATGATAATAATAAATGTGTAAACAAAAATAATAATACACCATCATGAACTGAGTGTTTATTCACTAACCAACCTTCTACAAACCCCCATATGTACCTGCTTCATCCCCATGAGAGAAGGATAAATGAGGATATATTGGAACGGTCATGGATACATGGTGGATATAATTCATGCATACATTCATTCATATTAAATACATTGATTTTAGAATTAATTTGATAATTCTTACCCAAATACTTTTTTTACTCATTTTTTGGTAGGAGACTTCTGAATGCACATCTAGTAGAAGATGAATAAAAAAGATGAATTTAGGAATCTGAAGAAACTTCACACTATGGAATGAAGTGGCATGGTGTAACACTAGAATATTGAAGCTAGAAAGAGCTATAGAATCTAGAAAATGACCAATTCATCAATAGAGTATAACTATAGAAACATGTAGTGAGACATTTTCACATCATGATTAGAATTCACACTGTTGAGGTAGACTAAAATAGAAATTTTCATCACCCTTTCATGCTACAAAAATATATATTCACACCTTATTTAAAGTGGAAAATAAGTGAATCATAACATGTATACCATTAATATTGTGATATTTTTGAGACATAAGATATAGATAGGAGTAGAACATGACAATTCACATGGTGAATTAAATTAACCATGTGTACATTCAAGGGATTAAAATTCAAGAATATGTAATTGTGCCACTCAAGCTGTGTAAACTCTATTAATGTTTCGAAACCATGGTCAAAAAAAGATTTTAATGCACCAAACTGATGTATTTTGGCATAGGTTTAATAAATTTAGTGCACAATGTGACTTCAAGGATAGGATACGATGGGGGGGGAACTAGGATTAGTATGGGAGGTTGAAATGTTGTTTCTACTTCTACTCATCTTATTCTTCTTCAGGTAACCATGTCATTATTCCCCATTATGATTAGCATAATGGGTATTTTTTTGTTTTAGGTGATGTGATCATAAGGGGAGTTTTTCTTAGGGATTATTTTTCTATTTTTATTCATTTTTGGGTTACTTGAACATGAGTACTTCCCAAGAGGTAACCCATGTTTGGGTTACTGTATTCTTACTTTTCAATTATGAATCTATTTCCTTTTTTATTTCATGACCACTATTTTGTGATTCGAGGAGTAATTTCTAATTCATCGACTAGTCACCCTGGGTTGTGTATGACCATTATGAAATCTAGAGTGGTTATGTTTAAATAAGGTTTTGGGTCACCTAATTTCATAAACAATCCAAATAGTTGACCATATAGAAATATTATTGAATTAGGAGAAGGGTTCCTGGAAAAATGATCCTTTCATACCCAATTCTGTTAGAAAATATGAATGAATACATAACTCTTCACATCCCTAGAACAAAAACCTAAAAATAACTAAACTTTTCATGCTTCTAAATTGATTTCAAACCCAATATATTTTCTCACCTCTCATTCTAAAACAATACAATCAGTCATTTTCATTAGATTCCTTAATTAACCCTAATAATTTCTGACCATACTTGTGGGTTCAACACTCAAACTTGCTAATTACTAAACATTCATAGTTAGGTTGTTTGAGATTTATAAATTATTAAATTTTTATATCCCTATAGAAATTTACCAACACCCTATGGAATGTCAAAATTTTGGCATCATTGATGGGGATCGAACTAGTATACGAAGTGTAAGTCTGAGATTGAACCCACTGAGATTGGGTTTCATAAAATAATAATTTAAAAATAAAGACCTAAACTATGTTGAAAAATAAATATAAACTACTTTAATTGAATAAATAATGATGATAATTCAGTTAAAGATTTAAGAAAATAGAAAAGGTTCTCAGTAATTGAAAATACAAGATCATGATAAATAAAATCTTAAAATAATGAATTAGAAAACCTGATTTTTTGGAATTGAGTCTAGAAAAATCCATTGGTCATGGTAAACAACCCTAAATAATTGAATTATTCCTTTCTCAAGGATCATGGTACTTTAGTTATTCATTGGTTTGGTGACTTGAAACCATGTTTAATTATAGGAAAAAACCCACCTAATGGTCATTGTGAGGGTCATCCACTAGTGAATGCATTAATTAAATCACTCCCTCACCCATCACACAATAGTAATTCATGAATAAAAAGAAGAGTATAATTGGGAATCGAAGAATACAGTAAAGACCCAAATTAATTGCACTCAAACAGAAAATACCTAAATACAATCAACCCCTTAATTGTAATTTATTTTCATAATTTAAAACCCATCATTATAGCCATTAGGTGGTAGGAAAATAAAAACCCTACTCTAATCATAATAGTAGAAACCTCTGATCCTAGCAGAAGCACCTCCATCTAGTCTGAATATCTCCCGGTGAATGAATAGTGATGACTAACCCTTGAATTTATAGGCCAAGATGATGCTCGGGTCAGATTTAATTCCCTCAAAATCATCACTAAAATTCATTCAGGTCAATCCTAGAAGTCAGCTAATGAACCACTTCAAAATTCCCTAAATATTCTGAAATGTTGGATCTTTAACTTCCACTATTGACAGAATGTTCATGACCTAAAATAATATTTTATGACATAAATCATGTGGTTCTTCCTTTGTGTAACTTATTTCTCGATTTTTCACATGGTGAATGATATTCAAGTCATGAATTTTCAAGGCCTATTTATCTTTATCAATCAACTCACATCATGATTGATGTTCACAACATGAGAAATATCTATGCAACTCACACAAGGCATGAATCTTCCTTTCTCACAACATGAATAGGTGACACCTTTTTTGGTTTAATTCTTCCTCAACCAAGGTCGTGACATGAACGATTTTCACAATGTGAATACATATTTTCCTAGATTCCATAGTTCTTATTATATTCAATCCATCTTCAATCTTCTAGTTTCATGTCATCTCTTTTCTTAATTTCCCTCAATATTATATTCAAATATCTCCTTCCAAGATATGATAAAAACAATAAATATATAGGAAATAATGATAAATTTATTTTCATAATAAAAGTATTTTATACTCAAAAATGTATGAACAAATTGTAGCTATCAAATGCCCCCCCCCACACACACACACTTAAACTCATGTTTGTCCTCATGAATGAAATCTCAACATACTACAAAGGATTATTACACTACCATGATTTAAATTCAATATTAAAAAATTAATTGATCAAATGGGGAATAAATGTTCAATAATCACATGGAAAATTTTCATCAACTCCAAGATTTTCAAATAAACATGTCAATAAAGTATTTAACTCTTCATTTTTTGAATTAACGAAGCCTCTTCATCCTTATATTTATATTTTTCAATCTATTATTAGTGTTCATTCTATTTTCAATTTAACTCAATTCAAATATTTTCACACATCATCAAGATACAAATATAAATGGAGTTTATGTTCATACCTAAAATCATTCTCATTAACATAGGCTTGTAAGGCATCTAATTTTTCTACCCCGTATAAAGAAAAACACAAATAATCATGAGGGATACATCGTTAGGTTTAAATGAATCAAAGTCTTCAAGGAAGGTAAGTAAATGATGTGAAAACAAATGAAGCTAAAAAATGAGGTTATCTCAAAAATAATATGCATGATAATTAAGAAGAGATCAATTAAAAAAATATCCCCTATAAAAGTCATATACCTTTTCCCTAAAAATGAAATTAGGCTCATGAAACGGTGAAGTAAAATGAATGAAACACCCTCTTGTATCTATTTTTTTCTTTCATATTTTTTTAGTTTTTTTCAAAATTTGAACTCATACAAGTCTCACATCCACCACACAACCCAAAATGATAAAAATAATTGGTCAAGTAAATTATTATTTTGGACCCTCCAAGACACAACACATTCTTTATTTTTATTTTTTATTTTTTATTTTTTATTTATTTTTTTATTTTTTTCAAGAGGATGTGTAAAAGGTACAATAAATGATAATCATGAACATTTCCCCAAAACTACCATAATAAACACCCCCACACTAATCCATTATAGTAAAAATATCACTTACACCATGTTACCATATCCCCAACACTTATATTTGATAATAAAGTAAAATATTTAGAGTTGAGTAGGAAAAGATAAAGAGAGTTTGTAACATGGATCTTCCCTAAAAAGGATATTCATATATTCTATGGGCTTAATAAGGATTAAAGTAAATGTGGGTCACTGGATAAGGGATAAAAAAATATGTCTCAATAATTTTAAATGTTAATTTTTACAATCATTGTTTTTAGAATATGAAAATAATGTTTTGGAAGTAAACATATATAGGTTTCAATCAAGAAATGTACTTAAGAAAGAAGGATAAATATTAGGATAAAAAAGTACCTTAGCAGTGAGAAAGATTATTGGTACAATCACTCATGGAAATACACAAAAATAATAAAATAAATTAACACAAATATAAAAAAAATTAAGGTAGGATAAATCTCAAAAAATCATTTACACAAATCATAAAGTTCCCCAAAAATCATGATTTGTCAAATCCAAATCTTCATGATCGTTTATATTTATTTATTCTTCCATTTTTCTCATTCATTTTTTTATAAAGAAATATAAATAATGGCATAATGATAATCCTAATTATTTTATGTCTCCTAGATTGGTGATTAAGGAAGGATCTAAGGTAGGGTATGCAATATCTAGTTAAAAGCTTTAAAAAAATTAAAATAGTGGGGGAAAATAAATAAATTGAAACTCGTACTCCCTTTTTATTAGCGCTTTCAAACATGGGATGTGTGGGTTCTATCTTCATAATTTCATTATGTTAATTGGAATATCATGACATGAATTTCATGTATATAGCTTCTTTATTTTATTCCTATTTCTGATGTCAGTGCTTTCTTTTTGGTCCTAAAGATGAAAATAATCAAGTGAAAGTGTAGGAAATTTTCAATGAAATTTTAAAAGATTTAGGGTATGGTGCCTATATCTAAAAATATTAAAGTAAAAAATACTATAAAATTTTGGTTGACTCCAAGAAGCAATTTTTTTAACATTGTTGGAAAAAAAATCTCCTCTTTTAGCTCAGGTGATAAGATATTTGAAAGATTGTAATTGTTTTGGGTCTACAAATGGCCTTAGTTTCACTCTTTACACATATATGGTCATATTTCCTTCTTCTAAAAACAATTTCATTCTTCATTGGGGTAAAATAATCTTGACCTCCATTATTTATATCCAAAAATTATTTGTTAGAATATAAAATATAATATTCAATTCATTCACCATCCAAACCTTATGGGCTTCTTCAAAGTTTTGTGTAGAAATTGTCTCTCTATCTTCAGTGATCTTATCTCCTAGCTTTCCATTTTTCTATTTAGCATTTTTATTCTTCATCATAAACATAGACATCATGTATATCTTGACTTTCTTATAAAATGGTGACTTCTTCAAATTTATACCTATCATATTCTTGAAAATCATTCTCTATTACATCATAGTTCTTCATTACTCAGTGTATTTTGAAACTGACTTTCTCACTTGCCACTCTCATACATAGCTCACCACTTTGTACATAAATCACCACTCTTCCGGTTTCTAGAAAAAAAT
Organism: Viscum album; assembly: GCA_963277665.1. NCBI lineage: Eukaryota > Viridiplantae > Streptophyta > Magnoliopsida > Santalales > Viscaceae > Viscum > Viscum album. The sequence goes on from OY728138.1 coordinate 779,927,008, forward strand.
ATTCTAAGAATAATAGGATTCACCTCTTCATACATATCTAGCATAAAAAATCTATAAGTAAGATACAATTTTCCACTTTAATCAAAATATCTTCAATAATCCCTCATGGGTATTTCACTGTTGAATCTAATAATAGAAGTGAAACTCTTGTGGGATCTATGCCCTCAAGTCCCGTGATATTGAAGGTGGTGTATGACATGATATTGAAACTCATACCTAAATCACATAATTATTTTCAAAAAAATTTAGTCCTAATAAAAATAGGGATTGAAAAACTACCTAGGTCTTGTTACTTCTTTGGTAAATCTTTTGACACCATGGTAGAACAATCTCTCATGAGGGGTATTTTTTTGATTTATTCTAGATTTATTTTGTTCGAAAATAGATCTTTCATGAAATTTGAGTATGTATGAATGTTTTTAAGGTATTAATCAAAATAAATATTAATTTACAATTTTTAAAAAAATTCAATAGAACTATGTATTTGGGATTCCATCTTATCCTGCTTCACCCTTTTTGGAAATTGTAAACGCGGTTTGTACAGTGGTGGAGGTTCCTATATTTCTTATTCTTATTAATTTTTATCATTATTATTATTTTACATCTATTATTATTCCTTTTAATCCTGTTTTTCTATAATACCTCTATATTTTAAAAATAAAACTATGTTCGATATCATATACAACATGCAACACCAAGCCTAAACATACCATGATTATTTAAATATGACCATTATAACCTAACTGTTAAATTGGTGGGTATGAATAGGATTACTTAATTTATAAAATATATATAAAGTTCCTAATAAATATAAATTTATTAATAAATTCTTAAGAAATAATCACACATTTTTTAATATACATTTTATTCTTCAAAAAAATATGTTTTCTTCAAAAATTATTTTCATTGATTTTTGTGAGAAAATATTATAATTAATTTATGGAACTTATAGAAAAAATATTTTATAAAATTAACTTCATTTTTGAAATCATAATATTAAAATTAACTTAGGATGAAATTTGGGGATTTTTTAGAAATGAGTGATTTTTTAGTGAATAGTGAAAATCACTGATTTTTCAAATACTGTCATTTATTTTTAATAAATCAAGTAATTTAAAAGTCCCATTATATTTATTATTTGGTCATAAATTTAAATATAAAACATTTTATTTATAATAATCTAATTAATTTCATTTGAATCATCAATTTTCATTATTTTGGTATAAATTTATTTTTATCCTTAAAAACTCGGTTTTTTAAAACTATTTTTAAGTGCATAAAGTTTATCAATTTTAATTAATTAATATAACCCATAATAAGAAAATATTTAAATTAAATTTATATTATATATATATATTATTAATTCAAATTTATATAATGATGATTTCTAGTCATAGAGTTAATATAAGATCATTTATTGCTTGCAAAAATACATTTTCCTAAAAAAAATTGTTTTTCATTACATTTTGCAGGTTTAATTTAAATTAAATTGTGAAAAATATGTGAATTGAATTTAATAAAATATATTCCATAATTTTAATCAGAATAATTATTATAATTTAATAAGGTAAACTTAATTTTTGGTCTTAATGAATAGTAAAAACAATAAAATTTTATTACCACAGTTAAGGTTAAAACATGTTTATTTGTGTTAAACTGAAGAAATGAAGGGTTAAAATGACCTAAAAACTTGTATAATTTATATTTTATGGAAATATTTATACCCTATATCATCTAATATTCAGTAATAGTCCATATTTGAACCATTTGGTGTGAATAATGCATTTATATATTTTATTCTTTTCAAAAATTCCAAGTGGATCATCTCCCCCATTTATAAAAGGACACCCACTCTCATCTCCTATCCACACTTGAAAATAATTTTGGTTCAGAATATATATACCCAAATACCTCCCTTAATTCCCTTATCTCATCCTAGATTCCTTGTTTTGATTATAAACCCCTTATATGAAGGATTTTGGAGCAAACCTAAAGAGGTTGTTCGAAGAAGAGGTTATCATTCTTAGACGAGTATTTTTATTTTATTTCTTCTTCCACCTCCTTAAAATATTATTCAAACATGATGATTTAATAACATTAGTATCTGTCATATACTTAGACATTAATATGTTAATGTAATAACCTACATAAATCTCCTCTTCTATAAAATGGGAAACAAAACCATCGTTTGTGTGTACGACAGACTACCGCCTCACGAACTGATGTAATTCATTTTATATCATCACCTCTCATGGTTGTTTATGACGATGGATTTAATTTATATATATTATATTCATGGAATATTTATCATTATTTAAAATTAATATATCATATATTATCTTACGTTTTCATTCATTAAAATATGATAATGTCGTTTGCGCGCATGTATGGATTACTACCTCTGTGAAGTGATGTGATTCACTTTTCATTATCACATCACATGGATGGTGTATATAAGTGTATTTAAATAAAAAATATTATATTTATAATATAATTATAATTTTTTAAATATAAAATAACACTTAACTTATTTCTATTAGGATCATTGAAAAATAGAAACGTTACTCGTGAATACATACGACCTATCATCTCCATGATTATAACGTAGTTCATTTTTCATAACCATATTTCATGATTGGTTTTAAAATTATAATTTATGTATAAAAAATATAATTATTTTATGATTATTATTCTGTATATGATTAAATAATAATATATTTTTCCATATTCAATTTAGCAAAGTTATTTTGGACACATGAATGGAATATTGTCAAAATGTCCTGCATGAACCTAAATTATTAAGTAATGGAATATTACATGATAATAAATAAAATAAAAATAATATAAACTTTAGAAAGGTTCTTAAGAAATTAAATAATTAAAATAAGTTTACTATTCAGTAAGATAAATATTGTACGTGACGATTCAGACTCAAGGTAAGGGATCTCTCTAAACCACCCTTTTCTTCGAGCTATGACCATTCTCTCTCTAACTCACTTTCTCGCTCTCTTTCATGATATGTAATGCTTATAAATTCTATATATATGTCTATAACATATGTACTTAGCTTATTATAGCTTCCTTATATTGGTTGATACATTCCTTATGGTCATTTCTAAAATTGCTTCCTTATGAAATCTCTTTTGATTATGATATGAGACAAGAATATACAACCCATTTTCTTTTCATAATTAATTATTATGTTTATGTCTTGTGATAGATTTTTTTCCTTTTGAAAACATAATCATGAAAATGTTATGATGGGTGCACTTTTATAGGGATCCAATGCATTTGTTAAAGCTTTTGTCTCATGAGACGTTATGTATGGGATTTAGGGAGTAAACCTAATACAATATAGGACTTTTACCACCATGTGATGTTGTCTTAGTATTTAGACTTGACTTATGATTATGTCATGTTTTGTGTTGCTGCCACATTTCCTATATTTCCATGATCTTATTATACCATGTTATTTATTTTATTCTCTCATGTGATTACTCGTGAGCATTCTCTTTTATGATATCATGTTATACCTTTGGATCGCATGTTATGTTTCCTTATCTGTTTATTTCCTTACTGAGATTTTTATATCACCCCTTTTTTCTATTTATTCCCCAAGTTATCCCATGAAATTTTAGTATCTCAAAGGTATTTAAGATCTCAATAGAGATATTAACATAAATACTCTTTATTTTTCATGTTGATGTTTTACATTACTAGTCTTACAAAGAAACTAGGACTTTTCAATCCTTATTTTTTATTAATTTATACTTATGTTAGAAATCATGTAATAATATGTGTAAAAATACATGGGTCATTATATGTTCTTATTGCCTCCTGGTTGGATCAAGGTCGTCTTCAGTGACTATTCCACTTCTTAAGGTTATAGCTTTCAAATATCCTTGTGGGTGTACTTCAGGGTTTCTAGGTAGTACTAATCTTGGCCTCTCTCTAAGTTGATCAGCGATTTGGATAACTTAAAACTCCAGTTTCATAATACAGCCTTTTGGTTCATTTAGTCTTCCATTATTTACATTATTATAGCCAGATTTGTGGTCATAAATGCAGTCATTGTCTCTTCCAAGGAATGGATCAAGATTGAAAGTGAGGGACCTTATGGTGTTTATTTTTGGTATCCCTATGGCCTTAGTTGGTACCTTTAAGATTGCAATTTTCGTGGACACCACCATTGAAATTGATTTTGTCTATTATAATCAACATAATTTTTATCTTCAATGTACGTACCTTTCTGGTTTTATAGATCCATAATTGCATCCATTTTTATTTATAGGGATTCCATGGGAAACCAACTAGATTTTATCTACCATGTTCACCCCTCTCCTTTGGGTTCCTTCTGACTACCATTGAAATTTTTTCCTAATCATCTATGTGATTATAGCTCTCCTTGAGTAATTTTCTCATTAATGATCTACCCATTGCTACATCATTGATAGACATGTCTTACTGCAATGGACCCTTATGAAAAGTTTGAATTAATAGCCATATTTTTATACTATGGTGAGGGAATTTGCGTGTTAAATATTTAAATATTCCCAAAGCACTATACATAGATTCATCATCAAATAGATTAAAATATAAATTATCTACCCTAAGTTTCATTGATTTATATGTGGGAAATAATCGGGTAAGAAATTTTCTCACCAGCTGGAGACACCCAAATTTACCCTACCGGTAGAAGAAGTCATTGAATTATAGGTAGGGATCGAATCCACAGAGACCTAAGAAGAAACCTTAAGACACATACATTCTATGGAGGATTTTCTATTAAGTGGCCAAATTTGTTGTTGATTTCAATAGTGAAACTAAAATACTAAAGTAATTAAGAGAATGGTTTTTATTTAATAATGAAAAAACTAATGTTTTGAATAGAATCAATTAATTAAGATTAGTTGATCTTAGGTTGTCATTAGGGCTAGATTGGATGTATTTGTTTTCTTAGAAAATTTCATATCACTAATTTAAGATATATCCAAACCAAGAGGTAATTCCATAGAATCATTCAACAATTTAGTCCTTACAAAATTACAAGGCTAATAACCAATGAATTTAAAGGATCAATTTAATGAGTACTCTAAGGAATTGGATCATACTAGCACTCAAATTTTGTCGTCATTAAAGTTAGTGAAGACAAAGAATAAAATAACTCATATAATGGAAATATTGAAATAATGAACTAATTTAAAATATTAAATAACATAAAATACATACCCTTTATTCTCCCTTGTAATAACCCATAATATTTTTATCCCTCCATTGATGTTAATCTATCAATGGAAGCGGGAAGTAAACTCATGAGTGTTGAAGAAGAAAAACATTGAAATAATGATCACTCCACCATTGTGTGAAGAATTTCACAAAATATGATGTGAATATATTCAGTCCCTAAAGAAAAGGTATCACCATGATATGAATAAAAATATAAAAGGTTAAGAAGAATAAAATTTATTAAGAAACAAAATTGATTCGAATAACTTACATGAAAGAAATTGAAGAAGCGATTACAAAAGGAAAGTGTAACATTACAATTGAAAGAAAAACATGAATCCCCTAATTACATAACAACCACCACCTTAAATAGTCATATTAGGATCCTAGGGTAGATCCCCCATAAATAAATTCCTTCCCAATTAATTATTAGAGTCATATGTATGTGATAAATAAAAGGAAATTTAACTTTTCAAAGTTGAACAGAAAATTAGGACCAGATTCATCTTTCTTTTTGTAGTTCAAATACGTCATTGAAGATGGATGAGTCCTGGATGGTCGTAAAAGAGAAATAACTTCTTCTAGGTTTCCTCTAATAGATTTAAAAAATTCATTATAATTGGATCATACATTTGGATTTTATGATCGAAATGGTGGGATGATTTTACGGTCCTTCAAATATGGCCCACAATTTTTTTAAAGGTAATGCCTTGGTCAAAGACCAAGACACAATTTATTAAAAATAATGAAAGGAACTACATGAGTCTTAAGGAGGGGATATTATTAAAATCTATTTCATAGAGAGGGAGAAGATTAATTGGAATATCATCGCTAAACGAAATGCCCTGGTTGATTCCTTTATTGGCAAGACCATCAGCCACCATGTTTGCTTCACGATATGCATGGGTGAAAACATATATGAGCTCCTTAAGAGAAAAAAGTTAGCTCATCCATCGAGTAGTAAGTGGCTAGGCAAGGTAGACCATCCCATTAAAAATATCTTGCACAATGGTTGGTAGAGTCACTTTCAATCCAGATGTCGTTCCAGCCTTTTATTTTAACTAAGTCAACAGCCTGGATCACCACCATCATTTCCACTTCTAGAGAAGAGGTTGTACAGAAGATACCATAGAAACAGCCATGACAATGACCCAGGAAATCTCTAAAAATGTCTTCAGATCCCACAGGTCCCGGATTTTTTTTGGAAGCTCTATCCACATTGATTTTGATCCATCCAGGAAGCAGGGCTTTCCAAAACACCTCCAATGAGTGTCAAATTGGGCTCCCTAGATATCCTTGAAAATTTCAAAATTATCTCTAACCACAGTTGAATGAAATGATACAAATAATTTTCTATATCTATGGTTAAAATTTGAGATTAATTGGGCATGAGTTGTGGGCTCCACTTTTACTTGATGGGCATAAGGCCCATTATGATTTGATCAGAACTTTATATATCCATGGCCAAAAAGGTCCATATTCCTTTGTGACTCATCCATTCATCCTAAAAGATAAAATTTTCCAAAAAAGTGTTCAATAGTATTCAAAAATATAAAATTAAAATAATCAAAATTGTGAATTCCACAAGCAGATGGTTAATTGAGTCAAAATTGACACACTTTAGACATGAATTTCACAATGATGTGAATGAAGTTCAATTTAAGAAATTAACTAAAACCGGTGTTTATGAAAATTTAAAAAAATCAATATGAAAATATAAACAATGAATATTAGCCTCTTTTAGTGGATAATCACACCCACCAACTTGAGTTTTTCTTATCCTGATCAAACCCTGAATGGACCGAAGGCCTTTTTTATTGATTTTTGATAACCCCCCTTTCAAGGGATGAGGGGGAACCCTTAGAATTCCTGTAGGATTAGAGATTACATGACCTGTAGGCCTTAGGAAATTATACAGACTATACTTGGAACTCCTCCTCCTAGCTTCTTTATCATGATATCAGCTCTCCACCTTCACATGGTTGTTCAGTTATGCTTCCCATGCAAGCACAGGTTGGTCCAGATGGAAATGTCATACCCTCTCTTTCTAACAAATCCTCTTAGCTTCTGCTCTGGTGAATGCACCTACTCCGATCCCTATATAGATTCTGCTCCTTGTAGAGTCTGTCTAATTATTAAGCGCAATTTCAGGTGGCCTGTAGGCCTTGAGGTGGCACGAAGGCCTTAAGGTGGCACAAAAGCCTTACTAGCCCGAAGGCCTTGGGTGGCCCGAAGGCCTTAAAGGACCCGAGACCCAAAACGGTGGCCCGAAATCCCAAACAAATGAATAGTTTCAGCTGCTACTGTACCAAATAGTATATGCTACAGTACCTGCTACATTACTGCTATAATAACCCAAAAATATGTCTCTACCTAGTTTTGAACTCGGGTCTCTTGGATGCACTTACCGAGTCCTCACCAACTAGGTTGCGTCTCTTGTAACTATCCTAAGAAAAAATTATCTCAAAAATATGAAATTTAATTCTCTTTTTCAAAAACATTTAAACATTCAATGCTCACTAAAATACATCATGCCAAAAAAAATCTTAAAACCTATCAAAATCATTTCACACAATTTATTCTCACAAGCATATCCCAATCCCAAGCTCATTAATTTGTTCAAATTCATCATCCCATTTCATCTAATTTCAATTAAGAATGATGATGTGTTGTACATCACAAAATAAATCGGGGCCGTTTTATTATTCAATGGGAAAAATGGAAGTACTGGGTGGGAATCAAATTAAACTTTAAGATGAGTATCCAGTTTTTTTCTCTTTTATTTTTTTGGTTTTTTTTTTTGTTTTTGTTTTTTTGTATTTTTTTTTGTTTTTTTACCACAATGAAGATGAAATGACTAACTCTGGGAAAGAAAACTATGGATCTATGATCCCCAAGTATTGAACTCCACAAATATTGTCAATTAAATAAACTACAATATAGATTTAAATCCTAAATTTGGGTAAAAAAAACTATGGAGTTATGATCCATAAGTGTTCAACACCACACATTTGGACAAAACATTTATCTATGTGGTATTTTTTTCAAAATTTTTGTTGGATAGTTAAATTAAAATGAAAGTAGACCCAAACCCTATGCTATGGAGAAAGGGACCTAATAACTCAAACTTACACCCAAAATCCAATGGACATTCATTGTGGCATTTTTATTAAATGGATGAAAATGATAGCAGTGAAAAATCACATCAGACAACCGCACTTTCCAAAAATTATGTTCATGTATGTAAACTTGCATTAAAATCATAATCAAGAAATTCAAAATTATTTGACATTCAACTTCAAATTTGGAAATGTGTATTATCATGTTCATGGTTAAATAAATTTTCTATAAAATCCCCCAAAAATCATAAAATCATGGATTTTCACTCCCCCAAACTTAGATTGAAACTACCCTCAGTTTTGAAATAGAAGAGAAGAGAGATATTGGAATTGGGAAGAAAGAGGGGGGATTTAATTTGAAATGAAATCATGTAACAAAACCACCTTGGTTGAAGTTGATGAACCATCAATAAGAAATTGATCACTTTAGCTTCAGGTCACAAGTAGAATCCTCGAGGATGATCGATGGCTAGGTTCGAACATTAGAATGCATGGGTTTCATTTGGAAATATTAAAATACTTCATCTTCAAAATATCACACACAAGGAAAATTATATCACATTGGAAACCCCAAGGGGTATCCCTTAACAAAAAAACACAAAAACACAAAAAAAATCAATGTAGAATCTGGGTTACCACCTGGAAAGCACTTATTTTAAATTCTTTATCTTAACTTGGACTCCCCAACTTACCCAATACTATATTTTAATATGTTGAAGATTTTATTTTTCACCAATTATACTATATAGAGATTTAGTCTCCCTTAGGGTTGGCATGAAGGCTTTAAAATTGATTTAAGAAAAATCATATGGGTCTCAATGAATGATCTAATCCCATGAATATCGAAATGGGTCCATCAAATTTCTTTCAAAATATTTCATAAGATATCAAGCAGAATTTTCTATTTATTAGCTTCAAGATATGATGAATTGATGACAAAAAAAATTTGATTATCCCCTATGATGAAATACTTGAGATAAGATGTATGGACCTTGAATTTGAGCTTGGTTTGGATAACACTTTTAGACACTGGTGGGGACTTAGAATTGAACTTGGTTTCATTTTAAAAATTTCTCAATAGAATTGGTTCCCTTTGAATGGAAGTTTCAATCAAGAAATCCATATGGATGTCAGGAATGGGTATGGACTCAAATTTTTTGATTTCCCCCAAGGTTTTAGTGATTGGTGTTTCTAAAAAATTATCAATGGATCCATCTAAAATAGATTCAATCCACGGATACAAGTTTCCCTCATGTGAATACAGAAAATAAATTTCATCATGATTTAGACACCCTTCAAAAATTACCTCTAGTTCCTAAGGTTTACTTTCAATATTCCCTAAAAAACTTTCCTCATTTTCCAACTCTAATTTCTAAAATTCTAAAGTTGTCCCATCAGTATTTTCATGTGATTTTGAATTCTTTGATGGTTTGAGAATCAATTGTTCAATTTTTTCATTTTATTTCCCACTCTTTTAAATATTTACACGTTGTATTTGTTCATGAGAGGTTTGTGTGTAACAATATTCTTCTATCAATGTTGTGCAAGGGATAACCTGAGTAAGCATGGGTTCTGTAATTGTTTTAATGATTTGTAGTTATAATCTCAATGATGAAACTTTTGAATTAATTTTATCCATTTTTTAACAAAATTTTTTAAGAATTTGTTGTGGATTAGGATGGATAGGAGTTTTGAATTCATAGACTTCCCTAAGATTGATCTCTTTAATAATCCTTGAGAGGTTTGGAAATTTATCCTTTAAGCATTCATCATCCAAATGATTTTACATTTCATCAGGTGATGGGTATTCATTCAAGGGTTTATCAAAGAAATTCCCTAAGTTAGGGGATTTCCAATATTGATTTGAAACTTGATTCAATCCTAAGTTTATGTTGGGGTAATATTAAAGATACTCCATTAGTTTAGATAGAAATTTTTATTTGAGATTTTTAGTATACATACAAATATAAAGGGGAAAAGATAAGAGATATTGGGGTGAGAATAGAGAATTTGGGGTGAGAAAATGATGTAAGTTTCTGAGACAACTTACTTGGGTCCCCGAAAACGGTGCCAAAATTTGGTGATGCCCAAATTTAGCCTACAGGTAGAAGCAGTCATTGTATTATAAGTAGGGATCAAATCCATAGAGACCTAAGAAGAAACCTAGAGACATATAAATTCTATAGAAGATTGGCTATGAATTGGACAACTTTGTTATTGATTTCAATTGTGAAACTAAAATAATAAAGTACTAAAGATAATGGTTTTTATTTAAGAATTAAAATACTAAATTTTTTAATGGAAATAGTTAATTAATATGAGTCTATCCAAGGTTGTCTCAAGGGATAGATTGGATGTATATGTTTTCTTAGAAAATTTCAGATCACTAATTCAAGATGTATCCAAAAAATGAGGTAATTACACAAAAACATTCACCAATTTAGTCCTTACAAAATTCCAATTCTAATAACCAATTTACTTAGAGGATAAATTTAATGATCACTCTACAAAATTGGATTGTACTAACACTCAAAATGTTTTGTTGTTAAAGTTGGTGAAGACGAAAAAGAAAATAACTCATCGAATGGAAATCTTAAAACAATGAACTAATTTAAAATATTAAATAACATTAAATAACATCCAATACATACCCTTTCTACTCCCTTTTATCAACCCATAATAGTTTTATCCCTCTATCGATGTTATTCTAACAATAGAAGCGGGAAGTAGACTCATGAGAGTGTAATTGAAGAATAAAAACATTAAAATAATGGTCACTTTGTTGTTGTGTGAATAATTTCACAAAATATGATGTGAATAGATTCACTACCTAATGAAACGGTTTCAACGTTATATGAAGAATAATAGAAAAGTTGAAGAAGAAGAAAATTTATTAATTAAAAAAATTGAATCGGACAACTTAATGAAAGAAATCGAAGAAGCGATTACAAAAGGACTGGGTAACATTACAATTGAAAGAAAAACATGAATCCCCTAATTCCATCCCCACCAACACCTTAAATTGGAATATTAGGATCCTAGGGTTGAACCCCCATAAATAAATTCCTTCCTAATTAATTATTAGGTTCAATGGTGGTTGAGAAATAAAAGGAAATTTGACTTTTCAAAGTTGACCAGAAAATTCAGACCAGATTCATCTCCCTTTTGGTTTTTAAATATTTCACTGAAGATGGTCGAATATTTGAAGGTCATATAATAGAAATATCTTCTTCCAAGTTTCCTCTAATATCTTTCAAAATTTCATTCCAATTGGATCATTGATTAGGATTTTATACTTGAAATGGTGGGATGATTTTATGGGCCTTCAAATCTATCCCACAAATTAAATGTCAAATTGGGATCCCTAGATCTTCTTGAAAACTTCATAATTAGATCTATCCATAGTTTAATTAAATTATCCCCATAACTTTTTCTATATATAGTTAAAATTTGAGCTTCATTGGATTTTATTTTTTGGATCCACTTTTACTTGATGTACCTAAGGCCCATTATGATTTGATCAGAACTTTATATATCCATGGCCTAAAATGTTCATCTTCCCTTGTGATCCAACCATTGATCCTAAAATATAAAATGTTACAAAAAAAGTGATCAATAATATCCTAAAATATCAAATTAAAATAATTAAAATAGTGAATTCCACAAGCAGATGATTAATTGGGACCAAATTGACACACTTTAGACATTATTGCACAATGATGCGAAATGAAGTTCAATTTATGAAATATACTAAAGACAGTGTTTATGGACATTGAAACACATAAGTATTAAAATATAAACAATGAATATTAGTCTCTTTTAGTGGATAATCACCAACTCATCCCATGTAGTGATGGAATGTGACAAAAGGCTTTGAATCCATTCCCTATCTTTTTCTTTCAAATAAAATCGAAACAAACTCAGTCTTGTTGCATCGATTGAGATGTTAATGAATTGAAAACTATCACATAGTTTAGGTAAACTCCCTATGTGAGTGTTTAGATCCTTGTGTGATAGGTTGGAAAACTAGATCGAGTTCGAAATCATTTGACTAACTGCCAACTTAATCTCAATTTTAGGAGCCATGACTAAAGGAACCATAATATTGGGTTAAATACCCATGCTTGAGGGTCTTCCATAGTCCATAAGTGTTCACATCTCCAGTGGTCTACATGATGCTTCTCCAACCATGGTGTTTCATTCCTATTTTACCTCTTCCTTTTCCTTTAGTCATCAAATTGTCTTCTCTAACTCGGGGTCATACACAAGATCATCTTCTTTTTCATTCACATGAGTAAATCAATTGTACATCAAATTATGACTTGAAAATAGGACACGACAAGACCATGTATAAAACAAATAATTAAAATAAAAACAATTATGGCTATTCCTAATTAACTTAACCATTATAGGCAAATGTACCCAACAATGGTGCCAATAATTTGATAGCCCTGAAGGCATCAATAATTCCATCAAGGTTACCGAATTTATAAATTTAGAAACACAAAAATAAAAAAATTATTAAACTGTAAGGTAGTATTCAAAGTGCAAGTCCAAGTTTGAACCCACAGAAACAAAGTTGGATAAAATAATAATTTAATAATAAATACCTAAACTATGTTTCAAAATAAATCTAAAATACTTTAATTGAAGAAAGAATGGTGATGATTACGTTGAAGTTTCGAGAAAAGAGAAAAGGTTCCCAAAAATTGAAAATCTAGGTCCATGATGAATTAAACCATAAAATGATGAATTAGAAAACATGAGTTTTTGAAATTGAGTCTAATAATATCCAATGTTCATGGTAAACAACCCCAAATCATTGAATTCCCCTTTTTTCAATGGTTATGGTTCTTCAGTTCTTCGTTGGTTTAGTAACTTGAAACCATGTTTAAACATAGAAAAGAACCCACCCAATGGTCATGGTTGGGGTCATCCACTAGTCAATACATTAATTATATCACTCCCTCACCCATCACATAATGGTCGTGCATGAATAGAAAGAAGAAGATAATTGATATTTTCAGCATACAGGAAAGACCCAAATGAATTACATTCAAACATAAAATAAATCAATACAATCAACCCTCATTCGTTATAATTGATTTTCACAAAGTATACCCACTCATTTTATCCATGAGGGTGTAAGGAAATAAAAAATCTTACTCTAATCATAACAACAACAACCTATGATCGTAGTAGCATCACCTCTGGCTAGTTCGGATATCTCCCGATGAATGAATAGTAACTAATAACCCTTGGATTTATAGGCATAGATGGTGCTCAGTTCAACTTTAATTCCCTCAAGATCAAAATTGAAATTTATCTAGGAAAATTGGGGAATTAGTAGCTAAATCACTTCAAAATTCCCTGAAGATTCTAAAACATTATATCTTCAACTTTTGTTATTGACTGCATGTTCATGATGTGAAATAATATTTCATGACATGAATCGCATGGATATACCTATGTGTATCTTATTTCTTAAGATTTCATGTGTTGAATGACGTTCAATACATGAATTAGCGTGACCTCTTTATCCATATAGGGCAAATTATGTTCATAACGTGAGGAACTTCTATAAAACTCATACAAGGCGTGAATCTTCCTTTCTCACCATGTGAATCGGAGACACCTTTTTTGGCATAATTCTACCTCAAATAGGGTCATGACATTATTTTTTTCATGATGTGAATACATATCTTCTTATATTCTTTAGTTTGTCTCATCTTTATTCCAGTTTCAATCTTCCAGTGTTGCATTGCCGCATGTCATTGGTTTCCTTTATTCATTTATTTTCTTCATTTACCTCAAAATTGTATTCAAATGTCTCTTTCCAAGATATGAGAACTACAATAAATATCCTGGAAATAATAATCAATTTAATTTCAGAAGGAATGTATTTTATAATCAAGAATGTATGCATGAATTATAGCTGTCAATACATCACAAATGAAGGAGTCATCCTCAAAGATGCTCAATAGTCGTATAAGCCCTAAGCCTCCAAGTCGGACCACAATAGGCCACCATACACTATTGTTATCTCTCATGTCAGGTCACATGGAACATTATACCCCACTACTACCACAGAGGTCGGGTCACATAGACCATCATACCCCATTTCCATCTCACGGGTCCAATCACATATGGTTGTCATGTCCCTAGGTCAGGCCACACAGGGTCATCATTCCCGATCGTCTATATCAGTCTTAACATCAAGTCACATGAAGTATATGAACTTGCTCTCCATCTAGGGAAACTGATCCATGATGGGTCCACCTGTCACTTTGGTACCAAGCATAGAACAACAACAACATAGCATATATCAAAATATAACACAAGGCAATAATGGTATCATATCAAGGCACACATAGCATATCATTAGGAGGATAAAGTATCAATATACATATATGTGATCAATATAAAATATAAAAAACAAGCTATAAGAAAAACTCATGGCATCAAGCATCACAATGGGTTTCACGGGCTATACACACACTCCCACATGCGATCACAATCAAGCATGGTCATCAAGGTATTCCAACACAAGAATTATACTAAGGAAAAAAGTGTATACAAGAGCCCCAAATGGTAAGTAACCTCCTACCTCAGGGTTATCAACATTCACATCAAGGTTCGTTAAGGAAACATCACCCGAATCTTGTCCTTATATTAGTCAGTTCTAACCACTCGCCAAAGATTCTTAGGACTGATTCAAACTATTTTATTTACAAAAAAGAAATAAAACATCACATGCGATTATAGTTTCTATCTCCTAAATAGTTTTCAAATACTCAAAATTATCTCACCATTTCAACCTTAGAGAAAAACATAATTTACATATGATAAAAAATTTCTCTCTCTAGAATAATCCTAGATAAACTCGAGATAATAATTCTTTATCACTCTTCAATAATTTTCAGTTTATTATCATTTAAGATATATTTATTCAATTTCTCTAAGAGGAAAGGAAAAACGAGATTCACAGTCGCTCATAAAAAGAAGTAAAAAGGATAAAAATTCCAACCAGGGTATTTTTTCCTCTTAAAGACACTACACCCAATAGAAGAGAGGAATAGTTGGTTCTCTCATGCCTAGAAACTGGATGAGAACATGTTTTGGTCGAAGAAGACTTCACAAATCTCATGTAAAGGAATTTATAGACTACCCAAACTTGAAGGAATATCAAAAACAAATGTAGGAGAAGGTTTGGGTATTGTTTTAAGAAAAGGTTGAGGGTGTCTCATAGTATTGATATTCCCAAACAAAATTCATCATTTAATATGGTATTTGAATGATTCTTGAATGCAGAATGTTTAATTTCATCCATAAAAGGAATTTTAAACCTAAACAAATCAAAGAAATTAATTCTCAAGTTTTATGGATTTTAAAACATCAAAAATGAGTTACAGATCCGTTTTGGGGAAAAAGAAATGTAAAATATGGTTTTAAAAACATTTTTCCCAAAAAAAAGGCATTCTGTGAGGGTAATAAGGTTTACCCATATAAAATTCATGTCTTACACATAAGAGTAATGATTTACCCTTATACACCCCATGTACTCTAGGTTACCCTTACGTAACCCTTAGAAATTAGGTGTTACCCTTATGCAACATAGGAACTACCCTTATGCAGCTCATGTTTACCCTTATGAAGCCTTTAAAAAACTTACAGATACCCTTATTCACACCCTAGATCACCTTTATATAAATAGGGTTTATCCCTACATAAATAGAGAAAACCCAAGGTTACCCTTATGCAAGTATTATGTTTTCAAGATGAACCTTATATAGTCGTTGTTCCTTCAACCTACCCATACACAAATTAAGAAAACTCAGGATTACGCTTATGATGCATATAGAAAATCCAATATATCCTTATGCAGTGCATAGGTTACCCTTACGTAACCTTTAGAAAAACAAGGATACCTTTGTGCAACTAAGTAAAACCCCCCTTACCATTATACAACCTTTGTAAAACAATAATTACCCTTATGCAAAGCATAGGTATTGCGTAAGGGTAAGAAATTACTTGGAAATTTTTAATTTTCCACACAAAATACTTATAAATAAAATTCAAAAGATTATTTTAAGAACAATTAAAAATTTGAGAATATTACAAGGCACCTCGGTTGTTACATTGGTATCAGAGGAGGAACACAACTGAAAGTGTGGTGGCACTGCCGGGGTTGAGATGTAGGGTCTACAATGAGGATGTTGTGCTCTAAAGGGGGGTGAATGTAATACCCTAGAAAGTTAAAGGGTTAAATGACTAAATTTACTACTCATGTCGACAAGGTGAACCTTTCTTTTTGAGAGCCTGCCTAATTAGAACTTCGTAGTTAAATAGGTTTGGTCTAGAGTAGTGATCGAGATGGGTGGACCTCCTTAGAAGTTGATAAGGGTGTGTGCGAGTGAGGAAAAAGCACACAAGAAAGAACATGCGTTGGCCTGTGGAGATAGTTATTTGTCTGATGACCCGTTTGGGCATGCGGGTGGGAACCAAGGAGGAGACAACTAAATCATGTGGGGAAACTAAGGTGCCTATAGGGCCCAGTTGCTATAGGCACCTCACAGGTGATGACCCCAGATAAACTAGGGTGTCTGCAAGGCCCAGATGTTACAGGAAACTCACAGGTGATGACCCCAGATAATGAAGAAATTCATGGGTTATCATCATGGGGTCAATTTATGGCTCATCTTAAGTCAAAATTAGGAGTATGATAATGTCACAAGAATTTATGAGTGTATATAATTCATTTTCCTAAACCCTTTCCTATATCAATAATCAACCAAACCCTATAACCTATACTTATATCTTACTTAACCTATATTTAGATTCCATATGAAACTAGATGGGCATCTCACCACTTAATATTCCAAGAGAAATATGTATTCATTAATCCATGGGGTTCTCAGAATTAATCAATGACTTCCTTTTACCTTATTTATATCACTACCCAATTAACATTACCCCCAAAACCTATAGTTCCTTGAGAATATGTTCTTTGATCACATGGTGATTCCTTAACTTTCTAATCAATCACAAATATTATTACATATTTAATTTAATATTAAATTAAATTCATATATCTTATAAAAACATTCCCATGGTTGTATTATAATGATATGAAATACCTTACATTCATATAATGACCTATTAAAATCCCAAATATTAAATTGAATAAATTTTGAGGCTCTCTATAATTTTTAGGACATCTTTTACCATTAAATACTTACTCAATAATAACCATGTTCAATCTAGTAAACCAATGAAGTTAAAAAATCAATGAGGTTGAAAATAAATCTAACACCCTCTAGGAACTCATTATAAAAACCTATTGAAACTTATAAAATTAAAAACATTAAAATTCACTTTTCTATGACATTAAAAACTCAAATTATCTTAAGAACATGGGAAGAGATCAAATGAACCTATCTCCATCAAGCTTCCTTCATTCACTCTTGCTTAATCAAGGTCGATCCAATTACCAACAATGAAACCACAACCAAAAATTCTAAAACCTTCAACATTTATCAAGATCCAAAATTAATATCTTGTTAAATCCCACATGGATTAAGATCAAATTAAGGAAGAAGTGTAAATAGGTATGAGAATTACTTCATGATATCATACCTTGGATTTGGATATGATTCGACTAAGGTGGAGGAGGCCATGGGCATTGGGCGGTGTGCTTGGAATCATCCTGTGCTTTAGGTGTGGATTTGAAGACCGGATCTTCCAACGTCGTCGGAGCGTCCTGGGTTTCTCGACTCGTTCGGCTCGACCAGGTGCAGTTTTCTGGTCAGATCTACGGTTTTTGGAGGGGGGAGGTATGGGTTGCGGATTCTGTGGGCATTACGGGTTTTAATTCTGGTTTTGTTGTGGTTTGTTTCTTCTTGTTGGATTCTGGTTTTGCTGTGTTTTGTTTCTTCTGGTGGATTCGGTTTTGGTGTTCTGGTTCGACCTGGTTGGTTCTTCTCTGGCCCTTTCTGCTGCTCATTGTTATGAGGTTTCGGAACCTGATGAGGGTGAATCCATGGTTTTAATCATAGCAGACTCATGCCCAGAGCGGCGCCTCTACTTCAGGATGACCTGGATCCCTTCATTGGTGGTGCACCCTTGGTGTGGGGTCGAACCACCCAGTCCTAGGTGACAATGGCCTGATCCCGTGCCCTTTGGTTTGTCTTCCGGGCTTATGTAACTGCAGTGACAGGGGTGTTTGAGGAGGACGACGGTGTTGGTTCAGAATGATCGTTGATAGAGGCGTTTGGATTAGTGATTTTGAAAGAGTGAAAGGTTTATTTTGTGATTTCTATTGGTATGGTGATGCATTCAGACTCGACTCATGGATCAAGCCCCAGATGAGGTTTCAGAGTTTCCTTCATCATTGCAGTGCTTTTCGGATTTGGATGTTTGAGAGGGTATGGCGTCAGCCATCGGATCGGGTATGTGCTTTGACACAGGACACTTGCTTGTTTTTTAGCTTTACAATGATGGAGTGCTTTTCACGTTCATATGCTGGGGAGGGGTATCTTCATGTATCAGTTTGGTTTGTCTCTCTAGACCATCATGTCATGTTTTTGTTTTAAGTCGATGATGTCTGTAGGGTTTACCCCTCACTCCCTCAAAAGGGGGTTTCTATTTTAAATAAAAAAAACGAAGGCCTTCGGGCCATTGGATGGATCAAACATGCGAGAGAAGAGTGGCATGAGGAAGAGGGGGTCTCTTTCTAAAAATAACCTCGTAAACTTTAATGATTTTAATGTTCTAAATTTTTTAATTAAATTATTATTTTAAAACTTCTTTTTTACTTTATTTGACTAGTATAAATAATCAAATAATTAAATATAGCCCCATTTTATTGATTATTTAAAAAATAAAAGATTTAAGAGGCTTAGAGGAAAGTCCCGCATGAAATTAGGCCATTTAAGCAGTGTGTGGTTACCTTGCACGATTAGGGGAAATCGTGAAAATGGAAATTGTGCTATCTTTGAAAAAGGAGTGGTTTCCAAAGTCGTGCTTTCTAACCATGCATTCATTAAATGAATCCCTATTTTTATTATCAAATCATAATTAAAATTAAAAATTTAATAATTATTATTCTCTAAAAATCAGGGATGTTACACTATACTTCCTGTAACAACTTCAATGAATCCATACAAATCCATCATAGTAGCTTTAATTTCCCCCTTTGGATTTTTTTCACACTTTAATTAATTCATTTATCACATGTGGAAAATTTATTGGTTTTAATTTATTTCCTATGTATTTGGATATTAATTGAAAAACAATTTTAATTCACAGAGAAAACCTTGAATTATTTAATACCAATTGAAAATAGATTTACACTTTAAAATACTTCTCTTCATGGATAAGTACTTCCCTTTTCTCAAACAACATCTTAATCATTATTATTCTTGACAAAATTATAGTTTTCCACATTGAAAATATCTCATTATATTTAATAATTGTTTCTTTGGATTTATGATTCATATCCCCTTTGAAAATATAATACAAATAGAGTAGAAGGAACAAGAAATTACAAATATCACATCCTTGAAGTAAAGAAGGTTAAGCTCCCAACTTTAGTTTTAAGTTTTAAAACACATCTCATGGATGAGTTTTTTTAAAAGGAATCTACCACATTCTCTTTTATCAAAACATATTCTTGTTTTAGTTCAACTCATGACACTTTATAATTTAAAAATTTATATTAAATGTCAATGTATTTAAACCTTGAGTAACATTTTTTTTATAAATTGACCACACTTTGACTATCACACATGATAAGTAGAGGTAACTTCACTTCCACCATCAAATCCTCTAGATAAGTGTTCATCCTTACTATTTGAATTGTTTCTTATGTCATTACAACATACTCAACTTAAAAAATACTTAAATTCATTTAATTTTTCTTTTTTCAAAGTCAATAAGCACACTTCCCAAAAATAATGCATATCTCAACATAAACTTTTGATCATCAATATGTACAATCCAAATCACATATGCATAACCATGGAGAATAAAATTGTACTTTTATATAATAAGGAGTCCATAATCCAAATACAATTAATATACCTTTTGATTATCCTTGTTTTCACAAAGCATGACTCTTTGGGTTCACTTTGAAACCATGCACATAATATTACAATGAACACCATGTTGAGTATTAAAGTTAGGTATAAAAAGATTGTCAACCAATTTTCAAAACATCTATCGATGTATAATTTTTTATTCATTGTCCTTTGAGAGTTTGCATACAATACACATGGGAGTTCTCAATCTTTACTAGATGGATTCTCCTCCTCTTTTGCCTTTGTCAATATTCAAGGGTTAGAGTTAACTCTGCCTCCTATGTACTTTGATGGAGGTATGCTCATATTTTTCAGGTAGGGGAAATGAGTTTGTCATGCCCGAGTTTTTATTTTCTTCCTTTGTTATGGTTCATTGTTGGATCTTAGTTTTTCTCTTGAGTTATGGGTGTGACAGATTCTAATTTTTGAGGTGTTTCTTTGTTTAGTTTGGACCTTGTGATTATTCATAAGTCTACCATGATTTTTTTAAGGAAATTTGAGTTTTTGAGCTTAGTAGTAGCATGAGCATGGTTGGAACACGGTTTGGTAAACTGTGTGGCCTTCTCCAGGTAACTATGTGGCTTAAGTTTTAGTGGCATAAGGATGGAGAACGGCTTGCGCACGGTTTGTCAAACCATGTAGTAAGCGTGCGGGGAGGTTCTGTCTCGGGATAATGGCATTTGCCACGGTCGACACACGGTTTGCAAACCATGCGGCCAAACCGTACAGGTTCCCAGGTCTGTCCATTAAGGGGTGCATGATTAGCGAATGGTTTGGTAAATCGTGCGGCTAAACTGTGCGAGCTGCCCAGATCTTAAAAATTGTGAAATTCCAACCCTATCCCTTGGGGGTTTTTAACTCAAAACACCTCCACTTTCCTACCTCTAGCAAGTGCGACCCTACGGGGCCTCTCCCCTTGTTCTCCAAGCCTCCACCCTTCTCCCATGGTGTGGATCTAGGGTTTCGTTTGGGGATAGATATCTCAAGATAATATCCTCTCCTCTTCTCTCTCTACCTCTTTCCTCCATTTTCTTTTGAGATCTTTTTCTCCCATGGTCTCTTGGACCTAGGATTCATGGTTCCCTTTATTTATGTTGGGGGTTTTTTCTTGTTTAAGGTTACTCTTTGTAGATCTTAGGTCTTGGAACCTTCGTGAAGTGTTTTCGGGTGTGCGTTGTTGAAGCACCATGGATTTGAGGTAGGTTTCCCTTTGCACTTGCCCTTATAATTTAAGATTCATTGGTTTCATGTTTTTATCACCTTCCCTATATGATATATAATGATGTATGATCTTTGGAATATTTTTTTGGTGTGCAAAGTGGTGATTTATACCTTGTTTTGTGAAAAATAGATTTGTGTTATTATAAATGTGCACACCAAGTGTTTGATAAAATGTATGGTTGGCTTTCGCATGTGGTTTGTGGATTGTTAAGCATGGTTTGCCTTTGTAAATATTGTTGTAACATCTTGATGATAGTTTTGGGTTCCTCAAATGGATTTATAAAAGGTTTAGACTTGAAAATGGTGTGTATTTAGTTCTTTAAAATGAAATGGTGTGTGATATTGATCAATGGACCATTTGGAATTTTTTATAAAAATGGATTTGGCTTGAAAGTGTGATGTGAATGTTTAAAAGAGATTTGTAAAATAATTGTGAAATGTAAAATGGTGTGTTTACACCTCTTTTTAAATATGGATTTGGTTCTTTGAGAAATAATGGTTTTGTGAAGAGTGTTTGAGGCCCTCTTGGCAATTTGTGAAAATGGTGAAAGTGTTTAACATGAAAACTTTCCTTAGATAATTCTCTTGTCTTGGTTAGATTGTTGTGGGAGGCCCACGCTGAGAGTCTCCCTTGTGAACGGATAGTTGAAAGGCAAGAGATTGATCCTTGGGGTGATTCGGGTGATGTCTGTTGTGTTGATTATTATATATGTGTATGTGATGGGATACCCGGTTGGCATCAGTTGGCTCACCCTCTTCTATACATCTTGACATGGAGAACCTGGCATAGCTATTGAATTTTATAAGAACGGTTGTTTCACTAGTTAGATTACGCACTAGTTAGTGGCCCATAGCACGGGGATATATTGAGTTTTATTGTTATAGGATTATGCCCCTCAGTCTGTACCATGTGGGGTGTGGCCGAGCGTATTAGGCGTTATTGATTTCATCGAGTGAGGCATGTTTTCCAGGACGAGTCTACATGTATTAGTATGGTTTAGATTATTTACGAGCTCCTAGGTTCCTCCCATGTCTATTGGCAATTAGTTACTTAGGTTGGATGATTGAGATGCATGATTGGTTGGTTACACTTGTGTGCTTATTTCCATTTCCCTTATATTGTGATTATTGTGGTTCTCTCATGTGTGGTGTACTTTTTTGTAAAGTGATGAGTTGGTTTTCAAAGGTTTATGGAAAAAAATTCTCATAGAAATGCTTTCTACTCTCTTATTCCGGTTATGAAATGAATGCATCACTTTCCCCTTGAAAATGATATGTTGCTTTAATGGAAAAGAACTAGGTTTTGGAAATGAAAAAGGGCAATGGACATGATTTGTTTTAAAGTGAAAAATGTGTGTAAAAGGCTTACTTGTATACATTGTATTTCAAAATTGAAGTTGATGTTTATTTTATTTTAGAGGAATTTCATTGGGAATAGATTTTTTGGGCACGCCTACTAAGTTTTAATACTCGCGTCTATGGCTTCCACTTGTTTTTATTTTGTGGTGCAGGTTCCATCTTGGTTTAGATCGATGTGGGCGATGTTTGGCTTTGGTGTCGGAGAGTGACCCTTGGGGTCACATGGAGACGTTGTGGTTGTTAGGTTCAGTTTGGGTTTTATTGTTCGGTTTTTTTATTTTTCATATTCTTCTATAAAGATGTTCAGTTTGGATGTTGTTATATATATTGGGCTGGTTTGGTTATCTTTTTACTGTTTAATTTGTTTATTTATTTTCATTGGGTGAAATCATTCCCTTGGTTACTCTATTGATGTTCAGCACTAGTTGTCAGCCCATGGGGATCGGGAACACCCTTCAGGCCTTACCACAGATCGGATTGGGTGACCGGTTCATGGTCGACTTGGGTTGGTTCGTGAAAAAATGGTATCAGACAGGTTGGCTCTTTAGAGGACCTTGTTTTTCATAGCGCCCTTTCGTTACTTGGGGTTTTCATGGTAGCTGGAGTAGGACTATTGGAACTTGGGGTAAAAGTATGGGGGAGTGTTTGGCCAACACTTTCTAGACTGAATCTTGAGTTGTCATGGGGAGTCGGATTTTGTTTGGTTTCTTTGGTTTTGTGGTTGTTTGGTGTTGGGGATTCAAAAAGGGAGTTGGGCTAGTGGTCTTAGTGAGCTCACAGGACCTAACAAGCCATGTGAAGCTGGGGGCTTAGTCCTAGGATACTCTCTATGACGGTGGTGTGATTGGCGTATGGACGCCAACCATATGGCCAAGTCGCCCATCGACGCTAGTTCCCTTGTGAGTCGTTTTGGGTCTTCTCTGATTCTGAAAATTTTCTTGAGAAATCTTGTTTTGGAATTGTAAAAAAATGGATTTTGAAATGGTGATGGTTTGGTTTTGGAAAAATGGAAAATGAATTTTTAGAATCATTTTGAAGAAGGCATTAGAAAATGGATTTTTATAATCGAAATTTGGGGTTTTTGAAATTGTTTGCTGGGAAAACTAAAACTTGCTTTAAAATGGGATTTGGAAATGTGTTTTAAATGAGAAGAAATGGGTTTTTAATCAAATGATTTTGATGAAAGAATATTTTTTGAGATGCTGGAAATTTTTTTGAATGAAATGAATTGAGTTTTTGGATGGAAATCCATGGGTTTAAATTTTTTAGCATGATAAAATGGATTGAAGCGTGGAATTTGAAAATGGATTTTTGACTTGATGGTTGGTGGGATTTTGAAAAAAATTATGGATTTTGATATGAGAATGTTTTTTTGGCCTTTGGTATTTCTTTGGGTGCTCGCATGCATGGATATGTATAGAGATGTGGATGAACGCCCGGACTGGCATGAGTTGATTGGTGCCCAGGGTGGCACGGGAATGTGCATGTGAGTGAGACTCTATGGAATACCATTGGTGAGTGTGCAGCCCACTAATTTTGTTTTCATTCAAAAAAAATTCAAGAAGTTGTGATGCTTTGAAAACCAGTGGTTGTGTGGTACTTCTCTTATGATTTGGAAGTGTTGTTTGTGTTTGAGTTTGAGGACTCATGTTGATGAGCTGGTTTTGATAAAGCTTTTGGTCTTCTTATTTCTCAGTGTTCTCCCCCATAGAGATTTGATGGATATTTGAAGTGCGGTCATGGGTGGTTCACCATTGGAAAACCCTCCAGTTGATCAACCTAATGATTTCGTTCTTGAGTTTTAGAAGTTAAATTCACCTCTCTTTTATGGTCAAGTGGATCCCCTCAAAGTAGAAGAGTGGATGTGGAAAATCGAAATGAACTTTAGCCTCATTGAGTTTCCCGAGTTGTTAAAGGTTACGTTTTTTACCTTTATGCTTGAAGGTCCGACGTGGAAGTGGTGGAAGTCGGTGTCTCGGAACAATCCTCTGGAAGACCTTACTTAGGAGTTCTTTAAGGCTTCGTTCATTAAGCGGTATTTCTCTGAGATGGTAAAAGTAAGAAAGGGGTAGAGATATGTAGTTTGCAGCAAGGCAATGAATCAGTGTTTGAGTTCTTTCTTTGTTTCGTGAATCTAGTTCCTTATCTTCTGGAATTGACTGTGCATGATTCCATAAAGGCTCAGCATTTTGAGTTTGGGCTTCGTCCTAATCTGCAGTCGAAGGTGTCATAGTTCAATTTAATCACTTTTTCCAACATGGTGAGGTAAGTTGTTCGTGTGGAAGTTGTGAATGCAGGTGTGATTGAGGTGGTCTTCCCTCCTTATGTTCCTAAAAGCGGTGAGGGGAATTCCAGTAAAGAAGTGGGGAAGCAGCCGAAAGCTGTTGGAGCTGGTCATGGAATTAAAAGGCCTCGATATCTTTTGTTAGCTTCTTCTGGGCGTGGAATCCCGATGTGTCATTAGTGTGGCAAACCAGATCATAAGAAGTCATCGTGTTCGAGAGCACCAAAAACTTGTCATGCTTGTGGGCGCCTAGGCCACTTGCAACGGTTCTGTCGAGGTGTTTCCAAGAAGCGACGTGGATCCAGTTCGTGGGAGTAGAGTGTTGTTTGGGTTCGGTTTAAAGTCCCTTTTTATTGTAGCATTTCGTTCTATTTTGGTGGTTGTGCTTGGTTGTGTTCTATTTTCTTTGTAATGTAAGGGGGTGTTTTGGATCTCCTGAGAACTCCTATTTCAATGAAAGCATGTTTTTCCTCTGGAAATTCTAAATTCTTCTGCTCTAAGTGGCGGTGTGTTCCGCATGTGCCTTGTTTAAGAAAAGTTAGTTTGTGGTGTGTTATGATATGAGGTGTTGTGTTCCAATCAGAATCATTAGCTCCTGACTGCGGCGCAGCAGATGCTTCAGACATCAGAGCTCCAGCCATGGGTCTCGAAGTGAAACTTTTCACGCAGTCAGAAAACTATTAGGGATGCGGGAAACTTTGGTTGATCTCTTATCTCCAACGTTGGGGTGAGACAGTATAAATCTAATCATTTTCCCTTGTGAGGTTAGTCATTTGGGGTGGTGCTCTTTCGTTGCCCTCCCCCTCCTCCCCTTGTGGTGGAGGGTTTTTGGCCAGTACTAGGGCAGTTGTTAGTTGTTTCTTAATGGTGGGGAGTCTGTTTCGGCCTTCCGTGTTTAGAATGAGGTTTTGTTCAAGGTTTGGTTGTAGAAGTTATGGCTCCAATTTCCCATTGTTTCTTGGGAAGTGGTTTCAGTTTGTTGTTTCATTTCAGGCAAGAGGTGTAAGTTCTTCTTGGCAATGGTTGAGATGTTCATGGTTTAAGAGGTTGGATCATGTGGTTATGAAATCCTTAGTCGTTGATCGATCAACTAGAAGATGTTGTGGCTTTTCGAGGGTGGAAAGCGACAATGGTGGGGAGAATTGTCACACCCGGGTTTTTATTTTCTTTCTTTGTTCTAGTTCGTTATTGGATCTCGGTTTTTCTCTTGATTTCCAGGTGTGACGGGTTCTAATTTTTGAGGTGTTTATTTAGTTTGGACCATGTGGTTATTCCTCAGTCTCCCGTGAGTTTTTGGAAGGAAATTTGAGTTTTAGATCTTGGTAGTAGCCTGGACACGGTTGGCGCACGGTTTGGTAAATCATGCGGCCTTCTCCAGGTAATTGTGTGGCTTAAGTTTTGGTGGCAGAGGGATGGCGCTCGGCTTTCACACAGTTTGTCGAACCGTGTGGTAAGCGTACGGGGAGGTTCTGTCTCGGGACAATGACGTTTGGCACGGGTGGCGCATGGTTTGCAGATCGTGTGGCCAAACCATGCAGGTGCCCAGGTGTGTCCAGTAAGGGGCGAACGGTTTGGTAAACTGTGCGAGCTGTCCATATCTTAAAAATTGTGAAATTCCAACCCTATACCTTCGGGATTTTTAACCCAAAACGCCTCACATCTCCTACCTATGGTTCGTGCGACCCTAAGGGGCCTCTCCCCTTGTTCTCTAAGCCCCCACCCATCTCCCATGGTGTGGATATAGGGTTTCTTCAAGGTTTGGGGCTAGATCTCTCAAGATATCTCCTCTCCTCTTCTCCCTCTTCCTCTTTCCTCCATTATCTTTTGAGATCTCTTTCTCCCATGATCCCTTGAACCTAGGGTTCATGGTTCCCTTCATTTATGTTGGGGGTTTTGGTTGTTTAAGGTTCCTCTTGGTAGATCATGGGTCTTGGAACCTTCGTGAAGTGTTTTCGGGTGTGCATTGTTGAAGCACCATGGATTTGAGGTAGGTTTCCCTTTGCACTTGTCTTTATAATTTAAGATTTGTTGGTCTCATGTGTGGTGTACTTCTTTGGAAAGTGATGAGTTGGTTTTCAAAGGTTTATGGAAAATGTTTTCTCTTAGAAATGTTTTCTACTCTCTTGTTCTGGTTATGAAATGAAAGCATCACTTTCCCCTTGAAAATGTTAATGTTGCTTTAATGGAAAAGAACTTGGTTTTGGAAATGAAAAAGGGCAATGGACCGTGATTTGTTTTGAAGCAAAAAATGTGTGTAAACGGCTTACTTTTATATATTGTATTTCAAACTTGAAGTTGATGTTTCTTTTATTTTAAAGGAAGTGCATTGTGAATAGATTGTTTGGGCACGCCTATTGAGTTTTAATACTCACGCCTATGGTTTCCTCTTGTTTTTAGTTTGTGGTGCAGGATTCAGCTTGGTTTAGATCGTTGTGGGCGATGTTTGGTTTTGGTATCGAAGAGTGACCCCCGGGGTCACATGGAGACATTGTGGTCGTCAGGTTTAGTTTTGGGTTTTATTGTTCGGTTTGTTGTATTTTTCATATTCTTGTATAAAGATGTTCAGTTTGGATGTTGTTGTATATATTGGGCTGCTTTGGTTATCTTTTTGTTGTTTAGTTTGTTTATTTATCTTCATTAGGAAAAATTGTTCCTTTGGTTACTCGGTTGATACCTGACACTAGTTGTCAGCCCGTGGGAATCAAGAACACCCTTCAGGCCTTGCCACGGGTCGGCTCGGGTGACCGGCTCAGGGTCGACCCGGGTTGGTTCGTGACAGAATTGTTGTTATGTCGATGTTGAGTAAGAGTTATAATCGTCGATCAAGTACAGTGTTCTTGCTTCTAGGAATTACGGTTATGCTTTTGGGGAAGAGGTCCTTTTAAAGTGTTTGATAGAGTTGTTTTGATTTTAATTTGGACAATTTCTAAAAACTTTCTCAATCATGATAAAAGAGTAATCCACCGGGTTGCTCGATATAAACTTTGCTCACCACCTCATCATTCTAAAACAACTTAATGTACATTTGATAAACTTTATATTTTCGTTTGGGAACCATTGAAAAAATATTCTAATTATTTCAAGCCATTTTATTGGATCAAATGATGCCTTAAAATAAATCCCATCAACCTATGAGAATCCTTGGAAAACTAATCATACCTTGCGCATAATGATTTCGCCTATTAGGAACACCCACTTGATACTGCTAATATTTTTTCCCTTTGATATAGGAAAGAGATCCCAAATGTTGTTCTCTATTTGACCATATCGTAAGTCGTGACTCAACTAGCTAGAAAAAAAA
The DNA here is from genome assembly GCA_963277665.1 of Viscum album. NCBI lineage: Eukaryota > Viridiplantae > Streptophyta > Magnoliopsida > Santalales > Viscaceae > Viscum > Viscum album. Next base: position 779,955,595 of record OY728138.1, read on the forward strand.
TTGAATCATATTTTACAATTGGGTTACAACTGAGAATATGTTCTCGAGAACTTTTATTTCCTGCAAGATTTCACAAATCTAAAAGCACGGTAAGCTCTGATACCATTGTTAGGTTTCATAGGGATCTAATAACACTTATTAAACACGACAGGATCGATTAAGAAACCCAAACCAAGATCTCATGCTTAAATAAATGAAAAGCATGCATAAAGTGGAAATGAAGAACTATGTAAATGTGTATCGTACACGAAAGAGCCACTGCAACATTAATGTCCATGAATACATGTCATGTAAAGCAACCCTAGGGAAAAGAATGCAATGATCACGTGTAAGCCAAGATACAAATATAATAACAACCAATATCTCCTATTATTGAAACAATAAAAAATCCATTAGGGCCTCACCAACCCTACATCGCTATAAAACTAACTCATTCAACCTCTACCCAAATTACTTTGAAATAATACGATCATCCCAAGATATAATTACAAAGGTTTAAGTAATAACTAAGGTGGCCCTTTAGTTTTAACATCTAAGTGCAGGTCTTGTGTGGACCCTCTCATGAGTGACCTGCTCATGAGAGATAAAAAGGTTGCACCTCACGGGCGATGACCCCGGATAACCAAGAAATGCATGGGTTATCAGCAAGGGGTAAATGTATGGCTCATCTTAAGTCAAAATTAGGAGTATAAGAATGTCAGAAGAATCTTGAAGTGTATATAATTCATTTTCCTAGACCCTTGACCAGCTCAATAATCAACTAAAACCCAGAACCTACACCTATATCTTACTTAACCTCTATTTAGATGCCCGGTGAAACTAGATGGGCAGGTCACCATTAAAGATTCCAAAAGAAATACTTATTCAGTAATCCATGGGGTTCTCGAAATTAATCAATGACTTCCTTTTACATTATTTATATCACTGCCTAATTAACATTACCCCCAAAACCTATGGTACCTTGAAAATCTAAGCTCTGATCACATGGTGATTCCTTAACTTTCTAATCAATCACAAAGATCATTCTATATTTAATTGAATATTAAATTAAATTCATATATCTTATAAATAACATTCTAATAGGGGCACTATAATGATATGAAATACCTGGCACTCCTATAATGACCTGGTCAAATCCCAAATATTAAATTGAATAAATTTTGAGGCTCTCAATAATTTTTGAGTCATCCTTTACCATTAAATACTTACCCAATAATAACCATATTCAATCTAATAAATCAATGAAGCTAAAAGAAATAATTCAATGAGGTTGAAAATAAATCCAACACCCTCTATGACTCATTATAAAAACCAATTGAAACTTATAAAATTACAAACATTAAAATTCACATTTCAATGACATTAAAAGAGCCAATTATCTTAAGAATATTGGAAGATATCAAAGGAGCCTATCTCCAGATTTCTTCCTTCATTCACTCTTGCTTAATCAAGATATATCCAATTCCCAACAATTACCCCAAAACCAACAAATCTAAAACCTTCAACGTTTATCGTGATCCAAAATTAATCTCTTGTTAAATCTCACGTGGATTGAGATCAAAACGAGGAAGAAAGATGGAAATAGGTAGGAGAAGTACTTCATGATATCATACCTCGAATTTGGAGACGAATTGACTAAGGAGGAGGAGGGGGCCATGTGCATTGGGAGAGCAAGGGAAAAGAGAGCAAGGCAAAATCAAACATGTGGGAGAATAGTGGCTTGGGGAAGAGGGGGTCTCTTTCGAAAAACACTCGTAAACTTTAATGATTTTAATGATCCGAATTTTTTAATTAAATTATTATTTTAAAACTTCTTTTGTACTTTATTTCACTCATACAAATAATCAAATAATTAAATATACCCCATTTTTATTGATTATTTAAATATTCAAAGATCTGAGAGGCTTAGAGGAAAGACCCGCATGAAAATATAATACAAATAGAGTAGAAGAAACAAGAAAATACAAAAAGTACCGAAGGTTGAGCTCCCAAATTTATTTTTATGCTTTAAAACACCTGTCATAGATGAATATTTTTTAAAGGCGTTCACCACTTTCTCTTTTGTCAAAACATATTCTTATTTTAGCTCACCTGATGCCACTTTGTCCTTTATGAAGTTATATTAAATGCCAATGTATTTCAACCTTGAGTTTTTTTTTTTTATAAATTGACCACACTTTTATTATCACGTCTCATAAGTAGAGGTAACTTCACTTCCACCGTCAAATTGTCGAGATAAGTTTTCATCCTTACTATTTGAGTTGTTGCTTGTGTCATTGCAACATACTCAACTTAAACAATACTTAAATTCACTTAATTTTTATTCTTTCAAAGTCAATAAGCACACTTCCCAATAATAATGCATCTATCAACAGACTTTTGATCATCAATATGTACAATCCAATTCACATACGCATAACCATAGAGAACAAATAATCCTTTTATGTAATAAAGAAGCTCATAATCCAAAATATCTTTAATATTAATCAAAGAGGTTGGGGGCAAAACCTCTTTTATTAACGAAGAGTAAAAGAAGAACAAGGAGCAAAGATGGAAGGGGTCAGACACACCATATCTTCTCTGTCAAAGCCAAAGTCCCACATAAAAGCAACCAGAAAGATTAAAGATCATAATCAGCATTATAGGCATCACTATCTTCAAACCAGTCAGTATCTTCACTTAAGGGACTGAACATGTTTGATTGCTCCGGAGTCCTTATGCTCATCGTGGGTCTAAGATAAGAATAGTCTTTCTGAGGCCTCACTTTCTTCGTACGAGCGGCCTCAATCTTCCCCCCTTGAGACACTTTGTCTCTGTAAGTAGTTTTACTCTATTGAAACTTTACATCCTCATTGAGGTTTGAGATGTCTCCCCACTTGTCGGTGATCCCTGAGATGTCATTCACCTCTTTAATGGTCTGATGGAAATCAAAATTCCTATGCTCCTGCCAAAAATTGACATCAGCTTCTAAGGGCTCAATATTTAAAACCACCTTTTGCATTGTAACACCAAGTCGATCTCCAACAATTTGTACTTGACAAAAACGAGCTGAGGGAACTGCACCTATAACCAATGCCAATTTCTACTCATCATCTCAGCCAAACCTAACGTCCAGAGATTGTTGCACCAGAAGACCTTCTGAAGCCCTCATATGACCTAGCTTCAAGGACAAAGTTCCTTCATTGATGCTACTATCTTCCTCAGCAGAAACTGCAAACTAATTTGTGCAGTGTCACCGTCTAAAAATCTTCTTACCGAGGTAGAAGCTTGTGTTTTATCAGCATCAGCATTGCCAGAGAAAACATAATGCTCTAAAGAATCAAATTTCACTTGATGGATCGAAGGACCAGAAGTCACAACAACACTCTTACCAGACACCTTGTCATCCCTCTTTGCAACATTAGATGTTTGAGAAAAGTCCTTCCTGTTTTGATTGTTAGGACCTGCATTATCAACATCTTGCCCCAGTCTACTCATTCCTCTATTACAATGGGAGTTCTCATGACCACTTATTGAACACCATGTCGGGTATTGAAGTTGTCAAGTAAAAAAGATTGTCAACCAATCTTCAAAACTTCTTTTGATTAATAATTTTTCCACCATCATCCTTTGAGAGTTTGCTTACAATAGATATGTGAGTTCTCACATTAGTGCTTTCTATTCCAAACCACTTAAATAACTCATGTTCATACTTCTTATGAGATGGAAAAACAACATCATCTCTTTGCAATACATGTAATCCCAAGAATAACTTTATTTCTCAAAGCATTGATATCTTAGATTTTTTTTATTTATCTGGACATAAAAATATTTTCATAAAATCTCCTCATCGCCTGCAAAAAAAAAAAATCATAAACATAAACAGTAACTGTTATCTGATTTTTGTATGTATCCTTGATGTAAAGGTTGTTGTCCACTTTTTCCCTCTTGAACTTTATCTCATTTAAACAAGAATACTGAAGTACCAATCTTTTAGGTATTTTTTTAATCAATATAAATCATTTTTTAGCTTCTAAAAACTTTCTCAATCATCATAAAAGAGTAATCCACCGGGCTGCTCGATATAGACTTCCTACTCCAGCTCACCATTCAAAAACAACAACACAGCTTAATGTATATCTGATAAAGTTTGTATTTTCTTTTGGGAACCATTGCAAAAAAATTCTAATTATTTCAAGGCAATCTATTGGATCGAATGTCGCCTCAAAATAAATCCCATCAACCTATGAGTATCCTTGGAAAACTAATCCTACCTTGCTCATAATGACTTCACCTATTAGGAACACCCACTTGATCATGCAAGGAATCACAAATATACAGTATTTAATGATTGAAATCTTATCACACCACATATCATATGATTTCATATCTGAATTTGGCCATATAAAAAAAACAATCTTGAACATGGGTTGTTGTAAATAACACTTCTCTTCAAAGGTATTTTGGAGTTCCAAGGTAAACCAACATAGTTTTTCCTCTCTATACCAAACTACGATTCTTTCTTTCAGTCACCCCATTTTTTTTAAGAAAAATTATTCTAGAACTTTCATTGATGCAAACACAATTTATACAAGATGAGAAGAGGAGAAGATCCTATCTTTACAGAAGTAAAATATGGATATCCTAACAGAAATTGTTAAGAGAGGAAAAGAACCTATCTTTCAGCCACCCTATTTTGTTTTGGAGTATATTGCAGTGCCTTATCACATCCAAATCAATAAAAGGACCGTGTTACCTCCTAAACATCCCAGAACTTTGAAGCATCTTGGCATACTCAGCAATGACAACAGATTTCCTCACCACCTCCCATATCTTGGCAGAGTTCTTCAGCCAGTCGCGCTCTGTGACTGCCCTTGCGAAAGACGGGCTCCTCATTGACAAAACCTACCATGCAAAACACACAAACACAATATCAAACCCAGGTTTCTACACAAAAATCTTCTAAGGCAAAGTACAACTCAAAAGGCATTTGTGAAGGCAATTCAGGAGAATTGAGAGAGGGAGAGACCTCATCCCGCAGTTTTCCCAACATTGTCTCATAGCTTTCATGCAGCATCGTCAGGGAATCTTCCTTGCTTTTATGAGGAATTGCAAAAAAATCCTGACATGGTTCTAAATGGCTGTCTTGCCTGTCTGGTGCTGAAGCAGGAGCATGCACCCTCCTCATAAACAAAGAAGTGTTGAAACATCTAGAGAGTGCCTTCCTCATCTTTCCCAAATTATGTGGGGAGAGATCCTGAGGTCTCAGCTTGGTATGTACAAAAACAGGAGCAGCCGAGTACTCTTCTCCACCTTCCTCAATTCTATCTCCCAAATTCGAACTTTGTAGTTGCGAGGAGCCTAATGATGAAGATGATGGGTCTGGTATACCATGCTTCAACAAGTCAACCGTCAACAGCAAGTGCCACATTTTTATATCATGAACCCCCTCTGACACCACCAGCAAGATGTGGCAAATGGATGCTAGAAAAACACCAAGCTGAATACTTAACAACTCATGTGCTAGCTCAGCGGATGGATATTCACCACTGAAGGCAGAAATTGCAGAAGATCCATCAGGTCTCATCATATCAGCTAAAACAGAAGAGCAGTACACAGGCTGGGTATCAAGCAGCAAAATCCGTTCAGCAGATATCCTGGGTTCAATGCCAATCGTGCAATGCCTCGCCATTGATTTCATCTCCTCTGATTCTATCGCAAAATGCGGCAGCATCCCAATTGAACTTCCATCAGAACCATAAAGCTCGTTCATAATGGTTGATTTTCCCACTCCCGGTGGACCAATCACCCCAACTACTGTGAACTCGGTATTATCGGTAAGAAATGGGAGAAAACGATCGATTTGAAGCTCCCAAGAATCAGATAGTAGATTCAGCGATCCGAGAGGCGGAAGACGAGAACGGAGCGAGATATCGTCGCCTTCCGCTCCCTCGCCGCACCCCGGTCGACCGAACTTACCTGCGACAGAACCCGCCGTGACGAGTCCGGGCTTGGCGAGAAGGATTTTGGGAGCCGGGGGAGCAGAGGACGAACTGGAAGACAAGGATGCACCGGTCGTCCCGGCCATCGTGGTAGAACTAAGCTTACGGCGGCGGCTTCAACCGGAGTGATTTGGGGTGGGGGGGGGGGGGGGGGGGCGAAGATGAATTGGTCGGTCATCGAGGACGCGAGATTATTTTTAGTTAACCCTAAAGTTGATATGTGTAAATCAACATCACCACCAAAATCTGCATCTCAGCGTAGACAACCTCGTGAGTCTTACTCCATCCAAATATAAACATGCATTTTTAAGTCCTCTTTAAGGTATCCCATACATTAGTCACAACATTTCAATGGTATGTGCATAGATTACTTCCTACTCCAAATGCAATGTCATGTCTTATGCATACATGGACATATATGGCAATAGTGGAACCATATAAGATTATTTTCATTTATTCTTGTTCAAAATCATTTTTAGGACACTGGTTCAAATTGAATTTATCACTCTTGAGGATGAGCGCTATACTCGGTGCATAATCTTTCATATGAAATTTCTCTAAAATTTTATTAACATAGATCTATTGAGAAAAAGCTTAGAATGTTCCCGATTGACCTGAAGACATTCTTTTTATTTTATTATGAATAGTCATCCTTTTAAAGGTTGAAGGGGAACCCTTACATGACCTGTAACCCAAGGCACAATACCCAACATGACTCGAAGGCCAAGTACATGACCCAAATGCTTAAAGACATACTATGCCCAATACATGACCCGTATGCCCAACCCACTCGAACTACCTCTCCTCAACTTTTGTATCATTGATCGCCTAGCTCTCCACCTTGCATTGCTGATCGGCTAGCATTGTCTCATGCAAAGCTGCACGATGTCTGGTTCCGATGGTGGTTGTCATACTCTCTCATTCTTCCAATCCAGTTACCTCTACTCTGGTGACTGCTACTCATTGCTCTTATCCTCTTCTGGGGTCTGCTCTGTTTGAACTGGACTACTCAATGATCTATGTGGTCCGAAGGTCCTGAGGCCCGGAGACCTTTGATGACCCAAAAGCCCTGAGACCCATAGGCCCAAACCAGTGGCCCGAATGCACAAATCGAGTGAATAGTTCTGGATGCTACAGTACTGAACAATACATGCAACACTAACTGCTACAGTACCTGAAAAAATCGCCTCCACCCGGTTTCGAACCCGGATCTCTTGGTGTCAAGCAGGAGCCCTTACCACTCGGGTGCGGGCTCGTTGGCAAAGCTCAGAATGTCACCCAATCCATCTCTATGGATTTTTATGTCAATGGCATAGGATGTATCACCCATATCTCCCATGTTAAAGCATTCAGAGAGAAACCATTTCATCCCGTATAAAAAACCATTATCATTACTGCCAAGTAAAATAACATCTATGTATAAAACAAGGAAACATATTTTACTCGCATTGACCTTCTGGTATATATTGAAGTTTTTGGGTGCAGTGGAAGCGCCGATCGGGCCTATGCTCAATGCGGCTTTTATTGAAGTCAATGAAAAATCCATAAAAACATGACGCATAATCGTCATATCTGACGAATATACCCAAAGAAATTAGATGTAACGACCCGAATTCGGAGCCCCTCCACTGGTGCCCCGTACCCGGTTCGCCATATGACCTCAAGCGCGTTTCCCCAAACGCTAGAGGCTGTCGACTAGCAGTGAGGGCCTTGGTGAGTCGGTGGAGAAACTATGCCCTCATTCGGTAAGTATACAGCGGAAAAACAACCAGACACAATAGCAGAAACAATAAACAATATACATCAACTGAACTGAACAGCAGAAGCAATGGATAAACTTATAATGATGCAACATGGTACATATGTCTATGGAAAGCAGCAAACAAACTAACGTGCTGAAGTACAACTGCAAACAAAGTGCAAAGGAAAAACAAAGTAAACTCCTCAGCATCGCGAGCCATGGCTCGGTCCCATGCTCTCCAGCTCCAGCGCAATCAAGAACCCGAAGTAGAAGGGCGTTTGCCCTTATCTATACCTGCAACAACATAATCTGTTTGGGCCCAAAAGCATGGCCCAAACAGGGTGTGAGATACAATTCCAGTAGGCAATCACCCAAAGATCTGCGCCTAACAGTTAATGAATACATGACAGTAATAACAAGAAGCAGTAAACAGGAAGCACAAGCAGCTATAATCCACAGTTCTAACAAATAAAGTATACAAGTAAACAGCCAACAACAAGAAGAAAACAGATAACCCTCTAGGTAGCTCTGACAGCCTAACCCCTATGGTTCAACCTATAAGTACTAGCAACCCTCTAAGAGGCACACACAGTCTCACCCCTCTGGTTCAGCTATGAAAAAATAATACTCTCTCGGAAAGCACTCACCGTCAATTCCCCCCTATAGTCTCGTATCGTGCTAAAAACTCTCTGGGGAAGCACTCAACGTCTAATCCTCATGTGGCCCGCGTCGAGGAACTACAGACTCTCTAAGGAAGCACTCAACATCAATTCCCCCTGTGGTCTCACATCGTAATTAAAAGACACTCTGGAGAAGCCCTTCCGTCAATTCTCCCTTTGGTCTACTACTCTAGGTTCTCACAATCCTGAGTGAAAGATAAAACATGCTCAGCGCGCGTGCATCGTCCAAGTAAACCTCAAGCACTACTTGGCTATCAACTAAGGCTCAGCAGCAAAACAAGGCAACAGTTCCACAATCCTACAACTAGGCATGACAACTGGCAAAACGCCTAATAAGAAAAACAAGCATGACAAAGTAACCTGAGTACAAAATAAATGACTCTACTCACAAGCATAAACCTCTACTACATCAATCAAGCAAAGAAGGAAAACAACAGAGCAAAACAGGTAACACACAATACCCCGTTCAAGGGTATTGGTGGAATTTGCACAAAATACTCATCAACTCTCTACAGAAAGGCACAAACCACCTATCTCGATCCCATGAGATTGATATACGTGAACATCGACGATAGATTCCCCTTAGAATGATGAAGATATGAGAAAACTTACAAAACGTTCAACCCGCGATAACTTGGAAACGAGGAGGATTCAAGAAACAAAGCTCAAGCAGAAGGAAGAACTCACCGCTGCGATTCCAACGCAATCGACCGTGCTCGAATCGGAGAACGGACGACGAGGCGGGAGCTCGGGAAAGATTCGGTCGTATGGGTCACTCTCGGACGAACCAGACCTAGAAGAAGACAATTATCGTGATGAGGCGCGACCTCGGTCCGTTTAGTGAAAAAAAGAAATGTACACGGCGTGTATTTTTAAAGTACACGGCGTGTAGTGGGTTTTTTCTGTACTCCGCCAATATCGGCCTCCACGTCACCCCTACACATTGTGTGTGTGGCCTGGGCACGGCCAGCACACGGCTTCGAGCCAGAGAAGAGTACACAGCGTGTACTTTAAAAAATTTCAGAAACTTCATTTTTCTCAAAAACTCCAGAAAAAGGAAAAGCATGCCTGAAAAGAAGATCTGGGTTCTTACAAACTTCCCCCTTAAAAAAATTCATCCCCGAATTTCCCTAACGAGGCAAAGAAGGAGAAACCCTGAACAGCTCCAGCCACTGCGATCGTACATCGGCCTCCCTCTCCCAGGTCTTGTCCTGTACTCACCCGTGCTGCCATAGCACTCGTACCAGAGGAACAGACCACCCGCAAAGTACCTTCGTACTATGATCGACAATCCAGATAGGATGCTCCTCGAACGATACATCCGCTTCAAGCTCGACTTCCTCAGGCTGAAAGAAGTGAAACGGGTCTTAAAAGTAACATCGGAGCTGAGAGACGTGGAAGACGTCGTGCATGGCCCAATACCTCTGAGGTAGCTGCAACCGATAGGCGACCGACCCAACTCTCTCCAAGACCTCAAATGGACCGACGTACCACGATGAAAGCTTACCCTGTCTCTGAATCCTCTTGTGTCCCAACCTTAGTGCAATACACAGGAAAACCTGATCACCGACCTCGAACTCCAGAGGTCGTCTCCGCTGATCAGCATAAGACTTCTGTCGAGACTGCGCTGTAGCCATCCTCTTCCGAATCAGCTCTATCTGCTCTGAAGTCTCCTGAATGAGACAAGGTCCCAGCAGAGCTGCCTCTCCTCCCTCCAGCCAGTATAAGGGTGATCGGCATGGCTTACCATACAAAGCCTCATATGGTGCCATCTGAATGATTTCCTGGTAACTGTTGTTGTAGGTGAAATCCACCAGAGGAATATGTTTCTCCCAAGAACCGCCAAAGTCTAGGATGCAAGCTCGGAGCATATCCTCAAGCACCTGGATCGTGCGCTCGGAATGGCCATCAGTCTGGGGATGGTATGCTGTACTCAAAAGTACCTATGTACCCAAGGCCTTCTGAAGTCCCTGCCAGAACCGAGAGTTAAAACACGCATCCCTGTCTGAAAAAATGGAGTGTGGAACTCCATGCAGACGAACAATCTCCCGGATGTAAATTCATCCCAGATCATCAACACTGAAGCTATCCTTAATCGGAAAGAAGTGTGCAAACTTCGTAAGTCTGTCGACGACAACCCAAACAACATTGTTCCCTTGAGGCGACCTCGGCAACCCAGTCACGAAGTCCATCATGATGTTGTTCCACTTCCACTCCGGAATGGGTAGCTAATGTAAAAGGCCTGCTGGTCGCTGATGCTCTGCCTTCACCTGTTGACAAGTAGAACATCTCATGACGAAACCAACAACATCCTTCTTCATACCTGACCTCCAGTACTGGCGATGAAGATCCCGATACATCTTGGTGACGCTAGGATGAACTACCCAAATCGAGGAATGAAAATCCCGTATCAGCTCCTCGCGTATGTCTGCTGGCACCCATACGCGTCCCTAGAAACGCAAGATCTCATCCTCTCTCACTGTTCATCCGGGAAGAGGGTCCTCTCCTGACACACTCTCCCGCAAGACTAAGCCTTCTGAGTCTGATAGCTGCCTCATCCGTACCCTATCAAGAAGTGTAGAGGTAACATCTACAGAAGAAAGGTAAGTTTGTCCCTGTCTGTCATGCACCTCCAGATGCATCTCAGAGAACAGAGCCATCAGCTGCCACTCATTGCTGGCCTCCTGAACTGCCTGAATCTGAGTTCTCCTGCTCAACGCATCAGCCACTGCGTTGCCCTTACCCGACGTATAGGCGAGCTCGAAGTCAAAAGACTGTAGATACTCAACCCACCTGTGCTGCCTCAGATTCAGATCACGCTGATTGAAGATATACTTGAGACTCTTGTGATCAGTGAAGACCACAAAGTGCTCTCCCAGAAGATAGTGTCTCCAACAGTGCAAGGCATGAACAACAACTGTTAAATACAGATCGTGCGTCGGGTAGTTCCTCTCATGTGGCCTCAACTGCCGAGACCCATACGCAATGACTCCATCCCCCTGCATAAGCATAACTCCCAGCCCGATACCTGAAGCATCACAGTAAACAGTGTAGCTCTTGCTTGAATCTGGAAAGACTAGTATCGATGCTGACGTCAACCTCCCTTTTAGCTCCTGAAAGGCCGACTCACAAGAATCTGTCCATGAGAAAAGTCCTGAATGAAGCGTCTATAGTATCCAGCCACCCCTAGGAAACTCCGTACCTCAAAGACGTTCTTCGGCTGCTCCCATGAAACTACAACTCTCACTTTCTTTAGGTCCACTGATACTCCTACCTCTGAGATGATGTGACCTAAGAAGTGTGTCTGATCCATCCAGAAGTGGCACTTCGAGAGTTTAGAATAAAGCCAATTCTCTCTCAGTGTACTCAGAACGATCTCAAGGTGTGTGGCATGGTCATGTCGAGTGTGAGAGTACACCAAGATATCGTCCATGAAGACCACGATGAAGGAGTCCAAGTAAGGATGGAACACTCGGTTCATCAGTGCCATGAAAACTGCTGGCGCGTTTGTGAGACCGAACAACATGACTGTATACTCATAAAGACCATACCTGCTCTTGAAGGCTGTCAGAGGTATATCTGATGGTCTAACGCGCAACTGATGATAACCGGACCTCAAGTTGATCTTTGAGAACACCCGGGCTCCCCGAAGCTGATCAAAAAGGTCATCGATCCTCGGTAAAGGATATTGGTTCTTGACCGTCAACTGGTTTAGCTTTCGATAATCCACACAAAGCCGAAGGGTACCGTCTGCCTTCTTCACAAACAGGATAGGAGAACCCCAAGGAGAAGTACTGGGTCAGATAAAACCCTTAGCCTGTAGCTCCTCCAACTGCTTCTTGAGCTCCTACAACTCAGGTGTGGCCATCCTATAGGGAGGAATGGACACCGGTGCCGCTCTAGGCCCGAGCTCAATAGAGAAGTCTACCTCACGCTTCAGAGGAAAACCTGAAAATTCCTCTGGAAAGACATCCCTGAAACGATCCACTATTGGAGGAAAGTCCAACTGTGGAGTCCCTTGATCGTCCAGATAAATACTAGCAATCTGGGCCGTCACCCCTCCTAGCCCAAGATGCTCGAGTCCCGCCTGACTCGCCCGAACGTCCCATTCACCTCTATGAAGAAAAGATTCACCCTCTGGTGAGATGAAACTGACTCTGCGGTGATAACAGTCGATGACTGCCTGGAAGGGAATCAACAAATCCATGTTGAGGATGACATCATAGCCTGTTATCTCTAGGACATAGAGATCCCATAAGAAGTGATACCCTGCAACCTCGAGAGGGCACTATCTACACTGGTGTACACTAGATGTCCTCGTCCCCAAGGTGTGTCTAGTGTCAACGAGTCGGTAGAAGAAAAGATGCAGAGTTCAAGGCTATCCACAACAGCAATAGAGATAAATCTATGCGTAGCACTAGTATCAAAAAGGGATTAAGATAAAACCAAGGATACTAAAATCATACCTTGAATAGTAGAAGGGCCAGGATCTTTCTCCTGATAAGTATGCTCCATGGCAAAAGACTGGCCCACACTGCGGCCCTACGCCCCTGGCTGACCACTCTGAGTTGAACCTCCCTGCTGGTGCTGAGGAACTGGTGGCTGAACGCCACGACCTCGACCTCTACCTCGGCCCGAACGGCCGAAAGAACTCTAGTTCCCCGACTGGTGAGAAACTGGCGGTGCTGCTCCTGAATGAGGAGTCATAGAAGAACCCCTGTCACCAGCTTATGGTGAGAAAACCTGACAGAAACGCTGAAGGTGACCCATCTTGCCGCAAGATGGGCACTCCATGGGGTCCCTCTGGCACTACGGCCTCGTGTGCCCTGACCGGCCACACTGGTAGCATATCACCTGGCTGCCTGACGATGCATCTCGCTTCCTCGAATCACTGCGTGTAGGCTCTCTACGGCGCTTCTTGCTGTCATCTGGAGGCAAACTAGCTCTAGAAGCAGAACCACCCTGGCTCGCAGCTCCAGAGTCTCTCAGATTGTGCTCCGCAATCAGTGCCTGGTTGACGATAGAAGTAATGGAAGTCAGCTAAAAGATGTTCACCTACGAGCGGATCTCCCACCTGAGACCATCCTCAAAATTCCTTGTTAAGAACACCCCAATCCCATCCCGGAGGGGTGTGAAGCGCTGCAGTTCGGTGAAACAAGCGGAATACTCCATGACAGAAAGAGTACCCTACTCTAAGCTCATGAACTCCTGGTCTCATTGGCCCTCAAGGTCTCCGGGTAGAAGTAGCTGTAGAACATGCGCTGGAACTCCTCCCAATCCATAGCCTACTACTGACCCGCCTGTGAGATCACGTCCCACCACCTCTTGGCGGAGTCTCGGAGCATGTAGGTGGCGAGCTTGACCCGCCTCTCTGGAGGTGTCTCCAGATGCTCGAAGATAGTCAGCATGGCTTCCAGTCATGACTCTACAGCCTGAGGTCCTCCTTCCCCCGAGAACGTGGGAGGATGCTGCTGCTAGAAAACCCGCGTCAAGTCTGCCATAAACGTGGCAGGAGGCGGCACTCCCTGGAAGACCTGCATCATCCTCATGAAACTTTCCCTGAACTGGGCATCCGGGCCTGCAACTGGTATGACAACCGGTGCCAAGGCTGACCCGACTGGAGGATCGGCAGGAAGTCCCTGATCAGCCATATCTGGCGTCTGATCACTGCTTGACGATAGACGTATGACCGGAGGACGTCTTAAAGGCATAGCTCTGAAAGATCAAAAGTACACCTTAGATCTGAAAACAAGGACAGAGAACACAAGAGTACAAAATGGGAACAGGGGAAGAAAAACACAAAAGTTTACAAAACATGACTACACGGTGTGTATAAAAACTACACGGCGTGTCTTCTTAAGCCACTGACATGGGTGTGTACTTCTTCCCTACAAGTTGTGTACACCTCAAACTACACGGTGTGTTGACCCCAGCACATGACATGTACTTGAAAACTATTCCCCTGCCTGAGTCCCTTTACACGGCTAACCCACACGGTCCGACTCAACCTGAGACTACACTGCGTGTTTGAAACAATCACGGCATGTACTAGACAAGGCTTCGGCGGCTCGTGTTGTTAAGCACACGGCCGTCTACACGGCTGAACCTTACACGGCGTGCTCCGAACAAACACGGCGTGTATAGGTGAGGGTGACACCGTCCCGTGTTGTTCGTGACACGGTCGGGTACCTGGAAATACTACACGGCGTGTTCCGATCAAACACGGCGTGTGGAAAAGAAGGTAAAGCCAGCACGTGTTGTTCATGACACGGCCGGGTACCTGGACAGGACTACACAGTGTGTTCCCCCTGGACACGGCGTGTTCTACCCGAGATTCCCCGACTAGTGTTGTTAGTGACACGATCGGGTACACGGCTCCGAACTTACACGGCGTGTACCTACCGTACACGGCGTGTTCCCGAAGTTACTTCCACGACACCGTGTTCTGCTCACACGGTCAGTGACACGGCCTGAAAACTACACGGTGTGTATCCAAAAAGTACACGCCGTGTATTCTGGGTTTTTCTGGGCAGTAGCTCAGAAACTGCACATAATTCTAGAAACACTAAAAACCAGGCAGAGAGGTGCCAAATTCCGATCCGTGAGGGCCTATACTCCCCATGAATCAAATCCTGACATCTCCCACAGTCATGTACAAGAGAAAATAGGATCATGATCCACCAAGTTTCGATTAATGAGGGCCCATAACACCTCACGAACCAAAATTTGGTGTTCATTTTTAAGCAAAGAGCAAAACAACCAGTTTTTTAACATGACAACAGAGAATCTATCAAGTATCTATCACAACAGCATGCATAATCTACATAGAGTCTATCACAATAGCATGCAATCGCTAATGCACCCTAGATGGAATGGAAAGAATTTATGGAATGTGATTTCTACAATTTCCTATATGATGCATGAGATGGAATACCCTCATCTCATCGGGTTGCGACAAAAATAGAACTGAAGTATCAAAACAATAATAACACAAGTCAGGTGAATCACTCTAGGTGAAATTAGATCAACCATAAAATCTCAAAACTAGAAAAACTGCAATTAACGAGGTAGTATGGATTTTCCCTATACACGGGTTAGCTAATCCTGAGCACAACTTAATGCCAAGTACTGAATCCATCCTGTCCCTGGATAAAGTCTCTAAATAGGAAGCAAGAGAAAAGAACTCCTTTGATACCATTTTGTAACGACCCGAATCCGGAGCCCCTCCACTGATGCCCCGTATCCGGTTCGCCACATGACCTCAAACACATTTCCCCAAACGCCAGAGGCTGCCGACTAGAAGCGAGGGCCTTGGTGATTCAGTGGGGAAACTATGCCCTCATTCAGTAAGTATACATCGGAAAAACAACCAGACACAATAGCATAAACAATAAATAACATACATCAACAGAACTAAACAACGGAAGCAATGGATAAACTTATAATGATGAAACATGGTACATATGTCTATGGAAAGCAGCAAACAAACCAACGTTCTGAAGTACAACTGAAAACAAAGTGAAAAAAACAAATTAAACTCCTCAGCATCGCGAGCCATGGCTCGGTCCATGCTCTCCAGCTCCAGCGCAATCAAGAACCTGAAGTAGAAGGACGCTTTCCCTTATCTATACCTGTAACAACATAATCTGTTTGGGCCCAAAATCATGGCCCAAATAGGGTGTGAGATACAATCCCAATAGGAAATCACCCAAATATCTGTGCCTAACAGTTAATGAATAAATGAAAGTAATAACAAGAAGTAGTAAACATGAAGCACAAGCAGCTATAATCCACAGTTCTAACAAATAAAGTACACAAGTAAACAGCCAGCAACAAGAAGAAAATAGGTAACCCTCTGGGTACCTCTCACAACCTAACCCCTATGGTTCAACCTATAAGTACTAGCAACCCTCTAAGAGGCACACACAGTCTCACCCCTCTGGTTCAGCTATGAAAAAATAATAGACTCTCTCGGGAAACACTCACCGTCAATTCCCCCTATAGTCTTGTATCATGCTAAAGACTCTCTGGGGAAGCAATCAATGTCTATTCCTCACGTGGCCCGCGTCGAGGAACTACAGACTCTCTGAGGAAGCACTCAACGTCAATTCCCCCTGTGGTCTCGCATCGTAATTAAAAGACACTCTGGAGAAGCCCTTCCGTCAATTCTCCCTTTGGTCTACTACTCTAGGTTATCACAGTCCTGAGTGAAAGATAAAACATGCTCAGCGCACGTGCATCGTCCAAGTAAACCTCAAGAATTACTTGGCTATCAACTAAGGCTCAGCAGCAAAACAAGGCAACAGTTCCACAATCCTACAACTAGGCATGGCAACTGAAAAAACACCTAATAAAAAAAACAAGCATGGAAAAGCAACCTGAGCACAAAATAAATGACTCTACTCACAAGCATAAACCTCTAATACAACAATCAAGCAAAGTAGGAAAACAACAGAGTAAAACAGGTAACACACAATACCCTGTTCAAGGGTATTGGTGGAATTTGCACAAAATACTCATTAACTTTCTACATAAAGGCACAAACCACCTACCTCAATCCCAAGAGATCGATATACATGAACCTTGACAAAAAATTCCCCTTAGAACGATGAATATATGATAAAATGCACAAAACTGTCAACCCACGATAACTTGGAAACGAGGAGGAATCAAGAAACAAGGATCAAGTAAAAGGAAGAACTCACCGCTGCGATTCCAACGCAATCAACCGTGCTCGAATTGGAGAACAGATGGGGAGGAAGGAGCTTGGGGAAGATTCGGCCATACAGGTCGCTCTTGGATGAACCAGACCTAGAAGAAGACAATTATCACAATGAGGCACGACCCCGGTCCGTTTAGTGAAAAAAAGAAAAAGTACACGGCGTGTATTTTTAAAGTACACGACGTGTAGTGGATTTTTTCCGTACTCCGCCAATATCGGCCTCCACGTCACCCCTACACACCGTGTGTGTGGCCCGGGCACGACCAACACATAGCTTCGAGCCGGAGAAGAGTACAGGGCATGTACTCAGAAAGTACACGGCGTGTACTTCAAAAAATTCCAGAAACTTCATTTTTCTCAAAAACTCCAGAAAAAGGAAAAGCGTACCTGAAAAGAAAATCCGGGTTCTTACATTAGACAAAGAATCTCAGAACCAAGAGAGATGATCTTTCACGATAAATTTATAATTAATTTAATGACAAAATTACCCTGATCTTTAGACACTTTCTTTGATGAAAATGATGATCGTCCAAACCCCTTGTTTAGAATGTACCATCGTTGTGCTAAGATGATCCAAAATAGAATCCATCTAGAGGTGACTCATGTGTACTCCACGATCTCCGAACAACGTCATTGGAATTCTAGGTACTAGAACAGATGATTCACACGTCTTACGTTGTTTGTTTTGATAGCAACACAATCCTTTAGTCTCGAGGATTGACTCTCGTGCTCTTTCAATCTTGAGAGGGAGGAAGGGAGTGGAGAAATTCCCTCCGTCTTAAGAGAAACCCTTGGGGAGAAAATCCTATAGGAAGAAGATGTGTTGTACACAACACAAATGATCTCACTCATTCTCTAAAATGAGATAAGTGGGTATATATTGAGTTTGGGTTTAATATTAATAATTGCAAAAGGTCCCTTAAATAGTAATCCTAGTATATTCCTCATGCTAATAATAATAATAATAATATTTTTATTATTATATATTGACATGTGTCAGCTTGCACAAATAATTATCACTTTATAAAATAAATAATTCCTTATTTATTTAAATGATATTTAGGATTATATCATTTCTGTTACTGAATACTAAACTCGTCTCATCCACATTCCTCGGCGTTTACCGAACCATGAATGATAAATAAATATTATTCATTTGATAAATAAATAAATATTATATTCATCATCTTGAGAATAAATATTTATTTTGATATTAATGTAACTAAATAAATATTTATTTAATAATAAATATTATTTATTACTATGTGAATAAAACAAGAAATAAATAAATATTTAATTCGATGGTCTTGAAAATGAATATTTATTTCATATTCAACCCATATATAAATATGATGACTTAATATTTGCGATGAATAAATCCTGAATAAATATTATTACTTGGTATGAATAATAACATTTATTCTCAATATTAAATTCTAAAAGAATTTAACTAAGATCAATGGATACATTAAGTGTGTGACTCTCTATGCTTGTTTCTTAGTAACATTAGGCGGGATTGCCTAAAGTATAAGATCAATATTTAGTAATATTTCAAGGTACTCATAGAGAATGAAGTTCATGTTGTGATGATAAAAACCATATATGAATGTTCATTTTGTAATATAATCCATTTTTATTGATATCTCAAATTAAGTAGGTTGCATACCTATATTATCAACCTATGTACTCTATGACATCCCGCCTTTTTATTACATAACTTTTAATTACATGGTACACACAGAAGATCTTTTAAAGTTTATTTTCTTGGAAATAAGGTACATAATACATGAAAAAATAAAACATTCTTCTAAATCAACTTGAAGACATCCTCATGAGTTTATCTTAAGTAAATTTATTGCATCTCATATCCTGAGGACATACATCAAATGAAAGAAGTGAGCATGAGGCCCAGTAAGGGAAACAATTTACATGTGATCATGAGGAATATCAATAAGAATATGAGGAATACCATTATAAAATGGGAAAGTAAACATGAGGAATATTATAATAAAAATTACATGAATCATAACATGGAAATGTGACTACAAAATTTAAATTAGACATTCATAATCATATCACCAAGGTTTGTCACCAAGGTGTCATAATTGAAAATTACCAAGGTTATTCACCATGGTATTGTAAAACATGTCATCTATAGAGATTAAATTATTTACCAATACATTGGAACTCTGTCAGGGTATGCCCAAAATATGTATTAATTAATATGAACCACATAGATCATAATCAAACATTTCATAAATAACCTGTGGAGAATAAAAAAACAGGTTTCATATCAAAATAACGATTTTTCAAAAATTCTTAAAGACATGATCATTATGTCATTTTTTGTAGGACCCCAGAACACCCTAAGAGGGGAGGGGTGAATCAGGGTGTCAACTTTTTCTTTTAATGTGACAGATCTTATTCCCACATTGGTAGGAACTCGTTAAACCAGTATGATGGATTCGATCAACAATCAAACATTCACATGCAAAAAGGAAACACAACAGTTTTACTTAGTTCGCCAATAAGGGCTAGTCCAAGGTGTTCTGGGGTCCTACCATTACAAGATTTTTGGGATAACACAATTCATCCCTCAGGACACTTCTATCGACCCCCTAGATCACTGTTTTTGGTGAAGAATTACTCAGTTTATTGACTTGAAGGTCACTTCAATGGATTGATATTAAAGTATTTGTACATGTCTAGCACATGACTCTACTTGCACCATATACCTAAGCTGATGTACTTTGAAAGCCATGTTCACTGAAAACCTGATGTTAAAAACTGCCTTTAATGAAGCTCCCTCTTGAAGCTCAACCATTCGCAAAGATAACTTCCTTCGCAGAACAAACTGTCTTCATGAAGATCACTGAGTCAACACGAAATACACCATTATTGTGAAACACCCTTTTCTCATAAACATTAGCATCAGTCAAGACTTAACTAGTCTTTTTGTAATGCTCAATCTTGCATAGAAATCCAGATTCACGGAGCTCCCCTAGATTCATGAAATCAGAATGATTCCGAATTTTCCTTGAATAATTTCATATAGAATAAAGAGGGGTAACCTTATATTTATAGGCTCGTCTGTTCACGATGCACCACCGCCTCTAATTTATTTTTTAGATCTACCAAAAACATCTTCGCGGTGCTCCTCCATTTGCGATGCTCCACAAAAATTTGACATAGTCATGGAGATCACCATCAACACATCGCGCAATTGCAATGATCCACTTCTCATAATCACGGAGATCACTGCCTCTATTCACGATGCTCCACATCTTCACAAACTTCAACCTAGTATTATTGAAACCCATACCTTTACTATATTTATGAATAATTGATTCTAGAAAACAACCTTTCGTGATGCTAGCCGTTCCTCCAGATTTTGAGCTTGAAAAGTTGGAAAACACTGGGAAATGATGCCACCTTGAAAACTGTAGTCATATTGAACTGTAAGATCCCTTCCCTTATAAACTCCCTAATCTTCCACATTAGGATTGACAACAAACACAAACTATACTCCATTTACAACAAATAATAGCCTTGGTTCCAACAATTTTTAACCCAGGGAAAGGGAATGCGAGTTTCATGTATGTTAATCCTAGAATAAAATAAATAATTTTTACATCTAGGTGAATAGACATAGAAAGTAAAGTGGTTTGGGTATTCACAAAAATAAAATAAAAGAGAATTTCTTGAGGATAAGAGATAAATTTTGAGAAGTACATTCGGCAGCATGATGGGTATAAAACGTGGTTTTAAAAAAGGTTAAAATAAGAGGGGACAAGGGTCTCCCATTGATAAAAAAATAATTTGTCACTAAGGGTATGATCAAAAGGGTAATAAAAGAGAGTAATAATAACAATTAAAAGATATATACAAAAAGAGGAAGAAGGATAATTCCCTTACCTTGAAGAGTCACTCCTAGATATTGAGGAATGGAACCTTGGGGGCTTGAGGACAACTTGGGGGGGACCTCTTATGAGGTTAAAAAACCATAACCTTGTAGAGGATGTATTATGACTGAAAGGAAATCTAGAAATAGGTGGGTATTTATAGAAAAATGGGGGATTTGTTTAATAATTTTTAAATATAGGCCTTGGAAATCTAGGTTGTAGAAAAAGAAAAACCATTGGATTATCCATGGGTTTTCCCCTAGTTTTGGAAATTTAGGATATATTTTATGCTATTTTAACCTACAAGAATGGATCATCATTTTATATTACTTATTTTGGGATGGAAAAGTAAATTTTCCACAAAATAATATTTTTAATATTAAAGTTTCCATTTTAGACTTTGGAAAGTAACTTATATGTTTGGAAATTGATTAAAATATATTAAAATAATTAATATTAATAAAATAAAATATTTCAGGTCATGGATTGTGGTTAATTAATTATTACATATTTACGACATAATTATGAAGTCATTAAACATATCTTAAACTTCAAACTGTATTTTTACTATTCACGGAAAAATAAAGTATTTTAGAAAATTCTCATAAATTCACTATAACCTAATTTCAATGTGTTGATTTAAAAAATTATGTTTATTTTATTATAATAATTCTCTAAATATGATAATTTTAACTTTTAACTATAAAAATCCTTATTTATTAAAAAAATAGTGTGTTGAAATTCATAGTAAAAATTCTGACACTTAAAAAATTTCAAGGACATAATAAAAATATTTTATCATTTATATTTGAATAAGAGTGTTTTTATCATACCATTTAATTAAAATAAATATCATCCATAATACCTTAGTTTATTATAAAAATTTATATCTTTTTTTAAAAGTACAATTTGTGTCCGAAAAATCAATTTATTCAATTCTATCTCAATTAAACCTATATTTTTATTAAGAAAAACTATTCTTAA
The DNA here is from genome assembly GCA_963277665.1 of Viscum album. NCBI lineage: Eukaryota > Viridiplantae > Streptophyta > Magnoliopsida > Santalales > Viscaceae > Viscum > Viscum album. Next base: position 779,977,605 of record OY728138.1, read on the forward strand.
AACCGAATTGATGGAATAAAATTTTTATTTATACAAAGGAATTATGATTTAAGTAACTAATTCTGGTACATGTAACCCCTTATAACACCTTCATACAACCTAAGGGTAAGGTGTGTGATGGTGATAGATTCACGGGGTGGCTCGGCTAACATCGACTGAGTGGTAATTTCCACTAACTTGAACTTATCCCATAGGAAATTTAGTTTAATATTCACTTTTTAAATCCCATATTGGGCTTAGTCAAGGGTGAACCCCAATGATGCTACCTCCATCCTGAGTTTTGATAAATAGGATTTATACGACATGACTCTACTAGTTGAGGAAATCACTTCTTCTTTCTGTATTAATTATCCTTTATAATTTCCACTTATAAACACTAATTATAACGTTAAAATTATTACCAAGAGCATAGTTTCTAATGTCCATATTAACCAATAGTCATATTTGACCAACGATCATATAACGGTTGAATTCCAATGGTCACATTTCCCTTTGTACTTTATAAATACTACTTCATTATTAAAGAGATATGGATTTTTTGTGTAAAAAATAACACACATTTTTAGGAAACAAATGTCATTTAAAAAGTCTGGGTTGTTAAATTTTTCATCCCTTAAGAAATTTCATCCCCGAAATTTTAACTCATTCTCTTAGTTGAGAAAAGGTGCGGGTACTTATATCACATTATCTCCTCTAGTTACCATATCACTTCTTGATATTTATGGTTCCTCTACAACACTTTGATGTGGTGGGTAGTCTTGTTGCATGGAACCTTATCTCTACAGTCTAAGATCTCTACTGGATTCTCCACATGAGAGAGGTCACGTTCCAGTTGTACCACCTCTAGATTCAATACTTGTGAGGGATTGTGTATGTACTTCCTCAAAAGAGATACATGGAATACATCATGAAATTGAGATAGATTTGGTGGAAGTGAAATCTGATAATCCACTGCTCCGATGCGATCAAGGATTTCATAGGGGCAATATACCTAGGGTTAAGCTTCCATTTCTTTCCAAACTACACGAATCTCTTCCATGGTTATATTCAAAGGAAAACTTTATCACCAACAACAAACTTAAAGTCCCTTTTATGGTTGTCAGCATAGATCTTACACTAACTCTGATCATCTTTTATATGTTGTTGGATGGCATGAACCTTTCTATCATCTCTTGCACAAGATCAGACTTAAGCATATTTCCCTCACAAACTTCATCCCAAATAGCAGTAGTTCCACACCACTTCCCATATAATGCTTTATAAGGTTCCATTTTAATACTCAAGTGGAATTTGTTGTTATATGATAACTTAACTAATGGGAGGTATTGATTCCATCAACCTTTAAATTACATTGAGAATGTTCTCATTATGTCCTTGAGGGTCTAAATTGTCCTTTCATATTTTCCATCAGTTTGTGGGTGATAGGTAGTACTAAAATTAAATTTAGTATTCAAAGCATGATAAAGAATTCTCCTGAATTTAAAAGTGAACCTTGGATCACAATCATAAAAGATAGAAAGCAGCACCCCATGCAGCCTCACCACTTCCTTTATGTATATTTTGGCAAGTTGGTCAAGAGAGAAGTTTTCCCAAATGGTGATAAAATGGGCATTCCTGGTGAGTCGGTCCACTATAACCCATATCTCATTGTTTCTTTTGGATATTCTTAGGAGAATAGTGGCAAAGTCCATGATATTGTCCCACTTCCATGTTGGTATGGGTAGTGGTTGTAATACCCCTTTATAAATTTATCGCTCTACCTTCACCTGTTGACATACCAAGCACCTTATAGTGTAGGTGACAATCTCCGTTTTCCTATTATCCCATCAATAATGATCACGAAGGCCCCTATACATTTTAGTGCTTCCATGATGTATAGAGAATTTAGATATATGAGTTACATCCATCATTTCTTTCTTTATCTATGGAATATATAGAAAACATATCCTTGTACGAAATTTTAGTACACCTTCTCGATCAAAATTGAACTCAAGAAACTTCCCATTCTTCACATACTCTATCTTATTTTGTAACAAAGGATATTCTATTTGATATTTCTTGATCTTATATAGTAATGATGGTTGAGAAAACATTTGGTTCACTTCCCTAATGATTCCCATGTCTAAAATTACTAGGTACTTGATCAATGGATCTCCTTGGAATCCTCATTATTTTTAGCACAACAAGGTCTTTCCTACTTAATGCATCAATGACTTTGTTTTCTCTTCTGGGGTGATAATTAATTGAACAGTTTTAGTATTTAAGAAGTTCCAACCATCTTCTTTGTCTCATGTTCAATTCCTTTTACATGAATATATACATCAAACTTTGGCGGTCTGTGTATATATCACATTTCTCCCCATAAAGATACCTCCTCCATATTTTTAGAGTAAAAATAACCACAACTAACTTCAGGCCATGCATTGGATAATTCTACTCATGAGGATTTAACTATTGAGATGCATAATAAACCACCTTTTGATTTTTCATGAGGACACATCCCAATCCCTTTTAGAGATGAATCACTATAAATAATTAATCCTTCTCTCAAAGAGGGTAGAGTTAACACAGATGTAGTAACCAATCTCTTATTTAGTTCTTGGACACTTTCTTCACACTCCTTTATCAAGATGAACTTATCCCCTTTTTGAGTTAACCTAGTTAATGGATTAGAAATTCGTGAAGTTTTTTTCACAAACCTCCTATAATATCCTACTAAAATAAGGAAATTATGAATCTTATTCACTATTGTAGAATGATGCCACTCCTCCACAACCTTTTTCTTGGTAGGGTCAATTGGATTTCTTTCATTGGTTACAATATTCCCCAAGAAAGAAAATTGTCGTAACCAAAATTCACATTTGAAGAATTTTACATATAGCCTATCCTTCCTCATAGTTTTCAATATAACCCTTAGATGATCCTCATGATCCTCATAAATTTTGGAAAATATCATAATATCATCAATAAAAATTACCAAAAATTTATCAAGGAAGTTATTAAAGAATCTATTAATCAAATCCATAAATATAACAGGAGAATTAGTCAATCTAAAGAGCATAACAAAAATCTCATAATGACCATATCTTGATTGAAAGGTAGTCTTTGGAATATCTTATTTCCCCACCATCAATTGATGATAACCAGATCGAAGATTAATCTTAGAGAATAATTGATCTCTATGAAGCTGGTCAAATAAATCATCAATCCTTGGTAGATGATATTTGTTCTTCACTATGACCCCATTAAGTTCTTTATAATAAATTCATAACCACATTGATCCATCCTTCTTCTTCTTCACAAAGAGAACATGTGCTCCCCAATGAGACATACATGGTTGGATAAATCTCTTCTCTATGAGATCTTGAATTTGTTTCTTTAATTCCTCTATATCTATATTTTCTATTTTATATAGGGTATTTGATATCATCTTGGATCCATGTATGAGTTCAACAGATAATTCTACCTCACTTTTTTGGGTGAAGTCCATGTAACTCTTTAAAAAATACATCAGTGTATTACTGAATGATGGGAACATTTTCTATTCTTATACTTTCATTTACTTTTTTTTATTCACTGATCATCTCTATAAAGAAGGCTAAGGGAGGTTCTTCCTAACAAATATTAGGTTTGGATATCTATCTTTTGAAAATTACTATAGGTTTTTTGTTCAAGACTACTGAAATTTCCATACTTTGGTATTTGATCTTAGAATTATACTTGGAGAGCCAACCCATCCCTAGTATAGTGTTGAATTCCATCAGGGGAATGACTACTATATTTGTGATGATATTATACTCCCCAAAGTTAATACTTGAGTTTCTATACACTATTGATGCTAGGATAACCCCCACAAGAGTCTCAACTGATAACTCTACTTCTAGTAGTTTTGGTATTGATTAATATTCCTTGCAAACTTGGATGAAATAAAGGAATTTTTAGAACCATAATCAAACAAAGTACTTTATAGCATTGAGAGAATAATGAGAGTACCTACCACCACATCATTTGGAGCTTCTACTTCATCCATCATGATTAAAAATTTATAGAGTTGATATTTTAATTATTTTTAATATGATTTTAAATGATTTAATCCCTTACCATTAATCAATTTGATATTATTTTCATCATTTTATAACTTCTAGTGAGTTTTGATCTTAAGTGTGAAAATTGGTTAATTTTGGAAATTTAACAGTTTTATGTTGCCTATGTATTTCGAGCATAACTCCTACAATTGTCATCTAATTCATGTGATTATTTTTTTGTAGGATGACATGATTTGTGGGATACAAATAATTATTCTGGACCTAGAACCAATTCGAAATCCATCAAGACAAAAAAAAATCAGTCAACGTGAACATATAATCTGGTCGACAGAATGGACCATGCCTTATTCAATGAGACATATCTCTGGCTACCGACCTTCAAATTGGATGCTTCTAGCTAGGATGGATTCAATTGTAATAGTGGTTTTTATTATCTTGTGTGATCGTATATAATTTTAGATTTTGTAGTTATAATTGTTTTGTTAAATGATAATTATATCCCTCTACTAGATTCTAATCTATATACAATGGAATAGATTAGAGTTTAGTGGTGAAGTACTTGATGATCGTCAGTACGTGTGAGAATTGTAGTAATTATTTGGGATAAACAAAGAACCAATCAGGAATTTCCAAAATCAATTGAGGATTTTTGCTAAAAAAAAATTCAAAAAAGGAAGGATATTAGACCAAACTAAAATCTTGGTAAGGTTTAATCTCACCAACACCATTTACCAATGGAGTGATAGGAAGCGATCTTGAAATATCACTTTAACCGACTTAGCAGAAGAGGATTGAATAAAATTGGAACTATGATAACATTGCAATTGAAAAACCAACCCCAACCTGATCACCCAATTCATATTACTATTTTTAATCACATCATTTGTCAATTTATCTTATTTTTTTACTTCATTTATTTCTTTGGTTTCAACAATTTTTTTTCAAAACCAAACCAATTAAAAAACAACCCCACTTATTTCTCACATTTTAAAGTGACAAGCATGATTGTTGAGCGCTCCTCTATGGAGACAACCAAAGTTAACCACTAAACTATATTTTAAATTAAAAAATTATTACTTTTTCCATACCCCATTATAGTCACATGTCAAAACTTGGCACCGTTTCCGAGGAGGTAGTGCTGCAATCTCATTATAAATATTTGACACTTTTCAAAAAAAAAAGGTTAAAAAATATTTTTCCATGATGTTTTAAAATGACCATCTCTTTAATTCAAGGAAAAATTATCCACAAGTGGAACAAGAATATGAGTTTTGTTATAATATAGTTCAGATGAAAGAACTTAGAAATGACATAGAAAAACTAGAGAACAAAGTAGAACTTGCATTTGAATATGTCAGTGCATTGATGGAAAAATCAGAACCTAAGCACGAACTTGAAGAGGCCAAGAAGGAAGAATTTTCTATTGAGCTATATGTGGGAGATCAGAAATATCTAGATGGATTCTGGAATGAGTGTAAAGAACTACTTGATCCACATATTCCTTACAAAATAGAATATCTAAAACCATTAAAGGAAGACACCACCAAAGCGGTGGAATTTGAAGAAAAGATAGAGGAGCCTGAATACCTACCTTTATCTTGTGAAATTCAACTACAAGAGGAATTTTCCACTGAAGAATCAATTGAAGTCGAGTAGCTTAAGGGAGATAATATTTTTCTAAACTCTTTTCATTTTGATTTTATAAAAGATGAATTGAGTACTACTTCCCCTTGTTTTAAAATTTCAGATTCATCCAACACATCTTTTTTCCTTAGAGGACAAGGAAGAAAAAGAAGATGCACATCATAAGAAACATATGGGGCTCCCTGAACTAGATGAACGCTTATTGGAGGAATTTCAAGAGGAGACAAAATATTCTTTTATTAAGGAAAACAAGACACAAGATGCATAATTTTAAAGGGAATAATTTGATATTGATTCTTCATGCTTTAATTTTGTTCAAATAGAATTACACTCTGACTTTAACTTTGACTATTCTTTTGATGCAACATACCTTAAGAAACCAATGGAGAATAAAAAGGAGGTTGTGCAAGTGACAACCAAGAAAGATGAGGACTCATTCTTTTTCCCAACCCACCATATAAGATGTATCTCATTTTCATGGGGGTTTACTTTTTATACTATTTCCATGAAGTCCTCAACAAAAAATAATAAGTTCAAAATGGAAAGAAGATTTTTTTGGGTTCATATTAAAGAAACTTCACCCACCATCAGATTGGGAATAACCAAATGAAACTGCCCATCTGGAGGCAGTCAAAACCCAAGGCACACTTGGGGGATTAAACCGAGATCTATCCTTCTTTTCTCACTCTATTTCTATTTTAATTTTATTGTAATAATTTTCTTATGTTATTTTCTCTACTTTTGGTTGTAGGTTTTCATGTGTGTAGCACTTAGGATCTTAACTCAATGCTTCATTTCCAATAAGTCAGGTTGTACCTCTCCTTAACACTTTCTTTCCTATTTTGATTCAATTTAAAATATTCTTACATGTTAAATCCACTTGAATTCATTGCGAACACTACATCATTTAAGTTTGGGTAAGGTAACCTTTGTAGTTTAGTATTTTCAATTGTTTTTTCTATTTTTCACAAAAGAAAATGTTTGTTTTTCAAATTTTTGTGTGTTTTTTAAACTTTTTAGCTAAAATGATTATCATCACAATTTTTGAAACCCATGTCTATGAGTGAAACAATTTATTCCATGAAACTAAACTTAAATGAATGGTAAAAATGTCTCTGTTTCAAGTTCACATCTTTATGAATTCTATGAAATGTATACTGATTTTTGAATCTTGTGCCATATTTAACTATATTTATCATTAAAATCACTTTCCTGTGAAGATTATAAACCTATTTTTCATATTATTTTCATTCAATTCTTGAGAGAACCATACCATGATTGATTTAACCAGAATTCGATTTATTCCTGTCAAAACTTGAGGGTTTGAGGTACATGTGTTTTAAATAACTAGGGCATTTCTTTGGTTTTAAAGAACCATTTTCAAAAAAATACTTTCCATTATGGCCTAAAATGAACATTTAATCCTTGTATCCCTTATAATCCATGAAAAACCTGTTAGGTTATCCACATCATAATCCAATTTTCCCTATCCAACCTACTCTTGAAGTGAAATTGCATAATCTAGTTGAATTTAAGTGTGGGGGAAGCTGTATTGTATTTTGATACATCATTTGGTGATACTTTATGTGGAAAATAAAATTTTGAAGAAATAAATATACTGCTAAAAAAATAATTATATTTAATGTTGTTCCTTTTTTCGAGCTTTCACGATAAGTGAAGATGTGCCTTTCTGGAGATTCTAATGGAAAAAGAAAGTTGTGCCTATCTGGAGCTTTCAAGAAAAAACATGCTTGAGATGATTGAAAATTTTTCTAATGAAATTATAAATGGTGTGAAATTTCATTGATTTTTCATGCTGATGGAGCTTAATTAATACTAACCAGATTAAGGATGAGTCCATACTTGAGTGAAAATTAGAATATTGCAATTTTGCTTCAAAAAGAGCCAAGCCCTCCTAATTCAGCCTCAGAATTTTCACATCTAAATCCTTCCAACCTAAAGGCACAAAAAACCCTATAAATTACTCATGATAAACATATTTCCTTGACTCACATTAGGTAGAGATGTAGGAATTTATCAAGTCTATGGTGACCCTTTATTGAGTATTGGATGAGAAAGACATTACTGAAAAGCTAAAATTTGTGTGATAAGAGAAAATGCAAGTGAGGTAAGTGTTTTTTGTGAAATATAAGAGAAATTAAGTGGAAATATATCGAATTATATGAATTTATAACTTGAAATAATGGTTTTTATGAGGCATTATATCTTTTGTTTCTTGGTCATAAATTGTTAGATCTCATGGATATGCGTTTTAAATTTGCTTTGATTTGATTTTGATGTTTACTTATCCAGGAGTTCAAGTGCTAAGTGTAGGGGAATTGATAGAGTTAATATTTTAATTATTTTTAATATGTGTTTCAATGATTTAATCCCTTACCATTAATCAATTTGATCTTATTTGCATCATTTTATGACTTTTGGTGAGTTTTGATCTTAAGTGTGAAAATTGGTTAATTCTGTACATTTAATAGTTTTATGTTGCCTTTTTTATTTAGAGAATAACTCCTACAATTATCATACAATTCACGTGATTATTATTTTTAGGATGAAATGGTTCATGATATACAACCCATGGCTAATTCAAACTCAAACAAGCCAAAAAAAAAACGGTCAATATGAACACATAATCTGGCCAGTAGAATGGACCATGCCTCATTCAATGAGACATATATCTGGCTACCGACCTCAAAATTGGATAATTATAGCTGGGTTTGAAATCCCACTCGATGAGGAAGTTTCAAATTAAATTACATGGATAAATTATTTCATTAAGACCACCCTTGAACCAGTCAAAGTTGGGTTGGTGGAATAGTGTTCGACGACGTGAAAAATCCAGGTCTAGTAATTTGGCCATAACTCATTCAACATGACTCCAATTGATCTTAAATTTCAAGGTTATATATCCAACCCCATTAAAAACATCCTATAAGAAAAGAACATGGCATGATTTGACTATATGTTGGGAGAACCGAAGCTAAACTTCTGGCAGACAGATTCTAGAGGATACATTTTTATGTTCTTCTTTTTCTATTTTTTCTTTCTTTTAGTTTTGTAATGTATTCTTACTCCCCATTATTCTCAATTAACCTTACCATGGCAGGGTAAATATTTATATTGATTGGGGAAGGTTAGGTTTTACCTTTTGTTATGTTTGAGTTCATGTGCTTAATGTTAAGAAAATATTTCTCTCTTTTGCAAGTTAGTTTCAATTGTAATATCGGTTTTTATTATCTTGTGTGATCATATATGATTTTATATTCTGTTGTTATAATAGATTTGTTAAATTATAATTATCTCCCTCCACTATATTCTTATCTATATACAATGTAATATATCAGATCTTAGTGGTGAAGTACTTGGAGATCGTTAGTACGTGTGAGAATTGTAGTAATTATTCTTAATTATTTGGGATAAACAATACCCGATTGAGAATTACCTAAATCAATTAAGGGTTTTTGCTACACATATTTCACAAAAGGAAGGAGATTAGGCCAAACTAAAATCTTGGAAAGGTTTAATCTCACCAACACCATTTACCAAAGGAGTGATAGGAAGTGATTGTGAAATATCACTTTAACCGACTTAACAGAAGAGGATTGAATAAAATTTGAACTATGATAACATTGAAATTAAAAACCCAACCCCAACCTGATCACCTAATTCATATTACTATTTTTAATCACATTATTTATCAATTTATCTTAATTCTTTTACTTTATTATTTACTTTTTTTTTCAATGCTCTGTTTTTAAAACCAAACCAATTCAAAAACAACCCCACTTATTTTCCATATTTTAAAGTGACAAACTTGATTTTTGAGCGCTTCTCTCTGGAGAAAACCCAGGTTAACCACTAAACTACATTTTAACTTAGAAAATTATTGTTTTTTCCACATCCCATGATATGCATGTGTCCCAAATTCTCAACCATTCTCCCTTGACCTATACTAAAGTAGATGGTGAATTCTATCCATTATCCTTTGATTTGGATAGTTATTGGAAAATTTCCCAAGATATCCACACTTGAAGCATTGTACTCAATGTTGGGCTTACACCATCTTCTCTTTGTTGTTAGTTTTGAGAAGTTGAGGCTTTATCTCACCATAATAGTTCTGTGCTATATGGACATATCTTCTACACTTGTTAAAATTTTCACTCTCAAAAAATAGTCCCCGAATGCTTCTCCCCACATTTGTTACATGTGAGAAGTTTCACTTACCTTCCTCCTCTTTCATGATCAAAGTTTCTCCCTAAGTTTGGCTCCATTGATCTCTTCTTTTCATTCGATATATGTGACTAAGGCATCTTTCTGAACTCTAGTTTAACCTTCATAGCACTATGCACTATCTCCTCATAGTTTTTATAGTCTTGATTGGCTAGATTCCTCCATAGATGGAGTCTTAGTCCATCAAAGAATCTATCTAACTTTCCCATAGGATCCATAAAAAACTAGAGGTGCATCCAATTTTTTTGTGAATTTTATCTCATAGCTTCCCACTGATTCATTTCACTTCTTCTTCAGTTCTAAAAATTACTTCTCCATTTTTGTTCTCATTGAATAGGGGAAATATTTATTGAAAAATATTCCCCTGAACTCTTCACACTCCATAGCATCAATCTCCCTTCTTGGATTTTTGTTTTTAATCAGTGTCTACCACTGATCAACTTCTCCTTCTAAGTGGTATACTATGAGGGTGAATCTCTATTTCTCTGAATAATGAAGTATATAAAAGATATTTTCGATAGAGATTATACATTATTCAAAAATCAATGGGTAGGTAGATCCACTGAAATAAGGTTGTTGTTGATGTATGAAGGACTCAGTGTAAAGTTTTTTCCTTTGAGGAGAATTTGGTCTCTTGACTTGATTCAAGTTATTATTCCCAACTCAAGATAGTTGATTCATCATTCTCATGAAAATTTCCATTTTAGATTCCATTAGAGGTCATTAGTGAATCATCTATTGCATGAATCATTTATGTGGTTCCTCTTATTTCCCACAATTTTCCAAAAGAAGAAAAAATTAATGAGAAATGTGTTTCTTTTAATAATATTATAATTTTAAAGGAATTTTATGTCTTAAAACATCATTATTAAATATGTTATTATTTAAAAATAATATCATTTTCTATATATCCTCCATAATGGTTCATAAAAATCTTGTGATTAACCAAACATATCCCCAGAGAGTGTCAAACAAGGAGTGATTCAAGGCCCGTTATCATGCACCAATTCCCATTAGATTCTAGCTCAAAGTGGTGTTTTTAGGTGTTAGCCCTAGATACATCTGTGCCAAATCCACATCCACTTCTTTTTATCTAGATAAGGATTTATTTTCTTGGAAGCCACTTACTTAATACTTCACCAAAATAACAAGATGTTTTTCTATATTTAAACTTTTATCTAGGGTTCTTCCTAAAGTTCTCAAATCATAATTTCTATAAATAAATAAACCTTCCTCTGATACCAACTATGAAATCCCACCTTTTTATTATATAACTTTTCATTACATGGTACATACAAAGGATATTTTAATGTTTGTTTTCTTGGAAATAAGGTACATAAAACATTAAAACATAAATAATTATTATAAATATGCTTTAATACATCCTCATGGGTTCATCCAAAGTATATTTACTTCATCTCATATCCTAGGGACATACATAAAAGGAAGGGGGTGAGCATAAGGCCCAATAAGGGAAATAATTTACATGTGAACATAAGGAATATCAATAAGAAAATGAGGAATACCATTATGGAATGAGTAAGGAAACATGAGGCATATCATAATAAAAATTACATGAATCATAAAATTTAAATGTGGATAAAACATTTAAATGATACATTCATAACTATATCACTAAGGTTTTTCACTAAGGTGTTATAATTGAAAATTACCAATGTTATTCACCAAGGTATCGTAAAACATATCATCTCTAGAGATTAAATTATTTACCCAATGCATTGGATAAATATCAAGGAAAACCCTTAATATGTATTAATTAATGTGATCTACATAGATCATAATCAAACATTTCATAAATTACCCATGGATAATAAAAAAATGGGTTTCATATCAAAATCATGGCATTTCAAAAGTGATTAAAGACATGATCATTATGTCATTTTAAACCCACAAAAAATGGAATGAGAGTTTCATGTATATAAATACTAGAATTAAATAAATAATTTTTACATCTAGTTGAATACCCCTAGAAAATAAAGAGTTTTTTATATTCACAAAAAGAAAATAAAAGATAATTTCTTGAGGAGAAGAGGTAAATTTTGAGAAGTAAATTCAACAACATGACGGGTATAAAATGTGGTTTGAGAAATGGGTAAAATAAGAGGGGAAAAGGTTATAACATTGATAAAAAATAATATGGAAGTAAGGGTATGATAAAAAAGGGTAATAAAATAGATTAATCATAATAATTATAAGGAAAATAAAAAAATAAGTTCTTGAATCGAAGAGAAAAGAAGGATAATTCCCTCACCTTAAAGAGTTACTCCTATATATTGAGGAATGGAACCTTGGGGGATTGAGGACACCTTGGGGGGACTCCTTGGAATTTAAAACCACTAGAACTTCTTAGAGTATGAATTGTGAGTAAACATAAATGGATAAATTGGTGGGTATTTATAGAAAAATTGGGGGATTTGTTTAATAATTTTCAAATATAGGCATTGTAAATCTTGGTTGTGGGAAAGGAAAAATCATTGGCTTAACCACAATATTTTATCATATTTTTGGACATTTGGGAAATAATTTATGCTATTTTTACCCAAAAAGAACTGAACATCATTTTACATTACTTCTTTTTGTATGGAAAAGTAAAGTTTCGACAAAATAATATTTTTAATGTTAAAGTTTCCATTTTAGACTTTGGAAAGTAACTTATGGGTTTAAAAATTGATAAAAATATATTAAAATACTTAATATTAATAAAATAAAATATTTTAAGTATTGGATTGTGTTTAATTATTTATTACATAATTATGACATAATTATGAAGTCATTAAACATACTGAAAACCTCAAATTCTATTTTTATTATTCATTGAAAAATAAAGTATTTAAGAAAATTCTCATAAATTAAGCCTAACATGATTTTGATGTACTGATTTAAAAAATTATTTTATTTTATCAGAATATTTATATAAATATGATAATTTTAACTTTTAACTATAAAAACCCTTATTTATTAAAAAAATAGCAGATTGAAATGCAAAGTAAAATTTCTGAAACCTAAAAATTTTATAATAAAATTATTTTATCATTTATATTTAAATAACAATGTTTTTATCATAATATTTAATTAAAATAAATATCATTCACAATAACTTACTTTATTATAAAATTTTATATCTTTTCTAAAAAGTACAATTTGTGTATGAAAAATCAATTTATCCAATTCCATCTTAATTAAAACTATTTTTTATTAAGAAAAACTATTCTTAAAATAGAATTGATAAAATAAAAATTTTATTTATACAAAGGAAATACACTTTAAGTAACTAAGACCAAGACACATAACCCCTTATAACACCCACATACGATCTAAGGGTAGGGTGTGCGATAGTGATAGATTCATGGGGCGAATCGTCTAACATCGACCTAGTGGTAATTTCCACTAACTTGAACTTCTCCCATAGGTGATTTCGTTCATGCTTTACTTATTAAATCTAGACTTAGGATTGGTCAAGGTTGAACCTTAGTGATTTTACCTCCCTCCCAAGTTCTAAAAAATGGGATTCATATGACATCACTCTTCTAATTGAGGTCATCACTTATCCTTTATGCATTAACTATCCTTTTTCATTTATACTTATAAACAGTAATTACAATGTTAAAATTATTACCAAGATTATAGTTTCCAATAGTCATATTAACTAGCATTCATATTTGACCAAATATTATATAGCATTTGAATCCCAATGGTCATATTTCTCTTTATACTCTATAAATACTACTTCATTATTAAAGAGATATGATTTTTTTGTGTAAAAAATAACACACTTTTTCAAGAAAAAATATCATTTAAAAAGTATGGGTCGTCACATACTCTGTAATGACTCATGGATTTAGGGTTGTTTCGTTTTAGAGGGAATTTGAATTTCCCATTGGTGGATGGTTCGTTTTGAGAACCGATGTTTGGGGTGGAAATCCAAACATTTGAACTTCTTAAAATAAATATTTTGGATGTGGTTCAGAGTTCAGATAGAGGTAGGGATCTTAAGAGAGAAAAAGAGGAGGTCGGGAGGTGGCCATAGGGTTGATGTATTTATACAGTACCCATCGAATAACCTATGGGTTGGACTGACCTAAGGGGTTTTTCCTGAGTGCACTAGCCAGCTGGTGGAACACACTATCTAGTTGATGGCTACCTAGGTCTATTATTTTAATTAGATTTTTTTCCTTTTTATGGTCATGAATCCCTCAAGTTTTAGGGGGTTTGGGGGCTCTAGGGAGTCCATTCTTGGCTAAATCCCCTACCTCTCCTTTTACCACCCATGTGGGGGGGGGGGGGTGATCTTGGATGAATTCCGATGGGTGATTCATGGTGAGTTTTCCTATTTACTTCATTTTTAGTTTCTCCCTTAGTTTCCCTCTAATTTATTCTAGTTTTATCTATTTTTTGGCATTAATTACACTAGATAATGGTGGAATCTATTGAGGGTGATGGTTCTTTCACTCTGCTTGAAAAGAGGGTATCCCAAGATGTTGTCTGCACTCTGTTGGAAGTGAATTCAGTCATGTTATATTTATCGAATAATTTAATTGAGGATTTAAATTTAATTGAATTGAATTGATAATGTAATAAGTGTTGATTGAAAGGCATTTCTCTAAAAACGCCACTATAGGTGTGCAAAAAACCCTCTACAGGTGGTTGGTTGTAGTTTCAGTGTGAAAGTGGTTCCAAATGGGTTTTTAGTTGATTATAACATGCTGAAATAATTTAAATATTTAATTATAATTATTTATAATTAATTATTTATGATGTTTGTAATGATATAGAATCTCAAAAGCATGGATGATGCTCTATTTTCTTAGATGAGCTTGGCGGGGGCATAAACAGGTTTGGTGAGTGTTTGGATGAGGCTTGACAGAGCTTAGCGAGGGGATAACTATGGTATCAAGGTAGGTGGCCCCTATGATACAAATGCATATGTTTTTTTATGCATGAGAGTGCATGTATGCATGAAAAAATAAGTTTATAAATGGGATATGAGGACCTGAGGTGTCCTTAGAGAGACATGTGGGTGGAATTGAGCCCCTAGACATGGATTTAATGCTCTTGAACATTTAAATGTGGTTTGAGATCACCTGGTGAATTGGTAACCAAGGGGTGAGTGCATAAATCAAGTTGACGAATGAACTTAGGGATGTATTGGTGTGTGATACTAGCTATGGGAATGGCCCTAGTGGTTCCCTTAGGGTTATTTGGTAAGGCACAATAGATCTACCATAGTATATAGTAGACAAGACCCAGTTCATGGTCTCAAGAGTTGTTTGAACTTAGTATCAACATGTTTAGGGGATTTATTGGGCATTAGAAGCCACCTATGAGGCCAGGTTCAGGTAGGATGTGATTTCTTGAGATGGTCCTTGGTTACTGGCAATGGGAGCATTGAGGGACTTTAGAGAGGATGAATGAGGCCTTGAGTTATGGGCCAAGGTGATCCTTCAGAAAATGATGTCACTAGTGAGTGATGGGATTGATGTGATTTTAGTGAGTAGAGGATATAACAGGCCTGGATTACCCAGTGGACACATTTTCAAGAAATTTGAGATGTTTTGCAAAGAGGAGATTGGTCTTGAGTGACTAGAACTATGGGATCGACTATTGTGCTGAGTGATAGGCTGTAACCCTATGTGCTTGTTCTTGAGAGACCTTACCTTGAGGAGGTTTGGATTGGGATGCTTAAGGTGACCTCTATAGAGTCTGTAGGGATGGTTTGGGGTGCTGATTGACCTCCCTAGTGTCTGAGGGGATGGTTCAGTGTGCTTTGTTACCTTCAATTAGAGGCTTGGGTTGGTGGTTGACTGTTCCCCATTACTTTAGTTATTTGGTCAAGGAACTTGAAATGCGTTGCTTGGGTTAGTGTGATTTCCTCCCCAGAGTTTTCGAGGATGTTCCAGTGTGATGGACCTCCCTAGTGTTTGTAGGGATGGGTTGGTGGATGATTGTTCCCGAACACTTGAGTATTGGGTCAAAGACCTTTCTAGATGTGTCTTGGGTCAGTGTTTACATTTTAGACCTTGCATTTCATAGGTTTGGTTAGAGGTCCAACCAGAGGGTTGGGTCATGGTATGAAGGATGTCTAATATACCTCCCTAGAATGATTAAGGATGGGTTAAGGCTTATGGATGTATGACCGTGCCCAGTGTCTTCATGCATCAGGTCGAGGTTTTGGACGTCGCTCTACCCCGAGTCAGTGGTTATGGTTTGAGCATTGATACAATGACATGAGGAAATAAGTGGATTCTGTAAAGGTACTGAAGTAGGTTTGGTCAGGGTTAGAGTGTCCTAGTTATCACCTGATGACTTGAAGGTCATTTGTACCTCACCGAGTTTCATGGCGACCCGATTATCGCATGATGACTCGGTGAGCATATTTATTATATTTATTTTCCTTGTGAATACACATGTATATGAAAATGCATGTTAGGGGTGATTAGTGTGACCCTATTGAGTTTTATGATCACACCCTGCATTGGCATATCGGTGTACATGCATAACTTATGTTTTCATTTTAGTTAAGGGCACAGGATATGCTGAGGATCATGCTAGGGAAGCTCGATGAGATTTGGATCTTTGGTGTGTGAGGATCAAGGATGGAATTATGGTCAGTGGGAATGTGTTTTATTTTTGTTTTATTTTTTATTCCGGATCATCCTAATGGGAGATTAATGTATGGATGTTTTATATGGTAGCATCATGTATGTTATTGTTTGTGTTTATTTATTTTTCATACTCGGATGTGATATGAATGATTCTAGGTTATTTTACATTATTTATATTACTTTTATTCAAGGTCATAGTCTCCCCACTGTATGGATTAGTCCCTCACCACTATTCATCAACCTCTGGAATACGGGAATTTGTTCTTAAGGCCCTGTGGTGCTCTAACTTGTATAGGTTCTAGGACCGAGGTGTTACACACACGATATATTTTTCTCTTACTTCCTAAAATGAACCTTTCAATCACTATAACCATATAATTTTAGTTTGATAGTTTTATTCCAATAAAATGGCTTGAGATATCATCTTCCTTAATTAGAATATACAAATATTGCATTGACTTATTCATTATTTCAATATCAATCATGACACACCCAATATATCTTACCTCACCATGAGCATACTTTGTCATGGTTTTCATCAATACATTAAAGTATGTGACTCATGATATGAATTAATAATAATCTCGAGTTTAAGTATCACTAGAAATGTTCAAAAATAGGAATATCCATTGGAACATAAACATATGTAATTACTTCTTGTGAGTCTGTTCTCATAATCTCCCATCTTGGATATTACCAAATGAAAACTTCATAAGATGAAGTTTCATTCAATTACGAGTATCAAGAACTCGATAGTTAAAAATACTATGTTTTCCATCATAAAAAGTTATACAACCATAAAAAATGAGTTTAATAATATTGTCATATCACTTTATGGTTCCCATCATAGTGGGGAATGATCACATTTTTGAGCGCATAAAATTAAATGTTTAGTTTTAACTATAATTTTTTCAGTATATCAATAACCCTAGTCCATCTCTCGACAAAGCATTAGATCATTAATTTAAAAAGAAAGTTTTGATTATGAAAAAGGGGAATGATATTCTATGAAATTTAGTTTTTTATTTAATATGGAATCATATAAAAGAAATCAATATAAGAAGGCAAAAATTGATAGATTTGATTAAGCGTGATCAACCCAGGGAATCTCAGGATTCTCACCCTTAATCACTTCAAGAGATAGGGTTATGATATTTTAATCCCTGTTTTGTAACACCTAAAACCAGAATTTTACTAATTTTAAACTAGTATACATCCTAGTATTCAGTTGAAAACACACAATGATTCACTGGATACTGCCGATGGTTGGGTGATTTGTGTTCGACTTCATAATCGAAACTCACCAAGGCAACACACGAAGAACTCGATGCACTATCAAGGTTTGTATGTTATTTCAATGTGTTAACATTACATTAAATTAAATGTAAATTTAAGTTTTTATGCAAGTTTAATTGACCAATATGAACCACACAAACACATCAATTGAAAGGGGGAAGAAAAAGGGATGAACGGTGTGTGAAACATCACATGAAAGGGTACCCCCAAAAATGATCATTTGAGTTTGAGTGTGACATACCAGTATATAAATAAATTAAATAAGAATATAGGATGAATAAAAATAATATACAACTTTTAATTAAAAATATCATTCAAAATAATACAATCATGAAGCTTGGGATTACATCACGTTCCTCTCCGGGTGATCACAAGGAGTTTAAAAATCCATAAGAGGGGAGGAAGAAAGAGATGTTGATGTTGCACTTCCCAAAGCCTCCAGAACTTATATGGATTATGATAGGGATCCTTTGAAAATCCAAAATGGTAGAAACTTACCTTATGGTCAAACTTCTAAATGGGGTTCCTAAGGTGCCAATTTATAGGCAAAGTGAGAGGTGGTTTTGGGCACCCTGATTTCGAGAATCCACTTGGTCCATGGTTTTGTGCAAGAAATACAGTCTTAAATCACTTTATAAAAAACTAAAAAGTTGTTGGTATACACCTTTTATATCTAAATGTAAAATTTTGTGGCCAGATAAGTTATATAATAATAGATATTTCTAAAATAAAGAGTAAAACTTTTGACTATGTGTAGATTCATTTTATTGGACATATCTGTTCATTTGGGCCTCTTAATGGATGAATTGGGCTCGGGTTTCTTCATGAAAGTTGTAGAATATATATTTATGGATAATATAACTAAATTTTATTCCATTTTGGATGTACATAGGTTGAGTAACAGGCAAAATAGTTGACATGTGTCATAGCCTTCCATGTAGTTTGTCCAATTTTCCTTCCGCATCATCGTGGGCTCTTCAAATCACCTCCACCTTAAATGAAATCATAAAAAAAGTGAAATTTCCCTTTTTAACAGTGAAAATAAAAAAAAATTATTTAATAAATCATGAATTTCAATTTGTTATTATAATTTTAATTTTTAATACAAAACCATTTTAAAATAGCGATGTAAGGGTGGAAATGAATAGTGAATCACGGTGCGATCACACCCCCACACCTAAACATTTGCACTCTTGGGAAAGTAAAATTTAAAAAATGATGCATGTATATATTCCAAACTTCATAAAGATTTAACATTAAATGAATATTTGATCCATGAAAGAAATTTGATCAAAGAAAAAATCACACCAAGGAGTTATTCAAAGTGATCAGGGAAAAATATGTCTCATAAATTATATCAGAATGAAATTCAAAGAGATGTATGATACCAATATGAGAAAATAATTCAAAATTAAATCATTACACTAACTATCCATATGTGTGGGTGTGAATACCATTCCATGCTATTCTTTCCACTTTCTATCCAGTAAATATAGGTTATTTTAACATTCTTCTGCTTAAATGATTTTGTCCACCGAACCTTCCCTACATCCTTTGCAATAAAATTTCAAAACCCACTTACTTAAGAATTATTGAAAGTCAAAACTTAAGCTCCCAACCTAGATATCCCCCTTTGTTTTACATTTCATCCCTCCCCTGATTTATTATTATTATTGTTTTTTTAATGTTGAACTTGGAAAAAATACTACACTCATCACTCAACCCTTGTTTGGTATCCTCACAACACTAATTATAATAGTTATAACAAAATCAAAGGTTGAGGAAGAGTAGTTTTTGACCTACCCAAGAAACAACCCATATTTTTTTATTTTTTATTTTTAGTTATAGTTTTTGAGGGAGTACAACAGTCACTAACAGGTACAGACGCACAAGTCAATCTGGTATAGTAATAAAATAGATAGGATAAGGAATGAACATATGGAAAAATAATTTTTGAAATTTGATAAATATTAAACTAAATTATATTTACCTTCTATTAGGTAAGAAATATTAACACTTCATGGTTTGGTGAAAAATATGTGTAGAGATATTAAGTGACACAATTTCCCATAAACTACTCACACAAAGGGTAACACTATTCTCAAAGGTTTCAAAGAGATATAACCTTTAATATCATCGACACACAACCAATTTACTAAAAATTACACCCCAATGTTAAATTCATGCTAAAAAACACATTTCATCATTGAAATAAATTATTTTAAATTTTAAAACAACATGAAATAGGTAAATTACTGATGTATTTTCAATAAATTCCATGATTAAGTATACATTATTTTCCATGATAAAGTGGGCATCAAAATTTAAAATTCCAGAAAAAAAGTGAGGGGTAAAATAGGGGGAAAGTGACAATATAATCTAGTAATATAAAAATATAAAAGGAAGAAAGATGATGAAAATTCCTAAATAACCCAGGAATATACCCCCCACACCTAGAGCATGAAATGTCCTCACTATAATAAAAGAGAATGTGGGAAGGAAGAATAAAACATGGTGGGATTTACTAGCATGTTGCTTCTTGAAGGTGGATTTCCTCTACTAGATTCTTTGGAAAATTGTCACGACACGTCCTCGGGGCCCGTGCCGTGACTACCCCAAGCCCGCCTTCCATAGGCCAGGGGCTGACGACTAGCACCAAAGGCGTAAATCCCAGAAAAAGGGAAGGTATTTCCTTTATAAAAGTAAAGAACACAACAGAGTACACAACTGAAGCAAACACAAGTGAAACTGAGTACAAAAGTAAGTGCTGAAAAGTAAATGGGCCAGTATACAAACCCAACTAATCGTACGATACAACTAAAAAGAAATTACAATAGCAGTAAGTAAAGCGGAAACTATTGAGTCGTCCTCTGGATATCCCACCTGAAGGGTGGGTACAGATGGTCTCCTCAGCTCCTCGGGTCCGGCCGTCCGCTCCGTGTACTTCCCGTCTAGTGGTCCACCTCCGGGTACCATCCAGCACCACAAGCCTCCACCTCGATCAGTGATGTCCGTCATCTGGATCCAACACAACGTAGTGTGGGCATAACCCGTGCAGGGGTGAGTATACGATACTCAGTAGGGACCCCGAGACCCCCGAAGGTCTCCCAGAATCCACGAAGGATAAACCACAAGGGAAAGATACAATCACGAAGTATCAACCAACCCTACTTAGGTATATGACCATACATATACCTAATTCATCAATTCCAAATTGGCTCCAACTCTCGAGCCCATGCACAACCCAGTCCACGCAGGAAAGAAGTCAATCACACCGTTGGTAATGATTGCAATTCAAGACTCAGCTCACACAGGTATACATCTTCCGTAAAGTGATAAAGATGACCAGACGTATCCACTGATTCATCTAAGCTGTTGGACCCATGTAGGATAATAGACCAACTAAGTTGTCAGACCCACATAGGATACTAGACCAGCTACTCTGTCGGACCCACGTAGGATACTAGAACAGAAGTCAAACTGTCAGACCCACTTAGGATACAAGTACATTAATCATTGTTGTCGAACCCACAGAGGATCCCAATACATAAGTCATCACCTTCGAACCCACAGAGGATTCCAGTACGGTAGACGTCGTCGTCGAACCCACGAAGGATCCCAGTACGATAATCGTCGTGGTTGAACCCATGGAGGATCCTAGTATGGTAGTCATCGTCGTCGAACCCACAGAGGATCCTAGTACAGTAGTCGATGTAGACGAACCCATGGAGGATCCTAGTACGACAGTCAATGTAGTCGAACCCACAGAGGATCCTAGTATGGTAGTCGTCATCGTTGAACCCACGGAGGATCCTAGTACGGTAGTTGTCGTCGTCGAATCCACGGAGGATCCTAGTACGGTAGTCGACGTAGTCGAACCCATGAAGGATCCTAGTACGGTATTCTATGTAGCAGAACCCACGAAGGATCCTAGTATGGTAGTCATTGTCATCGAGTCCACGGAGTATCCTAGTACGGTAGTCGTCGTCGTCGAACCCACGGAGGATCCTAGTATAGTTGTCGATGTAGTCGCAGCCAGCTCTAGGGTTCCCGCACACAACACACTCGATTTCGGGAGGGTTCGCTCCTCGAACCAAGGGGGTTGATACATCAACTGTCACGAAGTCTAGAGTTGATGTATCCCAAAGTTCCGTCTCATCAAAATAAACCCAACGTGATAGACAACGTGTCAATCAGACGCCCGGTCTGAGAGTTATTGGCTTTTCCGTTCAAGGGGTCCGGTTGGTTTTTAAGCTAAAACCAACCCGACCGTACTCCAACTACTTCCAACCTCAAGTGGAGTATTCCAAAAGAACCATCTCATCAAAAGGAATTCAACGTATTTGATGGCACGTCAATCGGACGTCCGGTCCTTAAGTTATAAGCGTTTCCGCTCCAAGTCCCCGGTTGGTTTCGGGTTCGAACCAACCCAGACATACACAAAATTTGCTGAAACCTCGAGTGTAATATACCTAAATGACCCTCTCGACCCAAGGATTCCTACGCAACTAATGGTGCATCAATCAGAGATTCGTATCTCAAGTTATGGGTAAAATACCGAAAAACGTTTCGAAGTGTGGGGTCTGGGCCCGGTCCGACCCGGCCCAACTCACCCTGGGTCGAATTGAACCGGGCGACCCGACCCAGGTCCGGGTCCTGCCCAGCCCGACCAGCACGGCCCGGTCTGCGTGACCCGCCCTGGCCTGGCTGGGGGGGTGTGCTGGCTCGGCCAGCTAGCCGAGCGGGGGGCGCGGCCCCCGGTTCCGCGAACGCGATGCCAGGATGGCGCCGCTGGTCTCCCCGGATCCTACGCGGCCGCGGGATCCACTACTCGCCGCCGCAGCGGGCTCCTTCTAGCGGCGCGCCGGGGCGCCGCCGCCTCCAGCCGCTGGCGCTGCCACAGTCTTCCACGGGCCACCGGAGTCATTCCGGTGGTCCGTTTTTGCTTCCGTCTGCACCTTCGATCATCTCGGGATCCGAACTCCACTGCGAAGGCCCCAAATCGCTATTGCAGGCCCGTTTCGTGGTCGCCAAACACCCCAAACATCAAGAACAAAAATAGCGGTGGGTCCGGACTTGTTCGTTAGTCCCTACCCACCGCGTTAGTGGTTCAAATCATCACCCAACAATTAAACGCCATGTTCAAGAGTATAAAACAAATATATGGAGATTACAAAAAAATTCCCCCTGCCTCGTAGTTGAATTCGTTCATCATCGAGCCACAGAAGACGAGCGTCGCGGCAGTCGGGCATCGCGGAAGAACGGTGTCGTCCCGTTAACGATGGAGGAAGAGTCGTTGTCATAGACGACGTAGGCTCCTTGACGTCAAGGTGCGTCCAAGGAAGAAGTCCTTCACATTCTTCACCGGGGATGTTCTTCATTGAAGAACGGTGTTCTTCATCGAAGAAAGATCACCTCCCTTTTTAATTCTCCATAGCCTTTTCCCCAAAAGTGATTTTCCAACCCAAAAGAAAAAGGAGGCTCACCAATTAATATAATTTTCATGCAATTCAGATTAATTCAAAAGTGGTGCCAATAAATTAACGCTGATATTAATTATATGAATTGGCACAATTTATGGGAGGAGGGAGGTGGGAAGGTTCCACCATAATAAATATGTGGAGTTGTCAAAGTAAACAACATGGAATTAATGGGGAGTTGAGGAGAGTTATGGGGAGATAAAGGTTGGGGCTTGTGTGGGCCCCACCTCACAAATATCCACACTTGGGAGGAAATAACCAACTCACAAAAATAAAATTGTGTACCACACAATTTTATTTAATTTAAGATTAAACCCCAAAAATTAAATTTCGACCTGCATAAAAGGCATCTGCGGTAAAGGTCCCCTTAAGCGAATACCGGCGCTGCGAGTTCATCGGTGTCCTCCGATTTCAATTCTGAGCACCAGTTCACAATATAGAAACACCTGCTCATACGTTTACTGAACGTACCTGAGCTAAACTTTAGAAATTGATTCTGAGCACACTGGGCCTCAGAATCAAGTGCTGTCATAAGCCACAGACTCGTAAAATTCCAAAGTATTTAAGAAAAAAAAATTCCTTGAAATTTTAGGGTCTTTACATTACTCCCACCTTAGGGATTTACGTCCCCGTAAAGCTACAACATAAACTAGGGAAACAAATGAGGGTACTAGGCACGCATCTGAGCCTCCCGCTCCCATGAGTTCTCTTGAAGGTTCCCGTGCTACCAAAGAATGTGCACCAGAGGAATCGACCATCCATGAAGGAACCGCTCCTGTCGATCCTCGATCTCCACCGGGACCTCCGTGAATGTCGCCCCGTCGTCGATGTCCAGCTCCCCGTGATCGATGACGTGGGTCGGGTCGTGCACATATTTCCTCAGCTGAGATATGTGGAGGAAGTCATGCACCCAGTGTAACTGAGGTGGAAGGGCCAGGCGGTAAGCCACCTCACCTACTCTGATGAGGACCTGGAATGGTCTGATGAAACGCGGAGATAAATTTCCGCCCCAGCCAAATCTCCATAGACCCCATCGAGGTGAGACCTGTAAGAAGACGTGGTCACCATCCTCAAACTACAGTGGTCTCCGCCTCCTATCAGTATAGGACTTCTGTCTACTCTGTGCAGTCTTCATTCGCTCCTGGATGATCTACACCTTCTCTGTCATAGCCTGAACCATCTCTGGTCCTACAAGTGCTGACTCCCCAGGGTCAGTCCAGCACATAGGTGATCTGTAAGGTCAGCCGTACAATGCCTCGTATGGTGCCATCCCGATGGTGGAGTGGTAAATAACGTTGTACGCAAACTCTACCAAGGGTAGGTGATCCTCCCAGTTGCGACCAAAGTCAAGGACACATGCACGGAGCATGTCCTCGAGTGTCTGTATGGTTCTCTCAGTCTATTCGTCCATCTGAGGATGGAAGGCGGTGCTCAGACGTAGCTACGTCCCAAAAGCCTCATTTAACCCCTTCCATAGCCGGGAAGTGAAACAAGCATCTTGATCAGAAACAATAGTCGATGGAAGACTGTGAATCTGTACGATCTCCTGAATGTAGAGGTGTCCCAAAATTTCTACTGAGACCTTCTCTCTAATCGGTAGGAAGTGGGCCGACTTGGTGAGTCGGTCTACGATCACCCAAATAGAGTCGTGTCCCCTGGATGTACGTGGAAGCCCCGTCATGAAATCCATGGATATCCCATCCCACTTCCACTCCGGGACCTCTAAGGGCTATACCAAGCCTACTGGTACCTGGTGCTCCACCTTCACTTGCTGACAAGTGAGGCATCATGAAACTAACTCAGCTACAATGTTCCCCTTCCCAGGAGTATAGACTATCTCAAAGTAATAGTCCTGGAGGAACTCAAGTCAACGTCACCGTCTCAGGTCCAGTTCCTTCTACGAGAAGACACACCTGAGACTTTTGTGATTAGAGTAAACCGTAAACCGTTCACTCAACGAACTATTGGTGTGACTAGCCATTTGTAAAGAACTCGACTACACCCTTTTTCGCTTACGTCCTACAAGAGCTGCTAAGATTTCTCCTTTGCCGAAAAGAGAAATCTGGTCTCATCCCCTGGATGAACCATGTGCTTTGCCTAATAAAGTCAATTCTGATATGAACGGTACTATTTCATGCCATGAGCGACGTCATAAGGCCTCGACACTACTACCAAGAGATCCAACCGTTACTCTCGACTCCAAGGGTCGAGTCACACTGTCGGTAGTAGTGTGTGGTCACTGGGTCTCCTCCAGTAGGAATCTTGAATGTGAGGGTCAAGTCAACGGTTTTAACCGAAACCTCTCAGTATCAACCATACAAAAATGTAGGAAAGCAACATCACATGGAAAAGTGTCTTTTATTACAGCAAATCAAAGTAAAAAGACACTAAGAAACCACAAACAATGACATCAACAAAGCTAGAAGCATCATGAACAAAAGTCTCCATGCCTGGAGCTAGTCCCGCTCCTATCCACCTGCTCCCGGAGCACTATGGTCGAACCTTTGCCTCTGCCTGGGAAGTCCCTATACTGCCTGCTGCTCATCTGCAGGGTGGGTCAGGCAGTCTCGAGCCATGTGACCCCGCCCGTCGCATGCATAGCACTGCCTGCTCCTCGTATGGATGGCTCTTCTTTGTGTGCCCCGCACAACCGAACCTATATCCTGAGGTCACCCACATGATGGCCTGGTCTTCTTGGAAATCTGTGTCAACTGTCTACTGCCGGCTGTAGAAGACTCCTCTACGTGTCGTCCTGCGGAGGGTCTCGCTACTGGTGACTGCTCAGCGAGAAAACTCTCCACTAGAAGGGATCTCTCCAACACCCCTGCCTGCATCGGGATGTTGAAGGAGATCATCGAAGCCCTGATCTCATGTCTGAGTCCCTGCTCAAAGGTCTGGGCCCTGAAGAATGGGTCCCATACCATGTCCGTGGAGTAGTGTGAGAGGTTAGTAAACCTCACTGAGTACTGAGCTATTGTCATGCTGCCCTACCACAGATGAAGTAACTCTTGGATCTGTACCGCATGAAGGGTGGCTGGTACAAACTCTACCCGGAACATGCTCTCTAAGTCTGTCCAGAGTAGATATGCCTCATCATGCACCTGTAGTATCAGGATCCACCATCTTCCTACTGCTAAATACAGGAGACTCGCGACAAGGATCATCATGAGGTCGGTTGGTGTCCCTACCAATAAGAAAACACTGACAACAACCTCCAACCAGTCCTCAACAGCCTGTGGGTCTGTCTCTCCCCAAAACCTGGGTGGCCTCTGGCGCTAGAACTCGTGCAATGTACTCAGGCAGCGTGCACTCTCTGCTACTGGAGCGGGTGGTATCAGTGGCCCAGCGGGTAGTGGTACCATTGATGCCTCCGCTGTGATGGGGTCCTGCACCGAGGCCTCGTCGCTCGGTGGGCTTCCATATCGCACGTAACTCGGAACCATATCTAGATACCTTCATGGGGCCATCCTGAAAAGAAACAGATGCACCACGGTCAAACAGTATACCTGGTGAGCTGACACAAAGTAATCACAAAGAAAAATTTTCAACGGAAACACACACGCAATCAGTGTTTTCGTGCACTAGGTTGGAAATCAGAGGTCAAGGTCCTGGTTTATGGATACGTCAGCCACCACACCAACACTGGACTACCTTGACTGAAAGCCACACTCAATACTCTTAACACTATTGCTTCATCAAAAGGAAATATCAGAGTCCTGAGTTCTACGATATAAATGACTCCTATGATACCAATTTGTCAAGACCCGTCCTCGGGGCCCGTGCCGTGACTACCCCAAGCCCGCCTTCCATAGGCCAGGGGCGAGCAACTAGCACCAAAGGCGTAAATCCCAGAAAAAGGGAAGGCAGTGACTTTATAAAAGTAAAGAACACAATAGAGTACACAACTGAAGCAAGCACAAGTGAAACTGAGTACAAAAGTAAGTGATGAAAAGTAAATGGGCCAGTATACAAATCCAACTGATCGTACGGTACAACTGAAAAGAAATTACAACAGCAGTAAGTAAAGAAGCAACCACTGAGTCATCCTCCAGATATCCCACCTCAAGGGTGGGTAGATATGGTCTCCTCAGCTTCTCGGGTCTGGCCGCTCGGTCCGTGTACGCCCCATCTAGTGGTCCACCTCTGGGTACCGTCCAGCTCCATAAGCCTCCACCTCGATAAGTGCTATCCGTCGTCTGCATCCAACACAACGTAGTGCTGGTATAACCCGTGCAGGGGTGAGTATACGATACTCAATAGGGACCCCGAGACCCCTGAAGGTATCCTAGAATCTACGAAGGATAAACCACAAGGAAAAGATACAATCACGAAGTATAAACCGACCCTACTTAGGTATATGCCCATACATATACCTAAGTCATCAATTCCAAATCGGCTCCAACTCTCGAGTCCATGCACAACCCAATCCACACAGGAAATAAGTCAATCACACCGTTGGTTATGATTTCAATTCAAGACTCAACTCACATAGGTAAACATATTCCAAAAAGTGATAAAGATGATTAGACATAGCCACTGATTCATCTAAGCTGTCGGACCCACGTAGGATACTAGACCAGCTAAGCTGTCGGACCCACGTAGGATACTAGACCAGCTACTCTGTCAGACCCACATAGGATACTAGAATAGAAGTCAAAATCTCGAACCCACTTAGGATACAAGTACAGTAATCATCGCTATCGAACCCATGGAGGATCCTAGTATAGAAGTCATCGTCGTCGAACCCACGGAGGATTCCAGTACCGTAGACGTCATCATCGAACCCACAGAGGATTTCAGTACGGTAGATGTCGTCGTCGAACCCATGGAGGATCCTAGTACGATAGTCATCATCGTCGAACCCACATAGGATCCTAGTACGGTAATCGTCATCTTCGAACCCACGGAGGATCCTAGTACGCTAGTCGACGAAGTCAAACCCACGAAGGATCCTAGTACGGTAGTCATCATCGTCAAACCCACGGAGGATCCTAGTATGGTAGTACTCCTCGTTGAACCCATGGAGGATCCTAGTATGGTAGTCATCGTCGTCGAACCCACGGAGGATCCTAGTACATTAGTCGTCGTCGTCGAACCCACGGAGGATCCTAGTACGGTAGTCGACGTAGTCGCAACCAGCTCTAGGGTTCCCGCACACAGCACGCTTAATTCTGGGAGGGTATGCTCCTCGATCCAAGGGGTTTGATACATAAACTATCACAAAGTCCAAAGTTGATGTATCTCAAAGTTCCGTCTCGTCAAAAGAAACCCAACGCGACAGACGGCGCGTCAATCAGACGCCCGGTCTGAGAGTTATTGGCTTTTCCGTTCCAGGGGCCCAGTTGGTTTTTAAGATAAAACCAACCCGACTGGACTTCAACTGCATCCAACCTCAAGTGGATTATTCCAAAATAATTGTCTCATCAAAAGGAATTTATCGTAGCTGACGACACGTCAATCAAACGTCCGATCCTTAAGTTATAAGCGTTTCCGCTCCAAGGGCCCGGTTGGTTTCGGGTTCGAACCAACCCGGCCATACACAAACTTTGCAGAAACCTTGAGTGTAATATACCTAAACGACCATCTTGATCCAAGGATTCATATTCAACTGACGGTGCGTCGATCGGAGGTCTGTAGCTCAAGTTATGGGCAAAAGACCGAAAATGGTCCGAAGTGGGGGGGGGTCTGGGCCCAGTCCGACCCAGACCAACCCACCCTGGGCCGGCCCGGTAGGGCGGGGCCCGGACCGACCAGCGCGGCCCGATCCATGTGACCCACCCCGACCCTACCAGGGGGGTGTTCGAGCTCGTCCAGCTGGCCGAGCGGGGGGCGCGGCCCCCGGTTCCGCGAACGCGGTGCCAGGATGGCGCCGCTGGTCTCCCCAGATCCCGCGCGGCCGCGGGATTTGCTACTCGCTGTTGCGGCCAGTGCCGCGGCGGGCTCCTGCCGGCGGCGTGCCGGGGCGCCGTCGCCTCTAGGCGGCTGACCGGTGCCGTCCGCCTCCTCCGACTGCCGGCGCCGCTGCGCCGGCGACCCGCGCCACCGCGCCGGCGACCCGCGCCGCCGCGCCGGCGACCCTCGCCGCCACTGTCTTCCGCGGGCCACCGGAGTCATTTCGGTGGTCCGTTTTTGCTTTCGTCTGCGCCTCCGATCATCTTGGGATATGAACTCCACTGCAAAGGCCCCAAATCGCTATTGCGGTCCGGTTTCGCCATCGCCAAACACCCCACGCATCAAGAACAAAAATAGCGGTGGGTCCGGACTTGTTCGTTAGTTCGTACCCATCGTGTTAGTGGTTCAAATCATCACCTAACAATTAAACGCCATGTTCAAGAGTATAAAACACATATTTGGAGATTACAAAAAAATTCCCCCTACCTCATAGTTGATGTCGTTCGTCATCGAGCCACGGAAGACGAGCTTCGTGGTAGTCAGGCATCACAGAAGAACGATGTCGTTCCGTCAACGATGGAGGAAGAGTCATTGTCTTAGGTGACATAGGCTCCTTGATGTTGAGGTGCATCCGAGGAAGAAGTCCTTCGCGTTCTTCGCCGGGGATGTTCTTCGTTGAAGAACAATGTTCTTCATCGAAGAAAGATCTCCTCCCTTTTTAATTCTCCAGATCCTTTTCCCCAAAAGCGATTTTCCAACTCAAAAGAAAAAGGAGGCTTGCCAATTAATAGAATTTTTATGAAATTCATATTAATTCAAAAGCGGTGCCAATAAATTAACGCTGATATTAATTATACGAAGTGGAACAATTTATGGGAGGAGGGAGGTGGGAAGGTTCCACCATAATAAATATGTGGAGTTTTTAAAGTAAACAGTAGAGAATTAATGGGGAGTTGAGGAGAGTTATGGGGAGATGAAGGTTGGGGTTCGTGTGAGCCCCACCTCACAAATATCCACACCTGGGAGGAAATAACCAACTCACAAAAATAAAATTTTGTACCACACAATTTTATTTAATTTAAGATTAAACCCCAAAAATTAACTTTCGATCAGCATAAAACACATCTGCGGTAAAGGTCCCCTTAAGCGAATACCGACACTGCGAGTTCATCGGTGTCCTCAGATTTCATTTCCGAGCACCGGTTCAAAAGATAGAAACACCCGCTCGTACGTTTACTGAACGTACCCGATCTAAACTTTAGAAATTTATTCCGGGTACACCGGGCCTCGGAATCAAGTGCCGTCAGAATCCACAGACTCGTAAAATTCCAAAGTATTTAAGAAAAAAAAATTCCTTTAAATTTCCAGGTCTTTACAAAAATCCTCATAAAAGTGTTTAAGTATCTTCCCATTGATGGTCATACTTCTACCACTATGCTCATGAAAAACCTGTATTGCACCAAAAGGGTAAATATTAGTAATAGTATAAGGACCGATCCATTAGGAATGGAGATTAACTAGGTGGAGATTCAACCTGGAATTGTACATAAGAACCTTCTCCTCAATATAAAACTCATGATAATGAATAATCCCATCATGGATAGCCTTTTTATTTTCTTTATAGATTTATGAGTTCTCGTATGCATCACGTAGAATTTATTCCAACTCTTGAATCTGCAACTTCCTATGCTCACCTGCATCTAAGAGATTCATATTACATTGTTTAACAGCCCAATATACATGGTGCTCTACCTCTACTTGGAGGTGAAAAGCCTTTACAAACACAATAATATATGGTAACATTCATATTGGGGTTTTAAAAGCTATACGGTATGCCCAAAGTGCACCATCCAAGTGCAAACTCCAATCTTTACTATTGCGTTGTACCATTTTTTCCAAGATTCGATTAACTTACTAATTTGAGATTTATTCTTCTACATTAGTTTGAGGGTGATATGCAGTGGAGAGTTTATGAACAACCCCATACTTATAAATAAAATTTTTTCATGTCGTGATTCAAAAAATGTGAAACCTGATAAGTAATGATGAATCTTGGAAAACAAAACCTGTTGAAAATCTGGGACCTCACAAAATCAAGAACCACTTGAGATTCATCAGTTCTGGTAGCCTTTACTTTCACCCATTTAGAGACATAGTCCACATCCAATAAGATATACACAAACACAAATGAATTAGGAAAAGGACCCATGAAGCCAATGCCCCATGCATCGAAGATCACACAAAATAACATGGGATGTTGTGGAATTTCATTCCTCTTGGTGATATTCCCTATGAATTGACATCGAGTACATGAATTACAAAACCCATGGGAATCTATATACAATGTTGTCCAATAAATTCCTGAGTCAAGGACCTTTTGAGTAGTACATTTAGATCCAAAGTGACCCCCATAAGCCAAAGTGTGGCAGAAGGTCAAAATAGAGGTAAACTCATGGTCAGAGACACACCGATGAACAAATTGGTCACTACAATTTCTCCAAAAATATGGGTCATCCCAAATGTACCATCATGTAAAAAACCTTAACTTTCAAGGAATTTTTTTTCTTAAATTCGTTGGGATTTTACGAGTACACAGTTTCTGACGACACTTGATTCCAAGGCCCGGTGTGCCCGGAATCAATTTATGAAGATTAGATCGGGTACGTTCAGTGAACAAACGAGCGGGTTTTTCTATCTTTTGAACCGGTGCTCAGAATTGAAATCTGAGGACACCAATGAAACCGCAGCGCCGGTAATTACTTAAGAGGACGTTTACTGAAGACACTTTTTCTCAGGAGGAGATGTTAAAAAAAGTGGATTAAATGAAAAGTGAATAAATTTGTGGTACAAATTTTATTTCTTTTTCTAAGGTGGTTTTATCTTACATGGGGGAGTTAGGGTGGGACCCACTATCATCCTAACTACCCATGTGAGGATAAATTTAAGGTGGGGCCCACACGAGCCCCAACCTTTTCACTTTCCATAACCCCTTAACCCCCTTGGAATTAAATGTGTAACCCTTCCAACTTCTCTCTCTCTCCCTCTTAACTCTTTCCAACACACATTAAACAATTAATTGAACCACTTAAATTAGTTAATGAGTGTTTTGAATTCTTAAATTTTGAAATGCATGGCATAAACAATTAAAATAAGGGGTGACCTTATTTTAATTTTGTTGGCTTGTTGTGTGGGAATTTGGGAAGAGAGCCTTGTGTGAAGGAAGAAAAAAGCTCCTCTATCATTGAAGAACGTCATCCTCTCTGCAAAGAACGACACCTCTTCGACGTAGAGCACCGAATCCATGAAGATCAACGACGCGCAGTCCTATTCTTCTCTCCGTGACAAAAACAGGAGACTCCGATTCCTCCTCAAGAGCACTTCGACGTCACCTTCCGACGACAACGAATGACGCCACATCTCCACTGATCACGTCATGAGGTAGGGGTTATTATTGATCAAGTTATAATCATTGTTCTTCGTTGCTTAAGTATTGGCCGCTTGATATCGTCATAATGGGAGGATATTGGACCGAAAAAACACGGCCGATTCTCCTCCCCTTTTTCCTTGTTGATCATCGTTGATGTTTGAGATGAAGGTGGCGCGGTGTCGTTGCATTGCGTGGGGACGAAGAGGACCGCGGTCGGAGCGGGCCGCGGCGGTGGTGTGCGGCGTCGTCGCGCCGCGCCAGTGAGGTCGAAGAAGGACGCAGCCAAGAGTGGGTCGTGGCACCGTCACGCCGCGCCAGTGAGATGAGCCGTGGCCTTAGGCCGCGGCGGACCAGCAGGGGCGGCTATCTGAGCCGGCCGCCAGCGTCTCCAGGAGGCGGGACCCCATCTGGGTCCCGTGGCAGCTCACAACTGGCTGTTACCCAGAAAACTGGGGGGGGGGGTGTAACCCCCCCGACCTGTTGCTAGGACGGACCCCACCGAATCCGCCATTTCCAAAAATAAAGGGCCGCGCTCCCTTGGCGTCCCATTCGGCCGCAACCGGCTTCCGAGGCGGGCCGGACCCGGACCCGGGTTGGGTCGACCCGGTTTGGGCCAACCCAGGGGGGTTGGTTTATCTAACCCTAATAAAAATTTTAGTTGTAAAAAAATAAAAAAACTTTATTTAAAACAATTTAACCACAAAGGTTCTCTAATATCCAAATCATTTTCCCTTATTCAAGTGGCCATTGATACATTTTCCCCATTAGTAAGGATTATTGGTAACTCAAATCCTCTTATTTGAGTTATAATGTTTTATCTTGAAAACTGTTCTTACATGATTGGTTTATCTAACCCTAATATTTTATTATATGTTATTCTATAATAATATTTGATAAAATGAAGTTTTAATACAATGAAGGTTTTATTACTCTTTTTTGTAATGTGTGTTTTCAACAAAGGTAATTTCAAGTATTAAAAATGTACCCTTCATAATCAAATGTTCTAGATCCTCATTTCCTATAAAAAAAATTATTTCATTTTAAAGTCCCTATTATTGAATATTATTGTTAAATATAAATGTTTAAAAATATTTCAGGTCACATTTTTAAAAATTACTTTTGAAAGTGATGTGTACTTTTTTATTTTACATCAATGATATTTTTTTCTCTAAAAGATCTTTAAATTTTCACTTACATTTACAATATCATTTTCAAAATTATTTACCCTAATTGGGTTTATGTTTCATGAAAAATATAATTTATATTTTGGGGAATTGAAATCATGATATAAAATAATTTAATTCTTGTAATACCATTCAAATTATTCTTTTTCATGGGTGTTTTCATTTATGTAACACCCTTTTATGTTTCCTTATTGCACTAGGGTTATGTTCTCTTAAAACCATCCACTTTGTTTATCTATATGGATTATGATAATTTTATTCCATTATTTACTTAATTTTATTACTATTTATCTACATGATGTGAACATCATATTTTACATAATTCATATTGGATGATGTTCACCTAGAAAATATGTTATTTTATTAACACGGGGAAATTTATTGGTGTTATTTATATTGTTATTCAAAATCAGATGATTATTAAAAATTTGAATATATAATGTTTGACCATCCAACTTCTTTCTATGGATGGGATGTGATCATTTTATCCATTTTATTTTCATGAAGAATATTATTGGCATTCTTTATATTATTATTCCAATATAGTTGATTATTGGAAAGTTAACTATGTAATGTTTGACCATCTAACTTTTTTATATGGATGGGTTATGATCCTATTATCCCTTTTATTAACAGAGGGAAAAGTATTGGCATTCTTAATGATTATTTAGTGCTAATATAGTTTGATTATATATTTGATTTCTGTATTTATTATTACATAGATAACTAGGTTTTGTTGAGTAAGAGGTTCCTTTGGGAATGGTATAAAAGGTCTTGATGACTCTTATGGTGAATACCTTGGACATAATTAGATGATGGGTGGGGATTTTAATTATATATCCTATCTATGAATATATAGTTCTCATGATACAAAATAGGTTTGGGTATTTGGTGTATGCTTTCCCTATTTAGTATGGTGTCTTGACTGTGGTCTCGACAACATGTAAAGTTTCTTAGCACAAGGCATTGACAACAAGTTTTTAATGTTTAACATTAGGAATTCTATAAGTATGAGATTAGTATTATTGATATCCATATATTAATTTATTATCTTGGATATATCATTCTCCCATTTTCAATTTGATTATGAATTCATGTTGTTTACCTATTTTTTCCATAATATTAATGCCATGTTTATGCCATGATTGCTTCAGTTAGACGTTTACCTTAATAATCATTTGAGATCACCCCTTTATTATGTTTCCATTACTCAGGTTAAGAAGAAAATTATCACATGTGATATGTTTAGAAGGATATAATGTGAAGAAGAATTTATGGGATATATTTAAGACTTATCATGAATTAATCAGTTCGTATATATAATGAAAAAATGTCCATTAGTTGAGGAAGGCATTGGATTTATTAGTTTATAATGTGTCCTAATCCTATAAATATATAAACCTTAAAATATATTTTATAAGTGATATATTCAATAATAATTATTTATTTTTAATTATGGATGGTTATATCTAGGATTTTATAGATGGTTTCAAAGAAAATATATAAAATATGTGTTTATAGCACTGGATCTGGGAGTGTCGGTCTGGGGCATCACAGTTAGTGTTAAAGGAAAGGTTTAGATAACTTTGGAGATTAGTATGTTTATTGAGAATAATTTAAGGGTTGATAAGTTAGGTTTGATCATAAGTTCAAAGGTATATATAACCCTTTGGGATACATATATGATTTAATGCTAATGGAATAATGCACATTTTATTTATGAATTTGTATAAGAAAAATTTAGTGAAAACCCTAAGAATAATTCTGTGTATTGGATAAAAGCCTAATGTTTTGGTAAAATATAGATCATGTATTTTTTTCTAACAATACATCCTGATATGGATATTAAAAAGTGGATGTGTTTGTGGTACATATTCACATAGAGGTAATCACCCTAAAAATTGTTGGTTGAGCATTGAATCAATCATCAATATGATGCATGATGAGTGGGATTAAGACTACACACCTGGAGAGACACTCTTAGGGTATATGATTTAGTTAATAAAATTATTATTATGAACCATTATGGTGGATTGAATAGGTTTGAGTTAGAAAACCTAATAGGAAAATGACCTTGGATAACCAAGGACTGAACAAGGAGATTTATAGATTGATATGAAAGTAATCCTATATTAAAAACAAAGATATCATAAGGGAAGACATATTCCAATTGATTCATATTAATATTTTGGATATTATCATAACCATTTTGGTTTTAGTATTTGGTTTAAATAGGAACATTAAAATGAATGCGAGAAAGGTATGTTTCTAGAAACTACTATGTCATATAACTGACTAAGGGAACATACTTAAATGGTTGAGAACCTTATTTTTTTTATTATGATGGAAAAGGTGGATTTACTTATCTCACATAAGGTAGTGAGATTAATATTTTAATAATATTTAAACTCTTATATATTCTCATTAGTGATTGATATTTATTAATGATATTTTAGTATATTCTAAAAGTTATGAGTATTATGTGAAACATCTTAGGATTGACTTTAGTAGCTTTAATTTAAAGGTATGAAAACATGTATTAAATGGTATTAATATCCTTGAATACTATTTTTATTTTAAGGTTATATTTTTGGGGATAATTATAGAGAACATATTATTGAGGTATGGATAAATATAAATTTTTATATACACATCATGTTGAGATAATAAGTGTCACGAACCAAGCTGGGTGCCATCCAACTCAACACCTGACCCAGTTCGAAACATGGCCCAAATGGAGTTCTTGATATCCACGGACTGGAAATGAGTGCCTGGGTATCAAAAATATACTTTGGGAAAAATTTTACCCATTTATATAATCATAAACAACCAATTGAAATAAACATTCCAATAATAGATAACCAAATCCAAATGAGGCATAATAAATTTTCAGAATCAGATTTACAACATTGATCCAAACACCAAATGTTCTATAAGAGAATAAAAATAACTAGACTATCCCAAAAACCCCCATGTGACAATAGTGGCATCACCCTCAAGCTACCACCACCAACACCTAGATGAAGTGGAATTCTAGAAACCAGATCCACTATCTCCATGATACATCTTGTCTTTACCTGATTCAAACACAACAAGGTCTACATACAAACAAAGGTGTATGCATGGTGTGAGAAAAAGATTAGTAAGATACCAACCAATATAGAGATTCCATGACAAAACATTATAAGAAAAATTAACATGAAAGTTTTAAAAAAAGTGTTAGAGAATTTTTTTATAGAAAACATTTTAACAAAAAAAAATTCTTTGATTTTTAAATAAACAACAAAGAGCACCATATTTTGACTATAAGTATGATATCACAAAATAGAACTATGTCATGGAAAATACCTATAGAATCTAGCTCTATTGGGACACTAGGTACCTCATATCTCGGTGAAACATTGTATAATAACCATAACCCACAACATCCTCATACAGGATCCACTAAAGAGGAATCCATCCAAATTTTTAGTGGTAACCAATCATTATAATAATTTAGTTAGTGTTGTAATCGTAAATCCTTCTATACGAATCAAAGCCAATCCAGTTCTGAGTAAAATAGTGTACTAGTCCTAGTCCACCCTCACATGATAAACCACAATTTCCATAACCAAAACCTCTTTTAAATACAAATGCACACCAAATACATTTCAAAACATGGTTTTCACCATTTACACATTTTATGAAACACCTTTAAGAAGAAAAATATGGAATCACACATGAAGAACACATGGAACACAAATTATTTATTTTAGAAAACCATATTTCAACACAAATACACCTTGAATCCTTTTAAAAACACATTTCATGTAGAGACCCGAGTTTTGACCAGTAAGACTTTGGAATATTCTTGAAAATATTATAGAAGCTAGGCACTAAGTTGTCATGGGAATCTAGGGATCTGAGATCCTCGACACAGTGATTTTAAATATATTAAATATATTCTGTCATGAACATGCAATTTCACTTTAAAAGAGGAATAACTCTCATACAGAGTCTCATATCATATTTCTAAGGCCGTGGTTGAGTTTAGAACATTGTGATTACCCTAGGTTTGAAATAAATTTGTCCGCACCGAGAGGTTAATTCGGAGGCGAGTTGGAGGGGTGTTAAGTGGTGGGTTAATCAATTAAATGATAATTTAATTAATTAATTAACCTAAAACAAATAACCCTCCATCCCCCTTTCTCTTTAGAACATGACACGAGCAATATAAGCGCACCCCTCCTCTCCTCCTCTCATATTTTTTGAGATGAATAGAAATGATGTCAAATTGATGAAGCAAGGTGATTCCAATCCCTATTTTTGAAACAAATCACCATCAGATCGAGAATCATAATAATACAGGCATCATTCTTCAACCAAATCTTCGGTGTGTCTCCCTTATTGTAGGCAGTTCTAATTCTTAGTCTTGATCCCATTCGTTTTCTTTAGTTTAAGGTTTTAGATCCAAAATACAATTTCTATTGATCCCTGATAAGTAGATCTTTGGGTTTTGGGTTAAACCAAGATAAATCAAGAAATTTTGTAGGTGATTCCCAATTGGAATTACCATATACATGGAGTATAGTCCAGTGACACGTGCTATGTAGACCTTCCTATTTGGGGAAGATTAACTTTTCAGAATACACATCGTGTACCGAGGTTACACATAGTGTAGTGACCCCAATCCATGTGACCATGGGACATGGATTCGGAAGCTGTGTGAAAACACATGGCTGTTTACAACCACATGACCAAAGTACATGAACACAGGCTCTGGTACATGGACATGGAAAAAATACACAGAAAAGTGGTCATTTATCCTGAACACGTCATATATTATGGGATACATGACATGTAAGGGACACGGTTGGCCATTCCATGTAGAAGAGGAACAGAACCAGGGGGTGGTTGAATAGGGACATAGTGTGTACCATATCTACAGGATGTGAGTGCCCTTACATCGGTTGAAAAACTGTGTAGACAGAATACACATCCAAGTGTTTGGGAGGGCTCACACATCATATGTACCCCAGTTCACACCGTGTACTCCTTGGGGATCTTCTTGAGATCTTCTGTCTTTTGAATATCCTCCCATGGGACTTGAATTTAGGCTTATGAATAGACTTTCCTGAGTATTTTTCCATATAGAACGTGATGGTGGCCTTAGTTTTAGCCTATGAGATATGAGGTGACATGTAAAGAGAAATTTTCTTGTGAAGATGTGTTGAGCCGATGCTAGAGATCAGTGTGGTTCGTGAAGAGAGACACTGGGATTGGTACTATTCTATAGAATCAGAGCACAATCTCCCCATTATTTTTGTATAATTTTACAGTGATCCCCTTCTATGTCAGGATGCAGGCCCTCCATACTCATTGGAAGGTAGAGTAAGTACTCCCCTATTAGACCAGGGTGTAGGTCCTTTATCCATGGAGTTGGTACTCCCCTGTCATTCTAGGGTACGAATCCTCTATATATGATGTATAGATATATTGGGTACTCCCATATCAGATTAGGGAGGAGGTCCTCTATTACTGGATTTAGAACTCCTATGTTGTTCTAGGGTGTGGGTCCTTCTATGTGTTGTTCAAGTAGAGCTGGTACTCCCCTGTAATAATAAGGAGCGGGTCCTCTAGACAGGGGTTGGTAATCCATTGTTGTAGTAGGGTGAAGGTCCCCATAGTAATCGAGTTGGTATAGTAGTACTCCCCTATCATTCTAGGGTGAAATTCCTCTAACCTTAGAGTGGTACTCCCCACATCATGGGTGCAGGTCCTCTATCCTTTGAGTAGTACTCCCCTTCCATTCTAGGGTGATATTACTCTTTTAAAAAGCAGTACTCCCCCATCTCTGAGTATCAATGAGGAATAAGTCCTTCATTAGAGTTAGTGATCCCTCGATGGATTGAGGAGTGGGCCACTCCATACAAAAGCAACATAGGTTTCACAGGTTAGTTAGGAGTAGTGCTCCCTCAACTATGGGCAGTGGTGATGAGCGGGCATCTCCACATGGGTTTTCTTATAGCCCTGCACAAGGATTAGGCTAGATATGAAAAGGACTATATCATTGTGCACTATATATGAACTTAATTAGTTGTTCATGATGGAGAATATCTCTCTAATGGGCTCCATATGGGATGTATGAGCTCATAGAGCGTGTTATCCTATTTTATGTTACCTCTAGAGCCTCGAGTATAATCCTATTACTGGCTATGAGGTCAGAACCTCATGAGACTTGGAGTCTAAGATGAGTATATATAGGTGTTTTCTAGGAGTCCTTGTAGTGTTGTCACATGTCAGGGTTGTCACCCCTTGTGGACTGAGCTAACTAGTCATGTACAACCAAGGAAGGTTTGAGATGGAGTTTCTATCTTAACGGGCTTTCCTCTTTCTAGATCAAGAGAACTATCACCTTTTAGTTTATAACTTTATTTTTGGGTTTTTGGGGATCCTACTAAGTATTCTAATACTCACCCCTACACAGGATTTTCCCACACTTGGTTTGTGTCTTTTGAAAACCACAGGCCTTTCGATAGAGTCTGTAGAGGACCCGAGGCAGAAAGATCTTAGCAAGCTAAACCGACCGACATGTTTATCGGAGCTAGGCTGAGGAGCTTCATAGAAGTTACCTTTTAAAAGAATACCCTAATTTTGATAAGGTTAGACACTTTGACATTTTTCTTTGGTGGGAGTGTATTTTTCCCTTTTTACTTTTAGTACTTATTCTATACTCTGGTTTGGGATAGATGTATGTATGAATTTTAGTTTTAGCTTTTTATATCCCTGCACTATTTCATTGAGTTGTTTGTGGGTGCATGAATATAGGTACTATAGGAAAAAATCCTCCCTAAGTTTATTTATGTCTTCATTTCTTATCACCACCCCTGGCCTATGGAGGCGAGCTTGGGGTAGTTGTGGCTTGAGCCCCAACATGGGTCAGGTTGTGACAGAATGGTATCAGAGGAGTACATTCCTTGGGAAGTTGTTCAGAATTTCCTCTTAAAAGCATTTGGTTGGGTTGAATAGTTTTTTTATTCATTTATTCATAACTTTTTTTCTACTCCATTTAGTAATTTTCATGTAAAAGTGCATAATTAGTGTGAAATACCCATGTTTTACTACTAAATATATATTTTTAGCATTATTTGAATTAATCCAATCATATTAGTTTAAAATTTTATTAATAAATCTCACCCTAATTATCCAAATTGTCTTATTATTGTTTTTTAGGGTTCCTTATGTAATTTATAACATATCATTAGAAGTAATCTTTGTCCAATTAGGCTATTTGAAGGGTCATCTCAGACTATAAGAAGGCCCAAAGAATCTGTGAAGAAACTGGACCAGCCATGAAGATAGAATTTATGGGCTCAATACAGAAGTAAAAATTCTTTTATTCTCCACCAAAAGTATGGGGACAATGAAATTAATCTTTTATAAAATATTTAACTCCCAAATCTACCAAAAAGAGGCCTAAATGAGGATTTGAAGTCCAACCCAACATTCTGTCCAAAAATTAAAATCAGCACACAGTAATTGACTATTATATAGATATATACATTCATTCTAGATGATATTTTTTCAGTGTGAAATAAAATATATATTTTGAAAACTTTATAGAAGAAATATTTTAGATTTGAGCCCATTCACATTTCGTCCTTTGAAAAAGTCTAGATTGAAATGGACAGATTAAAATTGTTTAATCAAACCGCCATAAATTGGGATCCTTAAGTCCAATGGATGAAAAATTTTGAGGGTAGACATTAAAAATTCACATCTACATCTTTTAATAAGACTATTTCTCCAGATTAATCTGTATGGAGTATCAAATTGGTAAGCTAAGTGGAGGGGAAAATTTAGAAAGCAAACAGTCCACCTTCTTGGGCTATAAATACATCCTCATATTCTCCTTGAAAAGAGTTGGCATTTGAGAATAGATATGGATATATTGGCATGAAAAAATACTTTAAAAAGGATTAGGAGGACCTTCCAAACTCTATTTTCACTAATAGAACCTTCCTCCTCTCTTTGTTTTCATGTTCTTTTGTGTTCTTCTTCTTTGTAATCGTGTAAGTTTGTTTTTGTTTCAATAGAATTTTAATGAATTTTTCTTCTTATTCATATATTTTAATCATCCAAAATCTATTATTAAATATAAATTATATTAAAATAGTTTAAATAAAGTTGAAACCCCTTCCCTTATTTTGCTTCCTCATTCAATCGAAAGTCTATTTTTAATTCTCATCACTGTTCATGTGTGTGTTCGACGCAAAACTATTTTCTTATCAAATTATTTTTGTTATATTTATTATTAATCACCATAAAAAAATATTACCAGATAAATAAATATCTCAATATATGAGTAAATCTACTATTGGGGTGAGTCATAATTTGGGGATATTAAGTGATTTAGAGCTTTTTCTCAATGAATATTCTTTAGGTTAACATTGCGTATGATGAACTTAAAATGTCACGGATTAATGACATGTTTTGTTTAACATGTGGATTCCATGGATTATTGGAACAAAAAATACACTACCATAAAAAATTAATTATTATGATTATACCCATAGTTAAGTTATGGCTTGGATTGAAGCTATAACACTTGGTAATTCTGATCAAAGTCATATTGTGAAGTGGGTGTTAATTTAGTTCAATATAAAGAAAATCTCAATGATATAATAAGATTAAATCCCCAACAATGAACTCACCCCAATCTTTATAAAATTGTTAAATCAATCAAACATCATCCATTAATCAATTTAATTAATCTCTGTAAATAACCCCCGATTAAAAAAAA
Source organism: Viscum album (assembly GCA_963277665.1). NCBI lineage: Eukaryota > Viridiplantae > Streptophyta > Magnoliopsida > Santalales > Viscaceae > Viscum > Viscum album. The sequence continues at coordinate 780,020,224 of OY728138.1, forward strand.
AACAATCAACTATAAAAAAACTAACATCGCCAAGGATTTGACCCGAGTGCCACTATACACATTATAAGAGCACCATAACTTTGAACGATCGATAGGAGACAATAGAAAAAACTTAAAATGGAACCGTTTATGGGGATGTTGCCTTAATTAGTCAGTAGTTTTTGTTTTTTTTGTAAAAAAAAACAAAAAAAGTAAAAAAATTATCCAAAAAAAATCTGAAAAAATCACACAAAGAAAAACTTACCTTCTCATAAAAATCATAAACAGAAAAAATCACACAAAGAAAAACCCGCCTTCATCATCCTTTCTAAACTTATTTGAATTCCCCGTATCCTCCTAAAAAATATCTTTGATCTATTTGAACCTAAATTAGAGTGAACTCTTTTAAAACTTAGGAGGAACAATAGGGATAATCAAATCACTCTTGAACCATTCTTTGTCCAACCAATTGAACTTGAAATGGACAATCATAGAGAAAAAACCTTAAAAGAACTCACTACCCCTGATATAAATGACCAAACCCTTGGTATTCAATATCCAAACATCAAGTCTAATTTTGAACTCAAATCAGGGTTGATTCATCTTCTAACTCATTTCCACAGGCTAACCAATGAGGATCTATATCTTTATCTCAAAGAGTTACAAGTGGTGTACTCTACCATGAATCCTCAAGGGGTTTCTGAAGAACAAATAAAACCCCAAGAATTCCCTTTCTCTCTACCTAACATCTCCAAGTCATGGATCTACTACCTACCTTCTGGTTCCATAAACTCATGGATTGACCTGAAGCATCTCTTTTTAGAAAAATTCTTGCTTGCTTCTCATACTGCTTCTATCTGAAAGGAAATAAGTGGTATCTATCAATTCCCTAATGAATCACTCCATGAGTACTAGGAGAGGTTCAAAAAGCTTTTGGAAACCTTCCCAAACCACCAAATCCCTGACCAACTCTTGGTCCAATACTTCTATGTGTGGTTATTGGATATAGAGAGAACTCTCATCGATGCTACAAGTGGTGGTGCTCTTTTTGATTAAACTCCTATAGCTACATGAGATCTCATAAGAAATATGGATGTAAACATGAAAAAATTTCATACTCGATCACATTCTCATTTCAAACATGTCTAAGAGAATCAATCCACATATCCGAACAAGATGATCTAGTGGATGAGTGAACTTATAGGTCTTGTGAGACAAATAAAAGTGGTTTCCAAATCCCCAACCTCATCTTCTCCAAAATCTATATTCCCTGTACCTATCAAGAATTTTTGAATCTATATATTTCTAGCTCATATAACTGTCACAGGTCCAAAACTTCAAGATGATCCATTTGATTCATCAGGACCAATAGAGATCAATCCAACATATGCTGAGAGGAACTGTCACGAACCAGGTTGGGTCGCCATCTGACCTAACATCCAACCCGGTCCACAACATGTCCCTAAGGGCATTCCCGATCCCCACGGGCTGGCACAAGTGCCCAGGTATCGAAATAATATGTGTGAACGATTTACCTGAAACAAGAGACAGAAAAAAACTAACAAGTCAAATAAACTGAAACTGGAAACCGACAACCAAACATGCCTTTAACTATAAACAGGTTTAAGTCTACAATTCAACTAAAAACCCAAAGTGAACAACAACAAAGATAGAGAACTAAAACTCCAATACCAACCTCCAAGTGACACGAGAATTCGGATCCCCAAGCTACCAACACCAACCTGCACGTGAAGACCAACAACATCTGGAACCACCATCACTAAGCAGGATGCCCTAACCTAGAACACATAGAGGACAAGATCTACATACAACCAAAGGTGTATGTAGGATGTGAAAAAAAGGACCAGTAGGATACCACCCGATAAAAAGGTTTCATGCCACAACATCAAAAAGATAATTTAACATGCTTATTTAAAACCATACATTTAAAATGCTTTTTAAGGAAAACATTTGAAAACTGAAAGTGAAAATAAAGGATCACTGAAAGAAAAACCATTTCAAAAATACTAATTTAAAATGGTAGGAAAATTTTATAAAGAACATGCACATACCCAAGTGGTCCTCTATATTCCGACAGAAGGTACCACGTCATGACTAGTAGAGCACTGTAGGTGAAACCCCTAAGGCAGCTAATATGCATGGTGTTCTAGAGACACCGTACCTCGGTGTAAATGTGGCATAGTAACCACAATAATATATGCTCTCATGCACGATCCACTAGTAGGGGAACACATCCATAACCTAATGGTCTCCAATCATCACAAAAGTTTAGTTAGTGTTGTAACATCAATCCTGCCAGATGAAACCAGGACGAACCGCTCACGTGTCATCTAGCATACTAGTCCTAATCTACCCACCTAGGTACCCAAGGTTTTCCCTTGTGCTCAATCAAGTACCACATTCACATAACACAAACCAAACAAGACATTACATCATAAGCCACTACTTGCACAACCAAACCCCTCTTTAAAGATCAAATGCACACCATGACCATTTCAAATATAATTTGCATCACTTTTACAATTCAATATATATATCATTTAAAAACATAATAAAACAATTCCATGAGACGCCACAAGGATTTATACCAAAAACACACTAAAAATCCACTTTTAAACCATGCACACACCAAAACATTTTTAAAGTATAATTCACATAACACTCACAAATTAATAAATCATCTAAATAATTAATAATACATTTTTAAAATGAAAAACAAGGATTTACCCTAAAAACATACTCAATTTATCTCTCTTAAAATCAAATGTTCCTTAGAACATTCGTTTTCTCTTTACAAACATGGTTTGAACCTATTCCATAAATAAATACACCATTCTAACAGCTAAAAAAACTTCAACAACACCCCCAAATGCTTTTAAACCAAAAATAGAACCACAAAGACAACATGTCAAACAATCCATTTCGAATGTAAAATCCCATTAAAATAGACACACTTCATCTTTCATATCAAAGACAAACCGCTTTGAAGAAACCACCATTATTTAAAAGACACCATTTTTTTCATTTCACACATGCCGAAGAAAACCAAGACAATGGCCAAGACCCTTTATAATATTACCCATACTTTAAAACCATTTCCAAAACAAGATCCCCCCCTTTTCACAAAAAAAAACCAATCCAACATACAAAAAATGACTCACTACACATTAAAAATCCACATTTAAACATACACAACTCAATTACCCTTTAAAACTAAGTTCGCACCAACCAAAAAACTCCTAGAACCCATCTTGAAAACATTACACAAAAAAAAACAAATTTTTTTACATGCAAAGACCATTTTAAAATCAATTGCACACTCAACTATTCTAAAACCTCATTTTCACCATATAAACAATTGATTAAACACTTTTAAAATTTATTACAACAAGGTATAAATGAAAAAAAATATTATAATTTCTAAAGAAAGTGACATTTTCATCACGCATGCATGTCAAAAAAAATTTTAAAATGCATTTCGCACAACCTATACAAAAAAACCAATCATTTACACAACAATACACATATAAATTACAATACTATACTATCTTGGAAATCCAATTTCATCAAAATATCATGCCAAAACATTCAAAACATAGATCACACTATACAATTAAATCAGATAACATATTAAATTAACTAAACAACCAAATTAAATTATCTAAAATATGTCAAGGCATGGAACCACCTATCATGGTGTTAATTTTTCCCAAAATTTGGTGTGGATTCTTCGATTTCCCTCCAATCACACAACAAGAAAACTAAATTTAAACCATAATCCACAAGACTGAACAAGAATACCCCAAATTAAGACCCTAATACGACACCCTAGCTGCTGAAAAAAAAATAAACCCCAAAGAACAAAGACCAAAAATCTAGACAAGAGGTGAAGAGGTCTACCAAAGGGAGAGGGAGAGGTGGTGGCACAACATGAGCCTGGCCAGGAGGGCCAATCACCGGAAGGCCGACCAGCGTAGGAGGCGCACACGGAGGTCCGGGTGGTTGTGCGAACCGGCTGGCCAGGGGGGGTCAGGGCGATGACGAAAGATGGGGGAAGGGATGTGGGTGACATCGGCTTGGGGAGTTTCCGGGAACAAGGTCTGGCTGGCCGGATGAGGGGGTGGCATGCGATCCAGGTGGGTGGGGGAGTCCAACGGGGAAGGGGGGAAAACGGGGGGTGCGGCGCGATCCAACTCTAAAGAGAGAAAAAAACAAAATAAAAATAAAACTAATAATAATAATAATAACAATAACAATAATAATACTAATAATAATAATAACACCAATTAATAATAATATTATTATTATCATTAAAAACAAAGTTTATTAAATTATTAACAAATATTTCTCATTCTATATTTTTTTCATCCACACATTTAAATTATTTTCATTATCATTACTTCATTTTTTTGTTTAATTGAACAATGGGCGGGTCACACAGTGTCACTGGAGAAGTCGCATGGCTTCACAATTATGTTTCTCCCGTGCGTCGAATGCTGTCAAGCCCCGATGAGCCAGGCGAGGTCGTGCAGCTTCAGCGAGGTCGCATGTCAAAGCCAAAACACATGTTTTTTTAAATAAGAACTCAAAAAGTTTTATGTTGGGATTCAACGCAAACTACCTGATTCCAAAAAAATTAATAAAATAAAAGATTTAAAAAAATGGCGAGTGTGATAGGAACACCAACCCTCAACAATCAGGTTAGTTCATTATAAACTACAACCAACCCCAATCCGAGCCCTTCTATTCAGCCTTTAACCCAAGATTGAGGTATGGAAATCCCATTTCTCATCCCCCTCAATTACCTCCCCAAAACCCAAACTGATTACAATATGGTCAAGGTGTTGGTAACTTCAAACAAACTTATCCTTTTGTCCCTAAACCTCAAATAATCAATCCTTCTCTTGCTCCTCTTGGATTCCACTATCCTAATGATAATTCTCAATTCCCAACCCAATACAAGTAATTTCCCAAGAACCAAAATCAAGGTAATACCAATTTAGGACATTCCCCTTATTCTAAGAAACCATTGGAATGTGTAGTGGAATATCTTGCCTCATTCACCCGTTCTAGCCTTAAAAACATTGAAAACCAAATTGGTCAACTTGAATCTCACCTAAGCCAATAGAAAGAACAAAATTCTTTCCAACTCCTAGCTCAACCATTACCCAACCACAAGGTTATTGTAAGTGAAATTGAACTTAGATTAGGAAATAAAATTTCTATGCCTCATGATGAGACCTCTAAATCCCTTTAAATGTTGACCTAAAAAGTGAAATGACAAAGAAAATAGAAAAGAAACCTGAAGAAACTCCCTCAACTCCTTCCATACCTATTAGAAACCAAATTACTTTTCCTCAAACTGTCTATAAGATAAAGAAATCCTTTGAAGATGATATTGAAATGATCGACATGTTTAGACGTGTTGAAATGAAAATCCCCCTCTTAGATTCCATCAAACAAATTACTAAGTATTCCATGTTTCTTAAGGAGTTGTGCATACATTAAAGACAACTTAGGACCTTTGAGAATGTTTCAACCCAGAAGTCTATACCCATGAAGTGCAAAGTCCCAGGGACATTTACTATTCCATGCCAAATATGGAGTTCCAACTTCGATGATGCACTCATAGACCTAGGAGACTCAATAAATGTCATTCCCAAATACATCTTCTCCAACCTTGGTCTAGGTACCTTGAACCCAATGGGTGTTGTCATCCAATTGGGAAATCAAAACACAGCCTGTCCTGAGGGAATAATTGAGAATGTCCTTATCCAGGTTAGTGATCTTATCTTCCCATCTGATTTCTATGTCCTTGACATGGAAGGTGAGATGACCACTTCTTGATCTCCCCTAATTATAGGAATAAAATTCCTCTTAAAAGTTAGAACTAAGATTTATGTCCATGCGGGCATCCTATTCATGGAATTCAATGACCAACTGGTCAAGTTCAACATTTTCAAGCCATGGGATACCCATATGAGGATCACTCTTCCTTCTCAATCCATGATTCTAAGGACACTTCTAAGAGTCAATTGAAACCTATTACATCATGTTAATCATGTTCTAATGAGATTGGAGCTTGTAAAATTTTCACTATGATTAACCAAGTCATTAATGGGGAAGTTGATGTTGACCTTTCATTTATAGAATCCATAAATCTAGAGGATATTGAAAACTCTCTTGAATCCCATCTAAACTCTGATATCTAATATTCCACATTGGAAAGTATTAAGGAAAATGAATCAAAACCAACTGAAATCCCATCCTCTATTCTTGAGTTGTATATTCCAAAAATGAAAGATGAGACTGATCTGAAACCTCTTCCATCACACCTGAAATATGTATTCTTTTTCCATGATCATTCTTATCCTTTCATTCTCTCTATTTCACTTACTAAAATTGAGGATTCCAAACCTGATTAGGAGTTAGATGAAAACAAAAATACTTGAGGTTGGAAACTAGATGAAATACCAGGAATCAACCCTGCCCTTTGCATGCATCACATCCATATTAAGGAATCATCTAAACTAATCAGACAACCACAAAGAAGACTCAATCCACTCATACTTGAGGTAGTTAGGGAAGTGATTACCAAGATTCTCCAAGCTGGTATTATCTACCCAATTTCTGATAGTGAATGGTTTAGTTTGATTAAAGTGGTACCTAATAAGGGTGGGATAACTATTGTCACAAATGAACAAAGAGAGGTGGTCATAACTCAGGTGAAAAACAAATGGTGTGTGTGCATCGATTATTAGAAATTTAATACTGAAACAAAAAAATATCACTACCTCTTCCTTTCCTTGATCATGAAAGAACGATTAGCCAGAAATTCACACTATTTATTTCTTGATGGATACACAGACTACTTTAAAATACCAATCACACCTCAGGACCAAGAAAAGACTACTTTCACTTGTCCCTTTGGAACATATGAATATAGGAGAATGCCTTTTGGCCTTTACAATTCTCCTGCAATATTCCAGAGGCATATGATGAGTATATTTTCTAAATCCATTGAGCATTTCATGGTGGTATTCATGGATGAATTTACTATTTAGGGTGAATTATTTTAATCCTGATTGCATTCACTCTCTCTAGTCCTTAAAAATTTTGTCAAATGTAACCTTATGCTAAATTATGATAAATTACACTTCATGGTTACTAATGGGATTGTTCTAGGGAACATAATTTCACATGATGGTATTCAAGTTGATCTTGCTAAAGTTTAGGTGATCCAATCTCTTCCTAAAACCACAACAGTTCGATACATTTTTTCATTCCTTGTTCATGCTGGTTTTTATCAGTGATTCATCCATAAATTTAGTAGGATTTCCCTACCACTCACTATGCTAATCCAAAATGATGTTACATTCCATTTCGATGAGGCTTTCAAGAGGGCCTTCATTGAACTCAAATCAGTTCTTACATATACCCTAATAATCTAACCCCCATATTGTTTTTTACCTTTTTAATTGATGTGTGGTGCTTTTGATAGGGTCATTGGATCCGTTCTTGGTCAAATAAGAGAAAATATTCCTCATGTCGTCTATTATGACTAAAAAACTTTGGATAAAACTCAATCTCACTGCACTATGACTGAGAAGGAAATTTTAGCTGTGGTTTTTCCATTGGATAAATTATGGACCTATCTCTTAAGTTCCAAAATCATCATTTTTACAAACCATTTATCTTTAAAGTTCTTACTTATGAAAAGTGATTCCAAACTAAGGCTAATAAGATGGATCTAATCGCTCCAAGAGTTTGACATTGTGATTAAATATTGACCTAAAAAAGAAAAACCTATGGATAATCACCTTAGTGTAATTTCTAATTCTTCTCATTCTAAAATAATTGATCCTAAATTTCCAACTGAGAACCTATCATCTATCACTCCATAGTTACCATGGTATGCACCAATTGTAAACTACTTGGCTGTTGGTATTTTTCCTAATTTTTTTTCAAAAGAATAAAAAGTGAACCTGAAAAGTGATTCAAAATAATATTTTTGGGAAGATAATAAACTTTGGAAAACTGGGGTTGTACATAAAACTTCAACTTTATATCACCCCAAACAAATTTTATGGCTGAAATTTCAAGTAGATAAGTGAAAAGAGTTATTTATAGAATTGTACACCCCAGTAGAAAAGTCTGGCATGAAAGACCTGGTGAAGTGCTTTAGGATAATAAAAATACCTATAAAACACCCATTTATATGTCTCAATTTAGGTTAGTTTTTGTTAAAGCATGTCATTTACCTGTTTAAATACAACACAAGTCATTTTGGGTTGTGAAAACATGTAATTTTGATTGTAAAAAATCTGGTGAAGAAATATTTTAGTAGTTGAATGAATTGGAGGAGCTTCGACTTGATTCCTATTAGAATTCCAAACACTACAAAGAAAATTCCAAGGTAATCCATGACAAACACATCCTAGGAAAGGTATTTCATGAAAGTGAAAATGTAATTCTCTTCAATTCTTGATTTTGACTTCAACTAGGTAAGATTAATTTTCATTGGAAATTCCCTTTTATTATTACTAATTTTTACCCATCTGGTGTAGTGAAAGCCCAAGACACCTCTTCAAAAAGGAAATTCACAGTTAGTGGACATCGTTTAAAGCATCACCATGAGAGGACACACATCATGGGAACCACATCGACTTCCATTAGATCCCCAAATTATATAGTTGACCCACCAAATCCAAACTAGGGGGAACCTCTTTCTCTTTAACTCCTCTTCTCTCTCTCTCTCTTTCTCTCTCTTCTTCTTACTTTATCATTCTCATTTTTTACCAATTTACTCATCAAAATTTTTATTTTCTATCTATATTTTATGTGGGAATTTCATTATAAAAAACTAAAAAAAACTAATAAAAAAACACAAAAAAAGAGTCATAATCACCCACCATCCACTTTTAAAATATTGTCTAATCATTTTTGGGTGTCAAAATACATGTTTTCATATAAAATTTTTTCTATTTTCATCATAAATTTGGATAAATAATCTTGTGTCAAAACCAACAAATTTTAATGATCACTTTTTGATTTAGAAAATGATTCTTCCCCAATCATGAGGAAAAAAATTAGCTTTCATGCCAAGGTCACCTATGAAAATCTTTTCATTTTGTGTATTTTTCAACCCTAATTTTAATTCTTGTGTTTTTGGACCTTCAAGTTGAATATCCTAATTTGGGGTGCATTAATATGATAAAGGCATTTTATAAACCACAAGAGAATCACAATAGCCAAATAGCCTCCCATTACCTTATATTAATCCTCCTTTTGAAATACCCTTCAAGCCTATGAATACCTTTTCTTTAATAACCACATTACAATCCTAATACCTTTTCCCACCTAACATCTACATGGAATTATATTACATAATTTATTGAAATTTAAGAATGGGGGGGGGGATGGACTGTATTTTGGGTATCCATTTATTGATTTTCAATGTGTTATCATATGATTTAGGGAAAACATCTATTTCAGTGTTGGGGATAGGTTTTCATTTAGTCATTTTGGGGAATGGATTTTCATTTATGTAATTTTCTAAATGTTATTGATAAGTTTTAAAAAATATTGAAAAAAGGGTTGTGTCTTGGGCAGGTCAAAAATTACTCTACTACAACCTTTTATCTTGTTATAAATATTACTGTTAGCATCTCGAAGAGATCAAACATGGTTTGAGATATGAGTGTGGGATCTTTTTCAAGTTCAACTTTTGAAAAAATTCAAAAAAAAAATAAAAAAATAGAAAAAATAACACTTATGTCATTGGGAAAAGTATTGAGTTTTTAAAATATTTCACCTTCTTAGCCCCTTAAAATTTTCTTCCTCTTTTGTGTCTTTCTTCACACAATAATTCCCTTTTAAATATTTGTTTCCATTTCCTTCCCTATTTTATTTCAAAAAAAAAGCATTGTTTTACCCATGCTGGTGTTTTTCCCCTCTTTTTCACTATTTTGGACATTAAATTCATACCATAACATAGAAACAAAACCCCCCAAAAACACCTCTTGATTATTGTGCACATTAGGGTAGGGAATGAAAGTTGAGAGCTCTTTCAAACTCTAAGATTTTCACTTTTGGTTAGTGAATGAGTGAACATACAGAAATAAATTTTTATCATCTTGAAAGGAGTAAGTTTTGAGTGCCTACATTTTCCATTTCTAATTTGAGCATGAAAATTGAATTGTTTTTGGAATATTTTTTTTGAAACAATTTGTGGTGGAATTCAATATGGATAAGTGAAATGTTCTAAACCTCCCCTGATTGGGGAAAACAAAATTTTAATATTTGTTGGTGAGTGAGAGTGATTTTGTTATGTTTTTATATTTTTTGTACATGAGGACATTAACAAGACTAAGTGTGGGGGATTTGATGTTATTAATTTATTCACAACTTTTTTTATACCCCCTTCAGTAATTTTCATGTAAAATTTCATAATTAGTGTGAAATACCAATGTTTTAATACTAAATATATTTTTTGAGCGTTATTTGAATTAATTCAATCGAGTCAGTTTACTATTTTATTTATAAATATCACCCTACTTATAAATTTTTTATTATTATTGTTTTTTAGGGTTAATTATTAAATTTACAATATATCATTATAAGGAATCTTTATCCAATTCATCCATTTTAAGGGTCATTTGGGCCCCATAAGAAGGCCCAAAGAATCTGTGAAGAAACTAGACCAGACATAAAAATATAATTTTTGGGCTCAATAAAGAAGTAAAAATTCTTTCATTCTCCAATTTTTTTTGGATACAATGCAATTAATCTTATACAAAAATTTCAAGTCCCAAATCTACCAAAATGGGTCCCAAATGATGCTTTGAAGTCCAGTACAACATTCTGTTTGGGAATTAAAATCAGCACACAATACTTGACTTTTCTCTAGATATAGACATCCATTCTATAGCGACCCAACCTTTTCTTACATTACTATTACATCATTACAAAGATAAAAAACATAATAGTATTACACATGGAGGATCCAAAGGTTTAGTGTCTTGGGAAAACTAGGACCACACATAACAAATACAACATCAACCATAAACATTTATTTAATTTCTTCTTCACTAGCTTCTTCGTGGCACTTGTCCTCTCCTTAGTACATGTAGCCACCTGAGGATATACATCAAAAGGGGTGATCTAGAAGCCCAATAAGAGGATATAGAAGAACAATATAGCATGGGGTGAGCATAATCATGACATAGGAAGAATATCATGAACATGAGAGGAGCATAAATAATAAACTTGAAATGTGGCAATGCATAAAAATGAAAAATCATGTCTTAGTGGTTAACTACCACACATACTTGTGAACAAATATAGAATCATGTTCACAAATCATTTCTCATTTACTCATGAGATTCATCACTTTACCCAATTCATTGGAGTGCTATATAATTCCGGGCGCACCCGTCACATTTAAACATTCATGTTGCGCTATATAATTCTGGGCACACCCGTCACATCATAACATTATCATTATCATGATTGCCACATAGAACACATATAAAACATGTAAATAAATAACCCATGTAAAGGAATGGGTTTCATCTCATAATAACACATTCATAAGCTTTGGGTTCCCAAAATAAAGAGGGAACAACATACTTGATACAAGAACCATCAACCTTGAATGAGAGGTAAAATGTGAGATCTTGAAAGAAGAGTTCTTTTGGAAAACATTTTGATGGACATAAAAACCAGTGACAAACATTTATATCACATAAAAGTAAAGAAAATGATGAACAAATGATCTTTGAGGAGTAACCATATCAAAAATGGAGTGAAAGAGGGAGAACCCGAAGGAAGAAAATTGGGTTTGAGATTTCCCCTTACCTTGTACTCGAATGCCTACTTCTCTTTAATGTCCTGTATAATGACATTATATTCATCAATTAGAAATTTCAGAACCTTTTATAAATTAATAGGGTTAATTCTGGTTTCATTATTTCATATTATGTTCCTTTGGATGACTTATAGAGTTTAAAAACATTGATCGGGGATGTTCGTTTTCATGGTTTTCTTGAGCGGTCCACTTGTATTCTTAATTTGATGTTTGGGTAGATCATGGGTAAACATCAAGAACTGATATTACATGTTATTAATGATATTAAATAATCTTGAATGATTTTATAATGAATTATATTATATCCATGTGGATGAATCATTAGATAAGAATTAAATGAAGATTATTTGGGTTAATTTGAGCGTTTTTTGGATCACAACGAACTCATTTTAACTTTTCACTTAGTAATATGGAAATAGGTTATTTCCAGAACTTAAAATAGAACATAATACATATAAAATATTCTTTTTCAACCATAAAAATGGTTTCATGACCAGATTGAAGGTAGAAATGGAAGAAGAGAGCATGTTGTTTTTGAAGGTGATAAATTATCACCACATGAACAACGTTCTCTTTAATAAAATAAAAGGAAGAGGGAAAGGGTTTGGGGTGATATAATATACCATTAGAATCATAAGATTACATTATATTTATAATACTGAAGTTACAAAACAGTTTGGATGAAGATAGGTAGGGAGAGATCAAGAAATGAACTTGAACTTGAAAGGAAATTAAAGGAGAAGAGGGAGAGAAATTACCTTTAGAATCCTCCTCTTAAGAACCTCCTTAAAGTCCTATGCTTGGTATTTTGATGAGACCAGGATCTCTTGTATGTGGGGTAGAGGCTAGGGAAGGTGTTTGGGCAGAGTTTAGAGAAGGCTTGGAGCTTTAGAGGTGTGAGGAAAAGAGGGAGTGAAGGGTGGCTTTTATAGTGGAGGGGAGAGGGGTTTCCTTAATATAAAATTGATTAGTTTATTAATTTCACCAAAGACAAGGAATAGTGAGTCTTGGATGACCAATAATAGTAATTTTATAATGTAATCCCGAACCAAGTGGGCTTACATCAGTAGAACATCATCGATGACTCAATTAACACATTATTTAGCTTTTATTGTGAATTATCGGATTCCACTATTCATAAAAAATTCAAGTATCTCAAAAAATTCCCAAAAATTTACCCCAACCATTTTTCTACGTGTAGAATCCAAAAATTAAGTCCATTTTTCAAAAATAATTTTCTAAATATTATTAATTTAATTTTTAATTAAAATCATAATTTACATAAAAAAACAGTTTTAAGATTAAAACTGATTTTATAGTTCTTTCAAAAATTACGTAGGGTCTTATAAAATTATCTAAAAAATATTAGACATTGATTCAATAATTTAAGAATATATTTCAGGAAAATAAATATTCATTTAAATTAATTAATTAATTATAATTAATTATTTATGACTTATAAAATACCAAAAACGTTTACTAAGGTCAAATTATCACTTTCTATGATGTCTAAATTTTATTTTATTATTCATAGGTAATGTTAATCTTATTTACTATTCATAAGGGTCATATTACTATTCATAAGGGTAGGTTACTATTCATAAGGGTAGGTTACTATTCACCAAAAATTATTTTTTGTTTCATTAGACTCCAAAAACCATCTTGAACACAACCGTGTATGTTGGATTTTTTCAAAATTCCAAACATAGGGGTGAAAAAATTATGTTTAAAGGTCACTTATCACTTAGTAGTTCATTATTTTGTGTTTTTATGACACAAATATAAGAAGGGAATTTTCCATTGAAAAACTTTGGGTCGTTACATTCTTCCCCCCTTAAGAAATTTCACCCCTGAAATTTCACTTTACACAAACAGGTGAGGGTACTTCTCCTTCATTGCCCCTTCTGGTTCCCAAGTTGCTTCCTCAAACTTATGGTTCCTCCAAAACACTTTGACTAGGTGGGTTGTCTTGTTGCGTAGAACCTTATCACTTCGGTCCAGAGTTTTTACCGGCTGCTCCTCATAGGAGAGATCATCTTCCAGCTGTACCACCTCTGAGTTTAGTACATGTGAGGGGTCTGGTATGTACTTCCTCAGTAGTGATACATGAAACACATCATGAACTTGAGCCATATTCGGTGGAAGTGACAGACGATAGGCCATGGCTCCTATATGGTCAAGGATCTCAAAAGGGCCAATGTACCTTGGGCTTAGCTTCCCTTTCTTCCCAAATCTCATGACTCTCTTCCATGGAGATATTCGAATGAAGACTTTATCTCCAACGTCGAACTCCAAGTCCCTTCAACGATTGTCAGCATAGCTCTTTTGCCGACTTTGAGCAGCTTTGATGTGTTTCTGGATGACTTGGACCTTCTCTATCATCTCCTGCACAAGATCGGGTCCAATTAGCTTTCTTTCTCCAACTTCATCTCAACAGGTTGGAGTTCTACTTCGTTTCCCATAAAGAGCTTCATACGGAGCCATCTGAATACTCGAGTGGAAGCTATTGTTGTATGAGAACTCAACCAATGGGAGGTGCTGATCCCATCCACCATTGAATTCTGGAGATCATGCTCTTAGCATATCTTCGAGCATCTGAATAGTCCTTTCAGACTGGCCATCGGTTTGGGGGTGATAGGCCATGCTGAAATTTAATTCAGTACTCAAAGCATGTTGAAGGCTCCTCCATAACTTAGATGTGAACCTTGGATCACTGTCAGAGACAATTGAGAGTGGAACACTGTGCAGTCTCACCACTTCCTTCACATATATCTTTGCAAGTTGTTCAAGCGATAGGTCTTCCCGAATTGTGATAAAATGGGCAGTCTTGGTGAGTCGGTCAACCACAACCCATATCGCATTATTCCCCTTTGACGTCTTCAGGAGACCCGTGACAAAGTCCATAGTAACATTTTCCCATTTCCACATGGGTATAGGCAATGGCTGCATCATACCTTTGTAGTTTTGTCTCTCAGCTTTAACTTTATGACAAAGCAAGCACCTTGATATATATTCCGAAATCTCCTTATTCATGTTATCCCACCAGAAGTGTTCTCAGAGATCACGATACATCTTGGTACTTCCAGGATGGATAGAGAAAGTTGAGCTATGTGCATTATCCAATAGCTCCTTCTTTATCCCTAGTGATGAAGGCACACAAAGCCGCGTTCCAAACTGAATCACACCATCATTGTCGATATGGAACTCTTGCAGCTTACCTTCCTTTACTGCATTCACCCTCTTTTGTATCTCCACATCATCCCTTTGTGCTTCCTTAATCTTCTGTTGGATGGATGGTTGCGCAAACATTTGGGCAAGGTAGGATGTATCCCCTGCCCTTATGATTCCCAAATCCATCCTTTGCATATCCAAGAAGATAGGGTCTTTCTCAATCCTCAACATGGATAGAGTAGCAGGTTCTTTTCTACTTAGAGCATCAGCTACCTTGTTCGCCTTTCTAGGATGATAGTGAATAGAGAAATCGTAATCCTTGATTAGCTATAACCATCTCCTTTGATGCATATTGAGCTCCTTTTGTGTGAATATATACTTTAGGCTCTTGTGGTCGGTGTATATGTCACACTTCTCACTATAAAGGTAGTGCTACCAGATTTTTAAGGCAAAAATCACGGCTGCCAGCTCTAGATCATGCATCGGGTAGTTCTGCTCATGGATCTTCAACTGTCGTGAGGCGTAGGCTATCACATTATCATTTTGCATGAGTACACAACCCAAACATTTCTTTGAAGCATCACTGTATATCACAAAACTTTCTCCACTTTTCGATAGTGTGAGTACAGATGCAGTGATCAGCCTTCTCTTTAGCTCCTTGAAGTTTCCCTCACATTCATCCGTCCAGACATACTTTACCCCTTTCCTTGTTAACTTAGTTAGTGGGCTTGACAATCATGAGAAGTTTCTCACAAAACGTCGATAGTACCCAGCTAATCCAAGAAAACTATGGATTTCTGTGACACTAGAGGGCCTGGGCCATTCCTCAATCACCTTTGTCTTTGAAGGGTCCACAGAAATTCCCTCGCTTGTGATCACATGTCCCAAGAACGTGACTTGATTCATCCAAAAGTCACACTTTCTGAACTTGGCGTACAACTTATCCTTTCTCAATGTAGCCAACACAAGTCTTAGATGTTCTTCATGTTCCTCCTTACTCTTGGATTAGATGATAATATCATCGATAAACACTACCACAAATTTGTCGAGTAATGTCTAAAGACTCTATTCATCAAATCCATGAAGATTGCAGGGGAATTAGTAAGTCCGAAGGGCATCACCAAAAACTCATAGTTCCCATACCTTGTACGGAAGGCAGTCTTCTGAATATCTTCCTTATTCACCTTTACTTGATGATATCCAGAATGAAGATCCACCTTTGAGAAGTATTGAGCTCTTCTTAATTGGTCGAACAAGTCATCAATCCTTGGGAGAGGATACTTGTTCTTTATGGTGATCTTGTTGAGTTCCCGATAATCGATACAAAGCTGCATGGTTCCATCCTTCTTCTTTACAAAGAGCACTGGCACACCCCAAGGTGATGCACTAGGGTGTATGAACCCTTTGTCCAGATTCTCTTGCAGCTGCTTCTTTAACTCCTCAAGTTCGATAGGAGCCATCCTATAGGGGCACTTCGAGATAGGAGTAGCTCTAGGTATGAGTTCAATTGAGAACTCTACCTCATGATACGGGGGAATTCCGGGTAACTCTTCGGGAAATACATCACTGTATTTCCTCACGATGGGCATTTCCTCAAGGTTGGAACTTTCCTTCGACTCAACCACTTGGGCGAGGTATGCTTCTTCATAGGGAATCAACACCCACACCATTGAAGGATTTTTCAAAGGATATTCATGATCTTCCTTGCATTTGTAGAGGAGCATGGGATGGTTCAGAATATGAAAATATATTTCCTTTTCCCGACAGTTGATATACGCTCTATATAAAGAGAGCCAATCCATTCCCATTATAGCGTCGAATTCCACCAAGGGAAGTATTACGAGATTTGCTGGAAGAATATTCCCACATACGTCAACAGGAGGAGAATCAAACACTTGGGTTTCAATGATTGCACCACTTGGTGTTTTCACAGATATCTCTACTTCAAGGTTTCGGGGCTTCGATTCTATAGTTCTAGCAAACTTGCAAGATATAAAGGAATGCGTAGAACCAGAATCAAATAAGACTTTTTCCATTCTTGAGTGAATAGTAAGTGTAACTTGTACGACTTCATTATCATGTTCCAACTCCATAGTAGTGATGGCATAAGCCTTCCCTTGTTCCTTTGGCTTTAGTGGTTGTTGGTGCTGATTACCCTCGAGAGCTTGAGGTTTAGTGCACTGGTTTGAATAGTGCCCTAGCTCCCTACAGTTGTAGCATTGAACCACAAGTGGTTATCTCCTTTCATTAGCTACATTATCCTTCCTTTTCATGTCTTTTCGACACTCGTGAGCTTGGTGTCCTTCCTTCCCACACTTAAAGAATTTCGCCGTACCTTTGAGGCAGTTCCCATGGTGCAACTTCCCACATTTTTGGCATGTGGGTCTATTTTTCTTCCCACCTTTGTCACTAGATCCACCAACTTGAAACTATATCTTTCTTTTCTTATCACCATATCCATGGTACCATTCTCCAAACTCCATCTCCACTTTGAGAGCACACCAAACAACTTCTTCATAACTCCCAAAGTCTCGAATTGCAAGAACCTTTCGAAGATGTGGTTTTAATCCACTAAAGAATCTATCAATTTTGCTATCATTGTTGATAACAAAAACCTAAGCATACCTTGCAAGCCTTGTGAAATTTGCTTCATAGGTTGTGACAGATTCTCCTTCTTTTTGCTTGAGCTCTATGAATTCTCTCTCCATCTTCGTGCGAAGAGTTCTTGGGAAGTACTTATTAAGAAACATTATCTTAAAGTCTTCCCATTCCATCTCTTCAATTTCCTCCCTTGGCTTGGTGTTCTTAATCAAAGCCCACCATTGATCAGCTTCTCCATCTAGACGATAAATGGATAGAGTCACCTTCTCCGTCTCGGAACAGTGAAGAACAGAAAATATCTTCTCTATGGAGTTGACCCATTGTTCCGCAACTAGTGGATCAGAAGATCCACAAAATGTCGGTGGTCGTTGCCGCATAAAACATTTGATAGCTAGTTACTCCCTCTTTGGCGAAGGAGGACATTCCCCATTATTATGGTTATTATTCATAACCCGAGATATTTGGGTAAGCATCGCCATGAAGTTTTGAACTCCACCTCCCAAATCATTGGGGACGTTGTTCGGGCAATCGTTGCATTGGTCCTCGCAGGAGTTGTTGGCCTGATTTCTCTTGGTTCCCACCATTTTCTAAAATAGAAAAGGTTAGAACAAAACATAAGTAACAATTCATGAATAACTTATCCATTTAAACAATTATACCAAAAACATAACATATGGGATCCCTAGGTAAATATCCTTGTGTGCATATTTTTACTTAGTCTCATGTTGTAGGTTTTCTCTAGGGTTCACTAATCCTAATCCCCAAATTAACTAAACCTTTCCGCTGATACCAACTATAGAGACCAGGACTTTTCTTACATTACTATTACATCATTACAAAGATAAACAACATAATAGTATTACACATGGAGGATCCAAAGGTTTAGTGTCTTGGGCAAACTAGGACCACACATAACAAATACAACATCAACCATAAACATTTATTTAATTTCTTCTTCACTAGCTTCTTAGTGGCACTTGTCCTCTCCTTAGTACATGTAGCCACCTAAGGATATACATCAAAAGGGGTGAGCTAGAAGCCCAATAAGAGGATAGAGAAGAACAATATAGCATGGGGTGAGCATAATCATGACATAGGAAGAAGATCATGAACATGAGAGGAGCATAAATAATAAACTTGAAATGTGGCAATGCATAAAAATGAAACATCATGTCTTAGTGGTTAACTACCACACATAATTATGAAAAAAGATAGCATCATGTTCACACATCATTTCTCATTTACTCATGAGATTCATCACTTTACACAATTCATTGGAGCACTATATAATTCCGGGCGCACCCATCACATTTAAAAATTCATATTGCGCTATATAATTCCGGGTGCACCCGTCACATCATAACATTATCATTATCATGATTTCCACATAGAACACATATCAAACATGTACATAAATAAACCATGGAAAGTAATGAGTTTCATCTCATAATAACACATTCATAAGCTTTGGGTTCCCAAAATAAAGAGGGAACAACATACTTGATACAAGAACCATCAACCTTGAATGAGAGGTAAAATGTGAGATCTTGAAAGAAGAGTTCTTTTGGAAAACATTTTGATGGAAATAAAAACCAGTGACAAACATTTATATCCCATAAAAGTAAATTAAATGATTAACAAATTATCTTTGAGGAGTAACCATATCAAAAATGGAGTGAAAGAGGGAGAACCCGAAGGAAGAAAATTGGGTTCGAGATTTCCCCTTACCTTGTACTTGAATGCCTCCTTCTCTTTAATGTCATGTATAATGACATTATATTAATTAATTATAAATTACAGAACCTTTTATACATTAATAGGGTTCATTCTGGTTTCATTATTTCATATTATGTTCCTTTGGATGACTTATAGAGTTTAAAAACATTGACCGGGGATGTTCGTTTTCATGGTTTTCTTGAGCGGTCCACTTGTATTCTTAATTTGATGTTTGGGTTGATCATGGGTAAACATCCAGAACTGATATTACATGTTATTAATGATATTACAGAAGCTTTAATGATTTTATAATGAGTTATATTAGATCCATGTGGACGAATCATTAGATAAGAATTAAATGAAGATTATTTGGGTTAATTTGAGCGGTTTTTGGATCACAACGAACTCGTTTTAACTTTTCACTTAGTAATATGGACATAGGTTATTTCCAGAACATAAAATAGAACATAATACATATAAAATATTCTGGTTCAACCATAAAAATGGTTTCATTACCAGATTGAAGGTAGAAATGGAAGAAGAGAGCATGTTGTTTTTGAAGGTGATAAATTATCACCACATGAACAACGTTCTCTTTAATAAAATAAAAGGAAGAGGGAAAGGGTTTGGGGTGATATAATATACCATTAGAATCATAAGATTAAATTATATGTATAATACTGTATTTAAAAAACAGTTTGGATGAATATAGGTAGGGAGAGATCAAGAAAGGAACTTGAACTTGAAAGGAAATTAAAGGAGAAGAGGGAGAGAAATTACCTTTAGAATCCTCCTCTTAAGAACCGCCTTAAAGGCCTATTCTTGGTCTTTTGATGAGACCAGGAGCTCTTGGACGTGGGGGAGAGGCTAGGGAAGGTGTTTGGGCAGAGTTTAGAGAAGTCTTGGAGATTTAGAGGTGTGAGGAAAATAGGAAGTGAAGGGTGGCTTTTATAGTGGAGGGGAGAGGGGTTTCCTTAATATAAAATTGATTAGTTTATTAATTTCACCAAAGACAAGGAATAGTGAGTCTTGGATGACCAATAATAGTAATTTTATAATGTAATCCCGAACCAAGTGGGCTTACATCATCAGAACATCATCGATGACTCAATTAACACATTATTTAGCTTTTATTGTGAATTATCGGATTCCACTATTCATAAAAAATTCAAGTATCTCAGAAAATTCCCAAAAATTTACCCCAACCATTTTTCGACGTGTAGAATCCAAAAATGAAGTCCATTTTTCAAAAATAAATTTTTAAATATTATTAATTTAATATTTAATTAAAATCATAATTTACATAAAAAAACAGTTTTAAGATTAAAACTGATTTTATAGTTCTTTCAAAAATTACATAGGGTCTTATAAAATTATCTAAAAAATATTAGACATTGATTAAATAATTTAAGAATATATTTCAGGAAAATAAATATTCATTTAAATTAATTAATTAATTATAATTAATTATTTATGACTTATAAAATACCAAAAACGTTTACTAAGGTCAAATTATCACTTTCTATGATGTCTAAATTTTATTTTATTATTCATAGGTAATGTTACTCTTATTTACTATTCATAAGGGTCATATTACTATTCATAAGGGTAGGTTACTATTCATAAGGGCAGGTTACTATTCACCAAAAATTATTATTTTTTCATTATACTCCAAAAACCATCTTGAACACAACCGTGTATGTTGGATTTTTTCAAAATTCCAAACATAGGGGTGACAAAATTATGTTTAAAGGTCACTTATCAATTAGTAGTTCATTATTTTGTGTTTTTATGACATAAATATAAGAAGGGAATTTTCCATTGAAAAACTTTGGGTCGTTACACATTCGATATGATATTATTCAGTGTGAATGCCAAGATATATGTAGATGAATTTTTAGAATAAATGGTTCTGATTTTATGGAATCTTCCTATTCAAAAACCCATTCACATTTCGGCCTTCGAACAAGTATGGATTGAAATGGACATATTTTAATTGTTTAATCAAACAACCATAAATTTAGATCCCTAAATCCAATGTTTGACAAATTTTGAGGGTATAATTTTAAAATTAATATATAAAACTTTTAATAAGACGATTTCTCTAGATTTGTATGTCTAGAGTATCAAATTGGTGAGAAAATTAGAGGGGAAGATTTTGAAATCAAATAGTCCACCTCCTTGGGCTATAAATACATCCCCCTCTTCTCCTTGAAAAGAGTTGTAATTTTAGAATAGAGGTGGATACATTGACATGAAAAAATCCTTTCTAAAGGATTAGTAGGACCTTCCAAACTCATGTTTTTATTTGAGATACCCTTCCTTCTCTCTTTGTTTTCATGTTCTTTTATGTTCTTCTTATTTGTAATTATGTAAGTTTGTTTTTATTTCAATGGAATTTTAATGCATGTTTCTTTTTCTTAGTATCTTTTAATCATACACCCTCTATTATTAAATATTAATGATCTTAAAATAGTTTAAATCAATTTGAAACCCCTTCCCTTTTTTTATTCCTCATTCAATCGAAAAGTCTGTTTTTAATTCTCATCACCATTCATGTGTGTGTTCGACGCACGAATCTTTTCTTGTCCTATTTTTTTCATTATATTTATAATTAATCACTGTAAATACATATTAAAACATTAATAACCATCTCAATGGATTAATAAATCTACCATCAGGTTGAGTCATAATTTGGGGATATTAAGTGATTGAGATCTTTTTCTCGATGGATATTCTTTTGGTTAACATTGTGTATGTTGAACTTAAAATGTCATGAACTAATGACATGTTTTGTTTAACATGTAAATTACATAGATTATTGGAACCAAAATTACACTACCATAAACAAGTACTGATTATGATTAGACCCATAGTTAAGTTATGGCTTGGATTAATGCCTTAACAGTTAGGAATTCTGATAATAGTCATCTTGTGAAGTGGTTATTAATTTAGTAAAATATAAAGAAAATCTCAATGATATCATAAGATTAAATCCCCAATAATGAACTAACCCCAATATTTATAAATTTTTTAAATAAATCAAACATCATCTATTAATCAATTTAATCAATCTCTACAAACAACCTTCCATTAAAAGGACAAATCACAAAAACAACTGACTATAAAAAAAGTACTATCACTGAGGATTAGACCTGAGTGCCACTATACACATTAGAAGAGAACATGAACCTTGAGTAGTCGATAAGTGACAATCAGTCATGCTTCAAATAGTGAAAGTGTTAGGATGTTTCAAGTTTGGCTCTCAGGCAAGAGGTTCCAGTGTTGGTGTGGTGATCGACGTATCCATTCACCAGGACTCTAATAACCTTGTTTTCAACTCGGTACATTAGGACACTAATCAGAGGGGAAATAATGGTACATACATCATATAGGACTGGGTTTTGGTTTTTCTTGTCCTTATTGAGTCACCTCCTTAGATATACTATTTTTCTATGGCATGTCTTGATTTTATTTTAGGATTCCTCCATGATGATAGACAAATAGGGTTTTACAAAATGATTATGATGAAAATCCACCCTGTAAAGAGGATTCAATGTAAGGAACTGGCTCCGAGGCGTTACGTCTAGGTGGTCAGCTGATAGTGACACCACCCATTGAGCAATTGGTTGTGATAAAAGTTCAGGTTGAGGATGCACACAGGCTGAGTGCCCTTCATGAGTTCCAAAGGTAGAAAAATCTAAGGTACCAGGGTGATCTAGACCTCTAGGAAACTGATGACTGGCTTGAGGCAGTCACATGAGTTTTCTTCCTAGTAATGAAACCTCTTGATCAGATGGTGGTCCTAGTAGCGAGATTTCTATAGGGTTCAGTTAGGCATTGGTGTAGTTTAGTGATGTAGTCCCACAACAATGCAATGCTCACTTGGTTAGAGTTAGATAGAATTTTTTGTGAAGAGTTATATCCACCCATGCTGGGATCAATGCGTATCCATGAGATTATGCTACTTTAATAGGGTATCATGAATATGGAAGAGTTTTCATCAAGGTTCATAGACCTGTCATGATACTCCCTAGATATGGTTCGAGATATGTTTTTCAAAACACAGACTTTTGAGTAGGGATTACACTGGGAGATCAGGGCACCTGTGGTGCCAATGTGCATCCCCACCTATGCTGGAGTGATGGAGTGAGATCTTATGGTAGAGAGATTCCTGGATGAGGGATAGGTGTATGTGTCCCAAGGTGGTAGTCAAGATGCTGAGGCATATGTAATCACTAATAGATGGTAGATGATAGGATCACAATGTAGTAGGAACACCCATACCTAGACCCAGGCATGTGGTCCTGTGGGGTAGGAGCAGAACCAGGGAGAAGGTCAACTATTGAAGAGGCAATTTTATTCTTAGGATGCCCATGTAAATCTTGCTAGATATTTTCCAACCCATCGTACTATTGATATGGATATGGTCGATGAACTACCTTGTTAAAGTCAACACTTAGAGTAGGGAGTTCCTTAAGAGGGCAGATGTGGAAGAGGAGCTGGGACAACGACAAGAGGTGGTAGGCAGTTCAAGGTGTTTCCACCACCACCTCTAGGTGGTCCATTCTAGGATTAGGGAGATGGAGGATGTAGGCAAGGATAGCTGTAGGCTATAGAGACCTTTGACCCAAAATCTCGGAGTATGAATAGAGGTACACTCTATGTCCTTTCTACTTTATGCAGTGGTAATTGAGAGATACTATTGGAGGTGCTATTTTTATTTATGATAGTTTCTTGAGGTTTCACTAGGGTTACACAAGGTGTTATTATAACCATCTGTTGGTGTTGTTTGATGTAGATTCAAATGCATGAGGAAGTGGGGTCTGTCCCCCACCAAGATGCATTTTTTTAATGCGATAAAAAATATGAGGGAAACTCAGTGCCACCCAAAGAAGATAGTATCAATGTGTGGTGGATGAATCCCTATGACTTGTGTATTTAGGGCTGGGTGACATGTTGGTGGTTTGAAAATAGAGGGCCCGATAAGACCCAATTGAGAGTTTGGGAAGCCCTTTATTGTTTATTAGTACCCTCATGCATGTATCATTAACCTAGAACGTGAGGCGCTCGAGGGGGGACATGATGCAGTTTGACATAGATTTGGACTCACGAGGAAGAGGAAAAATTTCCCCACTGAGATGAATTTTTTTGATGCAACCAAAACTGTGCGAGCGAGTCAGTGCCTCCCAAAGCGGATAGTATCAAAGTGAAGATAATGAGATCCTTGGACTTGTGTGTTTATGGCGAGATTGAGCAGTGAAGATATTTTCTTAGAATCATTCCATAGCGGAAAATCTAGACCCTATGATGTTTCCACAGTTTGGATTGGTTGCCTACCTTCCTTAATTATTTGTGATGCCACTAGAGGGTGTGTTTGTGTTTTTGTTTTGGGTTACTCTCCTTCCAAGAGGGTCGAAGTCACATGAGGTATTCCATGTTCTTTCCATGTCTAGCTTATCAAGGTTGGATGAGTCTACCTTCCCGATTCATTAATTATTACCCCTTACATGTTTGGAATCAACTTTGAATGCAAAATGCTTGAGGAGGCTACTATACAGTCTATCAAGGGGTGGATGTGAACTTCTGGGTTATGTCAGTTTCTGCATCAGGTTAGCAAGGTGACGTACCGCTATACCCTAAGACTACAGATGGACAGTAGTTATTGGTGCTTGGTGTTTTCCCACTTGTCACAGCTAAGGATACATGTACCCATTGGTTTCATGCCATTGACTTGGTAGAAGCTGGATATAAGAGTGGTATGGCCTTGTTGTTTCCCATGAGTGTGTTCTTGGAAGTAGCACGAGAAACCTTGGAGAGCTTGATGGCATGGGAGTTCCTATATAGAGATTAGTTTCTTTTCCATAGGCCATGAATTTTTCTTTTTGAGGATGAAAATATATGAATGTGGTAGTGGCATAGAGACCTGGGTTTTGACCTGTAATACTTTGGAATATTCTTAAAAATATTTCTGAAGACAAGCATCGGGTTGGAATGGGAATTTGGGGCTCAGAGAGCCTCGACGTAGTGATTTTAAATATATTAAATATATTCTATCACACATGTGAAATTTCTATTGAAAAGAATAATAACTCCAGTATAAAGTATTGGATTGGATTTATGAGGCCGTAGTTTAGTTCATAACTTCTTGATTACCCTAGGTGCAACATAAAGTTGTCCTACACTGGGAGGTTTGGTCGGAGGTGAGTTGTAAGGGCGTTAAGTGGTGGGTTAATTAATTAAATGATAATTAAATTAATTAATTAACCTAAACCTAATAAACCTTTCACCTCTATCTTTGGTGCAAAACACAACCAATAGGAAGGAACCCCTCCTCTCCTCCTCTACTCTCTTTGGATATGAACAGAAACAAAGACCAATTGATAAAGCAAGGTGCTGCCAATTCCCACTTCTAATGCAGATCATCATCAGATGAAGATGTAGAACAATCCAAACATCATTCTTCAACTAAAGCTTCAGCGTTTCACCCTTAAGGTTGGTGGTTTGGATTAATTGTCCATACCCCCATTCAGTTTTCTTTTCATTAAAGTTATATAGACCAAATACAATTTCTATTTACCCCTTCTAAGTAGATATATGGTTTTTGGGTTAAACTAGGGAGAATCATGATTTTTTTCAGGTGATTCCCAACTAGAATTACCATCTACATGATGTGTAGTCTAGTGACACACACTGTGTAAACCTTCCTATTTGAGGAAGATAAAATTTGCGAACTACATGTTGTGTACCAAGGTTACATGCTATATAGTGACTCCAATCCGTGTGACCATGGGACATGGCTTGGGAAGATATTTGAAAACACATGGCCATGTACAACCACATGGACAAAGTACATGGACATAGGGTATGGTACACAAACATGGAAAAAATTCATAGGCAATTGTACATTTATCCTGAACACAATGTATAGTATGGGATACACGGTATGTAAGGGACACATTTGGATGGTCCATGTAGAATAGGAACACAACCAGGGTATGAGTGAATAGGGACACATCATGTACCATCTCTACACACCGTGTGTACCCCTACATGGGTTGGTAAACTTTGTAGAAAGGATACGCGCCCAATTTCTCGGGTGGTCTCACATTCCATGTGTACCCTAGTGCATGCCATATACTTCTTGGGGATCTTCTTGAGACCTTCCATCTTCTGTATCTCCTCCTTTGGGACTCAAATTCAGGATTTTGAAGGGCCTATCCTATGTAGTTTTACACGTAGAACGCAATGGTGGACTCTGTTTCGGCCTATGAGATATGAGGTGGAATGTTAAAATCAAGAAGCGTGTAAAGTTGTGATGAGATGATGCTGGAGATTGGTGTGGTTATTGAAGAGATATGCTAGGATTTGTACTCCCCTTTAGAATTAGGGTTCAGGTTGTCCATGATGTTTGTAGAATTGGATAGTGCTCCCCTACTATGTCAGGGAACGTGCCCTCCATACTCATTGGAAGGTAGAGTAGGTACTCCCCTGTTGGACCAAGGTGTGGGTCCTCTATCTGTGGAGTTGGTACTCCCCTGTCATTATTGGGAATGATTCCTCTATATATGACGTATAGATAGAGTGGTTACTCCCCTATCAGGTTAGGGAGCAGGTCATCTATTTTGGGAGTTGGAAATCCCCTATCGTTCTAGGGTGTGAGTCCTCCATACGTGTTGTTCAGGCATAGCTAGTACTCCCCTATTGTTCTAGGGATTGGGTACTCTATCCTGGGGTCTGTACTCCCCTGTCATAATAAGGAGTGGGTACCCCATAGTAATCGAGCTGGTATAGTAGTACTCCCATATCTTTCTAGGGTGAAGGTCCTCTAACCTTAGAGTGGTACTCCCCATGTCGTGGGTGAGGGTCCTCTATCCATTGAATATCACTCCACTATAGTTCCATGGTGTGGGTCCTCATTTATAGAGTAGTACTCTTCCACGAGGAGCAGGTCTTATATTGGAGTTAGTTCTCCCTTGAAAGACCTAGGAGTGGGCCACTCTATACATAAGCACAGGAGGATTCGTGGGTTATTTAGGAGCAGTGATCCCTTAATTGTGGGCAGTGGTGAGGAGAAGGCCTCTAGATTTGGGATTTATTATTGCCTTTAATAGGGTGAAGGCTAGCGATGAAAAGGCCTCTAGTGTTGGGAACTAGATCTAGAATTAGTGAGTTTTTCCTGATGGAGCATATCTCTCAAATGGGTTCCATCTGGGATGGATCACTACTACAAATATGGCTTATAATAGTGCTAAAAACAGCCTTTAACAGTGCTAAAAAAGTGCTTTTAATCTCGGCGAAGATAAAGGGGGGTCCCCTTTATCAGCGCTGAGCAACCGATGATAAAGGTAGTATTTATCAGCGCTATTTTCAGTGCTGATAAATGTATAATATATCAGCGCTTAACTAGCGCTGATAAAGGCCAAAGATCCTATCCAAAACCAGAACCTACACAGAACCTGCCCAGCACCTGCACACATTACAACACCTGTACAGAGTCCAAACAACACCTGTACACAGCACACACAACACCCACACACAAAGCATAGAAGAACAAAAATGATACATACATTTACTTGAAATCATGAATACAAAACAACACACTTCTATATACATTTCAAACAATGTTTAATTTGGTTAAAATTACATTTATCCAACAAACAGTTAAAAAATAATGATGTTCCATCCTTTTTGCATCCATCCGCTCTAAAAAATTGTCGTCCATGGCGACGATTTCTAAACAAAGCATTCAAACTAAGGAAAAAGATTTCACCTACATAATAAAACAAATATTATGTTAGTAATACAATAATGAAATAAAGAATGGGGTTGCTAAATGGAATTATACTAATGAGGCACAAAACATAAAATAACCAATTAACGAAATTGGTGCATGGTTAGGGCTAATCATCTATAATAATAAAATGTCCCAATTTTTAGTAGAACATGGGATATTTAATGATTCTAGGGGGAATAGATAAACCTACAGTTTGGTTCTAAGGTTATGATGGTCTCACATTGATGGTTAATGGTTTGTCAAATAATGTGATGAACTTATGTAAGGTATGAGTTTTTGGGGAAGTATCTCTATATGGTTGAATAATGGATTGTAAGCCACTCAATGAAACTATACGGATTAGAAGTGTGTGTATATTGATTCCCACATTGTTGGAAAATGATTTATTTTACCCTTAGGCCTAATAATTCACCTAATTAATGAGTGGAATTAACAAATTTTCACTATCAACCATTAAAGCGGGTTACCCTCATATATCCCTCATTCCACTCAACAAAATCCTTTACATGCACTCTCCTCCTTCTCCCTTCCCCCATGGGATATCTCCCTTACTTTTGAGATAAATCAAATATTATCAATTACATTAAAAGAGTGGTGGAATATCTTCAACCCTATTATCCTCCTCTATTGGATACCAATGATGGGCCTTTTTCAACGACATTAAACCTTGGCTATATACCTATAGCCACAGTTTAATACCATGGCTATATGTCCCCCCATTCCATAAAAAATAAGAACCCCTTCCCCCTTCCCCAGCACACCCCCTGCACACTACCCACCCCCGAGCACACCCCCTACCCCTGCACACTCCCTGCCCCCTAAACACCCCCTGCCCCTTCCCCAGCACACCCCTGCCCACTGCACTTCCCCCCTTCCCATTGCACACCCCCTGACCACCCCCTACATATTTCAAAAGAACCCAACACACCCCCTACCCCTTCCCCCTACCACTTTTCCCCCTTCCCCCTCCCCCAGAAAACCACCCCTACCCTCTCACCCTATCCCCTGCACATCATAAAGAAAATACCTTGTATGGAAATTGTGCTCAATTTACATTATACACATCATATATATCAACACATTCTCATGTACTTTCATTCAATGTAAATACACATATATAGACTCTCTACATCTCATAAGAAAACCCTCTTAAAATTCACAAACACATTAAATCCATTTGAAAACACCCATCACACAACTTTCTCATTTCTTCAAACACATTTAAAGGACTTAAGCATGAAAATCCACAAGAAATACAACTACATTCATTTTCAAAATAACTTTCAAGTCTATACACACCCCAAATTCCTTTTATAACACATTTTTAACCACACAAACATTTCATATAGTACACTTAGCAAGAAAATACATCATAATAAAATCATCATATAATGTAAAATCATGGAATCACCTACATAAATCTTGGAATCTTCCGAAATCTGCTGGAAAACATAAAACCACACCTCCACAATACCTTAATAAGGACTGATTAAACATTAATATTGAATATATTAATAGAAACCCATGTTTAACTTGTGTTATTCCATGAGTTTAACATCCCACAAGGATAGAGGGTCATGATTTAATGTCTTATAGTGATGTAAGACCTGGGTGGATCAAAACACTTATAAAGGTGGATCAGGTAGGTACATCTCTAGGAGGGAGCACCTAGAATTTTTACCTGATAGATGGATCAAAACGCCCAATGAGGTCTGACCCAAGTGTGGTGCATCCCATAAAGGTAAGGTTTCTCATTTTTAAGACTTATTCGGATTCCACTAAGGTAAATACAAGAGGGAAAATAAGCGAAGGTGTACCCCAGTGAGGGGGTCACCATGGTTTACCATTGGTTGGGATTTAACCTCATGGAGGCTTCCTACGTACCCTATTTAGAATACAAGGATCAAAACCCATATATTTAAAAGAGGTATGTTGTGGGTATTACCCATGGTTAGCTTCCCTTCACACTAGGAATACTCTTGATTGGATGAGTATGGGTTTTGTGGGGCTTATGCATTGTCAGATTCTCAGGTTCTTCCAAGAGTATCAATGGGATGAATGGGACATACGTGCTAAGATGGACCATGTGAATGGCGTGATCCTTGTAAAGAGGCACGAGGCAAAAAACACGTGGAGATGTCTGTAAACATTATTTATGGTGTCCATGGGGCTCATCAGACTCCCCATACCTTCCATAAACACCTCAAAACATCACGAGGACCAAATTCTACATGATGGTGCATCACAGGGTTGATTCTTTTGATGATGTACTGGTCATTTGAGCTTGGATTCATCTCAACCAGCCTTTCCCTTACTTGAATTATCCTGGGACACATATTTTGGTTCCAAAAAATCCCTCAACGATACTGATTATCTCATTCTTCTACCTAGAAATAATTGTGCAAGTCAAACAACAACACATGTGCTCAAATACAAGTTCAAACAAATGAGATACATAAAATGGATTTTGTTTATCCTCAGTGGTTTCGTCATTCACCCCATACGCACTGCACACCATCATACCTTACTTCAATATTGATTTGTTCAAAGATCAATAATATGAATCCGGGGATAGAAAACATTGAGTAATAAATTAAGATTTCAATACATCGGAGCATTCTCAATTCACCAAAGAAGGTTGGA
The DNA here is from genome assembly GCA_963277665.1 of Viscum album. Taxonomy (NCBI): domain Eukaryota; kingdom Viridiplantae; phylum Streptophyta; class Magnoliopsida; order Santalales; family Viscaceae; genus Viscum; species Viscum album. Next base: position 780,051,021 of record OY728138.1, read on the forward strand.
GGATAATCAATGATCATATATAGATAACATAAGTGGTAGGAATTCACCTTCATCCTATTTGTGTACAATCTTCCATCAGGTATGTTGCCCATTCGTTTCTAAACACATGCATATCATCTTCTGAATATGAGTTTTTGTGACAGTCATAGTAGTACTGAAAAAATATAAATACACAAAGGATTAATAAATATTTTAAATGAACTCGTAATTGTTTTCGAAAATACCTCATCAGGGATGCTAGTTTGTTGATGAAATATGATCTCTTTCATAAATTTACAAACATAATAACCATAGTCCTTTCCATTTGATAGTTTTGGACACTACAGAAACATCGAAAACAATAAGTAATTTGTTTTGATATGTGTTTGGATAGTACAATGCTATTATATATACTCGGATACTTTTCCAGTTGTAGATCTTGTAGGCGTGATCATCCTTATGCCTTGGATTCATTCCATGTATTAGACGATATTGAATGACCGCCCTATCATAACAGAATCCTCATTAAAAGATAAAATAAATTATATAACTAGATGTTTAGTTTTAAAATGTTGGATATAGTGTATTACAAATTAACAAACTCCATCATGTGTGGTTGGTTTGTTGGATATCCATGCGTTGAATCTAGAAAATAAATATTTGGAGTATCCAAATTGACTGCAATCAGCATCCAATGCTCCCTAAAAATAAAAAAAGGAATAAGTAAAGAAATAAATGAAAATATAGTTGATATGATTAAATTGTAGAGTTTTACTGCTGCATCGTTGGTATTAAAAAGAGTTTGTCATCCGTAATTTTTTTTTTCAAACAATTTGAGCAGGGATGACATTATTGCAGCCTCTTTAACAGAATCTATTTCGTCTTTTGAAGATGAGGTGTGAGGACTAATGAGTCCAAATTTTTGTTCATGGGGAAATCCCTTCAATTGTTTTTCATATATATGTCTGCGACAAATATAAAATGTATTTAGTCAAAATTATCAGAGTATATCAACTTTTTCAAAATCAAATCATGAAAACTTACCTCATGTATACATTTACAACTGAGGCGCCTAGCCATTCATACTTGACTAGTTTATTTACATTTTCAGAACTAATGAAATCTGATATCTCCTCTCCATACATATCTTTTTTGAAATCAACTATGTGAGTACTTCCGTATTTCAACTTTGTATCCACATGAGCCTGCAATGATATTAACTGTGGATATAGAACGGGCGGGGTGAAGGTGCTCTCAGTAGACTGTTTCAATTGGTTGGTTGATCCTTGAGATAGTTTTGAGCTGATATTTCGTTTCACCCCACAATATTTTTCATTCTGTAATAACAATCATCAGTTTAGTCCTTTTTTCATTAAATGTTAAAGGTCCATCTTGAAAAATAAATTAGAAATCAATACCTTTTTGTCGACATGTTTTTTTAAAAGAACTATCGGCCATGCGATGAATGTTCCAACAACTTGTTCAACCATATGAATGTCGTCATTGTCATTTGAAACAGGTATCTCGACACTCGGCTCATTAGCTACGTTAATTGACACTCTAAGATGATCTTTTGGAAGCTGTTTGTTGTGTAACATGTCGTTTTGCGTATTGAACACCGTAGCCCTCGATACAAGGCAATAGGTGGGAGTTGATAAATATAAATCACAGTCATTTTCACCCTATGGAATATTAGTACAGGAAAGGTATTAGTGTCTATGTAAATCAAATTTCATAGAAAAAATTATTAAAACATTGATTACCTCATCTAAGTCAGGTTTTTTAGGGGAATGGATCGCCTCAAAGCTGGTGGGGGGTGGGGCGAGATCACCACGCATGGGTTATTGTTGAGTTGTTTCTTCTATTTTCCTCTCCCCCATCAATTTTGCTATCATCTCTCTCTGGTATTGTAATTATTCTTGAAAAATAGATAATTGTTCTTGTAGCTTTTCCATTTTTTCATTTCGATCCCCTGCTTGTTTTTGTTTTTGAAAATATATTCGGGGTGTCACCCCAAAACCCGCACCTCTGACGCGGCCATACTTTTCTGGCTGCTTCAAGACTGCTGAAAGTATGTATGAATCTGGTGTGGTTGTTGTTCAATGGGGTACATCCATCTATAATGTACAGGACCACATAGTCAAATCTCTCTCACCAAATGAACCATCAAATGAACCATCATATCAAAAAATGTCGGCGGGAAGAACATTTCCAATTCACATAATATGATGTAAATTTCTCTTTCCATAGTTGGAAATTTCTCCGGGTCTATAAATTTGCTGCATATAGCTTTGAAGAAGAAACAGAGCTTCGTTAATTTATGGCGGACATTCTTGGGCAAAATGCAACGTAAAGCTATAGGAATTAGATCTTGCATCAAAACATGGCAGTCATGTGATTTCAGACCCTTTAATTTTAAATCTCCCATTGACACGATGTTCTTGATATTTGATGAATACCCCTATGGAACCTTTACGTCATTCAAGAAGTTTCAAAAATGATATCTCTCCTGCCTGGAAAGAGTGTAAGCAGCAGGAGGAAGAAATGTTTGTTTTTTACCCTTCACTGGTGCCAACTCTTCTCGTATTCCCATATCAACCATGTCCAATCTAGCCTTAATTCCATCCTTTGTTTTGTCGGATGAATTTAGCAATGTGCTGATGACACTATCACATACATTTTTTTCAACATGCATAATATCAAGAAAATGTCTGACATACATACAATTCCAGTACGGTAATTCAAAAAAAACTGATCTCTTTTTCCAACCAGTTTTCGTAAGGTTTTTAAAAAACGGTTTACCAAAAGTAGTGTCCAAATATTTTACTTTCTCAAACAATTGATCACCTGTTAGTGGAGACAGTGCTGTACATTCCTCTGAACTTCCGTCGAATGATGTCGTCCAAGATCGGTACTTATGTCATCGGGGTAGAAATCTGCGATGTCCTAGAAACACGGTTTTCGATGAATGTTTCAACCTAATTGACTGTGTACCTTGTTCGCAAACGGGACACCCTTGAGTTCCTTTAATTCTATATCCTGACAAATTTCCATAAGCAGGAAAGTCATTTATCGTCCCATACAACATGGCTTTCAAAGTGAACTGTTCATTTTTGTAAGCATCATACATCGTAACACCTAAATCCCACAATATTTTCAAATCCTCAATCAATGGGGCCAAATAAACATCAATATCATTACCCGGTTGTTTTGGTCCTGATATAAGCATAGATAACATGATGTATTTTCATTTCATGCATAACCACGGTGGTAAATTATAATTTACCAACATAACTGGCCATGTACTGTGACTGCTGCTTTGAAAACCAAAAGGATTCACCCCATCTGTAGATAACGCCAGACGAAGGGTTCTCGGCTCGTTCCCAAATTCAGGATACTCATGATCAATTCTCTTCCAATGAGGAGAGTCTACAGGGTGACGTAGTTTCCCATATTTAATTCTTGTATTTGCATGCCACGTCAATTGTCCTGCAGTCTCCTCACTTCCATATAGGTGTCTAAACCTAGGAATGATTGGAAAGTACCATACAAATTTCGTAGGAATAGAATCATCTTTCTTGTATTGGGAAGCACCACACTTTGGGCATTCTTTAAGTGATTTTTGGTCCTTGCAAAACAATATAAAGTCATTCGGGAAAGCATGTATTCTTTCAGAGATCATACCCATCGATCATAGCATTCGTTTGGAATCATATCTTCGGCTTGGGAGTTCATTATCTACTGGGAGCATGTCATTCAGGAGAGCAAGTAGTTCCGTAAAACTGGCGTCACTCCACCCGTTGCCTGATTTCAAATTATACAGCTTCAATATGGCTGACAATGCTGTATATTTAGTGCAACCAACATACAATGTCATTTTTGCACAACTCTTTAACTTCTCAAACAATTTTGGGCAATCACGAAGTTCATCTTCAACTGTCCTTGTCATTTCCTCAATACGATCTTCATCATCATTCACATCTGTAATCACACCCTCCATACAATCGTCTTCACTGTTCACGCTTATAATCATATTAGATGATCTATAAAATGTCGTGTTCTCTGATTCACTACCTACATTGGTTTTCCCCATGTTTATTCCAACATGTATAACTTCAATCTATTCCGTGACAGATCAAGTGTTCTTCCAACTCCTCTGGACTAATTTGTCTTGAATAACAACAGCGTAAACGTGTACAAAGGATTTGAGAAGGGTCACATGCATGATCTTTTTCAAAATTGATAAACACTTTCACGCCATCTTCATACTATTTTGTCAATTGATTGGAATTCATCCATTATTTATTTATATTCATCGTCTTTATGGGTTTGATCTCGAGAACTTTCCTAATATTATGTTTTAATTAATCAGGTAGCATTTTTTGGGTTTTATAAAAACAAATCATGGTACAAATGCCTTTAAACACATGTGAAATCCATATACATGGTGTGTCTAGTAGGGTGAACATCGTGTATGTATAAGATACCTGATTTAATCTGACATATATCAAATTTATTCCAAGTTAGTCTTACAAAGACTGAATGATTCCTTAGAAAATACATGACATTTAGAACAACTTGAGCTAAAGGCGTGTACTTTAGATACATATTGAGTCACCACACCAGCTATGCATCACATTTTTGTGGAATACATGGTGTGTAGTCCTTACATGACCACTAGGGGTGTATAGTCTATACACATTAAGTCTCTATGGTATCTATACATGGTGTGAGTGAACTAAAACACATGTTATCCTGGGGTGTTCATTCATAAGTCAAGTATACTTAAATTACCAATTTATATATTCCAATGTTCAACAAGAACCAACCAACATTCAATTAATTTAGTGCGCAAACAAGGACCACCAACGGCCATGATTTTCAGCGGGGCGTTTAGCCCGTACATTTCACATTATAACCATAAATATCAAACAGTAATAACATGCGAACAAGAGGAAACCAATGAGTAACAGGAGAAAATAGTAATAAATATGATTCTATCTCAATGTACTCAAGGTGATGATAAGATGTTGGTCAAGATCAACTATGGGTTGGGAGTACACTAATATTTAATTGAAAAAAACTACTAAAAACTGATCCAGAAAAGGATGAAATATCCTATTCATAAAGTCCCTTAATACCAATCAACCATCTATTTTATAGAACTATAAAACCCCATGGTAAAGTACTATTCCATATGAAACCATTATATTCTATATCATCAAATTTTAATTCAAACAACTGATGCTCTTTTGGTGTTATTTTAGAAATTGTGATAGAAACTGAATTTTCTCCCAAAACTAACTAGATTATAAAGTTTATCTCTTTATTAATAAGTAAATTTTATACCTCATCAGTGAAAACATCCTAAAAATGTACTACCATTGGGGAAAAAGAATCCTACAGCATTCTAGAAACATCTACAATATGCCTGACTATTTGAGCCATAAGAAAATACAATATAGATTGAATTGGTTCTACATGACCAGATAGAAGATTCCTCTCATCCAAGTGAAAATAACTCTGTCTATTTTGGAGATAAAAAGGTAACTCTCATATGGGAAAAAATTATTTTGGATTGTTATAAAACAAACTAATCCATAACAAAACTAAACTAAAATATTATCATATAAATCATGGGTGGTTCACAAAATAAATGATAACCACCAATATCTAGAGATCATTCCTTGAAACATGTTATATTCTTGGACTATAATACCAATAGTGTGTCGATGGTGATAACAATATCCAAGATTTACACCTCCAAGCCTAAAACATTTACAAAAAGAGTGAAAAAAAGGAATGTGATTCTCTTTTATAAAAAATAAAATAAAGGGTAGATGATATAGGAATTGTACCATTGAAAGTAGATGATCAAGAATCCATAATATCCATATTAGAATACATAACATGCATATGACTAGCCCCTAAACCCTAGGCTGGATCCAGACTCCCTATATTATATATACTCTTCCTTATACTGTTATTCCTGCGTGGTGGTACAATATCCCCTCCCTTGACCAAAACTTCCAATGGGACTCTAGCTACCTATTATCAGAGGAGTGTCTCTAGTTACATTAATGTTCCCCTATAAAGGCTCTATTGCTGCATGCCCCTAGAAAACCACATTAGGTGGATGAATCTTTTATAAGAATGACACCTCAATCGCAACACCATACAAACCAAACAATCAAAATTTTAGAATTTACAAAGCATCCCTTATTCAATTTTGTTTGTTAATTCAGGGGTTATCAGAGAAGTTTTATCATCCTGGGGTGTTCATTCATAATTCAAGTATACATATATTACCAATTTATATATTCCAATGTTCAACAATAACCAACCAACATTCAATTCATTTAGTGCGCAAACAAGGACCACCAACGACCACGATTTTCAGTGGGGCGTTTAGCCCGTACATTTCACATTATAACCATCAATATCAAACAGTAATAACATAAGAACAAGAGGAAACCAATGAGTAACATGAGAAAACTCACCGTGAAGGTGTCGTTAAGCACACAGAAGAGGTACGTACGTGGCAGAGGAGAGGCACACAACAGGGGAGATTTCCAACTGAAAAGAAAACATTAAATATGGGAAACCCATGAGAATAAAATAATCTAAAACTGAGTACACCATTTACCACATCCCACAAACCCCAAAATACAATGCATAAAAATAAAAATAAATTTATTGATAGAAATCACTGTCGGATCACTAATTTTTATTCAAACCATAGGTGCAAACAAATCCAAATAGGAATCAGAAGGATCACATACCTCGAGAAAAGAAATCCAACCATAATAATGATCAAGCATAGAACAATGTGAACTAGATGGAACTCAGGATGGGGATTAATCCATCATGTAATAACTCTAAGAAATTGGTGTGGTGAAAAAATCCCAACATCCTATTAGTATTTGTGGTGCGATATGTTATACTCAACACCTGATGTAAGGGAGTGTGATTTTCCTATATTCTCAACAATTACCTTACCATCTTATGTTATCCTCTATAAAGGCGTATTTTAATTTTAACTAGAATGGGGAATTACCTCCCATCCATCAATTTAATTAGGACCATTTGTATAAGTAAGGCATTATTCACATTCATATTTATATTAAAAAACATGAAGAAAAACATCTCATATGTCCCATTATCCATGTACAATTTCATTCAACGAAATGAAATACACAATTATCATTCTATATAACATGCAATAGATTGTGTTACCTTTCAAGCCATTATAGATCATTTCAATTCATTTAATTAATTCATTAAATTAAAATAAATCCATCATGTAAAATTCACTCCTCATTATTATTACACATTCAATTTTACCAAGAATGGAAAATTCACTAATAAGGATCAAAGGGTCTTCAAAATGGACCATAATCAACATGGAAATTTCCTACATGGTAAATTCCATTAAGAATCTAGGCCAAACACCTATAATGCGTCTTCAATTCAATTTATATACCCTTGTATCAAGGGAAACCTCATTTAAAAGCTTTTACATAAGCTAAATAGGCATTCAAGGTAGTTAATAATTTGACATTAAAGGGATAATTTTACTTGGCACACTCAAGGGGTGTCCATAAAAGAGTTCAAGAACATCTAACCCATGAAACAAGATTCAATAGGTGTTTATTGAGGTGCAAGGATTAAATAAAGAACTCAATAATATCAACAATCCATTGACTCTTGCAATAACACCTTAAATCAGGATTTCACACGTTCAATTCAAGCGGTAGAAATTTTTTTTACCTGAAAATGAATATCAATAATGGTAGCGGCGGTGGAGGAGGCAGCGCCGGAGGCAGAGGTGGCAGTGGCGGTGGCGGTGGAAGAGGTGGAGGCAGCGGCGGCGGCGGCGGTCACAATAGTGAGGGTGGATGCGGTAGAGGCAGCAGCGATTGCGGTAGCGGGAGCGGGGGAGGAGGCGGTGGCGACGGCAGAGAAGGAGGAGGACGAGGAGGACGAGGAGGAGGAAGGAGGAGGAAGGAGGAGGATGAGGAGGATAAGGAGGAGGGGGATGAGGTCGTGGCGGCGAGGGGCCTGGTTCAACTTCCACGAGAGCTTGACCGCGTGCAAGAGAGGATGGCCTGTTAGGGTTATTAAATAAAAACCGACAGAACCTTTATCAGCGCTCGTTAAAAGCACTAATAAAGGTATGTTTTATCAGAGCTAAAATAAAAGCGCTGATAAAACATTCATTTATCAGAAATTTTTTAGCGCTGATAAATGTAACATTTATCAGCACTTTTAGATAGCGCTGATAAAGGCATACCCCTTTATCAGGGCTTTCTGTTTAGCGCTGATAAAGGGCAGCGCTTCCCTTGCCCTGTTTTGTGGTAGTGGATGAGCTCATGGAGTGTGTTCTCATATTTTATGTTACCTCTAGATCCTTGAGTATAATCCTATTTATAGCTATGAGGTTAGAACCTCATGAGACTTAGAGTCTGAGATGAGTATATCTGGGTGTTTTCTAGGAGTCCTTACGGCGTTGTCACATGTCAGGGTTGACACCCCTTGTGGATTGATCTAACTAGTCATGTACAATCAAGGAAGGTTCGAGATGTAGGTTCTCTCTCGATGGGGTTTCCTCTGGATAGGTTGATTGGAATTCTACCTATCAGTTCCTCCCTTTATTTTTTGGTTTTTGGGGCACATTCTAAATATTATAATACTCACCCATGCACAGGATTTTCCCACACTTTTTTTGTGTCTTGTATAGACCAAAAAACTTTTAACGAAGTCCATAGGAAACCTGAGGTAGGCAGATCTTAGTGAGCTAGACTAACCGAGGTGTTTACCAGAGTTGGGAGGAGGAGCTTCCCGACAGTTACTTTTGAAAGTGACCCCCTCCCTATGAGGAGGTTAGACACTTTTACAATTTTTTTTTCATTACTAAAAAATAAACCTTTAATAGTGTTAGAAATGGCCTTTATCAGTGATATAAAATAATTGACTACCTAAGTGAGATTAAAATTCATGGTCTTTTATTAGTGCTAAAAAGGGCTGATAAAGGGGTCCTCTATCGATGCTAAAAAGCACTGATAAAGGAACCATTTATGTATCACCGCTAAAGGCCCCATTTTTCATTACTTATAAAAGTGATAAAAAATGTTTCCTTTATCAGTTCTTGTAAAAGTGATGAAAAATGTGTCCTTTATCAGTGCTTTTAAAAGTGATGATAAAGGACCATACTATAGTGTGCTACAACAACACACTACAACACCAGTGCAATGTGCTATAACAACACACCACAACACCAGAAACACACCAGATATTAACAAAAACAATTCCCAATATATAATTTAAATGAAATAAAATCTACAACACAAATAAAATAAAAGAACAATATATTATAGACATGTCAAATATTGGTTTATATAACTACATATATACAAATTATTACATACATTAAGAAAAATAAATGTTACATTTTCTTTTAATAATGACATGACTCATGATATTGTCGATCAAAACTCCCCTTCTCAAGCAAAATAATGCACCTAATTAAGAAAACAATTCTTACGTTAGTAATAATATAAATAAATAAATTAAGAAATAGTGTTTATTTTACTAAAATTGATGTCAATTTAAAAAAAAGATGCACTTGGAGTCATACCGGTCATACCATACATCAGATTAAGGTGAGGTAGATATCAAAATGTCCAAAATGATTTTTTTATCATTATCTTAAATTATCAAAACAATCTGAATGTGTTTTCTTAGTTTTGAGTACGTTAGTTATCTTTTTTACTAAAATGTAATTTTAATCTAGAAACACTCAATTTTGACTCATTTAAATCACATCGTGCATAATTTTGAGGTGAAACTAATTCCTACATGTCACAAATGACTTATTAATCATTTTACTAAATTATCAAGAAAATCCAAGTGTGTTTGATCAATTTTTAGTAAGTGACACTTTTTGAACTAAAATGTTGATTTTAAACAGATAATAGACACTTTGAGTCATAACAGGAACATCGTGTATTAGATTGAGGTGCGTATGACTCATACACATCAAAATTGAATTATGGATCATTATTGTAATGTATCAAAACAATCTTATTTCTTTTTCTCAGTTTTGAGTAGGTCAGTTATCCATTTTACTAAAACTGATGTCAATTTTAAATAAAAATACACAATTTGAATCATACCAATCACACCATGGGCCAGATTGAGGTGAGAATAATTTCTACAAATCTCAAATGACTTATGGATCATTTTCCTAAAGTATAAAAATAATCCAAATTCATTTTATGGGTTTTGAGTACGCCGATTTTCTTTTTTACTAAAATGCCATTTCAAACTAGAAACACACACTTTGACTCATTTCAATCACATCTTTTATTGGTTTTACATGAGACCAATTCCTAAACACCAAAAATTAATTATGAATATTTTTTTCTAAATTATCAAGAAAATACAAGTGCGTTTTATTGGTTTTCAGTGAGTGACACTTTTTGAACTAAAATGTTAATTTTAAACTGATAATAGAGACTTTGAGTCACACCGAGCACATCGTGTGTCGGATTGAGGTGTGAGTGATCCCTGCACATCAAAAATGACTTATGTATTCATTTATTAAAGCATCAAAACAATACAAATTCATTTTCTTGGTTTTGAGTATGTTAGTTGTCCTTTTTACTAAAATTGATATCAATTATAAATAAAAAGACGCACTTGGAGTCATACCGGTCACACTGTGCGTCGTATTGATGTGTGACTGATTCTTACACATATTAAATGACTTATGGATCATTTCCATAAAGTATAAAAATAATATAAATGTTTTTTTTTCAATTTTGAGTAGGTCAGTTGTCCTTTTTACTAAAACTAATGTCAATTTTAAATAAAGACGCACTTAAATTCATATTGGTCACATTGCGCATCAAATTGAGCTGCAATTGATTCCTACACATTCCAAATGACTTATGAATTATTTTACTAAAGTATAAAATCTATATGAATGTTTTTTATCAGTTTTGAGTACATATCTTGTATTTTTTTTTACTAAAATTACATTTTAAAATTGAAACACACACTTTGACTCATACGGATCACATAGTGTATCGATTTGACATGAGATCGATTCCTACAAGTCAAAAATGATTTATGGATAGATTTCCTAAATTATTAATAAAATATGAGGGTGTTTTCTTGGTTTTCAGTGAGTGACACTTTCAAAAGTAAGATTTTGATTTTAAACAGATAACAGACACATTGAGTCATATGAGGCACATCGTGTATCAGATTGAGGTATAACTGATTACTATATGTCAAAAATGAAATATGGAATTTTTTTATTAAAGTATAAAAATAATATAATTATTTTTTCTTGGTTTTGAGTATTTTAGTTGTCTATTTTACTAAATTTAATGTCAATTTTAAATAGAAAGAAGTACTTGGGGTCATACCGGTCACACCGTGTGTCGGATTGAGGTGAAGATGATTACTACACATCATAAATTATCAAAAAAATACCAACTCTTAATGTTACCATGATATCCAATGACTTTCTTTGTCAAACTGTCAACACTTCATGAGAAGATTCGAACAAACCATATCAACTCAAAAAAAAAATCCACATGTATAAGAACAAAATTATTTTATGAGCAATACTAAAAAGAAATAAATAAATTATAAATATGAAATAATACATTAATTCTATGGATAATGATTTTACTTTGTAAAAATCAATATTACCCCTATGATTGAGTAGTGGAAGGAACTTGAAGGAAAGTGATAAATTTCAAAACTTTAGTGGTGAAAGGTTTTGAGGGAGAAGAAGTCTGTGGAACATTTGGTACAGAAAGGCATGAAAGACAGACAGACCAACCCAACTTGAACAAAATAATCCACCTGTATAAGAAAAAAATTAATATGTGAGTAATAATAAAAAGGCATAAATTAAAAATAAATATGAAACAATACATTAATTATATGGACAATGATTTTACTATGCAAACATCAAGATTACCTTTGTGATTGAGTAGAGACAACATTGTTGCACTTCCTACAAAGGCATGATAGATGGACAAAAATATTCTAAAATAAACCAACTCTACAATGAATAATGAAAATTAAATAAAAGTTACATTATATATATATTTTTGGTAAAATAGAGAAAGCATATCATAACATTACCTTTACATCTTTCCAAAGGGGTTTCTCCATAATATTTTGTTCTTATGAGGGATTTGTAACATCATCATGTGCAGAAGACATTGTCAGCATGAGTATTCAAACATTTAATTTAGATTATGTTAATGTAGTAGAGAACATATAATATTATGAGAAAAAACATAGCATATTAAAAAACACTTTTACCTTGTTATTTAACTCTTTATTTTTTAAAGGTTTTAAGGATTTGGTTCCTTTATCGAGAATCCAAATACCATCTTTGTGGTTCCCTATAATGTACAATATATTTTTTACATTTGGACTGACATGAAGTGATTGTGATCTCCCAATGAAAGGGTCATCCTTGATTGAATTTTCATCTGACCCGACATTTTTTTTAGTCTCCTGTAGGATTATCAACAAATTCTTGTTTGTTGGATTAGATACATAAAATACTTGCACTACTTGTGATGACATTATGAATGGATAATCTTTCCCCTTCTACACTGAAATTCACCTTCATGAAGCCCATTTCATCAACTTTCAATACACTGATATTTTCAACCCATTTTCAATGAAAAATCCATACTTAAAATATTGTATAATCTAACTCATATATCTATTCAATAATGCCAAAATATGAAATATTTTCATAAATTGGATTTCTATACTTGGAACCAGATATGTGCATCACTTCATCCATAAGTGTAACACCACTATTTTTCTTTATACTATAGTCATCATGTTCTTTTTTATATAATCTATAACCATTGATTACAAAACCAGTGTAAGATATAACATTTGCATTCAGTCCCCTGTCTAGGTATTGAAGTTATTTGTCCATTGAATTTATATTTTTATATAACTCCTTATAAATTTGATCATGGAACCATCCTATAAACTGTTGATTATGTGTATTTAATATCCATCCTTCATCCCTTGATGGATTCAAATCTCTAAGAATTTATTTGTGGGATTCAATGTATAGATCAACATCTTCACTATTATGTAAAATGTAAAGGTGTGCTTTCTCCCACTTTGTCAAGGTAATTATAACAATATATATTCTGGAAATACATTCTCCCATAAGGTGTTCATAGTGATAAGACTTTGGGAGACTGATGCTTTCAACATATGATAGGTAATCAATACAGAATTCAATAACTTCTTCAAAAATATATCATTCTGCAATACAACCTTCTGCCTGACTTCGATTCATGACATACCCTTTCAAAATATTCATATACCATTCAATGGGGTACATCCATCTATAATAGAAAGGACCACTGAGTTCAACCTCTCAAACCAAGTGAACCATCAGGTGGACCACTATATCAAAGAATGACGGTGGGAAGAACATATCTAATTCACATAATATGACTACAACCTCCTTATTCACGATGGAAAACTTTTTCAGGTCTATAAATTTACTGCATATGGATTTGACAAATAAGCAGAGTTTGGTTAATACATGTCATAAATTTTGAGTTAAAATGCAACAAAAATCAATAAGTATTAAATTTTTCATCAAAACATGACAATAGTGTGACTTTAGTCCTTGTAACTTCAAATTAATTACTGACATTACATTATTGACATTTGAAGAATACCATTGTAGAACTTTTACACAATTAAGGAAAATAAAAAATTGTAATTTTTCCAATATTGATAGAGTATAAGCTACTGGAGGAAGAAAAGTACGCCTTTTACCCTTTATCGGTGCCAACTATTCCCTTATCCCTATTTCAATCAAGTCCAACCTAGCCTTGATGCCATATTTTTTTTTCAGGAACATTTATTAATGTTCTAATAACACTATCAAATACATTTTTTATACATACATGACATCAAGAAAATGTTTGACATACAAACAATTTCAATACAGTAATTCAAAGAAAATTGATCTCTTCTACCAACCTGATTTTGTACGTTTTTTCGAAAATGGTTTAAAAAAAGAGTGTCAATATATTTTACTTTATTGTAAAGTTGATCACCCATTATGGTAGATGGTGTTATAACTTATTTGACATTCCCATTTAATTTTGTCACTTTGGATCAGTATTTTTGTCATCTAGATAAAAATTTCTGATGTCCTAAAAACATAGTCTTTAAGGAAAGTTTCAACCGAACTGAGTATGTGAGTTTCTCAAAAATGGGACACCCCGACATTCCTTTTATGCTATAGCATGATAAATTTACATAAGTGGGGAATTTATTTATCATTATCTACAGCATGGAACTCAATGTGAATTATTCACTTCTATGAGCATAATACACTGTAACACCTATATCCCATATCAATTTCAGATCTTCGATCAATAGAGCCAAATATAATTCAATATCATTATCGGGTTTCTTTGGTTTAGATATAAGCAGAGACAACATAATGTATTTGTTCTTCATGATTAACCATGGAAGAAAGTTATAATTTTCCAACATGATGGAACATTACTATGATTAATAATCTATATACCAAAAGGTTTTATTCCACATATATATAATTCAAGATTAAAGTTTCTCATCTCATTTACAAATTCAAGATACTCATAATCAATTTTCTTCTATTGAGGATAATCTGCTAGATGACGTAGGTTCCCATATTTAATTCTTGTATCTTCATGCCATGTAAATTATCTCACTATTTTTTGACATTCATATAGTCTTCTAAATCATGGAATGATAGGAAAGTACCATACATATTTCAAAGTACTTGATTAATTTTTCTTGTATCAATCCGATCCACACTTAGAGCATTTTATTGGTGATTCACGATCCTTGCAAAACAATATGAAATCATTTGGACAAGAATGTATTTTTTGAGAGATCATTCCCATTGAATGTAACATTCATTTAGCATCATATGTTTGGAATGGTAGTTCATTTTCTTATGGTAACATATCATTCAGGAGACCGAGTAGTTCTGTAAAGCTGGTGTCACTCCTTCCGTTGCCAGCTTTCAAATTATATAACTTCAATACAACTAAAAATGTTGTGTATTTAGTACAACTGGTATAAAATGGTTTCTTGGCATAACTATTTAACTCCTAAAAGAAATTTGGACAATCAAGAAGGTAATATTCAATTTCCATTGTCATTTCTTCCATGCGATCTCCATAATATTTTACTTTGGTATTCATACCAAATGATCCATAAACCATAGTATCATCATAATCAGTGTCCAAATTCAGTTTTCCTCCATGTTTAGTCCAAAATTTATAGCTCTGATCTATTATATGACAAATAAAATGTTCTTCCAACTCTTCCATAATACTTTTTCTTGAATAACAACAATGTACAAATGAACAAAGTATTTGAGAAGGATCGTATGCAAGATCTCTTTCAAACTTGATGAACTCTTTAACTCCATATTCATACTCTTTTTTCAAAAAATTAGAGTGAATCCATTTTTGATTCATATCCATCCTATTGGATTCATAAAAGATTAATTTTGAACAATAAATAAATAAACATACATAAGATATTAATTATCAATGGTGAAAGTCATAGATAATTCTAATAAAAGGAAATCAACATTTGATTGTTTCAAAGAATTTTAGTATGTTGAAGAAAATGGGTAATTGAATTTAAGAAAATAATTAGTCCACTATAAAAGGTGTTATATTATGAATTAATTCAAAGGTAAAATTTATAGACAACTAATCCTCATCAACTCATCTCCCAGACATTTAACATTGATTTTTTTGTTTGACACATCCTTAATCTCTTGTGGAATTGCACCTATGTTTCTTGAAATAATCTAATTAGTAGTCATCCATGGGATTACTAATGCTCATATTAGTACAAGAAACATAAATGAGACGAGGGATGAGTTTCAAACAAAAAATTTCAATAATGATTGTTCGAGATATGAAGTTGATGAGGATGATAGTTGTCTATAAAATAGATAGGGGATGAGTCTCAAGCAACAAATTTCAATAGTAACTGTTGTTTGACACAGATCAAGTCTTTATTAAATCCCTTAAACAAATGAAAATATAATATAGGAAATTGAGGGGTAATAAGAAACCCAAATATGATAAACAAGAATAATAAACTCTCATTTAATCAACTAGAATATATAAAAATATATTGATAAAATATTTAATAAATAAAGAGTCATTTATTATACATGGATAATAATAAAATATTCCTAGGGGTGGAACCAATACATATAGAACTAAAATTATGAATACATAAAAATAATTTCTAATATATAGAATTTAAGAAATTCCATCCTATTTTTTTGGAACAAGTGATATAGAATGTAACAACCCAAAAATTCATTCATAACAATTCCTCTTGGTCTATTTAAATGTCTTCTTATGGTTATGTAAAACGTATGCACTTATTTGGTTTTATGTTTTGGATTTTAAAATACTGTTAAGAATTTTGACCGTTTCTAATATAGTCGTTGGACAGTGATCACATGATTAGTATAAATATAGGGCTTCAAAAAATCCAATTTACTCAAACAAAGGAAGCAATGGCCTCATCCAGTAGACTTGCCCTGTATGAAGACCATTTGTCGAAGCTTGTAAAGTAGGTGGCGTCATTGGGATTCACTCTGGACTAATCCCAAGATGAGCTTGAATACGTTAAGCTTGAGCGAAACCACCTACAGAAGAAGTGGAAGTTGATATAGATTACTACTCGAGCGCTGTTATCTGAGCCACCCAAGAGTCTGTCACCATCGCGCAGCTTACCCTAAGGTCTTATGTGGGTGTTTTAAGGGGTTATGTAACAAGACCCTAGAATTATTATTATTTATATTATTTTTTGTATATAATAAAGAATATACTTTATTTTTATTATTGTTACTTTGTAAATAATTTTTTTAAAGCGCAAATAGTATTTTTAGTTAATATTCAACTAAGAAATCTATTTAGATGAATTAATGGATTTTTGAATTAAATAATATTTTAATAAAATATTATTATTAATATAAAAATAATTTTTATTTAATAAATATGATCGTATAATTTTATGAATGCAATTGTAATTTTTATTAAGGTTTGAAAGCAGTTTTTGTCAAAACCTATGACTTTTCAATAAATGACAGTTTTTTATTTCAAAAGTGAAAATTCACATATTTAGAAAATTATTTAGATAAAATGAATATTATTTTTGGAATCAGGATGTTGAAATTATCCAATGGTGAGTATTTCATAATTTTCTGAGACAATCGATTTTTTGGGTAAAAAATAAATACCGTTTAATTATATAGTCTATTTTATGACATCATAATGACCCAATAGTGATGTAATAAAATACTATAAACACTATGTTCGGACATTATATGTTTTAACATTAAAATAATGTGATTTTAGTTTTATTTTATTTATTTTACAAAGCTTTAGTGGACCCTCCAAGACTTATAAAACATTTTAAATTTTTAAATTGATTTCCTTGAAAGTAGGAATCACCTCCACATAAGCAACCCTATTATTTTAAGAATTTAGTCCATTTGACTTATAAAATATTTTTTCCACTGCCCTTTAGAAAAAACAATGGGAAAAAATGGTATGGATTGTGATTTTGATTAGTTTAATGTGTGGTGTCCCAAACCTAAATAATAAATAATTCCCTCTCCTTTCCTATATAAACCCACCCAAGCTCCAACTTTCTCTTCACTCAAAGACTTTTGAGTTCATAAAAAATCTACCATCCTCTCTCTATAATCCTCATGAGGAACCCCAAGCTCCCAATAAGCCTCTCTCAAGACCCCCCCAATCCTTTTGGATCACACTTCCTTGTAAGGGATTCTCACTTCCCTTATTTATGTCCACGTTTCCTTATATTGTTATGACATTTTATTTTCAATTATAAATGTTGGGGTATGATTTCAAACCTACCCCAAAATTCCCTCTTCATTTTTGAATAATGATATATTATCTTTATCTCTCATTAATTCCCCCCATGTACATCTGTTACCATGCCGAAATTCCGTAAGGAATTTCTCTCTCCTCATATACATTCAAGAAATTCTTTTGTATTATGTATCTAAATTCCATTAAATTTAATGGGACATGTATATATATGACCCCCTCACTATCAATTTAATGTAAATATAATGAGAAACTCATTTCTCTCTCATAAACCATTTTTATGAATTCTTATGTCACGCTCTTATGCTGTCGAAATTGCACCGTGTTTTTCCAAGCCAAGATTATTGTGTAGTGAATACCATACCCATGTCTCTATCAAGGGTATTCACCTTTATAAACATATACATATTGAATGGTACTTTCATGTATTTATTCCACATTACTTAATCGTGTAATAACTCATGATGTTGATTTATTCCATGTTATATGATCCATGTGGCACACTTATTCATGAAATGAAATGATTAAGAAGGGTGCACCCTAATAGTGCTCCAATGCATTGGGTAAAGTATAGTATCATGATACATCATGTGCAATGAGTTTTGAATCATGATAATTCAAGTGCAACTAGGGTTTACTCTTGCTTCATGTGTAATGAGGGTTTACTCATGCTCCATGTGTAATGAGCCTTGGCTCATGCTAATTCCATGTTAAGTGTTGTTGCCACATTTCCATGTTATGATTATCATGCTTTATCATGCCTTTATATGAATGTTTTTATTATGCTCCATTGATATTTGTATTGTCTTACATGTATTGTATTCCTCATGTTATTCCATGTTTATTCCCTTACTGGGATTTATATCTCACCCTTTTCTTATGCATGTCCTCAGGTTATCCCATGAAATGCTAAGTAGGAGGGAATGTAGTGGTCATTTAAAGGAAGTTTTCAATAAAGATTTTGTATTTCATGTTTTATGTTATTATTTAATGATCCTAATCCCAAAAGACACTAGACCTCTGAATCTTCTATGTTGTATCAAGTGAAGTTTATGTAATAAATCATGTTTAATGTGTAATAAAGAACAGGGTTGTCATAATTGGTATTAGAGGATAGGTTTAGTTATTTTTGGGATTAGGATTAGAAAAACATAGTGAATTCATAGAGAATATACTAAGTATAAAAAAAATCCCTATGTTTTGGTTAGTATTGAGTAAGTGGGTTATCAAGAAAATACATCCCTGTCTAGATATGAGCAGGTAGAGGCAGCTCTGGCACATATGTACCTAGGATTGAAAAATCCGACAATGAGTTTTGGGCTTGACACTACAACAAAAGCCGGTCCTAGCGGCGGTTTTTTTCCTGTTTAGCGGCGGTTTAAACCGCCGCTATATAGTGTGGCGGCGGTTTACAAAAACCGCCGCTAAGTTTGGCGTCGGCAATCTATTAGCGGCGGTTTTTTCGATTCCACGGCGGTTTTAGAAATGTGTCGTACATCCGTCATTTAGCGGCGGTTATATGGGTATCTGATATTTTTTATTCGCGGCGGTTTTAACCGCCGCTAAATTCAGGCGTTTGATGCGCCTATTCTGCGGTGGTGAAAACCGCCGCTACATATCAACATAATATATTTAGCGGCGGTTAAAACCGCCGCTAAATACTGCCCAGTTCATCATTTAGCGGCGGTTTTAACCGCCGCTAAATGCTCACAGGTATGGAATTAGCAGCGGTTAAAACCGCTGCTAAATGTTGAACTGGAAAAAAAAAATATGTTGGATCTGCTCCACCACTGCGCTAAATTTTCCAAATCCCTGCAAACAAATTAAGCACAATCGATGCCTCACAAGACTATCTAAACAAGTGTAAGTGAAGACTGAATCCAAGATTGAGCTATGGCTTGGTAGACGCATCATAATTCATTAAATTTCAATATTTAATTATAATTAAATGTCAAATCATGACATATAAATGGTTTCCAATAGAGACCATCTTTGGTGTCCCTCATTGGAATCAAGATTCTCTCAGAATTTAATAGTCTTCATGATCCCAACCACCCTGTCCTCATATTTATTGGGCATGTTATTCGTCGAATTAAGGGGTGAGTTTCTGTCCATCTAAGAAAAACGAAGCTAATGCCTAATTTTAAAAAAAGTACACGGTGTGTACTTGAAACTACTTGTCGTGTAGTGTATGTTTCTATACAGTTCCTAGCCAGAACACTATATGGTGTGTATTAAGATTATAGTCATGTAAACCCAATTACACAACATGCAACTAGGTTACACGGCATTTAGACCTCTTTTTCCTCCACTTACTTAAGAATAACCTTAAAAAGGACATATTCATACCTCAAATGAAGAATCATGTTCTTATAGTTTCTTAGTTTTCACAGACCCATATGCCCTTCACTAATGATTGGAATTTTATAAATTATCCATTTTTTAAGGATTTCATACTCTAGGAGAGATAAACCTTGGCCCATTCCAGATCTAAATAATAGAATTGATCATCGATGGGGTATTCAAGGATGGAGAATGATTCTAAGAGGAATATGTCTTTTCATCTTCTTGTGAGATGGAACGAGGACCAGTATTTGGTATGAAGAATTAGAATCATTAACTTGAAACTAGTCACTCTTCAAATTTATGAATGGGATATAAATTTAAATCCCGTAAACCAATGCAACTCCACCACTCATGTCTAGGTAAGACTACATGGTTTAAACTGGGTATACTAGAAACTAAAAAATCTTTGTGATATGTCATCTTGTATTGGTATACTGATGAAGTTAGATTATATGAATATATCTAGGGAGTGTGGTATATATTCTATAATTCTACTTGATTCTATCACTAAATATATGTTCCTATAAATGATTAATTTTAATGTCAATTATCATAACATTTAAGTTAAAATTAATTATGAATATACTCCACCTTTTTGGGAGTTATACAGGATTTTGGGACACTCTGTTTCAAACTGAAGAGTAATTCACAAGTGAAAAAATACACCCATTGATTATAAATCTTTGAAAGAGGTTAAAACATAAAATAAAAGAAAATCACTTCCATTGATATAGGTGAGCCCTCAAAGAATAATGATTCAACCAAATTGGTTAGGAAGCATTCTAATTCCCTTAACTTCAAAACAATGAAGGGTAAAACATGGGTTTCCCTTGTTGATGAATAAGAAAGGGAATGTGAAATGGAAATTCAATCTTCAAGATACCAAATTTTTTATATCCCCACTATAGATGGAACAAGTCATAATCCAATATGTGTGGATGATACAATCACAACTGATCTTACCCAGGAGATAACCTTGCTTTTTATCTCTTTGAAAATAAACTCCTCTATGCATGCACCTGATATGAATGAGGAATCCCTCTCATCTCTCTTGAATGGAAGAAAATCATCCACCCCCCCATTAACATGAAATCATAAAAAATAATATATGAATGGGTCCTACTATGTTTCTTATGAATGACACATGAATTTCCATCATAGTCCTATAGAAAATATCCCAACATGATAACATAAATCTTGGGTTATTTAGAGACTAATATATACATGTAATCATTAAGAATATTCTACACACCCCACTCGAGTTGGATTAAAATCCAACTCTTAGATAACCATAGAAAGTGTTCATTAAAATCAAGGATGGGGAGGATATGTATTGAAGACCACCACATCTCTTATACTCCCCCTATATTAGTATCTTTCATTGATACAAGTAGAGGATGATTACATAAGGATTGGTATAACGCATTGAGGTATGGTTTTATTAGGTGGATATCCTATGAATTAATTATATCATACTTCCCTAGTTCCCTAATACAAGATTTTTTGCTTGTTCTAAAATATATAACAATATGTTGGTGTATTTATTGGTGGATTTGGGAGGGATGGGATATGATGTTGTATTCTTATTGGGAGATAGTTGAAAACTAAGTTTCATGTGGTCAAAGTGAAACAATAACTAAATTCATATAATATTAAATTAATTCCCACAAATGGATTATTTCATGACAGATCTTTGAAGAGGATGGGGGATTAGTTTACATTTATAGTGGTTTGTTATTACTGATACAAGTTAACTAGGTTATTGATACACTCTTTACAGTTTTCTATGAGTCACATTGGTGATGATCATATGGATAGTACATGATATATTTAATATTTATAAATATACTATATTTAAGGCTTTGAGGTAGTATTTGTTGAGCGAACTAGTAATTAAGAGCTCTAACATTGGGTTATTTTTATTTCCTCCACATGATTAACATTTTGAACAAATTTATATTTATTTATTTCATTTTATTTTAACCCATGGGGGATTTTTTATGTATAGTTTAATGGATAATTTATATTATATTGTAGTTGATTCGATGGTGTTTTTATTCTGTACTCTTGAAATATATGGGGCAATGATTCAAAATTTTATTTTTTATATCCCTGATACTAGTATCCATCCCAGTGGCTCATAGAGGTGGGATTTGGGTTCCCTATTTATCTCCTCTAGTTTTAAATGGTATTTTTAAATAAATATTCATTTATTAAAATAGAATGTTGTAACCGGAAGAACGAAACGTTATGAAAAATTATTTTAGTCCCCAATATGATATGGTATCATCACATGCATATTGCATTAAGAATCTTTTTTTCAACACATGAGGAATCCAGAACACAATAAATAAAATGCATAGAAGGAAACATGAGAAATCAAGAAAATGTTAGGACATGGAAATGTTTGGTGGCAACTACGTGCCATAAATTTTACATATACAAACCAACTGTTATCATACTTGTTCAACACATCAACAATACTACTACTCATCATCTGATGCTGCATCGTCACCCTCTCCACCTTCATCTCCACCACCTGCTGCCACCTGTAAGAACATTATATTGAAAATTAAATATTGTTGCATATTTATAATAAAAATTAAAACTAATAAAAGTTTGAAAACTAAATGATTTTGATTTTTTTGTGATTTACCTGCTCACCACTACCCGATGCACTACCACCGGGGGCATATCTGCTCATATGCTGACGTATTTCAAGCAACTCTTTCTGCAAATCAGATATCTGATTCCCCTGCTGCTGAACTGTGTTTCGTAGAGCAGACATCTCCCTCTGAGCATCTTCAGGTATAAAATGACTATAACCAGGAGTAGATGAGGTCGAAATCCCTGATGGCATGCGAAAGACCTCAGATGGTACGGGTCCCAAACCCATCCCGCACACTCTACCAGGATGCTCCTTCCCAAGGACTTGACCAACCGGGTCATCCTGGGAGACTGAGTAGGATTTCCCAGGATTGACATCCCATATTTCTTTAATTTTTACCTATAAATCAAATATCAATATATATTAACACAGTAAAAACTGATATTAAGTTATTATAATAAATAATTGACTTCATACCCCAACTTCTCTGGCAGGTTCATTAACAAAACTTCCATCTGTTTTTTTATGAACATCCATCCACAGTTCTGTTCGGGATGCTTCATGCCCTAAACTCTGTGACTGCATTAAACAAAGATAAATCATCAATCAAATATGTTAAATAGATAATATTATCTTATAAATATTTAAACTAATTAAAAGATTACCAATGACATTCAGCTTCTTGAAAAGCTTTTTGAACCCGCAGTGTGCGGGATTACCTGCTTCGCCCGGTTTGAAGCATTCTTTCTTGAGAGATCCTGAAATAAATAAAATTCAATTTAACAGTATTGTATTCAATGTCTATCTCCTCTTCATGTACATGTATAAATGTAAAATGAGGATAATATAATAATATATATTTCAATACCATCCGCTTCTCATCACGATGTCTATCGACAAAAACCTTCCACTGTTCTTTCGGTACCCCACTGGGTATCTTCTCATACATCTGCTGCACGGTCAACGAAGAATCATTGACATCACACCACAACCTCCATTTGAAATCTTTCCATTTTTTTCCAAGATTTTTCAATGTCCACTTCCGTGCTATCACATCAGCAACGGTAAAGTGGAAGAACATCTGTACACAGAAATTCATTTTGAATATATTAGTAAAATGACATTCAATTAAACCATAAAGTAATAAAATTACCTTTATCTGAGAATCATAAACTTTATTTTTCCAGTTTGGAGGCATATGCCTCCAATCATCATACGAAATAGGCAGGGAAACGGGCTCCGCTGCCAGCTGGCCTATAATCTGACCAAGTAAACCTGCGGCGTCATCCGTCGGGACCCCATAAGAATCAAATGGCACCACTATCTTCTTGCCATGCATGTTCCAAACATCAGAACTTTTTATGTATCTTTCCACGGTTTCATTGTCTTCATCTGCAATGAGCAAACAATTACTATAAACAAAATGCAATAAATTTATTTAATTAAAATTTGTACTTATGACTGCGACCCTCCAGAATGTCCGTGATGAACTGGAGGGGGCGTGTCGCTGCCCCACTGCTGAAGCTCCTGTAGGGGGAGGCGATGACTCATCCTCTAATGAGGCATCCACTGATGGTGTCAGAGATGGTGCAGGGGGAGATGATGTCGTGGGGACAGACGGATCGTCATCTGTCGCAGAAGAAGAAGGAATAGTGTACCGCTTCTTCCTTGGCATTCCTGTCATTTAATCAAATAAAATTAAGTTCAGAATATATATTTCAAAAAATTTATGCAGAAAAAAAATTAAAAATGATAATAGATGCCCAGTATTAACAAACAAAATATATATAACAATGATAATGAATGACTACAGAAATGAAACAAGTAGTTGCTGAATGAATAAATAATTGTACATACAATCATTTTCCCCTTCAATCATGTCGGTTTCCTGCTCCATTGCTTCATCCACTTCATTCATCCTTGCTAGAACAATATTTTCAATATCATGATGGACAAATAATTCTGCTTCCTGTTGTTGATGAAATTCAATTGCAGAGGTCAAATCTTCCACTTCATCACCCATATCATACAAATCTCTTTGTATTACGTGAGTAACTACACTCCACCCTTCATCCACAACATCATTCACATAATATACCATTTTTTCCTGCGATGCTAAGATATATGGATCATGCAGTTCACGATCACCAACATCCATCAAGCGAGCGAAGTTTACAGAAGTAAATTGCAAGGAATCTCTTTTAACACCTCTGATAAAATCGACCCATTTGCATTTGAATAAAACAACAGAAAAATGCCCGTGGTAGTTTAATTCAATAATATCATGCATCTTTCCATAGTATTCCACTTCAGCAAATGTAAAAATACCACTATTCTGTGTTTTCAAACCCACTTCTCGATCGACTGTACGAAATCTAAAACCATTCACATTATAAGCGTTGAACTTTCTAACTTGTTTTATAGGACCTCTAGCAAGAAACTTCAAATCTTTTGAAAAGTCAGCTCGAGTATCAGTATTCATGATCTGAAAAAAAAAATATATAATTTAATGGATTTGTAAATTGTATGTGTCAAAGTAATATTCGTATTTATTGCAATATTTATAAACTTACACGTCGTGCAAACCATTCTACCAGCTCTTTATTCACAGCTTTCGTTATATCTTTTTCATTTCGTGTTCGGCTTCTCATTCGTCTCTTTGTTTGTATCCTCAACTCTTCAATAAATGGATCTTCAATTTCACTATTCAGCAGCACATATCTATGTGCCTGTAATAATTCCAATTCTGTTAGTGTCGCGTATGAGGTCCTCCCAACTGATCGGCCAATAGCAGGAAATATTTTTGATTTCTGATGCATTTGAGATTGAGTTGATGTGTCGTCAACACGTCCAACTCGAGTAAATCTTGTCTCAATATCATCCAAATATCTGGAACAAAAGGTAAGACACTCCTCGGCCAAATAGCCTTCAGCAATAGAGCCTTCTGGTTGAGCTTTATTTCTCACGTATTCTTTCAAATGCCCAAGATATCTGTGAAAAATAATAATAATATTATGCATTTATTTAAATGCCAAAAAATGTTTACTTAACTGGAAACATATAAATAAAATACCTCTCAATTGGATACATCCATCGATAATGAACGGGGCCTCCTAATTTAGCTTCGTCAACCAAATGCACAGTTAAATGCATCATGACAGTAAAAAACGATGGAGGGAAGATCATCTCCATTGCACAAAGGGTCAATACAAACCTCTCCTGTAGGTTGTCAAGCTGAAATGGATGTAGAGCTTTCTCACATAACTGTCTGAAAAATGTGCAGAAATGGAGTACAACAGCAGTAACTTTTTCAGGTAATAATGTACGCAATGCCAATGGTAGTAACTGTTGTAACAAAACATGTGAATCGTGACTTTTCAATCCATATAACTTACGATTCTTCAAGTCAACACACCTCGAGATGTTACTCGAATACCCATCAGATACCTTCAAATTCTTTAAAATTTGAAGGAACGTATCTTTATCCCTATTTTTCAATGAAAAAATGGCCGGAGCATACTTTTCATTCTCATATGGCCAGAGATCACGTTTTATGTTCATTACTTGTAAGTCTTTGCGAGCATTGAGATGATCCTTCGACTTTCCATGCTCATTAAGTAATGTGAAAATCAAATTATCACATACATTCTTCTCAATATGAATCACATCAAGATTGTGGCGCAAAGAATTAAATTCCCAATACGGAAGTTTGAAGAATATACTTTTTTTCTTCCATTGTTGCGTTCTGATTTCACTTGGCGATGCACTTCGCACTCGTTTTCCGCTATCATTCAAATGATGAACCTTCCCAAATTCTGTTTTAACATTTTCAAGCTGTGTCAATATTTCAGAACCGGTTAACAACTTTGGAGGTGGTCTACGATCAATGCAACCATTAAATTTTGATTTTTTCAGCCGAAATCTATGAGATGCATCAAGAAATCTTCGATGGCACAAGAAGCACCATTTTCTACTGTGAGGTAGCCGTTTGGGCTCGAAATCAAAGTTACAAACGGGACAAGCCAAACCCGTATAAGTGTTCTAACCAGATAAATTCCCAAGCCCAGGGAAGTCACTAATGGTCCACATTAAAGCAGCATGCATTTTAAACATTGTTTTAGAAGAAACATCAAATGTCTCAACACCGTTGCTCCATAACTCCTGCAATTCTTCAATCAAAGGCTGCAGGTATACATCAATATCATTTCCAGGCATTTGTTTTCCAGGAATAATCATCGAAATGATAAAAGATGTTTGTTTCATACACATCCACGGAGGCAGACTATAAGGGATCAAAACAACTGGCCAAATGCTATAACTCGTACTCAAAGTCCCAAATGGGTTGAATCCATCGGCAGCCAATCCCAATCGAACATTCCTAGGATCAGCTGAGAAATCTGGATGTAATGAATCAAATTTCTTCCACGATTGGGAATCTCGTGGATGTCTCATTAACCCATCATTGTTATTATCTACAGCATGCCACTTCATGTGTTCGGCGGTTTTTGATGACATGAATAATCTTTGCAATCGAGGCTTCAAAGGAAAGTAACGCAAAACTTTTGCAGGTGTGTTCCTTTTCTTCTTCTCCGTGAAATTATGTTCAGTCATACTTCCAACATCACCCTTTGACTGCCATCTAGAAGAAGAACATTTCTTACAATTCTGTCTACTTGAATCCTCTCCCCAGTAAAGCATACAATCATTGGGACACGCATGTATTTTTGTATAATTCAGACCAAGCTTGTTAACAACTTTTTTCATATCATAAAACGATTCTGGGATTTTTGCTTCAGGAAATGCATCACGAATCAATTCCAATAACATGGACATTGCCTTATTTGTAATTCCACATAGACATTTGATATGGTACAACTTCAGTAGAAATGAAAGCTTTGAATATTTCAAACACCCACTATACAACTCTTGATTTCCATCGTCAACTAAATCATGAAATGCATTTTCCTCACTGAAGTTTTCCCTTACATTTGGCTCCACAGAATCAAGAGGATCCAATGTTATGTTACAATCTTGATCTGCTTGTGTTACAGTCTCAGAAACATCACTTGTCACGTTGCAATTTGTAGCACCCTCTTCTGGTTGTTCTGATATGTTTTGATGCTCATAGTGGTGTCTTGCAGTGCCGAATGCATCATTTATGAGGTTTTGCATTTCATTTTCCATTTTCGAAGAACTTGGGACCTCATTCTGTGGATTAACATCAGTCCTCAATCTTTCTGTATTGTTTGATTCTCCATGCCAAATCCAACACACATATTGCTCAGGGAATTGCTTCAGTATTAAATGTTCATAAACTTCATCTCTCTTCAACCATGTTCTAAATTTACATTTAGGACATGGACATCTTATTCTCCCTTCAACGGATCGATTAGAAATTGCAAAATCTAAAAATCCATTCAAACCCTTAACATATTGAGATGTGTTCCTCGGTAATGTGATCCAGCTTTTATCCATGTATATCACAATGTGCCTACACAAAATATACGATAGTGTAAGATTACAGAAACATAATATAATAAAGATGAACCATTGACCATAAAGTATGCATAATATAATAAAGATGATTCATTGACCACATTTACCATTTCAGACCAACTGAACAAGTCTGGTCCATAGGAGACAACGTCAACACCTCATTGAGGAGCAATAAGAATATCGGGATACACACTTATCATAACACCATCGATCACACATTTATGTTGCCTCAAACAACACCCCTTTGATGTGTGATCGAAATTGATCATAATGCATTTTAAATCAAGTTAACTACATTCACTGAAACCATTTTCACAATGGGTAATGTTTGTTTTATTGTTCTAGGGAAATCTAAATGGCCACATTTAAGTTTTGGGGTTCATCTTGTGATGGAAGCATGAGACATGGTGTTTGAATTTCTTGAATAAATTAGTGATAATGACCCTCCTAAGGTGGAGAGAATTATGTTAGTCATGGAAATGTGGAGAAAACTGTAGAGTGGATGTGGAGGAATCAAGGTTCCAAATAGAAACCTATAAGGGACATGTTTGGGGGTTCTTAGGGAAGGCCAGGTGGAACTTCGATATGGTGTGTGAGGTAAATTAAGTAGGCCACCACTAATGGTTTCTAATGCATAATCTAGTCCATGAATATAAAAAAAACAATAGTTGTTGTACCCCTCTCTCTTGGATTTTAATGATCACAATCACTCTATTTGTGTTCTAACTTGTTTTCAAGTGTTTTTGATGTTAGGAAAAAGATTTCCTAGGAGCTCGCCCAAGAAAGCTAAAAATGGATTGACTAAGTCTACCGGCCAACCGGTGGATTTCCACCGGCCAGCCGGTATGGGCACCGGCCAGCCGGTTCCTACCCACCGGCCAGCCGGAGGAGCCAGGCAGTAGGCCTTCCCATTGCCTGGTGTCACCGGCCAGCCGGTGGATGACCACCGGCCAGCTGGTGAGACACCACCGGCCAGCCGGTGTGCCCAGTCAATCCTTCTGGTGGATCCTTAACTGCGGAAAGTAATAATTATGGGTGCCATTTTTCATTGCTACGATCCTGTGCTTACCACTGTGGTTGGACGTAGCGTCATGGATACTTTAGTTCTTCCTCAAGATAAAAAGCACTTTAGCTGTAATGGTAAAATCTAGATTTTCTGCAAAGGATTACAGTGATTGTTTGGCACTTCATCTGATTTATGAGAGATAGAAAGAAGCTGAAAAGAAAGGATCAGTGTATGAGTATTGCTGGGAAAAAGTTCATCATGTGGAAACTTTAAAGACAATTCATGCTATTCAAAAGTAATATTTTAGAAATGCTGGACTGTTGGATAGAAATGCGGGCTAGTCACATGATCTTCGATAAAGCCTGTATGGTTTGTTAAGTCATGCTATAACCATGAGGAATGGGTTATCCATTTACACTTGGTTTATTCTCCCCATTTCCTTATTTTTTCATTGAATTTACCCCACCTCTTGTAAATCATGGTTAGGGAACACAATAACTACTAACTGGTCTCTGATCGTATTACTTGAGCTGGATAGGCACTTTTTCAACCTTTTGTGTCCTAAAAACCCTGGACACCCCAAAAACTGTTCATACATCCAGTAAACATTTTGATATCCCAAAATTATCTATTTAAAGTAAAATTGAAATGAGAAAGTACCTGAAAAAATCATAGAATATCATACCCTCCCTAACATGAAATGTCTTAGCTTTGAGCCACATTTCAAAGTATCACTAAGCTTTGTCAGAAAAGAGATTGAACCACTATGCCTACATATTCATCTCCCCTCCCATGTCTCTTCTTTAATGGTACTATATAGTAATAAAAGCTTTGTTAAAAAAGAGATTGGACCACTATTCCTACATATTCATCTCCCCTCCCATGTCTCTTCTTTAATGGTACTATGTAGTAATAAAACTAGAACAAAAGGTACAATACTACCTTGCAAAACCATCACATTGTGATCCATAAAATGAACTAGATTCTCTTAAAGGATGATTCGGCCTCCAACAAAAATTCAGCCACATGGACTCTATAGAGAAGTCTAGGAAACATCACCTAAAATGAAACATAAAGAAATAATTCACATAAAGTCATACCATCATGGAATATCCAATATATTCCCCATCGGCCCGATCCTCTTCACAACACATTACTCAAAACGCTTGACACCATCTTACCATTTTTTCAAAACATTATCTCTAAATAGAAAATCACACGATAGAAAACTCACTTTAAAATCATGCTTTACACCTTAAAACACATTTTAAATGTTTAGGATAATTTATATCAACCACATTGGGAGATACATTCCGAGAAATAAAACCAATAATATATATAAAAAGATATACAATATTCAATTGATAAAATAATGAATAACAGATTAAAAAACATCCATGCTATCATGGAATTCAAATAATGGTAACATGAATATGGAAACTACCTAAAACTCAAGCCATGCTAAAATAGATGATGGAATCTCAAATTTTAATATTTTCAAATGCACACATATTCACCTTAACTTATATGTAATGATACCTAGTCCATATATACATATTAAGGTGTACAAATATGTATAAGGGATCTATACATATTTGACTATACTTTCATATACCCCTTTTCAATGATACACATATTCATTTTCATATTCACATATAAGCACATATAGCCCCATGATATATATTAATACTTTCAAGGTTGAATATATATAAATGGAGAACTTATATATAGATTCTTAATTATGAATACACATGTAATCCTTTGATGATGACAGCTCAAACCTGCCAAAATGAAGACCAAAACACACTACAACGATATTTGGAATATAAAAATCACAATATCCCTAATTAAAATGTGGAAAAAATAAAAATTATATATAAATAAACCTGAAAATTATGGTGGGAGGACTAAAATTATGGTGCGGGGGTTGCCGGAGGCAGCGGGGGGTATGGCGGTCGCCGGAGGGCGTGGGGGGCGCGAGGGGCGCGGGGGCACGGGGTTCACCGGCGGTCGAGGGGGGGGGGGGGGTGCAGGGTTCGCCGGGGGGCTCGGGGGCCACGGCGGCCGCTGGAGGGCGCGGGTGTCGTCGGAGGGCGCAGGTGTCGCCGGAGGGCGCGAGTGTCGCCGGAGGTAGCGGGACGGGGATCGGGGAAGAGGGGAGGGTTTGTGAGGGGGATCGGGGAAGACGGGTATGCGATAGGGGAGGGGAAAGCGTCGCGGCTTTTCAAAATAGATTGGGTTTCGCGGCAGTTTGTTAAAAACCGCCGCGAAATCTTTCACGGATAACGTTTAGCGGCGGTTTTGTGAACCGCCGCCACAAAACCGCCGCTAAACACTGTTTATGTTGTAGTGTGACCCAAGGTATCCTGGTACACAAAAATGGGCCTTGCTACACCCTTGGTTATGACACTCCTATGGGATATGCTTTGGTAAATTAACAATCTTAGTATGAACCATTATTAAGGGAATTTTAAAAAAATGCCTCTAAGAATACATGTTAGAAAGTAGATCATGGATAACATATATTGAAGCCTATAGATTCATAAGTTAAGGAAATAAAAGTAATTTATAAGTCATCCGTTTTTGTTTTTGGATTACCATTTATGTGTTACCCATAAATTTTCTTTTATTCCAGCCAATGGTTGGTAATAGGAGGACTCGAGCTAACAACCGATGTAAAGATCAATGCGATGACTGTTCTAATGAGATCCCCAATCTAATGGGAGCCAGAATCTGGAACTTTGTCATGATAATCTCTCAGTTAAATCAATAATTGAATAGAAACATGGTTCAAGAGGAATGTTCAACCCCCACTAAGAAAGAAAAAGTCACTATCAAGAGCTTCATGAGACAAAGGCCTCCTACTTTTAATGGATCATCTGATCCCTCAATCACCGAACAATGGATCAACTCCATTAAAAAGATCTTCTCTATCCTTCAATGTTCCGAACAAAAGAAGCTTCTCTGGTATTCTTATCATATAAAGGGTAAAGCTGATCAATGGTAGACATTGATAAAAAATATGAAGACTAAGGAGGAGATCGATTTGTTGGAATGGAAGGATTTCCGAAAGATGGTTTTTGATAAATATTTTCTGCGCACCTTCCAACTTAAGATGGAAAGGGACTTCCTTTCCCTCAAGAAAAAAGATGAAAAATCTGTCAGAGCGTATGAGGAAAACATCACAAGGCTTGCACGATAAGCCTCTGGTTTTGTCGTTACCCCCGAATGCAAGGTTGATCACTTATTTGGTGGGCTGAAACCTAGCATGCAGAAAGACCTGACAATCTGTGACTTCAACAATTATGAGGAAATTGTCCGACGTGCCCTCAAGGTCAAAATGGAGATCAGAAAATCTCAGGGGTATCGTGGGGATAAGAAGCATAAGGTGGACTTCAATTCTGAAATTCTGATGGATAAATACAACGGTGCTAAGAAGATCCATCACCCCACATTCCAAAGGTGTGGAAACAAGAACCCCAAAAATTTCTTAAAGGGGATGAATAAATGATTTAGGTGTGAAATATAAGGACACCTAGATGTTAACTGCCTATAAGAAAAACCCACGACTATGAAAAAGGAGAGGAACGCTCTGTTCGACTCTCAATGTGTTGTTAATTGCTTCAACTGCAAAGAACCAGGGCATCTTACAAATCAGTTCCCTAAGCCAAGGGTTTTCGGTGGCAACCAACAACCTCCAAGGCATCAAGGGTGAGATTTTTCCATCACTACCACTAAAGTGAACCCCAACAAAGAAGTGGTGATAGGTACACTAGTTATTAATTCAAGAATAACAAACATAATTTTTGATTCTGGTTCTATGAATTCTTTTATATCCTGAAAGTTTTGTAGAACAATACCAACACCACCACAAATTATGGAAGTAAATATGTCAATGAGTACGAAAAATGTGGTAATCATTTCATCCCATGAATATAACTCCTACCCTATCATAATCTATGGATTTAACTTCTTGGCGAACCTCATCATACTCCCTCTAGTGGAATTTGATGCAATTCTTGGCATGGATTGGATTTCTCTATATAGAGCCGACATAAATTTCCGTGAGAGGGAAATCAATCTCCATGCGGAGAATCGACCCCCAATTTTATACAAGTGCAAGGAGGAAGATGAATCTTCTTTAGCTACATCATCTAAAGTGTGGATATTACTAACCTATGAGCATGTGTATCTGGATCAGATGATTGAGTCTAAGGAGGCAACCATCCTTGAAGACTTGCCTATTGTGAGGAAATTTGCTGATGTGTTTCTTGAGGAATTGACTGATCTTCCTCCTAGAAGAGATATTGAATTCTCAATTGAACTTATACCTGGGGAGTTTCCAATATCAAAAACTTTGTATAGAATGGCTGTTGTGGAGCTTGAGGAGCTGAAGAAACAACTACAGAAGAATCTAGATAAAGGGTTTATATTCCCAACTGCTTCACCATGGGGTGTACCAGTCCTCCTCATCCAGAAGAAGGATGGTTCAATGCACCTTTGCATCGATTATCGCGAGCTTAACAAAATCACGATAAAGAAAAATTATCCTCTCCCACGAATTGATGACTTGTCCGATCAGCTATGTGGAGCACAATACTTTTACAAGGTATATTTGCGGTTGAGATATTATCAAGTAAGGGTGAAGAAGGAAGATATTCCCAAGACTGATTTTCGTATAAGGTACATGCACTATGAATTCATAGTAATTTCTTTCGGACTCACTAATGCTCCAAAAATCTTCATGGAATTGATGAATAGAGTCTTTATAGATTACCTCAAAAAAATTTTGGTAGTATTTATAGATGATATTCTAATATAATCCAAAACCAAGGAGGATCACGAGGAGCATCTAAGAACTGTACTAGAGACCTTGAGAAAGGAGAATCTTTATGCAAAGTACAACAAGTGTGAGTTCTTATTGAAGGAGGTCTCATTATTGGGCAATATCATCACAAGTGTTGGAATATCTGTGGATCCCTCCAAGAAAAATTCAATATAGGGATGGACAAGGCCATCATCGGTAATGGATATCCATAGATTCTTGGGGTTAGCTGGATATTATCGATGATTTGTGAGAAATTTCTAATGATTTTCCAACCCTCTTACCAAGATAACTCGGAAGGGAGTAAAGTTTTCCTGGAGTAATGAATGCGAAGAGAGCTTCAAGGAGTTGAAAAGGAGGCTTATCACTACACCCATTCTCACATTACCCATGATTGGAGAACTTTTTATGGTATTTAGTGATGCTTTGAAGAAGGTCCTAGGTTTTTTGTTGATGCAGAATGATAAAGTGATAGCTTAAGCCTCAAGGCAGCTGAAAATCCTTGAGAAAAACAATCCCACACATGATCTGGAGTTGGAAACTATGATCTTTCCATTGAAAACCTGGCGGCATTATCTCTATGGGGGGAAGTGTGAGATATATACTAATCACAAGAGCCTCAAATATATATTCACACAGAAAGATCTTAATATGCACTAATGAAGATGGATAGAACTCATCAACGATTAAGACTATTCAATCCATTACCACCCTAGGAAAGCAAACAAGGTGGCATATACTCTAAGTAGAAAGGATCCAATGATTCTGTCATTGATGAGAATTGAGAAGGATCCAATCTTCTTATATTTTCATAGAATGGACATGGTAATCGTTAAGGGAGGAACATCATCAATCCTTTCTCAAATGATTTCTCAACCATCCCTCTTGGAGAAAATAAATGATTCTCGAAGAAAGGATGTGTAAATTCTGAAAAGGGTGGAAGCTATCAGAAATGGGAAATCCTCAGGGTTCATGGTTAACAAGGATGAAATTGTGAGATTTGGGTCACGATTATGTATACCATCCGATCCATAGATAAAGAAGGATATTTTGAATGATGCACATAGCTCAACCTTCTCTATTCACCAGGGAGCACAAAGATGTATCAAGATCTCCACGAAAACTTTTTGTGGGACAATATGAAAAGGTAGATTGCTAAATATACATCAAAGTTCCTTGTATGTTAGTAAGTGAAGGCTGAGAGGAAAAAGTATAAGGGGATGATGCAACCACTACCCGTACCAACATGGAAGTGGGAGAACATTACCATGGACTTTGTCACTAGACTTCCAAGGAAATCCAAAGGAAACAATGCTATATGGGTCATTGTGGATCATCTTACGAAGGTAGATCACTCTATCACAATTCGATAGGACTTATCATTAGATAAACTTGCACGAATTTACATGAAAGAAGTGGTAAGGCTGCATAGAGTAACACTATCTATTGTATCTGATCATGATCTGAGATTCACCTCAAAGTTCTAAAAAAGTCTCCAACATGATATAAGCACTAAACTAAACTTCAGTATGGCCTATCATCCTCAAACTGATGTTCAATCTGAGTGAACTATTCAGACACTGGAAGATATGTTAAGATAATGTTATATGGACTTCAAAGGTGGGTGGGACCAACATCTTCCACTGGTTGAATTCTCCTACAATAATAGTTTCCACTTGAGAATCCGAATGGAACCATATGAATCCCTTTATGGGAAAAGGTGTAGAACACCGATGTGTTGGGATGAAGTTGGTGAGTGTAAGCTGCTAGGACCTGAAATTGTCGAAGAAATGGTGGATAAGGTGAAAACTATTCAGCAGCATATCAAGGCAGCCCAAAGTCAACAGAAGAGTTATGCTGATACCTGTCGATGAGACCTTGAGTTCAAAGTTGAAGACATGGTGTTTCTATGCATATCTCCGTGAAAGAAGTTCATGAGGTTTGGAAAGAAAGGTAAGTTAAATCCTAAGTACATCGGCCCCTTTGATATTCTTGATTCTGTTGGGGCTGTGGCCTATCGACTAGCACTTCCACCTACCATGGACAAAGTACATGCTGTCTTTTATGTATCCCTCTTAAGGAAGTACACAGTAGACCCTTCACATGTACTCTCTTTAGAGGTAGTACAGATAGAGGATGATCTTTCTTAGGAGGAGCAACTAGAGAAGATCTTAGATCATAGAGAAAAAGTTCTACGAAATAAGATAATACCTCTCTTCAAGGTGTTGTGGAAAAACCACATGTTTGAAGAAGCGACATGGGAATTGGAATAAGTGATGAAGAAGAGTTACCCACATCTATTTTATTGTGGGAAAAGTAAATTTTGAGGGTGAAATTTATTAAGGGGTTAAGATTTTAATGACCCAAAAATTAATTAATGAAAATTCCTATTGGTCTATTTAAATTTCTTCTTATGGTTATGTAAAATGTATGCACTTATTTGGTTTTATGTTTTGGATTTTAAAATACTATTAAGAATTGTGACCGTTTCTATTATAGTCGTTGAACAATGATCACATGATTAGTATAAATATTGGACTTTAAAAAATCCAATTTACTCAAAAAAAGGAAGCAATGACCTCATCCAGTAGACTTTCCCCGTACGAAGCCCATTTGTCGGATCTTAAAAAGGAGGTGGCATAATTAGGATTCACTCTTGATGAATCCCAATCCGATCCTGAATACGTTAAGCTTGGTCAGAACCGCCTATGGGAGAAGTGGAAGTTGATAGAGATTACCACTCGAGTGATTTTATCCGAGCCACCCCAAGAGTCTGTCACCATCACACACCTTACCCTAAGGTCTTATGTGGGTGTTTTAAGGGATTATGTAACAATACCCTAGCATTATGATTATGTACATTATTTTTTGAATATATATTTTTTTAAAAGGTTGCGGTCGAAGCCTCAATTTATTATTTAAAGCAAAGACCTCTTTATACTGGGTAGAGGGTGACCCATTACATAGCCCGAAGGCCCAAGTCCAAGTAGCCTGAATACAAGGCTTTAAAGTCCATTATTTTTTTATATAATAAAGAATATATATTTTTTATTGTTATTACTTTATAAATAGTTTTTTAAAGCACAAATAGTATTTTTAGTTAATATTCAACTAAGAAATCTATTCTGATGAATTAATGGATTTTTTAATTAAATAATATTTTAATAAAATATTATTATTAATATAAAATTACTTTTTATTAAATATAAATGATAATATAATTTTATCAATGCAATTGTAATTTTTATTAAGGTTTGAAAGCTGTTTTTGTCAAAACCTATGACTTTTCGATAAATGACGGTTTTTATTTTAAAAGTAAAAATTCACATATTTAGAAAATTATTTAGATAAAATGAATATTATTTTTGGAATCAGGACATTGAAATTATCCAACGGTGAGTTTTTCATAATTTTCTGAGACAATTGATTTTTTGGGTAAAAATTAAATACCGTTTAATTATATAATCTGTTTTATGACATCATAATGAACCAATAGTGATGTAATAAAATAATATAAAAACTATTTTCGGCCATTATATGTTTTAACATTAAAATAATGTGATTTTAGCTTTATTTTATTTATTTTAAAAAGATTTAGTGGACCCTCCAAGACTTATAAAACATTTTAGCCTTTTAAATTGAGTTCCTTGAGAGTGTGACTCACCTCCACATATGTAACCCTATTATTTTAAGAATCTTGGACATTATCCTTATAAAATATCATTTTTCACTTCTCTTTGGCAAAAACCATTGGCAAAAACCATCATTTGGTTTGTGGTTTTGATTAGTTTAATGTGTGGTGTCCCAAACCTAAATAATAAAGAATTCCCTCTCCTTTCCTATATAAACCCACCCAGGCTCCCACTTCCTCTTCACTCAAAGACTTTTGAGTTCATCCAACCGCTTCCCTCCTCTCTCTAAAATACTTACAAGGCACCCCAATCTCCCAAGAAGTCTCTCTAAAGCCCCTCCTAAGCCTTTGGGATCACACTTCCAAGCAAGGGATTCTCACTTTCCTTATTTATCTCCAAGTTTCCTTATATTGTTATGCCATTTTATTTTTAATTATAAATATTGGGGTATGATTTAAAACCTCCCCCATAATTCCCTATTCATGTTTGAATAATGATATATCCTCTTTATCTCTCATTAATTCTGCCCATGTACACCCGTTACCATACCGAAATTCCGTAAAGAATTTTTCTCTCCTCATATACATTCAAGCAATTATTTTGTATTACATATCTAAATTCCATTAAATTTGTTGGGACATGTATCTATATGACCCCCTTACTGTCCATTTCATGTAAATATGATGAGAAGCCTATTTCTCTATCATCAAACGTTTTTTATGAATTCTTATGTCACGCTGTTATGCAGCCAAAATTGCACCGCGTTTTTCCAAACCAAGATCATTGTGTAGTGAATACCATACCCTTGTCTCTATCAAGTGTATTCACCTTTATGAACATATACATATTGAATGGTAATTTAATGTATTTATTCCACATTCCTTAATCGTGGAATAACTTATGATGTTGATTGATTCCATGTTATATGATCTATGTGGCACACTTATGCATGAAATGAAATGATTAAGAAGGGTACACTCTAATAGAGATCCAATGCATTTGGTAAAGTAAAATATCATGATAAATCATGTGAAATGAGTGTTGACTCATGATAATTCAAGTGCAATGAGTTTTTACTCGTGCTTCATGTGCAATAAGGGTTTACTCATGCTCCATGTGCAATGAGCCTTGGCTCATGCTAATTACATGTTAAGTGTTGTTGCCACATTTCCATGTTATGATTATCATGCTTTATCATGCCTTTATATTCATGTTTATCTTGTGCTCCATTGACATGCCTATTGTGTAACATGTATTTTATTCCTCAGGTTATTCCATGTTTATTCCCTTACGAGGCTTTATATCTCACCCTTTTCTTGTGCATGTCCTTAGATTATCCCATGCAATGCTAAGTACGAGGGAATGTAGTGGTCATATAAAGTAAGTTTTTAATAAAGATGTCTTATTTCATGTTTTTAGTTGTTATGTAATGATATTAAGCCCGAAATACACTATAAATCTCTATCTTCTATGTTGTATCAAGTGAAGTTTATGTAATAAATCATGTTTTAGTGTGTAATAAAGAACATGGTTGTCATATAGAAACATAAGGAATTATTATATTTAAAATTAATGGTATATAAAATATTTGAAAACATATCAAGACTCTTGGGATGTTATATAACCACACTAACCCATCCCAAGGATTATAGGGAGGTCATTACATAAGATATACCAATCCAAAGGATTCTGGAGAGGCTTTCTAATACACATTGACCCATACTTGATATTTTAAGGAGGTCTATAAAGAAGTTTGCATAAAGCAATAATACACATAAATAAGATATATCAAAAATAAGGGAGAAAAACACACCAAACCTTGCAACATTTATCCCATATATATTTAAATGCACACACACACACACACACACACCAGGAAAGTCCAATAAAAAGCAAATCTTCTGACCATTTATTAATAAAATAAAACGAGTCCACAAAGCAAGAAGATGGGGAAGACAATAAAACCCACATATAGAATAAAAACATTACATATCATAATAAGGCACATCATCCCTATCACCATAATCATTAGTAGTTTCCCATTCATATTGAGAGTTACCTTGATTGAAGATTTTAAGGATATCATAATTGACCCTTCATGACACCATGGTGGAGGATCTGGTATAGATGTTCCTCAACATGGTTGAGTAGTCTTTCCTCATTATTCTCTTCAAGGGGGGGGAGTGCAGAGATGAATCCCTTATTTTCAATCAATTTCTTCTTACCCTATGTAATAATGTACTTGAATGAGGATTTACCACTCCCTAGAGTCTGAAGGGGGGCGTTGTAAATTACCCTTTCATCATCAGTGATATTGTCCCACTTATCATCAATTTTTAAGGAGTAATATAATTTGTAAATATCCTACTAAAGATTATTTTATTGTGCACCCAAGCTAAAATCACTATCATTTAAATACCATTCTATCACATCCGAGTCTCTCAACTGTATGAAGTCATGCCCCATGAACTAAGGCTGCGTGTTAGTATATTCCATAACCACACACTCAACTACACATGAAATTTTATTAATAGGATATTATTCAGTCAACTCAACACCCCTTTTACAAGAAGGAGCAACCCTTTCCATCTTGGACGGAATTTTTCCTACAGGATGATCAGTTACATTATCAATGAGACCACCCAAGGTAGTTGTAGTTCCTTGAGGCACTACTACTACTGGAGTATTTAAGACATTGAAGACACATACCGGTCTACTAAAGATGTCCTTAACTTTCAGATCATGAGGTAGAGGTAGAGTTTTTTTCCTTTCCTAGATTACTTCATATGATTCTAGAATATCAGCATCCTAGAAAAAACCCAATACATCATGAATTTTAGAGGGTCCATTAAAATCTACATTTAACACTCTACCACTATCAACATTCACCCCAACAGGGACCTACTACAATTAGTTCACTCTCAAGCTAGAGTCCTTTTGACTCAACTTCCCATGCTTGAAAAAGTAAAGTTTATACCTCAAATTCTTGAAAAAAGGATAGAAATCATACCGAGATTCAAAAATCACCAATTTATTATGTCATAAATCTTCACCAACAACCATCCAGAAGGATTCAATAGGTGGATTCAACACATCGATCTCAAAACATATCCTCAGTTAAATGGGATGGTAGACAATCCTAG
This sequence comes from Viscum album, assembly GCA_963277665.1. Taxonomy (NCBI): domain Eukaryota; kingdom Viridiplantae; phylum Streptophyta; class Magnoliopsida; order Santalales; family Viscaceae; genus Viscum; species Viscum album. Next base: position 780,092,022 of record OY728138.1, read on the forward strand.
TCTGACTATCCAAACATAGGTATCACAATACTAGGTTCCCTAACATGCAAAGAATAGAAGGATTTTGAAAGGGGATCAGAAGTTGAGGAAACCTTAACCAGATCATGATGGTTGGAAGATCACACCTCATATGAAAATCATGAGACCAATTGAAGAGAATAAACCAAGATCCATTACATGTGGAAGGTGCGCTCGACCAGGATAAGACCTGATCTTCCTCAGAGGCAAACCTAACCATGATATGCTTGGAGTCAAGAAGTATGATGATTGACCACTCTTGTAAAACCTAATATCCAAATATAAATCATTAGAAGGATTCTACTGATGGATATCATTTCTTGAATCTTTAAATCAAAATCATATTTAAGAGAGAGGAAGCTTAAGTGAATTCCATATTCGAAATCAAAAGATGCAGGGATCCATTGAACAAATTCGAAACCTTCGGGTTGAGAGAAATCATATGTAAAGGAAGGATATATTTAGGGTTTTAGAAATGGTATATGTTCGGTGGTTCAGAACCTTTGAGCAGTGGTGAAGGACCCTCCCCTACTAAGGGGGGAGAGGCCAACACGATGGCCATCTACGCCTAGGTCATTAGAGGTCAGCCATGCGGGAGAGATCCCCTCTCATGAGTACAAAATATTCTTCTCCAAAACACAAACACACACACACACACACACACATATAACATGGAATTTTCAATACACATAATTTCAAAAAAAATTCACATTTAAACATAATTTTTAATGAAAATAAATATAATTTCTTCTTAATTTGGAAATATAAAACTATAATTTGTAAATAAATAATTATAAAATCACCCTTACATTATAAGTTCTGAAAATGAATATAAATTGATATAAAGATTTATATTTACATATATATATATATATTAATAAAATAAACTTAAATTGATAAACATATATGTAACCCTTACAACAAAATATCACAATATAGTAAAATAAATACAACCCCATACTAATTTTGAAAATAGAGATCCATTGAAAATAAATAAATATGGTATCAACCTTACTAAGATTTATCTTAAAATAAAATAATAAAATTATAAGAAAATAAATTTTTAAGGAAAAAACCTTACACTAGAATATTAAAACAGAATTTAAATAAATAAATTTCCTTACATGAATTGCATAAAATTAGCTTCTGTTGCTACTTCACACCATCACCAGACTAAGAATTTGGGTTTTAAATAAATTTTCTCATTTGATTAGTGATTTTATATCCAAAACCTACACTATTTATGTAGTGGAATAAATATTTATTTAATTGTTTTATCTTTTGACCAGATTTGATTGTCTAAGATTTCAAAATAGCGACAAAATTAATCTTATAGAGCAAGATGGGGTACAGATGTAGATAGTGAAGAAATTTGATTCAAAAAAACAATTTAAAAAGACCAAAACAGGATATACAAATTGATAGTCAAGAAAACAATATATCATAAACAAATAATTCTATTCATAATCTAAAATCAAAATAGTATACAATGACCAGACCAAAAATAACTGATGAAATCGTCAAAGAAGAAATAAAAAATGAAATGATAAATACAAAAATAAAATCAGAACCTACAAAGGAAAATACAAGGCTACCTCGCTAGGTTGAAGAAAATATGAGACCCTCAGATCCAGATCTAAATGTTTTCTTTGGAAACCCTAACTACAAGAGAACATTGGATACCGGACGATGTTCGAGCAACTGGAGGTAGTCAAGTGAGTTTGTGTGATTCGAGCTTTGATTCATCAAGGAGGAGCACCGATAATGGGTGGCTTCCGTAGAAATCTTCTAATATCACGATGGGTTTTCAACTGGTTAGAGATTTTTAAATAGATCGTGACACTTTTATTAGTGTTTAAGTAATAAGCGTTGATAAGAGGCATATTTATCAGCATTTTTTTAGCACTGATAAAGATAGGTCTTTATCTGCACTAAAACTCTATCACTCATAAATATTGTTTTTATCAGCGTTTTTTAGTGCTGATAAATCCTCATCTTTATCAGTGCTAATAAAGATTCCTTTTACCAATGTTTATTACTTAACCGCTGATAAAAGATTTATAATTATAATTATAAATAAAAAATTTGTAAATATATATATACATAATAAATATATATAAATATAAATATAGTGAATATATTTGTTATTTAAATATATTTATTATAATTTTATAATTATTTAAATATATAATTATTTATTTATAATTATATAATATTTCTAAAAAATAATATTTATATCATTATATATATTTATATCATTATATATATTTATTTAATTATATATATATAATAAATATATATAAATATAAATATAATAAATACATTCATTATTTAAGTAAATTTATTATAAATTTAATAATTATTTAAATATATATAATTATTTATTTATAATTATATAAATACTTTAAAAAACATTTATTTATTTATAATTATAAATATATAATTGTATAAATATAGTCAATGTATATTTATAAATATATTTATTTATAAATATATTTTTTTAAATACATTTTTAACATTATTAATGAATATCTAATTTTAAGTGCATGCATGTTAAAAATGAGTGAAATTGAATAAATTAAAAATAATCACACTTTAACAATATTGAAAAAATGGATAAGTTTTGTGTGTGTGTATTGTATATAAAAATGCATTAATTATGTATATGTGAAATCAATATAATACACATTTTATCCATGTTAAATTTAAGAATCAAATGACATTCAATTATATGTCCATTACTCTATGCAATTGGTGAGTATTTTTAATTCATGTTAATTTTTAATTATAAACCATTATTCACTAAATATCATAAATATTTTGTAACATATAAATCATATTTATATACATTAATATATGTCTATATATTTAATATATACTAATTATTAACATTATCAATAATTCTAATTATTAGAATGTTTAATATTTTTTTCAATTTACTTATTTTTAATCTTTATTTGTTTAATTTTAATTTTTCATATATTTATATATTTAATACAAACTATTTATTAGTATTTATAATTTATATATTTTATAATCAATTTATTCATTTTTATCAATACTTATTTCATTAATAAAATTTGTAATAATTTTTTGATAAACTCATTATTTATTTTATTTATTTATTTAATTATTTAATTTTATTTATTAAGACCTTTATCAGCACTAGAAAAGCACTGATAAAGGATTCCTTTACGAGGGATAAAAATATAGCACTGATAAAAGGCACCCTTGCTAAAAATAAATCATTGATAAAGGGTACCCTTTATCAGCATTATGAAAAAAGCATTGATAAATACCAGTGTTGTTAAAAACTTGTTTTGTAGTAGTGTTGGTGGGTGTGTGTTTTTACCTTTTTGACTTTCAATACTTTTGTTATACTTTGTTTTGGGATAGATGTATGCATGCATTTTAGTTTCAGCTTTTTATATCTCTAAACTATTGTGTTGAGGTGTTTGTGGGTGCGTGCGTACAGGTGCTCTAGTAAAAGGCCTCCCTGAGTTTAGTTATGCCTTCGGTGCTTGTCGCTACCCCCTAATCTATGGAGGTAGGTTTGGGTTAGTTGTGGCTTGAGCCCCAGTATGGGTTGGGTCGTGGCATTTCGCACCTCATGTACTATAGATAGAACATAAAAAAAATACAAGCATATCATAATCAAAAAATAATGTTTAAGCATGGAACCACTTACCTCAAGAGTAGAAACTTCCAGAAATCAGTGCTAAACCACAACCGCACCACCAAGGGACCCTATAAAAAAATATTGAATCAAAAACCTCAATATTAAACCCTATGAATCAAGATACAACCCTAAATAGGTCACCCAACCTATTGAAGGTATGAAACCCTAATAAAGAAGAATAGAAACCATAGAAAAGTTGAGAAATCAAGGGATAAGGGCACTTACTTGGATATTCTTGGAGAAATCACACCAAATACACCACAAAAATGAGGATCTAAGGGTGAAAAGAGGGAGGTAGGAGGTGCCTAGGGAGAATAATACCAAATGGAGAGGATTATGGGTGTTTATGGTTAAAAATCGAAGGAGAAGAAGGTAAAAACCAAATTTTTTGACCTAGAAAAGTCGCATAGTTTTCCCACATGGTTTGCCAAACCATGCAGCAATCGTGCTCCCCTCACTGTCTAAGAGGGACATGATGCACAGTTAGACCATATGATCTCCAAACTAGGAACCAACCATATGGTTCAACTCTATCCCAAAATGGCCAAATACTGCATGGTTAGGCCACATAGTCTCTAAACCATGTGCCAACCATGCGGTTCACCTCTATCCCAAAATGACAAAATGCCACACAGTTTCCTGGCCAAGGGAGCATGATTTGAAAAATTGTGCGCCAACCACACAACACTTTCTAACATGCCCAAATTCTCTATTTTTCACCAAGATCTCAAGGCAAAATGAAGGGATGAAAGATAAACTAAAGATAAACATAAAATTACCTAAAAAAAAGAAACGAATGTGACAATAAGGGGTGGTTTGATTCTAAATAATTAAGTTATATAATACTTGGTAACCTTGAAATTGATGATTGATTCATGATATTTTTGGATATGTTAATATCATTTTTGGTATTATGATATATTGTGACTAGTATGTGAGCATATGAACTAGTTGTTAAGGCCATTTGAGGGTTGAAGATAGAGTTAATTTTTAGAGGAATATATATTCTCATCATGGTTTAATGTCTTTGTGATTAAAATAGGGTTTGGGAAAGGTATTTTATTGAGAGTATATGATTAGGGTATATGATTTTGGGAAATAATAATGTTGTTTGTGGAAGGATTAGTTAGATTTTTAGAAATTATATTTCAATTATTATTGGATTTAGAATATTTTAAGAAAGTTCATGGTAATTTGTGATCTTTATCTTAAGGATTAGGTTAATAAGTATGAGATAATCCAACTCAAAGTAACCTAGGTTGAACCAATAATGATATATTTTAAACTGAGAATGATAAAGGTTAAACCAATTCTGATACAAGTTGAGTTGTAAGAACTATAGGCTATCATGATAGTGTTATAAAGTGAGACATCATGAGTTTATTTATGACAATTCACTTATAATGTCAGTCACTCATGTTAACTCTTCTGGTCTTAGTAATGGATGAATCCTGAAGGAACCAAGTTAACAAAGGATTCCATGAAAAATTCATAAGTCATACCAATAAACAACCTAATGGGATTAGGTATGGAGTGAGAAATATTAAAATTATTCTAATCAGGTATAAATAATTATGATTAATAATGTGAACAAATTTTAAGTCTTAAACACACCAAGGAAGATAATGATGAAGTCTCATGAAACATCCACTGAAAAATATGATGAAGGGAAAAAATATTTTATTTCATATATTTCAAAAATATGGGGTGAAACATGGAGGAAATTTACTTAAAGGGATGGGTAAAAGATATAAGTGTGGCGTTAAAGGTCATAAAACTCACAAGTGTAAGGAAAATAGATAATCTACAAAAATTAATTGCTTCAACTGCAAGAGAGTTGGGAATTATGTGACCCAATGTCCCAATGTAAGGGATAACAAAGGATATAGTCACTAACAACCACTAAAAAATAAAATCCTTTGAAACTTCTACCAATAAATCAAATAGTGAATTTGTACTCTAGATTTTTTAGAATCCTATTTCATGTAATTTTTCACCAACTACTAGATATTGAGTTATAAATAAAAAAAATTCCCAATGGCATGATTATCATATAAATAATTTTAGGGTTTGTGGGAAATTATTCTTTAGGGATCCAGATCTTAGTATAATTCTATGTGAAATTATAAATGATTTATCTCTCTTTATAAAGAACTTATAATAATTTTTCATATAGATAAATCTCATTCTACATCCTAAATAAAACCATGATTATCTAGAAGTGTATGATTATTTATGAGTTTCCTATAGAAAATAATCTGATCTTATGATTCAAATTGTGAGGAAACAATTTATTGGGGGGTGGGGGAGGGGTAAAATGTAATACCCCATAATTCTAATATATGATTACCTTTAAAAAAATATTTTTTTATAACTTTCTCTGCATGCAACACAGAACACATGATATATTTAGATGAAATTTAAATATTTAAGTATAACCATTAAGAAAAATCCATTAAACTATAAGAAATAAAAAAATAGTAACTACTTTATTAATTATATGTTTATATAAAATAAATTCTACTTATAATATGAATGAAATTTGATTAGTTTACCTAAAATGAGTAATAAAATCATTTATTGTTTAAAAAATTATTTTTTAAAAAAGTTGTATTTTAGGTGATATGAATATTTATTTCAAGAAACAAATTATTAATGATAAATTATTTTTGATATTAAAAAAAATTAACACTAATTTATTTGGTAAATGATATGAAATAGGAATAATAACAGTTAATATTTGAAAATTTCATTTTCCAATAAAAATTATTTTTCAATTATATTTTATGATTTTTTTCAAAAAATTAATTTATAAATTTTGGAATATGAAATTAATAAAAATGAACTTAATTTTTTAATTCCCTATATCAAAATTGACTTATTATTTATTGTTAATATTTTTCTAAAAAGGTTGATTTATAGTAAAAAAAATTCGATTTTCACAAAACTTATAATTTTTATGACTTTAACATTATATAAAAATGACCTAGAAATTTATAAAACCATTTAAGTAATAAAATATGGATTTTATGAATAAAATTAATCATTTTAAAATATTCTTTGAACTTATAAAACTTATGGAAAACATTTTTAAAACTAATTAATGTGTTACTTTAATATAAAAACTATTTTCAGTATTCTCTTTGAATAAAGTATTTTTCAAGGAAGATTCCATTTTGGATTACCTTGTAAGCCTCCTATCCTTTATTTTTTATAATAAATCAATTTATTTCATTAAATATGTGTACAAGATAATATTACTTTATAAATATATTTAAAACTTGAAAATGTTATTTCTCTAAAAATTGTTTTCTCACGATTAAGTGTATTTATTTTAAAAATTATCTTTCCGCACATTTAAAAATTTTATTTTATAAAATTATTTTAAAATTTTAAATTATAAGCACCAAATTAGGTTAAAATTTTAATCTTAATCTTTTCCACTAAAATCAATTACTATGATTATAAATTAATTACCAATGTAAAATTAAATTAGGGTAAAATACAAAAAGCTAAAAGAAAAATCACTAAAAAAATAAAATTAGTGTAAAAAATGTGTAGTTGAGAAGATATTCTTCCCAAAATCATTTTACTATACTCTTATTACATTTTTGGCCTTTGAAACTTGAATAGTAACCTTATATTATTGAAAATGTAAGGGTAACCCCCAAAACTATCCTTCCCTTCACTTATAAAAGGGTAAAATATTCTATACTTAAAGTCATACATCTCCATAGAATTTAATATTTAAAATATTCCAAATTTATCCTCCTACAACCCTTTACCTTGTTCAAAATATCTTGTTCACCATTATTTTGCATAAGGCTTTCATTTCCAAGGAGACTTCCAAGGACAATTCCAGTCCCTAATGTGAGTATTATCAACTTCTTAGATTTTCCTCTTAATTATATTATTTAAAATTTATTATAGACACATTAATATAATGATATTAGTATCATTTATATGCTATAATTCTATTATATTAACCTTATTATAATTGTTTATTCATATACCCTATCCATTAATAATTTTTTTTGCTATTTGTGAGTTGTATGGACTACGACCTCAATGATGTAATATGTTTCGTTTTACTTCACCACATTAAAAGGATGGATATAATATGGTATTAAATAATAAATATGATTTTATGACATCATTAAGGTTATATTATGATATATTTAAAAATATATTAATGATATGATCAATAAACGATCATCTTTAATTTAATCATTTAAAATAAGTGTATTAAGAGGAAAATATTTTATTCAAATTGTGTAATATTTTCATAACCATTAATAATTATTATAATTAATTAAAATTATTATATATAACACTAATATACACTAAATAATATCATTATTCTTCTATCATAATGATATTATAACAAACCCACCTCACAATTATTTATTAAATCAAGGGACGTTTATTTTTGGGTCTGTTAAACGAGCTAATTGAATGATACTATAAATTTATATCACGAATGACTGTGGGAAAATAATTACTGATATAATATTAATAATATTTTAATTAATAATTTTTTTAGTTATTGGTATGTCATATCAATACTTAATTAATTAATTAAGAAAACACCCATCAATTTTTAAGTATCACCGAAGCATGTTTATTATGGATTTAATCTTCAAAGATAAAGACTAAGAAACTCATGAAAGAAGTTTGAAACATAAAAAATAAATAAAAAACATACCTAATAGTATTTTTATTTTTCTATTAATGATTAAATTTTAATGAAAAATGAACATGGTCACTACTATTCTGAAACAAGTACAAATAATAAAAACTTTAAACACTCGATATAGAAAATTAGTAGAATTCATATAGAGAATGACTATTTATGAAGTTTATAAATGAAAATGTATATGATTAAGGTTATTAATAAAGTTATTAATATAAATATGTTTTTGATATATAATGATAAAGTATGTTTGTGGAAGTCAGGATGAGAGGTAAGGGTTTCAGTCTCAATTTCATTTCATTGAGAAATGTTTATTTCCCACACCATGATTTTATTTTGTATGGTGTAATTACCAGCCCATTGTAATATTTAAACAATTATTATCTTATATTTAATGATATTAAATTTCCTATTTCATTTTAACATTCTCATGAGATCTTGGTTCCAATGTTCTAAAGGAATTCATCTCAATTCCCCATCATTGAGACACGTAATGTATATGTGCACCAATTTTCATTTTCAAGGTGTGTATACTGAAAATTTTATATATTTTATAATGAATACATTTTATTTAAATACATATAAATATAAATTTTATGTTTTAACTCTCAAGGTTTTCTGATCCAAAAGTTACTACAGAAGTAAGGGTTTTAGTCTCAAATTTCTCTCTTTGAGACATGTTTGTATTATGCACCTAGTTTCATTTTTTGTAGTTTATATGTGACCTATATGAGGTTTAATATATTTAATTATATCTTAATAATGGTATTTATTTTTCAATTACAATACCTATATTTTTAGGGTTTTTGATTAAAGTGTTACTCAAGTCACAAGGGTTTCTATGGTGTCAATTATGATTCTTCAAGACATAATAAATTATGTGCACCATGTTTTCTTTAAATGGTGTATTAACCACCCATTGATATGTTTTTATCATACTATTTTTATTTTATTGGATTTACTGGCCAAATAAGGTTTCTATATTCAAGTGGATATTGAAAAAGTTTTTTCCCTAGTGGTAAGGATTATTGGTAAATCAAATCCCGTTCTTTGAGTTACAAAACATTATTCTTACATGATTAGGTTCTCCCACCTTAATATTTTATTATATATTATTTTATAATCATATTTGGGAAAATATAGTTTTAATACCAAGAATGATTTATTACTCTTTTAATAATATGGGTTTTTAACAAAGGTAATTTCAAGTATTAAAAATTTCCATTTCATAATTAAATATTTTGGATCCACATTTCCTATAAAAAAATTATTTTATTTACAAGAACCTATTATTAGATATTTTTTAAATGTAAAGGTTCTCAAAATATTTCACATCACCTTTTCAAAAGTTACCTTATAAAGTGACATGTAATTTTTTTACATCAATGATAAAAATGTTTTCTAAAATCTATTCAATTTTTTGATTTTATAACATCCTGAACCAGGTACCACTAAACCGGTACCCCATGTAGGTTCACCAAAAGGCATTAAGTTCACCTCACCATATTCAACAGGCTATTGACTACCAGATAGGGTCTAAAAGCTGTATAGTGGAGAGAAATAAACCTTATATTAGAGTAACAACATTAGAAATAACCAAAGATCATCCATAATAGTAATAAATAGAGTGAAGAAGTAGTAAATAAATTAAAAAATAATAATGTTGTAATAATATATAAATTTCTATAAAATCCAAAATATCCATGTCATACATACAACATTTGTCACCCACTGGGTTGAGAATACATGCATAAGTGCAGAAAGAAAACTAAAATAAAATTACATGGATCTACTATTAACTCCAAGCCAGACCACATACCAGGTCTCCAAGACACCATTGATCTACTCCAGACTAACAAAAAAATCCAAAATGAGTGTCGTCACTTGATCATGCAACTATGGGCCTCATACCTATCCATCATGCAATCTGTTCTCAACCTGAAAAGCAAACATAAGTTCTGTATGCACACCACAGTTCATGTACAAGGGTGAGAAATAATCTCAGTTGGCCACCCCAATGATGAACTTATAAATATACTCTATGAAGTGTGTGTTCATGAAATATTCTCATCCTTGATGAGACATAATTGAAAAATTTAAGTAAAGTATAACAAGTGAAACCACAGAAGATCCCTAGATCTGTGATCCCAATCAACTAAGAAATTTCATAATGTATACATATATTTATATGTATATATATATTCCCATATATATATATCTACATAAATATGTATATACATGTGTAAGGTAAAAGTTAAAATAAATCAATAGAATTCAATCATTGGGTCCATAATCCCGATCATCTGGACATCCTGTAAAAAGGGAATTTAGTTGGATGTCATACCACTCAAGCCATGTATAATTAAGTCGAAATTTGGGTCTATAATCTCTATAGACAATAATTGATACATCCAATTCCAAAAATGACTTTGAACAAGCTACATCATCATAGGGGGATACATGTCCTAACCCTGGGTTCACTCGTACATGAATCCAATCACTACAATGAAGTATTCTAGGTAATATCTGGACATCCTATAAACAAGGCACTTATGCCTAATATAAATATAACAAGTACTTGAGGTTCACGACCAAGGTGTCCAGGTATTATGAAAATAAATCATTAAATAATTCATTTTCCCTATGATTCCATTCATGGAATTCCTAAATGGGAATCCAATATCACTCAAGGTAATAATAATCCACTTTACCTGTGAGTATATCCATGGAATTACTATATAGGAATCCAGTATCACTCAAGGAATATTTAATCCACTTATCCTATGAGTCCATACATGGAATTCCTACATGGAAATCTAGTACCCCTCAAGGAGTATATATTCCATTTAAAATAATGAGCCCGTCTAAGGAGTTCTGTATAAGGAATTTAGGTATCACCCATAGATTAATGTAGTTTGTGTAACCCTTGATCCCACCCAAGGTGTTCAATGAAATGAACCCTAGTGTTTCTCATGGAACATATAATATCAACCATCCTCTGATCCTATCCAAGTCATTTCATATAAGGAACCTGAGTGCCACTCAAGGCATGCATAATTTATTCAACCTATGATCCAATCCAAGGAATTTCTCATAAGGAACCCAAGTATCACTAATGGCATATTATCAACTCATTTAATTTGTGATACCATCAAAGGCATCACATATAAGGAGCCTAAGTAATGATCAAGGCCAGATCCAAAGAACTATGTATAGAAATCCAATAAAATAAAGTCTCAACAGTTGTATCCTAGGAAGTAGGTCTATGTATAATGATAAAATGATAATAAACAAGAAGGGATCATTATCCAGGTCTTAGGGAATACATATGGGAACCCTAATAAAAATATATGATAAAAAAGATTATATTCTGAAACCCAAGAAGTACATATGGGCATCCCAATAAATAATAATATACCGCATCACATCTAGAACATCGACCAAAAACTAGGAATCACCTCTGGCTATGATAGCTACATGAACAATAACCATGTGAATGCATAAATAAAACGTGAGAGTGGATGAATACCTAAACCCACCACTAATACCACAAACTCATGGGATCATATGTTTTTATGGGTTTTATGGTGATTCTCACCACCATATCTACCCAAACTTGACATACTAGCTCAAGGTTAGTAAAAAATCATGGCACCCATTGGGTCCCTTAGGTCATGACATTAGAGATGCATCCTACTTGGGATCCTTGATGTCTTCACATAAGTGAAGGCACCCTACTCAGGATCCTGAATAGTTAAGGTAAAATGAGGAATCCAACATGGGATCCTTGATGATAGGTAAACAGAGGCATCCTAGACAGGATCCTTGGAACATTACACATAGAAAAAGGCATCCTAAATGGGACCCTCAATAATAGTTATAAGATAGAGGCATCCTATACAAGATCCTATAGGTAGAAACATAAGAAGATGCATCCTACATGGTATCCTTATGGTTTAAATGTGAGTAGAGGCATCCTATAAGGGGTCCTAAGAAACAACTAATAAGGTAGAGGCATACTACATAAGATCCTATAAGTCAAAAGTTAAGATGAACTCTTTTTAAAAAAGGAAACTTACTTGAATAAAAATATAGATATATGGATCATATCCCATCTAAAATCAAGGGTCTCACTCTTAGGATATAGATAAATTCAACTATTGAGGAAAACCTATATTTTTAGTAAAAATATTATAATTCCTGATAGGAGTCCTCAAATCACCTCAAGGGTTTACACCATCATGATCTACATGAAAAAACACTCAAAATAGACTACTAATTTTTCCCATTTTGACTTTGGGGTGTAAATATATGGAAAATCCTCAAATGGTATCAAGGTAGGATTACACGACGTGTATTCCTTGGTACATAGTGTGTACCATCAAAGCCTCATATGGGAATGTACTCTATCTAGACATGGCATGTGGAAACCCATGTACATGGAGTGTAAAACATGTACATGGTGTGTACTCTACATGGGGTACCTTCTTGTGCACCTCACACACTCTTTCCATGTATTTAGCCTGACTGTGTACTTCTACACAGCGCACGACTCACACGGGGTTTGGCCGTGTACTTATACATGGCTATGTGCTCATAAACAAACTATTTGACTGGGTACTTGACTATAAAAATGAGTCCCAGTACATGGCATGTATACCCCATACATGTTGTTCACTTCTAAAAATCCATTTCCCATGAATAAGAACAATATATGACATGTGTTACTGAACTACACAACATGTGATCTGTATTTTTGAATGGGAAGCCCCTCAAATTGGATTGAAACCCCATTTTCCCCCAAAATCTATAGAGAGTCCCTTAAGGGGTCCTAAAAAGTGATAAAAGGGGTTTAAAACTTGAAAATGGTAAATATATAGGGATTTATATTAAAACTTAAAAACGACCTACCTTTGGGTGAAATCCACCAAAGCTTCACTTGTTTCCATGATCTGTGGCTGCCACATGACGATCCAACTCCTCCTGAGCTTTGTGGTGGTACCTCCATTATTACCCCCCTATCCCCACCCCTATAAATTTCTCTATTAGTCACTCTAAGGAAGAATCCCATAAGGTCATATGAGAGAATCCAATGGATAAATAAAAAAGAAAAAGGGAAAAAGGAAAGGAAGAAAAAGAAAGGAAAAAGAAAAAGAGGCTCGGGCCCAAGCTCGATGCCCAACATGTGTTTATGCCCCAGCTAGGAAAAACATACCATTATGGACTTAATAGAAGATACATAATATCAATACAATTCTCATTTAAAAATATATATCCAAATGAATATGTGTGAATAAATTAATATTTAATTAAATATATATTAAATATTAATTATTCCACATAAAATAAAATGGTTAAAAATTATACCAAACTACTTCACTAGGGTAAAAATCCTATTATAGCACCAAAAGAGTGGTCTAAAAAATTATCTGATGTCATTTTCGAGGGTAATATTACCATTTTACCCTTATAAGTATCCTATTGCAAAAATTCAAATTTCTGTTCAAAAGTAAATTCTGAAAAAACATGGGTTCTTATTGTCTCCCCACCATAATACTTTTCATCCCTGATAAGACATGGTGGTCAAACACATCCATTCTCTCAACTAGAGAATTTTCACAAAAAAATATATCTTAACTATGAAATGACTAGCTTCAAAGCATCCACAATTGTCTCCTACACATGATATGTTCAACTATGACCAATATGATACTACCACCACAGAAATACCCTTATCATCACACCAAAATCAAACATTAATGTCAAAGGACCATGAAAAAACCAAATTTCAACTAAAAATGAGGGATTTAACCCTCAACCATCCAATGATTACCTCCCCACCATAATTATTACCTTATACCACTCCTCGAGAATAACCTCTATAAGTTTCATCACCAAACCAGAAAAGATATTCTAAAAATAATAATCTCAATGTATACCTGACACTCTCTCAGCATACTCAAGATGATGCCAAGATAGACCATGATCATATATTACTATGAGTACACTAATATCCTATAAAAAGAAATGTATAGATCTCTCAAACAATGCTCAAATAAAATAGGATACACTTTCCTTTAACCAACTCCTAACACCACATCTCCCAACAATGCATTTCTAGGTCCAAACACAGGTCAACCATCTTGTGGTAATCGATTCATTCTCAATGTCTCCTCTAATATAGAGGTAAATTCATCATTTTAACCCTAACTCCCAAGAAACCATACCCATTGTAAGTCTTTGAAAACATCGATCCTCGACTCCCACTCGACCAATCACAGATTTATGATTTAAACGATACCATGTACAACTGATGTGTACCTTTATTACCTAAATTATACTCCAATGAGTTATCTAATACAAAAACTAAGCTTACCAATCTACATGGAATGTTAGTCCAAACATTATAGAATCTCCCTTAAAACCCCTCTTAAAAATTAGTCACCATACCCATTCCATGATTTATTCCCTGATCACCCATCACCTGGTGTTATTCCAGTCATGGGCATCTACCCGTGCTCTGACTACATTAACAATATTGGAAACACTAGAAACTAGGCCAGGGACCTAAAAAGTCCCACCCTTTGAAGAAAATATTTATACCAAATAACCCTAGGTGCTTCATCAAAATCCAAAGGCATCAACATTCCTATATCACAAAACCTGAGCACTAACCATACATCAGTCTCAAATGAGCATATAACTTAGATCCCTACCTAAAAATGGATCCATAAACCTAGGCCAACCTCTCACACTAGTTTCCCTCAATCAAATTGAATGTTGACCTATAAGGTTCTAAGTTAAAACAAAGGGCCTCTAGGTCTTCCACCTAGCCCTACTGATCAAGTCTCATAACAGGTTAACCAGGTATGACCACCTATCACAAAATTAAAAACACTCTAAGGGAGGTAAAGATCACAATGGACTAATAAGGGCCTGATACTCTTTGAGGATCCTCATAAGGAACTTCTACTTGGAGGTTACAATACCAACGTAAAAGATATACTGAATTGACACTCATCGAGCAACCATATACAATAATACCCCCCTGAGGTCCAATTAATGATAAACATCTGGGTACTTATCAACATCGTTCTCATCAATCCCTCTAGATAACTATAAATAATGTTTAGTTAAGTATAATTTGATTCCAAGATATGAAATAAAACACTTTATAGGTTTTTATTGAGACTTTAAATAATTGAATATAAGAAACGAAACCCTACGAGGGGTATAACACATGGGAATCATGTACCTTATTGACCTAATAGGGACACTTCACCTCCCATGAATGAGTACTGATTCATCAAAATCACCACCAAACACACCACCATATATCCATGATAAAATCATATTTGATGCATAATTTTTAACATATTTCAATGGTTTTAAATGGAATTTTGATCTAAACACCCATGTATTATAATGTTTTATAAAATTGTGAAAAAATATGATTATGGTAATAAAATGGTTTAAAATGAATAAATTGTTGAAATAAGTTAAATATTTGGCTGTCAAGGATTTAAAATTTATTTTAATAATGTTGGATGATGGGTTTTCAAGTGTTATAAAACTAAAATTAATATATTTTAAAGTGTGTATGAAATTTTCTAAGTATTTCAATATCTAATAAATGTCAATTAAAAATTAAGGTCCAAACAAGCAATCCCTCAACCAGGTGGTAGCCCACCAATAGCTTTCTAATAATGGCCGACCAGCTAGACCACCACTCATGAGGGATCTATAGATCCAGTAGTATGATAATGGTGGATCAAATCTAATTCAAGAAATTATCCTGTGGGTAGAGAATATCTCAAGGAGTATTCATGGGCTGAACCCCATGTGTTTTGTGGCCTGGGTGTGTGTACGGTGTCATGCGGGAGCCCGTCCCCACTATAGGAGATCTACCCAGGACTCTCATAGATTTACTGATAAACACTTTCTATGCCTCTTCCTAGTTTAAATGGAGGACATGAATTATAATTCTTTTTGTTCATCATTTTCAAAATATTGTGTGCCTCTACTCGAACACTCGTCTTCGATTCTCTCCACCACTCTACCTCCACTCAATGACACTAGTTACCACCAATTCACACCATAACCCCCATGGATGACATCTCTGAGAGCTTGGGGGTGACTCATTCTCCACTGGCTCCACTCTATTCCACCCTGGATCACCTCATCACCCTTGAACAATCACCATAAATCTTTTCTATAGATTCATCCAGCCATGCGAAGTCCATATGTCATGAAGGAGATTCATTGATTCCATTCTCACCATTGCCTCACTCTATCACTACCGCTGATTCACCCCTTCTATGTAGAACATACCACATCCATCCCATGAAACCATGCATGATGTGAAAAGCCTGTTACCTCATGGATTTCAGTCCACACTAAATATTTCTTCCCTAGATCCTCAGGTGATTTCAAATTATGAATCCCATGTCTCATGTGAATTTAATAAGAGACTTGTTTTGAAGATGTGATTGACTTCACCAAAGTAAATCCTCTTATATAAATAGATGAGGGCTCATCCACTTGAGGGGGTAGTTCTCCACCACTATGAGGTAGAGGCTACATGCTGGCCCAAATGCTTCATCCCATTTTCTCTTTAATTTAATCTTATTTTTTTAGTTTAGTTTTATTTTTAAATGTAATTTTTTTATTTTGGTTTATTTAAAAAATTGAATTCATGCATTTTTTTTATTTAAGTGTTTCTACCCCTTATTCTAATTATTCTCCTTCTTCTCAAATTATTTTTCTTTTAATTTTAAAATTCATCATTTTATTTTCTTATTTATTCTATTTTATTCTATTTTATTTTCTTCTTCCTTATATATATATCTCACCATCTTCTATTATATTTATTATTTTATTATTCTCTTCTCCTTACATTCCACAATGACCTCTTACCATAAAAAAGAGGGGATAACCCGAGTCTTGTCATGGGGGAGGTATTTGGTGCTTCCATTTCATTCTATTATTAAATTCATATGTTTGATTAAGTTTGTGGTGAACAATGGTGACATGAATAGGTGTAAATATTTTCTACCACATCACTGAACTCCAACTCATTCCTATAATTTTATTAAAACTTTTCACTCCTTTCTACTGAATTTAATCTCTTAATATAATGAATTTGATCCATTCAATAGATGAAATGACATATTATGTAGCTAGGTCCTAGGATATGTCACAATCTCCATTGAGGTGTTCCATCAACCTTAATTATAGGATGAGGTGAAATTGATATTTCTAATGGAATTAAATAGTTCACAGTAGTAAATAAAAGAATAATAATTCATACATGGGATCTCAGAATTGAATTATGAAACTAAATTTAAACACTAACAAGGTGAATGATGGAACCCACAAAATAAAATAAAAAGTCCAAGTTATTTATTCATTAATTACATTCTATCATTTCATGTTAGTTTATTTGTAGCATTTAATTTATTTTTTAAATTACATTATTTTTATAAAGTAATAAAAACATCCAAAAATAAGTAGTTTGGGTGAATTAGATTAAATAAGTTAACAACTAAGAAATCTCTTCAAGTGAGACGAACCTAGTCATCAATTGTGCTGCACTAGGAAAATAATTTTCTTTTACCACAACCTATGACATGAATGTGTCAAAAATAGTCTTGTTGTTGGGGATAAAATTGGTAGTATATTTAATTTTTCTATTTTACTATTTTATACAGTTTTAATTTCTTATAAAACCATAAAAAACTATTTTTCCATGATGTTTTAAAATGCTTTTTAATACATGGAATAATTACTCTCAGGTGAAAGAACCGGTGTTTTAAAAGTCTAAAAAAGAGATCTTACATAAAAGTATTAAGGAACTAATTTATATATCAAAAAATATGGTGAATGGGAATGAAATGGGTATATAACTTCAATAACTATTGATCATGCTCAATCAAACCAAGTCTGATTTTCAGAGAATAAAGTATGAGGAATAAATGCCATTGGATCTTCCTAATTTTACTAATGAAATCAAAGAGGTTGAGGACCAACTCAAGGAACATCAAAAACCCAACCATAACAATGAACACATCAAGGAATACCATGAAAACCTAGAGAGTAAAAATAAAGAGTCACTTGATGATAGTAATATGAGAAAATTTCTAGATCAATTTTGAAGAAACTAGGAACAATATGAAATGAAATGAGATCTTCCCATATACAAGGTTGAATAATCAACACCTAATTACCTATTTCTAATAATGGAAGAAGTGTCCACACTAATGGTTGAATTTGAATAAAATATGGAGGATCTAGACTACCTCCACCCATCAACTATTATTTGAGAATAATTATTCCTTCAAGTGATAAACATAAGGAAATAAGCTAAGACTAACAAGATAAATTAAAAATCAATAATGGATTCCATGTGTCACAGTGAAAAGGGGATTATTATTTTGAATTATATGGTGTTTATTCAAGTGAGATGATATATGGATGGTATAAGGGTAATAACAATAAGGATCGATTGGTTATACTATGTTGGGATGAATAAATCCATTAGAATTATACCTATCCTATCTAATTTCTATAATCATTATATTGAACATTGGATGTAATGACCAAAAATCATGGAATGTGTTTATACGACGCAACCAAAAAGGGATGGCCATGACACATAATGATAATAAAGGTTGTAAGTTACTAAAATCTAGTTTAGGTTTGAAGTATGAAACATGATCATAGAATTTTCATTTGGAATGAAAATTTTCCATTTGTCTACCAGTGGTTAGTGGGAGAACCTTTTTTTTCCAAGTAAAATATTTTTAGCAACATATGGAAAACATATATTGGTCTTACAGTTAGTTAATACTAGGATGAAATTTATTCTCTAGTGATTGAATTAAAGTAGCAACCTAATTTATAGGGAGTAGGATCTACTGAGGTAGATCTAATGGTTTCTTGGACCTAGTAAATCATATATATAGTGAAATGGTATTGAAAAATAAAAGATGGAACAATTCAAGGGAATAATTATTGCCAGTGTCACATGGAATATCTCTCTCCAGGTTGACATGTCCATGATATGTGAGGAGATTAATGTGGTGAGATGAAATCGATAAGCTTAAGTGATGGATCAATCATGTATGCCATGATATGTAAAAGAATTGATATTGATGAGATATACTTTATAGTAGCAAAAAATTAGTTATGTCCAAGTTAACTGCAAGTGAAGTAGTTAGAACTATCAAATTTTACTTCAGAAAGTGCAAAAGATATGTACCTGGTAAGTGGAGAAGAAAGGGTACTAGTTTTCAAGGGAAATAAACTAGTCTTCCTTAGATCCATGTGATCTAATATCATAATTAGTATAAATTGATGAGTGATACAAGATCAAATAAGCCATTGGTATCCATACCTACAACTACCGAGTATGTTGCAGCTTCTGAGGCAGCTAAGAAGCAGTTAAATGAAATGATTTGTTTCAGTTCTTGGAATCACACATAGTAAGAAAAGCATTATCATAATGAAAATTAATATATTATTACTATCCAATATTTTAAGTTTTTAAAGTGAAAAAAGGGATATACTTAATGATACCATCTATTGAGAAGTTTTACTCAAGGACATGGGGTCACAAATAGCAGAATTTCCATGAAGTGGAATCATGTCAGGCCCAGAAGCTAAATCCACGACTCAATAGAAACATGATGTTAATAATGTGGGAGATAACAAGGAAGGTTATCAAGTTGGCTCTAGTTCAAGTGGGAGTGTTGTAATAGTGGGTGCCCTAGAATCAATTATGTAGTAATTTTGATTACCATATCATGTGTTCAATTAGATATCCATGATGTATTCTTACCATTATAGTGTAGATATTTCTGTATCCATTATTTAATGGTAATGTACATCGATTAAATTTCACATCAAAAGGTTATAGTAGATCCCATGATATAATGAGAACTTCAAGATACTATGAAATTAATCTTAAACAAGGTCCCATTCTCTAGATACATCTTACTAACTGTACACAGTAGATGCTTGACTATCAGGTGATGGGGGCTCATAATCATTGAGACTTATTCTCATGAAGTTCACACATGGTGATCTACAATATTGAGATCACGAGGACACACCTGCTAATAGAAACACCATATGTTTTGGGTGTTATTGGTTTTTTCTATCTATATACATGTGTATTGGTCTCATAACTTGATATCATTAACAATGTATTACAATTGACTATGTAATTTGATTCAAGAAAAAAACCATAATAATGAAATCATGGTGAGGTAACTTGTGTTGGGTGTGTCATTGGTGGTATGCCATTGTTTTAATGGTCAATAAAGAATTTGTTGCTTCTAGGTTAAAGAAGTAATATATCTTAGGATTTGTTGATCATGATGGTAGTAACTTCATAAATCCATAGCCACATTAGTCAAAAGGTAAATCCATACAGTTAGATCAACAAATAATAAATAAAGAAAAGGGTGATGACACAAGTGTGCATCCTTATTTATGAGATATTAAATACAAAGAGATTATATTACAGAGTGTGTATTTATAGGTTGGTTGTCACTTTTGTGAAAATCCTTATCTTCTTAGGGTTTATGATGGGTTTCTAGATCCAACTCTTAGTCTGTGAATAGTATTCACTACAACTGAGATAAGGGTATAGAGGGTCACACACAATAACATATTCAATAATATACATTATTCAGTTGAATAGGTATATTGGACATGGTGGGACTCACTACTGGGGTATGAGTTTTTTCCAAGGATAAATGATCAAAAAATTAATAAATAAATTTATATTATTTAAGTTAATAATAATTTAAATTTAAATTATTTATTAAATGTATTTACATGTTTTAGAGTAAATACATGAAAATATTATTTGAATGAATATTAGTTTAAAATATTTAGTGCTCATTTAATATTTGTGGGAACAAAAAGTCGAGTTAATGGCTCAGTTATTATCATGCAATATATTTATTATATTACAAGAAAGTGATAATAATATTTATGACTCAGTACATTAGTCAAAATATTTTGTTAATAGAGTGTTAATTATTCAAGAGTCAGGGAGGAAATACATGATAATTTCCTAACAAACTATAAATAGAAGAATATATGCTCACACTAATTACTATTCATTGGATCTCTCTCTCTTCTTATCTCTCTATTGATTTAAAGAGAGAGGATTTGAATCTAAAATCATAGATTGAGTTCCCTATTTTTCATCGCAAGCAAGGTGATGAGGTGTTCATTAGAGCGTTGAAGGCATCGTCAGATCTCCAAGCTAGCACCTAGAATTTGATTATAGGTGCTCCTGAAGGTTTTAGAAGCGCATGTGGACAATCTAGAGGAATTTCGATTCATATTATTTGAACAATGATCACCAACGATGAGAATACATCAAGTGAAGATTCATATCAAACTAGGTATTTATGGTTTTGTTTTTTACTTAAACTTCTTCATGACTTGATCCTTGGATTAAACTAGGAAATGATTCACCAACATCGATGAGTTTATGTCGATCATTGGTGGAAAATTTTAAAATAACATATTTTGGGAATTTTGTTGCATGCCTAGTACATTCATCACTGACCACCGAGATAGTGATTGAACTAGAAACAACTCAGGTGTTGGGAAAAAATCCCTCAAGGTATCATTGAAGCATTTTTGTGGTGATTGTGTTTGTTCACAAAGTGGACATCTGTGTTGTGATTGTTCACAAAGAAAACCATGACATACAAATTTTTTGACAAAGGGAATTTCATGGTGGCATGTCGAGTTCAAGGGATGTGGTTAACGATCCATTATTGATTCAAGAACGTCGAAAAAGGAATGGTTGATCTGAAGGTGGTACAAATAGAGCCGATACAAGGTGGCGCTGTTTTCCAGTGTTTACCATATTTTTGGGCTTGAAAATTGACAAATGGAGAAAAGTGGTTTTGGAAAAGGGACTTGCGTGCCATTGTCTTGAAGGAGAGAAAACTTGCGTGCCATATGTTTTTCAAGATCAGAACATCAAAATATGGAAAATGGAAAAGGGGCGCCCAAGTTTTAGGGTTGGTCGTGCAAGTGACTTGCACGGAAGAGACTTGCACGCCGAGACTTGCGCGCTGAGAGGAGACTTGCGCGCCATCGCATAGGGTGTCCAAATTCCTATAAATATAGGTTGACCCCTCCTTATTTGGTACGAGTTCAACACTTAGAGAAAATCAGAGCTCCAGTCGTGCAGATGTGGTGGTCGCGCAAGTGGTGGTGTGGTCGTTCAAGTAGAAGTTGCACTCCGGTTGGTTGTTGTGCATCGAGAGTGGTTTGGGTGAGAAAGGAAGGGAGTCACCCAAGTTTTGAGTTGAAGAAGGGGGTATCAAACAAGTGGTTTGGTGACACTTGCGCGCCAGGTTTTGAAGAATCATGACAATTGATGGTTGCGCACCAAAATTGGTTTGGGCGTAAAAGGGTGTGAGTCGTGCAAGTTTGGAGTTGTAGAAGCTTGTGTCACACAAGTGGTTGAGGTGAACTTGAACACCAGTTTTGACTTGCGCGTTGAGACTTGTGCGCTGGCTTGGAGAAGGGCACCGAGTATGGTTGAAGCACAACAGTGATTCAGGGCTGCGTGAAAGCTGGAAGATTTCCCAATACCTTCGGTGCAAAGTGAGATTCATCTACGGGTGAAAAGTTGGACTTCAATAGAGCATCTACCTACAACAGAGGATGTATTCATTAGTGATAATGAAGAGACCTACAGGTTTATAAACTGTGAGTGGATCCTTTCCAGAGCAGTGATCAAAGGAAGAGGAAGAAGGTGATCCTCTCCACTGGAAGTGATCAAGAGAGAGAGAAATAGGGAGTGACCCTTGGGAAAGCAGTGAGATGACCCTAAACATTTTAAAGGCAGTGATCCTGGGAATAGAAGTGATCTATCCCAAACTTTGTAAACAGCAGTGCACTTTTAGTAGAATTGGTACATCGGCACATCGCTGGTGTATGCTCCTTGGATGTAGCCCAGTGAGGTTGAACCAAGTAAAAATTTCCATGTCCTGTGCATGCTTTAGTTTCTGTTTTTACTTTGCTTTAGGAAAGAGAGAGAAGAGAGTCTTGCTTAACTTCGAGACAAGATCAATATGGGAAGTTGTTTTAATCTGTCATACCCTGATTCATCCCCCTCTCAGGGTATCTAACCTAGTGTACCTAGCAATTGGTATCAGAGGGAAAGGTTAATATCTGTAATTCTCTCTCAAATGGAGGCCACTAATCATAAAGGTATTCCAATCTTTGACGGGAACAATTTTCAGCTATGGAATAATCAGATGCAACACTACTTCTGATCTTTAGGAATGGATGTGTTCACAGCAGCAATGCATGGTATAACGACTGACATCAACAGTGGGGATTTATCGAAAGCTGAGGGAAGAGAATTGGATTCTGACGCCAAGGGCATAAATGCTTTAGGGGGATCCCTATCAAATTCTATATATACGAAGGTGATGTCATGTAAAACATCACATTCCATGTGGGAAAATCTGTTGAACATATATGGAGGTGATACAAAGGTCAGAGAAGTGAATATGCAAGTTTTGTGGAACAAGTATGAAGATCTGAGAATGAACCCGAATTAATCTATTGATGAATTCTTTGACAGGGTAAATATTGTAGTGGAGGTCATGAGAGGTCTTGGAGAAGTTATTGAAGATATAAAAATTGTGAAGCGCATCGTGAGGAAAATTCCACCTTGGTTTAATCCGAAAGTTTCAGTTTTGGAAGACAAAGACCCAAAAGAGATGAAAATGGATAACCTGTATAGAACACTATTGCATATGAAATGAGAAATGATGATAACGATGCTGTGGAAAAGGGAAAGTCCAAAGAAGTGGCATTCAAGGCCATGAAAAATCTCACCATTGAAGATTCACAAGAAGAATAAGAGACAGATGAGGTGATGTCATTCCTTTATTCAAATATGCAAAGAGGAAAAGGAAAGTTTAAAGGGAAACTTTCACTAGCATGCTTTCAATGTGGAAAGGTTGGTCATCTTGTGGTGAGGTGTCCCAAAAAGTTTCAACATAACAATAATAAAGATTACGAAGTCAAAATTCCCAAGAAGAAGTCTTCAGCGTTTGTGAAAGGGAAGAAACAATTCAAGAGAAATTTATTCAAGAAGAAGAATCTTCTTTATCAAGAATTTGAAAGTTAAAATGAGTCTGAGGATGAAGAGGATAAGGAGATTGAAAACTGCAAAGATCGTGAGGAAAATTCTATGGTGGCAGTTATCGGTAGTGCTCAGAAGAAGGAAGAAACTGGCATTGATGATGAAGAAGAAGTTGAAGGAAGAGTGGATATGCAAGCTGAGTTAGAGGATGATCTTGAAGAGATAGATGTTTGGAGGGCTAAAACAAATAAATACAACAAAGTTGTTTGTGACGCCAAAATCTATATGCAACAGCATGAATAATAGAAGTCTGAGTTGATGGAAGAAATTGAGAAACTCAAGTCATCAACACCAGAGGGCTCAGAATCAGTTAGTGAGTATAAAATAAAAATTGAAGAACAGAAAAGGGAGATCGATAGCTTGAATAACACAAGGAAAGATCAAATCAAGCGTATTGAAGAACTTGATGGAGAAGTTGTTGGTTTGTGGAAAAAGTTCAAAGATCAAGAAAAACTATTGACACCTGCTGGGTCATTAGGAAAGCAGATCACTCAGAAAACCGAGAAGCTGAAAATGGAGAATAGTGGTTCAATAGAAAAGAAGCATCAACTATGTTCAGATGCTAAGACCGATGGGGGGCTTGACCGAAAACAAAAAGTAGTGAAAATTGAGGTCAGATTGCAAGCACCCACTTCGATATTGAAGGTTGATTTGAGCACAAGGAAAAATCAGAATATTCAGAGATCCCAAGGGGAAAATCATAGGGCAGAAGTTAGGAAAAGGAATGCACTTTATATCAGGTGTTATTGTTGGGGAAAGATGGTACATTCATAGTATGTGTGTTCCATAGCCAAGAGATATCTAAGGGAACAAGAACAGAGGTGGCATCCAAATAGAGAACTGTTCTATAGAACATGTTTCGAAGGACACTATTTTTAGTGCGGAGGATTTGGGCACATGGCCAGATACTGTACGTCAACCATACAGAAGAATGTGCCCAAGCAGAACCAAAATGTTCACAAGCAGCAGATCAATGCACCAACAGGTGAGTTGAACATGAAAAATCGATTGCAGCCTTAGAAGATAAAGCTGGTCCATCATACTCTGAGAATGATCATGAGTCTCAATCTATACCGAGTGTGGAGACAAAAATATTGACCAAGAAGAAGAGAGAAGAGAAGGCAGTGGTTGCTGAAATTTCCCTTAAAGCATAAGATCGTTCTGGTGTGTGGATCCTCGATAGTGGTTGTACGTCTCACATGACATGCAACAAGGATATGGTTACATGCATAAAATATGACAAAGAAGGAGTTGTCAAGTTTGGAAACGATGAAGTCCTACTGATAATTGGATCGGGAAAGGATAGGTTTGGGGGGAAAGAAATAAGACGTGTTGATGTCTTAGTTGTAGAAGGTCTCAGTCACAATTTTCTTAGTGTTAGTGAATTTTGTGACTCAAGGAATTCTATATGGTTTACTAAGAAGACCTGTGTTGTCATAGGAAGATATGGTACAGTGATACTACAGGGAAAAAGGACAAAAGGGAATCTTTAACTTGTAAGTGGAGAAGAAGATATGTGATTTTTATCCAGAGAGGAAGAGAACAAATTGTGGCATAAGAGACTTGGTCATCTATTCCAACCATCCGTGGAAGATCTGGTGAAGTGTGATGCAGTAAGAGACCTCCCTAATCTATCACGTGACCGTACACATATGTGAAACACCTATCAACAAGGGAAGATCATCATAAAGATATACAAAGAGAAGGAAAATAAGTCGACAAGAGTTCTTGAATTAGTGAATGCTGATGTTTGTGGACCTATTTCACCAAGATCCATTGACGTGAAGAGGTATTATGTTCTTTTCATTGATGACTATAGCAGAATGACATGGGTATTTGTTATTTCCCATAAGTCCGATGTGTTCAGCTACTTAAAACAGTACCAAAGGGAATCTGAAAGGATGATTGGACAGAAAATTATGAAGTTTCGTACAGACAATGGTATGGAATTCACAAATAGTTAGGTGGAAGAGTATCTTGAGAAACATGGGATAAGGCATCAAGTTTCTTCATTAAGAACTCCCCAACAGAATGGAGTGGTTGAAAGGATAAATCGGATTATCAAAAACACGGCCAGAACAATTCTTATAAAAAAAGACCTACCAGAGAAGTTTTTGAAGGAAGTAGTATTGACATCAGTGTACATTTCTAATAGGGCTCTGTTGTGTTCAAAGAAAGGAAAGAATCCATATGAAATGTGGTACGGAAAGAATCCAACAGTGAAATAATTTCGAATATTTGGAATTTAGTGCTTCATTCTCAACAAAGAAAAGCATAAGAAGTTTGAATCATGTGGAGATGAGGGAATATTCCTGGGCTACTCAGGAAAAGCAAAGCATACAAATTCTTTAACAAGAGGCTGAGAAAAGTAATTGAGAGAAATGAAATCACTATTGTGGAAAATGAAGAGAATATTCAACAACACAGTGAGAAGTTTCTTGATGAAAGTGATGAAGAGGAAAATAACACAGGAGGAGCAGAAGTGGCAAATGATGACTCAGAAGAAGACACTGATGATGAACAAGAAAGTGTCCAATCTGTGTCTGCAAGGAATCCAAAGAGTCAAGCTGAAATTGAGAGGCATAATATCATTGGTTATCAGTCAGCTCTAGTTCAGACAAGAAGAATGAAATCACTACAACATACATCATTACTATCATAGGTTGAACTGAAATGCTTCGCTGATGCAGTTGAAGATGGAAACTGGGTTCAGGCTATGAATGAAGAGCCTGATCAGATTGAGAAGAACCAGATGTGGGAGATTGTTTTGAGACCAGCAGATAAGAATGTCATCAGGACGAAATGGGTCTATCGCAACAAGATGAATGAAGATGGTGCAGTGGTTTGAAAAAAAGCACGACTAGTGTGAAAAGGATACTCCCAGATAGAGGGAATAGATGTTGATGAGACATTTTCACCGGTTGCAAGGCTGGAGACAATCGGATTATTCCTAGCCATTACAGTGCAACGGAAGTTCAAAGTGTTCCATATGGATGTAAAATCGACATTCTTGAATGGGGTTTTGGAGGAGGAAGTATATATTGAGAATCCAGATGGTTTTATCATTTATAAGGATGAGAAAAAAAATTTCAAACTAAAAAAGGCGTTGTATAGGCTGAAATAAGCACCAAGAGCATATTACTCAAGTATTGATCAGTACTTGAAGAAGCTTGGTTTCCAGCATGGGGGAGTTGATTACAATCTCTATTTCAGCAACAATAGTAATCAAAGGATGGTGGTTTTGGTTTATGTTGATGACATAATATTTGGCAGATCAGATGAAGCTCAGTGTAGGCAGTTTTCTGAATTCATGAAAAATGAGTTTGAAATGTCAATGATTAGAGAGCTAACATTTTTCCTTGGTCTAAAGGTGACTCAAGGAAGGAATGGAACATTCATTTATCAATCCAAATATGTCAAGGAGGTTTTGAAAAGGTTTGGAATGGAAAATTTCAAGGAAATATAGACTTCAGTTGCTACCCGGATGAAACCGTACAAAGATGAGGATGGAAAGGCGGTTAATATCACATAATACAGGAAAATTATTGGAAGTTTTCTATACTTGAACACAACAAGGCCAAACATTGTATTTGGAACATGCCAAGCAGCGAGATATCAGAGTAATACCAAGGAAACCCACATGATTTCAGTGAAAAGAATACTTCGTTATATCAAGGGAACGATGGAATTTGACTTGACATATAATGACAAATCTCAGACAGAGTTATTGGGATATACTGATGTAGGCTGGGCCGGTTCAGCGGATGATAGGAAATCAACGTCAGGTGGTGCTTTCTATCTTGGTGGATTGTGTATTTCTTGGCTAAGCAAGAAGCAAGATTTTATTTCATTGAGCACCGCGGAGGCTGAGTATATTACAGACACTCAATCATGCACAAAGTTATTGTGGATGAAGCAACAACTTGAAGATATGGGAGTTGAAGTGAATTCTCCGATCAGAATCCAGTGAAATAACTAAATTTCTATAAATCTTAGCAAAAATCCCATACATCATTCAAGGAAAAAGCACATTAAGATAAAGTATCATTTTATCAAGGAGAAGGTTGAGCAGGGAATCGTGAAGTTGGAGTATGTGTCTACAGAGCTACAGGTTTCAGAAATTCTGACAAAGGCCTTACCCAAGGAAGCTTTTGAGAGACATCGACTGGCTCTGGGAGTTCAGTCGACTCCCCACACTTGAAATAGTGTGGATTCGGAACCCCCCTCTCCCCGAGTTATGATGTGTGTTTTTCCCTAATGTGCTGATATGCTTTCTCTACTCTGTTACAGACTGCAAAGGAGTGACCTTTGGGTTTGTTGACAAAGGGGGAGAAAATAGTGATTTTTTAAGGTGTGGATAGTGTGACTATTTGATAAATCATGAAAAATAGGGGGATAAGCTGACAGGTGGAGCAGCCAGGTAGGGGGAGTTGATAGGTGGAGCATCCAAGTAGGGGGAGTATTAAATCTGACGATGCTAGAAGTGATCGATCAAAGAATAGATATCACAACAGTTGAGGATCGTGATAAAAGCAGAAGAGTGTTGTTGGAATGTTGTAAGAATATTTCCAAAAATTGGTATCAGTTTGGTGTCAACAATGGGTTTCAGAGTTTAAGTGATTCATTGATGAAATTTTCATTTACTCTTGTTTCTCATGCCGAGAATTGATCATGTGGGCTTAGAGTATGTGCTGAGTAAATCCTTGATCTCTATAGGAATCTCAATAGGCGAATGGTGGCTGAAGAATTAACGATGTATCTTTTTATGGAAGAATTTTCAACAAACCAAAAGGGGGAGATTGTTGGGAAAAAATCCCTCAAGGTATCATTGAAGGATTTTTGAGGTGATTGTGTTTGTTGACAAAGTGGAAATCTGTGTTGTGATTGTTGACAAAGAAAACCATGACATACTAATTTTTTGACAAAGGGGATTTCATGGTGGCATGTAGAGTTCAAGGGATGTGGTTAATGATCCATTATTGATTCAAGAACATCGACAAAGAAATGGTTGATCTGGAGGCGGTACAAATAGAAAAAATACAAGGTGGCACTGTTTTCCAGTGTTTGCCAAATTTTTGGGCCAAAAAATTGACAAATAGAGAAAATTGGTTTTGGAAAAGGGACTTGCGCGCCATTGTCTTGAAGGAGAGGAAACTTGCATGCCATATGTTTTTCAAGATCAGAACATCAAAATATGGAAAATGGAAAAGGGGTGCCCAAGTTTTAGGGTTGGGCGTGCAAGTGACTTGCGCGGCAGAGACTTGCGCGCCGAGAGGATACTTGCACACTGTCATGGAGGGTGTAAAAATTCCTATAAATAGAGGTTGACCCCTCCTCATTCGGTTCGAGTTCAAAACTTAGAGAAAATCAGAGCTCTCGTCACGTAGGTGTGGTGGTCACACAAGTGGTGGTGTGGTCGCACAAGTAGAAGTTGCACGGCAGTTGGTTTTTGCGCATCCAGAGTGGTTTGGGTGAGAAAGGAAGGGAATCACCCAAGTTTTGAGTTGAAGAAGGGGGTGTCACGAAAGTGGTTTAGTGACACTTGTGTGGTAGGTTTTGAAGAAGCACGACAGTTGATGGTTGCACACCAAAATTGGTTTGGGCGTAAAAGGGTGTGAGTCGCGCAAGTTTGGAGTTGCAGAAGATTGTGTCGCGCAAGTGGTTGAGGTGAACTTGCACGCCAGTTTTGACTTGTGTGCTGAGACTTGCGTGCTAGCTTGGAGAAGGGATCCAGGTATGGTTGAAGCATGATAGTGATTCAGGGCTGCGTGAAAGCTGGAAGATTGCCCGATACCTTCTGTGAAAGGTGAGATTCATCTACGGGTGAAAAGTTGTACTTCTACAGAGAATCTACCTACAACAGAGGATGTATTCATTAGTGATAATGAAGAGACCTAAAAGTCTATAAACTGTGAGTGAATCCTTTCCAAAGCAGTGAGCAAAGGAAGAGGAAGAAGGTGATCCTCTCCACCAACAGTGATCCAGAGAGAGAGAAACATGGAGTGACCCTTGGGAAAGTAGTGATCTGACCCTAAACATTGTAAAGGTAGTGAGCCTAGGAATATAAGTGATCTATCTCGAACTTTGTAAATAGCAGTGCGCTTTTAGTGGATTTGGTACATCATCACATCGCCGGTGTATGCTCCTTGGACGTAGCCCAGTGAGGGTGAACCAAATAAAAATTGATGTGTCCTATGCATGCTTTATTTTCTGTTTTTACTTCACTAGAGGAAAGAGAGAGAAGTGAGTCTTTCTTAACAGTGAGACAAGATCAATAGGGGCAGTTGTTTTAATCTATCATACCCTGATTCACCCCCCTCTTAGGGTATCTAACCTAGTGGACCTAACATCAGGGTAATGTTATTATTTTGAGTTATTTTTCTAATATTATTCAATTTGATTTGATTATTACTCCTTATTTTTTTAATTTTCATATTTGTCCAATTCTATTCATTCCTTAGAGGAAGATGAAGAAACTGGAACTTCACCTTTTGAGGAACACATGGAGGTCCTTGAATTTGATGAACATACATTTGATGAGGCCCATGAAGAAGTATAAGTATCCAAGCCTGAGGAAATCAAGATAGAGAATGATCATATTGAAAGGGAGAAATTAATTATTAATAATTCAAAATTTATTCAAGTAAAAATACCTTGTTACCTTCCCTTAAAATATTCAATTCACGAAGCCCCTATTGATCCAACACTAGAAGATCAAGAGAAGGCCACACAAATAGTAACCAAGGAGGATTATCTATACTTCATCCTACCCCTCCATGAAATCTATACCTAATTGTGAAGGGGATGGATATGCTATACTATATCCATAGATCATTCATTAATAATTATAAAGATGTGGAATCTAGAAAAAGTCACATATGGTGGTTCAATTCAAAGAAGATCTACCCACCATCATATTGTGAATAACAACTATTACTATCCTCTAGAGGTAGTAAAAGTTAGGGCCCACTTGGGGGGATTAGACCAAGAATTATCTTTCTAATTTCTTTATAGGATTTTAATTTCAATCTTAGGAATTAGTCTAGCATGAATCCCACTCCCTCTTATCTTTTTGAGCATAAATGGTTTGATCCTTATGATTAATTGAGTAATTTTATTTTATAGGTTCATAGTAGAAGGACACTCCAAATAGTGAAGGAAAAATGACATAATCTTCATGTGAAAAGTGACTTCACTTTTATTGTTTATATTTTAAAATCCCTACATTTTTGTCTGAAAATGTGTTTTGATATTTCAACTGGAAAATTTCATGCCCATGCTTGGATTTATGATTTACATGATTTAACAAGGAGACATGAATTTCTTAGGAATACTATGATTCCATGTTTTATATTTCAATGTTAATGATATTGAATGAGTAAAATGGAGAATTTACTGATTAAATTAAATAATGTATATTAAAATTAGGACTCATGATTTGAGGGATTTAATTGATTCATGTAAATGAAATTTAACCACTATTTTTCATGGTTTGAATTTATAAAATTCATGTGAATTTATTTGTTATTTTAGTCATTCATTTAGTGATTGTATTAAATCATATATCCCATTATTGAGAGGATTTATAGACCAAGTACTTACAATTTATTCTTGAGAATATTTATTGAGTGATCTTGGGACATGTCACCTACTATAACTTTCATTTGAGCTTATCAAAGCTATGACAGTGAAAAAACACATTTAAAATAATTGAGGCATCTTTTGAAAAGACCTCATCCTTAACTAAATCCTTTTCATCAATCATTGTTTAGCCTATAGAAACCATGAATTTCCTTTTTAGAGATGATCCATGTTTCAAACCATTTTTATCCATTCCTACCCTACTCTTAGTATTTTTAGGATATTTTAAAGTTGAAGTGTGGGGGTGAAGGAAGTCATGAATAATGAGATGAAATACATTGTAAAGAAGAAGTGTGGGGGTGATAAATATGAGTATTAATGAAGGTTTATATTCATTTAACTCTTTATTGTTTTGTACCTCTTGAATAAAAAGAGATAAAATGAAAAAAGAACAAAAAAATATATGAAAAAATGGGTTGTGATTTGGGAATTTCAAAAATAACCATTACTAGACCGATGATTTTTATTCAAATGTGGTTAGGTGTTGGATGTGAGATTTATTCTAAGTATTAATTTCAAAAAATAAAAAAAATTAAAAAGTTATTTGAAAAAAATTATAAAAGTAGAAAAAATATTCAATAGGGTGATTTATCATTCATTATAATTTATTTTACCATGACCTTTACTTTATGTTTTATGGGAAGTTGGGGTTGTTACAATTTTAAGGGGAGAATTTCATTGAGATTTTACTTTTGATATCATGCATTGTGCTTAAGCGTAAATCTTCCTCTTCAAACATTAATTTTTAAAACAACAATTCCTACCAACCTTAAGCCTCAGATACATTTAAACATTAATTGAAAATACCTCATGATTTTATGTGCCTTTTTTCTTTACAAAGTGGAGAAATATTTCCTTTACAATCCTATGTATAAAGAGCATGTTCTCATTAAATGATCGTAACTCTACTTGAAATTATATCATGAGTGATGAGTGAAATGATTCATGGTTATGTAAATCATGTTTTTTCATGTTTAATAATACTAAATTGAAGAACTTTAATGGATTAGAATAGAAGAAAAATCTTCTTCAAATGGGAAAAAGTAAAATGAGTGAGTTAATTGTTTTTTTTGAAAAATGATAAATTTAATTTTTATTTTATATGGAATTTGAAAATTTGATTTAAAATTGATTGTTTTTTTGATTTTATTAATTTGGAATTTTAATATTGGTAACATTGGTGCCCTATAATTTTTTTTGTTGAGATTTTATGCTTAAAGAAAATCATGGTTTAAGTGTAGGGGTATTGGAAGACTCATATTTGATGTATAAGTTTTAACAGATTTAAATGGGTTTAATGAAATTTTTATCTAAACACCCATGTATTCCAATGTCTTATAAAATGGTGGCAAAATATTATTATGGTAAAACAATAGTTTAAAATGAATAATTTTTTTAAAGAAGATTAATATTGGGGTTTCAAGGATTTAATATTTATTTTAATAATGTTAGATTATGGGTTTTCAAGTGTTATGAAATTTAAATTAATATCTTTTCAAGTGTGTATGAAATTTTTTAAGTATATTCATATCTTATGAATTTTAGGTAAAAATTAAGGGCCAACCAAGAAATCCCTCAACCAGGTGGTAGCCCGCTATATAGATATCCAAAAAGGGTCGACCGGCTAGACCACCACCTAAGAAGGACCACTAGAGCCCGAAACATGATCAAGGGGGATAGAATCCCATGTAGGAGAGTGTCCCATGGGTGAAAAATTATGTGGGGACTAGAGGTGGGATGAAGCTCATATGTGGTGTGGCCTAGGTGTGTGCGCAGTGTTATACAGGAGTCCATCCCCATTATAGGTGATCTGGTTGGGAATCCCATGGATTAATTGATAAAAACTTTCTATGCCTATTTCTAGGTTTGATGTGGGTTGTGAATTATAATGGTTACTGTTCAACCTTTTCAAAACTGCGCATGCCTCTTCTTGGATACTTGTCTCTACCGATCGCTACCACTTTACCTCCACTCAATGACATTGGCCACTGCTACTTCACACCAGAACCACCATGGATGATGTCCTTGATAGCTTAGGGGTGACTAATTCTCCACTTACTACACTCCATTCTACATTGGATAACCTCTAAACCTTTATTTGATTACCATGAAGCTTTTTTTTCAAGATTTATCCAGCCATGTGAAGGCCTAATGACACGAAGGATCACCTATGATTCTATGATCACCACTAAATCACTTCATCACCATAACTATTTCATCCCTATCATATGTAACAACCCATGTCCACCCCATGCAACCATGCATGATGTTAAAATCCTAATTCCTCATGGATTTCAGTCCATGTTAAATATTTATTCTCGAGATCCTTGGGTGATTTCAAATTTTGAATCCCTGGTATCATGGTAATTTTAGAAGATATCTGTTTTTAAGATGTTATTGCCCCTACCAAAGTAAACCCTCTATAAATAGTGTAGGTCTCAACCACTTGAGGGGGGATGTATCCCCCACTGTGAGAGGGAGGTTACATGCTGGCCCAAATTCTTTATCATGTTTTCTTTTTTATTTTGTTTTCTTTTATTTTTAGTTTAGTTTTATTTTTATATGTAATTTTATTATATTGGTTTCTTTAATAAATAGAATTCATGTATTGTTATTATGTACATGTTTACACCCCATATTATATTTCTTCCCCTTCTTCTCAACTTCTTATTCTTTTAATTTTAACATTCATTTTTTATTTTATTTTCTTATTTATTCTCTTTTATTTTATTTTATTTTCTTATTCCTTTTATCTCTCCCTCTCTCTTATATTATTTTTATTATTTTATTCTACTCTTATCTTCTTCTTAATTCGCAAAGTGACCTCTTACCCTCAAAAAATGAGTGGATAACTCGATGCTTGGCCCATGGGAGGTAAGTACTCCTTCTATTTTATTATGTTCTTAAATTCATATGTTTGATTAATTTTTTTTGGAAATAAAGGGTAATGTGAATAGGTGTAGCGATTTTACACCTAGAAACTAAACTCTAACTCATTGCTATACTTTTAATAAAAATTTTTCCTCCCATCTACTGGATATAATATATTCATATGATGGAGTTGATCCATTCAATAGATGAAATGAAATACAATGGAGTCAGGTCCTAGGAGATGTCACACTATCAATTGATGTGTGACATCAACTTTGATTACAGGAGAAGATGGTATTAATATTTCTAAAGGAATTTAATATTTCACACCACTAAATAAAATAATAGCAATTCATGTATAAGATTTCCGAATAGATTTATCAAACTAAATTTAAACACCAATAAGTAGAATGATGAAACCCATAAATCAAAACACAAATGCCAAGTTCTTTATTCACTAATTACATTATTTCATTGCATGTTAGTTTAATTTTTAGAATTTCATTTATACTATCAATTCCATGTTTTTTTATAAAATAATAAAAACTCTAAAAAAGAATTATTTGAAGTTAATTAGATTAAGTAATTGAACAACCCCTAGCCAACCATTGTATTACACTTGGAAAATAATTTACCTTTTCCATGACCTATGATAGGTGTGCACCAATCCACATAGATTTCCATTATAAGGAAATATATATGAATGTTGAACCAATTTTGGAGAATTCCATAAAACACCTATACAAGAAAAACCCATTTAGTATTTTTTACACTTTAAAAAATTGGATTCCAGTCATTAGTAATAATCACACACTAGTAGAATAATAACATGTGAAACCTATATATCAAATATGATGAATGAGATGCCTCTTTCCTTTTCCATCCAAGATTCAAAATCAGTAATTTGCCTCTTTTCAATGACCAAGATCCAAAAAACCATCAATAAATAATAAAATCCACACAACATGTGCGTCTCTCAAAACAAAAATCATATAAAACTATAACATATCATATTAAGAACAACAATCCCATATCCATGGAAACCAGGACTTCTTACCAAAATAGGTGTTCTCGACACAATATTATGATATCCATCAAAGTATCTAACACATTCATAAAAATCCTTTCTACCATATCCCAAATATTCAATCAAAAGTAAAGGAACACCCCTGATGCCAATTTGTAATGTCCAAACCTAGGTTCCACTAAAATAGTACCCCATGCTAGTTTTCCATAATGTCTCAAGTGCACCACCCCATATGAAAGCGAATGATGACTAGCAGCGAGGGTCAGAAGGTGCTACAGTAGGGAGACTATACCCTCATATTAGAGTAACAAAAATGGATATAACTAGATATCATCCATAGAAGTAATAAATAGAGTGCAGAAGCAGTAAATAAATTGAAATAGAAGCATGATGTGATAATAGATGAAGTGATATAAAATCCCAAGGATCCATTTCATACATACAACACTATTCACCCACTAGGATGACCATACATGCAGAAGTACATGAAGGAAACAAAAATAAAATTATAGGGCTATACTACTAACTCTAATCCAGACCACATACCTAGTATCCAAGACGCTGCAGAGCTACTCTATCCTGATCAAAAGAATCCACATGAGAATCCCCACTTGATAATGAAACTTTAGGTCTCATCCCCATCCATCATGTAATCTATGTTAAACCTAAATAATAAGACATAAGCTCTGTATACACATTTTTGTGCACATACAGGGGTGAGAAATAATCTTAGCAGGCTACCCCAATAATGAACCTAAAAACCTACTATCATAAGTGCATGATCATGAAATATGATCAGCTTAGCTGAGACACAACTGTAAATGGTAAGAAAAGTAAATCAAGTAAAACCACAGTCGATCCCTGGGTTTGTGATCCCAATTAGCTAGGAAATTCTATCATTTATATATATATATATATATATATTTATATGTGTATATATATTCCCATATATATATACACACACACACACACAAATATTTATATACATTTTTCATGTAAAGGAAAAAATAAATCAACATGAGTTGATCCTTTGGTTTGTAATATTGACCATCTTGATATCCTGTAAAAATTTCATTGAGCTAGATTTCATACCAATCAATCCATGTATAATAAATTCAATATTTAGGTCCATAATTCCGATCGACAATATATTCTTAGGCTAATGCTATAAATATATTTGATCAAGATACATCACTATAGGGGGATGCATATCCTAAACATGGGTTCAACCATACTCGCATATAATCACTATAATGAAGGATTCTAAGTAAAATGTGGTCATATTGTAAAAATGGAACTTTAACCTCATATAAATATAACTCAGACCCAAGTTTCATAGCCAAGGTGTCCATGTATGATGATAATAAAGCACTAAATAATTAATTTTCTCTATGAGTCCATCCATGGAATTCCTATATGGGAATCTATTATCAATAAAATCATAAATAATACACTCACTCTATGAGTCCATCTATGGAATTCCTATATGGTAATCCGGTATCACTCAAGGTGTATATAATCCACTCGCCCGATGAGTCTATCCATGTAATTTATACATGGGAATCCAATATCAATCAAGGTGTATATATTCCATTTAAAATAATTTCCCATCCAAGGCGCACTGTATAAGGAACCTAGGTATCACCTATGGCTTAATGTAGTTCATGTAATCCCTGATCCCATCCATGATGTTCCTTGTAAGGAACCTGAGTGTCACTTGTGGAACATATAATATCAATCAAACTCTAATATCATAAAAGTCATTCCACATAAGGAACCCAAGTGTTTCTCAATGAATTCATAATTTATTCAACCTATTATCCAATCCAAGGTATTCCATGTAAGGAACCCCGATATCACCCATGGAATACTATCAACTCGTTTAACCTATAATCCCATATAAGGACCCCAAGTATCACTCAAGGATGAATACCAGGAAGTATGTCTATAAATCCCAAAATATCAAGGATAAACAACCAAATACTAGGAAGTTCATATGTGTATCATGATCAAATGATAGCCAATAGGAAGGGATCATCAGCCAGGTCATAGGGAATACATATGGGAACCCCAATAATAATATCTAATAAAAGGCTCAGAAAACAAAACCCAGGAAGTGAATATGGGAATCCCAATAAAAAATCATATAACCAATCACATCTAGAACATCAAACACAAACCAGGAAGAACCTATGGATATCATAGATGCATAATTAATAACCATGTGAATGCATAAATAAAGAGTGAGGGTGGATGAATGCCTAAACCCACCAATACTACCACAAAATCATGGGATTATATTTTTAGTATGGGTTTTAAGGTGAAACCCACTACCATATATACCCAAACCCAACATACTATCTTAGGGTTGGTCAAACACCGGGTCACCCATTGGGTTCCTTAGGTCCTGACACTATAGAGGCATCCTATTTGGGATTACGAAGGTCTAAACATAAGCAAAGGCATCCTAATTAAGATCCTCAATAGTGAAAATTAAAGGAGGAATACTACATGAGATCCTTGATGGTAGGTTAATAGAGGCATCCTATATAGGATCATCCGAATAGTACATATAGAAAAGGCATCCTGCATGGGACCCTCAATAATATTGATAAGATAGAGGCATCCTATATAGGATCCTATAGGCCTAATACTAATAAGATGTATCCTACACGGGATCCTATAGGTCTAAACCTATGTATAGTAATCCTACATGATATCCTTAAGGCTAAAATGTAATCAGAGGTATCCGACAAGGGATTTTCAGAAACAACTAATAAGAAAGAAGCATCCTACAAGGGAATCTCTATTCCAAAAGATAAGATGAAATCTTGGGACAAAAGGAAAATTCCTTGAATAATAGTTTATACATATAGATCATAGCCCTTCTTAGATCAAGTTTCCCACTCTCAGGAGATATCTGAATTCAATTATAGGTGAAAAACCTCTCTATTTAGTAAGAATCCCATAACACATCCTAGTAGTCCTCAAATAACCTAAAGGGTTTCAACATCGCGATCTATGAGAGAAACAATCAAAATAGATTAATCTTATGTATAATTTAAACTGGGGGGGGGGGTGTAAAGATATGAAAAACCCTCAAAGTGTGGAAAGAGAGGACTACATGCTGTGTAAACCCTGGTACATGGCATGTTACCTCGAAACCTTACCCGGGCATGTACTCTATCCAGACATGGATTGTGTAAACCCATGTACGTGGAATGTAAAACATGTAAATGGAATGTACCCTACATGATATACCTAACCATATACCTCACATGGCCTAGCCATGTATTTATCCTAGATATGTAATTCTACATGGAGTGTGGCCCATATAGGGTCGGGCCGTATACTTCTACATGGCCATGTTCCCCTACATGGGTTATCTAGATGGGTACTCAGCTACACAGCTGAGTCCCAATACACATAATGTAATTATAAGAAGTATTATTCCCTGAATAGGAAGAACACATGGTGTCTGTTACTGAAATACACACTACATTATCTAGATTTTTGAATATGAATCTCCTCAAATTGGTTTAAATCCACATTTAATCCCCAAAATCTATCGATTGGCCCTCAAGGTGTCCCAAGTAGTGATAAAATGGGTTAAAAACTTGAAAATGCTATCATTTATTTTAAAAATTAAAAATAGGCTACCTTTGGAAGGAATCCATTGAAGCTTCACCCATTTTCATGATCCGCGATAGCCGTACGATGATCTGACTCCTCCTGAGCTCCATAATATTATATCCCTTATCCCCCCCCACACTCTCTCTCTCCCTGAACACTTTTTCTCTTGGTCATGTGAAGGAGTAATCCCATAGGTGTGTACACAAGAATCCAAGGGATAAATATGAAATAAAAAGAAAAAATAATAGGAAGAAAAATAAAAGAAAAAGAAAAAGGGGCCCAGGCCCCACCTTGGTGCCCAAAATGAGTTTATGTCCCACCTAGGAAAGAATCCCCATTAAAAACTCAATAGTGGAGATGGAATCTCAATCTAACTCTCTGTTCAAAATATATAGCTGAATGAACATGTGTGAATAAGTTAATATTTAATTAAATATATATTAAATATTAATTATTCCATATAAATTAAAGTGGACTATAATTCTACCAAATTCCCATACTAGGGTAAACACCCTATTATGGGACCAAAAGAGTGGTCAAAAAAATTATCCTAGGTCATCTGCTAGGGTAAAATGAAAATTTTACCCCTTACAGGCATTGGATTGAATAAATTCATTTTTTTGTCAAAATCATATTCTGAAAAAACATAGGTTCTTATAGTCTCTCCATTATAAACATTATTATCCCTAAGAAGCCTTAGTGGTGAAATGGATCCATGCTCTAAACTCGACCAGCTTCACAAAAATTCTATCTTGATTGTACAATGACCAATCCTATAGAATCCATAACTATATCCTATATGGGATATGTTCAACTACGACTGATCTGATACTCCACACCATAGGAATACCCTTATTATCGCCTCACAACCATACATCAAGCTCAAAGGCGCACAGAAAATGCCAAATTTCAACTAAAAAACAAGGGTCTCCACCCTTAAACAACTAATGGTTCACTCCTCACAATAAATTTTACCTTACATCACTCCTCGAGTGTAACCTACACATGTTTCATCACCAAAACAGAAAACATATTTAAAAAAAAGATGCTTAGTTTAGAGCCGATTATCTCTTAGAATACTGAAGATGATATCAAGATAGGGAATGATTTCCTTTAATAAGGAGTAAAATAAGATTCTATAAAATGATTTTATATCTCCCCCAAGAAATATTCACATCAAATCGGATAAAATTTTCTTTAACCAACTCCTGAAACCACGTCTCCCAATAATGCATGTCCAAGTCTAGACACGGGTCAACCGTCTTGTGGCACCCAATTCATTTCCGATGTCTCCTCTACCACAGAGGGAAATTCATTAGTTTAGATATAACTCTCATGAAACCATGCCAATAAAAATTCTTTGAAAACATTGGTCCTCAGCTCACACCCAACCACTCACCGATTTATGATTTAAATGGTACCATGCACAACTGGTATGCACATTTATTACCTAAATCATGGTCCAATGATTTTTATACTAAAAAAACCAACATGACCATGAAATATGGAAAGTTAGTCCCCAGAAGCTCCCTTAGAAGTCCTCTTCAAAATCATGCACCTTTCTTATTCCATGATTTATTCCATGACTGTACATCACCCAAAATTGTTCCATCCACAATCATTTATTCATGCTTTGAATACGTTAGAAACAAAAAAAACACTAGAAATAAGGCCAGGTTCTTGAATAGTGCTTACCATTGAATCTAATATTGATAAAAAATAACCTTAGATGATTCATCAAAATCTAAAGGCATCAACATTCCTATATCATAAAACTCAATCACTAACTATGCATAATTCTCAAATGAGCATATAACTTAGATCCATTCCAAAAAAGACATCCATAAACCCAATCCAACATCTCCCATATGTTGACCTCAATCAAACTAAACATTGAACTACAAGGGTATTTTTCAAAACTAAGGGACTTTAGGCCTTCCACCTAGCCCCACATATCAAGTCTCATAATAGGAAAATAGGTCCTATCACCTAGACCAAAAAGTCAAATCTCTCCAAGGGAGGTAAATATCATAATGACCTATGAGGTTTAGTTCTATCAACATGGACAATGAGGTCCCAATCCGCTTTGAGCATCCTCATAAGAAACTGCTTCCTAGAGGTCATGATACCAATGTAGAAGAGATACCAAACTGAAACTCACTGGGAATTCATATCACCGCTATAAAATTTGTGTTTAACCTCACTGGTATTTATCATCACTCTAAAAAATCACTGATAAATGACATCTTTATCAGTTCTAAAGAAAACAATCATAAATTTAACCTTTTATCAGTGATTTTTTTATCACTGATAAATTGAACCTTTATTAGCGCTTTTATTTTTAGCACTAATAAATATCACCCTTTATCAGCGTTTTTTGTTAGTGCTGATAAAGGGAACCCTTTATTAGTGATTTATTTTTAGCGCTGATATAGATAGCTTTTATCAGTGATTTTTTAGCACTGATAAAGGTCCGAATTGATAAAATGAAATAATTACATAAATAAAAAATATAAAACGAGTTGATTAAAAAAATATTACAAATTTTATTAATTAAATAATTATTGATAAAAATGAATAAATTGATTATACATTATTAAATATTAAACATTTTATTAATTAGATAATTATGATAATTAATGTTAATAAATTGTATATATTAAATATATAGATATATATTAATGTATCTAAATATGATTTATATATTATAATATATTTATGCACATTACATTAAATAGTCATATATTTAGTGAATAATGGTTTATAATTAAAAGTTAATATGAATTAAAAATAATAACGAATTACATAGTGTAATGGATATATAATTGAATGTGTCATTTAATTTTTCAATTTAACATAGATCAAATGTGTGTTATATTGATTTCAAAAGTACCTAATTAATGAATTTTTATATACAATTCACACACACAAAAATTATCAATTTTTTAAATATTTTTAATGTGTACTTATTTTTAATTTATTCAATTTCACTCATTTTTAACATGTATGAATATGCATGCTCTTAAAATTAGATATAAATATTATTTTTCAAAAGTATTTCTATAATTATAAATAAATAAATAAATAATTATAATAAATATATTTAAAAAGGAATATATTTACTATATTTATATTTATATATATTTATTAAGTATATATATATATACATATACATTTTTTTAATTTATAATTATAATTATAAATCCTTTATCAATGATTTTTTAGTGCTGATAAAGGTAGGACTTTATCAGCACTTTTTTAGCATTAATAAATACCTACCTTTATCAGTACTAAAAAAGTGCTGATAAATATTCCTTTTTTCAGCACTTATTACTTGAGCATTGATAAAATGACTCTTTATCAGCGCTTATTTGTAAGTAGTGATAAAAGTGTCTTGATCTATTTAAAA
Organism: Viscum album; assembly: GCA_963277665.1. Classification (NCBI taxonomy): domain Eukaryota; kingdom Viridiplantae; phylum Streptophyta; class Magnoliopsida; order Santalales; family Viscaceae; genus Viscum; species Viscum album. The sequence continues at coordinate 780,135,191 of OY728138.1, forward strand.
ATCCCTAACCATTTGTGAACCTATCGTGATATAAGAAGATTTCTGTAGAATACACCCACTATTGTTCCTCCTCCTCAAGTATTTGAAGCACGAATCACACCACTCAAATGCTTCCAATTTCTCGAGCATCGTCAAAAATCTGGTGTTCGATTGTAGTTAGGGTTTTTGAAGCAGATTTTCTTCAACCTAGAGAGGTAGGCCTTGAGATTTTATTTGTTTATTTTTCATTTAGTTTTTTATTTCTTATTCGATGATGTCATGATTTATTTGTAGTCAAGTCCTTGTATACTATTTTTCTTTTAGATTATGAAGAGAATGGTTTATTTATTATCTATTGTTTGATTGATTACTGATTCAGATATCCTGTTCTTGTCTTTTTAAATTGTTGTTTTGAATCAATTTTCTTCCCTATCAACATCTATACCCCAGATTTCTCCATAATCTTAATTCATAGTTTTTAATTTATATTGATAATTGGTTGATAATAGTTCCAATTATTCCTTATCTATTTCTATATAGCGATCTTGGTCATTGATCCCTGTTCAAGATTTCATCTTCATATTAATACTAAAGGTATTATAATTACAGTTCCATTGCGAGTTAATATGTTCCATGATCATTCCATGGATATTTTAGGTTTGTTTCCCTAACACAGAATCTATAACATGCTTTTTTTAGTAATTTTTGAAAAACTCAAGATGGTTTATTAAGAATGGGTTAAATTATCATGTAACTATTATAGAACCATAAAAAATACTTTAATTATAAATATCAAATATCAAATTAATTATGTTTTCATAACAATCCATGATATCATTTTATATTATCCTTCATGTTGGTGGTTAAATTGACCCAAAAAAATAACATGTAATAATCAATAGATGATAATTAATATGAAGATAATTTTATTATAATATATTTATTACATAAGTATAATTATTTTATTTTTATTTTATTAAAGTGGTAAATTAGTATTAGGAATATGTAGTTGAAGAATCTAAATAGAAAACAAATATAATAAATTGTTAATTACATAAATTAAATCATATCTTGTGTTGAAATATTTATTTGTATTGAATAATTTAGGGCATCCTATTGAGACTAGTACCTCTAAAAATTGGAATGGATGTAAATTATAATTTTTATTTGTAGATTATATTGAGGGATCATAATTTTAGTTGTTGTACTGAAAGGGTGGTGGAGGGGTTTCTATATAATTTATAATGAGTGTCATTTTCTCAAATACCCATTCCTTAATGTGTGATAAATAAAAATATACATCTCATGTGGATCCAATGTGATGAAATAATAGATATGTTTTGTGCATTACCTATAAATATTAAGGGTGGGCATGCATCATGGAAAATGAAATAAGGATGAGTTGTCTATAAATTTCACCTTTGAATGAATTCATTGGATAACAACAACAATAGTGGAGTAATTATTTTCTTAAATTCAATTACCCATTTTATTTGACACACTAAAATTATTTGAAACAATTAAATTTTGAGTTTCCCTTTTTAGAATTGTCTATAAATTTCACCTTTTATAGTGAATATCTTATGAGTATTTATTTATATATTGTACAAAATTAATCTTTTATGAACCCAATAGAATGGATATGAATCGAAAATGGATGCATTCTAATCATTTGAAAAATGAGTATGAATATGGAGTAAAATATTTCATCAAGTTTTCAAGAGAGCATAAAAATGATCCTTCTAAAATCCTCTATCCTTGTTTAAATTGTTGTTATTCAAGACAAATTAGTCTGAAATAGTTGGAAGAATATTTGATTTCTCACAGAATAGATCAAAGCTGTAAATGTTAGACTAAATGTGGGAAGAAATTGAATGTGTACACCAATTGGGATGATACTACGGTTTATGAATCATTTGATATAAATACCTTTGTAAATGATGAAAGAGATAACATGGAATAAATAACAATAGAAATTGAAGATAACCTTAATAATTTTCTAAAGTTTTTTGAGTAGTTAAATATTTTTTCCAAGAAGCCATTTTATATCGGTTGTACTATATATACAACATCGTCAGCTGTATTGAAGTTATATAATTTGAAAGCTGGAAGTGGATGGAGTGGCACCAGCTTTACAGAACTACTTGGTCTCTTAAATGATATTATACAAAAAAAATGAACTACCATGACGAAAATATGACATTAAACAAATGTTACGTTTAATGGGAATGATCTCTAACATGCTTGTCTAAATGATTGCATATTGTTTCACAAGAACTATGAGTCATTCATAAAATGCCCTAAGTGTGGTGCAGATCGATACAAGAAAAATGAATCAATTAATTTGAAATCTATATGGTAATTTCCTATCATTCCATGGTTTATAATGCTATATGGATGTTAGGAAACCACAAGAAAATTAACATGACATTAAGATACAATAATTAAAGATGGGAACCTATGCCATATTTAAGATTCTACTCAGTGGAAGAAAATTGATTATGACTTTCCTGAATTTGGAAATGAGCTGAGAAACATGCATCTTGCATTATTTATAGATGGAATAAATAATTTTGATGTACATAGTGGTACTCACAATACATGGCCCATCATGTTGGTAAATTATAACTTGCCTCCATTTTTATGCATGAAGCTTAAATACATTATGTTTTCTTTTCTTATATATGGACTAAAGAAACTTGGTAATGATATTGATGTTTATTTGGTTCCATTAATCAATGATCTGGAATTGATATGGGATATATGTGTTACAATGTATGATAATCATATAAGTGAAGAATTCACATTGAGTGTAATATTGTATAGAATGATAAATGACTTCCCCACTTATGGAAATTTATTAGGATATAACATTAAAGGAATGTTGGGGTGTCTCATTTATGAAAAACGCACATACTTAGTTCAGTTGAAAAATTCCTCAAAAAATGTGTGTTTAGGACATTATAAATTTTTACATCAATGACATAAATACTGATCCTAGATGAAAAAATTCAATGGGAATATCGAACAAGGTACAACACCATCTCCAGTAACGGGTGATCAACTCTACAATAAAGTAAAAAATATTGACACTATTTTCGGTAAACCATTTTTGAAAAACCTTAAAAAATCATGTTAGAAGAAGCAATCAATTTTATTTGAATTACCATATTGGAATTGTTGGTATTTAAGGCATTTTATTGATGTAATTCATGTATAAAAAATGTATTTTATAGTACTATTGACACACTAGTAAATGTTCCTGAAAAAATGAAAGATGCCATTAAGGCTAGGATGGACTTGATTGAAATGGGGATAAGGGAAGAGTTGGCACCTGTGAAGGGTAAAAGGTAGAATTTTCTTCCTCAAGAAGCTTAAACTCTATCCAGATAAGGAAAATTTCAATTTTTACTCTTTCTTACAAGTGTAAAAGTTCCACATGGGTATTCATAAAATATCAATAATGTCTTGTCAATGACTAATTTGAAGTTACAATGATTAAAATCACACGAATATCATTTTTTTATGCAAGATTTAATGCCCATTTCATTTTGTTGCATTCTGCCTCAAGATGTATGACATAAATTAACTAGAATTTTCTTTGTTTTTGAACCCATACAGAGTAAAGTTGTAGAACTAGTGAAGTTTCCCATCATGAATAATGAGATTTCAGTAAAATTATGTGAATTATAGATGTTCTTCCAACCATCATTATTTGAAATAATGGTTCACTTAGTTATAGAGGTTCAACTATGTGGCCCTATCCATTATATATGGATGTACCCCAAGGTTGTATTGTAGAATGATATATTGTTGAATAAGCTATTGAATTATGTACCAATTACTTATCAGATGTTGAAAGCATCGGCCTCCCAAAGTCTTGTCACAATGAATTCCTTTTAGGTGAAGGGATTTTCAAAAGATATGTTTTTACAGTTACCTTGACAGATCAGGAGCAAGCACACCATTACATATTACATAATAGGGAATATGTTGATCCACACATTGAATCCCACAAATAAATTCTTAGAGATTTGAATCCATCAAAGGCTGAAGGATGGATATCAAATACACATAATCAAGATTTTATAGGATGGTTAAAAGATCAAATTTATAAGGAGTTATCTGAAAATATAAATTAAATTTTCGAATGAATTTAATAGTCAAATGAATTTAATAGATAGCTAGAGGACTGAATGAAAATGTTATATCTTACACTGGGTTTGTAATCAATGGTTATATTTTCTATACAAAATAACACAATGAATTCATTACAATGAAAAAAAAGTGGTGTTACTCTTATGGTTGAAGTTATGCACATATCTAGTTCCAGGTATAGAAATACAATTTATATAAATATGTTATATTTTGGCATTATTGAATAGATATATAATTTGTATTATATAACATTTCAGGTGCTTCTTTTCCATTGAAAATGGGTTGAAAATATCAATGGAGTGAAAGTTGATGAAATGAGATTTGTGAAGGTGAATTTCAGTGTGGAAGGGGAAAAACGATCCATTCATAATAGCATCATAAGAAGTGCATGTATTTTATATATCTAATCCAATAAAAAATAATTGGTCTATTGTCCTGATGGTGACTAAAACAAATGTCAAGTCAGATGAAAATTCAATCTAGTATGACCTTTTCATTGGGACATCAAAATTAGTTCATGCCATTCCCAATGTAGATGATGTATTGTACATTATAGGGGACCACAAAGAGGGGATTTGGATTCTTGATAGAGGAACAAAATCCTTGAAAAATTTAAAAAAGAAAGAGAGTTCTATGAGATGGTAAAAGTGTTTTTTAATATATTATGTTTTTCTTCATAATATTATATGTTCTCCATTGCATTAAGATAATATAAATTAAATGTCTCACTACTCATGTAGACAATGTCTTCTACACATTATGATGTTACCAAACCCTCAAAAGAATAAACTATAATGGAGGAAAACCTTTGTAAATATGTAAAGGTAATGTTACTATATACGTTTTCTATTTTACCAAAAAATTATATAATGAAATGTTGATTTAATTTTCATCATTCCTCAAAGAGCTCATTTATTTTTAAATATTTTTGTCCATGTGTCATGAATTTGCAAGAAGATAAACGACATTGTCTCTACTCAACCAGAAAGGTAATCTTGATGTTTTCACAGTAAAATCATTTTCTATAAAATTAATATATTGTTTCATATTTATGTTTAATTTATTTATTTTTAATATTACTCAAATAATAATTGTTTTCTTATATAGGTGGATTATTTTTTTGAGTTGGGGTTATCTTCCCATATTTTATTCCTTTATGCATCAAAACTTCCACAAACTTCTTCTCTCTCAAAACCTTTTCACCTGTACAGTGTTTCATTTATCAATTTATTTCAAGTTCTCTCCACTACCTTTGAAATAAGAGAAAAGATGCTGCCTATGCTCAATTACAGAGGTAATATTGATGTTTTCACAATAAAATCATTTTCCATAGAATTAATGTATTTTTTTTAAATTTATGTTTAATTAATTTCTTTTTAGTATTAGTCACATAATAATTGTTTTTTAATATAGGTGGATTATTTTGTTCAAGTTGGGGTGGTATTTCTATCTTTTATGCCTTTATACACCAAAACTTCCATAGAATTATTCTCCCTAAAAACCTTTTCATCCCTATAGTGTTTCATTTATCACTTTATTTCATGTTCTCTCCACTGCCTTTATAGGAAGAGAAAAAATGATGCCTCTGCTCAATTATAGGGGTAATCTCGATGTTTTTGCAGTAAAATCATTATCCGTAGAATTAATGAATTATTTAATATTTATGTTTAATTTATTTTTTTAGTATTACTTACATAATAATTGGTTTCTTATATAGGTGGATTTTTTTTGATTTGGGGTGATTTTTCCATCTTTCATGCCTTTCTGCACCAAAAATTCCACAGACTTCTTCTCCCTCAAAACCTTTCACCTCTACAGTGTTCATATTTATCACTTTTCTTCAAGTTCCCTCCATTAATCAATCACATAGGTAATATTGAAATTTTCACAATAAAATAAATGTCTATATAATTAATGTATTATTTTATATTTTTGTTTAATTTATTTATTTTTTGTTTTACTTATAATAATTTTTTTCTTATACAAGTGGATTCTTTTTTTGAGTTGATGTGGTTTATTCAAATATGCTCATGTAGTATTGGAAATTTGATAACTAAAGTCAATGGAAATCATGGTAACATTTATATTTAGGATTTTTTTGGGACTTTGGGATGTGTAGGAATCAACCACACCTCAATCCTACACACGATGTAACCTATATGACTCCAAGTACTTATTTCTACTTAAATTTGACATTAATTTTAGTAAAAAGTCATTTCACATACTCAAAACTAAGAAAAAATATTAAAATTGGTTTGACACTTTATGAGCATAATCCATAAGTCATTTTTGATGTGTAAGAATCATCCTCACCTCAATCCAATACAGGATGTGCCTGATATGACTCAATGTGTCTGTTATTAGTTTAAAATCGACATTTGACTTTAAAAAGTGTCACTCAATAAAAACCAAGAAAACACACTCATATTTTTTGGATAATTTAGGGAATAAATACATAAATTTGTTTTGGCATGTAGAAATTAGTATCACATCAAACTGATACATGATGTCATTCAGATGAGTCAAAGTGTGTATTTCAAGTTTAAAATAAAATTTTAGTAAAAAAGGAAAGTGACATACTAAAAATCAAGAAAAAACATTAATATTGTTTTTATAATTTAGGAAAACAATCCATATGAGACTTGAAATGTGTAGGAATCAACCACACCTCAATACTATGCATGGTGTAACTAGTATGACTCTAAGTGCGTCTTTATTTAAAATTGACATCAATTTTAGTAAAAAAAACTAACCTACTCAAAACCAAAAAAATACATTAATATTTTTTTGATACTTTAGGATAAAAATCCATAATTGATTTGATATGTGTATAAATCAACTTCAGATCAATTCGATGAACGTTTTGACCTGTATGACTCCAACTATTTGTTTTTATTTAAAATCGGCATCAATTTTAGTAAAATGTCCAACTGACCTACTCAAAACTGAGAAAATGAATTTAAATTGTTTAAATATTTTAGGAAAACTATCCATAAGTAATTTTTGATAATTAAGAATCATCCAAACCTCAATATGATGCTTAATGTGATCAGTATGATTCAAAGTGTGTGTTTCAATTTTAAAATGACATTTTAGTAAAAAAGATAAGTGGCATACTCCAAACTGATCAAACACTTTTAGATTGTTTTAATAATTTAATAAAAAGATACATAAATCATTTCATACATGTATGAATCATTCACGCCATAATCCAACACACGGTGTGACCGGTATGACTCAAAGTGCATCTTTTTATTTAAAATTGTCATCAATTTTAGTTAAATGGATAATTATCCTACTCAAAACTGAGAAAACACATTAAGATTGTTTTAATACTTTTAAAAAATTATCCATAAGTCATTTTTGATGTGTAGGAATCATCTTCACCTCAATCCAATACATAATGTGCTCTGTATGACTCAAAGTATCCGTTATCAGTTTAAAATTGATATTTTAGTTCAAAAAGTGTCACTCATTGAAAAATTATCGAACACACTAAGATTTTATTGATAATTTAGGAAAATTATCAATAAGTCATTTTGACATGTACGAATCCATTTCATGTCAAACTAAAACACGATGTGATCGGAATGATTCAAAAGTGTGTGTTTCTAGTTTAAAATGACATTTTAGTAAAAAAGAAAAGTAACTTACTCAAAAATGAGTAAACAAATTCATATTATTTTGATACATTAAGATAATGATACATAAGTCATTTGGGGTGTGTAGGAATCATCTTCACCTCAATCCGACACATGATGTGACCAGTATGACTCAAAGTGTGTCTTTTTATTTAAAATTGTCATTAATTTTAGTACAATGGACAACTATCCTACACAAAACTGAGAAAAAATATTCGGATTGTTTTGATACTTTTCAAAAATTATCCATAAGACATTTATGATGTGTAGGAATAATCTAAACCTTAATCCTATAGATGTTGGGTCACGAACCAAGCCAGGTCAAACTTAAATTGGTCACCCAAGCCACTCCGTGACAAGACTCGAAGGGCGTTATCGATCCCCACGGGCTGGAAACTAGTGTCCGACATCAAAAATAACATGTGGGAACGATTTGGACCATAAATGAAAGACAAATAAGTAAATTAATAATAATTGAACAACACAGATAACCACTAACAACAAAAAGAATATAAACTGTACATGCCTCCATGAAACCTTCTAGGTCACCACCCAACCAAAGGCCAACCTAGAACTAATAATGACCAAATGATCTAGAAGAACCTGAGCAAAGAGAACCTCCAACTAAAATGATAAATTAGGTGTGATCATTGAAATGATCAGTAAGGATTCCAAAAATAAACCACTGAATCTAATTATTTCCTTTCCCAAAACAGACCAATGAAAATAGTTTGAAAATAAAATTATAAAAATATGGTTTTCCATAATTTTAAAAAACAACAGGCAACACATTTCATTCACAAACTAAATTACATTTTGAAATCAAAATTTCAAAAATAAGAAAACTAGGGTAGTGAAAAGAGGAACCAGATAAAAAATACAAGTAAAGATCCTATTATAATCTAAAGTAAACAAGACATAAATAATAACCATGGGTGATCCTAAACACCCCTAGAGAACCCCTATATGTACTTAGTTCAGAACCAAATTCCGACGTATGGTGAATCCCCTAAGTCAATAACTAACTAGCTTCACTAACCTAGCCTCACTAGTGGCACATCCCTCTTAAACTGTGTACAACTCCAGGTGGTACTAACCTATCTAATCTAGGATAGCAAGCAACCATCACTCGATCATCTAAGAGATGCCTATGAACCCATGGTAAAAGTAAACTGTATAAGTAGGAGGCCCTCGCACGCATGGATCACCTTACCTGCCACCACCACAATTGCCTGCCCCAAACACATACACTAATATATGACTACCCCTAAGGGATATCCATCCTATAAAGGTTCCCCATATACACATATATACCAAACATCATTAAGGTTCTAATCGGGATGTCACGTCATGTCCATATCAAAACTATTTTATTAAAAAAATTTAAAACTCCAATCGGGAACACACAATTTACAAACCACATCCTTTATTGAAAATTTAAACAAACATCACCTTTGAGTTCAAAGTTCCAAATGTCCCATTAAGCTCGACATAATTAAATTCATTCCCAAAACATCATACCAACACCTCTTTTATAATTACAAATCCAAATAGGTCTTTAAACCGAGCATTCACCAAAACCCACATGAAGAGACAAACAGGAACACCATCAAAATATCCACTTTAAACCATTTTTAGAAACCACACAAAAGACTCTAACACCATTTAGAAGATGAGAACCATTTAAGAAACCAAGGATTAAAGGAAAAAACCAATTTAAGTCACCATATTCATTTAAAGACATATCCATGTGTGAACCTAGGGATGTGTCAACATCTAATGGTACATCACACATCCAAAGAGTTACTAAATAACCATTTCCATAAAACACCATTTTCTTTAAAAACCACAACCAACCATCCAAATTATTTTAGAGGATATGAAACAACCCCCCCTTAAAATCACAAAGCCCTTTCCAAAAAACTTTAAAACATATAACAAACTATCTCATTATAATAATATACACCAAAACAAACACACAAAAAACAAATATCCACAAAACATCACATGGGATAAACATTTCACCCCCCTAATTTCACAGTAGAAGAGCATTATCATTTAAAATAAACACCCTAGGTTCCGTAACTAAACATTGTAGACAAATCGGTTTGAAAACCTATTTTTGATAAACCAAACCAACTCTAAAATTCTATATCAAGTTAAACATGGGTTCCATAGAGGTGTGAACCAAATTTATAAATTTAATTAAAAAGACAAACATCAAAAGAATGCCTTAGGAAAGTAATACTTGGAAACACCTACCTCAAACCATGTGCGTATGCGATAGAATCTCAATGGAAGGAATAAAAACTCCTTGAGGACCAATCACACACCATAGGCAATGAGAAAAATGCACGAAACAAAACCCGAGGCATTAGGGTTTGGATAAATAGAAGGGAAACCCCAAAAAATGAGGAAGAAATTTACTGGAGGGAGTTTGGACTGCGAGAAACAGGGCGGTGCAAGGAGGTCGGGCTGTCGGTGTAGGGCAGAGTGGTGAGGTCGGTCCGCCGGAGCAAGGTGGAGTTGTGAGGGGAGGTTGGCCGAAACAAGGCAGAGAGGTGAGGGGAGGGTTGGCCAGTGCAAGGTGGAGCGGTGAGGGGAGGGTTGGCCAATTCAAGGTGGAACAACGAGGGGGTCGGGTGCAGGTTGACATGAAGGGGAAGGGGGGTAGTATGAGGGGGGGGGGGGGGGTGCGGCGTATATAGAAGGAAATCGGAGGGTGGGTTTGTGCCATGGGAGGAGGGTAGAATTAGGGTAAAAAAACAAAAAAAATATTAATAATAATAATAATAACAATAATACTAAAAATAATAATTTTAATTATTACATTTTAAATAATAATGATATTAATAACAATTGAATAATAATGGTATTTATAACAATTTTAATGATGATAATATCATTAATATTTTTCTAATAATAAAAATATTTTTATCTACACAACAATGTTATTATTATTATGTCTTAAACAATTAATTTATTTTATCCCTGTAAAATTTTATTATTTTAAGTAGTGGGTTACTGCAGGGGCACCCGAGTTGACTGCACGGTTACTGCCAACCGTGCGGTGCCAGTGCACCGATATGAAACTCACCATAATCATCGAACCTAAAAAAAATAAGTCGATACCTAAAAATGAACTTCAATAAAAAATTCAATATTGAAGAATAATTAAAAATAAAAGAAACATGTGGTTGGGGTGTGATAATTCTCCCCACCATAGACACTTTATTCCCCCAGAAAGTCACCAAGACGAAATTTGGTCAAGAACTGAGTCCATGCCCGAATAGAACCAGAAGAAACAAGGAATTTCCAGGGTGATTATTTATTCCCCAAGTCACATCCGACCGATCTAGAAAAAACCACAACACAAAATAAGGGGAAACATGTGAGGGTTCTCTACACCACAAGAACTTGAATAACTTAAAAACCATAAAATCCTAACACACCACCCCCTTAGGGTGGGGGGGAATATGGGAACTCACCACCCGAACTCACCCATCTTCTTCCACCAACCAAACAACAACCTTACGACAATTGAAAATGAAGGAATTCTTAACCCAAACTCGACTAACTTACTTATCAAGAACAAAAAAAATCCACCACAAAACTCATGTAGAAAACCTACCCCAAAGCAACCCATCATACCAGAATACTGGAATGGGAACAATTCCTACAAGAACCAATGACCCTCCAAACAAGGGCAAACAACTACACTACCGGAATCAATAATCCCTCCACACTGACTGAATTTCACAACACTAGAGAAAACTCTGAGAATAACTCAATTTAAATGGTGGACCCAAAACACTATCCTCCCACTTTATAGAACCCAAATGACCTAAAAGAACACCACTAAACTAGAACCAACACCTCACCTCCTAAGGCTGAACAACTCTTAAGAAGAATGAATGACTCAAGGATCCCCATCCAAATGAACCGAATTGTTTACATCATAGAAGAATATATCCATTGAAACTTCACACTGAATAATGAACCTAGCCCTACTAGGAAACGAAAGTAAGTAAAATTTAGATATTTCTATCTCAACATGGAAAACAAGAACCAGATCGAGGTCCCACATACCCTCTGCAACTCCGGACTATGCGCAAGCTTCACCCCGAGACCTGAGGCTGGGAAACTGATGGATGAAGTATCTTATAACTCACAATCAGGTAATAGAATCCCACGATAAAGATTCTTTGCCCAGACGATGATTCTTATAGAACTTTTCCTATTTACCCGAACAACCGCAATAATGAAAAAACATTGGAGGGATGCGAGAAAATGGACTGGAATGCCTAAACCAGACACACTGGTGGAACACAAGAGAACGGTCTGACAAATTGGGAGCCAAAACTGATGAGGATAGCTTATTGGGATAGGTTCTTCTGGCATGCACTCCTTGCCATATGGGGAACCTTCGTGAGAGATGACCACCATTAACCACAAAACAAACTTCAGTGATGATGAGACATCCCATCTCCAGTAGTCCAAAACTGGACCCTCAAATAAACCCAAGACGGTAAGAACCTTAACACCCTTAGGAGTTCCCCGCAACCCAAAGGCACACTCTATCTCCATAAAACACACAAGTTGCCCTAATGAAATTTTATTACCTCAATAAATAGGAAACACTTAAAAAGAACCAGAATTAGGCATGACTCACTGGCTATATTAGCGACCTTTCTGGGTGGAATACTCTAAGAAACATGAAAAATACATCGAAAAGAAACACCCCCAAGCCAAGGGTAATAGGCCCATAAGAAAAACATATACAAACACAGGGAAAATCCACTTTTCCAAAAACCGCAATTTCTTTTACATTTCAAAACCGCCTTATTCCAAAGCCATTTTCCAAATACAAAAACCCAATTTTCAAGAAAAACCAAGTACCAAAATCACTTTTTAATTCAAGTACATTTTAGAAAAATCGATCCATGCCTTAAATTCCAAAACCCCACCCATGGAATCCTATGAACCACCGCATAAGTGTTTATCCATTTCCACTCAAATCACCCTTACATAAATGCCAACATGCACTTCACATGACTACCCCATACATATGCGGATGATATTAAGGAATACCAAAGGTTTCACTTTCTATTCCGTTACAAAATACAAACATAAGAAACATTTTTCAAACCAAAATACTTCCTTATTTTAAAACCCATTCCACCAATTTCGAATTTTTTTTGAAAGAAAACACCTTTTACTAGTTTTACAACCATTAGAAAAAGAGCTATTTCATTTCAAAACCACCTTCATTTAAAAAAACAATATAACACCAACCGAAATCAAGACAAATCATAACCTACAATGAACAAACAGAATGATTAACTAGTTCTTATTCCCAACCCAGCGATATGGTAGTGATCCATGCCCCAAGTAAGACATAACACCAAGAGGAACTTGAATCAGGAACTTGGACTCTACATGGGACACTACTCCACATGAGCTCACAATGTGGCACTGGGTCACCTCTATTATCATTCCTAAATCTAAAACAACCCAAAAAAAAATCAAACCCAGACTACCCCTGGTAACTCAGGTCTCATCACAAGTGGTGATGATCAGGCACCGATCTGTAACCTACCTATTGAGCACCAATAGTCTTGATCTCTACACAATGGACACCCTAAATAAAAAGGTACTCCTATGATACTATTTTGTCACAAACAAACCCGATTCGACCTTGAATCAGTCACCCGATTCGGTCTGTGGAAAGGCCTGAAGCGCATTCCCAATCCCCATGGGCTAGAAACTAGTGACGAACATCAAAACTAACATGTGGAAATGATTTGGACAATAAAAAAAGACAAATAACTAAATTGATAAAAACTAAACAACACAGATAACCAACAATAGGAGAAAGAAGATAAACTACACATACCTCCATGTGACCTTCTAGGTCACCACCCAACCAAAGACTAACCTTGATCTGATAATGAGAAACTGATCCAGGAGAACCTGATCAAAGTGAACCTGCAACTAAAAATATAAAAAAGGTGTGAGCACTGAAATTCTTAGTAGGGATGCCAAGAATAAACCACTGAATCCAAGTATTTCCTTTCCCAAAATAGAACAACGACAATAGTTTGAGAATACAATTATAAAAATAGGGTTTTCCATAATTTTAAAAAACAATAGACAACATGTTTCCTTCAAAAACTAAATGCCATTTTGAAATCAAAATTTCAAAACTAAGAAACCAGGTTAGTGTAAATAGGAACCAGATAAACAATGAAAGCAATGATCCTATTACAATAGAAAATAAAAAATAAATGTAAATAATAACCATGGGTGATCCTAAACATCCCTAGACAACCCCTGGATGTAATTGGTTCATAACCACATGTCAGAATATGGTGAAGCCCCTGATTCAATAACAAACTAGCTTCCCTAACCTATCCTCACTAGTGGAACATCCCTCCTGGAATATCTATAACTCCAGGGGGTACTAACCCATCTAATAGGGGCTAGAAAGAAACCATCACTCGATCATCTAAGAGATGCCTAGTAACCCATTATAAAAGTAAACTGTGTAAGTGGGAGGTCGTCACATGTGCAACTCACCTTACCTACCGCCACCACACTTGCCTACCCCAAACACAAACACTAATATATGATAACCCCTAAAGGAAATCCCTCTTATAGAAGTTACCCATATATGCATATACACCAAACATCATTAAGGTTCCAACCGAGCCGTGACTTCATGTCCATATCAAAACCATTTTTTTAAAAACATTTAAAACTCCAACTAGGAAGACACAATTTCCAAACCACGCCATTTAATAAAAATTTAGACAAACATCACCTTTGAGTTCAAAGTTCCAAAGGGGCATTTAAACTAGAAATAATTAAATGAATTCCCAAAAAATCATACCAACACCAAATTTATAATTACAAATCCAAATGGGTCTTTAAACCAATCATTCACTAAAACCCACATGAAGATCCAAACATGAACACCCTCTACAGCTCCAGTTTAAACCATTTTTAGAAACCACACAAAATACCCAGACACCATTTAGAAGATGATAATCATTTAGGAAACCAAGGATTCAATGAAAACACCAATTTAATTCACCATATTCATTTAGATACACATCCTTATGTTCACCCATGGATGTTTCAACATCTAATGGTACATTACACATCCAAAGAGTTACTCAATAACCATTTACATAAAACACCATTTTCTTTAAAAACCATAACCAACCATCCACATTATTTTAGGTGACATGAAACAACCCCCCCTTAAAACCAAAAATCCATTTCCAAAACACTTTAACATATATAACAAACTACATCATTACAAAAATGTACATCAAACCAAACATACATAAAAAAATATCCATGCAACATCATATGGGATAAAAATTTCACCAAAAACCCCCAATTTCACAATAGAAGATCATTATCATTTAAAATAAACACAATAGGTTTCATAACTAGAGATTGCACACAAATCGTTTTGAAAACCTATTTTTGATAAACCAAACCAACTCCAAAATGCTATATCATGTTAAATATGGGTTCCATAGAGGTGTGAACCAAATTTATAAATTTTATTAAAAAGGAAAACATTAAAGGAATGCCTTACGAAAGTAATACTTAGAAATACCAACCTCAAATCAAGTGCAGACATGAAAAAATCTCAATGGAAAGAATAAAAACACCCTAAAAACCAATATCACACCCTAGATAATGAAAAAAATGCATGAAACAAAACCTGAGGCATTAGGGTTTATCAAAATAGAAGTAAAACCCCCAAAAATGAGGAAGAAATTTACTGGAGGGAATTTGTGCTGCCGAAAACAGGGCGAAGCAAAGAGGTCGGGCTGCTGGAGTATGGCGGAATGGGGAGGTTGGCCCGCTAGAGTAAGGAAGAGTAGAGAGGGGTGGTTGGATGGTGCAAGGCAGAGCTATGAGGGTAGGGATAGCCAGTGCAAGGCAGGGCGATGAGGGGAGGGCTAGCCAGTGCAAGGAAGAGTGTCGAGGGGAGGGTTGGCCGGTGTAAGGAAGAACATCGAGGGATTCAGGAGTAGGTCAATAGAAGGGGGGGGGGGGGGGTAGCGGGGGGTGGGGGGGGGGGGCGTATATAGGAGGAAACTAGGGGTGAGATTGTGGTGTGGAAGGAGGGTAGAATTAGGGTAAAAAAACAAAAAAAAAAACAACAAAAAAAAACAACAACAACAACAATAAAAATAATACTAAAAATAATAATTTTATTCATTCCATTTTAAATAATAATGATATTAATAAAAATTGAATAATAATTGTATTTATAATAATTTTAATGATAATAATATCATTATTTTTTTAATAATAAAAATATTTTTATCTACACAACAATGTTATTATTATTATGTATTAAAAATTTAATTTATTTTATTTTCATAAAATTTTATTATTTTATGTAGTGGGAAACTGCAGGGGCACCCAATTTGACCACACGGTTACTGGAAACCATGCGGTGCCCGTGCACTGGTACAAAACCCACCAAAATAATCAAACCTAAAAAAAGACAGGACTCGAACCGAAACTTGAATCAAAAACTAAACAATGAATAATAATTAAAAATAATTTAAGCCTATGGTTGGGATGTGACATGATGTTCCTGGTATGACTCAATGTATTTGTTATCCATTTAAAATTGACATTTTAGTTAAAAAAATGCCACTGACTAAAAACCAATCAAACATGTTTGTATTTTATTGATAATTTAGGAAAATGATTCATAAGTCATTTTTGACATGTTGGAATTTGTTTCACATCAAACTAATACATGATATGATTATAATTAGTCAAAATTATGTGTTTCTAGTTTAAAATGACATTTTAGTAAAAAAGACAACTGATGTAGTTAAAACCAAGAAAACACATTCATATTGTTTTAATACTTTAGGAAAATGATCCATAAGTCATTTGAGATGTGTAGGAATTAAAATCACATAAATATGACGCATGGTGTGACTGATATGACTCAAAGTGGTTATTTTTATTCAAAATTATCATCAATTTTAGTAAAATGGAAAATTATCCTACTCAAAATTGAGAAAACACATTAATATTATTTTGATAATTTATGAAAATTATCTATAAGTAATTTTTGACATGTTGGAATCAACCTCAGCTCAATCTGATAAACGATGATCCCAGTTTGTATCAAAGTGTTCGTTACCAGTTTAAAATTGACATTTTAGTTCAAAAAGAGTTACTTAATGAAAACAAATCAAACATGCTTGAATTTTCTTGATAATTTAGTAAAATGATTCATAAGTCATTTGTGACATAGAGGAATATATTTCATGCCAAACCGATACATGATGTGATCATAATTAGTTAAAAGAGTGTGTTTCTAGTTAAGAATGACATTTTTGTAAAAAGACAACTGATGTACACAAAACTGATCAAACACATTCATATTGTTTTGATAATTTAGGAAAATAATAAAAAAGTTATTTTAGATGTGTTGGAATCATCCGTACCTCATTCCGATGTATTATGTGACTGGTGTGACTCAAAGTTCATCTTTTTATTTAAAAGTGACATCAATTTTAGTAAAATTAACACTTTCTGTTAATTTATTTTTTATATTATTAATAACATAAGAATTATTTTCTTATATAGGTGTATTATTTTTCTTGATCAGGGGTGGTTTGTTTGGAAATATCATGATTCATTTCAGGATTAAAAGACAAAGGAACATTGATGTTTTTGAATGTATGTAATAATTTTTATTTATGTAATTTTATAAACCAATGTTTGAAAATTATATAATATAGTGTTTTTTTCTTATTTTTGTGTTGTAAATTTCATTTAATTTAAATAATATATTGTAACTTTTTTTGTTGATATCTGGTGTGTTTCTAGTGTCGTGGTGTGATATTACAACACATTACAGTGGTGCTACAATGTGCTATTACAACACACTACAGTATGACCCTTTATCAGTGCAGTTAGAAGAATTGATAAATGTATACTTTATCAGTACTTATATGAGTGTTGATAAAAGGTCATTTATCAGTTATTCTATAATCATAGATAAAATAACCTTTAATAGTTCTTGATAATCTCTGATAAAAGACCATGTCTTTAAAACTTTCTCATGTGGTCAGCACTTTTCTAGCGCTGATAAAGACCATTTCTAACGCTATTAAAAGCCTATTTTGTAGTAGTGTATACAAGAATACACCCTAAATTTCTAGTTCATGATAAATTTCCTAGAACCTATCAACAAAAAACTCATAAATCTGACTAGATAACCATAAATAAAGGTTAGTTAAGTAGAATTTCATTCCAAGCTATGTATTAAAACACTATATAGGTTGTTACTGACACTTTAAATAACAAAAACTAAGAAAAAACACCCTACTAGGGGTATAAAACATGGGAATCATGTGACCTATAAACTAAATAGGGTCACTTGACCTCCCATTCATGAGGAATGAGTCATCAGACTCACCACTAAATGCCTCATAATAGATCCACATAGATTTGCATCAGAAGTAAATATATATGAAAGTTAGTCCAATTGAGTAGAATTCCACCAGAAACCAATACCGGAAAACACCATTTAGTATTTTTTACACTTTACACAATTAGACTCCATAACTAGTAATAATCACACACTAGTAGGCCTATAACATGTGAATCCTAATTATCAAATATGATGCATGAGACGCCTCTTACCTTTGCGGGCCAAGGGTCAAAATCAACCACTGGCCTCTTTCCAATGTCTAAGTGCCAAAAAACCATCAATAAATCATAAAATCCACACAACATGTGAATATCTCAAATAAAAAATAATATAAAACTATAAAATTTCATATCAAGAACAACAAACCCATATCCTTAGAAATCAAGACATCATACTGGAACAAGTGTTATCAACACACCAGCCCGATATTCATCACATGCTCCAACACATTTCTAATACTCCTATATACTATATCCCAAATAATAAATCAAAAGGAAAGGAATACCATTGAAACCAATTTGTAATGTCCTGACCTGGGTTCCACTAAACGGGTTCCCCGAGCCAGATCACCACAAGGCCTTAAGCATGCCTCCCCATTCACTAGAGGCTACTGACTTGCAGTAAGGGTCTAAAGGTGGTACAATGGGGGGAGGGGGACTATATGCTCATATTAGAGTAAAAAATGGAAGTAAACAGATATCATCCATGACAGTAATAAAAAGTGTACGCAATTAGTTTATAAACTGAAATAGAATCATGTTGTAATAATAGATGAAGTGTTATAAAACCCCGAACAACCATGTCATATAAAAAACACTGGTCACCCAGTCAGCTAACCATACATACAAAATTAAATAAACAAAATGAAATAATAGTACATGGCTCTACTACAAACTTTGAGCCAGACCACACACCCATTCTCCAAAACAATACCAATCTTATCCAAACTAATCAAAAGAATCCACATGAATGGATCCAATTGATCATGCAACTATAGTCCTTATCCCTATCCATCATGAAAAATGTTCTCAAGCTAAAAATAATACCTAAGGTATGTACTCAAACTGAGGTTCATGCACATGGGTGAGAAATAGTCTCATAAGGCTACCCCAAATATGAACCTATAAATCTTTTTTTCATAAGTGCATGCTCATGCAATATGATCAACCTTGTCGAGACACAACTATAAATGGTAAGTAAAGTAAATCAAGTGAATCCATAATCAATCCCTAGGCCCATGATCACAATCATCTACAAAATTAAATCATGTATATATATATATATATTTGTGTATATTTATATATTTTCATATATATATATATATACATAAATATGTATATACATGTGTAAGGTGAAAGATAACATATATTAATAGTAGTTGATCCTTGGGTTTGTAGTCCTGATCATCAGGACATCCGATAAAAAGGACATTGATATGGATGTCATACCACTCAAGCCATGTATAATTAAGTTGATATTCGGTTCCATAATCCTGATATACAATACCTTCTTTAGCCAATGCCCAAAACGTCTCTGACCAAGCCACATCACCACAGGGGATAGATTTCCTAACCCTAGGTTCACCCATACTCACCTCCAATCACTATAATGAACGATTCTAGGTAAAATATGGACATCTCATAAACAAGGAAATTTTACCTCATAAAAAATATAACTGGTTCCCAAGGTTCATAACCAAGGAATCCATGTATGATAACAATCAATGCATTAAATAATTCATTTTCCATATGAGTCCATCCATGGAATTCCTAAATGGGAATCTAGTATCACTCAAGGAGTAAATAATACACTCACCCTATGAGTCTATCCATGGAATTACTACATGGGAATATAGTATCACTCAAGGCATATATAATCCAATCTCCCTATGAGTTCCTCCATGAAATTACTACATGGGAATGCAATATCACTCAAGCCATATATTCCATTTTAAATAATGAGCCCATCCAAGGCATTCCGGATAAGGAACCCAATTATATCCCATGGATTAATGTAGTTCATGGAACCCCTGATCCCATCCAAGGAGTTCCATGTAAGAAACCCGAGTGTCTCCCATGGAACATATAATATCAATCAGCCTCTGAGCCTATCCAAGAAATTCCATGTAAGGAACCTGAGTGTTTCTCAAGGTGTGCACAATTAATTCAACCTACGATACCATCCAAGGAATTACGAATAAGGAACCCAAGTATTTATCATAGAATATTATCAACTCATTTAACATGTGATCTAGTCCAATTCATCCAATATAAGGATCCCAAGTACCGATCAAGGCCATATTCTTGGAAGTATGACTGGAAATCCCAAAACGGAAAGGCTCAGTAGCAAAATACCAGGATGTAAGATTGGATATCATAATAAAATGATATTACACAGGAATGGATCATTAGCCAGGTCCTAGGGAATATGTTTGGGCATCCTAATAATAATATCTGATAAAAGGATTAGAATCTGGAATCTAGGAAGTACATATAGGCGTCCTAATAAATAATAATATATAGCATCACGTCTGAAACATTGTCCAAAAACCATGAATCACCTATAGATATCATAGTTGCATCAATAGTAACCATGTGAATGATTAATTAAAGAGTGAGGATGGATGGACGCCAAAACCCATGACTACAACCACAACCTCACATGATTACATGTTTAGTATGGGTTATAAGTTGACACCCACTACCATATCTATCCAAAACCAATGTACTAGCTCAGGGTTAGTCAAACATCAGGGAAATCATTGGGTCCCTCAACTCAAAATAATAGATAGTAATCCTACTTGGCATGAACAATAACTATTTGATTGCATAAATAAAGAGTGAGGGTGGATGAATGCCTAATCCCACTACTATATCCACAATCTCATGGGATTACATGTTCAGTATGAGTTCTAAATTGAAACCCACTACCATATCTACACAAAACAAATGTACTAGATCAGGGTTAGTCAATGACCAGGGCACCCATTGGGCCCCTCAAGTCAAAATAATAGAGAGGAATCCTACTTGGGATCCTTGAGGTCTACACATAAGTGAAGAAATCCTACCCGGGATCCTCAGTAGTGAAGGTAAAAAGAAGAATCCTATATGGGATCCTTAATGGTAGGTAAATAGAGGCATCCTACATGGTATCCTCAGAATAAAACACATAGCAAAAATGAATCTTGTATGGGAACCAAAATAATAGTGACATGATAGATGAATCTTACATGGGATCCTCTAGGTCAAAACATAAGAAGAGGAATCCTACAAGGTATCCTTAAGGTTGAAACATAAGTAGAGGCATCCTACAAGATCCTCAAAAATAACTATTAAGGTAGAGGAATCCTACACGGGATCCTCTAGGTGAAATGATAAGACAACATCTAAGTAAAAAATTGATTTTTTTAATACCAGTCAAGATGAATGGATCATAGGCCATCTCAGATCAAGGGTCTCACTCTTAGGAGATAGATGAATTTGACTACTAGAGGAAGAGCGTCTCCATTTATTTAATATCCCATAATGGATCCTAGGAGTCCTTAAATCATTTCAAGGGATTCACCATTAAGATATGTGTGGAAAAAAGATTAAAATGGACTAAAAAAGTTTCCAATTATGACTCTGGGGTGTAAATATACAAAAAAAATCAACGGGTATCTAGAGAGGAGTACACGACATGCAGACCCTAGTACATGGGTTGTACCCTCAAAGCCTTACCTAGGCGTATACTCTAGCTGGTCATGGTGTGTGGAAACTAATAGAGCTAATATTTCCACTATTTTTAACGTCTATTTAAATGATTTAAACCTCACTAATTTACCTATTTTATCTTATTAGTAACAATTTTGGATTTAGAGTGTGTTTTGGGATAAAAAGTTTAAATTGTATAATTCTGGATTTTTAACAGATTTTTATCACAGGGGTATTTTGGTCAATTATCATAAAATACATTTCCAAATTTTGTGATTCGAATTTTGTTTGAACCCTTATTTTATTTAAATTATCTTTGTCTTCAGGACCAGGAAAAGATTCATGCATCTTTATGCCCAAAAAAATCAATGAAGTTGACAATTTTTCCGGTCGGAATGCATGGACCCCACCATAGTAATGTAAGCATAATTCGGCCTAAACTTCTCCAAATGATTCGATTACACTTGGATATTAAATATAACCCCCATACGCATCGAAAAAATTAATTTGAATGCGTTTGTAATCCTTTATGATGGCCTCTGAGTGATAGAGTTTTGAAGGAAGCTTCCAGGAAGCTTTATCCAGAGAAAGTGATTTTCAATACAAAAATCATAACTCATTCAATACGGGTCCAATGAATCTGAACTTTGGAGGGTGTACGGAAAACACATTGATGAACAATATTTATGAAGATGTCCACGCGTGAATCGGCCAATTAATGGGTCTAAAACATGACAAATTTTTGATGATGAAATTTGCCTATAAAAGGAGAGGAGCTCCTACCTCTAAATCACATTCCATTAATCACCACACCATCCATCACAAAAAGAGTCGGCTTGAGAGAGTGAAGGGGAAGGTGGAAATTTTTATCCTTAAGAATATGACATACTTTTAAGATTAAATAGATAAGATTAAGGCTTCTCATGTGATGGAAGGCTAAGCGGCAAGTGGTTGCGGACGACGACACCTGACAGACACTGTCTTCCGAGTTTTGATTTTAATGTGTAATCTCCTTTTGAATTTCTCTTGAACCTATATTTTTGAATGAATCTGGTTGTTTTATTTCTTAAATATATTTTCAAAAAAATTGTTTTGATCGTTGTTCCATCTATAAAGTATAACAATTGATTTCGCTATTTAAAATTCATTGGTGAGGTTTTGCCATTGAGCATAGAAAATTCAATTAGGTTCAATTACTTGGAGGTCTTTAAGTAATTGAGTCACTTCTATAGGAGGGACCACAATCATATTGAAGTCTTAAATATGATGTATTTTCAAATTTGAGGGTACACCTGGGGGTCCTTGGGGGTACATTTAGGAATTTAAATAAAGAGATATTTTTTATATACAAGGAAGAGGGGAGTGTCCGAGAGGGTGAAGCTTGTCTGCGACCACTGTTTTTTTATTCTTGATTTCAAACCCAAATTATCTTTCCTTTATAAAATTATTTCACTTTAGTATTTAATTAAAATTTTATTTTCAAATTGTTAATCAAATCTCTATTTTCATTTCTGCAAAAAAATAATAACAAAAAGTGACAGTTTTGCAACTCGAACTGCAACCTCTTCGAGAGACAACCCTGTGGTCACCACTGTGCTACATTAAAAGGGAAAATATTGATTGAGGTTTTTACGACACGAAAACGCTCACATCAGAAACCCATGTATACGGAGTTTAAAACATGTAAATTATTTGAAACCTACATGAGGTACCTTACCATGTACCTCACATGGTTTGGCCATGTATTTAGCATGGTCGTGTACTTCTACATGGCGTGCAACCCACATAGGGTCTGTATGTGTAATTCTATAAGACCATGTGCCCCAACACAATATGTTTGGTAAAGTACTCATCCACATATCTAAGTCTCTATACAAGGTGTTAATACCAAATACATGGTGTGTACTTCTAAAAGTCATATTCCCTAAAAGGAAAAAACACAAGACATGCGTTCCTGAACTACACATCGTGTGATTTGGATTTCCCAATGAGAAACCCCTCAAATCGACCCTAAACCTCATTTTAACCCCAAAAGCTACAGTTAAAACCTTAAGGAGACATAATAATTGATAAAACGTATTTAATAATTGAAATTAGTAAATCTATAGCGATTTATGACCAAAATTAACAAAGAACTACCTTTGGGTGGAATCCGCCGAAGCTTTGCATTTTTTCATGATCCACAACTATTGCACAACGATCCATCTACTCCCAAACTATGTTATGGTACATCCCTTATTATCCCTTCATTCCTCACTATCCCTATACCTTTGTCTCTGAGTCACATGAAGGAGGAACCCCACATAGTCATACATGATAATCCAAGGGATAAATAATAAAATAAAAAGGATAAAAGAAAAGGAAGAAAAAAAAGAAAAAGGGGCTTGCGATCGACCATGACTCCCAACATGAGTTTATTCCCTACCTAAGAAAAAATAAATTTTCCAAACTTAATGGAAAATATTTAATCCTAATTATATTCTCCATTCAAAAGATATAGGTGAACGAATGAGTGAGACTAAATTAATATTTAATTAAATATATATTAAATCTCAATTATTCCACATAAATCCGAACAAATCATAATTATAAAACACTCTTTTCCTAGGGTAAAAAACCTATTCCAAGACCAAATGAGTGGTCAAACAATTATCTGAGGTCATTTTCTAGGGTAAAATTTCAATTTTACCACTTATGAGTATCTAATTGAAAAAAAATAAAATTTCTACTTAAAACCACAATCCGAAAAAAGGGTTCTTACAACTTCCATTTCCATTATAATTTTCTAAAGGATTTAACCTAATGGATTTTATGTTTCATGATATACATGTTATCATTTGGGGTATTGAATTCATGGTATCAAATAATTATATTATTGTGATAAAGTTTTATGTATTATTTTGTGAGGTTGTTTTTCATTTATATCAACACCCTTATATGTTTCATTATTACACTGGAGTTATGGTATATTGAAACCATTGAAATTTTTTATCTAGATAGATTGTGATCATTTTTTTCTTTTATTTAATTATCCATATAATTATTTCTCTATATGGTGTGAACATCACTTTTTATATAATTCATATTTAATGATTTTCACATAGAAAGTATGTTGTTTTATTAACATAGTGAAATATATTGGCATTCTATTTATTTTTATTCCAATATGGATGATTATTGTAAAGTTTAATATGTAATGTTTGATGATACCAATTATTTATCTGGATGAGTTATGATCATGTTATCCATTTTATTTTTATGGGAAAATGTATTTCCATTTCATATATTATTATTCCAATACAAGCGATTATTGTAAAGTTAAATATGTAATGTTTTACCACCCAACTTATTTCTCTAGATGGGTTAAGATTATGTTATCCATTTTATTGACATGGGGAAAATTATTGGAATTATTAATGATTATTGACTCCAAACATAGGTTGATTATATATTTGATTTCTCTATTTATCATTATATGGATAGTTAAATTTTATTGAGTAATAGGGTCTATAGGGAATGGTAAGAAATGTCTTGATGAATCTTATGGTGAATTAATTCAACATAATTAGTTGAAGGGTGAGCCCATAATTATATAGCCCCTTAATTTATTTATAGGTCTCTTGAGACAAAACATGTTTTGGTAATTGGTGAATCCCTACCCAAGTCAGGAAGACATCTTGACTGAAGTCTCAATGATAATTAATGTGTCGTGGAATAAGTCATTGACAAACGGGTTTTTATGTACAAAATTATGTATTCCATTAACATGATATTAGTATTATTCATATCTATGTTTTTATTTATTTTCATAGACATAACATGTTCCCAATTCCAATTTTATTATGGATTTATATTGTTTTATTATTCATACCATAATATTTATGCCATTTATATTCCATGATTGCTTCAGTTTTATGTTTCCCTGACTGAGAGTTTTAGATCACCCCTTTATTATGTTTCTATTACAAAGGTTATGAATAAATGTATTACACATGACTTGTTTATAAGGATAAAACATGTGGAATAGTTTATGGGAGTTTTTGAATACTTATCATGAATTATTTAGTTTCTTATATATAATGGAAAACATATCCATTAGTTGAGGAAGACATTGTATTTGTTAGTCTATGATGTGTCCTGAATCTCTAAATCTCTAAACTTGAAATGATAATTCATATGTAATATGTTCAATAATAATTATTTATTTTGTAATTATGGATGGTTATATCTTGGATTTTATATATTTTTTCAATGAAAGTATGTAAAGTCTATGTTTATTATAATAGATTTGGGACTGTGGGTCTAAGGAATACCAAAGTGACACTTCTCTTGATTTCTATCTGGTTAAGTCAACCCAAAACCTTCATAAGAACTATATGATTAAATTAAGTGTCTTGATGATTCCCAAATCAATACTTAGTTATATGGTTCCAATCTTAATTAAGTAATTAGAGGAATTTTGACTTAATATTTACATGAACGATTTTATTTATTATGCATTAATTTAATTATTTAATTATTTTCCTGGATTATTAATATTATATAGATTTTTCATAATTAATTAACCATGTATTTGATAGAATTATTTATACACAATCCTTTTATTTTACTTTATATTACACGTCCTTTTATCTTATTTAGTTTATGTGATTTCATTTAACATCATATAAACATTCATTTCATAAAATATAATCATGAACTTTAAAAAAGTAAAATAATTTAAGTGAATAGATCATGATATTTATAATGGTTGATTTAATGAGTGAAAAAATGAACCTATAAGCCTATTAGAAAAAATCATTGATCCAGACTTGGATCAAGTTGCAACATTCAACCACCAAACTTTTTATCTTATTGGTCAATTTTACCTAATATCAAGTTCTAAACAACCCCATTTCCTTAGATATCTATTATTTAAATTTTTTACCCACACATAGGTGAGGGGAACCAGGGGTATGAGATATATAAATAAACCATGGACACACAGGTCCTATATAATAAATGTCTGTGTGTGTGTGTGGGGGGGATGAATCACAATACATCATATTTAATTTAATAAAATTTTATCACATATAAAAATTCATGAAATAATATTAAATTAAATAGAAACTCAAATCATACATTGGTAAGTCAAGATCATGTTCAACTATATATATTCCATGACATCACATTCATACAAGCTAGAATACATTTCAAATCACCCTTTTAATTAAGATTAATCTATCCTAAATTAAATATTAATCATATTATTAATTATTTTGTTATTTATATTAATTATTAATCTCATAAGTCATGGAGATACATAAGATTCCGATCTACAATAATTTTTAAATAAATTAAATAAATCAATTTTATTTAAAATAACTTAATCACACAGTGTGTACTTAGAGGAAACACAACGTGTACCAACTTGAAATGCACATTGTATTGAATGGTCCTTATCATGTATTGTCTATTCATATGACTTGTAGGGTATATAGAATGAAATGTAATTACACAATGTATACTTCCTCACATTAATCCGAGAAGTCATCTCAGTGTGTATAACACACGACACATGTTAATCTACATGGCATGTAGCACTTTTAATACCCATGTGACATACACGACATGTATTATGAAAACGCATGTCATGTAGTTCAAAAATTTATAAGGAAATATAGTTTGAAATTTAATATTTTGTAAACCCTTTCACATGGTGTGTACACTGCTGCATGTCTTGTAGTTTAGTTTAATGATAAAATAAATTTTCATCCCATGCAATTAATTTATATACTGTATATATTGTCTTATATTTTACTCTATATAAGTGAGTATAAATTAAAAAAAAATGTGTAAACCATCTACACAATAGGCAATTTATTTCTGGCTAAACTGAATTACACTCATAGGGACATGGTGTGTAATACATGTAGGATCATATCACATTACATGACTTGTATACCAGAGACACATCTATAATCAAGGTTGGATCATATCCCTCAAATGGTAGTCAACATGTGTTATGTAATTAATTACATGAAGTGTATATTAATTACACACCGTGTATGCTGGCTACATAGCCTCCTTTCTATATGGGGTTATATGATGTGTATTCTATATATACATTATGTAATCCTACAAACTTTGTTCCACCCTGGTAGTCAATAAGAAGTGTAATTACATTCCATGTAATGGAACCCTACACAACATGCTTTGAATATCACAACCACATATGGGTTTGATTTCCTAAGACTACATGGCATGTAATTAGGTTACAATCTATGTAATTTAGTCATGTAACAAGAATCTATATCACCTCTAGATGGAATCTCCATGCATTCATCACCATTTATTGGCCTATTTGTTTTTCATTTGATAGTTAACACATTATTTTTCTCAACATAAGGCATAAAAATAAAAAAAGAAATGAAAATATGAAAAAATAATTATGATATTGATCAAAAAAATTAAATAATTACAAATTTGAACATGAATTCTCTAATAACAAATAGAGGTTTTGGGAATAAAGAAAGAACTAGTAGGGCCTATGTCCCACTTGTATTTTGTTATATTCAATGAATAATCCATAAGAACAAGATAAAGAATCATCATGACTAATGAATATACCAGGATAATTTAGATAAATAATCCTAAAACAAAGAGAGAGGATCATTCACATTAAATTTATAATTAATTTAATAAAAAAATTACCTCGATCTTGAGACACTTTTTTGGATGAATATGTTGATCATTAAAACCCCATATTCATGATGTACCATCATTTATCTAAGAGGATCCAAAATAGATCCCATCTGGTAGTGATCAACATGTGGTCCAAAATCTTAAAATAACACCATAAGAACTTTGGATGATAGAATAGCCGATCCACATGTCTTGTGTTGTCTGTCTTGATCACAAAATAATAATTTATCCTTGAGGATTGACACTCTAGTTTTCTCAATCTTTATAGGGAGTAAGGAAGCATATAAATTCTCTCAGTCTTGAGAGGAACCCTAATATGTTCTTTATAGAGAGAATCTTTTAGGGATAAGATGTTTTTTTCACAACACATATAAACTCACTAATTTTTTAAAATTATATATGTTTTAATGTCCTCCCCCAATCCCTAGACATAGAATGATTCTTGATTTGGAGGAGTCTCCACTAGGATCTCAGGTTCGCCTCCCTATACTTGAGAGGCCACAAACTAGTAGTAAGTGTCTAGGGTGTTACTATAGGGAGACTATACCCTAACCCTAGAGTGAAAAATAATAGTGGAAACAACCAATTGAAATCTATAATGAAAAAAAATTCATCAAAGTCTACATAATCAATAATAATAATTAATGTGATAGAAGACAATCATATAGACTCATGGTAATTCTAGTACATGATAACTGATATCCCACTAGGCCAGTCACATATAAAAAATAGAAAAATAATAAAAAACCTAGACTTACTATTAACATATCCAAGCCTCACCTCATTTGAGTCTATAATATCATCTAATATATCCCACTCATTCAAGTTACTCCAGGCCTCTGCCGAACTTGAACCTATGATTAGTGAAGTCTGCTAGAGTACCCAAGTTCCATGGCCGCCTAAATAGGGTGTGAGTATAACTTTGTAAGGAACCACCAACATGGTCTCATAGATAATTAATAAATGAAGTTCATATATGTGATATGATAAGAATATAATAAACATATTGAAAAATAATAAATAAATTAACACTTTTGATCATCATGTTCAAACACGACACCTGTGATTGACCCAAACCTACTTCAGCCAGTGCCAGATTGTCTTTGAGCATGTCATGAAATCCTTCCAACCAATATTAGTCCCAAGGAAAATTACAATGAGAAAGTACTAGGAAATATAGTTTAGTAATCATGAACTGAATATAAGGAGTGCATCCAAGGCATTCCAACACAAAGCACATCTGAATTCAAGGAGCATGTCTATGGAATTCCAAACCATATAACATTTGAATCCAAGGAACTCATCGAAGGAATTCCAAACTATATCACATATGAATCCAAGGAAATATTACAAGGAATTTATAACCATAGTCAATCCAAATACATATGGGGGGGTGGCATCCCCTACCTTGATTCCAAGGAAAAATTCAAAGGAAATCATCAATATTAGGCTCAATGTCTAGATCCTAGGATCACATCCTAGGTATCCCATGTATCTCAGTACATATCAATGGGTAGTGTGTCTTACCTGAATAATCTCAGGTATGCATCTCATAAGGGTCATCTATATTCCCAAACCCTATCATGAGTCCAAGGTTGGACACTCACATGGACGACTAGTCACTGTCATAACTCTCATCCTCTATAGGGTCAACATATCACTAGGGCACCCATGCGGTCCTCTAAGTCATATTATATTTTGAAAACCCTACTTAGGTACCTAGATCTTGAACTCATCACTCAATTAATCACCCATTACTTAAGGGAATAAATTCCATCAGCATCAATATAGTCATGTCACAACTTCACTAACCTTGGTCTTAAGAGATGGAAAAAAGACTATCTCACTTCCTAGGACATATCAGGTTGGCCCTCTCTCCAAAACTATACATAATAAACTTAGGGAACAACCACCCAGGTACTCACACATCAACGGGGAAGGAAATATCACCCCAAACCATCTCAAATATCCTAGTGTATCTAAGGAATCTCAAGGATCCATTGAGTCCTACTAGGTCCATTCATTCTCATCCCGAAACATCCCTCCAATCAGAGGTAAAAAAGACATTTATACTAAGGGACACTATGATTACATAATTCAATTAAATCATTCAAGGGGTCCATGAATATAATATAATTAAATTGCAATCAAGTTATTATCCATTAGCTTCTAAGGAAAAAATCCAGTGTAGAAGGTTCCAATTTGTCCCCTGTCAATTTGTTCCGTCTACCCCAAGTTATTGAATTTTATTAAAATAATTGAATAAGTTAATAAGTCGATTTCCCTCTGTGGTGAGACCTCACATACCAAATTACATATAAACAAATTATATAATACTAAAGGGTTATGTATGAGGGACTAACAACATCAAGAATGGAGTTACCACCCTTAGATTCACCACTATGTAGCTATTTCCTATGACCGATCAAGTCTAACTGGCCATCAACAATCACCTTAGGACTTAAACACCATATTCACTCTAAAACAACAACTTTTCTCTCATTGAAGGCCCATATAACACTACCAACATCATCTTGGAAAAATCTCCTATAAACTAACCCTCTTTCAATATCCAATTTATTTTAATTTAGTCTAAAACCCCTAAAAATACATACAGAAACATAACTCCATAATAACAATGTATAATGACATGTGGATGCTATCTCAAGATGTCCTCTCACAAATCCATATGAAATTATAATCATTATTTTCCAATCCCACCATGATACGATGGAATCTACTCCAAAACCATAACCCAAAGGAAAAAAATTAGATAGATACCAATATATTCCAAGAAATGAGACAAAATGGAAGATCATACCTTAGATCACCATCAAATTGAACACAGAGTTTCCCCAAATAGAAGGCGAACAAAGTAGGTAAGGGGAGAGTATATTTCAGAAGAAATAGCCTCCTTAAATTTCATATAACCCCCAAACCCTAACCCTTTATAGTTTAAATATGGGATTACCAATCATCTATAAAAAAATCCAAAACACCAGTTCATAACATTACCATGGGTGTCACACCACGACTGACCCCCAGGAATAAGGTTAAACCCTCTAGCTAGATACATTCAGGGCATGTACTTATGATCACACCATGAATTATCTTATGTTGGGGTACTTCCCTCATCCAACCCCTTCATGGAATGGCTTATAATCATCACACCATGAAGAATTACAACATCTAAATTTATATCCTTAGGTCACCCTAAAACTTCTATAGTGCTCACCTAAGTACCTATACCCCATATTGGGCCTTGTTCCATATCAAAAAACATCTCCTTGAGATGTTATAACCTTCATACCCTGAGATGTATCTCAACAACACTAGGCCCGACCACCAATCCCACAGGTCATATCTCATATATGTCACAACTTACAAGAAACACCTCTATATTCCCATATAAAATATCACCCAACAATACACATACCAAACATCCCACTCTAGGGTCCTCACATTTACATATCAAGAATTATTAGCCAAGTAACTACCAACCGGGTCACTGATCCTCACTGGGAATCTACATACAAGACTACCCCCTCACAAATTATAATATTAGCTTGATCCTCATTGAGCCTCCACATATGGGAGCCACCCCCTTAAGGATCACATTCTCATCCATCAACACATATGTATATAAAAATACCACTATAGATGATCTATGTCAAATATTCATAATCATAATGCTTGGTAAAGTAGAGTGCCACCAAAAAGATATATGGGAAAACAATATATTTTTTTTACACTTTAAATAAACAAACAAATTTTCTCAATCACCCCAAGGGGCTTGTCATAAGGAATAAAATTCATGTATTGAACTAATTTGATCACTATACATCCCCTAAAAGAGGGACTTTATAGCGACCACCAACATGAATCCTACCATAAGATCCACATGGCTTGTCATCAAGAGAAAATATACCATGGTCCAGTTGAGTAGAATTAAACCAAAAATTTATATTGGAAATAAACATTTAATTTATTTTTAACACTTTAAACAACTAAAACCTATTGTAAGTGATATCAATCACACACAAGTAGACATAATTCATATGAATCCTACATACAAAATATAATGTATGACCACCAGCATCATGACAAATGGGATAAGGAAAAAAACCAAATTAAATCATAATTTGAGAAACTCCAAGAATGTCACTATAGGTGAAATAAATAAAACATAACATCAAAATTCAATAAAAGAAATCCCAAGACCATAATAACCTAGAATTCTTATCAAGAATGGTGTTTATGATGAACTATTCCAATATCCATATAAAAAATTGACAAATTTCTATGTCACCCATCTACCATATCTTGAAATATTAAGTCAAAATAAAAACTATGATACACTCATGGTATCAGTCACATAAAATATATGATACCACTTTATAATATCCTACCTAGTATTTGACCACTAAACTATTCCTGAGCTAGAGGAGTTACTGTTGGGAACTCAGGTGTCCTCCCGATATGCCTAAGGCTACAGATTAACAGTGAGGGTCTTGGGTGTTACTATCACGAGACTATACCCTCATACTAAAGTTCACAATAATAGTGAAAATAACCAAACCTCATATATAGTAATAAAATATCCATCAGAGTATGAAGAATCAATAATAATAATGAATGTGGAAGTAAGCAATCATACATACGGTCATGCCAACATATAGAAACTAATTAACCTTTGGGTTGATCATATATAGATAAAAATAAAATGAGTAAAAGACACTGAGGCTATACCAACATTATTAAGCCTCACATCAACCCATTATCTAATATTTTATGATATATACCACATGATCAAGCTACTCCAGGCCTCTACCCAACTTAAACCTACAATTAGTGAAGTATGCTTAGGTACCCAAGTGTCATGGCCACTCAAGAAGGGAGTGCGTACAACCTAGTATGGAACCACCGATACTTTCCCCCATATAACCAAAAAATGTAGTGTATTCATGTGATATAATAATAATATAAAAAATAAATTTAAGAAGCATAAATAAAAAACACCATTAATCACAGGGTTCTAACATAACAATCGAGAATGATCCAAACCTATTTTATCTAGTGCCAGAGTGTATTTGAGTACATCATGAAATCTTTCCAACTAATATTAGTCCCATGTATAATTCCTATGATCAAGTCCTAGGAAACAAAGTTTAGTAATTATAAGCTGAATACAAGGAGCACATCCATGGAATTCCAACCTAGTTACCATGATCCAAATTGAAGGAGCATGTTAAAGGCATTCCAACCCAAAGAATATATGAATCCAAGTATCATATAAAAGGCATTCCAAAAAATGTCATATCTTAATCCAAGGAAATAACCCAAGGCATTCTAAACCATATCACATCCAATTATAAGGAACTTTTCTAAGGCATTCCAAAATCTTGGTCAACACAAATCCATATAGGGGTCACATCCCCCAATCCAATTCTAAGGAAAAATTATAAGTTAATCATCAATATCAAGATCAATGGATAAATCCTAAGATCACATACTAGGAATTCTATGTAGCATAGCACTTCTCATTGGACAGTGCATCCCACCTGAATCATTTCACATATTTATCTCATAAGTTTCATCAATATACCCAAAACCATATCACATGTATAAGGATGACTTCACATGTATACATCCCCTCACTATCATAGCACACAACCTCTCTAAGTTTAAAATATCATTGAAAAACCCTGATATGCTCTAAGTCACATCACAGTCTTGACCCCCTACCTGGGTCCCTCAGTCTCAACCACTTCACTTGGGTAATCACCAATCACTCATAGAAAATAGTTTCCCTTAGAGTCATCATAATCATTTGAAGACCTCACCAACCTTGGTATTAAGAGATGACACAAATTTCATCTCACTTCCTTGGTCGTCTTAGGTTGGACCTCTCACCAAAGCAATCCATAGTCTACTTAGAGTACACCCACCTAGGTATTAAAACCTCAATGGGGAAGGAACACTCATCCAAACCAATCTCGACTATCATAATGAATTTAAGGAATATCAAAGGTCCATTGAGTCCTACTTAGGAAAGTTTTTCTCATCCTAACAAATCTATATACTCAGAGGTCAACAAGGAACCTATACCATAGGATAATATTCTTACATAATCTAACTAAACCCCTTAAGGGGTCCATGTATCTCAATATACAAAATTATAATCTAGACCTCAACCATTGGTAGCTGAGGCAAATAAGCAAATAAAAAAGGGTCCAATGTGGTCCTTGGAACTTTACTCCATCTATCCTAAGGAATTAAATTTAATTCAAAAAAAATTATAGAATTTAATAGCCTAATCACTCTCGATTATGAGGCTTCACAAAACACATGACATATAAATAGAATTCATAATACCAAAGGGGAATGTATGAGGAATCACGTACCTCAAGAACATAGTTATCACTCTTTGAATCATCTCCTAACATCTATCGACCAGTCTCATCAAAGTACAACTAGTCATTATCCATATCCTGATTTCCATATGGGTTTCACTCTAAAACTATGAAAAACCACTCCTAGAAGTCCTGTGGCACATTCCCATCACCATCCAAAGCAAAATATATATCATCAGATGCTCACTCAATATCTATTTTAATTTAATTTTGTCCAAAACTCTTGAAAAATACATATAGAGACATACCTCCATGAAAATGACATACAAAGATGTGTAGATAGAATCTAAATATACCCTATCACCATAACATATGAAATCCCCATTGTTATCAATTTACTCAAACATGCTTTGTTGGGATTGACACCGAAACTGTAACTCTAAGAAAAAATCCAAAGAAACCAATAATGGAGGAAAAATGAAAGATTATACCTTATAATGTCATAAAAGTACACCCAAAGTCACTCAAACTAAATGGGAGTGAGGGATATAAGGTAATAAGATAAGATGACAAAAATAGACTAAAACCCCAATCATTGATGGTTATAAGGTGGGTTTGACCCCTTCTAAAAATAACAACCCAACAATGGTTCACAGTGTGACCATGGGTGTCACACTGTGACCAACACCCAGGTAGATGGTCTATAATGTTTCCTTGATAATTTTATTGAGTAAAACTATGGTCTTAAAATAACCTCCTAGTTAGGGGGTTTTTCCATAGCTAACCCAGGCGTGACCCATACTCATCATGTCATGAAGTGCTACTGTATCCAAATTTTAGGCCCCCTAGGTCACCACAACCCTTATCCAACACTCACCCAATCACCTGAACCACCAAAAAAGCCTCATTCCATATCCAAAAAATCTTCTTGAAAATTTATAACATTTATAATTCTAATTCAAATCTCATTTCTCAAAACGACCCCTACTCTGGAGCCAAAATTCAAATTCCTTCTAAAAATTTACAACCAATAAAAACAAGGGTCTTTACATAAGTGAGTATATATAGAGCTATGGTTTAATATTTAAAATTTAAAAAAGGCCCTTAATAAAATATTAAATCTAATATATTCTATATATCAATAATAATAATAATATTATTATTATATAATGACACATGCTGACTTGTATAAATAAATATCATTTTATAAAATAGATAATTCCTTACCTATGTAAATGATATTTAAGACAATATCATTTCATTTACCATGCACTTAACCCATCTTATCTAACTTCCACTATGTTTATTGATCCCTAAATAATAAATAAATAAATTTTATTTATTCAATAAATAAATAAATATTATATTTAGTATCTTGTGAATAAATGTTTAATTTAACATTCACATAACTAAATATATATACATATTTAATAATAAATATTATTTATTACCTTGTGAATAAAACAAGATATATATAAATATTCAATTTGATGGTCTTGTGAATAAATATTTTTTTCATACTAAACTCATATATAAATATGGTGACAAAATATTTAAGATCAACACATCTTGAATAAATATTATTCCTCAGTCTAACGAATAATTTTTTCCCATTTTTAAATTATAAAATTATTTAATAGAGATCGATATACACAATACATGTGTGACCCTCTGGGTCTCTTTCTCAATGGAATAAGGTGGGATTTCCTAAATCCTAAGATTATTTTCTAGTAATACATCATGGAACCTATAGAGAAATAAGTTAATGTCGCAATGATAACAATCCTATACGAACACTTAACATGTAATATAATCTATTTATATCAATATCTAAAATCCAGTAGGTTCAATACTTGGGTCATTAACCTATGTGATTTATATATACTTCCTTGAATTTCTAAAATGTACCCATGAATCACCATATACATGGAACTTTAGTTTGATAGTTCCATTCTAATAAAAGGGTATGAGATATCATCTTCCTTAATGAGAAGATAAAAATCATATATTGAGTTATTCATTAATGAAATATCACTCATGACACACCCAAAATATCCTACCTCTCAGAACATATATGGAATCATAGTTTTAATAAATACAAGAAAGTATATGAATCATGATATGACTTTATAATAATCTCAAGTATAAGGATCATTACACATGTTCACGCATAGGAATATCTAAAAACACGTAAACACATGGAATTACTAGTTGCGACTATATTCTCATAATATCCCATCTTGAAGATTACAAAGTGAGAACTTCATGAGATGAATACTTGGCCATTTATGAGTATCAATCAACTAAAAGTAAAACATACTATGAGTCTCTTCATAAAATTTCATTCAACCATAGAACATGATAAAGTGATTATGATTAGATTACTCCACTAAGAAGGGTTGGGGGTGGGTGAATTAGTGGAGACTTGTTTTTATAATTTTTTATTAATTAAATAAACCCATGCCACTTGTTAAAATTCAATTTACTCAAGTAAAGAGTCTCGACCTCAATTGTGTTTGAAAAAAATAAATAGATAATAAACAACTGATTTTTTACATGGTTCTCCCCCTTTCTGAGTAACCTACTCATTTACATGGTCGGTTTCTCCCTAATAACCATGGATTATTCACTATAATAACAAACGATTAAAATCTTATTGTGGTGTAATAGAGTCTCACTATGCGTATCCATAGTCACACTAGACAATATAGTCTCACACTGCCTTCATAAATGTATCTAATATGAGAAAGATACTCTTGAGAGTTTGGTAACGCAAACAACAACAAATATATATCTCCCTTGATGAGCCTTAAAGAAAATTTAGGAACAACCACTCACTTCATATAGATCTAATATGTGGGATCTACCCAATGAGGATGTTGCACATAGAGAATTGAATTCAAATTCTCTCTCACCCTTTTACTTAAAACCCTATATTTTTTCTACTCTTTGATATACATGGAGAACTCATTTATTTCATTGTAAATATCAATATTAGAGAAACTTATAATTTAAGAATTAATTTCATTCCCAAAACTATATTTCTATCTCAACATTCTCAATTCTTCTTTCATCGGTATTATACAACATGATCTTCTTCTATTTCTTCATTCAGTTAGGCTTACAAACATACACCATGATCTATTAAATATTATTCAATTTTAATAACTACTTGTATATAGTGTAATTACTACTCTACACTAATTTTTTCCTCTCCAAATCAATAAAAATTAATTCCATAAACTTTTCAAATATCAATAAAAATGGGAATAATTAAAAAATAATGAATTTGTGAATTCCAAGAACACTCATCATCTATATCCTTTCAGAAATAATCTCAAAATAAACTTTCTTCATCATATTTTTATTATAGAACAATTATTTAAAAAGAAATGACTTAGTAGAAAAAAATTTCATCCATTTAAAACTTATATAATAACATTAAATTATTATATTTAAGTGTTAGGGAGCCCATCATCATCATAATCACTTTCAAGATTTAACATAAGAATATTATTTATTAAATAGTCAAAGACTCGATCCCACCAATATCTTTATCAAATGAACTAACTGAAAACATAAAACATATATAAGAAATAACCACCTTTTTCAGAATCTCACTTGAAACATCTTGGATCACATTTTATATGTGATGTTTTACTCCTTGAAGATTGGATTTGGCATTATTGGGTATTGTTTCTTCATAATTCACAAAGTTTATTAAATATTACTTTCAACCATCATACTTATTTGAAAATTTCTTATGTATGGGACTACCCATGAGGAAAATCAACCATATGAAGCTATAACACTATTGGGATTAATTGTGAGCATTGGCCGTATATTATAACCAAGTTAATTCCTAAAGGACCTATCGACCACATGCTATACTTGATCGACCATGAAATGAGTAATTATTCCCACCAAATAACTACATGTAGAATACAATCGACCACATAAAGAGTTAAAGTGACCAAAATCATATTTTAGTCAACCTCATGACCATCTAATTGACTGTAAGACCAACTCAATTAACTATAAGTGGATTGAAAACATGAAAAAATAATTGAATACACATATTACTAATAGATCATATGACTATTTGATCAACTACATGACTAAACTAAATAAAAAAATAATTATTCATTTTCTCAAAGATTCATATTGATGATATAAGTAACTGGTCAACTACATGCACAAATTAATCAACTGCATGGCCCTATGACCAAACACACAACCAAACTCAATAAAAATTTAAGAAAAATAAAATCAAGCACATAAATACTTTAGAATCATTATGTTCCATCTATAATTATCTCAAAAACTTCTCAATATACTCAATAACTACTTTCTATCTTTTCAATCATGTTGATAAAAAACGAAAACCATTAATCAATTAAATAAATACCACAATCTTACTTTAATATATCCCTTCTAGATTTGTTGGAAACATATATTGTCTCTTAAAATAAAATATCATATTTCTTCACACTTCAAAATAAATAAATAAATTAGAATCATCACATCACATCCTATATCATGTGATAAATGTATTGCACTATAAAAATAGTTATAGTTATGTTTTTGAGAAAATTCCATCCCTTCGCGTCAATAAAATTTGGCTAAGTGACATAGATAAAGTCACCCTAAATTCATGCATTAAATATCCCTGAAAAAGATCCCCCATTAAACATTTTCCATAACTTCATATGTCAAGGTACTGATAAATCCTAATATTATAAATAATCCCCCCATAGAGTTATGAAAATGTTTCTTCCCCCTTTTCAACAAAATATAAATCCCATGTATGGGATCATTTCCAAATTTTTTCAAGTGATAGGAGAGGGACAAAAAAAGAGTTTTATCCATAATTTAGAGAAATACTCTCTTAATATGTATTTTGTGAAGATATCTACACTTTGATTCTAAATACAAATTTTTTCAAGATTAATGTATCCATTGATAACTCTTTATTTAATTAAATGATACATAATTTTGATATGATTGTATATAGAGTTCTATATATGGATCTTTGATAAATTTATTTTACTGTTATTATCACATAAGACCCTCAAAGGGTTCTCAGTTTCAACACTCAAGTCTTCTTACTATACAACCATCCATAATACATATGTACATGCATGAGTGGATGCCACATATTTTAACTCATTTCTTCTAAGTGCCACTGAGTTTAGATTCTTACTATAATAGCTCACACAACCCTCACCAATGAAGAAAGTCCCAATTAATGAGGATTTTTTATTTTACAGTCACTTACCTTGTGTACATTAGTGTATCCAAATAGATTAAAATCTATATTTTATTTATAATGTATTACATAATTCACTTTTACCATCACATATATCAGTATCCTATTTTCTATAAGCATGTTGGACTATATTAGGTAACTTTTAAATCGAGGAAAAAGTATCACAACAAAGTATATGTTCAGCCTTAAACCTTTCAAATATAATAAACTTATAATAAGTATTCTAAATTCCTTTTAGTAGACCTTATTTCTATTTTGATCATTATATAATTTGGTTCCAACTGAAATTAGTGTTGAAACTTCTCTAGATTCTTCTATTCTAAAACTTTTCATCAAACTGTTGACATATTTTCCTTGTAAAATATCTATGAAATTTTCTTTCATACTAATCTGTAATCTCTAAAAATAATTTAGTTTTCCTTAAATTGACATCTTAAATTATTCTTTAATTTTTTCAGAAAATTTCTCACAAAGGTACCCTTGTTTACTATTAAAAATTTTATCATCTACATAAAATAATATAAGTAGTGTACTTATGGGAAGTTTTCTTACATGAAAATTGATGTAAGATTTTCCTTTGATGAAAGCCATTTCCTTCAAGCATGCATCATGTTTTGATTACCAAGATCTAGGAGATTGTTTCAATACATATAATTCTTTTCTTTATATACACACAATGATGTCATTATCATAAAGAATAAAACCATATGTTTTTTTAATAAAGACTTCCTACAAAATGTCAAAATTTAAAAATGATGATTTCACATCCATATGATACAATTTATTATGATTATGTGAAACTAAAACTAAAAGCATCCTAATTGTTTTAAGACTTGATACTGGATTAAATATTTCTTTAAAGTTAGTGCCCTCCATTTGAGTATATCCTTTACATACCAGACTCTATTGTTTCTTATCACATTCCCATTCTTATTCATTTTTTTATAAACACCGAATTGGTTCCAATGAAATTATTATATTTTGGTCCTAGGACAAGCTCCCAAGTTGAATTTTTCTCAAACTGATATAATTCCTCATTCATAGCTTATACCCATCCAAAATTATCTATAGATTCAGCTATTTTTTGTGGATAAACATGTGATATGAGTTCTATGTGATTTCTAACAATCATTATATTTATTATTTAGATTGGAGATCATTTTTCTCTAATGATTTTCTCAGTATCAACATGTATTTTTAAACTTTGAAAATAATTCCCATCACTATCCACAACCTCTTCTTTATTATCAATATGTTCTGAATCATCATCACCAATAGTTGTTCTAATCTCAATTTCTTTTCCAACTTACCTTTCTAAAATAAACATGTTGTTTTATCCAAAATCTCAAAATATAATTGAGTAGTTTGTCTAATTTGTATTGGATTTCAACAATATTGATATTTTAATAGTAAAAAAACTTTTTAAAACATTTGATCTAACATAGTTACCCATTACTATTCGATTAATATCCCATAAATATACCTTTATCCACTTTATCTTCATACTTTATCATCTTACTACGTTTTATATTTATAAATAATAGACTTCCAAATACTTTAAAGAACTTTAAAGTTAGTTTCTTTTTAAACCACATTTCGTATAGAGTAAATTTAGTCTTGGGTCTTAAAATAAACATGTTCTGTTTGTATGAAACAACACAAAATATCTCTCCAAAAATATTTTAAAATTTTATTTTAAAATAGAACTATCCTTCCCATATCAATAACATTCCTATTATTTATCTCTAAAACCCCATTTTGTTAGGGAGTATAAGGTGTGATAAAATGATTCTTGATTCCATTTTTAACATGATAACTTTCAAATGTATCACCTATAAAATCCTTTCCATGACTAGATCTTACTTTCTTAATATGAAAACCCAAATCATTTTAAACTTGTTTTCTAAAAGCATTGAACATATCAACTATATTTTTTTTCAGAAACATCACATTTTTAATTAGGTTGTAAGAATCAATTAATGTTATAAAATATAAATAACATCTTGTTGAATTTTGTCTCATGGGACCATATAAATCAGTTAGTATAAGTTCCAGTGGATTGGTAGTTCTACTTTTTTTAATATTTCAATCCATATTTCCCTTTTGGAATGTTTCACACACATCATCCTATTATCTCTTAATCTTAGGAATATCTCTAACAACTTCATGATTCAAAATTTTACTTAAACTTATTTAGCCTAAATGTATAAGCCTTCTATTATAGAATAAATTTCCACCTTTTTCACTCATGTAGTAAGAATTGGTAAGATCACCTAACAAAAATAGATTTCCATTGGTTATTGTTCCTTGATAAATGATCCTCCCATCCTTTAATCATTTAATGGATCACATTTAATTCTTGAAAAAAACCTCATGGCAATCATCATAGAGTATAACAACACTAAGAAAATTATGGTTCAACCCTCAAATATATAAAACATCATTTTATTTCATGTTTTGAGTTTCAATATCATCCAAACCAACACCCTTAATTTTTAAAGAGAAATCATTAACAATGGTAACTGCTCTACCTTCATGGTTTTCAATATTCTTTAAAATCCCTTTATAGCTAGTAATGTGGGGGGAACCCACTATTAAGAATATATTATTTTTTCTATTGGACTTCATTGAAACCTAAAAAATACATGTTATATCTTCATTAGGTTTCTAAATTCCCTTTCCTTTATAAAAAAAGGTTTTTAATTCAGGTAATCTTATAATACATTTCTCTATATAGTGGTCCAATTTCTCACATATGTTCAATTTTTTTAAATATTTATTTAACTTCTTCAACTCATTTTCTACATTAAGAAACATGTATTTAATCTAATATAATTCTTATAATTTTAAATAAAATATAAATTAAAGGTCTTTAACATCATCTCACTTTCAATAGATTTCATCCTGAATTTTTAATCACATCAACAAAGGGTATATTATTTATTTTCAAAATCATTCATTTATTTAATGATATTTTTTATATTTCACCAGATTTTTATTTTCTTTAATAAGAAAATTATTATACTAAAGGCATGCTTTAAGTTCATCCTTAAATATGTGTTCCCACTTGATTGGATCTAATTCATATTGTTCACTACTTGAAGTTTCAAATAACTTTTCAATTTGAGCCATAAAATTAGAAAATTTATCACCATAATCACCTTTAAATTAAATACTAGATGAGTGGACAAGTACTTATTATTTTCTCATTAATTTTATTATCCTGACTATAGAAAGTATATTCTTACTTCGTCCAGATTTGGATGATTCCTTCAAACCTCTTTATAATTATTTTTAAGGTTTCTCATCTTATTTAGATTTTGAATATAGTTTCTTCTTCTTAGGATAACCAATGGAATAGTTCCCATTTCTATCACATTTATAGAATATTAAAGGGTAATTTAAATTACCCTTATTAATTCACTTATTTAAACTCTTTGAAATAAGATAAATGATTCTTTGATAGTCTTCATTATTATTTTTATTTTTTGAGTCACTTGAATCTATATTTTCAATATGTTCTTTAATTTTCAACTTTCTCATAGCCTCAAAACCCATTTCATCTTTTACCCTTTTATTAAAGTGGATTATTTTTTTCATTTTATATTCTAGGAAAATTTTATGATATTAATACATGTAAGGATCCTATCTATATTTTAATGATTAGATATAAAGATCAAAACTATCTAGAAAGTTTCTCATGAGGTTCTTAATAGTTGTACTACATTCAAGTTTTTTCACAAAATCCTTGGATATTACTAACAACTTCATTTAACTGATTGAAATAATAATAAATATTATCTTACTTATCCACCTTGATGTCTTCAAACTTTATTCTCCAATTTTTTTAAATTTTCATCCTTGACTTTCACATTTACTTCATAGCCAATTTCCATCTTTTTCTAGATTTATTTAGCTCACTGAAGTCCCATCACTTTTGGGTAGAAGTTTCCTACAAGGACATGAAAATAACATTTTACGCCTTTCCATCATTATCCATATTTATTTTTTATTCTAGATTCATTAGAGTATTTCCTTAAATGGGTGTAAAACTAAAGAAAAAAACATATCTAACTTCTAGGACAAGGGATGGAAGATATGAAAATATTCTATTATTCCAAATATGATAAACTTTTCCAAAAAAAGTAGGTAGACCCATGCTATTCAAACAATTTAGATTATCCATCATTATCACTAAATTGAATCAAATATATGGACTAGGATCTGATACTTGTTTATGTTTTTAGGATGATATTACTCTACTAGGGGGGGGGGAATCAACATAGACCAATTTCTAAAATTTATTATTAATTAAATCGAACTCTGTAACCTATTAATATTTGATTTACTCAAGTAATGAGTCTCAACCTCACTCATGTATGTAGAAAATATCGAGACAATTAACATTAGGGGTTTTCAAGGTTTAGTCCTTCATGGGTAACCTATATTTTATTTCTATTTTTAAAATTTAAAATTTATATTATAATTTTATGTTATATATTATTTTTTTATTTTAATTATATATTATATATTATATTTTT
The DNA here is from genome assembly GCA_963277665.1 of Viscum album. NCBI lineage: Eukaryota > Viridiplantae > Streptophyta > Magnoliopsida > Santalales > Viscaceae > Viscum > Viscum album. The sequence goes on from OY728138.1 coordinate 780,180,000, forward strand.
ATATTATATATGTAATATAATATTTAATTAAGATATTATTTTATATACTATTTAATATTTATTTAATTTAATTATTATTTATTTAATTTAATATATCATATACTATTTATTTATTTATTTAATTTAATATATATATTTTTAATATATTATTTAGTTTATACTCTTTTTTCATGGTTAGTTTCTCCTCCCTAATAAATGATTCTTCTGTATAAGAATAATTGATTATATGATTATAGTGATGGAATAGAGTCACACTATGCCTATCTAGAGTCACACTGGAAAATTTGGTTTTACACTTACTTCATAAAAAACAAATAACCAATATGATAAATATATTATTGAGTGTTCATTTGCTTTATAAAAAATAGATATAGATTTCCCTCGAAGAGCCTTAAATAATATTCAAGAACAAATTCTCACTTCATGCATATCTAATGCAAAACTGCTTCTCAATCTCAAACAATCTCACTAAATTATTGAGCTTCAATAGATGAGGATAATCTTCACAAACCATCAACTTCAGACTCTCTCTCAACCTTTTTCTTAGAAAATTTTATTTTTATCTACTCTTTGATATACATGGAGAACTCACTTCTTTATTTAAAAACTATAATATTAGGAAAACATAGAATTCAAAAATTAATTTAATTCTTGAAACTCTATTTCCAGATCAATTTTCTTGATTCTTATCTCAATTTTATCATACAACATGATCCTCCTTTATTTTTTCATCTTGTCAGGATTTCAAACATGCATCATGATCTCCTGAATATTCTTTTATTTTAATAACTATATGTCTGCAATGTAATTCCACTTCTACCCTTATTATTTCTCTCTAGATAAATTAAAGTGAATTACATAAACTTATAAAATCACAATAAAAATGAGAATAATTCACAAATAGTGAATTTTTGAATTTCAAGAATACCCATAATCTATCACCTTTCTGAAACATTATCAAACTCAACTTTCTTCATCCTATTATTAATAAAAAAATTTATTTAAAAATAAATACATTAATATATTAGATCTTTATCCCTGATAAAATTATCTAGGAAAAATTCATAATTATATATAGTTGTTTATTTGAACTTAAGTACAACATAAAATTGTCACAATCACTTTCCAAATTTAACATATGAAGATTCTTCATTAAATAGACAAAACCTCGATCCCACTAAAAACTTTATTAGATGAACCAACTTATAACATAAAATAGATATAAGGAATAACCATAATTTTTTAAAGATATCATGAAATATCTTAGATAAAATTTTATATGTGATTTTATACTCCTTGATGATTGGATTTAGCATCACCAGGTTTCATTTCTACACAATTTTTTTTTGAAAACTTTCAATTTCACCCAGTATACTCAATTGAAAATTTCATAAGTATGGGACCTATCATGAGATTGATCGACTGTATGAATCCACCAAATTGTTGGTATCAAACATGTGGATCAACGACACATTATAATTGAGTTAACACATTAAATGCCTATTGAACATACTCTATAATTAATCAATCATATGATGAGTAATCAAACCTATCAACTGATCACCCATAGAATCCAATTGACCACATGAAGAGATCAATAAACTATGATCCCATTTAAATTGAACACAAAACTATATAATCGAACATAAAACTAACTCATATGACCATTAGAGTGTCAAACACATGAGTAATTGATCAACTATATAGTAGATTAGTCGACTGCATGATCATTTGATTGACCACACAACCAAACTCAACTGGCTATATAAAGAATTTTTCATTCTCACAAAGTGTTAGATCGACCATAGAAGTAACTAATATAATACACAAACTACTTGATATACCACATGACTATCTAATTGACTTCAGGGCCAAACTCAAAAAAATCTAGAAAAATAAAAGAAAACTGAAAACTACTTTAGAATCATTAAGATTCATCTATGATCTTCTCAAAAACATCTTAATAGACTTAAAAACAATTTTAAACTTTTCTGTCATGTTAAAATCAAATGAAAAACATTAAATAACTTTATATACAACTTCAAATTCACTTTACCTAAGTTTAATAATATCATCATAGTACTTTAGGTTTTTCATCATAGTGGGGAACTATTATAACCTCTTCAATGAAATAGACACTATAGATAATTATCATATTAATGTTATACTAGATAAAAAACAATATGTGATAATATATTTATTAATATTAATGACTTTGAATATATATACAATATAAATTAATAATTAGCTGGTTCTAGGGAACCAAATCTAACATATACATTTGTCCATATTGTTTTCATTAAAATAAAATAAAGTAACTGACTTATAAAATAGTGAATACCATATCAAAGATTCTTATTTTAAAATATATATGAATATTTTAGTCTTTCACACTAAATCATCCCCATTACTAAATAGGAATCTTTTTGATTGTTTCATGTAAACCTCCACATTTATATTATCATTCAAAAAGAATTTTTACACCATTTTAAATAATTCCAAGTAAATTTTGTTGTGCACGGATATCATACCTTTCATTTTTTTAATGATAAAAATAATTCCTTATGTTACTAATTCCTTTTCTTATGTTTGTTAGTATGGTTAATATATATTAACCACAAAATATGTTTTTTGGGACACACAATCATAAATGAATCTACCCAAAACGAATACTAAAAATGGTGTTTATATGGTTATCCATTAGAGGTCTAGTGGAAGAGGAAGTGACTACCACTTATACCATCATAAATCTAGTGGAGTCCAAAAATATTCAATTTTGCTTAGTTATTCCAATTAAACTCTAGTGGTTTTCAACTATATTCTTATAGATTCCAGATAAAACACTTTTCCCATTAAAAAAATTATAATTCTTCATTTGGGTTTCTTGGATACCATTAAATCCAATGAATTAATGTAACCCTCAACCATTGAGGGGAGAAAATTTACGGACTAGTGAAAATTTATTTCTAAATGAACATCTATAATAAACTTTTGTTTCATTTTTATTTCCACTACATACTTTTTTGGTTTACATTTTTTTTAAATTCTATTTAAGCTTATTTTTCTAGATTAAATTTCTATAAACACAATTTACCACCTTTTTCCATACTCTAAAACTAATAAAAATAATCCATGAATGATAATATAATACATAATGAATCCTTTATAGATATCCAAGAAAATGTTTTGGTATAATCAATTATTTCCTTTTAAGTGAATCCCTTAGCAACATGTTGGTCCTTGTATCTATCAATGTTTACCAATGATTTTTTCTTGGTTTTATAAACCCATTTACATCCAATAGGTTTTTGAACAAGAGGAAATATAAAAAGGTTATGAAATTCATTAATCTTTATGGAATTCATCTTATATATCATGGAATTATACCATATTTTTAACACCTTACAATTCATGGTTTGTGAAAATGATTCAATATCATTCTTGACTCCAATATTTTTGTTATTTTCTAATATATGCACTATATAATCACTAAAAATTTATAATATTCCCATCCTAATACATCTTCTTAATTTTTCACCATCATTTTCCTGAGATATTAATGGTTCAAATTTTTATTCAAGAGTTTCATATTTTTGATCTACCTAAACTATATGATGATTATAAAAAATTTGTGAAATAAAATTTGTTAAAACACAACTTGATAAATGAGAGGTTTTGTGTAAAATTATTAATCTATCACTTCAAGAAGAGGGATGAACATCTAAATGATATTTATCAAATATTTTGATAAGATAACGCTCATTAAGTTATTTATTTTCAAGAAACATTAAATTTCTTGATACTAAAATTATAGTGTTTAATAATTAATAATAAAATTAAAATCCCATAGAAATTTTAGCATATACAATGAATTATCCACTAATGGTCATAGGATCCAACTAGTTTTCTCATGGGATATAAATGCGTACATATTAAGGGAGTCCCAAACACACACATATCACAAACTGGGCTTCTAATCCTTAAACAATTAAAAATGTTTTTTAAGACAACCTTTTTTGAACTAGATTTAAAATATATGATTTTGTTTTAAGAACTTCAGTCCACACAGATTTAGGTAACTTAGAATTACAAACCATACTCTATACCATGTCCATTAAATTAATGTTTTTTTAACTTCACTATTTTGGTATGATAAATCATCCACAGTATATTGGGAAAATATTCAATTTTCCTAAAGAAAGTTTATAGATAGATAAGGTATTTATCCAACCTTAGTGTATCTATAAAAATATTTTCCAAATATATATTACCTTATGATATTAATTTTTTATCATATTCTTTATTTACTTCAACCCTGAAAATTTTAAATTCATTGAGACCATAATTTTTTACTATAAATAAAATAGAGATACATATATCAAATATTCATCTATGAATGAAATTAAGAATTTATTTCCATTTAAATACATACAATAAATACATATATTTGTATGTGTGATTTCCATTATAGTTTAACTTATATCCTAATATATCATGTTTTTCAAAGTTGGGAATTTCTGAAGGATTTTGAATTTTCAATTACTAGATGGGTCCAATCTTGACAGGATATTCAGAATGGGAATTCAAAGTTTGGAATGCCTAAAAATAATTTTTTTAGATGTGGGTTGAGGTTTGGTTTGTGTTTCAAAGGTTTCAGGAGTGTCTTGGTGGTTTGGGTCCTGAAATTATAGTTTTTGGAAAGTTGAAGCTCATGGAACACGGTTGGCACAAAGTTTGTTCTAATAATGTGGCTTAGTCATGTGGGAAATTTTGTATAGGATCATAGTTTGGGAAACTATGAAGAATTCTAGAGGAAACCATGTAGTGGGTCTATAATTTTCTGTAGACATAATGCACGACTGGCGCATAGTTTGGCTAACTATGTGCTGCAACTATGCAAAGTGAAGTGTGTATCAGACTGTAGAGCCACATGGTTGGTGTGCAATATATTAAACCGTAAACTATAACTATATGATATGAGGGTTCAAGATAGTTCAAACTTCATGGTTGGTTCATGGTTTAGAATACCATGTAGCCAAAATGTGTGACTCATTAAAGTGAATAATATTACCATTTTACCCTTCAACCCTTAAAGGTTTTTACCCCCTTTTCCTTCCCCACCCCATATGTTTGAAACCCTCATTCTACCTTCCTACATGGAAGTAATGCCTCATTATTAGATAATATTGGACACTATCAGGTGTTTTGGAAACCTTAAGGTAACCCTTTGACTCTGTTAGCATCATATATATTCCTTTCCTTCTTCCAATAACTTATGGATCCTCAGTTTGGGATTTCGGTTCCTCAGTTAGGGATTTTGGTCCCAATTCAATAGAGTATAGTGGAATTAGATACAATATCAGGGTTTTCAATCTACCTAGGAAGAGGATAAACAGAGAGGCCCTCTACACTTCACCATGTTCCGTTTCATTGAGGTATGTCTCCATAGTGAATTTATAAATATTTAAGGCCTTAATTATTTTTCAAATGGTTTTTTGATACTTTTTATTAGGGATTATGCCCAGATTGAGGTTGGGATTATGTTTCAAGATGTTAATGAGATCTAGGTTGTAGTTTCAGTGTGATGGGATCCATTGATATGATTTTTGGGCATTATAGATAGTTCAAATAAAATGTTTATTTAAACTAAATTTTGGGGTCTTAATTAATTGATTATACTATTGTTATAATGAATTTTTTATGGTGGTTTTGTTACAATACAAAACCTAGCACGAATCAGTTGATCTTAGATAGGCCTTGGTAGCTGCTGCCATCCTTTGGAAAATAACTCAAAGATTCCTAAAGGTAGGTGGTCCATCGTACCTTCCCTAGAGTATTTATCCATGTTTATATAGTGCACGTATATTTGGTATTTTCCTTTAGGGTGATGATACCTATTTATATTTACCAAAATGATCTATTAAATTTAAAATTATTTAATTTGATAATTAAATGGATGAATATCAATGGTCACTAAAACCCCCATTCACTAGTTTCATACTTCAACTTATCTCTAAGGATGAGGGTCCCCTGTGGGATACCTCTATGTATGATCTAACCTATAGGATCCCAAGTAGGATGCATTCTTTTACTTAATCCTTGTGACAGACCAAAGAGGTATTCCTTTACTTACGTGTTGTCTTGGAGGATCCCTAGTAGGATTACTCTCTAGTATTTTCACATGAGGTACTAGTGGGTGTTCAACATTATACTGAACCTAATATAGAGTGTTAGGGGTTGGTTATATTTGGTAGAGGGTGTCACCTAGAACACACACCGAACTTGTAATCCCCTTATGTTGTGTTAGTAGTGGTGGGATGGACGTTTTTCCACACTCACTCTTTTCTTTATTCTTTCACTGAATTATTATTAATATAGTTAGGATTGCCAGAGGGGTATCCAAGATTTTGGATGATGAGCTTGACATGATACATTAAATGATTGGGATACTCATAGGTACTTTCTAGTATCTAGATTCTGAGCCTTATTTATGTATATGTATATCATTGTATGGAACCATTCACTGAGTTTTATATGTATGCGCTCAATGGACTAGAAGAGGATATCTTGTTCAATAACCCAATGTCCTAGACCATGTAGGTCTATATTATACCATGTATTATATGGATATACTTCATGGAATCAAATGGGATTCACGTGTTAATAGAATTGGGCCCTATCCCATGTAGGTTAATATTATACCAAGTTTTCTATGGATCTAGTCCATAGAATCAAAGAGGATGTCTGGGTCATTGGACTTGAGTCCTAGCCCTCGTAGGTATGATACTCGATACATCCCGTATAGAATATAGTTGATATAGTGCTATATTTATAATATTTTCCATCGGTACAAAAAAATCCTTCATTTTATGTATTGGAGGCGAGTACATGTGATTCTAGGGTTAAGACTTGTATCCTCCTATGGTGACATAGCTTGCTCAAATACATTTTTGATGTTGGCCAAATTAGGTATCATTGATTGGGATTAAAAACCCAAGGATTGACTTAATTATTCATGTATTGAGTGGTACAACGTCCAATTCAATTCCTTTTTCATAGGATATCAAGGCGATTAGGATTACAAGCCTAATGATCGGCTGTAGTTTGATTCATGTTACATTTCACCTTACGCACACACACGCACACACACAGATATATATATATATATATATATATATATTTATGTATAAATATATTTATGGGAATATATATGAACACATATAAATATATATACATGAAGAAACCTTTTCCAGTTAGTTTGGAAACTTTCCTTAAGAATTCCTTTCACAACTTTGTCTTTCAGCTTATTTCCTATAGTTGTTATTATAATTATTGCTATCCTGATGAGTAAAAACATTTACATACATTATATATTACTAGATATATATGGTACCATGTTGTTGGTTAACTATTTATTTTTGTACACACACCCTACTTGGGACACCATTGCACTAGGGTACCTAAGCAGACGTTCACTTGGTTGTAGGCCCAAGTTTGAGCTGAAGGTTGGGATTGATCAAGCATGATGGCTCAGATAATTTCCTGGAGCATGGGTACATAGTTCAACTCGAATATAGAAGTAGAGACTTATAATTTTATTTATGTTTCTTTTATGTACTCATATATATGAGATTGTCACAATGGGAAATCAGTTTTGTATGTATGATATAGTTGTTCGAGCCATTGCTGCATTTCATTCTTTATTACAGTATTATTTATATTTACTATTTTGCACTCTATTTTTTACTACTATGGATGTTATATGGTTTTTTATACTATTTTATTACTCTAATATGAGATAATAGTATCCCCACTATCACACCCTAGACCCTTGCTACTAGTTGACAACCTATGGAAAATGGGGAGGCATGCTTGAGACTTTGTGGTGAATTGGATCGAGTCCCCAAATTAGTGGCATTTAGGATAAGAAATTTCAAATTGGTATCAGAGGTGTTTATTTTATATTGTATTATGATTTGGGATTTGGTATATAGAGGTATTATTAAGGTTTTAGAATCTATGATGGATATAAAAGTGGTGCGTCAAGAACATTTTTTGCGATAAAATTCCAGGTTTCCAAGGTTATAGGATTATTATTCTTGATATGTGATGTTACAGTTTTATATGATTTTTTTTCTTTAAGAGACACACATGTTTTGTGGATGTTATGATTTTTTATGGATTTATGGATCTTGGCCCATTTTCAAGAGGCCACTGATTGATTTTAAATCTTGGTCATAAAAGGTAAGATGCGTCTCATTCATTATATTTGGCACATAGGATTCACATGTTATAGGACCTCTAGTGTGTGATTTTACTAACACTAGATAATACTTGTTTAAATTATCAATATAAACCTAAATTGTTTTTCCCATATATGTTCTTGGTGGAATTATACTCAATTTATCTGAATTATATAGATTTACTTCTAATGGATGGTCATGTGGATCCTTGATGTGATTTTTGATGGTGAGGCTAATGACTTAGTCCTCATGTAAAAGAGGTGAAAAAAACATAGTAGGTTGATATAGCACACCATTCCCAAATGTTAGACCCTTTTTGGGGTGTTGTTTCTTTGGTTCAATTATTTAAAGTGTCATTAACAACCTATATGGTATTTTCCCATATAGATTGTAATTACATTTTACCTAAATTAACTATATGTGTGGTATGAAATGGATCTTTGAGACAATGATATGTTCATATTTTTTACCCTTGTTTGTCTATGTTGGCAGCTGATGCTTTTCTAGTAAACCCTTTATGGGTGTATCTTTTCATTTTTGGTGATCTAGTTAGGTCACTATGTATGATTTCGATAGATACCTACACTTTATCATGAACTAAACCATGAGATAATATTACTTCATAAATATTCCTAATGAGTGTTGGTTTATCATTATTCCTATTCTATATCATGATACTCTAGGGGTATCCCCTTATGAGGATGCTCAGTGTGAATTAAAGCCCTAGTAGACCGATGCTCAATAATTTTTTACCCTTGTAGGTCGATGTTTTCTTTACAGATTTTAGGGAAAGAGATGATTGGTGTGTTATATTCTTTATTCCAACATGGGTGCATAGATGATTCCTTATTATATGTGTACTTAGAGAGGTCTATCTTTTGGGTAGGTGGTCAGACCTATTTACCCTATTATGATACATAATCACTAGAACTAGGTGGGAAACCTAGAGACCCTTAGTTTCTACTTAGAACCTTATAGGTCAACATTTCGTTTTGATTAAGCGAAACCTATGATTAGGGTTATCCCAAGTATTTATATTCCTATTTAGGCAGTGATTTTGGTTGTACACTCTTGTTGGGACTGATGGACTATTGGTGCTTTGGTTTTATGATATTGGTAGGTTGATGGCTTTGATTTATGATAAAGCACTAGGGGTGTCTGTGTTTTAAAACTAGATTCGATAGGGAGGACTATTTGGGTTCCTAGCCTTCTCTACCAATGGTTGCATGCATGATGCTTAAAATTTAGAAAATGATGACATGTGATGGGCAGTCATGGAATAATATCTAGCATAAGATAGGCGATCGATTTTGAAGAGGAACCCTAAGAGAGATTCTATCATGATTAGGATGATGTTCCTCATGGCATGGTCAATGTGGAATTATTATTGAATGACTCATAGGAGTGTGAGTAAATTCAGAATGATTAGGTGGTATGGGATTATAAACCCACTACATAGTATGTTTTGGTACATGTAGGATACACATGGTAACATTTAAATCATAAATTGATGAGTGAACATGTGTTATCTACGGATCGATGGTTTGAAGGAAATTCTACTAGCATTATTTCAAATATTTTTTGACTTAAATGATGAATTTATCTCTATAGTAGAGGATATATATTGAATAAATCAGGTGTTGAGAGGTAGTTGAACTATGGTTGGACCTAAGAACACATTGTCTGGGGACATGGTGTTAATAGTAGTTTAAATTAATGGTAATCCTATTTAGATGTGAGTGTGGATTAAAGGATAAATAAATTCCTATAAATGGAATATTAGTGTACCCATAGATAGATAAAATCATTCCCAATATCTTGAAATTGTCCAAAGTTTACAGAGAGAGTGTCAGATACATGTCAGGATACCTATTTATCTTTTGTTGTTGGATGAAGGGATCTAAGAAAGTGAACTCAAGGAGAACTTTAAAAGTAATCCAGATGGTGTGTAATACACCATTGGCCTTTTGAGGGTGGTGACCCCCATTTTTTTTTGAATTTCAAAAAGCATCATGGAAACTATTTTTAAGAAGTAGGAATGGGTCGGGGTTTATGTTTACATTAATTATCAGGATGAGTGGTAACTAAGGAATTCTAGTTATTATGACAAGGAGGTATAGTAAATAAGCTACTGTGATCAATTTATCTTTTAATTATAGTTACAATAAGGATTCTCTTAAGTTGGGGAGTGGGACATTAGTCACTGGTGAGTGACCCTCATGTGGGAAGGGTCATGAAATCTTGACATCAATAATTAGATAGTCATTTTGGATATTGTATACCATTAAATAAATAGATCTAAGTATCAAAATATTTCCTTAGTAAATTCAAGGAATGTGTTCATGTTGTGGAATTTTTTTTTGGAAAGGTTATGGTTTTCCCAAGTGGTTTTCCCAAAGTTGGTTATAGGATTTGATGAGTATGTTCAAAACGATATTGGTGTGACATGTGATAAAGAAATTAGATTAGTTTTTATTGATGTGTCGACTTTTGAAGCTGTGATATTTCAAGAATAGTCCACTGAAGGTGGTATGACTTGGATTATTTCATATAGTTGATTGTAGTTAGTATGGAACAACATATATCACACTGTTGGGATGAGATGGGTGTAGACAGAAGGTTAGTGAAGGCTTTTCAAGAAAAATATGGCATGTACAGCTTGATCTTGGTCAATTAGAGTTTGAAAATTAAATCATATTGAGGATTGTTAGAACTGACCTAGTCTGTGATTTCACGTAGTGAGATAAGAAATATGCTGGGATAATTTATAGAATACCATGGGTGTGTTTTGTTAAACAATTATAATGGTGGAGGCACCGTGGTTTGGAATTGTCCATTGTAATCAAGAACCTATAGCTAAGAGAACCATAGGTTTCTTATTAGAAGATACGACGATGTGATTGTGTCTTTGGTTAGAAGGGATTAAATAAGCACCATCATGGTGTTTCATATATGGTTGTGAGCATCATATTTATTTTTTTGGTTAAGTGTTGTATGATTAAAGTAGTTATTGGTGGAGTTTTACACATTTAGAATCATAAAGTGGACTTTAAAAATCAATTCATGACCCTAGTATGTTGGTTTTTTCATTTTTATTCCCACTAAGTCTTCTTAAGGATGATAATTTTAAAGTCGGGGAGGCAGTAAGATCCCATGTTTTTCTAAGTTGGAAATTTCTAAAGGTTTTTGAATTTTCAAGTACAAGACAGGTCAAATTTTGATCATATAATTGGAATGGGAATTTAAATATTGAAATGCATCTAAATAATGTTTTTATATCTATAATGAGACTTGATTTATATCTTGGAGGTTTCAAGAGTTCCTCAAGTGTTTAGGGCCCAAAACTAGTTTTTGGAAAGGTTTATTTCATAGCGCACATTTGGTGCATCGTTAGTTCTAACTATGCAGCCTAACCGTGAATGAAATTTTGTATAGAAGTATAGTTTGGGAAACTTTGTGGTAGACCATAGGAAACTATGTGGAGGGTATGAGATTTTCTATAGACATGATGCACGACTGGTGCATGGTTTGGATAAATATGTGCTACAACCATGCAAGGTGGAGTGTGCCTCAGACATTATAGGTGCATAGTTGGTGGAAAGTCTATTAAACAATGCACTAAAATTGTGTGAGATGAGGGTCCAAGATAGTTTGAACCTCATGGTTGGTACACATATTGGAAAACCATACAACTAAACCATAAAGCTCATTAAAGAGGAGAAAACTACCATTTCCCCCCTCTGACCCTTAAAGATATTTAACCCTTTTCCCTTCCCCTCCCCACCACTTACACAAACTTCCTTATCCCTTTTTATATGGGAGTTATCCCTCATTATTGGTTAGAATAAAATTCCCTAAGGTGAATTAGAAACCTCTAGGTAAGACTTAAAATTCATTAGCCTTAGTTGTGTTATTTTCCTTATTCCTCTAACTTATGGTTCCTTAGTTAGAGATTTTGGTCCCGATTCCGCCAAATCATGGTTTAATTGAATTCCAATGTTGGAGTTTTCATTATTCCTATGAATATGATAATCGGATAGGATTCTTTTACTTTTCCGTGCCCCATTTCATCAAGGTACACAACCAAGGTTAATTCATAAACTTTAAGTCCATAATTAATTTTGTTAAATGGTTGTTTTGATACTGTTTCTTAGGGATTATTCCTAGCTTTATGTTAGGATTATGTTTTGGGATGTTAGAAAGTTATAGGTCTCTATTTTGGTGTTATGGGATTGACTAATAATATTTTGGGAATTATTGTTATTTTAAATAAAATGGTTCTTTAAAATAAATCATTGGATTTTAATTAATTAATTATAATTTTGTTATAATTAATTTTTTATTGTTGTTTTGTAGTGAGACAAAACCCATCATGATTTAGTTGAGCTTGGATAGGCCTTAGAAGCTAATTTAGGCCTTTTAAAAAGAAAAATAAATCTTCCTATAGTTAAGTGGTCCATCATACCTTCCTTAGAGTATTTATGCATGTTTATGTAGTATGCGTATGCTTGGGCTTTCCCCTGAGACTGATTCCACCTATTTATATTTACCCAATTGAAATCTTAAATTTAAATTTATTTAATTTGGAATTTAAATTGATGAATTCTAGGGGTCAATAACAACCCTTGTGCACTAGCTTCATACTTTGACTTATCTCTAAGGCTGAGGGTCCCATATGGAATTCCTCTATATATGATCTTACCTAAAGAATCCAATATTGGATGACTCCTCTTACTTACATCTTGTGAGTTCCCAAATAGGGATTAATTTATCATGTGTTGGATTATAGGACCCCTAGTTTGATAACTCTCTAGTATTCTCACATGACTTAGTCGTGGGTGCCTGATGTTGGACCAACCCTAAGGTAGTGTGTTGGGGGTAGGGTAGAGATGGTAGGGGGTGTCACCTAGAACCCACAATGAACATGTAATCCCATGAGGCTATGAAAGTTGTGATGGTTTGGGAATTATACCACCCTCACCCTTTTATTTAATCTTACACTTAGTTTTTATTGATGTAGATATGATTTAAAGTGGTGATTCCTAGATTTTGGGAAATAAGCATAATACAATATGGTATAGGATAGGTATTCCTAGAGGTACTTCATAGGATTTGGATTCTAGGCCTTATTAATGTATATAGATATAATTTGATGAAACCATTTATTAATTTTTCTATGGATGATCTCTATAGACTTAAAAAGGAACCCTTGGTCAACAGGACTATGTCCTAGATCATGTAGGTCTATATTAAACTGAGTTTTCTATGGATACAATCTTTCTACTCGAAGAGGATGCCTTTTCCAATAACCTTAGGTCATAGCCCATGTAGGTTTATATTATACTGAGTTTTTTATGGATCTGTTCTATGGACTGAAATTGGATTCCTTGGTCAATGGGACAGGTCCTATCCCTCATAGGTATAGTATTTGATACATTCAGCATAGTTTATAGTTGATGCAGTACCATATTTATGGAATTTTATTTCGATACAAATCATCCTTCACCATAGTGATTGGAGGTGTGTACGGGTGATACTAGGGTTAGGAAATTCATCCTTCTATGGTGAAACAACTTTCTCAGAGACATTCGGCCAAATTAGTTATCTTTGATTGGGATTACAGATCCAAGGATCGACTTAATTCTACACATATTGAGTCATATGACATCCAATTCAATACCTTTTTTCATAGTATGTCCAGAAGACCGGGATTACAAACCCAATGATCGATTGTGGTTTGTTTCATATTACTTATCACCTTACTCACACACACACATATATATTTATGTATATATATATATTTATGGGAATATATATACACATATAAAGATATATACATGATGGAACCTTTTACAGTTGTTTCTTGACTATGTTGGGCTCTTTCCTTGTGCATGCCTTGTATGGATTATTCAATAATCATATTTCCAATATCTATTATTATTATTATTGTTATTATAATGTGTATCTCACATTTACATACACTGTATATTATTGGATATGTACGAGACCATTTTGGGGGTTCCCTACTGAGTTTTGTACTCACATCCTACTCGGTCCTCCATTGTAGGGGTACCCAAGTAAACATTTACTTGGTTTCTATCATAGGTTTTCACTAAGGCCCAGGATTGATCAATAAAGATGGATTAGAGATTTTCATTGCTCATGGGTATGTGGTTAATCTCAAAGATAGAAGTAGAGCCTTATACTTTTGTTTCTGTTTCTATTATGTACTCCGATATATGAGATTGACATAGTGGGAAATCAGTGTTGTATGTATGACACAACAATTCAGGACTTTAAAACATTTCAGTTTTTATTATAGTCTTATTTATATTTACTAATTTCAAACTCTATCATTTACTTATATGAATTTTATCTGTTTATTTATGTTATTTTATTACTTTGATATGAGGGAATAGTCTCCCCATTATCACACTCTAAACCCTTGCTGTTAGTCAGAAGCCTCTAGTGTATGGGGAGACGCACTTGAGGCCTCATGGAAAATTGGATTGGGGCACAATATTAATGCCATATGGTCTGGTACGTTATATATATTATCATCTTTCTTTATTTTCTTTAGTTTTATTCCCTTTAATTAAATCCACATAAGTTTAAAAATCAATAAAATCAATAATTTTAATTACCCCATCTTTATACAATCATTGAATTATTTCTTTAGAGGCATGGAATATACTCCCTTTCCACAAGAATAATATTTTTTATTAATAAAACTTCTTTTAATAACATATTTTACATGCATGGAATCATTAATATTATTATTTAAATCAATAGAGAGAAGAACATCCATTAAAGTACCACATCAAAATATTACATTTCTATAAATTTAATAAAAATCATTTTTATAAAAACAGAATATAAAACCAAATGAAAAAATTTTATTTATTGAATTTTTTTTTTTGGAGAAACTTTGCATATGTAACACGTTTTTAAAAATACAAATAAAATCCTATTTTTAGCACTATAATGCAAGTCCCAAAATCTTTCACATGTGATTCCATCTTTTTTATAGAATAAAAATCAAGATCAATACCCACTAGTTTCCATAAATTTCACATAACCAATAAGGCTTCCATAATTTGGATTGTATAATAAGAATAAATCAACTAGGTGTCATAAATTTTATCAAACATATTGGATTTATAAAAACCAATGAAATTTAAATGACTTTATTTTCAATCAATTTCTGAAATTTGAGGTAACTTTTATTTGAATATTCCTTTTCTCTATAGAAGAAAAAAATGAGTTCCTTTTTAATGTTAGATTATGTAAAAATGCCACTTTCACTTTTTAACTAGCATGATTGTTAACAAAAAATTTCACATTAGATTTATTTTTTAGTGCATTATTAACACACTACTTTCACCCAACTATAACATAATAAATCCCCCCTCTCGAACAAACATGATCAGCAATACAATGTATAAAATCTATCCCTGCGTGTCTTATTAAAGATTTTAAATGGAAAATATTGATGTATAATAATATTAAAAATATACTGCACCAAAAAAAATACTATGATATATCAACCTTAATATTCTTCAGATGAGATTCTATATCACTCATTTACATATTTCTCTCGTACACTAATTTAATGATGGTGAGTCTCATGGATGAGAAATTCATGATTAATTTACTTATTAAATATTTACCTAATGAAATTAGTTAGTTATCTATGACCTTTAGAAATCCATGAACATCATTAAGAAATTTAATAGAATCATGAATGATAGAACATAATTTAGTTTTTTGAACATTATACCAAGATAATTAGATCGCTCCCAATTTTTGTATAAAATTATTTCCAAACAATTTCTATCATTTGTAACCATAAGTGGTTCATCTTTCCAAATTCCACAATCAATGTTTATACATCCCAATTTAAGTCCTTCCAAAATTTATAACTATCACCCTATAACTTAGAAGTTTCACAATGAATATCATAAAAACTATGGGGTATAAATATAAATTAAATAAATGATCATAAGTCTATAATTTTCATTAGTAAATCATGATAAAATGAATCTTAAAGTATAAAATTACATATTGGGTAAATTTAAAATTTAATACATTCATAAAATTAAGTTATAATTATCATTCACATATATAATTCATCAAATAATGAATTATAACTTGATAATTCAATAAAAATCATGAAAAAATGTTAAATATTTTTATTCATAATATTTATGGGTAAATTATGAAAATAAAATTCAATATTTCATCAAATGTAAATATAAAAAAAGTACTTTTAGAATAAAATTTATTACATTTTGAATATATATATTTTAA
Organism: Viscum album; assembly: GCA_963277665.1. Lineage (NCBI taxonomy): Eukaryota > Viridiplantae > Streptophyta > Magnoliopsida > Santalales > Viscaceae > Viscum > Viscum album. Next base: position 780,196,553 of record OY728138.1, read on the forward strand.
TCTAATTAATAAAACATTTAATTTTTATTTAATAAAGAATGTTGTGGAAAAACATAATTATATTAAATTTATAAAATCACTATTAAATAATAATCTTAATAAGTAAAAAAAATATAACAATAATTTTGTTAAAATAAAGAATATATATTTAAGTACGACCTTTTGAAAACATTACAATTAAGTGTAATACAATATAGTGGTAATGACCAATTTTTTAAAGTGTTGAAGTTAGAGGTTCAGAAAATTAACACTACATGTATGTATATAGGTGTGTGTACGCACACACACAGATATATATCTTTAATATAACAAATAATTACAAACATAAAAAATTTAATTAATAAGTTCTCTTTACTATAATGGTAATCTACCCCTTCAACAATGGAATGGTCATTAGTTGAGACCATTTTTTAAACATGTATTTATTTATGAAAATGAATATAAAATTAAATTAAAATCTTAATTCCATGGAGAAATAAAAAATATCAACCAAGTTTTAAGAGAATAAATAACATGAAACAATAGAACTATGAAGATTAAGCCATAATTTGGAATGTATGTAAGGTTAAAACTCATGTTTTTTTAAACATGTTAGTGGTATCATATGGCCATGATACCAAATATTAGTAGGAAAATAAATCCAAAATTAGTGATTCATTTTTTAATTATATCAACCTCTATCTAAAATTATAGATTACCTTAATCTATCTTAGAAAATTAAAGTAGAAATGGAACATGATGGTTGACTTATACACTATGTATAGAAGAGATTTAATGGTGTAACTCTAGTGTTTTTGTTGATTTATAGGTCCTTATTTGATATAGGTACCCAACTCTCAGTTAATTTTATCTTTATATAAGGTTTTTAGTAGTATATGAACCATATTTATTGGATTAAACAATGAAAAAAACATCATATAAGAGTCACCGACCTTGTTGATGGGGAGAGAGAAAATGATTTAATTTGATGATGAAGACAACACAAATGTTGTTGGAAGGGGGAAAATTATTGACAATTTTTATAAATAATGATACAGAATAGGTTTTAATATTAGTTTTTTTATAATATAGTTTTTCTATTTTAATAAATTCAATATGTAAGCTAAAAAAAGCTGTGAATTTTAGAAAAGTATTTTTCAAAACCCTCTTAATGTTATATTTTAAATACCAGAATATATTATTATGACAATTTACATAACCTAGGGAATGTGTTAGTTTTTTATAATAAAATAGTATATCATTTAACTATAATCAATATCCAAACATTCAAAATTATAGTGTATTTTTTTAGTGTTAAAGGTTCATTGTTAATTTCTACTGCAAGCATCCAAACAAAATTCACATCATGATGGTGGGATGAGTTGATGAAGATTTAGTGATGGAATTATTATTTATAGTTGGGTGATAGCTTGATGATTTATTTTGGTGATGGTATTCACTAGTGATGGTTTGGTGATGGTTTCTATGTTTTTTTGATTTTATTATTGGTTTGGTTAGGTTAAAGGTTCTTGTGGCGGTCAACGATGAGCATACAATGTCTAGGGAACACTAGGTTCGGAGAATTCATAGGGAATGAGGTGCATGTAGAGAGATTCAATTAAAAATCACGTATCAGGAACCTGATCTTACCGGACGTTCGGTTGACCTACCCATGACACCTTAAACATGGATTTCCCAAGTGAAATAATGTTTGAGGGTCACCAAAATGTGAACTTTTATGTTCAACTGTTTGTATGTTGTTGTTTCATGAGGTTTTAAACTTGGATTGTAAAAGTTCACACTTAACTATAAATTGATTTATTTTAAAAGAATAAAAAATATACTTTTTAAAATTAACAGTGTGAAATTGAATGGTGAATTTCAAGTAAAAATTTAGTGTAAAAAATTGATATTCTATAATTTATATATGAATTTTTAGTGAAAATTTTGTCTCCAAAATATGGAAACATGGTGAGAATCCATGGATATTCAGATCATCAGTGAAAAGTTTATTTTTAGTTTAATTTTTTAACTATTAATTTTCACTTCAAGAATATAATTAAAAATTATACTGTAAATTTTATCTTCAAATTTACCATGTAAATTTGAATTGGAATTTCATTTTTTTAATTTTAATTTTTTAGTTTTAAGGAGAAACACACACATGATGAGAATCCATCAAAATTTTAAATTTTTATTTAAAAATTGATTTATTACTTTAAAATTATGAATTAATTTCCCTTTAAAATATTCAATTTAATATTATACTATAAATTTCAATAATAAATTTTACATGGAAAATTTCCATTGTAAAATTAAATGTTGAATTTAAAAGAAAAATTCATCCACAAGGAGAATCCTAAAAAATTTATTTTTTGAGTAAAAAATTTATTCCTTGTGAAAGAGTATGATATTGGATCTCTAAAGATAATAACTAGTTCAAATTTATACAATAAATTTTATATTTAAAATTTTTAAGTGTAAATTTAAACTTTGAACGTGGATAGAACATGTACGCAAAATGGGAATCTGTAGACATTGAAGTTTCTGGTGAAAATTTTCTTTCTTGTTTAAGAGTATGGATATGAATATGTGAAGGAATTATTTAGTTCAATTTTTCACTAAAAATTTACAATGTAAATTTTTATTTGTATTTTTTGAACAAGAAAATTTTCATTGAAAATTTTACATAAGAATGTTTTCACTAGAAATTTACTCTATAAATTTAAAACTAACATAAAATAAATAAATAAAAAGTTAGAATATGTGGTTGTTGAATTTTTTAATTAAAATATCCATTCTAGTGTAAGTTTATTATTTAAAACCACTAATGTTAATATCCAGTTCAAATTTACACTGTAAATTTGGCTGTTAAATGTTTTTCTCTATAAATTTAATCCTTGATACACTATGAAATGTTATTGTGCCTAATTGTTTAATATTGAAAATTTAGGTATGATTTTTGTGTGTAAGTGATAATAATATATTAAATGGTGGTCAAAACTCATCTATTAGGGATTATTTTTAAATATATAGTCAATGTGTTTTAATTTTTTTATGAAGGGCTAAATGATTATAGTGTGTGTCAAAAATAGGTGAATAAGAGTATGAAAGACGAAAACGTTTTTGTAGTATCCCTTTAAAATTAAAGAAAATAACAACAGAAAAAGGTGGATAAGAATGTTTCATTGGTCAAACTTGGTTTTTAGAGAAATTAATAGGTTTTCCCACCTTTACAAGTCTTATAATGTTTTTTTGTAGAGAAATATGCTTGTAATATGTTTTTGGAAGAGCACAATCACTATAATGAACAAACATAAAAACCTAAAACCTAGGAAAAATGTTTGACTACCCCATAGACTCAATTGTATTACTTTATCACCAAAACATGAAAAATAGTGTGGATCGAAACGTAATAATCATTGTATAATGGTTTTTCATCAAATACAATAAGAAACTATATGGAAAATAAAATTTAATTTTCATTTAAAACAAAAATTATTAATATAAAATAACTTGGAA